>CM060416.1:91093563-93605236 GCA_030545235.1 Helianthus tuberosus
CATACTTATCATTCACATAACAAACAACAACTTTCTCCCTCTCCTCCTTGCTTGTTTTGGCCGAGAGCACCACAACCATCATCACCATCTTCAAGCTTCATTCCAAGCCTTTTACATACACTCAAAGGTGCAAGGTGACACACAAGAAGGCTCGGTGCTCTCGGAAACTCAAGGACCTCTATAGATTTCTTTTATCCACCTTGTTTACGTCTTGTTTCTTCCCTAGCCTCGAGCTAGTAGTAAGTGCCTCTAAACACCATCTTGTTCTTGTTTAAAGTGGTTAATAAGTGATTTAACGGTTAAAAATCAAGAACACACAAGATCATAACTTAAAGTCTTGAAAGTAAGATGAATATGTTGGATAAAAAGAAACTAGTTGTGTAAATCTTGTGAAACTTGTCTAGATGTGAATATTTGATGTTGTTTGTTACTAAAAGTGGGATGGATCATCATCTAGACATACTAGATCATGTTCAAGAACATGAACTAGTAGTATGTTAGGGATAGAAATGTGAAAGATGATGAAACCATCCACCATGAACTTGAAACTTGAATAAATATAATTTTTCTTGTAAAATAAGATTCTAAACTAGTAGATCTAAAGATCTACAAGTGGTTTTTCGGAAGAACCAAGTGGAAAATACTAGATTGTTAAAAACCCAGATCTTGTATGAACTAAAATCATTTTTAGTAAGTAAACAAGTGTATAAACACTTGTGTAGAAAGAAAATTCCACAAAGAAATACTTTTGAAATTCATGACTAGAAGTTGTGAAAATACATACTCTTTAAAAATAAAGTTTTTAAGAAACTAAACTTATTTTTAAAGGTAACAAGACTTACTAAATGTGCTAGTAAGTTACTACATATTTTTACAAACTTTCAAGTTCATAAGTTGTGGTATATGCTTGTTTTGACAAGTTTGATAAATAACGATTGTGTTGTTGAGATTGTTGTTGATTTAAAAGAAAATAAACACATGTTTTGAAAACATGGGAAACCTCCATTTTTAGGGGAAACTCTGTCAAAATTTTTATAAATTTTGACACTTAGAAAAATATAAGTTTTTGAGAAACTTATTCCCTAAAAATGTATTTAAAAATATTACCAAGGTTTCCCTAATTTTTGGTGATAAGAAATGAGGATTTCTTCAAGAATAAAAATGGATGTAAGTATGTATATATTTTTGAGAAAAATATATATTATTTGATCACCAACTTTTGTGCTAAGTGTATATAGTATGTGTTATACGCGCTAGTTTATTAAGATTTAAAAATACACAAAATACTCATGAGAAGTATAAACACAAAACTACACATACAACATACAAGATACATAATTCGGGTGCAAAGTGCAAAAACACGAGATACTTATATTAAATTTTGAGAAAATAATATAAGTAAGATAGTTAGTTAAAAATATAAAATATTTTTAACACGACAATACAAATACAAAAGATAGTGACTGTGCTTGTGCGACACAAGTCTAGTGACTAACGTTAAGAAAACGCGTATAGGTCACGACGTTAATTAAGCAAATCCGGTGAGGTTTACAACGCAAGGAACGCCAAGTTGTGAGTTCATGCTCCCCCTTTTCTTTAACTGTTTTAAGTTTTTATAACTTCGGGGGTGAAATACATGTACAATTATTACTATGTTTACAAATGGTATGATAACAAGAAGCACACTTGGTGAGGACGAGTACCAAGTGTGATGAGATATAAGAATATAAGAAGCGCACTTGGTGAGAACGAGTACCGAGTATGATGCGTTATGAGAAATGATACGAGAAATCGTGTCACGAATAGGGTACATAAGCACCATTAATCAACAATATACCTAGACCGCATAACAAAAGGTTAGATCTAACGGGTGCCGGGCAGCCACACTCTCGGTGAGGGCGAGTATCGAGTAGTGCTTTTGTGTCTCAAAATATGCCAACTAGAAAATGCCTAAGGTTTGGTGACTTCCTATGTCGTGTCACATGTTAATGGCTTTGCAACCCATTAACAATCCTGATATTTACAGGAATACTTTATTTACATAAGATTCATACCATACTAAAACTTGATTTATACTTGAGTACGTGGGGTACTCAAGAAAACTTGAATTATACTTGCGTACGTGGGGTACTCAAGAAAACGGGAATTATACTTGAGTACGTGGGGTACTCAAGAAAAACTTGAATTATACATGAGTACGTGGTGTACACATGAATACTTGATTTATATATGAAAACTTGATTTATACATGACACAAACTATGTTTTCATACAAAGTATACAAACGTGAAATATAAAAACTGCATGAATTCACACCAACATTATGTTGACGTTTTTCTAAAACTCACATGTATTTCAGGTAACTAGGATGGATGTGCGCGTGGTCTTACTCATGCTCGTGGATGTCGCTTTGTTTATCATTAAATAAAGTTGTAACTTTTAAGACAATATGCTATCTCGTGTTGTAAACACCAGACTTACGTTTTCAGTAATGTAATGTTTGAAGTTATTTTTGAGCATGTAGTATGTTTACCTTTCGTATGCAATGAGAACCTTTCATGATCACACCTCGTGCTTCCGCCGCAGAAAGTGGTGTGACAGATTGGTATCAGAGCTGCGATTGTAGTGAACCAGGATTCCTTCTCGAGTCTAGTCTACAATATCTAGGATCCTTTCACGAAAATAATTTTTCAAAGAGTTTTCATTGCATAAAACATCCCGCGACATCCACTACCTGAAACTGTCTACAAGAGTCAAGAAAAGACACTACGAGACTTAGGGTGCACATGAGTAGCACTTGTCTTTAACTGAGAAATTACTTGCAATTATGTGTGATAATTAGCATATACTAGAAGTAGAATGTCACAAGTATACGTGACTTTACCTGAAAGCAATGGCCTATCTGAAGGAAGAAATACGCGGATGAAACGAAACTGTGCGGACTGTGCAAGGAGTTATGTAATTATGGATGCATACATAATTATGGAATTCAGTGCACAGAAACCACAGCAAGTCTTGTCACGTATAGATTCCGTCAGTGCAAGCCTACTAAGTACTCTGCTGGAGTAATAATTGTTTGATGTCACTTATGTGGTATATATACCTGTGAATATATATGATACTACTGTCTAGTGTGACGATATCAAACAAATGTCTAACCCTGTTGTGTTATGTTCTGTCAGAACATGGCACCCAGGAAAACTGTGAATGCTCGCAATGATGATCAACCTCCTCCTCCCCGACTGCCAAGAACTGCTGAAGAGCTGAATGCTCTACTGGAAGAAAGGATCTCCGCTGCTATCGCCCAATACGAAGCAACCCGTACTGCCGACAGTGGAGGACCAAGCAACGCTAGACGTAACGGGCATGGAGATTCGTCTGGAGGAAACGCAGCTCAAGGTAACCTTAAGACAATGTACTAAGCATGGAGAAATTTATGAACGGTCTTTGTTTCATTATTTCTTCTATTGCTCACATGTGAATTGGTTGAATCAATTCCAGGCTGCACTTTCAAGCAGTTCCTCGACTGCAAACCGATGAACTATGACGGCACAGGAGGTGCAGTAGCATTTGTGCGCTGGACGGAGAAGACTGAAGCTACTATCCGCATGAGCAAGTGTACCGCGGATCAGCAAGTCACTTTTGCTACCAGATTGTTTGTCGATGAAGCTCTGACTTGGTGGAACCTGCAAGCCCAAACTTTGGGTGATGATGCCGCTTATGGCCTAACTTGGGATGAACTGAAAGAAAGAATGAAAGAGAAGTACTGCTCTAGTGCTGAACTCCAAAGACTGGAAACGGAGTTCTGGCACTTGACCATGGAAGGTGCTGATATTAATGGTTATACTCGAAGGTTCCACGATCTGTCTAGAGTGCTTCCCTACATGGTGACTCCCGAATTCAAGCGCGTTGAACGCTACATTTGGGGACTGGCCCCAGAGTTTCGCGACATGGTAACTTCAGCCAAACCACAAACAATCACTGAGGCTGTAACTCTAGCTGTCAGCCTTACTGAAGATTGTGTTCGTATGAAGAAATTATCACTGAACCCAACAGAAAAGACCGAGACGCATGTTGAGTCGTCCGGCGACAAGAAAAGGAAACATGCAAACCTGAATCAAGCAACTCGCAACAACAAGGGTTTCAGCAAGAAGCGTGACGCTAACCCGCCTCAGGAGGCGAAAACCCCTGCAACCAAAGGATACGAAGGCACCATGCCTAAATGCCAAAAATGTAAGTTTCATCATGAAGGAGCTTGTCACATTCCAAGGTGCGACAAATGTGGTAGAATGGGTCATCAAACAGAATACTGTTGGGGAAAGGAAAGAACCGGAATGGAAATGGTGCTGGTAACAAGAATGGTAACTGGAAAGGGCGGAACCAAGGATGCTTCATTTGTGGAAGCAATGATCATTTCATGAAGGACTGCCCAAAGGGAAACAATGCTCAGGCTCGAGCATTTGTGATTGGAGCAAAGGACGCACGCGAGGACCCTAATGTGGTCACCGGTACGTTTCTCATTAACAATCACTTTGCATCCATATTATTTGTCACTGGCGCCGATTATAGCTTCATGTCTGTGGAATTTAAACGCATACTTGGAATAGAATCTAGTAGATTAGAAATTCCTTATTCCATAGAACTAGCCAATGGTAAACTTGTTGAATCGGGCGAAGTCGTGAGAGGCTGCGCATTAGAACTTGGTGAACGAAGATTTAACATCGACCTCTTACCTATTCAATTGGGTAGCTTCGATGTAGTAGTCGGAATGGACTGGTTGTCCAAGAACAAAGCTGAGGTTATTTGTCATGAGAAAATCATTCGCATCCCTTTAGCGAATGGTGAAACTCTCACCGTACATGGGGAAAGATGAAACACGCCTCTTCGAATCATCAGTTGTATGAAGGCACAGAAGTGCTTAAGGAAGGGATGTGTCGCTTTCCTAGCACACGTTATAGACAAGAAGGCCGTGGAGCCAAAACTCGAAGACATTCCTATGGTGAAGGAATTCCCTGATGTTTTTCCCGAAGATCTGCCAGGACTACCTCCGCAACGACAAGTCGAATTTCATATAGACTTGGTTCCAGGAGCCGCTCCTGTGGCCAAGGCTCCATATCGACTTGCGCCATCCAAAATGCAAGAATTATCTACACAACTCTATGAATTGTTGGATAAAGGATTCATAAGGCCAAGCTTCTCACCCTGGGGAGCTCCAGTATTATTCGTGAAGAAGAAGGATGGAACACTGCGGATGTGTATCGATTAAAGAGAACTGAACAAGCTCACGATCAAGAATCGGTATCCACTACCGAGGATTGATGACTTATTTGATCAATTGCAAGGATCAAGCTACTATTCCAAGATCGACCTTCGATCTGGATACCATCAGCTAAGAATCCAAGAAGAAAGCATACCAAAGACCGCATTCCGAACGCGTTATGGACACTACGAGTTCCTTGTGATTGCCATTTGGGCTGACGAATGCACCATCGGTCTTTATGGATCTGATGAACCGTGTATGCAAACCATATCTCGATAAATTCGTGATTGTATTTATCGATGATATCTTGATTTACTCGCGAACGAAAGAAGAGCACGAGAAACACCTCAGAACCATCTTGGAGCTACTAAAGAAAGAGAAACTTTATGCGAAGTTCTCAAAGTGCGAATTCTGGATTCGCGAAGTACAATTTCTTGGTCATGTTGTGAATGAGAAGGGCATTCATGTAGACCTGTCCAAGATTGAAGCAATAAAGAATTGGGAAGCCCCCAAAACCCCAACTGAAGGTCGACAATTTTTGGGCTTAGCGGGCTATTATCAGCGATTCATCGAGAATTTCTCAAAGATAGCTCAACCGCTATCGACCCTTACGCAGAAAGACAAAAAATACAACTGGGGTTACAAACAGGAAGAAGCCTTCCAGTTACTTAAAAACAAGCTATGCGATGCACCAATACTATCATTACCCGAAGGCACTGATGACTTCGTGGTATACTGCGACGCCTCATGACAAGGCTTGGGTTGCGTGCTCATGCAACGCCAAAAAGTCATCGCTTACGCTTCAAGAGAATTGAAGGTACATGAAAGAAACTACACCACTCACGACCTGGAGCTGGGAGCAGTGGTATTCGCCTTGAAGATCTGGCGACACTATTTATATGGTACTCGATGTACAATCTTCACAGATCACAAAAGCTTACAACACATATTTGATCAGAAGGAATTGAATATGCGACAGCGGCGATGGGTCGAGCTGCTAAACGATTATGACTGTGAGATCAAGTACCATCCTGGAAAGGCAAATGTTGTAGTAGACGCGCTAAGTCGAAAAGAAAGGGCTAAGACCCTAAGGGTTCGGGCATTGGAAATGACCATACGAACGAACCTCACTGCACGCATTCGTGATGCACAACAAGAAGCCCTTAAGATGGAAAACCGTAAAGCTGAATACCTACGAGGTATGTTGAACTATATGGTGCCAAACGAAGAGGGAGCCTTATACTTTAAGAAGCGTATTTGGGTTCCACTCTATGGAGGTATTCGAGAAGTCATCCTTGATGAAGCGCATAAATCGAGATACTCGATCCATCCAGGATCGGACAAGATGTATCAAGACTTAAAATGTGACAACCCTCACTAAACCAGGTATCCGTACGACTTAATTAATAATTAATTACTGCTTAATTACTGTGCTTACTTGAACTTGTGGATAAACTGCTACTTGAATACTGATACATGTACTTACTTGCATCATACTTTACTTGCTGTCACTCCATGTTTTGCTTACAGCACCTTTGTGACAACCTTGATGCACCAAAAGCACAGTAGCACAATGAACGGATAACCTATTAAACGTGCTGTCATAACTAGCACCAGGCAGGTACTGCCTCTAAGGCCTGCAAGAGCCAGAGATAGTTTGCTACACTAGTGGTGAGTGTAGGGATATAAGGTTGTAGAACTGCGTCACTAGGAATGAGATTACAGTGACCGGATGTGCCTAAAACGTACTCTAAGTACAAAATTCAGCACTTTAACTAAAAATTCAGCATTTGGTTATCTAATAAAGTGCCAAAACATGAGAAAAATATTACTAGACACTTTCCAAAGTGTCGGGAATAAGTTGTGTCACTAAAAATAATAATAACGACACTTTAAAGCTTTGTTAAGCACTTTAACGGATCACTATCCAACCGAACAACCGGACTTTACCCGGAACATAAAAATATTGCCATTAACATTGTTTATCTTTTTCTGAGCCAGTTAGGGACCCCGGATACCCTAACACCCACTGTAATGCATAACACATTAGTAACCGGATTAAGTTCCTACTTAACTTAACTAACCTAACTAATGCTTAACTATTGGTTGGATTTGAACTAAGTTACCCCCCCCCCTCTCTAACCGAACCGTCCCCAAGGGGGACACCCCTTGTACTTTTGTGATTAATTTAATCAAAGTTGCCTAATATCTATTAGACACATAAACCATTGGATAATGATTATAACATTTGCCTATAAGATCAAGTCTTGACACACTAACACTTTCACTCAACACTCACCAACACACACTCTCTCCCTCTCTCCCCAAAGCTCTCGGCCGAACATCCCCTTCCCCATCCATCCATCTTTCGATCTTGATCATCTCATTCCAAGTGCATACAAGTGTTAAGGATCACATACGAGGAGGCTTGGTGCATTCGGAACGTGAAGGACCTCTTCTCATTGCTTTTATCCACTCATTCTTCGACTAGATTCTTCCCTATCCTCGAGCTAGTAGTAAGTTGCTTGAAACACACTCTCGATCTATTTTAAAGTGGTTAAAATAAGATATGACGGTTAAAACTCGTGAACTTGCAAGATGAAGTGTTAAAAGTCTTCTAAAATGTTAAAAATGATGGTTAAAAGCTATGATGTTGTGTAAATCTAGCAAGACTTGTTTTGTGTAACTAATTTGTGCCGATCTATGTTGTGGTAGCTCGGATCATCGTCTAACCCGGATTGGTCATGATCATGGATCATGACATAGAGTTGTTTAAGTATAAAAAAGGGTTAAATGATGAAACTCTACCACACACTAAACATGAACTTGTGTAAAATCGATTTTTCTTACGAAATAGTGTTTTAAACTAGTAGATCTACAGATCTACAAACGGTATTTTCAAAGGACCAAGTGTCAAGGAAATCTTATTTTCTAAAACCGGATTTTAGTTGAACAAGAGTGATTTTTGTAAACACACAAGTGTGTAGACACTTGTGTAACACAAAGTTTTGACAAAAGAACTATTTTTGTAAATGTTGACAAGAAGTTGTAAAGATGTAACTTCTTTAAAAACGAGAATTTCAAGTAACCGAATTGATCTATACAAAGATCTACTAAAAATAATGGAAAGATACTACATATTTTGGAAAAACCACAAGTTCATGTAATTTTTGCGATTTATATATATTTTGACTAGTTGATGCTTTGGATATTATTTTGGTTGAATGAGAAAATTGTTGATTTGAATCTTAAAAGAAAATGATACGCTTGAAAGCGTGGCCACCTCCAGTTACAGGGGAAACTCTGGCGAAATTTTTCTAAAAACCTAACACTTAGAAATATTTTCACTACAAGTGTTAGAAATACATTTTAGACTTATTTTCGAATTATAGATTTCGCCACGACTTTATTTACAAAATATCGGAGGTGGGATTTCACAAAATAAAACTTGATAAATATATACTTAGTATATATTTTCATAACAACACCTGTGTGAATTTTGATGATTATTTTGTGAACTATACAAATATTATTTGAGTAAAAATAATATTACCGAGTGTGATAACGATTCCAAAATAATACAAACACCTTCATAATAAATAATAAGTTACAACGGTATAATTATTACCACCTGATCTTTAAAACGTAACTTACGCATTTTAAGAAAATATTTATGAGCGCGTATTTTTGTCAAAGTATTATTTTGGGAGAATCACATGTATTAAAATATAATATTTTTGGGAAGAATATTTATATTTTGAAGTAAGAAATAAAATATATTAAGTGAGACTTAATAATGTATTTCGAATTTTACGAACACGCATGTATTAAATCCCCCATCCTTGGGAAGGAAAATAATTACCAAGTATTTACAAAATATAAACACGAAATAGTTGTCTAACTATTTCCCCAAAAACTTAAACCTTAAGCTAAGGCACGGCCATCCGTCTAATAGATTTAGTACGTGTAGGTCGTCGCACAGCTGCTTGATCAGGAGATATACTTGGTAGAGACGCACCACTGTGAGTTCATGTCCCCCTTTTCTCTAACTGTTTTCAGTTTTCTAAACTGCGGGGGTGAAATACATGTTACTATGATTACGAATAATTCTTACATGGTATGGTTAGCGTAAGGAGAGTTATTATTCAGATCATGTGAGTGGGTAGGCGGAAACTTGAGGCCATTAATCCTCAGGGTAGGACCAAGGGGCAGGAGCGGTAGATCTGTCTGGGTGTAGCGAGCCCAGCCCCAGGCCCAAACAGAACGGACCTCGGGGTGACTTTGTACCCAACGCATAAATCTGCTAGGTTTGAGTCTTCCTACTTGCACTTCACACATATCAATGGCCTTGCAAACCATTGGTGATCTCTTTTTCCTTATTTGCTACATACCAGGGTTTTTTATACATACAAAGGTTTATTTACTCACTTACACATGAACTCGCTCAACATTATTGTTGATTTTTTCAACCTACATGTATTTTAGGGAATTAAAGGATCTGGCGCGGTATGACACGTTTTCCCGCTGCATTAGTCTCGAGGTCATCCGAGTTTAAGGGATGTGACTTTTTCCTGGACGAGTCACAGTTCTTAAACTGTGTTTATTTCTTGTTGGTGTTGTGTCTTTTGAACACTGTTTATGTTTGTTAGGATGTGACATCCGTTAAGACAATGTTGTGGTTCTTTACTCTTCAAACTTATTTTAATGGATGATCTTGCATGGTTTTTATTTCATATAGCTTGTTATGATTAAGCTATGGTATTAAGAAGTCATACCAAAATAACCACGCTTCCGCAAAGCCAGGGTGTGACAGCTTGGTATCAGAGCTCTGATCATAGCGAACTAGGATTCCTTCTCGAGTCTAGACTATGATCACTAGGGCTCTCACGAAAACATTTTTACACTGCATACCACTCAAGTCCAGATCCAAAAATTTTTACAAACAAATGTTGAGCACATTTATTTATTATTTATAGGCTTAGTCTGGGAGGCTGAGGCTCGGTCTGGAAGACCGAGGCTCGGTCTAGGAGACCGAGGTAGTTGTCTAGTGGGACTAGGGAGTCAGTCTGAGAGGCTGGGAGAATAGGCTAGTAGGACTAGGAAGAGCAGTCTGAGAGGCTGGGAGGCTAGTGGGACTAGGATAATTATTTGATTGCTTACTTGGTGACTAATGTGCTTATCTGATTGTATGATTGATTATTTGTACATATTTGTGTTTGTGTTACAGACACCATGGACTCGTCTGGCACAGGTGATTCGGACACCACGGGCCCTAGACCCATAGTATCAGACGACTTAGAGTCTTCAGAGCACGAGGTCCACACATCAGATGTTACCAGCACAGACGAGGATGACTTTCAGCCCTTTGCGCTGCCCGACACTGTCGATGAGCCCGCTGATGGCCCTTTTGCTAGGTACCTACCACTCGTAGAGATCCCTGCTCCCATACCTTTGGCCGTTTATCCTGCTTACGATATGCTCCTCGACGCCGACGTTGACGACGACGTTGACGACGACGTCGATCTGTTTGATGATGAGCCCCTGGAGGACGATGTTGAGGGCGAGGCCCTTCTAGCTGACGGTGGTCTTTTGTTACTCGCAGATGCTCCAGCTAAGGAGTCACCTGCACACTCACCCGCTCCAGACTCCTTCGAGTCTGTGGCCTCCGCACCGTCACACACTCGGAGCGCACAGCACTATTCACACGGTTCAGATCCTGACAAGGCATTATCTGCTGTCTCTGCTCCTAGATTTGCTTTCGATCACAACCTCGATGAGGATTCAGACCCTGTTTTTCCCCCTGGATTTGACCCGGACAGGAGATAGAGTTCATCCACTTGGATCAGCCTATGGTTGACCGAGTAGACCCAGTTGACCCTGCATTCGCTGATCATGCAGATTTTGATATGGAGTTCGTTGATCTCGAGCCTGCCATGGCCCTTGAGCCAGTAGCTGCTCCTGACCCAGTGTTTGAGCATGACCCTGTTCATGCTGGCATGCCCATTGATCCTGTGATTGCTGACCTACCCATTGATGATCACCCTGCTGATGCACCACTACTGGAGGGTGACCATGTTGTTGCTGCTAATCATGTTGATCCCCCACTTATCGCTGATATACCTGCTGACCCTCTTGTTGCACCCCACCTTGACCCTATGCCTGTACAGTTTGATCGAGCACTTTTTGAGGCACAAATAGACCCACGAGATGAGCACGCCCAGCATGGGTGGATTCCTGCGGATGATGAGCTTCCACCTATTCCTCCTCATACCACTGATGCACGTCACGTTGATTTCTCTTTTTCATTTGCACAGTACACACCTCCAGCTCGACCTGGAGAGGGTTCCTCGGCTCATCCCTTTGGACATGTGCCGAAATCTATTCCAGTTATGCCACAGTCTTCATCTGCTATTCCCCCTGCACCACCATTCTTTGTGCCACCTTTTGATCCAGCCAGCGAGCCGTTTCTCTGGACGTCACCGTCTGTTATGCCACCGACCGACCCCTACCATCCTTTCCATATGGGGTATTCTATTGAGGATGTTATGATGTCGTTTGTTGTCCAGCAGGAGGCACTCACACGTCGCATTCAGGAGCTTGAGAGAGCCCAGCCACCGCCGTGCCAGTGTCAGGGTCAGACCCACCCTGCTTCTTCGCAGCACCCTCGACCATTGTTACCTGACTATGCTGCACGCCTTTTGGCACTTGAGCAGCAGGTTGCTTCTTGGTTGCGTACCCAGAGAGCCATGGAGGAGGACTGGCTCCATTTGCGACGTTTGTTCTACACCCATTTTCCCCCTCCTCCACCACCATCAGTTTAGGGCATCTTTAGTACAGCATGGGTAGACGTTGGTGAGAAGACGGCGATTGCTCTGACCACACAGCATTTTTGGAGACTGCATTCTGATTCTGACTTTTGTTGATCATGTATATGGGATGTATTGACACTGATTTGATATTCTTTTGGACTGGGGTGATGTAGCCCTTAGTCGATGATGATGTATGACACTATTATGTACTTGTACGCTCTACCATGTGGTCCCGATTTTGGCAATGCAATCGCAGTATTCTCATCATATGTGATGTTTTGATTGATTATTTATGTCTTATAACATGGGATGTTGTGTGATTAATATGATTATAACATGAGATGTTATGTACTATTACTATCATTATATACGTACGCTTTATTATGGTCTGACCGACGTGAACCCATCTTTTAGAAGATGCCGCCGAGACATCAAACGCCGATGCCTACCAATGAGGCAGAACTCCAACAAGTCATCACTGCTGCCATCGCGCAATACGCCACCTCGCAAGGAGGACCCAGCGGAAGCAGCTCAAACAACAATGGCAACAACAATCCACCTCATGGTAATACTAAGTCATTAAGACATACCATGATCTAATTGGATATCTCTAGCAAGGATGCAAATTCCATTCATATGTTGTAACGTATGTGCAGGGTGCACCTATAAGCAGTTTCTAGACTGCAAGCCTGTCAACTTTGATGGCACCGGAGGTGCTGTCGCTTTTGTTCGTTGGGCCGAGAAAACTGAATCTGTTCTCCGCATGAGCAAATGTGCACCAGACCAGCAAGTCACCTACATTTCTGGGCTATTTTTGGATGGAGCCCTATCTTGGTGGAATTTGCAAGTGCAGACACTTGGTGAAGCTGCTGCCTATGCACTAACATGGACCGAACTGAAGGAACTAATGCGCAAAAAGTATTGTTCTCGCGCTGAAATCCAAAGATTGGAAACTGAGTTCTGGCATTTGAAGATGGAAGGTCCGAAGATCGCGGAATATGTTCAGAGGTTTCACGACCTGTCACATGTGGTACCCTATATGGTCACTCCAGAATTCAAGCGGATTGAACGCTTCATTTGGGGATTAGCTCCTCAAATCATAAGCATGGTGACCTCCTCCAAGCCTGCAACAATTACAGAGGCAATCGATTTGAGCGTGGCTCTCACTGAGGAGGCTATCCGCCTGAACAAGTTCGATGAGATCGAGACAAAGAAGAAAGAGACTCACGTTGAGTCATCCGGAGGTAACAAACGAAAGTTCTCAAACTTCAAACAAGGCACTAGTGGTGTTGTTAAGAAAGGAGAGCCAAACGCGCCAGCTCAGGTTACAGCTGGTGGTGGAAAGAAAGGAAAGGGATATATAGGCACCCAGCCCAAGTGCAACACCTGCCAGCGTCACCATTCTGGCCGATGTGGTTTGAAGGTATGTGAAGCGTGTGGGAAACCTGGCCACTTGAAGGATTCTTGTTGGGCCACTATTGGCCAGGGAGGCCAAGGAGGATTTGGAAACAGAAACAATAACCGGGGTGGAATTGGAAATCGCCCACAAGGAAACAATGGAGGTAATGGGAATCGAGGCAACAATGTGAATCAAGCGGGCGCTGTGAATCATAACCAAAGGAATAACCAAGCTGGAAATGGAGGTGGAAACGAGCAAAGACCTGGATGCTTTAACTGTGGTGATATCGGGCACTTTAAGAGGAACTGCCCAGAGTTGAACCAAGCCCGTGGAAGAGTGTTCAATATCGAAGCGAGGGAAGCACGCCAGGATCCCAATGTCATTACTGGTACGTTCCCTGTAAACCAACGGTATGCATCCGTTTTATTTGATACTGGTGCCGACTATAGCTTCGTATCGTTAGAATTTAAGAATATGCTTGGTTTAGCCGCTAGTAAGTTAGATATTCCCTACTCAATCGAATTGGCTAATGGGAAGTTAGTAGAAGCCAATGAAGTGATCAGAGGTTGTGC
Organism: Helianthus tuberosus; assembly: GCA_030545235.1. Lineage (NCBI taxonomy): Eukaryota > Viridiplantae > Streptophyta > Magnoliopsida > Asterales > Asteraceae > Helianthus > Helianthus tuberosus. Next base: position 91,107,603 of record CM060416.1, read on the forward strand.
AATCGAGTTGGGAGAACGTGAGTTTGCTTTGGATCTACTACCAGTCAAGTTGGGAAGCTTCGACGTGGTAGTAGGAATGGATTGGTTATCAAGTAACAAGGCAGAAATTGTCTACCACGAGAAGATCATTCGCATCCCAACCAAAGATGGTGAAACGATTGTGGTTCATGGTGAAAAGCGTGATACGCCTTTAAGAATTATCAGCTGCCTCAAAGCGCGAAAGTGTTTGCAAAAGGGGTGTGCTGCCTTCCTGGCACACATTGTAGACAAGAAAGCTGCAGAACCGAAGATCGAAGACATCCCTGTCATGAGGGAGTATCCGGAAGTCTTCCCGGAGGACTTGCCTGGACTGCCACCTCAGAGGCAAGTGGAGTTTCACATCGATTTAGTCCCAGGCGCCGCGCCTGTGGCTAAAGCACCTTATAGACTTGCCCCGTCTGAGATGCAAGAATTGTCGACACAACTTCAAGAGTTGTTAGACAAGGGATTTATCCGACCAAGCTTCTCGCCTTGGGGAGCTCCGGTCCTGTTTGTCAAAAAGAAGGACGGTAGTTTTCGAATGTGCATAGACTACCGGGAGCTGAACAAGCTGACGATCAAGAATCGATATCCTCTGCCAAGAATTGATGATCTGTTTGATCAACTGCAAGGTTCGAGTTTTTACTCAAAGATTGATTTGCGATCTGGATACCATCAGATAAGGATACAAGAGGAGAGTATCCCGAAGACAGCCTTCAGAACTCGTTATGGACACTACGAGTTCCTTGTTATGCCATTTGGATTGACAAACGCACCTGCGGTCTTTATGGATTTGATGAATAGAGTTTGCAAGCCGTACTTGGACAAGTTCGTGATTGTGTTTATCGACGACATCTTGATTTATTCAAGGACAAAGGCTGAGCACGAACAGCATCTAAGAGCTATTTTGGAGCTGCTGAAGAAAGAACAGCTGTATGCCAAATTCTCTAAGTGCGAATTTTGGCTACGTGAGGTCCAATTTCTTGGACACGTGGTGAACGGAGATGGAATCCATGTGGATCCAACCAAGATCGAAGCGATCAAGAATTGGGAAACGCCAAAGACGCCAACCGAGATTCGACAATTCTTGGGTTTGGCTAGCTACTATCGAAGGTTCATTGAGGATTTTTCGAAGATTGCTCAACCATTGACGCTCCTCACCCAGAAAGATAAGAAGTTTGATTGGGGAATCAAACAGGAAGAAGCGTTTCAGCTGTTGAAGGATAAGCTCTGCAATGCTCCAATTCTAGCACTACCGGAAGGTACTGACGATTTCGTGGTATACTGTGACACCTCGCGTCAAGGATTGGGTTGCCTGTTGATGCAACGCCAGAAGGTTATTGCTTACGCATCACGTCAGTTGAAGGTACATGAGAAGAACTATACCACGCACGATTTGGAGCTAGGCGCAGTGATATTTGCTTTAAAGATCTGGAGACACTACCTATATGGTACGAAATGTACAATTTTTACAGATCATAAGAGCCTACAACACATATTCAACCAGAAGGAGTTGAATATGAGACAAAGACGATGGGTTGAGTTGTTAAATGATTACGATTGCGAGATAAAGTATCATCTAGGGAAGGCGAATGTGGTTGCCGATGCCCTAATTTGAAAAGAGAGGATCAAGCCCATAAGGGTTAGGGCTTTAGAAATGATTATCCAAACCGATCTTTCCTTGCGCATTCGTGCCGCGCAGAAAGAAGCTCTTAAGGAAAGAAATCTTGAAGAAGAATATCTCCGTGGGATGGAGAAGCTATTGGTGCCAAACGAGGAAGGAACGTTATGTTTTGAGAAAAGGATTTGGGTTCCTCTGTTTGGTGGTTTAAGGAAAGTTGTTTTTGATGAAGCTCACAAATCGCGGTACTCTATCCATCCAGGAGCGGATAAGATGTACCAAGATCTCAAGGATTACTATTGATGGCCTAGGATGAAGGGCGATGTTGCTGTTTATGTGAGCAAGTGTCTAACGTGTGCTAAGGTGAAAGCGGAATACCAGAAGCCTTCAGGACTTCTGCAACAACCTGAGATTCCCAAGTGGAAATGGGAACAAATCTCCATGGACTTTATTACAAAGTTGCCAAGAACGCCAAGAGGTCATGACACTATTTGGGTGATAGTTGACCGCCTAACAAAGTCCGCACACTTTCTGCCAATCAAAGAGAAGGATAACACCAGCAAACTTACAGAAATATACATGCGAGAGATCGTCGCACGTCATGGAGTGCCTCTCTCGATCATCTCTGATAGAGATGGACGTTTCATATCAAGGATTTAGCAATCCTTCCAAGAAGCTTTTGGCTCACAATTAAATCTGAGCACTGCATTTCACCCTCAGACCGACGGTCAAAGCGAGCGGACTATTCAGACCTTGGAAGATATGCTGAGAGCATGTGTTATGGATTTGGGCGGTAGCTGGGATAAGCATTTGCCACTGGTCGAATTTTCATACAACAACAGCTACCACACCAGTATTGGAGCCGCGCCATTTGAAGCTCTTTACGGACGCAAGTGTCGATCACCCCTATGCTGGGCTGACGCAGGTGATAGGAAGCTTGTTGGTCCCGAAATCGTTCAAGAGACGACAGACAAGATTGCGCAGATTCGAAAACGCATCAAAGCAGCTCGCGACAGACAGAAAGCCTATGCAGATCCAAACCGGAAACATTTGGAATTCCAAGTTGGAGATATGGTTTTATTGAAAGTTTCACCCTGGAAGGGTGTGGCACGCTTCGGAAAGCGTGGGAAGTTGAATCCGCGTTACATTAGCCCTTTCAGAATTTTGGAAAGAATAGGGCTAGTAGCATACAAGCTGGACTTACCTGCTGAACTGAATGGAGTTCACGATACATTTCATGTATCCAACCTGAAGAAAAGTCAAACTCAAGATACCGTTGTCATTCCCACCGACGAGATTCATGTTGACGACACGCTCCATTTCGTTGAAGAACCTGTTGAGGTTACGGATTGGAAAGTAAACAAGACCCGCCGGAGCAGTGTCAAGCTCGTCAAGGTTCGTTGGAATGCCAGACATGGTCCTGAATACACCTGGGAGCGTGAGGACCGGATGCAAGAGAAATACCCCCACCTATTTCCCAAGAACCCTGCTTCTAGAAGCAGAACTTAAAATTTCGGGACGAAATTTTTCTAACGGGGGGAGAATGTGACAACCCTCACTAAACCAGGTATCCGTACGACCTAATTAATAATTAATTACTGCTTAATTACTGTGCTTACTTAAACTTGTGGATAAACTGCTACTTGAATACTGATACATGTACTTACTTGCATCATACTTTACTTGCTGTCACTCCATGTTTTGCTTACAGCACCTTTGTGACAACCTTGATGCACCAAAAGCACAGTAGCACAATGAACGGATAACCTATTAAACGTGCTGTCATAACTAGCACCAGGCAGGTACTGCCTCTAAGGCCTGCAAGAGCCAGAGATAGTTTGCTACACTAGTGGTGAGTGTAGGGATATAAGGTTGTAGAACTGCGTCACTAGGAATGAGATTACAGTGACCGGATGTGCCTAAAACGTACTCTAAGTACAAAATTCAGCACTTTAACTAAAAATTCAGCATTTGGTTAACTAATAAAGTGCCAAAACATGAGAAAAATATTACTAGACACTTTCCAAAGTGTCGGGAATAAGTTGTGTCACTAAAAATAATAATAACGACACTTTAAAGCTTTGTTAAGCACTTTAACGGATCACTATCCAACCGAACAACCGGACTTTACCCGGAACATAAAAATATTGCCATTAACATTGTTTATCTTTTTCTGAGCCAGTTAGGGTCCCCGATACCCTAACACCCACTGTAATGCATAACACATTAGTAACCGGATTAAGTTCCTACTTAACTTAACTAACCTAACTAATGCTTAACTATTGGTTGGATTTGAACTAAGTTACCCCCCCCCCCCCCTCTCTAACCGAACCGTCCCCAAGGGGGACACCCCTTGTACTTTTGTGATTAATTTAATCAAAGTTGCCTAATATCTATTAGACACGTAAACCATTGGATAATGATTATAACATTTCCCTATAAGATCAAGTCTTGACACACTAACACTTTCACTCAACACTCACCAACACACACTCTCTCCCTCTCTCCCTAAAGCTCTCGGCCGAACATCCCCTTCCCCATCCATCCATCTTTCGATCTTGATCATCTCATTCCAAGTGCATACAAGTGTTAAGGATCACATACGAGGAGGCTTGGTACATTCGGAACGGGAAGGACCTCTTCTCATTGCTTTTATCCACTCATTCTTCGACTAGATTCTTTCCTTGCCTCGAGCTAGTAGTAAGTTGCTACACACTCTCGATCTATTTTAAAGTGGTTAAAATAAGATATGACGGTTAAAACTCGTGAACTTGCAAGATGAAGTGTTAAAAGTCTTCTAAAATGTTAAAAATGATGGTTAAAAGCTATGATGTTGTGTAAATCTAGCAAGACTTGTTTTGTGTAACTAATTAGTGCCGATCTATGTTGTGGTAGCTCGGATCATCGTCTAACCCGGATTGGTCATGATCATGGATCATGACATAGAGTTGTTTAAGTATAAAAAGGGTTAAATGATGAAACTCTACCACACACTAAACATGAACTTGTGTAAAATCGATTTTTCTTACGAAATAGTGTTTTAAACTAGTAGATCTACGGATCTACAAACGGTATTTTCAAAGGACCAAGTGTCAAGGAAATCTTATTTTCTAAAACCGGATTTTACTTGAACAAGAGTGATTTTTGTAAACACACAAGTGTGTAGACACTTGTGTAACACAAAGTTTTGACAAAAGAACTATTTTTGTAAATGTTGACAAGAAGTTGTAAAGATGTAACTTCTTTAAAAACGAGACTTTCAAGTAACCGAATTGATCTATACAAAGATCTACTAAAAATAATGGAAAGATACTACATATTTTGGAAAAACCACAAGTTCATGTAAAGTGGGATCCCCCACTTGATTTTCTATGAATATAAAATAAGATCATGTTTGATATCTTGAAGACACTTTGACTAGAGGATAATACTATGTTGGAAGATAATTATAAAAACCACAAGACCATCTTTCATACTTATCATTCACATAACAAACAACAACTTTCTCCCTCTCATCCTTTCTTGTTTCGGCCGAGAGCACCACAACCATCATCACCATCTTCAAGCTTCATTCCAAGCCTTCTACATACACTCAAAGGTGCAAGGTGACACACAAGAAGGCTCGGTGCTCTCGGAAACTCAAGGACCTCTATAGATTTCTTTTATCCACCTTGTTTACGTCTTGTTTCTTCCCTAGCCTCGAGCTAGTAGTAAGTGCCTCTAAACACCATCTTGTTCTTGTTTAAGTGGTTAATAAGTGATTTAACGGTTAAAAATCAAGAACACACAAGATCATAACTTAAAGTCTTGAAAGTAAGATGAATATGTTGGATAAAAAGAAACTAGTTGTGTAAATCTTGTGAAACTTGTCTAGATGTGAATATTTGATGTTGTTTGTTACTAAAAGTGGGATGGATCATCATCTAGACATACTAGATCATGTTCACGAACATGAACTAGTAGTATGTTAGGGATAGAAATGTGAAAGATGATGAAACCATCCACCTTGAACTTGAAACTTGAATAAATATAATTTTTCTTGTAAAATAAGATTCTAAACTAGTAGATCTAAAGATCTACAAGTGGTTTTTCGGAAGAACCAAGTGGAAAATACTAGATTGTTAAAAACCCGGATCTTGTATGAACTAAAATCATTTTTAGTAAGTAAACAAGTGTATAAACACTTGTGTAGAAAGAAAATTCCACAAAGAAATACTTTTGAAATTCATGACTAAAAGTTGTGAAAATACATACTCTTTAAAAATAAAGTTTTTAAGAAACTAAACTTATTTTTAAAGGTAACAAGACTTACTAAATGTGCTAGTAAGTTACTACATATTTTTCCAAACTTTCAAGTTCATAAGTTGTGGTATATGCTTGTTTTGACAAGTTTGATAAATAAAGATTGTGTTGTTGAGATTGTTGTTGATTTAAAAGAAAATAAACACATGTTTTGAAAACATGGGAAACCTCCATTTTTAGGGGAAACTCTGTAAAAATTTTTATAAATTTTGACACTTAGAAAAATATAAGTTTTTGAGAAACTTATTCCCTAAAAATGTATTTAAAAATATTACCAAGGTTTCCTAATTTTTGGTGATAAGAAATGAGGATTTCTTCAAGAATAAAAATGGATGTAAGTATGTATATATTTTTGAGTAAAATATATATTATTTGATCGCCAACTTTTGTGCTAAGTGTATATAGTATGTTTTATAGGCGCTAGTGTATTAAGATTTTAAAGTACACAAAATACTCATGAGAAGTATAAACACAAAAATACACATACAACATACAAGATACATAATTCGGGTGCAAAGTGCAAAAACACGAGATACTTATATTAAATTTTGAGAAAATAATATAAGTAAGATACTTAGTTAAAAATATAAAATATTTTTAACACGACAATACAAATACAAAAGATAGTGACTGTGCTTGTGCGACACAAGTCTAGTGACTAACATTAAGAAAACGCGTATAGGTCACGACGTTAATTAAGCAAATCCGGTGAAGTTTACGATGCAAGGAACGCAAAGTTGTGAGTTCATGCTCCCCTTTTTCTTTAACTGTTTTCAGTTTTATAACTTCGGGGGTGAAATACATGTACAATTATTACTATGTTTACAAATGGTATGATAACAAGAAGCACACTTGGTGAGGACGAGTACCAAGTGTGATGAGATATAAGAGTATAAGAAGCGCACTTGGTGAGAATGAGTACCGAGTATGATGCGTTATGAGAAATGATACGAGAAATCGTGTCACGAATAGGGTACATAAGCACCATTAATCAACAATATACCTAGACCGCAGAACAAATGGTTAGATCTAACGGGTGCCGTGCAGCCACACTCTCGGTGAGGGCGAGTATCGAGTAGTGCTTTTGTGTCTCAAAATATGCCAACTAGAAAATGCCTAAGGTTTGGTGACTTCCTATGTCGTGTCACATGTTAATGGCTTTGCAACCCATTAACAATCCTGATACTTACAGGAATACTTTATTTACATAAGATTCATACCATACTAAAACTTGATTTATACTTGAGTACGTGGGGTACTCAAGAAAACTTGAATTATACTTGAGTACGTGGGGTACTCAAGAAAACGGGAATTATACTTGAGTACGTGGGGTACTCAAGAAAAACTTGAATTATACATGAGTACGTGGTGTACACATGAATACTTGATTTATATATGAAAACTTGATTTATACATGACACAAACTATGTTTTCATACAAAGTATACAAACGTGAAATATAAAAACTGCATGAATTCACAGCAACATTATGTTGACATTTTTCCAAAACTCACATGTATTTCAGGTAACTGGGATGGATGTGCGCGTGGTCTTACTCATTCTCGTGGATGTCGTTTTGTTTATCATTTAATAAAGTTGTAACTTTTAAGACAATATGCTATCTCGTGTTGTAAACACCTGACTTATGTTTTCAGTAATGTAATGTTTGAAGTTATTGTTGAACATGTAGTATGTTTACCTTTCGTATGCAATGAGAACCTTTCATGATCACACCTCGTGCTTCCACCGCAGAAAGGGGTGTGACATTATACTGGTGTGTTATACGGAATCAAAGCTGTTTATACTGGTGTGTTATATGAAATGTAAGCTGTTTATATTGATGTGTTATACGGAATGTAAGTTATTTATATTGGTGTATTATACAAAATCTAAACTATTTATACCGGTGTGTTATACGGAAATGTAAGTTGTTTATACTTGTAACTGATAAAACACAACGTGAATAAACTAATAACTTCTAAAACACAACGTCAAGAATTTGTTCATGAGTGATCGAATGTCATGTTAATTTGTTCAGTATACTGTTGGTGCATAATGTCTATAGCCTACGTCTACAGTCTAGGTCATGTCGATAGCTTGTAGTAGGGGTCAAAATGTCAAAAATGTAATTTTATATGTGTTAAAAGTCATTTCGCACGAAATAGCATTTGGCTATTTCGTACGAAATCAAAGTTAGCTATTTCGTACGAAATAACATGTTGCTATTTCGTGCGAAATTAGTTGCCTATATATAGGAGTGTTGGTTTCTCATTTGGTACGAAATCAGTGTGTGTGCAACGAAGTGCTGCCCAATTTTCACCATGTAATCAAGTTGAATATCAATGAGAAACCTGTTTTAAGTATAATTCTCTGTTTCTACACCTTTCTATCACTGATTTTCAGTTGTTTGACTGTTTCCGCCTTTCAAACAGCTTAGTTTTGACTCTGAACGACTCATATTGATCGCAAAACGATCCTACAAGTGGTATCAGAGCTCAGGATGAGTCAATTCGTTTGAATCAGTGCTTAGAATTCTGTTTTTCTACTTATTCTTGGATTTCTGGACAAATTAACGGACAAAATGGACTGATCTTTTGATATTACGTGTAAAATACAGTTTTAACAAACCCTTGAAAGAATCAGACCTAAATTCAGACTAAAAGTGACAAAAATGGGCCAAAAACTTGATTTCGTTTGAACGAGCCATCTTTTCGTTTGAAAATTTGAGTTCATTTGCACGAAATGACTCATTTCGTTTGAAAAGGTCTTTCCGTTAGGCTATTTCGCACGAAAAGAAGTTTTTGTTGATTTCGTACGAAATGACTTTTCATTTCGAATGAAAAGTTGATTTCGTTTGAAAAGATTGATTTCATGTGAGAATCTGATTTCGCTTGAAACCTGTTTTCGAGTGAAAGTCCATTTCGTTTGTGTGATTTCGTACGGAAGTTCATTTCGTGTGTAGAAGTGATTTCGCTTTAAAGTGACTGTTTTCAAAAACTTAAAATTTTTCGAAACTGCTTTCGTAAAATGGATAACCAAGAATTTTACAACTTGTTTGCCGGTGGGGGAATGACAGCTGTACAATCTCCAGTCAGTATCGTGCAAAATGTGAACATGGAAAATGAACTCGGTACAATGCAGAAACCGCCAAAGTTGATGAATATTGATGAGTATTCTGGATGGTCTGATAGGTTTAAGAGCTGGGTGCAAGCAAACCATTTCGAATGTTGGATGAAAATCGAATCCAAGTATGTACCTCCAGTTACTGCAGCATGTATTGAGAAATCTATTGGAAGTTTAACTCCAGTTGAACAGGAGAGTTTCAAAGCAGAAAAGAAAATGATGAGTATTCTACAGCAGGAAATCAAAGAGGATATTTTAGTACTGTTGCAACATCAAGGAGACTCACAGTCTGTTTGGAATGCATTGAAGGTTAAGTTTCTTGGAAGTGTGTCTATGATAAAAAGCAAAACTGCTTTGCTGAAGAAGGAGTTTGATATCTTTACGGGTATAAAAGGTGAGACAACAAAACAATTGATTGAAAGATATTGTCACCTGGTGGTTGAGATGAAGCGGTTGAGCATTGAGAAAACTGATGAGGAGTGGGTTGATAAGCTAGCGGATGCATTACCATACGATGAATGGGGTACTTATCTGTTAGTGTTGAAAAACAACTTTGGAGTATGTTGGATTCAACCTTAGTACATTCATTGAGAAGATTGAATCTCATGAACTTGAGCTGATGAAGATTAGAAAAATGAAGTCGTCAAATGTACAACAAGATGTATCATTATACTACAAAGGAAGTCCAACAGCAACATCGAATCTAAGTCCTAAAATCCAGACAACTTTCAGTGCTGATTCTACTTCACCTGGCACATCAAGCAGCAATAATTCACCATTTGCAAGTTTTGAACCAAATCCTAAGGTTCAAAACTCATCAGATCAATCATATACCCAAAGTTCGTCAGGATCAAACAGTCAAAGTCAAGGTCCAGGAATTCTGTGCAACATAGCGGTGAACATAAAGAATGCTCAAGACTTTACTGAATCCTCAGCAAAACAGCACATAGCACTACTTGCTTTGGTGCTTGAATCTTATGAAAGTTTGGTTGCAGGTAGAATTGGGAACCCTGATATGACAAAGGAAGATTATGATCAGATTGGTCCAGAAGAGCTAGAATTGATAAATATCAAGTGGGGAATGGCAAGCTTGGTGAGGAGAGCTCAAAGATTTATGGAAATAACTGGTCGGAACAGTCTTTTAGGACCGGATCAAAAGCTTGGATTTGATAAAACAAAAGTCACATGTTTCAAATGCAAAGAGAAGGGACATTTCAAACGTGAATGTCCAAACCGAGAAGTCAACAACCATCAAAACCCGTTCACAAACGACTACTATAAACAAGCAATCTATCACAAGACAAGTCAACAATCATTCACCCAAAGACCTCAGATCGAAAACAAGCCTGAGAAAGCTCTTTTAGTCAATCAGGATGATGAGAAGGTTGCTGAAGGTTTTAGTTAGGACAAGTATATTCCTGGTACTGAGGGTATGGCCATGATGGCAGAGATTGTGGAAGAACCGGAATGCGTTGTTGAAACAGAAGAAGTCAGTGAAGTTATGTCTGAAGAAAGTTTGGCAGAGCTGGAAGAAGTAGCTACAGAAGTTTACTACTATTAATCTGAACAGGAGATTATTGCTAGTTCTTTCAAATCAATAATGCCTCCTAATATGTTTGAATCTTTTGCAGGTTTCTTCAGTGAGCCAACTACTGGTCTTTGTCCAAGATATGATGTTGAACCAGCTCCAGTTGAAGAGATAATAGATGTTTCAAAAGAAATGAATGAAGAGACTCTAAAAGAGATTGCTGACAAAGCGTTGATAGGCAAACTAAAAGAGGTAGAAACAGAATCTGTTGAAACAGAGTCTGTCAAAACAGAGTCGATTGAAAGTGTGTCTGTCGAAATGGAGTCAGTTCAAAAGGAGTCTGACGAGAAATCAGAAATTGAGGAGATCAAATCAGGAGAAGAGTCTGAGTCAGAATCCGATGGGTTTGGTAAAACGGATGTTAAAATTGATAATGAAGAAAAGGTTTCGGAAAAGGTTGATTCAATTCATGAAATTCCATGCAAAAAATGTTCAAAACCCTGCATGGATTGTCTTGAAAAAGACAAACAATTTCAAGAATTGAAGAAAGTTACTGATGAAGTAAAATATGATCTCAGTGAGATAAAAGAAGCATATGACACTTTGGCACGATCAATCAAAATGATTAAAAAAGAAAGTTTTGAAAATGATAAAGCCACAAACTTGCTAAAATCTATTGTCATGGATAAACAGGTGGAGATTAACATCCATCTGGACACAATTGCTTCTTTGAAAAAAGAACTTGAGTTAATGAGAATTGAAACTGAGAGAGTTGATAAGAAACTGTTGAGTTATGTTGCTTCATCATGTGTGGTTGATCAAATTGTTCCGCAACAACCTGATGCGAAACCTGTCTTCAAAAGTGTTCCACCCTCAATGTGGAATCATTATACACAAAAATATCCAGATGGGGTGGAAGCTACCTTGAATCTCAAGTTGAGAACCGTTGAGAATGATTTGCCTGAGAATATTGATGTTACATTTTCTCCATCCGACACTGACAACGAGTCACAGGTAATCAAAACCGTTGTTGACCAAGTGTTAGATGAAGAAAGTGATAACTCGGAGTTTGATACTGTGAAAACTCATTTTGAAAACTCCATTTCTGATTCTGAAGAAGATGGTAACTTCCTAGACAAGTTCATACCAAAATCAGATACAGTTAAGAATGATGATTTGATCATTGTGGTTTACACAATGACCGGAACTGATAAACTTTATTCTGATTTTGAGTATCCAATTCAAAATGCCAGAATAGAAAATGTTGAAAAGGTGTTTAAACTTGTTGAGATTGATATTTTAGAAGTTAACAACAATGAGTTCTTTTCAAAACCAAAGAGGTCTTTTGTGAAACAACCAACCAACTCGGGAAAGAAAGAGTGGGTAAGAAATCATGGACACAACAAAAGACAAGGTAACAACTTTAAAAAGAAGGGTGTGGGTTTTGAAAAGAAGATGACTAAAAATGAGGTAAAACCAAAAGAAAAGATGAGTGATTTGTTTGTTGCTAGTCCGACTGTTGATGCTGAAAAAGATTACATCTTCAGTCAAAAAGCCGTTGACGATTTCAATGCAGCTAAGAAGTTGATACAGGAGACTTACAGATCAACTTTTATCGAGTATGTCAAAAGAATCTGTTACCGCTGCAATGAAATTGGTCACATGGCCAAGCAGTGCGTAAAAAAGCTTGAAAAACCAGTTTTGCAAAAACCCAAACCTAAAATTTCAACTGATGTTAAGGGCAAAACACCAATGGTTTCCCCCGTTCGAATTTTGAAAAGAGGTGAATCTTTGAAGTCCGAAGAAAAGCCGAAATCAACCTTTGAGATTGGCGAATCTTCGAAAATACAAAAGACTTCAAAGGTTTATCCAAAGACGAAAATTTTTGAAAACCAATCATGGGTGGCAAAATCAAAACAATCAGTTGAAGAGAAGAAGATGAAAAATGTTTTGAAATCTGAATCAAAAGTTTTTGAAAATGATGTTGAAAAACTGGAATTTGAACTAGACAAGTTGCTAGAGGAATTCCCACCAATTAAGGAGGGAGATTCAAAACCAAAATCCAAATCTGCTGTTCCAAGTGTCATTTTTAACATTCCGAAAGTTGATGTGAATTGTGATCTTGTGTTTGGTAGTGTTCCAAAAGTAAAGAAATCATGGGCTTCATTGTTTGAATGCATTTCTTTCATGTTTGCAGGGGCTTCCGAGGTCAATAATCTCAAAGTGGATCATGGACAGCGGAGCTTCAAGGCATATGACGGGAATGTTGGCTTTGCTCTATGACGTCAAATCTATCAACGAAGGATATGTTGGATTTGCAGGGAATCAGGGTGGCAGAATAGTTGGTGAAGGAACTCTGACAAATGGAGTCGTGATGTTTGACAAAGTGTTGGTGCATCTAGTGTCTGTTAACTTCGTCTTAATCGAGTCTTAGGTCTAGATAGGTTGAACGAACACGCAATGGGGTCAAAATTAGGGTTAGAATATGTGTTAGTGGGTGATTCCGCTTGAAGGTGACAGGGTGCAGTTCAAGCGAAATCAACTTATGTGATTTCGCTTGAAACCAATCCGTGACATCCTCAAGCGAAATTTTCTAGTCTATAAATAGGGTTGTGCTGTTGTCATTTGAAGCGGGATTTAGTCTTGTTCTCTGAGCCGAGGTGCTGCTCGTGAATCGTTTGAATGTGTAAAAGGCTCAGATAATCAGTAATAGAAAAGAATTGAAAGGAAACAAGCTATTTGATGTTGTTTGCATTGATTCCGCCTTTGCAAATGATAATGAACTACTCAACTTGACTTTTTAGGGTCACCGGATCGATCCAACAAGTGGTATCAGAGCTCAGGACGAGGAGTTCATACCATTGCAGCTTGAAATCATCGGATTTTCTTACTTCTACTCATTCTTTTCTGATTCGAACATAATTTCACGGTTGAAATGGCCTGAAATTCTCACATATCAAGCCAAACACATTGTTAACTAATCCTTGAAAGTTTTGGACTAAAATTCGGCTTAAAACTTGATCTAAAATCAGATTTCGCTTGAAACTGTTCGTCAAAAGATGACGTCATAGGTTATCTCACTTGAAAAGTAACATTTAAACTGATTTCGCTTGAAAGTTTTGAGGGATTTCGCTTGAAGAATACACATATTTGTTTGATTTCGCTTGAATAAAGGTTTCGCTTGAAAATTCAAGCGAAATAAGAGATTTCGCTTCAAAGTTCCTGATTTCGCTTGAGTGGTTGTTTTGCTATTTCGCTTGAACTTGATTTGTGATTTCGCTTGAAAAGCTATTTTGTTTAAAGCTGATTTCGCTTGAACAGATTCCGCTTGAATCTGTATTTTTCAAAATCAAGAAATTTCTAAGTGTTTGTTGATTATTTTCAGGAACGTGAAAGATGGAAGAATTCATGAATCCTTTCAGTGATATGTATGCCTTTGCAGGAAACTCTGGAGATGATACTTCTAGCAACAACAATGAGAACACGACGAATGCAAAGAAAACTTTGTCGGATACTTTAGGTGTGGAAAGTGCATACGGAACATATAACAAACCCCCAAAGTTGATGGCGATCGAAGAGTATAGTCGGTGGGACAAGAAATTTGAAGAATGGTTAAAGGCATTTGCGTATACCAGCTGGAAAAGTCTAAAGAATGGATACAGTGATGGAGGGAAAAATGGTGAAAATTTGACATCAACTGAAGAAATAGATGTTTTTGTTGCCGAACAAAAGTGCATCACATTGCTGTTTCAGTCTGTCCGAGAAGATATAATATCCTTGATTGAGTATAACAATGCTAAAGATTTGTGGAAAAAGTTAGAAGTTAAATGTTTGGGTAGTGCAGAAATAGTGAAAAACAAAAAGAAACTGCTAAGAAAAGAGTTTGATTTATTTGGTTGTTTAAAAAATGAATCAGTTTGTAAGATGATTGAGAGGTTTGGGCACTTGAAGTTGGAACTGGCGAGACATGGAATTAGCTATTCTCAAGAAGAGTTAGTCGACAAATTGTTTGACTTGTTGCCAGATGAGATGGATTGGCAATACTATGCGTTAATGCTGAAGAATACTATCAAGTCTGAACAGATGACAGTGGATCTGCTTATCGAGAGACTAGAGAGTCACGAGCTGGAGATAAAGAAAACACACAAAGTCAATCACTCGTCATATCAGCAGAATTTGGAGCTGTATTATCCAAAAAGCATGATTCCCAAGAATGCGTCTCCCAAGACAACTTTTTCTGCAGAAAATTCCAACACATCTAGCAAAGAGAGTGCAAGCAGTGGATTTCACAGTGGCTCTTCATCAACTTCAAATCAATCAGCTGCAAAGAACTTATTTCAATGCAACATTGCTGTGGATTTAAAGAACGCTCAAAATTTCAGCGAGGAGTCTGCAAAGCAACAGATGGTTTTCTTAGCTTCTGTGCTAGAGTCGTATGAGAGCCTTGTGGCAGGCAAGATAGGCAACACCAACCTAACAAAGGAAGACTACGATCAAATAGATCCTGAGGAGATGGAATTGATCGACATAAGGTGGTGTATGGCCAGTGCAGTGAGAAGGGCACAACGTTTTATGGAGATTACAGGAAGAAAGTCTATTGGTGGACCATCTACCAAGTTAGGCTTTGACAAGTCAAAGGTGATCTGTTTCAAGTGTAAACAGAAAGGTCATTTTAAAAGAGAGTGCCGGAATGCTTATGCTGATGATTCTGAAAATCCGTTCAAAGAAGATTACTACAAGAGAGCGATTTATCATCAGAATAAATCAGAACCGCCCAGAATGAAACAACTTGAGGATAATAAAGAAAAATCCAGAGCTCTTGCTGTGATTCATGACGATGAAGGTTTTGATTGGAGCGAGTTGTTACCAGAGGAGGATGCAGTTGGATATGCTGTTATGGCAAAGATTGTTGAACCTGTTCCTTTTAAAGATAACAGAAATAAATAAGAAAAGTATGTAAACAGAAAGATAATAGCTCAAAACAGAATGATCAGAATATCTGATATATACACTAAAGCAAAAAGGGCGAATAGATGGGATCCAGACAGAGAATGTTATCTTGACCCCATGGGAAACATTGCTATTGACTATAAAACCCTCGATCTTGAAACCATAATTCAACAAATTGCTGAAGAAGAAGAGGGTTGGCAAAGAAAATGGTGGGGAAGCGGAGAAGAAAAAAAAAGAGGAAAAGGCAAAGAAGGTTGATGATGGGATCAATGATACATCACAAGAGTTGAATGCTGAAAACTTGGGAAAGATGGCTGACAAAGTGCTGGCTGCTAAGGAACTTGAGGTAGACTCTAAGTCCGTATCTGAGTCTAAAAGCCAGGTCAGTTCAAATGAGTCAACGAGTGCGTCAGGTAAGAAAGTTAATGGTGACATTGACTGCAAAAATTGCATAAAAGAGTGCAAAGTTTGTAGTACAATCACTTATCTAAATGGTAAGAAAGTTGATGATCTGACTAATAGAGTCAGAAGTGTTGAGGATCAGATTCTTAACCATCATAAAATGTTGAAAGCTTCGAACGACAGATTAAAAGAATTAACTGACAAAATTGAAAATGATAAAATTGATAAAGAAAAAGTTAGAAAAGAAAATGAGCAGTTAGTTCTTGAAAATCGTCAAATTTCAGAAAAATTTGAGAAGCTTAAACGAACGGTTAAAGATGCTGATGACAGAAATGGTAAGACAATTAAAGAAAATAATCATCTGTCGGGAGTTCTTCGGGTAAAAGAAGAGTTAATCAACCAGCAACTGGATGAAATTGCAAAGTTGAAGCTTAAATTTCAAGAAGCTGAAATTGAAAATGAACGAATCCAGTTGAAACTAAAAAGTTACAACTCCGCAAGCTTTGTTTTGCAACACATTGTTCCTAAACCCATCGGGAAAAAACAAAGCTGGCGAAGATGTCTTTTCGGATGGAACCGGGGTGGGTTTTCATCAAGTTCCACCACCAGTTCTAAACAATTATTCGAAAAAACAATCAGGGTTGGTTAATCTTGAAGACGAGAATGAAGTGAAACTTCCAGACACGATTGATATCAGATTCACTTCATCTTCTGATGACGATAGTGTTCAAACTGAAGTGGTGAAAAGTGTGGTTGAGAATGTTCTAAAATCTGAAAGTGACACTACTGAGGAAGATGAATGTTTCTTGGACAAATACATTCCGAAACCTAAGTCCAAAAACAACTTAAATGAAGAACCTACTCTTGTCATGTACAAGATGTCGGGATCTGATAAGTTGTATTTGGATTCTGAGTTTCCTCTGGAAAATGTTAATATGAACAAGTTGAAAAATGTTTTCAAACTGGTTGAAATTGATTTGTCTGAAGTAGAAGGTTTGAATCAAACAAAGAGGCAAATGAATTTTGAGAAAGATAAAGCTTACTATAAGAAACCTGTTGTTCCACCGCGTTTTTATAACAACAATCGAAACAAATGGTCGGGTGGTTATCAGGGTGGTAAGAGTTATCAGAAAAAGAATTTTCAAAACAAGAAGTTTGCTGAGAAAAAAGGTGTTTGTGAACAGTTCAAGTTCACTTTCTGACGAAGAATCTGAGATTTTTTTGAAGTCAAATGAAGATTTTTTTTGCAAAGAAGGCCTCACAATCTCAGACTGAAGGCACAAGTCGAGTTGTTGATACTCGTACATGCTTCAGATGCAATAAAGTTGGACATATTGCAAGAAAGTGTACTAACTTCAAGTCTAAGTCTGAAATTGTTGAGAGTCAAAAGAAGAAAGTTGATGTGAAGGGAAAAGCTCTAATGGTTGTTGAGAAAATTTTGAAAAATGAGAAAACAAATTCAAAACTGAACCTGTTAAAAATGTGGTAACTAAAAATGACAAGTTTTACAAACGGGTTGCATCATCTCAACAAACATGGAAGCCAAAAGTGGTTGAAAAGAAATCAAGTGTTTCAAAACCAAAGGTTTCAGTGTCAGAAAAACAATCGTCTTCTACCACTCCGGTAAAGATGGATGTTCCTTTGGAGTATTATGAGAAACTTGATTCAAAAGAGGCTATTACTTCTGAGAAGAAGGTTATTTTGAAGAAAGACCAATCATCTGGTCAACCTCAAAAAGACGAATTTTTCTTATTCAAAGAGGTTGAGGTTGGGTCTGCAGAAAGCTTAAAGATGAATGATAAAAACTTTCCGCCACTTTACACTACAAAATCTCACATTAAAGTTCAGTTACCTGAGTCTAAAGAGGTTTGGGTAGCATCCAAATCTAACTAAGTGTTTGTGATATGTGCAGGAGCTTCCAAGATCCGTTTCACGATGGATTACGGATAGTGGAGCATCACGATGGATTCGGCGTCTTTTTTCAAACCTGCATTCACTTGACACGAAGAAGTTAGCAATTTTTCATTAAATTCGTTATTTGGAACGGTGCTTACCACATTGATGTTAATGCTTTTTATGTTCTTGGGATTTGGCACTGTATCACTTGGTAGTTGGCCTTTTGCTTTCTTCAAAATCGCCACTTCGCTCGCAAGTTGACCCATTTGAGTAGTCAAAGTTTGAATAGCTTTATCACGGGCCTCGTCCTTTTGCATTCGAACCTCATCACGTTGATTCATTCGTTGCATTTCAACTTGCATTGCCTTCAACATCTCCATTACTTCGTTTCCACCCGAAGAGCTTTGACCCGTTTGATATTGCCTTTTAAATCCTTGGTTTCCTTGAAAATTCGGGTTAGCTTGATTTGAAGGGTTCCCATACCGAAAATTTGGGTGGTTCCTCAACCCGGGGTGGTAAGTATTAGAATTCATGTTAAAGTTCCTACCACCCCCTCCTTGACCTGGCACAGCATGAACCTCTTCGTATTGCCCATCACCTCCTTGGCAATTTTCAGCCGCATGACCTATTTCATTGCAAATAGCACAAACATCATAAATTTGGTTAGAGGGTAGAACATTACCATCATCAACTGCATGAACTTGCGATCTCGTGACAGCCGGTCGTGCTCTCCTTGATGCTTGAGCTTTCCTCTTTGAAGTAATGGCCATTTGTTCCAAAAACTCCCAATCCTCATCTTCATAATTTGTGCCAAAAGTCCCATTTGTGATGGACATTAGATCACGTGCATCCTCGGCACACAACCCTTCATGAAAGGCGTTCATCAACTCCCAAAGCTCAATCCCATGGTGTGGACAATTTTTAATCATCATGTTTAAGCGCTCGAAGGCTTCATGGAACATTTCGCCTTGTTGTTGTTGGAAACTTCTCAACCCTTTCCTAGCATCATTGGTCTTTTGGGCGGTATAAAATTCGTCTAAGAAAGTTTGTTGCATTTCCCCCCAAGTGTAAATAGATGCCGAAGGCAAAGTGTAGAACCACTTCTTTGCCTTATCTTCCAAAGAGAATTGAAATAAGACCAACTTCACATCATCGGCCGAGAAACCTTGACTCCCAAGAGTGTTGCAAATCGAGTCATAGGCCTCTAAATGAAAATAAGGCTCTTCTGTTGCTAGACCTTTGTATTTCGGCAAACTTTGTAGGGAATTAGTCCATACTTCAAAAGTTCTTCCTTGGTTGTTATGAGGAATAACCACCGGTGAAGGATTGTGAGTAATTACCGGCCTAAAATGCGCTTCAATTCCCCGTGCATGTTCCCTAAGATGCCGTCTTGGTACACCCAATCGACCTCTTGGACGAATAGGACCCATTGGTCGTGGTATATGCACTTGTGGTGCGAATGGTTGTTGAACTTGTTGTTGTGGCATTGGTGGTTGTTGAATTGGCCTTTGAAATTGTTGTTGAACATTTTGTGGCCGAACTTGTTGCAATGGTACCGGACGTTGCATTTGTGGCCCTTGTGGCCTTGATCTAATGTGTTGTGGTATGAGTTGTTGTTGTGGAATCCCACCAACACTTGACATCCTTTGCGTTTGACCAGGTACATAAGTCAACTCCCCTTGATCTCCACTACCCACATAAGCATAACCCTCTTCCTCATAACCCTCGAAATCTTCATATCCTTCTTCATATCCATCTCCTTCTATACCCCCCGATGATGGCCCAAATGGAATAGATGAGTATTGAAAACCTGACTGGTTTGGTACTCCAAATGATGAAGTAGCATGAACAACAGTTGAGCCTTGTGGTAATGTATAGGTGGATGATGATTGACCTGAAGCTGGGAAGAAATGAGTGAGTGGTGGAATTGTAGAAGCAGGGCTAAAGGTAAGGGTAGGTTCAGTTTGAGTATTGGTAGGTAATGTAGTATTGGGTGGTGGGATATCAAATGGTGAAGTAAATTCGGTAGTAGAACTGGGCATGGTGGTATTTGGTGAAGGTTGAGTGGATGTTGGTATAAATGGTGGAGTAGGTTCACCCGTAGTGGGTGGTGGTTGTGGTGGATCCATGTATCGGATTGGTGTGATTGGTGTAGTTGGTGTTGTTGGTGAACCACTAAACTTGTTTTCTCGTAACAAAATCCTGTTTCCTCTTAACGTTCGCTCAATTTCCGGATCAAATGCCAAAGGTGATAGCTTGTGAGAGCTCCTAGTATGCATGCACCTGTCAATACCTGCACACTAACACACCCAGCGTAAACCAGAAAAAATAACAAACTAAAAAGGATAAAAAATAACACACGTTGCGCACTACTCCCCGGCAACGGCGCCAAAATTTGACGTGATGTCGCGGTCACAATCAAATTTAATCCCAATACAACTAAATAGATAGATAGCGGTAAGTGGGTATCGAACACAGGGAGTTTGTGGAAAATGTGTTATTTGAGAATTTATCTAGATTAACTAAATTAGACTAATTGCAAGAAAAGTAAATTTCAAGAGTTGGTTGAATTGGATTGGTTTTAAAAACTAAAAATACTAATCAATTTGCAAGATGAGAGTTGAGATCGTAAACAATTTGGAGACGAATGACCATCCTAAGTTTCCGGTTTGTTTTAACAGTTGTGTTATCATCCACTAGAAAGAACTACATAGACATAGTTCATGTTTAATTACTTATTGTGATAAAAGGGAACGAAGTACTCAGATTCCGAGAACGTGAGGTTGTTACCCGATGACCAATCAACCCTTACCCAATCCTAATTTTACCCATGATATCTCGATTGCCAACGGCACCAAGAACGTATGGTTTCAAACTAGAAAAAATCATAAGAATTAACAATTTACAGCTAAGCAATCACACACCATGATAAACAAAACATAGATAAAGTTTATCATTCTAGAAATATGAAATCAAAACACAACCGTCTTAAACAAACCTTCAACCTAGGATGATCATAGAGTGTTTAGCCACGCATAGCTTCAAACAACATCTTAACAAAAGTTTCAATGTTCATCAAGATCAAAAACAATAAACCTAATGATTCCCAAGTGTTGTTGTTGCCAAAAAGTCTCCAAGATAGCTCACAAATTCGTCCACAATGATCGATAACCGAAAACAAGTGAAAAGCCACCATAAAACCACTTGAAAATGGCATTTAATGAGGAGGTTACATAACAACATCAGTCGGAGCCGTAAGCTACGGCTCCTTGCCGTAGCTTACGGCAGTCAATGATAGTGAACGGTCAACAGCAGAACCGTAAGCTACGGCTGGGTGCCGTAACTTACGGCTATCATCAATCCTTTACGCCATGTTGCTCCTGTTTTACGGCAAGCTGATGTTGGATTCAGTGAGGGCCGTAACCTACGGCTGGGAGCCGTAGGTTACGGCTAGATGTGAATTTTTCTCTTTCATTTCCTTGTTTACTCTCTCATAATCCAAGCTTGTTTCCATCACTTGTGACTTCCATCCAATCATCATAAAATCCGCATCTTGAGCACTTTAGTACCTACATTATCAAACATAAAGTGGTTACCAAGTTCAAGCGATTAACCGAATAAAATGTAGAATGTGCATTGTATTAAGCCTTTTAAGGGTTGTCCTACGGACCACCTGTCACATCCCCACACTTACCCGTTGCTTGTCCCAAGCAACCCATTCAAAACTATTCAGCAAACACAAGTGATCAATCATGCAAACCAAGCTAAAATATGCCGTCCTTTTACTAACTTTTTATCACACAACAAGACACACCCCTCACAACAACTCTCGGTGACAAGAAATATTAGCATGTAATGCAAAACCACTCAATGCGAGTATGTGTGTGTGCGACAATAAGCTTGTATAAGAATCAAGTTTCCTCCTAACAAATATCTAGCATGCTTTCGAATCAAAGGAACTTACGGGTTGTAACGGGGCTAGGTGTAAAGGTAGGAAAATGATGGAATATATAAAAGAGCTAATTGATTTGACCCGGCTTTTTATTTCTACTACTACGATGCAAACACCAAATATATACAAAACTTCTTCAACATCTCAACTACTATTGCAACTAAATACTTCTTTTTGTATTTTTCTCTTTCTCTTTTTTTTTTTTTTTTTTTTCATTTCATTTTTTTTTTCATAACACCTCAAACTCAACAATATATACAAGAACATCAATACTACAAACTAAATCTCCTAAACCGGGTCATCTCAATAGGTAAAATTTTGTAGGAAGTAGGTTTGGGTCACAACCGAATGGTATAAGGCTCAAACATGGTTTTCTAAAGACCAAACCCCCACCCCTCACAATACCAAGCTCATATATGTAACGTATGAGGTCCAACCCCCAATTCCCACACTCTCACACATCTAGACGAGGCTTCCTAAAAGTCCCCCTATCATTTTCAAAAGCATGCTAACTCTAGGATTTAACAAGAATTCGTACACAAGTTCTATTAACACAATAAACACACCACCACTCAAACAATGAAATATCAATAACAATCATGTGTGGCTCAAATCCTCACCAAGAAAAGAATAGGAATGGGTGTCGATGTGTCAAGTGGAACAATATCAAGTTTTCAAATTTTGACAATTTTCGCTTGGCTTCACAAAAATTTTTAAAAATCTCCCAAAAATTTCCCCCATCCCCACACTTGGGATACATTGTCCCAATGTATGGCTTTGAGGGCTTTGATCACTAAAATTCATTCAACATCAACAAAAGCTTTAAATCTCAAACCCCAAATTTCTTTTTGGATTTTTTTTTTTTTTTTATAAACCAAAGCAAACTAACAATATTTCACAGCTAAAGAACATGACAAGTCTAAGGAAAAAGTACATTGATCTGGTAAAGTTTGGCACAACAGATATTGTAAATGATCCAATTTCCTTTCACCACCTTTACACAAATATCCGCACATCTTCCCCACACTTAAGTGTTGCCATGGCCCTGAAACATAGAAAGATAAAAACAACAAGATCAATGAAAAACCTTGGGTTGCCTCCCAAGCAGCGCTAAGTTTTCAGGTCTTCAGCCAGACCGTACCACCCCCATTTATGGTGGCTCAAAGAACCGGTTCCTATCACTTCCATCACTTCCTTGTGCCATTGAGCAAAATGCATCCATCTTGTTTTGACTCGATGGGTAATCAAATACATTCTTGCTCGCACCCATATATGCTTCTTCACGGTCCGGTGGGTGTTTTTTTCTCATTCGTTGTAACACATTTTTCATACAATCACTAGACTCACCACCCTTCCTCTCAATGGACTCATAACTAATCCCTCTAGTTTGAACATCAAAGTACAACCTACGGTTCTTTTCGGTCATAGTAATAATCTCGTCTCTACAATTAATTTGAGCATTTGCAGTGTATAGAAACGGTCGACCTAAAATTACCCTTTGTTGTGATGTCATATTGGTAGAAGCATAGTCCAAAACTAGGAAGTCCACCGGGTATTCAAATTCTCCCAACTGAATCTTAACATTCCTAACCATTCCCCGTGGATGCCTCCAACTTCCATCCGCCAAGCTCACCATGGTGTCTATACCTTCAAGTGGACCAAAGTCGTACATATCGTATAGATCGCTTGGTAGCACACTCATGCTTGCTCCATAGTCCAACAATGCGTGAGGGATTTTTAATTTTCCCACATGGATAGGCACAATTGGCGCTTCACACTCTTTATCATTCTCGACTTTGGCGTCTTTTTTCAAACCTGCATTCACTTGACACGAAGAAGTTAGCAATTTTTCATTAAATTCGTTATTTGGAACGGTGCTTACCACATTGATGTTAATGCTTTTTATGTTCTTGGGATTTGGCACTGTATCACTTGGTAGTTGGCCTTTTGCTTTCTTCAAAATCGCCACTTCGCTCGCAAGTTGACCCATTTGAGTAGTCAAAGTTTGAATAGCTTTATCACGGGCCTCGTCCTTTTGCATTCGAACCTCATCACGTTGATTCATTCGTTGCATTTCAACTTGCATTGCCTTCAACATCTCCATTACTTCGTTTCCACCCGAAGAGCTTTGACCCGTTTGATATTGCCTTTTAAATCCTTGGTTTCCTTGAAAATTCGGGTTAGCTTGATTTGAAGGGTTCCCATACCGAAAATTTGGGTGGTTCCTCAACCCGGGGTGGTAAGTATTAGAATTCATGTTAAAGTTCCTACCACCCCCTCCTTGACCTGGCACAGCATGAACCTCTTCGTATTGCCCATCACCTCCTTGGCAATTTTCAGCCGCATGACCTATTTCATTGCAAATAGCACAAACATCATAAATTTGGTTAGAGGGTAGAACATTACCATCATCAACTGCATGAACTTGCGATCTCGTGACAGCCGGTCGTGCTCTCCTTGATGCTTGAGCTTTCCTCTTTGAAGTAATGGCCATTTGTTCCAAAAACTCCCAATCCTCATCTTCATAATTTGTGCCAAAAGTCCCATTTGTGATGGACATTAGATCACGTGCATCCTCGGCACACAACCCTTCATGAAAGGCGTTCATCAACTCCCAAAGCTCAATCCCATGGTGTGGACAATTTTTAATCATCATGTTTAAGCGCTCGAAGGCTTCATGGAACATTTCGCCTTGTTGTTGTTGGAAACTTCTCAACCCTTTCCTAGCATCATTGGTCTTTTGGGCGGTATAAAATTCGTCTAAGAAAGTTTGTTGCATTTCCCCCCAAGTGTAAATAGATGCCGAAGGCAAAGTGTAGAACCACTTCTTTGCCTTATCTTCCAAAGAGAATTGAAATAAGACCAACTTCACATCATCGGCCGAGAAACCTTGACTCCCAAGAGTGTTGCAAATCGAGTCATAGGCCTCTAAATGAAAATAAGGCTCTTCTGTTGCTAGACCTTTGTATTTCGGCAAACTTTGTAGGGAATTAGTCCATACTTCAAAAGTTCTTCCTTGGTTGTTATGAGGAATAACCACCGGTGAAGGATTGTGAGTAATTACCGGCCTAAAATGCGCTTCAATTCCCCGTGCATGTTCCCTAAGATGCCGTCTTGGTACACCCAATCGACCTCTTGGACGAATAGGACCCATTGGTCGTGGTATATGCACTTGTGGTGCGAATGGTTGTTGAACTTGTTGTTGTGGCATTGGTGGTTGTTGAATTGGCCTTTGAAATTGTTGTTGAACATTTTGTGGCCGAACTTGTTGCAATGGTACCGGACGTTGCATTTGTGGCCCTTGTGGCCTTGATCTAATGTGTTGTGGTATGAGTTGTTGTTGTGGAATCCCACCAACACTTGACATCCTTTGCGTTTGACCAGGTACATAAGTCAACTCCCCTTGATCTCCACTACCCACATAAGCATAACCCTCTTCCTCATAACCCTCGAAATCTTCATATCCTTCTTCATATCCATCTCCTTCTATACCCCCCGATGATGGCCCAAATGGAATAGATGAGTATTGAAAACCTGACTGGTTTGGTACTCCAAATGATGAAGTAGCATGAACAACAGTTGAGCCTTGTGGTAATGTATAGGTGGATGATGATTGACCTGAAGCTGGGAAGAAATGAGTGAGTGGTGGAATTGTAGAAGCAGGGCTAAAGGTAAGGGTAGGTTCAGTTTGAGTATTGGTAGGTAATGTAGTATTGGGTGGTGGGATATCAAATGGTGAAGTAAATTCGGTAGTAGAACTGGGCATGGTGGTATTTGGTGAAGGTTGAGTGGATGTTGGTATAAATGGTGGAGTAGGTTCACCCGTAGTGGGTGGTGGTTGTGGTGGATCCATGTATCGGATTGGTGTGATTGGTGTAGTTGGTGTTGTTGGTGAACCACTAAACTTGTTTTCTCGTAACAAAATCCTGTTTCCTCTTAACGTTCGCTCAATTTCCGGATCAAATGCCAAAGGTGATAGCTTGTGAGAGCTCCTAGTACGCATGCACCTGTCAATACCTGCACACTAACACACCCAGCGTAAACCAGAAAAAATAACAAACTAAAAAGGATAAAAAATAACACACGTTGCGCACTACTCCCCGGCAACGGCGCCAAAATTTGACGTGATGTCGCGGTCACAATCAAATTTAATCCCAATACAACTAAATAGATAGATAGCGGTAAGTGGGTATCGAACACAGGGAGTTTGTGGAAAATGTGTTATTTGAGAATTTATCTAGATTAACTAAATTAGACTAATTGCAAGAAAAGTAAATTTCAAGAGTTGGTTGAATTGGATTGGTTTTAAAAACTAAAAATACTAATCAATTTGCAAGATGAGAGTTGAGATCGTAAACAATTTGGAGACGAATGACCATCCTAAGTTTCCGGTTTGTTTTAACAGTTGTGTTATCATCCACTAGAAAGAACTACATAGACATAGTTCATGTTTAATTACTTATTGTGATAAAAGGGAACGAAGTACTCAGATTCTGAGAACGTGAGGTTGTTACCCGATGACCAATCAACCCTTACCCAATCCTAATTTTACCCATGATATCTCGATTGCCAACGGCACCAAGAACGTATGGTTTCAAACTAGAAAAAATCATAAGAATTAACAATTTACAGCTAAGCAATCACACACCATGATAAACAAAACATAGATAAAGTTTATCATTCTAGAAATATGAAATCAAAACACAACCGTCTTAAACAAACCTTCAACCTAGGATGATCATAGAGTGTTTAGCCACGCATAGCTTCAAACAACATCTTAACAAAAGTTTCAATGTTCATCAAGATCAAAAACAATAAACCTAATGATTCCCAAGTGTTGTTGTTGCCAAAAAGTCTCCAAGATAGCTCACAAATTCGTCCACAATGATTGATAACCGAAAACAAGTGAAAAGCCACCATAAAACCACTTGAAAATGGCATTTAATGAGGAGGTTACATAACAACATCAGTCGGAGCCGTAAGCTACGACTCCTTGCCGTAGCTTACGGCAGTCAATGATAGTGCACGGTCAACAGCAGAGCCGTAAGCTACGGCTGGGTGCCGTAACTTACGGCTATCATCAATCCTTTACGCCATGTTGCTCCTGTTTTACGGCAAGCTGATGTTGGATTCAGTGAGGGCCGTAACCTACGGCTGGGAGCCGTAGGTTACGGCTAGATGTGAATTTTTCTCTTTCATTTCCTTGTTTACTCTCTCATAATCCAAGCTTGTTTCCATCACTTGTGACTTCCATCCAATCATCATAAAATCCGCATGTTGAGCACTTTAGTACCTACATTATCAAACATAAAGTGGTTACCAAGTTCAAGCGATTAACCGAATAAAATGTAGAATGTGCATTGTATTAAGCCTTTTAAGGGTTGTCCTACGGACCACCCGTCAAGTATCCGCCGCATGCAATACACTCAATCGGGTTCTCACTGTAAAGAAATTCAATAAGACGTGTTTCGAGCTGATTAATAATCGCAAACCGAACCTGAAGTATTTAGAACCGTTTGGGTCTCCCTGCACAGTTCTAGAGCTTTTTGGTAAATTTGGTCCAAAGAGCATCGAAGGAATTTTTGTTGGTTATCAAAGTCCATTGAAAAGAGTCTTTGTTCCAAGCTTGAAGCGGATTATTGAAGCACACAATGTTGAGTGTCAAGGTTACACAATGCCACCGCAGAATCCTGGAGATTCATGGCGTTTTCATTATGACACGTTGTGGGATTCGTTTGACATGGAAGAAGAAAAGGAAGAAGAAGATTTCTTTGACGAGTTGGATATTTTGAGAGAGTATGAAGAATCGCAGGAAAGATTCCCAGCAGAGACTTTCAGTCGACAAAGACAAGCTTCGAACGATGATGAAGCAGGTCCAAGCAATGCTGGAGAACATGATGATATTCAACAAAATGAAGTTGCTCATGATAATCAGACGGCATAGAATGATAATCAAGAATCGGAGAACATGCCAGTATTTGATCGTGGTGATTCAAATTCTGAGGGGGAGCAAATTCAGATTTCAAGTCAATCAAACCCAGTCAGTGAACAAGGTGCAAATCAGAATGTTACTAATCTGGAAGGCGAGGTAGATGTTTCAGGCGAGGTGATGCCAAGAACTC
The DNA here is from genome assembly GCA_030545235.1 of Helianthus tuberosus. Taxonomy (NCBI): domain Eukaryota; kingdom Viridiplantae; phylum Streptophyta; class Magnoliopsida; order Asterales; family Asteraceae; genus Helianthus; species Helianthus tuberosus. Next base: position 91,135,516 of record CM060416.1, read on the forward strand.
TTTCATACCATCCAGAGGAGCTGATCATTGGAGAATTGCAATCAGGCGTTCGCACTAGACGTCAAATTGACCAAGGCCTTACTTGTTTTTATTCTACAGTAGCATCTTTACAAACTGAGTTTTCACTTAGTTGTTTTATTTCGCAGATCGAACCGCGTACATACAAAGAGGCGCTAACTGAAGATTCTTGGGTCAATGCTATGCAAGAAGAGTTGAGTCAGTTTGAGAAATTGGGAGTGTGGAAGTTAGTAGACTTGCCTGATGGTCAGAGGAAGATAAACACCAAGTGGGTGTTTAAGTGCAAGAGAGACGATAGAGGAGTTGTGGTTCGTAACAAAGCTCGACTCGTAGTCCAGGGATTCAGTCAGCAGGAGGGTATAGATTTTACTGAAGTATATGCTCCAGTTGCTCGACTAGAAGCGATCAGAATCTTCCTAGCATTTGCATCTTGGAAAAATTTCAAAGTATATCAGTTAGATGTTAAATTTGCGTTTCTCTATGGGAAGGTAAAAGAGGAGGTATATGTCGGAGAGCCACCGGGCTTCACCGATCCAATCCACAAAGACAAGGTCTATTTGCTAGACAAAGCGTTGTATGGTTTACACCAGGCCTCGAGAGCTTGGTACGAGACATTGTCTTAACACCTGCTAGCCAACAGATTCATTCGTGGAAAAGTGGATGCCACTCTCTTCACCAAAGAGGTCAACGGACATCTTCTGATAGTTTAGATATACGTGGACGACATCATATTTGGGTCAATAAATGAAAATTTGTGCAAAGATTTTGAACGAGTTATGAAGCAAAAATTTGAAATGTCATCGATGGGTGAGATAAAATTCTTTTTGGGACTTCAGGTTGATCAACTGCCTAAGGGAATTTTCATACATCAAACTAAGTACGTTCATGATATCTTGGAGAAATTTGGGATGTCAGGTTCTACTCCAGCATCCACCCCATTAGCAACGAATCATGGGATAAACCCTGATCTCACCGGAGAGAAGGTATATGAAACGATGTATCGTTCCATGATCGGATCGCTGATGTATTTGATAGCTTCAAGACCCGATATTATGTATCCAACCTGCCTCGCAGCAAGATTTCAATCTAACCCGAGAGCGTCGCACATGGTTATTGTTAAAAGGATATTACGCTACCTTAAAGGAACTCCATCTTTGGGGTTGTGGTATCCAAAAGATGGCGACTTTATGCTCGAAGGATATTCCGATTCAGATTTCGAAAGCTGCAAAGTTAACGCTAAATCAACAACAGCGGGGTGCCAGTTCTTTGGATCACGATTGGTCACCCGGCAATGCAAAAAGCAGACCTCTGTGGATTTATCCACATGTGAAGCGGAGTATGTATCTGCTAGCAGCTGCTGCTCACAGATCTTGTGGATCCAACAACAGATGCACGACTACGGTTTGCAATTTCTAAACACCCCTATCTTTGTTGATAATGAGGCAGCGATTAACATTACTAAAAATCCTGTTCATCACGCTAAAACCAAACACATTGAAATTCGTCATCACTTCATTCGAGATTGTTTCGAGAAGAAGTTGATACAAATTGAGAAAATCCACACTGACGAGCAAAAAGCTGATTTTCATACCAAAGCATTTGACAAAACACGTTTTCAATATTTGCTAAAACTGAATGGTATGAAGCTTTTATCGGTGTTGGAAGAGATTCTTGGAGTTGATGAAGGAGACATTGTAGATGACGATGTTGAGAAGCAATCTGCAATGGTTTGTCGTTTTTTTACTTGTTTTGGTATTTAGGGGGAGAGTAGGGTAAGTAATATTTACAGAAAATACAAAAACAGTAAAAAATTTCAAAAATCCAAAAACAATAGAAAATTGGAAAAGAGCTTGTGTAAAAAGGGAAAATGATAGTACATCGGCTTGACAGTTACGGTATGCTAAAGATATGGAAAGTTTAAAAGGTTAAACAGTCTCGCTGATGATGTGTTGATAGGTTTTTGCACATTTAGTAGGTTTGTTCGGGATATAAATCTAAATCCTTACTTGCTTATTTCGTGGGGAACACTACTTGGATATATAGGTAACCCCTGAAATCTCGTTTGAAAAATCCCTTTTTCTGAGATACTAGGTCTTTATACTCAGTGATATCTGGGGTATTATTCCGGGACTTTTGATAATGCGGAAGCAATGACCTAGTCCCGGAATAATACTTTCTGCATTGCTTGAAACATAGCATCGCCCTCAGCATAAATGATGAGACAATAAAATTGCTAATCAATGTTGTTGTAAAAAAGATCCTCTAAAGGGGACACACCAAAGTCGAAGCCGTCATCTCTCTGCTGAACGGAAGTTCTGACCTGAGCTCTCACGGTTCTTCGCAATTTAACCCCTTACAGATATCATCTGTGGTATACTCACCTGTAAGACTGAATATTGGGATTTGGATACGGGAGTATATTCAAGAGGTGGGACACACGTATAAGTTTAAGTTTTTAAAACATCTAATCCGTATCCTGGACAGATTGAAAATTGTGTGAAAATTTAAGTGGATCAGTATATCGACAATCTAAGTGAATTGTTTAATTCTGAGTATGAAATTAAAGCTTAATGGTACTTGTGACTTGTCGAATAGCTGATATGATTCCCTAACACGCTCACCAAAAATATTTTTTGTAAATAGTTTACTTTTATTGCTTTTTAGTTCTGTATTTCATTTCTAGTTTAGAAACCTTATTAAAAAAACCCAAAAAGATTTTACATTTCTGCTTTATTTTTGGCAAACCAAAGTGGAAAGCTGATCTTCAGATTCGAATTGAAGCAGATGCAGGAAGTTTCTGGGCTGGATGATGAGTTTGGAGCTAAAACATGATAAGTTTGTGAAAGTTGAAAAGTCAAAAGCAAGTTCATTAATTTGAAACTTGTAATTTTCAGAAAATGATTGAACAAAATGTCAGTGTGAATTGTCTCTGATCAACCAAGGTCATTAAGTTGGACTTGGTAGATAAATTGAGTAATCAGGGTCAATAGTTTGGACCTGAATACTTAAGTAGATTGCTAATTCTGACAAGATTATCGAATGAGTTTGAATGGTAAGTTTTGGATTGAAACTGTTATTGTCATATATCTTATATTTGGGTAGAGATTGTTCAGGAATCAAGTTCCCCATGGCAATGAAAATGTTGAAGTTTGAACCAGAATTTAAAGCCCTAGCTTATCTAGAGGGGGAGTCTGCGAAAGGGGGAGTCAGGATTCTAGAACAACACTCAAAGGGGAGATTGAAGATTAGAGATTGAAGATTAAAGTTTAAAGATAAAGATTGAAGGAGCTTTTACAATGTCAAGACATTTTGGATAAAAAGACTAAGACTAAAGACTCGATGTCGAAGACTTCGTCAACATCCAAGGGGGAGTCTGTTGGTGCATCTAGTGTCTGTTAACTTCGTCTTAATCGAGTCTTAGGTCTAGATAGGTTGAACGAACACGCAATAGGGTCAAAATTAGGGTTAGAATATGTGTTAGTGGGTGATTCCGCTTGAAGGTGACAGGGTGCAGTTCAAGCGAAATCAACTTATGTGATTTCGCTTGAAACCAATCCGTGACGTCCTCAAGCGAAATTTGCTAGTCTATAAATAGGGTTGTGCTGTTGTCATTTGAAGCGGGATTTAGTCTTGTTCTCTGAGCCGAGGTGCTGCTCGTGAATCATTTGAATGTGTAAAAGGCTCAGATAATCAGTAATAGAAAAGAATTGAAAGGAAACAAGCTGTTTGATGTTGTTTGCATTGATTCTGCCTTTGCAAATGATAATGAACTACTCAACTTGACTGTTTAGGGTCACCGGATCGATCCAACACAAAGTGAACTATATCATCGAACTTGAAAACAATCTGTTGAGCATCTCACAGATCTGTGACAAGTCTTTTACAGTACACTTTACTAAAAATGAGTGTTTTATCATAAAACATGGTTTTAAAATTCCTGAGGACATGGTGTTGATGCGAGCTCCCCGGGAAAACGATTTGTATGTCCTGGATATGAGTGTCGCAACAACAACAGATCATAAGAAACAATGTTTTGTAACAAAAACAAAGGCAACAGAAAAAGAGTAAAAAATGTGGCATCGAAAGATGGGCCACATTCATGTCAGAAAAATGAATTTCCTTGTACACAATGATCTTGTTGAAGGTGTAAATCTTAAAAATTTTCATTTGAATGATGATTGTGTAGAGTGCAAGAACGGAAAACAAACAAAGAAGACACACCCACATAAGCTCTTAAACTCAATCAGGGTACCGCTCGAGAGACTCCACATGGATCTCTTTGGACCTGTTAATGTGCAGAGCATTAGTGGAGACTTGTACTGTCTAGTAGTCACTGACGACTTCACTAGATTTTCATGGGTGATGTGTCTGGAAAGAAAAGACCAAACGTTTAATTCGTTGATGTTGTTATTCAAGAAGATGGAAACGCTGTACAAATTGCCGATCAGGAGAATACGAAGCGACAATGGAACGGAGTTTAAGAACAATCGCATGCTCGAGTATTGCAATGAGAAAGGAATTCTTCATGAATTTAGTGCACCATACACTCCACAACAAAATGGTGTAGCTGAATGAAAGAATCGTACCTTAATTGAAACAGCTCGATCTATGCTTGCCGATTCCAAGTTGACAATATTTTTCTGGAGTGAATCAGTTGCAGTAGCGTGTTATACACTGAATCGAGTTCTCACAGTGAAGAAATACAAGAAAACCTGTTTTGAACTTCTTCATCGTTACAAACCAAATTTGAAGTTTTTAGAACCGTTTGGATCTCCTTGTACTTTTATTGATCCAGATGGTAAGTTTGGTGCTAAATCTAATGAGGGTTTCTTTGTAGGATATGCGAGTCCACTGAAGAGGGTGTTCGTTCCATGCCTGGGGAAGGTAATTCAAGTTCAGCATGTTGATTGTCAGAAGCATACTACTCCACCGCAACTTCCGGGACAAAGATTGTTGTTCGACTATGACAAACTCTGGGAGTCTTTCCAACTGCCGACTCAGCAAAGTGAAGAGGAACTAGAAATATTGTACCAATATTAGCAGTCTATGTCACAAGAACAAGTGCCAAGACCGCTAGTAGTTTCTCCACCCACCGAGGGTTCAAACAATCATGAGGCCGGTCCAAGTGGAACTGCTCACGAACCTCCAGAGGAACCAGCTCCAACATTTGATAACTCCGACGACTCAGAATCAGAAGAGTGTCCGATTTTTGACGAGGAACCAAATGTTGCATCGACAAAAGCTGTTGATCACACCGGTGATCAAGACATCACAAACTTGCAATCGGAAGTGAATGTGCCTGACACTGTAATGCCGAGAACTTTGTCTTATCATCCTTCAGAACAGATAATTGGAGATCTTCAGAGTGGAGTAAAAACGCGGGATCAGATCAACAGAGCTCTCACATGTTTTTATACATATGTTGCTCCTTTACAAGTTGATTTCTCACTAAAATGTTTCATCTCGCAGGTTGAACCAAGAACGTATAAGGAAGCTTTAACTGAAGAAAGCTGGGTGAACGCTATGCAGGAAGAATTACATCAGTTTGAGAAGCTGGGAGTATATAGATTGGTGGATCTTCCTGAAAATCAGAAACTGATAAAAACTAAGTGGGTTTTTAAGTGTAAAAGAGATGATAGAGGAGTAATTGTAAGAAATAAAGCATGATTGGTAGTACAAGGTTTCAGTCAGCAAGAAGGCATCGATTTTATAGAAGTGTATGCGCTTGTTGCTCGGCTCGAGGCAACTAGAATCTTCCTGGCATTCGCGTCCTGGAAAGGATTCAAAGTATACCAACTAGATGTGAAATCTGCATTCCTTTATGGCAAAATCAAAGAAGAGGTGTACGTTGGACAACCGTCGGGGTTCATAGATCCAGTGAACAAAAACAAAGTCTATCTTCTCGACAAAGCGCTTTACGGATTACATCAGGCCCCGAGAGCCTGGTACGAGATGCTTTCACAATATCTGCTGGCCAACGGGTTCACCAGAGGGACGGTTAATAGTACTTTGTTTACAAAAGAGGTTGCATGGCATCTATTGATCATGTAGATTTATGTCGACGATATCATCTTTGGATCGACAAATGATGATTTGTGTAAAGAGTTTGAGAAAGTGATGAAAAGAAAGTTTGAAATGAGTTCAATGGGGGAGATGAAGTTCTTCCTAGGGCTACAGGTGGAGCAAATGCCCGAAGGAATCTTCATTCATCAAACCAAATACGTGAACGATGTTCTGGATAAGTTTAACATGTCTGAATCTACTCCAACATCAACCCCCTTGGCTCAAAATCACGGAATCTGTCCCGATGAAGGTGGAGAGAAAGTGGACGAGACGTATTACCGGTCGATAATTGGATCCTTGATGTATCTAACTTCTTCCCGCCCGGACATCATGTATCTGAATTGCTTATGTGCCCGACATCAGTCCAGCCCGAGACAGTCACACCTGTCGATCGTGAAATGAATATTACGGTATTTGAAAGGCTGCACAAGCACCGGCTTGTGGTATCCTAAGTCTGGTGACTTCTCTCTTTCTGGTTTTGCTGATTCTGATTTTGGAAGCTGCAAGCAAAATGCGAAGTCCACCACTGCAGGTTGTCTGTTCTTTGGAACTCAACTAGTCACCTGGTAGTGCAAGAAACAAACCTCAGTCGCTCTCTCTACATGCGAGGCTGAATACGTTTCGGCCTACAGCTGTTGCTCTCAGATCCTCTGGATCCAGCAGCAGATGAGGGACTTTGGTTTGCAGTTCTTGGATACACCCATTTATGTGGACAATGAGGCAGCTATAAACATAACTAAAAACCCGGTTCATCATTCTAAAACGAAACATATTGAAATTCGGCATCATTTCATCCGTGATTGCTACGAGAAGAAATTGATTCGAATTGAACATATACACACCGATGATCAGAAAGCTGATTTTTACACAAAACCTTTTGATAAAAAGAGATTTAACTATCTTTTGAAATTAAATGGGTTGAAAAATTTGTTTTCTGGGAGGGTTGTTGAATGTGAAGCCGAGGAGGACGGCGATCTGATGTGATCCACGTCGTGTTGTCAGATTTTTGTACAGTTTATTTTCTGCTTTTGATAAAACCAAAAACACAAAAATATGTTTTTGTTTTTAGGGGGAGAAAAGTTTGCAGAAAATCCAAAAACATGATAAAATGTAAAAATACAAAAACATTGAAAAACTGAAAAAGAGTTTGTGTAAAAAGGGGAAATGATAGTACATCAGCTAGACAGTTGCAGTACGCTAAAGAAATGTAAAGTTTAAAAAGTGTTAAGCAGTCTTGCAGATGATATGCAGATAGGTTTTTACACATTTAGTAGATTTGTTTGGGATATAAACATAAAATCATAACTTGCTTTTACGTGGGGAACATCTCCAGGATATATAGGTAACCCCTGAAATCCTGTTTTAAAGATCCTATTTCTGACATACTAGGTCTTTGTACGTGGTGATATCTGGGGTATTATACCTGGACTTCTGATTTTGCGGGAGCAATAGCCTAGTCCTCGTATAATACTCTGCATAGATTTATTCATAAAGCCCCCCCTCAGCATAAAAAATGATGAAACATTGAAAAATGCTAATCATGTGCTGTTGTAAAAGAAGATCCCCAAAGGGGACCCACCTATAGTTGAGCCATCATCTCTCTGATTTTGCGGAAGCAATAGCCTGAGCTCTCATGGCCTCAACACTTAACCCCCTTACAGATATCACTAGTGTGCACTCACCTGTAAGACTGAATATAGTGGTCTGGATACGGGAGTATATTCTGAGGTGGTACACTCGTAAAAGTTAAGCCTTAAAACACTAAATTCGCATCCTGAACAGATTGAAATTTGTGTGAAAATTTAAATTGGATCAGTATATCGGCAATCAATGTAAATTGTTTAATGCTTAGTATGAAATTAAAGCTTAACGGTATTTGTAGCTTGTCGGCAGCTGATATGATCCTCTAACACGCTCACCAAAAATATTGTATGTACAGTTTGTTGCTTATCTAAAGTCCAAAAAGATTGTCTATTTGTTTAGCTTTTTATAAAATCCAAAAAGATTTGCATTTCATCTTATTTTCGACAACGGACGTTGGGGATGTGATGATTAAAGTCTTAATGTGCTGAACAAGTTTGGATCATGAGGGTTGGGTAAGCAGAAGTTTTAGAAAAAGTGTTGGTAATTGCTTGAAAGTTTAAAAGTTCATTAATTTGAACTTAAATCTGTTTCAGAAAGTTAGCATCTTCATAAATTGGTCAGCCAAGGTCATTAACTTGGACTTGGCAGGCTAAACAGTTGACCAGGGTCATTAACTTGGACTTGGTTAACTGGGTGTGACGGTAAAATGTTAAAAATTTTGAAAAAGTATCATTTCAAACGAAATGACTATTTCGTACGAAATAGTCATTCCGCTTGAAACATTGATTTCGTTTGAACATTGATTTCACTTGAAAGCGCCTCAGTGCCTATTTTGCACGAAATAGGCAAGTCTATAAATAGGTGGTTGTATTTCGCTTGAAGGCATCAGTTATGTTATTTCGTTCCAAAACTCTGTCAAAGTGATTCCACGCAAAATCACTGTGCTCATCGTTTCTAGCCAAGATCTTGCCTGTTTGTTGTTTATAATCAAGATTTAAGTTGGTTTGCTCAACTTAGATCACGGAAAAGGTGAGAATTCATGTTAATTTGAACCATAACAACTGGTCGGTGATGAACAGGATTTAAAACTTAGATCTAGGGTTTGTTTATGAGCTAAAATGAACGATAATCATATCTGTGTGTTCAGAATATGTTGTAGATTTGTCTTAGGGTTTCACTTTGTACCAGATCTGTTGATTTCGTATGAACGACGTTGAACAGGTTTTTTGAACTCAGATCTAGGATGTATTTGTGGGTAAAACTGAGAATAAAACATACCCATGTGCTCGGAATTCATCATAGTAGAAACCCAGAAGATCAATTTCATCATTTGACATGATTTTGTAAAATTTGTTTATGAACTGAGATTTCAAACGAAACAACGATGTATTTCGCACGAAATAGCCATTTCGTATCAAATGGGCATTTCGTTTCAAATGTCTATTTCGTTTAAAACTGATTTCGTGCGAAACAGCTATTTCGCTTTAAACTGTCATTTCGCTTCAAAACCTCATTTCATATCAAAATGTTATTTCGTTTGAATGTGCTATTTCGCATGAAAAGTCATTCCGCTTGAGGGTATTTCGTTTGTATGAAGTGTTTGTGTTGAAAATTTATTCTAAGTGTTTAACATGTATTCTTGTTGTTTTTCAGGCATCGAATGTTTAGTTTGATCCATTGCACAATATCTGTTGTGTATATGATGAGAAGATTCCAAAGATGGCAGAATTCAAGAGTATTATGGAATTCATGAAGAGATTACCTATACAGAAAGCTTTGACGAATCCACATCTTATTTTTCTGTCTCACATTGAACGTTTTTGGGAGAATGCAACATATGACAAAGAAAGCAAAACGATAAATTCAATTGTGAGCTTGAATGGCCAAAATAAACCAATCATCATTACTGAACAACTGGTTCGAGAGGTGTTGGATTTTCCTGACGATGAAAACTCTTCAACTAAATTTCCAGAAAGGATGGTGAAGGGTTGTATGCTAAGGATGGGGTACAGTGGACCATTGAACAAGGCTAACTACTTGAAAGCATGTTTTTCCAAGCCTTACAGGTTTCTTATACATTCAGTGTTGCATGCTCTTAGTCATCGAAAAGGAGGTTATGATGTGATGCGGGATTATCAAATGTGCATGGTGACTGCATTTGTGTTAAACAAGAAGTATAACTTTTCAAAGATTGTGTTTCACTACATGGTAGAGAATATTACTTCAAAGAGCAAAACATGGATCTATCCTAGATTTATACAAATGATACTGGATCATGCTTATCCAGATATTGAAAAAGATGAAAATAATGATTTGTTGGTTTTAGACCAAATGAATAATGAAATGCTGAAAGTACTGGCTAGATATCATCCAAACCATCCAGAGCCATCAACAAAAGCAGAATTCTTTGGGTTTATCAAAGACAAAAATTACCAAGATCCAGATCCGGTTGATCATCAAAAGTGGAGGAATGACAAAGAAATGAAAGAAAAGAGTTATGCAGATGACTTGAAAATACTTGAAAATTTCAAAGAAACAAGAAATGAATGGTTTCTGAAGGAAGAGAAAAAGAAAAGGAGTAGAAAGACAACTCCGAAAGTACAAGCTGAGGAAGGTTCATCTTCACAACCTAAGCAAAAGCGTCAAAAGAAAAGTGTTGAAACATTGTTGGTCGATGAACCAGAGGAAGAAGAACCAGAGGCTAATGTTGAAGGAGATCAAGTTCGTTTATCTCCAGATTCTGATCGATTGTTGAAAGCTCTTAAAGAAAGTTTTAAAGCAGATAAAGCAGCTAAAGAAGCTGGTGAGGATGAAAGTGACAATGAAGAAGAAAGTTCATCTAGTTCTGAATATGAGGTTGATGAAACAGAGTGTTTGAAAAGAATTCAGGCTGAAATAGAAAAAGAGAAACAGTTAAAAAGAAAAAGGAGAAAGGAGAAGGATGATGATTTGTATATTCCATCTCCGAAACAAAAATTCCAGATTCTCAAACACCACCTTCATCAGGAGGCAAAAAGAAAACTAGTGCAAGGAAACGTGTTGTAACTCCTAAGGTTGCAAAGAGATTGAAAGTCTTATTGAAGAGTAAACCAATCCAGGAACCTTCACAACCACATTCACCACCACCTGAACCATCATCACCAAAATCACCACATCAATCACCTCCAAGACAACCTACACCACCACTTCATTCATCACCACCAAGACAACCCACACCACCACATTTATCATCACTACATCTATCACCACCGCATCAATCACCAATTCTAGAACAACCTGTTATCACATCACAACATATTCTACAAACACCTCCATCTACACAACCACCGATACAAACAACACCTGGTTCGTCTGGATACAAAAGTTTTCCACGTGTTCCTGATAATATTGCACTTGATGACATTGGAGATTTCAGTTTTGTGAATGATGAGCAAGTAAAGAAGTTGGAAAATAAAGTTGAAGAAGTATTGGTTGAAAATAAAAAATTGGTAGATCGTGAGAAGAAACTTGAAAAGCGTGTCAAGTCAGTTGAAGCTGAAAACTCGTCATTGTTGAAGAAAGTTGAAGCTGATCAGACTGACATTGATATTCTTAAAGTGAGAATTGCTGAGTTAGAGGAAGAAAAGGCTCGCGGAGATGAGCAGAATAAGTATTTCAAGCTTAAGAACAAAGAGTTAGAGGCTGCCAATGCAAAGAAAGAACATAAGATATATATGATGAACATAGTGTTAGAGAATTTGCTTGGGAAGTCTGTTGAACAGAGGTTTGAAGAGATTAAGGTTGAAGAGGTGAGAGCTCGTCGTCAAGCTGCGATTGATGCAGAAATGAAGGATAAAGGCAAAGGTGTTCAAACGGAAGTTACAGAAAGAGCAATTGTTGCATCAATAGCTTCTGAATCACCTATTCAGAATCCTCGTCCTATCTCTGCAGTTTCTGCTATATTTGAAGAAGACGTGTTAATTGATGATGTTATTGATGATGAGGAAGATATCGAGGAGGATGATGATGAAGAGGATGATGATGAAGATAAGGCAAATGATGCAGATGATGTATTTTTTGCTAGTAGTCATGATGATGACGATGATCAAGGAGGTTCTGGTATTAAAGTTACTGAAGCTTCGAATGAAGAGAATGTTGTCACACCCCGACCACGTTAAAACAACAAAACCATGGCGGAAACATCGGGGAGTGTTGTAACAGAATCATCGTTTCAACAACCATGGTAATTAAAAGTTTCGTTTTATTGAATTATCAAATAATGTACATTGTCTTTAAACCAAAACAAACAAATTAAACATCGTCTACTATTGTTTTTATGTCACTAAGGCCACGTCCAGATCCTACGTGAACATGCTCCCTAGCAACCATCATGCAACATCACCTGAAACATATGTAAAAACAAAGTCAGCAAAGAAATGCTGGCGAGCACATAGGTTTTGTAAGAGTATCGGAACCATGGCTCGTTTATATATATATTGCAATACCTCGAAAACCTTGTTTTGAAAAGTATATAATATTGCAACATGATTAACCAACTCAAATCAAGATGGTTATAATTTATAAAATCTCATAGCCATGATTCTTAATCACAAAACATTTGTTTTAGTAAACCAATTCATAAAACACCTCGTTAAAAGCTCGTTATTAAACTCGTATGGTTTATATCATTTCGAAAACCTCGTTGTGTGACATTGTTTCAAATCGTTTCCCAAGTGAACTAAATAATTGCCCGCAATGTAATATGATAGAAGCACTTATATATAAGATGTACCAGCGGCGTATCTACCATGATTCTATCATGCTACACCCGTCCCATTATCTAATCACTACCCAAAACCAATCGTTCGTTCAAATCGTTTATTTCGTTTAGATCGTTCCAAATCGTTTAATTCGTCCCAAAGTCGCATTCGTTTTAATTGTGAAACTACTTTTGGTCGCGTCGTTAATAACATTCAAACCTTCGCGACTCGACTACCTCGTTTATCGTATTAACAAACCACCAAAGGGTAAGTTAACAATCATCAGATTCGGTCGTTACCTACATAACCCCCACACATAACCATGGGTGTAGTCTGATAACGGGATTTGTCAGATCCTATGGTACCATAACCTAATACTGGTCGGCTTGATCAATGCTAATGAATGTCATTCGTTATGTAATTTCAACCAACAAGTTTCGTTCACATTATCGAAATCGTTATTAGTTTAATATAAACCATTTTAATCGCTTTTGAAACCATCGTTTAAATATCGAAATCGTTTAAATACATATGAATCACCCCAAAACAATTGAAAATAGTAAAAGAGGGGATCTATGTACTCACAATGAATGAAAGGGTATCCTTGATCTAAAGAACTTAGCGAAGCTCAGACAAACCAAGGAAATTTAAGTAGTACCTAGTAATTGGATCACTAGTAAATAAATCAACACCTAAATCGGAAGATCGGATAGAATGAGGTCTTGTAAACCAATGAGTGTAGAACTCATGTGATATGGTTTAACAAAGCCTACATTCTAAATCGGAACCTAACCTAAGTGCTTTTGATCCGTTACGACCCATTAAGGTAGCTTATGCTACTTTAACGCGTCGTTTGCGCAACACTCTGTTCGGATGGTTAACTATGTGTTATGTCAAGTCTTACATGACCAATAATACCTAAACATGTTACTAAATCAAATTATATGTCAAAAAACATGTTCACATATGTAAAATACGGATTTAAGCTTCAAAAGGGCGGTTTGCTCATTTCCTATGGGCATACAAGCTACTTAACAAATAACTAACCAATCGTATGTGATCATAAGGTATAACCTCAGTGGTTATTCCCTATGCAACTATGATCACTAATCAAGCTTGATCGGATCATAAAGATTGACCAAATGGGTCGGGTTCGAAAGTCTAAGCGGTTGTTTAGACCGCTTAACTTACGACCTTTAACAAGCACTAAACTAATAGTGACGAGTTAAACATGTCAAAACATGTTTAACCTACTTAGAAAACTGATTTGGTATCAAAACAATGGGTTTTGATACCCGAAAATAGTTCCGTTGCAAAATGCGTGCTAAAACGCATTTTGACCGAAACTTTGACTCGTCACTATGCCTAGTTAACGTGGTAATCAGTAGGTATAATCGCTAAGGATTATAACTATCGTGATTACAATCACGTTGCAAAGTTCAATTGAACTTTGACTTGACCAATTGATGGTCAAAACCGAAAGTCAAACTGTTGGCCAAACTGTTTGACTTTCTGCTTAAACATAAAGAATAAGCATGAAAGAATACTTACAAAGGGTCCTAGCTATCTTTTCTACAAAGAACAAGTTCCAATCAGTTGAGAGAGCTCCCAAACCAGATTGTAGAGAAGAGAGGAGAGAAATGAGCAAGTGAAACAATGAATGAACCTTGCTATTTATAGTTGTTGCAACTCAACAAGATCATTACACATGTTTGTGTAACCTCCAAGCATGAAATCTCATCCATACGCTTGTTTGTTGCAGGTACAAAGCCTTGGGGAAGAGATAACTTGGCTACCACACAAGGAAATTGCATTTTTGGCCCCTGAATTATGAAACAGCAGCTAAAAATAAATTTCTGTCACTGGACACTCTCATACTGCCCGCGTAAAGGTGAGGGGGACCTTTACGCGCCCCGCCTGAACTCCCCAGATCAGCAAAAGTTTGAAAATTGACAGAACAGGCCCCTGCACTTGGTTTAAGCTCATTTCAGGCCCTTTTGACCCCCGTTAAGCCATTTTCAAGGCTATACAAGGTCAATAAAGTTTAGAGGACTCAAAATGTGCTTGGAACACTCTCGGATGTCGGCTCGTTTGGTCGTATGGTCGCGTTGTTCGTTAAATTACGACGAAACTCAAACGGACGCGAAAACGATCCGAATTAAGCGACGAATGGAATTTTTGCATGCCGATCACTAAAATAAAAATATTTTAGTGTGTACAAAAATTTTGGATGTCCAGATGTGGTCAGAACGTAAGATATGCGCGAAAATGCAAACTTACGTCGTTTTTGACACTTTTAGTCCCTGTAAGATCAAATAAGCATATTTTCACACACCGAACCCCTCAAAGCTTATTTCTAAGCTATGTTTAGCTTATTTATGGTATGTTTAGCTTATGATCAAGTTCCGGACTCTTCGATACCATACGAATCGGTATAGTTTCGTAGTTTGACACAAATAGTCCCTGCGATCGAATAGACTTGTTTTCAACACACCAAACCATCCAAAACTTATTTCTAAGTTATGTAAAGGTTATTTTAGGTATGTTAAGCCTATGTCACTATTCCGGAGTGTTTGTCGCGTTAAATTGGCTGCGTTTACGCACCAGTTTGCGTATAGCTTTCCAGAAAGCGATTTAAAAGCTTGAAATCGGAATCGAATCGAATCGTAAAATCATCAAACACAAATACACATATAGTAACACCAAAACACATTGTTTATTGATAGTTAACATTGTTTTGCATTGTTCATCGATTACAGAACACAGTTGTCACAGTCTCCCCTACTTTAGGAAATTTCGTCCCGAAATTTTAACTAGAGGAGACTTGTGAGAACAATTGTGGATATTTCGCCTTCATTTGGTCCTTACGTTCCCAAGTAAATTCTGGGCCACGTTTGGATTCCCAGCGAACCTTGACCAAATGAATTCGTTTGTTCTTCAATTGTTTGTATGTACGGTCCACTATCTCCACAGGTTTCTCGACAAAGTGCATCGTTTCATCGATTTGAATTTCGTCGAGAGGAATGTGATGATCAGCGCCAGCTAAACACTTTCGTAGATTGGACACGTGAAAAGTCGGATGAATATTTCCAAGCTCTGGAGGTAGCTCGAGTCGATAGGCAACCTTCCCAATTCTTTCCACAATCTTAAATGGTCCAACATATCGTGGTGCAAGTTTTCCTTTCCTTCCAAATCTCACCACTCTCTTCCAAGGTGACACCTTGAGTAGGACATGGTCTCCGACTTGAAATTCTAAGGGCTTGCGTCGTAAATCCGCATAACTCTTTTGACGGCATCTAGCTGTCACAAGATTATCGCGAATTTTCTTGATTTTGTCTGTTGTTTCCAGAACAAGCTCCGGTCCAGTAAGCTGAGCTTCACCGGTCTCGTTCCAACAAACAGGTGAACGACATTTTCGACTGTAGAGAGCTTCGAATGGTGCCATTTTAATGCTAGCATGATAACTATTGTTGCAAGAGAACTCAATCAATGGCAGATGAGAATCCCAATTACCACCAAAGTCTATCACGCATGCTCTAAGCATATCCTCCAAAGTTTGAATCATACCCTCAGATTGTCCATCTGTTTGGGGATGATAAGCAGTGCTTAGATTTAGTTGGGTTCCCATAGCAGATTGCATGGTCCTCCAGAAATGAGATGAAAATCGAGCATCACGATCGGAAATGATATCCAAAGGAACACCATGTCATGATACTATCTCATCAACATAAATCTTTGCAAGTTTATCAGCAGATAGATCCTCGCGAATCGGAATAAAATGAGCTGACTTCGTTAATCGATCGATAACAACCCGTATAGCATCGTGACCTTTTGATGTACGCGGTAATTTAGTGATGAGATCCATCGCAATGTTCTCCCACTTCCAAACCGGTATCTCTGGTTGTACAAGCAAACCAGAAGGTCGTTGATGTTCTGCCTTGACTTTGAGACAAGTTAGGCATTTCGATTCATACAAGGTAACATCTTTCTTCATACCAGGCCACCAATACTGAGTACGAAGATCCTTGTACATTTTGTCAGCACCAGGATGGATAGAATATCGAGACTTGTGAGATTCGTCCATCACTAAAGTGCGAAGATCGTCTTGTTTCGGAATCCACAAATGATCCTTGAAGTAGAGTAAACCATCATCTTTTGCTTCCAGTTTAAGCTCAAGCTGATGTGGTAATTCCTTACCTATCAAATTTTGTGAAACACAAAATTGCTGAGCTTGAAGAACACTAGTTTGGAGATCAGATAGAGTTCAAACAGAATGAAGGTTGACTCGCTCTTTTCGACTAAGTGCATCGGCTACGACATTCGCCTTACCAGGATGGTAGCGAATCTCGCAATCATAGTCGTTCAAGAGTTCAACCCATAGTCGTTGCCTCATGTTGAGCTCTTTCTGATTAAGAATATGCTGGAGACTTTTGTGGTCTGTGAAAACCACACACTTCGTTCCATAGAGGTAGTGTCTCCAGATTTTGAGAGCGAAAACCACAGCTCCCAACTCAAGATCGTGAGTCGTGTAGTTCTTCTCGTGAACTTTCAATTGTCTGGATGTATATGCTATAACTTTACCTCGTTGCATAAGAACACAACCAAGGCCTAAGTTGGATGCATCACAGTAGACAACGAAATCATCGTTTCCCTCGGGCAAAGATAAAACAGGATCATCACAGAGCTTCCGTTT
This sequence comes from Helianthus tuberosus, assembly GCA_030545235.1. Taxonomy (NCBI): domain Eukaryota; kingdom Viridiplantae; phylum Streptophyta; class Magnoliopsida; order Asterales; family Asteraceae; genus Helianthus; species Helianthus tuberosus. The sequence goes on from CM060416.1 coordinate 91,152,613, forward strand.
CAGCGTTTGGAACGCTTCTTCTTGCTTGGGTCCCCACTCAAAAGGCTTATTCTTTTGAGTCAAAGCAGTGAGTGGAACCGCGATCTTAGAGAAGTTTGAAATGAAACGACGATAATATCCAACGAGACCAAGAAAAGATCGGATCTCGGTAGGCGTCATCGGTGTATTCCAATCCTTGATTGCAGCAATTTTGGATGGATCCACATGAATACCTTGCTTGTTGACAATATGACCCAAGAATTGAACTTCTTTAAGCCAGAATTCACACTTGGAGAATTTAGCAAAAAGTTGTTCCTTCTTTAGGAGTTCCAGAGTCAAACAAAGGTGTTGCTCGTGCTCAGTTCGAGACTTCGAATAAATGAGAATATCATCGATGAACACAATGATGAACTTGTCTAAATAAGGTTTACTGACCCTATTCATTAAGTCCATGAAAATAGCTGGGGCATTTGTCAAACCAAAAGGCATGACTGTGAACTCGTAATGCCCATATCTCGTGCGGAATGCAGTTTTGGGAATATCTTCTTCGAATACATGAAGTTGATGATACCCAGAACGCAGATCGATCTTGGAAAAACATTGCAGCTGATCAAAGAGATCATCGATTCGGGGTAGGGGATATCGATTCTTGATGGTAAGCTTATTAAGCTCAGGATAATCGATACACATTCGAAAAGATCCATCTTTCTTTTTCACAAAGAGGACAGGAGCGCCCCAAGGTGAATAACTCGGACGGATGAATCCTTTATCAGATAACTCTTGAAGCTGTTTTGATAACTCTTGCATCTCAGACGGTGCAAGACGATAAGGTGCTTTCACAATCGGGTTAGCATTGGGTACAAGGTCAATATGAAACTCTACTTGACGAACTGGAGGCAAACCAGGCAGTTCATCAGGAAACACCTCTGGATAATCCCGAACAATCGGAATATCCTGAATACTTTTGTTCTTGCCTTTCTCCTCGGTGACATGTGCCAGAAAAGCAACATAACCTTTTCGCAAATAACTCTGGGCTTTCGTGCATGACATGAGTTTTAAACCACCAGATGGTTTCTCACCACGAACCTCTAGGACATCACCAGACGAAAGAGGAATACTAATGATCTTATCAAACCTTCGTGATAGAGTTTTGGTCTAGTACGAGTTATCTGTCCGTGAGGACGAGGAATTACATTCCTGAGCCATTGCTGTCCTACCCAAGGAGGACGAGGAACCCATGTTCCTTAACCCCAATTCCCGACCCCTGGGAATCCCATGCTTTGTAGCGGGTGTGAACTCACCTTGGTTTGCTCGGTAGATACACAGAAAAGTCAAACAAGCAATATTGTGGTCACTCGCGTCCTATCATAGTTGTATCATACAAGTCAGGTTCGTAACCAAGTAGCACACGGATGTTTCTAGCACAGTGCATTCAAGTATCGTTCATGGCATACACGTTTAATCATGGCAGATCAACAATATTCACGTTCAAGTAACATATAAGGTCTGTGCATCAGGCCCAAGAGTCCGGCCCAATTACTTAAGCCCATAATCATGCAAGTCCAAATTCAGCACGCATACGTTGGTTTCGAGTCGCATCCAGGTGTTCTCGGCTCGCAACCTGAGTCGCAACCGGCGGTCTCGAGTTATCATGGTCACGGTCTCGAGTCGCAACAGGACTCGTAACCGTGGTTTCGGTTCATGCTGTTTTGGTCTCGAGTCGCAACCTGACTCGTAACTGAGATTTCGAGTCATGAGGTTTGTGTGCTGATCACTTGTGGTTTCGAGTCGCAACCAGGTGTTTGCGACTCGCAATCTGTGTCTCAACCGGGGATCTCGACTCATCATGTGGTGGTCTCGAGTCGCAACTGGAGGTTTCGGTTGGACAATTGCTGATTCGGTACAGTGTACTATCCAATAGAAATTCTATTTCATGAAACAGTTTGTACTATCCACTTAAACATGTTTATTTGTCTAACAATTTACCAAATTGGATCAAACATATCAGTTTTCAAATATTCAAAGCATGTTCATATCATATTCATCATGTTCTTCATATGTTCATCAATATTCATATAAACTTCAACCCAACAAGAATCATGATCAACAACCTATCAACACTAATATGCACCCTATGATATCTACACAATGAATCGTCCTAATCGTGCACATACCACAGCCGATTACAAGCATACGGTTTCCATTCATAAATCATTCCAACTTGTACCAACATCCAAACCCTATGAAGCCGATAACACTCATACATAAGCACACATTATTCATCCTAACATAACCAACACATTATCATGTAATCATCATTAACCGAATGTAAACACATAACATAAAACATTTATGAATCGACTACTCGAACACTAATTCATCATGTATTGTAGACTAGTCCTTGTGTAACATCATGTAAGTCACAACATCATCAAGCATACAACTAACTAGTTAAATCATATCATCCACACTATCATTTAACAATAAACATCATAAGGACACTAACCGGTTGAGTTTTCAAGGGAGGTCTTAGGCTTGAATCCGAGAGCTCTTGTGGTCACCGGTTTGATCCGAGAGTGAGGGAGGAGGGTGTTGTGGCTTAGAGTTCTAGTGAGGGAGAAGGAGAGTGTGTGTGTGGGTGAGTGTAGGTTGCTCAAAAGTGGTGATGTTGGCTATCCATATGGGTTAAATACTAGTTCCAAGTAATGCACCCTAATGGGCTTTCGAAATAGGCTAAGTGTGTATGTGTGGCCCAACCGGCCCATAAGTCATTGTTCACTCGAGACCACATGGTCTCGAGTCGGGTTCGTGTTGTCTCGGTTCATATACATACTCGCATACATACACACAAGCATACATGTAACATAACACATAATCATATAAAGGTTCACTTATCATTCATTAAATCATCAAATTAGTTAGTCACTTAGTGTTCAAACGTACAACGAAAGGTTCTAAATTTCGAGTTGTCACATCATCCCCAAGTTGAAAGAAATTTCGTCCCGAAATTTGGTAGGCACTCACTGAGGAAGCTAGTTAAGTTGTATGGTTTTCCCGGTTTTCCTGGGGTGTCACATCCACCCCCCGTTGATCTGGAATTTCGTCCCGAAATTCCGTAGCTTCGGCCTCAGTAGTGGGTGTATTGTTTGCGAACAGTTGGGGATACTTTTGTTTCATCTGATCTTCGCGCTCCCAGGTGAACTCTGGGCCGCGACGTGAGTTCCAACGAACTCGAACGAGAGGTATTCTGGTGCTCTTGAGGACCTTAACATCCCGGTCCGTGATTTCGACTGGTTCCTCGATGAATCGTAACTGTTCGTCGATAGTGAGTTCCTTCATAGGAACTACGTGGGTCTCATCTGACGGACACTTCTTCAGATTCGACACGTGAAAAACGTTGTGAACTGCACCGAGTTCTGCTGGTAGGTTCAGTCTGTAGGCTACCCTGCCTATTTTCTCAATGACTTCGAAAGGTCCAACGTATCGTGGGTTGAGTTTGCCGCGTTTACCAAAACGAACCACACCCTTCCAGGGTGAAACTTTGAGTAGTACCCGCTCCCCAACCTGGAGCTCAAGCGGTTTCCTGCCCATGTCGGCGTAAACTTTCTGACGTTCGCGAGCTGCCGTCATGCGTTTTCGTATTTGAGCAATTTGTTCGGTCGTGTCTACCACATATTCTGGACCAGTGATCTGACTATCTCCCACCTCTGCCCAGCAGAGAGGTGACCGGCATTTACGTCTGTACAATGCCTCAAATGGAGCAGCTTTAATGCTGGTGTGGTAGCTGTTATTGTACGAGAATTCCACAAGTGGCAGATGCTTTTCCCAGCGGTTGCCAAAGTCGATTACACATGCACGAAGCATGTCTTCTAAGGTTTGAATAGTGCGCTCGGACTGCCCGTCCGTCTGAGGGTGGTACGCTGTGCTCATGTCTAATCGTGAGCCGAAGGATTTGTGCATTGCTTGCCACAGCTCTGAAGTAAAACGTGCATCTCGATCCGAGATAATGGAGGTGGGCACCCCGTGCCTCGAAACAACTTCCTTGAGGTATATTTCTGCAAGAGTGGAGAATTTATCCGTCACCTTGATAGCCAGGAAGTGTGCGGATTTTGTGAGTCGATCTACGATCACCCAAATAGTATCATTCCCGCGCTGGGATCTAGGCAGGCCAGTGACAAAATCCATGGAAATTTGCTCCCATTTCCATTGAGGTATCTCTGGTTGTTGGAGTAGGCCTGATGGTTTCTGGTATTCCGACTTGACTCTCGCACAAGTCAAGCACTTGCTGACGTAGGTCGCTATGTGGGCCTTCATGCTAGGCCACCAATACGTAGTTTTGATATCATGATACATCTTATCTGATCCAGGGTGTACTGAGTAGCGAGACTTGTGCGCTTCATCCATCACGAGCTCTCGTAGGTTGCCATAGAGTGGGACCCAAACGCGTCCCGTTACGTAGTAAGCACCGTCTTCCTTCTGTCCTAAGCGTTGCCTTGATCCGCGTAGGGCTTCGGCCCTGACGTTTTGTGGTTTCAGTGCTTCTATCTGAGCAGCTCGTATCTGGGAGGGAAGACTAGAATGGATCGTGAGTTGTAGAGCTCGCACGCGCTTAGGCGCAGTGTCCTTCCGACTGAGGGCGTCAGCCACAACATTGGCCTTGCCCGGGTGATACCTGATCGAGCACTCGTAATCATTCAGTAGTTCGACCCATCGTCGTTGCCGCATATTCAGTTCCTTCTGCTTGAAGATATGCTCGAGGCTCCTGTGGTCGGTGTAGATCGCGCACTTGGTACCATACAGGTAATGCCGCCACAACTTAAGTGCAAAAACAACAGCTCCCAGCTCTAAGTCGTGCGTAGTGTAGTTCTTTTCATGAACCTTGAGCTGGCGTGAGGCGTAGGCTATAACCTTATCTCGTTGCATCAATACGCAACCAAGACCCTGAATTGATGCGTCGCAGTAGACCACGAAGTCGTCTGTGCCCTCTGGCAATGAAAGGATAGGTGCGCTACAAAGTCTATCCTTTAGGTGCTGAAATGCTAATCCCTGTGCGTTTCCCCATCGATAAACAACGCCCTTCTGCGTTAGTGAGGTGAGAGGCTGTGCAATCTTAGAAAAATCCTTTATGAATCTCCGGTAGTATCCCGCCAAACCCAAGAATTGGCGAATTTCCTTCGGTGTACGAGGTGCAGGCCAGTTCTTAATCGAGTCTACCTTGGATGGATCAACGTGAATCCCATCCTTGTTTACCACGTGGCCTAGGAAATGGACTTCTCGAAGCCAGAAGTCGCATTTCGAGAACTTTGCATAAAGCTGTTCTGTTCGAAGGAGTTCCAGAATAAGTCGTAGATGCTGCTCGTGTTCCTCCCGACTCTTGGAATAGATCAGGATGTCGTCGATGAAGACTATAACGAACTTGTCCAGGTAGGGCTTGCACACTCGGTTCATCAAGTCCATGAAAACCGCAGGTGCGTTTGTCATCCCAAAAGGCATGACCAAAAACTCATAGTGCCCGTATCGAGTTCTGAAAGCTGTCTTGGAGACGTCCTCTTTCCGGACTCTCAGCTGGTGATAACCCGATCTCAAATCAATCTTAGAATAGTAGCTCGATCCCTGCAGCTGGTTGAACAAGTCGTCAATACGCGGTAGAGGATAACGGTTCTTCACCGTCACCTTGTTGAGTTCCCGGTAGTCGATGCACATTCTGAAAGTACCGTCCTTCTTCTTTACAAATAATACTGGAGCTCCCCAGGGCGATGAGCTTGGACGAATAAAACCCTTATCCAGGAGCTCTTGTAGTTGCGTGGAGAGTTCTTTCAACTCTGATGGGGCTAAACGATAAGGTGCACGGGCTATAGGTACAGCTCCAGGAGCTAATTCGATCTGAAACTCGACTTGGCGATGGGGCGGAAGACCAGGTAATTCCTCAGGAAATACCTCTGGATAATCGCGTACCACTGGAAATTCTTCTATCTTCTTCTCTTTCTCCGTGGTGTCAGTAATGAGAGCCAAAATGGCGGTGTGGCCCTTTCGCAAGTACTTTTGGGCCTTAAGGAGGGAAATGACGTTCTCAACAGCACTCCTCTTGTCGCCATGAATCATGAGAGGTTCACCATCGGGACCTGGAATACGGACAACCTTCTCGTTGCAAAGAATCTCTGCTCGGTGTTGGGATAACCAATCCATCCCAATGACAACGTCGAAACTACCCAAGACAATAGGAATGAGGTCGATAGAGAAGGTTTGGTCAGCGAGAATAAGTTTACAACCCTTGACTACGTGTGTGGCTTCTAAACTCTTACCATTTGCTAGCTCTACGGTGTGCTTGTTGTTCAAAGGGGTTGGAACACGCTTAAGCATTCGACTAACTTCTAGTGACATGTAGCTAGTATCGGCACCCGAATCAAATAAAACTGAAACATAAAAGTCGTCGAGAAGGAACTTACCCGCCACAACATTGGGGTCGTTCCTTGCTTCACCTTGGCCAATCACAAACACCCGCCCCCTGGCGCCATTGTTGTTGTTGTTCCCATTGTTACCATTCCCCTGATTGTTGTTATTGTTGTTGTTGTTTTGGTTCCTGTTCAGTTGGGGACAATCTCTCTTGAAGTGGCCCTCAGCTCCACACTGAAAGCATCCTTTGTTATCACCTTGCTGTTGCTGCTGGCGTTGATTCTGTTGAGCTTGCTGACGATTCTGATTGGCGGGGTATAAGCTCCTGCAATCCTTTGCAGCGTGACCAGGCTTGTTGCACCGATGACAGTTGCCCCTGGTGCATGGCCCGCTGTGGTGCAGGCTGCAGCGATTGCATTTGGGGTGATTTCCTTTGTACCCACCATGACTTTGACCACCAGACGATTGCTGATTGGGGCTCTTGTGGTCATCAGTCTTTCTCTGCTGAGACTGGGACTGAACAGAAGTCGAACCCTTACTTGAAGTTCCATCCCATTTCCGTTTGTTGTCACTAGAGGTACCAGAAGTAGTTGCAGCGCCTATGCGTTTTGGTAACTTATTCTGCTCCACCGCTTGGTCCGTGAGACGGTGGGCCAACTGAACAGTTTGTTGGTAGGTGGCGAGGTTCGCCGAAGTCACATGACTTTGGATTTCTGGCACTAAGCCCTGAAGAAATAGTTCGATGCGTTTGATGGGAGGATCCACCATAGTAGGGCACAAAATTGCCAGTTCGTTCGACCTTTTCACATAAGCTTCAATTTCGGACCCCGTCATCTTGAGGTTGAAGAACTCCACTTCCAGTTTGTGAATCTCATCACGACTGCAGTATTCTTCTTTGATCATCTCCTTAAAAGTTTCCCATGGGGTGGCGTTGGCAGCAACCAACCCCAGCATCTGAACCTGAGCGTTCCACCATGTGAGGGCTAAACCCTCGAGAGTACCGGTAGCATACTTCACCCTGCGCGCCTCAGGGCATTCACACATTTCGAAGACAGATTCTAGTTTCTCAAACCAGTGTAGGAGACCTACTGCTCCTTCAGTGCCGCTAAAAGTAGTTGGTCGGCAGTCCATGAAAGTCTTAAAAGTGCACACGGGTGGCTGAATATGCTGACCTATCGTGGGTGAAAGAAAAGACAGAGTTTAACACAAAGGTTGGTTCACGAGACTAGGATCCTAAAGATCCTAGAATGAGTTCGGACTGCAGGATATACCTCCTGCGTGTGCAGCTGCAAGTGCTGCGGCAACTCGTTCGTTGATCAGAGCCGTCAACTGGGCTTGTGTTAGGTTAACGCGTCCAGACATGATCTTCATATCAAGAAGAACGTGAGTGAGAGGGGTTCGCGAAGGTACGACGATAAAATAGAGCAAGCACGCACGTGTTCAAGCAACAGTAGTTATACTAACCAAGCATACCATAAGCAATGTACTATGTAACTAACAAGTAGGCAATATATACACAGATCATATCACCTAGAATGTCGAGCCTTGCATGTGGAGTGAAGCATCGTTGTGGACCGTTGAGCACTGTACAGGTTATAGTCTGGTTTTAACAAAAACGTTTTTCCCCTTTATTAAAACCAAGTTCTCTATAACCAATGGCTCTGATACCAATCTGTCACACCCCCAAAATCCACCTGCGGAGTACTACCGCTTAGAGGCGTGACTGACCAGGATCCAGCCACCAATCATATTGAACATGCGAGTTAAAAGATATAAAAGTTTAACCAATACAATTGGTGTCCAAACAAAACATAGTTAAGTTGCAAGCGGAAGCATAAGTCTTAAATCAAAACATAAGTTCAATTGTTTCAAGTTTAACATGGCACACAATCGTCCATGTCCCACAACGATCCTCCTCCATGCAAGCTCCAGCTAAGAACCTAGGGACCTGCAAAGCATGTAGTAACGAGTCAACAACAACTTGAGTGAGTTCACGGTTGGGTGTTCGTTTTAAGTTGTTTCGAAAACAGTTTCCTTTAGCTGGCATCCTGCCGTGGGGGTTACCCCATAGTTAAAAACGTGACTTGTTTATTCCCGGTTACTCTGGCTATCCAGCCGTGGGGGCTACCCCGTGTTAGTTATCTGGCATTTCGGCTGTGGGGGCTACCCCATGTATACACTAGACTCGTTACCATATCGACTGCTGACTGTAGTCATGTTTAGGTGCCCTGAAACTGTCAATGTCTATCATCATTGACGTGCCCCAGATCCATTAGTTCACGCCCGTCCTCTGCGGCACAGTGTGAGGTTTGTCAGACCTAAATAGCGCTATCTAACTAATGACCCGCTCGCCATTGGCCCGGCGATTAAGTCGATATAAAAATGAGGGACTTCGTGATAGAGTTTTGGTCTAGTACGAGTTATATGTCCGTGAGGACGTGGAATTACATTCCTGAGCCATTGCTGTCCTACCCAAGGAGGACGAGGAACCCATGTTCCTTAACCCCAATTCCCGACCCCTGGGAATCCCATGCTTTGTAGCGGGTGTGAACTCACCTTGGTTTGCTCGGTAGATACACAGAAAAGTCAAACAAGCAATATTGTGGTCACTCGCGTCCTATCATAGTTGTATCATACAAGTCAGGTTCGTAACCAAGTAGCACACGGATGTTTCTAGCACAGTGCATTCAAGTATCGTTCATGGCATACACGTTTAATCATGGCAGATCAACAATATTCACGTTCAAGTAACATATAAGGTCTGTGCATCAGGCCCAAGAGTCCGGCCCAATTACTTAAGCCCATAATCATGCAAGTCCAAATTCAGCACGCATACGTTGGTTTCGAGTCGCATCCAGGTGTTCTCGGCTCGCAACCTGAGTCGCAACCGGCGGTCTCGAGTTATCATGGTCACGGTCTCGAGTCGCAACAGGACTCGTAACCGTGGTTTCGGTTCATGCTGTTTTGGTCTCGAGTCGCAACCTGACTCGTAACTGAGATTTCGAGTCATGAGGTTTGTGTGCTGATCACTTGTGGTTTCGAGTCGCAACCAGGTGTTTGCGACTCGCAATCTGTGTCTCAACCGGGGATCTCGACTCATCATGTGGTGGTCTCGAGTCGCAACTGGAGGTTTCGGTTGGACAATTGCTGATTCGGTACAGTGTACTATCCAATAGAAATTCTATTTCATGAAACAGTTTGTACTATCCACTTAAACATGTTTATTTGTCTAACAATTTACCAAATTGGATCAAACATATCAGTTTGCAAATATTCAAAGCATGTTCATATCATATTCATCATGTTCTTCATATGTTCATCAATATTCATATAAACTTCAACCCAACAAGAATCATGATCAACAACCTATCAACACTAATATGCACCCTATGATATCTACACAATGAATCGTCCTAATCGTGCACATACCACAGCCGATTACAAGCATACGGTTTCCATTCATAAATCATTCCAACTTGTACCAACATCCAAACCCTATGAAGCCGATAACACTCATACATAAGCACACATTATTCATCCTAACATAACCAACACATTATCATGTAATCATCATTAACCGAATGTAAACACATAACATAAAACATTTATGAATCGACTACTCGAACACTAATTCATCATGTATTGTAGACTAGTCCTTGTGTAACATCATGTAAGTCACAACATCATCAAGCATACAACTAACTAGTTAAATCATATCATCCACACTATCATTTAACAATAAACATCATAAGGACACTAACCGGTTGAGTTTTCAAGGGAGGTCTTAGGCTTGAATCCGAGAGCTCTTGTGGTCACCGGTTTGATCCGAGAGTGAGGGAGGAGGGTGTTGTGGCTTAGAGTTCTAGTGAGGGAGAAGGAGAGTGTGTGTGTGGGTGAGTGTAGGTTGCTCAAAAGTGGTGATGTTGGCTATCCATATGGGTTAAATACTAGTTCCAAGTAATGCACCCTAATGGGCTTTCGAAATAGGCTAAGTGTGTATGTGTGGCCCAACCGGCCCATAAGTCATTGTTCACTCGAGACCACATGGTCTCGAGTCGGGTTCGTGTTGTCTTGGTTCATATACATACTCGCATACATACACACAAGCATACATGTAACATAACACATAATCATATAAAGGTTCACTTATCATTCATTAAATCATCAAATTAGTTAGTCACTTAGTGTTCAAACGTACAACGAAAGGTTCTAAATTTCGAGTTGTCACAATAAGTGTTGCATGCAGTAATGATATGATATTATGCAATATGTGATGCACATGTATGTATATGACAATAATCAGAAAGCATTCATGTCATAAATTTTAAATCAGCACAGTCATTAAAGCATTAATCATTGTCTAATTAGTGTACGGATACCTGCAAATTCGACAATTGTCACATTACTAATTGTATAAGAGTGTAGTATAATACATCTGCCTAGATAGCCTATGGGTACATCTTATCATATTAGTTACTCATACTCTGGACTTTCAGTTGGCTGCATTAGCACACAACCCAATCCCTGACAGGAGGCGTCACAATATACCACGAAGTTGTTGGTGCCTTCGGGTACGGATAATATAGGTGCATCGCATAGCTTATTCTTAAGCAGCTGAAATGTTTCTTCTTGCTTGTCTCCCCATTCATACTTCTTATCCTTTTGAGTAAGGGAGGTCAACGGTTGAGCTATCTTGGAGAAATCCTCTATGAATCTGCGATAATACCCTGCTAAACCAAAAAACTGTCGGATCTCGGTCGGCGTCTTCAGAGTTTCCCAGTTCTTAAATGCCTCTATCTTGGTGGGATCCACATGAATACCATTCTCATTTACCACGTGACCGAGGAACTGTACTTCGCGTATCCAAAACTCGCACTTAGAGAACTTAGCATAGAGCTTATCCTTCTTTAGCAGCTCTAGGATGGCTCTGAGGTGTTGCTCGTGGTCTTCCTTTGTCCACGAATAGATCAAAATATCATCGATAAATACGATCACGAATTTATCGAGATATGGCTTGCAAACCCGATTTATCAAATCCATAAATACTGCCGGTGCATTTGTCAGCCCAAACGGCATCACCAGAAACTCGTAATGTCCATAACGAGTTCTGAAGGCAGTCTTCGGTATACTTTCTTCTTGAATCCGCAGCTGGTGATAACCTGATCGAAGATCGATCTTGGAATAGTAGCTTGAGCCCTGAAGTTGGTCGAATAAATTATCAATCCTCGGCAAGGGATACTGGTTCTTGATGGTTAACTTATTCAACTCCCGGTAGTCGATGCACATACGAAAACTACCGTTCTTCTTCTTGACGAATAGTACCGGAGCTCCCCAAGGTGAGAAGCTCAGCCTTATGAATGCCTTGTTTAGTAACTCCTGAAGCTGCGTTGATAACTCTTGCATCTCTGAAGGCACAAGTCGATAAGGTGCCTTGGCTACAGGCGCGGCGCCTGGAACCAAGTCAATGTGGAATTCGACTTGTCGTTGAGGAGGTAATCCTGGCAAGTCTTCGGGGAAGACTTCAGGATATTCCTTTACCATAGGGATATCTTCGAGCTTCGGTTCTTCGGCCTTTCTATCAATGACATGAGCTAAGAAGGCAACACATCCTTTACGCAAAAACTTTCGTGCTTTCAAGAAACTAATAATCCATAGAGGCGTATCATGCTTCTCCCCGTGTATCACAATCGTCTCTTCATTCGCCAATGGGATGCAAATAATTTTCTCATGATATACAATCTCTGCACGATTACTCGATAACCAATCCATCCCAACAACAACGTCGAAGCTTCCTAACTCAACTGGCAGAAGATCTATTGAAAAATCATGCTCTCCAAGCTCTATAACACAGCCTCTAATCACTTCATTGGCTTCTACTAGCTTTCCATTAGCTAGTTCTATCGAGTACGGGATGTCTAACTTACTTGCTACTAAGCCAAGTATATTCTTAAACTCTAGAGATACGAAGCTATAATCAGCACCGGTATCAAATAGCACAGATGCAAAATGTTGATTAATAGGGAACGTACCAGTAACCACGTTCGGATCCTGGCTTGCTTCCCAAGCTCCAATGTTGAACACTCTTCCACGAGCTTGGTTATTCTTTGGGCAATCCCGCTTAAAATGCCCTATTTCACCACAACCAAATAAACCTTGACCGCGTCCATTTCCAGTACCACCCTGATTATTGTTGTGGTTGTGTCCTCCTCGGTTTCCATTTCCGACTTGGTTTCTGTTTCCACCGCGGTTCTGATTACCATTCTGATTCCCATTACCACCATGGTTACCGTTGCCACTACCCTTTCCTCCTTGCCCACCATTTCCACGACCAGCTCCAACCCAACACGTTTCCTTAGAATGACCATTCCTTCCATAGTTACGACACTTCCTAAACCTGCACTGACCGGCATGATGAAACTGACATACATCACACTTGGGCAGAGTGCCCATATACCCTCATCCTTTGTTCTCAGCATTTGCAGTGCCAGCTTGTGTCTCCACTGGCGGATTAGCATCTTTGCGCTTGTTGGCATTGTTGTTGTTCGCCCGAGTACCTTTCTTGAAGTTTGTGAACTTTCTCTTGTTTTCTCCAGATGACTCCACATGAGTCTCTTTCTTCTTTGTCTCAGAAATCGAGAACTTTCCCAATCTAACGGCTTCCTCTGTCAGTACCACACTCAAGTCAATTGCCTCGGTAATTGTTGGTGGCTTAGAAGCAGTCACCATGCTCAGAATCTGTGGTGCCAAACCCCAGATGAAGTGTTCTATCCTCTTAAACTCCGGCTCTACCAAGTAAGGGACAACACGAGACAAATCATGAAATCTCTGCACATACTCAGCCACCTTTGGACCTTCCATTTTCAAATTCCGGAATTCAATTTCCAACTTCTGGATTTCGGCTCGGGAATAATACTTCTTTCACATCAATTCTTTCAATTCATCCCATGACAATGCATACGCAGCAGCCTCACCCAAAGTCTGAACCTGAAGGTTCCACCATGACAGAGCCCCATCTAGAAACGATCCAGAAATGTACGTGACCTGATGCTCTAGAGCACATTTACTCATCCGTAGAACAGAATCCGTCTTCTCAACCCAACTTACAAAAGCTACGGCACCCCCCAGTGCCGTCGAAGTTCTGAGGCTTGCAGTCCAAAAACTTCTTATAGGTACAACCTGTACACAAGCAACATCATTCACAGAAAGCATTAGCAAAGCACACTTGGAAATGTCCAAACGTATTGTAATGTGTCTTAGGTGACTTAAACATTACCGTTAGGTGGGTTATTCCCTGAGGTACCTCCGCTGTGTTCGGAGCGAAGGGCCTCATGTTGTGTGATGGCCTGTGAGATGCACTCTTGTAATTCTGCCTCGGTCGTAGGCAGTTGATTGTTCCTTCGAGGAGGCATTCTCCTTCTAATAAGAAGATTTGATAGGTCAGGTCTAATTCGTTAAGTAAATAAGTAATTGTCTAGAGGTCGTATGTACATATATATATAAACAATCATCATACCAAACTATCATGCAACAATACAATCATAGCATAAATTTGTAACCCAACAATGTGTTTAGTGAGAACATGACGATTGAGCTTTCATTAATTACCGACCACAGTTACATTGTTTACAACGTGTATCACATCGAAAGGGACACAGGGTCACACTACCCTTGTCCAATAAGTCTGTCAATAAAAAAAATCACATGGTCAAAAAGTGGTCTTCAAAAGTCTTCACAATCTCAGCTCAATAGTAGTGCTCTCACCAAAAGTAATGCAATCTGCATAAAACCAAAAACCAACTATGCTGATGGTAGAGTGGAGGAGGGAATAAAAGCAAGCTGCGAACATGCGCAAGCTCCTCCTCGAGCTCGTATACACGGCAAAGTAAGTAACTGATCTGCTGCTCGACGGTAAGGAAACGAGCATCAAAACCTGGAAAAGGTGTAAGAGCAGCAGGTGGATGTGCAAAAGGAGACGGTGATGAATGTGGGGGAACAAAAGTAGACTGACAGGGACAAGGTGGAGGGCGTGGAGTCAGCTCAAGCTCCAAAACCCTACGACTCAATACCTCAAACTGTAACTGAAGCGATAAAAGCAACTCATCTCGTGTGTAGCCAACAAAATGGGAGGGATGATAGGGGTCTGAGATCGGCATAGAGCATGGTGGGAACCATCGGAATGGCTCATCAAGCGGTGTAGAAGTGAAGGGAGCAAACGGTGCAGTCTGAGGGATCTGAGGAAAAGCTGCTATAGCAAAAGGATCGTAACTAGGATGCTGGCCCGAAGTACCCACCCCTGGACGGGGTGCAGGGATGTCCTGTAAGAAAGTAATCGGCAAATCAGTGCAGTGGACATCAGACTCTACAGGTGGGAGAGGAGCAACATCAGCGGGTGCGGGTGGAGGAATAAATGGCTCAGCAACAGGAAAATCAACAGGTGCAGGAACTGGGTTGGGAATAAGAGGTGCGATGTCTGGTAAACCAAATGGGACATGGTCAGGATCAGGAATCGGCTCAGGATCAACAGGTGCAACATCAGGATGACCAAAATGAATAGGGTCCAGCTCGAGGACATGCTCGAGGTCGTGTGGAGGAGATGGTGCAGCAGACATAGCAGTTTCATCGTCAGAATCGGTAGCATAACGCTGCAGTCCTGCCGCCTGCAGGGCTAAGGATGTCAGAGGCTCAAAGGAGTCTGAAACGGAATGCAAACTAGAATCAGAGGATATCTCAATGACAGGAACAATAGGAGGTGGGACAGCTACAACATCCTCATCTATCTCCTCATCACCCTGGGCGTCAACTTGAGGACCGTCTACAAACAAATCGACGTCGTCATCAAACAAATCATCGAAAGGCCAATCCTCGGGAGGGATGACCACAAGAGGAACATGATCGAGGATCAGAGTCACGATGTGCTCACCATCGGGGTGACCAATGATGAGGTGATCATGAAGTGGAGCAGGAATGACAAAAGGATCCTCATCATGGAAACCATCAGCAAGAGGTAAATCATCGCCAAAGTCTGGTAGCGCGAACGGCTGGAAGTCATCCTCGTCCTCTGATAGCATGTCAGGATCACTCTCAGTGTCTGACGTAAATATCTCTGGCTCGGGTATAACCTCGTCGTCTGATACGACAGCCATCGGGTCATGGGTATCGGATACCCCACTCTTGGAAGATGACATGATGCCTGTAACAACAATCATAACATGTGTACATATATTAACCACTATCACTTAGTATGCAATCAAGACAGTTATCACTCAATCATGTATTCACACTATCCTTCATGAAACTTTTTCTATCTTTCCTAGTCTACCCCATGTAAACTAAACCACCTATGTGACCTTGCATTGTGTTGCTTGTCTTTTCTTTTGTAAAAATGTTTGTTCCATGGATCTAGGTGTTTTGTGTATGCAATGAAAAATATGTTGTAAAAATATTTTTGTGAGAGCCCTAATAATTGTAGTCTAGACTCGAGAAAGAATCCTAGTTCGCTACAATCGAAGCTCTGATACCAAACTGCCACACTCTAACTTTTGCGGAAGCGAGATTATGTGTGACTTGCTTAATATCATTGCATTCAACCATAATAAACAACTATATGATAAACCAAGATGTTCATCCATAATTTAAGTTTCAAAATGTTACAACCATAATTGTTTAATAGAAATCCGAGACTTCAAATTCATATTACAAACCATCCAAATTATTTAAAGTTCCATAAGGACTTGACAAAAGACACTACTAAAAGCTAGGCTGTGAACTATGTATCTTATCTAGGATAAGATACACAACCCAAACCCTTCGACACAGGATGACATCTTTTATTTCAGACAAAACTTGAAAACTTCAAACGCCCGCCAGATCCATTTCAGTTCCCTGAAATACATGTAGTTTGAAAATATCAACAAAAGTTGAGCGAGTTCATGGGTTTTATATGTGTGCACGAATAAACCTTGTAAACATTGTAAGTATATATGTATTTGTAAACCGGTATGAAAGCAAACAAGGAAACAGATCAATTAATGGTTTGCAAGGCCATTAATATGTGTGACGTGATGCAGGAAGGCTCAAACCTAGCGGATTTTGTACCGGGCTTCCAGCTGGAAAACATAGTCACCTCATGGGCCAAATCCCGGTCCTCATGGGTGGGGCTCGCAACACCCAAATAGATCTATCACTCATGTCCCTCGGTCCTACTACGAGGATTAATGGTCTTAAGCGTTGTACCCACCACTCACGTGATCTAACAGTTCATTCCTTAGCTAACCATACCATATGTAAACGTTTGTAAACAATTTGTAACATGTACTTCACCCCCGAAGTTGTAAAACTGAAAACAGTTAAAAGAAAAGGGGACATGAACTCACAGTCTTGCGTCTCGAATCCGATGTAACTCAAAGCGGCTACTTGTTCACACGACTACCTACAAACGGACTATGGTTTATTAGACAGATAGGTAGTGCCTTGACTTTTAGTCTTAATTAACATCTTTGAGTTACGTTTCCTTGTGTCTTAATATTTTTCCAAATTATATAATTATTTGTTAAAATATTAAATATTTTAACTTAAATTATATTTATTAAATTTCGGAATATTTGTTAAAATAATATATTTTAACTTGACACATTTATGTATTTGTACATGTATAACTTCCCCAAGGATGGGTGTATTCATACTCGTATTATTTAAACTTGTATATTTTTGCCAAGTATCGGTGGCGTATTCCGGTGTATTTATACGTACGAGAATACGTATGTTATTGTGTTTATTAAGTATTCTTATACTTAATTTTTGTATTAAATTTTCTGGAATAATATTTCTAATAAAAATTCACCTATATATATTCTTAAAATATATATTTTTAAGAAATCATTTATAGAAATTTATTTATACTTCTTCTTGGCAAAAATGTTTATATTTTCATATAAATCTAAAAAATAATACATTTTCAAGATTACCTTAGAAAATATTTATAAATCCATTTTTCACCAAAAATAATATATTCTAAGTTTATTTAAGAAAATATATATTCCTCCAAAAATAATATATTTTCTAGCAATTCAAGAAAACACATATCTTTTTCTTTACCCAAAAATAATATATTTAATTCTTGTCAAAAATATGATATATTTTTGTAACCATTATAAAAATCAGATTTTTGTTCTCTTGATTTCCAAAATACCATTTACCAAAATATACTTATGGATTTAATTCCGGAATATTTATGTGAGTTATATTCCTTGTTCGGTTTCTCCAATTTTGGGTAAAAATTGTATATTTATTCTCTTGGAATTTTGGTAATATTTGGTGTTATAATTTTCTTGGTATTTTGGTGAGTTATATTAGTTCAAGTCCTAAAATAATATAACTAATACACATAATATACAAGTAATCACACACATGGTGACATCTAAATATATATTCTCCTAAATACATATTTAGTCACTTTTATTATCAAAAACCAACCTCCCATATTTGTACTTTTTGTAACAAAAATTATGACAAACTTTATATGAAAAATCATGGTTAAAATATACTTGCAAATACTTGTTTGAAAATATTTTTCTAAGTGTTAAATTTATAGAAATTTTTTTGCCATAGTTTCCCCTTAAAATGGAGGTTTCCATGCTTTCAAAGCATATTATTTTCTTTTATAAATCATCACAATCAACAACAAATCAAACAATACTTACCAAGTGCCAAAATCAAGCATTTTACACTACTTCATGAACTTGAAAATTTATAAAAACTTGTAGTAACTTAGTAGTGTGTTTAGTAAGCTTAGTTACCCTTCAAAGTGTGGTTGTTTATTTAAAAACATCATTCTTGAAGATTTTAGATGTTTACAACTTGTAAAATGATTTTCTAAAAATGTTTCTTCTTGAATTTTTCTTGGTAATAATATGTTTCTACACTTGATTAACCACTAAAAATGTGGTTAGTTTCTTT
Source organism: Helianthus tuberosus (assembly GCA_030545235.1). Taxonomy (NCBI): domain Eukaryota; kingdom Viridiplantae; phylum Streptophyta; class Magnoliopsida; order Asterales; family Asteraceae; genus Helianthus; species Helianthus tuberosus. The sequence continues at coordinate 91,170,940 of CM060416.1, forward strand.
AAGAACCAAGTTTATGTAAATCTTGTATTTTAACTTAGTTTCTTGAGAAAATTATTTTTGAAATCACATATTTACAAGTCTTATACTACACTTTGATCATCATCATTCAAGAAATCCTTTCATACTTCAAGTTCATGCTTTCACATAAGGATGATCATCTTGATCTTTCATAAGATAATCCTCTTATCTTGCTAGATTATGTCTTTAATCACCATCTAGCAAGTTCATATGATGTTTAACATCATTAACACAAACAATCAACAATCAAGAAGCATAATAACACTTAAACAACATGATTCATGGTGATTTTTAGTCTTATGTTAAAGATTATGTTCTTGATCATTAGTGTTCTTCATGATTATTTACTTGTATCATCTTTTAACCAACTAAAAAAGATGTAAAATGGGATTAGGATGATCTTACTACTAGCACAAGGCTAGGGTTGAACACAAGAAGATGAAGGTGATATTCTTGTTGGTTAATAGCACTTGCAAGAGGTCCTTCCACTTCCAAAGGCTCCTAGCTCCTTATGCAAGCTCCTAGCACCTTTGTATAACTAGAGAATGGATGGAACAAGCTTGAAAGATGGTGGTGTTGTGCTTGGTGATCTCGGCCGAAGGTGGGGGAAGGAGAAGAAGAAAGATGGTGTAGGTTATGTTGTGATGAAAATGAAGTTGTGGTCTTGTGGTTTAAGTTATAATACTCCAACAACACTTAGTCCTTTGGTTCTTATGTTCTAAAAAGCTCTAGACAAGATCCAATTAAATAAACAAAGAAAATCCAAGTGTGGGCCACCCTTGGTGACTGTAAATAGGAGGGCGGGGGTATAGATTAGGTTGTAATGGTAAGTTTGTTTATCTAGTTGAAATCTAAGGATTTAGTTAAGGTGTTTAGTTGTTATGATGTTATATAGTGTGTTATGATGTTCGGGGACCATAACTAGCTTAGAAATGATAAAACAATGCTTCTAGTGAAAATTTGGTGTTTCGGGTAGTGTTCGGTTGTTCGGTTGGTTACCGGTTCGTTAAGGTGCTAAACTACGTAGTTTACTGTGCTTTATGTTACCTTTTGTGACAGTTTTGATTCCTGACACCTAGGAAAGCATTCTGGACCATTTAACCATAATTCTGCATAATATTTAGTTGTTTAAAAGCTGATTTTTGCTGAATTCAGCAGTTTATGTGAGTTTTAGGCACTTTCCGGCACTTAAACTATCTATTGGAAGGCAGTTTTATGATCCTTACTTTCCTACACACTATAGTAGTGTAACTCTTGGTTTCTGGCACATTCTATGTCTCAATACCATGTCTGTCTATGTATTGAACTCCGTCAGCATTTTTCTGATTTGTCTGATAACTGTGCTATCTCTGTTTCGTGCATCATTTGAGTCAATAAGTGTTGCATGCAGTAATGATATGATATTATGCAATATGTGATGCACATGTATGTATATGACAATAATCAGAAAGCATTCATGTCATAAATTTTAAATCACCACAGTCATTAAAGCATTAATCATTGTCTAATTAGTGTACGGATACATGCAAATTTGACAATTGTCACATTACTAATTGTATAAGAGTGTAGTATAATACATCTGCCTAGTTAGCCTCTGGGTACATCTAATCATATTAGTTACTCATACTCTAGACTTAAAATTTGTTAAAATAACATAAAATTCATAAAAATTTATCTACACAAAATAGCACAGAAGTTATTCACATAGTTTCCTAACATAATTGTTTAAGTTTTAGGTATTAAAAGAACACCTAAATGGCTTAAACCAGTGGCTCTGATACCACCTTCTCTCATAGCCCCCGACCCCACCCTGGGAGCGGGAGCAGCGAACCTGTCAGATAGTATCGGTGTTTTTTAATTTGGCAGCGGAAAGTTTCATCAGGACCGTAGTTAGGAAACATTGTTATCAGAGTTAAACACCAAAATGTTTAAAATAGATAAATGGGATAAAACCCAAGTTTTTGCTGATAATACATTTATAATAAACAAGGGGGATAAAACCCGATTTTCATTTATAACATATTTATAGGGATAAACCCTAATTATTAAAAATAATTATTCTTTTTATCTGGGTAACTTTTATAGCCACTTTTCTAAGCCTTCAGTGCTCTCCAGCTGGCTTTTATTGGCTTCACACTAAGTTACCTGAAACGCGTTTAAAAACATTTTATCAGCAAGAAATACTGGCGAGTGAATCCCAATTTAATCAAAACAAGTTTTATCATTTTACAGCATTGAGGGCAATCCAGCAATTACATTTGTTTACATCTACTTTAATTACCACCCACGGTACTACCAATCCTAACTTGTGGTAATGTTACTACTCAGAGTGTAGTAACAAATTTTGTATACAAAGCCCCAACATACCGACGATAATTGTAGAATTACAAATACTCAATCACTATGAAATATCATTTAAAACATTTGAGGTTTTGTAAAAACAGTTTACAAAAAGAAGGATTAACTCACATTGCTATTTTAGATAATTCCTGGTGACTTCCTGTTATAATCTATTAAATAAACAATGCACACGAGTTAGTAAGATAACCCAATTTACATTAGCGATACTCTTCCCCCGAGACAGAACTCCAACAACTGAGTCAGGCAGAGCCTTGACATGCGTTACGGAGCTCTAGATCAATCGGGCAGAGTAACTAATACGTAACCGGGGGTTATAATACTTACAATGAGGCAGAGCTTCGCTTTTTAGGGGTATAATATCCCGAGGGTTTAGACTATTTGAGAGTTTGAAAGAAGAAAGGGAAATGAACGGCGACTGAATGAGGCCTGAAACCTCTTATATAGGCTGGTCGAGGGGTCCCTCGCGCCCCGCGAGGACCACCTCTTTCTCATTCGCGCCCCTCGAGGGCCTTAATGGCGGCTGTAGGCTTGTCGAGTCACATAGTAGCCTTCACACGTGCCTGACCAGGGTGTCGCCTAGTGTCACTGGGTCGCGGCCCGCGACAGACCCAGAGTAATGGGTCGCATCCCGCGAGAGAGGGTAATTATTATTTTTATTTGATTTTTGACGATATTAGGGTTAAACGGGTTCAACTAGAGGTCTCTTGGTATAATTTTGGGCATAACTCCTGAGCTCTTAATAAAATATGCACTGGCGTTATGTATAGTAACCCAATTCAACTTTATCAATATGTCACGAGACAGAACCCCAACGTACTCAGTCGGGCAGAGTCATGACACGCGTTGGTGGGTCCTAAATCAATCGGACAGGGTATCGACTCAGTGATCAGGGGTTACAAAAAATGGGCCAGGGCTTTGGAGTTTTATTGGGGTGAATTATTAAATCATTTTGATGAATAAGGAGACAGAGATATGGCTAGAGAAAGAAAAGAAAAGTGTAGATGAAAATGTGGAACTGAGGATTCTATTTATACTAAAATATTGATTCTTGGTGCTCACGTATTCATTGCCACGTACACTAGAATTTAACTTCTCATATATTCAATTCATGTTACACATACACATATACTAATAAATGTTAGTTTTAGTTTGAAATATTATTCTATTATTTTTTAATATATATTATAATGGCAAATTGGATTTAAATAATCCCAACTCATTGTTATTGGCCAATAATAATCCCAACTCATTTAATCACCAATAATAATCCGAACTATTCACTTTTGTTTGTAAAATACTCCCAGTTAAAAAAACATTAACTAGGTTAAAAAATTACTGATGTGGCAGGTGATGTGGCATGCCACATCAGCAATTTTGCTGACATGGCAGTTGATGTGGCATTTTTTGATGACGTGGCAGCTGATGTGGCAGTCTACGTGGCATTTTTGATGATGTGGCAACTGATGTGGCAGGTGACGTGGCATGCCACATCAGCAATTTTTTAACCTAGTTAGTGTTTTTTTAACTGGGAGTATTTTACAAACAAAAGTGAATAGTTCGGATTATTATTGGTGATTAAATGAGTTGGGATTATTATTGGCCAATAACACTGAGTTGGGATTATTTAAATCCAATTTGCCTATTATAATTAATTTAACTGCTTCACTCATTTGGCGCTTTTAACTTCTAAAATATGAAATTTTATAAAATGATGAATATGCCATTAGAATGAGAATATTTTTATCTACATTTTGGCCTAAGTTTCATTAAAAACAAGGTAAGGTTAATTATAACGTATTTTTATTATTATAATCATTAAACGGTTCCTACGTTTGTCAAAATATCTCATATTTCTATCGGTCAACTTACCCATGATTTATCCATTTAATAAAATAAGTTTTATATATTTTATTTTAAATTCTATAAATAAAGTTTTGGGAATGTTACAATACACTACCAACACTTGGTAAAATACCCTCATACAAGTATTATACATAAGCATGAGAATACAAAGTGACATACTTAACATACTCATAATACAAGTATACCTATACTTGGAAATACGTACAAATGTATAATACTCGATAAACGGTATGTTGGTTTTGGAAACTACAAACGCGCATATATGGAAACCTTATGACAAAACGAGTTAAAAATATATTATTTTTAACGAATCATTGAAATGACATACATGCAAATAATATAAGTTAAATATAATATTTTAACTAATATGCTAAACTTGAATTTTATATAATTGTGAGGAATTATATAAAGACATCATACACCAAAAGTGCAACTCAAAACAAAAACAAAAACAAAAACAAATCCAAAACAAGTCTTAGTAAGTGATTAATGTGACAACTGTGTTCGGTAATCGATGTACGATGTAAAACAATGATGATTATTAATAAAACAATGTGCTTTGGTTTTATTATATGTGTTTTGGTGTTTCTATGTGTGTATTTGTGTTTGGTGACTTTTCAATTCGATTCGATTCCGATTGCAAGCTTTAAATCGCGTTCTGGAAGGTTATACGCAAACTGGTGCGTAAACGCAGTCAGTATAACGCGAAAAACACTCCAGAATAGTGACATAGGCTTAACATACCTTAAATAACCTCCACATAACTTAGAAATAAGTTTTGAATGGTTTGGTGTGTCGAAATCAACTTTGTTCGATCGCAGGGACTATTTGTGTCAAACTGCGAAACTATGCCGATTTGAACTGTAACAGACATTCCGGAACATGACCATAAGTTAAACATACCATAAATATCCTTCACATAGCTTAGAAATAATCTTTGAGGGGTTCGGTGTGCTAGAATAAACTTTTGGGTTATTCAGGGACTAAAGGCGTCAAAAAGTGCATAAGTTTGCATTTTCGCGCATAACTTACGTTCTGAATACATCCGGACATTCAAAAATTTATGTAAGCATTAAAATATTTTATTTTATTGTTTGGAATGATAAAATTCCATTCGTCGCTTAATTTGGATCGTTTTTTGCGTTCGTTACGACTTCCATCGTAATTAAGCGAATAACGCAACCGTACGACCAAACGAACCGACATCCGAGATGTTTTTGAGCATATTTTAAGTTCCTTATACTTTAAATTTATTTTAGAGCCTTGAAATGGGGTTAACGGGGATTAAAAGTGCCAAAAATCAAGTTTTACAAGTGCAGGGACCATTTTTTTAAATTTCTGGCAGATTCAATGAACCTAGTCCATTTTGAAGTATTGGTGGTTTTAACCTAGGTTTTGCAAAACCATGGGCTGGTATTCAATGAACATAGTCCATATTAGGGGCTCCCATGGTTTTAGAAAACCATGGGCACACATGTAAGGTCCAGATCAAAGCTCAGTTTTCGAGGAACGATCCTAACGGTTCAAGGAAATCTATAAATACCCCATGATCTCAACCCCAAAAACCCACACCTTTGAAATCTGAATTTGTTCTCTAAGTTGATGTGTTCAACACTTCATACCTGAGAATATTCGGATTCAAAACTTCCATTCTTGGACACGTTGTAAGTGTTCTTTCGTTCTTTTCATTCGTTTTAGCGTTAAAGTCAAACTGCGTTTGACTTTCTGCATTGACCAGTTTATGGTCAATGTGAAGTTCGTTTGAACTTCATAACGTGAGCATAATCACGATGGTTACAGTCCCTTGTGACTATACCTACTGATTACCACGTTATCTAGGCTCAGTGACGAGTTGTAGTTTCGGCCAAAATACGTATTCTTGTGTATTTTGTAACCAAACTACTTGTGGGTATCAAAACCGTTTGTTTTGATACCAAACCTGTTTTCAAACCTTGTTAAACATGTTCTAACATGTTTAGCTCATCACTTTTAGTTTTGTGCTTGTCTAGGGTCGTAAAGGTAAGCGATCTAAACAATCGCTTATACTTTCGAACCCGACCCGTTTGGGCGATCATTAGGATCCGACCAAACACATTTGGTGACCATAGTATATAGGGAATAACCTTCCAAGGTTATACCTTATGGTCGCTTCGTTTAAGTACTTTTATGATAGGTAGTTTATATGCCTTAGGTAAATTACCAAAAATGCCCTTTTACGCCAAAATTCATTTTAAGCATATGTAACATAATAACCTTTGGTATCTAAACTGATTAGACAACAATATTAAACATGTTGACGCATATTTTACTTATCATAGGACTAGTTAGGCGTTCCGAACGCGTTTCACGCGTACGACGCGTTAAAGTAGCATAAGCTACCTTAATGGGTCGCGATGGGTCGAAAGCACTTAGGTTAGGTTTAATTTAGGATGTAGGCCTTGTTAAACCATATCACATGAGTTCCAACACTCATTTGGGTTACAAGACCTCATTCTGCCCGATCTTCCGATTTAGGCGTCTATTGTTTGAGTAGTGATCTTGTTTGAGTAGTGATCAAATTACTAGGTGCTGCTTGATTTCTCTGGTTTACTCGAGTTTGTTGAAGTACTATTGATTGGGGATACCTTGCACTACATGTGAGTACATAGTTCCCCTATTTTACAACTTTCAATTGTTTTGGGGTGATTCATATGTACAAAATGTTTTCAAGGTTTAAACGATGATTTCAAAAACGAATAGAATGATTTATACTAAACTATTAATGATTTCGATAATGTGAACGAACTTGTTGGTTGTAGTTACATAACGAATGACATTCATTAGCATTGATCAAGCCGACCAGTATTAGGTTATGGTACCATAGGATATGACAAATCCCGTTATTGCACTATACCCATGGTTATGTGTGGGTGTTGTGGGTAATGACTGAATCTGTAATTATTAACTTACCCTTTGGTGGTTTGTTAATACGAGAAGCGAGGAGCGAGGTAGTCGAGTCACGAAGGTTTGAATGTTATTAACGAGACGACCATATATAAGTTTTCACAATTAAAACGAGGACGATTTAAACGATCTAAACGAGTAAACGATTTGGGAACGATTTGGAAACGATTTGGGAACGATTTGGGAACAATTTGGAAATGATTTGGGAACAATTTGGGAACGATTTGGGAATGATTTGGAATCGATTTGGAAACGATGTTAAACGATTTGGGTAAACGATTGGCTTCTGGGCTAGTGTTTAGATAACGGAACGGGTGTAATGTGGCGAAAACATGGTAGATACGCCGCTGGTACTTCTTATATATAAGTGTTTTCAACATATTACATACCGTGGCGTTATTTAGTGCACTTGGGTAAACGATATTGAAACGATGTCACTCAACGATGTTTTCGAAATAATATACGAGTTTTATTAACGAGTTTATACGAGATGTTTTACAAGATGGTTTTCTAAAAACAAAAAGCTTTTGGGTTAAGAATCATGGCTACAAAATTTTATAAATTATAACCATCTTGATTTGAGTTGGTTAATCATGTTGCAATATTATACACTTTTTAAAAACAAGGTTTCCGAGGTATTGCAAAATAAGTAAACAAGCCATGATTCCGATACTCTTATAAAACCTATGTACTCGCCCGCATTTCGTTGCTGACTTTGTTTTTACATATGTTTCAGGTGTTGTTGCTTGATTGACGTTCTAGGATGCATGCGTCACATTGGATCTAGACGAGGCCTTAGTGACATAAAACAATGATAGTCGATATAAAACTTGTTTATTATGTGTTAAGACAATGTTAATGTTTAATATTATCAATAAAACGAAACACTTTTGTATCCATGGTTATGAAACGATAATTCTATTACAACACTCCCCGACGTTTCCGCCACGCTTTGTTGTTTTACGTGGTCGGGGTGTGACAGAAGAGTTGGTATCAGAGCCAATGGTTATAGGGAATTAGGTTATTAGTAATGCTTTGACCTAGACTATAACTTCTAGGACCCCAACGCGAGTTTATTTGCGCTTAGATTTTTAAAACAAAATCGTCACCTATTCTTAGGTGATAACCACAACGAGAACACAATTTTCGAATCCGCTTTGGAAACTAATCATCTGTTGTAGGATGATTGATTACTAGGTTTTGAACCCTCTATTATATGGTTTTGAACCCTTTAAGTTTTCAAAATCTCGTTAAAGTTTGGATCTAAATAATGTGAACACGTGCAAACCGGAAGAGTGAGTGCCTGTACTCTGAGTTTTCTGTCTAAGGCTAGAGTGTTCGTACAAATCCACATAATCGGACCAGTCACTCTTACCTGGGAACTCTTGCGGTGAGTGTTCACTTATAGGCGAGCATGTCTTCGCGATACATTATTTTTGACCTATTTACTTTGATTAGTCACTGCGTGTCGTTTGTTTGTTCGAGGTAACGAACGAATGATCGCCTCTCTTGCGTTTTGTCGATACCTCTTTTGTTTATCCGAATGTCAATGCCAATGTGAATCCCGCTCGTGGGCGAGCGTACAATTTGAATGCAAACGAAGCGAGGGCCGACAACGAAGTGGTTAATGGTACGTTTCTTGTTAACAACCGACCTGCGTCTATTCTTTTTGATTCTGGTGCCGATAGAAGTTTTGTTTCATTATCTTTTGAGCCTTTGCTTGCGATACCTAGAACTAAACTGAGGAAACCCTTATCTGTCGAGGTTGCTACTGGTAAACCTCTGGTTCTCGATTCTGTTATTCGTGATTGTCAGATGAACCTTGATAACCATCTTTTTCTTATTGACCACACACCGATGCAACTTGGGAGTTTCGATATTATCGTTGGAATGGATTGGTTAACCAAAGACCACGCTGAGGTGGTTTGCTTCGATAAGATAGTTCGTATCCCTCTTCCGTCAGGCGATGTTCTAGAAGTTCGTGGAGAAAAACCACCAGATGGTTTGAAGCTTATGTCGTGTATGGAAGCCCAAAGGTATTTACGAAAAGGATATGTTGCTTTTCTGGCACATGTCACCGAGGAGAAAAGCAAGAGCAAGAGTATTCAGGATATTCCGATTGTTCGGGATTATCTGGAGGTGTTTCCTGATGAACTGCCTGGTTTCCTCCAGTTCATCAAGTCAAGTTTCATATTGACCTTGTACCCAATGCCAACCCAATTGCAAAAGCACCTTATCGTCTTGCACCGTTGGAGATGCAAGAGTTATCGAAACAGCTTCAAGAGTTATCTGATAAAGGATTCATCCGACCGAGCTTTTCACCTTGGGGAGCTCATGTCCTCTTCGTGAAAAAGAAAGATGGATCTTTTCGAATGTGTATCGATTATCATGAGCTTAATAAGCTCACCATCAAGAATCGATATCCCCTACCTCGAATTGATGATCTCTTCGACCAGCTGCAGGGTGCTTCATGCTTTTCCAAGATCGATCTGCGTTCTGGGTATCATCAACTTCATGTTCTCGAAGAAGATATTCCCAAAACTGCTTTCCGCACAAGATATGGGCATTACGAGTTCACTGTCATGCCTTTTGGTTTGACGAATGCTCCAGCTATCTTTATGGACTTAATGAATAGGGTCTGCAAACCTTATTTGGACAAGTTCATTATTGTGTTCATCGACGATATTCTCATTTATTCAAAATCTCGAGCCGAGCACGAGCAACACCTTCGCTTAACATTGGAACTCCTGAAGAAGGAACAACTTTTTGCTAAATTCTCCAAGTGTGAATTCTGGCTTAAAGAAGTTCAATTCTTGGGTCATATAGTCAATGAGCAAGGTATTCATGTGGATCCATCCAAGATTGCTGCTATTAAGGACTGGAATACACCGACGACGCCTACGGAGATTCGATCTTTTCTTGGTCTTGCTGGTTATTATCGTCGATTCATTTCAAATTTCTCGAAGATTGCGGTTCCACTCACTGCTTTGACTCAGAAGAATAAGCCTTTTGACTGGGGACCCAAGCAAGAAGGAGCGTTCCAAACGCTAAAGCAGAAGTTATGTAATGCTCCTGTTCTATCTCTGCCCGAAGGAAGCGATGATTTCATTGTCTATTGCGATGCGTCCAACTTAGGCCTTGGTTGCGTCCTTATGCAACGAGGTAAGGTTATTGCATATGCATCTAGACAGCTGAAAGTTCACGAGAAGAACTATACGACTCATGATCTTGAGTTAGGAGCTGTGGTTTTCGCACTTAAAATCTTGAGACACTACCTCTATGGAACAAAGTGTGTGGTTTTCACAGACCGTCAGAAAAGCAACGCCGATAAGGGCAGGAAACCACTCGAGTTCCAGGTTGGGGATCGAGTGCTACTCAAAGTCTCACCCTGGAAGGGTGTTGTTCATTTTGGCAAACGAGGCAAACTTAACCCCCGATACGTCGGACCTTTTGAAATCATAGAGAAAGTAGGCAAGGTGGCCTACAAACTGAACCTACCAACAGAACTCAGTGGAGTTCACAACGTTTTCCACGTGTCGAATCTGAAGAAGTGTCTGTCAGATGAGACCCTCATAGTTCCTTTGAAGGAGCTCACTATCGACGAGCAGTTGCGATTCGTCGAGGAACCAGTTGAGATTACGGACCAGGACGTTAAGGTCCTCAAGCGCACCAGAATACCTCTCCTTCGAGTTCGTTGGAACTCACGTCGTGGCCCAGAGTTCACCTGGGAACGCGAAGATCAGATGAAACAAAAGCATCCCCAATTGTTCGCAAACAGTACAACCACTACTGAGGCTGAAGCTACTACGGAATTTCGGGACGAAATTCCAGATCAACGGGGGGAGGATGTGACACCCCAGGAAAACCAGGAAAACCATGCAACTTAACTAGCTTCCTCAGTGAGTACGTACCAAATTTCAGGACGAAATTTCTTTCAACTTGGGGATAATGTGACAACTCGTATTTCAGAACCTATCTTGGTGCTAAGTGTAGCATGTTTTGAACTTATGTGATTATGTGAACTTTAATGATTAATGAAATGTTATATTTGATATGTGTTTATGTGTAACAAATGTGTGTTTATAAACAAACCGATCGCACAACACAACCCGATCGCACAAGCCCAATTCGGGCTACACTCTTTGTATCCGAACCAAGGGCGGCCCAAAGCTGGGTTCGGCCCACTCCTCTTATACGCATACATTGATCCTTTAGGGAGTTTTATTTCTCATAACTTGCAAACACAAGAACACACACAGCAAACCCTAATACCTCTCCCTCTCTCTAAGTCGACGGCATCATCCCCATCCCTTGAGGCTTTTGTGTTCGGAATCCTTGTTCTTTTCTCTAACCGGTTAGTGTTTTAACTATTGCTCTCATGATTGTATGATGCTGTGTTATACATGTTCTACATGATGATGTAGGAATGATATATGATTAATGGTGATGTAAACTGTTAATGTTGATGTTCATAATAATCGGCTCACATGTGTACTTGATGATATTCATATGATTCGGATGGCATGATCTTGATTTAGAACCGAATATATACAATCGGCTCATAGGTGTAAGATGATTTGATTTATTTAGAATTGGTAATTATGTATTGTAGATGTAAATCGGCTGTTATACATATTGTTCGAATGATTTGTTAAGATGGCATGTTAGAGTCTATGCTAGAGATACAAATCATCTACCTGATAATACGATTTAGGGTGTTAATAAGTTTAAGGGTTATGATTATTGTTCATATGTTATTCATTAGGGTTCATAGAGATTTGATGATAAAACATTGTTTGATCGATTATTGTTGGTTTGGAAACTGTTAGTAATGATTGAATTGATCGAATGGAAATTTGGAAACTGTTGATTTATTTGTAACTAAAAGGCATAAAATTCGGATGGTAAAATGGATCGCACAAGACTCCTCTCGGTCGCACAACATCAGGTCGCACAAGACCTGATCTGATCGCATAAGTTCAGTCGCACAAGATACCAGTAGTCGCACAAGACTATTGGATCGCACAAGTTATGTTTTGATAACTGTTGGGCCTCAAAGCCCAAAGACCAATCGCACAAATGACACCAATCTCACAAGACATATTGTAATCGTACAAGATGAATTGAATCGCACAAGCTGTTTATTCGTTTAAATAGTGGGCCGTATTGATTGGGTTGCATGTTATTGGGTCGTGTACTATTGGGCTTCAACGGTTGACTCGCACAAGGCCGTTAGACTTGTGCGAGCCCAATCTTTTGATCGCACAAGTTCGATATGTTATGACTGTTAAAACGTGATGATACGTGTTTGCCATGATCAATACGTGTGCATAACCTGTTAGCTTATGTGTAAATATACGTGCACTTCTTGAACCTAGACCTGACTTGTATGATAACCATGTTAGGACGTGGTTGACCACTAGCAGCTCGATTGACCTTTCGTTTATCTGCCGAGCTAACCTAAGGTGAGTTCACACTTTCTACAAAGCATGGGATTCCCAGGGGTTGGGAATGGGTTAAGGAATATGGATTTCCTCGTCCTTCTTGGGTAGGACAGTACGAGTTCAGGAATATAATTCCTCTTCCTCATGGACAGTTAAATTTCACTAGACCAAAACTCTATCATGAAGTCCCTCCTTTTTATATCGACTTAATCGTCGGGCTAATGGCGAGCGGGTCATTAGTTAGATAGCGCTATTTAGGTCTGACAAGCCTCACACCGTGCCGCAGAGGACGGGCGTGAACTAATGGATCTGGGCACGTCAATGATGATAGACATTGACAGTTCAGGGCACATAAACATGACTACAGTCAGCAGTCGATATGGTAACGAGTCTAGTAGTATAAACATGGGGTAGCCCCCACGGCCAGAGAGCCAGATAATTAAACATGGGGTAGCCTCCACGGCTGGATTGCCAGAGTAAACGGGAATAAACAAAACACGTTTTCAACTATGGGGTAACCCCCACGGCAAGGATGCCAGTTAAAGGAGACTACGTTTTTGGAATAACTAAACAAACACCCAACTGTGAACTCGCTCAACTTTGTTGTTGACTCGTTACTACATGCTTTGCAGGTCAATAGGTACTTAGCTGGAGCTTGCACGGGGAAGAGTCGTTGTGGGACATGGACAGTTGTGTGCCATGTTAAACATTTAAACATTTAAACTTATATTTTGTTTTGGTTTTAATCGTTATGCTTCCGCTTGCAACTTAAACTATGTTTTGTTTGGACACCAATTGTGTTGGTTGGATTTTTATAATTACTTATATGCTTGTTCAATATGATTGGTGGATGGATCCTGGTCAGTCACGCCTCCAAGCGGTGATACTCCGCATGTGGATTTTGGGGGTGTGACAGATTGGTATCAGAGCCATTGCTTATAGTGAACTTGGTTTTAATAAGGGAAAACGTTTTGTTAAAACCAGACTGTAACCTGTACAGTGCTCAACGATCCACAACGACGCTTCGCTCCACGTGCAAGGCTCGACATTCTAGGTGATATGATTTATGTTTATATTGCCTACTTGCTAGTTGCATAGAACATTGCTCATGGTATGCTTAGTTAGTATAACCACTGTTGCTAGAACACATGTGTGCTTACTCTCTTCTGTCATCGCACTTTCACGAACCTCTCTCACTCATCCTTTAATATGAAGATCATGAGTGGACGCGTTAACATGACTCAAGCCCAGTTGACGGCTTTGATTAACCAACAAGTTGCCGCGGCACTTACAGCCGCACAAGCAGGAGGTATACCCTGCAGTCGAAACTCATTCTAGGATCCCTAGATCCTACTCTTGTGAACCAACCTTTGTGTTAAACTTTGTCCTTTCTTACTCTCACGACAGGTCAACCTGCACAGCCTCCTGTGTGGACTTTCAAGACCTTTATGGACTGTCGACCTGGTACCTTCAGTGGTACTGAAGGAGCTGTCGGTCTCCTCCACTGGTTTGAGAAGCTCGAATCCGTCTTTGAAATGTGTGAATGCCCTGAGGCTCGCAGGGTGAAGTATGCTACGGGTACTCTCGAGGGTGTAACGCTCACGTGGTGGAACGCTCAGGTCCAAATGCTGGGGTTAGTTGCTGCTAACGCCACCCCATGGAACGATTTCAAGGAATTGATCAAGGAAGAATACTGCAGTCATGATGATATTCATAAGTTGGAGGTAGAGTTTCACAAATTGAAGATGACGGGGTCAGAGATTGAAGCGTACACTAAAAGATCGAACGAGTTGTCTATTCTGTGTCCTACTATGGTAGACCCTCCCATCAAACGTATCGAACTGTATCTCAAGGGTCTAGTGCCAGAGATTCAAAGTCACGTGACCTCAGGAAACCTTGGCACCATCCAGCAGATCATCAAGTTGGTTCATCGTCTCACGGATCAGGCGGTGGAACAGAACAGGTACCAAAGCGTGTTAGCGCAACTACTTCTGATACTCCCAGCGACAACAAGCGTAAATGGGATGGAACTTCAAGTAAGGGTTCAACTTCTGTTCATTCTCAGTCACAACAGAGAAGGACTGACGACTACAAGAGCCCTAGTCAGCAATCGTCTGGTAGTCAAAGTCAAGGAGGGTACAGGGGAGTTCACCCCAAATGCAATCGCTGTAACCTACACCACAGCGGGCCATGCACCAGGAGTAACTGTCATCGGTGCAATAAGGCAGGCCACGCCGCAAAGGATTGCAGAAGTTTATACCCCGCAAACCAGAATCGTCAGCAACAACAAGCCCTACAGAATCAACGCCAGCAGCAGCAGCAGCAAGGTATCAACAAAGGGTGCTTTCAGTGTGGAGCTGAAGGCCACTTTAAGAGAGATTGTCCCCAACTGAACCGGAACCAGAACAACAACAACAATAATAACAACCAGGGGAATGGAAACAACGGGGGTAACAACGGCAATGGTGCAAGGGGTCGTGTATTCGTTATTGGCCAGGGTGAAGCGAGGAATGATCCCAATGTTGTGACGGGTAAGTTCCTTCTCGACGACTTTTACGTTACGGTTTTATTTGATTTGGGTGCCGATACTAGCTACGTGTCCTTAAAAGTTAGTCAAATGCTTAAGCGTACCCCAACACTATTGAACACCAAGCACACTGTAGAGCTAGCTAATGGAAAAAGTTTAGAGGTCACACACGTAGTCAAGGGTTGTAATCTTGTTCTTGTTGATCACACCTTCTCTATCGACCTCATTCCTATCGTTCTGGGTAGTTTCGACGTTGTCATTGGGATGGATTGGTTATCCCAACACCAAGCTGAGATCCTTTGTCACGAGAAGATCGTCCGTATCCCTCGTTCATGTGATGAACCTCTTATGATTCGTGGCGACAAGAGTGGTGCTGTCGTGAGCATTATCTCTTTCCTTAAGGCCCAAAAGTGTTTGCGAAAGGGCCACACTGCTATTTTGGCTCTCGTTACGGACACCTCGAAGAAAGAAAAGAAGATAGAAGATTTTCCGATCGTGCGTGACTTTCCTGAGGTATTCCCTGAGGAATTACCTGGTCTCCCGCCTCATCGCCAGGTCGAATTTCAAATCGAGCTAGCTCCTAGAGCAGCACCTATAGCTCGAGCACCCTATCGTTTAGCCCCATCAGAACTAGAAGAGTTGTCTACGCAACTACAAGAACTCTTGGATAAGGGTTTTATTCGTCCTAGCTCTTCGCCCTGGGGAGCTCTAGTGCTATTTGTGAAGAAGAAGGACGGTACCTTCAGAATGTGTATCGACTACCGTGAACTCAACAAGGTGACGGTGAAGAATCGTTATCCTCTCCCACGTAGTGATGACCTATTCGACCAGCTGCAAGGGTCGAGCTACAACTTGAAGATTGATCTGAGATCGGGATATCATCAGCTGAGAGTCCGAGAAGAGGACATCTCCAAAACAGCCTTTAGAACTCGTTATGGACACTACGAGTTTTTGGTCATGGCTTTTGGGCTGACAAACGCACCTGCGGTCTTCATGGACTTGATGAATCGAGTGTGCAAGCCTTACCTAGATAAGTTCGTTATAGTTTTTATCGACGACATCCTGATCTATTCGAAGAGTCAGGAAGAACACGAGCAGCATCTACGACTTATTTTGGAACTCCTTCGAACAGAACAACTTTATGCAAAGTTCTCAAAATGCGACTTCTGGCTTCGTGAAGTCCATTTCCTAGGCCACGTGGTAAACAAGGATGGGATTCATGTTGATCCATCCAAGGTAGACTCAATCAAGGACTGGCCTGCACCTAGAACACCAACAGAAATTCACCAATTCTTGGGTTTGGCGGGCTATTACAGAAGGTTTATCAAGGATTTCTCCAAGATTACGCAACCTCTCACCTCACTAACACAGAAAGGTGTCACCTATCGTTGGGGTGATGCACAGGAAACTGCGTTTCAACACTTAAAGGATAGACTTTGTAGCGCCCCTATCCTCTCATTGCCTGAAGGCACAGACGACTTTGTGGTTTATTGCGACGCATCCATTCAGGGACTTGGATGTGTGCTGATGCAACGTGACAAGGTCATTGCTTATGCGTCACGTCAACTTAAGATTAATGAAAGGAACTACACTACGCATGATTTGGAGCTGGGAGCTATTGTTTTTGCACTCAAGATATGGAGACACTACCTGTGCGGTACCAGGTGCACCATTTACACCGATCACAGGAGTCTCGAGCATATCTTCAAACAGAAGGAGTTAAACATGCGTTAACGTCGATGGGTAGAGTTATTAAATGATTACGAATGCGCCATCAAGTATCATCCAGGTAAAGCCAATGTTGTGGCTGATGCCCCTCAGTCGAAAGGACACTACGCCTAAGCGCGTGCGAGCATTACAACTTACCATCCAGTCTAGTCTTACTACACAGATACGAAATGCTCAGGTAGAAGCATTGAAACCAGACAACGTTAGGGCTGAAGCCCTACGCGGCTCAAGGCAACGATTAGAACAAAAGGAAGACAATGCTTACTATGTAACAGGACGCATCTGGGTCCCACTCTATGGCAACCTACGAGAGCTTGTAATGGATGAGGCACACAAGTCTCGTTACTCAGTACATCCTGGTTCGGATAAGATGTACCACGACTTGAAAACTACGTATTGGTGGCCTAGCATGAAGGCCCACATAGCAACATATGTCAGCAAGTGTTTGACTTGTACGAGAGTCAAGACGGAATACCAGAAACCCTCAGGCCTACTTCAACAACAAGAGATACCACAATGGAAATGGGAGCAAATTTCCATGGATTTCGTTACTGGCCTGCCTAGATCTCAGCGCGGAAATGACACTATTTGGGTGATCGTGGATCGACTCACAAAGTCCGCACACTTTTTGGCCATCAAAGAAACAGACAAGTTCTCTACTCTAGCAGACATATATCTTAAGGAAGTTGTCTCGAGGCACGGGGTGCCCACCTCTATTATCTCTGATCGTGATGCACGTTTTACTTCTGAACTGTGGCAAGCAATGCACAAGTCCTTTGGCTCACGTTTAGATATGAGCACAGCTTATCACCCGCAAACGGATGGGCAGTCTAAACGCACCATCCAGACCCTTGAAGATATGCTTCGTGCATGTCTTATCGATTTTGGTAACGGCTGGGAAAAGTACCTCCCGTTAGTGGAGTTCTCGTATAACAACAGTTACCACACCAGCATTCAGGCTGCTCCATTTGAGGCATTGTACGGGCGTAAATGCCGATCACCTCTTTGTTGGGCAGAGGTGGGGGATAGTCAGATCACTGGCCCAGAACTTGTGGTAGACACAACAGAAAGGATTGCTCAAATACGACAACGAATGGCGGCAGCTCGTGACCGTCAGAAAAGCTACGCCGATAAGGGCAGGAAACCACTCGAGTTCCAGGTTGGGGATCGAGTGCTACTTAAAGTCTCACCCTGGAAGGGTGTTGTTCGTTTTGGCAAACGAGGCAAACTTAACCCACGATACGTCGGACCTTTTGAAATCATAGAGAAAATAGGCAAGGTGGCCTACAAACTGAACCTACCAACAGAACTCAGTGGAGTTCACAACGTTTTCCACGTGTCGAATCTGAAGAAGTGTCTGTCAGATGAGACCCTCATAGTTCCTTTGAAGGAGCTCACTATCGACGAGCAGTTGCGATTCGTCGAGGAACCAGTTGAGATCACGGACCAGGACGTTAAGGTCCTCAAGCGCACCAGAATACCTCTCGTTCGAGTTCGTTGGAACTCACATCGTGGCCCAGAGTTCACCTGGGAACGCGAAGATCAGATGAAACAAAAGCATCCCCAATTGTTCGCAAACAGTACAACCACTACTGAGGCTAAGCTACTACGGAATTTCGGGACGAAATTCCAGATCAACGGGGGGAGGATGTGACACCCCAGGAAAGCCAGGAAAACCATGCAACTTAACTAGCTTCCTCAGTGAGCACGTACCAAATTTCGGGATGAAATTTCTATCAACTTGGGGATAATGTGACAACTCGTATTTCAGAACCTATCTTGGTGCTAAGTGTAGCATGTTTTGAACTTATGTGATTATGTGAACTTTAATGATTAATGAAATGTTATATTTGATATGTGTTTATGTGTAACAAATGTGTGTTTATAAACAAACCGATCGCACAACACAACCCGATCGCACAAGCCCAATTCGGGCTACACTCTTTGTATCCGAACCAAGGGCGGCCCAAAGCTGGGTTCGGCCCACTCCTCTTATACGCATACATTGATCCTTTAGGGAGTTTTGTTTCTCATAACTTGCAAACACAAGAACTCACACACCAAACCCTAATACCTCTCCCTCTCTCTAAGTCGACGGCATCATCCCCATCCCTTGAGGCTTTTGTGTTCGGAATCCTTGTTCTTTTCTCAAACCGGTGAGTGTTTTAACTAGTGCTCTCATGATTGTATGATGTTGTGTTATACATGTTCTACATGATGATGTAGGAATGATATATGATTAATGGTGATGTAAACTGTTAATGTTGATGTTCATAATAATCGGCTCACATGTGTACTTGATGATATTCATATGATTCGGATGGCATGATCTAGATTTAGAACCGAATATATACAATCGGCTCATAGGTGTAACATGATTTGATTTATTTAGAATTGGTAATTATGTATTGTAGATGTAAATCGGCTGTTATACATATTGTTCAAATGATTTGTTAAGATGGCATGTTAGAGTGTATGCTAGAGATACGAATCATCGACCTGATAATACGATTTAGGGTGTTAATAAGTTTAAGGGTTATGATTATTGTTCATATGTTATTCATTAGGGTTCATAGAGATTTGATGATAAAACATTGTTTGATCGATTATTGTTGGTTTGGAAACTGTTAGTAATGATTGAATTGATCGAATGGAAATTTGGAAACTGTTGATTTATTTGTAACTAAATGGCATAAAATTCGGATGGTAAAATGGATCGCACAAGACTCCTCTCGGTCGCACAACATCAGGTCACACAAGACCTGATCTGATTGCACAAGTTCAGTCGCACAAGATACCAGTAGTCGCACAAGACTTTTGGATCGCACAAGTTATGTTTTGATAACTGTTAGGCCTCAAAGCCCAAAGACCAATCGCACAAATGAAACCAATCGTACAAGACATATTCTAATCGTACAAGATGAATTGAATCGCACAAGCTGTTTATTCGTTTAAATAGTGGGCCGTATTGATTGGGTTACATGTTATTGGGTCGGGTACTATTGGGCTTCAACGGGTGACTTGCACAAGGCCGTTAGACTTGTGCGAGCCCAATCTTTTGATCGCACAAGTTCGATATGTTATGACTGTTAAAACGTGATGATACGTGTTTACCATGATCAATACATGTGCATAACCTGTTAGCTTATGTGTAAACATATGTGCACTTCTTGAACCTATACCTGACTTTTATGATAACCATGTTAGGACGTGGTTGACCACTAGCAGCTCGATTGACCTTTCGTTTATCTGCCGAGCTAACCTAAGGTGAGTTCACACTTTCTACAAAGCATGGGATTCGCAGGGGTTGGGAATGGGTTAAGGAATATGGATTTCCTCGTCCTTCTTGGGTAGGACAGTACGGGTTCAGGAATATAATTCCTCGTCCTCATGGACAGTTAAATTTCACTAGACCAAAACTCTATCACGAAGTCCCTCCTTTTTATATCGACTTAATCGCCGGGCCAATGGCGAGCGGGTCATTAGTTAGATAGCGCTATTTAGGTTAGACAAGCCTCACACCATGCCGCAGAGGACGGGCGTGAACTAATGGATCTGGGCACGTCAATGATGATAGACATTGACAGTTCAGGGCACATAAACATGACTACAGTCAGCAGTGGATATGGTAACGAGTCTAGTAGTATAAACATGGGGTAGCCCCCATGGCCAGAGAGCCAGATAATTAAACATGGGGTAGCCCCCACGGCTGGATTGCCAAAGTAAACGAGAATAAACAAAACACGTTTTCATCTATGGGGTAACCCCCATGGCAAGGATGCCAGTTAAAGTAAACTACGTTTTTGGAATAACTAAACAAACACCCAACTGTGAACTCGCTCAACTTTGTTGTTGACTCGTTACTACATGCTTTGCAGGTCAATAGGTACTTAGCTGGAGCTTGCACGGGGAAGAGTCGTTGTGGGACATGGACAGTTGTGTGCCATGTTAAACATTGAATCATTTGAACTTATATTTTGTTTTGGTTTTAATCGTTATGCTTCCGCTTGCAACTTAAACTATGTTTTGTTTGGACACCAATTGTGTTGGTTGGATTTTTATAATTACTTATATGCTTGTTCAATATGATTGGTGGCTGGATCCTGGTCAGTCACGCCTCCAAGCGGTGATACTCCGCATGTGGATTTTGGGGGTGTGACAAAAATGTACAAGGATCTTTGTACTCGGTTCTGGTGGCCTGGTATGAAAAAGGATGTTGCCTTGTATGTATCGAAATGCTTAACTTGTCTCAAAGTCAAGGCCTAACATCAACGACCTTCTGGCTTGCTTGTACAACCAGAGATACCGGTTTGGAAGTGGGAGAACATTGCGATGGATCTCATCACTAAGTTACCGCGTACGTCTAAAGGTCATGATGCTATCTGGGTTATTGTCGATCGATTAACGAAATCAGCTCATTTCATTCTGATTCGCGAGGATCTATCTGCTGATAAACTTGCAAAGATTTATGTTGATGAGATTGTGACATGACATGGTGTGCCCTTGGATATCATCTCTGATCGTGATGCTCGATTTTCTTCTCATTTCTGGAAGGCCATGCAATCTGCTTTGGGAACCCAACTGAATCTAAGCACTGCTTATCATCCCCAAACAGATGGCCAATCTGAGAGAACGATTCAAACTTTGGAGGATATGCTTAGAGCATGCGTGATAGACTTTGGTGGTAAGTGGGATTCTCATCTGCCGCTGATCGAGTTCTCTTACAACAATAATTATCATACTAGCATTAATATGGCACCATTCGAAGCTCTCTACGGTCGAAAATGTCGTTCACCTGTCTGTTGGAATGAGACCGGTGAAGCTCAGCTTACTGGACCTGAGCTCGTTCTGGAAACAACTGACAAAATCAAGAAAATCCGCGATAATCTTGTGACAGCTCGAAACCGTCAAAAGAGATATGCGGATTTGGGACGCAAGCCCTTAGAATTTCAAGTCGGAGATCGTGTTCTACTCAAGGTTTCACCTTGGAAGGGAGTCGTGAGATTTGGAACGAAAGGAAAACTTACACCTCGATATGTGGGACCATTTAAGATTGTGGAAAGAATTGGAAAGGTTGCCTATCGTCTAGAGCTACCTCCAGAGCTTGGAAATATTCACCCGACTTTTCACGTGTCCAATCTGTGAAAATGTTTAGTTGACGCTGATCTACACATTCCTCTCGACGAGATTCGAATCGATGAAACGATGCACTTTGTCGAGAAACCTGTGGAGATAGTGGAACGTACATACAAAAAGTTGAAGAACAAACGGATTCATTTGGTTAAAGTTCGCTGGGAATCCAAACGTGGCCCAGAGTTTACTTGGGAACGTGAGGACCAGATGAAGATGAAATATCCACTTTTGTTTTCACAAGCTTCCTCTAGTTAAAATATCGGGATGAAATTTCCTGAAGTAGGGGAGACTGTGACAACTGTGTTCGGTAATCGATGTACGATGTAAAACAATGATGATTATTAATAAAACAATGTGCTTTGGTGTTATTAAATGTTTTTTGGTGTTTCTATGTGTGTATTTGTGTTTGGTGACTTTTCAATTCGATTCGATTCCGATTGCAAGCTTTAAATCGCGTTCTGGAAGGTTATACGCAAACTGGTGCGTAAACTGTAACAACTGTGCTTGTAATCACTATGAACAGTTCTGTTATCAATAAAACAATGTTATTTGATCACAATGTTTGTTTTGTTATGTTATACATTTTTCATGTTTTGACTTTTATGTAATTTCAAACTCTACATCACTTTCTGGAGAGTTATACGCAAACTAGTGCGTAAACGTACTCAGTTTAATGCGAGAAATACTCTGGAACATCAACATATACTCAACATACCTTCAATAACCTTTACATAACTTAGAAATAAGTTTTGAAGGCTTTGGTATGGCAAAAAAAACAAGTTAATTCGACTACAGGGACTAAATATGACAAACTGCGAAAGTATGTCAATTTGAACTTTAACGAACATTCCGGAACATAACCATAAGTTAAACACACCTTAAATATCCTTTACATAGCTTAGAAATAGGCTTTGAGGGGTTCGGTGTGCTAAAATAAACTTTTGGGTCATTCAGGGACTAAAAGTGTCAAAAAGTGCACAAGTTTGCATTTTCGCGCATAACTTACGTTCTGAATACATCTGGACATCCAAAAATTTATGTAAGCATGACTACATTATATTTTGGTGTTCGCCTTAAGAAAAATCCATTCGTCGCGTCATTTGGATCGTTTTTCGCGCTTATGCGCATTCCGTCGTAATTAAGCGAACATCGCGTTCGTACGACCAAACGAACCGACATCCGAGATATTTTTGAACATGTTTTAAGTTCCCGATACTTTAACTTCATTTTAGAGCTTTGAAATGGGGTTAACGGGCCTTAAACGTGTCAAAAATGACCTAAATACAGTTCAGGGACCAAAAGTGTAAATCTGCCAAAGTTCACCCATACGATGCGTATGGTATATATACCATACGATGCGTATGGGGTCTCCAGACCAGGTGCAATGTTTAAACAGCCTGTTTTCAGCAGATTTAACCACAACCACATGTTCTCAATTGCTTAGTCACTAAGATAAGGAGCATATGTAGCCACCATAAGGTTGTGACAAGTGTACGGACTAGATCTTTTCCCCTTTTCCAAGAAACGATCTCAACGGTTACCCGAATACTATAAATACCCATGCCATCCAACCTCATTACTTACAAGAATCTGATCTATTTGACTCTAAGTTGGAACCATTGTTCCATACCTGAGTTATTGTGATCACGATTAGCATTCGGGGACCCTTCGTAAGTATTCTTTCGTTCTTTTCCTTATTTTTACTGCTTTTCGAGTCAGAAAGTCAAACTTTGTTTGACTTTCAGCGTTGACCAGTAATGGTCAATGCGAAGTTCGATTGAACTTCGCAACGTGATTGTGATCACGATGGTCATAGTCCCTTGGGACTATGCCTACTGATTACCACGTTGTCTAGGGTCGTAGGGTAAGCGATCTAATAAATCGCTTATACCTCGAACCCGACCCATTTGGTCGATCATTAGGATCTGACCAAACACATTAGGTGACCATAGTAGGTAGGGAATAACCTTCCGAGGTTATACCCTATGGTCACATCGTTTAAGTAGTGGTATGATAGGTAGTTTATATGCCTTAGGTAAATTACCAGAATACCCTTTTCATGTATAATTGGTAATTAAGCATATGTAACCTAAAATTTTGTCACGTAACTGATTTTGTAACATGTTTAGGCATATAATACTTGTCATAGGACTAGTTAGGCGGTCCGAACGCGTTTCACGCGCACGATGCGTTAAAGTAGCATAAGCTACCTAAACGGATCATAATGGGTCAATAAGACTTAGGTTAAGTTTCATTTAGCATGTAGGCTTTGTTAAACCATATCACGTGAGTTCCGACACTCATTTGGTTTACAAACCCTAATGCTACCCAGTCTTCCGAGATAGGTCCGATTATTAACATAGTTACCTATACTAGGTGCCGTTTGATTCCGAGATCTCTAGCGTTGCTTGGTGATTATCTTTATACGACTGAGCAATCTCAAGTGAGTACATAGACCCCTCTTTTACTGTTTTCCAAACTGTTTTGGGGTGGAACACATGTGCCTACTTGTTACTTTCAAGCTTTCCTGTTTTCACATCATATACATGCTATGTTCGTTAGTACATAATAGTACATGATTTCATTTCATCTTATGCTAGGTGTGCCCATTGTGTGCATTACTTAGTACATTGTTTTACATTACATTTCATGCTAGGTGTGCCCATTGTGTGCATTACTTAGTACATTGTTTTACATTACATTTTATGCTAGGTGTGCCCATTGTGTGCATTACTTAGTACATCGTTTTACATGACTTTTCACGCTACGTATGTTCATTTGATTACATACTTAGTGCATCGTTTTCACATGCTTACATTTTGGTATGACATTTGGTTTGTTTACATGGGACAATACATTCATTAACACCGATCACGCCGTTCGTTAGTAGGTAGTGGTACCATAGGAATTGACAACTCCCGTTCCGGACATCCCAGGGTAAGGGGACAGAAAGGAATGACCGAATTCGTTGACATTAAGACAGATAGACCTTTAATTTGTTTAAAGGGTTTTATCACCACAGTCGCCAGGCTTGGATGTATGCATTTTCACAATACCGCATAAATGTTCATATTAAATAGTTGCATGCATTTACACAAGACATAGCTTTGATTTAAACCAAGTTTTACTTCAATACTTTGTTTTTGTGCATATGGTTTAGTTGAGACATTTCACTTGCCATACATGACATTTTGACATAGACATTTGACATGGACATTTTGACATAGACATTTGACATGGACATTTTGACATAGACATTTGACATGGATATTTGACATAGACATTTGACATGGATATTTGACATAGACACTTGACATGGATATTTGACATAGCATTTGACATGATTTACATCTTGACATAAACACTTTGACATATTATTCAATACATTTGACAATTTGGTTAAACATAGACTTCTTACATTGGTTGGTTTGGTTTGATTAAGTGATTAAGTTAACGATGCGTGTGTAATATGATACAAGCATGGTGGATACGCCGCTGGTACTTCCTATATATAAGTGTTTGTATGGTATTACACGGCGTAACGTTATTTGAATCATTTCAGTTTGAGACATAGAACATTTTATACAAATAACATACTTTTCACAAGACATTGATTTACAAACAACTTATCTTATAACAAACACATTTTTTTTACATGGTTATCTATTTAACCTGACATTTACTTATACATATCATCTGATCTCGTTGTTTTCAAATGATTTACATGACAAAGCAAATAACAAGGTTCATGACTAAACATTTTCTCAAATACAAGTCATGAATCCTATTTTCACAAAACCTATGTATCTCACAGGCATTTTTATGCTGACGTACCTATTTTCACATGTGTTTTCAGGTGCTTTTCCATAGGATGTTGATTATGATACTAGGGCGGACCTGTGCCTTAGAGACTTTAAAAGAAGATAGACTATGTTTAATTATGTTCTGAACTCGTTAATTTTCTGTTTGAAACAATGTAACACCCTTGTTTAATAAATAAAATACACTTTGTGTGCCATGGTTATGAAACAATTAATTCTGTCGCGATCACTCCCCGGCGTTTCCGCCGCGGTTCGTTGTTATACGCGGTCGGGGTGTGACAGAAGAGTTGGTATCAGAGCCAATGGTTATAGGGAATTAGGTTATTAGTAATGCTTTGACCTAGACTATAACTTTTCTAGGAACCTAACACAAGTTATCTTGTGTTTAGATCTTAAAACATGTACATCACCTATCCTTAGGTGATTAACAAAACAAGGAACCAAAATTTTTCCGAAACGATTTTTGAAAAACAATCATCTGTTTTTGAATAAATTTTTACAAGGTTTTGAACCCTCTGTTATATGGTTTTGAACCCTTTTTATTTTTGGTTTTTGGCCTTGTGCCTTCAAATTTTCAAAATCCCGTCAAACGTTTTGGGTTTTAAATAATGTGAACATGTGCAAACTGGAAGGGTGAATGCCTGTATTCTGGGTTTTCTGTCTAGGCAAGCACTTCGTATACATCTCATCAGACGCGAGACCAGTTGTGCTTACCTGGGAATTCCTGGGATGAGTGTTCACTTATAGGCGAGCATGTCTTCATTATACATTATTTTTGACCCATTTACTTTGATTAGTCACTGTGTGTTGTTTGTTTGCTCTGTGATACGGACAAATGACCACCATCTTTGCTTTTGTTGATTTTGTTTCATCTCATTCTCTTCATCCAATCATCTCACTCGTTTCCTTTCATGTTTTCCTCTTTTAGAATGCCTCCTCGACGCGAGAACCAGATAGCAACTGCCGAACTGGCAGAAATTATTGCGCAGCAGATGGCTGCTCAATTCCCAAATCTCTTTGCTCAATGGCAACAAGCCAACAACAACAACAATGGTCCGTGCAAATACAAGGATTTTAATCAGGCTAAACCACTCAAGTTTAGTGGTTCTGAGGGAGCGACTGGGCTTCTTCAGTGGTTCGAGAGCATAGAGAATACTTTTCGCCATGTGCAGTGTCCGGATAATCGCAAGGTCGAGTTCTCCTCGAGCGTATTTCAGAAGCGGGCTTTGACATGGTGGAACGGGGTTATGAGAGACCGGGGTGCAGAAGTTGCTCTCGCACAGACTTGGGCTGAACTTAGAGCCCTTATGATGAGGGAATTTTGTCCTCGCCATGAGCAGCGAGCGTTAGAGAAAGAGTTTGATGTTTTGAAGCAAGACAGTGGTGAGCACAGGGCTTATACTGATCGGTTTGAAGAATTGAGTCTGCTTTGCCCAACAATGGTCACCCCACTCGACAAGGCTATCGAGAGATACATCGATGGCCTACCTGACTCGGTACAAGACATTCTTACTGGTAGTAACCCTGCCACACTTCGTCAGGCGATCGAGTTATCTGCGACATTGACTGAGTCGCAGATCCGGAAGAACAAGTTACACCGGAAGGGTGACAAGGGCAAGAAGCAGTCGGCTGACAAGGAAGATAGCAAGAAAGGTCAAAACTTGAATGGAAAGAACTCTGGTTCTTCGAAGAGGTCAAGGAAGCGTAAGGCTTCCCAAAATTTTGCTATCAC
Organism: Helianthus tuberosus; assembly: GCA_030545235.1. Lineage (NCBI taxonomy): Eukaryota > Viridiplantae > Streptophyta > Magnoliopsida > Asterales > Asteraceae > Helianthus > Helianthus tuberosus. The sequence goes on from CM060416.1 coordinate 91,198,510, forward strand.
TGCCCAAGCTAATCAGGCAGCTCCCAACCAACCCGCACAGCCTCCAGCAAAGAAACCCTATACAGGGAATGCACCTTTGTGCAATAGATGCAACAGTCACCACCAGCCGCAACTTCCATGCCGTTTCTGTACTAACTGTGGGAAATCAGGCCATCTTGCCAATGTTTGTCGGTCTGCTCAAAATCCCGCGGTTCAGAACCCGGCTCAACAAGTTGCTCAGCCTCCTGCTCCGCAACAGGGTCAAGCTGCAAGACCACAATACCCACCGGGTGCTTGTTACAATTGTGGGGATCTGACCCACTATAGGAATCGGTGCCCAAGACTGGCGAACCAGAACCAGAACCAGAATCAGGCTCCGGCTCGAGGCCGAGTCTTTAACATGAATGCCCAAGAGGCGCAGGCGGATGATAATGTGGTGAACGGTACGTTCTTTATTAATAATCAGCCTGCATCTGTTCTTTTCGATTCTGGTGCCGATAAGAGTTTCGTGTCTTTGTCTTTCGAGCCTATGCTTCGTGTGTCTAGAACGAAACTAGGCAAATCTTTGACAGTGGAAGTTGCTAATGGTGAACCCATTATTCTTGATTCTGTTCTTCGCAACTGCCAGTTGAATCTTAACGACCATCTTTTTCCTATTGACCTCGCGCCTATGCAACTTGGAAGCTTCGACGTTATTGTGGGAATGGATTGGTTATCCAAGCATCACGCAGAGATAGTTTGTTCTAAGAAGATTGTTCGTGTGCCGCTTTCGACAGGCGAGATTCTGCAGGTTCAAGGTGAGAAGCCCATCGGTGGTCTCAAACTCATGTCTTGTTTTAAAGCTCGGAAGTATCTGCAGAAGAACTATGTGGCTTTCTTAGCACATGTTACAGAAGATAAAGGCAAGGGTAAGTCTATTTCAGATATTCCTGTCGTTCGGGATTATTCTGAAGTATTCCCTGAAGATTTACCTGGTCTACCTCCAGCACGCCAAGTCGAGTTCCGCATTGATCTCGTACCTGGTGCAAATCCCATTGCCAGAGCTCCATATCGTCTTGCACCATCTGAGATGCAAGAGTTGTCTAAACAGCTTCAGGAGCTCTCTGACAAAGGTTTTATCCGTCCCAGCTTTTCACCTTGGGGTGCTCCAGTTCTTTTTGTCAAGAAGAAGGATGGATCCTTTAGGATGTGTATCGATTATCGTGAGCTTAACAAGCTTACCATCAAGAATCGATATCCCCTACCTCGCATCGACGACCTCTTTGATCAGTTACAAGGCGCTTCTTATTTTTCGAAGATTGATCTGCGATCTGGATATCATCAACTTCGGGTGCAAGAAGAAGATATTCCGAAGACAGCATTCCGTACTCGTTATGGACATTACGAGTTCACAGTCATGCCATTCGGTTTGACTAATGCTCCTGCTGTTTTCATGGACTTAATGAATAGGGTCTGTAAACCTTATTTGGATCAGTTCGTCATTGTTTTTATCGATGATATCTTGATTTACTCTAAGACGCGAGCTGATCACGAGCAGCATCTTCGTCTTACTCTGGAACTCCTGAAGAAAGAGCAACTTTTCGCCAAATTCTCCAAGTGCGAATTTTGGCTTAAAGAAGTTCAATTTTTGGGGCACATTATCAACGAACAGGGTATTCATGTAGATCCCTCCAAGATCAGTGCGATTAAGGATTGGGATACGCCTACTACTCCTACTGAAGTTCGTTCATTTCTTGGTCTAGCGGGTTATTATCGCCGCTTCATTGAAAACTTCTCTAAGATTGCAGTTCCTCTAACTGCTCTAACTCAGAAGAAAATGCCCTTTTATTGGGGAATCAAACAAGAGGAAGCTTTTCAACACTTGAAGCAGAAGCTTTGCGATGCGCCTGTACTATCATTGCCTGAGGGTGATGATGATTTTGTCGTGTATTGTGATGCATCTAAATTGGGTCTTGGCTGTGTTCTTATGCAAAGAAACAAAGTCATAGCCTATGCATCGAGGCAGTTGAAGATACATGAAAAGAACTACACCACTCATGATCTTGAGTTGGGTGCAGTTGTCTTTGCTCTCAAGATCTGGAGACACTATTTGTACGGTACAAAATGTGTGGTTTTCACTGACCACAAAAGTCTTCAGCATATCTTCAACCAGAAAGAACTCAACATGAGACAGCGACGTTGGGTTGAGCTTTTAAACGACTATGACTGCGAAATTCGCTACCATCCTGGTAAGGCGAATGTCGTAGCTGATGCATTGAGTCGCAAGGAACGTACTAAGCTTCATTGTGTACGTGTTCAATCTGTTATTCAAGCTCGATCTGATATTCAAGCCCGCATTTCTCAAGCTCAACAATCTTGTGTTTCACAGGGTTTGATGGATAAGGAATTTCCCTATCACATATCACCTGCTCTTGAACTGAAGGACAATGGATCATATTACTTCATGGACCGTTTGTGGGTCCCAAGCCAGGATGATCTTCGTACCTTGCTTATGGATGAAGCCCATAAGTCTCGTTATTCTATTCATCCGGGCTCAGATAAGATGTATAAGGATCTTCGTATTCACTATTGGTGGCCTGGTATGAAGAAAGACATTGCCTTATACGTATCAAAATGCCTTACTTGTCTTAAGGTTAAGGCTGAACATCAGCGTCCTTCTGGTTTATTGGAGCAACCAGAGATCCCAGTTTGGAAATGGGAAAACATTACTATGGATCTTGTTACCAAACTCCCGCGCACAAAGAAAGGTCATGATGCCATCTGGGTAGTCGTTGATCGTCTTACAAAGTCAGCACATTTCTTGCCAATCCGCGAGGATTTTCCTACTGACAGACTTGCTCAAATCTATGTAGATGAAATTGTAGCTCGACATGGTGTTCCTTTGAACATCATTTCTGACAGAGATGCTCGTTTCACTTCTCACTTTTGGAGAACCATGCAATCTGCTATGGGGACCCAACTTAATCTGAGCACAGCTTATCATCCGCAAACGGATGGTCAATCTGAGAGAACAATCCAGACTCTGGAGGATATGCTAAGAGCTTGTGTGATCGATTTTGGTGGTAGCTGGGATTCACATCTTAAATTGATTGAATTCTCCTACAACAACAGTTATCACACTAGCATCAAAATGGCTCCTTTCGAAGCTCTCTATGGTCGAAAATGTCGTTCACCAGTCTGCTGGAATGAGATTGGCGAGGCTCAACTTACTGGACCTGCCCTCATTTTAGAGACAACTGACAAGGTCAAGAAAGTTCGTGATAACCTTCAGGCAGCTAGAAGCCGTCAGAAGATTTACGCGGACCCAAAACGCAAAGCCTTGGAATTTCAAGTCGGTGATCGAGTATTACTTAAGGTCTCACCTTGGAAAGGTGTGATCAGATTTGGAAAGAAAGGAAAACTTGCACCTAGATACGTTGGACCATTCAAGATCGTCGAAAGAATCGGAAAGGTAGCCTACAGACTTGAGTTACCTCCTGAACTGGGAAATGTTCATCCAACTTTTCACATATCAAATCTCAAGAAGTGTACAGCTGATGAGAACTACTCCATACCGCTTGACGAAATTCGTGTTGGCAAAACACTTAAATTTGTTGAGAAACCAGTGGAAATAATGGAACGTGAAGTCAAGTGGCTTAAACGCAAGCGCATTCCTTTGGTCAAAGTTCGCTGGGAAGCTAAACGTGGACCTGAGTTTACTTGGGAACGCGAAGATCAAATGAAGGCGAAATATCCACATCTTTTTCCACGAGTTTCCTCTAAATAAATTTCGGGACGAAATTTCCACAAGTAGGGGAGACTGTAACAACTGTGCTTGTAATCACTATGAACAGTTCTGTTATCAATAAAACAATGTTATTTGATCACAATGTTTGTTTTGTTATGTTATACATTTTTCATGTTTTGACTTTTATGTAATTTCAAACTCTACATCACTTTCTGGAGAGTTATACGCAAACTAGTGCGTAAACGTACTCAGTTTAATGCGAGAAATACTCTGGAACATCAACATATACTCAACATACCTTCAATAACCTTTACATAACTTAGAAATAAGTTTTGAAGGCTTTGGTATGGCAAAAAAAACAAGTTAATTCGACTACAGGGACTAAATATGACAAACTGCGAAAGTATGTCAATTTGAACTTTAACGAACATTCCGGAACATAACCATAAGTTAAACACACCTTAAATATCCTTTACATAGCTTAGAAATAGGCTTTGAGGGGTTCGGTGTGCTAAAATAAACTTTTGGGTCATTCAGGGACTAAAAGTGTCAAAAAGTGCACAAGTTTGCATTTTCGCGCATAACTTACGTTCTGAATACATCTGGACATCCAAAAATTTATGTAAGCATGACTACATTATATTTTGGTGTTCGCCTTAAGAAAAATCCATTCGTCGCGTCATTTGGATCGTTTTTCGCGCTTATGCGCATTCCGTCGTAATTAAGCGAACATCGCGTTCGTACGACCAAACGAACCGACATCCGAGATATTTTTGAACATGTTTTAAGTTCCCTATACTTTAACTTCATTTTAGAGCTTTGAAATGGGGTTAACGGGCCTTAAACGTGTCAAAAATGACCTAAATACAGTTCAGGGACCAAAAGTGTAAATCTGCCAAATTTCACCCATACGATGCGTATGGTATATATACCATACGATGCGTATGGGGTCTCCAGACCAGGTGCAATGTTTAAACAGCCTGTTTTCAGCAGATTTAACCACAACCACATGTTCTCAATTGCTTAGTCACTAAGATAAGGAGCATATGTAGCCACCATAAGGTTGTGACAAGTGTACGGACTAGATCTTTTCCCCTTTTCCAAGAAACGATCTCAACGGTTACCCGAATACTATAAATACCCATGCCATCCAACCTCATTACTTACAAGAATCTGATCTATTTGACTCTAAGTTGGAACCATTGTTCCATACCTGAGTTATTGTGATCACGATTAGCATTCGGGGACCCTTCGTAAGTATTCTTTCGTTCTTTTCCTTATTTTCACTGCTTTTCGAGTCAGAAAGTCAAACTTTGTTTGACTTTCAGCGTTGACCAGTAATGGTCAATGCGAAGTTCGATTGAACTTCGCAACGTGATTGTGATCACGATGGTCATAGTCCCTTGGGACTATGCCTACTGATTACCACGTTGTCTAGGGTCGTAGGGTAAGCGATCTAATAAATCGCTTATACCTCGAACCCGACCCATTTGGTCGATCATTAGGATCTGACCAAACACATTAGGTGACCATAGTAGGTAGGGAATAACCTTCCGAGGTTATACCCTATGGTCACATCGTTTAAGTAGTGGTATGATAGGTAGTTTATATGCCTTAGGTAAATTACCAGAATACCCTTTTCATGTATAATTGGTAATTAAGCATATGTAACCTAAAATTTTGTCACGTAACTGATTTTGTAACATGTTTAGGCATATAATACTTGTCATAGGACTAGTTAGGCGGTCCGAACGCGTTTCACGCGCACGATGCGTTAAAGTAGCATAAGCTACCTAAACGGATCATAATGGGTCAATAAGACTTAGGTTAAGTTTCATTTAGCATGTAGGCTTTGTTAAACCATATCACGTGAGTTCCGACACTCATTTGGTTTACAAACCCTAATGCTACCCAGTCTTCCGAGATAGGTCCGATTATTAACATAGTTACCTATACTAGGTGCCATTTGATTCCGAGATCTCTAGCGTTGCTTGGTGATTATCTTTATACGACTGAGCAATCTCAAGTGAGTACATAGACCCCTCTTTTACTGTTTTCCAAACTGTTTTGGGGTGGAACACATGTGCCTACTTGTTACTTTCAAGCTTTCCTGTTTTCACATCATATACATGCTATGTTCGTTAGTACATAATAGTACATGATTTCATTTCATCTTATGCTAGGTGTGCCCATTGTGTGCATTACTTAGTACATTGTTTTACATTACATTTCATGCTAGGTGTGCCCATTGTGTGCATTACTTAGTACATTGTTTTACATTACATTTTATGCTAGGTGTGCCCATTGTGTGCATTACTTAGTACATCGTTTTACATGACTTTTCACGCTACGTATGTTCATTTGATTACATACTTAGTGCATCGTTTTCACATGCTTACATTTTGGTATGACATTTGGTTTGTTTACATGGGACAATACATTCATTAACACCGATCACGCCGTTCGTTAGTAGGTAGTGGTACCATAGGAATTGACAACTCCCGTTCCGGACATCCCAGGGTAAGGGGACAGAAAGGAATGACCGAATTCGTTGACATTAAGACAGATAGACCTTTAATTTGTTTAAAGGGTTTTATCACCACAGTCGCCAGGCTTGGATGTATGCATTTTCACAATACCGCATAAATGTTCATATTAAATAGTTGCATGCATTTACACAAGACATAGCTTTGATTTAAACCAAGTTTTACTTCAATACTTTGTTTTTGTGCATATGGTTTAGTTGAGACATTTCACTTGCCATACATGACATTTTGACATAGACATTTGACATGGACATTTTGACATAGACATTTGACATGGACATTTTGACATAGACATTTGACATGGATATTTGACATAGACATTTGACATGGATATTTGACATAGACACTTGACATGGATATTTGACATAGCATTTGACATGATTTACATCTTGACATAAACACTTTGACATATTATTCAATACATTTGACAATTTGGTTAAACATAGACTTCTTACATTGGTTGGTTTGGTTTGATTAAGTGATTAAGTTAACGATGCGTGTGTAATATGATACAAGCATGGTGGATACGCCGCTGGTACTTCCTATATATAAGTGTTTGTATGGTATTACACGGCGTAACGTTATTTGAATCATTTCAGTTTGAGACATAGAACATTTTATACAAATAACATACTTTTCACAAGACATTGATTTACAAACAACTTATCTTATAACAAACACATTTTTTTTTACATGGTTATCTATTTAACCTGACATTTACTTATACATATCATCTGATCTCGTTGTTTTCAAATGATTTACATGACAAAGCAAATAACAAGGTTCATGACTAAACATTTTCTCAAATACAAGTCATGAATCCTATTTTCACAAAACCTATGTATCTCACAGGCATTTTTATGCTGACGTACCTATTTTCACATGTGTTTTCAGGTGCTTTTCCATAGGATGTTGATTATGATACTAGGGCGGACCTGTGCCTTAGAGACTTTAAAAGAAGATAGACTATGTTTAATTATGTTCTGAACTCGTTAATTTTCTGTTTGAAACAATGTAACACCCTTGTTTAATAAATAAAATACACTTTGTGTGCCATGGTTATGAAACAATTAATTCTGTCGCGATCACTCCCCGGCGTTTCCGCCGCGGTTCGTTGTTATACGCGGTCGGGGTGTGACATAAACGCAGTCAGTATAACACGACAAACACTCCAGAATAGTGACATAGGCTTAACATACCTTAAATAACCTCCACATAACTTAGAAATAAGTTTTGAATGGTTTGGTGTGTCGAAATCAACATTGTTCGATCGCAGGGACTATTTGTCTCAAACTGCGAAACTATGCCGATTTGAACTGTAACAAACATTCCGGAACATGACCATAAGTTAAACATACCATAAATATCCTTCACATAGCTTAGAAATAGGCTTTGAGGGGTTCGGTGTGCTAGAATAAACTTTTGGGTCATTCAGGGACTAAAGGCGTCAAAAAGTGCATAAGTTTGCATTTTCGCGCATAACTTACGTTCTGAATACATCCGGACATCCAAAAATTTATGTAAGCATTAAAATATTTTATTTTAGTGTTTGGCATGATAAAATTCCATTCGTCGCTTAATTTGGATCTTTTTTGTGTTCGTTACAACTTCCGTCGTAATTAAGCGAATAACGCAACCGTACGACCAAACGAACCGACATCCGAGATGTTTTTGAGCATATTTTAAGTTCCCTATACTTTAAATTTATTTTAGAGCCTTGAAATGGGGTTAACGGGGCTTAAAAGTGCCAAAAATCAAGTTTTACAAGTGCAGGGACCATTTTTTTAAATTTCTGGCAGATTCAATGAACCTAGTCCATTTTGAAGTATTGGTGGTTTTAACCCATGGTTTTGCAAAACCATGGGCTGGTATTCAATGAACATAGTCCATATTAGGGGCTCCCATGGTTTTAGAAAACCATGGGCACACATGTAAGGTCCAGATCAAAGCTCAGTTTTCGAGGAACGATCCTAACGGTTCAAGGAAATCTATAAATACCCCATGATCTCAACCCCAAAATCCCACACCTTTGAAATCTGAATTTGTTCTCTAAGTTGATGTGTTCAACACTTCATACCTGAGAATATTCGGATTCAAAACTTCCATTCTTGGACCCGTTGTAAGTGTTCTTTCATTCTTTTCATTCGTTTTAGCATTAAAGTCAAACTGCGTTTGAATTTCTGCATTGACCAGTTTATGGTCAATGTGAAGTTCGTTTGAACTTCATAACGTGAGCGTAATCACGATGGTTATAGTCCCTTGTGACTATACCTACTGATTACCACGTTATCTAGGCTCAGTGACGAGTTGTAGTTTCGGCCAAAATACGTATTCTTGCGTATTTTGTAACCAAACTACTTGTGGGTATCAAAACTGTTTGTTTTGATACCAAACCTGTTTTCAAACCTTGTTAAACATGTTCTAACATGTTTAGCTCGTCACTTTTAGTTTTGTGCTTGTCTAGGGTCGTAAAGGTAAGCGATCTAAACAATCGCTTATACTTTCGAACCCGACCCGTTTGGGCGATCATTAGGATCCGACCAAACACATTTGGTGACCATAGTGTATAGGGAATAACCTTCCAAGGTTATACCTTATGGTCACTTCGTTTAAGTAGTTTTATGATAGGTAGTTTATATGCCTTAGGTAAATTACCAAAAATGCCCTTTTACGCCAAAATTCATTTTAAGCATATGTAACATAACCTTTGGTATCTAAACTGATTAGACAACAATATTAAACATGTTGAGGCATATTTTACTTATCATAGGACTAGTTAGGCGTTCCGAACGCGTTTCACGTGAACGACGCGTTAAAGTAGCATAAGCTACCTTAATGGGTCGCGATGGGTCGAAAGCACTTAGGTTAGGTTTCATTTAGAATGTAGGCCTTGTTAAACCATATCACATGAGTTCCAACACTCATTTCGGTTACAAGACCTCATTCTGTCCGATCTTCCGATTTAGGCGTCTATTGTTTGACTAGTGATCAAATTACTAGGTGCTGCTTGATTTCTCTAGTTTACTCGAGTTTGTTGAAGTACTATTGATTGAGGATACCTTGCACTACATGTGAGTACATAGTTCCCCTATTTTACAACTTTCAATTGTTTTGGGGTGATTCATATGTACAAAATGTTTTCAAGGTTTAAACGATGATTTCAAAAACGAATAGAATGATTTATACTAAACTATTAACAATTTCGATAATGTGAACGAACTTGTTGGTTGTAGTTAGATAACGAACGACATTCATTAGCATTGATCAAGCCGACCAGTATTAGGTTATGGTACCATAGGATATGACAAATCCCGTTATTGCACTATACCCATGGTTATGTGTGGGTGTTGTGGGTAACGACTGAATCTGTAATTATTAACTTACCCTTTGGTGGTTTGTTAATACGAGAAGCGAGGAGCGAGGTAGTCGAGTCACGAAGGTTTGAATGTTATTAACGAGACGACCATATATAAGTTTTCACAATTAAAACGAGGACGATTTAAACGATCTAAACGAGTAAACGATTTGGGAACGATTTGGAAATGATTTGGGAACGATTTGGGAACAATATGGAAACGATTTGGAAACGATGTTAAACGATTTGGGTAAACGATTGGCTTCTGGGCTAGTGTTTAGATAACGGAACGGGTGTAATGTGGCGAAAACATGGTAGATACGCCGCTGGTACTTCTTATATATAAGTGTTTTCAACATATTACATACCGTGGCGTTATTTAGTTCACTTGGGTAAACGATATTGAAACGATGTCACTCAACGATGTTTTCGAAATAATATACGAGTTTTATTAACGAGTTTATACGAGATGTTTTACAAGATGGTTTTCTAAAAAGAAAAAGCTTTTGAGTTAAGAATCATGGCTACGAAATTTTATAAATTATAACCATCTTGATTTGAGTTGGTTAATCATGTTGCAATATTATACACTTTTTAAAAACAAGGTTTCCGAGGTATTGCAAAATAAGTAAACAAGCCATGATTCCGATACTCTTATAAAACCTATGTACTCGCCAGCATTTCCTTGCTAACTTTGTTTTTACATATGTTTCAGGTGTTGTTGCTTGATTGTCGTTCTAGGATGCATGCGTCACATAGGATCTGCACGAGGCCTTAGTGACATAAAACAATGATAGTCGATATAAAACTTGTTTATTATATGTTAAGAAAATGTTAATGTTTAATATTATCAATAAAACGAAACACTTTTGTATCCATGGTTATGAAACGATAATTCTGTTACAACACTCCCCGACGTTTCTGCCACGCTTTGTTGTTTTACGTGGTCAGGGTGTGACAATTAAGACTAAGAACCGTTACAAGACCGAAGCGTCTAACAAAACCGAGCATGATTGTAGGTTACACAACAAACCCAGGAAAATTGCATTTGAGTACGCACGTAGCACGGACGCAAACTTGTGAGTTCATGTCCCCCTTTTCTTTTAACGTTTTTTGTTTACAACTTTCAAGGGAAAGACATGTCAACAATGGGTATGATTAAGTTATGGAATGAACTCTTAGATCATGTGAGCATAGGTTGTAACTGAGGTGCCATTAATCCTTTTAAGGACCAAGGAACAAAGGTTAGATCTAATAGGTACGGGCGAGCCCCACTCATGGTCCATGGGTGACCACTTAGAGTGCTGTTGTATCCCTGTCGGGAGTGAACCGACACTAAAAATTGTCTACTCGGGTTGAGTACCTCCTATGTCGTCACATATATTAATGTCCTTGCAAAACATTAATGATCAACATGTTCATAGACACTTTACATACCTACTTACAAACTGAACTTTCAAATGTTTTTGAGATTCATTTGATGCGCATACACATAAAACACATGAACTCGCTCAACTTTTGTTGATGTTTTCAACTTACATGTATTTCAGGAAAATAGATGGATCTTTGGCTCTGGTGTTGTTTTCACGCTGTGAATTTCAAGTGTAGATGTCATCCATTTTTGGAGGGTTTGATGAGATATAGGATGCAAAGCCTCGTGAAACTAGTCTTTTGTTAAACAAGTCCTTTTGTGGAACTTTGAATCTTATGATGGTTTGTAACTTAAACTTAATACTTGTGTTGGTTGGAAACTTTAACAACTTACGTTTTATATTGTTTTAAACTTGTGAATGGGTGAACATCGCTTACTTTAATCATGTAGTTGTTTGTTATGATCGAATGCAATGAAAACTGATCAAGTCACACACATACGCTTTCTCAAAAGACAGGGTATCAGAGCCTCGATTGTAGTGAACTAGGATTCCTTCTTGAGCCTAGACTACAATCAATAGGATTCTCTCACGAAAACATTTTTTTACAACAAATAAAATGTTTTTCATTGCATTTACAAAAACGCCAAGATTCACGAACCAAACATTTTTCAAAGGAAAGACAAAGCAAGGACATTAATAAAAATAAAGAATACCCCAACTAATGTGATAACTAGGGTATAGTCTATATGGGATAGACTTGCCGGACTAGAAATGACCCACGTAGGAACAATGTGAATACATGTGATATGCTGCCTTTACTTGCCTGTGTATACTAAGTAACGTTATTGTTCATTAATATTTATATATATATGTGCACGGATTATTTTTGACAGGATACCATGTCATCTTCTGAGAGCAGTGGTCTGTCTGATGAGCACGATCCTATGGCTATTGTCTCCGATGATGAGGTAGCACACGCTCCCGAGATATTCACGTCTGACTCCGAGAGCGACCCGGAGATGATGTCTGACGACGACGACCTCGACGATTTCCAGCCCTTCACCCTACCAGATTTTGGTGATGATGTTCCTTTTGTTGATGATGTTCTCGCTTTACCTTTACCCCTCCATGACCAGCTTATCATCGGACATCCTGATGGTGAGCATCTTGTTGAGCCTCTTCCGATTCATGATATTCCCCTTGCTACCATCCCTGCTAAGGATTGGCTTTTTGTTGTTGATTTGGACGATGATGTTGTTGTCCTCGTGATTGAGGTGGAGCACCCTGACGATGATCTTGGCGATGGCAAGGTGTTCGACATCGCTATCCTAGACGTAGCATCCCCAGTTGTCTCTTTTATCGATATCTCTTCTGATTTTGATCTTGAGTCTGATGCTGACTCCTTTGAGTCAGTGATATCCTCTGCCCTTCGAGCCACTGGATTAGAGGTTTATCCTACTGATGATGATGATACTGTGTCTGTTGCACCAGCTACTCTTGTTCGTGTTCCTACACCTACTGTTACACCTCCTCATACCCCCGTTCGAGCTACTAGTGGCAGCTCTTCACAGCCACCTGCCCCAGTGGACCATTCCAGTTGGTTGCGTAGTATTCGTTATTCTTCAGCTTTTCCTCATACCCCTCCTACTCATGGGGGAGAGCCATCAGGTCATCCACATATACCTCCACCCGAGTCGAGTCCATGTCATCAGTCACCTCGATTATTCCCTCCATATACTATGCCATTGTCTGATCCATACCATCCTTCTCATCACTCTGGTTACACCAAAGATGATCTTTTGTTATCACTCCAGCTACAGGTAGAGATCCTCTGTCGCAGAGTCTATGAGCTGGAGAGCGAGGCTGACGCTAGGCGACCTCCGCCACCGGATTATCCCCCACCAGTCACACCACCACCACCACCAGTATCCCCACCACCACCTGTTCATGCACCAGTTGATGGTCATACTCCTTGATTCCTTACACTAGAGCAGCAGGTTAGTTTTCTGATCCGCCGAGTCCACAAGCTCGAGGATGAGGTAGCTCATATTTGTAGCTTGGCTTTTCCTACATCTCCATCTCCTCCAGCACCCTAGACACTTTTGTTTGCAGGTACCCTTTTGTGTGGGAGTTCCAGACCCACTTGCATGTGTATATGAAGACCAAGATTGAGCTAGAGACACTTGAAGATTATGAAGACCAATGTAGGAGAAAAGACATACTACTTTTGTATTATGAAACTTGTACGACCGAGGCGATTTAACCTCAAGTCCCTTTTGTTTTTCTTCTACAAAAATAATGTATCAAGTAGTCAGACACATATATAAAAGCTCAGTGGTTGTTTTCTTTATTATACATTGTTGCTTATGTGTGCATGTGTTATTTATGTGATTGTTTATTTGGATGATGTGAGCGGTAGCACTTCCGGAAGCAATCCTCCAACTGGTAATGTTAAGTCACCCAAGACACATTACAAATCTTTTGGGTATTTCCATTAGTGCTTTGTCAATGCTCACTCGTGATTTGTTGTTGCATATGTTTCAGGCTGCACATAAAAACAATTCATAGAATGTAAGCCCTTGAACTTTGATGGCACAGGAGGTGTCGTTGCATTCGTTCGGTGGATTGAGAAGACCGATTCAGTTCTGAGGATGAGTAAATGCCTGCCTGAGTAGAAAGTTACTTACATTTCGGGATTGTTCTTGGATGGTGCACTCTCTTGGTGGAACCTTCAGGTTCAAACCAAGGGTGAAGCTGCTGCATACGCAATGAGCTGGGACGAGCTCAAAGAGTTGATGCGAAAGAAATACTGCTCAAGGGCCGAAATCCAGAAGCTTGAAACTGAGTTCTGGAACTTGAAAATGGACGGGCCGAAGATTCCTGAGTACATTCAACGTTTTCACTATTTGTCAAGGGTTGTTCCCTACTTGGTTGAGCCTGAGTTTAAGAGAACTGGGAGATTCATCTGGGGTCTTGATCCAGAGATCCTGAGCATGGTTACTGCCTCAAAGCCTCCTACCATCGCTGAGGCTATTGACTTGAGTGTCGCACTCACTGAAGAGGCACTCCGTTTGGGAAAGTTCTTGAAGTTTTGTGCGAACAAGAAAGAGACTCGTGTAGAGTCTTCAAGCGACAACAAAAGAAAATTCTCAAACTTGAAGAAAGGCACCCAAGCAAACAATGACAACTTAAACACGAATAAACGAAGGGAAGTGAACCCGCCTCGTGGTACGAAAGCTTATGGAGCCACTAATGAGGCCAGTGGTAAAGGTTATATGGGTTCCAAGCCCAGGTGTGATAGATGCAAGTTTCACCATGATGGTTGATGCCCGAAACCTAAGTGTGACAAATGTGGAAAGGAGGGGTACAGCAAGGAAATATGCTGGGTAGGAACATGAGGCAGAAATGCAAACCGAGGAGGAAATGGTAACTACAACCAAGGTGGTAACAACAATCCAGGCAGAAACAACAACAACAATCAGGGCGGAAACAATAATAACAACAACAACCAAGGTGGAAATGGTAATGGCCAAGGCCAAGGTTGTTTTGGTTGCGGAGACTTAGGGCACTTTAAGAAGGATTGCCCCAAAGAGAATCAAGCCCGTGGAAGAGTCTTCACGATTGGAGCATGTGAAGCGCGCCAGGACCCGTATGTTGTTACGGGTACGTTCCCTATTAACCAACACTATGCATCTGTTCTGTTTGATACTAGTGTCAACTTTAGCTTTATATCTATAGAATTTAAGGACATACTTGGCTTAGAAACGAGTAAACTAGACACCCCATATTCTATAGAGTTGGCAAATGGGAAATTAGTCGAAGTGGATGAAGTTATTAAGGGTTGTACACTTGAAATTGGGGAACGGGAATTCTCTATCAATCTTCTACCAGTTGGTTTAGGTAGTTTTGATGTAGTTTTCGGAATGGATTGGTTGTCCGACAACCGGGCGGAAGTGGTTTGTCATGGGAAGACCATTCGCATCCCGTTGCCGAATAAAGAAACAGTCGTAGTTCATGGGGAGAAACGTGAGACGCCCCTACGAGTTATTAATTGTATGAAGGCACAGAAGTGACTCCGAAAAGGCTACATAGCTTTCCTCGCACACGTCATCGACAAGGAGACCAAGGAGCCAAGGTTAGAAGACATTCCCGTTGTGAAGGAATTCCCAAAAGTCTTTCCCGAAGACTTGCCTGGGCTACCTCCACAGCGACAAGTGGAGTTTCGGATAGATCTAGTGCCAGGAGCGGAACCAGTGGTAAAGGCACCATACCGGCTAGCTCCATCAGAAATGCAGGAGCTATCGACTCAGCTGCAAGAGTTGTTAGACATGGAATTTATCAGGCCAAGCTTCTCACCTTGGGGAACTCCAGTGTTGTTTGTTAAAAAGAAGGACGGCAGTTTTCGTATGTGCATTGATTACAGGGAGTTGAATAAGCTAACCATCAATATAACAACCCTCCTAAAATACTTATAAACACCCCTACACGCCCTAAAATACACCCCGTATACGAAAAGTGGGCCCCAAATACTTTATTTTAATAAAAATTAAATAAAAACAAAATTCGAGGGGCTCTGGCGGGGCGCGACAGACCCCCCTTGGTCCGTCGCAGGGCGCGAGTGAGTGAAAGGTGGCGAAACCCTAGCGTGCCACGTGGCATGACACCTGGAAAACTTACACCGGTGACTGGCCAAGGCTAGTAGGGGTGTGCATGGTTTGGTTCGGTTTGGTTATTAGCATTATTTGTAACCGTAACCAAAGTCATCAGTTAATCGGTTCGGTTAATTTGTCGGTTGTTGGTTCGGTTCGGTTAATTTTCGGTTAATAACCAATTCAAACAACGGCTAAATTTTTTGCTTAGAAATACATGTAATGGAGGTATAAATACATGAAATGGATGTCTAAATAAATGAAATAGAGGTATAAATGCATGAATAGATGCTTAAATACATTAAATGGATGTATAAATAAATGAAATGAATGTATAAATAAATGAAATAGAGGTATTATTACATGAAATAAATGTATAAAACATGAAATACATGAAATAGAGGTAAAAAAGCTAGAAATATATAAAAAAATAAATAATTCGGTTTGGTTCGGTTAATTTCGGTTAACCGATGGTAAAAAAAATATCCGTTAACCGACTTTCGGTTAATTCAGTTTCGGTAAATTTCGGTTCGGTTTTGTCGGTTTTCGGTTTGGTTTTGGTTAACGGTTCGGTTATTGCACACCCCTAAAGGCTAGGCCCTAGCCATCCTAGCTCGCGGGCCGCGAAAACCCCTATCTCTGTCGCGGGGTGCGAGAGACCCCTGGTCAGGCCCTATAAATATGATCGATCGGCATTCAGTTTCCGTCATTCAATTCTCGTGATTCTCTCTCAAAATTCTGAATATTAGCGAAGCTCTTCCTCGATGTAAGTATCATAACCCCTGGTTACATATTAGATACGCTGCCCGATTGATCTAGTGCTTTGTAACGCATGTCGGGGCTCTGCCTGACTCAGTCGTTGGAGTTCTGTCTCGGGGAGGGTATAACTAATGTAAATTGGGTTATTATACTAACACTTGTGCATTGTTTAGTTAATAGATTATAACCAGGAAATCACAAGGGAAATACCTAAATTAGTAAAGTGAGTAATCCTCTTTTTCTTAAACCTTTTTGTGAACTGTTTTTACAAAACCTCAATTGTTTTAAATTATATTTCACAGTGATTAAGTATTTGTAATTCTACAATTATCGTCGGTATGTTGGGGTTTTGTATACAAAATTTGTTACTACACTGTGAGTAGTAACATTACCACCAGTCAGGATTGACAGTACCGTGGGTGGTAATTAAAGTAGATGTAAACAAATGTAATTGCTGGATTGCCCTCAATACTGTAAAATGATAAAACCTGTTTTGATTAAATTGGGATTCACTCACCAGTATTTCTTGCTGATAAAATGTTTTTAAACGCGTTTCAGGTAACAAATGTGAAAGCCAAATAGAAGCCAGCTGGACAGCACTGGAGGCTTGGAAAAGTGACTATAAAAGTTACCTAAATAAAGAAGATGTTTTATTTCAATAAATTAGCGTTTATCCCTATAAATATGTTTGTAATGGAAACTTGGGAATTTCCCATGTACTTATTATTATAAAAATATGGTATTTTACTCTGATAAAATATTTTCTAACTACGGTCCTGATGTAAACTCCGCTGCCAAATTGATAAACACCGATACCACTGATACTGGTTCCCGGCCGCCCGTTCCCAAGTAATTAGGGGCTGGGGGTTGCGACAGAGAGTGGTATCAGAGCTACAACCACTGGTTTCAGCCACAGAAATGTTCTGTTGACACCAAAATTTTATCCATTTTGTTAGGAAATAATCTACGTTATTACGTGCGTATCTGTATATTATTGTTTTCTGTTATTTGACAATTTGTTAGTTTACAGTATGAGTGATCAAGGTCCGTCAGACGCTTATCGTCAACTGTCTAGTTCGCCTAGAGATGAAGGAACTTCTTCCCAGCCTACCCCCTTGGGGTATTCAGCTGACACATTAGAGGGGATTTTCATATTTAAGGCACAATCCGAAGAGCTATTCCCTACCAAAAAGAGAGGATGGTTCAGCGGGGAGCTCACGAGCGTAGGAAAAGAATGAGGAAGTTACAGCAACAGAGGGCTTTAGTAGCTGCAAATAGGGAGATGAATGCCCAGACTCAGGATATAATCAATAGACGATTGACAAATTTCCACATACTAGCTACCACAGCCGTAGACCCAAACT
The DNA here is from genome assembly GCA_030545235.1 of Helianthus tuberosus. Lineage (NCBI taxonomy): Eukaryota > Viridiplantae > Streptophyta > Magnoliopsida > Asterales > Asteraceae > Helianthus > Helianthus tuberosus. The sequence goes on from CM060416.1 coordinate 91,216,262, forward strand.
TAGAACAAATCATTGCACCACAGCCACTACCCTTATTCCCAACTCAACCCATGGAAATAGAACCTTACCCAGGAGACCAGATTCCCGTACCTGCTTTCGACCCAAACGAAATCCCTAGAGTCCCAGCACCCCGTCCTCCAGATTATGACCCATGGGAAGACGATCATAGGGATTATCGAGAACTCTACCCACTAGAGGAACCCATACAAAACCCAGTAGCACCCTATCCCAACCTTGACCCTCTAGATCCATATTGGGATAACGACCAATATATTCGAGAGATCCTAGAGAACCCATACCCATACGAAGAACCGATGCCCTAGTACCCTGACCCGATACCAGCACCCGCACCACCCATGAGTACCGAGAACGTGCAGGAACTCCGCACTTTTGGTGAGGAGTTATTAGATGAAGATGAAAGAATAAGGCAAATAGGGGAGAGGCTCGTTTGGAAATACGACGAGCGTAACATGCAATACTGGATGAATCCCCACTAATAATAATAATAATAAAATATATATATATATATGCGTGTAGTTTGAAAAAAATATATATCAATTAACTAAAATAGATAATCCAATAGCTACTGATGCATACTAGTATTGTATTTTAAATTTCAGTTACCGTTTGTAATAGATATAGATATCTATAAAATAGAGTAAATGTCGCAATGCACGACGATTTTGATCAATGTGTTTGTTTGTGATTGTTTGCATTAAATATTGTTTTGTGATATTAATACTTGGTAAATGTTTATAATCCAGATGGACAACAAAGTGAATCAAGGAAACCCGAATAATGATATTAATGGGAATCAATTAGATAACAGTGCCATCCAACACATAGTGGCACAAGGGATTATAGACGCTATGCCATATATTATCAAAACGGTTAAGGAAGCAGAAAATAATAAAACTAACAGTGGAAGTAAACGACCACCACCTACTGAACCTAGTCACAGCGTCAACAATAGACCGTTACTTCAATTGCCTATTCCAAAAAGAAGAAGAACCATGCCTTATGGTTGTTCTTATAAAGAATTCTGGTCTTGTAAACCAATAGAATTCTCGGGCAATGAAGGAGCCATTGCAACTCTACACTGGATATAAAAGACTGAGGCAGTCTTAAAAATAAGCAAGTGTGTGGAGGAAGACAAAATCATGTTTGCTTCCAATCTTTTTAAGAATGCCGCTCGAGAATGGTGGAATACTATTCCCCAGTCTAGGGGAAGTGACAGAGTCTTGAACCATAGAATGACTGGAGTGGACTGTAAGGGTTACACTACCGTATTCTTTGAATATGCTAGAATTGTGCCAACCCTAGCTTCACCAGAACCAGTATTAATCTCCCATTACATCTGGGGATTAATCAGTGAGATTATACACGTAGTCAAGGCAGCTAGACCACAAACCATAGAAGAAGCTGTAGAACTAGCAAATACCTTGACTGATGAACTAGTACGTACACAAGAAGAGAACCAGAGGAAGAACCTAGTCCAAAAGCTTACCCAAGAATTTCGCTACGGTAATTCTAACCGTGGGGAAAACGTAGGTTCTACTTCTGTACCTTATTGTAAGGCCTGCAAGAAAAAAAAACATTCAGGAAGATGCTCCACCTACTGCAACTTCTGCAAGATACCAGGACACAAAGAAGAAGACTGTAGGAGGAAACCCAGTAATGGAGTATGCTTCAATTGTGGAGAAAAAGGGCATATCAAGCCGAACTGTCTGAAACTAGCTCTAGCCATGAACAACAAAACTACTAAGAATGCTAGAGCATTTGTTCTGGAAGCCGAAGAAGCAAAGATGATTCCGGACGTGATTTCCGGTACGTTTTTAGTTAATGATATTTTTCCTAAAGTATTATTTGACTCTGGTGCGAACCAAAGTTTCATTAATACTTCATTTTGCAAAATTCTCAATCAACCATTAACTAAACTTCAACAAGAATGTCTAGTAGAGACAGCAAATGGAGAATCCATTAAGATCACTGAAATCTTGCAGGGAGGAAGAATAGACATTTTAAACCAAAATTTTATTGATAATCTTTACCCAATGAATCTGGCTGGATTTGATATTGTATTAGGAATGGATTGGTTAGTAGGCAATAAAGCCAGTATTTTATGTGATCAAAAGTCAATACAAGTAAATTCACCAAAGGGTGAAAAGATCACAATTAAAGGAAACAAGCCATCTAGATCCACGAAATTCATCTCTGTGATGAAGACAGCCAGTTATGCAAGAAAAGGACCACTAGTGTATATGATTTCCAAAATCATTAACACTAAAGGAAAAGAATTGAAAGATATCCCCGTAGTATCTCAATTCTCAGATGTTTTCCCAGAAGAATTACCAGGACTACCGCCAGATAGAGAAGTTGAATTCAGAATTCATTTGCTACCAGGGACAACACCAATTGCCAAGGCACCTTACCGTTTAGCACCAGCAGAGATACAAGAGTTGAAGAAACAGTTAGACGAACTTCTGGAGAAAGGGTTCATACAGCCAAGTTCATCACCATGGGGAGCACCAATTCTGTTTGTTAAGAAGAAAGACGGATCAATGCGTATGTGCATTGATTACCGAGAGTTGAACAAGGTCACGATTAAAAATCGGTACCCATTACCGAGAATCGATGATCTGTTTGATCAATTGCAAGGAGCTCGATTCTTTTCAAAGATCTATTTATGCTTAGGATATCATCAACTGAAAGTACGGGAAGAGGACATTCCTAAAACTGCTTTTAGAACAAGGTATGGCCATTATGAATTTACGGTCATGCCATTTGGTCTAACCAATGCCCTAGCCGCATTTATGGACATGATGAATAGAATATGTAAGCCATATATGGATAAATTAATAATTGTCTTTATAGATGATACTCTCATTTACTCTAAGTGTAAAGAGGAACATGCAGCGCATCTGCATGCACTCCTAAATTTGCTGAGAAATGAAAAGCTTTATGCTAAATTTTCAAAATGCGAATTTTGGTTAGAAGAAGTGCAATTTCTTGGACATCTAGTTAATCATGAAGGAATTCATGTGGATCCCACAAAAATTGAGGCGATTACTAAATGGAAAGTCCCTGAATCACCAACGGAGGTTAGAAGTTTTCTAGGACTGGCAGGTTATTATAGACGGTTTATCCGAGATTTTTCTAGAATAGCCATTCCCTTGACAAAACTGACCTGTAAATCTGTTAAGTTTGAATGGAGACTAAAACAGGAAGAAGCCTTTAGAATTCTTAAGCAAAGATTAACCAACGCACCCATACTAGCGTTACCAGAAGAAACTAAAGACTTTGTAGTCTATTGTGACGCTTCTAAGTTAGGTTATGGATGTGTGTTGATGTAACGTCAAAAGGTTATAGCCTATGCCTATAGACAACTTAAGAATCATGAAGAAAACTATTCAACCCATGATCTATAATTAGGAGCCATAATTTTTGCCCTGAAAATTTGGAGACATTACCTTTACGGTAGTAAGTTTACCATTTTCACCGATCATAAAAGTTTAAGATATGTTTTTGGGCAAAAGGAGTTAAATATGAGACAGAGACGCTGGATGGAAATTCTTAGTGATTATGATTGTAATATCCAGTATCACGCAGGAAGGCTAATGTAGTAGCTGATGCTTTAAGTCGAAAGTATCATGAAAAGCCAAGAAAAGTACGTTCTCTTAAATTAAATATGCAGATAGATTTAAACGAGCAAATTAGAGAAGTACAAGAATCAGTAATCAAGGATGATACTGAAAAATTGAAAGGAATGATTAAGGAATTAGAACAAGGAACAGATGCAATTTGGAGATTACATAAGAAAAGAATTTGGATACCCAAACTAAGAAACCTACGCCACCGAATATTAGAAGAAGCCCATAAGTCTAAGTATACGATGTCACACCCCCAAAAATCCACATGCGGAGTATCACCGCTTGGAGGCGTGACTGACCAGGATCCAGCCACCAATCATATTGAACTATGCAATTAAGTAAATAAAACCAAACCAATATAATTGGTGTTTAAAAGAAACCAAACATGTTTAAGTAATCAGCGGAAGCATAGTAATGTTTAAATAACCAAAACATAGTTTAAAGTTCAAATGTGAAGTACGGGACATAACAGTCCATATCCCACAACGACCTCCTCCTCGTGCAAGTTCCATAAGCATCTAACGACCTGCAAGGCATGTAACAACGAGTCAACAACAAAGTTGAGCGAGTTCACAGTTGGTTTGTTTAGTTGTACCAGTTTGTTTTGAAAACCACAAGTTGTTTCGTAAACCACGAGTTAACCAGTTTCATTTATTTCCCAAACCGTATCCATAATCAGAGGGGGCTTCCCCATGTGAACCACTAGACCGTTACCATATCGACAACTGACGAACAATAGTTGTGCCCTACGTCAATGTATATCATCATTGACACTTTGCCATGATCCATTAGTACACGCCCGTCCGAACGGCACGGTGTGAGGTTTGTCGAACCTAATAGCGCTATTAACTAATGACCCGCTCGCCATCGTCCTCGGCGATTAAGTCGATATAAAATGAGGGACTTAATGATAGAGTTTTGGTCTAGTAAGTTAAGGTTGTTGTCCTACCCAAGGAGGATGAACGTACGTATTCTACCCAAGGAGAATACGCATGATTAATATTGGCATCCTACCCAAGGAGGATGGCCGTACATATCCTACCCAAGGAGGATATGTAGGTTCTGTTTTAATTCTTTAACCCATTCCCAACCACCGGGAATCCCATGCCTTAGAAAGTGTGTGAACTCACCTCGGTTTGCTTGGTATGCTTAACTACTTGTTTCCAATTAATTCAATCAAAGCCTATGGTATTCATACACACGTGATCAGTTTATGTTTGTATTATATTCACATAATTCACATAATTCACAATCGTAGAATGCACGACAATTATGATCACTGATTCACACATAACAGTTATATTACTTAATCAAGCATACAGTTCATGTTCATGTTTCGCATGCAAGTTCCTACTTTCTAAATCATGATAAAAGATCAATAACAGTCAGGCAATGAGCACTCAGGTCACATACACAAGTTGAACATAATTCTGTTGTGAATCAGACACTAGTCGGCGAAACCCCAGACAACGAAACTCATAGGGTTTCGTCGAGACACAGGATGACGAAACTTATAGGGTTTCGTCGAGACACCAAGTGACGAAACTTATATAGTTTCGTCGAGTTAACAGACGGCGAAACTCTTCAGGTTTCGTTGAGTCATAATGTGGCGAAACCTCACAGGTTTCGTCACTTCTTAGCAGTTGATGAACACAGAAACCCTAACAGTTTAGCAGTCAACAACTATTATTCAATCGAATCAATTTTAAACATCCACATCAACCATTCGTTGTTTCATTTGTCAATCCAACATAATATTAACCTAAGTCATCTAACAATATACATCGCAGTTTACATCCAAACCCGACTAAAGATTTCAGCAACAGTTTAAATCAAGCAATACCACTCATCCCAGTTTCTATTCGATCAGTAGATCCACACAATTTAGATTCGTTAATCATATTCCAAGATACATGCTTATAAAAAAATCCTGTTCAAGCACACATTGTTTAACAGAACCCTAAATCAAAATCATAACCCACATAATAGCATGTATCCAATTAATCATACCTATCTAATACATATCGCATTCAAGAATCTGTTCAAAACACCATAACCATGAACACAATCAGATGTACTTAGAACTCAAACAAACTAGGTGTGTGATTACTAACCGAGTTACGGATTTCGAGTGAGAATGATCGAACAGGGAGGATCTAGCTTCCAAGGGGAGGGCTGCCGTCACACAGGGGATAGGGAGAGACACTAGGGTTTTTGTGACACCCCAGGAAAACCAGGAAACACCGCAACTTAACTAGCTTCCTCAGTAACTACGCACTAAATTTCGGGACGAAATTCTCTTAACAGGGGGAGAATGTGACAACCCTCAAATTTGCATGTAACCGTACAGTTTATTAATGATAATAAAAGTACTTGATGACTGTGCTGAATCATCTAACTGCTCTCTGATTACTGTGTTATACTTACATGTGCGTGTTAGCATACTAGTAGTATACAGAAAAGTTACTAAATAGTCCGGTATGTTTTCCTATGTGTTAGGAATAAATTTCGTTACAAAAATATATGCATTAGACGCCTTACGGAACAATTAAACAATTTAATGGAACAGTATCCGACCGAACAACCGGACATTACCCGGGACACTAAATTTTTGTCAATGACATTATTTTACTATTTTTGACTAGTCATGGTACCCGTTTGCCATAACACCCATTAAAAATCATGTCACTACACATACAAGTCCATACTTACAATTTAACAACCTCTTTACCATTTAGTCACAACTTTTACAAATTACCCCCCCCCCAACCGATTTTTCAGCCAAAGCATCACCATATCTTTTGTTGAGATATTATTTCTTGGAATCTTGCTTGTGGTTGGCCAAGAGATAGATGATCATGACAATAGGGATTAGGGTGGCTCATGGTGTAAGAGCATCTCTACATGCATTGGGCAACTAAGATCACTCATCATTGCAAATCCACACTCTCTCACTCACTCCCTTCCCTCATTTTCGGCTCACCAAAACCGAAACCAACCCCTCTTCACCTCCTAATTGTTGATTGGTAGATTATTATATTGGATTTGATTTAGCTTGTGTAAGTAGCCAAAATATGTCAAGAAATCTCTAAGTGTGGAGTCCCAAGGTTTGAAATCATTCCATCCCTATATCATCTCTCCCTCTCTCATTCGGCCCCCCCCCCATAACCGAATCCATCACCACCTTCACATTTCTCATCTCCTTCAACGCCTTCAAGTGCCATTCAAAGCTTCAAGGGTGATTCAAGGGAGTTGCAAGTTTGTGAAGCTTCAAGAGACTTGTTCGCTTGCTTCATCTTCATCATCTCTTCATCTTTATTCTAGATATCTTCCCTAGCTTGAAGCTAGTGGTGAGTCCCTTCACACCCTTGTTCCATCTTGTTCTTTGATATGATATGTATAATGTTCATGGCACACAAAAGCTAAAACACTAAAAATAAACATCCTGATTGAAATTTCCAGCCAACTTCAACAGGCTGTAACCGGGTCATTTTAAATCGAAAAACTAAATTTCTGGAGTCTAAGTTATGTATTTTTGAACAACCGAACAAATGGAACTGGAATCGTAATTTTTCGAGGTCGTTTACTATTTTTAAAGAATTGTTTTAAGACAGCAGCTCAAGCTGAAAGTTTTCTGCTGAAAAAGTGTGTCGTATTCAGAGTCATAACTCGAAACCTGAGTAGTATCAGCTCATGGGATTTTTACTGTAGATGGTCACCGTTGTTGCCGTCATCTTCCAACTGGAATTTCGTCGATCGGACTTACGATTAATTTTTAGTGAATTTTTCCGTAAACTGCAATCAGAAAGTAACAAATCTGATTTCAGTCGGGTAAATAAATTTTTATATAATATTGGTAACGAACTGGGCCCCGATATTTTTACACAATAAAATTTGGAACGTTTATGACATCCTGTATAAAGTTTAGAATTTTTGGAAAAGGTTAACTATTTTATTAAAATACTCGAAAACAGTCTAGTTTTGATTAATAAAGCTGAAACGACATTAGGAGTGATTTGCGTGTCTAAATGTCGAGTAGGTTATCCGAGAATGATATAACAGGTTATATGTCAATAAAAGTGTTATGTGCAATGTTGTATGTTTGTCTATGAGTGGGGAATAGATGGGAAGGTTCTATGGGCATGAACCGTTAAAGTGATGCATGTTATGTGATAGATACGTGTAGGAACTTTGTGTTCTATTTGAAATCACTAATAAACTAAGTGGTAATCATACTAGGATGTGATTGACCGACCTTGACTATTAGCTATATTTGAGAGTCAAACCGAGCAACCGAGGTGAGTTCACACTCTTTCTAAGGCATGGGATTCCCGGTGGGTTGGGAATGGGATTGAATGGCTACTCGAACTATCATTACTATTAAACTACTTACTACTGTCCTCGGATTGAAGGGCACGTACGTAAAGCCTACGTACACGACCATAAGACCATCAACTCTATCAAATGAAGTCCCTCATTTATCGACTTAATCGCCGAGGCCTATGGCGAGCGGGTCATTAGTTAATAGCGCTATTAGGTTTAACAAACCTCACACCGTGCCAGTCGGACGGGCGTGTACTAATGGACTATGGGCAAAGGGTCAATGCTGATAGACATTGACTTAGGGCACCTCTTACATTTTCATAGCAGTCGATACGCGTGGTCTAGTAACACATGGGAAGCCCCCACTAATCTTCGCAAACATGTCAGAAAGACCGCGATACGAATTTATACGATACATGGTTTACAAAACGAACAGATGATTTACGAAACGAATGCTATAACTAAACAATCAACTATGAATTCACTCAACTTTGTTGTTGACTCGTTGTTACATGCCTTACAGGTCGCTAGATGCTTATGGAGCTTGCACGAGGAAGGAGTCGTTGTGGTGTATGGACTGTTATGTTCCGTGTTTATTATTTAAATCCCTGTGAACTTATTAAACTTGCATTTTGAACTCTAACTACTAAACTATGGTCTTATGCTTTTGGATTTACTTTTATGCTTCCGCTGTTTAAACTAAACATGGTTAACTAGCTTTGGACACCAATCGTATTGTGGTCGGTCTTGTTTACTTAATCACGATGTTCAATATGATTGGTGGCTCGATCCTGGTCATGTCACGCCTCCAAGCGGTGATACCCCGCATGGTGGATTTTGGGGGTGAGACATGTTGGTATCAGAGCCATTGGTTATAGTGAACTTGGTTTTAAAAAGTGAAAAGCTTTTTGATAAAACCAGACTATAACCTGTACAGTGTTCAACGATCCACAACAACGCTTCGCTCCACGTGCAAGACTCGACACCATAAGTGGTATGATTTATGTTATATTATCGGTTAGATAGTTCTCACTGTGCATTGGATAACGTGATAATTGCTATTTAAACCTCGTGTGCTTACTCTCTACTATCGTCCCACACTTACGCACTTTCGCGACACCTTTCTCACTTACGTTGCTTCGTTATGAAGATCATGAGCGGACGCGGAGGACGTATCAACCTCACTCAAGCCCAGTTGACGGCTTTGATCAATGAACGAGTCGCTGAGGCACTCGCAGCTAACCCTGCAGGAGGTCAACATGCTCAAACTCCTGTGTGCACATTCAAAATGTTCATGGACTGCCGACCTACTACTTTCAGTGGCACCGAAGGAGCAGTGGGCCTTCTTCACTGGTTTGAAAAGCTTGAGTCAGTTTTCGAGATGCGCGAATGCCCCGAAGACCGTAGGGTGAAATATGCTACCGGAACACTTGAAGGAGCTGTGTTAACCTGGTGGAAGGCACAGGTCCAACTGCTAGGACTGGCAGTTGCTAATGCCACCCCCTGGAATGGCTTCAAAGAACTGATCAAAGAGGAGTACTGCAGTCGAGACGACATCCACAAGCTAGAGGTGGAATTTTACAATCTGAAGATGACGGGATCTGAGATTGAGGCGTATACTAAGAGGTCAAACGAGCTGGCCATCCTGTGTCCAACTATGGTGGACCCTCCCATCAAACGAATTGAGCTGTATCTCAAGGGCCTTGTACCAGAGATTCAAAGTCACGTAACTTCAGCCAATCTGGGTACCATACAGCAAATCATCAAGTTGGCCCATCGACTCACTGACTAGGCGGTGGAGCAAAACAGGCTGCCCAAACGAATCAGTGCCACAGCTACTTCTGATGCACTTACCGACAACAAGCAAAAATGGGATGGAAACTCCAGTAAGGGTTCTGCTTCGGGTCAGTCTCAGTTGCGAAAGACTGATGACTACCAGAGTCCTGGTCAGCAATCCTCCGGTAATCAAGGACAGGGTGGGTATCGAGGAAACCACCCAAAGTGCAACAAATGCAACAGACACCATAGTGGTCAGTGCAACAAGGGACGTTGTCAGAGGTGTCTCAAGATGGGTCATGAAGCCAAGGATTGCAGGAGCTCACGGCCTGCAAATCAGAATCGCCAGCAACAACAGCAAGCACCGCAGGATCAGCAACAGCAACAGGGCAACAGGGGATGCTTTCAGTGTGGCGCTGAAGGCCACTTTAAGAAGAACTGTCCCCAGCTTAACTAGAATCAGAACAACAACAACAACAACAACCGGGGAAATAGGAACAATAATGGGGGCAACAATGGGGGAAACAATGATGGCAACGGTGCCAGGGGTCGAGTGTTCGTGATTGGTCAGGGTGAAGCAAGGAATGATCCTAACGTAGTGATGGGTAAGTTTCTTCTGGAGGGTTTCTTTGTTACTGTTTTATTCAATTCAGGTGCCGATACTAGTTATGTGTCCTTAAAAGTTAGCCAAATGCTTAAGCGCACTCCAACACTTCTGAACACCAAACACATGGTAGAACTAGCTAACGGTAAAGGTCTTGAAGCCACACACATAGTTAAAGGTTGTAACCTCGTCTTAGCTGGTCAGACTTTCTCTATCGATCTTATTCCTATCACACTGGGTAGTTTCGACGTCGTTATTGGGATGGATTGGCTATCTCATCATCAAGCGGAGATTGTTTGCAAGGAGAAAATAGTCCGCATTCCTCGTTCTGGTGAAGACCCTCTCGTGATTCGTGGCGACAAGAGTGGTGCTGTCGAAGGCATCATCTCTTTCCTTAAGGCCTAGAAATGTCTATGAAAGGGCCACACTGCCATTCTAGCGCTCGTTACTGACACATCAACGGAAGAAAAGAGAATTGAAGACATTCCTATTGTGCGTGATTTTCCTGAGGTATTTCCCGAGGAATTACCTTGTCTTCCGCCTCATCGCCAAGTTAAATTTCAAATTGAGCTAGCCCCTGGAGCAGCGCCCATAGCTCGAGCACCTTATCGCTTAGCCCCAACCGAACTGGAAGAACTGTCCACGCAATTACAAGAACTCTTGGAAAAGGGTTTTATACGTCCTAGCTCTTCGCCCTGGGGAGCTCCAGTCTTGTTCGTGAAGAAGAAAGATGGTACCTTCAGAATGTGTATTGACTATCGCGAGCTTAACTAGGTGACTGTGAAAAATCGTTATCCTCTTCCACGTATTGACGACTTGTTCGACCAGTTGCAAGGGTCGAGCTATTACTCAAAGATTGACTTGAGATCGGGATACCATCAGCTGAGGGTCCGAGATGAGGACATCTCCAAAACAGCATTCAGAACTCGTTACGGCCATTACGAGTTTCTGGTTATGCCATTCGTACTGACGAATGCACCAGCGGTCTTCATGGATCTCATGAACCGAGTATGCAAACCTTACCTGGATAAGTTCGTTATTGTGTTCATCGACGATATCCTGATCTATTCGAAGAGTCAGGAGGAACACGAGCAGCATATACGACTTATGCTGGAACTTCTTCGAAAAGAGCAGTTGTATGCCAAGTTTTCAAAATGTGACTTCTGGCTTCGCGAAGTCCACTTTCTAGGCCATGTGGTAAACAAGGATGGGATTCGTGTGGATCCATCTAAGGTTGAATCGATCAAGAACTGGCCTGTACCCCGCACACCAACAGAAATCCACCAATTCTTGGGTTTGGCAGGATATTTCAGAAGGTTTATCAAGGATTTCTCAAAGATTGCGCAACCTCTCACTTCACTGACTTAGAAGGGTGTCACCTACCGTTGGGGTGATGCACAAGAATCTGCATTTCAGCACTTAAAAGACAGACTTTGTAGCGCGCCTATCCTCTCACTGCCTGAAGGCACGGATGATTTCGTGGTTTATTGCGACGCTTCCATCCAAGGACTTGGTTGCGTGTTGATGCAACGAGACAAGGTCATTGCCTACGCATCGCGCCAACTTAAGGTTCACGAAAGAAACTACACTACGCACGACTTGGAATTGGGAGCAGTTGTTTTCGCGCTTAAGATATGGAGACATTACCTGTACGGTACCAAGTGCACCCTTTAGACCGATCACAGGAGTCTCGAGCATATCTTCAAGAAAAAGGAGTTAAACATGCGTCAACGCCGATGGGTCGAGCTCTTGAACGATTATGAATGTGCAATCAAGTACCATCCGGGTAAAGCCAATGTTGTGGCCGACGCCCTCAGTCGAAAGGATACTATACCTAAGCGTGTACGTGCGTTACAGCTTACCATCCAATCTAGTCTTCCTGCCCAAATTCGTGATGCTCAGGTTGAAGCATTGAAAGCAGAAAACATCAGGGCTGAGTCATTACGAGGATCGAGGCAGCGGCAAGAACAAAAGGAAGACGGCACCTACTATGTAACAGGGCGCATCTGGGTTCCACTTTATGGAAACTTACGCGAGCTTGTGATGGACGAAGCGCACAAGTCTTGTTATTCGGTACACCCTGGTTCGGATAAGATGTACCACGATCTCAGAACTACATATTGGTGGCCTGGCATGAAAGCCCACATAGCAACCTACGTTAGCAAATGTCTGACTTGTGCGAGAGTCAAGACTGAATATCAGAAACCATCAGGCCTACTTCAACAACCAGAGATACCACAATGGAAATGGGAGCAAATTTCCATGGATTTCGTTACTGGCCTGCCTAGATCTCAACGTGGAAATGATACTATTTGGGTAATCGTGGATCGACTCACAAAGTCCACACATTTTCTGGCTATCAAGGAAACGGATAAGTTTTCTACCCTAGCCGACATCTATTTAAAGGAAATAGTATCAAGGCATGGAGTGCCAACCTCTATCATTTCTGATCGTGATGCGCATTTTACTTCTGAACTGTGGCAAGCAATGCACAAGTCTTTTGGCTCACGTTTAGATATGAGCACCGCTTATCACCCACAGACGGATAGGCAATCTGAACGCACCATCCAAACCCTTGAAGACATGCTTAGGGCATGCGTAATCGACTTTGGAAATGGCTGGGAAAAGCATCTCCCGTTAGTGGAGTTTTCATATAACAACAGCTACCACACCAGCATCCAAGCCGCTCCATTCGAGGCATTGTACGGACGCAAATGCCGATCACCTCTCTGTTGGGCAGAAGTTGGTGACAGCCAAATCACTGGCCCAGAACTTGTGATAGATACCACCGAGAGAATTACTCAGATACGACAGCGAATGGCGGCAGCTCGTGACCGTCAGAAAAGCTATGCTGATAAGGGAAGAAAACCACTCGAGCTCCAGATTGGGGATCGAGTGCTACTCAAAGTCTCACCTTGGAAAGGTGTAGTCTGCTTTGGCAAACGAGGCAAACTCAATCCGCGTTATGTCGGACCATTCGAAGTCACCTAGAAAATTGGCAAAGTCGCCTACGGGTTGAATCTACCGGAAGAACTCAGAGGAGTTCACAATGTTTTCCATGTGTCGAATCTGAAGAAGTGTCTGTCAGATGAGACCCTCATAGTCCCTCTTAAGGAACTCACAATCGACGACCAGTTGTGGTTCGTCGAGGAACCAGTAGAGATTACGGATCGAGATGTTAAGATCCTCAAGCGTACCAGGATACCTCTGGTCCGAGTTCGTTGGAATGCTCGTCGTGGCCCAGAGTATACCTGGGAACGAGAAGACCAAATGAAACTCAGATATCCCCAGTTGTTCGGAAACAGTGCAACCACTACTGAGGCTGAAGCTACTGCAGAATTTCGGGACGAAATTCCAAATCAACGGGGGGATGATATGACACCCCAGGAAAACCAGTAAACACCGCAACTTAACTAGCTTCCTTAGTAACTACGCACTAAATTTCGGGACGAAATTCTCTTAACAGGGGGAGAATGTAACAACCCTCAAATTTGCATGTAACCGTACAGTTTATTAATGATAATAAAAGTACTTGATGACTGTGTTGAATCATTTAACTGCTCTCTGATTACTGTGTTATACTTACATGTGCGTGTTAGCATACTAGTAGTATACAGAAAAGTTACTAAATAGTCCGGTATGTTTTCCTAAGTGTTAGGAATAAATTTCGTTACAAAAATATATGCATTAGACGCCTTACGGAACAATTAAACAATTTAACGGAACAGTATCCGACCGAACAACCGGACATTACCCGGGACACTAAATTTTTGTCTATGACATTATTTTACTATTTTTGACTAGTCATGGTACCCGTTTGCCATAACACCCATTAAAAATCATGTCACTACACATACAAGTCCATACTTACAATTTAACTACCTCTTTACCATTTAGTCACAACTTTTACAAATTACCCCCCCCCCCAACCGATTTTTCAGCCAAATCATCACCATATATTTTGTTGAGATATTATTTCTTGGAATCTTACTTGTGGTTGGCCAAGAGATATATGATCATGACAATAGGGATTAGGGTTGCTCATGGTGTAAGAGCATCTCTACATGCATTGGGCAACTAAGATCACTCATCATTGCAAATCCACACTCTCTCACTCACTCCCTTCCCTCATTTTCGGCTCACCAAAACCGAAACCAACCCCTCTTCACCTCCTAATTGTTGATTGGTAGATTATTATATTGGATTTGATTTAGCTTGTGTAAGTAGCCAAAATATGTCAAGAAATCTCTAAGTGTGGAGTCCCAAGGTTTGAAATCATTCCATCCCTATATCATCTCTCCCTCTCTCATTCGCCCCCCCCCCCCATAACCGAATCCGTCACCACCTTCACATTTCTCATCTCCTTCAACACCTTCAAGTGCCATTCAAAGCTTCAAGGGTGATTCAAGGGAGTTGCAAGTTTGTGAAGCTTCAAGAGACTTGTTCGCTTGCTTCATCTTCATCATCTCTTCATCTTTATTCTAGATATCTTCCCTAGCTTGAAGCTAGTGGTGAGTCCCTTCACACCCTTGTTCCATCTTGTTCTTTGATATGATATGTATAATGTTCATGGCACACAAAAGCTAAAACACTAAAAATAAACATGCTGATTGAAATTTCCAGCCAACTTCAACAGGGTGTAACCGGGTCATTTTAAATCGAAAAACTGAATTTCTGGAGTCTAAGTTATGTATTTTTGAACAACCGAACAAATGGAACTGGAATCGTAATTTTTCGAGGTCGTTTACTATTTTTAAAGAATTGTTTTAAGACAGCAGCTCAAGCTGAAAGTTTTCTGCTGAAAAAGTGTGTCGTATTCAGAGTCATAACTCGAAACCTGAGTAGTATCAGCTCATGGGATTTTTACTGTAGATGGTCACCGTTGTTGCCGTGATCCTCCAACTGGAATTTCGTTGATCGGACTTAAGATTAATTTTTAGTGAATTTTTCCGTAAACTGCAATCAGAAAGTAACAAATCTGATTTCAGTCGGGTAAATAAATTTTTATATAATATTGGTAACGAACTGGGCCCCGATATTTTTACACAATAAAATTTGGAACGTGTTGACATCCTGTAAAAATTTGAGAATTTTTGGAAAAGGTTAACTATTTTATTAAAATGCTCGAAAACAGTCCAGTTTTGATTAATAAAGTTGAAGCGACATAAGGAGTGATTTGCGTGTCTAAATGTCGAGTAGGTTATCCGAGAATGATATAACAGGTTATATGTCAATAAAAGTGTTATGTACAATGTTGTATGTTTGTCTATGAGTGGGGAATAGATGGGAAGGTTCTATGGGCATGAACCGTTAAAGTGATGCATGCTATGTGATAGATACGTCTAGGAACTTTGTGTTCTATTTGAAATCACTAATAAACTAAGTGGTAATCATACTAGGACGTCATTGACCGACCTCGACTATTAGTTATATTTGAGAGTCAAACCGAGCAACCGAGGTGAGTTCACACTCTTTCTAAGGCATGGGATTCCCGGTGGGTTGGGAGTGGGATTGAATGGCTACTCGAACTATCATTACTCTTAAACTACTTACTACTGTCCTCGGATTGAAGGGCACGTACGTAAAGCCTACGTACACGACCATAAGACCATCAACTCTATCAAATGAAGTCCCTCATTTATCGACTTAATCGCCGAGGCCTATGGCGAGCGGGTCATTAGTTAATAGCGCTATTAGGTTTAACAAACCTCACACCGTGCCAGTCGGACGGGCGTGTACTAATGGACTATGGGCAAAGGGTCAATGCTGATAGACATTGACTTAGGGCACCTCTTACATTTTCGTAGCAGTCGATACGCGTGGTCTAGTAACACATGGGAAGCCCCCACTAATCTTCACAAACATGTCAGAAAGACCGCGATACGAATTTATACGATACATGGTTTACAAAACGAACAGATGATTTACGAAACGAATGCTATAACTAAACAATCAACTGTGAATTCACTCAACTTTGTTGTTGACTCGTTGTTACATGCCTTATAGGTCGCTAGATGCTTATGGAGCTTGCACGAGGAAGGAGTCGTTGTGGTGTACGGACTGTTATGTTCCGTGTTTATTATTTAAATCCCTATGAACTGTGACAACTCTCAAAATTTCAAGTACTGTACAAATTAATTAATCTTAATTACGTGCTTAATGACTGTGCTTGATTACAACTGACAATTTAAACTGCTCTATGATTCTATATCATATATACATGCATCACATATTATACAGTCACTCCATTCATTACACACCGACATTAGTGACATACTTGATGCACTCAGCACAGTTAACACACTGAACGGTTGATTCAGAAATAATGCTGACAATGCCAGCACTTAGGCAAACAATGTTATTATGGCCAGTATGAGCCAGGGATAGAGTACTACACTGGCTTGTAGTGTAGGGAAGTGAGGACCATAAGACTGCGTCATTAGGGGATAGACATAGTGCCGGGAAGTGCCTAAAACACGCGTTAAATACAGAATTCTGCATTCTTTTATAAAATTCAGCATTTTATTATACCAGTAGAATACACAAACATGGCAGAGTGGTCTTGTATACTTTCCTAAGTGACAGGAATGATTTCGTTACAAAAAGATGCATAAAAGACACTATGCGGTACAATTAAACGCTTTAAAGGAACGATACGTAACCGAGCAACCGGACATTACCTGGGACACCAAAATTTTTTCAGAAACATTATTTTATTATTCCTAAATAATCTTGGTCACAAAAATCCCCACACACTATAGAAACATGACATACACCCACTATTCTAGAAAATACCATTAACCTCCTAATTATTTACCTATTAGTTACCAAAATTTTACAATTTACCCCCCCCCCCCCAACCGAATTTTCAGCCAAATCTTTACCATATATTTTGTTGAGATTTTATTCCTTGTAATCTTCATTTGATTGGCCAAGAATCTAATTAATAATGACAATAGGTATTAGGGTGCACATGGCTCCAAGGATTTTCATCATAACTTCAAAGATCACACTCCACCCTCACTCTCTCTCTCTCATTTTCGGCCACACTATAGCAGCCACAATCACCACCACTTTCACACTACCATCTTCCATTTACAAGCTTCCTTCAAGTGTAGAAGATGGATGCTAGAGACTTACAACTTGTGGAACTTCAAAAGGGACTTTGTTCTTGCTTTTTCATCATTTCTCATCATCTTCTCCACTAGAATCATCCCTAGCTTTAAGCTAGTAGTAAGTTCCTTGCTTAAACTCTTGTTCATCTTGCTTCATGGTTAAGATAGGTAGTATGATGAAATTTACAAGAACACTAAAAGTTTAAACAAGAAATATGAACAAGAAACATGCTGATTTACATTTTCAGCCAACTTCAACAGGCTGTAACTGGGTCATTTTAAATCCAAAAACTGAATTTCTGGAGTCTAAATTGTGTAATTTTGAACAACCGAACAAATGGCACTGTAATCGTAATTTTTCGAGATCGTTTACTATTTTTAAAGAATTGTTTTTAGACAGCAGCTCAAGCTGAAATATTTCTGCTGAAAAAGTGTGTTGTATTCCAAGTCAAAACTTGAAACCTGAGCAGAATCAGCTCATGGAATTTTTACTGTAGATGGTCACTGTTGTTTTCGTGACCCTCCAACTGGAATTTCGTCAATCGGACTTACGATTGATTTTTAGTGAATTTTTCCGTTAAACTGCAATCAGAAAGTAACAAATCTGATTGCAGTCGAGTAAAAGAATTCTTATATAAAATTGGTAATGAACTGGTCCCCGAAATTTTTACACAATAAATTTTGGATTATATATGACATTCTGTAAAAATTTGAGAATTTTTGGAAAAGGTTAACCATTTTATTTAAATACTCGAAAACAGTCCAGTTTTGGCTAATAAAGCTGAAAAGACGCAAATAGGGCATTGCATGTATGATTGTCGGGTTGGCTATGTGGGAACACTCTATGAGATATTTGTAAAAGAAAATGATATGCTCTTAAGCATGGGCACCTCTATTTACAAAGGAGGCTATGGCGAAATTTTCCAAAAATCCTAACACTTAGTAAATATTTTCTGGACAAGTGTTTACTAGTATATTATAGACTATGTTTTTCAAGCATAAAACTCGCCATAATTTTTATAACGAAATACAGAGTATCGGAGGTTGGTTTTATACAGAAATATGGTTAAGTATGTATTCTCTAAAATGGGACTTAAAAATATAATCCCAATACGAATAGACACATGTAAAATATCCCATCCTTGGGAAGGAAATACGAATACACAAGTATGAGAAGTATTATTACTAAAATATTGAAGACACTTTAAAACGTAACTCAAAGGCACTAATCAATACTAAGACAAGGCACGACCCGTTCATCTAATAGACGTTAGACCATTGTAGGTAGTCGTGTTTGCTGAGGAGATTTAGGTTACGAGTACCGAAGACGCAATACTGTGAGTTCATGTCCCCCTTTTTTTTCTTAACAATTTTCAGTTTTACACCTCGGGGGTGAAATACATGTTACAGACATTTACAGACATTTATTTACATGGTATGGTTAGCTTAAGGAGGGTTTTTATTACGCGAACATGTAAGTGGTGGGCACAACACTTAAGGCCATCAATCCTCATTGTAGGACCGAGGGACATTAGTGATAGATCTATTTGGGTGTAGCGAGCCCCACTCCTGAGTCCGCTGAGTGGACCATGAGATGACTAAGTGCCCGACGCACAAATCCGCTAGGTTTGAGTCTTCCTGCATCACTTCACACTTATCATTGGCTTTGCAACCCAATGGTGGTCTCTTTTTCCTTAATTGCTACATACTAGGGATTTTCATACATACAGACATTTTTACAAAGGTTTATACCTACTCACTTACACATGAACTCGCTCAACGTTATGTTGACTTTTCAAATTACATGTATTTCAGGAAACTAACGGATCTGGCACGGTATGCACGTATTTTCAAGCTGCGTTTGAATAAAGAAATCATCCAGGGTTTAGAAGGTGTAACCTCTTCCTGGATGGGTTATATACCTAAACCTGGTTTTGTTTAAAGTCTTTTGCTAAGTCTTTATGAACTCAAATAAATCAAGTTAAGGTTTGTAAATTATTTTGTGATTGTTGAAAATGGGAATTTTCTAAACTTTATTAATGGATGAATGTCTCATGTTTTTATCATATAGCATTGTTATGATTGTTGCTATGGTATTAAGAAGTCACACAAAATAAACCACGCTTCCGCAAAAGTCAGGGTGTGACAGCTTGGTATCAGAGCCTCGATCATAGCGAACTAGGATTCCTTCTCGAGTCTAGACTATGATCATCAGGGCTCTCACGAAAACGTTTTCAAACATTTTTACATTGCATGCACAAATCGTCCAGATCCAGGGAACAAACATTTTTATTACAAACAAAAGGGGCACAAATACACATTTCAAAATTTATGATTATAATTGTAATAACCATAAATTTAAAAATCATTATTCTAGAAATAAAAGAATAAAAATAATTTATAATAAACTAAACATTTATCTTATGATCCATCTTTCTGTATATCAACCAAAACTATTATTTTTATTTATAAATTATCCAATAGGAAACCCTAATTAAGACACCCAAGTGATTCTACACAAACCCTAAAATTTTCAGAACAATCTGAATCAGGATCAGGGCCCCTAAAACTCAGGGGGGGTATTTTCTAATTACGATTATCCACAAAATAAGCTGTCAAATTCGAATTTATCCATGTTGTCGACTCAGCTAGGCTAGTCCCAAACGTGGCAAACCTATAGTGCTTAGGTGTTCCTTACGCACCGTAAGGAAATTAGTGTTACGGTGCGCAAGGGTGGTTACGCACCGTAAGGGTCAGAGTGTTACGGTGCGCAAGCTTGTCAAAAATTCGGGTATAAATAGAGGACATTGGCACTTGATTCTGGACGCTTAAACGACGAAGAAACTCAAAATACACGCTGAGATATCGTCCAAATACTCTCAAAACACACACGAATCACTAATTAGTATAGCGGGGTGCTACTGCAAACAGGGTAATAACTCGATCGCTACTACGATTCAATGTCCGATTAATTGAAATCAATCCAATGGATGTTTAAGTGCTGCTCAAATTTGGGTTATGCTTTGTCATTAGTCGTGATTCCGATGGATGTTTAAGTAATTTCACTTTGTCATTAGTTGTGATTCTGATGGATGTTTAAGTGTTTGCACTTTGTCATTCGTTGTGAATCCGATGGATGTTTAAGTGATTTCACTTTGTCATTAGTTGTGAATCCGATGGATGTTTAAGTATCGCACTTGTCATTTGTTGTGAGGATTTTAATGTAACAACTGTGCTTGTAATCACTGTGAACAGTTCTATTATCAATAAAACAATGTTATTTGATCCCAATGTTTGTTTGATTGTGTTTTACATTTTCATGTTTTGATTTTTGTTCAATTCCAAACTCTACATCACTTTCTGGAGAGTTATACGCAAACTAGTGCGTAAACGTACTTAGTTTAATGCAAGAAATACTCTGGAACATCAACATATACTCAACATACCTTAAATAACCTTTACATAACTTAGAAATAAGTTTTGAAGGCTTTGGTATGGCAAAAACAAGTTAATTCACTTACAGGGACTAAATATGACAAACTGCGAAAGTATGTCAATTTGAACTGTAACGAACATTCCGGAACATAACCATAAGTTAAACACACCTTAAAAAATCCTTTACATAGCTTAGAAATAGGCTTTGAGGGGTTCGGTGTGCTAAAATAAACTTTTGGGTCATTTAGGGACTAAAAGTGTCAAAAAGTGCACAAGTTTGCATTTTCGCGCATAACTTACGTTCTGAATACATCCGGACATCCAAAAATTTATGTGAACATGACTATATTATATTTTATTGTTCGCCTTAAGAAAAATCCATTCGTCGCGTCATTTGGATCGTTTTTCGCGCTTATGCGCATTCCGTCGTAATTAAGCGAACATCGCGATCGTACGGCCAAACGAACCGACATCTGAGATATTTTTGAGCATGTTTTGAGTTCCCTATACTTTAACTTCATTTTAGAGCCTTGAAATGAGGTTAACGGGGTTCAAACGCATCGAAAATCGCTTAAACGGGCTGCAGGGACTAAACCTGTCACTTTAGAAACAATTCTGGAACTGGGAGGCAGTAGCGTAGCGCGAGCCCTAAGGGCCTACCCGTCGCGCTACGCGAGTGCATGATCTGACCAGATTCAATGTTTTAAACATCAGTTTGCAGCTGTTTGATCCTCCACCACATGTTCTAAGTTGCTTAGTCACTAGATAAGGATCATATTTAGCTTCCATAACCTTTCAACAAGTGTAAGGATGTGATCGAATCACGGTTTCCATGAAACGATCTCAACGGTTCACCGAAAACTATAAATACCCCAACACCCCCATTGCTAAAATCACAAGAAATTTGATTTGAGAAACTCTAAGTTGAAACATTTGTTTCATACCTGAGATTTTTGAATCAAGTTTAGCATTCGGGGACCCTTCGTAAGTATTCTTTCGTTCTTTTCCTTATTTTACTGCTTTTCGAGTCAGAAAGTCAAACTTTGTTTGACTTTCAGCGTTGACCAGTAATGGTCAATGCGAAGTTCGTTAGAACTTCGCAACGTGATTGTAATCACGATGGTCATAGTCCCTTGGGACTATGCCTACTGATTACCACGTTGTCTAGGGTCGTAGGGTAAGCGATCTAATAAATCGCTTATACCTCGAACCCGACCCAGTTTGGTCGATCATTAGGATCCGACCAAATACATTAGGCGACCATAGTATATAGGGAATAACCTTCCGAGGTTATACCTTATGGTCACATCGTTTAAGTAGTTGTATGATAGGTAGTTTATATGCCTTAGGTAAATTACCAGAATACCCTTTTCATGTATAATTGGTAATTAAGCATATGTAACCTAAACCTTCATCACATAACTGATTATGTAACATGTTTAGGCATATAACACTTGTCATAGGACTAGTTAGGCGGTCCGAACGCGTTTCACGCGAACGACGCGTTAAAGTAGCATAAGCTACCAAAACGGGTCGTAATGGGTCGTAAACAATTATGTTAGGTTTCAATTAGTATGTAGGCTTTGTTGAACCATATTACACGAGTCTCCATACTCATTTGGTTTACAAACCCTCATGCTACCCAATCTTCCGATTTAGGTCCGGTTTATTAACATAGTTACCTATATTAGGTGCCGTTTGATTCCGAGATCTATAGCATTACTTGGTGGTTATCTTTAGACAACTGAGCAATCTCAAGTGAGTACATAGACCCCTCTTTTACTGTTTTCCAAACTGTTTTGTGGTGGAACACATGTGCCTACTTGTTACTTTCATGCTTTCCTGTTTTCACATCATATACATGCTATGTTCGTTAGTACATTATAGTACATGATTTCATTACATCTTATGCTAAGTGTGCCCATTGTGTGCATTACTTAGTACATTGTTTTACATTACATTTCATGCTAAGTGTGCCCATTGTGTGCATTACTTAGTACATTGTTTTACACTACATTTCATGCTAGGTGTGCCCATTGTGTGCATTACTTGGTACATTGTTTTACATTACATTTCATACTAGGTGTGCCCATTGTGTGCATTACTTAGTACATCGTTTTACATTACATTTCATGCTACGTATGTTCATTTGATTACATACTTAGTGCATCGTTTTCACATGCTTACATTTTGTTATGACATTTGGTTTGTTTAACATGGAACAATACATTCATTAACATTGATCATGCCATTCGTTAGTAGGTAGTGGTACCATAGGAATTGACAACTCCCGTTCCGGACATCCTGGGTATGGGGATGAAAGGAATGACCGAATTCGATATACATAACTCAGATGAACCTTTAATTTGTTTAAGGGTTTATCACCACAGTCTCAAGGCTTGGATGTATGCATTTTAACAATACCGCATAAATGTTTGTATCAGTATAGCATGCATTTGTTACACAAAACATAACTTTGATTTAAACTATGTTTTACTTCAATACCTTGTTTTTGTGCACTTTACATATGGTTTAGTTGATACATATATTTCACTACCATACATGACATTTTGGTTACACATTACATGATCTACATTGAACATAAACATTTTGACATTGATATACACATTTGGTGGTTTACATTGGACATAGACATTTTGATATGGTTTACACAATAACACTTGACAATTGGTTTGTACATGAACAAGTTACATTGGTGGTTGTTTGGGTAAGTGATTTGAGTAACGATACGTGTGTAATATGATACAAACATGGTGGATACGCCGCTGGTACTTCCTATATATAAGTGTTTGTATAATATTACATAGCGTAACGTTATTTAAATCATTTCAGTTTGATACATATAACATTTTATACAGATAACATACTTTTCATAAGACATTGTTTTACAACCAACTTATCTTATACAAACTCATTTTACATGGTTATTCATTTAACCTTACATTTACAATAGAGGGTTCAAAACCTTGTAATCAATCATCCTAGAACAGATGATTAGTTTTCAAAGCGGTTTTGAAATTTATGTTCTTGTTGTGGTCGTCGCCTAAGGATAGGTGACGGTATTGTTTTATGACTAAACGCAAGTAAACTCGCGTTAGGGTCCTAAGAAGGTTATAGACTAGGTCAAAGCATTACTAATAACCTAATTCCCTATAACCATTGGCTCTGATACCATCTTTTCTGTCACACCCCGACCGCGTAAAACAACAAATCGCGGCGGAAACATCGGGGCGTGTTGCAACAGAATTAATGTTTCATAACCATGGATATCAAAAGTATTTCGTTTTATTAAACATTGAGTAATTACATCGTCTGGAAATCTAAATACACTATTTAAACATAGTCTATCATTGTTATTGAGTTACTAAGGCCTTGTCCAGTCCTATGTGAGCATGCATCTTATCAATCGATATCATCCAACAATACCTGAAACATATGTGAAAACGAGGTCAGCAAAGAAATGCTGGCGAGTACATAGGTTTTGTGAAAATAAGATTCATGACTTCTGTTTAAGAAAATGTTTATTCATGAACCTTGTAATTTGCTTTGTCTTTGTAAATCATTTGAAAAATAATAAGTTCGGATGATAAGTATAAATAAGAGAATAATGCATGATTAAATGAATAACCATGTAAAATGAGTTTGTGTAAGATAAGTTGTTTGTAAATCAATGTCTTGTGAAAAGTATGTTACTTGTATAAAATGTTCTATGTCTCAAACTGAAATGATTCAAATAACGCTACAATATGTAATACCATACAAACACTTATATATAGGAAGTACCAGCGGCGTATCCACCATGCTTGTATCATATTACACACACATCGTTACTTAATCACTTAATCAAACCAAACCAAACAATGTAAAATGTCTATGTTTAAATCAATTGTCAAATGTATTGAATAATATGTCAAAGTATTCATGTCAAGATGTAAATCATGTCAAAATGTCTATGTCAAATATCCATGTCAAATGTCTATGTCAAATATTCATGTCAAATGTCTATGTCAAATATCCATGTCAAATGTCTATGTCAAATATCCATGTATGGCAAGTGAAATGTCTCAACTAAACCATATGCACAAAAACAAAGTATTGAAGTAAAACTTGGTTTAAATCAAAGTTATGTTTTGTGGAAAATACATGATCAAATGTCAATCATGTACAAATGTTTACCCAAATGTTAAAACTTGTTCTTGTTCTTAACAAACCCTTACCAAAGGGTAAGTTAATATTTTAATTGTGAAACTACTTTATGGTCGATTCTCTAATAACATTCAAACCTTCTTGACGCGTTCCTCGCTCCATCTCGCTCTCGCTCTTAACAAACCCTTACCAAAGGATAAGTTAATAATTACAGATTCAGTCGCTACTCACAACCCCCACACATAACAATGGGTGCAGTAAATAACGGGATTTGTCAGATCCTATGGTACCATAACCTAATACTGGTCGGCTTGATCACTGCTAATGAATGTCATCGGTTATGTAACTACAACCTACAAGTTTGTTCACTTTATGAAATTTGTAATTAGTTTTTGAAATCATTGTATTCGTTCTTGAAATCATTGTTAGCGTTCTTGAAATAATTGTTATTGTTCTTGAAACCACATTGTAATTGTTCTTGAAACTATTGATAAAACATTTAGTACATATGAATCACCCCAAAACAATTGAAAGCAGTAAAATAGGGGAAATAATGTACTCGCCTGAGAGTGCTTAGGAGTCTTGAACAACTACCAAACAAATCTTGAGGGAGCACGGAATCAGTCGGCAATCTAAAACTATATAAATAAACCGGACTTAAATCGGGAGATCGGATAGGATGAGGCTTGGTAAACCAAATGAGTGTTGGAACTCATATGATATGGTTTAACAAGGCCTACATACTACAATGAAACTAACCTAAGTGCTTTCGACCCATCGCGACTCATTAAGGTAACTTATGCTACTTTAACGCGTCGTGCGCGTGAAACGCGTTCGGACCGTCTAACTAGTCCTATGACAAGTGTTATATGCCTAAACATGTTACATAATCAGTTATGTGACAAAATTTTAGGTTACATATGCTTAATTACCAATTATACATGAAAAGGGTATTCTGGTAATTTACCTAAGGCATATAAACTACCTATCATAAAACTACTTAAACGATGTGACCATAGGGTATAACCTCGGAAGGTTATGCCCTATACTAGGGTCACCTAATGTATTTGGTCGGATCCTAACGATCGACCAAACTGGGTCGGGCTCGAAGGTATAGGCGATTTATCAGATCGCCTACCCTACGACCCTAGACAACGTGGTAATCAGTGGGCATAGTCCCAAGGGACTATGACCAACGTGATTACACTCACGTTGCGAAGTTCAAACGAACTTCGCATTGACCATTACTGGTCAACGCTGAAAGTCAAACAAAGTTTGACTTTCTGACTCGAAAAGCAGTAAAATAAGGAAAAGAACGAAAGAATACTTACGAAGGGTCCCCGAATGCTAAACTCGATTCAAAAATCTCAGGTATGAAACAAATGTTTCAACTTAGAGTTTCTCAAATCAAATTTCTAGTGATTTTAGCAATGGGGGGTATGGGGTATTTATAGGAATACCCGAACCGTTAAGATCGTTTCATGGAAAACGTGCCTTAATCCCATCCGTACATGTGTTGCAAAGTTATGGTGCTTAGGTGCTTAAATTCCATCCATACATGTGTTACAAAGTTGTGGTGCTTAGGTGCTTAAATTCCATCCATACATGTGTTGCAAAGTTGTGGTGCCTAAATTCCATCCTTATCCGCTGACTAAGCAAGTTAGAATGTGTGGTTGTGAATTAAACAACGGCTAATACATCGAATCTGGTCCCGAAAACGAAAAACTGAAGTTTCTGCATGTTTTCTGTCCAGCATAGGCAGTCGCGTAGCGCTACTGCCAAGGCATTAGGCAGTCGCGCTACGCTAGCACCCTCCTGTTTCAGAAATCTTTCAAAAGTGGCAGGAATGGTCCCTGCACGTGTTTAAGGCCTTTTTCGATGCGTTTGAACCCCATTAACCTCATTTCAAGGCTCTAAAATGAAGTTAAAGTATAGGGAACTCAAAACATGCTCAAAAATGTGCCGTATGATGGTTCGTTTGGTCGTACGAACGCGATGTTCGCTTAATTACGACGGAATGCGCACAAGCGCGAAAAACGATCCAAATGACGAAACGAATGGATTTTTCTTATGGCGAACACTAAAATATAATATAGTCATGCTTACATAAATTTTTGGATGTCCGGATGTATTCAGAACGTAAGTTATGCGCGAAAATGCAAACTTGTGCACTTTTTGACACTTTTAGTCCCTGAATGACCCAAAAGTTTATTTTAGCACACCGAACACCTCAAAGCTTATTTCTAAGCTATGTAAAGGATATTTATGGTATGTTTAACTTATGGTCATGTTCCGGAATGTCTGTTACAGTTCAAATTGGCATACTTTCGCAGTTTGTCAACTTTAGTCCCTGTAAGCGATTTAACTTGATTTTGCCATACCAAAGCCTTCAAAACTTATTTCTAAGTTATGTAAAGGTTATTTAAGGTATGTTAAGCCTATGTCACTATTCCGGAGTGTTTGTTGCATTAAACTGGTTATATTTACGCATCGGTGCGCGTATAACCTTCCAGGAAGCGATTTAGAGTTTGAAATTGAACAAGAATTGATATGTGCAAATGATACACATATTTTTACAAATCCCAAGTATGAAATATAATATTTCATTGGTTTGGTATTTGTTTGATGGCCGTGGAGGCACAGGTGTTACACAATGGTTATAGGGAATTAGGTTATTAGTAATGCTTTGACCTAGACTATAACTTTTCTAGGACCCTAACACAAGTTATCTTGTGTTTAGATCTTAAAACATGTACATCACCTATCCTTAGGTGATTATCAAAACAAGAACAAAATTTTCTGAAACGATTTTTGAAAAACAATCATCTGTTTTTGAATGATTTATTACAAGGTTTTGAACCCTCAATTGTAAGGTTTTAAACCCTCTGTTATATGGTTTTGAAACCTTTTCAGTTTGGTTTTTGGCCTTGTGCCTTCAAATTTTCAAAATCCCGTCAAACGTTTTGGGTTTTAAATAATGTGAACATGTGCAAACTGGAAGGGTGAATGCCTGTATTCTGGGTTTTCTGTCTAGGCAAGCACTTCGTATACATCTCATCAGACGCGAGACCAGTTGTGCTTACCTGGGAATTCTTGGGATGAGTGTTCACTTATAGGCGAGCATGTCTTCATTATACATTATTTTTGACCCATTTACTTTGATTAGTCACTGTGTGTTGTTTGTTTGCTCTGTGATACGGACGAATGACCACCATCTTTGCTTTTGTTGATTTTGTTTCATCTCATTCTCTTCATCCAATCATCTCACTCGTTTCCTTTCATGTTTTCCTCTTTTTGAATGCCTCCTCGACGCGACAATCTGATTGCGACTGCCGAACTGGCAGAAATTATTGCGGAGCAAATGGCTGCTCAATTTCCAAATCTCTTTGCTCAATGGAACCAAGCCAACAATAACAACAATGTTCCATGCAAATACAAGGATTTTAACCAGGCTAAACCACTCAAGTTTAGTGGTTCTGAAGGAGCAACTGGGCTTCTTCAGTGGTTAGAAAGCATTGAGAATACTTTTCGCCACGTGCAGTGCCCGGATAATCACAAGGTCGAGTTCTCCTCGAGCGTGTTTCAGAAGAGGGCTCTTACATGGTGGAATGGAGTAATGAGAGACCGAGGGGCGGAAGTTGCTCTCGCACAGACATGGGCTGAACTTAGAGCCCTTATGATGAGGGAATTCTGTCCTCGTCATGAACAGCGAGCGTTGGAGAAAGAGTTTGATGTTTTGAAGCAAGATAGTGGTGAGCACAGGGCTTATACTGATCGGTTTGAAGAATTGAGCTTGCTTTGCCCGACAATGGTTACCCCACTTGACAAGGCTATCGAAAGATACATCGACGGCCTACCTGACTCGGTACAAGACATTCTTACTGGTAGTGAACCTGCCACACTCCGTCAGGCGATCGAGTTATCTGCGACATTGACTGAGTCGCAAATTTGAAAGGGAAAGCTACACAGGAAGGGTGACAAGGGCAAGAAACAGTCGGCTGACAAGGGTGATAGCAAGAAAGGTCAAAACTTGAATGGAAAGAACTCTGGTTCTTCGAAAAGGTCAAGGAAGCGTAAGGCTTCCCAAAATTTTGCTATCACTGCCCAAGCTAATCAGGCAGCTCCCAACCAACCCGCACAGCTTCCAGCAAAGAAACCCTATACAGGGAATGCACCTTTGTGCAATAGATGCAACAGTCACCATCAGCCGCAACATCAGTGTCGTTTCTGTACTAGCTGTGGGAAGTCAGGTCATCTTGCCGATGTTTGTCGGTTTGCTCAGAATCGCGCAGTTCAAAACCCGGCTCAACAAGTTGCACAGCCTCCTGCTCAGCAACAGGGTCAAGCTGCACGACTACAATACCCACCGGGTGCTTGTTACAATTGTGGGGATCTGACCCACTACAGAAACCGGTGCCCAAGGCTAGCCAACCAGAACCAGAACCAGAACCAGAATCAGGCTCCGGCTCCGGCTCGAGGCCGAGTCTTTAACATGAATGCCCAAGAGGCACAGGCTGACGATAATGTGGTGAACGGTACGTTCTTTATTAATAATCAGCCAGCATCTGTTCTTTTCAATTCTGGTGCCGATAAGAGTTTCGTGTCTTTGTCTTTTGAGCAAATGCTTCGCGTGTCTAGAACGAAACTAGGCAAATCTTTGACAGTAGAGGTTGCTAGTGGTGAACCCATTATTCTTGATTCTGTTCTTCACAACTGCCAGTTGAATCTTAACGACCATCTTTTTCCTATTGACCTCGCGCCTATGCAACTTGGAAGCTTCGACGTTATTGTGGGAATGGATTGGTTATCCAAGAATCACGCAGAGATAGTTTGTTCTAAGAAGATTGTTCGTGTGCCACTTTCGACAGGCGAGATCCTGCAGGTTCAAGGTGAGAAGCCTACCGGTGGTCTCAAACTCATGTCTTGTTTTAAAGCTCGGAAGTATCTGCAGAAGAACTATGTGGCTTTCTTAGCACATGTTACAGAAGATAAAGGCAAGGGTAAGTCTATTTCAGATATTCCTGTCGTTCGGGATTATTCTGAAGTGTTCCCTGAAGATTTACCTGGTCTACCTCCAGCACGCCAAGTCGAGTTCCGCATTGATCTCGTACCTGGTGCAAATCCCATTGCTAGAGCTCCATATCGTCTTGCACCATCTGAGATGCAAGAGTTGTCTAAACAGCTTCAGGAGCTCTCTGACAAAGGTTTTATACGTCCTAGTTTTTCACCTTGGGGTGCTCCCGTTCTTTTTGTAAAGAAGAAGGATGGATCCTTTAGGATGTGTATCGATTATCGTGAGCTTAACAAGCTTACCATCAAGAATCGATATCCTCTACCTCGCATAGACGACCTCTTTGATCAGTTACAAGGTGCTTCTTATTTCTCGAAGATTGATCTGCGATCTGGATATCATCAACTACGGGTGCATGAAGAAGATATTCCCAAGACAGCGTTCCGTACTCGATATGGGCATTATGAGTTCACAGTCATGCCATTCGGTGTGACTAATGCTCCTGCTGTTTTCATGGACTTAATGAATAGGGTCTGCAAACCTTATTTGGATCAGTTCGTCATTGTTTTTATTGATGACATCTTGATATACTCTAAGACGCAAGCTGACCACGAGCAACATCTTCGTCTTACCCTAGAACTCCTAAAGAAAGAGCAACTTTTCGCCAAATTCTCCAAGTGCGAATTTTGGCTTAAAGAAGTTCAATTTTTGGGGCATGTTATCAACGAACGGGGTATTCATGTAGATCCCTCCAAGATCAGTGCGATTAAGGATTGGGATACACCTTCTACTCCTACTGAAGTTCGTTCTTTTCTTGGTCTAGCGGGTTATTATCGCCACTTCATAGAAAACTTCTCGAAGATTGCAGTTCCTCTAACTGCTCTAACTCAGAAGAAAATGCCCTTTTATTGGGGATACAAACAAGAGGAAGCTTTTCAGCACCTGAAGCAGAAGCTTTGCGATGCGCCTGTTCTATCATTGCCTGAGGGTGATGATGATTTTGTTGTGTATTGTGATGCATCGAAATTGGATCTTGGCTGTGTTCTTATGCAAAGGAACAAAGTCATAGCTTATGCATCAAGGCAGTTGAAGATACATGAGAAGAACTACACCACTCATGATCTTGAGTTAGGTGCAGTTGTCTTTGCTCTCAAGATCTGGAGACACTATTTGTACGGTACAAAATGTGTGGTTTTCACTGACCACAAAAGTCTTCAGCATATCTTCAACCAGAAAGAACTCAACATGAGACAGCGACGTTGGGTTGAGCTTCTAAACGACTATGATTGCGAAATTCGCTACCATCCTGGTAAGGCGAATGTCGTAGCAGATGCATTGAGTCGTAAGGAACGTACTAAGCTTCATTGTGTACGTGTTCAATATGTTATTCAAGCTCGATCCGATATCCAAGCACGCATTTCTCAAGCTCAACAATCTTGTGTTTTACAAGGTCTAATGGATAAGGAATTTCCCTATCACATAACACCTGCTCTGGAACTGAAGGACAATGGATCATATTACTTCATGGACCATTTATGGGTCCCAAGCCAGGATGATCTTCGTGCCTTGCTTATGGATGAAGCCCATAAGTCTCGTTATTCTATTCATCCGGGCTCAGATAAAATGTATAAGGATCTTCGTATTCACTATTGGTGGCCTGGTATGAAGAAAGACATTGCCTTATACGTATCCAAATGCCTTACTTGTCTTAAGGTTAAGGCTGAGCATCAGCGTCCTTCTGGTTTATTGGAGCAACCAGAGATCCCAGTTTGGAAATGGGAAAACATTACTATGGATCTTGTTACCAAACTCCCGCGCACAAAGAAAGGTCATGATGCCATCTGGGTAGTCGTTGATCGTCTTACAAAGTCAGCACATTTCTTGCCAATCCGTGAGGATTTTCCTGCTGATAGACTTGCACAAATCTATGTGGATGAAATTGTAGCTCGACATGGTGTTCCGATGAACATCATTTCTGACAGAGATGCTCGTTTCACTTCTCATTTTTGGAGAACCATGCAATCTGCTATGGGGACCCAACTTAATCTGAGCACAGCTTATCATCCGCAAACGGATGGTCAATCGGAGAGAACAATCCAGACTCTGGAGGATATGCTAAGAGCTTGTGTGATCGATTTTGGTGGTAGCTGGGATTCACATCTTAAATTGATTGAATTCTCCTACAACAACAGTTATCACACTAGCATCAAAATGGCTCCTTTCGAGGCTCTCTATGGTCGAAAATGTCGTTCACCAGTCTGCTGGAATGAGATTGGCGAGGCTCAACTTACTGGACCTGCCCTCATTTTAGAGACAACTGACAAGGTCAAGAAAGTTCGTGATAACCTTCAGGCAGCTAGAAGCCGTCAGAAGATTTACGCGGACCCAAAACGCAAAGCCTTGGAATTTCAAGTCGGTGATCGAGTATTACTTAAGGTCTCACCTTGGAAAGGTGTGATCAGATTTGGAAAGAAAGGAAAACTTGCACCTAGATACGTTGGACCATTCAAGATCGTCGAAAGAATCGGAAAGGTAGCCTACAGACTTGAGTTACCTCCTGAACTTGGAAATGTTCATCCAACTTTTCACGTGTCCAATCTCAAGAAGTGTTCAGCTGATGAGAACTTCTCCATACCGCTTGACGAAATTCGTGTTGGCAAAACACTGAAATTTGTTGAGAAACCAGTGGAAATCATGGAACGTGAAGTCAAGTGGCTTAAACGCAAGCGCATTCCTTTGGTCAAAGTTCGCTGGGAAGCTAAACGTGGACCTGAGTTTACTTGGGAACGCGAAGATCAAATGAAGGCGAAATATCCACATCTTTTTCCACGAGTTTCCTCTAGATAAATTTCGGGACGAAATTTCCACAAGTAGGGGAGACTGTAACAACTGTGCTTGTAATCACTATGAACAGTTCTATTATCAATAAAACAATGTTATTTGATCCCAATGTTTGTTTGATTGTGTTTTACATTTTTCATGTTTTGATTTTTGTTCAATTCCAAACTCTACATCACTTTCTGGAGAGTTATACGCAAACTAGTGCGTAAACGTACTCAGTTTAATGCGAGAAATACTCTGGAACATCAACATATACTCAACATACCTTAAATAACCTTTACATAACTTAGAAATAAGTTTTGAAGGCTTTGGTATGGCAAAAACAAGTTAATTCGCTTACAGGGACTAAATATGACAAACTGCGAAAGTATGTCAATTTGAACTGTAACGAACATTCCGGAACATAACCATAAGTTAAACACACCTTAAAAAATCCTTTACATAGCTTAGAAATAGGCTTTGAGGGGTTCGGTGTGCTAAAATAAACTTTTGGGTCATTCAGGGACTAAAAGTGTCAAAAAGTGCACAAGTTTGCATTTTCGCGCATAACTTACGTTCTGAATACATCCGGACATCCAAAAATTTATGTGAACATGACTATATTATATTTTATTGTTCGCCTTAAGAAAAATCCATTCGTCGCGTCATTTGGATCGTTTTTCGCGCTTATGCGCATTCCATCGTAATTAAGCGAACATCGCGATCGTACGGCCAAACGAACCGACATCTGAGATATTTTTGAGCATGTTTTGAGTTCCCTATACTTTAACTTCATTTTAGAGCCTTGAAATGAGGTTAACGGGGTTCAAACGCATCGAAAATCGCTTAAACGGGATGCAGGGACTAAACCTGTCACTTTAGAAACAATTCTGGAACTGGGAGGCAGTAGCGTAGCGCGAGCCCTAAGGGCCTACCCGTCGCGCTACGCGAGTGCATGATCTGACCAGATTCAATGTTTTAAACATCAGTTTGCAGCTGTTTGATCCTCCACCACATGTTCTAAGTTGCTTAGTCACTAGATAAGGATCATATTTAGCTTCCATAACCTTTCAACAAGTGTAAGGATGTGATCGAATCACGGTTTCCATGAAACGATCTCAACGGTTCACCGAAAACTATAAATACCCCAACACCCCCATTGCTAAAATCACAAGAAATTTGATTTGAGAAACTCTAAGTTGAAACATTTGTTTCATACCTGAGATTTTTGAATCAAGTTTAGCATTCGGGGACCCTTCGTAAGTATTCTTTCGTTCTTTTCCTTATTTTACTGCTTTTCGAGTCAGAAAGTCAAACTTTGTTTGACTTTCAGCGTTGACCAGTAATGGTCAATGCGAAGTTCGTTAGAACTTCGCAACGTGATTGTAATCACGATGGTCATAGTCCCTTGGGACTATGCCTACTGATTACCACGTTGTCTAGGGTCGTAGGGTAAGCGATCTAATAAATCGCTTATACCTCGAACCCGACCCAGTTTGGTCGATCATTAGGATCCGACCAAATACATTAGGCGACCATAGTATATAGGGAATAACCTTCCGAGGTTATACCTTATGGTCACATCGTTTAGTAGTTGTATGATAGGTAGTTTATATGCCTTAGGTAAATTACCAGAATACCCTTTTCATGTATAATTGGTAATTAAGCATATGTAACCTAAACCTTCGTCACATAACTGATTATGTAACATGTTTAGGCATATAACACTTGTCATAGGACTAGTTAGGCGGTCCGAACGCGTTTCACGCGAACGACGCGTTAAAGTAGCATAAGCTACCAAAACGGGTCGTAATGGGTCGTAAACAATTATGTTAGGTTTCAATTAGTATGTAGGCTTTGTTGAACCATATTACACGAGTCTCCATACTCGTTTGGTTTACAAACCCTCATGCTACCCAATCTTCCGATTTAGGTCCGGTTTATTAACATAGTTACCTATATTAGGTGTCGTTTGATTCCGAGATCTATAGCATTACTTGGTGGTTATCTTTAGACAACTGAGCAATCTCAAGTGAGTACATAGACCCCTCTTTTACTGTTTTCCAAACTGTTTTGGGGTGGAACACATGTGCCTACTTGTTACTTTCATGCTTTCCTGTTTTCACATCATATACATGCTATGTTCGTTAGTACATTATAGTACATGATTTCATTACATCTTATGCTAAGTGTGCCCATTGTGTGCATTACTTAGTACATTGTTTTACATTACATTTCATGCTAAGTGTGCCCATTGTGTGCATTACTTAGTACATTGTTTTACACTACATTTCATGCTAGGTGTGCCCATTGTGTGCATTACTTGGTACATTGTTTTACATTACATTTCATACTAGGTGTGCCCATTGTGTGCATTACTTAGTACATCGTTTTACATTACATTTCATGCTACGTATGTTCATTTGATTACATACTTAGTGCATCGTTTTCACATGCTTACATTTTGTTATGACATTTGGTTTGTTTAACATGGAACAATACATTCATTAACATTGATCATGCCATTCGTTAGTAGGTAGTGGTACCATAGGAATTGACAACTCCCGTTCCGGACATCCTGGGTATGGGGATGAAAGGAATGACCGAATTCGATATACATAACTCAGATGAACCTTTAATTTGTTTAAGGGTTTATCACCACAGTCTCAAGGCTTGGATGTATGCATTTTAACAATACCGCATAAATGTTTGTATCAGTATAGCATGCATTTGTTACACAAAACATAACTTTGATTTAAACTATGTTTTACTTCAATACCTTGTTTTTGTGCACTTTACATATGGTTTAGTTGATACATATATTTCACTACCATACATGACATTTTGGTTACACATTACATGATCTACATTGAACATAAACATTTTGACATTGATATACACATTTGGTGGTTTACATTGGACATAGACATTTTGATATGGTTTACACAATAACACTTGACAATTGGTTTGTACATGAACAAGTTACATTGGTGGTTGTTTGGGTAAGTGATTTGAGTAACGATACGTGTGTAATATGATACAAACATGGTGGATACGCCGCTGGTACTTCCTATATATAAGTGTTTGTATAATATTACATAGCGTAACGTTATTTAAATCATTTCAGTTTGATACATATAACATTTTATACAGATAACATACTTTTCATAAGACATTGTTTTACAACCAACTTATCTTATACAAACTCATTTTACATGGTTATTCATTTAACCTTACATTTACTTATACATATCAACTGATCTTATCGTTTTTCAAATGATTTACAAGACAAAGCAAATTACAAGGTTCATGACTAAACATTTTCTCAAATGCAAGTCATGAATTCTATTTTCACAAACCTATGTATCTCACAGGCATTTTTATGCTGACGTACCTATTTTCACATGTGTTTTCAGGAGCTTTTCCGTAGGATGTTGATCATGACACTAGGGCGGACCTGTGCCTTAGAGACTAAAAACGAAGATAGACTTGTTTAATTATGTTATAAACTCTTTTGTTTACTGTTCAAGACAATGTAACACCCTTGTTTGATAAATAAAATACAACTTTGTATGCCATGGTTATGAAACAATTAATTCTGTTACGACACGCCCCGATGTTTCCGCCGCGGTTTGTTGTTTTACGCGGTCGGGGTGTGACATTTAATCTCGTGAGTTATCGTAAATGCTGTATTAAGTTACTAACCTTGTTTGTGTGCATATTATTTAAATTAGGTTAAAAGACTAATCAGTAGTCTAAACTCTGCCCATATAAATCTGAAATATTATCACAAGGTAGCATCACTTTGGAATTATTAAGGTCCGGATCCTTACCCCCACTCCTTATTGCTTCATATTCAAATTGTTATAAAACCATTAAATTACTATATCTTTTAAAAACTCCTCACGTCTTTGATTATCGATTCATTTGAAAATCCGTTGGATTCCTATTCTAATCATAACCTTGGATTTAGCTTTCATGTCATGCGATAGTATTATGTTAGTTATACTCATTATCGCATGTTCCAATATATGTTACGTCTTGTTATGAAAATATTTTTGATAAGTTATGTGAATAAGACCATTTGTACTCTGATACCCTGAGTATCGCTTCTCGTGGAGTGTCCCACGAGTATGTTGTTGCGGCATCGACAGCATGTGCTCCTCCCGTGACGGAGAGATCAGTTCACGGCGTCCCTAGGTACAAGTGAGGCACAAAGCTACTAGGAGGCGTATGGATCGATCCTAGAATTTAAGTTAAGGAGGTGGATAACGGGTATGCCAACTCGCCATCTCGTGTGATAATTATGCAGGAGTAGCTACCTGTGTATTGTCACGTTTTAAGTTTGGCTCATAGGTACATCCGTATGATATGATTATGAAATTACGTTACTTGCATCATATCATTTTAACATAAAGTTCCATCCGGATAACATTTCATATAAAGCATTATTTGTTATTTGAGCCTATTATTCCGTACTGGGCATTTGGCTCATTCCGTAAACTTTTTGTATGTACAGGTTCACAGGTTACTTCGGGCGGGGTAAAGAGAGAAGAATAAAGCCTAGGACTAAATCTGAAGATGTTAGTTAATCAAGTCGAATGTGTCCACTTGTATATTAACCTTAAGTTTAGTTGTTGTGTGGTTGTATCCTTGTCAAATAAATAAATGGAATTATGACTTTTGTTTATGATACCACTGTTATTGTGACACGTCAGCCCTTCCGGGTTGGGGTGTTACAGCTATGGTATCAGAGCAAAGGCTCTTTCCTGTAGAAAACTTGAAGAGAGTAAGTAAAACCTGTGAGAAATGGGTAGATATCTATGATAGGATTCAACTTGGTCTCTTATTTTTTTTACCTCCTATGTCTATTATTATAGATGCCTCCTCGTCGTCCGCTACGTAGGAGTACTCGTACTAACCATATGCGTAACAACACTTCTTCGAATGAGACTCCAGTTGATCCAAACGTAATTAATGCTATCAACCAGGCTGTTGCCGGGTTGCTTCCAAACCTTGTTGCTCAAACAGCTGAGGCCGTTATTCAACAAACTCGTCATCCAGAACGTAATAACACGAATCCAATCTCTGGTGGAGAAACTCGTGAGAATACCACGAACCATACTACCTATAGTATAGACATATGGATCGCTAAATTCCAAAAACAAAAGCCGAAATCCTTTAGTCACGCTACTAATCCAGTCGAAGCAAGAAACTGGATAGCTCATGTTGAAAAGATCTTCGGAGTTCTTGGAGTTCCGGAGCAATACAAAGTTAGATTGGCTACCTACAAACTTGAAGATGACGCACAAACTTGGTGGGAAGGATATAAGCAAGTCAAAGGAGGGGATGATTTCGACGCTAATCTTTCATGGGTCGACTTTCGTACCATCTTTTACGACAAGTATTTTTCTACCGCTGATAAAGAAGCTTATATCAGGGAGTATGCAGTGATTCGACAGGGAAGTGATGAACCAGCTTCTGAATTCATTACTAGATTTTCAAGGTTGGCTAGTATTGTAGGAGACGTTGCAGGATCGGCAGAAGCCCAGGCAGAGAAATGCAAATGGGCAGTCAATGATCGAATTCGGAAGTCGATCATGTACATGAAATTTAAGGATATCACCGAAGTTGCCGATGCAATCAAAACTTTTGAGTTCGAGAGGAAAGAATTTTTATCTCGAACTGAGGATAATAAGAAAAGAAACAGAGAAGGACAATTTAAGCAGGCAATCGGCCAATCATCCACTACGCCACAGCATCAAGACCGCAAAGTGCAAGGAAATCAAAACTCTGGAAATCAGGCACGTCCATGGCAACCTAGACCGCAAAACCCGAGGCCTGCTCAGAACCAGATTCAGTTGTATGCAGAACCTATTAGAGCTCAACCACTGAATCAGCATGTAAACCCGAATCAGATTACATATCCTCTATGTAATACTTGTGGTAAGAGACATCAGGGCGTATGTCACCGAGGTACAGGAGCATGCTTTAGATATGGCCAAACTGGACACATGATCAAGGAGTGTACAAAGAAAGACACTAAGAAGAATAACCAACCCAATGTTGGAGGAAGAGTTTTCGCACTTTCTGCTACTGATGCTGCTAATGCCCCAGGTACTGTGTCGGGAACCCTTCAGCTTGGTAAACATAGTATCTATGTGTTATTCGATACAGGAGCGACCCATTCTTTAGTATCCCACTCGTTTACTAAGTACCTTCCGATAAGACCAACTCTCTTAAATCATACTTTAACCATTTCCACTCCCATGGAAAATTCATCCGTAATCACTTACGTATATAAAGATTGTCCGATCTGTATTGAATCTATTGTGTGTAAGGCAGACCTATTTCCAATACATATGTGTGACTTTGATGTTATTCTAGGGATAGATTGGTTGTCTCGACATCGCGTAACTATAGATTGTCATTTCCGCCGTGTTATTTTCGGTGATATTCATCATCCTGATATTATATATCAGGGAACTCAAGCTCATAAATCTCTTAAAATTATTTCTGCGCTCAAAGCTCGAAAATTCTTATCAAACGGCTGTGCTGGATTCCTAGCATCGATTAAGGATACTTTTGCTAGTGTTAAGAGTATCGATAACCACTCCGTTGTTCTTGAATATCTTGATGTATTTCCGGATGAACTACCAGGATTACCACCCGACCGTCAGGTAGAATTCACCATCGACTTGATCCCTGGTGCCGAACCTATTTCTAAAGCTCCGTACCGTATGGCCCCGATGGAACTGAAGGAGTTGAAGGAACAATTGCAAGAATTGTTAGATCTGGGATTCATAAGACCCAGTGTTTCACCTTGGGGTGCTCCGGTCTTATTTGTGAAGAAGAAAGACGGTAGTATGCGTTTATGTATTGACTACCGAGAGCTGAACAAGATTACTATTCGTAATCAGTATCCTCTGCCTCGCATTGATGATCTCTTTGATCAACTTCAGGGGGCTCAGTTCTTCTCAAAAATCGACCTAAGGTCCGGGTACCATCAGCTAAAGATCAAGAATGATGATGTTCCCAAGACCGCCTTTCGTACTCGTTATGGTCATTACGAATTCTTGGTTATGCCCTTTGGGCTAACTAACGCACCCGCAGTCTTCATGGATTTAATGAATCGCGTATTTCACAAATTCCTAGATAAATTCGTTATTGTTTTTATCGATGACATTCTGGTGTATTCTAAGAGTCGTGAAGAGCATGAAGCACATCTACATGCAGTACTTGGAACCTTGCGGCATGAGAAGCTGTACGCGAAGTTTTCCAAATGTGACTTTTGGCTTAGCCAAGTGGCATTTCTAGGTCATGTCATATCAGCAGAGGGAATTATGGTAGACCCAACAAAGGTTGAAGCTATTACAAAATGGCCAAGACCCACTTCTGTTACCGAAATACGAAGTTTCTTGGGTTTTGCTGGCTATTACCGAAGATTTGTTGAAAGATTCTCGGTAATTGCTTTACCACTCACAAAACTCCTAAGAAAAGGGGTGAAGTACTCATGGAATGAGGAACAAGAGAAAAGCTTTGAAGAATTGAAGAAACGACTCGTATCCTCTCTGATACTCACTCTCCCTTCTGGATCCGGAGGTTACCAAGTCTATAGTGATGCCTCAAAGAAAGGATTAGGTTGTGTGCTAATGCAACATGGGAAGGTTATCGCTTATGCCTCCCGTCAGTTGAAACCTTATGAAGTTAACTACCCTACACATGATTTAGAACTAGCCGCAGTCGTCTTTGCACTTAAGATTTGGCGACACTATCTGTATGGTGAGAGTTGTGACATCTTTACCGACCACAAGAGCCTCAAGTACATATTCACCCAGAAGGAGCTAAATATGAGGCAAAGAAGGTGGTTAGAACTTTTAAAAGATTACGACGCAAATATTCAATATCATCCAGGCAAAGCTAATGTTGTAGCTGACGCGTTGAGCCGAAAGAGTTCCGGGACTATATCTTGCTTACAAATTCAGCCTCGTATTAGGAGGGATCTCGAAAGGATGAACATTTGGCTTCAGGTTAGTAAATCTGATGGATATCTAGCTAGAATGCAGATTGAACCCGACCTCATATCACGGATCAAAGATGCACAAAAGCAAGATGGAGAACTTTGGGCAATTGTGCAAAATCTTGAGGTGGGTAAGCAATCTGAATTTCGTATAGACCATCATAGGGTGATTTGGTGCGGTAAAAGACTTTGTGTACCCGATGACTCCACCCTTCGTGAGTCATTGTTAGCCGAAGCTCACAGCTCACCATTTTCAATTCACCCAGGATCTACCAAGATGTATCGAGACTTAAGACAGAACTTCTGGTGGAATGGCATGAAGGAAGACGTTGCTCGATACATAAGTAAATGCCTCACTTGTCAACAAGTGAAAATTGAACACAAACGAGCAAGCGGTCTGTTGCAGCCATTGGATATTCCCATATGGAAGTAGGATGAGATCACAATGGATTTTGTTACCGGTTTGCCTAAGACTTTCAAGAAGAATGATGTTGTATGGGTTGTTGTCGATAGATTGTCGAAGTCATCACATTTTCTACCGATTCAGCAAGGATTTTCGGTTAATAAGTTATCCGAAATATTTCTTCAAGAAATTATTCGACTCCATGGCAGACCATCTTCCATTGTTTCAGATAGAGACCCACGTTTCACCTCACGATTTTGGAAAGGTTTTCAGGCAGCTTGGGGTACAAGACTGAAGTTTAGTACGGCTTTCCATCCACAAACAGATGGGCAGTCGGAACGCACGATTCAGACCTTGGAAGACATGCTCCGAGCATGTGCACTTGAATGGTATGGAAACTGGGATGAATATCTATGCCTTGTTGAGTTCGCTTACAACAATAGTTGGCAAGCAAGTATTGGCATGGCACCTTTTGAGCTTTTATACGGTCGGAAATGTCGCGCACCGATCTGCTGGGATGAAGTTGGAGAAAAGATTATTGAAGCGCCAGAACTAGTTCAGATTACAAACGAAAAAGTCACTATGGCACGAGAAAAACTGAAAGAAGCTCAGAGCAGACAAAAGAGCTATGCAGATCAAGATAGACGACCACTCGAATTTAAAATTGGTGACCACGTATTCTTAAAGGTATCACCTTGGCGTGGCGTTCGTAGATTTGGAATTAAAGGGAAGCTTAGTCCTCGTTTCATAGGTCCGTTTGAAATCCTTGGAAGAATTGGAGAAGTATCATATCGACTAGCTCTACCGCCTCAACTCTCGCACGTTCATAATGTTTTTCATGTCTCCTCGTTAAGAGGATATAATTATCATCCACTCCATGTCATTAGTTATCCGTTAATTACAATTCACGAAGATTTGTCCTACGAAGAGGAACCAGAAGCCATCTTAGATCGACAAGAAAGGGTTATGCGTAGGAAAGTAATTCCGTTTGTTAAAATCCTCTGGAAAAATCACTCTGAACGCGAAGCAACATGGGAATCTGAAGAATCAATTCGCTCTCTATACCCTAATCTATTCTAGCAATAGAATTTTAGTCAAGGTAACGGTGAACCTTGCTCTTTGATCTATGTTCAATTGTTTCTGTTTGTGGTCATTCATGCTTTGCCTTATGTGAATATATCTTAGTTATGATTAAGCATATTTAAGTAGGAGATATCAGTACCAATAGCCACTCTTGTTATCTGTAAGTTTATGTTGATTTTCTGCATGACTAAATATGTTATTAAGATACGTAGGGGAAGAACCATTAGGACATGGTGGTAAGGTAATTGACAATTATAGTCATGAATGTAATTATGAATTTCAGATACACATATGTGTTTAGGAGATTCTTATTATATAAGTTAGTAACTCTGCTATGAAAGTTCCGTTTCCGTTACTTATGCGATATGTTATATTCTTATTTGAAAATTTTCAAGGACGAAATTTCTTTTAAGGGGGTAATAGTTGTAATAACCATAAATTTAAAAATCATTATTCTAGAAATAAAAGAATAAAAATAATTTATAATAAACTAAACATTTATCTTATGATCCATCTTTCTGTATATCAACCAAAACTATTATTTTTATTTATAAATTATCCAATAGGAAACCCTAATTAAGACACCCAAGTGATTCTGCACAAACCCTAAAATTTTCAGAACAATCTGAATCAGGATCAGGGCCCCTAAAACTCAGGGGGGTATTTTCTAATTACGATTCTCCACAAAATAAGCTGTCAAATTCGAATTTATCCATGTTGTCGACTCAGCTAGGCTAGTCCCAAACGTGGCAAACCTATAGTGCTTAGGTGTTCCTTACGCACCGTAAGGAAATTAGTGTTACGGTGCGCAAGGGTGGTTACGCACCGTAAGGGTCAGAGTGTTACGGTGCGCAAGCTTGTCAAAAATT
Organism: Helianthus tuberosus; assembly: GCA_030545235.1. NCBI lineage: Eukaryota > Viridiplantae > Streptophyta > Magnoliopsida > Asterales > Asteraceae > Helianthus > Helianthus tuberosus. The sequence continues at coordinate 91,259,538 of CM060416.1, forward strand.
TGGGTATAAATAGAGGACATTGGCACTTGATTCTGGACGCTTAAACGACGAAGAAACTCAAAATACACGCTGAGATATCGTCCAAATACTCTCAAAACACACACGAATCACTAATTAGTATAGCGGGGTGCTACTGCAAACAGGGTAATAACTCGATCGCTACTACGATTCAATGTCCGATTAATTGAAATCAATCCAATGGATGTTTAAGTGCTGCTCAAATTTGGGTTATGCTTTGTCATTAGTCGTGATTCTGATGGATGTTTAAGTAATTTCACTTTGTCATTAGTTGTGATTCTGATGGATGTTTAAGTGTTTGCACTTTGTCATTCGTTGTGAATCCGATGGATGTTTAAGTGATTTCACTTTGTCATTAGTTGTGAATCCGATGGATGTTTAAGTATCGCACTTGTCATTTGTTGTGAGGATTTTAATCTCGTGAGTTATCGTAAATGCTGTATTAAGTTACTAACCTATTTTGTGTGCATATTATTTAAATTAGGTTAAAAGACTAATCAGTAGTCTAAACTCTGCCCATATAAATCTGAAATATTATCACAAGGTAGCATCACTTTGGAATTATTAAGGTCCGGATCCTTACCCCCACTCCTTATTGCTTCATATTCAAATTGTTATAAAACCATTAAATTACTATATGTTTTAAAAACTCCTCACGTCTTTGATTATCGATTCATTTGAAAATCCGTTGGATTCCTATTCTAACCATAACCTTGGATTTAGCTTTCATGTCATGCGAGAGTATTATGTTAGTTGTACTCATTATCGCATGTTCCAATATATGTTACGTCTTGTTATGAAAATATTTTTGATAAGTTATGTGAATAAGACCATTTGTACTCTGATACCCTGAGTATCGCTTCTCGTGGAGTGTCCCACGAGTATGTTGTTGCGGCATCGACAACATGTGCTCCTCCCGTGACGGAGAGATCAGTTCACGGCGTCCCTAGGTACAAGTGAGGCACAAAGCTACTAGGAGGCGTATGGATCGATCCTAGAATTTAAGTTAAGGAGGTGGATAACGGGTATGCCAACTCGCCATCTCGTGTGATAATTATGCAGGAGTAGCTACCTGTGTATTGTCACGTTTTAAGTTTGGCTCATGGGTACATCCGTATGATATGATTATGAAATTACGTTACTTGCATCATATCATTTTAACATAAAGTTCCATCCGGATAACATTTCATATAAAGCATTATTTGTTATTTGAGCCTATTATTCCGTACTGGGCATTTGGCTCATTCCGTAAACTTTTTGTATGTACAGGTTCACAGGTTACTTCGGGCGGGGTAAAGAGAGAAGAATAAAGCCTAGGACTAAATCTGAAGATGTTAGTTAATCAAGTCGAATGTGTCCGCTTGTATATTAACCTTAAGTTTAGTTGTTGTGTGGTTGTATCCTTGTCAAATAAATAAATGGAATTATGACTTTTGTTTATGATACCACTGTTATTGTGACACGTCAGCCCTTCCGGGTTGGGGTGTTACAATAATTCAGTCTTAGAGACTGAGGGAGGATCAGTCTTAGAGACTGAGGGAGGATCAGTCTTAGAGACTGAGGGAGGATCAGTCTTAGAGACTGAGGGAGGATTGGTCTTAGAGACCAGGGAATTAGACTTAGAGACTGGGAGAAATTGAGTGACTGGGAGGCTTAGTCTGAGAGACTAGGAAGGATAGTAGGTTTCATGAAGAATAATGTGGATACATGACTACATGACAAATTATCTTGTTTGCATACACTGATTCTTAGTACTTACTATGGATATACATGTTATGACTATTATGTACCGGCACACGTGTCACACTATTTAGAAGGCGAGCTATCAGACATTGATAACCCTACGGCCACCGTCGCCGATAATGAGACTGCATCTGCGCCAGAGACATTTACGTCAGACACTGAGAGTGAGCCTGACATGCTGACCAAGGATGAAGACGACTTCCAACCGTACGCGCTGCCTGACTTTGGCGATGAATTACCTTTGTTGATGGCTTCTTTGGCGAGAATCTTTCTGTCATTCTTGTTGCGGTCCACGACCATCTAATCATTTGGACACTTCAATGGCGAGCACATCATGGCCCCGATCCTCGACGCCGTACCTCTCGTGGTTATTTTCCCGAGGATCCGTCTATTTGATGAATTGTTTAATGTCGACATTAATCTGCTTGTTGATGATCCTCCTGCTGACGCCCAGGACGATGGAAGATTAGATGAGAACATGATTACTAATTTCACTTCTTAGCCGCTGTTAACAGGACACCCTCTGATTCTAGCGTATATTCGATTTCAGATCCCCTTGAGTCTGTGACATTTACAGCCTTATAGATGGCCGGATTACATCTCTCTGCTACTGACACAGACAACGATGCCGTGATGACTGCTGCACTAACACCTGCTCGAGGCACCACACCGTTACACGACCCAGGGTCTGCTCCCGAGCCAGCTCCTTTCCTATTGAGACAGCTTGATAAGGCACCTGTTGATCCTACTTAATCATGACCTTAATCCTTTTGGACTACCATACATTGCACTCCTTGCACCAGGTCAAGTGCTTGCACCTACTGACCCTCCTTGCATTAAGACATTTACTGCTGCTCCTACAACCGCTGATATTGCTCCTATGAAGACCGACGTCCATTGCGCCAACATGCCTATCGTTTTTTTTCAAGACTTACCCGCACTCCCAAACGGTACTCCAGGTCGGCACCCGCGTAACGATCCCTTTTGCTACAGCAGCATTTTCTACGACCTTACAGGCCGCACTGTCTACTGCCTTCACCCCTACATCACTGGACGAGCCGATTTAATGTTCCGATAATTCACTATGCTAACTTTGGGCCCTTACCATCCCTTACATTATGGAAGCCACACACGAGATGAGTTGCTCCAGTAACACCAACTACAGTATAAGGATATGAGTCGCGGAACGTTGGAGCTTGAGCTGACACCACAATTGGCAACTTCAAATGCAAAGCATTACACAACCGAAAACATGATTTGAGTGTCAACGTCACAAGACAGCATATTGTCTGAAAAGCTTATGATTTGATGCTCATTTCTTTACGGCCAAGCGGCAGATCAGCTAACTGCTTCGATGTATATACGAACTCGAGGAGGATTTCACGCATAATAACAATTTACTCTTCTTTCCTCCTCCACCTCACTCACCAGTAGGGTTGATTTCTGGACTATGCGGATTGCATCACCATCGGGCAAAGACACTAATGATGAGCCGAGAGTGTGAAGACTTTTCGAAGGCCACTATCTGATCCATATCACCCATACCATGTTGGGCACTCTACGAAGGACACCCTCATTTCTTTGATGATACAACAACATGAATTGACGCGTCGTATGCAGGTTTTGGGGAGCGCACCACGTCCATTTTGTCATTGTCAGGCACCGTCTGCAGCACCGCACCTTCCACGGCCACTGTCCCCCGATTCTGCCACTCGTTTATGGACTTCTGAGCAACAGATAGCAAAAATTGATGCGCACCTATCGTGCTATGGAGAAGGACTGGTCACATATGCGTCACTTACTTTTCTTTCATTTCCCTCCTCCGCCGCCATCAGCATAGGCATATTTTTTTGGTGTTATACGGGTAGACTTTTGGTGAAAAGATTTCGATTGTGCCGACTATACGGCAGTTTGGAGACCGCATTTTGACGTCATGACTTTTGGTAGTTAGCCTTTGGTTGTTGTATAGGACTAGCTAGTTCAGACAAGGGAAATTTGACCCTTAGTTGCTGTGATGTTATGTGCTTGGTTAATTTCTAACATGAGATGTTATGTGCTTGGTTAATTTATAACATGAGATGTTGTGTGCTTGATAAATTTATAACATGAGATGTTATGTGCTCGATGAATGATTTTACATACGTGAGTTATTACTTACTATGACCTGACCCATACAATCATCATTTAGAAGGTGCCTCCAAGACGGGATGTACGCATGCCCACCAACGAGGTGGAACTTCAAGGAATCATTGTTGCAGCCATAGCACGACACGAGGCCCTGCGCTCCGAATCTAGCAGGGGCACCTCAGAAAGTCATGGTTGTACCTACTGGCACTTCCTCAATTACGAGCCTCCGCAGTTCGACGGCACTGGAGGTGCCATAGCCTTTGTGAAATGGATCGAAAGAATGGATTCCATCTTTCAATTGAGCGGTTGTACGCCAGAACAACAAGTCCCATACGTTTCCGAGTTGTTTGCAGATGAAGCTCGATTATGGTGGAACCTTCAGATTCGAATAATGGACGCGACTGCAGCATATGCGTTAACATGGGGTGAACTGAAAGGAATGATGCATAAGAAGTATTGCTCCCAAACGGAAACCCAGAGGTGGGAAGGTGAATTCCAGAGCCTGATGAGGGAAGGTCCAAAAGTGTTGGAGTACGTGTAAAGACTCCACGATTTGTCACGAGTTGTTCCGTACCTGGTGAAACCAGAAATGAAGGAATTGGGACAATTCATTTGGGAACTGGCGCCTAAAGTCTTGAGCTTGATGACAACATCAACACCACCAACAACTATTGCTGCAAGTAAGATGGGTTTGGCACTCGCTACGGAAGCACGTAGACTGGAAAAACTTACTAACCCTACCAAGAAGAAGGAGACTCAGGTTGAGTCATCCGGAAAGAACAAAAGGAAGCTCACCGAAGATTCCCGAACGGATAGTGATGAACAAAGAACTGTTCAGGGTTGTTTTGACTGCGGGGACAAAGGGCATTTCAAGAAAGATTGTCCTAACAACAAACAAGCCGACGTTAAGATTTACTTAGGAGCTAAGCCTAAACGTGGTGGATGCAAGTATCACCACGAGTGTGGGTGTCAGAAGCCTAAGTGCGATAGGTGTGGGAAGAGAGGACACAACAAGGATGCATGTGGGGTGAAGAGTCCCGAACAAGGAGGTGACAATGACAACAACCAAGGTGGAAATACTAATAAATTTCCAGGCTGCTACCGATGCGGGAACATGGAGCACTTTAGGAAAAATTGCCCAAGGAAGATTAATAAAGACCATGAAGGGACATCCAACATCGGAGCTCGGGAAGCATGCCAGGATCCAGACATGATTACTGGTACTTCTCTATCAAACCGAAATTTTGCATCCATGTTATTTGATACCAGTGCCAGCTATAGCTTTGTATCATTGGAATTTAAGAATATATTCGGGTTAACTACAAGTAAGTTAGATATTCCGTACTCATTCAAACTGGCTAAGGGAAAGCTAGTAGAAGCGAGTGAAGTTGTCCGAGGATGTGTAATTGAACTAGGAGGTCACGAGTCTACGATAGACCTACTGCCAGCGGAACTGGGAAGCTTCGACGAGGTAATTGGGGTGGATTAGTTGCCAAGCGGTCGAGCGGAGGGTGGTACCCGCACCTCGATGACGAATGAAGGAACGATCGTGACTCACGAAGCAGGATCCGCCACCACAGATCACGAATTGCCTAAGGCACAAAAATTATGGTGGGAAGAATGTGTTGTTGTCTGGCTCATGTCGGGGACAAGGGAGCCGAAGAACTAAAACTCGAAGATACCCCCGTGATAAGAGAATACCCTGGAGTCTCCCTCAAAGACTTGCCAGAATTATCTCCTCAACGATTAGTCGAATCTCGCATCGATTTAATTCCAGGCACCACACCTGTAGTCAATGCGTCATAGCAACTTACATTTTCAGAGATACAAGGATTGACAGTGAAGTTTTAGCAGTGGATAGAGAAGGAAGATAACAGACCAAAATTTCCACTTTTGGGCAACCCCCATTCTGCTCATCACTAAGAAGGACGATACCTTCCATACGGACATCAAACTATCAGGAGCCGAACGATCTAACCCACGAGAATCGATAACTCTTGCCGAGGATTAACGAATTACTTATTTAACTAACTGTGAAGAGCAAACTACTACTTCACGACTGGTCAAAGAACGAATGTCGTTAGCTATGAATTCAGGAGGAGAGTATACCGGGGAAATTGTGGGACAATAAATTGTTTTAAACGTACGCAAAAATGGTGTTTCCTACAATATGCACAAACAAAATTACGCAGAATACGAAACCTTGGGGATTTAGAAAGCTTATGCTTAGGACCTTTGGGAACCCCGTGTCCAAACTCGTAAAGGTTGTTACCTAGGGACCACATTTGTTTAACCCAAGCAAACACCATTAGCCTGACATACATGCTATTTCAGTCAACCAACCAGAAAGTGCTAAGATTTCTCTTGTCGAGACCTTCACTTTTGCTTCTAGCATGTAGATGTTTGCATCTATACTCCCCTTAATGGTAGTTGCATCACGTTGATTTTCTTCGCTGAGAGCGAACACTCTTTTGCTTCGAATCTTTGGTCGTTTCCCCATTTTAGCAAACACACATCGTGTCATTACTTGAAAACTCACATATTACGCATGCACCTTCTGCTACGAGTGCGGTTTCATTTCAAGCGCTTCATTGAAGTTTGAATGTTACGTTGCTAAACCTAATCATGGAATCGTGATTCAAATGACTTACATTATTGTTATTGTTGACTCTTTTGTTACCAAGTCGACACACTTTCTTGAAACTGCTTTCGTTCAAGTTACATTCATAGTTCATCATCGTAACCGTGCCGGGATTCCCTTGTTGATGCATACGTTTATTATCGGATTATGCCAGAACCAAGTTCAATTGCTCGAACTTATTCATTTCGCATATTCAGTTTAAGACGCCATATGATGTATCGGGAGCGTCATATTCAAACATTTCTGCAAAGATTCTTTCATTACGAGTCGTAGTAGATTCGGTTGATCTACAACTCCACTAAATCGTTTGATTGACTTCGACACCTTGAGGTGATATTTTCATAGAATTGAAGCTTGTGCTAATTGGGTTACTCACTTCATATATGGATTTAAATTATTTGCTCTAATCCATCTAGTTTATCACAATTAAAGCAGTCTCAACACAGTTGTGTGTTAAGGCAATGGTACATATATTCATTCCATAGCACAATGTACCTCTTAATGATTCTTTCATTGTCTATCGAATACCTTGCGGTATTTATTACTTTTTCACCTTCGATCAAAAACAGTGGCTCTTTGATATTCTTTGTTCAACTGGAAACTTTACGACATCGTGTAAATCAAACCTTCGGGTTGCCTTTGTACACTTTCATTAAAATTCAGGCACGGTAAACTTGTTTAGTCACCACTATTATTGAATCTCGTCATTTCGACACCCTGTGGTGTCATTATCTTGTGCTAACCATGGTCAACTGTTTCACCCAAAACTACACATACTTTTGTTGACTTGTCATTAAAACATTTCTGATGCAACTACGAATCAAGACCGGGATACACCAAATTCGCTTATATTCCCTTCGGTGTACCTTCGAAACTTAAGAGTGCCAACGCACTAAACCTTTCCGTTCATTTGGTCGGGAGATTTACAGATCACTTTACTACTACGTTTGGGTTATTGATTTTGAGTTCATATAGCTGATGCTACGGTTGTGAAAACTCGTTGGCATATTGTGACCGACTATCTAAGTATCCTGATAGACAAGACTCCTCTTTTGTGGAACCCCTGTTAACTGGATTACACTAGACTATACGTCGATACGTCTTGTACCCTCGACACCAAATGCTAAAAGCACATACCTTTTAACCATTGGATTCGTGATGTTATATATATATATATATTCTTGGACTTACTTGAAGTGAATAAGGTTTGATTCGGTTTGGTGATTATCTACCTCGGTACTATTCATATACTTACATGTATAACAAAACCCTAAGGAATTAAGGCAGTACAAATTTCGAGGACGAAATTTTCTTAACGGGGGGAGAATGTGACAACCCTCAAAATTTCAAGTACTGTACAAATTAATTAATCTTAATTACGTGCTTAATGACTGTGCTTGATTACAACTGACAATTTAAACTGCTCTATGATTCTATATCATATATACATGCATCACATTTTATACAGTCACTCCATTCATTACACACCGACATTAGTGACATACTTGATGCACTCATCACAGTTAACACACTGAACGGTTGATTCAGAAAAAATGCTGACAATGCCAGCACTTAGGCAGACAATGTTATTATGGCCAGTATGAGCCAGGGATAGAGTACTACACTGGCTTGTAGTGTAGGGAAGTGAGGACCATAAGACTGCGTCATTAGGGGATAGACATAGTGCCGGGAAGTGCCTAAAACACGCGTTAAATACAGAATTCTGCATTCTTTTATAAAATTCAGCATTTTATTATACCAGTAGAATACACAAACATGGCAGAGTGGTCTTGTATACTTTCCTAAGTGACAGGAATGATTTCGTTACAAAAAGATGCATAAAAGACACTATGCGGTACAATTAAACGCTTTAACGGAACGATACGTAACCGAGCAACCGGACATTACCCGGGACACCAAAATTTTGTCAGAAACATTATTTAATTATTACTAAATAATCTTGGTCACAAAAATCCCCACACACTAGAGAAACATGACATACACCCACCATTCTAGAAAATACCATTAACCTCGTAATTATTTACCTATTAGTTACCAAAATTTTACAATTTACCCCCCCCCCCAACCGAATTTTCAGCCAAATCTTTACCATATATTTTGTTGAGATTTTATTCCTTGTAATCTTCATTTGATTGGCCAAGAATCTAATTAATAATGACAATAGGTATTAGGGTGCACATGGCTCCAAGGATTTTCATCATAACTTCAAATATCACACTCCACCCTCTCTCTCTCTCTCTCTCTCTCTCTCATTTTCGGCCACACTATAGCAGCCACAATCACCACCACTTTCACACTACCATCTTCCATTTACAAGCTTCCTTCAAGTGTAGAAGATGGATGCTAGAGACTTACAACTTGTGGAACTTCAAACGGGACTTTGTTCTTGCTTTTTCATCATTTCTCATCATCTTCTCCACTAGAATCATCCCTAGCTTTAAGCTAGTAGTAAGTTCCTTGCTTAAACTCTTGTTCATCTTGCTTCTTGGTTAAGATAGGTAGTATGATGAAATTTACAAGAACACTAAAAGTTTAAACAAGAAATATGAACAAGAAACATGCTGATTTACATTTTCAGCCAACTTCAACAGGCTGTAACTGGGTCATTTTAAATCGAAAAACTGAATTTCTAGATTCTAAATTGTGTAATTTTGAACAACCAAACAAATGGCACTGGAATCGTAATTTTTCGAGATCGTTTACTATTTCTAAAGAATTGTTTTTAGACAGCAGCTCAAGCTGAAATATTTCTACTGAAAAAGTGTGTTGTATTCCGAGTCAAAACTTGAAACCTGAGCAGAATCAGCTCATGGAATTTTTACTGTAGATGGTCACTGTTGTTTCCGTGACCCTCCAACTGGAATTTCGTCGATCAGACTTACGATTGATTTTTAGTGAATTTTTCTATAAAACTGCATTCAGAAAGTAACAAATCTGATTGCAGTCGAGTAAAAGAATTCTTATATAAAATTGGTAATGAACTGGTCCCCAAAATTTTTACACAATAAATTTTGGATTATATATGATATTCTGTAAAAATGTGAGAATTTTTGGAAAAGTTTAACCATTTTATTTAAATACTCGAAAACAGTCCAGTTTTGGCTAATAAAGCTGAAAAGACGCAAATAGGGCATTGCATGTATGATTGTCGGGTTGGCTATGTGGGAACACTCTATGAGATATTTGTAAAAGAAAATGATATGCTCTTAAGCATGGGCACCTCTATTTTCAAAGGAGGCTATGGTGAAATTTTCCGAAAATCCTAACACTTAGTAAATATTTTCTGGACAAGTATTTACTAGTATATTATAGACTATGTTTTTCAAGCATAAAACTCGCCAAAATTTTTATAACGAAATACAGAGTATCGGAGGTTGGTTTTATACAGAAATATGGTTAAGTATGTATTCTCTAAAATGGGACTTAAAAATATAATCCCAATACGAACAGACACATGTAAAATATCCCATCCTTGGGAAGGAAATACGAATACACAAGTATGAGAAGTATTATTACTAAAATATTGAAGACACTTTAAAACGTAACTCAAAGGCACTAATCAATACTAAGACAAGGCACGACCCGTTCGTCTAATAGACGTTAGACCATTGTAGGTAGTCGTGTTTGCTGAGGAGATTTGGGTTACGAGTACCGAAGACGCAATACTGTGAGTTCATGTCCCCCTTTTTTTTTCTTAACAATTTTTAGTTTTACACCTCGGGGGTGAAATACATGTTACAGACATTTAAAGACATTTACAGACATTTATTTACATGGTATGGTTAGCTTAAGGAGGGTTTTTATTACGCGAACATGTGAGTGGTGGGCACAACACTTAAGGCCATCAATCCTCGTTGTAGGACCGAGGGACATTAGTGATAGATCTATTTGGGTGTAGCGAGCCCCACTCCTGAGTCCGCTGAGTGGACCATGAGATGACTAAGTGCCCGACGCACAAATCCGCTAGGTTTGAGTCTTCCTGCATCACTTCACACTTATCATTGGCTTTGCAACCCAATGGTGGTCTCTTTTTCCTTAATTGCTACATACCAGGGATTTTCATACATACAGACATTTTTATAAAGGTTTATACCTACTCACTTACACATGAACTCGCTCAACGTTATGTTGACTTTTCAAATTACATGTATTTCAGGAAACTAACGGATCTGGCACAGTATGCACGTATTTTCAAGCTGCGTTTGAATAAAGAAGTCATCCAGGGTTTAGAAGGTGTAACCTCTTCCTGGACGGGTTATATACCTAAACCTGGTTTTGTTTAAAGTCTTTTGCTAAGTCTTTATGAACTCAAATAAATCAAGTTAAGGTTTGTAAATTATTTTGTGATTGTTGAAAATGGGATTTTTCTAAACTTTATTAATGGATGAATGTCTCATGTTTTTATCATATAGCATTGTTATGATTGTTGCTATGGTATTAAGAAGTCACACCAAATAAACCACGCTTCCGCAAAAGTCAGGGTGTGACATGAACTTATTAAACTTACGTTTTGAACTCTAACTACTAAACTATGGTCTTATGCTTTTGGATTTACTTTTATGCTTCCGCTGTTTAAACTAAACATGGTTAACTAGCTTTGGACACCAATCGTATTGTGGTCGGTCTTGTTTACTTAATCACGATGTTCAATATGATTGGTGGCTCGATCCTGGTCATGTCACGACTCCAAGCGGTGATACCCCGCATGGTGGATTTTGGGGGTGTGACAGTTTTCAACTTTCCAGTTAAATGATGAATGAACAGTTTCACGTAATATATACGCGCATAAGTGTACGGGGCCCTTAATGGGCTTCGGCGAAACTTGGGCCGGCGAAACCCCATGTTTCGTCTTGAGGGTCATGACGAAACCCTCAGGTTTCGTCGAGTAGAGTTGTGGCGAAACTCTTGATGTTTCGTCGAGATAGTTCCTAACTCTAGTTGTCACACCCCGAAATTTATCAGAGCTAGCGTGACTGGACTGGTATCTTCATTGCACAGCGGAAGCAAATAAGCTAAGTCTTTTTTGAAAATGAATGCCACTAAGTACTCGTTTCTCCAATGGTCCTCCAATTCCAACCGTGCCATCAATTCTGAAAAGTAACCTGAGAAAGAAACATGCGAAAAATCAATATAAAGTTGAGCGAGTTCATAGTTTGTTTGTAAAAGATTTGAAATAAATCTTTTGAATAACCGGTTTGTGAGATAATATTGAGGAAACGAATTTAGAAATCTTTTTCTTGTCAAGTTATATGGAAACTTTGTATTCGTATAACTTCGTATTTGTAACGCATTATGTTCGTAGAACCATGTATTTGTAAACTCTTGTATTTGTAAAATTTGTATAACCGTCAATGCCCACCCTGACTTTGACTTCATGCCCACATAATCCCTATGCTTTGAATTTGTATAAAACCTATGTAAACGATGTATGTATAACCCTTGCACGATGTATGAAAGTCCCTGGTATGTAGCAATAAGGAAAAAAAAGAGATCACCAATGGTTTGCAAGGCCATTGATATGTGTGAAGTGATGCAGGAAGACCCAAACCTAGCAAATTTGTAGCGGGCCTCGGCTGTAAGACACAGTCACCACTATGGGCCGCCCCGGCCTCATGGGTGTGGGCTCGCTACACCCAAATAGATCTATCACTCATGTCCCTTGGTCCTACGACGAGGATTAATGGCCTTTAGTAGCAGCCTACCCACTCACATGATCTAACGGTGTATGATAACGATGTATGAAAAGTCCCTCCTTAAGCTAACCATACCATGTATAAAAATGTATGTATAATTGTAACATGTATTTACCCCAGCCTCTAAGGCTGAACCTCCCCAGTCTCTCTATATTATCACCAGACGATCCATCCCTAGTCATGAAAATCATTCACATTTCGATAATACGCATTTGTTTTGTAAAAACCGGTATATTTAGTATAATCGTTCGTAAACCATTTGAGTTTCCTCGAAATCCATTCGTAACATGATTTAGAAATATGAGTTTTCATTCGTTCAAAAACTTTGTATGTTCTTGCAAAACGTGCATGTCTTTCCACCCTAAAACATTTATAAGAATGTAAAACCGTAAAAAGTGGGGTTATGAACTCACCTGAATTGCCTTGTGCAAAGCTAGCTAATTACGACTTCGTGATGTCGTTTCCAAGACGAGTCTCGCTAGCGTGCATTCTACAATATTCCTAATACGGAATATCTTATAAGTTTCTAAATAACGCAATAACTAAACTACGTATCACCGAGCTCTACCGAATCGTTAGTCGAACGATTCAACGGTAAGTAGTTAACTTATCGGAAATGATTAAGTCATATTTGATAAGTATCATTTATTGTCGATAATAATCAATAAGTCTTGAAAATACTTGATTCTCGAGAGATTTAAAAATGAATAAATATTTATATAAAAATATATAAATATATCGTTGAAATTGCGTTAGCCGTCTCGAGTAGTCGTACGTGTACAAAAAGAATATTTATATGAAAATATCATATAACAAACTTGTATCATATAATGCGTCTTGTATATATTCGTCAAAGTATGCGTATATGCCGTTTCGCAGTTTGTAATAAATATAAAATGTTATATCTATTTTGCGAAAGTATCATCGAGTTGTTTGAAGTTTGAAATAAATATAAAACTATATTTATTTTTATAAAGGGATTCGTGTGGTACGATATTTGAAATAAATATATAAATTATATTTATTTTAGTAAAAGAATCCAAATAGTTCGATGTTTGAAAATAAATATATAACTATATTTATTTTGTAAGAGAATTGATTTGTTTGTGTCGGAAATAAATATGTAAACTATATTTGTTTTAGTAAAAGGATCATCGTGTCGTTTGATATTCGAAATAAATATATAGAATATATTTCTTTTTATAAAAGCGTTTCCGAGATTCGATGATTAAACCAAACAAAAATAGTTATATTTATTTTACAAAAGAATACCGAATTCCGTTATTTAGTAAACATGTTCCTTGAAAAGTTATCATCTTAATTTTGTGTAGGTTATAAGGCGTCTTCAAATCAAATACGTGGTTCTATATACGTTTATAAAATCATTTGAATCCGAAAGGTTTTGTTTTCTAATAAAACACGTTACTTTTTACGGATTCTCTTGAAAAACGGGCAGAGTTTCCTCTGTTTTTGGGCCACCCCGACAACATAAGTTGTCGTTATTTTAACAAGATTCAATCAAGATTCAATAGTCAACATAAACAAAATATATCAAACGTAAAATATAATCAACCGGTTCGAGCTCGTTATCACGTAATAAAAATAGGGAATAACTAACGTAAATAATATTCGCGCTAAATCCTTTACCGAATCTTCGTGTCGAGACGCCGAACGTGTTGACCGAGTTGATCGGGTCAACTGTGTTGACCGGCTGAGTTGACTGAGTCAACTCGCTGAGTTGACTGAGTAAACTCGCTGAGTTGACCGAGTCAGCTTGCTGAGTTGACCTGAACCGACCGCGCCGCGAAACTCGAGCCACCCGAACTGAACCAAGACACGTGTTGACCTGAACCGCCTGACCCGAAACCGAACCCGCTGACCAGTTGACTTTGTTGACTGAACCAAACATAACCCGAATCCCGATCCCGAACCTGTTGACCAGCCGATCCGCTGCAAAACCCGAACTACAATGAATCTGACTAAGGAGCTCGAACTAAGAACCAACTGGAACCACATACCTGAACCCGTTGCACCGAATCTGAACCGGAGATCACCTCTGCTGACCTGGGTAGCTTGTCGGAACAACATCACCACCACAGCCGTCGCGGCTCCACCGCTGACGGCGGATCGTCGCCGGAAAACGGCACCGCGCCGTTTCTCTCTCTCTCCTCTTCTACTCTTCTCTCTCTTCCCGGTCATCCTCTATCTCCTCTGTTAACTCTCCCGTCTCTCTCTGCTCGTTACCGTCGCCACACCACCACCGGACAGTGGTGGTGGTCCGTCTTGCTAATCGGAGGGGGGGTCGTCTGCTGGTGGATGTTATCGGGAAGGGGAACCGGGGGTGTGGGTGTCTTGTCTGACGAAGTTAACCACCGGCAGCCGGCTGTTTAACCGGCTCCGGTCTTGTGTTGCGCCGGAGTAGAGAGGAGCAGGGGGCTGTCGAGGGTATCGAGAGGAAGGGGATGAACCAGATGTGCATACTTGTTTTGTGTGTGTGTTGTTCTGCTCTAATGAATTCGAGAGGGAGAGGGAAGGGAATAAGGGTTTGATGTCTGCACATTAGTTGTGTGTGTATGTTGAGTTATATAGAAAAAAAATAGGAGAGAAGATCTTGTTGAGATTGGGTAAAATCTTGTAGGGATTTTAGAAGGATTTTGCTAAGATTTAGTAAGATTTAATGGATTTTCAACAGATTTTGTAAGATTTAATATATAATGTGTAGGTTTAGGCTTGTGGGTTTTGGGCTTGGGCCCAAGGCCCACAAGCCCATCTCCTGTGTAAGTGGCCCGTAATTCCTACGAGACATGTTTTTAAGATCCGAAATCACCGTAGCTTATTAAAATAATATTTCAGAGTCAAAATCGTGTAAAAATAGTGTCGGTATCCGTCGTAGTCGCGTTCGTGCGTCGATAACGGTAATAATCGCGTAAAATTACATCGTTACCGTCTTTAATCCGTTTTTCGATCCGGTTTTGACTGTAGTCACTAAAATTTAATTACGAAGCTAAAATATGTCGTAAAAATTCAATATTTGTCGGCGTTGTCAGTATTCTGTTCGGTTTCAATCCGTTGTCGCTTATCATCCAGCAGGTTTCTCTGTAAGTCACCGTTCGCACACTGTAAAGTCGTATAGACGTTCCTAGGCACTCCATAGGCCTAATTAAGTCAATCTTCGTCTTAATCACTATTTATTATCGCGTTAATTGCCTGTTAACCACGTAATTAAGAGTCGTAAATCACTGGTTGTCACATTCTCCCCCTGTTACAGAAATTTCGTCCTCGAAATTTAGACTATGTTATCTCCCCAGAATTGTGTTGTTCGCAGGTAAGCCTGAATAATAACAAAGTGAATGACCGCGTAATCGAAACAAGACTTATTCGAATCACGTGAATTTAATGACATTCCTCAACAATTGATGTCAAAGGAAACAAGACGTATAGGTACAGTCACTAATGTGACTAAGTTAACAGGGGTCCAACAAAGAACAGGAACTTCGACCAATCGAATTCCATATGAATGTTTGTGACAACCCGAGTTTTCAGGGTCCTTACTCGTTATTCGTTACGCAAAGTGTTGTCGTAATTTGTATTGTATTGTAACTTGTATCACTGTGTTTTATCTGTCATCATACATCGTAGTTTGTGCACCTCTTGACGAGTAAACCTGTTTGGTCATTTTAACTACCCTATTTTATAGAATGCATGTGAGTCACTAAAGTAACATGTAAGCTAAACTTATAAAAACCGAGCCATGTAGACTAAACACTTTTATGAGTAACCTGGGCCAAATCCCCTTTTCTTGTTAAGTGAACCATACACGGCCCACACACACTTTAAGCCCAAGCTAAGCCCAACTCATGGTCACATGCATCTTATACACGGTTCTGGTTATTTGGTAACACAAAAAAAAAACACTCCAAACCCTAATATAATGTGAACGGCGACAAGGAGATCGTCGCAACCCCTTCTCGTGTGTTAACTACCTATATCTTCACGTTTTGATCGCCTGGTTAGTATAATCATCCCTGTTTCGTTTACGTATATATGTGTTGGGTGTTATTGATGTGTATAGGTAATCAAGAGTGATTTATCTGATTCAATGTATGTCTTCACTGATATTAACTGTTTAGGGCTGTATGTATTACTGGTAATAGGTAACTTAGGCCGATGATCACGAGGAGTGGTAAAAATATGGTTATTCTAATAACAATGTTTATTGATCACCAAGGGTACTAGGTGCATATATATAATGTTGTGATACTGTAGGTTGTTAAAAAGAAACCTGTTTACATGAAGAATGAGATCGGTATGCATGATGATCATTAATTTAATTAGATAGTCACTGTTGGTGGTGATTTAGTGTTTAAGATGAAGCCGCCATGATTAGGGTTTACAAAGGACATCGACGGCGGTACAGGAACAACGACGAAAGACCTCGACGAAGAAATCTCATGAACTTTCATCACCGGGATGTTTCGTCGTACGGGCAATAAAAGGGGCAGGGAATGGTTGTGTGTGTTAGGGTTGGCAAATCTTTGATTTTCATGAGCCCTTATATCATTAAAGAATCCTTTAAAGTAATTGCATGTGAAAGCATTAATTGATATCATGATTGAGAAAGTTTTGACAGCTTATTTACGTGAAACAAACACAAGTCCATGTGACAACTCAATGAACGGCCAATCATGTCTTTAGCAGTCAAATTACACTGGTGATTGTAAGAAGAATTTATCAAGGTTGCATGTGGAAAGCTACTGTACACATTACTCTTTGTCGGCCATTAATTTCATGATTCCTAGTGCATTAAATTGTGAAGTTAATTTTGTTATGGAATGGCAATTAACTGCCTGCTAATAATGTTTACAATGCTTGAGAAAACTTGACTTGTTTATGATGAGTAGTTCACTTAGCTGTTAAGTACTATCATGAAACGGGTATGTGACTAGTGAACTTATCTGTTATGTGTTGCATGAATGATGGTTATCAGTTATTTGATGATTCTTGCAAACGAATATACACTAAGAACATACGTGAACATCGTGAACGTAAACCGGTCTCGTAAACTGTATTTTAAACATGTAGGAGATCTGAATGCTGTTATGTGATATGTGTTACAATATTTCATGTGACTTGTTGCAACGTGAATTGGATATGTGTTCACTGACTGTTCTTGGTAACCACGGTAGGGTATGGTTGACCAACTGGGAACGGGTAACGTAATGTAACATACCGAGCAAATCTAAGGTGAGTTCACACTTTCTACAAGGCATGGGATTCCCAAGGGTTGGGAATGGGTTAAAGAACTAAAATGGAAACTACATATCCTCCTTGGGTAGGATATGTACGGCCATCTTCCTTGGGTAGGATGCCACTATAAATCCTGCGTATTCTCCTTGGGTAGAACTACGTACGTTCGTCCTCCTTGGGTAGGACAACAACCTTAAACTTACTAGACAAAACTCTATCATGAAGTCCCTCATTTTTATATCGACTTAATCGCCGAGGCCGATGGCGAGCGGGTCATTAGTTAATAGCGCTATTAGGTTTAACAAACCTCACACCGTGTCGTTCGAACGGGCGTGTACTAATGGACTAAGGCAAAGGGTCAATGATGATAGACATTGACTTAGGGCACAACTTACTTTCGTTAGTAGTCGATATGGTACGGTTTGGTAATTCACATGGGAAGCCCCCACTAATTATTGAAAATGTTTGGGAAACAGGGATACTGATTAATACGTGGTTTACAAAACAAACTTACGATTATTGAAACGAACTCAATAACTAATCAACCAACTGTGAACTCGCTCAACTTTGTTGTTGACTCGTTGTTACGTGCCTTGCACGCGTTTAGGTGCATAACATTGGGAACTTGCTGTCTGGGAAACTGGAGTGGTCATGGGTCGAGTTACATGGAAACGCAACACAAGACTAAGAGCTTTTATATGTGGTTTATAAACACTTAACAAATTAAATATGCTTCCGCTGTAAACTGTGAAATATTGTAACGTGTAACACTTATTGTTATTGAATGAATGTTTTATTGAAATATACGCATGAGTTCAATGTGATTGGTGGCTAAGATCCTGGTCATTCACGCCTCCAAGCGGTGGTGCTCCGCATGTGGATTTTGGGGGTGTGACAGATTGGTATCAGAGCCATTGGTTATAGTGAACTTGGTTTTAAAAAGGGGGAAATGTTTTTTTTTTGTAAAACCAGACTATAACCGAACAGTTCTAAAGACGTGAATACGACCATGACACTCAGCTCCAGATTGCAAGGTTTGTCTCTCATATACTCATTGTACTGTATAACTAGTGAACACCTACATATGATATTGCATGTGATTGCATGTTTAGCACAACAATATGAATTCATGTACACTTGCATGTGTTATGTGACTGATAGGGTGGTATTTCCCTAAACTTTCATGACTTACGCTTCGTGATACTCTTTGTTGCTACTCGAGTTTGGGGAACCATTTGCCATGAGTTAAGAGGAGCTGAGATGAGCATGTAAATCACAATATTATTGTGGGTGCACACATAATAATAATGTGGGGTGCGTGTAAATCCCAGCGAGGCTTAACAAGTGAAAAAGGGGTTCCGTTCCGTTATTTGATCAATGAGAAACATAACAAACCTATAGGGGCCATAGCAGTAATTGTCCCCCTACTCAAACTCAAACATGAACTTCTCATTTATCGTTGGATTCTTTCGAAACTCGATGCTGTCGAGTGTTACCTGAACACCCCTCTAAGCTCAGCGAACCATGTAGAATGTTAGGTGCTTATACGAACGCTCATGTGTTGGATATCGCAGCGTCGAACGATTGATCGATATCTCTCTCACCTTTCTTCGCTTGTTTGAACTTAACGTATTGACGCCTCAGATTCTGAAGTGCGATCACTTCTGCAACACTCCCACAACATACTGAGTATTACACGAACCACTTGCAACAATTATGGACAGGAGGATGAGCGTAGCACTTTACCGACCTCAGTACTTTGGCGGCCCTGATTTCCGGCAATGAGCACCACCGAATTGTCTTCAATCGAATCCTTAACCCTTGTCAGCGACCCATGGGAGCCAACTCTTACGAATCAATCAAGACATAAGTGATGATAATTGACTTTAGTGGGGTATGCGTAACTGTCAGCACCATGAGTAGCGCTTTAGGACGTGGCTCAAAATTTGAAAAGATTGACAATGGTGGTGAAGAATCGTAGGGCTTCGTTTCGAGCAACGACATTGGGAGCAGCAGTCACAGCGACAACAAGGTATTCGCAACCTTAACCTAAAGTAAGGAAATAAAGGTGCCTACAGCATGGTTTGGCCGTAGTTAAGTTAAGAGGTCAACGATCAAAGGAACAACGACAGTACTTGGAACCCTAGTAACGGAAACAGCAACCCCAGGAATGGTGCTTTTGGAAGGGCATTTAGAATTGGCATGGGCGACGTCAGGGCTTTAACGACATGGTAGTTTGTATGAGTAGCAACCCGCTTCGTCTCTGTTCCGTTTGACCCTGATGCTCCTAGGAGTTGAACCTGCTGAGGAATCGGCTGATGGCTAGACAATGGAAACCTAACATGATCGTTGGGATGCAAACACGACCTTGTAGGACAAATGATCGACATCGACCTTCTTTTAGTTATTTTTGATAGATGTACCCCATGAGGAGACAAATTCTACGTATCCCTTTCCTTCGTGGAGGATTTGTTAACTGTACTAACGTGTCTGGGTGGCGCAATGGTTAGTGGAGTGTCAGCATTAAGAGCCAGGAGTGCCTAGGGAGGGATTACCCCTCTATGTGCCAACTGTTATAGACGCAAGGTTAGGAAAAGAGGATCGAGGATCCACCAGCTGTTCGTGATTACACTCCATGTGCTGCTAGAGGAAACTTCCAGGATTATCTCTACAACTGTTAAGAAGGAACTTAGTTTGACCTCGCACCGGAGGCAGTTCTAACTACTCGTACTCCTTACCGTTTTGCACCAGGAAGGTTGCAGGAGCTGTTTAACCAACTACAGGAACTGTCGGATAGGATTTTTCGCTTTAAGGAGCCCTCTCTATACCCATGAAGAGAAGCCTTTTCGTATGTGTACTGATTATCGAGAACTCAACAAGGTGAAAGTCAAGAACCGTTTTCCTCAACCACGTATTGACAACCCGTCGACCAGCTGCGAGGAACAAGCTTCCATTCGGGAATTGGCTAGTGAACGAACTATCGACAGATGGGAATCCAAGGGGAGAATGCTTTTAGAATAACATATCGAATGTATTACCGCCATTTCAACGTTATACACCATAACCATTGAATTGACCAACACACCAGCAGCTTCAGGGAATCGCATGAATCGACCGCATTTATTGACAACATTCTGAATCCTGACCAGGAGAACGGAACACCATGGGTGGCATTTATATCTTATTTTAGAACTCCTGAGAGAGGAGCCACTCCGCTTAAAGTCTTGTTAAATGTAATTTATGGGTTCGAGAGGTACCTTTTGGTTATATAATCAGCAAAGTGGGAATGCACGTAGATCTCACTAAAATTCGTCTTGGTGGGAAACTGATCGACACCAAAGAATCCATTGTGGACAAAGCAATTTCTTGGTCTCACTTGATACTATCACAGATAAATCACAGGATTTTCGCAGGTCGAGCAGCCCAAATCTCTCTAGCACAGCAGGGTGCGGTGTTCGTGAAGGACAGAACAGGAGGACGTCCTTTCAGCTTTCGAATCCCGACTCTGCAATGCTCTGAGAATCATTTTACCCGGGGGTGCGGGTGATTCAGCGTTTTATCCTTATGGTCCGAATCAGAGTCCCAGCTGCACATCAACGCAACACAAGAGAGTGATGACATACATGATGGAGTGTCAAAGAGGAACTGCGCGACACACACGACTGGCGGTGAAAATAGTGGTTTTGGGATTTTTGGATGGAGGGATCACTTGGACGGTACCAGATACGTTATTTAGACCGATCGCAAGGGCCTCCCATGTACCGATGTTCGAAAGAACTAAAGCATACAATGGCATCGCTGGATGAAACTTCTAGATGAATACGACTGCGAAACCTGAACGTGCACGAGCTCTGCAGCTCGCTATCGACTCTAACTTACTGGATTAGACTCGCTCTGTTCAAACTGGAGAGCTGAAGGATGAGGATTTTCAAGTTGAACTCATGCGGGGCATGGAGAAGCCACCTTTGACAAGTCGGACGATACTCGCTACCTCATAGAAACGAATGCGGGACTCATTACACGGCAACTGAAGGGAACTCGCCTTGAGCAAGCACACCAGTGTTGACATTCTAGCCGTCTGGGTTTTGATGAGAGGCGTTAGGATTTACATACCCTGTAATGGTAATCGGACGTGAAAGCTCACCTAGTTAAGTATGTGAATGATGGATCGACTTGTGGAAAGTCAAGGTATAGCATCAGCAACCAGCAACCCCCACATGGAAATGAGAACAGACTGCCATGAAATTTGGTCGCTAGTCTACTTACAACTCGAAACGGAAACAATATCACCTGGGTGATCATTGATTGCCTCACGTAACCAGCACACTCTCTTGCACTCCAGGAAACTGACGACTCTTCATAGCTTGTGGATATTCCTCTGAGAGGGGCAGTTTTTTTTAGGCACAGCGTGCCAACTTCTGATACCTTAGATTTTGATTTATACCGGATCTATGACAGGCAATGCGTAACACCCTTGGTTCACGTCTAGACATGAGCATTACTTATCACTGTGGGAAAACCGGGCATAGCAACGAACCATCCTGACACACGAAGACATGCTGCGAGCATGTGCGTGATTGACTGTAGTAAACATTTGGAAGGACACTTATCTTTGGGGCATCCCGCCATTACCGTTTTAATATGCATACAGCTCTGTGTGAGGCATTGCCTGGATGACAACGCCAACCTCCTTGTTGGACTGAGGTGGATGACAACCTAATTATGGGTCTAGGACTTGCACTCGAAGTTCTTGGGAAGATTATTTATCATGTGGCGACAACGCGAGATCGCCAGGAAACCTGATAACTTAGGAAACACTGGGAGTTCGCTGTAGGCGAACTTATCATAATCGAAAGTTCCACCCTAGGAGGGTGCGGTACACTATGGAAGACGTGACAAGATTAACTTACGATACATTGGGTCATTTAGAATCTTGGAGAGAATGGGTCGCGTGGCCTACAAACTCGAGTTGCCCGACGGATTGGGTAACGTGCACAATGCCATTTATGTCTTGAACCTAAAACAGTGCCTGATGAAACATTTGTGACGCCTTTATTAGACAAGTTGCAGTTGTCGAGACATAGACGAGGAGGTAAGGTTTGTTGGCATGGTCCAATTTCCAATCATGAGAGTTCATTGGAACTCAAGACGTGTACCGGAGTTCACGAGGGAGCGTAATAACCAAGGTAGCTCTAATATCTCCAGTTGCTCGAACGGTTGAATAAACTCTTGATATCATCAAGGAATTTCAGGTCGAAATTCCCTTTCAAGTTGGGGATGATGTGGTACCCGCGGAAAATCCACAGTCATCCTGATCTATCACCTCACTACTTTTGGGTTATTTATCAAATTTCGTGACGAAATTTCTTTCAAGTTGGGGATGATGTGACAACCCGAGTTTTCAGGGTCCTTACTCGTTATTCGTTACGCAAAGTGTTGTCGTAATTTGTATTGTATTGTAACTTGAATCACTGTGTTTTATCTGTCATCATACATCTTAGTTTGTGCACCTCTTGACGAGTAAACCTGTTTGGTCATTTTAACTACCCTATTTTATAGAATGCATGTGAGTCACTAAAGTAACATGTAAGCTAAACTTATAAAAACCGAGCCATGTAGACTAAACACTTTTATGAGTAACCTGGGCCAAATCCCCTTTTCTTTTTAAGTGAACCATACACGGCCCACACACACTTTAAGCCCAAGCTAAGCCCAACTCATGGTCACATGCATCTTATACACGGTTTTGGTTATTTGGTAACAAAAAAAAAAAAACACTCCAAACCCTAATATAATGTGAACGGCGACCAGGAGATCGTCGCAACCTCTTCTTGTGTGTTAACTACCTATATCTTCACGTTTTGATCGTCTGGTTAGTATAATCATCCCTGTTTCGTTTACGTATATATGTGTTGGGTGTTATCGATGTGTATAGGTAATCAAGAGTGATTTATCTGATTCAATGTATGTCTTCACTGATATTAACTGTTTAGGGCTGTATTTATTACTGGTAATAGGTAACTTAGGCCGATGATCACGAGGAGTGGTAAAAATAAGGTTATTCTAATAACAATGTTTATTGATCACCAAGGGTACTAGGTGCATATATATAATGTTTTGATGCTGTAGGTTGTTAAAAATAAACCTGTTTACATGAAGAATGAGATCGGTATGCACGATGATCATTAATTTAATTAGATAGTCACTGTTGGTGGTGATTTAGTGTTTAAGATAAAGCCGCCATGATTAGGGTTTACACAGGACATCGACGGCGGTACAGGAACAACGACGAAATACCTCGACGACGAAATCTCATGAACTTTCATCACCGGGATGTTTCGTCGTACGGGCAATAACAGGGGCAGGGAATGGTTGTGTGTGTTAGGGTTGGCGAATCTTTGATTTTCATGAGCCCTTATATCATTAAAGAATCCTTTAAAGTAATTGCATGTGAAAGCATTAATTGATATCATGATTGAGAAAGTTTTGACAGCTTATTTACGTGAAACAAACACAAGTCCACGTGATAACTCAATGATCGGCCAATCATGTCTTTAGCAGTCAAATTACACTGGTGTTTGTAAGAAGAATTTATCAAGGTTGCATGTGGAAAGCTACTGTACACATTACTCTTTGTCGGCCATTGATTTCATGATTCCTAGTGCATTAAATTGTGAAGTTAATTTTGTTTTGGAATGACAATTAACTGCTTGCTAATAATGTTAACAATGATTGAGAAAACTTGACTTGTTTATGATGAGTAGTTCACTTAGCTATTAAGTACTATCATGAAACAGGTATGTGACTAGTGAACTTATCTGTTATGTGTGGTATGAATGATGGTTATCAGTTATGTGATGATTCTTGCAAACGAATATACACTATGAACATACGTGAACAGCGTGAACGTAAACCGGTCTGGTAAACTGTATTTTAAACATGTAGGAAATCTGAATGATGTTATGTGATATGTGTTACGATATTTCATGTGACTTGTTGCAAAGCGAATTGGATATGTGTTTACTGACTGTTCTTGGTAACCACGGTAGGGTATGGTTGACCAACTGGGAACGGGTAACGTAATGTAACATACCGAGCAAATCTAAGGTGAGTTCACACTTTCTACAAGGCATGGGATTCCCAAGGGTTGGGAATGGGTTAATGAACTAAAATGGAAACTACATATCCTCCTTGGGTAGGATATGTACGGCCATCCTCCTTGGGTAGGATGACACTATAAATCCTGCGTATTCTCCTTGGGTAGAACTACATACGTTCGTCCTCCTTGGGTAGGACAACAACCTTAAACTTACTAGACAAAACTCTATCATGAAGTCCCTCATTTTTATATCGACTTAATCGCCGAGGCCGATGGCGAGCGGGTCATTAGTTAACAGCGCTATTAGGTTTAACAAACCTCACACCGTGTCGTTCGAACGGGCGTGTACTAATGGACTAAGGCAAAGGGTCAATGATGATAGACATTGACTTAGGGCACAACTTACTTTCGTTAGTAGTCGATATGGTACGGTCTGGTAATTCACATGGGAAGCCCCCACTAATTATTGAGAAGGTTTGGGAAATAGGGATACTGATTAATACGTGGTTTACAAAACGAACTTACGATTATTGAAACGATCTCAATAACTAATCAACCAACTGTGAACTCGCTCAACTTTGTTGTTGACTCGTTGTTACATGCCTTGCAGGCCTTTAGGTGCATAACATTGGGAACTTGCTGTCTGGGAAGCTGGAGTGGTCATGGGTCGAGTTACATGGAAACGCAACACAAGACTAAGAGCTTTTATATGTGGTTTATAAACACTTAACGAATTAAATATGCTTCCGCTATAAACTGTGAAATATTGTAACGTGTAACACTTATTGTTATTGAATGAAAGTTTTATTGAAATATACGCATGAGTTCAATGTGATTGGTGGCTAAGATCCTGGTCAGTCACGCCTCCAAGCGGTGGTGCTCCGCATGTGGATTTTGGGGGTGTGACAATGTTCACAATATGTAAATAGGTTCTAGAAGCAACAACATCCACTGGATGAACTTAGAATCAACAAGCTCAAATATAATTGTTTGCATGAAACGCTTGATCGTGATCAGCACAAGCTGCAAGTTATACCGACGCCACAAGGTGTCGCAATGAATGAAACAATTCAAATATAGCGGTGATCGAACAAGTATCACCTGTGTTCTGCATGAAATGCTCAATCATGATTAGCCCAAGCTACAAGTTTACACCGACACCACAAGGTGTAGTAGTGATTTAAATAATTCAATAATAGCGGTGATCAAACAAGTTCACCGTGTTCGAATTCAACTGAAGGTTCAATGAAGTAAATCTGAACGTTTGTTTCAAGCAAAAATCAAAAGATTTTCAATTGAAGATGGAACATCAAAGAAATACTATTTTCGATCGAAGATGAAGAAGCAATAAATATCACGAAACATTCGATCGATAATGAAACAGACGTTGGTAGGTACACCGGAACATGAAATGAATTTGCGTACCATTGTCTTAACACACGATTGTGTTAAGACTGCAGTAATATGATAAACCAAAGCGGATTTAAAGAAAATCGGTAAATAAATATTTAAATCCGTTCATGAGATGTGTAAACAAGATTAGCGCAAGCTTCAAATTAGTGAAAATACCACCACAAGGTGTCGAAATCAACAAACTATTTAATGGAGTCGAACACCAAACAAGTTTACTACGACTCGGAACAAATGAAACACATGTTATAATGAATTTTGAATATGATGCTCCCAATACATCATATGATGCTTTGAATTGAATATGTGTAATGGACAAGTTCAAACAATTGAACTTGGTTTCAGCGCAATCCGACAATAAATATATACGTTTCAAAAAGAAATTTCGGCATGGTTACAACGAAAAACCATGTATGTAACTTGAAAAGAAGAGAATTTTCAAGAAAATGTGTTGACTTGATAACAAAGGAGCCAACAATGAATAATAATGCGAGTCATTCGAATCACAAATCAATAATTAGGTTTAGCGAAACAATATTTGGACTTTGATGAAACGCTTATTCGAAACGAAACCACATGCGTAACAAACGATGCATGCGTAACATATAAATTTTCAAGAAATGAAGCAATGAGTGTTCGCTATAGTGTAAGAAGTTATTGTGATGCAATAACCATTAAGAGGATTAGAGATACGAAAATCTACTCAGTAAATGTGAAATTTGAAATTTCAATAAAAGAAATTTGAGGACTTTACCTGGGGTTGCATGTGATGACCGGTTGTTAGGTGACATTACCATGGAATGTAGAACATATCGTATTCGTCATTATGAGTTAGGGGGAATGAGGAGACATACGTCTTCTCCTTGGCGTTTTTCGTGTCGTTTGCAGGACCGCGTGCCAAGCCGCTGCTTCCTGATCGATAGTTCTCCAGCTGACAGGAATCTAGTGTCGTCGTTGAATTGCGCCATCATGTCTTTTCAAAGGCCTCGCCTCGATAGTCGTATGTGTCGTACTTCAACTTTCGTTGATGTATAGCTTAAGTTTCACGTATACCTGTGCACTAGCGTTACATTCCGTGTAGAATGTGACGTACTCCGACATCCGTTAACGTAAAATTTGAGTTTCATGTATTCTCGTGCACTAGCGTTTAGTTATGCGTAGGCTGCCTGCTCGGGAAGTTAAAATATCATAGACAATAGGGATAATAGTGTGTGCCCGAGTTAATATTCACGGTTCCTACGTGATGACCTTTAATGAACTTCAACATAAGTTTCCGAAGGTCTTAAATGCATGTTTCCTAAACTCTCAGAGTGTTGTGTACTGTATGTAATCGTTTTATGTACCGTGTGTAAAACACAACTTTAGCGTATGTTTAAAAATCAAAATTATGACCTTTTTGTTTTCAGCAACGGTGGGAGACCATATTCTAGTACTAGGCGTTCTGTACGTATTCAAGGTCTTAAAAATCGATGTCCCAGATAAAGGTGAGGTTAGAGCCTAGGTATTCCTACAGAAAACCTTATTCGCTGTAACCTATAGCTCTGATACCAATCTGTCACACCCCGGAATTTATCAGAGCTGGCGTGACTGGACTGGTATCTTCATTGCACAGTGGAAGCAAATAAGCTAAGTCTTTTTAGAAAATGAACGCCACTAAGTACTCGTATCTCCAATGGTCCTCCAATTCCAACCGTGCCATCAATTCTGAAAAGTAACCTGAGAAAGAAACATGCGAAAAATCAACATAAAGTTGAGCGAGTTCATAGTTTGTTTGCAAAAGATTTGAAATAAATCTTTTGAATAACTGGTTTGTGAGATAATATTGAGGAAACGAATTTAGAAATCATTTTCTTTTCAAGTTATATGGAAACTTTGTATTCGTATAACTTCGTATTTGTAACGCATTATGTTCGTAAAACCATGTATTTGTAAACTCTTGTATTTGTAAAATTTGTATAACCGTCAATGCCCACCCTGACTTTGACTTCATGCCCGCATAATCCCTATGCTTTGAATTTGTATAAAACCTTTGTAAACGATGTATGTATAACCCTTGCACGATGTATGAAAGTCCCTGGTATGTAGCAATAAGGAAAAAAAAAAGAGATCACCAATGGTTTGCAAGGTCATTGATATGTGTGAAGTGATGCAGGAAGACTCAAACCTAGCAAATTTGTATCGGGCCTCGGCTGTAAGACACAGTCACCACTATGGGTCGCCCTGGCCTCATGGGTGTGGGCTCGCTACACCCAAATAGATCTATCACTCATGTCCCTTGGTCCTACGACGAGGATTAATGGCCTTTAGTAGCAGCCTACCCACTCACATGATCTAACGGTGTATGATAACGATGTATGAAAAGTCCCTCCTTAAGCTAACCATACCATGTATAAAAATGTCTATATAATTGTAACATGTATTTACCCCAGCCTCTAAGGCTGAACCTCCCCAGTCTCTATATTATCACCAGATGATCCATCCCTAGTCATGAAAATCATTCACATTTCGATAATACGCATTTGTTTTGTAAAAACCGGTATATTTAGTATAATCGTTCGTAAACCATTTGAGTTTCCTCGAAATCCATTCGTAACATGATTTAGAAATATGAGTTTTCGTTCGTTCAAAAACTTTGTATGTTCTTGAAAAACGTGCATGTCTTTCCACCCCTAAAACATTTACAAGAATGTAAAACCGTAAAAAGTGGGGTTATGAACTCACCTGAATTGCCTTGTGCAAAGCTAGCTAATTACGACTTCGTGATGTCGTTTCCAAGACGAGTCTCGCTAGCGTGCATTCTACAATATTCCTAATACGGAATATCTTATAAGTTTCTAAATAACGCAGTAACTAAACTACGTGTCACCGAGCTCTACCGAATCGTTAGTCGAACGATTCAACGGTAAGTAGTTAACTTATCGGAAATGATTAAGTCATATTTGATAAGTATCATTTATTGTCGATAATAATCAATATGTCTTGAAAAGACTTGATTCTCGAGAGATTTAAAAATGAATAAATATTTATATAAATATATCGTTGAAATTGCGTTAGCCGTCTCGAGTAGTCGTACGTGTACAAAAAGAATATTTATATGAAAATATCATATAACAAACTCGTATCATATAATGCGTCTTGTATATATTCGTCAAAGTATACGTATATTCCGTTGATTATATCGTGTCGTTTGATATTCGAAATAAATATATAGAATATATTTATTTTTATAAAAGCGTTTCCGAGATTCGATGATTAAACGAAACAAAAATAGTTATATTTAATTTACAAAAGAATACCGAATTCCATTATTTAGTAAACATGTTCCTTGAAAAGTTATCATCTTAATTTTGTGTAGGTTATAAGGCGTCGTCAAATCAAATACGTGGTTGTATATACGTTTATAAAATCGTTTGAATCCGAAAGGTTTTGTTTTCTATTAAAACACGTTACTTTTTACGGATTTTCTTGAAAAACGGGCAGAGTTTCCTCTGTTTTTGGGCCACCCCGACAACATAAGTTGTTGTTATTTTAACAAAATTCAATCAAGATTCAATAGTCAACATAAACAAAATATATCAAACGTAAAATATAATCAACCGGTTCGAGCTCGTTATCACGTAATAAAAATAGGGAATAACTAACGTAAATAATATTCGCGCTAAATCCTTTATCGAATCTTCGTGTCGAGACGCCGAATGTGTTGACCGGCTGAGTTGACTGAGTCAACTCGCTGAGTTGACCGAGTCAGCTTGCTGAGTTGACCTGAACCGACCGTGCCGCGAATCTCGAGCCACCCGAACTGAACCAAGACCCGTGTTGACCTGAACCGCCTGACCTGAAACCGAACCCGCTGACCAGTTGACTTTGTTGACTGAACCAAACATAACCCGAATCCCGATCCCGAACCTGTTGACCAGCCGACCCGCTGCAAAACCCGAACTACAATGAATCTGACTGAGGAGCTCGAACTAAGAAGCAACTGGAACCACATACCTGAACCCGTTGCACCGAATCTGAACCAGAGATCACCTATGCTGACCTGAGCAGCTTGTCGGAACAACAGCACCACCACAGCCGTCGCGGCTCCGCCGCTGACGGCAGATCGTCACCGGAAAACGGCATCGCGCCGTTTCTCTCTCTCTCCTCTTCGACTCTTCTCTCTTCCCAGTCACCCTCTCTCTCCACTGTTCACTCTCCCGTCTCTCTCTGCTCGTTATCGTCGCCACACCACCACCGGACAGTGGTGGAGGCCCGTCTTGCTAATCGGATGGGGGGGGTCGTCTGCTGGTGGATGTTATCGGGAAGGGGAACCGGGGGTGTGGGTGTCTTGTCCGACGAGGTTAACCACCAGCAGCCGGCCGTTTAACCGGCTCCAGTCTTGTGTTGCGCCGGAGTAGAGAGGAGCAGGGGGGTTGTCGAGGGTATCGAGAGGAAGGGGATGAACCAGATGTGCATACTTGTTTTGTGTGTGTGTTGTTCTGCTCTAATGAATTCGAGAGGGAGAGGGAAGGGAATAAGGGTTTGATGTCTGCACATTAGTTGTGTGTGTATGTTTAGTTATATAGAAAAAAAATAGGAGAGAAGATCTTGTTGAGATTGGGTAAAATCTTGTAGGGATTTCAGAAGGATTTTGTTAAGATTTAGTAAGATTTTATGGATTTTCAATAGATTTTGTAAGATTTAATATATAATGTGTAGGTTTAGGCTTGTGGGTTTTGGCCTTGGGCCCAAGGCCCACAAGCCCATCTCCTGTGTAAGTGGCCCGTAATTCCTACGAGACATGTTTTTAAGATCCGAAAACACCATAGCTTATTAAAATAATATTTCAGAGTCAAAATCATGTAAAAATAGTGTCGGTATCCGTCGTAGTCGCGTTCGTGCGTCGATAACGGTAATAATCGCGTAAAATTACATAGTTACCGTCTTTAATCCGTTTTTCGATCCGGTTTCGACTGTAGTCACTAAAATTTAATTACGAAGCTAAAATATGTCGTAAAAATTCAATATTTGTCGGCTTTGTCAGTATTCTGTTCGGTTTCAATCCGTTGTCGCTTATCATCCAGCAGGTTTTTCTGTAAGTCACCGTTCGCGCACTATAAAGTCGTATAGACGTTCCTAGGCACTCCAAAGGCCTAATTAAGTCAATCTTCGTCTTAATCACTATTTATTATCGCGTTAATTGCATGTTAACCACGTAATTAAGAGTCGTAAATCACCGGTTGTCACACTAGTCAGTTCATAAGTTTATATAACTAGACACTTTAAGCACATAAGTTTTATAATAACTAATAACACAAGATCTTAAACAACAACATAACATATATCAAACATGCAAATTACAAGGAAACAAATCGTGCAAACACAATAACTAAGCAATTAACGTGTAGAGGAAAGACCTTGAAAACTCGAGTTGTCACATACGATACATCCTGGAAGTGATAAGATGTATCAAGACTTAAGAAAGAATTTTTGGTGGATAGGAATGAAAAAGGATGTAGCAGCTTATGTTGCCAAGTGTCTAACCTGTTCACAGGTTAAAGCTGAACATCAGAAACCCTCAGGTTTACTGCAGCAATTAGAAATGAAAATATGGAAATGGGAATTGATAACAATGGAATTTGTTACCAAATTACCCAAGACACGAAAAGGTAATGATACAATCTGGGTGATTGTAGATAGGTTAACCAAGTCTGCTCATTTCTTACCAATGAAGGAAACAATTAGCCAAGTTATATGTAAATGAAATAGTTTCATTACATGGAATTCCTTTATCTATTGTTTCTGATAGAAATATTCGTTTTACTTCTCATTTTTGGACTAGTTTCCAAAAAGCAATGGGAACCAAGTTAAATCTAAGCACATCCTTAAACGGATGGACATAGCGAAAGGACAGTTCAAACAAGGGAAGATATGCTTAGAGATTGTGTAATTGATTTCGGAGGAAATTGGGACAATCATTTACCATTAATAGAGTTTTCCTACAATAACAGCTATCATACCAGTATCCATGCTGCACCATTCAAAGCACTTTATGGACGAAAGTGCCGAACTCCAGTCTATTGGGAAGAAATTGGAGAAAAGCAACTGTCTGGACCAGAGATAGTACAAGAAACAATGGACAAGATTATTCAAGTCAAGGAAAGACTAAAAGCAGCATGCGATCGGCAAAAGAGTTATGCTAATAACAGGCGAAAGCCATTGGAATTCCAAGTAGGAGATAAGGTATTATTAAAAGTTTCTCCATGGAAAGGAGTGGTTAGATTCATCAAAAGGGGAAAGCTATGCCCCATGTATGTTGGACCCTTTGAGATTATTAGAAGAATAGGACCAGTAGCTTACCAGTTACAACTGCCAGAGGAAATGGCAGGAATACATGATGTATTTCATATATGTAATCCCAAGAAATGCTTAGCCGATGAATCATTAGTGGTACCTCTTAAGGACATAGAGGTAAATGAGAAAGTTAAGTTTCTAGAGAGACCCCTACAAATTGAAGACAGAAAGATCAAGAACCTCAAACACAAGAGATTAGTTCTAGTCAAAGTAAGATGGGATTCTAAAAGAGGACCAGAATACACTTGGGAGCTCGAATCAGAGATGCAAAGAAAATATCCACACCTGTTCTAGTAGACCTCAAGGACGAGTTCTAAAACAATGTGGGGAGGATATAACAACCCTCCTAAAATACTTATAAACACCCCTACACCGGTGACTGGCCAAGGCTAGGCCCTAGCCAGCCTAGCTCGTGGGCCACGAAAGCCCCCTTATCTCCGTCGCGGGGCACGAGAGACCCCTGGTCAGGCCCTATAAATAGGATTGATCGACATTCAGTTTCTGTCATTCAATTCTCGCGATTCTCTCCCAAAATTCTGAATATTAGAAGTAGTATCGCGTGTAATACCCCTCTAATTAGCGAAGCTCTGCCTCAATGTAAGTATCATAACTCCCGGTTACGTATTGGATACGTTGCCCGATTGATCTAGTGCTCCGTAACGCATGTCGAGGCTCTTCCTGACTCAGTCGTTGGAGTTCTGTCTCGGGGAGGGTATAACTAATGTAAATTGGGTTATTATACTAACGCGTGTGCATTGTTTAATTAATAGATTATAACCAGGAAATCACAAGGGAAATACTTGAATTAGCAAAGTCAGTAATCCTCTTTTTTTAAACCTTTTTGTGAACTGTTTTTACAAAACCTCAATTGTTTTAAATTATATTTCACAGTGATCGAGTATTTGTAATTCTACAATTATCGTCGGTATGTTAGAGTTTTGTATACAAAATTTGTTACTACACTGTGAGTAGTAACATTACCACCAGTCAGGATTGACAGTACCGTGTGTGGTAATTAAAGTAGATGTAAACAAATGTAATTGCTGGATTGCCCTCAATACTGTAAAATGATAAAACTTGTTTTTATTAAATTGGGATTCACTCGCCAGTATTTCTCGCTGATAAAATGTTTTTAAACGCGTTTCAGGTAACAAAATGTGAAAGCCAAATAGAAGCCAGCTGGACAGCACTGAAGGCTTGGAAAAGTGGCTATAAAAGTTACCTAAATAAAGAAGATGTTTTATTTCAACAAATTAGGGTTTATCCCTATAAATATGTTTGTAATGGAAACTTGGGAATTTCCCATGTATTTATTATTATAAAAATGTGGTATTTTACTCTGATAAAATATTTCTTAACTACGATCCTGATGTAAACTCCGCTGCCAAATTGATAAACACTGATACCACTGATACAGGGTCGCGGCCGCCCGTTCCCAAGTGTTTAGGGGCCGGGGGTTGCAACAATTAAGAATCGGTATCCCTTACCGAGAATTGATGACTTATTTGATTAACTGCAAGGTTCCAGCTACTACTCCAAGATTGAATTGAGATCGGGATATCATCAACTGAGAATACAAGAAGAAAGCATCCTCAAAACGACCTTTAGGACTCAATATAGGCATTACGAGTTCCTTGTCATGTCGTTTGGCTTAACCAACGCACCGACAGTATTCATGGATCTCATGAATCGGGTGTGTAAGTCGTATCTGGTTAAGTTTGTGATTGTGTTTATTGATGACATCCTTATATACTCGCGAACCAAGGAGGAGCATGAGCAACATCTGCGAGCCATCTTGGAACTCTTGAAGAAGGAACAACTGTATGCGAAACTTTCAAAGTGCGAATTTTGGATTCGCGAGGTGCAATTCTGTTGGTGCATATGTCTGTCGACTTCATCTTGTATCGAGTCTTGTATTGTATTAGATAGATTAGGGCACGGAAAAAGAGAAACAGGGAGAATAGTCTATTTCGCACGAAATAGAAAGGTAGCTATTTCGCACGAAATGAAGAGTTCATTTCGTACGAAATGAACCTTAAGCCATTCCGCACGAAATGCTATTTCGTGTGAGTAGTTTCGTATGAAATAGGCTGGTCTATAAATACCTGTTGTGCCATTTCATTTGTAACTTTCCGGTTTCAGAGTCGAACTGCTGCCGAAGTGTCTACTCGCTGTAAATGTTTGTTATATCAATCAAAAGACAGTTTAAAGTGAATTGCAAGCTGAATTACCTCAATATGTTTGTTTCCGCCTCTCGTATTGAGTAAAAACTCTTCTGAATGACTCGTTAAGGTCGCACAACGATCCTACAAGTGGTATCAGAGCTCAGGAGGAAGAGTTCTTACCATTTCAGCTGAAATTTCTGATTTCTACACCTTCTTTTCAAAATTAAACAAGTTTTCACGGATAAAATGGATTGATTTTCTCACATTAAAGCGAAATTGTGTTTTAACAAAGCCTTGAAAGAATTAAATCTAAAATCGGACTAAAACATGTTCAATTTGACAAAAACATGGCCGGATTGATGACATCAGCAGTATTTCGTACGGAATAGTATCTGTTTCATCCATTTCGCATGAAATACCACACTCATTTCGCACGAAATACCTAGAGCTACTTCCATTTCGCACGAAAAGGGCATTTCGCTTGAAACTTCACACCAGGATTTCATTTCATATGAAATCAGCTTATTTCACACCAAGGTGTCATTTCGTTTGAACGTTTCGCACGAAATCAGTATTTCGTTTGAAGAGAGCTATTTCACATAAAGGCTCATTTCGCTTGAAGGATACTTATTTCGTTTGAAAGATATAGTTTGTAAAATTTTGATACCGAATCATGGAAGAAGAATTTTATAACACCTTTGCTACTCCGATTACTATTGCACAGAACACAATGCTAGAAAATGAAACGGGCACCATGTAAAAACCACCAAAGCTCATAAACATTGAGGAGTATAGGGGATGGGAAGAGCGTTTCGAAAATTGGGTGCAAGCAAATTATTTGGATGCTTGGGAATGTGTTGAAACAAAATATGTTAGACCGGTGAATGATGATGAAGAGGTTATTGCAATTAAAGATCTAAGTGTTGAAGAGAAAAAGAAATACAAAGATGAAAAAATGATGACAAGTCTATTGCATCAAGCTATGAAAGAAGATATCTTGGTTTTATTGCAACACAATGGAACTGCATATTCAATCTGGAAAGCATTAAAATCAAAGTTTGTTGGAAGCAAAGAGATAATCAAGAATAAAAAATCACTTCTGAAAAAAGAGTTCGATTCATTTCGTGGTTTGAGAACTGAAAGCACTAAGCAGATCATTGAAAGATATTGCAATCTGTTAGTTAACATGAAGAGGGTGAGCATCACAAAAGATAATGAAGAGTTGATTGAAAAGCTGGCTGATGCATTGCCACATGAAACTTGGGGTACGTATCTTATGATGTTAAGAAATAAAAAAGATTTTGGAAATCTAACACTGGGAAAGTTCATTGAAAAACTTGAAGCTCAAGAGATGGAACAAAGGAAGATCTCTAGAATGAAGGATTTTGATGGTGAACAAGATATTGGGCTTTATTACAAAGGAGGTATCAATGATAAGACCAACATGTCACCAAAGATCGAAACTACATTCAATGCTAAAAGTTCTTCTGGAGGGTCTTCTCAAGGATCAAACAGCAAAACAGGATTTTCTTCATATCCATCATTTGATCCAAATGTTTTAGCAACAAAGGGTGGTAAAGTATTTCAATGCAACATTGCTCTAAATCTTGAGAATGACCAAAACTACTCAGAAGAAGTTGCAAAAAGTCACATGTCTTTGTTAGTGACTGTGTTAGAATCGTATGGGTGTTTAGTAGCAGGAAGGATCGGAAATCCAATGTTGATAAAAGAGGATTACGATCCGATTGATGCTGAAGAAATGGAATTCATGGACATAAAGTGGTGTTTGGCGAGTGTGTTGAGAAGGGCTGAGAAATTCAAACAGATCACAGGAAGAGATGATTTCCGT
Source organism: Helianthus tuberosus (assembly GCA_030545235.1). Classification (NCBI taxonomy): domain Eukaryota; kingdom Viridiplantae; phylum Streptophyta; class Magnoliopsida; order Asterales; family Asteraceae; genus Helianthus; species Helianthus tuberosus. The sequence continues at coordinate 91,295,884 of CM060416.1, forward strand.
GATGCAAATGTTTCTACTTTAGGTTTTGATAAATCTAAAGTTACTTGTTTTCGTTGCAGGGAAAAAGGACATTTCAAGAGAGAATGCACAAACCGCGAAGCAAGTGGAGCTCAAAATCCGTTCAACAACAATGATTACTATCGGAAAGCGATTTATCATCAAGTTGCTCAACAACCACATCAACAACAACCACAAACTGCTCATGCTAAGAAAGAGATTGAAGAATCAAAGAAAGCATATTTGATGACCAAATTGATAGATCAAGATGATGAAAGATTACCAGAAGGTTTTAGCTGGGACAATTATTGTCCAGATAAAGAATTCTTGGCTAAAGCTTTTGTTGCTAGAGTTGCTGAAGACAGTGATAATGATAATGATTATTATGCAAACAGAATGAAAGAGCACTTAAGAATGCTAGAAGAGAGTGATAGTGATGATGGAAAAGTTCGAAAGAAAAAGAAGAAAGTTAAAAAACATGTTAGCAGTGATGATGAAGAAGTTCCTGTAATAAAGAAAAAGGTAAAAGAAGTTCCAGCTTTCACAGTTAAAGCAGAAGCTGATGCAAGAAAGATTCCTGTGAAATGTGAAACTTGCGAAACAGTAAAAAAGCAAAACAGTACTTTGATTCATAACATGAATAGATTGAAAGAATCTTATGATGTTCTAAACAAAGCAATGAATCAGTACAATCAATCAAGCAGTGAACAAGCAACAGCAATGAAGACACTTCAAGGAGCCTTCATGACAAAGCAGAAAATTGTCAATAATTACATTGAGAAATGTGATGTGCTGGAACAGAAACTGGAAACTCAGAGGATAGAAACAGAAAGAGTAAATAGGTTGTTAAAAAGTTACTCATGTACTTCTTATGTTATTGGCATGATTTATCCAACAGTGGAAGGCATGAAGACATTTGATGAAGAAGTATCTGAAGAAAAGAAGAAGAAGAGTGAAATAAATGATTCTGGTAAGAAACAAGGTTACAGTTACAACAAGTGTCCACCCCCGCTTGAAAATGGATATTCTTCAAGAAATCCAAATTCAGAAAGAGTCGAAAAGGCAACTAACTTACAGTGGGAATCTGAACCATCAGATAACTTGCCAGACAATATTGATGTTACTTTCACTTCGTCTGATACTGGTCATGAGTCAGAGTTAATAAAGAAAGTGGTCGATCAGGTGTTGGATAAAGATGAAACCGAAGAGTCAAAGTTGGAGTCAAATTCAGAGTCAAAGTCTGAAATGTCAAGTCCAAATGTCAAAAAGGAGAAACGGGTTTACAATAAAGAATTTTTATTATCAAAAAATAATTTGAATGACGAAACATTCAAAGTGGCTTATACTTTGATAGATTCTGACAAATTATTTTCTGATGAAGAATTTCTAATAAGAGGTGTTAAAACTGAAATGATCAAAAAGGTTTTCAAATTAACAGAAATTAATATTTCTGAAATAAAAGATGTAAATCTTTCTGAAAAACCTAAAAAATATACCTCAAGAGTTCAACAAAGAGAAAACAAGAAAAAAGGTTACAGTTCTGGTTCGGGTTTTCGAAAGAAACCAAACCATAACGGTAATTTCAAAAAGAAGGGTTTAGGTTTTATACCACCTGAAAATTATAAAAATGAGAAAACTTATAGACCAAAAATTGTATTTGTTTAAGGAGCAAGTTCAGAAGAAGAGGAAAAAGCTTATTCTGGAAGCAATCTAACAAAGAATTCCTTGCAAAGAAGCAAGAAAGAATGAAAAATGAAGTAGTTCAAAAGAAAGAAACGAGAACCTGTTTTCAATGCAAAACAATTGGTTATATTGCCAGGAATTATCCTAAAGCAATTCAAATAAAACAGGGAGTGCCTCTTAAAATGAAAGAAAAGATGGTTGAAAATGAACCACCAACCAAACCTTTTATAGTTTTCAAAAACTCGAAATTTGAGGTTGGCGAATGTTCAAAAGGTTTTTACAAAAGAAAAGCAAATCTTGACAACCAAAAGTGGGTCGTTAAGAAATCTGATGATAGTTCTAGCAATGATTCTGATTCGTCAAAATCAGAGGAGCTACTTTCTGGCTATGAATCTGATTCCACAAAGTCAGAGGAGCCACAAGTTGAACCAAAAGTTAAAAAATCAGTACCGACAATGGATGACAAAAACTTTCCACCATTTCGAGCTGAAAATTTTAAAACAAAAGTTGATAAAGTTGAGATTTCGAATCAATTCTTTTCTGAAAAGAATGAATTTGATGTTGAAAAAGCCTTTAACTCCAAAGTGCAACATATTTTTGGAAAAATGATTGATGGGAAGGTCAAAGGGGTGAAGGAATTTTATGACAAAAAGATGAAAGGAAAGAAACCGAGTGTTGATAACTCGGAATCTCCCAAGAAATGTCAGGCTTGGGAGAATCTCTTTAACTGAAAAACCTGACTTGCCGGAGCTCCCAAGTTGGTAATCGTGGAGCAGGAATCGGCATCTTTCTTGAATTTTGTGTGTTTGTGAAAACCTACAAGTGGTGAATCAGGGACATTAAGTTATACTTGATTTCCTACAAGTGGTATTTGTTGATTGAACTTAAAACTGTTATATTTTTCAAAAGGTTGAAGATGAAAGAACAAGGTGATGAATTGATCCCCTAACCTACAAGTGGTTTTATGAAATCAGCAAAACTTATTTTCCGGAAAAACCATTTTGAATAAAACAAACTTAAGTGTTTTGAAATCATAATGGGAAAATAGTTTGTTGCCAGGGGGAGTTCTGATTGTTTATGCCAAGTGGATGGCGATTTGAAGCAATTCACAACACTTGTCACTTTATTTGTATAGTTTGTTTTCAAATTTTACTTTAAAATGGATTTTGAATTTAAGAAATTTTCAGAAAATCCAAAAACATTAGAAAATTTGAAAAAGCCAAAAACATGATAAAATGAAATATGAGTTTTGTTGTAAAAAGAGGAAATGATAGTACATCAATGGACTATCACAACACGCTAAAGAATTGGAAAGTCAAATGTGATAAACGATCTCACTGTCGATGTGTCAGTAGGTTTTTGCACATTCAGTAAATTGTTTTCGAGATATAATCATAAATATCAAATACTTACTTATCTCGTGGGGAACATCTCTCTGATATATGGGTAACCCCCGAAATCTTGATTGAAAGATCCCTCTTTCTGAGATACTAGGTCTTTATGCTTAGTGATATCTGGGGTATTATCCCGGGACTTCTGATTTTGCGGAAGGAATGGCCTAGTCCCCGTATAATATTTTTTGCTTGCTTGAAATATAGCACCACCCTCAGCATAGAAAATGATGAAACATTGCAAAATGCTAATCATGTGCTGTTGAAGAAAAGATTCTCTAAAGGGAACACACCTAAAGTCGAAGCCATCATCTCTCTGATTTTGCGGAAGCAATAGCCTGAGCTCTCATGGCCCTCGCATTTAACCCTTTACAAATATCATCTAGGTATACTCACCTGTAAGACTGAATATTCGGATCTGGATATGGGAGTATATTCTGAGATGGGACACGCGTATAAGTTTAAGTCTCTAAAACATTAATCTCGTATCTCGAAACAGTTGAACTTTGTGTGAAAATTTAAGTGGATCAGTATACTGACAATCTAAGTGAATCGTTTAAAACTTAAAGTCTAAAAAGGTCAACGGTGTTAGTGATTTGTCTCAAAAACTGATATGATCCTCTTCCACAAACTCACAAAAATATTGTTTGTAAATATTTCTTTACTGTATTCCGTTGAATATCAAAAAGATTTTAAGTGTGTTTTAGTATAATTTAAAAAAAAACAAACAAATTTTTGACAACTGATGTTGAAGAGCTGATTTTCAAAATTTCGAGTGCTAATCATGATGAACAAGGTTTGGGAAAATTATTTTGAAGAAGAAAAATATTATTCTTACAGATGGTTCATCAGAGATTAAAACATTTTTGAACTATATCTACATGTGGTTTCTAAATTTGTCAAATTGTTAAATTTGAGAAACTTATGCTTGAGGTAGATGATGTGCAGGATTAAAGATTGGAAAGAGCCAGGTTCAAGATCTTGTGGTTACAAAGAACCAGATGTTCGATCCAAAGCCTGTAGATTGAGAATTCCAGACTGCGATCCCAGCTTATCGATAGGGGGAGTCTGAAGACATTCAAGACGGAGTTTGAATGATAAAGAGCCAGGTTGAGATTCTGGATCAGAGAAAGAGATGAAGAGAAAGAGATTGATTGAGGATACTTACAATGGAGAATTTTTGGATAGAGCGAAAAGACTGATAAAGACTGAAGATTGTGAAGACTCGACACCGAAGACTTCATCAACATCCAAGGGGGAGTCTGTTGGTGCATATGTCTGTCAACTTCGTCTTGTATCGAGTCTTGTATTATATTAGATAGATTAGGGCACGGAAAACGAGAAACAGGGAGAATAGTCTATTTAACACGAAATAGAAAGGTAGCTATTTCGCACGAAATGAAGAGTTCCTTTCATACGAAATGAACCTTAAGACATTCCGCACGAAATGCTATTTCGTGTGAGTAGTTTCGTACGAAATAGGCTGGTCTATAAATACCTGTTGTGCCATTTCATTTGTAACTTTCCGGTTTCAGAGTCGAACTGCTGTCGAAGTGTCTACTCGCTGTAAATCTTTGTTATATCAATCAAAAGACAGTTTAATGTGAATTGCAAGTTGAATTACCTCAATACGTTTGTTTCCACCTCTCGTATTGAGTAAAAACTCTTCTGAACGACTCGTTAAGGTCGCACAACGATCCTACAAATTCCTAGGTCATGTGGTAAATAAGAATGGAATTCACGTCGACCCTCCCAAGATCGAGGCAATCAAAAACTGGGAAGCACCAAAGACCCCAACCGAGATACGACAATTTATGGGATTAGCGGGCTATTAGAGACGATTCATTGAGAATTTTTCGAAGATTGCCCAACTGTTAACAACCCTAACCTAGAAGGATAAGAGATTTGATTGGGGCGAAGAACAAGAAATAGCTTTTCAATTGTTGAAAGACAAACTTTGCGACGCAACAAAGTCTTGGTTGTGTGTTGATGCAACGGGACAAAGTCATCGCGTACACATCTCGTCAGTTGAAGGTGCATGATAAAAACTATACCACGCACGACCTTGAGCTAGGTGCGGTAATATTCTCGCTGAAGATTTGGCGTCACTACTTGTATGGGACTCGTTGCACAATCTTTACAAACCATTAGAGTTTGCAACATATTTTCTATCAGAAAGACTTAAACATGAGGCAACGAAGATGGGTTGAGCTATTGAACGATTGTGATTGTGAGATAAAGTATTACCCGGGCAAGGCGAACGTTGTAGCAGATACCTTGAGCCGCAAGGAGTGTGCAAAGCCTCTAAGGGTGCGAGCCTTAGAGATGACCATACAAACCGATCTCACTACTCGGATTCGTGAAGCTCAACAGGAAGCACTTAAGCCGGATAATCTACAAGCTGAATCATTGCATGGAATAGAGGCGTAATTGTTGCCAAAGGAAGATGGAACATTGTACTTCATGGAGCGAATTTGGGTTCCATTCTTCGGCGATCTACGCACACTCATTTTGGACGAAGCGCATAAGTCAAGGTACTCTATACATCCGGGATCCGACAAAATGTACCAAGACTTGAAGGAAACTTATTGGTGGCCTAAGATGAAAGCTGATATTGCTACATACATGGGTAACTGTCTTACTTGTTCCAAGGTTAAGGCGGAATACCAGAAACCATCAGGGTTGCTGCAACAACCTGAGATTCCCATGTGAAAGTGGGAACAGATATCGATGGATTTCATCACTAAGCTACTGAGAACCCAAAGAGGCCATGATATAATTTGGGTAATTGTTGACCGACTCACAAAATCCGCGCATTTTCTACCGATCAGTGAGAAAGATAGCACCAAGAAGTTGGCTGAAATATACCTCAAGGAGATTGTGGCACGTCATGGAGTGCCTGTTTCTATCATATCCGACCGAGATGGTCGTTTTGTGTCAAGGATTTGGCAAACGTTTCAGAAGGCTTTTGGATCTCAGTTGAATCTTAGTACGGCCTTTCACCCACAGACGGACGGCCAAAGCGAGCGAACGATACAAACTTTGGAAGACATGTTACGTGCTTGTGTGATGGACATGGGTGGAAGTTGGGATACTCACTTGCCTTTAGTGGAGTTTTCCTACAATAATAGCTATCACACTAGCATCCAGGCCGCCCCGTTTGAAGCTTTATATGGACTAAAGTGTCGGTCCCCGTTGTGTTGGGCGGAGACCGGAGATAAACAACTCATCAATCCAGAATTGGTTCAAGAAACCGCATACAAGATTGCTCAGATACGCGACCGTATTATGATAGCTCATGATAGACAGAAGAGCTACGCTGACAAACGACACAAACCATTGGAATTTGAGGTTAGAGACATGGTTTTGTTGAAAGTCTCGCCTTGGAAAGGCATACTACGATTTGGAAAACGTGGAAAGTTAAACACGCGTTACATTGGACCCTTTGAAGTTCTGGAAAAGATCGGAACCGTTGCATACAAGTTAAAGCTTCCAGAAGAACTCAGCAGTGTACATGTCACATTTCACGTGTCTAATCTCAAGAAAAGTCCTACTCAGGAAACAATCGTCATTCCAGTAGATGAGATTCAGGTCAATGACAAACTCCAATTTACCTAAGAACTTGTTGAGATTACGGACTGGAAGGTCCACAAGACACAGAGAAGTCACATAAAGCTAGTCAAAGTTCGTTGGAATTCACGTCACGGCCCAGAGTTTACATGGGAACGTGAAGACCAAATCAAGTCTAAGTACCCTCATTTGTTTCAAAACTCCCCTGAAACTGATAACGCAGCTTGAATTTCTGGATGAAATTCTTTTAACAGGGGGAGAATGTGACAACTGGCACTTTTCGTGTAATTTCCATACAATGTGAACATTGTTATATATTATGTGGTTGTGTATTTTCAACTTATGATGTGTATGACTTCATGGGTTACGTTTAAAGAACTCACAAAAACATTTCATGATGCATGATATTTATTATTATTGATTGCGACTCGAAACAGTTTAAACAGTGCATAGAAATAACTAGCACACCTATCAGATAAACTAGTAGTACTGACAGGAGTTCAGTACTCAGACAGACAACATGTTTAGGGCATAGATTGAGTCCCAGAACCCATATTATACTAGAACCTTATGTGAGAAAGTAAGGGTTTACGTTACTGCTTTCCGAGAGACAAACGAACACTAGAAACTGCTCGAAACTAGCTATATACAGTAAAATTCAGCAAATTCAACATTTTTCAGCTTATGTTGTAATCTGAAATAACGCCAGCACGCTCAGAATAACTTAAAAGGTGTTGAAAACATTAACATGACATAATTACATATTACACCATACAAGAGACTAATGTTAACCTTTTTAAGCGATCCGGTAACCAAATGAACACCCGAACACAACTAGAAGCATATTGTGAACTAGTTAGCAATATTTTTATGAAAATGAAACTAGTTAGTGTCTAAAACACTATGTTTTATATCTAGAACATTTAAACACCTAAACCTTCTAACTTACTACACATATAACACTCTTAAACACTTAACAAAATTTCAAACTAATCTACACCCCCTTCTCATGACCGTCCCCTAAGGGACCCCACCACCTAAGTTATGTTGACTAATCTTTGTTTAGTCAAAGATGGCATTTCTTTAATCCAAGGGTTAAATTGTTGGAGGGAGATTATGACACATAGGGTAATACACCTTATCTACACTTTATCACCAACTAGTACTCATCATTTCCAACATAACACAACTTCACAACTCACCTCTCTTTCCCTCTCCCTATTCTCGGCCGAACATACCCCCTCATCATCTTCAATCCAATTCTAGATATTCCAAGCATATCACAAGGTGCATCAAGGCTTTCTAAGAAGGTGTCAAGCTTGGAAGTGGAAGGACCTCTCTTGGGAGCTTTTATCCATCATTTTTCTTCATTTTCATCTTCTAGTTTCTAACCTAGCCTTGTGCTAGTAGTAAATGTCTCATGAACTCAATTTTTCATCTTGTTTTAGTAGTTAAAGATTATGTGTAACTAAAAATCTAAAGATCTTACAAAACCAAGAAGATGAACACATGAACAATACTAAAAATCATGACAAACCAAGTTTTTTATGTTATGTGATGAAGTTATTTGAGGATTGTTTGTGTGTATGGTGATGAACACCACGTAAGTGCTTGCTAGATGATGATTAAACACATGATCTAGCAAGTATGTTGATGGATCTTGAAAGATCTATGTTAAGAATGTAGTATGTGAAGTTTGAACTTGAAAAGTAAGCATGTTTAAGAGTGGAAAATGGTTCTTACATAGTGTAGATCATGAAAAATGAAAGATTTGAATGATTAAAGTTTCAAAGAACAAAGGTGACTTCATGTTAAACATGGATTTGATTTTTGAAAATAAGTGAACTTATTTCATATGTGAAAATGGCATATTTGAAGTATTTAGAACATGAAAAGTTAAAGAAGATGATTTTTTACAAAAATGGTTTACAAGTTGTAAAGATGAAACTTTTAGAAAAATGGTTCATATGGAAAATAAACCATGTTTTTGAAGTTTATGAAACTTGTTAAACACCAAGTTAAAAGACTACAAATTTTTATAAAACTTTCAAGTTTTCCTTCATGAAAATGCATTTTTATGCATATGTTAGGTTGTAAATTGTGGTGGATGATTGTTGATGATTTTTGAAAAAGAAAATGATATGCTTAAAAGCATGGAAACCTCCATTTTACAAAGGAAACTATGGCAAAATTTTTGTAAAATTTAAACACTTAGAAAAATATGTTTTTAACAAGTGTTTACAAGTAATCTTGGATTATGGTTTTAAATATAAAAATTTCTATCATTTTTGGTATAAAAATTACAAGTAATGGAGGTTGATTTTCAAAAATAAAAATGACTAAATATATATTTAGGAAAATATATATATTTAGAGATCACAAAAATTAGGTTCTATATGTATATTATTTGTATTAGTTATACTAAAATTAGGAACTTGATATAATATACCACACAAAATACCAAAAAATTGTAATTGAAGGATTACAAAAATTACAAGAAAATAAATATATATCTTGTACACAAATATTGGACATTTGGACAAATGGACATATTGGACAAAGTATATAAATATTCCGGAATTTAATTCGTATTATAACCAACTTAGTAAACGGTATTTTCTAAACCGAACAAACAACAAAGTATGTATTTTTACAATTATCATATTTTATCAAACTTGAAAATATATTATTTTGAGTGTATGAAAATATTTATTTTCATAAACAACTTAAAAATATATTATTTTGGTGGAAACTAAAAATATATATCTATTTTTCTAGCTTTGATCTTAAAAATAAATTATTTTTAAGATATATGTAACATTTATATTTACCAAGTCAAAAATATAGATATTTTTCTATAAACATATATTAAAATATATATATTTTAAAGATACAATAATATTGATTTTTAGTTGTGCAAAAACAATATTCTGGAAAAATTAAATATATATTAAGTATGAAAAACTTAATTAATACAAGAAAATACGTATTTCTATACGTACAAATACATACCAACATACACTATCAACACTTGGTAAAATACCCACATACAAGTATTATACATAAGCATGAGAATACAAAGTGACATACTTAACATACTCATAATACAAGTATATACCTATACTTGGAAATACGTATAAATGTATAATACTCGATAAACGGTATGTTGGTTATGGAAACTACAAACATGCGTATATGGAAACCTTATGACAAAACGAGTTAAAAATATATTATTTTTAACAAATCCCTGAAATGACATACATGCAATGCATGCAAATAATAAAAGTTAAAATATAATATTTTAACTAATATGCTAAACTTGAATTTTATATAATTGTGAGGAATTATATAAAGACATCATACACCAAAAGTGCAACTCAAAACAAAAACAAATCCAAAACAAGTCTTAGTAAGTGATTAAGACTAAGAACCGTTATAAGACCGAAGCGTCTAACAAACCCACGAAAAACGCATTTGAGTTGTGACAACTGGCACTTTTCCATGTATTTCTATACAATGTGAACAGTGACTTGTGAATGTATGATATGAATGATTGCATGATTTACTTTCAAAGAACTCACAAATACATTACATGTTGGATGTTACTTATGATTGCTAGATGCAACTTGAAATAGTTAAATTAGTGCACAGAACGAAACTAACACAATAATCAGATAAAATAGAAGTACTGACGGGAGTTCAATACTTAGACATACATCATGTTAGGACACAGAATAAGTCCCGGAACCAAAGTTTACACTAGAATTCTATGTAGGAAAGTAAGGGTTATAATACTGCCTTCCGAGTGATGATTTAAGCACTAAAAAGTATCTGAAACACACCCTAAATGCAGAATTCTGCAGAAATCAGCAAAATTCAGCACTTTAACACAAAAATATTGTGCAGAAATAAGATCTAATTGTCCAGAATAACTTGTAAAGTGTCGGGGATGAAAACTGCCATAAAAGGTGTCTCATAATACACTAAACTGCGCAATTTAGCACCTTAACGAACCGATAACCAAACGAACAACCGGACACTACCCGAAACACCAAAATTGAACTAGAAACATTGTTTTAACATCATAAAGCTAGTAATTAACACTAAACACCATATTACATCTTAAAACACCTACACACACTTAACACCTAACTTAACATTTGAAATGTAACTAAATTAACTAACTTACCATTGAAATGCAACGATGACCCCCTGGAGACGGTCAACATAGGGGGCCCACCCCTCACCATTTTCTTGAATATAAAATTGAGTATGTAGTAAAGATACTAAACATAATACCCTTTGTGTAAACTATTGTTGGAGATTAAAAGAACATTATCACCAAACATCATCACACATATCTTCACTACATTCAAACTCACAAACATACCCTCTCCTCCTCTACAAGCTCACGGCCAAACACCCCATCTCTTCTTCTTCATTTTTCACTTCATTTCCAAGCAATCTAAGGTGTCTCTAAGGTGATTCAAGCATAGTTAGGAAGGTTTCAAACAAAGGAACTTGAAGGACCATCTCAAGGAGCTTTTACCCACCTCTTTTTTTCTTCATCTTACATCTTGATCTTCCCTAGCCCTTGTGCTAGTAGTAAGCTCTCTTGATCTTGTTTTTACACTTGATTTTAGTAATTAAAGTATGTAGTAACAAAATAATCTAAAGATCACACCAAAACAAGAAGATGAACATAAACATAAAGCTTAAAATCATGAAGATCTAAGTTGTTTAATGTGTGTGATGAACTTGTTTGATGATTTCTTGCATGTATGGTGTAGATCACCACATAAAAGCTTGCTAGATGATGATTTAAAACATGATCTAGCAAGAATGAGGATGAATCTTGAAAGATCTATGTTGATCATCCTTTATGTTAAGTATGAACTTGAATATAAACTTGATTTTGTGAAGAATGATGATTCTTACAAGATGTAGGTTGTAAAAGTAAAGGATTTGAAACATAAAAGTTCAAGAAAAATAAAGTTTACTTCATGATTTACAAGACTTGGTTTTTAAAAGAAAATAAACATATTTTATATGTTAAAATGGAGCTAGTAAAGTATGGAAAACATGAAAAATCCATGAAGATGAATTTTTGTAAAAGTGAGTTACAAGTTGTAGAGATTGAAAATTTGTGAGAATATGTTTCATGAAGTAAAAATCATGTTTTTACTGATAGTTAAACATGTTAAACATCATGTTAAAATACTACAAGGTTTTACAAAACTTCAAGTTCATACCTTCATGTAGGATTGTGTTTATGGCTCATGGTAAGTTGTAATGTTGAATGATGATGATTGATGATGAATTTTTGAAAAGAAAAAGATATGCTAATAAGCATGGAAACCTCCATTTTCAAGGGAAACTATGGCAATTTTTTTTGTAAAAATTCAACACTTAGAAAAATATTTCTAAACAAGTGCTTACAAGTAATTTTTGATCATGGTTTTAATATAAAAATTTGCCATAAAGTTTGTTATAAAAATTTAAAGTATTGGAGGTTGATTGTCAATAATAAAAATGACTAAGTATATTTAGGAAAATATATATTTAGAAGTCACAAAAATTATGTGCTACATGTATATTGCTTGTATTAGTTATACTAAAAAATTAGGAACCTTGAAAATAATATATCACACAAAAATACTAAAAATTGTAAATTGAAATATTACAAAAATCACAAGAAAATAAATATATAACTTATACCCAGATATTGGACGAATCGGATAATGGACATTGGACTATATATATATAGGGTAAGGTTCATGCGAGAACCACCTTTATTGCGAGAACCAATGTTAACACAACCTAAAAAACCTAACCCCCCCCCCCCAAGCTAAATGCTAAAATCTAAAACCACCAAACAACCTAAAAAAACCTAACCCCCATCCCCCCCCCCCCCAAAACCTAAAGCTCCCTCCCCTACCCCCCAAAAACCTAAACCCCCCCCCCCCCCCAAGCTAAAATGCTAAAAACTAAACCCCCAAGAAATAAAAAAAAAATCTAAAATTTTGTTTAAATATTTTTTATGTTAGAATCGCTACTTTTAGTAGCCAAAAAAATTTTTTGTGTGTTTTTTTGCTATTTTTAGGCATTTTTGGTTGTGTTCACATTGGTTCTCGCGGTTCTCGCAATAAAGGGTGGTTCCTAACGGATCTTTGTCCTATATATATATATATATATTCTGAAAATAAATTCGTATCTTGACAAATGTGGTAAACGGTATTTTTGAAACCGAAGAAACGACAAGATGTGAATTTTTACAACTATTATAAAATATATCATATTTTGTCAAAATAGAAAATATATTATTTTAAAGTGGAATGAAAATATATATTTTCTAGAACAACTCAAAAATATATTAATTTAGTGAAAACTAAAAATATATATTTTTTCTAACTTTAATCTTGAAAATATATTATTTTTAAGATATATGTGGAAGTATACATATTTTTATCAACTAAAATTTATAAATATTTTTCTATAAAAGTTCTCTTAAAATATGTATATTTCAAGAATATAAAGTTGGTGATTTTTAATTGTACAAAAAAAATATTCCGGAAAATTATACATAAATTAAGTATAAAATACTCAATAAATACAAGAAAATACGTATTCCTATACGTATAAATACTTACCGACATACACTACCAATACTTGACAAAATACGCAAATACAAGTATACCTATACTTGGAAAATATACATGTGAGAACCATATGACAAAACAAGTTAAAAATATATTATTTTTAACTATATTCCAAAATAATTGGATGGACATAATTTAAGTTAGAATATCCTTATTTTAACTAATATTTATATAATTTGGAATTATATAAACAACATACACCAAGCGTGTAGCTCGAAGTATACCAAAATTCCAAATAAGTCTTAATAAATAAATAAGGCTAAGAGTCGTTACACGACCTAAACGTCTAATAAAACATAGCAAGTGTGTAGGTAGTGGTACGACCCGTGAAGCGAGACTTTGAGTACACAAGACAGCTGACGCAAACTAGTGAGTTCATTTCCCCCTTTTCTCATAACTGTTTTCTGATTTATAACTTTCGGGGGTGAAATACATGTTTCAATGGTATGGTTTAGATAAGGAATGAACTGTTAGATCATGTGGATGGGTAGTATATCTCCTAAGTGCCATTAATCTAGTTAAGAACGAGGGGCAGGAGTGGTAGATCTATCGGGTGTAGCGAGCCCCACTCATGGGTCCTTGTGTGGCCGTATGTGGTGACTATGTCGTTCCTGCAAGATGGACCGGAGGAAATTCGCTAGGTTTGAGCACTTCCTACGCACCACACATATTAATGTCCTTGCAAAACATTAATGATTTGTTCATAGACGCTTTACATACCGGTTATCAAAGGAATACTCTCAAATGTTTACAAGTTTATACGAGCTCACATAAAAACATATGAACTCACTCAACTTTTGTTGATGTTTTCAAATTACATGTATTTCAGGAAACTAAATGGATCTTGCGGCGTTGGAAATGATTTCATGAAGTGATTTACAAGAATATATGTCATCCTATTTTGAAGGGTTTGATTTGTATATCTTATCCTGGATATGATATATGGAACAAAGCCTTGGTTTACTAGTCTTTTGTTAAAAGTCCATGTGTGGAACTTAATCTCTTTTAGGTGGTTTGTAACTTAACATGAAGTTTGTTGGTTGAAACTTAACAACTTGTGTTTGAAATATTTTTTTAAAACTTATGAATGGATGAACATCACAGTTTGATCATGTAGTTGTTTATTATATTTGAATGCAATGAAACTGATCAAGTCATACGCACACGCTTCTGCAAAAGTTAGGGTGTGACAGGTTGGTATCAGAGCTTCGATTGTAGTGAACTAGGATTCCTTCTCGAGTCTAGACTACAATCACTAGGATTCTCTCACAAAAACATTTTTACAAGCAACAAAATATTTTTCATTGCATTTACGAAAAACGCCAAGATCCAGGGAACAAACATTTTTTTTTCAAAGGAAAAACAAGCAAGGACATTAGTTGATTGTATAGTCTACATGAGGTGGACTTGCCAAACTAGAAATGACCCACGTAGGAACAACGTGAATACATGTGATATGATGCCTTCCTTTTCCTGTATATACTAAGTAATAATAATTAATATATGTACATATGCTATGATTTTATGTTACAGGTACTCCTGTCTTCATCAAAGAGCAGCGGACTGTCCGAGGAGCACGATCCGATGGTGATCGTCTCCGATGACGAGATAGCACCTATGCCAGAGATCTTCACCTCTGACTCCGAGAGCGACTCAGAGATGCTGTCGGGCGACGATGATGACTTTCAGCCCTTTGCCCTACCGGACTTCGGAGATGACATCCCATTTATCGATGATGTTCTTGCTTTCCCCTTACCGATTCATGACCAGCTTATCATCGGGCACCCCGATAGTGAGCATCTAGTAGAGCCTATCCTGATTGATGTTGTTCCACTCGCTGCCATTCCTGTGGAGGATTGGCCTTTTGCTGTTGACCTTGATGATGATCTTGCTTTTCCTGAGGTAGATCACCCTGATGACGATCAGGGTGATGGTGAGGTGGACGACATTGCTATCCTAGACATACCCTCTCCTGTTGTATCCGTCATAGACATTTCTTCTGACTCAGACCCTGATCCAGGAGTCAGCAACTCCTTCGAGTATGTGACCTCATCAGCCCTACTTGCTGCTGGAGTTAGGGCTTATCCTACCGGTGATGACGACGATGCCATGTCAGTTGCACCTTCCTCTCCTATCCGTGTTCCTACACCCCCACATGCCCATGATCACATGTCCGATCCCGTTTCAGCTCCCATTGATTTACCTCCCATGTCACCACCTAGCTTGTAACACCCCGTACTCTCGATCCCAATCAACGAGAGAAGGGTGTTTTATTTCTATTATTATTATTACCACCATCATATAATACGTACTATTATCACTATCTAATAAATAATAACAACTGCGTCAAGAGGAACGTATCGTTTAAACAACAAACCCGAGCCGAACATCCACTTTAAATATAAATATAATTCTCGTTATATTTGATTGTAGATTACACGGGCTCGTTAGTTGGATAAAATACATGTAATTTTATATGGATCCATACGCTCTTGGGCCGAGCCCAACCCAACTCACCTAAAACTTAAACCCTAGTCTATATAAATAATTTATACCCTCTCACCCTCTTTTAATTATCAAAACCAAAACCCTACGTACACACTGCAGCACAGCCGCATGACCCCCTCTTCTCTAATCTCCGACCATCGAAGATATATTCCGGCCAGCTCTCCAGCGATGTTTCACAGCAAGCCAAACACACCCCTGAAACCCATACCCTTCTTGTACCATCCTTCACCTCTGAAAGTTGAAGGGAGAGAGTGAGAACGAAGCTGGTCAGCCTACGGTAACAGCAGCGTCGCCGTCAGCGGTGACGATGACGGTGGTGTTTCCGGTCAAACGAAGACACGGGAGGGCATCAGTTGACGATGGTTGTTGGTGCTGGACCCCGGCGACGAGAACTACGACAGCCATGACTCGAGCAGCAGGTAGGTGTCTAGGTGTGTCTTATGTTACGAGATTTTAAGTATATGTATACATGAGTGTTAGCTGTTTGTTTGACATCCATAAGGTTCAAAAGATTGTGTGAGATTGTTCGAAATTGTTGAAAAGAATGATTATGGGCTGTTGATGTAATATATATAGTGTTAATAGCTGATGCATAGGACGATGATATGATAATTGCCATACACTTAAGTTGGATAATTAAATGATGAGTTCTAACGAAGGTTATGATGATTGGTTGATTTAGTATGATTTTTGTTGGTGTAAACTGTTTGTTTAAAAGATATGTGTAAACATGAAGCTGTATTTTCATGATAGGTACAAGTAGCTAAGTTTAGGGTACAACCTGGTAAAGCATCCTAGGAATACATGTTAGAATAATTAAAAGGGGGAGATGTTGTGATATTGTAAGGATGAATGATGGAATGATTATTAATGTTTTGTCTCTTTCGGTTGAATTGAAAAGGTGAAATGATTGTGTGTTATTACCTACAACCACACCTGATCGCACAGTTTATGTCCGGTCCCACCATTTGTTACATACATTATGTTTTGATCGCACACTAGTAAAGTGGGCCCCCCCTCATTTTGAAACATAAAAATTAACACACTATTCAATGGAGTCGCACACTTGTTTAAAAGGAGCCGTACACTCCTTGATAGGCCACACATACAGATTACTATGGATCCTACACAGTTTGGGCTGCATAAGGCCCAGTTGGGCCGCACAGTGTTGGATTTCCATGTATAGTCGCACACCATGCTTTATATCGCACACTTGGGATGTTGGGTCACGGTCTAAATTTCATATAACCACACACTATAACTGGCCCCACCACTTAATTGGCACATTGATTTTAAATGATGGCCGCACACTGTTTGATCACTTCCTTAACTGGACTTAATCGGACACTTGATTTTGGTCGCACAAGTAAATTCCAACCGTACACTATATTGACTGGTCCTACTATTGTTCCTTGATGTTGATCGCACAAATGGGTTTGAAATGCACAGTCCCTTCTATTGGGCAACACTATTTAGGCCAGTATGTTAGTTATACTCTATTTCGTGCAAACTGTTGCTGATGCTACACATGACGGTACAAAATGCGTGATGGCTATTTCTTGTACACTGCTTATGGACTACATGATTGTGACACACGGTGATTTACGACTCTTAATTATGTGGTTAACAGGCAATTAACGCGATAATAAATAGTGATTAAGACGAAGATTGACTTAATTAGGCCTTTGGAGTGCCTAGGAACGTCTATACGACTTTACAGTGCGCGAACGGTGACTTACAGAGAAACCTGCTGGATGATAAGCGACAACGGATTGAAACCGAACAGAATACTGACAACGCCAATAAATATTGAATTTTTACGACATATTTTAGCTTCGTAATTATATTTTAGTGACTACAGTCGAAACTGGATCGAAAAACGGATTAAAGACGCTAACGATGTAATTTTACGTGATTATTACCGTTATCGACGCACAAATGCGACTACTACAGATACCGACACTATTTTTACATGATTTTGACTCCGAAATATTATTTTAATAAGCTACGGTGATTTCGGATCATAAAAACATGTCTCGTAGGAATTACAGGCCACTTACACAGTAGATGGGCTTGTGGGCCTTGGGCCCAAGCCCAAAACCCACAAGCCTAAACCTACACATTATATATTAAATCTTACAAAATCTGTTGAAAATCCATAAAATCTTACTAAATCTTAGCAAAATTCTTCTAAAATCCCTACAAGATTTTACCCAATCTCAACGAGATCTTCTTTCCTATTTTTTTTTCTATATAACTAAACATACACACACAACTAATGTGCAGACATCAAACCCTTATTCCCTTCCCTCTCCCTCTCGAATTCATTAGAGCAGAACAACACTCACACAAAACAAGTATGCACATCTGGTTCATCCCCTTCCTCTCGATACCCTCGACAGCCCCCCTGCTCCTCTCTACTCCGGCGCAACACAAGAGCAGAGCCGGTTAAACGGTTGGCTACCGGTGGTTAACCTTGTCGGACAAGACACCCACACCCCCGGCTCCCCTTCCCGATAACATCCACCAGCAGACGACCCCCCCCCCCTCCGATTAGCAAGACGGACCACCACCACTGTCCGGTGGTGGTGTGGCGACGGTAACGAGCAGAGAGAGATAGGATAGTGAACAGAGGAGAGAGAGGGTGACCGGGAAGAGAGAGAAGAGTCGAAGAGGAGAGAGAGAGAAACGGCGCGGTGCTGTTTTCCGGCGACGATCCACCGTCAGCGGCGGAGCCGCGACAGCTGTGGTGGTGCTGTTGTTCCGACAAGCTGCTAAGGTCAACAAAGGTGATCTCCGGTTCAGATTCGGTGCAACGGGTTCAGGTATGTGGTTCCAGTTGGTTCTTAGTTCGAGCTCCTCGGTCAGATTCATTGTAGTTCGGGTTTTGCAGCGGGTCGGTGGGTCAACAGGTTCAGGATCGGGATTCGGGTTATGTTTGGTTCAGTCAACAAAGTCAACTGGTCAGCGGGTTCGGTTTCGGGTCAGGCGGTTCAGGTCAACACGGGTCTTGGTTCAGTTCGGGTGGCTCGAGTTTCGCCGCGCGGTCGGTTCAGGTCAACTCAGCGAGTTGACTCAGTCAACTCAGCCGGTCAACACAGTTGACCCGGTCAACTCGGTCAACACGTTTGGCGTCTCGACACGAAGATTTGGTAAAGGATTTAGCGCGAATATTATTTACGTTAGTTATTCCCTATTTTTATTACGTGATAACGAGCTCGAACCGGTTGATTATATTTTACGTTTGATATATTTTGTTTATGTTGACTATTGAATCTCGATTGAATCTTGTTAAAATAACGACAACTTATGTTGTCGGGGTGGCCCAAAAACAGAGGAAACTCTGCCCGTTTTTCGAGAAAATCCGTAAAAAGTAACATGTTTTATTAGAAGACAAAACCTTTCAGATTCAAATGATTTTATAAATGTATATACAACCACGTATTTGATTTGACGACGCCTTATAACCTACACAAAATTAAGATGATAACTTTTCAAGGAAAATGTTTTCTAAATAACGGAATTCGGTATTCTTTTGTAAATTAAATATAACTATTTTTGTTTGGTTTAATCATCGAATCTCGGAAACGCTTTTATAAAAATAAATATATTCTATATATTTATTTCAAATATCAAACGACACGACGATCCTTTTACTAAAACAAATATAGTTTACATATTTATTTCCGAAGTTCCTGT
Source organism: Helianthus tuberosus (assembly GCA_030545235.1). Lineage (NCBI taxonomy): Eukaryota > Viridiplantae > Streptophyta > Magnoliopsida > Asterales > Asteraceae > Helianthus > Helianthus tuberosus. The sequence goes on from CM060416.1 coordinate 91,315,391, forward strand.
TCTTTGTTGGACCCATGTTAACTTAGTCACATTAGCGACTGTACCTATACGTCTTGTTTCCTTTGACATCAATTTTTGAAACACATTTCTTTTAAACCGTTGGGTTCTTATTGTTGAGGAAGGTCATTAAATTCACATGATTCGAATAAGTCTTTTTTCGATTACGCAATCATTCACTTTGTTATTATTCAGACTTACCTGCGAACAACACAATTCTGGGGAGATAACATAGTCTAAATTTCGAGGACGAAATTTCTGTAACAAGGGGAGAATGTGACAACCGGTGATTTACGACTTTTAATTACATGATTAACAGGCAATTAACGCGATAATAAATAGTGATTAAGACGAAGATTGACTTAATTAGGCCTTTGGAGTGTCTAGGAACGTCTATACGACTTTACAGTGTGCTAACGGTGACTTACAGAGAAACCTGCTAGATGATAAGCGACAAGGGATTGAAACCGAACAGAATACTGACAACGCCGACAAATATTGAATTTTTACGACATATTTTAGCTTCGTAATTAAATTTTAGTGACTACAGTCGAAACCGGATCGAAAAACGGATTAAAGACGGTAATGATGTAATTTTACGCGATTATTACCGTTATCGACGCACTAACACGACTACGACGGATACCGACACTATTTTTACACGATTTTGACTCTGAAATATTATTTTAATAAGCTACGGTGATTTCAGATCTTAAAAACATGTCTCGTAGGAATTACGGGCCACTTACACAGGAGATGGGCTTGTGGGCCTTGGGCCCAAGCCCAAAACCCACAAGCCTAAACCTACACATTATATATTAAATCCTTACAAAATCTGTTGAAAATCCATAAAATCTTACTAAATCTTAGCAAAATCCTTCTAAAATCCCTACAAGATTTTACCCAATCTCAACAAGATCTTCTCTCCTATTTTTTTTCTATATAACTAAACATACACACACAACTAATGTGCAGACATCAAACCCTTATTCCCTTCCCTCTCCCTCTCGAATTCATTAGAGCAGAACAACACACACACAAAACAAGTATGCACATCTGGTTCATTCCCTTCCTCTCGATACCCTCGACAACCCCCCCTGCTCCTCTCTACTCCGGCGCAACACAAGACCGGAGCCAGTTAAACGGCCGGCTGCCGGTGGTTAACCTCGTCAGACAAGACACCCACACCCCAGTTCCCCTTCCCGATAACATCCACCAGCAGACGACCCCGCCCCCTCCGATTAGCAAGACGGACCACCACCACTGTCCGGTGGTGGTGTGGCGACGGTAACGAGTAGAGAGAGACGGGAGAGTGAACAGAGGAGAGAGAGGGTGACCGGGAAGAGAGAGAAGAGTCGAAGAGGAGAGAGAGAGAAACGGCGCGGTGCCGTTTTTCGGCGATGATCCGTCGTCAGCGGCGGAGCCGCGACGGCTGTGGTTGTGCTGTTGTTCCGACAAGCTGCTCAGGTCAGCAGAGGTGATCTCCGGTTCAGATTCGGTGCAACGGGTTCAGGTATGTGGTTCCAGTTGGTTTTTAGTTCTAGCTCCTCAGTCAGATTCATTGTAGTTCGGGTTTTGCAGCGGGTCGGCTGGTCAACAGGTTCGGGATCGGGATTCGGGTTATGTTTGGTTCAGTCAACAAAGTCAACTGGTAAGCGGGTTCGGTTTCGGGTCAGGCGGTTCAGGTCAACACGGGTCTTGGTTCAGTTCGGGTGGCTTGAGTTTCGCGGCGCGGTCGGTTCAGGTCAACTCAGCAAGCTGACTCGGTTAACTCAGCCAGTTGACCCAGTCAACTCAGCCAGTCAACAAAGTTGACCCGGTCAACTCGGTCAACACGTTCGGCGTCTCGACATGAAGATTCGGTAAAGGATTTAGCGCGAATATTATTTACGTTAGTTATTCCCTATTTTTATTACGTGATAACAGCTCGAACCGGTTGATTATATTTTACGTTTGATATATTTTGTTTATGTTGACTATTGAATCTTGTTAAAATAACGACAACATATGTTGTCGGGGTGGCCCAAAAACAGAGGAAACTCTGCCCGTTTTTCGATAAAATCCGTAAAAAGTAACGTGTTTTATTAGAAAACAAAACCTTTCGGATTCAAACGATTTTATAAACGTATATACAACCACGTATTTGATTTGATGACGCCTTATAACCTACACAAAATTAAGATGATAACTTTTCAAGGAACATGTTTACTAAATAACGGAATTCGGTATTCTTTTGTAAATTAAATATAACTATTTTTGTTTGGTTTAATCATCGAATCTCGGAAACGCTTTTATAAAAATAAATATATTCTATATATTTATTTCGAATATCAAACGACACGATGATCCTTTTACTAAAACAAATATAGTTTACATATTTATTTCCGACACAAACAAATCAATTCTCTTACAAAATAAATATAGTTATATATTTATTTTCAAACATCGAACTATTTGGATTCTTTTACTAAAATAAATATAATTTATATATTTATTTCAAATATCGTACCACACGAATCCCTTTATAAAAATAAATATAGTTTTATATTTATATCAAACTTCAAACAACTCGATGATACTTTCGCAAAATAGATATAACTTTTTATATTTATTACAAACTGCGAAACGGCATATACGCATACTTTGACGAATATATACAAGACGCATTATATGATACGAGTTTGTAATATGATATTTTCATATAAATATTCTTTTTGTACATGTACGACTACTCGAGACGGCTAACGCAATTTCAACGATATATTTATATATTTTTATATAAATATTTATTCATTTTTAAATCTCTCGAGAATCAAGTCTTTTCATGACTTATTGATTATTATCGACAATAAATGATACTTATCAAATATGACTTAATCATTTCCGATAAGTTAACTACTTACCGTTGAATCGTTCGACTAACGATTCGGTAGAGCTCGGGGACACGTAGTTTAGTTACTGCGTTATTTAGAAACTTATAAGATATTTCGTATTAGGAATATTGTAGAATGCACGCTAGCGAGACTCATCTTGGAAACGACATCACGAAGTCGTAATTAGCTATCTTTGCACAAGGCAATTCAGGTGAGTTCATAACCCCACTTTTTACGGTTTTACATTCTTGTAATTGTTTTCGGGGTGGAAAGACATGCACGTTTTGCAAGAACATACAAAGTTTTTGAACGAACGAAAACTCATATTTCTAAATCATGTTACGAATGGATTTCGAGGAAACTCAAATGGTTTACGAACGATTATACTAAATATACCAGTTTTACAAAACAAATGCGTATTATCGAAATGTGAATGATTTTCATGACTAGGGATGGATCGTCTGGTGATAATATAGAGAGACTGGGGAGGTTCAGCCTTAGAGGCTGGGGTAAAATACATGTTACAATTATACAGACATTTTTATACATGGTATGGTTAGCTTAAGGAGGGTCTTTTCATACATTGTTATCATACACCGTTAGATCATGTGAGTGGGTAGGCTGCTACTAAAGGCCATTAATCCTCGTCGTAGGACCAAGGGACATGAGTGATAGATCTATTTGGGTGTGGCGAGCCACACCCATGAGGCCGGGGCGGCCCATAGTGGTGACTGTGTCTTACAGCCGAGGCCCGGTACAAATTTGCTAGGTTTGAGTCTTCCTGCATCACTTCACACATATCAATGGCCTTGCAAACCATTGGTGATCTCTTTTTTTTCCTTATTGCTACATACCAGGGACTTTCATACATCGTGCAAGGGTTATACATACATCGTTTACAAAGTTTTTATACAAATTCAAAGCATAGGGATTATGCGGGCATGAAGTCAAAGTCAGGGTGGGCATTGACGGTTATACAAATTTTACAAATACAAGAGTTTACAAATACATGGTTCTACGAACATAATGCGTTACAAATACGAAGTTATACGAATACAAATGTAACAACTGTGCTTGTAATCACTATGAACAGTTCTATTATCAATAAAACAATGTTATTTGATCCCAATGTTTGTTTGATTGTGTTTTACATTTTTCATGTTTTGACTTTTGTTCAATTCCAAACTCTACATCACTTTCTGGAGAGTTATACGCAAACTAGTGCGTAAACGTACTCAGTTTAATGCGAGAAATACTCTGGAACATCAACATATACTCAACATACCTTAAATAACCTTTACATAACTTAGAAATAAGTTTTAAAGGCTTTGGTATGGCAAAAACAAGTTAATTCGCTTACAGGGACTAAATATGACAAACTGCGAAAGTATGTCAATTTGAACTGTAACGAACATTCCGGAACATGACCATAAGTTAAACACACCTTAAATATCCTTTACATAGCTTAGAAATAGGCTTTGAGGGGTTTGGTGTGCTAAAATAAACTTTTGGGTCATTCAGGGACTAAAAGTGTCAAAAAGTGCACAAGTTTGCATTTTCGCGCATAACTTACGTTCTGAATACATCCGGACATCCAAAAATTTATGTAAGCATGACTGTATTTTATTTTAGTGTTCGCCATAAGAAAAATCCATTCGTCGCGTCATTTGGATCGTTTTTCGCGCTTATGCGCATTCCGTCGTAATTAAGCGAACATCGCGATCGTACGGCCAAACGAACCGACATCCTAGATATTTTTGAGCATGTTTTGAGTTCCCTATACTTTAACTTCATTTTAGAGCCTTGAAATGAGGTTAACGGGGTTCAAACGCATCGAAAATCGCTTAAACACGTGCAGGGACCATTTCTGCCAAGTTTGAAACAATTCTGAATCAGGGAGGCAGTAGCGTAGCGCTAGCCCTAAGGGCCTACCCGTCGCGCTACGCGACTGCTTGATCAGATCAGAAAATTGTAATTTACAGCTGTTAACAGCTATTTCCCACTCCTAATCTCAATTCCAAGTGTCAATACCTTATGGTGAGTGTCCAATTAACCCACCATAACTTTCCGACACATGTACGGATGCGATTAAGGCACGATATTCGACAAACGATCCTAACGGTGGACCTTTTACTATAAATACCCCATCACCCCATTGTTCATAATCACTAGAAATTTGATTTGAGAAACTCTAAGTTGAAACGTTTGTTTCATACCTGAGATTTTTGAATCGAGTTTAGCATTCGGGGACCCTTCGTAAGTATTCTTTCGTTCTTTTCCTTATTTTACTGCTTTTCGAGTCAGAAAGTCAAACTTTGTTTGACTTTCAGCGTTGACCAGTAATGGTCAATGCGAAGTTCGTTTGAACTTCGCAACGTGAGTGTAATCACGTTGGTTATAGTCCCTTGGGACTATGCCTACTGATTACCACGTTGTCTAGGGTCGTAGGGTAAGCGATCTGATCCATCGCTTATACCTTCGAACCCGACCCATTTGGTCGATCATTAGGATCCGACCAAACACATTAGGTGACCATAGTAGGTAGGGAATAACCTTCCGAGGTTATACCCTATGGTCACATCGTTTAAGTAGTTGTATGATAGGTAGTTTATATGCCTTAGGTAAATTACCAGAATACCCTTTTCATGTATAATTGGTAATTAAGCATATGTAACCTAAACTTTTGTCACATAACGAATTATGTAACATGTTTAGGCATATAACACTTGTCGTGGGACTAGTTAGGCGGTCCGAACGCGTTTCACGCGCACGATGCGTTAAAGTAGCATAAGCTACCTAAACGGATCATAATGGGTCAATAAGACTAAGGTTAAGTTTCATTTAGTATGTAGGCTTTGTTAAACTATATCACGTGAGTTCCTACACTCATTTGGTTTACAAACCCTAATGCTACCCAGTCTTCCGAGATAGGTCCGGTTTATTAACATAGTTACCTATATTAGGTGCCGTTTGATTCCGAGATCTATAGCATTACTTGGTGGTTATCTTTATACAACTGAGCAATCTCAAGTGAGTACATAGACCCCTCTTTTACTGTTTTCCAAACTGTTTTGGGGTGGAACACATGTGCCTACTTGTTACTTTCATGCTTTCCTGTTTTCACATCATATACATGCTATGTTCGTTAGTACATTATAGTATATGATTTCATTACATCTTATGCTAGGTGTGCCCATTGTGTGCATTACTTAGTACATTGTTTTACATTACATTTTATGCTAGGTGTGCCCATTGTGTGCATTACTTAGTACATTGTTTTACATTACATTTTATGCTAGGTGTGCCCATTGTGTGCATTACTTAGTACATTGTTTTACATTACATTTCATGCTAGGTGTGCCCATTGTGTGCATTACTTAGTACATCGTTTTACATGACATTTCACGCTATGTATGTTCATTTGATTACATACTTAGTGCATTATTTTCACATGCTTACATTTTGGTATGACATTTGGTTTGTTTACATGGGACAATACATTCATTAACACCGATCATGCCGTTCGTTAGTAGGTAGTGGTACCATAGGAATTGACAACTCCCGTTCCGGACGTCCCAGGGAAAGGGGATGAAAGGAATGACCGAATTCGATGATATAAGACAGATAGACCTTTAATTTGTTTAAAGGGTTTATCACCACAGTCGCAAGGCTTGGATGTATGCATTTTCACAATACCGCATAAATGTTCATATTAAATAGTTGCATGCATTTACACAAAACATAGCTTTGATTTAAACCAAGTTTTACTTCAATACTTTGTTTTTGTGCATATGGTTTAGTTGAGACATTTCATGTAACACCTGTGTCATTTCAACCATCAAACAAATGCCAAACCAATGAAATATTGTATTTCATGCTTGGGATTTGTAAAAATATGTGTATCGTTTACACATATCAACTCTTGTTCGATTTCAAGCTCTAAATCGCTTTCTGGAAGGTTATACGCGCACTGATGTGTAGATATAACCAGTTTAATCCAACGAACACTCCGGAATAGTGAAATAGGCTTAACATACCTTAAATAACCTTTACATAACTTATATATAAGTTTTGGAAGGTTTGGTGTGGTGAAATCAAGTTTAATCGCTTACAGGGACTAAAGTTGACAAACTGCGAAAGTATGCCAATTTGAACTGTAACAGACATTCCGGAACATGACCATAAGTTAAACATACTATAAATATCCTTTACATAGCTTAGAAATAGGCTTTGAGGGGTTCGGTGTGCTAAAATAAACTTTTGGGTCATTCAGGGACTAAAAGTGTCAAAAAGTGCACAAGTTTGCATTTTCGCGCATAACTTACGTTCTGAATACATCCGGACATCCAAAAATTTATGTAAGCACTAAAATATTTTATTTTAGTGTTCGCCATAAGAAAAATCCATTCGTCACGTCATTTGGATCGTTTTTCGCATTCGGGACCAGATTCGATGTATTAGCCGTTGTTTAATTCACAACCACACATTCTAAACTTGCTTAGTCAGCGGATAAGGATGGAATTTTGGTACCATAAATTTGCAACACATGTATGGATGGAATTTAAACACCTAAACACCATAACTTTGCAACACATGTATGGATGGAATTTAAACACCTAAACACCATAACTTTTCAACACATGTACGGATGGGATTAAGGCACGTTTTCCATGAAACGATCTTAACGGTTCAGGTATTCCTATAAATACCCCATACCCCCCATTGCTAAAATCACTAGAAACTTGATTTGAGAAACTCTAAGTTGAAACATTTGTTTCATACCTGAGATTTTTGAATCGAGTTTAGCATTCGGGGACCCTTCGTAAGTATTCTTTCGTTCTTTTCCTTATTTTATTGCTTTTCGAGTCAGAAAGTCAAACTTTGTTTGACTTTCAGCGTTGACCAGTAATGGTCAATGCGAAGTTCGTTTGAACTTCGCAACGTGAGTGTAATCACGTTGGTCATAGTCCCTTGGGACTATGCCCACTGATTACCACGTTGTCTAGGGTCGTAGGGTAAGCGATCTGATAAATCGCTTATACCTCGAACCCGACCCATTTGGTCGATCATTAGGATCCGACCAAACACATTAGGTGACCATAGTAGGTAGGGAATAACCTTCCGAGGTTATACCCTATGGTCACGTCGTTTGAGTAGTTGTATGATAGGTAGTTTATATGCCTTAGGTAAATTACCAGAATACCCTTTTCATGTATAATTGGTAATTAAGCATATGTAACCTAAACCTTTGTCACATAACTGATTATGTAACATGTTTAGGCATATAACACTTGTCATAGGGCTAGTTAGGCGGTCCGAACGCGTTTCACGCGAACGACGCGTTAAAGTAGCATAAGCTACCTAAACGGGTCGTAATGGGTCGTAGACACTTAGGTTAAGTTTCATTTAGTATGTAGGCTTTGATTAACCATATCACATGAGTTCCTACACTCATTTGGTTTACAAACCCTCATGCTACCCAGTCTTCCGATTTAGGTCCGGTTTATTAATGTAGTTACCTATATTAGGTGCCGTTTGATATTCCGCGATCTCTAGCATTGCTTGGTGGTTATCCTAGGACTTCTGAGCAATCTCAAGTGAGTACATAGACCCCTCTTTTACTGTTTTCCAAACTGTTTTGGGGTGGAACACATGTGCCTACTTATTACTTTCATGCTTTCCTGTTTTAACATCATATACTGCTATGTTCGTTAGTACATTATAGTACATGATTTTATGACATTTCATGCTAGGTGTGCCCAATTGTGTGCATTACTTAGTACATCGTTTTACATGACATTTTGACATAGACATTCGACATAGACATTTCGGCATAGACATTTTAACATGATTGACATTTGATCATGCATTTCCCACAAAACATAACTTTGATTTAAACCAAGTTTTACTTCAATACTTTGTTTTGTGCATATGGTTTAGTTGAGACATTTCACTTGCCATACATGACATTTTGACATAGACATTTGACATGGATATTTGACATAGACATTTGACATGGATATTAGACATAGACATTTTGATATGATTTACATCTTGACATGAACACTTTGACATATTACCCAATACATTTGACAATTGATTTAAACATAGACTTCTTACATTGGTTAGTTTGGTTTGATTAAGTGATTAAGTAACGATGCGTGTGTAATATGATACAAGCATGGTGGATACGCCGCTGGTACTTCCTATATATAAGTGTTTGTATGGTATTACATATCGTAGCGTTATTTGAATCATTTCAGTTTGAGACATATAACATTTTATACAAATAACATACTTTTCACAAGACATTGTTTTACAAACAACTTATCTTATACAAATCCATTTTACTATGGTTATTCATTTAACCATACATTATTCACTTATTTATACATATCATCTGAACTCATTGTTTTTCAAATGATTTACAAAACAAAGCAAATAACAAGGTTCATGACTAAACATTTTCTCAAACATAAGTCATGAAACCTATTTTCACAAAACCTATGTATCTCACAGGCATTTTTATGCTGACGTACCTATTTTCACATGTGTTTTTCAGGAACTGTTGCATAAGATGATCAAGATACACATAGGCAGACTTGGGCTTTAGTGACAATAAAAGATACAAGACTAGTTAATTATGTTGTATTTCTTTGTTTGTTAAGACATTGTAACACCTTTAATCAATAAAACGAAACTTCAATTGCCATGGATTTGAAACAATTAATTCTGTTACAACACTCCCCGACATTTCCGCCACGTTTTGTATGTTCCACGTGGTCGGGGTGTGACAGAAAAGATGGTATCAGAGCCAATGGTTATAGGGAATTAGGTTATTAGTAATGCTTTGACCTAGTCTATAACTTTCTTAGGACCCTAACGCGAGTTTACTTGCGTTTAGTCATAAAACAATACCGTCGCCTATCCTTAGGCGACGACCACAACTAGAACATAAATTTCAAAACCACTTTGAAAACTAATCATCTGTTCTAGGATGATTGATTACTAGGTTTTGAACCCTCTATTGTAAGGTTTTGAACTCTCTATTATAAGGTTTTGAACCCTTTGAATTTTCAAAATCTCGTCAAGGTTTTGGGTTTTAAATAATGTGAACACGTGCAAACTGGAAGGGTGAATGCCTGTATTCTGGGTTTTCTGTCTAGGCAAGCACTTCGTATACATCTCATCAGACGCGAGACCAGTTGTGGTTACCTGGGAATTCTTGGGATGAGTGTTCACTTATAGGCGAGCATGTCTTCGCGATACATTATATTGACCCATTTACTTTGATTAGTCACTGTCTCATTTGTTTGCCTTTGGTAACAAACAAATGGTCACAATCTTCATACGTTGTCATTTTCTCTCGACTATCTTTCCCTTGTTTCCTCCCATGTCTTCTATTTTCTTCATGGTGCCTCTTCATCGCAACAACAATGTCCGAACCAGGTGCTGCAATTACCCAGCGAATAGGCGTCGTACTCCAGAGGACCGTTGACTTAGCTATCACCATGACTCGCCTCAGGGATGAAGCCGTAAGGGAACTGCTCCTTGGTGCAATCAATGCAACTGTCATCATCCAAACCAAATACCCTGTTTCAAATGTACCCACGGTGGACGATGGAGACATTTGGTTAACATGTGCCGCTTTGCAATCTAGAGCAAAGCTGTTGCAAATCCTGCTGCTGCTCAACCTTCAAACTCTGCTTCATATGTCGCTTGACATATTTGGCGCCTCAACCTCATGAACTTTCTACCTTGTGTATCGAATTAAGCACGCCTTGTGCAAGGTGTCGGAACACCTCTCGTTACACAAATTCCAAAATCCATGTAGGATCTTTCTATCCTCATAATTAGATCCTTGTGGATGGGTATCATTCATCGGAATCCTTAATTGAATTCTTTGTATGATTCAATACGTACATCACAATTCAATAAGGACAAAGCCGAATTCCTTTTAAGATTATCCTATCTTCATAGATAGATTCTTGAAATGATTAAAGTGCCAAATGAAATCCACGAATTGGATTCCTGGTGTACTTTAAGTATCCGCGTCCAAAGATAACAAGTTAATAACCAAGTTAAACAACTATGTGATTATGTGCTTATGTGTTTCCTTTTATGTTTTTGTGTGATCCAAATTCTTGTCATTCAAATCCTCGTAGAATCTTCCATATCTTTGGGTGCTATATTAAATCCTCAACGGGCTTGTACGTAATAGTAAAGACCCTTGGATTATATTGTACCATTCCATAATTAGATCCGGAGAGGTCTAGGTAAACAGATTGATCCAAAAATCTGGTTAGGAATATCATGTGATGATATAGCTGAAAGGACTCCTTGGTGGCCTAATTTAAAAGGATCCTTTGTTGATCTAATTAAAAGGACCCTATGGTAGTCTAGTCACACTCATCACAGGTTTGATTATCCTCCCCACAAACATTTCAAGACAAGTTGTGCGGACTATGCAAGGAATTGCATAATTATGGATGCATACATAATTATGGAATTCAGTGCACAGAAACCACAGCGAATTTTGTCATGTGTCTAGAGTCTATTCCGTTCATTTTTGTTTCTGAAGATGTAAAATGACTATTCTGTTCATTTTTGTTTCTGAGGATGTAAAATGACTATTCCGTTCATTTTTGTTTCTGAAGATGTAAAATGACTATTCTGTTCATTTTTGTTTCTGAAGATGTAAAATGACTATTCCGTTCATTTTTGTTTCTGAAGATGTAAAATGACTATTCCGTTCATTTTTGTTTCTGAAGATGTAAAATGACTATTCCGTTCATTTTTGTTTCTGAAGATGTAAAATGACTATTCCGTTCATTTTTGTTTCTGAAGATGTAAAATGACTATTCCGTTCATTTTTGTTTCTGAAGATGTAAAATGACTATTCCGTTCATTTTTGTTTCTGAAGATGTAAAATGACTATTCCGTTCATTTTTGTTTCTGAAGATGTAAAATGACTATTCCGTTCATTTTTGTTTCTGAAGATGTAAAATGACTATTCCGTTCATTTTTGTTTCTGAAGATGTAAAATGACTATTCCGTTCATTTTTGTTTCTGAAGATGTAAAATGACTATTCCGTTCATTTTTGTTTCTGAAGATGTAAAATGACTATTCCGTTCATTTTTGTTTCTGAAGATGTAAAATGACTATTCCGTTCATTTTTGTTTCTGAAGATGTAAAATGACTATTCTGTTCATTTTTGTTTCTGAAGATGTAAAATGACTATTCTGTTCATTTTCTGTTTCTGAATAATGCCTGTTGAAAATAACTCCGTTCATTTTTCATTTCTGGAAAATGTTCATTAAAGAGAAATTACAGGGTTATGTCTTGTTCATCTTTGATGGTTATTTAACACAAAGTCACAAATAGACTCCTACGAATGAATTTCGGGACGAAATTTCCTAAAGTAGGGGAGACTGTAACACCTGTGTCATTTCAACCATCAAACAAATGCCAAACCAATGAAATATTGTATTTCATGCTTGGGATTTGTAAAAATATGTGTATCGTTTACACATATCAACTCTTGTTCGATTTCAAGCTCTAAATCGCTTTCTGGAAGGTTATACGCGCACTGATGTGTAGATATAACCAGTTTAATCCAACGAACACTCCGGAATAGTGAAATAGTCTTAACATACCTTAAATAACCTTTACATAACTTATATATAAGTTTTGGAAGGTTTGGTGTGGTGAAATCAAGTTTAATCGCTTACAGGGACTAAAGTTGACAAACTGTGAAAGTATGCCAATTTGAACTGTAACAGACATTCCGGAACATGACCATAAGTTAAACATACTATAAATATCCTTTACATAGCTTAGAAATAGGCTTTGAGGGGTTCGGTGTGCTAAAATAAACTTTTGGGTCATTCAGGGACTAAAAGTGTCAAAAAGTGCACAAGTTTGCATTTTCGCGCATAACTTACGTTCTGAATACATCCGGACATCCAAAAATTTATGTAAGACTAAAATATTTTATTTTAGTGTTCGCCATAAGAAAAATCCATTCGTCACGTCATTTGGATCGTTTTTCGCATTCGGGACCAGATTCGATGTATTAGCCGTTGTTTAATTCACAACCACACATTCTAAACTTGCTTAGTCAGCGGATAAGGATGGAATTTTGGTACCATAACTTTGCAACACATGTATGGATGGAATTTAAACACCTAAACACCATAACTTTGCAACACATGTATGGATGGAATTTAAACACCTAAACACCATAACTTTTCAACACATGTACGGATGGGATTAAGGCACGTTTTCCATGAAACGATCTTAACGGTTCGGGTATTCCTATAAATACCCCATACCCCCCATTGCTAAAATCACTAGAAACTTGATTTGAGAAACTCTAAGTTGAAACATTTGTTTCATACCTGAGATTTTTGAATCGAGTTTAGCATTCGGGGACCCTTCGTAAGTATTCTTTCGTTCTTTTCCTTATTTTATTGCTTTTCGAGTCAGAAAGTCAAACTTTGTTTGACTTTCAGCGTTGACCAGTAATGGTCAATGCGAAGTTCGTTTGAACTTCGCAACGTGAGTGTAATCACGTTGGTCATAGTCCCTTGGGACTATGCCCACTGATTACCACGTTGTCTAGGGTCGTAGGGTAAGCGATCTGATAAATCGCTTATACCTCGAACCCGACCCATTTGGTCGATCATTAGGATCTGACCAAACACATTAGGTGACCATAGTAGGTAGGGAATAACCTTCCGAGGTTATACCCTATGGTCACGTCGTTTGAGTAGTTGTATGATAGGTAGTTTATATGCCTTAGGTAAATTACCAGAATACCCTTTTCATGTATAATTGGTAATTAAGCATATGTAACCTAAACCTTTGTCACATAACTGATTATGTAACATGTTTAGGCATATAACACTTGTCATAGGGCTAGTTAGGCGGTCCGAACGCGTTTCACGCGAACGACGCGTTAAAGTAGCATAAGCTACCTAAACGGGTCGTAATGGGTCGTAGACACTTAGGTTAAGTTTCATTTAGTATGTAGGCTTTGATTAACCATATCACATGAGTTCCTACACTCATTTGGTTTACAAACCCTCATGCTACCCAGTCTTCCGATTTAGGTCCGGTTTATTAATGTAGTTACCTATATTAGGTGTCGTTTGATATTCCGCGATCTCTAGCATTGCTTGGTGGTTATCCTAGGACTTCTGAGCAATCTCAAGTGAGTACATAGACCCCTCTTTTACTGTTTTCCAAACTGTTTTGGGGTGGAACACATGTGCCTACTTATTACTTTCATGCTTTCCTGTTTTAACATCATATACTGCTATGTTCGTTAGTACATTATAGTACATGATTTTATGACATTTCATGCTAGGTGTGCCCAATTGTGTGCATTACTTAGTACATCGTTTTACATGACATTTTGACATAGACATTCGACATAGACATTTCGGCATAGACATTTTAACATGATTGACATTTGATCATGCATTTCCCACAAAACATAACTTTGATTTAAACCAAGTTTTACTTCAATACTTTGTTTTGTGCATATGGTTTAGTTGAGACATTTCACTTGCCATACATGACATTTTGACATAGACATTTGACATGGATATTTGACATAGACATTTGACATGGATATTAGACATAGACATTTTGATATGATTTACATCTTGACATGAACACTTTGACATATTACCCAATACATTTGACAATTGATTTAAACATAGACTTCTTACATTGGTTAGTTTGGTTTGATTAAGTGATTAAGTAACGATGCGTGTGTAATATGATACAAGCATGGTGGATACGCCGCTGGTACTTCCTATATATAAGTGTTTGTATGGTATTACATATCGTAGCGTTATTTGAATCATTTCAGTTTGAGACATATAACATTTTATACAAATAACATACTTTTCACAAGACATTGTTTTACAAACAACTTATCTTATACAAATCCATTTTACTATGGTTATTCATTTAACCATACATTATTCACTTATTTATACATATCATCTGAACTCATTGTTTTTCAAATGATTTACAAAACAAAGCAAATAACAAGGTTCATGACTAAACATTTTCTCAAACATAAGTCATGAAACCTATTTTCACAAAACCTATGTATCTCACAGGCATTTTTATGCTGACGTACCTATTTTCACATGTGTTTTTCAGGAACTGTTGCATAAGATGATCAAGATACACATAGGCAGACTTGGGCTTTAGTGACAATAAAAGATACAAGACTAGTTAATTATGTTGTATTTCTTTGTTTGTTAAGACATTGTAACACCTTTAATCAATAAAACGAAACTTCAATTGCCATGGATTTGAAACAATTAATTCTGTTACAACACTCCCCGACATTTCCGCCACGTTTTGTATGTTCCACGTGGTCGGGGTGTGACATTTCACTTGCCATACATGACATTTTGACATAGACATTTGACATGGATATTTGACATAGACATTTGACATGGATATTTGACATAGACATTTGACATGGATATTTGACATAGACATTTGACATGGATATTCGACATAGACATTTGACATGGATATTTGACATAGACATTTTGACATGATTTACATTTGACACAAACACTTTTGACATTGGTTTTACATACTACATGATTTACATCTTGACATGAACACTTTGACATATTATTCAATACATTTTGACAATTGGTTTAAACATAGACTTCTTACATTGGTTGGTTTGGTTTGATTAAGTGATTAAGTAACGATGCGTGTGTAATATGATACAAGCATGGTGGATACGCCGCTGGTACTTCCTATATATAAGTGTTTGTATGGTATTATATGTCGTAACGTTATTTGAATCATTTCAGTTTGAGACATAGAACATTTTATACAAATAACATACTTTTCACAAGACATTGATTTACAAACAACTTATCTTATACAAACACATTTTTACATGGTTATTTATTTAACCTGACATTTACTTATACATATCATCTGATCTTATTGTTTTCAAATGATTTACATGACAAAGTAAATAACAAGGTTCATGACTAAACATTTTCTCAAACATAAGTCATGAATCTTATTTTCACAAAACCTATGTATCTCACAGGCATTTTTATGCTGACGTACCTATTTTCACATGTGTTTTCAGGTGCTTTTCCATAGGACGTTGATTATGATACTAGGGCCGACCTGTGCCTTAGAGACTTTAAAAGAAGATAGACTATGTTTAATTATGTTCTGAACTCTTAATTTACTGTTTTGAGACAATGTAACACCCTTGTTGATAAATAAAATACAACTTTGTATGCCATGGTTATGAAACAATTAATTCTGTTACGACACGCCCCGATGTTTCCGCCGCGATTTGTTGTTTTACGCGGTCGGGGTGTGACAACAAAGTTTCCATATAACTTGACAAGAAAATGATTTCTAAATTCGTTTTCTCAATATTATCTCACAAGCCGGTTATTCAAAAGATTTATTTCAAATCTTTTACAAACAAACTATGAACTCGCTCAACTTTATGTTGATTTTTCGCATGTTTCTTTCTCATGTTACTTTTCAGAATTGATGGCACAGTTGGAATTGGAGGACCATTGGAGATACAAGTACTTAGTGGCATTCATTTTCTAAAAAGACTATATTGACCGGTCCTACTATTGGAGGCCCGGTACAAACTATCACTTCATTTTGGTCGCACAAGTAAATTCCAACCGTACACTATATTGACCGGTCCTACTATTGTTCCTTGATGTTGATCGCACAAATGGGTTTGAAATGCACAGTCCCTTCTATTGGGCTACACTATTTGGGCCAGTATGTTAGTTATACTCTATTTCGTGCAAACTGTTGCTGATGCTACACATGACGGTACAAAATGCGTGATGGCTATTTCTTGTACACTGCTTATGGACTACATGATTGTGACACCCGGTGATTTACGACTCTTAATTATGTGGTTAACAGGCAATTAACGCGATAATAAATAGTGATTAAGACGAAGATTGACTTAGTTAGGCCTTTGGAGTGCCTAGGAACGTCTATACGACTTTACAGTGCGCGAACGGTGACTTACAGAGAAACCTGCTGGATGATAAGCGACAACGGATTGAAACCGAACAGAATACTGACAACGCCGATAAATATTGAATTTTTACGACATATTTTAGCTTCGTAATTAAATTTTAGTGACTACAGTCGAAACCGGATCGAAAAACGGATTAAAGACGCTAACGATGTAATTTTACGTGATTATTACCGTTATCGACGCACGAACGCGACTACTACGGATACCGACACTATTTTTACACGATTTTGACTCTGAAATATTATTTTAATAAGCTACGGTGATTTCGGATCTTAAAAACATTTCTCGTAGGAATTACGAGCCACTTACACAGGAGATGGGCTTGTGGGCCTTGGGCCCAAGCCCAAAACCCACAAGCCTAAACCTACACATTATATATTAAATCTTACAAAATCTGTTGAAAATCCATAAAATCTTACTAAATCTTAGCAAAATCCTTCTAAAATCCCTACAAGATTTTACCCAATCTCAACAAGATCTTCTCTCCTATTTCTTTTATATATAACTAAACATACACACACAACTAATGTGCAGACATCAAACCCCTATTCCCTTCCCTCTCCCTCTCGAATTCATTAGAGCAAAACAACACTCACACAAAACAAGTATGCACATCTGGTTCATCCCCTTCCTCTCGATACCCTCGACAGCCCCCCTGCTCCTCTCTACTCCGGCGCAACACAAGACCGGAGCCGGTTAAACGGTTGGCTGCCGGTGGTTAACCTCGTCGGACAAGACACCCACACCCCCGGCTCCCCTTCCCGATAACATCCACCAACAGACGACCCCCCCTCCGATTAGCAAGACGGACCACCACCACTGTCCGGTGGTGGTGTGGCGACGGTAACGAGCAGAGAGAGATAGGATAGTGAACAGAGGAGAGAGAGGGTGACCTGGAAGAGAGAGAAGAGTCGAAGAAGAGAGAGAGAGAAACGACGCGGTGCCGTTTTCCGGCGACAATCCGCCGTCAGCGGCGGAGCCGCGACAGCTGTGGTGGTGCTGTTGTTCCGACAACCTGCTCAGGTCAGCAGAGGTGATCTCTGGTTCAGATTCGGTGCAACGGGTTCAGGTATGTGGTTCCAGTTGGTTCTTAGTTCGAGCTCCTTAGTCAGATTCATTGTAGTTCGGGTTTTGCAGCGGGTCGGTGGATCAACAGGTTCGGGATCGGGATTCGGGTTATGTTTGGTTCAGTCAACAAAGTCAACTGGTCAGCGGGTTCGGTTTCGGGTCAGGCGGTTCAGGTCAACACGGGTCTTGGTTCAGTTCGGGTGGCTCGAGTTTCGCCGCGCGGTCGGTTCAGGTCAACTCAGCGAGTTGACTCAGTCAACTCAGCCGGTCAACACAGTTGACCCGGTCAACTCGGTCAACACGTTCGGCGTCTCGACACGAAGATTTGGTAAAGGATTTAGCGCGAATATTATTTACGTTAGTTATTCCCTATTTTTATTACGTGATAACGAGCTCGAACCGGTTGATTATATTTTACGTTTGATATATTTTGTTTATGTTGACTATTGAATCTTGATTGAATCTTGTTAAAATAACGACAACTTATGTTGTCGGGGTGGCCCCAAAAACAGAGGAAACTCTGCCCGTTTTTCGAGAAAATCCGTAAAAAGTAACGTGTTTTATTAGAAAACAAAACCTTTCGGATTCAAATGATTTTATAAACGTATATACAACCACGTATTTGATTTGACGACGCCTTATAACCTGCACAAAATTAAGATGATAACTTTTCAAGGAAAATGTTTACTAAATAACGGAATTCGGTATTCTTTTGTAAATTAAATATAACTATTTTTGTTTGGTTTAATCATCGAATCTCGGAAACGCTTTTTTAAAAATAAATATATTGTATATATTTATTTCGAATATCAAACGACACGATGATCCTTTTACTAAAACAAATATAGTTTACATATTTATTTCCGACACAAACAAATCAATTCTCTTACAAAATAAATATAGTTATATATTTATTTTCAAATATCGAAGTATTTGGATTCTTTTACTAAAATAAATTTAATTTATATATTTATTTCAAATATCGTACCACACGAATCCCTTTGTAAAAACAAATATAGTTTTATATTTATTTCAAACTTCAAACAACTCGATGATACTTTTGCAAAATAGTTGTAACTTTTTATATTTATTACAAACTGCGAAACGGCATATACGCATACTTTGACGAATATATACAAGACGCATTATATGATACGAGTTTGTTATATGATATTTTCATATAAATATTCTTTTTGTACACGTACGACTACTCGAGACGGCTAAAGCAATTTCAACGATATATTTATATATTTTTATATAAATATTTATTCATTTTTAAATCTCTCGAGAATAAAGTCTTTTCAACACTTATTGATTATTATCGACAATAAATGATACTTATCAAATATGACTTAATCATTTCCGATAAGTTACCTACTTACCGTTGAATCGTTCGACTAACGATTCGGTAGAGCTCGGTGAGACGTAGTTTAGTTACTGCGTTATTTAGAAACTTATAAGATATTCCGTATTAGGAATATTGTAGAATGCACGCTAGCGAGACTCGTCTTGGAAACGACATCACGAAGTCGTAATTAGCTAGCTTTGCACAAGGCAATTCAGGTGAGTTCATAACCCCACTTTTTACGGTTTTACATTCTTGTAAATGTTTTCGGGGTGGAAAGACATGCACGTTTTGCAAGAACATACAAAGTTTTTGAAGGAATGAAAACTCATATTTCTAAATCATGTTACGAATAGATTTCGAGGAAACTCAAATGGTTTACGAACGATTATACTAAATATACCGGTTTTTACAAAACAAATGCGTATTATCGAAATGTGAATGATTTTCATGACTAGGGATGGATCTTCTGGTGATAATATAGAGAGACTGGGGAGGTTCAGCCTTAGAGGCTGGGGTAAAATACATGTTACAATTATACAGACATTTTTATACATGGTATGGTTAGCTTAAGGAGGGACTTTTCATACATCGTTATCATACACCGTTAGATCATGTGAGTGGGTAGGCTACTACTAAAGGCCATTAATCCTCGTCGTAGGACCAAGGGACATGAGTGATAGATCTATTTGGGTGTAGCGAGCCCACATCCATGAGGCCGGGGCGGCCCATAGTGGTGACTGTGTCTTACAGCCGAGGCCCGGTACAAATTTGCTAGGTTTGAGTCTTCCTGCATCACTTCACACATATCAATGGCCTTGCAAACCATTGGTGATCTCTTTTTTTTCCTTATTGCTACATACCAGGGACTTTCATACATCGTGCAAGGGTTATACATACATCGTTTACAAAGGTTTTATACAAATTCAAAGCATAGGGATTATGCGGGCATGAAGTCAAAGTCAGGGTGGGCATTGACGGTTATACAAATTTTACAAATACAAGAGTTTACAAATACATGGTTCTACGAACATAACGCGTTATGTCACACCCCGACCGCGTAAAACAACAAATCGCGGCGGAAACATCGGGGCGTGTTGCAACAGAATTAATGTTTCATAACCATGGATATCAAAAGTGTTTCGTTTTATTAATCATTGCATAATTACATCGTTTGGAAATCTAAATACACAATTTAAACGTATTATATCATTGTTATTTAGTCACTAAGGCCTTGTCCAGTCCTATGTGAGCATGCATCTTATCAATCGATATCATCCAACAATACCTGAAACATATGTGAAAACGAGGTCAGCAAAGAAATGCTGGCGAGTACATAGGTTTTGTGAAAATAAGATTCATGACTTCTGTTTAAGAAAATGTTTAGTCATGAACCTTGTAATTTGCTTTGTCTTTGTAAATCATTTGAAAAATAATAAGTTCGTATGATATGTATAATAAGAGAATAATGCATGATTAAATGAATAACCATGTAAAATGAGTTTGTATAATATAAGTTGTTTGTAAATAAATGTCTTGTGAAAAGTATGTTACATGTATAAAATGTTCTATGTCTCAATACTGAAATGATTCAAATAACGCTACGATATGTAATACCATACAAACACTTATATATAGGAAGTACCAGCAGCGTATCCACCATGCTTGTATCATATTACACACGCCCCGTTACTTAATCACTTAATCAAACCAAACCAACAATGTATAATGTCTATGTCAAAACCCTGTCAAAATGTCATGTATAACGAAAATGATATATATGGCTAGTGGAATGCATCAACTAAACCATATGTGAAACGCACAAAACAAAGTATTGAAGTAAAACTTGGTTTAAATCAATACTATGTTTCGTGGAAATGCATGATCAAATGTAAATCATGTCCAGATGTTTACCCAATCGTTACCCATTCGTTCAAATCGTCCTTGTTTTAATCGTTCGAATCGTCCTTGTCTTAATTGTTCAGATCGTCCTTGTTTTAATTGTGAAACTACTTAATGGTCGATTCTCTAATAACATTCAAACCTTCTTGACGCGTTCCTCGTTCCATCTCGCTCTCGCTCTCGTTCTTAACAAACCCTTACCAAAGGATAAGTTAATAATTACAGATTCAGTCGCTACCCACAACACCCACACATAACAATGGGTGCAGTAAATAACGGGATTTGTCAGATCCTATGGTACCATAACCTAATACTGGTCGGCTTGATCATTGCTAATGAATGTCATCGGTCATGTAACTACAACCAACAAGTTTGTTCACTTTTTGAAATTTGTTATTAGTTTTTGAAATCATTGTATTCGTTCTTGAAATCATTGTTAGCGTTCTTGAAATAATTGTTATTGTTCTTGAAACCACATTGTAATTGTTCTTGAAATCATTGATAAAACATTTAGCACATATGAGTCACCCCAAAACAGTTGAAAACAGTAAAAGAGGGGAATAATGTACTCGCCTGAGAATGCTTGGAGGTCTTGAACAACAACCAAACAAAGCTTGAGGGAGCACGGAATCAGTCGGCAATCTAAAACTATATAAATCAACCGGACTTAAATCGGGAGATCGGATAGGATGATGCTTGGTAAACCAAATGAGTGTTGGAACTCATATGATATGGTTTAACAAGGCCTACACACTACATTGAAACCAAACCTAAGTGCTTTCGACCCATCGCGACCCATTAAGGTAACTTATGCTACTTTAACGCGTCGTGCGCGTGAAACGCGTTCGGACCGTCTAACTAGTCCTATGACAAGTGTTATATGCCTAAACATGCTACATAATCAGTTATGTGACAAACGTTTAGGTTACATATGCTTAATTACCAATTATACATGAAAAGGGTATTCTGGTAATTTACCCAAGGCATATAAACTACCTATCATACAACTACTCAAACGATGTGACCATAGGGTATAACCTCGGAAGGTTATGCCCTATACTAGGGTCACCTAATGTGTTTGGTCGGATCCTAATGATCGACCAAACTGGGTCGGGTTCGAGGGTATAGGCGATTTATTAGATCGCCTACCCTACGACCCTAGACAACGTGGTAATCAGTGGGCATAGTCCCAAGGGACTATGACCAACGTGATTACACTCACGTTGTGAAGTTCAAACGAACTTCGCATTGACCATTACTGGTCAACGCTGAAAGTCAAACAAAGTTTGACTTTCTGACTCGAAAAGCAGTAAAATAAGGAAAAGAACGAAAGAATACTTACGAAGGGTCCCCGAATGCTAATCCCGATTCAAGAATCTCAGGTATGAAACAATGGTTTCAACTTAGAGGTTCTCAAATCAGAATTCTAGTGATTTTAGCAATGGGGGGTATGGGGTATTTATAGGAATACCCGAACCGTTAAGATAGTTTCATGGAAAACGTGCCTTAATCCCATCCGTACATGTGTTGAAAAGTTATGGTGTTTAGGTGTTTAAATTCCATCCATACATGTGTTGCAAAGTTATGGTACCAAAATTCCATCCTTATCCGCTGACTAAGCAAGTTTAGAATGTGTGGTTGTGAATTAAACAACGGCTAATACATCGAATCTGGTCCCGAATGCGAAAAACGAACCAAATGACGAAACGAATGGATTTTTCTTATGGCGAACACTAAAATAAAATATTTTAGTGCTTACATAAATTTTTGGATGTCCGGATGTATTCAGAACGTAAGTTATGCGCGAAAATGCAAACTTGTGCACTTTTTGACACTTTTAGTCCCTGAATGACCCAAAAGTTTATTTTAGCACACCGAACCCCTCAAAGCCTATTTCTAAGCTATCTAAAGGATATTTATGGTATGTTTAACTTATGGTCATGTTCCGAAAAGTCCGTTACAGTTCAAATTGGCATACTTTCGCAGTTTGTCAACTTTAGTCCCTGTAAACGAATTAACTTGTTTTTGCCATACCAAAGCCTTCAAAACTTATTTCTAAGTTATGTAAAGGTTGTTTAAGGTATGTCAAGCCTATTTCACTATTCCGGAGTGTTCGTTGCATTAAACTGGTTATATTTACGCATCGGTGCGCGTATAACCTTCCAGAAAGCGATTTAGAGTTTGAAATTGAACGAGAATTGATATGTGCAAATGATACACAATATTTTTACAAATCCCAAGTATGAAATATAATATTTCATTGGTTTGGTATTTGTTTGATGGCCGTGGAGGCACAGGTGTTACAGTCTCCCCTACTTTAGGAAATTGCGTCCCGAAATTTATTTAGAGGAAACTTGTGAGAGCTTGAAAACATGAAGTTTGAAAAGATCGAAAAACATTGGTTAGGGTTCTGAACTTCTAATAATCTTAATAACATTATGCTCGCAATGTAAGAGGGATACTTATATACAAGTATATAAAGCGTCATTGGTGCGTCCACCGTACCTCAATTACATCGTTCTCATTCCGTTATTGTTGTCACTATCGGCTCTTACACATAATAAATCTTACTGGGTTTATGTGCACTAAATTTCATAATTATGTACGCGTCCATAATCAGACCATTCCTTGCACAGTTTACACAGTCTATTTTATAATATGTAGGGGAAAACCAAATGAATGAATCTGTGATGAGTGTGACTAGACCGCCATAGAGTCCTTTATATTAAATCAATAAATGATCTAAATAGACTATCAAGGAGTCTGTTCAGCTACATCACTAGATGTCGTTTTCTAACCAAATTGTGAATCAATCTTTTTGACTAGACCACCAAAAGGGTCTCTTATGAATCATGGAGTAGTACCATATAACCCAAGGGTCTTAACTACCAGGTAGAAGCCCATAAGGATTTAAGGTAGTACCTTTTGAATATCCTACTATGAATCCCTCATATGAAGATATGAAAGATTCTATGAGGATTTGAAAATCGGATCACACAAAAAAATCATAGAGGAGAACACATAAACACATATCACATAACCACAAAATTGTTCGTTAATTTGTCTTGTAAATTGCGTACATGCATTTAAAGCACACTTGGAATCCATTCCGTGGATTTCATTTGGTACTTTAAACGTTATCAAGAATCCAACTATAAAGATAGAAAGATTCAAAAAGAAAATTCGATTTCGATTACTAGGAACCGAAGTGTTCGAATTAAGGTACATAAGGAATCCAATTAAGGACTCTGATTTGAACGATAATCATCCACAAGGATCTAATTGTAAAGATAAAAAGATCCCTTATGAATTTTAGAAGTTGAACATGTTTTGAAACCTTGCACTGGATGTGCTTAGGTCAAAACATGATGTAAAATGCTTATGAAGTTGAGATGCTTGATATGTCAAGGCGACATATGAAGCAGAATTTTGAAGGTTAAGTCAATGTATGAGGAAAATATTTTTGAAAACTATGCATGGGGTTCTTTTAAGAAAAATGTGTTTAACGTTTTTGAAACCTTATATATAATACTTTTTGAAAACATAAAGTAGGTGTATTAGGTAGATATATTTACAAAAATGTTTTAAAATCATGCGAGATGAATTTTGAAATTATGTATAAGGTTTTTGAAAGACATGAATGATGCTTTTCGAAATCATGCACTTGATCAGAAAATGTATTGTGTTAATATTGTCTTCAGACTTATATGAAATATTTTGAAATTAGAAAGGTTGGTTTTGATAACATGGCCAATGTTTTTGAAATAACATAGACAATGCATCTAGAAAACTTGTTTTCAAACTATATGAAATGTTTTGAGATCATGAAGATTGTTTTGACATACTGGTACTGTGTATGTTGAAAAATCAAAACGTAATGGGTATGAGATTTGAAAATACCCTTAGTTATCTAACCAAGGATTTAAAGGCACAAATGTGCGAAAAGCACGATTACTCATAATGTCACTTAATTTTTCTGTACTTTGTTTCTTAGAGTGAAACGAGTACTTAAAATTTTCGAGGGAATCATGAGCAATCATTTGAAAGAGAGAAATCACAAGAGTAGTTTGTAAGGTACACAGTTCCTTGATGTAGGTATCATAGGAAAAGCCATACACACCTAGCAGGGGGTTAAGCTGGTTGGTTGGGGACGGCTTTACCATTGTGAGCGACCATGGCGAAGTTCTGAGAAGCCTTTCGCTTCTTTGACTTCTTAGGGAATCGTTCATCCATGGTCTTTGATTCCTCGATTGGTTTCTCGGCCGGTGGTGTTGTCGCCTGACTAGGTCATGCCTGTCTTGGTGACTCTTGAGTGGCTTCATCCTGGAGATGATACATGGCAGTAGCTAATTCAACAGTCTTCAGGACTACTTCGCCTATTCGCTGAGCGAATTTGGCTGCTTGCTCAGATATCTGGGCGTCATCGTGATGAAGAGACATTCTTGAAGAAAAAGAAAGGCATAGGGAGAAACAGGTGAAAGGTTTTTTTGGACAATCAAAACAGAATGATAACGCATGAAAATTGCGATCATTTGTTTGTTACCTAAGGCAAACAAATGAGACGGTGACTAATCAAAGTAAATGGGTCAAAAATAATGTATCGCGAAGACATGCTCGCCTATAAGTGAACACTCACCCCAAGAATTCCCAGGTAAGCACAACTGGTCTCGCGTCTGATGAGATGTATACGAAGTGCTTGCCTAGACAGAAAACCCAGAATACAGGCATTCACCCTTCCAGTTTGCACGTGTTCACATTATTTAAAACCCAAAACCTTGACGAAGTTTTGAAAACTCAAAGGGGTTCAAAACCATATAACTGAGAGTTCAAAACCTAGTAATCAATCATCCTAGAACAGATGATTAGTTTTCAAAGCGGTTTTGAAATTTATGTTCTTGTTGTGGTCGTCGCCTAAGGATAGGTGACGGTATTGTTTTATGACTAAACGCAAGTAAACTCGCGTTAGGGTCCTAAGAAGGTTATAGACTAGGTCAAAGCATTACTAATAACCTAATTCCCTATAACCATTGGCTCTGATACCATGTTTTCTGTCACACCCCGACCGCGTAAAACAACAAATCGCGGCGGAAACATCGGGGCGTGTTGCAACAGAATTAATGTTTCATAACCATGGATATCAAAAGTGTTTCGTTTTATTAATCATTGCATAATTACATCGTTTGGAAATCTAAATACACAATTTAAACGTATTATATCATTGTTATTTAGTCACTAAGGCCTTGTCCAGTCCTATGTGAGCATGCATCTTATCAATCGATATCATCCAACAATACCTGAAACATATGTGAAAACGAGGTCAGCAAAGAAATGCTGGCGAGTACATAGGTTTTGTGAAAATAAGATTCATGACTTCTGTTTAAGAAAATGTTTAGTCATGAACCTTGTAATTTGCTTTGTCTTTGTAAATCATTTGAAAAATAATAAGTTCGGATGATATGTATAATAAGAGAATAATGCATGATTAAATGAATAACCATGTAAAATGAGTTTGTATAATATAAGTTGTTTGTAAATAAATGTCTTGTGAAAAGTATGTTACATGTATAAAATGTTCTATGTCTCAATACTGAAATGATTCAAATAACGCTACGATATGTAATACCATACAAACACTTATATATAGGAAGTACCAGCGGCGTATCCACCATGCTTGTATCATATTACACACGCCCCGTTACTTAATCACTTAATCAAACCAAACCAACAATGTATAATGTCTATGTCAAAACCCTGTCAAAATGTCATGTATAACGAAAATGATATATATGGCTAGTGGAATGCATCAACTAAACCATATGTGAAACGCACAAAACAAAGTATTGAAGTAAAACTTGGTTTAAATCAATACTATGTTTCGTGGAAATGCATGATCAAATGTAAATCATGTCCAGATGTTTACCCAATCGTTACCCATTCGTTCAAATCGTCCTTGTTTTAATCGTTCGAATCGTCCTTGTCTTAATTGTTCAGATCGTCCTTGTTTTAATTGTGAAACTACTTAATGGTCGATTCTCTAATAACATTCAAACCTTCTTGACGCGTTCCTCGTTCCATCTCGCTCTCGCTCTCGTTCTTAACAAACCCTTACCAAAGGATAAGTTAATAATTACAGATTCAGTCGCTACCCACAACACCCACACATAACAATGGGTGCAGTAAATAACGGGATTTGTCAGATCCTATGGTACCATAACCTAATACTGGTCGGCTTGATCATTGCTAATGAATGTCATCGGTCATGTAACTACAACCAACAAGTTTGTTCACTTTTTGAAATTTGTTATTAGTTTTTGAAATCATTGTATTCGTTCTTGAAATCATTGTTAGCGTTCTTGAAATAATTGTTATTGTTCTTGAAACCACATTGTAATTGTTCTTGAAATCATTGATAAAACATTTAGCACATATGAGTCACCCCAAAACAGTTGAAAACAGTAAAAGAGGGGAATAATGTACTCGCCTGAGAATGCTTGGAGGTCTTGAACAACAACCAAACAAAACTTGAGGGAGCACGGAATCAGTCGGCAATCTAAAACTATATAAATCAACCGGACTTAAATCGGGAGATCGGATAGGATGAGGCTTGGTAAACCAAATGAGTGTTGGAACTCATATGATATGGTTTAACAAGGCCTACATACTACATTGAAACCAAACCTAAGTGCTTTCGACCCATCGCGACCCATTAAGGTAACTTATGCTACTTTAACGCGTCGTGCGCGTGAAACGCGTTCGGACCGTCTAACTAGTCCTATGACAAGTGTTATATGCCTAAACATGCTACATAATCAGTTATGTGACAAACGTTTAGGTTACATATGCTTAATTACCAATTATACATGAAAAGGGTATTCTGGTAATTTACCTAAGGCATATAAACTACCTATCATACAACTACTCAAACGATGTGACCATAGGGTATAACCTCGGAAGGTTATGCCCTATACTAGGTTCACCTAATGTGTTTGGTCGGATCCTAATGATCGACCAAACTGGGTCGGGTTCGAGGGTATAGGCGATTTATTAGATCGCCTACCCTACGACCCTAGACAACGTGGTAATCAGTGGGCATAGTCCCAAGGGACTATGACCAACGTGATTACACTCACGTTGCGAAGTTCAAACGAACTTCGCATTGACCATTACTGGTCAACGCTGAAAGTCAAACAAAGTTTGACTTTCTGACTCGAAAAGCAGTAAAATAAGGAAAAGAACGAAAGAATACTTACGAAGGGTCCCCGAATGCTAATCCCGATTCAAGAATCTCAGGTATGAAACAATGGTTTCAACTTAGAGGTTCTCAAATCAGAATTCTAGTGATTTTAGCAATGGGGGGTATGGGGTATTTATAGGAATACCCGAACCGTTAAGATCGTTTCATGGAAAACGTGCCTTAATCCCATCCGTACATGTGTTGAAAAGTTATGGTGTTTAGGTGTTTAAATTCCATCCATACATGTGTTGCAAAGTTATGGTACCAAAATTCCATCCTTATCCGCTGACTAAGCAAGTTTAGAATGTGTGGTTGTGAATTAAACAACGGCTAATACATCGAATCTGGTCCCGAATGCGAAAAACGAACCAAATGACGAAACGAATGGATTTTTCTTATGGCGAACACTAAAATAAAATATTTTAGTGCTTACATAAATTTTTGGATGTCCGGATGTATTCAGAACGTAAGTTATGCGCGAAAATGCAAACTTGTGCACTTTTTGACACTTTTAGTCCCTGAATGACCCAAAAGTTTATTTTAGCACACCGAACCCCTCAAAGCCTATTTCTAAGCTATCTAAAGGATATTTATGGTATGTTTAACTTATGGTCATGTTCCGGAAAGTCCGTTACAGTTCAAATTGGCATACTTTCGCAGTTTGTCAACTTTAGTCCCTGTAAACGAATTAACTTGTTTTTGCCATACCAAAGCCTTCAAAACTTATTTCTAAGTTATGTAAAGGTTGTTTAAGGTATGTCAAGCCTATTTCACTATTCCGGAGTGTTCGTTGCATTAAACTGGTTATATTTACGCATCGGTGCGCGTATAACCTTCCAGAAAGCGATTTAGAGTTTGAAATTGAACGAGAATTGATATGTGCAAATGATATACAATATTTTTACAAATCCCAAGTATGAAATATAATATTTCATTGGTTTGGTATTTGTTTGATGGCCGTGGAGGCACAGGTGTTACACGTTACAAATACGAAGTTATACGAATACAAAGTTTCCATATAACTTGACAAGAAAATGATTTCTAAATTTGTTTTCTCAATATTATCTCACAAACCGGTTATTCAAAAGATTTATTTCAAATCTTTTACAAACAAACTATGAACTCGCTCAACTTTATGTTGATTTTTCGCATGTTTCTTTCTCAGGTTACTTTTCAGAATTGATGGCACGGTTGGAATTAGAGGACCAGAGATACGAGTACTTAGTGGCGTTCATTTTCTAAAAAGACTTAGCTTATTTGCTTCCGCTGTGCAATGAAGATACCTGTCCAGTCACGCCATCTCTGATAAATTTCGGGGTGTGACAGATTGGTATCAGAGCTATAGGTTACAGCGAATAAGGTTTTCTGTAGGAATACCTAGGCTCTAACCTCACCTTTATCTGGGACATCGATTTTTAAGACCTTGAATACGTACAGAACGCCTAGTACTCGAATATGGTCTCCAACCGTTGCCGAAAACAAAAAGGTCAGAATTTTGATTTTTAAACATACGCAAAAGTTTTGTTTTACACACGGTACATAAAACAATTACATACAGTACACAACACTCTGAGAGTTTAGGAAACATGCATTTAAGACCTTCGGAAACTTATGTTGAAGTTCATTAAAGGTCATCACGTAGGAACCGCGAATATTAACTCGGGCACACACTATTATCCCTATTGTCTATGATATTTTAACTTCCCGAGCAGGCAGCCTACGCATAACGAAACGCTAGTGCACGAGAATACATGAAACTCAAATTTTACGTCAACGGATGTCGGAGTACATCACATTCTACGCGAAACGTAATGCTAGTGCACAGGTATACGTGAAACTTAAGCTATACATCAACGAAAGTTGAAGTACGACACATACAACTATCGAGGCGAGGCCTTTGAAAAGACACGATGGCGTAATTCAACGACGACACTAGATTCCTGTCAGCAGGAGAACTATCGATCAGGAAGCGGCGGCTTGGCACGCGGTCCTGGAAATGACACGAAAAATGCCAAGGAGAAGACGTATGTCTCCTCATTCCCCCTAACTCATAATGACGAATACGATATGTTCGACATTCCATGGTAATGTCACCTAACAACCGGTCATCACATGCAACCCCAGGTAAAGTCCTCAAATTTCTTTTATTGAAATTTTGAATTTAACATTTACTGAGTAGATTTTCGTATCTCTACTCCTCTTAATGGTCATTGCATCACAATAACTTCTTACACTATAGCGAACACTCATTGCTTCATTTCTTGAAAATTTATATGTTACGCATGCATCGTTTGTTACGCATGTGGTTTCGTTTCGAATAAGCATTTCATCAAAGTCCAAATATTGTTTCGCTAAACCTAATTATTGATTTGTGATTCGAATGACTCGCATTATTATTCATTGTTGGCTCCTTTGTTATCAAGTCAACACATTTTCTTGAAAATCTCTTCTTTTCAAGTTACATACATGGTTTTTCATCGTAACCATGCCGAAATTTCTTTTTGTAACGTATATATTTATTGTCGGATTGCGCTGAAACCAAGTTCAATTGTTTGAACTTGTCCATTACACATATTCAATTCAAAGCATCATATGATATATTGGGAGCATCATATTCAAAATTCATTATAACAAGTGTTTCATTTGTTCCGAGTCGTAGTAAACTTGTTTGGTGTTCGACTCCATTAAATAGTTTGTTGATTTCGACACCTTGTGGTGGTATTTTCACTAATTTGAAGCTTGCGCTAATCTCGTTTACACATCTCATGAACGGAGTTAAATATTTATTTACCGATTTGCTTTAAATCCGCTTTGGTTTATCATATTACTGCAGTCTTAACAAAATCGCGTGTTAAGACAATGGTACGCAAATTCATTTCATGTTCCGGTGTACCTACCAACATCTGTTTCATTATCGATCGAATGTTTCACGATATTTATTGCTTCTTCATCTTCGATCGAAAACAGTATTTCTTTGATGTTCCATCTTCAATTGAAAATCTTTTGATTTTTGCTTGAAACAAACGTTCAGATTTACTTCATTGAACCTTCAGTTGAATTCGAACACGGTGAACTTGTTTGATCACCGCTATTATTGAATTATTTAAATCACTACGACACCTTGTGGTGTCGGTGTAAACTTGTAGCTTGGGCTAATCATGATTGAGCGTTTCATGCAGAACACAGGTGATACTTGTTCGATCACCGCTATATTTGAATTGTTTCATTCATTACGACACCTTGTGGCATCGGTATAACTTGCAGCTTGTGCTGATCACGATCAAGCGTTTCATGCAAACTATTACATTTGAGCTTGTTGATTCTAAGTTCATCCAGTGGATGTTGTTGCTTCTAGAACTCATTTACATATTGTGAACATTCATATGGAATTCGATTGGTCGAAGTTCCTGTTCTTTGTTGCACCCATGTTAACTTAGTCACATTAGCGACTGTACCTATACGTCTTGTTTCCTTTGACATCAATTTTTGAAACACATTTCTTTTAAACCGTTGGGTTGTTATTGTTGAGGAATGTCATTAAATTCACATGATTCGAATAAGTCTTGTTTCGATTACGCGATCATTCACTTTGTTATTATTCAGACTTACCTGCGAACAACACAATTCTGGGGAGATAACATAGTCTAAATTTCGAGGACGAAATTTCTGTAACAGGGGGAGAATGTGACAACCGGTGATTTACGACTTTTAATTACGTGATTAACAGGCAATTAACGCGATAATAAATAGTGATTAAAACGAAGATTGACTTAAGTAGGCCTTTGGAGTGCCTAGGAACGTCTATACGACTTTACAGTGCGCGAACGGTGACTTACAGAGAAACCTGCTGGATGATAAGCGACAACGGATTGAAACAGAACAGAATACTGACAACGCCGATAAATATTGAATTTTTACGACATATTTTAGCTTCGTAATTAAATTTTAGTGACTACAGTCGAAACCGGATCGAAAAACGGATTAAAGACGGTAACGATGTAATTTTACGCGATTATTACCATTATCGACGCATGAACGCGACTACGATGGATACCGACACTATTTTTACACGATTTTGACTCTGAAATATTATTTTAATAAGCTACGGTGATTTCGGATCTTAAAAACATGTCTCGTAGGAATTACGGGCCACTTACACAGGAGACGGGCTTGTGGGCCTTGGGCCCAAGCCCAAAACCCACAAGCCTAAACCTACACATTATATGTTAAATCCTTACAAAATCTGTTGAAAATCCATAAAATCTTACTAAATCTTAGCAAAATCCTTCTAAAATCCCTACAAGATTTTACCCAATCTCAACAAGATCTTCTCTCCTATTTTTTTTTCTATATAACTAAACATACACACACACCTAATGTGCAGACATCAAACCCTTATTCCCTTCCATCTCCCTCTCGAATTCATTAGAGCAGAACAACACACACACAAAACAAGTATGCACATCTGGTTCATCCCCTTCCTCTCGATACCCTCGACAGCCCCCCCGGCTCCTCTCTACTCCGGCGCAACACATGACCGGAGCCAGTTAAACGGCCGGCTGCCGGTGGTTAACCTCGTCAGACAAGACACCCACACCCCGGTTCCCCTTCCCGATAACATCCACCAGCAGACGACCCCGCCCCCCTCCGATTAGCAAGACGGACCACCACCACTGTCCGGTGGTGGTGTGGCGACGGTAACGAGCAGAGAGAGACGGGAGAGTGAACAGAGGAGAGAGAGGGTGACCTGGAAGAGAGAGAAGAGTCGAAGAGGAGAGAGAGAGAAACAGCACGGTGCCGTTTTCCGGCGACGATCCGTCGTCAGCGGCGGAGCCGCGACGGCTGTGGTGGTGCTGTTGTTCCGACAAGCTGCTCATGTCAGCAGAGGTGATCTCCGGTTCAGATTCGGTGCAACGGGTTCAGGTATGTGGTTCCAGTTAGTTTTTAGTTCGAGCTCCTCAGTCAGATTCATTATAGTTCGGGTTTTGCAGCGGGTCGGCTGGTCAACAGGTTCGGGATCGGGATTCGGGTTATGTTTGGTTCAGTCAACAAAGTCAACTGGTCAGCAGGTTCGGTTTCGGGTCAGGCGGTTCAGGTCAACACGGGTCTTGGTTCAGTTCGGGTGGCTCGAGTTTTGCGGCGCGGTCGGTTCAGGTCAACTCAGCAAGCTGACTCGGTCAACTCAGCGAGTTGACTCAGTCAACTCAGCCGGTCAACAAAGTTGACCCGGTCAACTCGGTCAACACGTTCGGCGTCTCGACATGAAGATTCAGTAAAGGATTTAGCGCGAATATTATTTACGTTAGTTATTCCCTATTTTTATTACGTGATAACAGCTCGAACCGGTTGATTATATTTTACATTTGATATATTTTGTTTATGTTGACTATTGAATCTTGATTGAATCTTGTTAAAATAACGACAACTTATGTTGTCGGGGTGGCCCAAAAACAGAGGAAACTCAACCCGTTTTTCGAGAAAATCCGTAAAAAGTAACGTGTTTTATTAGAAAACAAAACCTTTCGGATTCAAACGATTTTATAAACGTATATACAACCACGTATTTGATTTGATGACGCCTTATAACCTACACAAAATTAAGATGATAACTTTTCAAGGAACATGTTTACTAAATAACGGAATTCGGTATTCTTTTGTAAATTAAATATAACTATTTTTGTTTGGTTTAATCATCGAATCTCAGAAACGCTTTTATAAAAATAAATATATTATATATATTTATTTCGAATATCAAACGACACGATGATCCTTTTACTAAAACAAATATAGTTTACATATTTATTTCCGACACAAACAAATCAATTCTCTTACAAAATAAATATAGTTATATATTTATTTTCAAACATCGAACTATTTGGATTCTTTTACTAAAATAAATATAATTCATATATTTATTTCAAATATCGTACCACACGAATCCCTTTATAAAAATAAATATAGTTTTATATTTATTTCAAACTTCAAACAACTCGATGATACTTTCGCAAAATAGATATAACTTTTTATATTTATTACAAACTGCGAAACGGCATATACGCATACTTTGACGAATATATACAAGACGCATTATATGATATGAGTTTGTTATATGATATTTTCATATAAATATTCTTTTTGTACACGTACGACTACTCGAGACGGCTAACGCAATTTCAACGATATATTTACATATTTTTATATAAATATTTATTCATTTTTAAATCTCTTGAGAATCAAGTCTTTTCATGACTTATTGATTATTATCGACAATAAATGATACTTATCAAATATGACTTAATCATTTCCGATAAGTTAACTACTTACCGTTGAATCGTTCGACTAACGATTCGGTAGAGCTCGGGGACACGTAGTTTAGTTACTACGTTATTTAGAAACTTATAAGATATTCCGTATTAGGAATATTGTAGAATGCACGCTAGCGAGACTCGTCTTGGAAACGACATCACGAAGTCGTAATTAGCTATCTTTGCACAAGGCAATTCAGGTGAGTTCATAACCCCACTTTTTACGGTTTTACATTCTTGTAAATGTTTTCGGGGTGGAAAGACATGCACGTTTTGCAAGAACATACAAAGTTTTTGAACGAACGAAAACTCATATTTCTAAATCATGTTACGAATGGATTTCGAGGAAACTCAAATGGTTTACGAACGATTATACTAAATATACCGGTTTTTACAAAACAAATGCGTATTATCGAAATGTGAATGATTTTCATGACTAGGGATGGATCGTCTGGTGATAATATAGAGAGACTGGGGAGGTTCAGCCTTAGAGGCTGGGGTAAAATACATGTTACAATTATACAGACATTTTTATACATGGTATGGTTAGCTTAAGGAGGGACTTTTCATACATCGTTATCAT
The DNA here is from genome assembly GCA_030545235.1 of Helianthus tuberosus. NCBI lineage: Eukaryota > Viridiplantae > Streptophyta > Magnoliopsida > Asterales > Asteraceae > Helianthus > Helianthus tuberosus. The sequence goes on from CM060416.1 coordinate 91,350,785, forward strand.
ACACCGTTAGATCATGTGAGTGGGTAGGCTGCTACTAAAGGCCATTAATCCTCGTCGTAGGACCAAGGGACATGAGTGATAGATCTATTTGGGTGTGGCGAGCCCACACCCATGAGGCCGGGGCGGCCCATAGTGGTGACTGTGTCTTACAGCCGTGGCCCGGTACAAATTTGCTAGGTTTGAGTCTTCCTGCATCACTTCACACATATCAATGGCCTTGCAAACCATTGGTGATCTCTTTTTTTTCCTTATTGCTACATACCAGGGACTTTCATACATCGTGCAAGGGTTATACATACATCGTTTACAAAGGTTTTATACAAATTCAAAGCATAGGGATTATGCGGGCATGAAGTCAAAGTCAGGGTGGGCATTGACGGTTATACAAATTTTACAAATACATGGTTCTACGAACATAATACGTTACAAATACGAAGTTATACGAATACAAAGTTTCCATATAACTTGACAAGAAAATGATTTCTAAATTTGTTTTCTCAATATTATCTCACAAGCCGGTTATTCAAAAGATTTATTTCAAATATTTTACAAACAAACTATGAACTCGCTTAACTTTATGTTGATTTTTCGCATGTTTCTTTCTCATGTTACTTTTCAGAATTGATGGCACGGTTGGAATTGGAGGACCATTGGAGATACGAGTACTTAGTGGCATTCATTTTCTAAAAAGACTTAGCTTATTTGCTTCCGCTGTGCAATGAAGATACCAGTCCAGTCACGCCAGCTCTGATAAATTTCGAGGTGTGACAGTGATAAATGTGAAATACGTTTATGCTTAGTATAAATTGTTACTTGATTATTACGTGTACATTACTTGTTTACCGTCCTAACGAGTGGTAACCATAATAGGGTGTGGTTGACCAACTTAGGACAAACGTGTCACACCCCGACCACATAGAACAACAAGACGTGGTGGAAACGTCGGGGAGTGTTGTAACAGAATTAATTGTTTCACAACCATGGAAATTAAAGTTACGTTTTATTTATCAAACAAGAGGGTTACATTGTCTTAAAACAAGAAACAAAGAGTACATAACATAATTTAACTAGTTCTTGCTTCGTTTTAAGTCACTAAGGCACAGGTCCGCCTAAGTGTGTCTCGATCATCCTATGCAACAGCTCCTGAAAACACACGTGAAAATAGGTACGTCAGCATAAAAATGCCTATAAGATAGATAGGTTTTGTGAAAATAGGATTCATGACTTGAGTTTAAAGAAATTGTTTAATAAAAAGTAGTCATGAATCTTGTTGAGTGTTTTCTTTCATAAATCATTTGAAAAGAAATGAATAAATCAAATGATTTGTATATAAAAGAATACTGTATGGTTAAGTGAATAACCATGTAAAATGGGTTTGTATAAGTTAAGTTATTTGTAAAACGATGTTTATGTGATGATTGCATTGTAGATGTAATATGTATAAACTTAAATGGTTTAAATAAAGCTATGATATGTAATACCATAAAAGCACTTATATATAGGAAGTACCAGCGGCGTATCCACCATGTTTTTATCGTATTACCAGTCGCCTCGTTACTTAAATCACTTACCCAAACAGCCACCAAGATGAAATGTTTAATCAATTGTAGAAATGTTTATGTATGGTCAAATACAGTTACAAACGGTTCATATAATCAAATGGTTACAACGGTTCACATAGTCAAATAGTTATAAACGGTTCAAAATGTAATATAATGTGTTCATATGCTGGATGAGCATATGCAACAAAATGTAATGTAAAACAATGTGTCCATATGTTGAGTAAACATATGCAACTAATGTAATGTAAATCAATGTGCTAGCATGCCCAGTCAACATACATAGCAGAAATGTAAAGTAAAACAATGTACTAAGTATGCTAATTAAACATACATAGCGAAACAATGTAATGTAAATCATGTACTAATAGTGTACTAATGAGCATAGCAAGTATATGATGTGAAAACATGGAAAGCATGAAAGTAACAAGTAGGCACATGTGTTTCACCCCAAAACAGTTTGAAAACAGTAAAAGAGGGGTCTATGTACTCACTTGAGATTGCCTAGAAGTCCTTGTGTAACAACCAAACAATGCTAGAGATCACGGAAATCAAACGGCACCTAATATAGGTAACTATGTTAATAAACCGGACCTAAATCGGAGGATCAGATAGAATGAGGGTTTGTAAACCAAACGAGTATGGGAACTCGTGTAATATTGTTTAACAAAGCCTACATACTAAAATGAAACCTAACCTAAGTGCTTACGACCCATTACGACCCCTTTAGGTAGCTTATGCTACTTTAAAGCGTCGTTCGCGTAAAACGCGTTCGGAATGCCTAACTAGCCCTATGATAAGTAAAATATGCCTTAACATGTCTAATATCGTTGCTAAATCAGTTTAGATATAAAAAATTATGTTACATATGCTTAAAATGAATTTTGGCGTAAAAAGGGCATTTTGGTAATTTACCTAAGGCATATAAACTACCTATCATGCGACTAATCAAACCTAAGTGACCATAAGGTATAACCTCGGAATGTTATTTCCTACGCTACTATGGTCACTTAACATGTTTGGTCGGATCCTAATGATCGACCAAACAGGTCGTGTTCGAAAGTCTAAGCGGGTGTTCAGTCCGCTTGACTTTCGGCTCCACACAAGCCCTAATCTAAAAAAAATGACGAGCTAAACATGCTAGAACATGTTTAGTTAAGTTAGAAAACAGGTTTTGATATCAAAACAAACGGTTTTGATATCCTAGAGTAGTTTGGTTACAAAATACGTGAGAAAACGCATTTTGGCTGAAACTATGACTCGTCACTGAGCCTAGATAACGTGGTAATCAGTAGGTATAGTCACTAGGGAGTATAACCATCATGATTACGCTCATGTTATGAAGTTCAAACGAACTTCGCGTTGACCATAAACTGGTCAAAGCAGAAAGTCAAACACAGTTTGACTTTAACGACAAAAACGAATGAAAAGAACGAAAGAATACTTAGAGAAGGTCCCCGCAAGCTCTTGATCCGATTTAATCTCAGGTATGAAGCATAAACTTCAACTTAGAGAGCCAAAATCAGATTCAAGTGTGCTTTGGGAGGAGGTGAGGGTGGGTATTTATAGGAATTCAAGAACCGTTAAGATCGTTCATCGAAACTGAGCTTTGATCTGGACCTTACATGTGTGCCCATGGTTTTCTAAAACCATGGGAGCCCCTAATATGGACTATGTTCATTGAATACCAGCCCATGGTTTTGCAAAACCATGGGTTAAAACCATCAACACTTCAAAATGGACTAGGTTCATTGAATCTGCCTGAAATTTAAAAAATGGTCCCTGCACTTGTAAAACTTGATTTTTGGCACTTTTAAGCCCCCTTAACCCCATTTCAAGGCTATAAAATAAAGTTAAGTATAGGGAACTTAAAATATTCTCAAAAACATCTCGGGTGTCGGTTCGTTTGGTCGTACGGTTGCGTTATTCGCTTAATTACGACGGAAGTAAAAACGAACGCAAAAACGATACAAATTAAGCGACGAATGGAATTTTATCATGCCAAACACTAAAATAAAATATTTTAATTCTTAGATAAATTTTTGTATGTCCGGATATATTTAGAACGTAAGATATGCGCGAAAATGCAAACTTGTGCACTTTTTGACGCTTTCAGTCCCTGAATGACCCAAAAGTTTATTTTAGCACACCGAACCCCTCAAAGCCTATTTCTAAGATATGTAAACGATATTTATGGTATGTTTAACTTATGGTCATGTTTCGGAATGTCTGTTCTAGTACGAATCGCCATACTTTCGCAGTTTGTCGAATTTAGTCCCCGTAAGCGATTTAAACATGATTTTGCCATACCAAAGCCTTCAAAACTTATTTCTAAGTTATGTATGGGTTATTTAAGGTATGTTAATCCTATGTCACTATTCTGGAGTGTTTGTTGCATTAAACTGGTCATATTTACGCATTAGTGTGCGTTTAACCTTCCAGAAAGCGATTTAGAGCCCGAAATCGAACAAGAATTGACATGTGCAAACGATACACATATTTATACAAATCCCAAGTATGAAACACAAATTTCATTGATTTGGTTTTTGTTTGATGGTCGCAGTGACCCAGGTGTCATAGTCTCCCCTACTTTAGGAAATTTCGTCCCGAAATTTATTCGTAGGAGTCTGTCTGTGACTTTGTGTAAAACGATCATCAAAGATATGCAAGGCATAATCCTGTCATTTTCCTCAACGGATATTCTTCAGAAGTGAAAATGAACGAATGGAGTCATTTTCCTCAACGGGTTCTTCGGAAATGGAAAATGAAGGATTTAACAAACGGATATTCATTTCCCTCAACGGATATTCTTCAGAAGAGAAAATGAATGGATGATTCATTTTCCTCAACGGGTTCTTTGTCAGAAAAGGGAATGAAGGAATAATCAACGGATATTCATTTCCCTCAACGGATATTCTTCAGAAGCGAAAATGAACAAACGGAGTCATTTTCCTCAACGGGTATTCTTCAAAATTGGGAATGAAGGATTAAACAAACGGATATTCATTTCCCTCGACGGATACTCTTCAGAACGAAAATGAACAAACGGAGTCATTTTCCTCAACGGGTATTCTTCAGAATTGGAAATGAAGGATATAACAAACGGATATTCATTTCCCTTGACGGATACTCTTCAGAACGAAAATGAACAAACAGAGTCATTTTCCTCAACGGGTATTCTTCAGAATTGGAAATGAAGGATATTAACAAACGGATTTTCATTTTCCTCAACGGATATTCTTCAGAAGCGAAAATGAACAAACGGAGTCATTTTCCTCAACGGGTATTCTTCAGAATTGGAAATGAAGGATATTAACAAACGGATATTCATTTCCCTCAACGGATATTCTTTCAAAAGTGAAAAATGAATAGCTAGTTCATTTTTCCTCAACGGATGCTTTATCAGAAATGGAAATGAATAGGGTTAACTCTAGACACATGACAGAACTTGCTGTGATTTCTATTCACTAAATTCCATAATTATGTATGCATCCATAATTACGTAATTCCTTGCATAGTAATCACAGTTTGTTTTATAATGTGAAGGGGATAGAATTTGAACAAGGTCGAGGCAACCTATAATTAGGTCAACACATCAACACACAAGCACATAATTGTTTTCTTGGATATAAATTTGTTATCATCTTGTTATTAATTGTTATTAACTTGATGTCAATTTGAACATGGGTATTCAAGGTACACCAGGAACCCAGTCGATGGACTTCAACGTCCTCAAGAATCTATCTGAAAATAGGGTGATCTTCCAAAAATTCGATTTCTGATTACCAGGAATCATAACAATCGAATTAAGGTACACAATAATTACGGACTTACGGAAATACCCTTAGGTACCCTATTAAGGATTTATAGTGGTATATTGGGTATTCGCCCAGTGTTGTAACTTGCGCCTTGTACTTTGTTTTCTTTGGAAGAAACGTGTACTTAGGTTCTTCGTGGAAATCGCAAGAAATCAAAAGATGGGAGGAATGCGGTTCCTTGATTGCCGGTATCATAGGGGATATGTCGTTTATTCATGGAACCACAATTGTACATTGCAATGTAAATAAAGGATTTATTTATAAACAACAATAATAATAACAACATCTGTTTCATGGATCGTAACAACAAAAGAAAATAATACACAAGGCTTGATTATTTTCTAAACAGCGTTGTCTCCTGTCGGTCAGATACTCATCCCTGCGCTGGATTTGCATTAGCAAGCCTTGGGCAATTCCTACGGAAATGGCCCATCGCGCCACAGTTGTAGCAAGACCCCGGTGGAAAACGAGCTTGAGCAGGATTGTTGCCAGCTTGGTTTGGTGCAGCTGCGGTTGGGCAAACCCTTGTTGTATGACCTATAAGTTCACAAATTTGGCATTTGCGACACTTCACACCAGCATGATGATGAAGGTTACATTGATTGCACAAGGGTGCAGTTCCGTTGTATGGCTCTCTACCAGGGGGTTGAGCTGGTTGGTTGGGGATGGCTTGATCATTATGTGCAACTAAGGCGAAGTTCTGAGAAGCCTTTCGCTTCTTTGACTTCTTAGGGGATCCAGTCTGTTCATCCATGGTCTTTGATTCCTCGATTGGTTTCTTGTCACCCTTTCGAAAAAGTTTACCTTTCCTGATCTGAGATTCAGTCAAGGTTGCAGATAGCTCAATGGCCTGTCTAACTGTAGTAGGGTTGCTACCAGTCACAATGTCTTGTACTGAGTCAGGGAGGCCATCAATGTATTTTTCGATTGCCTTATCCAAAGGCGTGACCATGTTTGGGCATAACAGACTTAACTCGTCATAACGGTCCGTGTAGGCTCAATGCTCACCGCTATCTTGCTTAAGATCATCAAATTCCCTTTCTAGAGCCCTTAGCTCATGACGAGGACATAATTCCTTCATCATAAGAGCCCTAAGCTCGGCCCAAGTCTGTGCTAAAGTAACCTCAGCACCACGGTCTCTCATCACCCCGTTCCACCATGTAAGAGCCCTCTTCTGAAACACACTGGAAGCAAACTCGACCTTGCGATAATCAGGACACTAAACGTGACGAAACGTACTCTCAGTGCTCTCGAACCATTATAGGAGCCCAGTTGCTCCTTCAGAACCACTAAACTTGAGTGGCTTAGCCGAATTGAAACTCTTGAAATTGCATGGAGCATTATTGTTGTTGTTGGCTTGGTTCAGTTGAGCAATAAGATTTGGGAAAGCAGCAGCCATTTGCTACGCGATGATTTCTGCCAGTTCGGCATTCGCTATCTGATTGTCGCGTCGAGGAGGCATTCTAAAAGGAGGGAAACATGAAAGGAAACGAGCGAGATGATTAGATGAAAAGGATGAGGTGATACAAAATTTGACAAAAGCAAAGATGGTGGTCATTTGTTTGTTACCACAAGGCAAACAAACGACACATTTTGACTAATCAAAGTAAATGGGTCAAAAATAATGTATCGCGAAGACATGCTCGCCTATAAGTGAACACTCACCCCAAGAGTTCCCAGGTAAGAGTGACTGGTCCGATTATGTGGATTTGTACGAACACTCTAGCCTTAGACAGAAAACCCAGGGTACAGGCATTCACCCTTCCAGTTTGCACGTGTTCACACTATTTAGGACCCAGAACTTTGACGAGATTTTGAAAACTCAAAGGGGTTCAAAACCTTATAACAGAGGGTTTAAAACCTTATAATAGAGGGTTCAAAACCTTACAACAGAGGGTTCAAAACCTAGTAATCAATCATACAAGAACAGATGATTAATTTTCAAAGCGGATTCGGAATTGATGCCCCCGTTGTGGTTATCACCTAAGGATAGGTGACGGTTTTTGTTTTTTTAAAAAAAATCTAAACGCAAATCTTCTTGCGTTAGGGTCCTAGAAAGTTTATAGTCTAGGTCAAAGCATTACTAATAATCTAATTCCCTATAACCATTGGCTCTGATACCAACTTTTCTGTCACACCCCGACCACATAGAACAACAAGACGTGGCGGAAACGTCGGGGAGTGTTGTAACAGAATTAATTATTTCACAACCATGGAAATTAAAGTTACATTTTATTTATCAAACAAGAGGGTTACATTGTCTTAAAACAAGAAACAAAGAGTACATAACATAATTTAACTAGTTCTTGCTTCGTTTTAAGTCACTAAGGCACAGGTCCGCCTAAGTGTGTCTCGATCATCCTATGCAACAGCTCCTGAAAACACACGTGAAAATAGTACGTCAGCATAAAAATGCCTGTGAGATACATAGGTTTTGTGAAAATAGGATTCATGACTTGAGTTTAAAGAAACTGTTTAATAAAAAGTAGTCATGAATCTTGTTGAGTGTTTTCTTTCATAAATCATTTGAAAAGCAATGAATAAATCAAATGATATGAATATAAAAGAATACTGTATGGTTAAGTGAATAACCATGTAAAATGGGTTTGTATAAGTTAAGTTATTTGTAAAACGATGTTTATGTGAAGATTGTATTGTAGATGTAATATGTATAAACTGAAATGGTTTAAATAACGCTACGATATGTAATACCATAAAAGCACTTATATATAGGAATTACCAGCGGCATATCCACCATGTTTTTATCGTATTACACGTCGCCTCGTTACTTAAATCACTTACCCAAACAGCCACCAAGATGAAATGTTTAATCAATTGTAGAAATGTTTATGTATGGTCAAATACAGTTCACACGGTTCAACAGTTACAAACGGTTCATATAATCAAATGGTTACAACGGTTCACATAGTCAAATAGTTATAAATGGTTCAAAATGTAATATAATGTGTTCATATGCTGGATGAGCATATGCAACAAAATGTAATGTAAAACAATGTGTCCATATGTTGAGTAAACATATGCAACTAATGTAATGTAAATCAATGTGCTAGCATGCCCAGTCAACATACATAGCAGAAATGTAAAGTAAAACAATGTACTAAGTATGCTAATTAAACATACATAGCGAAACAATGTAATGTAAATCATGTACTAATAGTGTACTAATGAGCATAGCAAGTATATGATGTGAAAACATGGAAAGCATGAAAGTAACAAGTAGGCACATGTGTTTCACCCCAAAACAGTTTGGAAAACAGAAAAAGAGGGGTCTATGTACTCACTTGAGATTGCCTAGAAGTCCTTGTGTAACAACCAAACAATGCTAGAGATCACGGAAATCAAACGGCACCTAATATAGGTAACTATGTTAATAAACCGGACCTAAATCGGAGGATCAGATAGATTGAGGGTTCGTAAACCAAACGAGTATGGGAACTCGTGTAATATGGTTTAACAAAGGCTACATACTAAAATGAAACTTAACCTAAGTGCTTACGACCCATTACGACCCGTTTAGGTAGCTTATGCTCCTTTAAAGCGTCGTTCGCGTAAAACGCGTTCGAAATGCCTAACTATCCCTATGATAAGTAAAATATGCCTTAACATGTCTAATATTGTTGCTAAATCAGTTTAGATATAAAAAATTATGTTACATATGCTTAAAATGAATTTTGGCGTAAAAAGGGCATTTTAGTAATTTACCTAAGGCATATAAACTACCTATCATGCGACTAATCAAACCTAAGTGACCATAAGGTATAACCTCAGAAGGTTATTCCCTATGCTACTATGGTCACTTAACATGTTTGGTCGGATCCTAATGATCGACCAAACTGGTCGTGTTCGAAAGTCTAAGCGGGTGTTTAGTCCGCTTGACTTTCGGCTCCACACAAGCACTAATCTAAAAAAAATGACGAGCTAAACATGCTAGAACATGTTTAGTTAAGTTAGAAAACAGGTTTTGATATCAAAACAAACGGTTTTGATATCCTAGAGTAGTTTGGTTACAGAATACGCGAGAAAACGCATTTTGGCCGAAACTACGACTCGTCACTGAGCCTATATAACGTGGTAATCAGTAGGTATAGTCACTAGGAACTATAACCATCGTGATTACGCTCATGTTATGAAGTTCAAACGAACTTCGTGTTGACCATAAACTGGTCAAAGCAGAAAGTCAAACGCAGTTTGACTTTAACGACAAAAACGAATGAAAAGAACGAAAGAATACTTATAGAAGGTCCCCGCAAGCTCTTGATCCGATTTACTCTCAGGTATGAAGCATAAACTTCAACTTAGAGAGCCAAAATCAGATTCAAGTGTGCTTTGGGAGGAAGTGAGGGTGGGTATTTATAGGAATTCAAGAACCGTAAAGATCGTTCATCGAAAACTGAGCTTGATCTGGACCTTACATGTGTGCACATGGTCTTCTAAAACCATTGGAGCCCATAATATGGACTATGTTCAATGAATACCATCCCATGGTTTTGCAAAACCATGGGTTAAAACCATCAACACTTCAAAATGGACTAGGTTCATTGAATCTGCCAGAAATTTCAAAAATGGTCCCTGCACTTGTAAAACTTGATTTTTGGCACTTTTAAGCCCCGTTATCCCCCGTTAACCCCATTTCAAGGGTCTAAAATAAAGTTAAAGTATAGGAAACTTAAAATATGCTCAAAAACATCTCGGGTGTCGGTTCGTTTGGTCGTACGGTTGCGTTATTCGCTTAATTACGACGGAAGTCATAACGAACGCAAAAACGATCCAAATTAAGCGACGAATGGAATTTTATCATGCCAAACACTAAAATAAAATATTTAAATGCTTACATAAATTTTTGTATGTCCAGATATATTTAGAACGTAAGATATGCGCGAAAATGCAAACTTGTGCACTTTTTGACGCTTTCAGTCCCTGAATGACCCAAAAGTTTATTTAAGCACACCGAACCCCTCAAAGCCTATTTCTAAGCTATGTAAAGGATATTTATGGTATGTTTAACTTATGGTCATGTTCCAGAATGTCTGTTCTAGTACGAATCGCCATACTTTCGCAGTTTGTCGAATTTAGTCCCTGTAAGCAATTTAAACTTGATTTTGCCATACCAAAGCCTTCAAAACTTATTTCTAAGTTATGTAAGGGTTATTTAAGGTATGTTAAGCCTATGTCACTATTCCAGAGTGTTTTTTGCATTAAAGTGGTTATATTTACGCATCAGTGTGCGTTTAACCTTCCAGAAAGCGATTTAGAGCCCGAAATCGAACAAGAATTGACATGTGCAAACGATACACATATTTATACAAATCCCAAGTATGAAACACAAATTTCATTGATTTGGTTTTTGTTTGATGGTCGCAGTGACCCAGGTGTCACAAAACGCTTTATCTGCAGAGAAAAACGAGGTGAGTTCACACTTTCTACAAGGCATGGGATTCCCGGTGGTTGGGAATGGGTAAAGGATTTAATCGGAAACTGCGTGACCTCCTGGTTTGGAACACGTACCACATCCTCTTTATTGAAGGGTGATAACATGTACTAAGGATTTAATCGGAAGCTGCGTGATCTCCTGGTTTGGGGACACGTACCACATCCTCTTTATTGAAGGAACCCCCACTGGTTATGGTTTGGGAAACAAGGAATTGGTTAACACATGGTTTTCGAAAGAACTTATGGTTTTCAGAACAACTTTAAAATGGACAACCAACTGTGAACTCGCTCAACTTTGTTGTTGATTCGTTGTTACATGCCTTGCAGGCCTTTAGGTGCATATTGTTGGAACTTGCTGTCTGGGAGGCTGGAGTGGTCATGGGTCGAGATACATGGAATCGCAACACAAGACTAATGGTTTTTACATGTGATTTTTAAACACTTAATGAATGAATTATGCTTCCGCTGTATACTATGAATTATTTGTAACATGGTAACACTTAATGTTAATAAATGAAAGTTTTATTTAAATATACCTATGAGTTCAATGTGATTGGTGGCTAGATCCTGGTACGTCACACGCCTCGCGGGGGTTTCCGCATGTGGTATTTTGGGGGTGTGACAGATTGGTATCAGAGCCATTGGTTATAGTGAACTTGGTTTTAAAAAAGGGGAAAAACGTTTTTATAAAACCAAACTATAACCGAACAGTTCTGAAAACGTGAATATGACCATGACACTCAGCTCCAGATTGCAAGGTTCGTCTTTCTTACTTGTTGCATACATTACGTGACTAGTACACATTTGTTTATGACGAAACATACGAACACGCACTCATCACTATAGCATGATGGCATGGATTGCTTGCTTACCTTATGATGCGTTGATAGCATGCCATTGTCACACCCCTTTCTGCGGCGGAAGCACGAGGTGTGCTCATGAAAGGTTCTCATTGCATACGAAGAGTAAACATACTACATGCTCAAAAGTAACTTCAAACATTACATTACTGAAAACATGAGTCAAGAGTTTACAACACGGGATAGCATATTGTCTTAAAAGTTACAATTTTATTTATTGATAAACATAGCGACATCCACGAGCATGAGTAAGACCACGCGCACATCCATCCTAGTTACCTGAAATACATGTGAATTTTGGAAAAATGTCAACATAATGTTGGTGTGAATTCATGCAGTTTTTGTATTTCACGTTTGTATACTTTGTATGAAAACATAGTTTGTGTCATGTATAAATCAAGTTTTCATATATAAATCAAGTTTCAAGTGTACACCACGTACCCATGTATAATTCAAGTTTACTTGTGTACCCCACGTACTCAAGTATAAATCAAGTATTTATGTGTACACCACGTACTCATGTATAATTCTAGTTTACTTGTGTACCCCACGTACTCAAGTATAAATTAAGTTTTAGTATGGTATGAATCTTATGTAAATAAAGAATTCCTGTAAGTATCAGGATTGTTAATGGGTTGCAAAGCCATTAACATGTGACACGACATAGGAAGACACCAACCTTAGGCATTTTTCTAGTTGGCATATTCTGAGACACAAAAGCACTACTCGATACTCGTCCTCACCGAGAGTGTGGCTGCCCGGCACCCGTTAGATCTAACCTTTTGTTCTGCAGTCTAGGTATATTGTTGATTAATGGTGCTTATGTACCCTATTCGTGACACGATTTCTCGTATCATTTCTCATAACGCATCATACTCGGTACTCGTCCTCACCAAGTGCGCTTCTTGTATTCTTATATCTCATCACACTTGGTACTCGTCCTCACCAAGTGTGCTTCTTGTTATCATACCAATTGTAAACATAGTAATATTTGTACTTGTATTTCACCCCCGAAGTTATAAAACTGAAAATAGTTAAAGAAAAGGGGGAGCATAAACTCACAACTTTGCGTTCCTTGCGTCGTAAACTTCACCGGATTTGCTTAACCTATACGCGTTTTCTTAACGTTAGTCACTAGACTTGCGTCGCACCAGTACAGTCACTCTCTTTTGTATTTGTATTGTTGTGTTAAAAATATTTCATATTTTTAACTAAGTATCTTACTTATATTATTTTCTCAAAAATTAATATAAGTATCTCGTGTTTTGCATTTTGCACCCGAATTATGTATCTTGCATGTTGTATGTGTATTTTTGTGTTTATACTTCTCATGAGTATTTAGTGTATTTTTAAGTCTTAATACACTAGCACGTATAACACATACTATATACACTTAGCACAAAAGTTGGCGATCAAATAATATATATATTTTTCTCAAAAATATATACATACTTAATATCCATTTTTATTCTTGAAGAAATCCTCATTTCTTATCACAAAAAATTAGGGAAACCTTGGTAATATTTTTAAATGCATTTTTAGGGAATAAGTTTCTCAAAAACTTATATTTTTCTAAGTGTCAAAATTTATAAAATTTTTGCCAGAGTTTCCCCTAAAAATGGAGGTTTCCCATGTTTTCAAAACATGTGTTTATTTTCTTTTAAATCAACAACAATCTTTATTTACCAAACTTGTCAAAACAAGCATATACCACAAACTTATGAACTTGAAAGTTTGTAAAAATATGTAGTAACTTACTAGCACATTTAGTAAGTTTTGTTACCTTTAAAAATATGTTTAGTTCCTTAAAAACTTTATTTTTAAAGAGTATGTATTTTCACAACTTCTAGTCATGAGTTTCAAAAATATTTCTTTGTGGAATTTTCTTTCTACACAAGTGTTTATACACTTGTTTACTTACTAAAAATGATTTTAGTCCATACAAGATATGGGTTTTTAACAATCTAGTATTTTCCACTTGGTTGTTCCGAAAAACCACTTGTAGATCTTTAGATCTACAAGCTTGTAACCTTATTTTCCAAGAAAAATTACATTTATTCAAGTTTCAAGTTCATGGGTGGATGGTTTCATCATCCTTCATATTTCTAGCATTTACATCTTGCTAGTTCATGTTCTTAAACATGAACTAGTATTTCTAGATGATGATCCATCCTACTTCTATTAACAAACATCATCAAATAATCACAACTAGACAAGATTCACATGATTTACACACATATCTACTCTTTATCCACCACTAATCAGTTATGTTCAAGACTTTATGTTATGTTCTTTAGTGTTCATAATTTTTAACCACTAAATCAACTATTAACCATCATCAACGAGATCAAGATGATGTTTAGAAGCACTTACTACTAGCTCAAGGCTAGGGAAGAAACAAGACGTAAACGAGGTGGATAAAAGAAATCTAGGGAGGTTCTTGAGCTTCCGAGTGCACCGAGCCTTCTTGTGTGTCACCTTGCACCTTTGTATGTGTGTAAAATGGCTAGACAAGACTTGAATGGTGGGTGTATGGTGGTTGGTGGTTTCGGCCGAACTCAAGCAAGAGGGAGAGGAGAAGAGCTATGATGTTGAGTGTGGAATGAAAGATAATGGATGTCTAAGAGTCTTATTTATAAACCATGTCTTCAGTTTACCCCTCATACATTATGTCTACTAGATAATCAACACTTAACCATTAAAATAATCAAGAAACAAGGGTGTGTCCCCACCCATGGGGAACCGTCGCAAGAGGGGGGAGGGGTAAGGGTTGGGTAATGTAATGATATAGTTAGTGATTAGTTGAAATCAAAAGGTTTAGTTAGGATACTTGTGTGTGTTATTTAATGTATAGTGTGTTAGGGTGTTCGAGGACCCTAACTAGCTTATAAAAAATAAAAACAATGCTTCTAGCATTATTTTGGTGTTCCGGGTATTGTCCGGTTAGATACCGATTCGTTAAAGTGCTAAATCACACTTTTTAGTGTCTTTTAAGTACCTTTTTGTATCCTTTCAGTTCCCAACACTTAGGGAAGTATTCTGGATGATAAAACAACATTTCTGCATGTTATTTATTTGTCTAAAAGCTGATTAGAGCTGAATTTATTAAAATTCTGCACTTAAAGTGCGTTTCAGGTGCTTTTTAGTGCGTATTTTTGCTTCCGTAATGTCTATATATTAAACCCTTGTATGTACTCTTGGGTTTTAATGTATTCTTGTTGTTGGACCTACACCTAGGCTCCAATTTTATTGTCTGACTGCTTTCTGCAGTTCTGTTGACACAGAGTGTCTTACCGGTGAGTTTACTTAGTATTTCTGACGCAACGCTCTCGTTTATGCATAAAGCATTATTTTGTAGTATACAACGTGCATGAATTCAATTGTTTAGCATGTGTTCAGACATTGCTGACAATTAAGCACATAATTGCAGTCATTAAATAATAATTAAAGTGTACGGAAATTACCGGTTTGGTGCCAGTTGTCACAGTCTCCCCCCGTTAAAAGAATTTCGTCCCGAAATTCAGGCTGAGCTAACTCTCGCAAGAGTCTTTTTGAATAGGTGGGGATACTTTTCTTTGAACTGGTCTTCACGTTCCCATGTGTACTCGGGTCCGTGTTTAGAGCTCCAACGTACTTTGACAAGTTTAACAGTGCTCCTCCTGGTCTTGTTGACTTTCCAGTCGGTAACCTCCACGGGTTGTTCTGTAAATAGGAGGGCGTCATCAATATGTACTTCATCCACAGGGATGATCACGTCTTCTTGTGTTGGACTCTTCTTGAGGTTGGATACATGGAACGTATCATGTACTCCGTTAAGTTCTTCTGGTAATTCCAACTTGTATGCCACGGTACCAATTCCTTCTAGAATCTTGAATGGTCCGATGTATCGTGGATTCAGCTTTCCACGTTTTCCAAATCTTACTACGCCCTTCCAAGGTGAGACCTTTAACAGCACTTTGTCTCCCACCTCGAATTCTACTGGTTTTCTTTTCAGATCAGCGTAGCTCTTTTGTCGATCTCGAGCCGCCTTAATGCGCTCTTGGATCTATATAATCTTGTCGGTTGTCTCTTGCACAAGTTCAGGACCAACCATACGTTTATCTCCAGCGTCTGCCCAACATAAGGGGGATCGGAACTTGCGGCCATACAGAGCTTCGAACGGTGCGGCTTTTATGCTCGTATGATAACTGTTATTGTAGGAGAACTCCACCAAGGGTAGATGAGTATCCCAGCTGCCGCCTAGATCCATGACACATGTGCGAAGCATATCTTCTAACGTTTGTATAGTCCGTTCGCTCTGGCCGTCTGTTTGTGATGGAATGCCGTGCTTAGATCTAACTGAGATCCAAAGGCTTCCTGAAATGATTGCCAGATTCTTGAGATAAAGCGTCCATCTCTGTCTGAAATAATTGAGATTGGCACTCCATGTCGTGCCATAATTTCCCTTAAGTATATCTCAGCAAGCTTTCCAGTGCTGTCTTTTTCTCGGATCGGCAGGAAGTGCGCAGACTTCGTTAACCGATCAACTATCACCCATATCATATCGTCCCCTCTCGGGGTCCTGGGTAGTTTTGTTATGAAGTCCATCGAGATTTGCTCCCATTTCCACATGGGTATCTTTGGTTGTTGTAGTAGGCCGGACGGTTTCTGATATTCAGCCTTAACCTTAGCATAGGTTAGGCATTTTCCAACATAGACAGCAACGTCGCTCTTGAGTCTCGGCCACCAATAATATTCTTTCAAGTCTTGATACATTTTGTCCGATCCCGAATGGATCGAGTATCTCGATTTGTGGGCTTCGTTAAGGATGACTTCTCGAATGCCGCCATAGAGCGGAACCCAAATATGCTTCTTAAAGTATAAGGCTCCCTCTTCATTTGGCAACATATATTTCAACATACCCCGAAGGTATTCAGCTTTACGGTTTTCTCCTTTAAGAGCTTCTTGTAGCGCATCACGAATGTGTGCAGTGAGGTTCGTTCGAATCGTCATTTCCAGTGCTCGAATCCTTAGGGTCTTAACCCTTAGGGTCTTAACCCTTTCCTTTCGGCTTAATGCGTCTGCTACAACATTTGCCTTTCCAGGATGGTACTTAATCTCACAGTCATAATCGTTCAGCAGCTCGACCCAACGTCGCTGACGCATGTTTAATTATTTTTGATCGAATATGTGTTGTAGGCTTTTGTGATCTGTGAAGATTGTACATCGAGTACCATATAGATAGTGTCGCCAGATCTTCAAGGCGAATACCACCGCTCCCAGCTCCAGGTCGTGAGTGGTATAGTTTCTTTCATGTACCTTCAATTGTCTTGAAGCGTAAGCGATGACTTTTTGGCGTTGCATGAGCACGCAACCCAAGCCTTGTCGTGAGGCGTCGCAGTATAACACGAAGTCTTCAGTGCCTTCGGGTAATGATAGTATCGGTGCATCGCATAGCTTTTTTTTAAGTAACTGGAAGGCTTCTTCTTGTTTGTGACCCCAGTCGTATTTCTTGTCTTTCTGAGTAAGGGTCGTTAGCGGTTGAGCTATCTTTGAGAAATTCTTGATGAATCGCCGATAATAGCCCGCTAAGCCCAAAAATTGTCGAACTTCAGTTGAGGTTTTGGGGGCTTCCCAATTCTTTATTGCTTCTATCTTGGACGGGTCTACATGAATGCCCTTCTCATTCACAACGTGACCAAGAAATTGTACTTCGCGAATCCAGAATTCGCATTTTGAGAACTTTGCATAAAGCTTCTCTTTCATCAGTAGTTCCAGAATAGTTCTAAGATGTTGCTCATGTTCTTCTTTCGTTCGCGAGTAAATCAGGATATCATCGATAAACACAATCACGAATTTATCGAGATATGGTTTGCATACACGGTTCATCAGATCCATAAATACCGCTGGCGTGTTTGTCAGTCCGAATGGCATCACAAGAAACTCGTAGTGCCCATATCGTGTTCTGAAAGCAGTCTTTGGCACGCTTTCTTCTTGGATTCTTAGCTGATGGTATCCAGATCGAAGGTCGATCTTGGAATAGTAGCTTGATCCTTGCAATTGATCAAATAAGTCATCAATCCTTGGTAGTGGATACCGATTCTTGATCGTGAGCTTGTTCAGTTCTCTGTAATCGATACACATCCGCAGAGTTCCATCCTTTTTCTTCACGAACAATACTGGAGCTCCCCAGGGTGAGAAGCTTGGCCTTATGAATCCTTTATCCAACAACTCCTGGTGTTGTGTAGATAATTCTTGCATTTCGGATGGTGCAAGTCGATAGGGAGCCTTGGCCATAGGAGCGGCTCCTGGAACCAAGTCTATATGAAATTCGACTTGTCATTGTGGAGGTAGTCCTGGCAGATCTTCGGGAAAAACATCAGGAAATTCCTTCACCACAGGAATGTCTTCGAGTTTCGGCTCCTCAGCCTTCTTATCTACCACGTGTGCTAGGAAGGCAACACATCCTTTCCTTAAGCACTTCTGTGCCTTCATGCAACTGATGATTCGGAGAGGTGCGTCCCGTTTTTCTCCATGCAGAATGAGAGTTTCATCATTTGCCAAAGGGATGCGAATGATTTTCTCATGACAAATAACCTCAGCTTTGTTCTTGGACAACCAGTCCATTCCGACTACTACATCGAAGCTACCCAATTGGATAGGTAGGAGGTCGATGCTAAATCTTCGTTCACCAAGTTCTAGTGAGCAGCCTCTGACAACTTCGCCCGATTCAACAAGTTTACCATTGGCTAGTTCTATGGAATAAGGAAGTTCTAATCTACTAGATTCTATTCCAAGCATGCGTTTAAATTCCACAGACATGAAGCTATAATCGGAGCCAGTGTCAAATAATATGGATGCAAAGTGATTGTTAATGAGAAACGTACCATGACCACATTAGGGTCCTCGCGTGCGTCCTTTGCTCCAATCACAAATGCTCGAGCCTGAGCATTGTTTCCTTTTGGGCAGTCCTTCATGAAATGATCATTGCTTCCACAAATGAAGCATCCTTGGTTCCACCCTTTCCCGTTACCATTCTTGTTACCCGCACCATTTCCATTCCGGTTCTTTCCTTTTCCCCAACAGTCTTCTGCTTGATGACCCAACTTACCACATTTGTCGCACCTTGGAATGCGACAAGCTCCTTCATGATGAAACTTACATTTTTGGTATTTAGGCATGATGCCTTGGTATCCTTTGGTTACAAGGGTCTTCGCCTCCTGAGGCGGGTTAGCGTCACGCTTCTTGTTGTTGAAACCTTTGTTGTTACGAGTTGTTTGATTCAGATTCGAATGCTTTCTCTTCTTGTCACCGGACGAATCAGCATGTGTCTCGGTCTTCTCTGTTGGGTTCAACGATAACTTCTTCATACGAACACAATCTTCAGTAAGGCTGACAGCCCGAGTTATAGCCTCGGTGATTGTTTGTGGTTTGGCCGAAGGTACCATGCCGCGAAACTCTGGGGCCAGTCCCCAAATGTAGCATTCAACACGCTTAAATTCAGGAGTCACCATGTAAGGAAGCACTCTAGACAGATCGTGGAACCTTCGAGTATAACCATTAATGTCAGCACCTTCCATGGTTAGGTGCCAGAACTCCGTTTCCGGTCTTTGGAGTTCAGCACGAGAGCAGTACTTCTCTCTCATTCTTTCTTTCAGTTCATCCCAAGTTAGGCCATAAGCGGCATCATCACCCAAAGTTTGGGCTTGCAGGTTCCACCAAGTCAGAGCTTCATCAACAAACAATCTGGTAGCAAAAGTGACTTGCTGATCCGCGGTACACTTGCTCATGCGGATAGTAGCTTCAGTCTTCTCCGTCCAGCGCACAAATGCTACTGCACCTCCTGTGCCGCCCTAGTTCATCGGCTTGCAGTCGAGGAACTGCTTGAAAGTGCAGCCTTGAGCTGCGTTTCCTCCAGACGAATCTCCATGCCCGTTACGTCTAGCGTTGCTTGGTCCTCCACTGTCTTGAGTACGGTTCGCCTCGTATTGGGCGATAGCAGCGGAGATCCTTTCTTCCAGTAGTGCGTTCAGCTCTTCAGCAGTTCTTGGCAGTGGGGGAGGAGGAGGTTGATCATCATTGCGAGCATTCACAGTTTTCCTAGGTGCCATGTTCTGACAGAACATAACACAACAGGGTTAAACATTTGTTTGATATCGTCATACTAGACAGTAGTAGCATATATATTCACAGGTATATACCACATAAGGGACATCAAACAATTATTACTCTAGCAGAGTACTTAGTAGGCTTGCACTGAGGGAATCTACACGTGACAAGACTTGTTGTGGTTTCTGAGCACTGAATTCCATAATTATGTATGCATCCATAATTACGTCCTCCTTGCGCAGTCCGCACAGTTCGTTTCATCCTCATATTTCTTCCTTCAGATAGGCCATCGCTTTCAGGTAAAGTCACGTATAGTTGTGACATTCTACTTCTAGCGTATGCTAATTATCACACATAATTGCAAGTAATTTCTAGCCAACGACAAGTGCTACTCGAGTGCACTCTAAGTCTCATAGTGTCCTTTCTTGACTCTTGTAAATAGTTTCAGGTAGTGGATGTCGCGAGACGATTTATGCAATGAAAACTCTTTGAAAAATTGTTTTCGTGAAAGGATCCTAGAGATTGTAGACTAGACTAGAGAAGGAATCCTGGTTCACTACAATCGCAGCTCTGATACCAATCTGTCACACCCCTTTCTGCGGCGGAAGCACGAGGTGTGATAATGAAAGTTTCTCATTGCATACGAAGAGTAAACATACTACATGCTCAAAAGTAACTTCAAACATTACATTACTTAAAACATGAGTCAAGTGTTTACAACACGGGATAACATATTATCTTAAAAGTTACAACTTTATTTATCGATAAACATAGCGACATCCACGAGCATGAGTAAGATCACGCGCACATCCATCCTAGTTACCTGAAATACATGTGAGTTTTGGAAAAACGTCAACATAATGTTGGTGTGAATTCATGCAGTTTTTGTATTTCACGTTTGTATACTTTGTATGAAAACATAGTTTGTGTCATGTATAAATCAAGTTTTCATATATAAATCAAGTTTCATGTGTACACCACGTACCCATGTATAATTCAAGTTTACTTGTGTACCCCACATACTCAAGTATAAATCAAGTATTTATGTGTACACCACGTACTCATGTATAATTCTAGTTTACTTGTGTACCCCACGTACTCAAGTATAAATTAAGTTTTAGTATGGTATGAATCTTATGTAAATAAAGTATTCCTGTAAGTATCAGGATTGTTAATGGGTTGCAAAGCCATTAACATGTGACACGACATAGGAAGACACCAACCTTAGGCATTTTTCTAGTTGGCATATTCTGAGACACAAAAGCACTACTCGATACTCGTCCTCACCGAGAGTGTGGCTGCCCGACACCCGTTAGATCTAACCTTTTGTTCTGCGGTCTAGGTATATTGTTGATTAATGGTGCTTATGTACCCTATTCGTGACACGATTTCTCGTATCATTTCTCATAACGCATCATACTCGGTACTCGTTCTCACCAAGTGCGCTTCTTGTATTCTTATATCTCATCACACTTGGTACTCGTCCTCACCAAGTGTGCTTCTTGTTATCATACCAATGGTAAACATAGTAATATTTGTACATGTATTTCACCCCCGAAGTTATAAAACTGAGAAGAGTTAAAGAAGAGGGGGAGCATGAACTCACAACTTTGCGTTCCTTGCGTCGTAAACTTCACCGGATTTGCTTAATTAACGTCGTGACCTATACGCGTTTTCTTAACGTTAGTCACTAGACTTGCGTTGCACAAGTACATTCACTCTCTTTTGTATTTGTATTGTTGTGTTAAAAATATTTCATATTTTTAACTAAGTATCTTACTTATATTATTTTCTCCAAAATTAATATAAGTATCTCGTGTTTTGCACTTTGCACCCGAATTATGTATCTTGCATGTTGTATGTGTATTTTTGTGTTTATACTTCTCATGAGTATTTAGTGTATTTTTAAGTCTTAATACCCTAGCACGTATAACACATACTATATACACTTATCACAAAAGTTGGTGATCAAATAATATATATATTTTTCTCAAAAATATATACATACTTAATATCCATTTTTTTATCTTGAAGAAATCCTCATTTCTTATCACCAAAAATTAGGGAAACCTCGGTAATATTTTTAAATGCATTTTTAGGGAATAAGTTTCTCAAAAACTTATATTTTTCTAAGTGTCAAAATTTATAAAAATTTTGACAGAGTTTCCCCTAAAAATGGAGGTTTCCCATGTTTTCAAAACATGTCTTTATTTTCTTTTAAATCAACAACAATCTTTATTTACCAAACTTGTCAAAACAAGCATATACCACAAACTTATGAACTTGAAAGTTTGTAAAAATATGTAGTAACTTACTAGCACATTTAGTAAGTTTTGTTACCTTTAAAAATATGTTTAGTTCCTTAAAAACTTTATTTTTAAAGAGTATGTATTTTCACAACTTCTAGTAATGAGTTTCAAAAATATTTCTTTGTGGAATTTTCTTTCTACAAAAGTGTTTATACACTTGTTTACTTACTAAAAATGATTTTAGTCTATACAAGATACGGGTTTTTAACAATCTAGTATTTTCCACTTGGTTCTTCCGAAAAACCACTTGTAGATCTTTAGATCTAAAAGCTTGTAACCTTATTTTCCAAGAAAAATTACATTTATTCAAGTTTCAAGTTCATGGGTGGATGGTTTCATCATCCTTCATATTTCTAGCATTTACATCTTGCTAGTTCATGTTCTTAAACATGAACTAGTATTTCTAGATGATGATCCATCCTACTTCTATTAACAAACATCATCAAATAATCACAACTAGACAAGATTCACATGATTTACACACATATCTACTCTTTATCCACCATTAATCACTTATGTTCAAGACTTTATGTTATGTTCTTTAGTGTTCATAATTTTTAACCACTAAATCAACTATTAACCATCATAAACGAGATCAAGATGATGTTTAGAAGCACTTACTACTAGCTCGAGGCTAGGGAAGAAACAAGACGTAAACGAGGTGGATAAAAGAAATCTAGGGAGGTTCTTGAGCTTCCGAGTGCACCGAGCCTTCTTGTGTGTCACCTTGCACCTTTGTATGTGTGTAAAATGGCTAGACAAGACTTGAATGGTGGGTGTATGGTGGTTGGTGGTTTCGGCCGAACTCAAGCAAGAGGGAGAGGAGAAGAGCTTTGATGTTGAGTGTGGAATGAAAGATAATGGATGTCTAAGAGTCTTATTTATAAACCATGTCTTCACTTTACCCCTCATACATTATGTCTACTAGATAATCAACACTTAACCATTAAAATAATCAAGAAACAAGGGTGTGTCCCCACCCATGGGGAACCGTCGCAAGAGGGGGAGGGGTAAGGGTTGGGTAATGTAATGATATAGTTAGTGATTAGTTGAAATCAAAAGGTTTAGTTAGAATACTTGTGTGTGTTATTTAATGTATAGTGTGTTAGGGTGTTCGGGGACCCTAACTAGCTTAGAAAAAATAAAAACAATGCTTCTAGCATTATTTTGGTGTTCCGGGTATTGTCCGGTTAGATACCGATTCGTTAAAGTGCTAAATCACACTTTTTAGTGTCTTTTAAGTACCTTTTTGTATCCTTTCAGTTCCCAACACTTAGGGAAGTATTCTGGATGATAAAATAACATTTCTGCATGATATTTATATGTCTAAAGCTGATTAGAGCTGAATTTATTAAAATTCTGCACTTAAAGTGCGTTTCGGGTGCTTTTTAGTGCGTATTTTTGCTTCCGTAATGTCTATATATTAAACCCTTGTATGTACTCTTGGGTTTTAATGTATTCTTGTTGTTGGACCTACACCTAGGCTCCAATTTTATTAAACAATAATTAAATTGTACGGAAATTACCGGTTTGGTGCCAGTTGTCACAGTCTCCCCCCGTTAAAAGAATTTCGTCCCGAAATTCAGGCTTAGCTAACTCTCGCAGGACTCTTTTTGAATAGGTGTGGATACTTTTCTTTGAACTGGTCTTCACGTTCCCATGTGTACTCGGGTCCGTGCTTAGAGCTCCAACGTACTTTGACAAGTTTAACAGTGCTCCTCCTGGTCTTGTTGACTTTCCAGTCGGTAACCTCCACGGGTTGTTCTGTAAATCAGAGGGCGTCATCAATATGTACTTCATCCACAGGGATGATCACGTCTTCTTATGTTGGACTCTTCTTGAGGTTGGATACATGGAACGTATCATGTACTCCGTTAAGTTCTTCCGGTAATTCCAACTTGTATGCCACGGTACCAATTCCTTCTAGAATCTTGAATTGGCTTCAATCGAATCCTTAATCCTTGTTAGGGACCTCAGTATTTTGACGACTCTGATTACCAGCAACGAGCACCAGCGAATTGGCTTCAATCGAATCCTTAATCCTTGTCTGCGACTCATGGGAGTCAACTCTTATGAATCAATCAGGACATAAGCAATGACAATAGACTACAACGTGGAATGTGTAACTGCCAGTACAGCGAGTAGCACTTTAGGACGTGGCTCAGAATGTGAAAAGATGGACCTTGATGGTGAAGAATCGTAGGGCTTCGTTTCGAGCAACTACATTGGGAGCAGCAGTCACAGCGACAACAAGGTATTCGTAACCCTAGCCTACAATATGGAAATAAAGGTGCCTACAACATGGATTGGTCATGGTTAAGTTAAGTAGACAACGACCAAAGGAACAATGACAGTACTTGAAATCTATGTATTGAAAAACAGCAACACTGGAGATGATGCTCATGGAAGGGCATTTAGGGTTGACGTGGGCGACGCCAGGATGGTGGAAACTTGGAAGCTTATATGGGTAGCTAATCGCTTCGTCTCTGTCCTGTTTAACCCTGATGCTTCTCGACAGGCTAATGGCAGGTCAATTGAAGTATCATATGTTTGTAGGGATGCAAATTCAACCGAGTGGGACAAGTTTTCGACATCAATCTTCCTTCTCCTACCCATGATGGTGTTAATGCAGTAGTCAGTATGGGTTGGTTAACCAGACATCGCACAGTTATACCCTGTGAGGGGAAAGTTGTCGTCTGTCTTAAAGCATCCGAGTGGTGCAGAGGTTAGCATCAATTCAGCAGTGAAGGCCTGAAGTGTCCACAGAAGGATTACCCCGCCATGATAGCACTCGTTACTGATGTCGAGGCTAAGGAAAGGAGGATCGAGGATCCACCAATTGTTCGTGCCTTGTTGTCTTACACCAGGAAGGTTGCAGGAACTGCCTAATCAACTTCAGGAACTATTGGACATGAGTTTTATCGGATCCAGTTTTTCGCTTTGGGGAGCCCCAGTTATACCAGTGAAGATAAGCCTTTTCGTATGTGTACCGATTATCGAGAACGTAACAAGGTGACAGTTAGGAACCGCCTGTCTCGACCATGTATTGGTCACAGGCCAACCAGTTGCGAGGAACAAGCTTCCATTCGAGGATTGGCTAGCGAGCGAAATATCATCCGATGGAAGTCCAAGAGTAGAATGCTCTTAGAACAGCACGTCGAACGCAATGCAGCCCTTTCAACTTTGTACACCATGATTATTGGGTTAATCAACACACCAGCAGCTTTATAGATCACATGAATCAACCGTGTTTATTGATGACGTTTTGAATATTTTCCAGGAGAAAGGAACACCATGAGCGGCACTTGTATCTTATCTTAGAGCTCCTGAGGGAGGAGCCACTCCACATGACGTCTTGTTAGGGGTGACTTCTGGACTCGAGAGGAACGCCTTCTTGGTCACATAGCCAACGAGTTGGGAATACACGTGGATCTCGCTAAGATCCATCTTATTAGAAATTGATCGGCACCAAAGAGTCCTTCAGGGATACAACAATTTCTTGGTCTCGCTAGATACCATTGCAGATTCATCGAAGATCGTGCAACGTTAATCTCTTTAGCATAGCAGGGTGTTGTGTTCGTAGAAGACAACAGGGGGACGTCTTTTCAGCTTTAAAACCCAACTCCACAATGCACTGTGGTCTTTACCTGAGGGTACGAGTGATTTAGTGGTATACCATGATGGTTCGAATCAGAGCCCCAGTTACACGCCAACGCAACATAAGAAGGTAAGGACTTACGTAATGAAATTACGAAGAGGAACTGCACGACACATAAACTGCGGTGGGAACCGTGGTTCTCGGACGTAAATTGGAGGCATTACTTGGACGGTACCAAATGCATTACCTAGACCGATCACAAGGGCCTCCCGTGTATCGATGTTCAAAAGGGCTAAAACATGCAATGAACATCACTGGATGGAACTTCTGAATGAGTACAACTGTGAAACCTGAACGTACACGAGCTCTGCAGCTCGCTATCGACTCTAACTTACCTGATCAGACTCGCTCTGTTCAAACTGGAGAACTGAAGGAAGAGGATTTTCAAGTTGAACCCATGCGGGGCATGGAGAAGCAACCTTTGACATGTCGGACGATACTCGTTACCTCATGGAGCGAATGTGGGTCTCATTATACGGAAACTGTAGGGAACTCGTGTTGAGCAAAACACCGGCCTTGATATTCTAGTCGTTTGGGTTTGTATGAGAGACATTAGGATTTATGAACCTTGTACCGGTGATCGGGCATGAAGGCCCACCTAGCTAGGTTTGGGACAACACACTATTTCCACGGTTTGGGAAATACATACGGCACCCTAGTTTGGGACTACACGCACGTTCTTAGAAAAGTACATATTCCCGGGTATTGGAAACCACTACTATCCCTGGATTGGGAAGGAATACTTTTCAAACTAATATTCCTTGAGGAATACGTTTAAACATATTGGTTTAATTTCGATAGTTAGTTGATAAAATCAATTTTATCACTTCGTTGAGGAACCGGGTGAGACCACACCCCCCTCCAAGCGTTGTAAGTTACCTATAGATCGAGTTCGTCGGAACTCACTTCAAGCCATCGTTTTAGAACAATTTTCGGGACGAAAATTCTTTCAAGTAGGGGATGATGTAATACCCGACCTCCACAGGGTGAACACAAACCCTGTTAACTCCATTAACTTATATATTCACTTAGGCATTGTGTTTAAGTTTAGATAAATCAGGTGTCCCAAAAATTTCACATACAATCGCTACACAGTGTTCGTGAGTAAATAGATATAACTTATATAATATTCCCTACTATGTGAAATAAGTTTAAACTATGTGAAAAGTTTCATGTTATGAGAATTACGTGAATTTACATGCTACATGACTTTACGTGCTATGCGACTTGCATGATCCGTTTTGTGAACTTTCATGAAACTATGTGTACCTACATACAACAATAGGGTTATTAACGAATTTATAAACAAGAGCGTATCGTATACCTTAGTTTAAATTTTGAGGACGAAATTCCTGTAACATGGGGAGAATGTAACACCCCGTACTCTCGATCCCAATCATCGAGAGAAGGGTGTTTTATTTCTATTATTATTATTATTACCACCATCATATAATACGTACTATTATCACTATCTAATAAATAATAACAATTGCGTCAAGAGGAACGTATCATTTAAACAACAAACCTGAGCCGAACATCCACTTTAAATATAAATATAATTCTCGTTATATTTGATTGTAGATTACACGGGCTCGTTCGTTGGATAAAATACATGTAATTTTATATGGATCCATACGCTCTTGGGCCGAGCCCAACCCAACTCACCTAAAACTTAAACCCTAGTCTATATAAATAATTTATACCCTCTCACCCTCTTTTAATTATCAAAACCAAAACCCTACGTACACACTGCAGCACAGCCGCATGACCCCCTCTTCTCTAATCTCTGACCATCGAAGATATATTCCGGCCAGCTCTCCAGCGATGTTTCACAGCAAGCCAAACACACCCCTGAAACCCATACCCTTCTTGTACCATCCTTCACCTCCGAAAGTTGAAGGGAGAGAGTGAGAACGAAGCTGGTCAGCCAACGGCAACAGCAGCGTCGCCGTCAATGGCGGTGACGACGGTGGTGTTTCCGGTCAAACGAAGACACGGGAGGGCATCAGTTGACGATGGTTGTTGGTGCTGGACCCCGGCGACGAGAACTACGACAGTCATGCCTCGAGCAGCAGGTAGGTGTCTAGGTGTGTCTTATGTTATGAGATTTTAAGTATATGTATACATGAGTGTTAGCTGTTTGTTTGACATCCATAAGGTTCAAAAGATTGTGTGAGATTGTTCGAAATTGTTGAAAAGAATGATTATGGGTTGTTGATGTAATATATATAGTGTTAATAGCTGATGCATAGGACGATGATATGATAATTGCCATACACTTAAGTTGGATAATTAAATGATGAGTTCTAACGAAGGTTATGATGATTGGTTGATTTAGTATGATTTTTGTTAGTGTAAACTATTTGTTTAAAAGATATGTGCAAACATGAAGCTGTATTTTCATGATAGGTATAAGTAGCTAAGTTTAGGGTACAACCTGGTAAAGCATCCTAGGAATACATGTTAGAATAATTAAAAGGGGGAGATGTTGTGATATTGTAAGGATGAATGATGGAATGATTATTAATGTTTTGTCTCTTTCGGTTGAATTGAAAAGGTGAAATGATTGTGTGTTATTACCTACAACCACACCTGATCGCAAAGTTTATGTCCGGCCCCACCATTTGTTACATACATTATGTTTTGATCGCACACTAGTAAAGTGGGCCCCCCTCATTTTGAAACATAAAAATTAACACACTATTCAATGGAGTCGCACACTTGTTTCAAAGGAGCCGTACACTCCTTGATAGGCCACACATACAGATTACTATGGATCCTACACAGTTTGGGCTGCATAAGGCCCAGTTGGACCGTACAGTGTTGGATTTCCATGTATAGTCGCACGCCATGCTTTATATCGCACACTTGGGATGTTGGGTCACGCTCTAAATTTCATATAACCGCACACTATAACTGGCCCCACCACTTAATTGGCACATTGATTTTAAATGATGGCCGCACACTGTTTGATCACTTCCTTAACTGGACTTAATCGCACACTTCATTTTGGTCGCACAAGTAAATTCCAACCGTACACTATATTGACCGGTCCTACTGTTGTTCCTTGATGTTGATCGCACAAATGGGTTTGAAATGCACAGTCCCTTCTATTGGGCTACACTATTTGGGCCGGTATGTTAGTTATACTCTATTTCGTGCAAATTGTTGCTAATGCTACACATGACGGTACAAAATGCGTGATGGCTATTTCTTGTACACTGCTTATGGACTACGTGATAAATGTGAAATACGTTTATGCTTAGTATAAACTGTTACTTGATTAATACGAGTACATTACTTGACAAATACATGTTAGATACGTGTAGCTTATACGTGATTACTTGTTTACCGTCCTAACGAGTGGTAACCATAATAGGGTGTGGTTGACCAACTTAGGACAAACGCTATATCTGCCGAGCAAACCGAGGCGAGTTCACACTTTCTACAAGGCATGGGATTCCCGGTGGTTGGGAATGGGTAAAGGATTTAATCGGAAACTGCGTGACCTCCTGGTTTGGAACACGTACCACATCCTCTTTATTGAAGGGTGATAACATGTACTAAGGATTTAATCGGAACCTGCGTGATCTCCTGGTTTGGGGACACGTACCACATCCTCTTTATTGAAGGATGACAACACTGATACTAGACCAAAATCTCTATCATGAAGTCCCTCATTTTATATCGACTTAATCACCGGGCCAATGGCGAGCAGGTCATTAGTTAGATAGCGCTATTTAGGTTTGACAACCCTCACACCGTGCCGTAGAGGACGGGTGTGAACTAATGGATCTAGGCACGTCAATGATGATAGACATTGACGCTAGGGCACCAACTTACTTCAGTCAGTGGTCGATATGGTAACGGGTCTAGTGGTTCACATGGGGAAGCCCCCACTGGTTATGGTTTGGGAAACAAGGAATTCGTTAACACATGGTTTTCGAAAGAACTTATGGTTTTCAGAACAACTTTAAAATGGACAACCAACTGTGAACTCGCTCAACTTTGTTGTTGATTCGTTGTTACATGCCTTGCAGGCCTTTAGGTGCATATTGTTGGAACTTGCTGTCTGGGAGGCTGGAGTGGTCATGGGTCGAGATACATGGAATCGCAACACAAGACTAATGGTTTTTACATGTGATTTTTAAACACTTAACGAATGAATTATGCTTCCGCTGTGTACTATGAATTATTTGTAACATGGTAACACTTAATGTTAATAAATGAAAGTTTTATTTAAATATACCTATGAGTTCAATGTGATTGGTGGCTAGATCCTGGTACGTCACACGCCTCGCGAGGGTTTCCGCATGTGGTATTTTGGGGGTGTGACATAGCTCACAGTCCCCACCTGTTGCTTTTATCACTCCTATCCTAGGGAGTTCACTCCCACCGTTCGCTACTGATGCACACCGATCTGAACTCCACACCATTTTTCAGCATGAGTTACCCGCTCCCCACCCTGGGGAGGGTACATCAGGACAGCCTCCTAGCTTTGACCCTCTAGCGTCGGCTGGTTTCATGCCTACTCCTCATTTCTCCCCATTCGAGGCAGACCCATATTGTCAGTCTCCCAGGTGGTTTCCCCCGTATTCCATGCCATTATTAAATCCGTACCAGCCTTCTCACCATGCTAGGTACACTCGTGATGACCTTCTTCTTTCTCTTCAGCTACAGTTCGAGATTCTTAGGCGTAGAGTACTAGAGTTAGAGTGCGAGGCGGATGCCAGACAGCCTCCACCACCCTCATATCCTCCACCAGTTACTCCACCACCACCGTCGTTCCCTCCTCCTGTATTTCCATCATCTGATCCTGTTTCTATTAAGGGTTTCGATGCTCGATTCCTGATCGCTGAGCAGCAGATCAACTTTTTGGTCCGACGTGTTCATGAGCTCACTCGTCTACGCCTGATCTTTCCTCATCCCCCGCCACTGCCAGCACTTTCGATCTTTGTTTTTGCAGGTACTTTTGGCACGAAGATCAAGACTGAGCTGAAGACTTTTTGTCACACCCCGACCGCGTTAAAACAACGAAACCTCGGCGGAAACATCGGGGAGTGTCGTAACAGAATCATTGTTTCACAACACATGGATTAAAGTTTCGTTTTATTGGATTAAGTTTGTTACATTGTCTTGATATTAAAATTAAAACACAAACATATTGTCTATCATTGTTATTAAGTCACTAAGGCCTCGTCCAATCCTATGTGAGCATGCATCCTAGTCATCATCAATCATCATCAAACACCACCTGAAACATATGTGAAAATAAAGTCAGCAAAGAAATGCCAGCGAGCACATAGGTTTTGTGAGTGTGTCAAATTCATGACTTGTATACTTGTTGCAATACCTCGTTCGACTACAAGAGTCAATAATTGAAAACCTTGTATTGTAAAGTGTTTTGTATTGCAATATGATTAACCAACTTAAAACAAGTTGGTTATAGTTTATAAAACCTCGTTGCCATGAATCTTGACCCAAAAACATTTGCTTTTGTAAACCAAATTGTAAATTGTTCTTGTATTAAAACTCGTATGGTTTATATCATTTAGTAAACATCGTTGTGTGACATCGTTTGATATCATTCGTTCAAGTGAACTAAATAACGCCACGGAATGTAATATGATAAAAGCACTTATATATAAGAAGTACCAGCGGCGTATCTACCATGCTTTTATCACATTACACCCATCCCATTATCTAATCACATACCAAAACCAGTCGTTCAATTCGTTCGTGTTATCAATCGTTCGTGTTATCAAAACCCAATTGTTTAAAATGTTCAACTCGTTCATGTTATAAACCATTGTTCATTCGTTTAAATCGTTCAAATCGTCCCAATCGTTCAAGTCATTCAAAACGTTCCAATTGTTCATGTTTTAATTGTGAAAACTAACTTTTGGTCGTTCTCATTGAATACATTCAAACCTGTGTTCTGACTCGTTCCAATCGTATTAACAAACCACCAAAGGGTTTGTTAGCATTCATCAGGTTCTGTCGTTACCCACATTACCCCCATACATAACCATGGCGATAGTCCGATAATGGGATTTGCCAGATCCTATGGTACCATAACATACTATTGGTCGGCTCAGCCAAAGCTAATAAATGTCATTCGTGTTATGTATTAACGCACCAACAAGTTCGTTCACATTATTCAAATCATTGTGTTTAATATAAACCATAGCATTTGTTTCGAAAACTCGAAAATCGTTTAGTACATATGAATCACCCCAAAACAATTGAAAGCAGTAAAATAGGGGAACTATGTACTCACTTAAGATTGCAAGGTATCCTAGATTAAGTGACCTAACAAGCTCGGGTAAATCAAGGAATTCAAGTGGCACCTAGTAATCGGATCACTATGTTAATAAATCGTTACCTAAATCGGGAGATCGGGTAGAATGAGGTTTCGTAAACCATATGAGTATTGGAACTCATGTGATATGGTTTACAAAGCCTACATTCTGATTCGGAACCTATCCTAAGTGCTTATGACCCGTTAAGGTAGTTACGCTACTTTCACGCGTCATTTGTGCAAAAGCGCATTCGAATAGCCTAAGTAGTCCTATGACAAGTATTATATGCCCTAACATGTTTAATAATGTTGCATAATCAGTTTAAGTGTCAAAATTAAATTACATATGCTTAAATTTAAATTATGCATGAAAAGGGTATTTTGGTCATTTTCCTAAGGCATATAAACTACCTATCATACAACTAATCAAACTAAGTGACCATAAGGTATAACCTCAGAAGGTTATTCCCTATGCAACTATGGTCGCAAAATATGTTTGGTCGGATCCTAATGATCGACCAAACGGGTCGGGTTTGAAAGTCTAAGCGGTTGTCAAGACCGCTTGACTTACGGCCCAAAACAAGCACTATATTAAAAGTGACGAGTTAAACATGTTAAAACATGTTTAACTAAGTTAGAAAAAATGTTTTGATATCAAAACAAAGTGTTTTGATACCTGAAAATAGTTACCAAGAATGAAAGAACACTTACAAGAGTCCAAGCTTGGAAAAAGAACTAAGAAAACCAGGTACGAGGCCTTCAACAAGTGTGAGAGCCTCCAATAGAGCAGGTTAGAGAAGAAGATGAAGATGAGCAAGGAAAATTGCCAAACTCCTTGGCTATTTATAGCAATCTTGAAGCCACAAGATCATTCCAAGAGTTTTTAAGCAAGATCTTGACCTTACACTTGTTAAACATTGATTGAGGGACTTGATAAACACACAAACCAGCCCACAAGATGGAAAAATCTGGGATTAAAACCAAGATTAGCAGCTGTTTTGCAGATTTAGTGAATCTACTGTGCTGAGCAATCTTTACGGACCATAAGGGGTCCTACATATGGTCCGTATGGACCTCTTGTAGACCAACAACTTTCAGTTATTGACAGTTTAGCCCCTAAACTTTGTTTTGTCACGTTTTGGAACTTCTAACACCCGTCAAGCCCATTTCCAAGCTCCATGATGAAGTCAAAGTATATTTAACTTGAATTATGCTAAAAAATGTCATGGATGTCGGTTCTCTTGGCCGTACGGTTGCGGTTTTCGGTTAATTACGACGGAATCGTAATGAACGTGAAAATGACCCAAATTGCACGACGAATGGTATTTTTGCATTCCCAACACTAAAATACAATATTCTAGTGATTACAAAAAATTTTTGGATGTCCGGATATGGTCAGAACGCAAGATATGCACGTAAATGCATACTTTCGCAGTTTGTACGCTTTTAGTCCTTGTGATCAAATAAGCGTATTTTCGCATACCGAACCCCTCAAAACTTATTTCTAAGTTATGTAAAGGATATTTAGGGTATGTTTAGCTTATGATCATGTTCCAGAGTGTACGTTGCTATACGAATAGGCAGACTTTTGTAGTTTGTCGCAAATAGTCCATGCGATCGAATAAACTTGTTTTTGACACACCAAACCCTTCAAAACTTATTTCTAAATTATGTAAAGGTTATTAAAGGTATGTTAAGCATATGTCACTATTCCGGAGTGTTTTTCGCGTTAAAATGATCATGTTTACGTAATAGTTTGCGTATAACTTTCCAAAAAGCGATTAAAAGCTTGAAATCGAACTAGAATCAAAACGTGAAATTGTCAAACACAAATACACAAACATTGAGACCAAAACACATTTTTTTATTAATAATTGATATTGTTTTACATCGTTCAGTGTTTACAGAGCACAATTGTCACAGTCTCCCCTACTTTAGAAATTTTGTCCCGAAATTTTAACTAGAGGAAACTTGTGAAAACAAATGTGGATATTTCGCCTTCATTTGTTCCTCACGCTCCCAAGTAAACTCTGGGCCACGCTTGGACTCCCAGCAAACCTTGACTAATCATATTCGTTTGTTCTTCAGTTGCTTGACTTCAGTATCGGCTAAACACTTTCGTAAATTGGACACGTGGAATGTTGGGTGAATATTCCCAAGTTCAGGAGGTAGCTCAAGTTGATAGGCAACCTTTCCGATTCTTTCAACAATCTTAAATGGTCCAACGTATCGTGGTGCAAATCTTCCTTTCTTTCCAAATCTCACCACTCCCTTCCAAGGGGATACCTTGAGTAGGACATGGTATCTGACTTAAAATTCCAAGGGCTTCGTCGCATATCCGCATAACCCTTTTGACGGCTTCTAGCTGTCAAAAGATTATCGCGAATTTTCTTGACTTTGTCCGTTGTTTCCAGAATGAGCTCAGGTCCAGTAAGCTGAGCGTCACCGATCTCATTCCAACAGACAGGTGAATGACATTTTCGACTGTATAAAGCTTCGATCGGTGCCATATTGATGCTAGCATGATAACTACTGTTGTAAGAGAACTCGATCAATGGTAGATGCGAATCCCAATTACCATCAAAGTCTAACACGCATGCTCTAAGCATATCCTCCAATGTTTGTATCGTCCTCTCGGATTGTCCATCCATTTAGGGATGATAAGCAGTGCTCAGATTTAGTTGGGTTCCCATAGCAGATTGCATGGTCTTCCAAAAGTGAGATGAGAATCGAGCATCACGGTCAGATATGATGTCCAAAGGAACACCATGTTGAGTTACAATCTCATCAACATAGATCTTGGCGAGTTTATCAGCAGATAGATCCTCGCCAATCAGCAAAAAGTGAGCTGACATTGTGAGATGATCAATGACTACCCAAATGGCATCATGACCTGTAGGACCGGTTTTGACTCCGAAACGATTGCGAAACGAACGTATGACGTGCGGAAACCGTACACGAACGTGACCTAACACACAAGACGTAATATAAACGTGACTCTATTAGAAATATGACAAGTACAAGCACCTTGAATCACTTTCTCTCTCTAGAATCTCTTTATAGATCTAGAGCTCTTCAAATGTCAAAATGAGCATAAAGTTCCTAAACTATGATATAACATCCCTATTTATAGGCCAAGGCTTTTAATGAGATTTCTCATTAATTACAAGATTGCCACCTTACCTTTTGACTCGATATTACAATATAAAGACTTGTTTTCTTCTGTTTCTCGCTACGGCTCGGATTGACGAAGGCGATAGACAAATGCACTAACATGACCTCTAGATGTGCGTGGTAACTTAGTGATGAGATCCATTGCAATGTTCTCCCACTTCCATACCGGTATTTCTAGTTGTACAAGCAAACCAGATGGTCACTGATGCTCAGCCTTGACTTTGAGGCAAGTTAGGCATTTAGACACATACAAGGCAACATCCTTCTTCATACCAGGCCACCAGTACTGAGTACGAAGATCCTTGTACATTTTGTCAGCACCAGGATGAATAGAATAATGGGACTTATGAGATTCGTCCATCACTAAAGTGCGAAGGTTTTCTTGTTTCGGAATCCATAATCGGTCCTTGAAATAAAGTAACCCATTGTCTTTTGTTTCGATTTTAAGCTCTAGTTGACGTGGTAATTCCTTACCCATCAAGTCTCATGTAACACAAGTACATTGAGCTTGAGAGACACGTGCTTGGATATCGGATAGAATTCGAACACAATGAAGCTTGACTTGTTCCTTTCTACTTAGCGCATCGGCTACGACATTCGCCTTACCAGGATGCTAACGAATTTCACAGTCGTAATCATTCAAGAGTTTAACCAGCGTCGTTGTCTCATGTTTAGCTCCTTTTGATTGAAAATGTGTTCGAGACTTTTGTGGTCTGTGAAAACCACACATTTCGTGCCATAAAGATAGTGTCTCCGGATTTTGAGAGCAAAAACCACAGCGCCCAACTCAAGATCATGAGTTGTGTAGTTCTTCTCATGTATTTTCAATTGTCTTGACGCATAGGCTATGACTTTACATCGTTGCATGAGAACACAACCAAGGCCTAGATTCGACGCGTCACAATAGACAACAAAATCATCATTGCTATCAGGTAAAGATAAGACAGGAGCATCACAAAGTTTTTGTTTCAGTTTTTGAAAAGCTTCCTCTTGTTTAGGTCCCCACTCAAAAGGCTTATTCTTCTGAGTCAAAGTAGTGAGAGGAATCGCGATCTTTGAGAAATTTGCAATAAATCGACGATAGTATCCAGCGAGACCAAGAAAAGAGTGAACTTCCGTGGGAGTAGTAAGTGTGTTCCAATCCTTAATCGTAGCGATTTTGGAAGGATCCACATGAATACCCTGTTCGTTGACAATATGGCCTAAGAATTGAACTTCCTTAAGCCAAAATTCGCACTTGGAGAATTTGGCAAAGAGTTGTTCCTTCTTCAGGAGTTCCATTGTCAGACGAAGATGTTGTTCATGATCGACTTGATACTTCGAATAAATAAGAATGTCATCGATGAATACAATGATAAACTTGTCTAAATAAGGTTTACAAACCCTATTCATTAAGTCCATGAAAACAGCTGGAGCATTCGTTAAACCAAAAGGCATAAAAGTGAACTCGTAGTGACCATATCTCGCGCGGAAAGTAGTTTTGGGAACATCTTCTTCGAGTACACGAAGCTGATGATACCTAGAACGCAAATCGATCTTGGAAAAACATGTAGCACCTTGTAGCTGATCAAAGAGATCATCAATTCGTGGCAGGGGATATCAATTCTTGATGGTGAGATTATTGAGCTCACGATAATTGATACACATACGGAAAGATCCATCTTTCTTTTTCACTAATAGGACTGGAGCACCCCACGGTGAATAACTCGGACGGATGAATCCTTTGTCAGATAACTCTTGAAGCTGTTTCGATAACTCTTGCATTTCAGACGGTGCAAGACGGTAAGGTGCTTTAGCAATCGGGTTGGCATTAGGTACAAGATCAATATGAAATTCGACTTGACAAACTGGAGGCAAACCAGGCAGTTCATCAGGAAACACCTCTGGATAATCACGTACAATCGGAATATCTTGAATACTTTTGCTCTTGCCTTTCTCCTCTACGACATGTGCCGGAAAGGCCACATATCCTTTTCGTAGGTATTTTTGGGCTTTAGTACATGACATGAGTTTCAAACCATCCAAGGGTTTCTCGCCACTAACTTCTAGAACTTCACCAGATGAAAGAGGAATGCAAACAATCATATCGAAAAAAACCACCTCAGCATGATGTTTGGTTAACCAATCCATTCCTATGATAATATCGAAACTTCCAAGTTGCATCGGTGTTAGGTCAATAGGAAAAAGATGGTTATCGAGGTTCAATTGACAATCACGAATGACAGAATCGAGTACAAGAGGTTCACCAGTAGCAATCTCGATAGATAAAGGCTTTCCTAGTTTAGTTCTAGGCATTGCAAGTAAAGGCTCAAATGCTAACGATACAAAACTTCTATCGGCACCAGAATCGAAAAGAGTAGATGCAGGTCGATGGTTAACAAGGAACGTACCGTTAACGACTTCGTTATCAGCACGGGCCTCGTTAGCGTTTATGTTGTATGCTCGTCCACGAGCGGGATTTGAATTGGCGTTCACGTTCGTAAGCTTCGGACAATTGTTCCTAAAGTGACCCATTTCTCCGCAGTTAAAACATGAACCAGATGGGAATGGAGGTCTAGCAGCATTTCCTTGAACTTGAGCCGGGTTCTGAGCAGCTTGATTCGAACAGCTCGACAAATATTGGTCGTGTGGCCAAGTCTACCACATGATGTACATTGTCGACACACTGACTGAGCTGAATGATGACCATTGCACCGATTACAGTACGGTGCAGTACAAGCATATGGATTCCTTGCAGGAGGCTGTGCCGGTTGGTTATGTGTGTTCTGATTGGGTTGTGTGGTAACAGCAAAGTTCTGGGAAGCCTTACGATTCCTCGACCTCCTTGACGACTCGCTTTTCTTCTTACCCTTACCCTTGTCTTGAGTGGTGTCGACTGACTGTTTCTTGTCACCCTTGCGGGTTAGTTTACCCTTCCTGACAGTCTGTCAGGGTTCAGCCAACTCGATGGCCTGACGAACAGTGGTAGGGTTACTACCAGTAACTATGTCTTGCACAGAGTTAGGCAAACCATCAATATACCTCTCAATCGCTTTCTCCAATGGGGTAACCATAGTGGGACAAAGCAAACTCAACTCCTCATAATGATCTGTGTACGCACGGTGTTCTCCCCCATCTTGTTTAAGATCATCAAACTCCCATTCCAATGCCCTTATTTCGTGTCGGGGGCAGAATTCTCTCATCATAAGAGCCCGAAGCTCTTCCCAAGTTTGTGCCATCGGCACATCGGTACCCCTATCTCTCATCACCCCGTTCCACCATGTTAGAGCACGTTTCTCAAAAACACTAGATGTGAACTCGACCTTTCGCTCATTCGGACATTGAACATGTCTAAATGTGCATTCCAAACTCCCGAACCATTGTAGGAGCGCAGTTGCTCCTTGAGACCCAGAAAATTTCAGTGGTTTAGCCTAATTAAACGTTTTAAAACTGCAATGAGCATTGTTATTGTTGTTTGCTTGATTTATCTGAGTTATGAGGTTCAGAATCACAGCAGCAATATGCTGAGTGACTAGGGTTGTGAGTGCAGCATCCTGTGTTTGATCACGTCTAGGAGGCATATTCTAGAAAGAACAAGGAAACATGAGAAACGAGTGAGATTGACAATTGGATAAACAAAAGAGGTATTGAAAATATCGACGAAACATAAAGAAGGTGATCATTCGTTTGTTACCTCGAACAAACAAACAACACACAGTGACTTATCAAAGTAAATGGGTCAGAATAATGTATCGCGAAGACTTTGTGACAACTGTGCTCTGTAATAGATGTACAATGTAAAACAATGTCAATTATCAATAAAACAATGTGTTTTGGTGTTATTATGTGTGTATTTGTGTTTGATGATTTTACGATTTGATTCGATTCCGATTTCATGCTTTAAATCGCTTTCTGGAAAGTTATACGCAAACTGGTGTGTAAACACAGTTAGTTTAATGCGACAAACACTCCGGAATAGTGACATAGGCTTAACATACCTTAAATAACCTTTACATAACTTAGAAATAAGTTTTGGATGGTTTGGTGTGTCGAAAACAAGTTTGTTCGATCGCAGAAACTATTTGTATCAAACTGCGAAACTATACCGATTTGTATGGTAACGAACATTCCGAAACTTGATCATAAGTTAAACATACCCTAAATAACCTTTACATAGCTTAGAAATAGGCTTTGAGGGGTTCGGTATGCTAAAATAAACTTATTTGATCAATAGGGACTAAAAGCGTTAAAAAGTGCATAAGTTTACATTTTCGCGCATATCTTACGTTCTGAATATATCCGGACACCCAAAAATTAATGTAATCATTAAAATATTTTATTTTAGTGATTGGCATGACAAAATTTCATTTGTCGCTTAATTTGGATCGTTTTTGCGTTCGTTACGACTTCCATCGTAATTAACCGAATAACGCAACCGTACGACCAAACGAACCGACATCCGAAATGTTTTTGAGCATATTTTAAGTTCCCTATACTTTAAATTCATTTTGGAGCCTTGAAATGAGGTTAACGGGTCTTAAAAGTGTCAAAAATGCATCAAAACACAAGTTCTCAAGTGCAGGGACCAAAGTTGAAATTCTGTCAAACTAGCCCTGGCGGGCCGCGTAAGCTGAGAAGCACTCTTACGCATGGCGTGACAGGCTGCCAGATAGAAACATTGCATCCGGTCATTTGGGCTAGTTTTTGATGGTTTTGGCAGCCGATTTGGGATACTTTGGGCAAGTTTTGATGGTTTTTAGGATGCCCCTTGTATTACAATACCATTTGCCCACATGGATGGCCTAGATCATTCCCTCTTTAGCAAGAAACGATCTCAACGGTGAACCAAAAAGTATAAATAGCCATGCCCTCTTTCATTTTTCTGCACCCTTGATCATTTTAATGCTCTAAGTTGAAGCCTTTGCTTCATACCTGACTGTTATAGATCAAGTTCTCCCTAGCTTGGACCTTTTGTAAGCTTTTTTCGTTCTTTTAATACTTTTCGAGTGTGAAAGTCAAACAGTGTTTGACTTTCTGCTTTGACCACGAGTTGGTCAACAAGAAGTTCGTTTGAATTTCGCAACGTGATCGTAATCACGATGGTTATAGTCCCTAGTGACTATACCTACTGATTACCACGTTGACTAGGCGTAGTGACGAGTCGTAGTTTAGGTTAAAATGCGCATTTATGCGTATTTTGCAACCAGACTACTCTTGGTATCAAAACACTTTGTTTTGATATCAAAACCTGTTTTCTAACTTAGTTAAACATGTTCCAACATATTTAGCTCGTCACTTTTAGTTTAGTGCTTGTTTAGAGTCGTAAGTCAAGCGGTCTAAACCACCGCTTAGACTTTCGAACTCGACCCCTTTGGTCGATCATTAGGATCCGACCAGGCATGTTTAGTGACCATAGTTGCATAGGGAATAACCTTCCGAGGTTATACCTTATGGTCACCTAGTTTAAGTAGTTGTATGATAGGTAGTTTATATGCCTTAGGAAAATGACCAAAATGCCCTTTTCATGCATAATTGGATTTTAAGCATATGTGAGTTAAACATTTGCCACTTAACTGATTATGCAACATATTTAAACATGTTTAGGCATATAATACTTGTCATAGGACTAGTTAGACGTCTCGAACGCGCATTTGCGCGAACGACGCGTTAAAGTAGCATAAGCTACCTTAATGGGTCAAAATGCGCATTTATGCGTATTTTGCAACCAGACTACTCTTGGTATCAAAACACTTTGTTTTGATATCAAAACCTATTTTCTAACTTAGTTAAACATGTTCCAACATATTTAGCTCGTCACTTTTAGTTTAGTGCTTGTTTAGAGTCGTAAGTCAAGCGGTCTAAACCACCGCTTAGACTTTCGAACTCGACCCCTTTGGTATCAAAACACTTTGTTTTGATATCAAAACCTGTTTTCTAACTTAGTTAAACATGTTCCAACATATTTAGCTCGTCACTTTTAGTTTAGTGCTTGTTTAGGGTCGTAACGCGTCGAAAGCACTTAGGATTAGGTTCCGATTTAGAATGTAGGCTTTATTAAACCATATCACATGAGTTCCAATACTCATTTGGTTTACGAGACCTCATTCTATCCGATCTTCCGATTTAGGTGTCGATTTATTTGACTAGTGATTCGATTACTAGGTGCTGCTTGAGTTTCCTTGGTTTACCTGAGCTTGTTGAGTTCTTTAGATTGAGGATACTTTGCACTTCGATGTGAGTACATAGATCCCCTCTTTTACTGTTTTCAATTGTTTTGGGGTGATTCATATGTATTAAAACGATTTCGATATTTTAACGATGGTTTCAAAAACGATAAACATGGTGTATATTAAACTAATAACGATTTCGATAATGTGAACGAACTTGTTGGACGTATTTACATAACGAATAACATTCATTAGCATTGATCAAGCCGACCAGTATTAGGTTATGGTACCATATGATCTGACAAATCCCGTTATTAGACTACACCCATGGTTATGTGTGGGGGTTATGTAGGTAACGATCGAAGCTGTGATTGTTAACTTACCCTTTGGTGGTTTGTTAATGCGAGTTTCGAGATAGTCGAGTCACGAAGGTTTGGATGTTATTAGCGAGATGACCAAAAGTAGTTTCACAATTAAAACGAAAACGATTTTGGGACGAGTTAAACGATTTTGGGACGAGTTAAACGATTTGAAATGACTTAAACGAGATAAACGATTTGATTAAACGATCGGTTTTGGGTTCTGATTAGATAATGGGACGGGTGTAGCATGATAAAAACATGGTAGATACGCCGCTGGTACATCTTTTATATAAGTGCTTTTATCATAATATATTCCGTTGCATTATTTAGTTCACTTGGATAAACGATTTCGAAACGATGTCACACAACGAGGTTTTCTAAATGATATAAACCATACGAGTTTTATTAACGAGTTTTTACAAGAATAATTTACGATTTGGTTTACTTAAACAAATGTTTTTGGGTTAAGAATCATGGCTACGAGATTTTATAAACTATAACCATCTTGATTTGAGTTGGTTAATTATGTTGCAATACTATACACTTTTCAAAACAAGGTTTTCGAGGTATTGCAATATGTAAGCGAGCCATGATTCCGATACTCTCATAAAACCTATGTGCTCGCCAGCATTTCTTGCTGACTTTGTTTTCAGATATGTTTCAGGTGGTGTTGCATGATGTTGATTGCTAGGATGCATGATTCACATAGGATCTGAACGAGGCCTTAGTGACTTAATAACGTTGATAGACGATATGTAACTTGTTTGTTTGGTTTTAAGACAATGTAAATTATTAAATGAATCAATAAAACGAAACTTTTGTATCCATGGTTTTGAAACAATAATTATGTTGCAACACTGCCCGATGTTTCCTCCGCGGTTTTGTTGTTTTGACGTGGTCGGGGTGTGATAGAAGAGTTGGTATAAGAGCCAATGGTTATAGGGAATTAGGTTATTAGAAATGCTTTGAACTAGACTATAACTTTCTAGGACCCTAACGCAAGTTCACTTGCGTTTAGATTTTAAAACAATACCGTCACCTATCCTTAGGTGATAACCACAACGAGAACACAATAACAAATCCGCTTCAAAAAATAATCATCTATCCTTGGATGATTGATTATAAGGTTTTGAACCCCCTCTCAGTTTTCAAAATCTTGTCAAAGTTTGGGTCTTATAATGTGAACACGTGCAAACTGGAAGGGTGAATGCCTGTACCCTGAGTTTCCTGTCTAAGGCTAGAGTGTTCGTACAAATCCGCAGTATCAGACCAGTCACTCTTACCTGGGAACTCTTGGGGTGAGTGTTCACTTATAGGCGAGCATGTCTTCAGTGATACATTATATTGACCCATTTACTTTGATTAGTCATTGTGAGTCGTTTGTTTGTTAGAGGTAACGAACGAATGATCGCCTTCCTTCTGTTTTGTCGATGTTTTCAATACCTATTTTTGTTTTTCCAATTGTCGACCTCACTGGTTTCTCATGTTTCCTTGTTCTTTATAGACAATGCCTCATCGACGTGATGCACAACCTCTAACCAACGAAGAAGTCGCAGCCCTTGTCGCTCAGCAAATGGCTGCAGTACTTCCGAACATAGTAACCCAGATCCATCAATTATACAACAACAATAATAACAACAATAATGCACAGTGTAATTTCAAGAACTTCAATTTGGCTAAACCGTTGAAGTTTTCTGGGTCTCAAGGAGCAACCGCGCTCC
The DNA here is from genome assembly GCA_030545235.1 of Helianthus tuberosus. Taxonomy (NCBI): domain Eukaryota; kingdom Viridiplantae; phylum Streptophyta; class Magnoliopsida; order Asterales; family Asteraceae; genus Helianthus; species Helianthus tuberosus. Next base: position 91,394,232 of record CM060416.1, read on the forward strand.
TGCAATGGTTCGAAAGTTTGGAAAGCACATTCAGACATGTGCAATGTCCAAATGAGCGTAAGGTTGAATTTATATCCAGCGTGTTCAAGAAGCGTGCTCTTACATGGTGGAACGGTGTGATGCGTGATAGGGGTGCCGATGTGGCGATGGCACAAACATAGGAAGAGCTCTGAGCTCTTATGATGAGAGAGTTCTGTCCCCTTCACGAGATTCGAGCTTTGGAACGAGAATTTGATGATTTGAAACAAGATGGAGGAGAACACCGTTCGTATATGGATCATTATGAGGAGCTCAGTTTGTTGTGTCCAACAATGGTTACCCCGTTGGAGAAGGCGATAAAGAGGTATATCGATGGTTTACCCAATTCTGTGCAAGACATTGTGACTGGTAGTAATCCTACCGCTGTTCGTCAAGCGATCGAATTGGCTGCTACTCTGACCGAGTCTCAGGTCAGAAAGGGTAAATTGACCTGTAAGGGTGATAAGAAGAAGTCAGCCGATTCTGCTCAAGAAAAGGGTAAAGGTAAGAGTAAGAAGCAGGGTGAGTCTTCTAAGAAGTCAAGGAAGCGCAAGGCTTCCCAGAACTTTGTTGTCACTAACCAGAACCCTCAGAACCCACCAGCCCTACCTCCTGCGAAGAAGCAGTATGCTGGTACTGCACCTCACTGTGCTCGATGCAACGGTCATCATGTTGCCCAACAGGCTTACAAACAGTGCACTACGTGTGGTAAACTTGGGAATCTGGCCAACATTTGTCGTTTGAGTCAGAATCAAGCTGCTCAGGTTCCAGCACAAGTTCAGGGGAATGCTGCAAGATTTCCACCTGGTTCGTGTTATAATTGTGGAGAGATGGGTCATTTCCGCAACAACTGCCCGAGGTTGGTGAACGCGAATGCAAATGCAAACGCGAATGTGAATCCCGCTTGTGGATGAGCATTCAATCTGAATGCAAACGAGGCTCGAACTGACAACGAGGTTGTTAACGGTACGTTCCTTGTTAACAATCAACTTGCTTCTGTTCTTTTCGATTCTGGTGCCGATAGGAGTTTTTTTTCGTTATCTTTTGATCCTTTACTTGCAATGCCTAGAACTAAACTGAGGAAACCCTTATCTGTTGAAGTTGCGACTGGTAAACCTCTCGTACTCGATTCTGTTATTTGTGGTTGTCAATTGAACCTCGATAACCATATTTTTCCTATTGACCTCACGCCGATGCAACTTGGGAGTTTCAATATTATCGTATGGATGGATTGGTTAACCAAACATCATGCTGTGGTGGTTTGTTTCGACAAGATCGTTCGTATTCCTCTTTCGTCTAGCGATGTCCTAGAGGTTCATGGCGAGAAACCATCTGTTGGTTTGAAACTCATGTCGTGTACGAAAGCCCAAAGTTATTTACGAAAAGGATATGTTGCTTTTTTGGCACATGTCACCGAGGAGAAAGGCAAGAGTAAGAGTATTCAGGATATTCTGATTGTTCGGGATTATCCAGAGGTGTTTCCTGATGAACTGCCTGGTTTGCCTCCAGTTCGTCAAGTTGAGTTCCATATTGATCTTGTACCCAATGCCAACCCGATTGCGAAAGCACCTTATCGTCTTGCACCATCGGAGATGCAAGAATTATCGAAATAGCTTCAAGAGTTATCTGATAAAGGATTCATCCGTCCAAGCTTTTCGCCCTGGGGTGCTCCTGTCCTCTTTATGAAAAAGAAAGATGGATCTTTTCGAATGTGTATCGATTATCGTGAGCTTAACAAGCTTACCATCAAGAATCGATATCCCCTACCTCGAATTGATGATCTCTTCGATCAGGGTGCTACCTGTTTTTCCAAGATCGATCTGCGTTTTGGGTATCATCAACTTCGTGTACTTGAAGAAGATATTCCCAAAACTGCATTCTGCACGAGATATGGGCACTATGAGTTCACTGTCATGCCTTTTCGTTTGACGAATGCTCCAGCTATATTCATGGACTTAATGAATAGGGTCTGTAAACCTGATTTAGACAAGTTCATCATTGTGTTCATCGACGATATTCTTATTTATTCGAAGTCTCGAGCTGATCACGAGCAACACCTTCGTTTGACATTGGAACTCCTGAAGAAGGAACAACTTTTTGCTAAATTCTCCAAGTGTGAATTTTGGCTTAAAGCAGTTCAGTTTTGGGGTCATATAGTCAACGAGCAGGGTATTCATCTGGATCCATCCAAAATTGCTGCTATTAAGGATTGGAATACACCAACAACACCTACAGAAATTCGTTCTTTTCTTGGTCTTGCTGGGTATTATCGTCGTTTCATTTCAAACTTCTCGAAGATCGCAGTTCCACTCACTGCTTTGACTCAAAAGAATAAGCCTTTTGAGTGGGGACCCAAGCAAGAAGAAGAAGCGTTCCAAACGATGAAACAGAAGCTATGTGATGCTCCTGTTTTGTCTTTGCCCGATGGAAATGATGATTTCGTTGTCTACTGCGATGCGTCCAACTTAGGCCTTGGTTGTGTTCTTATGCAACGAGGTAAATTATAGCATATGCGTCTAGACAATTGAAAGTTCACGAGAAGAACTACACAACTCATGATCTTGAGTTGGGAGCTGTAGTTTTTGCACTCAAAATCTGGAGACACTATCTTTATGGCACAAAGTGTGTGGTTTTCATAGACCACAAAAGTCTCCAGCACATTCTTAATCAGAAGGAGCTGAACATGAAGCAACAACGTTGGGTTGAGCTCTTGAGCGACTACGATTGTGAAATTCGCTGTCATCCTGGTAAGGCGAACGTCGTAGCCGATGCGCTTAGTTGAAAGGAGCGAGTCAAGCTTCATTCTGTTTGAACTCTATCTGATATTCAAACTCGTGTCCTTCAAGCTCAGCAATCTCGTGTTTCACAAAAATTGATGGGTAAGGAATTACCACGTCAACTTGAGCTTAAACTTGAAGCAAAGGACGATGGGTTGCTATATTTCAATGATCGTTTGTGGATTCCGAAACAAGATGATCTTCACACTTTAGTGATGGATGAATCTCATAAGTCTCGATATTCTATCCATCCTGGTGCGGATAAAATGTACAAGGATCTTCGTACTCAGTATTGGTGGCCTGGTATGAAGAAGGATGTTGCCTTGTATGTATCGAAATGCCTAACTTGTCTCAAAGTCAAGGATGAACATCAACGACCATCTGGTTTTCTTGTACAACCAGAGATACCGGTTTGGAAGTGGGAGAACATTGCTATGGATCTCATCACTAAGTTACCGCGTACATCTAAAGGTCACGATGCTATTTGGGTTGTCATCGATTGATTAACGAAGTCAGCTCATTTTATTCTGATTTGCGAGGATCTATCTACTGATAAACTTTCAAAGATTTATGTTGATGAGATTGTATCTCGATATGGTGTCCCTTTGGATATCATATCCGATCGTGATGCTCGATTTTCATCTCATTTCTAGAAGACCATGCAATCTGCTATGGGAACCCAACTAAATCTAAGCACAGCTTATCATCCCCAAACAGATGGATAATCTGAGAGGACGATTCAAACTTTGGAGGATATGCTTAGAGCATGCGTGATAGACTTTGGTGGTAATTGGGATTCTCATCTTCCGTTGATCGAGTTCTCTTACAATAATAGTTATCATGCTAGCATTAATATGGAACCATTCGAAGCTCTCTACGGTCGAAAATGTCGTTCACCTGTCTGTTGGAATGAGATCGGTGAAACTCAACTTACTGGACCTGAGCTCATTCTGGAAACAACAGACAAAATCAAGAAATTTCGTGATAATCTTGTGACAGCTAGAAGCCGTCAAAGAGCTATGCGGATATGCGATGCAAGCCCTTATAATTTCAAGTCGGGGACCATGTCCTACTCAAGGTGTCACCTTGGAAGGGAGTGGTGAGATTTGGAAAGAAAGGAAAACTTGCACCTCGATATGTTGGACCATTTAAAATTGTTGAAAGAGTTGGAAAGGCTATCGTCTAGAGCTACCTCCAGAGCTTGGAAATATTCATCTGACTTTTCACGTGTCCAATTTGCGAAAGTGTTTAGCTGACGCTAATCTTCACATTCCACTCGACGAAATTCAAGTTGATGAAACGATGCACTTTGTCGAAAAACCTATGATGATAATGGACCGTGCAGTCAAACAGTTGAAGAACAACCTATGATGATAATGGACCGTGCAGTCAAAGTTCGCTGGGAATCCAAACGTGGCCCAGAATTTACTTGGGAACGTGAGGACCAAATGAAGGCGAAATATCCTGAATTATTCTCATAAGTTTCCTCTAGTTAAAAATTCGGGACGAAATTTCCTAAAGTAGGGGAGACTGTGACAACTGTGCTCTGTAATCGATGTACAATGTAAAACAATGTCAATTATCAATAAAACAATGTGTTTTGGTGTTATTATTTGTGTATTTGTGTTTGATGATTTTACGATTTGATTCGATTCCAATTCCATGCTTTAAATCGCTTTCTGGAAAGTTATACGCAAACTGGTGCGTAAACGCAGTCAGTTTAACACGATAAACACTCTGGAATAGTGACATAGGCTTAACATACCTTAAATAACCTTTACATAACTTAGAAATAAGTTTTGGATGGTTTGGTGTGTCGAAAACAAGTTTGTTCGATCGCAGGGACTATTTGTGTCAAACTGCGAAACTATACCGATTTGTATGGTAACGAACATTCCGGAACTTGATCATAAGTTAAACATACCCTAAATATCCTTTACATAGCTTAGAAATAGGCTTTGAGAGGTTCGGTATGCTAAAATAAACTTATTTGATCAATAAGGACTCAAAGCATTAAAAAGGTGCATAAGTTTGCATTTCGCGCATATCTTACGTTCTGAATATATCCGGACACCCAAAAATTTTTGTAATCATTAAAATATTTTATTTTAGTGATTGGCATGACAAAATTCCATTCGTCGCTTAATTTGGATCGTTTTTGCGTTCGTTACGACTTCCGTCGTAATTAACCGAATAACGCAACCGTACGACCAAACGAACCGACATCCGAGATGTTTTTGAGCATATTTTAAGTTCCCTATACTTTAACTTCATTTTGGAGCTTTGAAATGAGGTTAACGGGGCTTAAAAGTGTCAAAAATGCATCAAAACACAAGTTCTCAATTGCAGGGACCAAAGTTGCAATTCTGTTAAACTAGCCCTGGCGGGCTGCGTAAGCTGAGAAGCACTCTTACGCGGGGCGCGACAGCCTGCCAGACAGAAACATTGCACCTAGTCATTTGGGCTGGTTTTTTATGGTTTTGGCAGCTGATTAGGGATACTTTGGGCAAGTTTTGATGGTTTTTAGGATGCCCCTTGTATTACAATACCATTTGCCCACATGGATGGCCTAGATCATTCCCTCTTTAGCAAGAAACAATCTTAATGGTGAACCGAAAAGTATAAATAGCCATGCCCTCTTTTATTTTTGTACACCCTTGATCATTTTAATGCTCTAAGTTGAAGCCTTTGCTTCATACCTGAGTGTTATAGATCAAGTTCTCCCTAGCTTGGACCTTTTGTAAGCTTCTTTCGTTCTTTTAATGCTTTTCGAGCGTGAAAGTCAAACAGTGTTTGACTTTCTTCTTTGACCACGAGTTGGTCAACACGATGTTCATTTGAACTTCGCAACGTGATCGTAATCACGATGGTTATAGTCCCTAGTGACTATACCTACTGATTACCACGTTGACTAGGCGTAGTGACGAGTCGTAGTTTCGGTCAAAATGCGCATTTATGAGTATTTTGCAACCAAACTACTCTTGGTATCAAAATACTTTGTTTTGATATCAAAACCTATTTTCTAACTTAGTTAAACATGTTCCAACAAGTTTAGCTCGTCACTTTTAGTTTAGTGCTTGTTTAGAGACGTAAGTCAAGAGGTTTAAACGACCGCTTAGACTTTCGAACTCGACCCGTTTGGTCGATCATTAGGATCCGACCAAGCATGTTTAGTGACCATAGTTGCATAGGGAATAACCTTCCGAGGTTATACCTTATGGTCACCTAGTTTAAGTAGTTGTATGATAGTTAGTTTATATGCCTTAGGAAAATGACCAAAATGCCCTTTTCATGCATAATTGGATTTTAAGCATATGTGACTTAAACATTTGCCACTTAACTGATTATGCAACATATTTAAACATGTTTAGCCATATAATACTTGTCATAGGACTAGTTAGACGTCTCGAACGCGCATTTGCGCGAACGACGCGTTAAAGTAGCACACGCTACCTTAATGGGTCGTAACGGGTCGAAAGCACTTAGGATTAGGTTCCGATTTAGAATGTATGCTTTGTTAAACCATATCACATGAGTTCCAATACTCATTTGGTTTACGAGACCTCATTCTATCCGATCTTCCGATTTAGGTGTCGATTTATTTGACTAGTGATTCGATTACTAGGTGCTGCTTGAGTTTCCTTGGTTTACCTGAGCTTGTTGAGTTCTTTAGATTGAGGATACTTTGCACTTCGATGTGAGTACATAGATCCCCTCTTTTACTGTTTTCAATTGTTTTGGGGTGATTCATATGTATTAAAACAATTTTGATATTTTAACAATGGTTTCAAAAACGATAAACATGGTTTATATTAAACTAATAACGATTTCGATAATGTTAACGAACTTGTTGGACGTATTTACATAACGAATAACATTCATTTGCATTGATCAAGCCGACCAGTAATAGGTTATGGTACCATAGGATCTGACAAATCCATTTATCAGACTACGGTTTGAAACGACTTAAACGAGATAAACGATTTGATTAAACGATCGGTTTTGGGTTCTGATTAGATAATGGGACGGGTGTAGCATGATAAAAACATGGTAGATACGCCGCTGGTACATCTTTTATATAAGTGCTTTTATCATAATATATTCCGTTGCATTATTTAGTTCACTTGGATAAACGATTTCGAAACGATGTCACACAACGAGGTTTTCTAAATGATATAAACCATACGAGTTTTATTAACGAGTTTTTACAAGAATAATTTACGATTTGGTTTACTTAAACAAATGTTTTTGGGTTAAGAATCATGGCTACGAGATTTTATAAACTATAACCATCTTGATTTGAGTTGGTTAATTATGTTGCAATACTATACACTTTTCAAAACAAGGTTTTCGAGGTATTGCAATATGTAAGCGAGCCATGATTCCGATACTCTCATAAAACCTATGTGCTCGCCAGCATTCCGCTGACTTTGTTTTCACATATGTTTCAGGTGGTGTTGCATGATGTTGATTGCTAGGATGCATGATTCACAAAGGATCTGGACGAGGCCTTAGTGACTTAATAACGATGATAGATGATATGTAACTTATTTGTTTGGTTTTAAGACAATGAAAATTATTAAATGAATCAATAAAACGAAACTTTTGTATCCATGGTTATGAAACAATAATTCTGTTGCAACACTCCCCAACGTTTCCGCCGCGGTTTCGTTGTTTTGACGTGGTCGGGGTGTGACAGACATGCTTTAGCCTATAAGTGGACACTCATCCCAAGAGTTCCCAGGTAAGAGTGACTGGTCCAATTATATGGATTTGTACGAACACTCTAGCCTTAGACAGAAAACTCGGGATACAGGCACCCACCCTTCCAGATTGCACGTGTTCACATTATAAGACCCAAACTTTGACGAGATTTAGAAAACTTTAAAGGCATAAGCCTAAATGAAATCATCTAAGAATAGATGATTGATTTTCAAAACGGATTTGTAATTTGTGTTCTTGTTGTGGTTGTCACCTAAAGATAGATGACGGTTTTGTTTTAAGATCTAAACACAAGATAACTTGTGTTAGGGTCCTAGGAAGGTTATAGTCTAGGTCAAAGCATTACTAATAACCTAATTCCCTATAACCATGAGCTCTGGTACCTACTCTTCTGTCACACCCCGACCGCGTTAAAACAACGAAACTGCGGCGGAAACGTCGGGGAGTGTCGTAACAGAATCATTGTTTCACAACATATGGATTAAAGTTTCGTTTTATTGGATTAAGTTTGTTACATTGTCTTGATATTAAAATTAAAACACAAACATATTGTCTATCATTGTTATTAAGTCACTAAGGCCTCGTCCAATCCTATGTGAGCATGCATCCTAGTCATCATCAATCATCATCAAACACCACCTGAAACATATGTGAAAAAAAAGTCATCAAAGAAATGCCGGCAAGCACATAGGTTTTGTGAGTGTGTCAAATTCATGGCTTGTATACTTGTTGCAATACCTCGTACAACTACAAGAGTCGATAATTGAAAACCTTGTTTTGTAAAGTGTTTTGTATTGCAATATGATTAACCAACTTAAAACAAGTTGGTTATAGTTTATAAAACCTCATTGCCATGAATCTTGACCCAAAACATTTGCTTTTGTAAACCAAATTGTAAATCGTTCTTGTACTAAAACTCGTATGGTTTATATCATTTAGTAAACATCGTTGCGTGACATCATTTGAAATCATTCGTTCAAGTGAACTAAATAACGCCACGGAATGTAATATGATAAAAGCACTTATATATAAGAAGTACCAGCGGCGTATCTACCTTGCTTTTATCACATTACACCCGTCCCGTTATCTAATCACATACCAAAACCAATCATTCAATTCGTTCGTGTTATTAATCGTTCGTGTTATTAATCGTTCATGTTATCAAAACCCAATTATTTAAATTGTTCAACTCGTTCATGTTATAAACCATTGTTCATTCGTTCAATTCGTTCAAATCGTTCCAATCGTTCCAATCGTTTAAATCGTTCCAATCGTTCATGTTTCAATTGTGAAAAGTAACTTTTGGTCGTTCTCGTTGAATACATTCAAACCTGTGTTCTGACTCGTTCCAATCATTCAAATCATATTAACAAACCACCAAATGGTTTGTTAACATTCATCAGGGTATGTCTTTACCCACATTACCCCCATACATAACCATGGCGATAGTCCGATAACGGGATTTGTCAGATCCTATGGTACCATAACATACTACTGGTCGGCTCGGCCAAAGCTAATGAATGTCATTCGTGTTATGTATTAATGCACCAACAAGTTCGTTCACATTATTGAAATCATTGTGTTTAATATAAACCATAGCATTTGTTTCGAAAATCGTTTAGAACATATGAATCACCCCAAAACAATTGAAAGCAGTAAAATAGGGGAACTATGTACTCACTTGAGATTGCAAGGTATCCTCGATTAAGTGAACTAACAAGCTCAGGTAAATCAAGGAATTCAAGTGGCACCTAGTAATCGGATCACTGTGTTAATAAATCGATACCTAAATCGGGAGATCGGGTAGAATGAGGTTTCGTAAACCATATGAGTATTGGAACTCATGTGATATGGTTTATAAAGCCTACATTCTGATTCGGAACCTATGCTAAGTGCTTATGACCCGTTATGACCCGTTAAGGTAGTTTACGCTACTTTAACGCGTTATTTGCGCAAAAGCGCATTCGAATAGCCTAACTAGTCATATGTCAAGTATTATATGCCCTAACATGTTTAATATTGTTGCATAATCAGTTTAAGTGTCAAAATTTAAGTTACATATGCTTAAATTTAAATTATGCATGAAAAGGGTATTTTGGTCATTTTCCTAAGGCGTATAATGTAACACCTCGTAAAAACGCGACCAATATAATGAAGACACATGTCATGGACTTTAAAACGTGTAAAGAATTATTTCAGAGGGACTGAAATTGTCAAACAATGTAAATATGTGAATAAAGGGATCCAAAGTGTCAACATGCCATTCTTGTGCCTCTGATTGACCTCACACGACTTTCGTATTCTTTAAAGAATAATTTATCGAACTTGAAAAGTCGTTTGTGCTCGAAATAAGGATCTTGTGAAACATAGGGGTTAAAAGTTTCAACAAGTTGAAAGTAACCTCTGAGTTACCTTTTAACGATCCCAAAATCAATGTAATAATTTATTTTAATCCCAAGAATAACGAATATTAAATTCGTGAAGTTTCGATGCATATTAATAAGCAAAGCGGTAATTACAAGTAATAAGGGCCAAATGCGTTAATATTGCATTTCAATACCGTTTGAGTGACCTTGTATCTAACCGAAGGCTTATTGTTAAATGTTGAAAGACTCAAGACCCTTAAAAGTCAAGTTTGGGGGTTAAAAGTGCAATAAACGATAGTTAAAACAAGTTTAGAGGGACCAGGGACTGATATTGCAATTAACTGAAACTTGGTGACCGGAGATAGCCCTGACGCAGGCCGTGTAAGCATCAAGGCAGTTCTTACGCGGGCCGCGTAGAACTGCCAGATGCAGATAATCAAGACAGCTGCATGTACAGCAGGTTGCACTACCTTTGCATGGTGGTTTTCGAATTCAAGGACTGAACCAACGGTTTTACATGCATAGGGGACACCTGGGATGATCAGGAATCACTTCTAGACTTTGTTGGAATGATCTTATGGGTTTTAAATTCCTATATAAGCTCCTTGTTTGCTGGTTCTTGGGGCTCATTCTCAAAAATCATTCTCAAACACTCCTCTGGAACTTCCTGGAGCTCAAGCAAGTTTCCTCAAGTTCTTAATTCGTGCTAAGAGCCTTTATTTAGGAGCCCAGTAAAAGATATTTGCACTTGCTGATTGTATACGGCTGGGATAAATTTGCATAATTTGCTCAGGTAAATACTTTTAACTTATTTTCCCTTATACGGGCTTGGGGTACGGTATATAAAATACCGCTTGGTCGGGTATTGAATTTTTAATCATATTAAGATTAAATCATTGAGATAACCCATTTAATCTATTTTGTTTGTTCTAAGCCTTTGGGGGGTTAATGACCATGTCCTGGATATCCTCGGCTCATTCATTGAAATGGCCACGACTTAAGCACGAGGTGTAGGCATACACCTACCGGTGCGTATGTAAAATAATATGCCCGCTTGTTCGAGAATAACTCGCCGTGGGTTTATTTATGTGGTGTGTCTATTAATCTTTAACCCGGTGTTCAACCCGGGCTACTGAACGTATAACAAACATATAATTCTTTTACAAGTTTATTTTTAAATAATAATCCCAAGTTATAAAAGAATATTTGTGCCTTGTGCATTTAAATCAATTTTCTTAAACAATTTTTCAAAAGAGTCGGTTAATTGTATTTACCAGTGTAAACTGACGTATTTTCCAAAAAGGCTAAGTGCAGGTACTAGGCGGAATAGGCTGGCTACTCCTGAGTGAATAAATAAAAGTCTTGCAAGCTTTGTCACTTAAAAATCTGTTGAACAATTATCTTCTTTTGTTTTGATCCGCCTGTGGATCCTTTTTTCTTTCCGTTTGTAATACTCATGATACTTTCATTCGGATTGTAGTATTTTACTTTAGACTTCCGTTGTGCAATTAAACTGTGATAATTGACTATGATGATATCAACTACTTCACGATACTCCGCACCGGGCCCACCGGTAATACGTGGAAATATCGGGGTGTGGCATATAAACTACCCATCATACAACTAATCAAATTAAGTGACCATAAGGTATAACCTCGGAAGGTTATTCCCTGTACAACTATGGTCGCAAAATATGTTTGGTCGGATCCTAATGATCGACCAAACGAGTCGGGTTCGAAAGTCTAAGTGGTTGTCAAGACCGCTTGACTTACGACCCTAAACAAGCACTATATTAAAAGTGATGAGTTAAACATGTTAAAACATGTTTAACTAACTTAGAAAACTGTTTTGATATCAAAACAAAGTGTTTTGATACCCGAAAATAGTTCGGTCGCAAAATGCACATAATCATGCATTCTGACCAAAACTTTGACTCGTCACTTCGACTAATCAACGTGGTAATCAGTAGGTTAGTCACAAGGGACTATAACTATCGTGATTACGCTCACGTTGCAAAGTTCAAACAAACTTTGTCTTGACCAATTCGTGGTCAAAGCTGAAAGTCAAACACTGTTTGACTTTCTTGCTTGAAATAAATAACCAGGCATGAAAGAACACTTACAAGAGTCCAAGCTTGGAAAAAGATCTAAGAAAACCAGGTAGGAGGCCTTCAACAAGTGTAAGAGCCTCCAATAGAGCAGGTTAGAGAAGAAGATGAAGATGAACAAGGAAAATGGCCAAACTCCTTGGCTATTTATAGCAATCTTGAAGCCACAAGATCATTCCAAGTGTTTTTAAGCAAGATCTTGACCTTACACTTGTTAAACATTGATTAAGGGACTTCATAAACACACAAACCAGCCCACAAGATTGAAAAATCTAGGATTAAAACCAAGATCAGCATTGTTTTGAAGATTCAGTGAATCTGCTGTGCTGGGAAATCTTTACGGACCGTAAGGGGTCCTACATACGGTCCGTATGGACCTCTTGCAGACCAGTAACTTTCAGTTATTGACAGTTTAGCCCCTGAACTTTGTTTTGTCGCGTTTTGGCACTTCTAACACCCGTCAAGCCCATTTCCAAGCTCCATGATGAAGTTAAAGTATATTTAACTTGAATTATGCTAAAAAATGTTACGGATGTCAGTTCTCTTGGCCGTACGGTTGCGGTTTTCAGAAAATTACGACGGAATCGTAACGAACGCGAAAACGACACAAATTGCGCGACGAATGGTATTTTTGCATTCCCATAACTAAAATATAATATTCTAGTGATTACAAAAATTTTTTGGATGTCCGGATATGGTCAGAACGCAAGATATGCACGTAAATGCATACTTTCGCAGTTTTGACACTTTTAGTCCCTGTGATCAAATAAGCGTATTTTCGCATACCGAACCCCTCAAAACATTTTTCTAAGTTATATAAAGGATATTTAGGGTATTTTTAGCTTATGATCATGTTATGGAGTGTACGTTGCTATACGAATAGGCAGACTTTTGCAGTTTGTCACAAATAGTCTCTACGATCGAATAAACTTGTTTTTGACACACCAAACCCTTCAAAACTTATTTCTGATTATGTAAAGGTTATTTAAGGTATGTTAAGCATATGTCACGATTTCGGAGTGTTTGTCTCGTTAAACTGATTACTTTTACGTAATAGTTTGCGTATAACTTTCTAGAAAGCGATTAAAAGCTTGAAATCGAACTAGAATCAAAACGTGAAATTGTTAAACACAAATACACAAACACCGAGACCAAAACACATCGTTTTATTGATAATTGATATTGTTTTACATCGTTCGGTGTTTACAGAGCATAATTGTCACACTTTTGAAGAGCCAAGAAGACAATGTAGAAGGAAAATTGTTACTGCTTTTGTATTCTTAAAAACTTGTATGACCGAGGTGATGTAACCTCGAGTCCATTTTTTTTTCTTCTATTAAAAACAATGTACCAAGTTGTCAAACAAATATGAAAGCTCAATAGTGTTTTCTTATTTATACATTGTTTATTCATATGCATGTGATGTTTATGTGATTACATGTTTGCTTGATGTGATGATTATTTATGTTATATGTATATATATATATATATATACCTCATAGACAATTATTTGATGAATATTGTCTAACCTACCCGATACTTCTTGCTAGAAGAAAATGCCGCCCAGACACAGCACAAACACTAATACGTTACCGAGAACTGAGGCAGAACTCAATGAGCGCATATCGCAGGCTATAGCGCAACATGAAGCCCTCCGCTCTGAACACAGCGGTGGCACTTCGGGAAACAATCCTCCCACTGGTAATGTTTAGTCACCCAAGACACATTACAAATCTTTGGATATTTCCAATTGTGCTTTGTCAATGCTCACTCGTGAATCGTTGATGTATGTGTTTCAGGCTGCACCTATAAGCAATTCCTGGACTGTATGTAACACCTGTGCCTCCACGGCCATCAAACAAATGCCAAACTAATGAAATATTGTATTTCATACTTGGGATTTGTAAAAATATGTGTATCGTTTGCACATATCAACTCTTGTTCGATTTCAAGCTCTAAATCGCTTTCTGGAAGGTTATACACGCACTGATGCGTAAATATAACCAGTTTAATGCAACGAACACTCCGGAATAGTGAAATAGGCTTAACATACCTTAAATAACCTTTACATAACTTATATATAAGTTTTGGAAGGTGTGGTGTGGTGAAATCAAAGTTAAATCGCTTACAGGGACTAAAGTTGACAAACTACGAAAGTATGCCAATTTGAACTGTAACAGACATTTCGGAACATGAACATAAGTTATACATACCATAAATATCCTTTACATAGCTTAGAAATAGGCTTTGAGGGGTTCGGTATGCTAAAATAAACTTTTGGGACATTCAGGGACTAAAAGTGTCAAAAAGTGCACAAGTTTGCACTTTCGCGCATAACTTACGTTCTGAATACATCCGGACATCAAAAAATTTATGTAAGCACTAAAATATTTTATTTTAGTGTTCTCCATAAGAAAAATCCATTCGTTTCGTCATTTGGATCGTTTTTCGCGCTTATGCGCATTCCGTCGTAATTAAGCGAACATCGCGTTCGTACGGCTAAACGAACCGACATCCGAGATATTTTTGGGCACATTTTAAGTTCCCTATACTTTAACTTCATTTTAGAGCTTTTAAATGGGGTTAACGGGCCTTAAACGTGTCGAAAATGAGCCAATTGCACTGCAGGGACCAAAAGTGTAATTCTGCCAAACTAGGGCCTAGCGGTGCGCTACACTTTTAACGTAGCGGTGCGCTAGGGGTCTCCAGACCAGATTCAATGTTTAACAGCCTGTGTTGCAGCTGTTTGATTCTCACCCACATGTTCTAACTTGCTTAGTCAGATGATAAGCATCACATTTAGCTACCATAACTTTGCAACACATGCACGGATGGGATTAAGGCACGTTTTCCATGAAACGATCTTAACGGTGGACCGAATACTATAAATACCCCACCCCCCATGCTTTAAAACTTACAAGAATTCTGATTTGAGAGCTCTAAGTTGAAACCATTGTTTCATACCTGAGTTCTTGGATCGGGATTAGCATTCGGGGACCCTGGGTTAGTATTCTTTCGTTCTTTTCCTTATTTTATTGCTTTTCGAGTCAGAAAGTCAAACTTTGTTTGACTTTCAGCGTTGACCAGTAATGGTCAATGCGAAGTTCGTTTGAACTTCGCAACGTGAGTGTAATCACGTTGGTCATAGTCCCTTGGGACTATGCCCACTGATTACCACGTTGTCTAGAGTCGTAGGGTAGGCGATCTGATAAATCGCCTATACCTTCGAACTCGACCCATTTGGTCGATCATTAGGATCCGACCAAATACATTAGGTGACCATAGTAGGTAGGGAGTAACCTTCCGAGGTTATACCCTATGGTCACATCGTTTAAGTAGTTGTATGATAGGTAGTTTATATGCCTTAGGTAAATTACCAGAATACCCTTTTCATGTATAATTGGTAATTAAGCATATGTAACCTAAACTTTTGTCACATAACTGATTATGTAACATGTTTAGGCATATAACACTTGTCATAGGACTAGTTAGACGGTCCGAACGCGTTTCACGCGCACGACACGTTAAAGTAGCGTAAGCTACCTAAACGGGTCGTAATGGGTCGAGAGACTTAGATTAAGGTTTCATTTAGTATGTAGGCTTTGTTAAACCATATCATATGAGTTCCTACACTCATTTGGTTTACAAACCCTAATGCTACCCAATCTTCCGATTTAGGTCCGGTTAATTAACATAGTTACCTATATTAGGTGCCGTTTGATTTCCGTGATCTCTAGCTTTGTTTGGTTGTTACTCAAGGACTACTGAGCAATCTCAAGTGAGTACATAGACCCCTCTTTTACTGTTTTCCAAACATTTTGGGGTGGAACACATGTGCCTACTTGTTACTTTCATGCTTTCCTGTTTTCACATCATATACTTGCTATGTTCATTAGTACATTATAGTACATGATTTCATTGTGTTCATGCTAGGTGTGCCCATTGTGTGCATTACTTAGTACATCGTTTTACATTACATTTCATGCTACGTGTGCCCTTTTGTGTGCATTACTTAGTACAGTTCACATGCTATGTATGTCTGTTGTTGCATACTTAGTACAGATATTTCAGTTCACATGCTATGTATGTCTGTTGTTGCATACTTAGTACAGATATTTCAGTTTACATGCTATGTATGTATGTTGTTGCATACTTAGTACACTTATTATTCATTACATGCTTACATTTTGGCAATTGGTTTAAACATAGACATTGTACATTGTTGGTTTGGTTTGAGTAAGTGATTAAGTAACGAGGCGTGTGTAATATGATACAAGCATGGTGGATACGCCGCTGGTACTTCCTATATATAAGTGTTTGTATTGTATTACATATTGTAGCGTTATTTGAATCATTTCAGGTTGAGACATAGAACATTTTATACAAATAACATATTTTTCACAAGACATTGATTTACAAACAACTTATCTAATACAAACTCATTTTACATGGTTATTCATTTAACCATACATTATACATTATTTATACATATCATCTGATCTTATCGATTTTCAAATGATTTACAAAACAAAGCAAATAACAAGGTTCATGACTAAACATTTTCTCAAACATAAGTCATGAAACCTATTTTCACAAAACCTATGTATCTCACCGGCATTTTTATGCTGACGTACCTATTTTCACATGTGTTTTTCAGGAGCTGTTGCATAAGATGATCAAGATACACTTAGACAGACTTGGGCTTTAGTGACAATAAAAGATGCAAGACTAGTTAATTATGTTGTATTTCTTTGTTTGTTAAGACATTGTAACACTTTTAATCAATAAAACGAAACTTCAATTGCCATGGATTTGAAACAATTAATTCTGTTACAACACTCCCCGACGTTTCCGCCACGTTTTGTATGTTCTACGTGGTCGGGGTGTGATAGAAAAGATGGTATCAGAGCCAATGGTTATAGGGAATTAGGTTATTAGTAATGCTTTGACCTAGTCTATAACCTTCTTAGGACCCTAACGCGAGTTTACTTGCGTTTAGTCATAAAACAATACTGTCACCTATCCTTAGGCGACGACCACAATAAGAACATAAATTTCAAAACCGTTTTGAAAACTAATCATCTGTTCTAGGATGATTAATTACTAGGTTTTGAACTCTCTATTATATGGTTTTGAACCCCTTTGAGTTTTCAAAATCTCGTCAAGGTTTTGGGTTTTTAAATAATGTGAACACGTGCAAACTGGAAGGGTGAATGCCTGTATTCTGGGATTTCTGTCTAGGCAAGCACTTCGTATACATCTCATCAGACGCGAGACCAGTTGTGCTTACCTGGGAATTCTTGGGATGAGTGTTCACTTATAGGCGAGCATGTCTTCGCGATACATTATTTTTGATCCATTTACTTTAATTCAGTCACTGTGTGTCGTTTGTTGCTTTGTAGTAACAAACAAATGACCACTATCCTGGCTTTCATCAGATTTGTTCATCTCATTCTTTTCGTCTAATTCTCTCACTCGTTTCATTTCATGTTTCCCTTTTTAGAATGCCTCCACGACGCGAAAATCCTGTATCTGTTGACGAGCTGGCAGCTGTCATTACACAGCAAATGACTGCTGCAATCCCGAACGTCGTTGCTCAATGTTACCAAGCTATCAACAACAATAAGGCTCTCTGCAGTTTCAAGACGTTCAACTCAGCTAAGCCATCCAAGTTTTCTGGGTCTCAAGGAGCGACTGCACTTCTGCAATGGTTCGAGAGTCTAGAGAGCACCTTCAGGCATGTTCAATGTCCAAACGAGCGAAAGGTAGATTTTGCATCTAGTGTCTTTGAGAAACGAGCTTTGACATGGTGGAACGGTGTGGTGAGAGATAGGGGTGCCGAAGTAGCACTGGCCCAAACTTGGGAAGAACTTCGAACACTAATGATGAAGGAATTCTGTCCTCGTCACGAGATCAGGGCATTGGAAAGGGAATTCGATGATCTTAAGCAAGACAGCGGTGAACATCGAGCATACACTGATCGATATGAGGAGCTGAGCCTGTTGTGCCCTACCATGGTTACGCCTTTGGATAAGGCGATCGAAAAATACATTGATGGTCTCCCTGACTTGGTTCAAGACATTGTTACCGGTAGTAACCCCACTACGGTTAGGCAGGCCATTGAGCTAGCTGCAACCTTGACCGAATCTCAGATCAGGAAACGTAAGCTTTTCCGAAAGGGTGACAAGAAACCAGTTGAGGAATCAAAGACCATGGATGTACAGACTGAATCCCCTGAGCAGTCAAAGAAGCGAAAGGCTTCTCAGAACTTCGCCATGGTCGCTCACAATGGTCAAGCCGTCCCCAAACAACCAGCTCAACCCCGTGCTAGGAAGCCATACAATGGAACTTCACCCTTGTGCGACCGATATGGCATACATCATCATGCTAATGTGAAGTGCCACGAATGCCAAATTTGTGGACTTAAAGGTCATATGGCAAAAGTTTGCGTTGCAGGAGCTGCACCGAATCAAGCTGACAACAAACCTGCTCGAGCTCGCTTTCCACCAGGTTCTTGCAACAAGTGTGGTGAGATGGGACATTTCCGAAGAAATTGCCCAAAGCTTGCTAATGCTAATCCAGCACAGAGATGAGCATCTGATCGACTAGAAGACAACACTTTTTAGAAATAATCACGTCTTACGTATTATTTTCTTTTGTTGTCAAAGTCCATGAAACAGTTGTTATCATTGTTTATAAATAAATCTTTTATTTACATTGCAATGTATTTATGTGGTTGTATGCATAAACAACATATTCCTTACAATACCGACAATCAAGGAATTGTATTCCTTGAAAAGCAAACTACCACCCAAATTCTTCCGTTATACAATCTCATGCGTTTTCCACAAAGATCCTAAGTACCCGTTTCTTCCAAAAGAAACGAAGTACGAGGTGCCAAGTTAATTGCAATCATTAACAAGATAATAAACAAATTAAACAACTATGTGATTATGTGCTTATGTGTTTCCTTTTATGTTTTTGTATAATCCAAGTTTTGTTATCCAAATTCTCGTAGAATCTTCCATATCTTTGTGTACTATATTAAATCCTCAATGGGCTTCTACGTTGTAGTTAAGTCCCTTGGATTATATTGTACTATTCCATAATTAGACCCCTTGAGTGGTCTAGTTAAACAGATTGATCCAAAAATCTGGTTAGGTATATCATGTGATGATATAGCTGAAAGGACTCCTTGGTGGCCTAATTAAAAAGATCCTTTGTCGATCTAATTAAAAGGACCCTAAGGTAGTCTAGTCACACTCATCACAGGTTTGATATTTTCTTCCCCTACACATCATGAAATGCACTGTGCGGACTGTGCAAGGAATTACGTAATTATGGACGCGTACATAATTATAGAATTTAGTGCACAGAAACCACAGCAAGTTTTGTCATGTATCTAGAGTTAACTCTGTTCATTTTTGTTTCTGAAGATGTAAAATGACTCATTCGGTTCATTTTTGTTTCTGAAGATGTAAAATGACTTATTCTGTTCATTTTTGTTTTTGAAGATGTAAAATGACTCATTCGGTTCATTTTTGTTTCTGAAGATGTAAAATGACTTATTCTGTTCATTTTTGTTTCTGAAGATGTAAAATGACTCATTCGGTTCATTTTTGTTTCTGAAGATGTAAAATGACTTATTCTGTTCATTTTTGTTTCTGAAGATGTAAAATGACTCATTCGGTTCATTTTTGTTTCTGAAGATGTAAAATGACTATTCTGTTCATTTTTGTTTCTGAAGATGTAAAATGACTCATTCGGTTCATTTTTGTTTCTGAAGATGTAAAATGACTATTCGGTTCATTTTTGTTTCTGAAGATGTAAAATGACTCATTCGGTTCATTTTTGTTTCTGAAGATGTAAAATGACTATTCTGTTCATTTTTGTTTCTAAAGAATGCCTGTTGAAAATAACTCTGTTCATTTTTCATTTCTGAAAAATGTTAGTTAAAGAGAAATTACAGGATTTTGTCTTGTTCATCTTTGATGGTTATTTAACACAAAGTCACAAATAAACTCCTACGAATAAATTTCGGGACGAAATTTCCTAAAGTAGGGGAGACTGTAACACCTGTGCCTCCACGGCCATCAAACAAATGCCAAACCAATGAAATATTGTATTTCATACTTGGGATTTGTAAAAATATGTGTATCGTTTGCACATATCAACTCTTGTTCGATTTCAAGCTCTAAATCGCTTTCTAGAAGGTTATACACGCACTGATGCGTAAATATAACCAGTTTAATGCAACGAACACTCCGAAATAGTGAAATAGGCTTAACATACCTTAAATAACCTTTACATAACTTATATATAAGTTTTGGAAGGTGTGGTGTGGTGAAATCAAAGTTAAATCGCTTACAGGGACAAAAGTTGACAAACTACGAAAGTATGCCAATTTGAACTGTAACAGACATTCCGGAACATGACCATAAGTTAAACATACCATAAATATCCTTTACATAGCTTAGAAATAGGCTTTGAGGGGTTCGGTATGCTAAAATAAACTTTTGGGACATTCAGGGACTAAAAGTGTCAAAAAGTGCACAAGTTTGCACTTTCGCGCATAACTTACGTTCTGAATACATCCGGACATCCAAAAATTTATGTAAGCACTAAAATATTTTATTTTAGTGTTCGCCATAAGAAAAATCCATTCGTTTCGTCATTTGGATCGTTTTTCGAGCTTATGCGCATTCCGTCGTAATTAAGCGAACATCGCGTTCGTACGGCTAAACGAACCGACATCCGAGATATTTTTGGGCACATTTTAACTTCCCTATACTTTAACTTCATTTTAGAGCTTTTAAATGGGGTTAACGGGCCTTAAACGTGTCGAAAATGAGCCAATTGCACTGCAGGGACCAAAAGTGTAATTCTGCCAAACTAGGGCCTAGCGGTGCGCTACACTTTTAACGTAGCGGTGCGCTAGGGGTCTCCAGACCAGATTCAATGTTTAACAGCCTGTGTTGCAGCTGTTTGATTCTCACCCACATGTTCTAACTTGCTTAGTCAGATGATAAGCATCACATTTAGCTACCATAACTTTGCAACACATGCACGAATGGGATTAAGGCACGTTTTCCATGAAACGATCTTAACGGTGGACCGAATACTATAAATACCCCACCCTCCCATGCTTTAAAACTTACAAGAATTCTGATTTGAGAGCTCTAAGTTGAAACCATTGTTTCATACCTGAGTTCTTGGATCGGGATTAGCATTCGGGGACCCTGGGTTAGTATTCTTTCGTTCTTTTCCTTATTTTATTGCTTTTCGAGTCAGAAAGTCAAACTTTGTTTGACTTTCAGCGTTGACCAGTAATGGTCAATGCGAAGTTCATTTGAACTTCGCAACGTGAGTGTAATCACGTTGGTCATAGTCCCTTGGGACTATGCCCACTGATTACCACGTTGTCTAGAGTCGTAGGGTAGGCGATCTGATAAATCGCCTATACCTTCGAACTCGACCCATTTGGTCGATCATTAGGATCCGACCAAATACATTAGGTGACCATAGTAGGTAGGGAGTAACCTTCCGAGGTTATACCCTATGGTCACATCGTTTAAGTAGTTGTATGATAGGTAGTTTATATGCCTTAGGTAAATTACCAGAATACCCTTTTCATGTATAATTGGTAATTAAGCATATGTAACCTAAACTTTTGTTACATAACTGATTATGTAACATGTTTAGGCATATAACACTTGTCATAGGACTAGTTAGACGGTCCGAACGCGTTTCACGCGCACGACACGTTAAAGTAGCGTAAGCTACCTAAACGGGTCGTAATGGGTCGAGAGACTTAGATTAAGGTTTCATTTAGTATGTAGGCTTTGTTAAACCATATCATATGAGTTCCTACACTCATTTGGTTTACAAACCCTAATGCTACCCAATCTTCCGATTTAGGTCCGGTTAATTAACATAGTTACCTATATTAGGTGTCGTTTGATTTCCGTGATCTCTAGCTTTGTTTGGTTGTTACTCAAGGACTACTGAGCAATCTCAAGTGAGTACATAGACCCCTCTTTTACTGTTTTCCAAACATTTTGGGGTGGAACACATGTGCCTACTTGTTACTTTCATGCTTTCCTGTTTTCACATCATATACTTGCTATGTTCATTAGTACATTATAGTACATGATTTCATTGTGTTCATGCTAGGTGTGCCCATTGTGTGCATTACTTAGTACATCGTTTTACATTACATTTCATGCTACGTGTGCCCTTTTGTGTGCATTACTTAGTACAGTTCACATGCTATGTATGTCTGTTGTTGCATACTTAGTACAGATATTTCAGTTCACATGCTATGTATGTCTGTTGTTGCATACTTAGTACAGATATTTCAGTTTACATGCTATGTATGTATGTTGTTGCATACTTAGTACACTTATTATTCATTACATGCTTACATTTTGGCAATTGGTTTAAACATAGACATTGTACATTGTTGGTTTGGTTTGAGTAAGTGATTAAGTAACGAGGCGTGTGTAATATGATACAAGCATGGTGGATACGCCGCTGGTACTTCCTATATATAAGTGTTTGTATTGTATTACATATTGTAGCGTTATTTGAATCATTTCAGGTTGAGACATAGAACATTTTATACAAATAACATATTTTTCACAAGACATTGATTTACAAACAACTTATCTAATACAAACTCATTTTACATGGTTATTCATTTAACCATACATTATACATTATTTATACATATCATCTGATCTTATCGATTTTCAAATGATTTACAAAACAAAGCAAATAACAAGGTTCATGACTAAACATTTTCTCAAACATAAGTCATGAAACCTATTTTCACAAAACCTATGTATCTCACCGGCATTTTTATGCTGACGTACCTATTTTCACATGTGTTTTTCAGGAGCTGTTGCATAAGATGATCAAGATACACTTAGACAGACTTGGGCTTTAGTGACAATAAAAGATGCAAGACTAGTTAATTATGTTGTATTTCTTTGCTTGTTAAGACATTGTAACACTTTTAATCAATAAAACGAAACTTCAATTGCCATGGATTTGAAACAATTAATTCTGTTACAACACTCCCCGACGTTTCCGCCACGTTTTGTATGTTCTACGTGGTCGGGGTGTGACACTGTAAGCCCTTGAATTTTGATGGCACAGGAGGTGTCGTTGCTTTCGTCCGTTGGGTTGAGAAGACTGATTTAGTGTTGAGAATGAGTAAATGTGCACCCGAGTAGAGAGTTACCTACATCTCAGGGTTGTTAATGGATGGTACACTCTCTTGGTGGAACCTTCAGGTTCAAACCCTTGGTGAAACTGCTGCTTATGCATTGAGCTGGGACGAGCTCAAGGAATTGACGCAAAAGAAATACTGCTCCAGGGCCAAAATCCAGAAGTTGGAAACTGAGTTCTGGAACTTGAAAATGGACGGGCCAAAGATTGCCGAGTACATTCAACGCTTTCATGATTTATCTAGGGTCATTCCCTATTTGGTTAAGCCTGAGTTCAAGAGGATTGAATGATTCATTGGGGACTCGCTCCTCAGATCCTGAGTATGGTTACTGCCTCCAAGCCTTCGACCATCGTAGAGGATATCGATTTGAGCGTTGCACTTACTGAAGAAGCTATTCGCTTGGGAAAATTCTCAAAATCTAAGGCAAACAAGAAAGAAACTCATGTGGAATCCTCGAATGACAACAAGTGAAAGTTTACGAACTTCAAAAAAAGCACGCGGGCAAATAGCAATTCCAACAAGCGTAGGGATGCAAACCCGCCAGCGGAGGCCTAGACTGGCGTGACAAACTTTGAGAATAAGGGAAAAGGGTATGCGGGCTTTCTACCTAAGTGTGATAAGTGCCTATTCCATAATACGGGTCCGTGTAGGACCCATAAGTGTGAAAACTGTGGCAAGACCGAGCTTGCAAAGGATACATGTTGGTATGGTGCGGGACGCGGAAATAGGAACCAAGGAGGAAATGGAAATCAAGGTGAAAATGGCAATCAGTATGGTAATAGAAACCAAGGTGGAAATGGTAATCAGGGAGGAAATGGAAATAGAGGTGGAAACGGAAATCAAGTTGGTAATGGGAACTGGGGAGGAAACAACAATAATAATCAGGGCGGAAATGGAAACGGTTGCGGCCAAGGCTGTTATGGCTGCGGTGACCTGGGGCATTTCAAGAAGGATTGCCCTAAAAACAATCAAGCCCGAAGAAGAGTGTTCACTATCGGAGCTAGAGAAGCACGCCATGATCCTAATGTGGTTACGGGTACGTTCCCTATTAACCAACACTATGCATCTGTTCTGTTTGATACTGGCGCTGACTTTAGTTTTGTATCTATAGACTTTAAGAATACACTTGGCCTAGTTTCAAGTAAGCTAGACAACCTATATTCTATAGAACTGGCAAATGGAAAGTGAGTAGAGGCGAATGAAGTGATTAAGGGTTGTACTCTGGAACTTGGAGAACGAGAATTTTCTATTGATCTTTTACCTGTTGATTTGGGAAGCTTTGACGTTGTTGTTGGGATGGATTGGTTGTCAAGCAACCCTGCGGAAGTGATTTGCCATGAGAAGACCATTCGCATTCCGTTAGTGAATGAAGAGACGCTTGTGGTTCATGGAGAAAAGCACGAGATGCCCTTACGAATTATCAACTACATGAAAGAGCAGAAGTGTCTTCGAAAAGGCTGCATAGCCTTCCTTGCTCATGTGGTCGACAAGGAGACCAAGGAGCCGAAGCTGGAAGACATTCATGTTGTGAAGGAATTCCCAGAAGTCTTTCCTGAAGACTTGCCTCGGCTACCTCCACAATGACAAGTAGAGTTCCGGATAGACTTAGTGCCAGGAGCGGCACCAGTGGCAAAGGCACCTTACCGACTAGCTCCGTCAGAGATGCAAGAGCTTTCGACACAATTGCAAGAGTTGCTGGATAAGGGATTTATCAGGCCGAGCTTCTCGCCCTGGGGAGCTCCACTGTTATTTGTTACGAATAAGGATGGCAGTTTCCGTATGTATATTGACTACATGAAGTTAAATAAGTTAAACATCAAGAATTGGTATCCCTTGCCGAGGATTGATGACTTGTTCGACCAATTGCAAGGCTCTAGCTACTACTCCAAGATCGACTTGAGGTCAGAATATCATCAACTGCGAATACAAGAAGAAAGTATCCCTAAAACGGCCTTTAGGACTCGCTATGGACATTACGAGTTCCTTGTCATGTCGTTTGGCTTAACAAATGCATCGACAGTATTCATGGACCTCATGAATCGGGTGTGTAAGCCGTATCTGGATAAGTTCGTGATTGTGTTCATTGATGACATTCTCATATATTCGTGAACCAAGGAAGAACATGAGCAACATCTGCGAGCTATCTTGGAACTCTTGAAGAAGGAATAGTTGTATGCGAAGCTGTCGAAATGCGAATTTTGGATTCGCGAGTGTCACACCCCGACCGCGTAAAACAACAAATCATGGCGGAATCGTCGGGGAGTGTTGTAACAGAATCATTGTCTCATAACACATGGAAATTGAAATTTTGTTTTATTGAATTAAAGGAGGTTACAATGTCTTAAAAACAAGAAACATAACATAATTAACTAGTCTTGCATCTTTTATTGTCACTAAGGCCCAAGTCCGCCTAAGTGTATCTTGATCAATCCTATGCATCAGCTACAGAAGACACATGTGAAAATAGGTACGTCAGCATAAAAATGTCTGTGAGATACATAGGTTTTATTAAAATAGGATTCATGACTTGTAAGTTTAAAAGAATGTTTAACAAAAGTAGTCATGAACTTATAAAAAATGTTTTCTTTGATAAATCATACAAAAGTGATAAGAAATCAGATGATATAAATGAAAGATGCATAAGATAAATAAATAACCAAGTAAAATGAGTTTGTATAAAATATGTTGTTTGTAAAACAATGTTTCATGAAAATATGATATTTGTGTAATATGTAATATGTCTAACTTGAAATGGTTCAAATAACGCTACGATACGTAATATCATAAAAGCACTTATATATAGGAAGTACCAGCGGCGTATCCACCATGCTTTTATCATATTACACACGCCTCGTTATTTAAATCATTTACCAAACAAACCACCAATGTCAAAATGTTCATGTATAATCAAATGTTATGTATGGTAAAATAACAAAAATGTCTATTCTAACCATATGCACAAAACAATGCATTTGAATAAATCAAAAGTTATGATTTGTAAAATCCATGCATGCTTTATTGATACAAACATCTATACGGTAATGTTAAACGCCTACATTTAAACCTTGCGACTGTGGCGACAAACCCTTAAATGAAATTAAAGGTTTATCTAAATTCTTTATATCGAATTCAGTCATTCCTTCCACCCAAACAAACCTAGGATTTTAGGAACGGGAGTTGTCAATTCCTATGGTACCACTACCTACTAACGAACGGCATGATCGGTGTTAATGAATGTATTTATGACCCGTTAAACAAACCAAATGTCATACCAGATGTAAGCAGGTTTTATGAAAATGATGTACTTAAATATGCTAAATGAACATGTAAAGTATAAATGTTTAATGTAAAACAATGTGTCCATATGCTGGATGAACATATGCAACAAAATGTAATATATAAAAATCAATGCGCTAGCATGTTAGTAAAACATACATAGCAAAACATGGAAGAAATCATGTACTATATGTGTACTAATGAACATAGCAAGTATATGATATAAAAAGCATGAAAAGCACGAAAGTAACAAGTAGGCACATGTGAATCACCCCAAAACATTTGAAAACAGTAAAAGAGGGGACTATGTACTCACCTGAGAATGCTTAAAAGTCTTGAATAACTGTTGGACCGTGTGCGTGACCCTAAATGTCAGTAAAAGCAGTTCATCTACGTTTACAGAGGCGGAATCAAAGTAAACGCAGTCACAACAACTTGTTTCCTCTTAATCTTTCTTTCTATAACTGATTGCAAGCCTTTACACGTGTTTCTGAGTAAATTTTGACAGAAGTTCGACACCAACACTATGACCTAATTCCGCTCCAATTGTTACAAATGAACTCAGCCGAACCCTATGTATAGGCGGCCTGATTCCGCTCCAAACTACACATACATTACGAGCGGAATCACTAAGATCACTTAGGAGCGGAATTACCTAGATAACATCAGGAGCGAAATCACCATCTAGACCTATTTGGAGCGAAAACACCTACTTACATAATATCCTGATTTCGCCTGAAATGACATAAATGTCATTTAGAGCGAAATCACCACATTAAATCACCTTTTCAATTCTAAACTCCAATCTAACCTATCTAGACCTAAGACTCAACTAAGACGTAGTTAACAGACATTCAGTGTACCAACAGACTCCCCCTTGGATGTTGATGAAGTCTTCGGCATTGAGTCTTCAGTCTTGGTCTCTTTCCAACTCTGACTTCTCATTACAAAAACTTTTACTTCACACAGGTTCAGAAACTCAATCTGGCTCCATCTTCAATATCCCCTTTGATTGTTGATCCAGAATCCTGACTCCCCCTTTCACAGACTCCCCCTCTCGGTAGGCTAGGGCTTTAATTTTGGTTCAAACTTTGACCTTTTAATTGCCATGGGGATTCCTGAAACCTGTATACACTCTACCCAAATATAAGATATATGACAATAATAGTTTCAAATCAAAACTTACCATTTAACTTTCAGTGATAGAAATCCACTTAAGTACTCAGGTTCAAGTTAATGACCCTGATTACTCAATTAATCTACCAAGTCCAACTTAATGACCTTGGTTGATCAGAGATAATTCACACTGACTTTTAATTCAATTTGTTTCAAAAAAAAAAATTTACAAGTTTCAAGTTAATGAACTTGCTTCAACTTTTCAACTTCTCATTCTTATCAAGATTAGTTCACGACTCATCATTCAGTCCAGAAACCTCCTGCATCTGCTTTCAACTTTCGAATCCGAAGATCAACTCTCCACTTTGGTTTGTCAAAAAAATAAAACGGAAATAAAAAATCTTTTTGGATTTTCAATAAAGTTTCTAAACTAGAAATGAAATACAGAACTAAAATGCAATGAAAATAAACTATTTACAAACAAATTTTTGGTGAGTGTGTTAGGGAATCATATCAGCTATTCGACAAGTCACAAGTACCGTTAAGCTTCAATTTCATACTCAGAATTAAACAATTCGTGTAGATTGTCGATATACTGATCCACTTAAATTTTCACACACATTTCAATCTGTTCAGGATATGGATTAAGTGATTTAGAGACTTAAACTTATACGTGTGTCCTACCTCTTGAATATACTCCCGTATCCAGATCCCAATATTCAGTCTTACAGGTAATTATAACACAAATGATATCTGTAGGGGTTAATAAATTATGAAGAATCATGAGAGCTTAGGTCAGAACTACCGTTCAGCAGAGAGATCATGACTCAACTTTTGGGTGTGTCCCCTTTAGAGGATCTTTTTACAACAGCATTGCTAAGCAATTTTATTGTCTTATCATGTATGCTGAGGGTGATGCTGTGTTTCAAGCATTTGTGGAAAGTATTATTCGGGGACTAGGTCAGAACTTCCATTTAGCAGAAGTCCCAGAATAATACCCCAGATATCACTGAGTATAAAGACCTAGTATATCAGAAAAAGGAATCTTTCAAACGAAATTTTAGGGGTTACCTATATATCTAAGTAGTGTTCCCCACGAAATAAGCAAGTAAAGATTTATGTTTATATCCCGAACAAACTTACTAAATGTGTAAAAACCTATCGGCACATCATCAGCGAGACTATTTAATGCATTTAAACATTCCATTTCTTTAGCATACCGTGACTGTCAAGCCGATGTACTATCATTTTCCCTTTTTACACAAGCTCTTTTCTAATTTTCTATTGTTTTTGGATTTAAAAAATATCTCATGTTTTTGTATTTTTGTCATTTTTTATTGTTTTTGTATTTTCTGAAATATTACCTTATACCTCCCCCTAAATACCAAAACAAGTAAAAAATCGACAAACCATTGCAGATTGCTTCTCAACATCATCTACAATGTCTCCTTCATCAACGCCAATAATCTCCTCCAACACCGATAAAAGCTTCATACCATTCAGTTTTAGCAAATACTGAAAACGTGTTTTATCAAATGCTTTGGTATGTAAATCAGCTTTTTGATCGTCAGTGTGGATTTTCTCAATTCGTATCAACTTCTTCTCAAAACAATCGCGAATGAAGTGATGACGAATCTCAATATGTTTTGTTTTAGCGTGATGAACTGGATTTTTAGTAATGTTAATCGCTGCCTCATTATCAACAAAGATAGGGGTGTTTAGAAATTGCAAACCGTAGTCGCGCATCTGTTGCTGGATCCACAAGATCTGTGAGCAGCAGCTGCTAGCAGATACATACTCCGCTTCACATGTGGATAAAGCCACAGAGGTTTGCTTTTTACATTGCCAGGTGACCAATCGTGATCCGAAAAACTGACACCCTGCTGTTGTTGATTTAGCGTTAACTTTGCAGCATCCGAAATCGGAATCGGAATAACCTTCGAGCGTAAAGTCGCCATATTTTGGATACCACAACCCCAATGATGGAGTTCCTTTCAGGTAGCGTAATATCCTTTTAACAATAATCATGTGCGAAGCTCTCGGGTTAGATTGAAATCTTGCTGCGAGGCAGGTTGGGTACATGATATCGGGTCTTGAAGCTGTCAAATACATCAGCGAACCGATCATGGAACGATACATCGTTTCATCTACCTTCTCTCCGGTGAGATCAGGGTTTATCCCATGATTCGTTGCTAATGGGGTGGCTGCTGGAGTAGAACCTGACATCCCGAATTTCTCCAAGATATCATGAACGTACTTCGTTTGATGTATGAAAATTCCTTTGGGTAGTTGATCAACCTGCAGTCCCAAAAAGAATTTCATCTCACCCATTGATGACACTTCAAATTTCTGCTTCATAACTTGTTCAAAATCTTTGCACAAATTTTCATTTGTTGACCCAAATATGATGTCGTCCACATAAATTTGAACTATCAGAAGATGTCCGTCGACTTCTTTGGTGAAGAGACTGGCATCCACTTTTCCACGAATGAAACTGTTGGCTAGTAGGTGTTGAGACAATGTCTCGTACCAAGCTTTCGGGGCCTGGTGTAAACCATACAGCGCTTTGTCTAGCAAGTAGACCTTGTCTTTGTGGATTGGATCGGCGAAGCCCGGTGGCTGACCGACATATACCTCGTCTTTTACCTTCCCATAGAGAAAAGCCGATTTAACATCTAACTGATAAACTTTGAAGTTTTTCCAAGACGCAAATGCTAGAAAGATTCTGATCGCTTCTAGTCGAGCAACTGGAGCATATACTTCAGTAAAATCTATACCCTCCTGCTGACTGAAACCCTGAACTACGAGTCGAGCTTTGTTACGTACAACAACTCCTCTATCGTCTCTCTTGCACTTGAACACCCACTTGGTGTTTATCTTCCTCTGACCATCAAGTAAATCCACTAACTTCCACACGCCTAATTTCTCGAGTTGACTCAGTTCCTCCTGCATTGCATTGACCCAAGAATCTTAAGTAAGCGCTTCTTTATAAGTCCTTGGTTCAACCTGCGAGATAAAACAACTCAATGAAAATTCAGTTTGCAAAGGAGCAACTTTTGTATAAAAACATGTAAGCCCTTTATCAATCTGTCTTCGAGTGCGGACTCCTGTCTGCAATTCTCCAATGATCAATTCCTCTGGATGATATGAAAGAGTTCGTGGCATTACTTCACCAGAAACATCTACATCGCCTTCCAGATTAGTAACATTCTGATTTGCACTTTGTTCACTGACTGGGTTTGTTTGACTTGAGATCTCAATTTGCTCCCCCTCAGAATCTGAATCACCACGATCAAATACAGGCATGTTCTCAGATTCTTGATTATCATTCTGTGTCGTCTGATTATCTTGAGCAACTTCATCTTGTTGGACATCATCATGTTCACCAGCATTGCTTGGACCTACTTCATCATCGTTTAAAGCTTGTCGTGGTCTTCTTGAATACTCAGCTGGGAACCTTTCCTGCGATTCTTCATACTGTCGCAAAATATCCAACTCATCAAAGAAATCTTCTTCTTCTTCTTCTTGTTCTTCCATCATGTCAAACGAATCCCTCAACTTATCGTAATTAAAACGCCATGAGTCACCGGGGTTCTGAGGTGGCATAGTATACCCCTGACACTCAACATTTGGAGCTTCAATAATCCGCTTTAGACTTGGAAAGAAGACTCGTCGTAACGGACTTGCATAACCAATGAATATCCCTTCAATACTCTTCGGACCAAACTTTCCAAAAGGCTCTAGAACAGTACAGGGTGACCCAAACGGTTCAAGATACTTCAGATTTGGTTTGCGGTTATTGATCAACTCAAAGTATGTTTTGTTGAATTTCTTGACAGTGAGAACTCTGTTGAGCGTATAGCATGCGGCGAAAACTGCTTCTGCCCAAAAATTTATCGGTAGCTTTGAATCAGCAAGCATTGTTATGGCCGTTTTGATTAGCGTCCTGTTTTTACGTTCTGCAACTCCATTCTGCTGCGGAGTGTACGGAGCACTAAACTCATGCAATATACCTCTTTCATCACAATATTCTTCCATCTTGTTGTTCTTGAATTCAGTACCATTATCACTTCTAATTCTTCTGATACGCCTTTGGTACAGATTTTCAATCTTTCTGAACAACGCCATCAAACTGTCAAACGTTTCATCTTTCAATTTCAAAAAAGATACCCATGAAAATCTGGAATAATCATCAGTAACCACAAGACAGTAGAGATCCCCTGTAATACTTTTGACGTTTACTGGACCAAACAAATCCATATGTAGTCTCTCTAACGGTCTGGAAACTGAATTGTCTTGCTCTTTAGGGTGTGACTGTTTCTTCTGCTTGCCTTTGATGCAACTAATGCCCTCCCCTTCCAGATTAAAACCTTTGATATTTACACCCAGAACTAAATCATTGTGCATCAAGTGATTCATTTTTCTAAGATGTATATGCCCCATCTTCCGGTGCCACAACTTCGATTCTTTCTCTGTTGCTCTAGACACAAAACAATGAGCCTGACCTGTAGTTGTAGTTGCTACACTCATGTCCAATACATACAAATCATTCACTCTAGGTGCCCTCATGATAATCCATTCTTCAGGAGTAACAAATCCTGGTTTCAAGATCAAACATTCTTTGTCTGTGAAGTGAGTGGTATACATCCTGTCACAAATCTGTGAGATACTCAGCAGATTATTCTCCAGTTCAGCAATGTAGTTAACTCTTTCAAACGTAACAATCCCATTGGATAACGTTCCTTCACCAACAATTCTACCACCTTGGTTTCCTGTGAATCCCACATAACCTCCATTGATATTTCTAACATCGTACAACAATGTAGTCTTTCCTGTCATATGTCGAGATGCTCCACTATCCATAATCCATCGTGAAATAGTTCTCGGAAGTTCCTGCAAATATTACAAACAATTCAATAAAGATGCCGATTCATGCTTCACGATTACCAACTAGGAAGCTCCGGCAAGTCCAAAATTTTTAATGAGATTTTGATGCTACCCAAGTCTTTTTCGACTCAGGTAACTGGACTTTAATGTGAGATTTTATAGTGTAAAGTGGCGGAAAATTTTTATCATTCATTTTTAAGTTTTCCTCAGATCCAACTTCAACCTTTTTGTATAAGAAAAACTCATCTATCTTAAGTTGACCAGTTGATTGCTTTTTCTTTTGAACATTCTTCTTCTCGGGTGGAGTAGAAGATTGTTTCTCCAACTTTTCATAATAATCTAAAGGAACATCCATCTTTACCGGAATGGTAGAAGACGATTGTTTTTCTGTCTCTGAAACCTTTGGTTTTTCAACAACTTTTGGCTTCCATGCTTGTTGAGATGATGCAACCCGTTTCTAAAACTTGTCATTTTTAGTTACTACTTTCTTTACGGGTTCAATTTTGACTTTTGATTTCTCATTTTTCAAAATTTTCTCAACAACCATTGGAGCTTTTCCTTTAGCATCAACCTTCTTCTTTTGACTCTCAACAACTTCAGTCTTAGGCTTGAAGTTGGTGCAATTTCTTGCAATATGACCAACTTTGTTACATCTAAAACATGTACGAGTATCAACTACCCGACTTGTGCCTTCAGACTGAGGTTTTGAGACCCTCTCCTCAAAGACTTCTTCATTTGATTTTGAAAAAAATTCATTTTCATCATCAGAAAGTGAACTTGAACTGTTCACAAACAATTTCTTCTCAGCAAACTTCTTGTTCTGAAAATTCTTTCTTTGATAGTTCTTACCACCCTGATATCCACCCGACCAATTGTTTCGATTGTTGTTATAAAAACGCGGTGGAACTACAGGTTTCTTGTAGTAAGCTTTATCTTTCTCAAAATTCATTTGCCTTTTCGTTTGTTTCAAACTCTTAAATTTAGACAAATCAATTTCAACCATTTTAAACACCTTTGTCAATTTTGAAACATTTACATTCTCCAAAGGAAACTCAGAATCCGAATACAACTTATCAGATCCCGACATCTTGTACATGACAAGATTAGGTTCATCATTTAAGTTGTTTTTGGACTTTTGTTTCGGAATGTATTTGTCCAGAAAACATTCATCATCTTCAGCTGAATCAGACATCAAAACACTTTCAGTTGTGCTTTTAACAATCTCAGTTTGAACATTATCATCAGATGATGATGAAGAAAATG
Source organism: Helianthus tuberosus (assembly GCA_030545235.1). Lineage (NCBI taxonomy): Eukaryota > Viridiplantae > Streptophyta > Magnoliopsida > Asterales > Asteraceae > Helianthus > Helianthus tuberosus. The sequence goes on from CM060416.1 coordinate 91,427,997, forward strand.
TAACATCAATTGAATCAGGAAGTTTCACTTCATTTTCTTCTTCAAGATTAACCAACCCAAATTGCTTTTTCGAATAATTGTCTAGAACTGGTGGTGGAACTTGATGAAAACCCACCCCTGTTCCATCACAGTATACATCTTCGCCTGCTTTGTCTTTCCCGATGGGTTTGGGAATAATGTGTTGCAAAACAAAGCTTGCGGAGTTGTAACTCTTAAGCTTCAACTGGATTCGCTCATTTTCAATTTCAGCTTCTTGAACTTTAAGTTTCAATTTAGCGATTTCATCCAGTTGTTGGTTGATTAATTCTTCTTTAATCCTCAAAACACATTGCAATTGACAATTTTCTTTGTATGTTTTACCATTTCTATCATCATTATCTTTAACCGTGCTTTTAAGCTTCTCAAATTTTTCAGTGATCTGACGATTTTCAAGAATTAACCTTTCATTTTCTTTCCTAACCTTTTCTTGATCAATTTTATCAGTTTCGATTTTGTTAGTTAATTCTTTCAATCGTTCAGTTGAAGCTTTCACCATTTTATCTCGATCAAGGATTTGATCCTCAACACTTCTGACTCTCGCAGTCAGATCATCAACCTTCTTACCGTTGAGATACGTGACTGTGCTACAAACTTTGCATTCTTTGATGCAATTTTTGCGGTCAACACCATTGACTTTCTTACCTGACTCAGTTGTTGACGCGTTTGAACTAACCTGGCTTTTAGACTCAGAGACGGATTTAGAATCTACCTCAAGCGCCTTAGCTGCCAGCACCTTGTCAGCCATCTTTCCCATGTTTTCAGCATTCAACTCCTGTGTCGTGTCAATGATTCCATTGTCAATCTTCTTTGACTTCTCTTTCTCTTCTTTCTCCTTCTTCTCTTTCTCTTCTTCTTCTCCGCTTCCCCACCATCTCTTCTGCCAATAATCATCTTCAACTTTATACTCTTGGATTATGGTTTCCACATCAAGAGTGTTATGATCAATAGCAATGTTTCCATAGGGGTCAAGATAACATTCTCTGTCTGGATCCCATCTTTTTGCTCTTTTTTCCTCAGAAAAAATACCAGCTATTCTGATCAATTTGTTCGTAGCCAACGTCCTTCTGTGATTATACTTCTGTTCTTCAGTTCTGCTGTCTTTCCAAGGAATAGGTTCAGTTTTTGCCATGAATGCATATCCAACCGCATCCTCCTCAGGTAACAACTCGCTCCAGTCGAAACCTTCATCGTCGTGAATCACCGCAAGAGCTCTAGATTTTTCTTTGTTATCTTCAATCTGCTTCATTCTTGGCAGCTCCGATTTGTTCTGATGATATATTGCCTTCTTGTAGTAGTCTTCTCTAAATGGGTTTTCAGACTCATCAGCATACGCATTTCTGCATTCACGCTTAAAGTGACCTTTCTGCTTGCACTTGAAGCACGTCACTTTAGACTTATCAAAGCCCAACTTGGTAGATGGTCCACCAATTGACTTCCTCCCGGTTATCTCCATGAAACGCTGTGCCCGACGAACAGCACTGGCCATACACCATCTTATGTCGATTAGTTCCATCTCTTCAGGATCTATCTGATCATAATCTTCTTTCGTCAGGTTGGTGTTGCCTATCTTCCCTGCTACAAGACTTTCATAAGATTCCAGCACAGATGCTAAGAAAACCATCTATTGCTTTGCTGACTCCTCGCTGAAGTTTTGAGCATTCTTTAAGTCTACAGCGATGTTGCATTGAAATAGATTCTTTGCATCAGACTGGTTTGAATTTGATGAAGACCCACTGTGATATCCACTGCTTTGACTTTCTTTGCTTGTTGTGGAGACATTCTCAGCATAAAACGCAGTCTTGGGAGATGTGTTCTTTGGCATCATGCTCTTTGGATAATACAAATCCAAGTTCTGCTGGTATGATGAGTGATTAACTTTGTGTGTCTTCTTTAACTCCAACTCATGACTCTCTAGTCTCTCGATCAACAAATCCACAGTCAACACTTCTGGCGGCTTGATAGTATTCTTTAGCATCAACGCATAATATTGCCAATCCATCTCATCTGGTAGCGAGTCAAACAGCTTGTCGACTAGCTCTTCTTGAGAATAGGAAATTTCATGTCTCGCCAGTTCCAGCTTCAGGTGCCCAAACCTCTCAATCATTTTACAAACTGATTCATTATTTAAACACCCAAACAAATCAAACTCTTTTCTAAGTAGTTTCTTTTTGTTTTTCACAATTTCTGTACTTCCTAAACATTTGGTTTTCAACTTATCCCAGAGATCTTTAGCACTAGAGTATTCGATCAAAGATATTATATCTTCTCGAACAGATTGAAATAGCAACGCAACACATTTCTGCTCAGCAACAAACGATTCTATCTCCTCAGGTGTAGTTAAGCTTTCGCCACGTTTGCCTCCATCATGGTATCCATTTTTTAGACTCTTCCAGCTAGGAAAAGCAAAAGCCATCAACCAATCCTCAAATTTCTTTGCCCACCGACTGTATTCTTCTATAGCCATCAAATTCGGGGGTTTGTTATAGGTTCCGAAAGCACTTTCAACTTCCAATGCTTCCGATAACTTTTTCTTTGGATTCGACGTGTTCTCATTAGTGTTGCTAGAAGAAGTATCGTTTCCACCGTCTCCAGCAAACGCAAAGACATCATAAAATGGATTGAAATCATCCATCTTTTACGTACCTGAAAAATCAGCAAACCCTTAGAAATATTTTTTTTCCCAAAATTTTGAAAAACAGCTAATTCGAGCGGAATCAGCTTTCGAACGAAATCAACAGAAACACTATTCAAGTGAAATCAGATATAGTCTGATTTCGAGTGGAATCTGAATGAAAACTGATATAGAGCGGAATCAGATTGTAACTTTCGAGCGAAATCAGAATTGATCTGATTTTGAACGAAATCAGAAGATAATTTTCAGGTGAAATCAGACTTGTATCTTTCCGAGCGGAATCAGAAAATAAATTTCGGGCGGAATCAGACTTTATCTGATTTCGAGCGAAATCAGAAACAAAATTATGAGCGGAATCTGGATTAACCTGATTACGAGCGAAATTAGAAAAATATTTCGAGCAAAATTAACTTTTAGGGCGAAATCAGCGAAGGTCTTTTCGAGCGGAATCAGGTTATTAAGCTATTTTTACCATTTTTACTTTGAATTTTAACCTGATTCTTTCTAGGATTTGTTAACACTATGTTTTACACAATATACTCGAAAATCAGACCATTCCAACCGTTGGAACTAGTTCAAATCAGAAAAGTATAAGAAGAAGTGAGTAGAAATAAGAAAATCCGGTAGAATCAAGCTGCTATGGTATAAACTCCTCGTCCTGAGCTCTGATACCACTTGTAGGACCGGTTTTGACACCGTACGATTGCGTAATGACACGTTCAACGTGCGGAATCCGTGAACGTGTGTGATTGAACACACAAGAACGTACTAATAACGTGATTCTATTGAATAAGATGATGTGTACAAAGCCGAGAATCACATGAGACAACTTTCTCTCTCTAGACTTTCTCTCTCTAAGATTAGATCTCCTAAACCTCCAAATGAGCAAAAGTCTTAAACTCTAACACTAACTCCTCTATTTATAGGCTAAGGGATATAAGGATTTCTCCTTATTTACAGGTTTGCCACCTTGCCCTTTTTAACTAGATATTACAATAAAATGCTAGAATTCTTCTGTTTCTACTACGGACTAGATTGACGGAGGCGATAGACACATACTGCACTAACAAGCATTTATCAATGCCAGTAAGCATATAACATCACATTCATATTACCAATGTATATAATGAGAACGTTGCGATTGAGCTTTCATAAATCATCGACCACAAATACAGTTACATGGTCTACAAATATATTGTATCACATCAAAAGGGACTACAGGGTCACACCACCCTTGTCCAAAATGTCTATCAGTCTACAACAGTCATATACTCAAAAAGCGGTCTCCAAAAGGCTTTGCAAGCTAGGCTCAATAGCGACACTCTCATCAAAAGCAAACTACCTACATAAAACCAAAAACTGGCTATGCTGATGGCGGTGGAGGAGGAGGTAGAGGAACAGAAAGCAAGCTGCGCAGATGCGCGAGCTCCTCCTCAAGATCATAAACGTGACGCAATAGATAACTGATCTGCTGCTCCAAGGTGAGAAATCGAACATCAAAATCTGGATAAGGCAAAGGAGGAGCAGGTGGGGTCGCAAAAGGTGAAGGACATGAACAAGGTGAAGGACGTGGAGTCCTCTCAAGCTCCATAACTCTACGACACAGGATCTCCTGCTGAAGCTGCAATGACAAGAGTAACTCATCCCTCGTGTAACCAATAAAGTGGGACGGATGGTAGGGATCAGAAACTGGCATAGTGTTCGGCGGAAACCATATGAGTGGCTCGCCTGGCGGTGAAGAAGTAAAATGAGCAGTAGGTGCATACTGAGGCATGTGAGGAAAAGCTGCTGACACGTGTGGAACATGGCTAGGCTACTGGCTAGACGGGCCTTCCCCTGGAAGGGGTGCGGGAATGTCCTGCAAGAAAGTGACAGGTAGGTCAGTGCGATGAACATCGGACACAATCGGGTGAAAAGGGGCAACATCAACAGGTGCAGGTGCATGTGGGGGAGTAACGGGCTCAACAAAAGGGGGTACATCATCATCATCTATCCACCCATTGCTGGTGAAAGCGTATCGGGGGTCTATCTGACCGGCAAAAGCAGCAGTTTCAGCGGGTGCAGGAATCGGGTCTGGTATGAGTGGTGCAACATCAGGTGTGCCAAGTGGTACAGGATCAAGACCAGGCAAAAGCTCAGGAGCAAGTGCCTGCTCGGGATCAGCAGGTATCAGCTCAGGATCAGTGGGTGCATCAATAGGCTGATCGACAGGAATAAAATCATGCTCAAGTCCAGGCTCAACGTCATGTGGAGGAATCGGTGCAGCCGACATGGCTGTGTCGTCATCAGTATCAGGGGCGTAACGTCGTAGTCCCACTATGTTGGTGCATACGTCTGTCGACTTCGTCTTGTATCGAGTCTTGTATTGTAATAGATAGATCAGGGCATGAAAAACGAGGAATTGAATGTTTATAGGTATTTCGCATGAAATGACACATAGGTCATTTCATACGAAATCAAGGGTATTTCACACGAAATTGTAATTTCGTGTGAATGTATTTTCGTTTGAGTGATTTCATGCGAAATTACTATTTCGCTTGAACCGTTTCAAGCGAAATTACCTCACCTATAAATACCTGTCGTGCCAATTCATTTGTAACGATTCTGATTCCTATAGCGAAGCTCTGCCGAAGTGTCTACAGCATTGTAATCGATCTGATATCAATCTAAAGACAGTTTAAAGTGGATTCCGAGCTGAATTACCTCGATATGTTTGTTTCCGCCTCTCGTATTGAGCAAAAACTCTTCTGAACGACTCGTTTGGTCAGTAAAACAATCCTACAAGTGGTATCAGAGCTCAGGAGGAAGAGTTCATATCAATTCAGCTGCAAAATCTGATTTCTACATCTTCTTTTTCAAAATTAACAAGTTTTCTTGGTCAAAATGGCTTGATTTTCTCACATTATATGCGAAACAGTGTTTTAACAAACCCTAGAAAGAATCAGACTCTAATTCGAAGTAAAACATGATCAATTTTTGAAAAAACTGTCCGAAAGTTTAATTTCGCACGAAATCATATCGTAATTTCGCTTCTGAGGTTATTTCTCTTGAGAGTGAGCATCAGAGTGTTATTCCGTACGAAATAGTAGGTGATTTTGCTTGAAAACAGCTATTTCGTTTGAAACTGATTTCGCACCAAAGGTTATTTCGTATGAAAGTCTGATTTCGCTTGGAAAGTTGATTTCGCTTGAAAGAAGATTGATTTCGTTTGGAACTTAATTCTGTGTGAAAATTGATTTCATGTGAAGAGGGTATTTCGTTTAAAACTGACAGTTTGTGAACATTTGAAAATTAATCATGGAGAACGAGTTTTATAATTGTAACACCTGTGCCTTCACGGCCATCAAAAAAATACCAAACCAATGAAATATTATATTTCATACTTGGGATTTGTAAAAATATGTGTATAGTTTACACATATCAACTCTTGTTCAATTTCAAGCTTTAAATCGCTTTCTGGAAGGCTATACGCGCACTGATGCGTAAATATAACCAGTTTAATCCAACAAACACTCCGGAATAGTGAAATAGGCTTAACATACCTTAAATAACCTTTACATAACTTAGATATAAGTTTTGGAAGGTTTGGTGTGGTGAAATCAAAGTTTAATCGCTTACAGGGACTAAAGTTGACAAACTGCGAAAGTATGCCAATTTGAACTGTAACAGACCTTCCGAAACATGACCATAAGTTAAACATACCATAAATATCCTTTACATAGCTTAGAAATAGGCTTTGAGGTGTTCGGTATGCTAAAATAAACTTTTGTGGCATTCAGGGACTAAAAGTGTCACAAAGTGCACAAGTTTGCATTTTCGCACATAACTTACGTTCTGAATACATCCGGACATCCAAAAATTTATGTAAGCATGACTATATTATATTTTAGTGTTCGGCATAAGAAAAATCCATTCGTCGCGTCATTTGGATCGTTTTTCGCGCTTATGCGCATTCCGTCGTAATTAACCGAACATCGCGACCGTACGGCCAAACGAACCGACATCCGAGATATTTTTGAACATGTTTCATGTCCACAATGTTTAGGCAACATTTTAGGGCCTTAAAGTTGGCTTTACGGGCCTTAGAAGTGTCGGAAAAGGCCTTAAACACGTGCAGGGACTGAAACTGTCATTTCTGAAACAAGTTTGCTGATCAGACAGGCCAAAGCGGCCCGCATTGTGTTTGCATGAATCTAAAGCGGGCCGCATGGCACCTTCAGACCAGATTCAATGTTTGTTTTTGCAACTTGCAGCTGATTAAACCCCATCCACATGTTTTAAACTTGCCTAATCAGCAAGATAAGATCAAGATTTAGCCACCATAACATTTGGACAAGTGTACGGCCATGATCGTTTCCCCTTTTCCAAGAAACGATCTCAACGGTGGACCGAATACTATAAATACCCCACCCCCCTTTGTTCAAAATCACTAGAAATTCACTTTGAGAAACTCTAAGTTGAAACATTTGTTTCATACCTGAGATTTTCGAATTGAGTTTAGCATTCGGGGACCCTGGGTTAGTATTCTTTCGTTCTTTTCCTTATTTTTTTTACTGCTTTTCGAGTCAGAAAGTCAAACTTTGTTTGACTTTCAGCGTTGACCAGTAATGGTCAATGCGAAGTTCGTTTGAACTTCGCAACGTGAGTGTAATCACGTTGGTCATAGTCCTTTGGGACTATGCCCACTGATTACCACGTTGTCTAGGGTCGTAGGGTAGGCGATCTAATAAATCGCCTATACCTTCGAACCCGACCCAGTTTGGTCGATCATTAGGATCCGACCAAATACATTAGGTGACCATAGTAGGTAGGGAATAACCTTCCGAGGTTATACCCTATGGTCACATCGTTTAAGTAGTTGTATGATAGGTAGTTTATATGCCTTAGGTAAATTACCAGAATACCCTTTTCATGTATAATTGGTAATTAAGCATATGTAACCTAAACTTTTGTCACATAACTGATTATGTAACATGTTTAGGCATATAACACTTGTCATAGGACTAGTTAGGCGGTCCGAACGCGTTTCACGCGAACGACGCGTTAAAGTAGCATAAGCTACCTAAACGGGTCGTAAGCAGTTAGGTTAAGTTTCATTTAGTATGTAGGCTTTGTTAAACCATATCACATGAGTCTCCACACTCGTTTGGTTTACAAACCCTAATGCTACCCAGTCTTCCGATTTAGGTCCGGTTATTTAACATAGTTACCTATATTAGGTGCCGTTTGATTCCGAGATCTCTAGCACTGTTTGGTGGTTATCTTTAGACAACTGAGCAATCTCAAGTGAGTACATAGACCCCTCTTTTACTGTTTTCCAAACTGTTTTGGGGTGGAACACATGTGCCTACTTGTTACTTTCCTGCTTTTCTGTTTTCACATCATATACCGACTATGTTTGTTAGTACATTATAGTACATGATTTCATTACTTTTCTGCTATGTATGTTGACTGATAACATGCTAAGCACATTGATTTACATGACTTTTCTGCTATGTATGTTGACTGATAACATGCTAAGCACATTGATTTACATGACTTTTCTGCTTTGTATGTTAAATTAGCATACTTAGTACATCATTTTACATTGCATCTCTGTTGCATATGTTCCAGTAACATATGGACACATTGTTTTACAACTCTACCTTGTATGTTTACTCTAGCATACTAGGTACATTATCTTCATCTCATGCTTACATTTTGGTATGACATTTGGTTTGTTTAACGGGTCTATATAACATTCATTAACATTTGCTACGCCGCTCGGGAGTAAGTAGTGGTACCATAGGACTTGACAAATCCCATTCCTGACATCCCGGGTTTGTTTGGATGTAAGGAATGACTGAATCCGAATACAATTCTTTTGATAACCTTGACTGAAAGGGTTATCCGACTGTCTCAAGGCTTGAATGTTTGCGTTTAACATACTGTATAAGTGTTTGTATCAGTAAAGCATGCATTATTCTACAAAACATAACTTTGATTTAAACCAAGTTTTACTTCAATACTTTGTTTTGTTCATTTTTACTTATGGTTTAAGTAGTCTAAATTTTACTTACCATACATATCATTTTGGTTATACATTACTTGACTACTTTTGGACTATCAACATTTGACATGGTTTATACAAGGACTTTTGACTATTGGTTTAAACATAGACATTTGACATGGATATTTGACATAGACATTTGACTTGGATATTTGACATAGACATTTTGACATGATTTACATCTTGACATGAACATTTTACATTGTTTGGTTTGGTTTGATTAAGTGATTAAGTAACGATGCGTGTGTAATATGATACAAGCATGGTGGATACGTCGCTGGTACTTCCTATATATAAGTGTTTGTATGGTATTACATGTCGTCACGTTATTTGAATCATTTCAGTTTGAGACATAGAACATTTCATACAAATAACATACTTTTCACAAGACATTGATTTATAAACAACTTATCTTATACAAACACATTTTACTTGGTTATCCATTTAACCTTACATTTAATTATACTTATCATCTGATCTTATCGTTTTTCAAATGATTTAAAGACAAAGCAAATAACAAGGTTCATGACTAAACATTTTCTCAAACATAAGTCATGAAACCTATTTTCACAAAACCTATGTATCTCACCGGCATTTTTATGCTGACGTACCATATTTTCACATGTGTTTTTCAGGAAATGAAGCATAGGATTGATCAAGATACACTTAGGCGGACATGGGCCTTAGTGACAATAAAAGATGCAGACTAGTTAATTATGTTGTATTTCCTTGTTTGTTAAGACATTGTAACACTTCTAATGAATAAAACGAAATTTCAATTGCCATGGATTTGAAACATTAATTCTGTTACAACACTCCCCGATGTTTTCGCCACGTTTTGTATGTTCCACGTGGTCGGGGTGTGACAGAAAAGATGGTATCAGAGCCAATGGTTATAGGGAATTAGGTTATTAGTAATGCTTTGACCTAGTCTATAACCTTCTTAGGACCCTAACGCGAGTTTACTTGCGTTTAGTCATAAAACAATACCGTCGCCTATCCTTAGGCGACGACCACAACAAGAACATAAATTTCAAAACCGCTTTGAAAACTAATCATCTGTTCTAGGATGATTAATTACTAGGTTTTGAACTCTCTATTATATGGTTTTGAAACCCTTTGAATTTTCAAAATTTCGTCAAGGTTTTGGGTTTTAAATAATGTGAACACGTGCAAACTGGAAGGGTGAATGCCTGTATTCTGGGTTTTCTGTCTAGGCAAGCACTTCGTATACATCTCATCAGACGCGAGACCAGTTGTGCTTACCTGGGAATTCTTGGGATGAGTGTTCACTTATAGGCGAGCATGTCTTCGCGATACATTATTTTTGACCCATTTACTTTGATCAGTCACTGTGTGTCGTTTGTTGCTTTGTAGTAACAAACAAATGACCACTATCCTTGCTTTCATCAGATTTGTTTCATCTCATTCTTTTCGTCTAATTCTCTCTCTCGTTTCCTTTCATGTTTCCTCTTTCAGAATGCCTCCTCGACGCGAAAGCCAGATAGAGACTGCCGAATTGGCAGAAATCATTGCGCAGCAAATGGCTGCTCAATTCCCAAACCTCTTTGCTCAATGGAACCAAGCCAACAACAATGTACTATGCAAATACAAGGATTTCAACCAGGCTAAACCACTCAAGTTTAGTGGTTCTGAAGGAGCGACTGGGCTTCTTCAATGGTTCGAGAGCATTGAGAATACTTTCCGCCACGTGCAGTGTCCTGACAATCGCAAGGTCGAGTTTTCTTCAAGTGTGTTTCAGAAGAGGGCTCTCACATGGTGGAACGGGATTATGAGGGATCGTGGTGCAGAAGTTGCTCTAGCACAGACATGGGTTGAACTCCGGGTTCTGATGATGAGGGAATTCTGTCCTCGTCATGAGCAGCGAGCTTTGGAGAAGGAATTTGATGAGTTGAAGCAAGATAGTGGTGAGCACAGGGCGTATACTGATAGGTTTGAGGAGTTGAGTCTGCTTTGCCCGACAATGGTTACCCCACTTGACATAGCTATCGAAAGGTACATCGACGGCCTACCTGACTCGGTACAAGACATCCTTACTGGTAGTAACCCTGCCACACTCCGTCAGGCGATCGAGTTATCAGCGACATTGACTGAGTCGCAGATTCGGAAGAATAAATTACACAGGAAGGGTGACAAGGGCGAGAAACAGTCGTCTGACAAGGAGGATAGCAAGAAAGGTCAAAACAAGAATGGGAAGGATTCTAGTTCATCCAAGAGGGCAAGGAAGCGTAAGGTTTCCCAAAACAATGCCATTACTGCACAGGCCCAAGCTGCATCAAATCAGCCTGCGCAACCACTAGCCAAGAAGCCTTATTTTGGCAATGCACCTTTGTGCAACAGGTGTAACGGCCATCATCAACCACACCTCCAGTGTCGTCAGTGCACCAACTGCGGAAGATCCGGTCATCTTGCTAACACCTGCCGCATCCCTGCTAATCCGAATCGCCCAGTTCAGAACCCGGCTCAACAAGTTGCTCAGCCTCTTGCTCAGCAACAGGGTCAAGCTGCACGACTACACTACCCACCTGGTGCCTGTTACAATTGTGGGGATCTGACCCACTACAGAAACCGATGCCCAAAGCTTGCTAATGCAAATCCGACCCACGGATGAGCATTCAGCTGAACAAAGGATGTTGCTGTCTTATGCCTTTGTTTTTTTTGTTTTCGTGTATTGTGAAACAATATGTCTCGTTCATAAATAAAAGTTGTTGTTCACAATTCTAATATACAAGTATAATTACATGTGTGTATGACTTTTCCTATGATACCTACATCAAGGAACTATGTTCCTTACAAACTACTCTTGTGATTCTCTCTTTCAAATGATCGCTCGTGATTCCCTCGAACATTTTAAGTACTCGTTTCATTCTAAGAAACAAAGTACAGAAGATAAAGTGACATTATGAGTGATCATGCTTCTGCACATCAGTGCCTTTGAATCCTTGGTTAGATAACTAAGGGTGTTTTCAAATCTCATACCCATTACGTTTTAATTTTTCAACATACACAGTACCAGTATTTCAAAACAATCTTCATGATCTCAAAACATTTCATATAGTTTGAAAACAATTTTTCTAGATGCATTGTCTATGTTATTTCAAAAACATTGGCCATGTTATCAAAACCAACCTTTCTAATTTCAAAATATTTCATATAGTCTGAAGACAATATTAACACAATACATTTTCTGATCAAGTGCATGATTTCGAAAAGCATCATTCATGTCTTTCAAAAACCTTATACATAATTTCAAAATTCATCTCGCATGATTTTAAAACATTTTTGTAAATATATCTACCTAATACACCTACTTTATGATTTCAAAAAGTATTATATATAAGGTTTCAAAAACGTTAAACACATTTTTCTTAAAAGAACCCCATGCATAGTTTTCAAAAATATTTTCCTCATACATTGACTTAACCTTCAAAATTCTGCTTCATATGTCGCCTTGACATATCAAGCATCTCAACTTCTTAAGCATTTTACATCATGTTTTGACCTAAGCACGTCCAGTGCAAGGTTTCAAAACATCTCCAACTTTTAAATCCACATGGGATCTTTTTATCCTCACAATTAGATCCTTGTGGATGATTATTATTCAAATCAGAGTCCTTAATTGGATTCCTTATGTACCTTAATTCGAACACTTCGGTTCCAAATAATCGAAGTCGAATTTTCTTTTTGAATCTTTCTATCTTTATAGTTGGATTCTTGATAACGTTTAAAGTACCAAATGAAATCCACGGAATGGATTCCTAGTGTGCTTTAAATGCATGTACGCAATTTACAAGACAAATTAACAAACAATTTTGTGGTTATGTGACTATGTGTTTACTCATCTTATGTTTTCTTTTTTGCATTTTTGGTGTTTTTACTACTCTGGATATTCTTTATCCAAATCCTTGCAGGATCTTTCATATCTTCATATGAGGGATTCGTAGCAGGATATTCAAAAGGTACTACCTTTAATCCTTAAATGGGCTTCTATGTAATAGTTAAGACCCTTGGATTATATAGTACCACTCCAAGATTCATAAGAGACCCTTTAGTGGTCTAGTCAAAAAGATTGATTCACAATTTGGTTAAAAAAAATGACATCTAGTGATGTAGCTGAACAGACTCCTTGATAGTCTATTTAAATCATTTATTGATTTAGTCTAAAGGACTCTATGGCGGTCTAAGTCACGCTCATCACAGGATTGTTCATTTGGTTTTACCCTACACATTATAAAATAGACTGTGTGAACTGTGCAAGGAATTCTCTAATTATGGATGCGCACATAATTATGAAATTTAGTGCACAGAAATCCAGTAAGATTTATTATGTGAAGGAACCAATAGCGACAACAATAACAAAATGAGGACGATGTAATGGAGGTACGGTGGACGCACCAATGACGCTTTATATACTTGTATATATAGGTATCCCTCTTACGTTGCAATCATGATAATTATTAAAGTTACTAGAAGTTCAGAAATCTAGCCAATATTGTTCGATCTTTTCAACTTCATGATTTAAACTCTTACAAGTTTCCTCTAAATAAATTTCGGGACGAAATTTCCTAAAGTAGGGGAGACTGTAACACCTGTGCCTTCACGGCCATCAAACAAATACCAAACCAATGAAATATTATATTTCATACTTGGGATTTGTAAAAATATGTGTATAGTTTACACATATCAACTCTTGTTCAATTTCAAGCTTTAAATCGCTTTCTGGAAGGCTATACGCGCACTGATGCGTAAATATAACCAGTTTAATCCAACAAACACTCCGGAATAGTGAAATAGGCTTAACATACCTTAAATAACCTTTACATAACTTAGATATAAGTTTTGGAAGGTTTGGTGTGGTGAAATCAAAGTTTAATCGCTTACAGGGACTAAAGTTGACAAACTGCGAAAGTATGCCAATTTGAACTGTAACAGACCTTCCGAAACATGACCATAAGTTAAACATACCATAAATATCCTTTACATAGCTTAGAAATAGGCTTTGAGGTGTTCGGTATGCTAAAATAAACTTTTGTGGCATTCAGGGACTAAAAGTGTCACAAAGTGCACAAGTTTGCATTTTCGCACATAACTTACGTTCTGAATACATCCGGACATCCAAAAATTTATGTAAGCATGACTATATTATATTTTAGTGTTCGGCATAAGAAAAATCCATTCGTCGCGTCATTTGGATCGTTTTTCGCGCTTATGCGCATTCCGTCGTAATTAACCGAACATCGCGACCGTACGGCCAAACGAACCGACATCCGAGATATTTTTGAACATGTTTCATGTCCAAAATGTTTAGGCAACATTTTAGGGCCTTAAAGTTGGCTTTACGGGCCTTAGAAGTGTCGGAAAAGGCCTTAAACACGTGCAGGGACTGAAACTGTCATTTCTGAAACAAGTTTGCTGATCAGACAGGCCAAAGCGGCCCGCATTGTGTTTGCATGAATCTAAAGCGGGCCGCATGGCACCTTCAGACCAGATTCAATGTTTGTTTTTGCAACTTGCAGCTGATTAAACCCCATCCACATGTTTTAAACTTGCCTAATCAGCAAGATAAGATCAAGATTTAGCCACCATAACATTTGGACAAGTGTACGGCCATGATCGTTTCCCCTTTTCCAAGAAACGATCTCAACGGTGGACCGAATACTATAAATACCCCACCCCCCTTTGTTCAAAATCACTAGAAATTCACTTTGAGAAACTCTAAGTTGAAACATTTGTTTCATACCTGAGATTTTCGAATTGAGTTTAGCATTCGGGGACCCTGGGTTAGTATTCTTTCGTTCTTTTCCTTATTTTTTTTACTGCTTTTCGAGTCAGAAAGTCAAACTTTGTTTGACTTTCAGCGTTGACCAGTAATGGTCAATGCGAAGTTCGTTTGAACTTCGCAACGTGAGTGTAATCACGTTGGTCATAGTCCTTTGGGACTATGCCCACTGATTACCACGTTGTCTAGGGTCGTAGGGTAGGCGATCTAATAAATCGCCTATACCTTCGAACCCGACCCAGTTTGGTCGATCATTAGGATCCGACCAAATACATTAGGTGACCATAGTAGGTAGGGAATAACCTTCCGAGGTTATACCCTATGGTCACATCGTTTAAGTAGTTGTATGATAGGTAGTTTATATGCCTTAGGTAAATTACCAGAATACCCTTTTCATGTATAATTGGTAATTAAGCATATGTAACCTAAACTTTTGTCACATAACTGATTATGTAACATGTTTAGGCATATAACACTTGTCATAGGACTAGTTAGGCGGTCCGAACGCGTTTCACGCGAACGACGCGTTAAAGTAGCATAAGCTACCTAAACGGGTCGTAAGCAGTTAGGTTAAGTTTCATTTAGTATGTAGGCTTTGTTAAACCATATCACATGAGTCTCCACACTCGTTTGGTTTACAAACCCTAATGCTACCCAGTCTTCCGATTTAGGTCCGGTTATTTAACATAGTTACCTATATTAGGTGCCGTTTGATTCCGAGATCTCTAGCACTGTTTGGTGGTTATCTTTAGACAACTGAGCAATCTCAAGTGAGTACATAGACCCCTCTTTTACTGTTTTCCAAACTGTTTTGGGGTGGAACACATGTGCCTACTTGTTACTTTCCTGCTTTTCTGTTTTCACATCATATACCGACTATGTTTGTTAGTACATTATAGTACATGATTTCATTACTTTTCTGCTATGTATGTTGACTGATAACATGCTAAGCACATTGATTTACATGACTTTTCTGCTATGTATGTTGACTGATAACATGCTAAGCACATTGATTTACATGACTTTTCTGCTTTGTATGTTAAATTAGCATACTTAGTACATCATTTTACATTGCATCTCTGTTGCATATGTTCCAGTAACATATGGACACATTGTTTTACAACTCTACCTTGTATGTTTACTCTAGCATACTAGGTACATTATCTTCATCTCATGCTTACATTTTGGTATGACATTTGGTTTGTTTAACGGGTCTATATAACATTCATTAACATTTGCTACGCCGCTCGGGAGTAAGTAGTGGTACCATAGGACTTGACAAATCCCATTCCTGACATCCCGGGTTTGTTTGGATGTAAGGAATGACTGAATCCGAATACAATTCTTTTGATAACCTTGACTGAAAGGGTTATCCGACTGTCTCAAGGCTTGAATGTTTGCGTTTAACATACTGTATAAGTGTTTGTATCAGTAAAGCATGCATTATTCTACAAAACATAACTTTGATTTAAACCAAGTTTTACTTCAATACTTTGTTTTGTTCATTTTTACTTATGGTTTAAGTAGTCTAAATTTTACTTACCATACATATCATTTTGGTTATACATTACTTGACTACTTTTGGACTATCAACATTTGACATGGTTTATACAAGGACTTTTGACTATTGGTTTAAACATAGACATTTGACATGGATATTTGACATAGACATTTGACTTGGATATTTGACATAGACATTTTGACATGATTTACATCTTGACATGAACATTTTACATTGTTTGGTTTGGTTTGATTAAGTGATTAAGTAACGATGCGTGTGTAATATGATACAAGCATGGTGGATACGCCGCTGGTACTTCCTATATATAAGTGTTTGTATGGTATTACATGTCGTCACGTTATTTGAATCATTTCAGTTTGAGACATAGAACATTTCATACAAATAACATACTTTTCACAAGACATTGATTTATAAACAACTTATCTTATACAAACACATTTTACTTGGTTATCCATTTAACCTTACATTTATTTATACTTATCATCTGATCTTATCGTTTTTCAAATGATTTAAAGACAAAGCAAATAACAAGGTTCATGACTAAACATTTTCTCAAACATAAGTCATGAAACCTATTTTCACAAAACCTATGTATCTCACCGGCATTTTTATGCTGACGTACCATATTTTCCCATGTGTTTTTCAGGAAATGAAGCATAGGATTGATCAAGATACACTTAGGCGGACATGGGCCTTAGTGACAATAAAAGATGCAGACTAGTTAATTATGTTGTATTTCCTTGTTTGTTAAGACATTGTAACACTTCTAATGAATAAAACGAAATTTCAATTGCCATGGATTTGAAACATTAATTCTGTTACAACACTCCCCGATGTTTCCGCCACGTTTTGTATGTTCCACGTGGTCGGGGTGTGACAATAATGCCTTTGCTAGTCTGATAACTATTGCTCAGAGTACATTAATTGAAAATGAAACGGGGACAACACAAAAACCACCTAAGCTTATGGACATTGATGAGTTTAGTGGATGGGCCGAACGTTTTGCTAACTGGGTTGAAGCATATCACTTAGATGCATGGGAACATACTGAAGTTCAATATGCTAGACCAGTTGGAAACAATAATGTGAACATACCAATTAGAGAATTGAGTGCTGAGGAGAAAAAGAAATACAAAGATGAGAAAATAATGGTTAGTTTGTTGCAGCAAGCGATTAAAGAAGACATCTTGATCTTACTTCAACATAATGGAAGTGCATTTTCTATATGGACAGAGTTAGAATCAAAGTTCATGGGAAGTACTGATATGCTCAAGAACAAAAAATCGCTTTTGAAAAAAGAATTTGATCTATTTCGTGGTTTGAAAACGGAGAACACCAAGCAGATTATCGAAAGATATTGCAATTTAGTGAAAAACATGAACAGATTGGGTATCAACAAAGATAAAGATGAGTTGATTGAGAAGCTGGCTGATGCGTTACCACATGAGGTTTGGGGGACGTATCTGATGATGTTAAAGAATAAAACAGATTTTAACAATATTACGCTGAGCGAGTTTATTAAACATCTTGAAGCTCAATAGATGGAACAAAGGAAAATTGCTAGAATGAAAAACTATGATGGAGAACAAGACATTGGATTGTATTATAAAAGTGGTGTTAGTGATAAAATCGATATATCTCCAAAAGTTGAAACTGCTTTCAATGCAACGGGTTCTTCTAAGAAGTCATCTCAAGGATCAAGTAGTAAAATGGGATTTTCTTCGTATCCATCGTTTGACCCACATTTTACAGCAACAAAGAGTGGAAAAGTACTTCAATGCAATAATGCATTAAATCTGGAAAATGATCAAAACTATTCAGAGGAAGTAGCTAAAAGTCATATGTCTTTGTTGGTAACTGTACTTGAATCTTATGGTAGTTTAGTTGCAGGGAGAATCGGGAATCCAATGCTTACAAAAGAGGATTACGATCAAGTAGATGCTGAGGAGATGGAATTGATGGATATAAAGTGGTGCTTGGTGAGTGTGTTGAGACGAGCTGAAAAATTTAAACAAATCACAGGCAGAGATGATTTTCGTGATGCGAATGTTTCTACTTTAGGCTTTGATAAATCTAAAGTCACTTGTTTTCGTTGCAGGGAAAAGGGGCATTTTAAGAGAGAGTGCACAAATCGTGAAGCAAGTGGAGCTCAAAATCCTTTCGGAAACAACGACTACTATCGAAAGGCGATTTATCATCAAGTTGCTCAACAGCCATATCGACAACAACAGCCACAAACCGCTCATGCTAGGAAAGAAATTGAAAGTTCAAAGAAAGCTTGTGTTGGTAATCAAGATGATGGAAGTTCATCAAAAGGATTCAGTTGGGATAAATACATTTCAAATGATAGTAAAGCATGTATGGTAGATCAAGAGGATGAAAAATTGCTCGAATGTTTCAGCTAGGACAATTATTGTCCAGACAAAGAATTCTTGGCTAAAGGTTTTGTTGCTCAGGTTGTTAATGATTATACTGATGACTATTGGGCAGAAAAAATCAGAAAACATCTAAATGCTGAAGCTGAGAAAAAGAAGAAATATGAAGAAGAAGAGCAAATGAAAAAAGCTGAAGCTGAGAAAAAGAAAAAGGTTGAAGAAGAAATTCAAGTGAGAAAAGTCAAAGAAATTCCAGCATTTGAAATTAAAACAGATGCTGATGCAGTCAAGATTTCTGAAAAGTGTATGAACTGTGAGTCTCTGATAAAGCAGAACAATGAATTGCTACACAACATAAAAAGGCTGAAAGAATCATATGATGTCATGAACAAAGCCATGAATCAATACAACGAGACAAGCAGTGAACAAGCCATAGCAATGAATACACTCAAAGGAGCGTATATGAGACAGCTTGACAATGTCAGTTATTACACTGAAAAGTGTGCTGAGCTTAAGTTGAAATTGGAAACTCATAGAATACAAACCAGGAGAGTTAATAGATTGTTAAAAAGTTACTCATGTTCTACTTTTGTGGTTGACAGGATTTACCCCATAGTACAAGAAATGAAGACTTTTGAAGAAGAAAAATCTGAAGATAAGAAGTCTGAAACAAAAGAAGATGATGAAGTGAAGATTTCTGGTAAGAAACCAAGTGTTGTCTATAACAAATGTCCACCTCCAGTCGAAAATGGATATTCTCCTCGAAATCCAAATTCAGAAAGGGTAAAAAAGGCAACAAATTTACAGTGGGAGTCTGAGTCTTCAGATAATTTGCCAGAAAACATTGATGTCACGTTCATATCGTCTGACACTGATCATGAGTCCGAGTTAATAAAGAAAGTGGTCGATCAGGTGTTGGATAAGGATGAAGTGGAGGAGTCCAAATTAGAGTCAAAGTCTGAGTCCAAGATGTCAAAGTCAACAGTCAAAAAGGACAAACAGGTTTATAATAAAGAATTTTTGTTATCAAAATCTAATTTGAATGTCGAACTGATCAAAGTAGCATATACTTTGAAAGATTCTGACAAATTATATTTTGATGAGGTATTTCCAATAAGAGGTGTTAAAACTGAAATGATTAAAAAGGTTTTCAAACTAACAGAAATTAATATTTCTGAAATAAAAGATGTAAATCTTTTTGAAAAACCCAATCCTTACACTTCAAGAGTTCAACAAAGGTTAAACAAGAAAAAGGGTTACAGTTTTGGTTCTGGTTATCAAAAGAAACCAAATCATAACGGTAATTTCAAAAAGAAAGGTCTTGGTTTTATTCCACCAAAAAATCATAAAAATGAGAAAATGTATAAATCAAAAACTGTTTTTGTTTCAGGAAAATCATCTGAAGAAGAAAAAGAGCAAGTGTTCAGAAAACAATCCAACAAAGAATTCCTTGCCAAGAAGCAAGAAGAAATGAAGAAAAGTGTTGCTCAGAAGAAGATAGAGACGAGTACTTGTTTTCAATGTAAAACAGTTGGTCACATTGCCAGGAATTGTCCAAAGGCAATACAAACAAAACAGGGAGTCTCTGGTAAACTGAAAGAAAAGATTGTTGAGAAAACTGAACCACCAACAAACAGATTTAAAGTTTTTGAAAATTCAATTTTTGAGGTTGGTGAATGTTCAAAAGTTGTTTACAAAAGAAAGGAGAAACTTAACAACCAAAAATGGGTTGTTAAGAATTCAAGTGAAAGTTTTGGTGATGAATCTGATTCCACAAAATCAAAGGAGCTAAAAGTTGTTATTGTAGGATAGAATCGTGACCTGAATGAGTCGTTTGGAAGAGCTCAAATCCGTTTCAGAGGCGGAAACAGAGAAACGGATGTGAAAACAGCTTAAAATACACTTTAAACCTCTTATATATTGAATTAACAATGTTTACATGTAACAACTGTGCTTGTAATCATTGTGAACAGTTCTATTATCAATAAAACAATGTTATTTGATCCCAATGTTTGTTTTGTTATGTTTTACATTTTTCATGTTTTGACTTTTATGTAATTTCAAACTCTACATCGCTTTCTGGAGAGTTATACGCAAACTAGTGCGTAAACGTACTCAGTTTAATGCGAGAAATACTCCGGAACATCAACATACCTTAAATAACCTTTACATAACTTAGAAATAAGTTTTGAAGGCTTTGGTATGGCAAAAACAAGTTAATTCGCTTACAGGGACTAAACTTGACAAACTGCGAAAGTATGATGATTCGTACTGGAACAGACATTCCGGAACATAACCATAAGTTAAACACACCTTAAATATCCTTTACATAGCTTAGAAATAGGCTTTGAGGGGTTCGGTGTGCTAAAATAAACTTTTGGGTCATTCAGGGACTAAAAGTGTCAAAAAGTGCACAAGTTTGCATTTTCGCGCATAACTTACGTTCTGAATACATCCGGACATCCAAAAATTTATGTAAGCATGACTATATTATATTTTAGTGTTCGCCATAAGAAAAATCCATTCGTCGCGTCATTTGGATCGTTTTTCGCGCTTATGCGCATTCCGTCGTTATTAAGCGAACATCGCGTTCGTACGACCAAACGAACTGACATCAGACATATTTTTGAACATGTTTCATGTCCACAATGTTTAGGAATCATTTTAGGGCCTTAAAGTTGGCTTTACGGGCCTTAGAAGTGTCGGAAATGGGCTTAAACACGTGCAGGGACTGAAACTGTCATTTCTGAAACTTTGTTCTGATCTGTGACTGCTAGGCGGCCCGCCTCAGTTCCTGAGCATCCTCAGGCGGCCCGCGAGGCACCTTCTGACCAGATTAAATGAATTTAACAGCAGATTGCAGCTGTTTGATCCTCACCCACACATTCTAAATTGCTTAGTCAGCTGATAAGGACCATTTTTAGGCACCACAACTTGCCAACACTTGTACGGTTACGATTAAGGCACGTTTTCCATGAAACGATCTTAACGGTGGACCGAATACTATAAATACCCCACCCCCCATGCTTCAAAATCACAAGAATGATTTATTACAAGGTTTTGAACCCTCAATTGTAAGGTTTTGAACCCTTTTCAGTTTGGTTTTTGGCCTTGTGCCTTCAAATTTTCAAAATCCCGTCAAACGTTTTGGGTTTTAAATAATGTGAACATGTGCAAACTGGAAGGGTGAATGCCTGTATTCTGGGTTTTCTGTCTAGGCAAGCACTTCGTATATATCTCATCAGACGCGAGACCAGTTGTGCTTACCTGGGAATTCTTGGGATGAGTGTTCACTTATAGGCGAGCATGTCTTCATTATACATTATTTTTGACCCATTTACTTTGATTAGTCACTGTGTGTCGTTTGTTTGCTTTGTGATACGGACGAATGACCACCATCTTTGCTTTTGTTGATTTTGGTTTCATCTCATTCTCTTCATCCAATCATCTCACTTGTTTCCTTTCATGTTTTCCTCTTTTAGAATGCCTCCTCGACGCGACAATCTGATTGCGACTGCCGAACTGGCAGAAATTATTGCGGAGCAAATGGCTGCTCAATTTCCAAATCTCTTTGCTCAATGGAACCAAGCCAACAATAACAACAATGTTCCATGCAAATACAAGGATTTTAACCAGGCTAAACCACTCAAGTTTAGTGGTTCTGAAGGAGCAACTGGGCTTCTTCAGTGGTTCGAAAGCATTGAGAATACTTTTCGCCACGTGCAGTGCCCGGATAATCGCAAGGTCGAGTTCTCCTCGAGCGTGTTTCAGAAGAGGGCTCTTACATGGTGGAATGGGGTGATGAGAGACCGAGGTGGAGAAGTTGCTCTCGCACAGACATGGGCTGAACTTAGAGCCCTTATGATGAGGGAATTCTGTCCTCGTCATGAGCAGCGAGCGTTGGAGAAAGAGTTTGATGTTTTGAAGCAAGATAGTGGTGAGCACAGGGCTTATACTGATCGGTTTAAAGAGTTGAGTTTGCTTTGCCCGACTATGGTTACCCCACTTGACAAGGCTATCGAAAGATACATCGACGGCCTACCTGACTCAGTACAAGACATCCTTACTGGTAGTGAACCCGCCACACTCCGTCAGGCGATCGAGTTATCAGCGACATTGACTGAGTCGCAGATTCGAAAGGGAAAGCTACACAGGAAGGGTGACAAGGGCAAGAAACAGTCGGCTGAAAAGGGGGATAGCAAGAAGGGTCAAAACAAGAATGGAAAGGACTCTGGTTCTTCGAAGAGGTCAAGGAAGCGTAAGGCTTCCCAAAATTTTGCTATCACTGCCCAAGCTAATCAGGCAGCTCTCAACCAACCCGCACAGCTTCCAGCAAAGAAACCCTATACAGGGAATGCACCTTTGTGCAATAGATGCAACAGTCACCATCAGCCGCAACATCAGTGTCGTTTCTGTACTAGCTGTGGGAAGTCAGGTCATCTTGCCGATGTTTGTCGGTTTGCTCAGAATCGCGCAGTTCAAAACCCGGCTCAACAAGTTGCACAGCCTCCTGCTCAGCAACAGGGTCAAGCTGCACGACTACAATACCCACCGGGTGCTTGTTACAATTGTGGGGATCTGACCCACTACAGAAATCGGTGCCCAAGGCTAGCCAACCAGAACCAGAACCAGAACCAGAATCAGGCTCCGGCTCGAGGCCGAGCCTTTAACGTGAATGCCCAAGAGGCGCAGGCGGATGATAATGTGGTGAACGGTACGTTCTTTATTAATAATCAGCCTGCATCTGTTCTTTTCGATTCTGGTGCCGATAAGAGTTTCGTGTCATTATCTTTTGAGCAAATGCTTCGCGTGTCTAGAACGAAACTAGGAAAACCTTTGACAGTAGAAGTTGCTAGTGGTGAACCCATTATTCTTGATTCTGTTCTTCGCAACTGCCAGTTGAACCTTAACGACCATCTTTTTTCCTATTGACCTCGCGCCTATGCAACTTGGAAGCTTTGACGTTATTGTGGGAATGGATTGGTTATCCAAGCATCACGCAGAGATAGTTTGTTCTGAGAAGATTGTTCGTGTGCCGCTTTCGACAGACGAGATTCTGCAGGTTCAAGGTGAGAAGCCTATCGGTGGTCTCAAACTCATGTCTTGTTTTAAAGCTCGGAAGTATCTGCGGAAGAACTATGTGGCTTTCTTAGCACATGTTACAGAAGATAAAGGCAAGGGTAAGTCTATTTCAGATATTCCTGTCATTCGGGATTATTCTGAAGTGTTCCCTGAAGATTTACCTGGTCTACCTCCAGCACGCCAAGTCGAGTTCCGCATTGATCTCGTACCTGGTGCAAATCCCATTGCCAGAGCTCCATATCGTCTTGCACCATCTGAGATGCAAGAGTTGTCTAAACAGCTTCAGGAGCTCTCTGACAAAGGTTTTATACGTCCTAGTTTTTCACCTTGGGGTGCTCCCGTTCTTTTTGTCAAGAAGAAGGATGGATCCTTTAGGATGTGTATCGATTATCGTGAGCTTAACAAGCTTACCATCAAGAATCGATATCCCCTACCTCGCATCGATGATCTCTTTGATCAGTTACAAGGCGCTTCTTATTTTTCGAAGATTGATCTGCGATCTGGATATCATCAACTTCGGGTGCAAGAAGAAGACATTCCGAAGACAGCGTTCCGTACTCGTTATGGGCATTATGAATTCACAGTCATGCCATTCGGTTTGACTAATGCTCCTGCTGTATTCATGGACTTAATGAATAGGGTCTGTAAACCTTATTTGGATCAGTTCGTCATTGTTTTTATTGATGACATCTTGATATACTCTAAGACGCAAGCTGACCACGAGCAACATCTTCGTCTTACCCTAGAACTCCTAAAGAAAGAGCAACTTTTCGCCAAATTCTCCAAGTGCGAATTTTGGCTTAAAGAAGTTCAATTTTTGGGGCATATTATCAACGAACAAGGTATTCATGTAGATCCCTCCAAGATCAGTGCGATTAAGGATTGGGATACACCTATTACTCCTACTGAAGTTCGTTCTTTTCTTGGTCTAGCGGGTTATTATCGCCGCTTCATTGAAAACTTCTCAAAGATTGCAGTTCCTTTAACTGCTCTAACTCAGAAGAAAATGCCCTTTTATTGGGGATACAAACAAGAGGAAGCTTTTCAACACCTGAAGCAGAAGCTTTGCGATGCGCCTGTTCTATCATTGCCTGAGGGTGATGATGATTTTGTTGTGTATTGTGATGCATCGAAATTGGGTCTTGGTTGTGTTCTGATGCAAAGGAACAAAGTCATAGCCTATGCATCGAGGCAGTTGAAGATTCATGAGAAGAACTACACCACTCATGATCTTGAGTTGGGTGCAGTTGTTTTCGCTCTAAAGATCTGGAGACACTATTTGTACAGTACAAAATGTGTGGTTTTCACTGACCACAAAAGTCTTCAGCATATCTTCAACCAGAAAGAACTCAACATGAGACAGCGACGTTGGGTTGAGCTTTTAAACGACTATGACTGCGAAATTCGCTACCATCCTGGTAAGGCGAATGTCGTAGCTGATGCATTGAGTCGTAAGGAACGTACTAAGCTTCATTGTGTACGTGTTCAATCTGTTATTCAAGCTCGATCCGATATTCAAGCACGCATTTCTCAGGCTCAACAATCTTGTGTTTCACAAGGTTTGATGGATAAGGAATTTCCTTATCACATAACACCTGCTCTGGAACTGAAGGACAATGGATCATATTAC
Organism: Helianthus tuberosus; assembly: GCA_030545235.1. NCBI lineage: Eukaryota > Viridiplantae > Streptophyta > Magnoliopsida > Asterales > Asteraceae > Helianthus > Helianthus tuberosus. The sequence goes on from CM060416.1 coordinate 91,453,126, forward strand.
TTCATGGACCGTTTGTGGGTCCCAAGCCTAGATGATCTTCGTACCTTGCTTATGGATGAAGCCCATAAGTCTCGTTATTCTATTCATCCGGGCTCAGATAAGATGTATAAGGATCTTCGTATTCACTACTGGTGGCCTGGTATGAAGAAAGACATTGCCTTATACGTATCAAAATGCCTTACTTGTCTTAAGGTTAAGGCTGAACATCAACGTCCTTCTGGTTTATTGGTGCAACCGGAGATCCCAGTTTGGAAATGGGAAAACATTACTATGGATCTCATTACTAAACTTCCACGCACAAAGAAAGGTCATGATGCCATCTGGGTAGTCGTTGATCGTCTTACAAAGTCAGCACATTTCTTGCCAATCCGGGAGGATTTTCCTGCTGACAGACTTGCTCAAATCTATGTAGATGAAATTGTGGCTCGACATGGTGTTCCTTTGAACATCATTTCTGACAGAGATGCTCGTTTCACTTCTCATTTTTGGAGAACCATGCAATCTGCTATAGGGACCCAACTTAATCTGAGCACAGCTTATCATCCGCAAACGGATGGTCAATCTGAGAGAACAATCCAGACCCTGGAGGATATGCTTAGAGCTTGTGTGATCGATTTTGGTGGTAGCTGGGATTCACATCTTAAATTGATTGAATTCTCCTACAACAACAGTTATCACACCAGCATCAAAATGGCTCCTTTCGAGGCTCTCTATGGTCGAAAATGTCGTTCACCAGTCTGCTGGAATGAGATCGGCGAGGCTCAACTTACTGGACCTGCCCTCATTTTAGAAACTACTGACAAGATCAAGAAAGTTCGTGATAACCTTCAGGCAGCTAGAAGCCGTCAGAAGATTTACGCGGACCCAAAACGCAAGGCCTTGGAATTTCAAGTCGGTGATCGAGTATTACTTAAGGTCTCACCTTGGAAAGGTGTGATCAGATTTGGAAAGAAAGGAAAACTTGCACCTAGATACGTTGGACCATTCAAGATCGTCGAAAGAATCGGAAAGGTAGCCTACAGACTTGAGTTACCTCCTGAACTTGGAAATGTTCATCCAACTTTTCACGTGTCCAATCTCAAGAGGTGTTCAGCTGATGAGAACCTCCACATACCGCTTGACGAAATTCGTGTTGGCAAAACACTGAAATTTGTTGAGAAGCCAGTGGAAATCATGGAACGTGAAGTCAAGTGGCTTAAACGCAAGCGCATTCCTTTGGTCAAAGTTCGCTGGGAAGCTAAACGTGGACCTGAGTTTACTTGGGAACGCGAAGATCAAATGAAGGCGAAATATCCACATCTTTTTCCACGAGTTTCCTCTAAATAAATTTCGGGACGAAATTTCCACAAGTAGGGGAGACTGTAACAACTGTGCTTGTAATCATTGTGAACAGTTCTATTATCAATAAAACAATGTTATTTGATCCCAATGTTTGTTTTGTTATGTTTTACATTTTTCATGTTTTGACTTTTATGTAATTTCAAACTCTACATCGCTTTCTGGAGAGTTATACGCAAACTAGTGCGTAAACGTACTCAGTTTAATGCGAGAAATACTCCGGAACATCAACATACACTCAACATACCTTAAATAACCTTTACATAACTTAGAAATAAGTTTTGAAGGCTTTGGTATGGCAAAAACAAGTTAATTCGCTTACAGGGACTAAACTTGACAAACTGCGAAAGTATGACGATTCCTACTGGAACAGACATTCCGGAACATAACCATAAGTTAAACACACCTTAAATATCCTTTACATAGCTTAGAAATAGGCTTTGAGGGGTTCGGTGTGCTAAAATAAACTTTTGGGTCATTCAGGGACTAAAAGTGTCAAAAAGTGCACAAGTTTGCATTTTCGCGCATAACTTACGTTCTGAATACATCCGGACATCCAAAAATTTATGTAAGCATGACTATATTATATTTTAGTGTTCGCCATAAGAAAAATCCATTCGTCGCGTCATTTGGATCGTTTTTCGCGCTTATGCGCATTCCGTCGTAATTAAGCGAACATCGCGTTCGTACGACCAAACGAACTGACATCAGACATATTTTTGAACATGTTTCATGTCCAAAATGTTTAGGCATCATTTTAGGGCCTTAAAGTTGGCTTTACGGGCCTTAGAAGTGTCGGAAATGGGCTTAAACACGTGCAGGGACTGAAACTGTCATTTCTGAAACTTTGTTCTGATCTGTGACTGCTAGGCGGCCCGCCTCAGTTCCTGAGCATCCTCAGGCGGCCCGCGAGGCACCTTCTGACCAGATTAAATGAATTTAACAGCAGATTGCAGCTGTTTGATCCTCACCCACACATTCTAAATTGCTTAGTCAGCTGATAAGGACCATTTTTAGGCACCACAACTTGCCAACACTTGTACGGTTACGATTAAGGCACGTTTTCCATGAAACGATCTTAACGGTGGACCGAATACTATAAATACCCCACCCCCCATGCTTCAAAATCACAAGAACTTTGATTTGAGAAACTCTAAGTTGAAACTATTGTTTCATACCTGAGATTTTTGAATCGAGGTTAGCATTCGGGGACCCTTCTTAAGTATTCTTTCGTTCTTTTCCTTATTTTATTGCTTTTCGAGTCAGAAAGTCAAACTTTGTTTGACTTTCAGCGTTGACCAGTAATGGTCAATGCGAAGTTCGTTTGAACTTCGCAACGTGAGTGTAATCACGTTGGTTATAGTCCCTTGGGACTATGCCTACTGATTACCACGTTGTCTAGGGTCGTAGGGTAAGCAATCTAATAAATCGCTTATACCTCGAACCCGACCCATTTGGTCGATCATTAGGATCCGACCAAACACATTAGGTGACCATAGTAGGTAGGGAATAACCTTCCGAGGTTATACCCTATGGTCACATCGTTTAAATAGTTGTATGATAGGTAGTTTATATGCCTTAGGTAAATTACCAGAATACCCTTTTCATGTATAATTGGTAATTAAGCATATGTAACCTAAACCTTTGTCACATAACTGATTATGTAACATGTTTAGGCATATAACACTTGTCATAGGGCTAGTTAGGCGGTCCGAACGCGTTTCACGCGAACGACGCGTTAAAGTAGCATAAGTTACCTAAACGGGTCGTAAACAATTATGTTAGGTTTCAATTAGTATGTAGGCTTTGTTGAACCATACTACACGAGTCTCCATACTCGTTTGGTTTACAAACCCTCATGCTACCCGATCTTCCGATTTAGGTCCGGTTTATTAACATAGTTACCTATATTAGGTGCCGTTTGATTCCGAGATCTCTAGCATTACTTGGTGTTTATCTTAAGACATATGAGCAATATCAAGTGAGTACATAGACCCCTCTTTTACTGTTTTCCAAACTGTTTTGGGGTGGAACACATGTGCCTACTTGTTACTTTCATGCTTTCCTGTTTTCACATCATATACATGCTATGTTCGTTAGTACATTATAGTACATGATTTCATTACATTTCATGCTAGGTGTGCCCATTGTGTGCATCACTTAGTACATTGTTTTACATTACATTTCATGCTAGGTGTGCCCATTGTGTGCATTACTTAGTACATCGTTTTACATTACATTTCATGCTAGGTGTGCCCATTGTGTGCATTACTTAGTACATCGTTTTACATTACATTTCATGCTAGGTGTGCCCATTGTGTGCATTACTTAGTACATCGTTTTTCATTACATTTCACGCTACGTATGTTCATTTGATTACATACTTAGTGCATCGTTTTCACATGCTTACATTTTTGGTATGACATTTGGTTTGTTTAACATGGAACAATACATTCATTAACATTGATCATGCCATTCGTTAGTAGGTAGTGGTACCATAGGAATTGACAACTCCCGTTCCGGACATCCTGGGTATGGGGATGAAAGGAATGACCGAATTCGATATACATAATTTAGATAAACCTTTAATATGTTTAAGGGTTTATCGCCACAGTCTCAAGGCTTGGATGTATGCATTTTAACAATACCACATAGATGTTTGTATCAGTATAGCATGCAGTTGTTACACAAAACAAAACTTTGATTTAAACTGTGTTTTACTTCAATACCTTGTTTTGTGCATTATACATATGGTCTAGTTGATACATTTCACTTACCATACATGACATTTTGGTTACACATTACATGATCTACATTAAACATGAACATTTTGACATTGATATACATAGTTGGTGGTTTACATTGAACATAGGCATTTCGATATGGTTTACACATTATCACATGACAATTCATTCATACATGAACATTTTACTTTAGTAGTTTGGTTTGATTAAGTGATTAAGTAACGATGCGTGTGTAATATGATACAAGCATGGTGGATACGCCGCTGGTACTTCCTATATATAAGTGTTTGTATGGTATTACATATATCGTAGCGTTATTTGAATCATTTCAGTTTGATACATATAACATTTTATACAAATTATATACTTTTCACAATACATTGTTTTACAAACAACTTATCTTATACAAACTCAGTTTACATGGTTATTCATTTAACCATACATTATTCACTTATTTATACATATCACCTGAACTCATTATTTTTCAAATGATTTACAAGACAAAGCAAATTACAAGGTTCATGACTAAACATTTTCTCAAATACAAGTCATGAATCCTATTTTCACAAACCTATGTATCTCACAGGCATTTTTATGCTGACATACCTACTTTCACATGTGTTTTCAGGTGCTTTTCCGTAGGATGATGATCATGACACTAGGGCGGACCTGTGCCTTAGAGACTTAAAATGAAGCTAGACTATGTTTAATTATGTTATAAACTCTTTTGTTTACTGTTCAAGACAATGTAACACCCTTGTTTGATAAATAAAATACAACTTTGTATGCCATGGTTATGAAACAATTTATTCTGTTACGACACGCCCCGATGTTTCCGCCGCGATTTGTTGTTTTACGCGGTCGGGGTGTGACATTACAATCAGAGGATAAACCGGAAGCACCTCGGTATCACTTGGCCCTTTCGTTACAAATGACAATACAACACACCTATTTATAGTTCTACCCATTCCGTTTGAAACATACATGACAAGTTCAAACGGAACCTTTCAAACGGACGACACATTTCAAACGGACACTATCAAAATTCAATTCAAACGGACATGTCTTGTTTTGTCTTATGTGCACATGTTATAATGATGATGTCACCTATGATGTCATCTCTATGATGTCATTTGTGATGTCATCTCTATGATGTCATGCTTCAGATCTGCAACGCAATCCAGACTTGATATAAGACGAAGTCGACAGATGTATGCACCAACAGACTCCCCCTCAGATGTTGACGAGTCTTAAGTGTCGAGTCTTCTCAATCTTCAGTCTTTGGGCTTCCTTCACTCTAACTTTCTTCAACTAATCTTTCAGGATCAAACTCCTAGCTCTGGCATCTTCAAACTCTCTTTCTCTAACAGACTCCCCCTCAAGATGTGCTGGGATCGTAGTCTGGCTTTCACAGGTTCAGGTACCGTAACCGACTCACCTGCATATTCTCTACCCAAAACATAAGTTTCATAAAAGATAAGGTATAACAAATTTAGAAACTTTGCTAATCTCTAGAAGACACAACCCTGAATACATCATTTTCAAGTATTAAACAAAATGATTTATCATGTTAATTTCTGATGAACCACTTGAATATATATCATTTTCATTTCACACATCTTCAAACCAACTTTCCTAAACCTGTTCGTCATGTTCAGCACTCGTAATTTTGAAAATCAGCTTTCCAACATCAGTTGTCTAAAATCTTTTTGAATTTTTTAAAATTTATGCTAAAACACACCGAAACTTTTTTTAATTTTTGAAATAACTGAAATGAAATGCAGTAAAGAAATATTTACATACAATATTTTTGTGAGTTTATGTAAGAGGATCATATCAGTTTATGAGACAAAACACCAACACCGTTAAGCTTTATACATTTTAAGTTCTAAACGATTCACTTAGATTGTCAGTATACTGATCCACTTAAATTTTCACACAAAGTTCAACTGTTTCGAGATACGAGATTAGTGTTTTAGAGACTTAAACTTATTCGAGTGTCCCACCTCAGAATATACTCCCGTATCCGGATCCCAATATTCAGTCTTACAGGTGAGTATACCTAGATGATATCTGTAAGGGGTTGATTGCGAAACCGTAAGAGCTCAGGTCAGAACTTCCGTTCAGCAGAGAGATGACGGCTTCAACTTTTGGTGGGTCCCCTTTGGAGGATCTTTTTTACAACAGCATTGATTAGCAATTTTATTGTCTCATCATTTATGCTGAGGGCGGCGCTATATTTCAAGCAAGCGTAAAGTATTCTCCGGGGACTAGGCCATTGCTTCCGCATTATCAGAATTCTCGGGATAATACCCCAGATATCACTAAGCATAAAGACCTAGTATCTCAGAAAGAGGGGTCCTTTAAACAAGATTTCGGGGGTTACCCATATATCCGAGAGATGTTACCCACGAATTAAGCAAGTTTGAAATTTAGGTTTATATCTCGTCACAATCTACTAAATGTGCAAAAACCTACTGGCACATCATCAGTGAGACCGTTTAGCACATTTGACTTTCCATTTCTTTAGCATGTCGTGATCGTCCACTGATGTACTATCATTTCCTCTTTTATACAACAAAACTCATTTTTCATTTTATCATGTTTTTTTCTTTTTCAAATTTTCAAATGTTTTTGGATTTTCAGAAAATATTTACTCCCCCTAAAATGCAAACACATTTTAGGAAATTTGAAAATAAACTGTACAATAAAGTGACAACTGATATCAAATCACTTCAAATCGCCATCCACTTGGCATAAACAATCAGAACTCCCCCTCACAACAAACTATTTTCCCATTGTGATTTCAAAACACTTAAGTTTGTTTTAATCAAATGGTTTTTCCGGAAAATAAGTTTTGTTGATTTTAATAAACCATTTGTAGGTTAGGGGTTCATCACATTTTTCTCCAAAATACCACTTGTAAGTATGGTCCAATCAAGTTCAACTTAATGACCTTGATTAACCACTTGAAAATGAAAACCTTCTTCAACCACTTACAGGTTCACTCACCAACTATAATCACTTGTAAATCAAAATAAAACAATTTAAATATACCACCTGTACTTTACCAACTGTACCACTTGTAGGATCATATGCTAAGAAAGATGCCGATTCCTGCTCCACTCTTACCAACATGGAAGCTCCGGCAAGTCATATTTTTAGTTTGGAAAAACTTTCCCCCAAGGCTGACCATCCTTGGAAGATTCTGGAACACACCTGTCCCACCAACATTTTGATTTATAAAAATCTTTTGCAGTTTTAACCTTCCCATCAACCATCTTCCCAAAAATATGCTTGACTTTTCCATTGAAAGCCTTCTCAACATCAAATTCTCCCTTATCAGCGAAGAATTGATTTGAGATCTCTACCTTTTCCACTTTTTTCATCAAATTTTCCTTTGACAATGGAGGAAAATCCTCATCGTTCACCTCTGGAACGGAATTAACAACCTTTTTCTCAACAGATGACTCCTCTGATTTTATGGAATCAGATTCATTGTCAGAACTACTTTCAGATTTTACAACCCATTTTTGTTTACTCAAATCGACTTGTCTTTTGTAAAAACGTTTTGAAGTTTCACCAACTTTCAAAGTCGATTTATCAACACATTTCTTTTTTATATCAGAGTTAGAAGACACTCCCTGTTTTGAATAAATGGACTCTTGGCAGTTCCAAGCAATGTGTCCATCTTTTTGACACTTGAAACAGGTTCTTCTATCAACTCTCGAAGCAAACTTCCTCACATTCTTCTTTACTTCAGCAAGAAACTCTTGATTCGACTGCTTCCAGAACGGTTTCTTCTGTTCATCCTCTGAACTTCCTCCTGAAACAAATTTTGTTTTTGGTTTATAAGTTTTCTGATTTTTATAATTTTCTGAAGAATTGAAACCAAGACCTTTCTTTTTAAGATTACCATTATGGTTTGGTTTCTTTCGATAACCAGAACCATAATTGTAACCATTTTTCTTGTTCAATCTCTGTTGAACTCTTGAAGTGTACTTTTTAGGTTTTTCAGCAAGATTTAAATCTTTTATTTCAAAAATATTAATTTCTGTTAATTTGAAAACCTGTTTGATCATTTCAGTTTTGACACTTCTTATTGGAAATTCCTCATCATAATATAATTTGTCTGAATCATACAAAGTATAAGCCACTTTGATTGATCCATCATTCAAATTAGATTTTGATAACAGGAATTCTTTATTGTAAACCCTTTTATCTGGCGAACTCGGACTCTTTTCTGACGAACTCGAACTTTCAGACTTAGACTCCGGTTTTGACTCCTCATCCATATCTAACACCTGATCGACAACTTTCTTTACTAACTCATACTCATGATCAGTGTCAGACGCTGTGAATGTAACATCAATATTGTCTGGTAATTCATCAATGATTTCAGAATTTAACTTGATGTTGAGAGCATTATTAACTCGTTCCTCATTTGGCTTTCTGGGAGAATAAGTTTCATGGATCGGGGGCGGACATCTGTTATACTTGACACTTGGTTTCTTACCAGTATCAGTATCTTCAGTCTTTTTCTCCTTGAATGCCTCCAAACCTGCAACAGTAGGATAAACGCGATCAATCAGATAATCACATGTAGTATAACTCAACAGTAATCGTTTAATCCTTTCACTTTCAATCTTCTCAAGTTCTAACTCCTTCTTTAGCTGAGCACAATCTTCAATATAATCATTGATTACACTCTGCTTTGTCATTAATGTTGCACTCATCTTTTCCATTGCATTTTCGATTTCTGAATTTGTCTTTTTCAGATGATCAACTGTGTTGTTCAGCACATCATAAGATTCCTTCACATACTTCACATCGCATAGTAAATCTTCTTTTATCTTCTCCAGATCATCAATCTTCTTATCTTTCTCCTCACAAGCTTCACAAGATTCTGAACACTTTGAACACGGTTTTTCAACTTCAACCAATTTTTCAACTATCATTTCAACATCGACAGTCTTTTCAACTTCAACGAGTTTCTCAATTTCAATAATTTTTTCTACTTCCACAATTTTTTCAACTTCGACTAGTTTTTCAACTTCGATGACTTTTTCAACTTCAACTACCTTTTCAACTTCAACCATCTTTTCCACCACTTTCTCCACTTCAATGATTTTCTCAGCTACTTTCTCAATCACTTGATCAACATTTGCTTCTCCAGCTTCTGTCTTTGTCTTTTTGTCAGCTTGCATTTTTGCTGCTTCCAGCTCTTTCCTCAATCTTGCAATCTTCTTCTGATACAGCATCTCCATTTTATCTGCAAAAAACAAGTTAAAACTAGTAGGATCTATGCCTTTTCTTGCTTTGTTGAGATGTTCTTCCTCATCATCAGTATCCACATCACTTCCAAGATCTAGAAAAATCGGGATTCTTTTCTGATTAGTCTCATCTTCACCCTGAATTCTAGCAACAAAACCTGAATCAGATGGAATGTATTTATCCCAGCTAAATCCTTCAGCAACAAATTCATCATCTTGATTAATAAGTAAAGCTTTCTTCTTTCCATCTTCAATAGCACGAGCATGTGCAGTTTGTGGTTGTTGAGCAATTTGATGGAAAATTGATTTCTGATAATAATTGTTCCTATCTTGATTCCCGGTTGCTTCTTTGCTTTTACACTCTCTTTTAAAGTGTCCTTTGTTAGTACATACGTTTGTAGCTTCCGTCAGCATGTAGTCATATTATGTATTCTGTGTTTTTGTAAACTGTATGTATGTATGTAGATAGTATGACAACTCAGGAGTAGGTTCTGAATGTAAAAGTGTTGGTCCGAACAAGGTTACTCGACCGGATAGTTATCCGCACGGACAACACCTATCCGCACGGATAAACTCGTCCGGATGGTTATCCGCACGGATAACACCTATCCGCACGGATAACACCTATCCGCACGGATAAACTATCCGCACGGACAACACTTAGTAGCTACCTGAGGATGTCTATATATATCTGATCCGGGCAACTGTTTTAGAACTTTTGACTTACACGGATACGTCTGTATTTCTACTGGATCTGTGTACTTTCAAAACATTGAATAGAAAGAACAGACACGTGATTAAACGTTGAATTATGTGTTGAACAAATCTGTGATTCGTCATAATGGATTCCGCACATTAGACGAAGTCGATTCATCTTGTTCCTTACGATCAGATCCTGTGCAACGGGAACCAACATCCTTTTCCTTTGCAACGGAAACATGTAACTTTCGATTTATCAAAACCCAACTGAGAAGTAGCCATTCCTCGAAATTCATCTCTACCAGTAATCTCTTGAAACTTTTTAGCTCTTCTCCAAGCACTCGCTAAGCACCATTTTATATCCATCAGCTCAAGTTCTTCAGCATCAATTTGGACATAATCCTCTTTGGTAAGCATCGGATTACCAATCTTCCCACCGATCAAACTTTCGTAAGATTCTAACATAGCAACCAGTGATGCCATGTGTTGCTTCGCAACTTTCGGTGACATATTCTGACCATTTTGAATGTTTAAGGTAACATTGCACTGAAGGTTTGTTGAGTTTTGTCGTTGAGAACTTGTTGTTGTGCTGTTTGGATCAAAAATTGAGAATGATGAAGATCCACCACTTTGAGTAACATTACTCTTTGTTCCAGACGAACTGTCAGCACTAAAACCAGTTTGAATTTTCGGACTAGGACTAGAAGTAGCCTCAAATTTGTTCCCTCGATAATACAAACTGACATCTTGTTTGGCATTTGGATTTGTCATAATAGCCGTTTTCTGGATATCCAACTCCTGCTCTTCAATCTTTTGAATGAATTGTGCCAGATTCATACTCTCAGACTTTCTTGTGTGTTTTAAAATCATCAAATAAGTTCCCCACTTTTGTTGTGGTAGTGCTTCAGCTAGTTTATCAACCCACTCATCATCTTCTTTCTCAATATTGAATCTTTTCATTTCCAAAACTAGATGACAATATCTATCAATGGTCTGCTTTGTTGTTTCATAGGCGAAAGCTGAAAACATATCAAACGATTTCTTCAATAACGCCTTTTTGTTTTTAATCATATCCGTGCTTCCTTTGAATTTCTGAATCAATGCTTCCCAAATTGACTTAGCTGTATTATCATGTTGAAGCAAAACAAATATATCTTCTGTAATTGCCTGTTGAAGAATACTGATCATCATTTTCTCACTTGTAAATTTCAGTTTGTCACCCTCTGAATAGTCACAAATAGCGTTTTCTATCCCACGTTCATTCTTTGGTTTCTCATACTCTTTCAACAATGAACACTATGCATCAAATTTATAAGCTTGCACCCAATTCTCAAAACGATTTTGCCAACCTTTGAAGTCTTCAATATACATCAGTTTCGGCGGTTTCTGATGTGTACCCGTCTCATTCTCACTGTACAACGTTTTGGCAGCAGTAACGGGAGCAACAGGTGTAGCAAACGCGTTGTAGAATTCCTCGTCCATGTCTTCCGAAAATTTGATATACTTTGGGAAACACCTGGTAAAAACACCTCGAATTACACCTGAAATCAAACAAACAAACGATCAGTTTAAACGAATTAAAAATGTGAACGCATATAACGGTTGAATCAATCTAGGACTCGTGTCAAAAATTCGCGGATTGGTTTAATGTATTCCGAAAACTGAATGAATGGGCTGTATAACTTTTCACATGGGCTTTCAACAATCCATAATCCACTTATATTGAACCTTCATGATATGAGATAACATGGGTTATTCTTTACTCAATTTATCATTGGGCCGACTACAATTATCAATACAAATCAATACAAGGAATCCTAACGAGGAACGTCTAAAAAAGGCAGTCAACATCAAATTATGCACCTCAAATTTCACTAACTTGACAGGCGTGACTTTTACTTCAAACCTGATTGGGCCGCATACGATGTATTGAAAACTATTGGACCTCACTTATGCTTGACCCACAACACGTGAAACTGACACAACTTAAATTCTATTGGGCCAATATATCACTTTTAACTCTTTTCACATGGGCCACTGATTGTAATAGACTAACAACTTCAAGAAACATTTAATTTGATTTGGCCGAGACTTTGTTCTCAAGATTGATTGGGCCGCTGAATATGTTTCACATGCAACTCTTGGATTACCAATTTCAATGTTTCAAGATTCTTCAAACATGATAATACCGACAAACACTTTAAATCTGATACACATGCACATGCAATCACATTTAATGCCGATTCTATTTTCAATCCACTAATATGAGCCGACAACAACTTGAGGACAATTTACGAGAATCAGATGCACCCATAAACCGATATATTCACATGCACACATAAACCGATATATTCACATGCACACATAATTCTTTTATGAACCGATAGTCTCTTTCATATGCAAAGACTGACAACCTCGTTTTTTGTTTCACACAACTCGATGCACCTTTCAAGTGGTTTGTTCAAACGGAATGCCACCATTCAAATGGACTATGCCAGTTTCAAACGGGATCGGTCAATTTCAAACGGAATAGGCCTGTTTCAAACGGGATCGGTCAATTTCAAACGGGAATGATCTATGACGTCATCATTTTTCGAACACTTTTAAACGGAATGATGAAAATGTCAAGTTTTAGATCGATTTTAAAGCTGAAATTTTCAAGGATTTGTTAAAACATGATTACGAATATAATGTGAAATTTTGAGCCGATTTTAACCGTGAAAATTTTTTAATTTTGTGAAAGAAGGTGTAGAAATCAGATTTTCAAGCTGAAAATAGCAAGAACTCTTCCTCCTGAGCTCTGATACCACTTGTAGGATCGAATCGTGACCTGAATGAGTCGTTTGGAAGAGCTCAAATACGTTTCAGAGGCGGAAACAGAGAAACGGATGTGAAAACAGCTTGAAATACACTTTAAACCTCTTATATATTGAATTAACAATGTTTACAATCAGAGGATAAACCGGCAGCACCTCGGTATCACTTGGCCCTTTCGTTACAAATGACAATACAACACACCTATTTATAGTTCTACCCATTCCGTTTGAAACATACATGACAAGTTCAAACGGAACCTTTCAAACGGACGACACATTTCAAACGGACACTGTCAAAATTCAATTCAAACGGACATGTCTTGTTTTGTATCGTCTCATGTGCACATGTTATAATGATGATGTCACCTGTGATGTCATCTCTATGATGTCACTTGTGATGTCATCTCTATGATGTCATGCTTCAGATCTGCAACGCAATCCAGACTTGATATAAGACGAAGTCAACAGATGTATGCACCAACATGAAAGAAGAGAAGTCAGTTCCGCCTTTGAATGATGAAAATTTTCCACCATTGCGGGCTGAAAATTTTAAAACAAAAGTTGGAAAAGTTGAAATATCAAATCAATTTTTTTCTGAAAAGAAAGAATTTGACATTGAAAAGGCCTTTAACCCCAAAGTAAAACATATTTTTGGAAAATGATTGATTGAAAGGTAAAAGGGGTAAATGAATTCTATGAGAAAAAAATGGCAGGTAAGCAACCGAGTGTTGGTAACTCGGAATCTCCCAAGGACCGTCAGGCTTGGGAGAATCTCTCTAACTGGAAAAACCTGACTTGCCGGAGCTTCCAAGTTGGTAATTGCGGAGCATGAATCGGCATTATTCTTGAAATATTGTTTTGGAAAATTGAAAATTTTTACTAGTATGACTTGCCGGAACTTCCAGGTTGGTAAGTGTGGAGTAGGAATCGGCATTTTGAGATTTCAACCTACAAGTGGTAATTGTTGGTAAGCAAACCGACAAGTGGTTGATAGAGAGGTTTTATTTTCAAGTGGTTAATCAAGGTCATTAAGTTGGACTTGATTTAACTTTCTTTAATGATTGGAAAACAAGATGATGAATTAATCCCCTAACCTACAAGTGGTTTTATGAAATCAATAAAATTTATTTTCCGGAAAAACCATTTTGATTAAAACAAAGTTAAATGTTTTGAAATCTTAATGGGAAAATAGTTTGTTGTGAGGGGGAGTTCTGATTGTTTATGCCAAGTGGATGGCGAATTGAAGTGATTCGATAACAGTTGTCATTTTACTTGTACAGTTTATTTTCAAATTTCCTTTAAATGCTTTTGAATTTTAGGGGGAGTATGAAATTTCTGAAAATTCAAAAACATTTGAAAATTTGAAAAAAGGCAAAAACATGATAAATTTGTGACACCTGGGTCACTGCGACCATCAAAAAAATACCAAGCTAATGAAATATTGTATTTCATACTTGGGGTCTGTATAAATATGTGTATCTTTTGCACATATCAATTCTTGTTCGATTTCAAGCTCTAAATCGCTTTCTGGAAGGTTATACGCTCACTGATGCGTAAATATAACCAGTTTAATGCAACGAACACTCCGTAATAGTGAAATAGGCTCAACATACCTTAAATAACCTTTACATAACTTAGAAATAAGTTTTGAAGGCTTTGGTATGGCAAAAATCAAGTTAAATCGCTTATAGGGACTAAACTTGACAAACTGCGAAAGTATGCCAATTTGAACTGTAACGAACATTCCGGAACATGACCATAAGTTAAACACACCCTAAATATCCTTTACATAGCTTATAAATAGTCTTTGAGGGGTTCGGTGTGCTAAAATAAACTTTTGGGTCATTCAGGGACTAAACGCGTCAAAAAGTGCATAAGTTTGCATTTTCGTGCATAACTTACGTTCTGAATACATCCGGACATCCAAAGATTTATGTAAGCACTAAAATATTTTATTTTATTTTAGTGTTTGGCATAAGAAAAATCCATTCGTCGCGCAATTTGGATCGTTTTTCGCGCTTATGCGCATTCCGTCGTAATTAAGTGAACATCGCGATCGTACGACCAAACGAACTGACTTCCGGCATATTTTTGAGCATGTTTCATGTCCAAAATGTTTAGGCATCATTTTAGGGCCTTAAAGTTGGCTTAACGGGCCTTAAACGTGTCGGAAATGGCTTAAACACATAACAGGGACTGAAACTGTCTTTTACGAAAGTTTGTTTCTGACCAGTCAGGCCAGGCGGCCCGCGTTAGATTAGTGAGTCCTCTTACGCGGCCCACGTCAGACTCCCAGATCAGATAAGATCAATTTAAACAGCAGATTACAGCTGTTAAGCTCCCAACCACACACCCACACTTGCCCTTTCAGTTCATGAGGGGCCATTTTTAGTCACCACAACATTCCAACAAGTGTACGGACGAGATTCGATCACGTTATTCAAGAAACGATCTTAACGGTTCGAAGAATACTATAAATACCCACCACATTTTCACTCATTCCTCACAAGAATCTGATTTGAGAAGCTCTAAGTTGAAACCATTGTTTCATACCTGAGCTACTTGAATCAAGATTAGCATTCGGGGACCCTTCGTAAGTATTCCTTCGTTCTTTTATTGCTTTTCGAGTCTGAAAGTCAAACTTTGTTTGACTTTCTACATTGACCAGTTTATGGTCAATGCGAAGTTCGTTTGAACTTCGCAACGTGTGCGTAATCACGATGGTTATAGTCCCTTGTGACTATGCCTACTGATTACCACGTTGTCTAGGGTCGTAAGGGAAGCGATCTAATAAATCGCTTATACCTTCGAACCCGACCCATTTGGTCGATCGTTAGGATCCGACCAAACACATTAGGTGACCATAGTATATAGGGAATAACCTTCCAAGGTTATACCTTATGGTCGCTTCGTTTAAGTAGTTGTATGATAGGTAGTTTATATGCCTTAGGTAAATTACCAAAATACCCCTTTGATGCCAAAATTCATATTAAACATATGTAACATAACTTTTGACATCTAAACTGATTTGACAACAATATTAAACATGTTAAGGCATATTTTACTTGTCATAGGACTAGTTAGGCGGTCCGAACGCGTTTCACGCGAACGACGCGTTAAAGTAGCATAAGCTACCTAAACGGGTCGTAATGGGTCGTAAGCACTTAGGTTAGGTTTCATTTAGTATGTAGGCTTTGTTAAACCATACTGCATGAGTTCCCATACTCATTTGGTTTACGAGCCCTCATTCTATCCGATCCTCCGATATAGGTCCGGTCTATGAACATAGTTACCTATATTAGGTGCCGTTTGATTCCGAGATCTCTAGCATTGCTTGGTGGTTATCTTAGGACTTCTGAGCAATCTCAAGTGAGTACATACACCCTCTTTTACTGTTTTCCAAACTGTTTTGGGGTGAAACACATGTGCCTACTTGTTACTTTGATGCTTTCCTGTTTTCACATCATATACTTTCTATGTTTATTAATACATTTATACTACATGATTTCTATACATTTTATGCTATGTATGCCCATTGAGTGCATACTTAGTACATCACTTTACAATACATTTTATGCTATGTATGCCCATTGTGTGCATACTTAGTACATCACTTTACAATACATTTCATGCTATGTACGCCCATTGTGTGCATACTTAGTACATTGTTTTACATTACACTTATGCTATGTTTGTCCATTACGTGCATACTTAGTACATTGTTTTACATTGCATTTCTGTTGCATATGCTCATCCAGCATATGAACACATTATACTACATTTTGAACCGTTGTAACCATTTGACTATGTGAACCGTCGTAACCCTTTGATTATATGAACCGTTTGTAACTATTGAACCGTGTGAACCATTTGTATCTGTTGACATGATTTACATTTGACAATAGACATTTGACTATACATAAACATTTCTACAATTGTTAAACATTACATCTTGGTGGTTTGGTTTGAGTAAGTGATTTAAGTAACGAGGCATGTGTAATATGATACAAGCATGGTGGATACGCCGCTCGTACTTCCTATATATAAGTGTTTGTATGGTATTACATATCGTAGCGTTATTTGAACCATTTCAATTTGAGACATGTAAGATTTTATACAAATAACATACTTTTCACAAGACATTGTTTTACAAACAACTTATCTTATACAAACTCATTTTACATGGTTATTCATTTAACCATACATTATTCTCTTACTTATACATATCATCTGAACTTATTGTTTTTCAAACGATTTACAAGACAAATCAAATTACAAGGTTCATGACTAAACTTTATTAAACAACTCTTTCTAAACTTACAAGTCATGAATCCTATTTTCACAAAACCTATGTATCTCATAGGCATTTTTATGCTGACGTACCTATTTTCACATGTGTTTTCAGGAGATGATGCATAGGACTTATCGAGATACACTTAGGCGGATTTGGGCCTTAGTGACAATAAAAGATGCAAGACTAGTTATTTATGTTATTTTCTTTGATTGTCAAGACATTGTAACTCTTTTAATCAACAAAACAATATTTCAATCTCCATGTGTTATGAAACAATGATTCTGTTACAACACTCCCCGACGTTTCCGCCACGTTTTGTATGTTCTACGTGGTCGGGGTGTGACATAAAAGTTGGTATCAGAGCCAATGGTTATAGGGAATTAGGTTATTAGTAATGCTTTGACCTAGTCTATAACCTTCTTAGGACCCTAACGCAAGTTTACTTGCGTTTAGTCATAAAACAATACCGTCACCTATCCTTAGGCGACGACCACAACAAGAACATAAATTTCAAAACCGCTTTGAAAACTAATCATCTGTTCTAGGATGATTGATTACTAGGTTTTGAACCCTCTGTTATAAGGTTTTGAACCCCTTTGAATTTTCAAAACTCTCGTCAAAGTTTTGGGTCCTAAATAGTGTGAACACGTGCAAATTGGAAGAGTGAATGCCTGTACCCTGGGTTTTCTGTCTAAGGCTAGAGTGTTCGTACAAATCCACATAATCGGACCAGTCACTCTTACCTGGGAACTCTTGGGGTGAGTGTCCACTTATAAGCGAGCATGTCTTCGCGATACACTATGAGGATCTATTTGCTTTGATTCAGCCTTTGTGTTGTTTGTTTGCTTCGTGGTTCAAACAAATGACCATCAACGATGATTATGGTCGGTAATTGTAACATCCTATTCTTACCCAATGCCATTTCATTTGTTTTCTTTCTTGTTTCTCTTTTAGAATGCCTCCTCGACGCGAAAACCAGATAGCGACTGCCGAACTGGCAGAAATCATTGCGCGCAGCAAATGGCTGCTCAATTCCCAAACCTCTTTGCTCAATGGAACCAAGCCAACAACAACAACAATGGTCCATGCAACTTCAAGAGTTTTAACTCGGCTAAACCACTCAAGTTTAGTGGTTCTGAGGGAGCGACTGGGCTTCTTCAATGGTTCGAGAGCATTGAGAATACTTTTCGCCATGTGCAGTGTCCTGACAATCGCAAGGTCGAGTTTTCTTCGAGTGTGTTCCAGAAGAGGGCCCTTACGTGGTGGACCAGGGTTATGAGAGATCATGGTGCAGAAGTTGCTCTAGCACAGACATGGGCTGAACTTAGGGCCCTTATGATGAGGGAATTCTGTCCTCGTCACGAGATCAGGGCCTTGGAAAGGGAATTTGAAAATCTTATGCAAGATAGCGGTGAGCATCAAGCCTACACGGACCGTTATGAGGAGTTAAGTCTGTTATGCCCAAACATGGTCACGCCTTTGGATAAGGCAATCGAAAAGTACATTGATGGCCTTCCTGACTCAATACAAGACATTGTGACTGGTAGCAACCCTACTACAGTTAGACAGGCCATTGAGCTATCTGCAACCTTGACTGAATCAAAGATCAGGAAAGGTAAACTTTTCCGAAAAGGTGACAAGAAACCAGTCGAGGAATCGAACCCAATCGAGGAATCAAAGACCATGGATGAACAGACTGGATCCCCTAAGAGGTCAAAGAAGCGAAAGGCTTCTCAGAACTTCGCCATGGTTACTCACAATGATCAAGCCGTCCCCAACCAACCAGCTCAACCCCCTGCTAGGAAGCCATACAATGGAACTGCACCCTTGTGCAACCAATGTAGCCTCCATCATCAAGCCAATGTAAAATGACGCAAATGCCAAACTTGTGGACTTATAGGCCATACAGCAAGAGTTTGCCCAGCTGCAGCTGCACCAAACCAAGCTGGCAACAATCCCGCTCAAGGTTGTTTTCTACCAGGTTCTTGTTTCAACTGTGGCGATATGGGTCATTTCCGAAGAAATTGCACAAAGCTTGCTAATGCAAATCCAACACAGGGATGAGCATCTGACCAACCAGAAGACAACATCGTTTAGAAATAATCACGTCTCATGTATTATTTTCTTTGTTATCAAGGTCCATGAAACAGTTGTTATCATTGTTTATAAATAAATCTTTTATTTACATTGCAATGTGTTTATGTGGTTGTGTGTATAAACAACATATCCCTTACAATACCGACAATCAAGGAATCGTATTCCTTGAAAAGCAAACTTCCCCCCAAAATTTTTCCATCTTATGATCTCTTGCGTTTCCCACGAAATTTCCTAAGTACCCGTTTTTCCTAGGAAAACAAAGTACAAGGCGCAAGTTACAACACTGGACGAATACCCAAAGTACCACTATAAATCCTTAATAGGGTACCTAAGGGTATTTCCGTAAATCCTAAAATTGTTGTGTTCCTTAATTCGAATATTACGTTTCTTTGAAAACAAAATCAAATTTTTGGGAGATCATCCTATCTTTTCAGATAGATCCCAGAGGACATTGAAGTCCAGCAACTGGTTTCCTGTTGTACCATGAATATCCATATTCAATCACTAACAAGTTAATAACAAATTAATAATCAAGTTAAACAACTATGTGATTATGTGCTTATGTGTTCCCTTTTATGTTTTTGGTGTAATCCAAGTTTTTGTTATCCAAATCCTCGTAGAATCTTCCATATCATGCGTATAAGGGATTCATAGTACGATACCCAAAAGTACTATCTAAAATCCTTAATTGACTTCTACGTTGTAGTTAAGTCCCTTGGATTATAAAGTACTACTCCATAATTAGACCCCTTGAGTGGTCTAGTTAAACAGATTGATCCAAAAATCTGGTTAGGAACATCATGTGTTGATATAGCTGAAAGGACTCCTTGGTGGCCTAATTTAAAAGGGATCATAGTCGATCTAATTAAAAGGACCCTATGGTAGTCTAGTCACACTCATCACAGGTTTGATTTTCTTCCCCTAAACATTACAAGACAAACTGTGCGGACTGTGCAAGGAATTACGTAATTATGGATGCATACATAATTATGGAATTTAGTGCACAGAAACCACAGCGAGCTTTGTCATGTGCCTAGAAGTTAACTCTATTCATTTCCATTTCTGAGGAAGCACCCGTTGAAAATGACTCCGTTTGTTCATTTTCGTTTCTGAAGATTGTCCGTTGAGGAAATGAATATCCGTTTGATTATCCTTTTCATTTCCATTTCTAATGAAGCACCCGTTGAAAATGACTCTGTTTGTTCATTTTCGTTTCTGAAGATTGTCCGTTGAGGAAATGAATATCCGTTTGATTATCCTTTTCATTTCCATTTCTGATGAAGCACCCATTGAAAATGACTCCGTTTGTTCATTTTCGTTTCTGAATATTGTTCGTTGAGGAAATGAATATCCGTTTGTTTCTCCTTTTCATTTCCATTTCTGATGAAGCACCCGTTGAAAATGACTCCGTAAGTTCATTTTACGTTTCTGAAGATTGTCCGTTGAGGAAATGAATCCCCGTTTGTTTATTCCTTCATTACCGCTTCTGAAGAATACTCATTGAGGAAAATGACTCCGTTTGTTCATTTTCGTTCTGAAGAATGTCCGTTAAGGAAATGACAGGATTATGCCTTACATATCTCTGGTGGTTATTTGACACAAAGTCAGAAATAGACTCCTACGAATAAATTTTGGGACGAAATTTCCTAAAGTAGGGGAGACTGTGACACCTGGGTCACTGCGACCAGCAAACAAATACCAAGCTAATGAAATATTGTATTTCATACTTGGGATCTGTATAAATATGTGTATCTTTTGCACATATCAATTCTTGTTCGATTTCAAGCTCTAAATCGCTTTCTGGAAGGTTATACGCTCACTGATGCGTAAATATAACCAGTTTAATGCAACGAACACTCCGGAATAGTGAAATAGGCTCAACATACCTTAAATAACCTTTACATAACTTAGAAATAAGTTTTGAAGGCTTTGGTATGGCAAAAATCAAGTTAAATCGCTTACAGGGACTAAACTTGACAAACTGCGAAAGTATGCCAATTTGAACTGTAACGAACATTCCGGAACATGACCATAAGTTAAACACACCCTAAATATCCTTTACATAGCTTAGAAATAGGCTTTGAGGGGTTCGGTGTGCTAAAATAAACTTTTGGGTCATTCAGGGACTAAAAGCGTCAAAAAGTGCATAAGTTTGCATTTTCGCGCATAACTTACGTTCTGAATACATCCGGACATCCAAAGATTTATGTAAGCACTAAAATATTTTATTTTAGTGTTTGGCATAAGAAAAATCCATTCGTCGCGCAATTTGGATCGTTTTTCGCGCTTATGCGCATTCCGTCGTAATTAAGCGAACATCGCGATCGTACGACCAAACGAACTGACTTCTGGCATATTTTTGAGCATGTTTCAAGTCCAAAATGTTTAGGCATCATTTTAGGGCCTTAAAGTTGGCTTAACGGGCCTTAAACGTGTCGGAAATGGCTTAAACACATAACAGGGACTGAAACTGTCATTTACGAAAGTTTGTTTCTGACCAGTCAGGCCAGGCGGCCCGCATAAGATTAGTGAGTCCTCTTACGCGGCCCGCGTCAGACTCCCAGATCAGATAAGATCAATTTAAACAGCAGATTACAGCTGTTAAGCTCCCAACCACACACCCACACTTGCCCTTTCAGTTCATGAGGGGCTATTTTTAGTCACCACAACATTCCGACAAGTGTACGGACGAGATTCGATCACGTTATTCAAGAAATGATCTTAACGGTTCGAAGAATACTATAAATACCCACCACATTTTCACTCATTCCTCACAAGAATCTGATTTGAGAAGCTCTAAGTTGAAACCATTGTTTCATACCTGAGCTACTTGAATCAAGATTAGCATTCGGGGACCCTTCGTAAGTATTCCTTCGTTCTTTTATTGCTTTTCGAGTCCGAAAGTCAAACTTTGTTTGACTTTCTACATTGACCAGTTTATGGTCAATGCGAAGTTCGTTTGAACTTCGCAACGTGATCGTAATCACGATGGTTATAGTCCCTTGTGACTATGCCTACTGATTACCACGTTGTCTAGGGTCGTAAGGGTAAGCGATCTAATAAATCGCTTATACCTTCGAACCCGACCCATTTGGTCGATCGTTAGGATCCGACCAAACACATTAGGTGACCATAGTATATAGGGAATAACCTTCCAAGGTTATACCTTATGGTCGCTTCGTTTAAGTAGTTGTATGATAGGTAGTTTATATGCCTTAGGTAAATTACCAAAATACCCCTTTGATGCCAAAATTCATATTAAACATATGTAACATAACTTTTGACATCTAAACTGATTTGACAACAATATTAAACATGTTAAGGCATATTTTACTTGTCATAGGACTAGTTAGGCGGTCCGAACGCGTTTCACACGACCGACGTGTTAAAGTAGCATAAGCTACCTAAACGGGTCGTAATGGGTCGTAAGCACTTAGGTTAGGTTTCATTTAGTATGTAGGCTTTGTTAAACCATACTGCATGAGTTCCCATACTCATTTGGTTTACGAGCCCTCATTCTATCCGATCCTCCGATATAGGTCCGGTCTATTAACATAGTTACCTATATTAGGTGCCGTTTGATTCCGAGATCTCTAGCATTGCTTGGTGGTTATCTTAGAACTTCTGAGCAATCTCAAGTGAGTACATAGACCCCTCTTTTACTGTTTTTCAAACTGTTTTGGGGTGAAACACATGTGCCTACTTGTTACTTTCATGCTTTCCTGTTTTCACATCATATACTTGCTATGTTTATTAATACATTTATAGTACATGATTCCAATACATTTTATGCTATGTATGCCCATTGAGTGCATACTTAGTACATCACTTTACAATACATTTTATGCTATGGATGCCCATTGTGTGCATACTTAGTACATCACTTTACAATACATTTCATGCTATGTACGCCCATTGTGTGCATACTTAGTACATTGTTTTACATTACACTTATGCTATGTATGTCCATTACGTGCATACTTAGTACATTGTTTTACATTGCATTTCTGTTGCATATGCTCATCCAGCATATGAACACATTATACTACATTTTGAACCGTTGTAACCATTTGACTATGTGAACCGTCGTAACCCTTTGATTATATGAACCGTTTGTAACTATTGAACCGTGTGAACCATTTGTATCTGTTGACATGATTTACATTTGACAATAGACATTTGACTATACATAAACATTTCTACAATTGTTAAACATTACATCTTGGTGGTTTGGTTTGAGTAAGTGATTTAAGTAACGAGGCGTGTGTAATATGATACAAGCATGGTGGATACGCCGCTGGTACTTCCTATATATAAGTGTTTGTATGGTATTACATATCGTAGCGTTATTTGAACCATTTCAATTTGAGACATATAACATTTTATACAAATAACATACTTTTCACAAGACATTTTTTTACAAACAACTTATCTTATACAAACTCATTTTACATGGTTATTCATTTAACCATACATTATTCTCTTACTTATACATATCATCTGAACTTATTATTTTTCAAACGATTTACAAGACAAATCAAATTACAAGGTTCATGACTAAACTTTATTAAACAACTCTTTCTAAACTTACAAGTCATGAATCCTATTTTCACAAAACCTATATATCTCACAGGCATTTTTATGCTGACGTACCTATTTTCACATGTGTTTTCAGGAGATGATGCATAGGACTTATCGAGATACACTTAGGCGGATTTGGGCCTTAGTGACAATAAAAGATGCAAGACTAGTTATTTATGTTATTTTCTTTGATTGTCAAGACATTGTAACTCTTTTAATCAATAAAACAATATTTCAATCTCCATGTGTTATGAAACAATGATTCTGTTACAACACTCCCCGACGTTTCCGCCACGTTTTGTATATTCTGCGTGGTCGGGGTGTGACAAAATTCAAAAAAGAGTTTTGTTGTGAAAAGAGGAAATGATAGTACATCAGTGGACGATCACAACATGCTAAAGAATTGGAAGAGTTTCATAGTGATAAACGGTCTCACTGATGATATGCCAGTAGGTTTTTGCACATTTAGTAGATTATGTCGAGATATAAACCTAAATTTCAAACTTACTTATATCGTGGGGAACATCTCTCGGATATATGGGTAACCCCCGAAATCTTGTTTGAAAGGTCCCTCTTTCAGAGATACTAGGTCTTTATACTCAGTGATATCTGGGGTATTATCCCGGGACTTCTGATTTTGCGGAAGTAATGGCCTAGTCCCCATATAATACTTTGTGCTTGCTTGAAATATAGCACCCCCCTCTGCATAAAAAATGATGAAACATTGTAAAATGCTAATCATGTGCTGTTGAAGAAAAGATTCTCTAAAGGGAACACACCTAAAGTCGAAGCCATCATCTCTCTGATTTTGCGGAAGCAATAGCCTGAGCTCTCATGGCCCTCGCATTTAACCCTTTACAGATATCATCTAGGTATACTCACCTGTAAGACTGAATATTGGGATCTGGATACGGGAGTATATTCTGAGGTAGGACACACGTATAAGTTTAAGTGCTTAAAACATTAATTTCGTATCTCGAAACAGTTGAAATTTGTGTGAAAATTTAAGTGGATCAGTATACTGACAATCTAAGTGAATCGTTTAGAACTTAAAATGTTTAAAAAGTTTAACGGTGTTGGTGATTTGTCTCAAAAACTGATATGATCCTCTTACACAAACTCGCAAAAATATTGTTTGTAAATATTTCTTTATTGCATTTTTACACACTGAAAATCTTAGAAAAACCCAAAAGGAATGTGTTTTAGCATAAATTTTTTGAAAAATCCAAAAAGATTTTCGACAACTGTTGTTGAAGAGCTGATTTTCAAAATTCCAAGTGCTAAACATGATGTACAAGTTTGGGAGAGTGTTTTTGAAATGAAGAATGTTTGTCTACAATTGATCATCAGAAGTTTTTAAATGATAAATCATTCTGAAAAAATACCTTCAAATGATATGATTTTATAAAAATCTTAAAATTGTGAAACTTATGTTTGAGGTAGAGATTGTGCAGGAACGAAGTGAAAAGTGAATTCCAGACTACGATCCCAGCTTATCGAAAGGGGGAGTCTGATGACATCAAGAGGGAGTCTGAAGATGTAAATTGCTGATGCTGATGATCTTAAGGAATCAAGAGACCTGATCAAGAGGAGTATAGAGTCAGGTTGTGATTCTGAGAGAAAGAGAAAGAGATTGATTAAGGAAGCTTACAATGGAAAATATTTGGAGAAATTGAGAAGACTGATAAAGGCTGAAGGTTTGACAACCGAAGACTCGATGGCGAAGACTTCGTCAACATCCGAGGGGGAGTCTGTTGGTGCATACGTCTGTCGACTTCGTCTTGTATCGAGTCTTGTATTGTAATAGATAGATCAGGGCACGGAAAACGAGGAATTGAATGTTTATATGTATTTCGCATGAAATGACACATAGGTCATTTCATACGAAATCAAGGGTATTTCACACGAAATTGTAATTTCGTGTGAATGTATTTTCGTTTGAGTGATTTCGTGCGAAATTACTATTTCGCATGAACCGTTTCAAGCGAAATTACCTCACCTATAAATACCTGTTGTGCCAATTCATTTGTAACGATTCTGATTCCGGTAGCGAAGCTCTGCCGAAGTGTCTACAGCATTGTAATCGATCTGATATCAATCTAAAGACAGTTTAAAGTGAATTGCGAGCTGAATTACCTCGATACATTTGTTTTCGCCTCTCGTATTGAGCAAAAACTCTTCTGAACGACTCGTTTGGTCGGTAAAACGATCCTACACACTGCATGCAAGGCGGTGGATGACACAGACTCGAAAGAATCTGGAACAGAATGATCAGAGGAAACCTCAATGATAGGAATCTCAACGAGTGGAACAACAATGACATCATCAGCTAAAACTCCATCACCCTGGGCATCATCAGGGGGACCATCAATGAAAAGATCGACATCATCATCAGACAAGTCATCAAAAGGCAAATCCTCGAGACAAAAGGCCACAAGAGGCAAAGGGGCGAGGATCGGAGCCACGACGTGCTCACCATCAGGATGTCCGAGGATGAGATGGTCCTGGGCAGGAATAGGAACAAGAAAGGGATCCTCGTCGGGGAAACCATCAGCATGCGGTACATCATCGCCAAAGTCAGGCAGCGCAAAAGGCTGAAAATCGTCGTCGTCATCTGACATCATCTCCGGGTCACTCTCGGTGTCGGATGTAAAGATCTCCAGCCCTGGGATAATCTCATCGTCAGAAATAATGGCCATGGGGTCGACAGTATCAGACAGTCCACTCTTAGACGAAGACATAGTGTCTGTAACAAAATAATCACAACATATGCACATATATCAACAATCATCAATAAGCATGTAATTAATAACAATGTATTCACGTATCCATCCTAGTCTTCCCAGACTATCCCACCCAGTCTCCCAGACTGAACTACCCAGTCTCCCAGACTAAACCGCCTAGTCTCTCAGACTAAACCTCTCAGTTTCTCAAACAGAACTACCCAGTCTCTCAGACTGAACCACCCAGTCTCTCAGACTGAACCATAAACATAAACTTTGAAATGTGTTTCGTGTCTTTTGTTTGTAAAAATGTTTGTTTCCTGGATCTGGGCGTTTCGTGTATGCAATGAAAGTATGTTGTGAAAACATTTTCGTGAGAGCCCTAATGATTGTAGTCTAGACTCGAGAAGAAATCCTAGTTCGCTACAATCGAAGCTCTGATACCAAGCTGTCACACCCTGACTTTTGCAGAAGCGTGATTATGGTGTGACTTTTTTAATACCATTGCATTCAATCATAACAAAAACTATATGATAAAACCATAGATTCGTTATCCATTAAATAAGTTTAAAACATAACACCATTGTTTTGAAACGTAGACTTCAAACACAAGTTTTACAAACCATACGAATTATTTATGAGTTCACTAAGGACTCATCAAAAGATATTAAATAAAACCAAGGTTTTGAAAGACGTGTCTCATCCAGGAATAAGACACACTGACCAAACCCAAGGACCATGGATGACATCTTTATTCCCTACGCAGCATAAAACTTCCAACGCCCGCCAGATCCACTTACTAATTCCCTGAAATACATGTATTTTGAAAACATCAACAAAAGTTGAGCGAGTTCATGTGTTTATTTGTGTGTATGAGTAAACCTTTGAAAGTATGTCTGTATGTATGTAAATCCTGGTATGAAAGCAACAAGGAAAACAGATCACCAATGGTGTGCAAGGCCATTGATATGTGTGAAGTGATGCAGGAAAACTCAAACCTAGCAGATTTGTCTCCGGGAATAAGACATAGTCACCACATGGGCCACCCTGGTCCGCATGGGTATGGGCTCGCAACACCCAGATAGATCTATCACCCATGTCCCTCGGTCCTACAACAAGGATTAATGGCCTTAAGTGTTGTACCCACCACTCACATGATCAAGTAGTACCCTTCCTTAGCTAACCATACCATGTATAAAACGTTTGTAAACAGTTGTAACATGTATTTCACCCCCGAAGTTATAAAACTGAAAACAGTTAAAAGAGAAGGGGGACATGAACTCACAGTCTTGCGTCTTCGGGTCACAGTAACCCAAGGCTCCTTCGGTGAACACGACTACCTACAACGTACTAATGTTTATCAGACGAACGGGTCATGCATTGGTTTAGTATTAGTGTCTTTGAGTTATGTTTCTTCCATGCCCTTGGTATTATTCCAAGTTATATAATTATTGTCAAAATAATTAATATTTTAACTTAAATTATATTTATTACATTTTGGAATAATTGTTAAACAATATATATTAACTTAATACTTCCCAAGTATTGATACTTGTATTTCCTTCCCAAGGATGGGGGTATCTTATACATGTGTATTCGTATTCTTGTATTTGTATATCTTGTCATGTATTGGTGTCGTATTCCGGTGTGTATTTTATAAGCGTGAGAATACGTATTTTATGGTATTCATTAAGTATTCATATACTTAAATTTACATTAAACCTTCCGGAATATTATTTCTAATAAAAGTCCACCAACATATATATATTTCTAAAAAAATATATATTCAAGAAGTATTACTTGGAAGAATTATTTATAATTTTTCTCTTGGCAAAATACTTGTAGTTCCAAAATAATAAATTTTCAATTCTAACATTAGAAAATATATATAAACTTATTTTTATCCAAAAATAATGTATTTCATGTTTTCTCAAGAAAATATATATTTTCCCAAAAATAATATATTTTTCCCAAAAATAATATATTTTCTACTAATTCCAAGGAAAATCTATATATTTATATTTGTAAAAAATGCTATATTTTTTTCCTTTGTCAAAATATGATATAACTTTGTGGTAATCATAAAAATCATATTTTCGTTCCTTTGTATCCAAAATATTATTTACCAAAATATACTTTGTGAACATATTTTTCCGGAATATTTTGTAAGTTACATTTCTTGTTCGGTTTCGCTAATATTTTGTGTGTAACTTGTATATTTATTCCTTGATACTTTGGTAATATTTTGGATTGTAATTCTTGGTGTTTTAATGTGTTTTATTATTTTAAGTCCTAAAATAATATAACTATTACACAGAGTATACAAATAATCACACATGTGTGTCTTTAATGTATATATATATATATTCTAAATATATATCTAGCCACTTTTATTTATAAAAACCAACCTCCAATATTTGTATTTTGTAACCAAAATTTATGGAAAAGTTTATCTAACAATTTATGGTTTAAAATACACTTTGTTAATATTTGTTTGAAGATATTTTTCTAAGTGTTTGTATTTTTAGAAAATTTTGCCATAGTTTCCCCTAAAAATTGAGGTTTCCATGCTTTCAAGCATATCATTTTCTTTTGTAAAATCACCACAATCAATTTACAATAAACTCTAACAACTTATACTTACCAATCTTGCCGAAATTATGCATATTCTACTACTTCATGAACTTGAAAGTTTATGAAAACTTGTAGTAACTTGGTAGGGTATTTAGTGAGTTTAGTTACCCTTTAAAGTGTGGTTGTTTATATAAAAACGTCATTCTTGCAATACTTAGATGTTTACAACTTGTAATCATGTTTTACAAAAATGTTTCTTTATGAAATTTTCTTGTTACAAGTGTTTCTACTCTTGTTTAACCACCAAAAATAGTGTTTGTTCATGTAAGAACCAAGTTTTAACAAAAGTTGTATTTTTAACTCGGTTTCTTTAGAAATCATCCATAAAATTTCTAGATCTACAAGTATCACAACTTACTTTGATCATCATTTTACAAGAAAAACAATTTGTATTTAAAGTTCATGATTACATAAGGATGATCTATTGATTTCTTAACACAATCATCCTCTCATCTTGCCATATCATGTTTTTAATCATGATCTAGCAAGATCATATGTTGATCTACATCATTTACACAAGCTAACAACAATCATCAAGTATAACAACGCATAAATAACATGATTTCTTCATGATTTCTTATAGTTTAAGCTTATGTTCATGTTTCTTTCTTGTGATTCTTAGTGTTCTTCATAATAATCAACATGTAACATGCGACACCTGTGTCACTTCAACCATCAAACAAATACAAAACCAATGAAATATTGTATTTCATACTTGGGATTCGTATAAATATGTGTATCATTTGCACATATCAACTCTTGTTCGATTTCAGACTCTAAATCGCTTTCTGGAAGGTTATACGCGCCCTGATGCGTAAGTATAACCAGTTTAATGCAACAAACACTCCATAACAGTGACATAGGCTTAACATACCTTAAAATACCTTTACATAACTTAGAAATAAGTTTTGGAAGGCTTGGTATGCCGAAATCAAGTTTATTCGCTTACAGGGACTAAATTCGACAAACTGCGAAAGTATGCCAATTTGTACTGTAACGGACATTCCGGAACTTGATCATAAGTTAAACACACCCTAAATATCCTTTACATAGATTAGAAATAGGCTTTGAGGGGTTCGGTGTGCTAAAATAAACTTTATGCTCACTCAGGGACTAAAAGCGTCAAAAAGTGCATAAGTTTGCATTTTCGCGCATAACTTACGTTCTGAATACATCCGGACATCCAAAAATTTATGTAATCATTAAAATATTATGTTTTAGTGATTGGCTTGATAAAAATCCATTCTTCGCGCAATTTGGATCGTTTTCACGTCCGTTACGACTTCCGTCGTAATTAACCGAACAACGTAACCGTACGGCCAAACGAACTGACATCCGACATATTTTTGAGCATATTTTAAGTTCCCTATACTTTAAGTTCTGTCAATTAGCCAAACTTTCTGCCAGCAAGCATGGTCCTTACGGACCGTAAGGGACCTCATACGGTCCGTAAAGCATGCCCCGACCAGCAGAAAGTTGTTTCCAGCTAATTCCAGCTTAATCCCACTTGTGCAAATGGTTTTGGGCAATTCTAGGGGCTCCCTTGGTTTTGTAAATCTGTGGGCACGAGGTGTATGGCTGAGATTGAAGCTCGGTTTTCAAGAAACGATCCTAACGGTTATACGAAAACTATAAATACCCCTCCATAGTTCACTTGCAACCCACAATTTGAATCTAATTTATGCTCTCTAAGTGGAAGTATATGCTTCCTACATGAGAGAAAATCGGATCAAATCTTGCGGGGACCCTTTGTAAGTGTTCCTTCGTTCTTTTTATGCGTTTTTAGCTTGAAAGTCAAACTGCGTTTGACTTTCTGCATTGACCAGTTTATGGTCAATGCGAAGTTCATTTGAACTTCATAACGTGAGCGTAATCACGATGGTTATAGTCCTTAGTGACTATACCTACTGATTACCATGTTATCTAGGCTCAGTGACGAGTCGTAGTTTCGGCCAAAATGCGTATTTGCGCGTATTTTGTAACCAAACTACTATTGGGTATCAAAACCGTTTGTTTTGATACCAAAACCTGTTTTCTAACTTAACTAAACATGTTTTAGCATGTTTAGCTCGTCACTTTTAGATTTTTGCTTGTCTAGGGTCGTAAAGGTAAGTGATATAATCAATCGCTTATACTTTCGAACCCGACCCATTTGGTCGATCATTAGGATCCGACCAAACACTTTAGGTGACCATAGTTGTATAGGGAATAACCTTCCGAGGTTATACCTTATGGTCACATCGTTTAAGTAGTTGTATGATAGGTAGTATATATGCCTTAGGTAAATTACCAAAATGCCCTTTTTACGCCAAAATTCATTTTAATCATATGTAACCCAAATTTTGACATCTAAACTGATTTAGCAACAATATTAGACATGTTAAGGCATATATTACTTGTCATAGGACTAGTTAGGCGTTCCGAACGCTTTTTACGTAAACGACGCGTTAAAGTAGCATAAGCTACCTAAACGGGTCGTAACGGGTCAAAAGCACTTAGGATAAGTTTCGTTTTAGTATGTAGGCTTCGTTAAACCATATTACATGAGTGCCTACACTCATTTGGTTTACGAACCCTCATGCTACCCGATCCTCCGATTAGGTCCGTTTATTAATGTAGTTACCTATATTAGGTGCCGTTTGATTCCGTAATCTTCTAGCTTTGCTTGGTGGATATCTAAAGTCTATTGAGCAATCTCAAGTGAGTACATAGTCCCCTCTTTTACTATTTTCAACTGTTTTGGGGTGAAACACATGTTCCTACTTGTTATTTTCATGCTTTCCATGTTTTCATATCATATACTTGCTATGTTCATTAGTACACTATTAGTACATGATTTCATTATGTTTTGCTATGTATGTTTACTTAACATGCTAGCACATTGTTTTACATTACATTTCTTTTGCTATGTATGTTTACTTAACATGCTAACACATTGTTTTACATGACTTTTCTGCTTTGTATGTTAACTTAGCATACTTAGTACATTGTTTTACATTGCATCTCTGTTGCATATGTTCTCGTAACATATGGACACATTGTTTTATATCTCTACCTTGTATGTTCACTTAACATACTAGGTACATTATTTTCATAAAACATGCTTACATTTGGTATGATATTTGGTTTGTTTAACGGGTCTTTATTACATTCATTAACACCGATCATGCCGCTCGGTAGTAGGTAGTGGTACCATAGGACTTGACAAATCCCATTCCTAAAATCCTAGGTTTGTTTGGATGGATGGAATGACCGAATCCGAAAACATTTCTTTTTGATAACTTTTACTCTAAGGTTATCCTGCTGTCTCAAGGCTTGAATGTAGGCGTTTAACACTACCGCATAAATGGTTGTATCAGTAAAGCATGCATTATCTTACAAAACATAATTTTGATTATATTTTATCAAATGCATTGTTTTGTACATTACTTTCTTATAGGGTTGAATAAATGCTTTTAATCAATAAATGCTTTTATTCACTCTACATAAACATTTGACATTTGACTATGCATAAACATTTTTACATTGATGGTTTAAGTAGTCTCATTTTACTTACCATATATAACTTTTGTTTACACATTACATGATTATTATTTAACCTGGGTTATACTATGACATTTAACTATTGGATTAAACATGGATATTTTACATTATTGGTTGGTTTGAGTGACTTAAATAACGAGGCGTGTGTAATATGATACAAGCATGGTGGATACGCCGCTGGTACTTCCTATATATAAGTGCGTGTATGGTATTATATATCGTAGCATTATTTAGATCATTTCAATTTAGACATATAACATTTTATGCAAATAACATATTTTTCACAAGACATTGTTTTACAAACAACTTATTTTATACAAACTCGTTTTACTTGGTTATTCATTTAACCTTACATTATTCTTTTACATAAGATCTACTTTAACATCGCTTTTCAAAT
Source organism: Helianthus tuberosus (assembly GCA_030545235.1). Taxonomy (NCBI): domain Eukaryota; kingdom Viridiplantae; phylum Streptophyta; class Magnoliopsida; order Asterales; family Asteraceae; genus Helianthus; species Helianthus tuberosus. The sequence continues at coordinate 91,486,265 of CM060416.1, forward strand.
GATTTATAAAACAAAACATTTTACGAGGATCATGACGGGCTTTTGTTAAACAACCTTTTCTAAACTTATAAGTCATGAATCCTATACTCACAAAACCTATGTATCTCACAGGCATTTTTATGCTGACGTACCTATTTTCACATGTGTTTCAGGAGATGATGCATAGGATTGATCAAGATACACATAGGCGGACTTGGGCCTTAGTGACAATAAAAGATGCAAGACTAGTTAATTAGGTTATACTTCTTTGTTTGTTAAGACATTGTAACTCATTTAATCAATAAAACAAAATTTAAATTTTCCATGTGTTATGAAACAATGATTCTGTTACAACACTCCCCGACGATTCCGCCACGTTTCGTTGTTTTACGTGGTCGGGGTGTGACATAACATCTTTTAACCACTTGAAATAGATGTAAAATAGAGTGTTTAAGGATCTTACCACTAGCTCAAGGCTAGGGATGATTCAAGTGTAGAAAGTGAGTGGATAAAAGCTAACAAGAGAGGTCCTTCAAGCTCCAAAGCCACCAAGCTTCCTTATACACCCTCTAGCACCTTTGTGTATACTTGGAATGGTTGATACTTGATTGAAAAATGATGATGATGGTGGTGCTATGTTCGGCCGAGAGCAAGGGGGAGGAAGGAGAGAGTTTGTGTGTGTTTTAGTAAGTGTAAGAATGAGAGTTATGAACTTCAAGTTCTACTTATAATCCATTTTAAGTGTTTAACTCTTGGATATTATGTCATTAAAGAGCCAACATAATCCAATATAATATTCAAACAAATCCAAGTGTGGGTCCCTTGTTGGGGCCGTCCATAGGTGGAGGGGGGGTAGTAGATTAGGTTTAAACTAACTTGGTTACTTACTAGTTGAAATCCAAGTGTAAGTTAAGTGTTTTAGTTATTAGATATTTGTATGATGTGTTATGATGTTTAGGAATCATAACTAGCTTGGTAATGTTAAAACAATGCTTCTAGTGTAAATTTGGTGTTTCGGGTATTGTCCGGTTGTTCGGTTAGTTACTGATTCGTTAAAGTGCTAAACTATATGGTTTAGTGTGCTTTATGTATCTTTTTGTGACACTTTTAATTCCCGACACTTAGGAAAACATTCAGTACCATTTAACCAAGTTTTTGCATAATATTAATGTGTTTAAATGCTGATTTATGCTGAATTTTGCTGAATTCAGCACTTTGGGTGAGTTTTAGGCACTTTCCGACACTTAAACTATCACCTAGAAAAGCAGTTTTTGGGATCCTTACTTTCCTACACTCTATACTAATGCAGTACTTAGTCTCTGGCCCATACTGGGTCTCAAAACGATGTCTGTCTATGTACTGAGCTCCGTCAGCATATTCCTGATTTATCAGATAACTGTGCTAACTGTACTTAATGCATCATTTGAGGAAATATAGCTTTCATGCAATATTGGTATGACATTTAACAATGTATGATGCACATGTTTGTGTATGGCAGCAATCAGAATGCAGTAAATTGTAATTTCAGCACAGTCATTAGGCACTAATCAAGATTAATTAATTGTACGGAGACCTGGATTTTTGACAGTTGTCACACTATAAGGTGATTCAAGCATAGTTAGGAAGGTTTCAAACAAACAAACTTGAAGGACCATCTCAAGGAGCTTTTACCCACCTCTTTTTTTCATCTTGCATCTTGATCTTCCCTAGCCCTTGTGCTAGTAGTAAGCTCTCTTGATCTTGTTTTTACACTTGATTTTAGTAATTAAAGTATGTAGTAACAAAATAATCTAAAGATCACACCAAAACAAGAAGATGAACATAAACATAAAGCTTAAAATCATGAAGATCTAAGTTGTTTAATGTATGTGATGAACTTGTTTGATGATTTCTTGCATGTATGGTGTTGATCACCACATAAAAGTTTGCTAGATGATGATTTAAAACATGATCTAGCAAGAATGAGGATGAATCTTGAAAGATCTATGTTGATCATCCTTTATGTTAAGTATGAACTTGAATATAAACTTGATTTTGTGAAGAATGATGATTCTTACAAGATGTAGGTTGTAAAAGTAAAGGATTTGAAACATAAAAGTTCAAGAAAAATAAAGTTTAGTTCATGATTTACAAGACTTGGTTTTTAAAAGAAAATAAACATATTTTATGTGTTAAAATGGAGCTAGTAAAGTATGGAAAACATGAAATATCCATGAAGATGAATTTTTGTAAAAGTGAGTTACAAGTTGTAAAGATTGAAAATTTGTAAGAATGAGTTTCATGAAGCAAAAATCATGTTTTTAGTGATAGTTAAACATGTTAAACATCATGTTAAAATGCTACAAGGTTTTACAAAACTTAAAGTTCATACCTTCATGTAGGATTGTGTTTATGGCTCATGGTAAGTTGTAATGTTGATTGATGATGATTGATGATGAATTTTTGAAAATAAAAAGATATGCTAATAAGCATGGAAACCTCCATTTTCAAGGGAAACTATGGCAATTTTTTTGTAAAAATTCAACACTTAGAAAAATATTTCTAAACAAGTGCTTACAAGTAATTTTTTTATCATGGTTTTAATATAAAAATTTGCCATAAAGTTTGTTATAAAAATTACAAGTATTAGAGGTTGATTTTCAATAATAAAAATGACTAAGTATATATTTAGGAAAATATATATTTAGAAGTCACAAAATTATGTGCTACATGTATATTGCTTGTATTAGTTATACTAAAAAATCAGGAACCTTGAAAATAATATATCACACCAAAATACTAAAAATTTTAAATTGTAATATTACAAAAATCAAAAGAAAATAAATATATAACTTATACCCAAATATTGGACAAACCGGACAATGGACATTGGACTATATATATATATTCTAGAAATAAATTCGTATCTTGACAAATGTGGTAAACGGTATTTTTGAAACCGAAGAAACAACAAGATATGAATTTTTACAACTATTATAAAATATATCATATTTTGTCAAAATAGAAAATATATTATTTTAAAGTGGAACGAAAATATATATTTTCTAGAACAACTCAAAAATATATTAATTTAGTGAAAACTAAAAATATATATTTTTTCTAACTTTAATTTTGAAAATATATTATTTTTAATTATTTTTAAGATATATGTGGAAGTATACATATTTTTATCAAATAAAATTTATAGATATTTTTTTATAAAATTCTCTTAAAATATGTATATTTCAAGAATATAAAGTTAGTGATTTTTAATTGTACAAAAAAAATATTCTGGAAAATAATACATAAATTAAGTATAAAATACTCAATAAATACAAGAAAATACGTAATCCTATACGTATAAATACATACCGGCATACACTACCAATACTTGGCAAAATACGCAAATACAAGTATACCTATACTTGGAAAATATATATGTGAGAACCATATGACAAAACAAGTTAAAAATATATTATTTTTAACAATATTCCAAAATAATTGGATGGAAATAATTTAAGTTAGAATATCCTTATTTTAACTAATATATATATATAATTTGGAATTATATAAATAACATACACCGAGCATGTAACTCGAAGTATACCAAAATTCCAAATAAGTCTTAATAAATAAATAAGGCTAAGAGTCGTTACACGACCTAAACGTCTAATAAAACATAGCACGTGTGTAGGTAGTGGTACGACCCGTGAAGCGAGACTTTGAGTACACAAGACAGCTGACGCAAACTAGTGAGTTCATGTCCCTCTTTTCTCATAACTGTTTTCTGATTTATAACTTTTGGGGGTGAAATACACGTTTCAATGGTATGGTTTAGCTAAGGAATGAACTGTTAGATCATGTGGATGGGTAGTATCTCTCCTAAGTGCCATTAATCTAGTTAAGACCAAGGGGCAGGAGTGGTAGATCTATCGGGTGTAGCGAGCCCCACTCATGGGTCCTTATGTGGCAGCATGTGGTGACTATGTCGTTCCCGCCGGATGAACCAGAGGAAATTCGCTAGGTTTGAGCACTTCCTACGCACCACACATATTAATGTCCTTGGAAAACATTAATGATCTGTTCATAGACGCTTTACATACCGGTTATCAAAGGAATACTCTCAAATGTTTACAAGTTTATACGAGCTCACATACAAACACATGAACTCGCTCAACTTTTGTTAATGTTTTCAAATTACATGTATTTCAGGAAACTAAATGGATCTTGCGGCGTTGGAAATGATTTCATGAAGTGATTTACAAGAATAGATGTCATCCTATTTTGAAGGGTTGGATTTGTATATCTTATCCTGGATAAGATATATGGAACAAAGTCTTGGTTTACTAGTCTTTTGTTAAAAGTCCATGTATGGAACTTAATCTCTTTTGGGTGGTTTGTAACTTAACATGAAGTTTGTTGGTTGAAACTTAACAACTTGTGTTTGTAATATTTTTTTTAAAACTTATGAATGGATGAATATCAAATTTTGATCATGTAGTTGTTTATTATAATTGAATGCAATGAAACTGATCAAGTCACACGCACACGCACACACACACGCTTCCGTAAAAGTCAGGGTGTGACATGAGTACGCACGAAGAACGGACGCAAACTTGTGAGTGTCCCCCTTTTCTTTTAATGTTTTTGGTTTACTACTTTCAGGGGAAATACATGTCAACAATGGGTATGATTAATTTATGGAACGAACTCTTAGATCATGTGAGCATAGGCTGTAACTAAGGTGCCATTAATCCTTTTAAGGACCACGAAACAAAGGTTAGATCTAATGGGCACGGGAGAGCCCCACTCACGGTCCATGGGTGACCACTTAGAGTGCTGTTGTGTCCCTGTCGGGAGTGAACCGACACTAAAAATTGCCTACTCGGGTTGAGTACCTCCTATGTCGTCACATATAGTAATGTCCTTGCAAAACATTAATGATCAACATGTTCATAGACATTTTACATACCTACTTACAAACTGAACTTTCAAATGTTTTTGAGATTCATTTGATGCGCATACACATAAAACACATGAACTCGCTCAACTTTTGTTGATGTTTTCAACTTACATGTGTTTCAGGAAAATAGATGGATCTTTGGGGCTGGTGTTGTTTTCACGCTGTGAATTTCAAGTCCAGATGTCATCCATTTTTGGAGGGTTTGATTCGTATATCTCATCCTTGATGAGATATAGGATGCAAAGCCTCGTGAAACTAGTCTTTTGTTAAACAAGTCCTTTTGTGGAACTTTGAATCTTATGATGGTTTGTAACTTAAACTTAATACTTGTGTTGGTTGGAAACTTTAACAACTTATGTTTTGTAATGTTTTAAACTTGTGAATGGGTGAACATCTCTTACTTTAATCATGTAGTTGTTTGTTATGATTGAATGCAATGAAAACTGATCAAGTCACACACATACGCTTCCGCAAAAGACAGGGTGTGACACACCTTACCCTGGATGAGTCACTGTCGAATTCCATTCCCGTCTTCGTCACCGGAGCAATTGTCGGCATGTTGAACCCTCGTTGTTGGAGGTCGTCTTGGGTTAGATGAAGCTTGTCTAAGAAGCTACAATAACCAAAACAGTTCCATATGTAGAATCTCCACCAGAATACACCACCGTCATCATAATGGATTGCGTACCACGACTGAAACTTGAATACACCACTGTCGCCGTCACTGGTTGTGTAGCGGCCTAAAATAGGTTGTGTCACTGATTATGTACCGCAATTACACAAATGCTGGAACATATATAGTGTGCTTCCTTCCATTGTCACATTCTATGGATATTTTCATGAATGGGTCACTTTAGGTTGTTTTCAATTTCAAATGGGCCAGATGAGTAAAAAGAATACATTCAACTAAAAGGAGAACACGATGAAAGCCGCTTAAAGTATGTTTTAACATAGATAGTTTTTCAATAATTCAGGATATTTTTATAATCATGCATAATTTATTCGGTGTTTATAAAAAAGGTTTCAAAGCTTGAACTAACACAACAAACAACTAAAACTCTGCACTCACTACATAAAGCTTAAAACTTAAAACAATTTACAAAATAGTTAATGTAAAGTACCTTTGATCTCCCGAGAGCCCTTGTAATAGCAGAATATGCAACGTTTATGGCCACCAAAAAGGATATGAGCATGTGTAACTAATGCAACCCATCCACAGTTATAATGGGTACCCCCACTGTCAAAAAAAGAGCTATAACTTCAATATAACAATCACCAATCTATAGACATGATACCACAAAATTTCATCTAGAATCTGCCCTAATATTATGAAATTTCAAAAAAAAAAAAAAAAAAACCTTAAGGATCAACACAGTGAAATAGATAACTAATAGTGAAAATAAAAACGGAAGAACAGGGAAGAAATTGAAAATTAGTGCGAGTAATATACCTTTAAATCCCCATTACTGATGACGCCCTCTAATCCGCAGGAATCATCCACTCAATTTGTCGAATATCAAACCCTAACATCTCAAATTCCACAAAAACCAACTTCCTAACTTGATATAAAACAAAAAAATTTCATAATTCGAACAAAAATACACAGAACAAACATACTATAACAAATCAGAATCGTAACGTTACATCGTCTTCGAGACCCTCATAAAACTCTAGATCCAAACCACTACAGCCGTCTACTTTTCCACCCACGACCACCATCCTTAACATCTTCCATCGTGGAGTTATCACCACCGCTGTGCTGGAGAAAAAAAACTAGAAATATGTGACATTTGGCCGGAAAATAGCACAAAGTTCAGGATCAGGCCTTAATTGGTATTGATTTATTGAGAAAACCGATTGAAGGTATAGACTTTTACCTGATTCGTCGCATTGTCGTTGGATCTTGGTCGCTGAAAAGTTGGTTTCAAGGCCGGAACCCTAACCGCCGCCGTCACCGTTGATGTTCAAAGGTTCCACCAACACCGATCTCTCTCCCTCTCTTTTTCTCTTTTTTTTTTGTCTCCTCTTTTATCTCTCTAGCTCCAAAGTGTCTTGATCTCTCATCTGTTTTATGAAGAAATGGGCGTTTAAAGATGGGGTATTGGGTGAAAAGGAAACTTTCACTAGATATGTTTGTTGGCTCCATTGCGATGAATTTTTTAGGTTTTGAGAAAAGATGAGGGAGAGTAGGTGGTTTTGATTAGATCTAAAAATGTTCAGGGCGTTTGAAATTTGAAATCCCGCCGAAGAATTGAGGGTGTTGTTTGAAAGCTAGAAATCCCTATCAAGAGATTGAGGGTATTGTTTGAAAGCCAGTGAAATCCATCTATGCTTTAGAGCATTATATATCATGCTTCCAAGACTTGTACATGTTGAAAAAGTGACAAATGACCATTTCTGCCCTTCGGATATGCTTATTAATATAGTGTATATATATACATATATATATATATATATACACACAACCTAATAAAAGCCATACCTAGGGGACACATGTCCTCCTACTAGGGCCTCTAAATCACATTTTCCTGCCCATTTTCTAATCCCTTCATTTCGCTGATGTGAAACCCGACACGGGATCTATTCACACTAATTCGGGTCGACTTTACATCTCATATATAAACACACAACCCGTTCCTTTTGTTTCCCCATTCTTCATCTTCTCTCATACGCAACAGTGATTAGGGTTTTTTCATTCTTTTTCTCATCCATCCCTAAAAATCTTCATCACCAAGGTACGATTCTCTTTTCTATCTATTCATCATCTTGATTCTTGATGCTTATTGTTGATTCTTGATTATATTTCTTTTTCTTCCATTCATCCGATCGTGCATGCTTATTTTTTTTGATTCGTTTATGTTTACTGTATATTGTAGTTTAGATCTTAGTGTATATAAACCTTATAACCCGCTTCCACACCCAAATTTCATAAGATCATCTAGGGTTCTGCCACTATCGCGGTTCTTCCATCCAATACATCTCTATCAGTAATTCAATCCAGTCTTCTTCATTCAAAATATTTTTTTTAATAATCTATTGTTTCTTTTGTATGTCTAAGCGATCATTAACAACCAACAATTTTGTACCTTCTTTATTTCTTTTGATTTCTCCCTTTCTTCTGATTCACTTCCACTTAATCGTCCCCCAGCTTTGATTTTCTTTCCGTTTTTTTCATGTTCTATGTTTCTAGGGTTATCACAGATCTATTGTATCTCTAATATATTGTCTCATCTTTGAGGGTTTTAGGGTTTCCAGGAATCAATAGTTATTTTTGTTATTGCCATTGTTTCACCTTCTACGATTTTATGATTTTCAATAATATTTTGTATCCTGAATTTGTCTTTTCACCTTCTTTGATTTTTGGGCTTTTAGGAAATAATTGTTATTTTTGTTGATTTAGTTGTTCACCAACATATATAATTTTGAAACTTTATTTATTTTCTATAGGAATTGAATCGGCACCCGAAACTACAAAAGTTTATACATTTGCATTCACCTTTCTTTTGAGATTTGCGATTGTAATCTGATAACATTAGTGTTTTGATTGCAGAGTATTTGTCTTTATGATTTCATTTTGATTCATGAGTTTTGTCACGTAATATTATGTTTTCTAAACCCTTATTAAGGTTTGATACGTGTATATCTTTTTGGTTAATCACATATCTGACGGTGTTTTTAAGCTATTAGGGTTAGAACTTAAGATTAGTATCATAATTATCAAATGATAGTACATAAGAGATTTATTATGTTTTTCTAGTTTTATTTTAGTGTTTACTAATTAATGTCGGTTAACGGCATCGGAAGGCAGTAGATGTGAGGTCGTTGCTTGCTTATGTGTTTTGTGATATTCTGATGTTCAATTGTGATGCTGCGTGTGTGTTGTTCTTTGGTAAATACAATGGATTTCGTTAGGGTTATGTTTAGGAGATGAGCAAAGAAAGCCACTGAAGCAACAAAGAAAGGCCAGAATGTGCTACAGATATGTGGTAACATTGTAAGTTTCTTCCACTTGGGATTATTTGAACTTTATTATTTTATATATCTATATTGGTAGCATTATATTAATTGTTAATAATAATAATGTCTATGTTAAATAAAATCCCATTTGATACGTCTTTAAACTATTTAATTCACACGAAGGCTACTATTCAAGCTATAACCCTTGGTTTTGTTCCGTTTTGTAGGGGATTTTGCCATACCAATGATGACAAGCACAAATTGTTTGTCCAGCTTTCTCAGGTAAACTTCATGCACCCCACCCCAAACACAAACGCACCCATATGTGTATTGTGTACTGTTTTTAACTATCTTATTTGGTTGTACTATTACCTTCAGGAAAATATAGTTTTAAAGGAGCAAATTGAAGTTTATCGAGTTTCAAGCGATGCAGCTAAGCTTTTTCTACTAAACCATAATTAGAGTATCTATCGTACCTAATAAAAGCCATAATTAGGGGAGATATGTCACCTATCGATAGCCTCGATTCCTCATTTTCCCGTCAAAAGTTGCATCCCTTTGTTTTCCCTGTGGTGAAAGCACACGCGGGATCCATTTACATTTTCTCGGTAAAAAAATATTATGACCCGCCTTCATACCAACTTAACCCTAATTCTGTTCCAGCCGCAATCATTCACCCATCTATCTTCTCTTTGTTCTTTCCATAGAACCAACTTTCGATCATCCAAAAACAAAAATCCCTAGCGATTTTTTTTGAGGAAGATGAAGGTTGTTAGCAGATTTCAATCTTCTGATTTTTTTTGACCCAACCTTCTTCTTCAATCTAAAGGTTAATTTTCTTTGATTCATCTAATTGACACTAATTTTCTGTATTTTGGGTTTTCTTTTGGAGGTATTTTTGCCTGTCAAGGAATGAAATGAAGGGATCAGAAGTTGTGTGTCAGGGAAGCATACTCATTTGAAGTCATTCTCAGGCAATTAGGTCCAACTGGTTGATGCATCAGGGTTTTACCCATGATGCCCGGGTTCGATCCCCACTTGAGGCGGTTTATTTCCCTCTGTGGCGGCTCTCAATCCGTCAAGCCCTACGATGGGCGAGGCACCTGTGGGGTTTTTCCTTTGGACGCCGGTCACTCTCTGATGCCAGCTGGGGCACGGTTAAGACACTCACGTCTGGCCGGAGAGGGGCGACGGGCCTCCCCAATGCGAGGGGGGGGTGTGGGGTGTCTCGCACCCAAAAAATTGTGACACCTTGCCGTTCAAAAAAAATTAGGTATTTTTGCCTAACATTTTTACTTTATGAAAGGTCAGCAATCGATGATGGTTACAGTGAAACCAGACTAGGGTTGGCCGGTTTATAGGGTTAAACATGAATCCCAATAAAGTCAAATAACTTTTCGGAAGTAATTCTATATATATTTATTTTTATTTATTTTTGTCAAAAAGCAGGTTGTATAGCTCTCATTAACTTGGGATTCATGGCATTTTTTTTGAACGGCAAATTTGGATCACTGACGGACCACTAGAGTATCATCGTGCCACCAGCAGAACCACCCGATCATATCCATCTCCACTAGGCAATAATGCCTATACACCAATTCAGGGGGAAACCCAATAAATCTGGGAAAAACCCCCTTTGTGGGAATCGAACCCATGACCTAATGGCCATAAGCTTTATCCCACCACCAAGATACCACTAGGCTATAATGCCATGGGTAATGGGATTCATGGCATTTGAACTTGGAGCCTACAAGTATTTATGTGGTACGATGACAAATGATATTTACTCTTTCTTTATGTGTTTAATGATGTTTATTATTTCACTTTTACATAATTTCACTACTATGATAATTTAGTGGATGGAATATTGAGCAGTTATTTGTGTATGATATTGTCAAGAAATGCTTGAGTCATAAACTTGGAGAAAAGTAAAAGCCCTATGTACCTGAGCCATTAAAGATAGGTGTTGTTGCTGGAGTTAGCTCTACACTGTTTGCATCTACCTTCTTGAATACTGAAAACCCGTCTACGGTCGAGGTAAAAGGTCAAGCTTTTTCACTTATATACAAAAACACGGAAGGTGGTGATCAATTGATGATCATATGGAATCATATTTGATATATATATATTCATTTACTACAAATCCACTGGTAGACTCCTCTATAGATGCGGCAAAATGGGCGGGTTGGATAACGGGTTAAACGGGTCAACAAGGGTGGGTTCTGGATGACTGGTAATGAATTGTGTGCATTTGTTTTAAATTATTTGTAAATAATAAATTAGTTACTTGTGATTACATTAACAACATCATTACAATAATGATGTCTCAACTAATTTACATAGGTAGCTACCAGAGATGGAATAACTATGGCACCGAATTGTGATTATTTCTTCTAAAATTGTTTGCTTATTAAAATGTTCCCAAAACTAATGAAAAAAGACACCGAGTAATAGGACATACATTCTCTTGCAAACTCTAAAAGCATTATAAGCATTGTATATAATAACGATGAAAAAGGTTTGTATTGCAGATGTAGCGTGCAATTGAAGGTACTCATTATAAACATATTCTTTTCAATCATGGATCAATATAGGCAGGTACCAATTTATCCATTTCTTGCGCACATGCATGTTTATTTTCTTTTTCTTTTTTGCCTGACCCATTTTGACCTAACCCATTTTATTACCTCAAAAGGGCCAATGATTTATAGTTCGCTTTGGTCACCTAAAATTGTTGAGTCAGCCCTGCTGATTGCTATCTAAAAATTCTTATGTTTTTTTAATTATGGAAAACAATAAACTTTTTAATTTAAGGTACGGAAATTACATTTGAATTCTATTAAATGTGTTAAATGAGTTGTGTTCATGAGTTGGCGGGTTGAATTTAAGTGTTTTTTTTCCAAGAATAGGTTAACCGGGTCGACCTATCTTTTTTTGTGATTGGATAGCATACTCGATCCATAGCTCAATAGTAAGTTATTAGATTTGTAAAATATGTACAAATTTTTGTATCCTCTTTTGATTATTTAAAGAATCTGATAGATGTTTAAAAAGTATTTTATATTTTCAGCCTATTTGTTGTTTGGTTTGTTTCAGGTTTGATATTTGTACGGGGATGCCATATGGTTCAACTTCTCTTGAGTCCTCAGTATGCTTTTTAAATTTTTATTTTTACTTCAAGATATTAAGGTAATGTTATTAACGATGCTGGAATTTTCTTTTCTCTTTTTTGAGGAGTTGTGAATTAATTACTTCAATACGCATATGTTTTGATCCAACCTGACATGACTAAAAGGCTTAGAAAACGACTTTTTTCAAACCCGGTTCGTTTGACAAGATGTGTTGGGTAGTGTGTTGGCCAGTTTTATTTATATGCATATTTAACCGATTCGGCGATGCTTTAAAGGAAACATTTCGAATGGGTCAAAAGTCACCCAAAATGTATTTTAATGAAAAAAATCTTCTTAAATTGCTACCGAATGTAGAGAGTCACATGCTCGATGTGAGTACATTTAAATGTAGTCTTATATAACAACTGAGGTTTATTTTAAATAGCGTCTTGGTAGTTACAAAATAAATAATCAATTAACATTGAAGTTGTCATATACTCATATACGTTACTGAAAATAGAGTCACATGCTCACTATGGATACACACATATATGGTGGATATAAGATGATTGTAGTGCGATATTATTATTGTATTTGTAGGTGGCATGATGCTGGAACATACGATGTGAATACAAAAACTGGAGCTCTAAATGGTTTGATAAGAAATGTGGAGTATAGTCATGGCTCTAACAACGGCTTGACGATTGCTATTGATTTTTTGCGGTAATATTTGCCATCATATTGCTCAAAATAGGTGTTTGTGTGTCAAGTAGGAAGTAAATAATTCTTTTGAACTGCAAGTTTTGGACTTTATATGAAGTATTTATTCAATTTGAGACTTGATGTTGGAGAACTAAAAGTACAAGTGGCTGCTAAAAGGGTCATAGAAAGAAGTTACTGGTGTAAACATTTGTGCATTCATTTATGATCAACCTGATGTGTGTAAAATGCAACATATAAATTATATCAAATGAGGCATAAAACTAACCAGTTTTTAGTACTAATGTTAGAAAAAGTGTGTTCTTCCTTTTGTATTTTCAGGATGAAATGAGCGTAATTGAACAAAAGAAGCAAAAAATGCAGCCAAATCTAACATAATTGCAAGAAAAGGAATAAACGTGGCATGCCCGACCCCTCGACAGCATCTTCCCAATCAAAAACAAAGTGAACAGAAAACAGGACACCGTGCCCAGCGGACACGGGGGCGTGGTCAGGTGTCTACAGAAAGGACAAAAGCATAAAAGCTTCTATTTCCCGACACGGGGCGTGCCCAACTCAACACGGCCGTGATCAAAGCTAAGATTCGCAGAATCCAAGCAAATCTTGATAGTACAGATACGCTTCTGCACACGGGGCCGTGCCCAGCGGACACGTGGGCGTGTGGAGCTAATGCAGACAAATTGCAATTAATGAAGAAAGAGAAAGTGGATAGACACGGGGCCGTGTCTGGGCTTCTGTGCAGGATATAAATAGGGGTGCTTGGTTCACTTCAAAGGCATCCCTTGGCAAACCACCTCTCTCCCACTTCACCCACACTCAACCACCATCACAACCCACATCCACCACCATCATCCATCATAGAGTGTGTGTAGTAGTCTCGGGATCCAAGATTGATAGTAAGAGTTCTTGACAATCAAAGGCCATGTTTGCCTAAGTCTCTTACATCACTTGGTGAACACAAGCATTTAGTGTAATACTTTTGTTTTTTAATCTTTTCGCACTTTTTACATGGTTTTGTATTAATGACTTTAATAACTAGTTTCTTATGTTGAAGGTGAAACTTCCTTATCATTTGTCTGTGGTGTCTTGGCGTTATTTTACTGTCTATATAAAATAAAAGATTTACACCATTCATATCTCTACGGTTTATATAGAGATTTGTTGGCTACCCGGTCGGGGGTTAAGGGAATGGTTTGGTAAGGTTCTTGCCTTGTTCAGTGTATAGATCCTGCAAGGACCTGGGTCAAGCTTACTATGACTTCCTTTAATACCCACCGGTATTGGATGGCGGGGGTGCGAATGACTTAATCCCCTCATATGTAAACTACTATTAATATATTAACCCGGCTACTTGGGATTGTATCCCTGCTGACTCAAACCACTTAGCCGAGGGTAACGTCACCTTAAAAAGAGGAGCCTGCCACATTACGCATTAATAACTTAATTAATTATCTTTCAATAATCCAACCCTTTAGGATTGTATCCTTGCTGACTCAAACTACTGGGTTGAGGGTAGCGTCATCTTAAAAAAGGGGCCTACTACTATAACTAAGATAATCTCTTAAAAAGTGCAAAAGTGCGCAAATCATCAAAGGTTACACTAAAGGCGAGTCGGATCCAAGTGATTCATCTTGTTTATCTGTTTTTTTATTTTTATTTTATTTTTCAGCATTTTTAGTTTTTTATTTTCATGTTTAAAACTTTTTCTAAACTTTTGATTTGATTAGACGTTGAGGATAAACCGGTACTAAAAGCTCTTGTGTCCTTGGACGACCTCGGTATCTTACCAACACTATACTATGCTCAAGATGGGTGCACTTGCCCATATTTGTGTTTAGTGTTAGTAAAATATCGTGTTTTATAAATTTAAAACTTGACTAAAGTGCTAAAAGGGGCTTAAAATATAAATATAAAAATATATAACACACCGCACACATCAAGTTTTTGGCGCCGCTGCCGGGGACACAAGGATTTTAAGAAAGTTAGGAATCAACGGCCTAATCGTTTTTCTTATTTTTCTGTTTTTTTAGGATTTTTCTTAAATTTTTAATTTATGCAGAATCTTAGCATGGGGCCGTGCCCGCTGAACACGCCCCAATCTTTGGTACTGGCAATCCTGTTTTAAGTCAAACAGTAGCTGAGCACGGGGCCGTGCCCACTGAACACGCCCTGTGCCCAAGCTTCAGATACTGAAAACAGAGCTGTAAGATCCCGACGGCTGGTAATTTCTGACGCAATCATGAGTGATACTGATTATTTTTACTTTCGCTCCTCTTATGGTACGTGGTGTCAAATATGTGGTGGAACTCATGAAGATTTAAAATGTTATTTTTTAAATTACAAGCCCCACTATATAGACCCATTGTTTTCCTGTAGCTTTAAGATGGGCGAAAGTAAAAACAATCCCTATCTATCCCTCGAATGCTCCCAATCATCCCTTCGAGATGAAATGATTCTTGAAGAATCATTTCAAATGGAAGAATTAATTCTCCGATGGATAAAACAACTTGAGATGGATATAACTAATTTATCTCAAGACGACGATCAAGGAGAATTAGTAGGGGTGCATTCGGATTATAACAACATCGTTGCTCCCGAAATCGCCTCTAACTATTGTGAGAACTTGAGCGATAGTCGTCCCTGTGTCGATTGTGCCGTGAAGGACTCCCCATCGGTTTCCACCGATGCATACATAGACCTGAGTGATTCGACATATACCTTCTTTAACGAGAGCCCGGATAAGGGAAATAAAGGTTGGTTTTGCCCACCGGTATTTAGCTTAGGAATCACCCTTTTCGATAACCTCTTGCGTTCTTGTATAAAACTAGGGCAACTTAGGTATCTCAGGTGTGACACCCCGACCACGTATAACATACAAAACGTGGCGGAAAACGTCGGGGAGTGTTGTAACAGAATTAATTGTTTCATAACCATGGCATACAAAGTTGTATTTTATTTATCAACATAAGAGTTACATTGTTTTAAACAGGAAATAAAGAGTTCAGAACATAATTAAACTAAGTCTATCTTCGTTTTATGTCTCTAAGGCACAGGTCCGCCCTAGTGTCACGATCATCATCCTATGCAAAAGTGATGCGTGTGAAGTGTTATATATATTAGGTGTATATTTTAAGCCCCTTTAACACTTATTTTTAGCCAAGTTTTAAATTTATAAAACACGATATTTCACTAACACTAAACACACATATGGGCAAGTGCACCCATCGTGAGCGTAGTATAGTGTTGGTAAGATACCGAGGTCGTCCAAGGACACAAGAGCTTTTAGTACCGGTTTATCCTCAACGTCTAATCGAAATAAAAAGGTTAGAAAAATGTTTTAAGCTAACAAAAAAATAAAAACTAACTAAAATGCTGAAAATAAAATAAAAAGAAAAACAGATAGACAAGATGAATCACTTGGTTCCGACTCGTATCTAGTGTAACCTTTGATTATTTCCGCACTTTTGCACATAATTAAGAGATTATCTTAGTTATTGTAGTAGGCCCCTCTTTTGAAGGTGACGTTACCCTCACCCCAGTAGTTTGAGTCAGCAAGGATACAATCCTAAAAGGGTGGATTATTGGAAGATAATTAATTAAGTTATTAATGCAAATTATGGTAGGCCCCTCTTTTGGAGGTGACGTTACCCTCGACTAAGTAGTCTGAGTCAGCAGGGATACAGTCCTAAATAGCCGGGTTATAGTATTAATAGTAGTTAACTTATGTGGGGATCAAAGAGTTTGGACCCCCGCCATCCAATACCGTTAAGTATTGAAGGAGGTCCTACTAAATTTGACCCAGGTCCATTGCAGGACCTCTAAACCCTGAACAATGGCAAGACCTTTACCAAACCGTTCCCTTAACCCCCGACCAGGTAGCCAACATACCTCCATATAGACCGTGGAGATATGAATGGTGAAAATCTTTTATTTTATATAGACAGTAAAATAATGCCAAGACACCATGGACAAACGATAAGGAAAGATCACCTTCAACATAAGCAACTAGTTATTAAAGTCATTAATACAAAACCAAGTAAAAAGTGCAAAAGATTAGAAATAAAAAGTATTACACTAGACACTTTGTCTTCACCAAGTGATGTAAGAGACTTAGGCAAACATGGCCTTGATTGTCAAGAACTCTTACGATCAATCTTGGATCCCGAGACGACTCACACACTCTACGATGGACAATGGATGATGGTGGTGGATGATGGTGTTATGGTGGTGGTGGGTGGTGGGTGAAGTGTGAGAGAGGTGGTGTGCTAAGGAATGGTTTGAGCTTTAGCCAAGCACTTCTATTTATAGGCTGAACAGGAGCTCGGGCACGGCCCCGTGTCCACATCCTCTCTTTCTTCATTAAATGCAGCTTTGTCTTATTAGTTGATCACGCCCCCGTGTCCGCTGAGCACGACCCCCCGTGTGCAGAAGAATCTTTGTACTATGAAGATTTGCCTGGATTGTGCGAATCTTATAGTTGACCACAGCCCCGTGTCCGCTGAGCACGGCCCCGTGGTGGGCCATAGAAGCTTCTACCACTTTGTCTTTTCTGCTGACACTTGGGCACGCCCCCGTGCTGGCTGAGCACGGGGCGTGTTCCGGCTTCTGATCTCTTGTTTTGCTTGGGAGGATGCTGTCGTGGGGTCGGGCATGTCACGTCTTGTTTCTTTTCTTGTATTTATGTTAGATTTTGATGTCTTTTTGCTTCTTTTGTTAATTTGAGCTCATTTCATCCTGAAAATACAAAAGGAAGACAAAAGCACACTTTTTCCAACATTAGTACTAAAAAAGGGTTAGTTTTATGCCACAATTGATGAAATTTATATGTTGCATTTTGAACACATCAAATACCCCCACACTTGAATCTTTGTTTGTCCTCAAGCAAAACTCTTTAATATGTGGCTATTACACTCCCAAATGGAATGGGTAGAGAAGAAGGTTTTTGGGCTTGTCGTAGAGTGTCGGGATTTCCAAGATTCTTTATTTAATTTTATTTTTATTTATTTACAATCCTATTCGTCATGATTTATTTAAAACTTTTCATAAGATAAATTACTTATTAGGGCATAACATGCCTTTTTTTTAAATTCTATTTATATACAAGTTCACATACCTCACGGGGATCACTCAACACTCGGCCGAAAATGTATTTTTGTGGATCACTCGAGAGCGGCATGGAACTTACTCCTACCATAGGCTTGCCAAGCAATCAATCCTCCTCCTTTTTAACTTATATACCTTTGTAAATATCAAGAGGACTTTGTGGGTGAAGGGTTAGGCTTGGGTTAAAGGTAGGTGGTTGGGTTGGTGGTTAGTAGAAAAGGCGAAAAGCGTAACAAGTGTCGGTTTTCGTAAGACTTTCTATTTTTGTAACTTTTATTTTGATGAAGCTATTATTCAAACAAAGTTATTTTTGATGAACTTGTTTGTTTATTTTCTTTTGCTTCATCATCAACAGAAATATTTTTATTTTATTTTTTTATTGAAAAGTCATACGAAAAATCAAACTTGTTACTAAAACAAAGGGGTAAAAAATGAAAAAGGTTTTGGTGGGTAAAAAGGGTGTTTGGTTTGGGTTATGAAATGAAAAGGTTTAGGCTCAAAGGGGCTAACTAGGGGGATTTTGGGTAGGTGGTAAAAAAAAAAATAATGGTGTAGAAATAAAAAGGGTTAGTCCTAATGCCTCCATCATTTACTTACTCGGGTTTAAGTTGGTAAGGACCGGGAATGCATCGTCATGGCAAGTTCTAGAGTCGTAAGAACCAAGCGGCTATTCACACAAGAAACGAAAAAATGAGCATTTAGTTCTAATGATATGTAATTGTATGCTCAATAAAGGCTCAAAACTCACTTTTGTGGGAATGAGTTTTTATATGATCAAGTATATATAATCAAATTTTAACTAAGCTTGTCATGCCTTTTCATAATTTTCTTATGTTGGTTCTTTTTATCACGACGCTATCGGTTGTAAATTTGTAAAAATATAACCTTTTTTAGAACTTGAAATTCCCGAGTTAAACATAGACAAGTAAAAAAATGAAGATTTTTTTGAAAATTTTTTTGGGTGATTAGCGGTTCCAATAGAGTTTTGTGTAAGGCTTGTATTTAGGACTTGCAAGATTCAAGGTTTTAGCATCCCCCCCCCCACACTTAAATTACACATTGTCCTCAATGTGTCCCAAATATAAGTTTTTAGGTTGATTGAATGTGTAAAAAGGTGTAAAAAGCAAATTTTTTGTGTTACTGGGCGCTGAACACAGCCCCGTGTTGTCCGGGCATGGCCCCGTGTTCAAGTTCCAGTAACAAAATTAATACAAGAGAAACAGAAGTCTGGACACGGGGGCGTGTTGGGTGAACACGGCCCGTGTCCAGTTACCTGAACTGGGTCTTTTTCTGCAGACTGTGCAGCACGGGGCCGTGTTGGGTGGACACGGCCCGTGCCGAGCTTACTGTAAATGAAGAAATTTATCGGACGGTTCTGTTTTCCTGCGTGGAGTGCTGGTTCAAGTTTCCCTTGCATCCTTTGCCATCTCAAGTGTGTTTTATTCCTGAAAATTAAAACTAACTAGAAAACATAAAAATTAATCTAAGCTAAACTAAGGATAGTTCTGCGGAATGCCTCCGTGGTGCGCCACATTTATAAGGGTCCTTGGCTAGACCCAAAGCCTGGTCATATGTTACCCAAGTGGGATGTATTGCATCCCATGTTACACCGTCGGAGAGCGTCATCCAAGCTTGAGTCTATGACCTTCATATAGTCGACTGGGTCTTCGTCCTCTACTCTTTTTCCACATTCAAACTTCACTTCCTTGTCCCCAAACTTCAATGTTAACGTTCCATCATTCATATCCACCACCGCTTGGGCGGTGGCTAGAAATGGACTCCCGAGGATGAGAGGGACATCGGTGTCTTCTTCCATGTCTAGGATGACAAAGTCGGTTGGGAAAACGTAGTTGTCAACTTTTACCAATAGATTTTTAGCGACACCTTGTGGGAATTTGTCACACCCTGGCTTTGCGGAAGCGTGGTAAATTTTGGTGTGACTTCTTAATACCATAGCTAAATCATAACAAAGCTATATGAATTTAAAAACCATGCAAGTCATCATTGAGTTTAGAAATCAACATACATTACCATTGTTTAACGCGGACATACTCTAGTATCCATAACCTTGTTCAATAACATTACAACTTAAAATAAAACATAAACGTGATTTAGGGATTATGCCTTGTCCAGGAAAGAGGCACAACCCTAAACCCTGATGACTTCATGAAAGGTTGCAGCGGAAAACGTTCATACCGTGCCAGAATCCGTTAATTTCCTGAAATACATGTGAGTTGAAAAATCAACAATAATGTTGAGCGAGTTCATGTGTAAGTGAGTATGTAAAACACTTATGAGTATAAAAATAGTTGTGGTATGTAGCAGTTGTAAGAGGACTTGTGATCACCAATGGTTTGCAAGGCCACTGACATATGTGAAGTGCAAATAGGGAGACTCAAACCTAGCAGATTTCGCCACGGCAAAGTATGTGGACAAAGTCACCCCACGGTACGTTTCTAGTTTGTCCGGGGGCTGGGCTCGCTACACCCAGATAGATCTACCGCTCCTGTCCCTCGGTCCCTCCATGAGGACTAATGGCCCCATGTTGTTCCTATCCACTCACATGATCGTATAACACCTCCTTACGTTAAACATACCGTTGTAAAGTACTCGTAAATCATAGTAACATGTATTTCACCCCCGCAGTTAAGTAAACTGAAAACAGTTAGAGAAAAGGGGGACATGAACTCACAGTGGATGCGTAAACTCTATCAAGCGTCTCCTGGTACTGTAAGCTGTGCAATAACCTACAAGTGCTAAATCTATTAGACGGACGGCCGTGCTTTAGCTTTACAGTTTATGTTGGCGGGAAATAGTTAGACAACTATTTCGTGTTACATTTTGTATGTGCTTGATAGTTATTTTCCTTCCCAAGGATGGGGGATTTAATACATGTGCGTAATATTTTCCATCATTAAGTCTCACTTAACCTTCATATATATTCAACTCCAAAATATATGTATTTATCAAAAATACGTTGTTAAAGTACGCGTTCATAAATATTTCCGTAATTGTGTAAGTTACGTTTTAACATACGGGTGGTAATATAATTACCGGTGTAACTTATATATTTATGGCGAAAGCGTTTGTATTACTTTTGGAGTCGTTAACGTTTGTAAACATTATTTTTACTCTAAAAATAATATTTATGCGTTTCACAAAATAATCATAAACAGTGTGTGAAAATATATATTTATCACGTTAACATTTTGTGAAAATCCCACCTCCGAATATTTAGTAATTTAAGTCGTGGCGAAATTTATGTTTTGAAATCATGTCAAAAATGATTCTAACACTTGTAATGTGAACAAGTTTAAGTGTTAGGTTTTTGGGAAAATTTCGCCAGAGTTTCCTCTGTAACTGGAGGTGGCCACGCTTTCAAGCGTATCATTTTCTTTTAATAATCAAATCAATCAACTTCTTTATTCCGTCAAACAATTTCCGACACATCAAACTAGTCAATAAATATGTAAATTTGCATATTCGCATGAACTTGTAGTTTTTCCGAATCTATATTATAAATCCCATTTATATATGTAGATCTTTATATAAAGTACTTCCAATCTTGTAAAAAAAAAAAACTCGTTTTTTTTTAGAGAATCCGTCTTTTACAACTTCTAGTTATTTTTCCCAAAAATAGTTATTTTTGTCGAAATATACGTCACACAAGTGTTTACACACTTGTGTGTTCTAAATATCGTTCTTAGCATTGTAAGATCCGTTCCTTTAAAATACATGGTTCTTAAATGTGTGGTCCTTTGAAGATACCACTTGCGGATACGTAGATCCGCTAGTTTTAAACACCCTTTTACCGGTTAAAACACTTTTACACAAGTAAAGTATTTCCTTACAAGTTCATGTCTCTAAAATGTGGTAGTGTTTTACTTTTAACCCTTGTATCTTTCAAAAACAAGCTTATGTGGTGATACGTGATTTAACAAAGTCGGGTTAAACGAAGATTCGAGCTACCACATTATAGATCGGGTCTAGATAAACACAAATTTCAAGTCCTACGACTTTTACACAAGACATGTGCTATTAACCTCCATTTTTATAGTTTTACTAGACTTTAATGCATCATCTTTTAACATAACGAGATTCAACCGACAAAAATCCTTTTATCCACTTTAGATATGTGTAAAAACAAGTTTTAAGTGATATACCTCTAGCTCGGGGCTAGGGAAGAATCGTGACGAAAAACGGGTGGATAAAAGCTAACAAACGAGGTCCTTCGCGTTCCACTTGCACCAAAGCTCCTAAAACGCGTCTTGTGAGGCTTGTATGGTCTTGGAATGCAAGGAAACAAAGTTGGAAATTTGATGGTGGGTGGGATGAGGTTTGGCCGAGAGTTGGGAGACAAGAGAGAATATTGATTTTTGTGGTGAAGTTTAGTGGTAAATATCTAAGTGCTTAGGGTATTATTTATAGAGAATTGTAGAGGTAATTATCCAAAGGTCTTAGTGTTAGTGGGATGTCCAACATAACACAATATTATAATGGATCAATGTACTAATGTGTTCCCCATTAGTTAGGGAACGGTTATGGTGGGGGGTTGGGTTAGTTCGATTGTAATTTGATTAGTTAGGGGTTTAGTTTAGGTTAATTAGGTTAGGTTAAGTGTCTAACCTTGTTAGTTGTATGTTGCGTATTATGACGGGTGTTAGGGTAATCAGGGACCCTAACTGGCTTAGAAAAAAAAAATAATAGTGAAAATATAAATATTTTCGTGTTCCGGGTAAAGTCCGGTTGTTCGGTTGGATAGTAATCCGTTAAAGTGTTACAAAAGCTTTAAAGTGTCGTTTTTGATACTTTTAGTGACACAGTTTAATTTCCAGCACTTTAGAAAGTGTCTAGTGATATTTTTCCCATATTTTAGCACTTTACTAGTTAGCTAGAAGCTGGTTAAATTATTAAAGTGCTGTGTTTTGTACTTAAAGTACGTTTTAGGCGCATCCGTTCACTGTAACTTATCCCTAGAGACGCGGTTCTACAATACTTGTATTCCTACACTCTCCACTAGTGTAGTAACTTTCTCAGGCTCTTACAGGCCTTAGAGGCAGTGTCTGCCTGATGCTGGTTATATCAGCATGTCCACCGTGTATCCGTGTATTGTGCTACTGTGCGTTTAGTGCATCAAGTTTGTCACGAAGGTGCAATAAGCAAAATATAGTGTGACAGCAAGTAAAGTATGATGCAGTTATGTTCATGTATCAGTATAATAGTAGCAATTCATCAGCTAGTTCAATGTTGCACAGTAATCAAGCAGTAATTAATCAGTAATTAAGTTGTACGGATACCTGGTTTAGTGCGGGTTGTCACATACTCCCCCCGTTAAATAAATTTCGTCCCGAAATTTTAAGTTCTGCTTGTAGATGCAGGGTTCTTGGGAAATAAGTGGGGGTACTTTTCTTTCATTCGGTCCTCACGCTCCCAGGTGTATTCAGGACCATGTCTGGCATTCCAGCGAACCTTGACGAGTTTGACACTGCTCCGGCGGGTCCTGTTAACTTTCCAATCTGTGACCTCGACGGGTTCTTCTACGAAGTGGAGCGTGTCGTCAACATGAATTTCGTCAATAGGAATGGCAACGTCAACTTGAGTTGGACTTTTCTTTAAATTGGATACATGAAATGTATCGTGAACACCATTTAGTTCAGCAGGTAGATCCAACTTGTATGCTACTGTTCCGATTCTTTCCAGAATTCTAAAGGGACCAATGTAGCGCGGATTTAGCTTCCCACGCTTCCCAAAGCGTGCTACCCCTTTCCAGGGTGATACCTTTAATAACACCATCTCTCCAACTTGAAAATCCACATGTTTACGGTTTGGATCCGCGTAGGCCTTTTGTCTGTGGCGAGCGGCTTCGATGTTTTTAAGAATCTGTGCAATTTTGTCCGTCGTCTCTTGGACGATTTCGGGACCGGCAAGCTGTCTATCACCTGCGTCAGCCCAACATAGTGGTGATCGGCACTTGCGTCCGTATAGGGCTTCAAAAGGCGCGACACCAATACTGGTGTGGTAGCTGTTGTTGTAAGAAAATTCGACCAAGGGTAAGTGTTTATCCCAGCTACCGCCCAAATCCATAACGCATGCTCTCAGCATGTCTTCCAAGGTTTGTATCGTTCGCTCGCTCTGGCCATCAGTTTGCGGATGAAATGCAGTGCTCAGATTTAATTGTGAGCCAAAAGCTTCCTGGAAGGATTGCCATATTCTTGACACAAACCTTCCGTCTCTATCAGAGATGATTGAGAGGGGCACTCCATGACGTGCTACGATTTCTCTCATGTATATTTCAGCTAATTTGCTCGTGTTGTCCTTTTCTCTGATAGGTAAGAAGTGTGCCGTTTTTGTTAATCGATCCACTATCACCCAGATAGTGTCATGGCCTCTTGGCGTTCTTGGCAGCTTTGTAACAAAATCCATGGAGATTTGTTCCCACTTCCATTTGGGAATCTCCGGTTGTTGCAGAAGTCCCGAAGGCCTCTGGTATTCAGCTTTAACTTTAGCGCACGTTAAACATTCGCTCACGTAGACAGCAACATCGCCTTTCATTCTAGGCCACCAATAGTAATCTTTGAGATCGTGGTACATCTTATCCGCCCCCGGATGAATAGAGTACCGTGACTTGTGCGCTTCGTCGAAAATAACATTCCTTAAATCTCCAAACAAAGGAACCCAAATCCTTTTCTCGAAACATAACGTTCCTTCATTGTTTGGTACCAGTAACTTCTCCATCCCACGGAGATATTCTTCCTCACGATTTTCTTCCTTAAGGGCTTCTTTTTGTGCAGCGCGAATGCGCGAGGGAAGATCGGTTCGTATGATCATTTCTAAAGCCCTAACCCTTATGGGCTTGATTCTTTCTTTACGACTTAGGGCATCGGCGACCACATTCGCCTTCCCTGGATGATACTTGATCTCGCAGTCGTAATCGTTTAGTAATTCAACCCAGCGTCTTTGCCTCATATTCAGCTCTTTCTGGTTGAATATGTGTTGCAAGCTCTTGTGATCTGTGAAGATTGTGCACTTCGTACCATACAGGTAGTGTCTCCAGATCTTTAAGGCAAATACCACGGCGCCAAGTTCTAAATCGTGTGTGGTATAGTTCTTTTCGTGCACTTTCAATTGGCGAGATGCGTAAGCAATAACTTTCTGGCGTTGCATCAACACGCAACCCAATCCCTGACGCGATGCGTCGCAGTATACCACAAAATCATCCGTACCTTCTGGTAGTGCTAAGATTGGCGCATCACAAAGTTTGTTCTTCAATAACTGAAACGCTTCTTCCTGTTTGATTCCCCAATCAAACGTCCTATCCTTCTGTGTGAGCGCGGTAAGGGGTTGAGCGATCTTTGAAAAGCCCTCTATGAATCTTCTATAGTAGCCAGCCAAACCCAAGAATTGTCGAATCTCGGTCGGCGTCGTAGGTGCTTCCCAGTTCTTGATTGCCTCGATCTTTGTGGGATCAACATGAATTCCATCCCCATTAACCACATGTCCAAGAAATTGGACTTCGCGTAACCAGAATTCACACTTAGAAAGTTTGGCGTACAGCTGTTCTTTCTTTAGCAGCTCCAGAATGGCTCTTAAGTGCTGTTCGTGTTCGGCCTTTGTTCTTGAATAAATCAAGATGTCGTCAATGAATACAATCACGAACTTGTCGAGGTATGGTTTGCAAACTCTATTCATCAAATCCATGAAAACTGCAGGTGCGTTTGTCAAACCAAACGGCATAACCAGGAACTCATAGTGCCCGTATCGAGTTCTGAAAGCCGTCTTCGGGATACTTTCTTCTTGAATCCTCAGCTGATGGTATCCAGATCGAAGATCGATCTTAGAGTAACAACTTGAGCCTTGAAGTTGGTCGAACAGATCATCAATTCTTGGCAGAGGGTATCTATTCTTGATCGTCAGCTTGTTCAACTCTCTGTAATCAATGCACATCCGAAAACTACCGTCCTTCTTCTTAACAAACAGGACTGGAGCTCCCCAAGGCGAGAAGCTTGGTCGAATAAAACCCTTGTCTAACAACTCTTGAAGTTGTGTCGACAGTTCCTGCATCTCAGATGGAGCAAGTCTGTAAGGTGCCTTAGCCACAGGCGCGGCGCCTGGGACTAGGTCGATGTGAAACTCGACTTGTCTCTGAGGTGGCAGTCCGGGTAAGTCTTCTGGAAAGACTTCTGGGTACTCCCTCACGACAGGGATGTCTTCGGTTCTTGGCTCAGCAGCCTTCTTATCCACAATGTGTGCCAGGAAGGCAACACATCCCTTCTGCAAACACTTCCTTGCTTTCAAACAGCTGATCATCCTCAATGGCGTCTCACGCTTTTCTCCATGTACCACAATGGTCTCACCATCATCGATTGGAATACGAATCACTTTTTCGTGGCAAACTATCTCGGCTTTGTTGCCCGATAACCAATCCATTCCTACTACCACGTCGAAACTTCCCAATTGGACTGGTAGTAGATCCAAAGAAAACTCATGTTCTCCTAACTCAATCACGCAGCCTCTGATAACTTCATTTGCTTCAACTAATTTCCCATTGGCCAATTCAATCGAATATGGAATATCTAACTTATTTGTGGCTAAACCAAGCATATCCTTAAATTCTAACGATACGAAGCTATAGTCGGCACCAGTATCAAATAAAACAGATGCATAGCGTTGATTTACAGGGAACGTACCGGTGACAACGTTGGGATCCTGGCGCGCTTCCCGTGCACCTATCTGGAACACCCTTCCACGGGCTTGGTTTAGCTCTGGGCAATCTTTCTTAAAATGCCCAACATCACCGCAGTTGAAGCATCCAAGCCTCTTACCACTTCCCGCACCATCCATAACTGGCGGGTTGTTCTGGTTAGCATTTCCAGCTTGGTTGGCATTGTTGTTTCGATTATTTCCCTGTTGGCGACCTCCAAAACCACCCCGGTTGTTATTCCTGTTCATAAATCCTCCCTGGCCTCCCCGGCCCAAACTAGCCCAACATGATTCCTTTGAGTGGCCCGGTTTTCCACAAGATTCACAAACTCTTACGTTACAAGGGCCAGCATGGTGGCGTTGGCAGTTGTTGCATTTGGGCTGGGTGCCCTGGTACCCTTTTCCTTTCTTGGTACTGCCAGCTGATTTTCCTTTCTTCACTGCCGTACTGACACCTTGCTTGAAGTTTGAAAACTTCCTTTTGTTATCCCCTGAGGACTCCACGTGAGTCTCTGTTTTCCTTGCCTTGACTTCATCAAACTTGTTTAAACGAATCGCCTCCTCAGTGAGAGCCACGCTCAAATCGATGGCTTCAGTGATAGTTGCTGGTTTGGAGGAGGTTACCATGCTGATTATTTGGGGAGCCAAACCCCAAATGAAGCGCTCGATTCGCTTGTATTCTGGCGTAACCATGTAAGGAACCACTTGAGATAGGTCGTGAAACCTCTGGACGTATTCCGCAATCTTAGGTCCATCCATCTTTAAGTGCCAAAATTCAGTCTCCAACCTTTGAATTTCTGCGCGTGAACAGTACTTCTTGCGCATCAGTTCTTTCAATTCGGCCCAAGTCAGGGCGTAGGCGGCAGCTTCGCCTAGTGTTTGGACTTGTAAGTTCCACCAAGATAGGGCTCCGTCGAGAAATAGCCCTGAAATGTATGTGACTTGTTGATCCTCAGCACATTTGCTCATGCGTAAGACAGAATCGGTTTTCTCAGCCCAGCGGACGAAGGCAACTGCACCTCCTGTGCCATTGAAGTTGACCGGTTTGCAGTCTAAAAACTGCTTATAGGTGCATCCTGCACGTATGTTAAAACATGTGATTGGCATTAGCATCATTGCTAAAATCTCCAACTAGTTCATGGTAGGTTCGAATGGCGTGGTATTACCGTGAGGTGGATTGTTATTGCCTTGGTTAACACTTCCGCTTCCTCCTGGCTGAGAAGCTGCGTACTGCGCTATGGCAGCTGCAATGACTTGTTGTAACTCTGCCTCATTAGTCGGCATTGGTGTTGGGCGTTTTGGCGGCATCTTCTAAAAGATGTGTTCACGTTGGTCAGGACATAGTACAGAGTACGTATATAGTAATAATAATAGTATAACCACATAACATCTCATGTTATCACATATCACAAATATCAATCATACAACATCCCATGTCATAAAATATAAACGAGTAATCAAGCGAATCAAAATATGGTGAGAAAACTGCGATTGCCATATAAATGAGACCACATCGTAAGTGTATACATACAATCATCAATCACTGGGGCTACATCACCCCTGTCAAAAGCTACATCAGTATCAATACAACATCAAGTACGTAACAAAAGTCAAATCATAACGTAGTCTCCCCAAAATGCTGTGCAAGTAAAAGCAATCGCCGACTTCTCACCTCGCCTACCCATGTGGCACCGATGAGCTCTAAGTAGATGGTGGTGGAGGAGGAAAACGGGTATAAAACAAACGGCGCATCTCTAGCCAATCTGCCTCCATCGCCTGCTGCGTGCGAATAACGGAGGCAATCTGCTGCTCCAAAGTAGTAAGACGAGCAGCATAGTCAGGGGGTAATGATCGAAACGGCTGTAACGGAGAGGGTGCCTGACCATGGCACTGACATGGCCGAGCTCTCTCGAGCTCCTGTAGTCGCTGCTCGTGCGACTCATGCTGGTAAACAAAAGACATCAGTACATCCTCAATGGTGTGGCCCACATGGAACCTGTGGTATGGGTCAGTGGGTGGCATAGGGGAAAACGGAGCCCAAAGCAGTGGCTCGCGTGTGGGGTCAAAGGGTGCTACACCAAAAGGAGCAGTAATAGGTGGAACAAAAGGCATCTGTGGTAAGAAAGGCATGGGCATCGGTATATGCCCTGATGGGTGGGCTGAAGAGCCCTCTCCAGGCCCCGCTGGAGGTATGTACGTGGGAACCTGAAACGAAAAGTCAGCGTGTCTAGCGTCTGGAATCTGTGGGGGTAGTGGTGGGACGTCCTCATCAGCCGGGATCCACCCGTGCTGTGCCGGCTCGTCCGGTGGATCCATATGTGCCGCGAACGGTGCATGTCCGGGCTCTATGGGAACGGGATCAAGTAAAGGGGCTACAACAGGGTCAACGGGTGCCAAGTGCTCAAATGGTGGGTCAACAGGTACAGCAACAAGGGGTAGAGGATCAATGGGATCAATAGGGACATGATCGTCTGCAATCAAAGGAATACCTAGGTGGTGATCAACAGCAATAGGCTCAAGAGGTACATCAGCATGCATAGGGTCATGCTCTGGTAACGGGTCAAGAGCAGCTGCCTGCTCAGGAGCAATGGCAGGCTCAAAGTCATCAAATGCCATATCAAAGTCAAAGTCAGGATCGATCGGATCAAAAGGATCAATAGGATCAGCAGGATCCTCCATCATCTCGTCCATAGGGACAAACTCCAAATCGCGGTCAGGATCATAGTCTGGGGGAAACATAGGGTCTGAATCCCCCTCGTCGTCAGGATCATAAACAAGTCCAGGTACGGGAGCAACAGAAAGAGCCTGGTCCGAATCGGACCCATGGGAATAGTGCTGCACACTAAGAGTATGTGTCGGTGCAGAAGCCACAGACTCTGAGGAGTCCTGGGCTGGGGAATGTGCAGGTGCCTCCGCAACCGGAGCATCTGCAATCAGTAATGGGGCAACAGCAGGTAGGGCCTCGCCCTGAACGTCCTCCAAAGGCTCCGCCTCAAACAAGTCGACGTCGTCCTCGTCGCCGTCGAATGGTAACTCCTGAACAGGGTAAGAAGCGAGGGGTATGGGAGCAGGGATCACCGCTAGTGGCAAATCCCCGGCCGGAACATCAACAGGGAGCTCATCGTCGCCATCAGGTAGGGCGAATGGCTGGAAGTCGTCATCGTCTGTACTGGTAAAGTCTGACGTGTACACCTCGTGCTCCGAGGACTCTAAATCATCCGACACTATGGGTCTGGGTCCGGTGGTGCCTGAACCACCTGAATCTGACGAGTCCATGTATCTGTAACACAAACATAAGTATGCACAAACTGTCAATCACATAATCAGATAATCACATAAATCACCAAGTAAGCATTCAAATTATCCTCCTAGTCCCACTAGCCAACATTCCTAGTCCCACTAGTCAACACTTCTAGTCCCACTAGCCAACACTCCTAGTCCCACTAGTCAACACTTCTAGTCCCACTAGTCAACACTTCTAGTCCCACTAGACAACACTTCTAGTCCCACTAGTCAATACTTCTAGTCCCACTAGATCAACACTTCTAGTCCCACTAGACCAACACTCCTAGTCCCACTAGTCAACACTCCTAGTCCCACTAGACCAACACTCCTAGTCCCACTAGACCAAGCCTCAGCCTCCCGACTGGGCCTAAAATAATGAATAAAATGTGTTCAACATTTGTTTGTAAAAAGTTTTGGATTCTGGACTTAAGTGGTATGCAGAAAATGTTTTCGTGAGAGCCCTAGTGATCATAGTCTAGACTCGAGAATGAATCCTAGTTCGCTATGATCAGAGCTCTGATACCAAGCTGTCACACCCTGGCTTTGCGGAAGCGTGGTAAATTTTGGTGTGACTTCTTAATACCATAGCTAAATCATAACAAAGCTATATGAATTTAAAAACCATGCAAGTCATCATTGAGTTTAGAAATCAACATACATTACCATTGTTTAACGCGGACATACTCTAGTATCCATAACCTTGTTCAATAACATTACAACTTAAAATAAAACATAAACGTGATTTAGGGATTATGCCTTGTCCAGGAAAGAGGCACAACCCTAAACCCTGATGACTTCATGAAAGGTTGCAGCGGAAAACGTTCATACCGTGCCAGAATCCGTTAATTTCCTGAAATACATGTGAGTTGAAAAATCAACAATAATGTTGAGCGAGTTCATGTGTAAGTGAGTATGTAAAACACTTATGAGTATAAAAATAGTTGTGGTATGTAGCAGTTGTAAGAGGACTTGTGATCACCAATGGTTTGCAAGGCCACTGACATATGTGAAGTGCAAATAGGGAGACTCAAACCTAGCAGATTTCGCCACGGCAAAGTATGTGGACAAAGTCACCCCACGGTACGTTTCTAGTTTGTCCGGGGGCTGGGCTCGCTACACCCAGATAGATCTACCGCTCCTGTCCCTCGGTCCCTCCATGAGGACTAATGGCCCCATGTTGTTCCTATCCACTCACATGATCGTATAACACCTCCTTACGTTAAACATACCGTTGTAAAGTACTCGTAAATCATAGTAACATGTATTTCACCCCCGCAGTTAAGTAAACTGAAAACAGTTAGAGAAAAGGGGGACATGAACTCACAGTGGATGCGTAAACTCTATCAAGCGTCTCCTGGTACTGTAAGCTGTGCAATAACCTACAAGTGCTAAATCTATTAGACGGACGGCCGTGCTTTAGCTTTACAGTTTATGTTGGCGGGAAATAGTTAGACAACTATTTCGTGTTACATTTTGTATGTGCTTGATAGTTATTTTCCTTCCCAAGGATGGGGGATTTAATACATGTGCGTAATATTTTCCATCATTAAGTCTCACTTAACCTTCATATATATTCAACTCCAAAATATATGTATTTATCAAAAATACGTTGTTAAAGTACGCGTTCATAAATATTTCCGTAATTGTGTAAGTTACGTTTTAACATACGGGTGGTAATATAATTACCGGTGTAACTTATATATTTATGGCGAAAGCGTTTGTATTACTTTTGGAGTCGTTAACGTTTGTAAACATTATTTTTACTCTAAAAATAATATTTATGCGTTTCACAAAATAATCATAAACAGTGTGTGAAAATATATATTTATCACGTTAACATTTTGTGAAAATCCCACCTCCGAATATTTAGTAATTTAAGTCGTGGCGAAATTTATGTTTTGAAATCATGTCAAAAATGATTCTAACACTTGTAATGTGAACAAGTTTAAGTGTTAGGTTTTTGGGAAAATTTCGCCAGAGTTTCCTCTGTAACTGGAGGTGGCCACGCTTTCAAGCGTATCATTTTCTTTTAATAATCAAATCAATCAACTTCTTTATTCCGTCAAACAATTTCCGACACATCAAACTAGTCAATAAATATGTAAATTTGCATATTCGCATGAACTTGTAGTTTTTCCGAATCTATATTATAAATCCCATTTATATATGTAGATCTTTATATAAAGTACTTCCAATCTTGTAAAAAAAAAAAAACTCGTTTTTTTTTAGAGAATCCGTCTTTTACAACTTCTAGTTATTTTTCCCAAAAATAGTTATTTTTGTCGAAATATACGTCACACAAGTGTTTACACACTTGTGTGTTCTAAATATCGTTCTTAGCATTGTAAGATCCGTTCCTTTAAAATACATGGTTCTTAAATGTGTGGTCCTTTGAAGATACCACTTGCGGATACGTAGATCCGCTAGTTTTAAACACCCTTTTACCGGTTAAAACACTTTTACACAAGTAAAGTATTTCCTTACAAGTTCATGTCTCTAAAATGTGGTAGTGTTTTACTTTTAACCCTTGTATCTTTCAAAAACAAGCTTATGTGGTGATACGTGATTTAACAAAGTCGGGTTAAACGAAGATTCGAGCTACCACATTATAGATCGGGTCTAGATAAACACAAATTTCAAGTCCTACGACTTTTACACAAGACATGTGCTATTAACCTCCATTTTTATAGTTTTACTAGACTTTAATGCATCATCTTTTAACATAACGAGATTCAACCGACAAAAATCCTTTTATCCACTTTAGATATGTGTAAAAACAAGTTTTAAGTGATATACCTCTAGCTCGGGGCTAGGGAAGAATCGTGACGAAAAACGGGTGGATAAAAGCTAACAAACGAGGTCCTTCGCGTTCCACTTGCACCAAAGCTCCTAAAACGCGTCTTGTGAGGCTTGTATGGTCTTGGAATGCAAGGAAACAAAGTTGGAAATTTGATGGTGGGTGGGATGAGGTTCGGCCGAGAGTTGGGAGACAAGAGAGAATATTGATTTTTGTGGTGAAGTTTAGTGGTAAATATCTAAGTGCTTAGGGTATTATTTATAGAGAATTGTAGAGGTAATTATCCAAAGGTCTTAGTGTTAGTGGGATGTCCAACATAACACAATATTATAATGGATCAATGTACTAATGTGTTCCCCATTAGTTAGGGAACGGTTATGGTGGGGGGTTGGGTTAGTTCGATTGTAATTTGATTAGTTAGGGGTTTAGTTTAGGTTAATTAGGTTAGGTTAAGTGTCTAACCTTGTTAGTTGTATGTTGCGTATTATGACGGGTGTTAGGGTAATCAGGGACCCTAACTGGCTTAGAAAAAAAAAATAATAGTGAAAATATAAATATTTTCGTGTTCCGGGTAAAGTCCGGTTGTTCGGTTGGATAGTAATCCGTTAAAGTGTTACAAAAGCTTTAAAGTGTCGTTTTTGATACTTTTAGTGACACAGTTTAATTTCCAGCACTTTAGAAAGTGTCTAGTGATATTTTTCCCATATTTTAGCACTTTACTAATTAGCTAGAAGCTGGTTAAATTATTAAAGTGCTGTGTTTTGTACTTAAAGTACGTTTTAGGCGCATCCGTTCACTGTAACTTATCCCTAGAGACGCGGTTCTACAATACTTGTATTCCTACACTCTCCACTAGTGTAGTAACTTTCTCAGGCTCTTACAGGCCTTAGAGGCAGTGTCTGCCTGATGCTGGTTATATCAGCATGTCCACCGTGTATCCGTGTATTGTGCTACTGTGCGTTTAGTGCATCAAGTTTGTCACGAAGGTGCAATAAGCAAAATATAGTGTGACAGCAAGTAAAGTATGATGCAGTTATGTTCATGTATCAGTATAATAGTAGCAATTCATCAGCTAGTTCAATGTTGCACAGTAATCAAGCAGTAATTAATCAGTAATTAAGTTGTACGGATACCTGGTTTAGTGCGGGTTGTCACAGAATTTGACGGATCTGTCGGCGAGTTGTATGCTCATCTTTGTTGGGCTTGTTGTTCCTAGGCCGAGTCGTTTGAACATCGATGTGGGCATGAGGTTAATGCTAGCCCCAAGATCGGCTAATGCATTACGAACGGGGGTTCCCTAATCGAGCAAGGAATTGTGAAGCTTCCGGGGTCGATTTTCTTTTGTGGAAGTTTGTTGAGTACTAAGGCGGAGCATTCTTCGCCTAACTTAACTAATTGCAATGATTCAATTTTCCTTTTGTTAGTGAGGAAATCCCTCATGAATTTTGTATATTTAGGCATTTGGGTTAGGACCTCAATAAAAGGAATATTAACATGCAATTGTTTTAGTAAATTTTCGAACTTTGCGAATTGCTCATCGGTCTTTTGACGATTTAACCTACCGGGGTACAGAATTGGAGGAGTCTTGGTGGGCTCTAGATTTGGTGGAGAAGCCTTTTCTGGTTGAGGTGTGGGTGAAGTCGTGCTTTGGCTGAGTTGACTTCCTTCAACCAGTGGTAGCGGGACGTCCTCGGGACCCACGGTTCGGTTTCTTAATGTGATGAGGTGTACTTGTGCCTTTGGGTTGGTTTCGGTATTACTAGGTAACGCGCCTTGTGGTCTCTTGGAGAAATTTTAAGCTAGTTGATTTAATTGTTTTTCAACGTTTTGAATGCTCGCTTGTTGATTTCTAAAATTCGATTCCAATTGTTGAAATCGATCCGAGTTTTTCTTTTCGGTGTCGGAGATGAGGCGAGATATAGTATCTTCAAGCCTTTCTCGTCCACCTTGTTGTTGAGAAAAAATTTGTGGTTGTTGAAAGTTAGTTCGTTGGCTTTGTTGGTTACTACTATTGCCGGGATCTCTCCAACCAAGATTAGGGTGGTTACGCCATCCTTGGTTGTAGGTACCCGTTGGTGGACCCGACGGCCTAGGTCTGTTATCAATGTAGTTTACCGTTTCTGTTTGTTCATCTAATTCTTTCATACAACTCCAATTTTCATGTGACCCACCACACCCTTCACAAGCCATTACCGAGGCCGTTTTTGTCATTTCTAGCTTTTTGATTTTCGAAGAGAGGGCTTCGATTTGGGCTTGTAAAGAGGTGCTTTCATCAACCTTATGGGCGCCCGGGGCAATAGATTTATTACCTCGGGGAGTGTGCCATTGAAAATTGGTTTGAGCAATTTCCTCAATTTGATTATATATTTCATTTGGGCGACGATTACCTAAAAGCCCCCGGAGCTTGAATCAAGTGTTTGTCTTGTGTGTGGCAACAACCCATTGTAGAAAGTGGATACTTGTTGCCATACAGCTAGACCGTGATGAGGACACTTTCTTAGAAGCTCCTTGAACCTTTCCCAAGTTTCATATAAGGATTCCCCATCCTCTTGTGAGTATGTATTAATTTCAGTCATTAGTTTAGCCGTTTTAGCAGGAGGGAAATACTTATATAGAAACTTTTGGCTAGTTCATCCTAGGTGTTTACTGAGCCAACTGGGAGGGTGTTAAGCCAAGCCTTAGCTCGGTCTTTTAGTGAAAATGGAAACATCCTAAGGCGAATGGCGTCGTTTGATGCTCCATTGATCCGAAAAGTATCACATATTTCCAAGAAATTAGTAATATGTAGATGGGGATCCTCGTTCGCAAGCCCATGGAAGGTTGCGGAGTTTTGGAGCATTTGTATCAAATGCGGCCGAAGTTCGAAGTTGTTGGCTTCGACATTCGGTGCATTGATAGCGGCGCCGAGATTGCCTACAGTGGGCCGTAGGTAATCCATGAGGGTACGTTGGTCCGCCATTGGAAGTGGGTCCCCCGAAACTTTCTCTTGATTTTTAGCTTTAAGTCTTTTTCTGAGAAAGCGTTCGGGTTCTTCTAGAGGTTCTTTTATGTCTCTACTAGAACTGGAGCTCATGCACTGCGTAGGAGGTTCAAATGTGGCGCCTGGGTTCCAAGTCCTGCAATAAAAACAGAAAAGAACGTTGGTCAGAATGTTCACCACGGCCCCGTGCTCGGTGAACACGGCCCGTGGTCAGAGATACATTGATTGTTTTCTGGATCCCTGTTACTGGGAGTTTGACACGGCCCCGTGTTGCACCGACACGGCCCCGTGTTCAGCTCTCTGTAACTCAGAAAATAAAAACTGCCAGTGATGATGCTGGGCACGGCCCGTGTCCGACCAGGCACGGCCCGTGCTGAGCTCTGCAGGAACAGGAAAACTAAAAAAAATCCTAAAAAAAATGAAAAATAAGAAAAACGATTAGGCCGTTGATTCCTAACTTTCTTAAAATCCTTGTGTCCCCGGCAACGGCGCCAAAAACTTGATGCGTGTGAAGTGTTATATATATTAGGTGTATATTTTAAGCCCCTTTAACACTTATTTTTAGCCAAGTTTTAAATTTATAAAACACGATATTTCACTAACACTAAACACACATATGGGCAAGTGCACCCATCGTGAGCGTAGTATAGTGTTGGTAAGATACCGAGGTCGTCCAAGGACACAAGAGCTTTTAGTACCGGTTTATCCTCAACGTCTAATCGAAATAAAAAGGTTAGAAAAATGTTTTAAGCTAAGAAAAAAATAAAAACTAACTAAAATGCTGAAAATAAAATAAAAAGAAAGACAGATAGACAAGATGAATCAGTTGGTTCCGACTCGTATCTAGTGTAACCTTTGATTATTTCCGCACTTTTGCACATAATTAAGAGATTATCTTAGTTATTGTAGTAGGCCCCTCTTTTGAAGGTGACGTTACCCTCACCCCAGTAGTTTGAGTCAGCAAGGAAACAATCCTAAAAGGGTGGATTATTGGAAGATAATTAATTAAGTTATTAATGCAAATTATGGTAGGCCCCTCTTTTGGAGGTGACGTTACCCTCGACTAAGTAGTCTGAGTCAGCAGGGATACAGTCCTAAATAGCCGGGTTATAGTATTAATAGTAGTTAACTTATGAGGGGATCAAAGAGTTTGGACCCCCGCCATCCAATACCGTTAAGTATTGAAGGAGGTCCTACTAAATTTGACCCAGGTCCATTGCAGGACCTCTAAACGCTGAACAATGGCAAGACCTTTACCAAACCGTTCCCTTAACCCCCGACCAGGTAGCCAACATACCTCCATATAGACCGTGGAGATATGAATGGTGAAAATCTTTTATTTTATATAGACAGTGAAATAATGCCAAGACACCACAGACAAACGATAAGGAAAGATCACCTTCAACATAAGCAACTAGTTATTAAAGTCATTAATACAAAACCAAGTAAAAAGTGCAAAAGATTAGAAATAAAAAGTATTACACTAGACACTTTGTCTTCACCAAGTGATGTAAGAGACTTAGGCAAACATGGCCTTGATTGTCAAGAACTCTTACGATCAATCTTGGATCCCGAGACGACTCACACACTCTACGATGGACAATGGATGATGGTGGTGGATGATGGTGTTATGGTGGTCGTGGGTGGTGGGTGAAGTGTGAGAGAGGTGGTGTGCCAAGGGATGGTTTGAGCTTTAGCTAAGCACTTCTATTTATAGGCTGAACAGGAGCTCGGGCACGGCCCCGTGTCCACATCCTCTCTTTCTTCATTAAATCCAGCTTTGTCTTATTAGTTGACCACGCCCCTGTGTCCGCTGAGCACGACCCCGTGTGCAGAAGAATCTTTGTACTATGAAGATTTGCCTGGATTGTGCGAATCTTATAGTTGACCACGGTCCCGTGTCCGCTGAGCACGGCCCCGTGGTGGGCAATAGAAGTTTCTACCACTTGGTCTTTTCTGCTGACACTTGGGCACGCCCCCGTGCTGGCTGAGCACGGGGCGTGTTCAGGCTTCTGATATCTTGTTTTGCTTGGGAAGATGCTGTCGTGGGGTCGGGCATGTCACGTCTTGTTCCTTTTCTTGTATTTATGTTAGATTTTGATGTCTTTTTACTTCTTTTGTTAATTTAAGCTCATTTAATCCTGAAATTACAAAAGGAAGACAAAAGCACACTTTTTCCAACATTAGTACTAAAAAAGGGTTAGTTTTATGCCACAATTGATGAAATTTATATGTTGCATTTTGAACACATCAAAAAGCTCCTGAAAACACATGTGAAAATAGGTACGTCAGCATAAAAATGCCTGTGAGATACATAGGTTTTGTGAAAATAGGATTCATGACTTAAGTTTAAGAAAAAGTTGTTTAGTAAAAGTCAGTCATGAACCTTGTGAATTGTTTTGTTTTGTAAATCGTTTAAAAAGCGATAAGATCGAATGATTTGTATAATTAAAAGAATAATGTGTGGTTAAATGTATAACCAAGTAAAATGAGTTGTATAAAATAAGTTGTTTGTAAAGCAATGTTTTGTGAAAGATATGTTATTTATATAAAATGTTATATGTCTCAAATTGAAATGATTCAAATAACGCTACGATATGTAATAACATACAAACACTTATATATAGGAAGTACTAGCGGCGTATCCACCATGCTTGTATCCTATTACACACGCCTCGTTACTTAAATCACTTAAACAAACCATCAATGTATAAAGTCCATGTTTAAACCAATTGTCAAAAAGTCCTTGTATAAGCCATGTCAAATGTTTATAGTCCAAAAGTAGTCAAGTAATGTGTAACAAATGCTATGTATTGTAAGTAAAGTATCGTCACATAATCCAAATGTAGAAATGTACAAAACAAAGTATTTTGAATATATCAAAAAGTTATGTTTTGCAAAGTAATGCATGTTACATTGATACAAACATTTATGTGGTAAGTTAACGCATACATTCAAGCCTTGAGACAGTCGGATAACCCTTTCAGTCAAGGTTATCAAAAGAAATGTTTTCGGATTCAGTCATTCCTTACATCCAAACAAACCCGAGATGTCAGGAATGGGATTTGTCAAGTCCTATGGTACCAGTACTTACTACCGAGCGGCGTAGCTAATGTTAATGAACGTATATAAGTCTCGTTTGTGCAAACCAAATGTTATAGCAGTTGTATACATGTCATATGAAAACAATGTACTAAGTATGCTAAGTTAACATACAAAGCAGAAAAGTCATGTAAATCAATGTGCCAGCATGCTATCAGTCAACATACATAGCAGAAATGTAATGTAAAACAATGTACTAAGTATGCACACAATGGACATACATAGCATAAAATGTAATGTAAAACGATGTACTAAGTACGCACACAATGGGCATACATAGCATGAAATGTAATGAAATCATGTACTATAATGTACTAATGAGCATAACAAGTATATGATGTGAAAACAGGAAAGCACGAAAGTAACAAGTAGGCACATGTGTTTCACCCCAAAACAGTTTGGAAAACAGTAAAAGAGGGGTCTATGTACTCACTTGAGATTGCTCAGAAGTCCTAAGATAACCACCAAGCAATGCTAGAGATCTCGGAATCAAACGGCACCTAATATAGGTAACTATGTTAATAAACCGGACCTAGATCGGAAGATCGGATAGAATGAGGGCTCGTAAACGAACTTCGCATTGACCATAAACTGGTCAATGCAGAAAGTCAAACAAAGTTTGACTTTCGGACTCGAAAAGCAATAAAAGAACGAAGGAACACTTACAAAGGGTCCCCGAATGCTAATCTAGATCAAAATAGCTCAGGTATGAAACAAAGGTTTCAACTTAGAGCACATTAGATCAGATTCTTGTGAGGAAATGAGTGAAAATGTGATGGGTATTTATAGATTTCGGTTCACCGTTAGGATCGTTTCTTGGAGAAGAGGGAATGATCACATCCCTACACTTGTTGTAATGTTGTGGTGGCTCATTTTGCTTCCACCATTAGAGTTTGACACTTGGCATTGGCCTTTGGAGGGTTTAAGGGATGTTATCATGTGTTTAAATGGCTTTTTCTGATCAGAAGAGGCCTAGCGTGACGCCAAGGGGGCTAGGTGTCACGCTAGGGTCCCCCTGATCAGCAAACACTTTCAAATGTTCACCTTTCAGTCCCCGTTGCGTATTAAGGCCATTTTCGACATGTTTAAGCTCGTTAAATCATTTTCAAGGCTCCACAAGGATGCCTAAACATTGTGGACATGAAACATGCTCAAAAATATGCCGGATGTCCGTTCGTTTGGTCGTACGTTCGCGATGTTCGCTTAATTACGACGGAATGCTCATAAGCGCGAAAAACGATCTAAATTGCGTGACGAATGGATTTTTCTTATGCCAAACACTAAAATAAAAATATTTTAGTGCTTACATAAATTTTTGGATGTCCGGAGGTATTCAGAACGTAAGTTATGCCCGAAAATGTAACTTGTGCACTTTTTGACGCTTTTAGTCCCTGAATGACCCAAACGTTTATTTTAGCACACCGAACCCCTCAAAGCCTATTTCTAAGCTATATAAAGGATATTTAAGGTGTGTTTAACTTATGGTCATGTTCCGGAATGTTCGTTACAGTTCCAATTGGCATACTTTCGCAGTTTGTCAAGTTTAGTTCCTGTAAGCGAATTAACTTGTTTTTGCCATACCAAAGCCTTTGAAACTTATTTCTATGTTATGTAAAGGTTATTTAAGATATGTTAAGTATATGTTGATGTTCCGGAGTATTTTTCGCATTAAACTGATTACGTTTACGCACCAGTTTGCGTATAACTCTCCAAAAAGCGATATAGAGTTTGAAATTGAACAAAAGTTAAAACATGAAAAATGTAAAACATAACCAAACAAACATTGGGATCAAATAACATTGTTTTATTGATAACTGAACTGTTCACAATGATTACAAGCACAGATGTTACATCAGGCACTTCGGTGTTGTTCCGTCTAGTAAAGAACCACCCGATCCGGATAAATTCCTTGAAAATAGACAAAACTTCATAAACAACTTCTAGCCACGGGGTCGTGTCCAGGTGAGCACGCCCCCGTGTCCACCCAAAGATTCCCGTCTGACTTTTGGTCAGAATACGGACAAAAAGTGTCAGAATTTTGTCTGCACACGGGGCCGTATCCAGGCGACACGGGGCCGTGTTCAGCGTGCTGTCATTTTCTATAAATGCAGCAAGATTACTGCACTCTTGGACCCATTCCAAAGACAGAGATTTGGTGGGATCTTCACATATACCATACTATGTATATTCTAAAGAAGGTTCTCAACAACCATCTTGTCTTTTCTACTTTTGTCTATTGCCTTCTTCTTCATTTTTCCCTCAACAGCTCCATTAGAGCTTGAAATCACCATAGTTGCAAGCTTTATTGTGATATTTGTTAGATTTTTATTCAAGGAATCTTGTTAAAAATAAGTTTTACAACACTATTTTAAGTTATTTCTGCTTAAAAGTGCTTCAAAAGTCAGAAAAATAATTTAAAGCTCCAAGATTCCTTGTTCCAAAAATCTGTAGAGAGGTGAACACGGGGCCGTGTCCGAGGTATTGTTTCAATAAATTGAACTCGTTTCGGTTTTGTTTTCTTAGAATGGCGAGCAGAAATAGTGGAACATCTTCATCACACTCCAGGAACAACCGACAAGGGAGAAGGTCATCGGTAGAAGACTCTCTTGTAAACTACGTGTATGCATTGATGGAGGCTATCGATGAAATGATAGGAGTAGAGGAAGCTTTGGTCGACTGTATCAATCATTTGACGGCGGGGCTAGAAGGATGTCTCCGAGAAGTCAACCTTTTGCACCAAAGGTTGAATATTCTCGCTTATCCTCCTTTGGTACCAATCGTTACACAAAGGGCATGGAATGTGGTACCAGAAGTCATCATACCGGCCGAGTGGTACACCATGCACCCAGAACCCCCTCGAGACATATTACAAGGGGTCCTGGTTGGCGTCACTCCTCCTCCACAAGATGTTGTGGAAAATGAGCCCGCCTTCTTCCTCCCGAGAGAGATAGAAGAATGGCTCAACGACATCTAGGAGACACCCCTTGGTTCCGAGTTCTACGAAACCTTTAAATACTGGAAAGCTATTTCCGGGTTTTTGATTCCTACAATAAGGGTAGAACTCCTTAGGATGATTTCATGTATCACTTGACCTATCTATCTTAGGAACTTTTTAGTTTTCTATTTTTCTGCTTTATTTTAATTTTCTAGGACCCTATGTAATGTGTTATTTTCAAATGAATGATGGTTTCTAGTTATTAAATGGTGTTTGTATGATGTTGTAATGGGTAAAACACACTCGGGATGATGGAGGTTACTAAGGGAAACATGAACATACACCCCATGCACAAAAACAGAGCCTCCCGACAATTTTTCTTCATTACAGCAAGTTCAGCACGGGGCCGTGCTCGGCCAACACGCCCCGTGCCCAAAGATCTGCAGAAAATGTCCAGTTCAGGTAACTGGACACGGGGCCGTGTTCACTGAACACTCCCCCGTGCCCAGCTTTCTGTAAACTATGATACTGGCAATCTGAACACTGGGTCGTGCCCGGACACCACGGGGCCGTGTTCAGATGCCCAGTAACATAAGTTTTTGTTTTAAACACATTTTTACACATTCAATCAACCTAAAAACTTATTTTTGGGACACATTGAGGACAATGTGTAATTTAAGTGTGGGGGGGGGGGATGCTAAAACCTTGAATTTTGCAAGTCCGAATAACAAGCTTTACACAAAACTCTATTGGAACCGCTAATCACCCCAATTTTTTCAAAAACTTTTCGTTTTTTTACTTGTCTTGGTTTAACTTGGGAATAACAAGTTCTAAAAAGGTTATATTTTTACAAATTTACAACCGATAGCATCGTGATAAAAAGAACCAACAAAAGAAAATTATGAAACGGCATGACAAATCTAGTTAAAATTTGATTATATATACTTGATCACATTAAAAACTCATTCCCACAAAAAGTGAGTTTTGAGCCTTTATTGAGCATACAAATACACATCTTTAAATCAAATGCTCATTTTTCGTTTCTTGTGTGAATAGCCGCTTGGTTTCTTACGACTCTAGAACTTGCCATGACGATACATTCCCGGTCCTTACCAACTTAAACCCAAGTAAGTAAATGATGGAGGCGTTAGGACTAACCCTTTTTCTTTCAATACCATTATTTTTCATTTTTTTACCACCTACCCAAAATCCCCCTAGTTAACCCCATTGAGCCTAAACCTTTTCATTTCTAAACCCACAAAACAAACACCCTTCACCCACCAAAAACCTTTTTATTTTTAACCCTTTATTTTAGTAAAAAGCTCGGTCTTCATGTGACATTCCTTATGAAAAAAATGAAGTCTAGCAATAAACAAACAAGTTCCTCAAAAGAAACTTTGTTTGAAAATTCTTTTTTTGAATAAAAGTCACAAAAACGAAAAGTTTTACGACGACCGACGCTTTTTACGCTTTTAGCCCTATCTACTAACCACTAACCCAAAACCACCTACCTTTAACCCAAGCCTAACCCTTCCCCAAGTCCTCTTGATATTTACAAAGGTATATAGTTAAAAAGGAGGAGCATTGATTGCTTGGCAAGCATATGGTAGAAGTAAGTTCCATGCCGGTCTCGAGTGTTTCACAAAAATACACCTTCAGCCGAGTGTTGAGTGATCTCCCGTGAGGTATGTGAACTTGTATATAAATGGAATTTTAAAGAGGCATGTTATGCCCAAATAAGTAATTTATCTTATGAAACGTTCTAAATAAATCATAACGAATAGGATTGTAAATAACATAAAAATAAGGCCAAATAAAGATCTTGGATTCCCGACACTCAAGACAAGCCCAAAACTTCTCTTCTACCCATTCCATTTGGGCGTGTAAGCCACATTATAAAGAGTTTTGCTTGAGGACAAGCAAAGATTCAAGTTTGGGGGTATTTGATGTGTGTAAAATGCAACATATAAATTACATCAAATGAGGCAT
Source organism: Helianthus tuberosus (assembly GCA_030545235.1). Taxonomy (NCBI): domain Eukaryota; kingdom Viridiplantae; phylum Streptophyta; class Magnoliopsida; order Asterales; family Asteraceae; genus Helianthus; species Helianthus tuberosus. The sequence goes on from CM060416.1 coordinate 91,529,864, forward strand.
AAAACTAACCCTTTTTTAGTACTAATGTTGGAAAAAGTGTGCTTTTGTCTTCCTTTTGTATTTTCAGGTGAAATGAGCGTAAATGAACAAAAGAAGCAAAAATGCAGCCAAATCTAACATAATTACAAGAAAAGGAATAAACGTGGCATGCCCGACCCCTCGACAACATCTTCCCAAGCAAAAACAAAGGGAACAGAAGGCTGAACATTGCCCCGTGCCCAGCGGACACGGGGGCGTGGTCAGGTGTCTGCAGAAAGGACAAAAGCATAGAAACCTCTATTTCCCGACACGGGGGCGTGCCCAGCTCAACACGGCCGTGTTCAACACTAAGATTCGCATAATCCAAGCAAATCTTGATAGTACAGATACGCTTCTGCACACGGGGCCATGCCCAGCGGACACGGGGGCGTGTGGAGCTAATCCAGACAAATTGCAATTAATGAAGAAAGAGAAAGTGGATGGACACGGGGTCGTGCCCAATGGACACGGGGCCGTGTCCGGGCTTCTGTGCAGGCTATAAATAGGGGTGCTTGGTTCACTTCAAAGGCATCCCTTGGCAAACCACCTCTCTCCCACTTCACCCACACTCCACCACCATCACAACCCACATCCACCACCATCATCCATCATCCATCATAGAGTGTGTATAGTAGTCTCGGGATCCAAGATTGATAGTAAGAGTTCTTGACAATCAAAGGCCATGTTTGCCTAAGTCTCTTGCATCACTTGGTGAAGACAAGTATTTAGTGTAATACTTTTGTTTTTTAATCTTTTCACACTTTTTACTTGGTTTTGTATTAATGACTTTAATAACTAGTTTCTTATTTTGAAGGTGAAACTTCCTTATCATTTGTTCGTGGTGTTTTACCGTTATTTTACTGTCTATATAAAATAAAAGATTTACACCATTCATATCTCTACGGTCTATATAGAGATATGTTGGCTACCTGGTCGGGGGTTAAGGGAATGGTTTGGTAAGGTTCTTGCGTTGTTCAGTGTATAGATCCTGCAAGGACCTGGGTAAAGCTTACTAGGACCTCCTTCAATACCCACTGGTATTGGATGGCAGGGGTGCGAATGGCTTGATCCCCTCATATTTAAACTACTATTAGTACACTAAAGACGAGTCGGATCCAAGTGATTCATCTTGTTTATCTGTTTTTATTTTTATTTTATTTTTCAGCATTTTTAGTTTTTATTTTCATGTTTGAAACTTTTTCTAAACTTTTGATTTGATTAGACGTTGAGGATAAACCGGTACTAAAAGCTCTTGTGTCCTTGGACGACCTCGGTATCTTACCAACGCTATACTACGCTCACGATGGGTGCACTTGCCCATATGTGTGTTTAGTGTTAGTAAAATATCGTGTTTTATAAATTTAAAACTTGACTAAAGTGTTAAAAAGAGCATAAAATATAAATATAAAAATTTATAACACACCGCACACATCACAACCCTCATGTGTCAGATTTTGATTATACATGAGAGCATGTTTCTAACATCTGTGATTGTAGGAACCCCAGCTACAAGGATGAAGAAGGTGGCGAGTAATGTAGTGAAGAAACGAGTCTTTGAATTGTTTACACCTTTCAATGGTATGTAAACTTTTTTTTTCCTTTACATTTTCGTTTCTATAATTGATACCGTTTAACAATAGTGTTTAATATCTTTAATGTGTTGAATATATTTCGACCCGTTTTGTCTTATGTTTTTATATTTTGACCGGGTTAATTTTTATTAGCTATATTGTGACCCATTAAAGCATATGGAAAATCAGCAAGTTGTTTAGATTGTTCACAATAACCCCAGATCAGTAAAGTTTATTTTTACAACAATGGTAGTATGACACTATGAGGGATTGGTTTGAACACAGTTTAGAGTAACATTTTTTTTTGTTTTGAGATTTGGCATAATTAGCACGTTAAATATGGTGAGAAAATTATATTAGTTCAGTCATAGTCTGATTTTAGAATAAGATAACACCTTGGTGAACTTTGGACTCCTTTAACTAGTTTATTTTTAGCAATTCTTTTACATATTTGTGATGATATAGATTTGGTAGTGATCTATTTGGTAGCTTCTATCATCTATGATGTTTTATGCATTAATAAAACACTTTGGCATGTTGCTAGGCATATGTAGTCCGCTGCTGCTTTAGCTGTTGAATTATGCATATGGAGTGTAGTTGCTGATTTTTACAGAAGGTCGTCTGAGCCGTACAATGAATATGGCAGGTCACAACCTACATCTGATGTGCTTTCAAAAGGTACCTGGTAGTTGAGGAACATTACTATCTTTTTCTCTTATAGAATCTTTATAATATTTATGCGCCTAGCTAAGGATCAAATATTATTATTTAGAGGGAAAGAAAAAGGCGACGGATGAACGCCTAGATATGGCTGGTGTAAAGGACATGTAAAATTGATATTGTTGGAAGATCCTGCTAGCAAAGAGAGAAATCTTATTGGCAATAAATAAGAATGCTAATGTACAAGTGTTTAATGTAGTTATGAAAGTGAGAATCGAAGTGGGTAAAAATCAATGTATTCAAGTTTGTTTGATAAAACAGGCAACATTCGATTCAGGAGTTGGGAGCCTAAGGTAATTTATTCCTTTTTTCTTGCTTCTTATGCGTTTGTTCCTTCCTATGTGTTTTAACATATAAACAAAGAGGATTTTGTTCCTTCCTATGGCTGGTGTATTTTGATGTTTTGTTCTTACTCCTTATGTGTTTTAAATGCTTTTTTTGTTTTGTATTTGTTAGGATGACTGGCAGAAGGAGAAAATGGACTTTAGCCAACGCATGAGCCGCATTTCGACATTACCAAGGACCAATGTAAAAGAGTCAAGCAAGCTTTGGAGCTAGAATTTTAGGATAAGTGTAAATATCTAGCTCTCATGTTTTAATAGGTTCGTCTAGCATGGAGCTTAAACAAGTAGCTGATAAGCCAACCATAGATAAAAAGGTTGAAGCTTATGTTAAGGTTTTTAGGACTCTAAATGATGCTAGACAACGTACTGGAAAAAGATGTTGATTGAGTATATCAAGCCCTTACTCGATTTTTGTGATCAAGTGTTATTTTGTAAAAGAATATTTACCAGACACAAGACACAAACCTGTTTACATAATATTTACCTGCTACAAAGATTTAGATAATATATTCCGACTATTTTGTATATATAATTCAAAGGTTTAATTAATTCAAGAATTTAAAACCACCCTTTCTTCGTATTTAGGAAAGTATTTTTAATCACAAAATGTATCACATGGTATATTATCATTTATTGAGTCTCAACCGAATTCTTAGGTATAAGATTGAATGTATTGTTTCAACAGTATTGTCTAATTTGTTGAAAGATTTAGATGGTTCAAAATTTTGAAAAAGTAAATTATTTGAACTAATATCGTATAATTAATTTCAAGATTTAATTCATTTCAAAAATTTAAACCATCATTTCAGTGGATCGAATTGGGCTTATTATGTTTCCTATATAAGACCCAATTTCCTTTTCTTATATAAAATACTTTACTAATCTATATACTATAGTCAATTATTTGTTACAATCTTTTTTATATTTGGGTTCTTAATTAAAATTTTGGCGCTTAAATAGTGTTAAGAAAAAACTTACTACGAACTCTAACTTCCTATAGTCATAGAAGATTGCTTCCATACCTGATGCGTTTTATCTTATTGGACACAAAATTAGCAGTGTTGTTGGACAAACAATGCATCAATGCAAGGGCACTTGAGTCAGCAATTGTAACAATCCTAAATAAACCGACACCCTCGAATATTTTCCGACACCTCAATATATTTTAAAATATCCCAATATGTCCGAAAATACACCCCATACGAGAAAACGGACCCCGAATACCCTAAATAGTATTAAAAATAATTAAAAATTGAATTTTTAAGTTGAGGCGGGCCGCGTAAGCTCCACCCCAACCTTCACGCGGGCCGCGTGAACTTAAAAGGTGGCGTAGCCCGGTGCGGCCACGTGGCCCAACACCCGGCGAACCTACCTGATGACCCGGATCACCTACGCATTGACCTGGGGTCAACGCGGGCCGCGACAAGGTCAAGATCATCACCTATATATAGAAGCCATCGGATCTTCAGTCGAACTCGCTCACAACTATTTCCTTTCTCTAAATTCTGAATAGTAGGCTTTATAGTCGGGTATTATACCCCCCCTAAATAGCGAAGTTCTGCTCCGTTGTAAGTATTATAACCCCTGGATACGTATTAGATACGCTGCCCGATTGATCTAGGGTTCTATAACGGCTGTCGTGGTTCTGCCCGACGTAGTCGTTGGAATGCCGTCTCGGGGAGGGTATTACTAATGTTAAAATGGGTTGTTATACTAACGCGTGTGCATTTGTGTAAATTTTAGATTATCACCAAGAAATCCTTACGGAAAATCTAAAACAGCAATGTGAGTTGATCCACTTTTTGTTAACTGTTTTTACAAAACCTCACACGACTAATTATATATTAAACAGTTATTGAGTATTTGTAAGAATACAATTATCATGAGTATGTTGGGGTTTTGTATACAAAATTTGTTATCACCTGGTCAAGGAGTAACATTTCCACAAGTCGGGTTCGACAGTACCATGGATGTTAATTGTGATGTCTTGGAAACAAATATAATTGCGGGATCGCCCTCAATACTGTACAATGGGATTTTTATTTAAACTTAATTAAACTGGGATTCACTCACCAGTATTTCCCACTGACAAATGTTTTTAAAACGCGTTTCAGGTAACAAAATGTGAAAGCCAAATAGAAGCCAGCTGGACAGCACTGGAGGCTTGGAAAAGTGGCAATAAAGTTACCTAAAACTAAAATAGATGTTTTTAATAAATAAAATAAGATTTATTCCTATGAAAACGTGTGTACTATGAACTTGGGTTTTAACCCATTTGTTTAATGTTATAAAAATGTGGTATTTTACTCTGATCCAATATTTCCTAACTACGGTCCTGATGAAAATTTCCGCTGCCAAATTAGACAATACGAGATACCACCGAAACTGGTTCGCGGCCGCCCGTTCCCGGGGATGTGGGATCGGGGGGGGGGGGGTTGCGACAGAAGGTGGTATCAGAGCTAAGCCACTGATTCAGCCACAGAAGTGTTCTGCTGACATCAAAATTCAATCTGTTAGGAAATAAATTATAGAAATACGTGCATAAATGTATTTATTGTTATGTGTTATTTGACTATTTGTTAGTTTACAGTATGAGCGACCAAGGACCATCTGACGCGTACCGTCAATTGTCTGGTTCGCCTAGAAGCGAAGACACCTCCTCTTCTCAACCTGCCCTCTCGGGGTACTCTGCTGATACGGAAGAAGGAATCTTTGTGTTTAAGGCTCAGTCAGAAGAGCCATTTCCTCAGAAAAAGAGGGGATAGTTCAGTAGAGGGGCACACGAGCGTAGAAAACGTACGAAAAAGTTACAAGACCAGAGAGCACTAGTAGCAGCCAAGAGAGAGACAGATGCCTATGCCCAGGATATGATCAATAGGGGTATAGCCAACATCCACATCCTAGCAACCACTGCAGCTGACCCTAATCTGGAGCAAATAATAGCACCCCAACCATAACCACAAATCCCTGACCAACCGATGGAGATAGAAAACCCTGAAAACCAAGTAGAGATGCATGACTTCAATCCGGAGGAAACACCTAGGGTACCAGCACCAAACCCCCTAGACCCAAATTACGACCCCTGGTGGGACGACAATAGGGACTATATGCAACGTTACCCGATACATGAAGACATACCCATGCCAAACGTAGGAGCCTACCTAGGTTTGGATCCTTTAGATCCCTATTTCCACAATGAATACATTAGGGAGATTTTAGAAGATCCTTACCAATTCCAGGCACCTATACCCCCATACCATGAACCCGCACCCCAGATTCCAAACCCAATCCTAGAACCTGCACCCCAATGAGTGCAGAAAACGTACAAGAACTTAGGACATTTGGTGAGGAAATTTTAGAGAGTAGTGAACGAATGAGACAGGTGGGAGAGCGACTCGTCTGGAAGTATGACGAGCGCAATATGGATTTCTGGATGAATCCATATCCGTAGATGTGATGCTAGTAGAATGGTAATAGTAATAATAATAATAAAATATGTGTGTATGGATGCCTACTATTATTAGTGTAATTTTTTTTTCTTTCAGTCGGTATTGTAATTTTTATTTCAGTACTAGTGTGTAATAGACGCATAGTATATGAATAGAGTAAAGTAGCAATGATCGACGCTTTTGGCTAAAATGCGTGTCATGTGATTGACTATATTAAATATTATTTTGTGATATTAATACGGGGTAAATGTTTAAAATTCAGATGGCCTACGAAGGAAATCAAGGAAATCTGAATAACGATAACCAGAGTAACATTAACTTGGTTAATGAGAATCCAAGCGTCAATAACAATGGAAACCAAGTGGATAATAGTGCCATCCAACACATAGTGGCACAAGGAATTATAGATGCAATGCCATTTATTATTCAAACAGTTCAGGAAGCGAATAATAAAAGTAAACATAGCAGTAAGCGACCAACTGAACCAGAACACAGCGTGAACAACGGCTCTGTACTTCAAGCGCCCATTCCTAAAAGAAGAAGAACCATGCCTTATGGTTGTTCTTACAAAGAATTCTGGTCCTGCAAACCAATAGATTTCTCAGGCAATGAAGAACCTATTGCAGCTCTACGCTGGATAGAAAAGACTGAGGCTGTTCTGAAAATAAGTAAATGTGCGGAAGTGGATAAAATAATGTTTGCTTCTAATCTGTTTAAGAACTCAGCCTTAGAATGGTGGAACACTATCCTCCAGTCAAGAGGAAGTGATAGGGTATACAATATGGAATGGGAAGAATTTAGGAATATGGTAGAAAGGAAATTCTGCCCTCCTAATGAAAAAGAACAAATAGCAAACAAATTCCTAAATCTTAGGATGAATGGAGTAGATAGTAAGGGGTACATAAAGTTATTCTTCGAATATGCTAGAATAGTACCAACCCTTGCATCACCTGAACCAGTGTTAATCTCCCGTTACATATGGGGATTAATTGGAGAGATTAGGCATGTAGTCAAGGCAGCTAGACCTCAAACTATAGAAGAAGCTGTAGAATTAACAAACACCTTGACTGACGAATTAGTACGTGTAACACCCCGAAAACGGGTTTGGTAATCAAACCACGTTAATAATAATGAACGGGTAAAATACCGTTAATGGTAAAATTAACCGGGTGAATATAAGGATTTAAATAAATAATTTAATATTAATTAAAAAGGGGTATAAATACTTTGAGAAAACAAAGTATATAAAAGGCCCGAGTTAACGGGACCTAAAATAAAACGGATAAGTAACAACCCAAAAATATATGGGTTTTATATACATATTAAATAGCGGTTAGGAACAAGATAAAAATTAACTAGGAAATTAATAACTTAGTTAATTACAAGTCTTGTAGATGTGAGAAACCTTGGTTAAAACATGATATATGCAACAAGGGTAAACTAGAGGGGCCAAAAAGGGAAAGTTAGAAACTAAATGTTATTAAAATTAAAACACTACACACACATTATGTGTGTGTGCGTGTAATCGACCAGAGGAAAGGAAGGAGGGAGCCAAACCCTAAATTGACAAGAATCATCAAATTGAAGCTTGATTCAAGGCCAAAATCGATGCATGAACATGAATTAATGATCACCCAACCTAGGGGATCATAAGGTATGTAAAAACTTGATGATTCATGAAGTTGCAAAATTTGAGTTAGCATCATAATTCGTGAATTATGTAAGTATTAGAGGAGCTATGGCTAAATTAGTGATGAATACATGCTTAGGAACTAAACCCTAAGTGAAAATCATATATATGATGCTATGACTTGAATGATTTGGTGATTACCTATGTGTGTGCTAAGTGGGTTTTATGACAATATGATGAACACACGAATTAGAGTGTTAAATTGATGAATATTGATGATTATGATATAAGTTCTAGATGTAGTTCACGAACACTAGACATAGAGGTTTGATTTTAGATGAAAATCTTGGTAAAAATAACTAGTTATGAACTAGTTGGTAAACATGTAAGATTATGCACATTAGGTGTTTGTCAAAATGCCTAAATAAGAACCAAAGTGTTGAAATTTAAAGTGAAACGCGCATTAGAATGATATAACAAATTATGCGTAATATGAAGCAATAGGGGTTCTAAACATCATGTTGATTTAGACTAACTATGTAAAATCATGTGGTTAAAAGTAGTTAACTTTTGATAAGTTGAACAAATAAATGATGAAGTTGAATAGTAGATTCAACATAGAATTCGTAAGATGGAATAGTCGTATGTGATAATGACTAGTCTAACCGTCTTACGATTATGATTATAGTTTGACGCTTGACAAGCTAGGTGGAGGCTTGGAAAAGAAGCGGGTCAAACGAATCAAGTGTGGAGGAAAAGCGTGTTTCGGATGCGAGGTAAGTATAGCTTACACTAGTCTTAAATTGTGGAATATTCTCTTCTCATATAAATTACGAATGAGATAACTAAACAATTGAAATATGATGTTCCGTCGTGTAGTCGTACGGAACAAGATATTCAAAGATGAAAGAAACCATAATAATGGTTAAAAAGAAGTAAATCGATAATTCGGTCATATTATGACGAAAGGAAAAATGAACTTTTAATGGTTACCTTTTATGGTAAGCCAAAACAAATAATAAGGGCAAAACAGTAATTTAGTCACACGTTGACAATAACCATTAGTTTCAAAAAGACGCTTTTCCGCGTAAGACATAAAGAGTCGAAAGTGGTAATAAACGGTTTATAAGTAAAATGACCGTACGGTGTTAAATGGAACGAGTCATGTAGATGAGATGATAATAAATATCATCTCGCATAGATAAACGGTCAATTCGGCTAAACGGGTCAAAAAGGTGTAGACATCACCTTTAGACAATATCGACTAATGATTCTTTTGTCGAGTTATATGCTTACAAGAATAGATATCCAATGTATACTCGCATCGTTCTTAATTAGCGATTGTAAAGCAAGGTATTAAAACCGGGTAATAAGTTGATCCGAGCCAGGTATGTATTATAGATCAACTCATCATTTAGAACTTGAAGTTCTATGAGAGTTAGGCAAGTAAAAAGGACATTCGGTTACCTTAAAAGGTAAATCGAAGGATTTAAATTATAGACATAGTGTTTTGAAAACAAGATTTGGTTAAAAATGAGATTTTGGGCGTGCATGGCTTAAGCAAGCCCTTCGTCGTAAAAGAAGGGTTAAAAACGACCAAAACGCCCTTGCAAGCAAAATTAAGCAAACTACCCTTAGAGTAGCTTGAAAACGAGTTTTTTATAATTAAGTCAATACTTAGAATAAGTATAAAAGCGAAAGATGTAAATCCTTGGTCAAAAGACTCTATATGAGTCTTTGCCGTAAAATGATAATTCGAGGGGTAAAACTCGGATTAAATAGATCGCCACTTTAAACCCATCACAAATATAGATGTGATGGAAGATCATTTGATAAATAATGTGGATATAAGATGCTAGAAATAAATGAGTGTGAATTATGCGTAAAAGTGCTTAAATGTCCCTAACGGGTCAAAATAAGCACTTGAGTATAAGCGGGTTTAAAATGCGTAGGAAACCCGTAGTTTGAGCCAAATATGATAGACAATATAGAAATTAGGAGATTCACGAGAATTTGGGATCAAACAAATAAGTTTGTTTGATAAATTCATGAATTGGTCAAAATGGGTAAATTCTAATTTAAGCCAAAAGCTTAAAACTCTATAAATTTGTTAATCCGAATGCCGGATTTTAACTCCATATAATGGAGGATCAAATTACAATCACGAAGGAAGAAACGGCAGGTCAAACGGACAAACGGATCAAAAGTTATGAAGGTTTCCGTTTTTGAAAACGGCAAACTTGGAAAATCCTGCAGAGGCCACCGTAAGTTACGGTAGCTACCGTAACTTACGGTAGCCTTTAAGTCTTTACGCCAGACATCCCCTATTTTACGGTGGAATATTTGACATTCAGGGGCTACCGTAAATTACGGTAGCCACCGTAATTTACGGTGGACCCTGCAATGTAATGTCTTTTAATCAGTTTCGTTTTCCGGACTCGTTTAGACGCGTTTAAAACCCCGTATGACTAAAGTATTTCATGTTTATGAAATGTAGGTACATTTAGAATGCCGGAAGACGATCAAGCTCATCGAAGAACCGAACACGATATAGATTCATGCTTCCGCACTTGGTCACGTTGTAAATTTTTAAACGACGAATTCGTTCACGTTATGTTGAATGACTTATGATTGTAAAAATTTTAATAAACCCATATTTTTATAGTATGTGTAGTCTTAACTACACACCTAATTGTTGGTAATTACATATAAAACCGTTAAATAACAACTAGGGTGTTACAAGTTGGTAATCAGAGCTCAAGGTTGTTGACAAATGTGTTCGGTTCAAGGCTTGATCGCAAATCCGTTAAGTACATGTATATCAATGGTTTAGTATGATTAAAGTGTTGAGAACAACACATATTGTTATCGTGTAATACACGTTACACCAATAAAATCGATATAGAATAGATATAGTCAACGAAATTACACGCGTTGATGCGTATAGTAGAAAAGCCTCGTATTATAATACGGGCACCCATTAATGCCGAAATTACTAACTATTGTAAACGTTTTAGATTGAAAGACACTCGCATATGAAGATAGCGAGGGTTTAACAAGTCGTGGATTTGACAGAGGAACGGTCCAAAGTACGACAAATAGAGCACGCTCACCAAGGACCTAAATCACGCAACGATTGCGAATAAGTTAATGGCAAGGAGAGCCTGTTAGAGCAAGCATTATCAGGTGCACGTTTTAAATTATTGCATAAATAGTAATATGCAACAAATACGTAGAGATTGAAGGTTGCATATGTAGATTGAAAACTTGGAAAAAAACCTGAATAGAAAACCTATCCGGGATATTGTTTCCAAGAAAAACAAATAGAGGCATTACTTACATGGGGTGTAATGTGAAAATTATAAAAAGGTCATGTATACCAGGTGTTGATCGCTTACTCTGGCCAAGTAAGTAGTGAACACATGGTACCATGAACTTCTTATGATGGACACATTTATGTCCGATGTAGTAAGGGTGGGGTGAATGGGACTAACTTAAATGGTACCCAAATGAATCAAATAAGAAAGATGTTTGATAGTAAACGTAAATGTAAGTCGGAAGACGGAAGCGTAGTACGTTAGTATAACGAGCCCAAGGGAAGGGATAATAATCAAGTAAATGAAAATACAAACCGACCACTAAGAATGCTAAGGCATAGAGGATAAAGTTGACCATCAAAAGTGGTGAAACTCACACGAACAAATTAAACGGGTTAGGGAAAACGTAATATTGGAAAGGATAATGAGCCCGGTAATGGGACAAGATTGAGTATAAATATAGGCACAAACCGAATAAAGGAAAGCGCAAGATATTAATGAACCCATGTATGGTCGGAATTAAATATGAAATGATTGCAGACACGAATCACAGTTGGAGTGAACGAAATTTTGATGCGAAAACAAATGATTTTCGAACATAAAAAGGATGATCTACGGGATCATTATAACCTTCGGGTTATAAACAGTGTAATGGTCTACGGGACTAAAATGACCAGTGTAATGGTCTACGGGACTAAAATGACCCACGGGTCATGAATAAAAAGGAAAAGGATCATAAAGGCAACGCCCTAAAGAGGTGAAAGCCTAAAGAAATAGCCTACGAGGCTAAGTGAAAGAACCTACGGGTTACTTAGATAAGCGAGGGAACCAGTAGAGAATCCCCGCGTAAAACAAGGACTGCAAAAAGGATAAATGTCAAGTTGTCAAATTTTTGACATAAATATATATATATATATATATATATATATAAAACGTTAAACTAAAATTCAGTTTTAGTAAAAAACAACGTTTTATCAAACATATATAGTATGAGATGATTGGGAAATAAACCTAAAACATGACGTGACGCGATCACAGTTAGGAAAGTTATGTGAAATAAAATCACATAGTAGCCCGAGAGATGGGTATAAAGTAACTGGACTAATAAGTCTGGTCAGTGAGACCGGTTAAGGTCAATATTTAAATTAAGAAAGTGTTTAACACGCTATTTATATTAAGATTAGCGTGAGATAAACATAGTTGATAAGCGTGATGACCACGTGGCCAATTGGTTACTCAGTCAATTAAAATAATAAAGGTAAATGAGTATGAAACGAAAGTAACGGTCCATGAGGCCTTACTAACGAAGAGCATTAATCGCCTATACAAGGCGATCATAAGATAACATAAACAAAGTGTCGGAAGTCACATCGAGCAAAAGCACGATTGAAGGGTAAAGCTTTAAGGTATGAGGTTATACGCATATGTTTTGTAACCTAAAAGATATTACCATACTATTATGGTAATACTAACAAATGGTTAAAGTATGAATAACGCTCGAAGGATTATTCAGACCAAATGCATTAGGTACAAATCGAATGCACTACATAGAAAGGTTTCGGGGACGAAACCTCTTTAAGGGGGGTAGACTTGTAACACCCCGAAAACGGGTTTGGTAATCAAACCACGTTAATAATAATGAACGGGTAAAATACCGTTAATGGTAAAATTAACCGGGTGAATATAAGGATTTAAATAAATAATTTAATATTAATTAAAAAGGGGTATAAATACTTTGAGAAAACAAAGTATACAAAAGGCCCGAGTTAACGGGACCTAAAATAAAACGGATAAGTAACAACCCAAAAATATATGGGTTTTATACACATATTAAATAGCGGTTAGGAACAAGATAAAAATTAACTAGGAAATCAATAACCTAGTTAATTACAAGTCTTGTAGATGTGAGAAACCTTGGTTAAAACATGATGTATGCAACAAGGGTAAACTAGAGGGGCCAAAAAGGGAAAGTTAGAAACTAAATGTTATTAAAATTAAAACACTACACACACATTATGTGTGTGTGCGTGTAATCGACTAGAGGAAAGGACGGAGGGAGCCGAACCCTAAATTGACAAGAATCATCAAATTGAAGTTTGATTCAAGGCCAAAATCGATGCATGAACATGAATTAATGATCACCCAACCTAGGGGATCATAAGGTATGTAAAAACTTGATGATTCATGAAGTTGCAAAATTTGAGTTAGCATCATAATTCGTGAATTATGTAAGTATTAGAGGAGCTATGGCTAAATTAGTGATGAATACATGCTTAGGAACTAAACCCTAAGTGAAAATCATATATATGATGCTATGACTTGAATGATTTGGTGATTACCTAGTTAATTACAAGTCGTGTAGTCATACGGAACAAGATATTCAAAGATGAAAGAAACCATAATAATGGTTAAAAAGAAGTAAATCGATAATTCGGTCATATTATGATGAAAGGAAAAATGAACTTTTAATGGTTACCTTTTATGGTAAGCCAAAACAAATAATAAGGGCAAAACAGTAATTTAGTCACACGTTGACAATAACCATTAGTTTCAAAAAGACGCTTTTCCGCGTAAGACATAAAGAGTCGAAAGTGGTAATAAACGGTTTATAAGTAAAATGACCGTACGGTGTTAAACGGAACGAGTCATGTAGATGAGATGATAATAAATATCATCTCGCATAGATAAACGGTCAATTCGGCCAAACGGGGTCAAAAAGGTGTAGACATCACCTTTTGACAATATCGACTAATGATTCTTTTGTCGAGTTATATGCTTACAGGAATAGATATCCAATGGATACTCGCATCGTTTTTAATTAGCGATTATAAAGCAAGGTATTAAAACCGGGTAATAAGTTTATCCGAGCCAGGTATGTATTATAGATCAACTCATCATTTAGAACTTGAAGTTCTATGAGAGTTAGGCAAGTAAAAAGGACATTCGGTTACCTTAAAAGGTAAATCGAAGGATTTAAATTATAGACATAGTGTTTTGAAAACAAGATTTGGTTAAAAATGAGATTTTGGGCGTGCATGGCTTAAGCAAGCCCTTCGTCGTAAAAGAAGGGTTAAAAATGACCAAAACGCCCTTGCAAGCAAAATTAAGCAAACTACCCTTAGAGTCTCTTGAAAATGAGTTTTTTATAATTAAGTCAATACTTAGAATAAGTATAAAAGCGAAAGATGTAAATCCTTGGTCAAAAGACTCTATATGAGTCTTTGCCGTAAAATGATAATCCGAGGGGTAAAACTCGGATTAAATAGATCGCCACTTTAAACCCATCACAAATATAGATGTGATGGAAGATCATTTGATAAATAATGTGGATATAAGATGCTAGAAATAAATGAGTGTGAATTATGCGTAAAAGTGCTTAAATGTCCCTAACGGGTCAAAATAAGCACTTGAGTATAAGCGGGTTTAAAATGCGTAGGAAACCCGTAGTTTGAGCCAAATATGATAGACAATATAGAAATTAGGAGATTCACGAGAATTTGGGATCAAACAAATAAGTTTGTTTGATAAATTCATGAATGGGTCAAAATGGGTAAATTCTAATTTAAGCCAAAAGCTTAAAACTCTATAAATTTGTTAATCCGAATGCCGGATTTTAACTCCATATAATGGAGGATCAAATTACAATCACGTAGGAAGAAACGGTAGGTCAAACGGACAAACGGATCAAAAGTTATGAAGGTTTTCGTTTTTGAAAACGGCAAACTTGGAAAATCCTGCAGAGGCCACCGTAAGTTACGGTAGCTACCGTAACTTATGGTAGCCTTTAAGTCTTTACGCCAGACATCCCCTGTTTTACGGTGGAAGATTTAACATTCAGGGGCTACCATAAATTACGGTAGCCACCGTAATTTACGGTGGACCCTGCAATGTAATGTATTTTAATCAGTTTCGTTTTCCGGACTTGTTTAGACGCGTTTAAAACCCCTTATGACTAAAGTATTTCATGTTTACGAAATGTAGGTACAATTAGAATGCCGAAAGACGATCAAGCTCATCGAAGAACCGAACACGATATAGATTCATGCTTCCGCACTTGGTCACGTTGTAAATTTTTAAACGACGAATTCGTTCACGTTATGTTGAATGACTTATGATTGTAAAAGTTTTAATAAACCCATATTTTTATAGTATGTGTAGTCTTAACTACACACCTAATTGTTGGTAATTACATATAAAACCGTTAAATAGCAACTAGGGTGTTACAGTACGTACAAGAGAAGAAGACCAGAGGAGAAACCTAGCACAGAGGCTTACCCAAGGATTTCGTTCTGGGAATTACAATCGTAGGAATATGGGTTCTACCTCTGCACCATTCTGCAAGGTTTGCAAGAAAAAGCATTCGGGAAGATGCCCCACCCTTTGCAATTTCTGCAAGATGCCAGGACACAAGGAAGAAGATTGCCGGAAGAAATCCAGTAATGGACTGTGCTTCAATTGTGGAGAAAAACGTCATACAGGCCAAATTGCCCGAAATTGACTCCAGTTGTAAACAACAACAGGAACACTAAAAATGCTAGAGCATTTGTTCTGACTGCAGATGAAGCCAAGATGATTCCAGACGTGATAGCTGGTACGTTTTTAGTAAATGATGTTTTTGCTAAAGTATTATTTGACTCTGGTGCAAACCAAAGTTTTATTAATACTTCGTTTTGCAAACTTCTAAATCAATCATTAACTAAACTACCACAAGAATGTCTAGTAGAGACAGCTAATGGAGAAACAGTTAGGATTTCTGAAATCTTGCAGGGAGCAAGAATAGAGTTTTTAAAGCAAAAGTTTGTGGCAAACCTTTATCCCATGAATCTGGGAGGATTTGATGTTGTATTAGGAATGGATTGGTTAATAGCTAACAAAGACAATATTCTATGTGATCAAAAGTCAATCCAAGTAAATTCACCAAAAGGTGAAAAGATCACAATTAAAGGAGATAAACCATCTAGATCCACAAAATTCATCTCTGTGATGAAAACTGCAAGCTATATAAGAAAAGGATCCATCGTGTATTTGATTTCTATAATCACTAACACTAAAGGAAAAGAATTAAAAGACATTCCAGTAGTGTCTCAATTTTCAGATGTATTTCCAGAAGAATTGACAGGACTACCACCAGATAGAGAAGTCGAATTCAGAATCCATCTGCTGCCAGGAACAGCACCGATTGCCAAAGCACCTTACCGTTTGGCACCCGCTGAAATGCAGGAGTTAAAAAACCAATTAGACGAATTACTGGAAAAAGGATTCATACAACCAAGTCCGTCGCCATGGGGAGTGCCGATACTGTTCGTTAAAAAGAAGGACGGATCAATGCGTATGTGCATTGACTACCGTGAATTGAACAACGTCACAATTAAGAATCGGTATCCATTACCGATAATCGATGACCTGTTCGATCAACTGCAAGGAGCACGATTTTTCTCTAAAATCGATTTAAGCTCTGGATATCATCAATTAAAGGTACAGGAAGAGGACATTCCTAAGACCGCTTTTAGAACAAGGTATGGACATTATGAATTTACTGTCATGCCATTTGATTTAACCAATGCCCCAGCCGCATTTATGGACATGATGAACCGAATATGTAAGCCATATTTAGATAAATTCATAATTGTTTTCATTGATGATATTCTAATTTACTCTAAGATTAAGGAGGATCATGCAAATCATTTGCACGCACTTTTAAGTTTATTAAGAAAGGAAAAACTTTACTCTAAGTTTTCAAAGTGCGATTTTTGGTTAGAACAAGTACAGTTTTTGGGACACTTAGTTAACCATGAAGGAATTCATGTGGATCCCACAAAGATCGAGGCGATAACTAAATGGAAAACCCCTGAGTCACCAACTGAGGTTAGAAGTTTCTTAGGATTGGCCAGTTATTATAGAAGATTTATTCGAGATTTCTCTAGAATAGCCATTCCTTTAACTAAGTTAACCTGTAAATCCATTAAGTTTGAATGGGACCAAAACAAGAAGAAGCTTTTAGAATTCTTAAGCAAAGATTAACTAATACACCCATACTAGCATTACCAGAAGGAACGGAAGACTTTGTAGTCTATTGTGACGCTTCTAAGTTAGGTTATCGATGTGTATTAATGCAACGCCAAAAGGTTATAGCTTACGCATCTAGACAACTTAAGAATCATGAAGAGAATTATTCAACCCATGATCTAGAACTAGGAGCAATAATTTTTGCTTTAAAAATTTGGAGACATTACCTTTATGGTAGTAAGTTTACCATATTCACTGATCATAAGAGTTTAAGGAATGTTTTCGAGCAGAAGGAGTTGAATATGAGACAAAGACGATGGATGGAATTGCTTAGTGATTATGATTGTGATATCCAGTATCATGAAGGAAAAGTAAATGTAGTCGCTGATGCTTTAAGTCGAAAATATCACGAAAAGCCAAAAAGGGTACGTTCTCTTAAATTAAATCTGCAAGTAGATTTAAATAATCAGATAAGAGAAGCACAAGAAACAGTCATCAAGGATGATACTAAAAAATTAAAAGGGATGATTAAGGAATTAGAACAAGGAACAGATGGAATTTGGAGATTCCATGAAAAGAGAATGTGGATACCTAAATCAGGAAACCTACGTCATCATATATTAGAAGAAGCCCATAAATCTAAATATACGATGCACCCAGGAAATGATAAAATGTACCAGGATTTAAGGAAAAATTTCTGGTGGATAGGAATGAAGAAGGACATAGCAGCCTATGTTTCTAAATGTTTAACTTGTTCACAAGTTAAAGCTGAACATCAGAAACCCTCATGTTTGTTACAACAGCTAGAAATGCCAGTGTGGAAATGGGAATTAATAACAATGGATTTTGTTACTAAATTACCCAAAACAAGGAAAGGTAATGATACAATCTGGGTGATTGTAGATAGACCAACTAAGTCAGCTCACTTCCTACCAATGAAGGAAACTTTCAGTATGGAACAGCTAGCTAAATTGTATGTAAATGAAATTGTTTCATTACATGGAATTCCTTTATCAATTGTTTCTGATAGAGATAGCCGCTTTACCTCTCATTTTTGGTCAAGTTTCTAAAAAGCAATGGGAACCAAGTTAAATCTAAGCACAACTTATCATCCTCAAACGGACGGACAAAGCGAAAGGACAATTCAGACAATGGAGGACATGCTTAGAGCTTGTGTAATTGATTTCGGAGGTAATTGGGATGATCACTTACCTTTAATAGAATTTTCTTATAATAATAGTTATCACACAAGTGTCAATGCTGCACCATTCGAAGCACTTTATGGACGAATGTGCCGAACCCCAGTCTGTTGGGCAGAAATTAGGGAAAAGCAACTATCTGGACCTGAGATAGTACAGGAGACAACCAACAAGATTATTCAAGTCAAGGGACGACTGAAAGCAGCACGTGATCGACAAAAGAGCTACGCTGATAACTGACGCAAATCATTGGAATTTCAAGTAGGAGATAAAGTACTATTGAAGGTCTCTCCTTGGAAAGGAGTGGTAAGATTCATCAAACGGGGAAAGCTAAGTCCCAGGTATATTGGACCTTTTGAAATTATTAGAAGAATAGGACCTGTAGCCTATCAGCTACAACTGCCAGAGGAAATGGCAAGAATACATGATGTGTTCCATGTATCTAATCTCAAGAAATGCCTAGCTGATGAATCGCTAATGGTACCTCTTAAGGATATAGAGGTAAATGAACAACTCAAATTTGTAGAAAGGCCTCTACAAATTGAAGACAGGAAAGTCAAGAATCTCAAGCATAAGAGATTAGTTCTGGTCAAAGTGAAGTGGGACTCCAAAAGAGGACCTGAGTACACATGGGAGCTTGAATCAGAGATGCAAAGGAAATATCCACACTTGTTCCAGTAGATCTCGAGGACGAGCTCTAAAACAAGGTGGGGAGGATGTAACAATCCTAAATAAACCGACACCCTCGAATATTTTCCGACACCTCAATATATTTTAAAATATCCCAATATGTCCCAAAATACACCCCATACGAGAAAACGAACCCCGAATACCCTAAATAGTATTAAAAATAATTAAAATTGAATTTTTAAGTTGAGGCAGGCCGCGTAAGCTCCACCCCAACCTTCACGCGGGCCGCGTGAACTTAAAAGGTGGCGCAGCCCGGTGCGGCCACGTGGCCCAACACCCGGTGAACCTACCTGATGACCCGGATCACCTACGCATTGACCTGGGGTCAACGCGGGCCGCGTAGGCCCTGCTCTTGTTTTACGCGGGACGCGACAAGGTCAAGATCAGCACCTATATATAGAAGCCATCAGATCTGCAGTCGAACTCGCTCACAACTATTTCCTTTCTCTAAATTTTGAATAGTAGGCTTTATAGTCGGGTATTATACCCCCTAAATAGCGAAGTTCTGCTCCGTTGTAAGTATTATAACCCCTGGATACGTATTAGATACGCTGCCCGATTGATCTAGGGTTCCGTAACGGCTTCGTGGTTCTGCCCGACGTAGTCGTTGGAATGCCATCTCGGGGAGGGTATTACTAATGTTAAAATGGGTTATTATACTAACGCGTGTGCATTTGTGTAAATTTTAGATTATCACCAGAAAATCCTTATGGAAAATCTAAAACAGCAATGTGAGTTGATCCGCTTTTTGTTAACTGTTTTTTTACAAAACCTCACACGATTAATTATATATTAAACAATTATTGAGTATTTGTAAGAATACAATTATCATGAGTATGTTGGGGTTTTGTATTCAAAATTTGTTACCACCTGGTCAAGGAGTAACATTTCCACAAGTCGGCTTCGACAGTACCATGGATGTTAATTGTGATGTCTTGGAAACAAATATAATTGCGGGATCGCCCTCAATACTGTACAATGGGATTTTTATTTAAACTTGATTAAACTGGGATTCACTCACCAGTATTTCCCACTGACAAATGTTTTTAAAACGCGTTTCAGGTAACAAAATGTGAAAGCCAAATAGAAGCCTGCTGGACAGCACTGGAGGCTTGGAAAAGTTGCAATAAAGTTACCTAAAAATAAAATAGATGTTTTTAATAAATAAAATAGGATTTATTCCTATGAAAACGTGTGTACTATGAACTTGGGTTTTAACCCATTTGTTTAATGTTATAAAAATGTGGTATTTTACTCTGATCCAATATTTCCTAACTACGGTCCTGAAGAAAATTTCCGCTGCCAAATTAGACAATACGAGATACCACCGAAACTGGCTCGCGGCCGCCCGTTTCCGGTGATGTGGGATCAGGGGGGGGGGTTGCGACAGCAATATTGCTATTGGACAAATAGATTGGGATTACTATAGATATATTTTTAATTGATTGCATTATTTATAGCCTTTGCTTATTTCACTTCACTTGTGTGATCTACATTTGGTTATGAGTTCATATGCTTTCATTATTCGCTTTTAGATCTGGGTCAAAATTACCAAGTAGTTTTCAATTGAAAAATTCTTTTCAAACCAAATAACGTATTTCCTTCATTTACTTATCTTTTCGGTTTTGTTAGATCTATAGTACGATAGTTCGTTGTATTTTAATATTCAACTTCAGATTTCCCTAATAAGTCTATGCGTACTGTTTCTTTATGATCAGTGTAAACGTAGTTTTTTTCTAAGAATAAGAAACATATCATTTCTCAACACCGCGAAATTCGCCGGTATTATCACTAGTATATATATATATATATAGAAACGGGTTCAGGAGAGAACGGTTAAAAGTGTGAGAACGGTGAGAACGGATCCTGGCCCAACACGTGGCAGGGGGGGCTAATTGTTATGCGGGGGTACGATTGTCCTTTTATACGTTCCCTCCTTATTCGCGTTATAAATCTCTTTCAAATTAAAACTCCAAAAGATTATTGTTAGCTGTTACCTCCTTTGCAAGCTTTCTCAAATCTATGGCGTTTAACCTGGATTTTCTTCCACAAAGTAAAATTCGTTGGCGTTTTGTATTTTTGTTCCAGCAAATCATGCAACAGATATGGCGTTTTGTTCTTTTATCATTGTTTCATTGTTTTTTTTTGTATTAGTATTTTTATAATGTGTTGTATGATTTTCAATAGCGTTATTCAATTATGCAATTTAATCGCGTTTTAATTGTTATTTAAACAATTACTAAGAACTGACAATTGGAGTTTTCAATATTAATTTTAATTGTCGTTTACGTTCTAGTATATTTCTTATGTTTTTACGATCATTGGCGTTTTACATCTATTTGATTAGTTTTGAATTTTATTTAGTAATATTTTTTAACATCAGTTATTACTATTTTGTTAATTTGTGTAAACATCAGTTTTGTTAATTATGGCGTTTTCATTATGATGTTATATTTTGTTAATTATTTATGTTGTTAAGTGTTTTTAATTATTCATCTCATGGCTTTTTTATCATGTCGTTTTTAAATATGTGTTTATTATGTCTTGTTTATTATTCAATTAATGGTGTTTTAATACATAATGTTATTATGAGACGTCACTGTGTTTTTCTTATTTTTCTGTTCCTCACTGTGTTTTCTCAAACGAAGTTTCTTCCTCGAGTCAAAGGCTTTGCCCCAAAACTGGATTACCATTTATCATTCCTAACGTCAGTGAAGAAATAAAGACCACAATGGACATGGTATTCTCAAGCCTCGATGATTGTTATTCAATGTATGTTAAGTATGCCAAGGAGTGTGGGTTTTCAGTCAGGAAAGGGACTACAAAGACAAACTCTAAAGGTGTCTTACATATTAAGTATTACTTGTGTACGAGATCTGGGTTATACAAGGACAAAAAGGTTGATACGTTGGACCCCAATCAAAAGGAGCGAGTAGCGTGATCCAACTTTTCAAAGATGACTGATTGTGGTGCACTGTTATGTGTACTTTTTGAGGTTGGATCATGAAAGGTGTATAAGTTTGTCGAGGAGCACAATCATGAACTTGTTGAACGTCCTGATAAGCATTTTCTTCCAACTGAACGACACCTCACTCAGCTCCAGAAGCATGTTATACACAGCATGTCTAAGCTGAATTTGGGTCCCGTCAAGGCGTTTAATGTTATAAAGACTTGTTTTGGCGGTTTTGAAGACGTGGGTGTAAGTAAAGTTGAATTTAAGAACTATAAGAGGCAAATTAACTTGTTTATAGGGGAATATGACGCCGATATGGTTGTGAGACTTTTAAATGAAAAAAAAACATTCCCAGCCTAATTTCTCGTATGATTACATCATAGACGAAGAGTATCGTTTGAAGGGACTTTTTTGGTGTGATGATCTATAACACCTCGAAAATTCACGTCCTATGAAGTGTTGACACGTGTCATATGTTTGAACGTGTGAAAGAATGTTTTGAAAGGACTGAAATTGACAAACATGAAAAGTATATGAAAATACGAGTTCTAAATGTCAACAGTGAATAAATATAGGGTACATTAACCCTACATGATGTTTATATCACCAAACGAATGAATCATGGATCATACGAAGCTAAAAGTGAGAGATTACAAACTACAGGGGTCAAACGTGTCAACATGTTTAAGTTATACCTCTGAGTGACCTTTTGACAAACCTGAAGCTTTGCAATGGTTAATTATGCTCACTAGAATGCACAATTAAAATTTCATAAAGTTTCGTTATCGTATGAGAAAGTTATGATCAAATTCGTATGTGAGGGGTTAAAGCGTCAACGTTGAAAGTTTGGACCTTTCGGGTGACAATAAAGTTAACCGGGGACTAAACAAAGTGGGTAAATTTCTTAAAGCCCTTATAGGTCAATTTAGAGGATTCAAAGTGCAAGAAAATAAGTTAATTGACCTTTTGGAGGACCAAGAGCCAAGGATGCAAACTGAAAAAGAGATGTTTGGCC
Source organism: Helianthus tuberosus (assembly GCA_030545235.1). Lineage (NCBI taxonomy): Eukaryota > Viridiplantae > Streptophyta > Magnoliopsida > Asterales > Asteraceae > Helianthus > Helianthus tuberosus. The sequence goes on from CM060416.1 coordinate 91,552,776, forward strand.
CTGATGACATGCTTGCGCACCTCAACACCCACACTCTTGCGGTGCGCAAGGCATGCCCAGATACAGCAAGTTGGCTGTTGGCTATTTTAAACGTTGTAACTGATCTTTAAACGATTTTCCTCATCTTGGTTGGCCCCTAAACAACCCCTAAACACTAGGGACACTTGTTATTAAGTTGTGGTCAGTAGTAGACTTATTTGTCAACACATTGTGGTGATTAAATCCACTATAAAAGGGCCATGAGTTGCAACTTTGCAATCACACCTTCATCTGCATTTTTGGATCACTTCTGGAGCTCAAGTCTTCTCTCAAGTGATCACTAATCAAGCTTAGGACTTCAGTAAGTTTACCTAACCCTTCTTAATTAAGTTTTAGCTTAGTATTAGCTTAAAAGTCAAACCGTCGTAATTAGCGGTTGACTTTAAGATTAATCACTAATGGTCCAGTGATTAGTCGAATCAAAAGTAGTTATAAGTTGGTAATTATGTGGGTAATAAACCCTCAAAAGGGTTCCCCCTGATTCCCACTCTAACTAGGTCAAATGTCGGGTCAAACTTGTATTCAAAAAGTCAACAGAATGTGTAAATTACAATTTATGCATAATTAGCAATGTAGAACACATACAACCTGTTTGATCATTAATATAACTTGGTAATTAGTGTAAGAACATGTCTAAACATGTTCAACCCGACAATTTACTTTTTAGACCCGGTTCGGAACTGAAAGTCGCATAGTTTGACTTATACTTTGACTTTCAGTTCTGACCCGTTATGGTATGTTTTAGAAATACCTTAGAGCTTCATTTGGACCAGGTTACATGCTAGTATAACCCTCTGTGATTATACACCATGGTTCATTAGTTAACCAATTAATACGCATGATTCCGTTAATTGCCCATATGTTGACCATTATGCCCTTTTCACCTTAAAATGTGATTTTTGAAAAGGTAAAAGAGTATAAACCTTAATTACTGATATATAAACTTGTATGCAAAGTTTGACATCAGTTTGAGGTGTAGATTGAGAGTTATGCTCATTAGCGTAATTAAGAAGCTTTATGTTAACAAAACGGCGTAATTAGCGTATAGCCTAGTTAAGCCTACTTTTTGATATCAAACTTATTACCCACTGATGTAATATATTATTTTGGGATTTTTGAAGATTTTTAATTAATTTTAGGCTGAGCATAACTTATAGTCGTAGGCTTAATCCGGTAATTGTCGGTTTTGCCCTTACGGGCTACAAAATGAGTTTTACATATCTAAACGACTCCAAACATTTTCCTACTGATTCTAAATGATTAATAAATTATTTTAAGCCTTCTGGAATTATAAAAATATCAGATTTCTAAATAGAACCCGGAAACGGCTTCTAATCGCCTTATTAAGCGTTTTTAACGCATAGTATGTACTAAAACTATTTTAAACATACAAAGGGTGATACCTACTGATATTTGAGGTAAATTATAATATTTTAACAGTAAGAAAAAGTTGTTTAACTCAGACTTCAGTTTTGAGCTTTACGGCTTATGTGAAATTACCAAAATGCCCCTACGGTGCATAGTTTGGTTAGAATTGATAAATTTCACATATATACTTTACCCCACTGTTACAACTTAGTAAACTAATTATTTTGGCTGATTATATCAGACCTGTAACTCAGGTTAATACTTAGACTCTTTTACAACATTGTAAATGACCAAACTACCCTTACGAGGCATAGTTTGTGTTTAAATACGATTCGGGCGTAATGAAAGACATCTTACTGATGTCACAACATAATTGAGGCATATTAACTTAGGAAACCTGTAAATGGCTCTCATGATTACCCGTAACGCCTCTTACGCGTTCGGTTCGGCTTATGTAACTAGTTTACATAAATTAGCCGAAACGGGTCAAACCTTATCGGTTTTATCTCAAAATCCAGAGTGTGTATGAAATACCCACATAAAGCAAGTCTCCGAACTTGTCGGGTCTAAATCACATTCTATCCGATCTTCGCTTAATAGTGCGTATGAGCCGTACCATTGAAACTAACCGGTCTAAGCTAAGGCTTAATTAAAGACCCGTTAGAAATCTAATAGGTTATTATAAACCTTCGTTCCAGATTAGGAGCCCAGTAAAAGTACTTGCATTTACTGTATTGGATTTATACTTTGCTCAGGTAAATACTCTTAACTTATTTTCCCTATACGGGCTTGGGATACGGTACTATAAAAGTACCGCTTGGTCGGGTATATAGTCATTTAAATCGGATTGTGATTAATGTATTTACATAACCCGCTTTATTCTGTATTATTTGATGTATGGCCCTTGGGGGTTAAATGACCATGTCCCGGATATCCTTGGCATCATTTTACGAAATGGCCACGACCTAAGCACGGGGTGTAGGCGTACACCTGACAGATGCATTATGTAAAAACTGGTAATCCACTAAAGGAATCAACCTTGTGGGCACTATACCTGTGGCGTGTCAGTTAACTTAAACCGGCTCTTCTAACCGGTGCTAATGGACGGCAAATAAGTAAAACTGTATACAAGATTATCTACAAATAATTGTCCCAAGTTATAAAGATATTTTGTGCCGAAGTGCATTCAAATCAATTTACAAACTCTTTTCAAAACGAGTCAGTTGAGTTGTATTTACCAGTGTAAACTGACGTATTTTCCAAAAAGGTTAAGTGCAGGTGCTAGACGAAATAGGCTGGCCACTCCAGGCATCATTACTCAAGTCTCGCAAGCTTTAGATGTCAAAGTCAGTTGAACTATTGTTTCTATTTTATTTTTGATCCGCCTGTGGATCTTTTACTTTCCGTTGTAATACTGGATATTACTTATATTCGGATTGTAATATATTTCTCTTTTGCTTCCGCTATGCATTTATATAATTGTGTTGTTTGACTATTAAGTTGCCAACCACGTCACGATACTCCCCACCGGGCCCACCGGTGACACATGGAAAGTAGGGGTGTGACAGATTGGTATCAGAGCCAACACTGAGTGAATTAAACACTAGCCTTTTGTGTTTAATCTTAGTTACACAATTGCACATTCTTGAGTCTAGACAAGAACATAGGACAAATTCAAATTCGTTTTATTTTGTCCTTATTTGATTCCTTTGTTATTTTTCTGATTAGCCTTTGCATGGGCAAGTCATTTTATTAGGAGTCCCATTTAGGGCAACCCTATACTTATTAAACTTTAAAGGAACGATTATATTTAAAAATATCATTCCTATATTATAAGATCTACCATTATGATAAAATGGCAAAATCTAAAAAGGACGAGACCTAGCCGTACGTCACATTAAGACAGGGCCAAGATGGTAGTTCCACAATTAGATTCAGATCCTTGTTAACAGTTCAATGTAGAAAGATTGTTCTGCGTTAAATATTAAAAAGAATCTTAAAGGTAAAACCTAGCCTAAATGTCACTGCAGACAAGGCCAAGATGGTAGAACTTATTCAAGAGATTCAAAACCTTTGTTAAATAACTGAAAGCATATTATCATGCTTGACAAAGCGTGATACGATAAAAATCACATAAGTCATTTTTAATTGGGTTATCCTAAATTCCCTTATTTATATAATTATCCCTTATGGATGAAGTGCCCACGGGCTATAATTAACGTCCTCTGAGACTAAAGATAGTGGTAGCCTACAACTCCCTGTCAAGAAAAGGTAATGAACTTTGATTCAAACCTTAATGCCTCGAATCTCTGAAATCATGGCTTATAAATTAAACTTGTCTACGTGACTAGGCCTTTTGTGCTATTATTAACTTATAATTTTGGATTGTGATAAAGATCCTGAACAATTATATATTTAGCAAATTAACTAAAATGTGTATTAAAAGCATGGTTAATAAATCGTTTAAGAACGATAGTACTGTAAGGGCTTCTAAATAAACCTTGCCCTTATTTTTCTTTTGTAGCAACTAAGACTACATGGCTGACTCTGACGAGATAAACAGTCATCCTTTGGAAAACCGCGATGATAATGATAGGATTAATATAACCAAAGGAGAGCTTCATTCACTGATTGATACAGCTGTATCTAAAGCTGTAGAAGAACAATTTAAGGAGTACAGTGGGACGCATAGTCGAGCGTCATCTATACCCCACTCTAAGTCTGTTCCTAAAACTCATTCAGAGCCTCATAACAAGCCGCCCTCTAAGAAAGAGGAGCCAAAGAAGGATGATGATCGTCATTCATCAAACGAACACAGTGTTCCATCCAAGAAGATAGCATTCGATAATGAACCACGTACCAAGTCTTGTACCTATAAGTACTTTGTTTCCTGTAAACCCCGAGATTTCACTGGGGAGAAAGGAGCAGTAGATTGTATGACCTGGTTGGATGAAATGGACACGGTGGTGGACATCAGGGGTTGTGCTGAAAGGGATGTAGTAAAGTATGTATCCCAATCGTTCAAAGGAGAGGCACTAGCGTGGTGGAGGTCTCTCATTCAAGCTGCTGGGAAGATCCCGCTCTACAACATGTCATGGGAGCAGTTTGTTACCCTCATTATGGAAAACTATTGCCCTCAACATGAGGTCGAAGGAATTGAATCTGATTTCTTATCATTGGTGATGACAAACTTAGATTGTCAAGCTTACCTCACCAGTTTCAATACCCTGTCCAGACTGGTTCCTTACCTTGTAACAACAGAGCCCAAGCGAATTGCTCGCTTCATTGGGGGTTTAGCCCCAGAAATCAAAGCCAGTGTTAAGGCTTCAAGACCTGCTACGTTTAGGTCAGCAGTTGATCTCTCTTTATCCCTTACTTTAGATGCGGTCAGGTTGAGATCGCTAAAGAAATCTGAAGAAAGTAAGAGGAAGCGTGAGGATGAAAACTCACGAGGGTCAGAGAAGAAGCACAAGGGAAACACTGATTCTAAGAAGTTTGGGTCTGGAAGGAACAGTCAGCGAACAGAGGAAAAGCCAAAGTGCACGACTTGCCAGAAACGCCACTTTGGAAAGTGCAGACTTGAGTCCAATTCTAAGTCAGGAGCACCTGCATGTGGGATATGCAAGTCTAAAGAGCAGAAGTCGATAGAGTGCAAGAAGATAAGAGATGCCACATGCTCCAACTGCAATGAGAAAGGGCACATTAAGACCAACTGCCCTAAGTATGCCAAGAAGCCTGAAGAGGTCAAGAAGACCAATGCAAGAGTCTTCGAATGGATGTCAAAGAAGCGGTTCTAGATGACAATGTGATTATTGGTACTTTCCTTGTAAATGATGTCTATGCTAGAGTGCTTTTTGATTCAGGCGCTGATAAGTCTTTCGTTGATAATAAGTTTTGTGAACTGCTGAAATTACCTGTCAAAACCTTAAGTGTGAATTATGAGGTGGAGTTAGCAGATGGCACACTAGAAACCGTCTCCACTGTTTTAGATGGATGTGTTATATCCATTAAGAACCACTCTTTTCCTCTGTCTCTACTTCCCTTTAAGTTGGCCGGTTTTGACATAGTTCTGGGTATGGACTGGTTATCTCATAACCAGGCCCAAATCGTCTGCAATAGAAAGCAGGTGGTGATTAAGACTCCGTCTGGTGAATCACTTACCATTCGGGGAGACACCCAGTATGGGCTGCCTGAGCAAGTGACTATACTCAAGGCTTCAAAATGTTTAAAGAAGGGTTGTGTCATCTACATGGCACAAGTGATTATTGATGAGCCTAAACCAAAGATAGAAGACATCCCTGTCATTTCTGAATACCCAGAAGTTTTTCCTGAAGAACTACCTGGTTTGCCACCAGATAGATAAGTCGAATTCAGAATTGATATCGTCCCCGGAGCAGCTCCAGTTGCTAGAGCACCTTATAGGTTGGCGCCCACGGAAATGAAGGAATTAAGAACACAACTGGATGAATTGCTAGCTAAAGGGTTCATAAAACCTAGTTCGTCTACTTGGGGAGCGCCAGTCCTGTTTGTCAAGAAGAAGGACGGATCGATGCGTTTGTGCATCGATTATCGTGAACTTAATAAGGTCACAATAAAGAATAGGTATCCTTTGCCTAGAATCGACGATTTGTTCGATCAATTGCAAGGAGCAAGTTATTTCTCGAAGATTGACTTGAGGTCAGGCTACCATCAACTGAAGGTTAGAGATGAAGACATGCACAAAACAGCATTTAGGACTCGTTATGGCCACTACGAGTTCCTAGTGATGCCTTTTGGGCTCACCAATGCACCTGCCGCATTCATGGATCTCATGAATCGCGTATCCAAGCCTTACTTAGATAAATTCGTCATCGTTTTCATCGACGACATTCTTATCTATTCGAAGAACCAAGCTGACCAGGAGAAACACCTTCGATGTATTCTCAAACTCCTACATCATGAGAAGCTCTATGCCAAATTCTTTAAGTGTGAATTTTGGCTATGAGAAGTCCAATTTCTTGGACATGTGGTCAGTGAGCGTGGTATCCAGGTGGATCCTGCTAAAGTTGAAGCAGTAATGAACTGGCAAGAGCCAAAGACGCCTACAGAGATTCGTAGCTTCCTAGGATTGGCAGGATATTACAGGCGTTTCATCGAAAATTTTTCAAGGATTGCTGCGCCCCTAACTTCTTTGACCAAGAAGAAAGTAAAGTTCACTTGGGGCCCTAAACAGCAAGAATCCTTTGACATCCTAAAGCAGAAGTTGAGCAACGCTCCAGTACTGACATTGCCAGATGGAATAGAAGATTTTGTGGTTTACTGCGATGCATCGCACACTAGCATGGGGTGTGTGCTTATGCAGAAAGGCAAAGTTATTGCCTATGCATCACGATAGTTAAAAGTGCATGAAAAGAATTACACCACCCACGACTTGGAGTTGGGTGCCGTTGTATTCGCACTAAAACTGTGGAGGCATTATCTATATGGTATTAAGTGTGTGATCTATTTTGATCACAAGAGCCTCCAACATCTATTCAATCAGAAAGATTTAAACATGAGGCAACGCCGTTGGATGGAGACTTTGAATGATTATGATTGTGAAATCAGATATCATCCCGGCAAGGCGAATGTAGTCGCCGATGCCTTGAGTCTAAAGGAAAGGGTGAAACCCATCCGAATCAATGCCAAGCGCATGGAGACAAAGAACAGTTTGACTGAAAGGTTGTTAGCTGCACAGAAGGAAGCCGTGTTGGAAGCTAACTATCCTAATGAAAAACTAGGAGTAACTGAGGAGCAGTTATCTCTTGGCAAGGACGGAATTCTGAGGTTAAATGGACGAATATGGGTTCCAATTTATGGAGGACTTCGAGATGTCATCCTCCAGGAAGCCCATAGTTCCAAATACTCCGTTCATCCTGGAGCTGATAAGATGTACCAGGATCTAAGGGCAAATTATTCGTGGATAGGCTTGAAAAAGTATGTAGCTGCCTATGTAGCTAAGTGCTTGACTTGTGCCCAAGTCAAAGCAGAACATCAAAAGCCGTCAGGCTTGCTACAACAACCTGAACTTCCTACTTGGAAGTGGGAAATGGTAACTATGGATTTTATTACCAAGTTACCTAAAACAAGGAAAGGCAATGATACAATATGGGTTATAGTTGATAGACTGACTAAGTTAGCACATTTCTTACCCATCAAGGAGACTTATAGCTCCGACATGTTAGCCCAATTATACGTCGATAAGATTGTAGCCTTACATGGCATACCTGTGTCCATTATCTCTGACAGAGATACTAGATACACGTCACATTTTTGGAAGAGTTTCCAACAATCTTTGGGCACACGTTTGAATTTCAGTACGGTTTACCACCCTCAGACTGACGGACAGAGTGAGCGTACCATCCAAACGTTGGAAGACATGCTACGTGCATGTGTAATTGATTTAGGTGGTAGTTGGGATAACCACCTACCGTTAATCGAATTCTCCTACAACAATAGCTACCACACCAGCATAAAGGCTGCGCCTTTTGAGGCCTTATATGGTAGAAAGTGTAGAACGCCAGTTTGTTGGGCGGAAGTTGGAGATGTCCAATTATCAGGACCAGAGATAGTCTTTGAAACGACGGACAAGATTGTCCAGATTCGTGACCGTCTCAAAGCTGCCCGGGATAGGCAGAAGAGTTACGCAGATCCGAAGCGTAAAGCTTTTCACTTCGAAGTAGGTGACAAAGTGTTGCTTAAAGTATCACCCTGGAAGGGGGTGATGCGATTTGGTAAGAAAGGCAAGTTAAGCCCGAGATACATAGGGCCTTTCGAGGTTATCAAACATGTCGGGTCAGTTGCCTATAAGTTAAACTTACCTGAAGAGCTCAGTGGAATTCACAATGTGTTCCACATCTGCAATCTGAAGAAGTGCTTCGCTGATGAATCACTGGTTATACCAGATACAGATGTGCATATAGATGAGAGCTTAAAATTTGTGGAAAAACCATTGTCGATTGAAGATCGACAGGTTAAGAAGCTTCGAAGGAAGAATGTGCCTATAGTAAAGGTAAAATGGGATGCCCGTAGAGGACCCGAATATACGTGGGAAGTTGAATCCACGATGAAAGAAAAGTACCCTCATTTGTTTCAGTAAATCTCGGGTCGAGATTTATTTTAAGGGGGTGAGGATGTAACACCTCGAAAATTCACGTCCTATAAAGTGTTGACACGTGTCATATGTTTGAACGTGTGAAAGAATGTTTTGAAAGGAATGAAGTTGATAAACATGAAAAGTATATGAAAATACGAGTTCTAAATGTCAACAGTGAATAAATATATGGTACATTAACCCTACATGATGTTTATATCACCAAACGAATGAATCATGGATCATACGAAGCTAAAAGTGAGAGATTACAAACTACAGGGGTCAAACGTGTCAACATGTTTAAGTTATACCTCTGAGTGACCTTTTGACAAACCCGAAGCTTTGTAACGGTTAAATATGCTCACTAGAATGCACGATTAAAATTTCATAAAGTTTCGTTATCGTATGAGAAAGTTATGATCAAATTCGTATGTGAGGGGTTAAAGCGTCAACGTTGAAAGTTTGGACCTTTCGGGTGATAATAAAGTTAACCGGGGACTAAACAAAGTGGGTAAATGTCTTAAAGCCCTTATATGTCAATTTAAAGGGTTCAAAGTGCAAGAAAATAAGTTAATTGACCTTTCGGAGGAACAAGAGCCAAGGATGCAAACTGAAAAAGAGATGTTTGGCCCTGATGACATGCTTGCGCACCTCAACACCCACACTCTTGCGGTGCGCAAGGCATGCCCAGATACAGCAAGTTGGTTATTGGCTGTTTTAAACGTTGCAACTGATCTTTAAACGATTTTCCTCATCTTGCTTGGCCCCTAAACAACCCCTAAACACTAGGGACACTTGTTATTAAGTTGTGGTCAGTAGTAGACTTATTTGTCAACACATTGTGGTGATTAAATCCACTATAAAAGGGCCATGAGTTGCAACTTTGCAATCACACCTTCATCTGCATTTTTGGATCACTTCTGGAGCTCAAGTCTTCTCTCAAGTGATCACTAATCAAGCTTAGGACTTCAGTAAGTTTGCCTAACCCTTCTTAATTAAGTTTTAGCTTAGTATTAGCTTAAAAGTCAAACCGTCGTAATTAACGGTTGACTTTAAGATTAATCACTAATGGTCCAGTGATTAGTCGAATCAAAAGTAGTTATAAGTTGGTAATTATGTGGGTAATAAACCCTCAGAAGGGTTCCCCCTGATTCCCACTCTAACTAGGTCAAATGTCGGGTCAAACTTGTATTTAAAAAGTCAACAGAATGTGTAAATTACAATTTATACATAATTAGCAATGTAGAACACATACAACCTGTTTGATCATTAATATAACTTGGTAATTAGTGTAAGAACATGTCTAAACATGTTCAACCCGACAATTTACTATTTAGACCCGGTTCGGAACCGAAAGTCGCATAGTTTGACTTATACTTTGACTTTCAGTTCTGACCCGTTATGTTATGTTTTAGAAATACCTTAAAGCTTCATATGGACCAGGTTAGATGCTAGTATAACCCTCTGTGATTATACACCATGGTTCATTAGTTAACCAATTAATACGCATGATTCCGTTAATTGCCCATATGTTGACCATTATGCCCTTTTCACCTTAAAATGTGATTTTTGAAAAGGTAAAAGAGTATAAACCTTAATTACTGATATATAAACTTGTATGCAAAGTTTGACATCAGTTTGAGGTGTAGATTGAGAGTTATGCTCATTAGCGTAATTAAGAAGCTTTATGTTAACAAAACGGCGTAATTAGCGTATAGCCTAGTTAAGCCTACTTTTTGATATCAAACTTATTACCCACTGATGTAATATATTATTTTGGGATTTTTGAAGATTTTTAATTAATTTTAGGCTGAGCATAACTTATAGTCGTAGGCTTAATCCGGTAATTGTCGGTTTTGCCCTTACGGGCTATAAAATGAGTTTTACATATCTAAATGACTCCAAACCTTTTGCTACTGATTCTAAATGATTAATAAATTATTTTAAGCCTTCTGGAATTATAAAAAATATCAGATTTCTAAATAGAACCCGGAAACGGCTTCTAATCGCCTTATTAAGCGTTTTTAACGCATAGTATGTACTAAAACTATTTTAAACATACAAAGGGTGATACCTACTGATATTTGAGGTAAATTATAATATTTTAACACTAAGCAAAAGTTGTTTAACTCAGACTTCAGTTTTGAGCTTTACGGTTTATGTGAAATTACCAAAATGCCCCTACGGTGCATAGTTTGGTTAGAATTGATAAATTTCACATATATACTTTACCCCACTGTTACAACTTAGTAAACTAAGTATTTTGGCTGATTATATCAGACCTGTAACTCAGGTTAATACTTAGACTCTTTTACAACATTGTAAATGACCAAACTACCCTTACGAGGCATAGTTTGTGTTTAAATACGATTCGGGCATAATGAAAGACATCTTACTGATGTCACAACATAATTGAGGCATATTAACTTAGGAAACTTGTAAATGGTGTCACACCCCGACCACGTAGAACATACAAAACGTGGCGGAAACATCGGGGAGTGTTGTAACAGAATTAATTGTTTCAAATCCATGGCAATTAAAGTTTCGTTTTATTAATCAAACACGAGAGTTACATTGTTTTAAACAAGAGACAAAGAGTATATAACAAAAATTAACTAGTTCTTGTCTCGTTTTAAGTCACTAAGGCACAGGTCCGCCTAAGTATGTCTTGATAAGTCCTATGCATCATCTCCTGAAAACACATGTGAAAATAGGTACGTCAGCATAAAAATGCCTGTGAGATACATAGGTTTTGTGAAAACAGAATTCATGACTTATGTTTGAGAAAATTTTTAGTCATGAACCTTGTAATTTGCTTTGTCTTGTAAATCATTTGAAAAACGATAAGATCAGATGATATGTATAAATAAATGTCAGGTTAAATGAATAACCATGTAAAAATGTGTTTGTATAAGATAAGTTGTTTGTAAATCAATGTCTTGTGAAAAGTATGATATTTGTATAAAATGTTATATGTCTCAAACTGAAATGATTCAAATAACGCTACGATATGTAATACCATGCAAACACTTATATATAGGAAGTACCAGCGGCGTATCCACCATGCTTGTATCATATTACACACGCATCGTTACTTAATCACTTAATCAAACCAAACCACCAAAGTAATGTTTAACAATTGTAGAAATGTTTATGTATTGTCAAATGTAAATCCTGTCAACAGATACAAATGGTTCACACGGTTCAATAGTTACAAACGGTTCATATAATCAAACGATTACGACGGTTCACATAGTCAAAAGGTTACAACGGTTCAAAATGTAGTATAATGTGTTCACATGCTGGATGAGCATATGAAACAGAAATGCAATGTAAAACAATGTACTAAGCATGCACATAATGGACATACATAGCATAAGTGTAATGTAAAACAATGTACTAAGTATGAACTAAATGGACATACATAGCATAAAATGTAATGTAAAACGATGTACTAAGTATGAACTAAATGGACATACATAGCATAAAATGTAATGTAAAACGATGTACTAAGTACGCACACAATGGGCATACATAGCATGAACACAATGAAGTAATGTACTATAATGTACTAACGAACATAGCAGGAATATGATATGAAAACATGGAAAGCATGAAAGTAACCAGTAGGCACATGTGTTCCACCCCAAAACGTTTGGAATACAGTAAAAGAGGGGTCTATGTACTCACTTGAGATTGCTCAGAAGTCCTAAGATAACCACCAAGCAATGCTAGAGATCACGGAATATCAAACGGCACCTAATATAGGTAACTACATTAATAAACCGGACCTAAATCGGAAGATCGGATAGAATGAGGGTTCATAAACCAAATGAGTATGGGAACTCATGTAGTATGGTTTAACAAAGCCTACATACTAAAAGAAACCTAACCTAAGTGCTTACGACCCATTACGACCCGTTTAGGTAGCTTATGCTACTTTAACGCGTCGTTCGCATAAAACACGTTCGGACCCCCTAACTAGTCCTATGACAAGTAACATATGCCTTCACATGTCTAATATTGTTGTCAAATCAGTTTAGATGTCAAAAGTTATGTTACATATGTTTAAAATGAATTTTGGCATCAAAGGGGTATTTTGGTAATTTACCTAAGGCATATAAACTACCTATCATACAACTACTTAAACGAAGCGACCATAAGGTATAACCTCGTAAGGTTATTCCCTATATACTATGGTCACCTAAAGTGCTTGGTCGGATCCTAATGATCGACCAAACGGGTCGGGTTCGAAAGTATAAGCGATTGTTTAGATCGCTTACCTTACGACCCTAAATAAGCACTAAACTAAAACTGACGAGCTAAGCATGTTAAAACATGCTTACCTAAGTTTAGAAAACAGGTTTGGTATCAAAACAAATGGTCTTGATACCCACAAGTAGTTTGGTTACAAAATACGCAAGAATACGTATTCTGACCGAAACTACGGCTCGTCACTGAGCCTAGATAACGTGGTAAGCAGTAGGTATAGTCACTAGGGACTATAACCATCGTGATCACGCTCACGTTATGAAGTTCAAACGAACTTCGCATCGACCATAAACTGGTCAATGCAGAAAGTCAACAAAGTTCGACTTTCGGACTCGAAAAGCAATAAAAGAACGAAGGAACACTTACGAAGGGTCCCCGAATGCTAATCTAGATCAAAATAGATCAGGTATGAAACAAAGGTTTCAACTTAGAGCACAAATGATCAGATTCTAGTGAGAAATGAAGTTGGGGTATGTGGGTATTTATAGTTTTCGGTTCACCGTTAGGATCGTTTCTTGGAAAAGAGGGAATGATCTAGCCCGTACACTTGTCAAAATGTTGTGGTAACTAATTTTGGCCACCAAAGGAGATTAACATGTGGCACTTGACCTTTGGAGAGTGCTTAAAGGCTGTTATCAGCTGTTTACTTGACCTTTGCTGATCTGAAGGGCTGACGCGGCCCGCTTAAGGATCAGACAAAGCTCAGGCGGGCCGCCTGGAGCTTCTGATCAGAAAATAAGTTTCCATTTTGACAGTTTCAGTCCCTGTTGTGTTTTAAGGTCATTCCCGACACTTCTAAGCCCGTAAAGCCAACTTTAAGGCCCTAAAATGATGCCTAAACATTGTGGACATGAAACATGCTCAAAAATATGTCGGATGTCAGTTCGTTTGGTCGTACGAACGCGATGTTCGCTTAATTACGACGGAATGCGCATAAGCGCGAAAAACGATCCAAAATGCGTGACGAATGGATTTTTCTTATGCCAAACACTAAGATAAAATGTTTTAGTGCTTACATAAATTTTTGGATGTCCGGATGTATTCAGAACGTAAGTTATGCGCGAAAGTGCAAGCTTGTGCATTTTTTGACGCTTTTAGTCCCTGAATGACCCAAAAGTTTATTTTAGCACACCGAACCCCTCAAAGCCTTCTAAGCTATGTGAAGGATATTTATGGTATGTTTAACTTATGGTCATGTTCCGGAATGTTCGTTATAGTTTAAATCGGCATACTTTCGCAGTTTGTCAAATTTAGTCCCTGTAAGCGAATAAACTAGATTTTGCCATACCAAAGCCTTCAAAACTTATTTTTAAGTTATGTAAAGGTTACTTAAGGTATGTTAAGCCTATTTCACTATTCCAGAGTGTTCGTTGCATTAAACTGGTTATATTTACGCATCAGTGCGCGTATAACCCTCCAGAAAGCGATTTAAAGCTTGAAATCGAACAAGAGTTGATATGTGTAAACGATACACATATTTTTACAAAACCCAAGTATGAAATACAATATTTCATTGGTTTGGCATTTGTTTGATGGTTGAAGTGACACAGGTGTCACAGTCTCCCCTACTTTAGGAAATTTCGTCCCGAAATTTATTCGTAGGAGTCTATTTGTGACTTTGTGTTAAATAATCACCAGAGATATGTAAGGCATAATCCTGTCATTTCCTTAACGGACATTCTTCAGAACGAAAATGAACAGACGGAGTCATTTTTCTCAACGAGTATTCTTCAGAAGCGGAAATGAAGGAATAAACAAACGGGGATTCATTTCCTCAACGGGCAATCTTCAGAAACGTAAAATGAACTTACGGAGTCATTTTCAATGGGTGCGTCATCAGAAATGGAAATGAAAAGGAGAAACAAACGGATATTCATTTCCTCAACGGACAAATCTTCAGAAACGAAAATGAACTTACGGAGTCCTTTTCAACGGGTGCTTCATCAGAAATGGAAATGAAAAGGAGAAACAAACGGATATTCATTTCCTCAACGGACAAATCTTCAGAAACGAAAATGAACAAACGGAGTCATTTTCAACGGGTGCTTCATCAGAAATGGAAATGAAAAGGAGAAACAAACGGATATTCATTTCCTCAACGGACAAATCTTCAGAAACGAAAATGAACAAACGGAGTCATTTTCAATGGGTGCTTCCTCAGAAATGGAAATGAAAATGATAGACAAACGGATATCCAATTCCTCAACGGACAATCTTCAGAAACGAAAATGAACAAACGGAGTCATTTTCAACGGGTGCTTCCTTAGAAATGGAAATGAATAGAGTTAACTTCTAGGCACATGACAAAACTCGCTGTGGTTTCTGTGCACTAAATTCCATAATTATGTATGCATCCATAATTACGTAATTCCTTGCACAGTCCGCACAGTTTGTCTTGTAATGTTTAGGGGAGGAAAATCAAACCTGTGATGAGTGTGGCTAGACTACCATAGGGTCTTTTTAATTAGATCGGCAGATGATTCAATTAATTAGGCCCCCAAGGAGTCCTTTCAGCTATATCATCACATGATGTTCCTAACAAGATTTTTTTGATCAATCTGTTTAACCAGACCACTCAAGGGGTTTAATTATGGAGTAGTACTTCATAATCCAAGGGACTTAACTACAACGTAGAAGTCCATTAAGGATTTTAGATAGTACCTTTTGGGTATCCTACTACGAATCCCTCATATGAAGATACGAAAGGTTCTACGAGGATTTGGATAACAAAAACTTGGATTACACTAAAATAAAAAAAAAAAAAAAGAACACATAAACACATAATCACATAATTGTTTAACTCGATTATTAATTTGTTATCTTTGGACGCGGATACTTAAAGCACACCAGGAATCCGATTCGTGGATTTCATTTGGCACTTTAATCATTTCAAGAATCCATCCATGAAGATAGGATGATCTACCAAAAATTCGATTTTCGTTTTCAGGAAAACGCAATATTCGAATTATGGTACACAATAATTTAGGACATACGGAAATACCCTTAGGTACCCTATTAAGGATTTATTGTGGTACTTTGGGTATTCGTCCAGTGTTGTAACTTGCGCCTTGTACTTCGTTTCCTTAGAAGAAACGGGTACTTAGGAATTTCGTGGAAAATGCAAGAGATCATAAAGTGGAAGAAAGTTTGGGGGTAGTCTGTCCTTCAAGGAATACGGTTCCTTGATTGTCAGTATTGTAAGAGATATGTTGTTTATACATACAACCACATAAATACATTGCAATGTAAATAAAAGATTTATTTATAAACAATGATAACAATTGTTTCATGGACCATGAAAACAAAAGAAAATAATACATAAGACGTAATTATTTCTAAACGATGTTGTCGGTCAGATGCTCATCCCTGTGCTGGATTTGCATTAGCAAGCTTTGGGCAATTTCTTCGGAAATGACCCATCTCGCCACAGTTGAAGCAAGAACCTGGTAGAAAACGACCTTAGCAAGCTTGGTTTGGTGCAGCTGCAGCTGGGCAGACTCTTGCTGTATGGCCTATAAGCCCACAAGTTTGGCATTTGCGGCACTTTACATTGGCATGATGATGGAGGCTACATTGGTTGCACAAGGGTGCAGTTCCATTGTATGGCTTCCTAGCAGAGGTTGAGCTGGTTGGTTGGGGACGGCTTGATCATTGTCCGGATGTATTCAGAACGTAAGTTATGCGCGAAAGTGCAAGCTTGTGCACTTTTTGACGCTTTTAGTCCCTGAATGACCCAAAAGTTTATTTTAGCACACCGAACCCCTCAAAGCCTATTTCTAAGCTATGTGAAGCATATTTATGGTATGTTTAACTTATGGTCATGTTCTGGAATGTTCGTTAGTTTAAATCGGCATACTTTCGCAGTTTGTCAAATTTAGTCCCTATAAGCGAATAAACTAGATTTTGCCATACCAAAGCCTTCAAAACTTATTTTTAAGTTATGTAAAGGTTACTTAAGGTATGTTAAGCCTATTTCACTATTCCGGAGTGTTCGTTGCATTAAACTGGTTATATTTACGCATCAGTGCGCGTATAACCCTCCAGAAAGCGATTTAAAGCTTGAAATCGAACAAGAGTTGATATGTGTAAACGATACACATATTTTTACAAATCCCAAGTATGAAATACAATATTTCATTGGTTTGGCATTTGTTTGATGGTTGAAGTGACACAGGTGTCACAAATGGCTCTCATGATTACCCGTAACGCCTCTTACGCGTTCGGTTCGGCTTATATAACAACTAGTTTACATAAATTAGCCGAAACGGGTCAATCCTTATCGGTTTTATCTCAAAATCCAGAGTGTGTATGAAATACCCACATAAAGCAAGTCTCCGAACTTGTCGGGTTTAAATCACATTCTATCCGGTCTTCGCTTAATAGTGCGTACGAACCGTACCATTGAAACTAACCGGTCTAAGCTAAGGCTTAATTAAAGACCCGTTAGAAATCTAATAGGTTATTATAAACCTTCGTTCCAGATTAGGAGCCCAGTAAAAGTACTTGCATTTACTGTATTGGATTTATACTTTGCTCAGGTAAATACTCTTAACTTATTTTCCCTATACGGGCTTGGGATACGGTACTATAAAAGTACCGCTTGGTCGGGTATGTAGTCATTTAAATCGGATTGTGATTAATGTATTTACATAACCCGCTTTATTCTGTATTATTTGATGTATGGCCCTTGGGGGTTAAATGACCATGTCCCGGATATCCTTGGCATCATTTTACGAAATGGCCACGACCTAAGCACGGGGTGTAGGCGTACACCTGACAGATGCATTATGTAAAAACTGGTAATCCACTAAAGGAATCAACCTTGTGGGCACTATACCTGTGGCGTGTCAGTTAACTTAAACCGGCTCTTCTAACCGGTGCTAATGGACGGCAAATAAGTAAAACTGTATACAAGATTATCTACAAATAATTGTCCCAATTTATAAAGATATTTTGTGCTGAAGTGCATTCAAATCAATTTACAAACTCTTTTCAAAACGAGTCTGTTGAGTTGTATTTACCAGTGTAAACTGACGTATTTTCCAAAAAGGTTAAGTGCAGGTGCTAGACGAAATAGGCTGGCCACTCCAGGCATCATTACTCAAGTCTCGCAAGCTTTAGATGTCAAAGTCTGTTGAACTATTGTTTCTATTTTATTTTTGATCCGCCTGTGGATCTTTTACTTTCCGTTGTAATACTGGATATTACTTATATTCGGATTGTAATATATTTCTCTTTTGCTTCCGCTATGCATTTATATAATTGTGTTGTTTGACTATTATGTTGCCAACCACGTCACGATACTCCCCACCGGTGACACATGGAAAGTAGGGGTGTGACACGATCAAGCCAAACGTAATTACCACGTGTTTGGTGATGTGATTTCGTTTGACGCCACGTATCGTTCCAACAAGTAATATTTTATAATTCAACTTCTTCTATTTTTGGCGTTTTATTAGTTTACCTACAATGGCGTTTTATTATTTTACATGCAATGGCGTTTTATTAGTTTACATGCAATGGCGTTTTATTATTTTACATGCAATGTCGTTTTATTAGTTTACATGCAATGGCGTTTTTTATTGTTTCAGTTCTCATGGCGTTTTCATATGCAGATACTCTATGGTGTTTGTACCGTTCACTGGTATAGACAATCATCACTGCAATGTTACATTTGGTGCAGCATTATTGGCGTCGAAAACTACTGATACGTATATTTGGTTGTTGAGAGTTTTTCTAAAAGCTGTTGGTTCTCAACCAAAAGTTGTTGTCACTGACCAAGATCCAGCAATGAAGAAGGCTATTTCTGTTGTATTTGTTGACACGAGGCATTAGTTATGCATGTGGCATGTGATGCATAAACTTTCTCTGAAGGTTGTTATGGTTTTTTTACCTTTGGCATTTTAGGATACACTGCGTTTTAAAATACATGGCGCTCTTTACCTTGTTAGTGATTTTTTAGTTAAGTTTTGTCTTTGTGTTTTTTTATGCATGGCGTTTTCATGTTATACATAGGTTGGTGTTAGGCTATGCAATTCCACCAATTTTAAAGAACGTATTTGTGGTGTTGTGTGGACGGATATTCTCACACCTGAAGAGTTTGAATCAGAATGGGAAGTGGTTATCGCAAAGTTCAATTTAGCAGATAATGACTGGCAATCTAATATTTTTGCACTTAGGGAATCTTGGATCCCTGCATACTATAGAATGGAGGAGATGTCTGGTCTTATGCGAACGACATCGAGGTCGGAGAGTGAGAATCATTTTTTTGGTCAAGTGTGCAATTCGAAGCTACTCTTGTTGAGTTCATGATGCATTACGAGACTGCAATAGAAGCACAGCGTCACACACATCGGAAAAATGATCATGAATCTCGCTACAAAAGACCCCAGTTGAAGAGTAGTTACAAATTGTTGGAAGGGCAAGCTGTTGACATATACACAAAAAGTATTTTTTTGTGACGTTCAAGCTGAGCTTATTGGAGTTGCGGATTGCATAAATCAACGTTACGAAGATCAGCCTGATGGGTTTGTTAAGTTTTACGTAAATGACTTCCAACAGCCTTGTACATCCTTATTTGAGGTAAATAATGGCGTTTTGGTTTTTATGGCATTTTTTATTAATGGCGTTTTATCATATGAAATGTGTTTTTTTTTACTTTTTAGATAAACATTCTATGCATGGCGTTATAGAGATATTGTTTTTGGCGTTTTTCAGATAATGTTCCGTAAGTCTGATTACACATGCAGTTGCTCATGCAGGCGTTTTGAACAGTTTGGTTTGCTATGTAGACATATATTATATGTTTTGAGAATTATGGACATTAGGGAATTTCCAAAACAATACATTCTGAATAGATGGCGCAAAGAGGCTTCCCCAAACTGCTCTCTTGAATACTCAATGAGTCGTGAATATATGACCGAGCTTGATCCTGATGTGCAAAATATGATGCGAGATATTATTTTTTCAACGGAATATACTTTGAACCGTTTATCTGGTAATAAAGAGGAGCTATCCTTATACAAGGATCATGTTTAATCTTATATGAAGAAGGTTCAAGATATGCAGATTGTTGCTCTTCCCGCTAGTACTAGGGATAGATTTGCCGAGATAACCGGTCAATATAAAAACAACAAGAATCCGATAAGAGTCCCTGTTGGGTATAAATCCAAAGGTTCTGGTTCTCGGAAGCGCCTGAAATCTAAACAGGAGATAGCAATCGACAAAAAGAAATCAAACTCGAAACCCGAGGCCAAAGAAAGACAGTGTCAGAACTCCAAAGGCTATGGACACTACGCATCGACATGCAAACAGGCCGTAATTTAGAGAAGATCGACAAGGTCTTCGAGAGCCAGTGAAGAGTAGTTTGGCGTTTTGTATTTTTCATTCTTACAGAACACACACACAAATGGTCTTCGAGAGCCAGTGTAGAGTAGTTTGGCGTTTTGTATATTTCAATCCTATAGAACACAGACAGATCTTAGTTTGGCGTTTTACATCATTTTTATACATCAATTTTTTCCATCTTTTTTTTTTCTACCTATTTGTTCATAACATGCTACTTCGAAGTTACATAACAAACAATATAAGATCGGACAAGGAAATCAAACGCCAAAAAAAACCAATAACGCCACTAAATAAAACTACCATAAACTTCTAATTTTGGTCATGCTAAACTCAATAATGTTTTACTGAACGAGATGGATAACATTGTTAATACTCAGTCAAGAAAGATGTCTAACAATGTTATCCATCCCGTTTAGCTAAACTTTATTGAGAACAAAAACTGAATCTCCATGAAATGGCGTTTTTGAAGTTTTGTGGTTTTTGTATGTTTTGGCGTTTATATTGAGGATCTTGCTCATTACATAGAGCGAAAGTTTATTAAGAAAATAGTGTATATCAAAGAAACATGGATTGGAATCTTTGATATATGGGGTTTTTTGGCGTTTCTAAGATGAATGGTATAGAGGAAAATATAGGTTTTGGGGTTTTGGTGTGGATTTTAGTACTTCTGAGAGTTTGTTTATATAGAAAGTTTTTGGCGCGTATTTTAGGCGTGATTTTTATTATAGGAAATGCTAGTAATTAAGTTCCACTGTTTCAGTACTGTTTGTTCAGCTTTATCGGTTAAAAACAAAGTTTTGCGTTTTATATCTAATGGCGTTTATATTATGATGAAGTGTGCTATGTGTGTTAAGGCGGGATTTTAATAGCGTGAGTTTGGCGTTTTGTGTAGAGAAGTCAAACGACTCTTTTACGCTTAATGAAGCACGCCCGATTAATAAAAGTGATTTTATTTACGAAAAAGCCACCGCGTCATCTAGTCGATAGATTGTTTTGATCTGACGATCCATAAGCGTTCTCTCCGTTCTCACACTTTTGGGTGTTTTCTCTAAATTCTGACCCTATATATATATATATATATATATAGGAGAAGGTTCATTTGAGAATAAAATTTTATTGAGAAGAAAAAGAATAAAATGGTATAATTGTAAAACATTAAATAGTTTTTTTTCTCATCTCATTTATTATTATGTTTGACTAATTAATTAGTCATTAAGACTATAATCATCCACACTAAATATTTTTGCCTACACACATCAAAAGTTATCCTACACATTTCGAAATTTATCCTACACATATTGAAATTTATCCTACACAACTCGTAATTTATCCTACACGCCTTGTATTTATCCTACACTTTAAATGAATTTTTATTTTTATTTTTTGTGAAAAATATATATCTTAAAAATAAGTTACAAATTTAATATAGTTAGTTATTAAAGATGAAACTAATATACCCTTATAGTTACATTAAATACAAATATTAAATGAAGTCCAATGAAGCATTCCTATTGGTTGAAATTTCTTCTTTTTTCTTCTTACAAAAAATTTCTTCTCATTTGAACCTTCCACTATATATATATAGGGTAATGCTAGACAAAAAACCATAAAATTCTTAGAAAACTCTGGAAACCCAAATCTCCACCCATTTTTACCCAACCTCCCGACATTTTTTTTTTTTGAAAAAAATTACACATGTAATATACATGTTTTAGAGTGTTTTGGGCCAAAAAAAACAAAAAAGCGCCGAAGGGATTTTTTAAAAAAAAATAAACAAAATTCAGTGCCTAACATGTGTTAGACAAAAATGCTGAAAGTTGCTGAAATTTTTTTTTTTTTTAAATTATGCCTTCGGCGCTTTTTTGATTTTTTTGGCCCAAAACTCTTAAAAACATGTATATTACATGTGTTATTTTTTTCAAAAAAAAAAAAATGTCGGGAGGTTGGGTTTTGTAGGGTTTTTTATATAGATAGGGTTTTCTATCTAGCCCTACCCTATATATATATATATATATATATATATATATATATATATTGTATCTTATATAGTATACCTAATACTAAGTCCATCATGAATATCATAGATATCATATAAGTCAACTATGGAGGTATGATTAACATCATTGTATGAATTCACCAATGCACAAATCATCATAATGATGATTCGGATGGTCAGACTTAGGTAAACATGAAAATGCTAAATATTTGGGACAAGTCAAACTTAGGTTAGAATGAAAATGCTAAATACTTTATGGTTCGAGAGGGAATTGTGTTAGGACATGATGTGTCGAGACGTGGGATAGAGGTTGACCAGGCAAAAGTGCACGTCATTTCTACTCTTCCTTATCCCACAAGTGTTAAGGGTAATAAATCATTTTTGGGACGTGCGGATTGTTCATTAAGGGGTTTGATGACATTACAAAACCATTGTGCAAACTTTTATTAAAAGATGCACCGTTTGTTTTTCATGAACATAGTGTAAAAGCCTTTAACATTTTTAAAGGTAAATTGGTTGAAGTCTCAATCTTGCAATCACCGAATTAGTCTTTACTCTTTACCATTTGAAATTATCTGTGATGCAAGTGACTATGCGGTTGGGCCGTTTTGGGGCAAAGGGGTGAGAGAAAAAGCTGGTGGCAACGGACGTGTGTGTTTCAACGTTTTTATGTCTATTTTTCCCATTTAACGGCCCTGTCACAACGTACGGATCCTCGATCGACTTAATTATTGTTTTCTATCTTTTACGTTTCGCGTGCGTGGTTCAATTTTTTTATGTCTACTTTTCGTTCGGTTTTATTAATTTTTTTTTTCATTTTTTGCGAACTTTTTCGATGTCGGTGATCGCTGACGGTGGTGTGGCATTGGTGCTACTTGATACGGCTTAATGCCCGCCACCACTACACGGAGAACTTAATACTAGCTTTCATTGGGTAACAGTAGTTAAAAATTTAATTTACAGCAATTGTAAACAATAAACGCCTTGCAAAACAGTAATTACGATAGTTTTTTACAATAAATACGTCTGTTACAAAATATCAATTAAATTTTATATCCATTTTCCAAGTATCACAAGGACAACAACCCACCATGATTTTTCTCCTTCTATATAAAACTCAGTTTCTCTTCCTTGATTTTTGCGTCTCACCTTCCTCACCATTTCAGGACTAAAACTCCTCATCCTCCTCTCATATTCATATTTGCACTGCTTATCATAGTTTTATTAGATTTAATTCATTTGTTCTTTCACATAAATCGTTTCAACTAAAGCTTCAGCATGAGCATCAATGGCAGATCTTGACGGTGGCCGGTTGCCTTTAAAACACACAACTGTTCATTAGTAAGCCGCATATTCTTCCGTTTACGTTGCTTTAAAAGTAGTCTTGCCCATAATCACCAAATCATGAATGCTCGATGTTTTGATTTCTTTTTTTTTTTTTTTTTTTTGGAATTAATAACCACTAGTTTAATATCTTTTTTGCTTTCTCATCGTTACACATTTTAAATATGACCCGTTCATGACTTTTTGTTTTTTCAAATTTCTTTTGATTTATTGTTCTAAAACTAATGATTTAATATTTTCTCATTTTGTTTAGTGATTAGTTTGTACTTTGTATCTTTTACTTGATTAGGGCTAGGGTTTTTGCAAACAGAAGGAATAAAAGAAGAGGAAGAAACCCTTTTAATCTGGAATTCTTGATGAAAAAATGGAATTTGAAAATGAACAAGATTTGTAGTTAAAAGTTTTCAAAAGATTTCGAAATGGTGATTTTCAAGAATCTTATTCATTTAATTAAATTCTTAAATTTTATTGTATTTATAAATTATTTTCTCATATACATTATTGAATTATTTTGATTTCCATGTCTAACCTAATAGAATCCTCGAATCTTCTAGCCGACAAAAACAAGATGTTTACCTTAAATTTAGAGTAATAAAAACCTTAAATTATCGTCTTTGTTAATGTTAGAGTAATAGAAACCTTAAATTATCTTCTTTGTTAATGTTAAATGTTGTTCTCAAGATTTATAACTTTGTCCCTATTTCATTATTAATAATACAGTAAATTACTGTTTAGGTCCATGTGGTTTAGCTAGTTTAACCCTTTTAACCCAAAAAGAAATATTTTAACATATCAGACCTCGAGGTTGCATTTTATAACGGTTTTGACCCCTAACACTAACTTTTTTACTTTTTTGCATTTAAGTGTAAGGGTAATTAGGTAATTATATAACTTAGGGGTTGTTCATTAACCGTTTGTTTTTATAAATATCGTTTTAAAAAAATAATTTGTTTTTTAACATTTTGTTTAAACCGTCTATCGTTTTAAAATTGTTCATTTTTAAACCTTTTGTTTTTCTTAAAATCATTCCTTTTAAAGTCGTTTGTCTTTTAAAGTTTTTTTTAAAGACTTCATTTCATACCATTCTTTTTAAAATCATTTGTTTTTAAACATTTTAAAACAACTCACTTTTTTAAGTCATTTTTTTTTAATTTTACAAAACGACGTGTATAAAAAACAAAAGAAATGTAATATTTGAAAATAGATGAAACATTCTAATAAAAAGTTTTCAAAAGATCGTTCATTTTTCAAACGTTTTTTAGAGTGGTGTATTTCTTTTTCAAATCTTCCATTTCTTTGGACCGTTTGTTTATTCAAAATACGTTATTTTTTTAACCTTTCATTTATTAAATTCGTGTGTTTTTTTTAAACTTTACACTTGTTAATTTATTTTTTAAGGTTTCGCTTTTTTATAAACGTCCTTTTTTAATCTCCATTTTTTAAACCACTCGTTTGTTTAAAATTGATCGTTTTTAAATTCCTTCAATTTTTTAAATCGTTCATTTTCTAAAGTTCATTTTTCCTAACAGCTTTATGTAAACTGAACACAAAGTTTCAAAAATGAACGGTTTCAAAAACGATTCTAAAAGAATGGTTGAAAAAGAAACGCATTTAAAAATCAACAACTTAAAAAAAACGAATTGTTTATAAAAGTTTAAAAACTTGATTTTAAAAAGAACGGTGTTAAATGAATTGTTTGAAAAAACTTTAAAAGACAAACAACTTTAAAAAGAACAATTTTAATAAATAAACGGTTTAAAAACGAATACATTTAAAAACGATATACGATTTAAAAAAAGGTTAAAAACAAATGATTTTAAAAACGACATTTAAAAAATAAAAGCTTAATGAAAATTGAAAATATATATTTATTCGTATATATAAAACGTTTTTTATTAAATAATAATCGTGAAAATAACGAAATAAAAAAAAAACTTGATTAATTGCATTAATAATCTCTTAAATATTAAAAGAGCTTTGTAATTATCAAAAAACAACCCTAAGGTATTTAATGACCTAATTACCCTTATACTTAACTACAAAAAAGTAACAAAGTTAGTGTCAGGGGCCAAAACTGTTATAAAATACAACCTCAAGGTCTGATATGTTAAAATATTCCTTTTTGGACTGAAAGAGTTAAACTGGCTAAACCACAGAGGCCAAAACAGTAATTTACTCTTAATAATACTAAAGAAAACACAATTCTACAAGGCAACATACATAATATACTACTATTTCATGCAATAGCTAAGGGACCATTGCAATGACCTACATATGTTTAATTAACTTAGCTTAGTGAATAGACTCATGTACATTGATTGGTTTGGATGTTTATGAGTTTCTTAATTAATATAACCTTAGATTGATTTAGACCATTTTTTTTTTTTTTGCATATGTAGTGAATTTGGGATCTATACACTATATTTTTAACACTAACCTAAAGAGTAATCAGGGAGCTTCTTTCAATCCATTCAAAGGTGGGTAGAAGATATGGATTTGCTGTCGGCGCATTCATTCAAACACAATAGAAACACCTTCGTTTGAACTATTGTGGCTGTATCAATGAATCGAGAGATGATCTTGTCTTTTTCTATATGTGATTGGACTGAAGGGAGCGCCCTCGTTCATCGTTTGATATAATTATGCACATCTAGAACAAGAAGTGTTTTTTTTTTCTTTTGTAGTTTCCTAATATGCAGAGGTAGTTATTATACAAGTATGCGCTTTAAACGTAGAGACCATCAACTTCTACCTTTGGCAATATCACTAAAAGCATGTTGTCTTGTATGTGGATGCATATTTGACTTGTGGTTTTTTTATTCTATTTATAGTTGCTATATTATGATGGTAAAAAGTTTGAATCCTGGGGTACTTTGGTCACTTTCCGTTGGTTTTTGAAAACATCCTGAATGTATTTAAAAATGGGGTTAATTAAGTTCCTTGAAATACATTTATGGACTTGGAGAGCTTTTTATCATAATTTGAAATATAGTCTTTTTGAATAATTTGAGAAATGATATTGTCCTTTCTCTACATCTTCTTGGGCTGAGGGGAGCTTACCAGCCGGTCAATTTTATATGGTTATGAACATCCTGAGTGAGAAATGGCTTTGATTTTTCGTGTTGTATATATGCACTTTGAATGTAAAGAACAGTGTTTCAAGTAATGTTTTTAAGCTTGCTATTTTAATAAAAAGTTTCTTTTGTTTAGTGAAAGCATATACTTGTCCATATGCTTCCCTTTTATTTTTATAGCCATGTTTCTTTAGTTGTGATAGTTTGAATATTGTGGTTTTCTTTGTTGTTGTTGTTCTTCTGAATGTATTGGATGATAAGGCTATATGTACTGGGACTAGACGTGGGTAAATCTTTTTCAATGTTGGTGCGAACTATTATGGCTACATGGCAATCCATTGCTGATATCAATAATAAGATTTTTTGTATAAGATTTTTGTCCGGTCTTTTCGGGCGTTTGTTATTAGGAAAAGTACTAAAATCGGATTTTCGTTGGTAAGCTGTAGGTAGTGTATCACCCTAACCCGGAAGGGCTGACGTATCACAATAACATTGGTTTCGGAAGCAAAAGTCATAATTCCATTTATTTATTTGTCAAAGATTCAAGCCAAAAGGCGAATATAATTGAAGATAAAAATACAACGAATTCAGTCACTAATTTAATTAACATCTTCTTGATTAACTTCCTAAACTTTATTGCTCTCTCTTAATCCCGCCCAAAGTAACCTGTAAAATTGTACATACAAAAAGTTTTACAGAATTAGCCGAAGGCCCAGTACGAAGTAGTAGGCTCAAGTAAAATATTGCTTAGTTAAAAAAGATACGATGCAAAGTAACATAATTTCATAAACTAAATCATCTCTTACGGATGTACCCATGAGTCAAACATAAGACGTGATAACACACAGGTAGCTACTCCTGCATATTTATCACACGAGATGGTGAGTTAGCATACCCATTATCCACCTCCTTAACATAAATCCTAGATAAATCCTAGGATCGATCCATACGTCTCCTAATAGCAATATGTACCACACTTGTACTTAAGAAACGTTGTGAACTGATCTGATCATCACGGGTGGTGCACATGTTTCCATGCCGCAACAACATGATCGTGGGACAATCCCCGAGAAGTGACACTGAGGGTACTAGAGCACAAATATCTTAATCACATAATCTTATACAATAACCATAATAAATAAATGAGTAATCATAAACGTTGTTATTACTTAAAATTCATGTTCTTGTCAGTTATTTCTTAATAATATAAATCCTATAGAAATTATAGGCTCTATAATTTTCAATAACATGCCTATGCTTATAAAAGTTTCATTAACTTTTTATCTATTATTTAGTATGACTTAGTTCTATAAAATTACAAATCCTATAAATATTAACACTTATGAGACGCTAATAACGAATAATTTCGTACATGTTTTAAATCAATTATTTAACTGTTTTTATCTATATATCGTTTTATATTAAGTTTTGCATGTCATACAAAGTCACCGACCTTCATCTATCCTTTATAACTAGAATTTTGACCCGTGTCGAGTGTTGCGACGGAAACGTCACGTTTGTAACTTCATTACACATGTAGCGATGATGGAAATAACATATGCCCCGCACGTGACATTACGTATGTCACAGGTTTTTTACCTTCTTACACACGTTACTTTCGTCGTTAGTCTCTGTTTGTGTCTGCTTTCGTCACGAGAAAAAAATGGAAGCTAAATAATGTGATAGACAGTCATCTACATGATTAGCATTAGATACATGTTTCCAATTCCCGTCATTGAATATTTTTTTTTGAACGGCGCATTGAATATTTACTTAACCAAGTGTTAGAAACGGAGATGTTCTCCAAGAAAGACATGGAAGCGGTTATTACCAACTTCAAATCAAGTGAAAAAAAAAATAGAAATCATTTAAAATAGATTAAAAATGTCACACCCCCGAAATCCACACGCGGAGTATCACCGCTTGAAGGCGTGACTGACCAGGATCAAGCCACCAATCATATTGAACAAGCAAGTAAATAATTATAAAAGTCCAACCAATACAATTGGTGTCCAAAACAAACATAGTTTAAGTTGCAAGCAGAAGCATAATGATCAAATCCAAAACCGAACGTAAGTTCAAATGTTTCAAAGTTTAACATGGCACACAGCTGTCCATGTCCCACAACGACTCTTCCCCCTGCAAGCTCCAGCTAAGTACCTATTGACCTGCAAAGCATGTAGTAACGAGTCAACAATGATGTTGAGCGAGTTCACAGTTGGGTGTTCGTTTTAAATTGTTCCAAAAACAGTTTCCTTTAACTGGCATCCTGCCGTGGGGGTTACCCCATAGTCGAAAACGTGATTTGTTTATTTCCGGTTACTCTGGCAATCCAGCCGTGGGGGCTACCCCATGTTTAGTTATCTGGCTTTTCGGCCGTGGGGGCTACCCCATGTATACTACTAGACTCGTTACCATATCGACTACTGACGTTAGTCATGTTTATGTGCCCTTAGCGTCGGTGTCTATCATCACCGACGTGCCATAGTCCATTAGTTCACGCCCGTCCTCTGCGGCATGGTGTGAGGTTTGTCAAACCTAAATAGCGCTATCTAACTAATGACCCGCTCGCCATTGGCCCGGCGATTAAGTCGATATAAAAAGGAGGGACTTCGTGATAGAGTTTTGGTCTAGTGAAAGTTAACTGTCCATGAGGACGAGGAATTATATTCATGAACCAGTACTGTCCTACCCAAGAAAGGACGAGGAATCCATGTTCCTTAACCCCATTCCCAACCCCTGGGAATCCCATGCTTTGTAGAAAGTGTGAACTCACCTTGGTTTGCTCGGCAGATAAACAAAAGGTAAATCGAGCTGCTAGAGGTCAACCACGTCCTAACATGGTTACCATACAAGTCAGGTCTAGGTGCACGTATGATTACACATAATTTAACAAGTTGTGAACACGTGTTGATCATGGCAAACACATAATACATGTCAAGCAAAACAGTTAAACACGAAATGTCTAAACTTGTGCGACCCGAAAGATGAAGCCCAATAAAACAACGACCCAACCTATTGTGCGATCAGCATACTTGTGCGATCCACAATGGGTTGTACGATTCAGAAAGCCCGGCCCAATTAACATAACAGTCCAGTAAGTAAACGGCCCAAATAATTTAAACGTGGGTTTCTTGTGCGATCCGGAATCTCTTGTGCGATTGGAACTAGTCCGGCCCAACATATACCCGGCCCAACAGTTAAAACAAACATTACAACTTGTGCGATCCAATAGTCTTGTGCGACTGGGGACACCTTGTGCGATTGGATCATCTTGTGCGACCAGGAGTCTTGTGCGATTAGTTTAAACATCCGAATATTTTGCCATTCGGTTACAATTAATCAACAGTTTCCTAACTTACATTGAATCAAGATAACAATTTCCCAATCATACCATTAACACACTCTAACAGTTTCCAATCCAACAATAATCGATCAAACCATGGTTTTTAACATAATCCTCTTAAGAACCCTAGACATGTTCAAAGCATAAACAATAATTACAACATTAACCCGGCTCATGTTTTTGATTTCTAGCATCCATCTTAACAAATCATTCGAACAATACATGTATATATATATCAGCCGATTAAATCAAGCATCGGTTTAGCAATCATCTTTTAACCTTATTCGATTTCCAACCCTATATGATTCATACACACTATACATGTGAGCCGATTATATGAACATCAACATTAACAGTTTACATAACCATTCGAGTAAAACACATCACAACCGGTTATCATGCATTCAATCTGTTCTTAGCTTAATATCATAAATCCGATCCACATAATCATTATCGTTCATCACACATATAACTCTAATCATTACATCAAAACATGGAATCATAAAATCATTAACAAACACATATCATGGAAACACTAACCGATTTAAGATGATTGAGAGTGATCCGAATCAAATGCTTCGATGAAAAGAGGTGTGTTTGTCGTCGGGTTAGAGAGAGATAAAGAGATTAGGGTTTGTGTGTGTGTTAAGTGTTTGTGGATTATGAGGATCACACCTCCTCCCCATAATGTTATGCGCAAATAAAGAATGGGCCGAACCCATTACGGGTCGCCCTTGTGATACAAGTGCAAGAAGTGTGGCCCAACAAGAGCTTGTGCGATCAGGTTATGTTGTGCGATCGGTTCGTTAATATACAATACAATCATTACACATAAACACATAATCATAACATTCAATTACTCAACCAAGTTCATATAATCACATCACGTTCACATACGTTACATCAAAGTACAAAGATAGGTTTGAAATACGAGTTGTCACATTATCCCCAAGTTGAAAGAAATTTCGTCCCGAAATTTGGTACGTACTCACTGAGGAAGCTAGTTAAGTTGCCTGGTTTTCCTGGGGTGTCACATCCTCCCCCCGTTGATCTGGAATTTCGTCCCGAAATTCCGTAGCTTCAGCCTCAGTAGTGGTGGTACTGTTTGCGAAGAGTTGGGGATACTTTTGTTTCATTTGATCTTCGCGTTCCCAGGCGAACTCTGGGCCGCGACGTGAGTTCCAACGAACTCGAACGAGAGGTATTCTAGTGCGCTTGAGGACCTTAACATCCCGGTCCGTGATTTCAACTGGTTCCTCGACAAATCATAACTGTTCGTCGATAGTGAGCTCATTCAAAGGAACTATGAGGGTCTCATCTGACAGACACTTCTTCAGATTTGACACGGGGAAAACGTTGTGAACTGCACTGAGTTCCGCTGGTAGGTTCAGTTTGTAGGCCACTTTGCCTAATTTCTCAATGATGTCGAATGGTCCAACGTATCGTGGGTTAAGTTTGCCTCGTTTGCCAAAACGAACAACACCCTTCCAGGGTGAGACTTTGAGTAGCACTCGATCCCCAACCTGGAACTCGAGTGGTTTCCTGCCCTTATCGGCGTAGCTTTTCTGACGGTCACGAGCTGCCGCCATGCGTTGTCGTATCTGAGCAATCCTTTCCGTTGTGTCTACTACAAGTTGTGGGCCAGTGATCTGACTATCCCGCACCTCTGTCCAACAAAGAGGTGACCGGCATTTACGCCCGTACAATGCCTCGAATGGAGCGGCCCGAATGCTGGTGTGGTAACTGTTATTATACGAGAACTCCACTAACGGGAGGTGCTTTTCCCAGCCGTTACCAAAGTCAATCACACATGCCCTAAGCATGTCTTCTAGAGTCTGGATGGTGCGTTCAGACTGCCCATCCGTTTGCGGGTGATAAGCTGTGCTCATATCTAAACGTGAGCCAAAGGATGTGTGCATTGCTTGCCACAATTCTGAAGTAAAACGTGCATCACGATCAGAGATAATGGAGGAGGGCACCCCGTGCCTCGAGACAACTTCCTTAAGATAAACGTCTGCTAGAGTGGAGAACTTATCCGTTTCTTTGATAGCCAAGAAGTGTGCAGACTTTGTGAGTTGATCCACGATCACCCAAATAGTATCGTTACCACGTTGAGATCTAGGCAGGCCAGTAACAAAATCCATGGAAATTTGCTCCCATTTCCATCGTGGTATCTCTGGTTGTTGGAGTAGGCCTGATGGTTTCTGATATTCCATCTTGACTCTCGCACAAGTCAAGCACTTGCTAACGTAAGTTGCTATGTGTGCCTTCATGCTAGGCCACCAATACGTAGTTTTCAAGTCGTGGTACATCTTATCTGAACCAAGATGTACTGAGTAGCGAGACTTGTGTGCCTCATCCATCACAAGCTCTCGTAGGTTTCCATAGAGTGGGACCCAGATGCGTCCTGTTACATAGTAAGCACCGTCTTCCTTTTGTTCCAATCATTTCCTTGAGCCGCGTAGGGCTTCAGCCCTGATGTTTTCTGGTTTCAATGCTTCTACCTGAGCATCTCGTATCTGTGCAGGAAGACTAGACTGGATGGTAAGTTGTAATGCTCGCACATGCTTAGGCGTAGTGTCCTTTCGACTGAGGGCGTCAGCGACAACATTGGCTTTGCCTGGATGGTACTTGATCGCGTATTCGTAATCATTCAATAGCTCGACCCATCGACGTTGACGCATGTTCAACTCCTTTTGTTTGAAGATATGCTCGAGACTCCTGTGATCGGTGTAAATGGTGCACCTGGTACCGTACAGGTAGTGTCTCCATATCTTGAGTGCGAAAACAACAGCTCCCAGCTCCAAATCATGCGTAGTGTAGTTCCTTTCATGAATCTTAAGTTGACGTGACGCATAAGCAATGACCTTGTCACATTGCATCAGCACACATCCAAGTCCCTGAATGGATGCGTCGCAATAAACCACAAAGTCGTCTGTGCCTTCAGGCAATGAGAGGATAGGGGCGCTACATAGTCTATCCTTTAAGTGTTGGAACGCAGTTTCCTGTGCCTCACCCCAACGATAGGTGACACCTTTCTGTGTTAGTGAGGTGAGAGGTTGCGCGATCTTGGAAAAATCCTTGATAAACCTTCTGTAATAGCCTGCCAAACCCAAGAATTGGCGAATTTCCGTTGGTGTTCTAGGTGTAGGCCAGTCCTTGATCGAGTCTACCTTGGATGGATCAACGTGAATCCCATCCTTGTTTACCACGTGGCCTAGGAAATGGACCTCACGAAGCCAGAAGTCGCATTTCGAGAACTTTGCATAAAGTTGTTCTGTTCATAGGAGTTCCAAAATAAGTCGTAGATGCTGCTCGTATTCCTCCTGACTCTTAGAATAGATCAGGATGTCGTCGATGAAAACTATAACGAACTTATCTAGGTAAGGCTTGCACACTCGATTCATCAAGTCCATGAAGACCGCAGGTGCGTTTGTCAGCCCAAAAGGCATAACCAGAAACTCGTAATGTCCATAACGAGTTCTAAAAGTTGTTTTGGAGACGTCCTCTTCTCGGACACTCAGCTGGTGATATTCCGATCTCAAATCAATATTCGAGTAGTAGCTCGACCCTTGCAGCTGATCGAACAAGTCGTCAATGCGTGGAAGAGGATAACGATTCTTCACCGTCACCTTGTTGAGTTCACGGTAGTCGATGCACATTCTGAAAGTGCCGTCTTTCTTCTTCACGAATAATACTGGAGCTCCCCATGGCGAAGAGCTAGGGCGAATAAAACCCTTGTACAAGAGTTCTTGTAGTTGCGTAGAGAGTTCTTCCAACTCTGATGGAGCGAAACGATACGGTGCACGAGCTATGGGCGCTGCTCCAGGAGCTAGCTCAATTTGAAACTCGACCTGACGATGAGGCGAAAGACCAGGTATTTCCTCAGGGAATACCTCAGGATAGTCACGGACAATCGGAAAATCTTCTATCTTCTTCTCTTTCTTTGAGGTATCAGTAACAAGAGCCAAAATAGCAGTGTGGCCCTTTCGCAAACACTTCTGCGCCTAAAGGAAAGAGATGATGCTCACAACAGCACCACTCTTGTCGCCACGAATCATGAGTGGTTCATCACCTGAACGGGGAATACAGACAATCATTTCGTTGCAAAGAATCTCTGCTTGGTGTTGGGATAACTAGTCCATACCAATAACGATGTCGAAACCATCACAACGTTGGGGTTATACCTAGCATCACCCTAACCAATCACGAACACTCGACCCCTGGCACCATTGCCGTCGTTACCCCCGTTGTTTCCATTCCCCTGGTTGTTGTTATTGTTGTTGTTGTTGTTGTTGTTCTGGTTCCTGTTCAGTTGGGGACAATCTCTCTTGAAGTGGCCTTCAGCTCCACACTGAAAGCACCCTTTGTTGTTACCTTGCTGCTGCTGCTGGCGTTGGTTCTGTTGGGCTTGTTGTTGCTGACGATTCTGGTTTGCGGGGTATAAACTTCTGCAATCCTTTGCGGCGTGGCCTGGCTTGTTGCATCGGTGACAGTTACCCCTGGTGCATGGCCCGCTGTGGTATAGGTTGCAGCGATTGCATTTGGGGTGATTTCCCTTGTACCCACCATGACTTTGACTACCAGAAGATTGCTGACCAGGACTCTGGTAGTCATCAATCTTTCGTTGTTGTGCCTGGGACTGAACCGTAGTCAAACCCTTACTAGAGGTTCCATCCCACTTTCGTTTGTTGT
This sequence comes from Helianthus tuberosus, assembly GCA_030545235.1. Lineage (NCBI taxonomy): Eukaryota > Viridiplantae > Streptophyta > Magnoliopsida > Asterales > Asteraceae > Helianthus > Helianthus tuberosus. The sequence continues at coordinate 91,587,368 of CM060416.1, forward strand.
TACTGGGAGTAGTAGAAGTAGTAGTAGCACTAATACGCTTAGGCAGCTTGTTCTGTTCCACTGCCTGGTCTGGGAGACGATGAGCAAAACGAGTAACATCCTAGATGGTTGCAAGGTTAGCAGTAGTCATATGGCGTTGAATCTCTGGTACTAAGCCTTTGAGGTACAGCTCAATGCGCTTGATGGGAGGATCCACTATAGTTGGACACAACACTGCCAGTTCGTTGGATCGTTTCGTGTACGCTTCTATCTCTGACCCCGTCACCTTCAGGTTAAAGAACTCCACTTCCAGCTTGTGGATGTCACCACGACTACAGTATTCACGTTTGATCAGTTCCTTAAAATCATTCCATGGGGTGGCATTAGCAGCCGCCAACCCCGGCATCTGAACTTGCGCGCTCCACCAAGCTAGTGCTATACCCCCGAGAGTACCAGTAACATACTTCACCCTGCGAGCCTCAGAGCATTCACACATTTCGAAGACTGACTCGTGCTTCTCAAACCAATGGAGGAGTCCAACGGCCTCTTCAGTGCCACTGAAAGTACTAGGACGACAGTCCATGAACATCTTGAATGTGCATACAGGTGGCTGAGCGTTCTGACCTTGTTTCACGAGGAAGAAGAGACAGGGTTAAGCGCGAGAGTTGGGTCATGAGAGTAGGATCTAACATCCTAGGTTAGGTTCGGAATAGCAGGTTATGTCACACCCCGACCGCGTAAACAACAAAGCGCGGCGGAAACATCGGGGCGTGTTGCAACAGAATTAATGTTTCATAACCATGGATATCAAAAAGTGTTTCGTTTTATTAAACATTGAATAATTGCATCGTCTGGAAATCTAAATACACATTTAAACATAGTCTATCATTATTATTGAGTCACTAAGGCCTTGTCCAGTCCTATGTGAGCATGCATCCTATCAATCGATATCTTTCAACAATACCTGAAACATATGTAAAAACGAGGTCAGCAAAGAAATGCTGGCGAGTACATAGGTTTTGTGAAAATAAGATTCATGACTTCTGTTTAAGAAAATATTTAGTCATGAACCTTGTAATTTGCTTTGTCTTTGTAAATCATTTGAAAAATAATAAGTTCAGATTATATGTATAAATAAGAGAATAATGCATGATTAAATGAATAACCATGTAAAAATGAGTTTGTATAAGTTAAGTTGTTTGTAAATCAATGTCTTGTGAAAAATATGTTATTTGTATAAAATGTTCTATGTCTCAAATTGAAATGATTCAAATAACACTACAATATGTAATACCATACAAACACTTATATATAGGAAGTACCAGCGGCGTATCCACCATGCTTGTATCATATTACACACGCATCGTTACTTAATCACTTACTCAAACCAAACCAACAAATGTAAACCATGTACTGTATAACCAAAATGATATGTATGGCTAGTGAAATGCATCAACTAAACCATAGGTGAAAGCACAAAACAAAGTATTGAGGTAAAACTTGGTTTAAATCAATACTATGTTTCGTGGAAATGCATGACCAAATGTAAATCATGTACAAATGTTTACCCAATCGTTAAAACATCGTGTGAAACCCAATCGTTAAAACATCGTGTGAAACCCAATCGTTAAAACATCGTGTGAAAACCAATCGTAAATCGTTTAATTCGTTTTAGGTCGTGAAACTACTTAAATGGTCGTCTCGCTAATAACATTCAAACCTTCTTGACTTTCGTCGCTTCTCGTTTTCGTCGCTTCTCGTTTTCGTATTAACAAACCTCCATAGGGTAAGTTAACAATTACAGATTCAGTCGCTACCTACCATACCCACACATAACCACGGGTGTAGTAAATAACGGGATTTGTCAGATCCTATGGTACCATAACCTAATACTGGTCGGCTTGATCATTGCTAATGAATGTCATTTGTTATGTAAACACAACCAACAAGTTTGTTCACTTTATTGAAATCGTTATTAGTTTTGTATAAATCGCCTTAATTGTTTTTGAAACCATCGTTATAACATCGAAAACATTTAGCACATATGAGTCACCCCAAAACAATTGAAAACAGTAAAATAGGGGAAGAATGTACTCGCCTGAGAATGCTTAGAGGTCTTGAACAACAACCAAACAAAGCTAGAGGGAGCACGGAATCAGTCGGCAATCTAAAACTATATAAATAAACCGGACTTAAATCGGGAGATCGGATAGGATGAGGTTTGGTAAACCAAATGAGTATTGGAACTCATATGATATGGTTTAACAAGGCCTACATACTACAATGAAACCAAACCTAAGTGCTTTCGACCCATCGCGACCCATTAAGGTAACATATGCTACTTTAACGCGTCGTGCGCGTGAAACGCGTTCGGACCGCCTAACTAGCCCTATGACAAGTGTTATATGCCTAAACATGTTACATAATCAGTTATGTGACAAAGGTTTAGGTTACATATGCTTAATTATCAATTATACATGAAAAGGGTATTCTGGTAATTTACCTAAGGCATATAAACTACCTATCATACAACTACTTAAACGATGTGACCATAGGGTATAACCTCGGAAGGTTATTCCCTATATACTATGGTCACCTAATGTATTTGGTCGGATCCTAATGATCGACCAAATGGGTCGAGTTCGAAGGTATAGGCGATTTATTAGATCGCCTACCCTACGACTCTAGACAACGTGGTAATCAGTGGGCATAGTCTCAAGGGACTATGACCAACGTGATTACACTCACGTTGCGAAGTTCAAACGAACTTCGCATTGACCATTACTAGTCAATGCTGAAAGTCAAACAAAGTTTGACTTTCGGACTCGAAAAGCAATAAAATAAGGAAAAGAACGAAAGAATACTTACCCAGGGTCCCCGAATGCTAATCCCGATCCAAGAATCTCAGGTATGAAACAATGGTTTCAACTTAGAGTTTCTCAAATCAGAATTCTTGTAAGTTATGCAATGGGGGGCATGGGGTATTTATAGTATTCGGTGCACCGTTGAGATCGTTTCATGGAAACCGTGATTCGATCCCATCCGTACACTTGTTGGAAGGTTATGGAAGCTAAAATTGATGCTTATCATCTGACTAAGCAAGTTAGAACATGTGGTGGAGGATCAAACAGCTGCAACTTGTGGTTAAATGCATTTAATCTGGTCAGAAGGACTGACGCGGGCCGCCTAAGATTTAAGCTTGGCTGAGGCGGGCCGCCTAGCTCTTCAGATCAGAAAACAAGTTTCAGAAATGACAGTTTCAGCCCCTGCACGTGTTTAAGCCCATTTCCGGCACTTCTAAGGCCCGTAAAGCCAACTTTAAGGCCCTAAAATGATGCCTAAACATTGTGTACATGAAACATGCTCAAAAATATGCCGGGTGTTGGTTCGTTTGGTCGTACGAACGTGATGTTCGCTTAATTACGACGGAATGCGCATAAGCGCGAAAAACGATCCAAATGACGCAACGAATGAATTTTTGGCAAGCCAAACACTAAAGCATAATATAGTCATGCTTACATAAATTTTTGGATGTCCGGATGTATTCAGAACGTAAGTTATGCGCGAAAATGCAAACTTGTGCACTTTTTGACACTTTTAGTCCCTGAATGACACAAAAGTTTATTTTAGCATACCGAACACCTCAAAGCCTATTTCTAAGCTATGTGAAGGATATTTATGTTATGTTTAACTTATGGTCATGTTCCGGAATGTCTGTTACAGTTCAAATTGGCATACTTTCGCAGTTTGTCAAGTTTAGTCCCTGTAAGCGATTTAACTTGATTTTCACCACACCAAACCTTCCAAAACTTATATCTAAGTTATGTAATGGTTATTTAAGGTATGTTAAGCCTATGTCACTATTCCGGAGTGTTTGTTGCATTAAACTGGTTATATTTACGCATCAGTGCGCGTATAACCTTCCAGAAAGCGATTTAGAGTTTGAAATTGAACAAGAATTGATATGTGCAAATGATACACATATTTTTACAAATCCCAAGTATGAAATATAATATTTCATTGGTTTGGTATTTGTTTGATGGCCGTGGAGGCACAGGTGTTACAGTCTCCCCTACTTTAGGAAATTTCGTCCCGAAATTTATTTAGAGGAAACTTGTGAGAGCTTGGAAAATATGAAGTTGAAAAGATCGAACAACATCGGTTAGGGTTCTTGAACTTCTAGTAACCTTAATAACATTATGTTTGCAATGTAAGAGGGACACTTATATACAAGTATATGAAGCGTCATTGGTGCGTCCACCGTACCTCCATTACATCGTTCTCATTTCGTTATTTTTGTCACTATCGGTTCTTACACATAATAAATCTTACTGGGTTCCTATGCACTAAATTTCATAATTATGTACGCGTCCATAATTAGACAATTCCTTGCACAGTTCACACAGTCTATTTTATAATGTGTAGAGGAAAACCATATGAATGAACCTGTGATGAGCGTGACTGGACCACCATAGGGTCCTTTCAGCTGTATCATCACATGCTATTCTTAACCAGATCTTGAATCAATCTTTAACTAGACCACTCAAGGGTCTCTCATCGAATCATGGAATGGTACCATATAATCCCAAGGGTCTTTAACTACAACGTAGAAGCCCATTAAGGATTTAAAGTAGTACCTTTTGAATATCCTACTATGAATCCCTCATATAAAGATACGAAAGATTCTATGAGGATTTGAAAATTGGATCTCACAAAAACATAGAGGAGAACACATAACACATAAACACATAATTGCATAATTGTATAATCGTTTAATCGCAAAATCGTTTAATCGCAAAATCGTTTAATTTGTTATCTTTGGACATGGGTATTTAAAGCATACTAGGAATCCAATCCGTGGATTTCACTTGGCACTTTAAATATTTTCAAGAATCTAACTATGAAAATAGGAAGATCTAAAAAGGAATTCGGCTTGTCCTAATTGAGTTACAATGTACATATTAAGGTGTACAAGGAATCCAATCAGGCTCCGAAATCAATGAAGGTGTTGATCGTGGTCGGTTCGGGACTTTGAATAGATCAAGATGTCATCAATAAAAACAATGACGAACTGATCCAAATAAGGCTTGCAGACCCTATTTATTAAGTCCATGAAGATGGCTGGAGCATTTGTCAAACCAAAAGGTATGACTGTAAACTCGTAATGGCCATACTTCGTGCAGAAAACCGTTTTGGGAACATCTTCTTCGAGAATACGAAGTTGATGATACCAAGAACGCAAATCGATCTTGGAAAAGCATGAAGTACCCTGCAGATGATCGGATCATTGATTTAAGGTAGGGAATATCGATTCTTGATGGTAAGCTTACTAGGCTTACGTTAATTGATATACATTTGAAAAGATCCATTTTTCTTTTCACAAAGAGAACAAGAGTTTCTCCAAGGTGAAAAGTTCGGACGGATGAATCCTTTATCAGACAACTCTTGAAGTTGTTTTGATAATTCTTGCATCTCGAACGGTACAAGACGATAAGATACTTTAGATTTAAAAGAAACAAGTGTTTGAGGTTCTTAGGGAGATCACAAGTGATCATAAAAATGACAGAACCACACGAGTAGTTTTGTCTTTGTGTTAACATCATAAGGTTGGATCAAACATTCATACAATTGCATTAGTTAAAAATAAAAACCACAAATTTTTATTTATATAGCAACCGCATTGTCTTTAAATGTTACAAGATAACAACCAGAGGAAATACAAAATACTAAAAGTTCACTTCTTCATCATCGATTGCCTCATTGATGTTAAACACTCGACCACGTGCTGGATTCACATTGACGTGAACGTTCGCATTCGGGTTTGCGTTAGCATTTGCATTCACCAGTCTCGGACAGTTGGGGCGGAAATGACCAAACTCTCCGCAGTTGAAACATGAACCCAGTGGGAATCTCGCAGCATTCCCTTGAACCGGAGCTTGAACCTGAGCAGCCTGATTTTGTCTCAGACGACAAGTATTGGCCAAATGCCCAAGTCTACCACACGTTGTGCATTTCTTGCAATCTTGTTGTGCAACGTGATGACCGTTGCAACGGGCACAATGTGGTGCGGTACCAGCATATGCCTTCTTTGCATGTGGCTGAGCCGGTGGATTCTGCAGGTTCTGAGCAGTCTGTGCTGTAACAGCAAAATTTTGGGCACCCTTCCGCTTCTTCGATTTCTTCGACGTCTCACCTTCCTTACCCTTCCCCTTATCCTTCTTCTTGTCCTTTCCAGAATCGGTTGCCTTCTTTTTATCACCCTTGCGGGTGAGTTTACCCTTTCTGACTTGAGACTCAGTCAGGGTAGCTGACAACTCGATTGCTTGACGAAGGGTGGTAGGATTAACACCGATCAAAATATCCATAATAGAATCGGGTAAACCATCTATGTATCTCTCGATCGCTTTCTCCAGAGGGGTAACCATGGTGGGACACAATAGACTGAGTTCTTCAAAACGATCCGTGTACGCACGGTGTTCAGCCCCATCTTGCTTTAAGTCGTCAAACTCTCGTTCCAAAACTCGAATCTCGTGACGGGGACAAAACTCCTTCATCATGAGAGCCCGAAGCTCTGCCCATGTTTGTGCCAACGCCACTTCGGCACCCCTATCTCGCATAACACCATTCCACCAAGTAAGCGCTCGCTTTTCAAACACACTCGAAGCAAATTCCACCTTACGCGCATCCTGACACTGCACATGTCTGAATGTGCTCTCGATACTCTCAAACCACTGCAGGAGCGCAGTTGCTCCTTGAGACCCAGAAAACTTAAGTGGCTTCGCAGAATTGAAGTTCTTGAAATTACACGGTGCATTATTGTTGTTGTTGTTGCCGTTGTTGTACATCTCGTGGACTTGGGTTACAACACCGGGAACCACAGGAGCCACCTGTTGAGAGATCAGGGCTGCGAGTTCTTCAATAGTAAAAGTCCGAGTATCGGTTCGGGTATCGCGTCGAGGAGGCATTGTCTGACAAGGAAACGAGTGAGAGAATTAGATGAAAAGAATGAGATGAAACAAATCTGATGAAAGCAAGGATAGTGGTCATTTGTTTGTTACTACAAAGCAACAAACGACCTCGGTGATTTAATCAAAGTAAATAGGTCAAAAATAATGTATCGCGAAGACATGCTCGCCTATAAGTGAACACTCATCCCAAGAATTCCCAGGTAAGCACAACTGGTCTCGCATCTGATGAGATGTATACGAAGTGCTTGCCTAGACAGAAAACCCAGAATACAGGCATTCACCCTTCCAGTTTGCACGTGTTCACATTATTTAAGACCCAAAACCTTGACGAGATTTTTGAAAACTCAAAGGGGTTCAAAACCATATAACAGAGGGTTCAAAACCCTAAAATAGAGAGTTCAAAACCTAGAAATCAATCATCCTAGAACAGATGATTAGTTTTCAAAGCGGTTTTGAAATTTATATTCTTGTTGTGATCGTCGCCTAAGGATAGGTGACGGTATTGTTTTATGACTAAACGCAAATAAACTCGCGTTAGGGTCCTAGAAAGGTTATAGACTAGGTCAAAGCATTACTAATAACCTAATTCCCTATAACCATTGGCTCTGATACCATCTTTTCTGTCACACCCCGACCGCGTAAACAACAAAGCGCGGCGGAAACATCGGGGCGTGTTGCAACAGAATTAATGTTTCATAACCATGGATATCAAAAAGTGTTTCGTTTTATTAAACATTGAATAATTGCATCGTCTGGAAATCTAAATACACATTTAAACATAGTCTATCATTGTTATTGAGTCACTAAGGCCTTGTCCAGTCCTATGTGAGCATGCATCCTATCAATCGATATCTTTCAACAATACCTGAAACATATGTAAAAACGAGGTCAGCAAAGAAATGCTGGCGAGTACATAGGTTTTGTGAAAATAAGATTCATGACTTCTGTTTAAGAAAATATTTAGTCATGAACCTTGTAATTTGCTTTGTCTTTGTAAATCATTTGAAAAATAATAAGTTCAGATTATATGTATAAATAAGAGAATAATGCATGATTAAATGAATAACCATGTAAAAATGAGTTTGTATAAGTTAAGTTGTTTGTAAATCAATGTCTTGTGAAAAATATGTTATTTGTATAAAATGTTCTATGTCTCAAATTGAAATGATTCAAATAACACTACAATATGTAATACCATACAAACACTTATATATAGGAAGTACCAGCGGCGTATCCACCATGCTTGTATCATATTACACACGCATCGTTACTTAATCACTTACTCAAACCAAACCAACAAATGTAAACCATGTACTGTATAACCAAAATGATATGTATGGCTAGTGAAATGCATCAACTAAACCATAGGTGAAAGCACAAAACAAAGTATTGAGGTAAAACTTGGTTTAAATCAATACTATGTTTCGTGGAAATGCATGACCAAATGTAAATCATGTACAAATGTTTACCCAATCGTTAAAACATCGTGTGAAACCCAATCGTTAAAACATCGTGTGAAAACCAATCGTAAATCGTTTAATTCGTTTTAGGTCGTGAAACTACTTAAATGGTCGTCTCGCTAATAACATTCAAACCTTCTTGACTTTCGTCGCTTCTCGTTTTCGTCGCTTCTCGTTTTCGTATTAACAAACCTCCATAGGGTAAGTTAACAATTACAGATTCAGTCGCTACCTACCATACCCACACATAACCACGGGTGTAGTAAATAACGGGATTTGTCAGATCCTATGGTACCATAACCTAATACTGGTCGGCTTGATCATTGCTAATGAATGTCATTTGTTATGTAAACACAACCAACAAGTTTGTTCACTTTATTGAAATCGTTATTAGTTTTGTATAAATCGCCTTAATTGTTTTTGAAACCATCGTTATAACATCGAAAACATTTAGCACATATGAGTCACCCCAAAACAATTGAAAACAGTAAAATAGGGGAAGAATGTACTCGCCTGAGAATGCTTAGAGGTCTTGAACAACAACCAAACAAAGCTAGAGGGAGCACGGAATCAGTCGGCAATCTAAAACTATATAAATAAACCGGACTTAAATCGGGAGATCGGATAGGATGAGGTTTGGTAAACCAAATGAGTATTGGAACTCATATGATATGGTTTAACAAGGCCTACATACTACAATGAAACCAAACCTAAGTGCTTTCGACCCATCGCGACCCATTAAGGTAACATATGCTACTTTAACGCGTCGTGCGCGTGAAACGCGTTCGGACCGCCTAACTAGCCCTATGACAAGTGTTATATGCCTAAACATGTTACATAATCAGTTATGTGACAAAGGTTTAGGTTACATATGCTTAATTATCAATTATACATGAAAAGGGTATTCTGGTAATTTACCTAAGGCATATAAACTACCTATCATACAACTACTTAAACGATGTGACCATAGGGTATAACCTCGGAAGGTTATTCCCTATATACTATGGTCACCTAATGTATTTGGTCGGATCCTAATGATCGACCAAATGGGTCGAGTTCGAAGGTATAGGCGATTTATTAGATCGCCTACCCTACGACTCTAGACAACGTGGTAATCAGTGGGCATAGTCCCAAGGGACTATGACCAACGTGATTACACTCACGTTGCGAAGTTCAAACGAACTTCGCATTGACCATTACTGGTCAATGCTGAAAGTCAAACAAAGTTTGACTTTCGGACTCGAAAAGCAATAAAATAAGGAAAAGAACGAAAGAATACTTACCCAGGGTCCCCGAATGCTAATCCCGATCCAAGAATCTCAGGTATGAAACAATGGTTTCAACTTAGAGTTTCTCAAATCAGAATTCTTGTAAGTTATGCAATGGGGGGCATGGGGTATTTATAGTATTCGGTGCACCGTTGAGATCGTTTCATGGAAACCGTGATTCGATCCCATCCGTACACTTGTTGGAAGGTTATGGAAGCTAAAATTGATGCTTATCATCTGACTAAGCAAGTTAGAACATGTGGTGGAGGATCAAACAGCTGCAACTTGTGGTTAAATGCATTTAATCTGGTCAGAAGGACTGACGCGGGCCGCCTAAGATTTAAGCTTGGCTGAGGCGGGCCGCCTAGCTCTTCAGATCAGAAAACAAGTTTCAGAAATGACAGTTTCAGCCCCTGCACGTGTTTAAGCCCATTTCCGGCACTTCTAAGGCCCGTAAAGCCAACTTTAAGGCCCTAAAATGATGCCTAAACATTGTGGACATGAAACATGCTCAAAAATATGCCGGGTGTTGGTTCGTTTGGTCGTACGAACGTGATGTTCGCTTAATTACGACGGAATGCGCATAAGCGCGAAAAACGATCCAAATGACGCAACGAATGAATTTTTGGCAAGCCAAACACTAAAGCATAATATAGTCATGCTTACATAAATTTTTGGATGTCCGGATGTATTCAGAACGTAAGTTATGCGCGAAAATGCAAACTTGTGCACTTTTTGACACTTTTAGTCCCTGAATGACACAAAAGTTTATTTTAGCATACCGAACACCTCAAAGCCTATTTCTAAGCTATGTGAAGGATATTTATGTTATGTTTAACTTATGGTCATGTTCCGGAATGTCTGTTACAGTTCAAATTGGCATACTTTCGCAGTTTGTCAAGTTTAGTCCCTGTAAGCGATTTAACTTGATTTTCACCACACCAAACCTTCCAAAACTTATATCTAAGTTATGTAAAGGTTATTTAAGGTATGTTAAGCCTATGTCACTATTCCGGAGTGTTTGTTGCATTAAACTGGTTATATTTACGCATCAGTGCGCGTATAACCTTCCAGAAAGCGATTTAGAGTTTGAAATTGAACAAGAATTGATATGTGCAAATGATACACATATTTTTACAAATCCCAAGTATGAAATATAATATTTCATTGGTTTGGTATTTGTTTGATGGCCGTGGAGGCACAGGTGTTACAGGTTATACCTCCTATCTGAGCGGCTGCGAGTGTTGCCGTAACTTGTTCATTGATAAGAGCCATCAACTGGCTTGAGTTAGGTTCACACGTTCCCTCATGATCTTCACATCGAAGGAAACACAAATGGGAAAGGTGTCGCGAATGTGTGTAAGTGTGGAGTGACAGAAGGAAGCAAGCACACATGTGTTTTCAAACTATAGTTGCTACGTTTATCTAAGCATACCATGAGCATAGTTCTATGTAATTAGCAAGTAGGCAATATAAGCATAAATCACATCACCTAGAATGTCGAGCCTTGCACGTGAAGCGAAGCGTCGTTGTGGATCGTAGAGCACTGTACAGGTTATAGTCTGGTTTTAACAAAAACTTTTTCCCTTATTAAAACCAAGTTCACTATAACCAATGGCTCTAATACCAATCTGTCACACCCCCAAAATCCACACGTGGAGTATCACCGCTTGAAGGCGTGACTGACCAGGATCAAGCCACCAATCATATTGAACAAGCAAGTAAATAATTATAAAAGTCCAACCAATACAATTGGTGTCCAAAACAAACATAGTTTAAGTTGCAAGCGGAAGCATAATGATCAAATCCAAAACCGAACATAAGTTCAAATGTTTCAAAGTTTAACATGGCACACAGCTGTCCATATCCCACAACGACTCTTCCCCCTGCAAGCTCCAGCTAAGTACCTATTGACCTGCAAAGCATGTAGTAACGAGTCAACAATGATGTTGAGCGAGTTCACAGTTGGGTGTTCGTTTTAAGTTGTTCCAAAAACAGTTTCCTTTAATTGGCATCCTGGCATGGGGGTTACCCCATAGTCGAAAACTTCATTTGTTTATTTCCGGTTACTCTGGCAATCCAGCCGTGGGGGCTACCCCATGTTTAGTTATCTGGCTTTTCGGCCATGGGGGCTACCCCATGTATACTACTAGACTCGTTACCATATCGACTACTGACGTTAGTCATGTTTATGTGCCCTTAGCGTCGGTGTCTATCATCACCGACGTGCCATAGTCCATTAGTTCACGCCCGTCCTCTGCGACACGGTGTGAGGTTTGTCAAACCTAAATAGCGCTATCTAACTAATGACCCGCTCGCCATTGGCCCGGCGATTAAGTCGATATAAAAAGGAGGGACTTCGTGATAGAGTTTTGGTCTAGTGAAAGTTAACTGTCCATGAGGACGAGGAATTATATTCCTGAACCAGTACTGTCCTACCCAAGAAAGGACGAGGAATCCATGTTCCTTAACCCCATTCCCAACCCCTGGGAATCCCATGCTTTGTAGAAAGTGTGAACTCACCTTGGTTTGCTCGGCAGATAAACAAAAGGTAAATCGAGCTGCTAGAGGTCAACCACGTCCTAACATGGTTACCATACAAGTCAGGTCTAGGTGCACGTATGATTACACATAATTTAACAAGTTGTGAACACGTGTTGATCATGGCAAACACATAATACATGTCAAGCAAAACAGTTAAACACGAAATGTCTAAACTTGTGCGACCCGAAAGATGAAGCCCAATAAAACAACGACCCAACCTATTGTGTGATCAGCATACTTGTACGATCCACAATGGGTTGTGCGATTCAGAAAGCCCGGCCCAATTAACATAACAGTCCAGTAAGTAAACGGGCCAAATAATTTAAACGTTGGTTTCTTGTGTGATCCGGAATCTCTTGTGCGATTGGAACTAGTCCGGCCCAACATATACCTGACCCAACATATACCCGGCCCAACAGTTAAAACAAACATTACAACTTGTACGATCCAATAGTCTTGTGCGACTGGGGACACCTTGTGCGATTGGATCATCTTGTGCGACCAGGAGTCTTGTGCGATTAGTTTAAACATCCGAATATTATGCCATTCGGTTACAATTAATCAACAGTTTCCTAACTTACTTTGAATCAAGATAACAATTTCCCAATCATACCATTAACACACTCTAACAGTTTCCAATCCAACAATAATAGATCAAACCATGGTTTTTAACATAATCCTCTTAAGAAACCTAGACATGTTCAAAGCATAAACAATAATTACAACATTAACCCGGCTCATGTTTTTGATCTCTAGCATCCTTCTTAACAAATCATTCGAACAATACATGTATATATATATCAGCCGATTAAATCAAGCATTGGTTTAACAATCATCTTTTAACCTTATTCGATTTCCAACCCTATATGATTCATACACACTATACATGTGAGCCGATTATATGAACATCAACATTAACAGTTTACATCACCATTCGAGTAAAACATATCACAACCGGTTATCATGCATTCAATCGGTTCTTAGCTTAATATCATAAATCCGATCCACATAATCATTATCGTTCATCACACGTATAACTCTAATCATTACATCAAAACATGGAATCATAAAATCATTAACAAACACATATCATGGAAACACTAACCGATTTAAGATGAATGAGAGTGATCCGAATCAAATGCTTCGATGAAAAGACGTGTGTTTGCCGTCGGGTTAGAGAGAGATAAAGAGATTAGGGTTTGTGTGTGTGTTAAGTGTTTGTGGATTATGAGGATCACACCACCTCCCCATAATGTTATGCGCAAATAAAGAATGGGCCGAACCCATTACGGGTCGCCCTTGTGATACAAGTGCAAGAAGTGTGGCGCAACAAGAGCTTGTGCGATTGGGTTATGTTGTGCGATCGGTTCGTTAATATACAATACAATCATTACACATAAACAAATAATCATAACATTCAATTACTCAACCAAGTTCATATAATCACATCACGTTCACATACGTTACATCAAAGTACAAAGATAGGTTTCAAATTATAAAACAAATAAAAAGTGTTCTAAATTTTTACAGAATATTGATTTCATATATGGAATGCTTAATAGTACTTGATATATAAAAATGATGTACATTAGTTTGCACTTTTCCCGTCTAAGGTGTAAGAAAGTGCTCCTACAAAGTAGAAAAAATGTATACAAAATTACGAATGCAAAAATAAATAACTATCGAGAAGGATAACTTGATGACTAATATATTAAAAATTGTATAAAGTGACAAAACCACTTATACAAACCCATTGAATTGAGATACAACAGGTATCAAGTTTTTAACTACTCTGAAACCCATCACAAATTCACAACCGCAAAAGTGAAAACATTCCCTGAAACCTTTCTCACACTAAAAAACCTTTTCACACATTGAGAGAGAAAGATAGATGCTACAGAAACAAAAGGATAACCGACAGAGGAGGCAGGGATTCTGTTGAACGGTGCTCTGGCGATGGTAATAAAGATCTATTGCAGCGTCGTTTGGTTGATTGTCAACAGAAAAGATGGTGTGAGAGTTAGATAGATATCTTTGATGCGTTTCAATGCTTTATGAAAATTTTGAGTTCACAAAAGGCGCACGAATATATGTATTATGAATAACCCGACCAAAACAATGAAATCATAGAATTCAATTTCCACAACTTGAGAATACCTAGTAATATTATTGTAACTTTTGTTTATGCAAGTGCAATATTTTTTTCTTACGATGTCTAAATCTTCTTACAACCTACATTTATCTAGAATCCATTTTGTAAGAAATTATGGGTTGTCGATAATGTTGAGGTTGATGAGTTGCTTGCTGATATTCCAAGGTTTATGGGCTCAACAATGGATAACAATGCTTCTGAGGGTGCAAGCACACCCGGACTAACGGGTGACCATGGGTAGTATAGCGTCATGGAATATAAGGGGGTTGAACCGCCCTCTCAAAAAGAAGGAGGTTCGTCAGGTGGTCGTAGATAATCATCTACAGGTATGTGCGATTATGGAGACTCATGTTGATGCATCTAATGTGTACAACGTTTGCAACAAAGTTTGTCGATCTTGGAGTTGAGCAACTAATACGGATTGTTGTTCTAAGGGTACTAGAATTATAGTGGGATGGGATGCCACTATGGTTGATGTTATGATCTTGTCACAAACGGATCAGGTGATTCACACTCAGATTGTGTTTAAGATGGATCGTAAATCTTTATTTTGTTCCTTCGTTTATGTTGATAACTATTACGTGAATTGGAGAGCCTTGTGGCAAAATCTCAGGGTTCACCACTCGCATGTCCATAATAAGCCTTGGGTAATCTTGGGGGATTTTAATTCCTCATTGAGTCTTGATCACACGATTGATGGATCTTCGATGCTAGGTATTGGTGCGAGGGAGTTCAAAGAATGTGTTGATGACATTGAAGTGTTTGATGTTAATGCTTCGGGTTTACACTTTACGTGGACAAATAAGCAACAGGATGGCTGCGCTGTTTTTA
The DNA here is from genome assembly GCA_030545235.1 of Helianthus tuberosus. Taxonomy (NCBI): domain Eukaryota; kingdom Viridiplantae; phylum Streptophyta; class Magnoliopsida; order Asterales; family Asteraceae; genus Helianthus; species Helianthus tuberosus. The sequence continues at coordinate 91,602,570 of CM060416.1, forward strand.
AAAAGATTGACCGAATCTTAGGGAATACTCAGCTTATTGACTATCCATCTGCAATGGCTTATTTTCTTCCCTATCGGATCCCCGACCATACTCCGTGTATTTTAAAGGTCCCAAATGTAACCAGAGATAGACCAAAACCGTTTAAGTTTGCTAACTTTCTAGCGGATAAGGGTGGCTTTATGGAAGCTGTGAATCAAGTTTGGAATAAACAACAATCTGGTTATCTCATGTTCCAGGTTGTCAAGAAACTCCAGTTACTTAAACATCCTCTTCGAAAATTGTTGATCCAGCAAGGTAATTTGCATGAAAAGGTCAAGAACTCTAGGAAAGCTTTAGAAACATGCCAGATTGCTATAGATGGGGATCCGCTGAATGCTGACTTACTCAAGCAACATGGCTGATTACTTCAGACTTATAAGGATGCGGTGCATGATGAAAGTATGTTTCTTAAGCAGAAATCCAAGGTGGATTGGTTGTCTTTGGGTGATTCTAATTCAAAGTTCTTTCATAATGTTATTAAAGCTAAAAATCACCGTAGCTGGATTTTTTCGGTCCGTGATACTGGTGGTAATTTGCATGAAGGTGGTTCGGTGCCTAAAGTGTTGGTAGATCATTATGCGGCTTTCTTTGGGAGTGTGGGGGAGTGTGATGCGATTCCAACCCCAGAGCTTTTCTTTAATGTGTTACCTACAAACATTGCTAACAATATGGTAAGGAAAGTTACGGATGATGAGATCAAAGCTACCATGTTTTCTATTACGGGGAATAAGTCCCCTGGTCCAGACGGATATACCTCAGTCTTTTTCAAAAAAGCTTAGGATGTTGGGAAGGATGTGAGTGGTGCGGTGAGAGATTTTTTCACTAATGGCAAACTCCTTCGTCAATTGAATCATATGGCAATTTTGCTAATTCCTAAAGTTATTACTCCTTCATCGATCACAGATTATAGGCCTATCTCTTGTTGCAATACGCTCTACAAGTGTATAGCAAGATTATCACTAATCGTATAAAGGAAGGGTTAGATCAGATTGTGAGCATCAATCAGTCTGCTTTTGTACTGGAAGGAGAATCTCAGACAATATATTGCTCACACAGGAGCTGATGCATAATTACCATCGTAATAATGGTCCTCCTAGATGTGCTTTTAAGGTTGACATCTAAAAAGCTTATAACACGGTTGATTGGCAGGTTCTGGAGCATACTTTGAGAGGGTTTGGGTTCCATGAGAGGATGGTTACATGGAGCATGGAATGTGTAATGACGACTTCATTTTCTTTAGCGATTAATGGGAATCTCCATGGATTTTTTAAAGGAAAAAGAGGTTTACGTCAAGGAGACCCAATGTCTCCCTACTTGTTTACATTGGTCATGGAGGTGCTCACCTTAATCTTACAGCAACAGGTGGCTCTATTTAATGAATTCAGATTTCATAGTAAGTGTGAAATGCAGCGAATTATTAATATTTGTTTTGCTGATGATCTTTTCTTGTTTGCTCGGGAAGACCACAATTCTGCTAAAGTTGTGCTTCAAGCCATAAACACTTTTAAAAGCATGTCGAGTCTCGTGCCTAGTATGAACAAAAGCATCCGTTTTCTTTGGAAATGTGTCGAATGTGGTGAAAGCCAGGATCCGTAGCATCATGTCGTTTGAGGAGGGTACTTTGCCGGTTCGGTACTTGGGAGTGCCTCTTATTTCAACTAGATTGCGGTACAAAGATTGCTCCAAGCTTGTAGAAAATATGGAAAATCGAATCACGAACTGGAAGAACAAGAGCTTATCCTTTGCTGGCCGACTTCTTCTTATTCGATCGGTCCTAGAATCCATGCATGTTTATTGGGCTTCGGTATTTATCTTACCTAAACGACTTATCCAGGATCTTGAAGGAAAGATGAGAGGGTTCTTATGGGCTCAAGGTAATGAGATTAAAGGTAAGGCTAAGGTGAGGTGGGATCGTGTGTGTCTGCCAAAAAGGGAAGGAGGCCTGGGTATTCGGAGAATAGAGAATATGAATAACGCCCTCATGATAGCTCATATCTGGAGTCTATTAACCTGTAGAGAATCGCTCTGGGTGAAATGGACCCATTCTTATCGTATTAGGGGTAGAAGCTTTTGGGATGTGCCCATTCGGAATAACGTAACGTGGACGTGGAGGAAGTTGCTAAACCTTCGACCTATGATTCAGCATTACATATGGACCAAACTAGGGAATGGTTCTACAACTCTAGTGTGGTTTGACAAGTGGGATGATGGTTGCCCGTTAAGTTCATTCATCACTCCGAGAGTGATCGCTAATGCGGGCTTTTCTTTGCAAACTACTATTGCTGAGGTATGGGATGAAGGGGGATGGGTGTGGCCTGACGCGTGGCGAGCCCGGTTTCCAGCCCTCTTAAACTTGCAGAATGTTGTGCTTACCCTTGAGCGAGAGGATATGATTGTTTGGAGATCTAGAGGTGGGGATGATGGTGAATATAGTTCTTCCACTGTTTGGGATGATATCCGAGGTACCCAGAATGAAGTGCCATGGGCTAGTGTTGTATGGTTTTCACAGTCTATTCCCCGTCACTCGTTCTTTATGTGGCTTCTTGCGAATAAGAGATTAAAAACACAGGACGTGATGTAAGCATGGTGCGTCACGGGTAACGCCAAATTTAATTTACTTTGTTGCTCATTATGTACTTCAGGTCCGGATTCACATGAACACCTGTTTTTTGAGTGTGAGTTTGCTGCCGAGGTATGGAATGGTGTTAAAAACGAAGCCGACATGGGAAACGTTACAAGCTCTTGGAACGTAATTTTTGAGCATCTGGTAACCGTGGCAAACTCAAAAAATGCCCAACATGTTATCGCAAAGCTTGTTGTTGGAGCTGCGGCTTATTTTGTGTGGCATGAACGAAACCAGATATTATTTTCGAATAGAAAAAGGAGTTCCGATCGTCTGGTGGAGGTGATTCTGACCACCGTTCGGATGAAGCTTCATACTATGCGATTCAAGAGGACGGCACATGTTAATGGGATTCTTCAGTGATGGAGCTTGCCTCGTAGTCTTCTAATAAATGATGATGATTGCGGCTAGTTTGAGCTATTTTTTCTTCATATTCTAGTCTTTAGTTAGACTTGTTTGGTTGTTTAGCCTTATTTTCTTGTTTACTCTAGTATGGTATGCCATGCTTGAGAACTGTGGGATGCTTAGTCCCCCACTTGGTTTGATGTGTTGATTGTTATAAAATTTAGCGGGGTAAACCCTTTACCCCCAAAAAAAGGTCTCCACCAAACAAGAAAGGAGTTTCACCACCAACTTGCAAATTCTAGTCTAGATATTTATTCGCCAGATAAAATAAAAAGAGAGTCAAAAGTTTGATCTAAGTAAACACCATGCTTGGTGTCGTTCTAAACCACCACTTGAATCATGTTATTTTTGTTTATTTAAAAATCCATACATGTTCTAGAACTCATCCTAACACACATCTATACTTTCTATAAAAGGAGAAATCTCGATGACATAAGAAAAGCTGATGTGGCAGCCAGAGAGGCTGTCCAACAATGCTTTTCTTATGTCATTACTGCATCATAAAGCCTAATATATAAAATCACTTTAAAATCTATATAAAACTCTGCCATCCAAAATCTCTGCCCATATCTATACTTTAAAGCCAGCAGAGGTTGAAGGTTCAAGGGATGCGTATATATCAGCAGATGTTTTGTTGCCGGTAATTTCAAATTCAAAATGCCTGGGAATACATAATTTGCAATTAATGCATGTGATTCACTCACTTCTGTCAATCATCTTCTTATATAAAGGTTTTTTCTCTCATTTCCCTCTTCATATTTACACTCTCGTGTTCTCTGGTTTTTTATTTTCAAACCACACTTCCAATGTATCTCTCCCTAAAATCCCCCCTTCTCAATACTCGACATTAAAGGAAAAGATAAAACCGAAACTATCTCTGACCCACTTTCAGAACAAATTTTGGGGATATGTCGTTTACCTTGATGATGGTAATGTAATATATAATTATGTTTGTTTTTGTTTTCGATGTTTCGTAATTGTTTTTTATCTGAGTTATGACTAATGATGATTGTGAATGATTTGAGCAGATGATGATGATGATGATTGTTCTACATTTGTTCCTACCAAATGCAAGAAACTCTCTGCTTCTGCTGTAAGATAATATTTTTTTTAAGATATTCATATTCAGTCGGTTAATCTCCAATTATAAATCTTTGTGCTTCACATAATTGTTCCAGCATCATTGTTCCAACATCGTTGAAAGTATGTTTTTTTTTTGTAATTTTGAATTTTAAATTTTGAACTGATCTACTCTAATTCTCGCTTTATATTTCAGCCTAATCACAGTTGTTTGAAATTCATACAATCGACTGCGGGTTATTTTAGGTTTGTGGATTTTTTTAAACTGTTGATAATATTGATAATTTTTATTTTAAACTGTTGATATATTTCAGCTCTGTTTTCTTCGAGCGACCAGTGGTAGAAACATTTGTGGAGCCAGAATAGTTTTAGAATATGTTAATATGGATATTGATAGTATTAAATTAAATACAAAGAAAGATTAAACACTTAATATGAATTTATGTTTGTTTATATTAAATGTACATGTTTTTCCCTCCTAGATTATTAAATGTACAGTGAAATTAATCTGGGTTATGACTAAATGATGATAATGAATGATTTGGGCAGATGATGATGAAGATTGTTCTACAGTTGTTCCTATTAAATGCAAGAAACTCTCTGCTTCTGCTGTAAGATAAGATTTTATTTAATAAGATATAAGTAGCTTCAATTTGTTTTTTTCTACCTTTTATGTATTAAAAGATGCATAAAGTTTGGAATTTTGATATATAGAATGTATACATATAAGATGCATACACTTCTGTAGACTCCGATGATTTAAAGCAATGCTTTATCAAGCACGATGAGGATTAAGTATATGAGGATAGGGCTACTCTTCAAGAGCTGAAGAGGCGTTTTGATGGACTGCATCTTGGTCTGTTCACGAGAGACCAGGTTTCCAGAAACCTGATGGCGATGCCTTCAACTTCCATGGAGTTCATGGCGATGCTCAAATATATACATTGAGAGGTTCAGTACTCGATGGAGTTGAATCTAAACTTTCTTAATTCTTGCTGTTAGATTCTTAAATTTCTTGGTGTTGTTGTTAGATTTTAAAGTTTCGTTGTTCAGTAGTCGATGTAATTGTTGATCTTTTAATGTCATAAATAAATTTTAATCCTATTAATCTTTGTGGAGAATTTTATTTTTACTAATTTTAGCATACATAAGTATTATTATATAATTTTTAATATCATCTGAGTATTACAGATCAATATTGATGTAGATGTGAAATTGTCTCTGAGTTTGATTTAGATTATGTTGATGTTGAATTATGCTTGAACAATTTTTTGAAGAATTATCTACAAATTACAAAGAATCAATTTCTGTTACTGTATAGATCTGTCAAAGTTAAAGTTTGCCAAAAGAGAACATCTGCTCGAAATCATCGTCTACTACTGATGATGAAAGCATAATAATGTCTTCAAAACATCAAAAGTCCATTCTTAAAAAATAGCTAAAAAGTCTATTGATATCTATCTGTTTTTGAAACCTCTGTTTGGCTAAAAGTCATCCACTGCTGAAGGGTATTGTCTGTTCTCATAAGTTCTGTTTAATCTAATGACTGTTGACTTGCCACTGTTGCCAACATCTATTGTTGCCTAATAGAGGTTTTCAACATCCGTGTCCACTGAAGTGGTAGAGGCATGTGTTTACCATGTAGAGTATTGTTGGTCTTTAAATGAAGAGATTTTTTTATTATTTTTTTACGCCAGAGGTTTGAAATTTTATTGTTTTTTTATTATTTGGTTAGTAAACAGTTTTTTGAAGAATTTCCTCCTCTCAATTACAAATACTCAACATCTGTTACTCTAAATGTCTGTCAAAGGTAAAGTCTGCCCAAAGAGAACATCTGTTTGAAGTGATCCTCTGCTAATCTAACGATTGTTGACTTGCCACTGTTGCCAACATCTGTTGTTGCCTAACAGAGGTTCCCAACATCCGTGTCAGCTGAAGTGGTAGAAGCATGTGTTTACCATGTAGAGTATTGTTGGTCTTTAAATGAAGAGATTTTTTTTTATAATTTTTGATGCCAAAGGTTTGAAATTTTATTATTTTTTTATTATTTGGTAAGTCAACAGTTTTTTGAAGAATTTCCTCCTCTCAATTACAAATACTCAACATCTGCTACTATAAATGTCTGTCAAAGGTAAACTCTGCCCAAAGAAAACATCTGTTTGAAGTGATCCTCTACTGATGAAGACAAAGTCTGAAGAAAGTTTGAAGAAGCAAAGGTCTGCTATGGGTCAACAGATCTTAAAGAACAGTAGATGATATTCAATAGATGCTGCTCAACAGAGGTTTTCAATGTATAGTGCTTAGGCTAATAGCAGATGTAGGGAGTTTGTTAGGCTATTAGATGTTTTGCATTAAAAGCTGTTGTTTTTAAATATAATTTTACATGTTTATATTAAATGTACATGTTTTTTCCTGCTAGATTGTTTAACCTACAGTGAATTGAAATCTGACCTTCGGGCAGTAAGATATTTTACTATATAATATCATTGATTTAGATTATGTTGATGTTGAATTATGCCTGAACAGATGTTTGGTAAGTCAACAGTTTTTTGAAGAATTTCCTCCTCTCAATTACAAATACTCAATATCTGCTACTCTAAATGTCTGTCAAAGATAACGTTTGCCCAAAGAGAACAACTGTTTGAAGTGATCATCTGCTGATGAAGACAAAGTCTGAAGAAAGTTTGAAGAAGCAAAGATCTGCTATGGGTCAACAGATGTTAAAGAACAACATATGATATTCAGTAGATGCTGCTCAACAGAGGTTTTCAATGTAATAGTGCTTAGGCTAATAGTAGATGTAGGGAGTTTGTTAGGCTATTAGATGTAATTGCAATCTTTATAAAGCATGATGATGAAAGCATTCTTCTCATTGTGACTGAGTTTTATTTAGATTATGTGGATGTTGAATTGTGCCTGAACAGATGTTTCGTAAGTCAACAAATGTGAAAATTTTAAAAGACAATTGTTGAAGTTTTGAAATGCGTTTTATGGTAAATAATCATTTATAGTGTTTTAAAGGCGTCTTATGGTAAATGAAGAGGTTAATTGTAATTATGATAACCTGTTTTTTTTTAAGGTTTAAAATTTGTCCTTTGGGTTTCTTGATATTTAATTTTATAGTTTTCCCATGAAAACTTATTTTTGAATTTTTTTGCATTAAAAGCCTAACCATCGACGCATCATATTCTTTAATAGTAAGTTAGTCTCACCATCTATTTAATCATTACCGCCTTCATTGAGTATATAAAATAAATTTATTTGCCTTACATCGGGAAACTTCTTTCATCATTACCGCCTTCATCCATCTACTCAATCATCTTCAAAGTTTTTTGTTTATCAATATCATTACAATCTCTTAGGCTTTCAAACACCCATTTGTTCACCACAAAATCAAGACACAAACCGAAGCATCATATTCTTTAACAGTAAGTTAATCTCAATTGACATCTGTTAAAATGTCTCTTTTTTATGATTCTCTTGAGATTTTACAATCAAATTATGAATCCTAAAGGTAATCAAGAATATTGATTAAAATTTTACTTCCACAACAATGCATGTTATCTAATCCGAAGATTCTTTGTTTTAAATGTCATCCTAGTTACTCTGTTCATCAAAATTATGATCGGTTTTGTAGTTACAAATATGATGTTTGTTTTTTAAATTTTTGGTATATTTATATATAGTAACATCCTTATTTCTTATTTATAAACATTTACATATACAATTATATTTTATTTGTTGTATTTAACATTGGGTTTCAAATGATCGTTGATGAAATTTTCACAAGGCTCCCTTCAAAAGCTATTGGTCGTTTGAAATGTCTTTCCAAAAATTTTCATAGGGAACTGTCAAGTCATGCATTTGAGATGATGCATTCTAGCCAAATTGGAAATTTACTGCAAAAGAAACTACTCTCCTTTAAAGACACGTCAATTGTCGTTGGCAACATAGTAGCTGGGAATTTGGATGTCGTTACAAGCAAAACCATAAGTTTTCCTAACAATGTCCACCCTACCTTCTTACGTATTCTATCTTCATTTAATGGGTTGTTGTTAGTTTGCAATGAACGGATTTGCTGTGAGCTGATCTTTTGGAATCCAACAACCAGGCGCTATAAGCTTTTGTCTGACGACTACTTTAATAATAGTCACGATCGAAACTTTGATACAGGTGGAATGTATTTTGATGAATCCGATGATCTGAAAGTGCTTCACATCAGATGTTACCGTAATGTGGTTACTGCTCGTGTTTACTCACGATGTCGTGAGTCATGGAGAACAATAAATTTCTTGAGCGTAAATAATTATGGTTCAATCAGTTATTCATGGTCTCTCGGAATTTATTCCAGCAAAACCATATGTTTCATGGTTTCAAATTATTGGTATCCACCAGGTGAGAGGAACATAGTTGCTTTCAATATTCCTTCTGAGGCTTTCAGAATGCTTCGTTTTCCTGAGAGTATGGGAGTCAATCCTTGCCAAGGGCATTTTTTGACCATTGCAAAGAAGCTGCATTTGATTGTCGTTGGAAAGTCTGATGAGCTAACTGCTGATTTGCTCAAATATGAAGAAGAAGGCTGGATCAAGGAGTTTTCTTTCAATAATCCTCATGTAGTTGATATGAAAACAACAAGTGGCTGATAACAAGCATTTGGGGGGATATGGTTGAAGTTGATCTGAGCAATGAAGTATTGAAATACCTTCAACATGTTGACAACTACAATGGTCCGAAAGGAGCATTATTTATCGAGACTACTGTTTCGCCTATCGATTAGAAATTATTATGCTGTATTTTACTGAATGGTGTTTGGTTTTTCGAACATTCTTTATTATATAGTATTTTTTATACTAATTTTGTGAGGAAGCAAAGAGCTTTAGAATGACTCGTATCTACAATGAAAGGTAGGATTTAGACATATTTTATATAGTTAGCTCTGTTTGACACTTTCATATTTTATATAATTAGTTGTGTTAAAATTATTAACCATGTTTGTTATTTAAATTAATTAAATAAATATTTAGGGTTGAGAGTTTAAAAGCTTGTAATAGTGGCAAAGGTCTGTTTATGTTTTCAAAAGCTCTGTTTTGTTGTGAACAGATGTTTGAAAATAAAATAGTGGTTGATAAATCTGTTGTCTTTGGTCAACAGATGGATGAAAACATATGTTTGAAACCAATGTTGGGTTAAACAGAGTTTTGTGGAGAAAACAGTGGTTGAAACTACTGTTGGGTTAAAACAGTGGTTTAAAACCACTGTTGGGTTAAAACAGTGTTTTGTGGAGAAAGAACATGCTTGAATGCAAATGTTATTTCGTTAACAAAGATTAATAAATCGTATATTTTTGTATTTTTTATACTCTAAACTTTAAGTATTAACCGACTGACTAATCTATTTATAAATATAACCATATTCACCATTTATATGTGTTATGCATGGTTTTCTAAAAGCCACCCGTGTTTACACACGGGTCTTACCGCTAGTTATTATTTTACAACATCCATACCTACATATGATGATAAATACTCAGCCCATACATGCCTTCTAATTGTCCCTGTAGAAGTGCACAATACAAAGCCAAATAAACTTGAGTATTGCGTTTTCTTTTGGATCCTATACAAAATCCATCATTAGTCAACATTGCTAACTTGAACACACAATTTCTTTCATGTCAGAGGTTGTACATTTAATGATAATAACCATGCCTCCATCTATCTTTATATCTGTTGATTGTACACAACCAAACACCCATCATTTCCCATAAGTTTATTTGTTGAAGTTGAACTATGGAAAACCATGAAGTCTTTTCCTATCCTCTAGGCAACACATGCCCAGTGTGACACTTGTGCTCCGTAAACACCGTGCGATGTAGGACAATATCCTTTATCAAAGAAACATGTGTTTTTGGTCTCAATGTTTGCTTTTTATGTTTGACAATTTCACGTTTTGATTTTAAGTTCAATTTCAAGCCTTAAATCGCTTTCTTGAAAGTTATACGCAAACTGGTATGTAAACGTAATCAATTTAATGCGAACAACACTTCGGAACAGTAACATAGGCCTACATACCTTAAATAACTTTTATATAACTTAGAAATAAGTTTTGAAGGCTGTGGTGTGTCAAAAACAAGTTTATTCGATCACATGGACTATTTGCGTCAAATAGCGAAAGTCTTCTGATTATTATTGTAACGAACATTCCGAAACTTGATCATAAGCTAAACATACCCTAAATATCCCTTACATAGCTTAGAAATAGGCTTTGAGGGGTTCGTTATGCGAAAATATGCTTATTTGATCAATAGGGACTAAAAGCGTAAAAAAGTGCATAAGTTTGCATTTACGCGCATATCTTACGTTCTGAACATATCCGGACATCCAAAAATTTTTGTAATCACTAAAATATTTTATTTTAGTGATTGGAATGCAAAAAACACCACTCGTCGCGTAATTTGGATCGATTTCGCGTCCGTTACGACTTCCGTCGTAATTAACCGAACAACGCAACTGTACGACCCAACGAACCGACATCCAAGATATTTTCAAGCATATTTCATGTCCCCTATACTTTGACTTCATTATTGAGCCTTGAAAATGGGTTAAAGGGGGATAAACGCATCGAAAAAAATCAAGTTTGGAACTGCATGGACCATTTCTGACATTCTGAGATTTTGGTCTCTGGCGGGGCGCGACAGGCCTCTCGCGGGGCGTCAGAGACTGATCTGGGCAGATTCATTGTTTTTGCATTCAGCAGCTAATTCCATTGATTTCTACCATTGTTTTGCAATACTTGGAGCTGGTATTTAAGGTCCCATAGTATTCAAAACCATATGCAACACATGGATGGCCAAGATCAAAGCTCAAATTGCGAGAAACGATCTTAACGGTTGTTGAAAATCTATATAAACCCAACAATTTCATAAACCAACCTGCTCATTTCCTTTCAATTCTGATCATTGAAGTTATCCCTCTGGTTGAACGCTTCAATCTTCTAGTTTTCTTGTTCTATCTTCAAGCTTTGGACCTTTTGTAAGCTTCTTTTATGCTTTTTATGCATTTCAAGCATAAAAGTCAAACAGTGTTTGACTTTCTGCTTTGATCAGTCTTTGGTCAACACAAATTTCGTTTGAACTTTGCAACGTGAGCGTAATCACGATGGTCATAGTCCCTTGTGACTATACCTACTGATTACCACGTTGATTAGGCGTAGTGACGAGTCATAGTTACGGTCAAAATACGTGTTTATGCGTATTTTGCAACGAAGCTATTTTTGGGTATCAAAACACTTTGTTTTGATATCAAACATGTTTTCTAACTTAGTTAAACATGTTTTAACATGTTTAACTCGTCACTTTTAGTCTAGTGCTTGTTTAGGGTCGTAAGTCAAGCGGTCTAAACCACCGCTTAGACTTTCGAACCTGGCCCGTTTGGTCGATCCTTAGGATCCGACCAAACATATTTTGTGACCATAGTTGTATAGGGAATAACCTTCCGAGGTTATACCTTATGGTCACTTTGTTTAGTTAGTTGTATGATAGGTAGTTTATATGCCTTAGGAAAATGACCAAAATGCCCTTTTGCGCATAATTACATTTTAGGCATATGTAACACATGTTTTGACATCTAAACTGATTATATAACATAATTAGATATTTTAAGGCATATAATACTTGTCATAGGACTAGTTAGGCGTCTCGAACGCGCATTCGCGTGAACGACGCGTTAAAGTAGCGTAGACTACCTTAACGGGTCGTAAGCACTTAGGATAGGTTCCGATTTAGAATGTAGGCTTTGTTAAACCATATCACATGAGTTCCAATAATCATTTGGGTTACGAGACCTCATTCTACCCGATCTTCCAATTTAGGTGTCGATTCACTAACATAGTATCCGTTACACTAGGAACCACTTCGACACTTGAACTTTTGATCCTTTGAGCTTTGTTATATCATTTGAACAAGACCTACACACAATCCTAGGAAAGTACATAGTTCCCCTCTTTTACCGTTTTCAAATGTTTTGGGGTGATTCATATGTGTAACCAATTTGTTTTCCAAATGTATGGCATATATTTGATTACTTAGTGCTTTTATGTGTATTATTCTGATTATGCAAATACGATGTTTATCTAAATCCTTAAAAGATCTATCTATCTTCATAGATTAATTCTTATAGGATATTTGAAGTACAGTCTTAGATCTTCCTATCTTCATAGTGATATTTTTAAGAAATACTTTACAGGACGACGATTATGGTTTATGTGTAGATTGTTGGTGATTTAGATAACGAAACTAGAGTAATACAATAAACACATGGTGGATACGCCGATGGTACTTCCTATATATAAGTGTGTTTATTGTATTACCCTTCATAGCGTTATCACGAATCACCATTAGGATTTAGGATTGTTTTGATTCAATGATTCAATGTAACAGAACCCAAAATCCTTATAGCATCTATCTATCTTCATAGATTGATTCTTCTAGGATGTTTAAAGTACTAATATTGGAGTCCTTGATTGGATTCATTGTGTGCTTTAATGCGTATGTGAGTAGACAATGTAACAGAAACCGAATCCTTATAGCATCTATCTATCTTCATAGGTTGATCTTGTAGTATGTTTAAAGTACTAATATTGGAGTCCTTGATTGGATTCATTGTGTGCTTTAATGCGTGTTTACAAGTTGATTGACAGATTGACAATTTATGTGTTTATGTGATAGTTGTGATTTAGATAACGAAACGAGTATAATAAAATAAGAACATGGTGGATACGCCGCTGGTACTTCCTATATATAAGTGTTCTTATTTTATTACTCTTGTAGCATTATCCGAATCACTTTAGGATTTTATGTACAATTGGTCCAATGTTCGATTATCCAAATCCTTGAAGACTCTCCCATATCTTTATATGTTAGATTATTTGAAGGATGTCTAAAGTATTATTATAAATCATTGACTTGATTAATATAATACTCACACAAGTTTTGATAAATTTCAAAACTGTTATTATTAATCCTTGATTGGTTTTCTAATAATACATTAACGAGTTTTACAATGATTTCAACGAGGTTACAATGTACAATTTCAAATGGCTTAAAAATTACTTAGTAATAATCATATTGCCATATACAATACTTTTGTCACGAGTTTTCACGATCAAGATTATGTATTGAAATACTAAACTTTTGCCATTCTTTGGCTTCAAGATTCATTTTCAATCGACAACTCTTGTAGTTGTCAAAGTATTGCAATATCAAACTTTTGCCATTTATTTGGTTAACAAAACCTATGTATTCGCTGTCATTTTTTTTGCTGACTATTTTTCACATATGTTTCAGGTTTTCAACTAATCAAGCATGCAACGCATAGGACTGCATTCAGGCCTTAGACTTCTAAATCAAAAGACAATTACATGTATTCTTTGTTTGTAAAACGATGTTAATAATATTGAAATAATTTAGTACCAGTAGTTGTGAGCAATTTGTAACGTGACTCCCCGATATTTCCGTAGCGTGTTGTTGTATTACCTGATTGGGGTGTTGCAGATTGGTATCAGAGCACTGGTTATAGGGAATTAGGTTATTAGCATGCCTTAAACCTAGTCTATAACCTTCCTAGGACCCAAACATGAGTAGACTTAGGAACTCTTTCCTAAATCCTCATCCTTATTCGTGCCATAACTATTTTATGATTTACAAATCATCTAGCCCTAGATGATTGATCCTGAACCTTAGGCCTCATGCCTTAAGGTGTTCCTCAAAATGTCTTTCTTAAAACATTTTCATTGAAATATTTCTCAAAATGTTTTCTCAAACGTTTTCATCAAAATATTTCACAACATGTTTTATCTCAAACGATTTGTATCAAAAGATTTCTTAAATGTTTTCCACAAACGTTTTTCATCGAAATCTTGGGTTTTAATAATGTGAACACATGCAATCTGGAAGGGTGGATGCCTGTACCCTGAGTTTTCTGTCTAAGGCTAGAGTGTTCGTACAAATCCACATATTCGGACCAGTCACTCTTACCTGGGAACTCTTAGGGTGAGTGTCCACTTATAGGCTAAAGCATGTCTTCATGAAACATTATAAAACCCTATCCATCTTGACTATGCCGAACGATTTCTAAACGACCTTTGTAACACTACTCATTCATATTACCCTCGGTAATATGTTTGCTATTCACGACAATCGAAACAACTTTCCTTTCACAATACTATTTCATCATATTACCTTCGGTGATATGTTTGATTCGAGACGATTGAAATGAATTTCATTTCATTTCATTTCACGACACTATGAGATCCTATTTTCATTTTCGAAACACTACCTTTGTCTTTTAAAATTTCAAATTTTTACCATTTGGATGAGAATTTTCAAAATTTCAGACACAAAGTTTCTTTATTTTAAAAATTAAATTTAAAACATTTTATCTTAAAAGCAATAAATTTTTAAACAGTAAAGGAATTTATAACACAAATCATTAACTTGGTTTGTATTCTGTCATCCAAAAATATTACAAAAGTTTATTTTTCAAACAACATTTATCTCAAAATAAGATCCACAACACTATGTATTCTAAGTACAAGAACGAGACCTATGAACGAGATTTTACTAGATCAAAGTTTTCACAATACAATGATGTTACAAACTCATAACAATTTGGTAAATCTAACTCGTTTGATTTTCACTATAGCTATACTTTCAAGATGCCTCCTAAACGCGATCAAACTAAGAATGCTGCTCTCGCAGCCACAATCGTTCAGCAGATGACTGCTGTGATTCCGAACCTCATTACTCAGCTCCTGCAATGGTTTGAAAGTATAGAAAGCACATTCCGCCATGTTCAGTGTGTCCCAATGAACGCAAGGTGGATTTCGCCTCGAGTATCTTTCAAAGGAGAGCACTCACTTGGTGGAATGGTATTATGAGAGACCGAGGCGCCGATGTAGCAATGGAACTGACGTGGGAAGAATTTAAAGATCTTATGAAGAAAGAATTCTACCCACGAAGTGAAATAAAGGCACTTGAAAACGAATTTTATCATCTAAAACAAGATAGTGGGGAAAACCATGCCTACACTGACTGATTTGAATAGTTAAGCCTACTTTGCCCCACTATGGTCACACCTTTGGATCGGGCCATTGAGAAATACATTGATGGCCTACCTGATCTTGTCCAAGACATTGTCACTGGTAGCCAACCTGCAACGCTTAGGGAGGCTAAGGAATTAGCCGCTATCTTAACCGACTCCCAGGTTAGAAAAGGTAAACTATTTCAAAAAGGAAACAAGAAACAAAACACTGAAACTACTAATGGAAATTCGAAAAGAACAAAGGCCAGATCTTCTAAAATTTATAAGAAGCGCAAGGCTTCAAAGAATTTTGCAGTTCCTGCACCTGTTCCATTAAACTCCGTACCCTTTAAGGGATTTTATCGTGGAAAGCAACCTAGGTGCAATCATTGCAACTATCATCACGCAATAAATTCTCCTTGTCACCAGTGTACAATCTGTGGTCTATTTGGATATCTAGCTGTGACCTGTCGTATCCAGAACCGAGCAGCCCCTACTCAGACTCGCCCTAGAGCATGTTTCAATTGTGGTGATTTAAATCATTTCAAGCGAAACTGCCCCAAGCTTGCCAATGCTACTGGACGAGTGTTCAACGTCATTGAGGCTCAAGCTAATGATCAATCACTTATGATCCTTTGAACCTCTATATTTTCTGTTTATTTTCAAAAACAATGTACATATTTCAACTATGTTTGTAATGACAATGTAAATTTCAAGAATTCTATCTTTATCCCTGTTATTCATTTTCCAATTACAAACTCTAATGTGATTACACTATATGTGATTACAACTACATGCTGACTTTGAGGATTCCGTTCTTTAGGAACTAAATCTTGTAAATTAGCATACCATGATTGCACTCTAGTGCATTCATACGAACTTGGCAACAAGATCGATACGAATATTATGAACAAGTTGATACTATATTGTGATCATGACATTACATACATGATTTATATATCTAATATGTATAGTACATGATTATAAATACAATTTGCTTCGTATGTTGACCTAATGTGCTTTGTACACTAATTTTCAAATACATTTTTCTTAGTGTGTTAACTTAGCATACCTAGCGCCTAATTTGAAAACATTTTCTCGATATACTTACATTATGATGACAATGCATGATTAGTATATGTTGCATTCTACCTGTTTGGTTAGTATGAAACATATATAAACCTTTGTACTAGAATAAAATACCTACTACTAAATTTGTTGTATGCAAGACGAGTAGTGCTATCATTGCTAGTATGCAACACGATTTGATTTGACAGATGTTATGTTGTGACAATGTTTATTTGATTTAGACAATAGTTCAACCTTATTATTTGTTTACCCTCGCTTAACAAGAGGAGTTATGTAGACCATGCGACGAAACAAGTAATTATGGGTGCACACTTAATTATGAGATTTGACGCATGAGAATCATAGTAAGCCTTGTTAAATATGGTGGCATAAAATCTAGAGTGATTAAGGTAACGGGAGGAGTATGATGCGATAAGAACATGGTGGATACGCCGATGGTACTTCATATACATAAGTGTTCTTTTTGTGTTATTCTTCAGAACGTTGCTAAGATCACTTGGTGATTTTATGTTATTTTGGACCATTATGTGATTATGTGCTTATTTGATATTTTTGTGGTTATTTACAATGGACGACGACGAGTACATTCATTAAATCAAATCGAGCTAACCGGGAGTATATTATGGTGTTAAAGGTGATGATCTTGATGCCATAGGTATGTTGACCCGTCTCCTGGCATGAGATGCTCATGGTGCATTGGATGTACCTCGTGGGACGTTAGAAACCGTGTACGTGTAGGGCTTGAATGTACACCCCTTTGTTTGCTAGGAATTACACTAAGAGCTTAGTATAACATAGTGCCATACCCAAACAATTTTTGAACACCGGTCAACTTTTCTTTAAATTCACAAGTTACAAAGGGTTGAATACCTTGAGATAATTTGAATATCCCAAATCACATATTGAATCCCCTAAAATTTCCAACACCAAATGATGCTTCGCATCTTTGGGATCTAGCAATTTGCTTATCCATCGGTTGTTTCAATTACACTTTACGGTCTCCTTCGAATAAATTTCGGGATGAAATTTCCTAAAGTAGGGGAGACTGTGACACTTGTGCTCCGTAAACACCGCACGATGTAGGACAATATCATTTATCAAAGAAACAATGTGTTTTTGGTCTCAATGTTTGCTTTTTATGTTTGAAAATTTCACGTTTTGATTCTAAGTTCAATTTCAAGCCTTAAATTGCTTTTTGGAAAGTTATACGCAAACTGGTACGTAAACGTAATCAATTTAATGTGAAAAACACTCCAGAACAGTAACATAGGCTTACATACCTTAAATAACTTTTATATAACTTAGAAATAAGTTTTGAAGGCTGTGGTGTGTCAAAAACAAGTTTATTCGATCACATGGACTATTTGCGTCAAAGTGCGAAAGTCTTCTGATTCGTACTGTAATGAACATTCTGGAACTTGATCATAAGCTAACATACCCTAAATATCCCTTACATAGCTTAGAAATAGGCTTTGAGGGGTTCGTTATGCGAAAATATGCTTATTTGATCAATAGGGACTAAAAGCATCAAAAAGTGCATAAGTTTGCATTTACGCGCATATCTTACGTTCTGAACATATCCGGACATCCAAAAATTTTTGTAATCACTAAAATATTTTATTTTAGTGATTGCAATGCAAAAACCACCACTCGTCGCGTAATTTGGATCTATTTCGCGTCCGTTACGACTTCCGTCGTAATTAACCGAACAACGCAACCGTACGACCAAACGAACCGACATCCGAGATATTTTCAAGCATATTTCATGTCCCCTATACTTTGACTTCATTATTGAGCCTTGAAAATGGGTTAAAGGGGGCTAAACGCGTCGAAAAAATCAAGTTTGGAACTGCAGGGACCATTTCTGACATTCTGAGATTTTGGTCTCTGGCGGGGCGCGACAGGTTACTCGCGGGCCACCCGAGACTGATCTGGGTAGATTCATTGTTTTTGCGTTCAGCAGCTGATTCCATTGATTTCTACCATTGTTTTGCAATACTTGGAGTTGGTATTTGAGGTCCCATAGTATTCAAAACCATGTGCAACACATGGATGGCCAAGATCAAAGCTTAAATTACAAGGAACGATCTTAACAGTTGTTGAAAATCTATATAAACCCAACAATTTCATAAACCAACCTGCTCATTTCCTTTCAATTAGGATCATTGAAGCTATCCCTCTGGTTGAAGGCTTCAATCTTCTAGTTTTCTTATTCTATCTTCAAGCTTTGGACCTTTTGTAAGATTCTTTCATGCTTTTTATGCATTTCAAGCATGAAAGTCAAACAGTGTTTGACTTTCTGCTTTGACCAGTCTTTGGTCAACACAAAGTTTGTTTGAACTTTGCAACGTGAGCATAATCACGATGGTTATAGTCCCTTGTGACTATACCTACTGATTACCACGTTGATTAGGCGTAGTGACTAGTCATAGTTACGGTCAAAATACGTGTTTATTTGTATTTTACAACAAATCTATTTTTGGGTATCAAAACACTTTGTTTTGATATCAAACTTGTTTTCTAACTTAGTTAAACATGTTTTAACATGTTTAACTTGTCGCTTTTAGTCTTGTACTTGTTTAGGGTCGTAAGTCAAGCGGTCTAAACCACCGCTTAGACTTTCGAACTCGACCCGTTTGGTCGATAGTTAGGATCCGAACAAACATATTTTGTGACCATAGTTGTATAGGGAATAACCTTTCGAGGTTATACCTTATGGTCACTTCATTTAGTTAGTTGTATGATAGGTAGTTTATATGCCTTAGGAAAATGACCAAAATGCCCTTTTGCGCATAATTTCATTTTAAGCATATGTAACACATGTTTTGACATCTATACTGATTATATAACATAATTAGATATGTTAAGGCATATAATACTTGTCATAGGACTAATTAGGCGTCTCAAACGCGCATTCGCACGAACGACGCGTTAAAGTAGCGTAGACTACCTTAACGGGTCGTAATGGGTCGTAAGCACTTAGGATAGGTTCCGATTTAGAATGTAGGCTTTGTTAAACCATATCACATGAGTTCCAATACTCATTTGGTTTACGAGACCTCATTCTACCCGATATTTCGATTTAGGTGTCGATTCACTAACATAGTATCCGTTACACTAGGAACCAATTCGACACTTGAACTTTTGATCCTTTGAGCTTTGTTATATCATTTGAACAAGACCTACACGCAATCCCAGGCGAGTACATAGTTCCCCTCTTTTACCGTTTTCAAATGTTTTGGGGTGATTCATATGTGTAACCAATTTGTTCTCCAAATGTATGGCATATATGTGATTACTAAGTGCTTTTATGTGTATTATTCCGATTATGCAAATACGATGTTTATCTAAATCCTTAAAAGATCTATCTATCTTCATAGATTGATTCTTATAGGATATTTGAAGTACAGTCTTAGATCTTCCTATCTTCATAGTGAGATTTTTAAGAAATACTTTACAGGACGACGGTTGTGGTTTATGTGTAGATTGTTGGTGATTTAGATAACGAAACTAGAGTAATACAATAAACACATGGTGGATACGCCAATGGTACTTCCTATATATAAGTGTGTTTATTGTATTACCCTTCGTAGTGTTATCCCGAATCACCATTAGGATTTAGGATTGTTTTGATTCAATGATTCAATGTAACAGAACCCAAAATCCTTATAGCATCTATCTATCTTCATAGATTGATTCTTGTAGGATGTAAAAAGTACTAATATTGGAGTCCTTGATTGGATTCATTATGTGCTTTAATGCGTATGTGAGTAGACAATGTAATAGAAACCGAATCCTTATTACATCTATCTATCTTCATAGGTTGATTCTTGTAGGATGTTTAAAGTACTAATATTGGAGTCCTTGATTGGATTCATTGTGTGCTTTAATACGTGTTTACAAGTTGATTGACAGATTGACAATGTATGTGTTTATGTGATAGTTGTGATTTAGATAACGAAACAAGTATAATAAAATAAGAACATGGTGGATACGCCGCTGGTACTTCCTATATATAAGTGTTCTTATTTTATTAATCTTGTAGCGTTATCCGAATCACTTTAGGATTTTGTGTACAATTGATCCAATGTTTGATTATCCAAATCCTTCAAGAATCTCCCATATCTTTATATGTTAGATTCTTTGAAGGATGTCTAAAGCATTATTATAAATCATTGACTTGATTTATATAATACTCACACAAGTTTTGATAAATTTCAAAACGGTTATTTTTAATCCTTGATTGGTTTTCTAATAATACATTAACGAGTTTTACAATGATTTCAACGAGGTTACAATGTACAATTTCAAATGGCTTAAAAATTACTTAGTAATAATCATATTGCCATATACAATACTTTTGTCACTAGTTTTCACGATCAAGATTATGTATTGCAATATTAAACTTTTGCCGTTCTTTGGCTTCAAGATTCATTTTCAATCAACAACTCTTGTAGTTGTCAAAGTATTGCAATATCAAACTTTTACTATATATTTGGTTAACAAAACCTATGTATTCGCCGGCATTTTTTTATGCTGACTATTTTTCACATATGTTTCAGGTTTTCAACTAATCAAGCATGCAACGCATAGGACTGCATTCAGGCCTTAGACTTCGAAATCAAAAGACAATTACCTTTATTCTTTGTTTGTAAAACGATGTTAATAATATTGAAACAATTTAGTACGAGTACTTGTGAGCAATTTGTAACGTGACTCCCCGTTTTTTTAGCACACATCACACACTCTTGTTTGTGTGATTATCTGAGAAATCGAGAAAGATGCATGAGAGACTAGATGAAGACGTTGGTGACCGGCCACCTGGTCACGGCGGAGCTACGGCAGGGCGGCGGTGTTCCAGCGCTGGATTCCGGTGGCGGGGCCTCCGCTCATGGCGGCGGTGGCGGTTTTCGCAGCGGAGCTAGCATGTACCCCCCTAAAATGACCATGCTGAGCACGATTCCGACCTCCATTTTGCGATTTGAGTAGTGGTAATAAGGTTTTCAAGATACGGCAGCCGTATGTCATGAGTTTGACGTAGGTAAGTCAACTCTTCATCCTTCTAACTTCAGATCTGTTTAGATCTCCTTCATCGAGAGCTTTTTCTTTCTCCTTTAAGGGGGTATTGGTGATATGACTGTGATAGGTGAAGGCGGGGTGATGACGGCGACAGGGAGGGGACGTGACGGTGGTCACGACAAGGAAAAACGAAGCCACCACACGGCGGCGGCAGGTGTCACACCCCCGACCGCGTTAAAACAACGAAACCGTGTTTGAAACGTCGGGGAGTGTCGTTACAGAATCATTGTTTCACAACACATGGATTGAAGTTTTGTTTTATTGAATTAAGTTTATTACATTGTATGGAAATTAAAAGCAAAACACGAACATATTGTCTTTCATTGATATTGAGTCACTAAGGCCTCGTCCATTCCTATGTGAGCATGCATCATAAACATCATCAAACATCATCATACAACAGTACCTGAAACATATGTGAAAATAAGTCAGCATAAAAATGCCGGCGAGTACATAGGTTTTGTAAGTGTGTCAGATTCATGGCTTTGAGTCCATATTGTAATACCTCATCCAACTACGAGAGTTGTCGAGTGTATACCTTGAAACCAAAAGTGTTTGACATTGCAGTATGTTTTATTAACTTTACAAGTTGATATATGTGTAAACCAAAACCATTGTAGCCATGAATCTTAACTGAAAACATTTGTCTTTGTAAACCAAGTAGTAAATCGTCATTAAAAGTAAACATTGTATGGTCTATATCATTAAGTAAACCTTGTAGTGTAACTTCATTTTGAAAACATTCGTCCAAGTGATCTAGATAACGCAACGACATGTAATGTGTTAAAAGCACTTATATATAGGAAGTACCAGCGGCGTATCCACCATGTTTTTATCACATTACACCCGCCCCGTTACCTAATCACTTACTATAAACCGATAAATAGTTCCAATCGTTCAAATAGTTCAAATCGTTCACATAGTACAAATAGTTCCAATCGTTCAAATAGTTCAAATCGTTCACATAGTTCAAATAGTTCAATCGTTCCAATCGTTCAAATCATTCACATAGTTCAAATAGTTCAATCATTCCAATCGTTCGTGTTTTAATTGTGAAAACTAACTTTTGGTCGTCTCGTCGATTACATTCAAACCTGTGTGACTCGTCCCAATCGTTCAACTCGTATTAACAAACCACCAAAGGGTATGTTAACATTCACCAGGTTCTGTCGTTACCCACATTACCCCCATACATAACCATGGCGATAGTCCGATAACGGGATTTGTCAGATCCTATGGTACCATAACATACTACTGGTGGGCTTGATCATTGTTAATGAATTTCATTCGTGTTATGTATTAACGTCCCAACAAGTTCGTTCACATTATCGAAATCGTTTAGCACATATGAATCACCCCAAAACAATTGAAAGCAGTAAAATAGGGGAACTATGTACTCACTTGAGATTGCAAGGTATCCTCGATTAAAGTGAACTAACAAGCTCGGGCAAATCAAGGAATCCAAGTGGCACCTAGTAATCGGATCACTATGTTAATAAATCGACACCTAAATCAGGAGATCGGGTAGAATGAGGTCTCGTAAACCAAATGAGTATTGGAACTCATGTGATATGGTTTAATAAAGCCTACATTCTGATTCGGAACCTATCCTAAGTGCTTACGACCCGTTATGACCAGTTAAGGTAGCTTACACTACTTTAAAGCGTCATTTGCGCAAAAGCGCGTTCGAATAGCCTAACTAGTCCTATGACAAGTATTATATGCCCTAACATGCTTAAATATGTTGCATAATCAGTTTAAGTGTCAAAAATTAAGTTACATATGCTTAAATTCAAATTATGCATGAAAAGGGCATTTTGGTCATTTCCTAAGGCATATAAACTACCTATCATACAACTAATTAAACTAAGTGACCATAAGGTATAACCTTGGAAGGTTATTCCCTATACAACTATGGTCACAAAATATGTTTGGTCGGATCCTAATGATCGACCAAACGGGTCGGGTTCAAAAGTCGAAGCGGTTGTCAAGACCGCTTGACTTACGACCATGTATAAGCACTAGACTAAAAGTGACGAGTTAAACATGTTAAAACATGTTTAACTAAGTTAGAAAACTGATTTGATATCAAAACAAAGTGTTTTGATACCTGAAAATAGTTTCGTCGCAAAATGCACATAATCGTGCATTTTGACCGAAACTTTGACTCGTCACTTCGACTAATCAACGTGGTAATCAGTAGGTATAGTCACAAGGGACTATAACCATCGTGATTACGCTCATGTTGCAAAGTTCAAACGAACTTTGTCTTGACCAATTCATGGTCAAAGCTGAAAGTCAAACACTGTTTGACTTTCTTGCTTGATTTAACTAAACAAGCATGAAAGAACACTTACAATGGTCCAATGCTTGAAGAGAGGACTAAGAATGCTCAGGTAGGTGGCCCTCAAGAAGAGATTGCCTCCACTTAGAGCAGGTGAAGAAGGAAATAGCAAATGAGCAAGTTGAAAGCTTGAATTTCTTGGGTATTTATAGGAAATCAAGCCTCCATTGATCATTGCCAAGTGTTTTTGCATGGATCAAAGCATGATCTTAACCCTACAAATGTTACACACTAATTTGGCAACTTGGGGAACACATAAACCAGCTCATGGTATGCAAAAACTATGGTTAAAAATGGATTCAGCAGGCTGTTTTGAAGATTCAAAGAATCTGCCTAGCTCCAGCTGTCATGGGCCGCGAAGGAATCAACATCAGTCTTCGCGCCCAGCCAGAGATCCTAGACCAGAAACTTTTCAAAACTGTCAAAACTGGTCCTTGCGGCTCCAAAACTTGTTTTTCGACGCGTTTAAGCCTCGTTAACCTATTTTCAAGGCTCTACAAGGATGTTAAAGCATAGGGGACTTAAAATATGCTTGAAAATATCATGGATGTTGGTTCGTTTAATGGTACAGTGACGTTATTCGGTTAATTATGACGAAACTCGAACGGACGCGAAAACGATCCCAATTTGCGCGACGAATGGTATTTTTGCATTCCAATCACTAAAATACAGTATTTTAATGATTACAAAAATTTTTGGATGTCTGGATATGTTCAGAAGGTAAGATATGCGCGTAAATGCAAACTTATGCAGTTTTTTACGCTTTTAGTCCCTGATGATCAAATAAGCGTATTTTTCGCATACCGAACCCTTCAAAGCTTATTTCTAAGCTATGTAAAGGATATTTAGGGTATGTTTAGCTTATGATATTGTTCCAGAGTGTACGTTGCTATACGAATCGGCAGACTTTTGTAGTTTGTCGCAATTAGTCCCTCTGATCGAATAAACTTGTTTTTGACACACCAAACCCTTCAAAACTTATTTCTAAGTTACGTAAAGGTTATTTAAGGTATGTTAAGCATATGTCTGTATTCCGGAGTGTTTGTCGCATTAAACAGATTATGTTTACGTAATAGTTTGCGTATAACTTTCCAGAAAGCGATTAAAAGCTTGAAATCGAACTAGAATTGATATGTGTAAATGTCACATGAAATTGTACAAATCCCGAGAATGAAACACAAGATTTCATTGGATTAGTATTTTTATGATGGTTGTAGAGGCACAGATGTCACAGTCTCCCCTACTTTAGGAAATTTCGTCCCGAAATTTATTCGTAGGAGTCTGTCTGTATAGTTGTGTTAAACAATTGTCTTGCATGGAATCTAGGGTGTTATCTATTTTCATAGAGTAACCCATCAAAGATCTCCACGTAAGGCATAACTTTATCATTCCCCAGTGGATGCTTCCTCAGATAATACAGGAAGTGGGAATGGGTTGTTATACTTATGATGTTCATCCCCAAATGGATACTCCTTTGATTAAAGCAGGAAGTGGGAAGGAGAGATTTGCCAATTCAACCAATAGTTCTGTGAGTATCCTTTAAGAGTCTAACTATTAGGATTGAAAGATCTTGTAAGGATTTGGCTTTTTATTTCAGTGTCTTGTAAAGCATTCTTAGAAATCCAATCATGGATTCAAAAGAGGTACTTTAAGTGTCCCTTTAAGAATCTAACTATTAAGGAAGATTCTACAAGGACTTGTATTTCATTTCCCCAGTGGATATTCTTCAGAAGAGAAAATGAATGGATGATTCATTTTCTCCAATGGATATTTCTTCAAAAGCGGAAATGAATGGATAATTCATTTTCTCCAATGGATACTTTTATCAAAAACAGAAATGAAGGAATGTATAAGCTGTTCATTTCTCAATGGTTGTTTCTTAAGAAGCGAAAATGAACGGATAGTTCATTTTCCTTAACGGATACTTCGTTAGAATTAGAAATGAAGAATTGTTGAATAAGTTATTCATTTCCCCGATAGATATTTCTTCGGAAGTGAAAACGAATGGATAATTCATTTTCCTCAGTGGATGCTTCGTCAGAAGTGGAAATGAAGGAATTATCGCAAAGAATATTCATTTCCCCGATGGATATTTTTCAGAAGCGAAAATGAATGGATAATTCATTTTCCTCAGTGGATACTTCGTCAGAAGCGGAAATGAAAGATTGCTGAATAAGTTATTCATTTCCACGATGGACATTTCTTCGGAAGCGAAAATGAATGGATAATTCATTTTCCTCAGTGGATGCTTCGTCAGAAGTGGAAATGAAGGAATCGATACAGGATTATTCGTTCCCCTATGGATATTTCTTTAGAACCGAAAATGAATGGATAATTCATTTTCCTCAGTGGATACTTCATCAGAAGTGGAATGAATTTATTCATTTTCCTCAGTGGATATTTCTGCAGAAGCGAAAATGAATGGATAATTCATTTTCCTCATTGGATACTTCATCAGAAACGAAAATGAACATGGTTCACGAATGGATTATTCATTTCCCAGTGGATATCTCTTTCAGAAGCAAAAAATGAGTAGCTAGTTCATTTTTCCTCAGTGGGTACTTCATCAGAAACGGAAATGAATATAGTTAACGTTTGTTTCTTGTTTAATGTTGACACATGACAAAACTTGCTGTGGTTTCTGGGCACTG
This sequence comes from Helianthus tuberosus, assembly GCA_030545235.1. NCBI lineage: Eukaryota > Viridiplantae > Streptophyta > Magnoliopsida > Asterales > Asteraceae > Helianthus > Helianthus tuberosus. The sequence continues at coordinate 91,628,955 of CM060416.1, forward strand.
AATTCCATAATTATGTATGCATCCATAATTACGTAATTCCTTGCACAGTCCGCACAGTTTATTTTGTAATGTGTAGGGGATAGAATCAAACAAACAACCTTGTGATAACTTTGACTAGACCACCATAGGGTCTCTTTAATTAGATCAACACAAAAACATATAAACACACAATCACATAATCACATAATTGTCAACTTGGTTATCAACTTGTTATTAACTTGTCGTTTTTTGTACACAGGCATTTAAAGTACACCAGAAATCCAATCAAATGAACTTCAATTAGTACTTTAAACATCCTCAAGAATCTAACTATGAAGATAGGAAGATCTTATAAGGATTCGGTTTTGTCCTCATTGAATCGTAACATACGTATTAAAGCACACAAAGAATCTAATTAAGGACTTTGATTTTGCGCTTTAAATATCCACAAGGACCTAACTATGAAGATAGGAAGATCCTATAAGGATTTTGGAATTCGTGTAGCGAGAAATTGTTTCGAAACCTTGTACTAGGTATGCTAAGTTAACATACAAAGTGAAGTGTTCTTGAAAATCGTGTACTACGTATGCTAAGTGTTAGGATCTGAGTTTCTTTTGATTGTGCTTGTTTGATAATAATGAAGATGAAACAGAGTTAAATGCAGCGGAATTAAATGAAACAAACTTTTAACACACAATCAATGAGAGAATAAGTTTTAGCAAACATGTTTATATTGAAATCGAATGATTGTATTTGTTACAATAATCAATCACAATGCATGCATGCACATAATCTCCCCCTCAGCCTGAGCTCACAGTGATTGTTCATACAGAATGACTTGGTGATGAAGAGAGCTAATAAAACAGTATAGGGTACTGTTCTATTTATAGTACAGAACAAACCACTGAGCATCTTTTGGCTGATGTCACCATGAAAGTGACATCTAACCTCCTAACAACCTACAACCACTAACCAATACAAACACTGCTGACTAAACTACTGATTACAATAAACAAATACAAAGAACAAAGTAAACTACTGCTTCTTCATTCCACTGTTATAGCTCCAACAGTGCTTTGTGTCTTCAGCAGTACTTGAACCATATCAGTAGATTGCGCATCAGTGCTTTATCTTCAACAGTCTTTATGTATCAGCAGTTGTTGTGAAGGGCAGTGTTTTGAGTCATCAGATGTTATGCCACTTTCAAGGAGAAAGATTAAGTACAAACAACTGCTTATTCTGGATCCAATGATCTGATCCAGTTTTGGCTTTATCAACTATTCCTTTATAGGGTTCAATCCCAACAATCTCCCCCTGGAACAGATGATGCCAAAACTATTCATTATTCTGGATCTTTATTGTCTCATTAAGAGTTCCCTGACTTGACCTTTGAATTGTATTTCAAAGTTCATGGAATCCTCATCATTCTCATCCCTGCATAGTGTAAGCTCAAGGAGATCTTGTAGATCTTCTACACCCAGGCCAAGTGCTTCTTCCCTTGATATATGCTTCACTTCACCATTGGATTTGAGCAGAGTCAATACGTGGGTCTTTTGATCAGACTTCCACTTTAGTATTTTTGAATCCCTTGGGTTTCTTGGGAGAGACTTTATTGTTGATGAGTTTGGAGATGGAGGCCTGGTGATGACAACTTTGGCAGGGTTTTGAGATTGTGCTAAGTCTTTTTTTTCTGCCATCAGAGTCTGAAGAACCATTTTCATGATGTATTCTTCTTGAGCCTTGTCTTCTTTTGTTTCTGCATCCATCTACTTTTGTTTCCTTCTTTGATAATGGATAGCAGCAGGTGGAGCAGTGGGTCTTCTAATTGGCAATTTTTGTTTGACTGGAATCACTGCTTCTGGATAATCAAGCTTTTTGGGAGCAGTGGGATCTCTCTTCCTTAACTCTTCCAACCTTTTGTAGATATCTAACACTTTTACCTCCGACCACCTTGTAACATGATTCCTTGAACCATAATCAGCAGCTATAAGCTCTTCTTTCATTCTTTTCAGCTTCAAGGTCCTTTCTGGTACATTCTTTTTGTAATTGGCCCAGACTGGAGGTGTTTGTTTTACTTTGTCTTCAAGCATCTTTTCTATTCTTGCAATTTCTTGCTGTAATTCACTTATGGTCCATTCTTTGTACTGATGCTTTTCTGCTCTGTATTTCTTATATGCCATGATATGCTCAATGTAATCTTGCCTCATACTTTCATCATCCTTTTCTGATAATTTTTGACAAAGATCTTTTGAGAACTGTTCTAAAGTTCTAACTTTGGTGAGCAGGTATTGCAAATTTCTCTGAATCTCTTTGTCAGACTTTCCCTCTGTGTCTCTTTGAGATATATCCTCTGCTTGTTTGGCCTTTATTTTGAGATACTCTTCTATGTTTCTTGGCAAATGATAACCTTGAACAGATGGGAGCTTCCTCTTTTCAGGATCATCTTCAGAGTAGAAGGATTTGATCTCCTCCTTGACTGCTGGAAGATCTAATGGATATTGTACTCCCACAGGGACAATGGCAGTGTTTGGATTGAGGGCTTGAACTGAAGATATTGGAACAGGGTTTGGAATAGTGGCTAGGGTCAAAGTTTGTGAAGATGTTGGAGGTGGGGAAGTGTTATCTTCCAGTACAATGTTTGTTACCCTTCTCCTTTTGTGCTTTGGAGAGGTTGGTGGTGTGTTTGTGGGTTGAGTGGTGGTGATTGAAGTGATGGGTGACTGACAAACAGCTGTTGAAACAACTGGTGTTTCAACCACTGTTGTCACTACAACAGTTGATGTGTCAACTATTGTCTTCTGCTTTTTGGCAGGTGGTTTTTGTGATGGTGATGATGTTTTTGGTATGGCAGTGGATTGAGTATTGGTTGATGAAGTGGTGATGGTAGTTGTTGGGGTAACATTTGTTGAAACCACTGAAGTACCAACAACTGTTGATATAACAGGTGTCTTAACATCTGTTGGTTTGGAGGTTTGATGAGAGGAACTTTTGGGGATTTAAGGAGTATGTTTGGTGGTTTTGGAAGGTGTGGTTTTGGGTTGGCTAACCTTTCTGGTAGGCTTTCTTCTTTTAATTGCAGAAGTACCCTGCTCTTCCTTTTCCATCATAACTTTCTTCTCTTGCTCAAATCATTTTAACCCTTTTATTTCCATAGACTCTTTCATGTTTACCTTTAGATTAGCAAATGCATTTTGAGTCTCATCAACCTTTTTTGAACCATCTGGCCTTGGAATTTCTACCACAAGTTTGGACATTGGATCTGGTTTAATATATAGGCCATCTTTTCCCTTTTTACCTTTCTCCCCCTTTTTGGCATCATCGGGGTTGTCAACAAAGATGATTGAAGGAGGAGCAGTGCTAGTGGTTTGGAGCAGATGAGCTTTAATGGCTTTGATATCTACTTAAGTATCTTTGTATCTAGCTTCCATGACATTTCTAGCCATTTGAAGTTGAACTTCATGCTGTTGATTTGCATATTGTCTTTGTTTGTGAAGCAGGGGTTGAAACAGATGCCATAGCTCATTTGGGGAAGGAGCAGATGTTGCAGCGGTGGGTGTAGCCTTTTGAGATTATAACAACTGTTGCAGCATAGTTTTGATGTCTACAACAGATGTTTCAATTTTATCAACCCTTTCCGTCAATTCTTTATATTTTAAACCATTACCCAAGTTAATGGGATCATCTGATTTCCCACTAGTAGTGGTTGTATCAGTAGTTGACTTAGGAAAAGTTTCCCAAAAATCATCCACTGATGCCCCTTGTTCTCGGTAATGGGTACTTCTCTCTGTGACAACTGCCACTTTACGGTAACTTTCTTACACTTAAAATACTCATTTTTAGCTACAGTTTTATGCATTTTGAACACCCGAACTGCGTATTTCGTGGAATACACTTAGAATACTCATGGAATACTTACTTAGGATGCATATGATTCATTTTTATTAAGTACATTTGAAACAGTTTAAACAATGCATCGAAACTACTAGAAAAGCACCTAGTAAACTAGTATTCTGACAAAAACGCAGGATCCGCATAAATCATCTAAACGACATCTTTAGGACTCAGACGAAAGTCCAACATTTAATATATATTAAACCCTAACTAGGAATGCAAGGGTTTGATTTAAAACCTTTCCCAAGTCCGATAACACTAAAAATTGCCCGAAAAGCACTAAAAGCGACGATTTCAACACTTTTCCGTAGAAATTCTGCAGAAATCAGCTTTTTAATATTTTGGCAACATGTAAAAATGTTACTTAACATAGAATTCATGTGAGGATACATTCGGGTATCATCCGAGCCAATAACTACATCAATTCACACAAGTTACACAACTTAGCATTCAAATAACGGCTAACCGAAACAATTCGAAATGAATATCCGAACAATATCAAATCTTTTTTTTAGTGACCATCTAGTGTTAATTGGATCATTATGGTCAAGTAATGGTCATTTAACACCCTTTAAACACTTAAACACTTATACTTATAAGTTTCCTAAACAACTTCCTAAAGTTCTAACCCATTTTACTAAGGAAATCAAGTAATAAAAACAAGGGTACCCCCCCCCCCCCTCCCATTCATGGTTACAACCTCCCCGTGTGGGACCCACTTTTTTTTCAACTTGTTACCACAAATATCTAGATATTTACTAAGGTATTACAAGTGGGCAAGTGGTAACTTCAAGTGGTGAAAATGATGATTGATAACACTTTATGAAACATTAGTTTACTAGCACATTTCTCACACTTTACACCATAACCTTCACACACAAACTCTCTCATCCTTCACCCCCATTTTCAGCCCATATACACCATCATAACATCTTCATTTTCAAGCTTTTCTAAGATAATCAAGATGCATTTTCATGGAACTTGAGAAGATCTAAGGCATTCACAAGTTGAAGCAAGCATTTTCATCCATCTAAGAGCTTTCAACCATTAAATCTTCATCTTCTTTGCTTTTCATTTTCATCAAGATCATCCCTAGCCACAAGAGCTAGAAGTAAGCCTCCTAAACCCCTTTTTCATACTTATTTATGCATTGTTTGTTTAAAGAACATGTAATAAACTAAATGATCATATAAAATAATATGGAAATACAAAGAAGCAAAATAATAATCATGATATAAAAGTGTGTTTATTTTGTGATTTAAAGATGATTACTTGCATATTTGATCTAGTTTTGATGATTAGCATACAAATAACTTATTAGATGATGTTTAAAAACATAATCTAACAAGTGTACATGAAAATGTTTAAGGGTTTTGTTAAACATAAATGTTTAGATGGATGATCATAATCTTTGATTTTGTTAAAGTATTTAAGGTTTTTGACTAAAAAAAATACTTTTACAAAGTTATAAAAAGAAACATACAAGATGGGTTTTTATAAAAAAGTTTGTTAAAACTAGAAGTAAAGCATGGATTTTGAACTAGTTAACTTATGTTATGATCATACCAAAACCCTACATGTTATTGATTTCATCTTGTTAAGATTTTGATATAAATCTCATATGTTTTTATTAAGAAAAATATGAGAAGATTATTGGTGATTTTATAAGAAAAAGATATGTTTTATATAAACATGGCAAAGTATATATTTCAAAGGAAATATGGCCATTTTTCTTAAAAATCATAAGTTATAAAAACTATTATTTTTGACAAAATCTTTATTAGATTAAAAAGATTTTAAACAATAGTTTTTATAAAAGCAAAGTTTGATATAAATATATATTTTTGAGAAAATATATATTTAGTTAACTTAACAACTAATGTGCTATGTGTTTTTTTGTTTGTATTAGTTATATGTATGATAACTAGGAACTTGAATACAATGGTACAAATGAACACCATGTACATTTCGACTAAACTCTTACAAGACTACATTTAAATACGCTTTATAAACAACTTACGGACAGTCCGAGCCTTCGGACACAACTTGGTCAAAACGGACGACGGGCGAATCTATAAACATACCGCCATTCCGAGGAGTTACTACGACGCTTAGGCGATCTTTCGACGCGAATACATACAAATCACCGACAGCAATATCCGGATGTTTTAAAATTTATAAAAACTATTATGTATTCTTTTAACTAAAAAGCCTATACTTAGTAACTTTTATAAAAATAAAAGAATATATTTTTACATATGGGCTTATTTTATACAAATGGGCTTATTTTTAACATATGGGCTTATTTTATACAAATGGGCTTATCATCCTAATTGGGCTTAACATAAATACATGGGCTAAACCCAATATCAAGACTCATGGGCTAAGCCCAAAACCAAACATATGGGCCAAGGCCCAATAACATTAAGCCCAATAACATTTGGGCCCAATACTATTTAGGCCCAACACTATTTAGGCCCAACACTATTTAGGCCCAACACTATTTAGGCCCAGTACTATTTGGGCCCAATAACATGAATTCTTGGGCTAAGCCCAATGACATATAATTGATAAAAATACAATTATACAATTTACTTATACAAGACAAGAAATGAAGAAGACAAGACCTGATGATACAACTCACAAGATACAAGATTACATATATATATATATATATATATATATATATTTGGTGAAATATATATATATAACAGTTTAACAATTCATACATCTAATACACAGTTCAGCGAACAACAAAGACATACAAGTCTTACACATATTTAAGACACAAGACTTGTACTCAAGTCATTTACAAAGACCGAAGTGTCTAACAAATATAAGAACATTTGTAGGTCGCAACATTGTTCAAGACGACCACGTGTAAGATCTCAAACACTTATCATTCACGGACGCAATACTGTGAGTTCATGTCCCCTATTCATTTAAATGTTTTACAACTTTACAACTATCGGGGAAAATACATGTTCAACGTATGTTAAAGTTAGGGAATGAAACACCTTAGATCATGTGCGAATTAGGGTTATACATCTAAGCACCATTAATCCAGTTTGGACCTAGGTACAAGTGATTAGATCTAATGGGTATTGGCGAGCCCCACTCTTGGTCGTGGAGCCATACAGAAGAGTGCGTTTGTGTCCCACTCGATAGTAGTCGACACGAAATCGTCTAGGTTTGGATTGCTTTCTATTCGTCACACATATTAATGTCCTCGCGAAACATTAATGATCAACGATTTCATTGACGCTTTACATACTACATCATTACATACAGATACATTTTATACAACTCACATTTAATGGATACATTTTATTCAACTCACATTTTATGGATACATTTTATACAACTCACATTTTACAGATACATTTTATACAACTCACATTTTACAGATACATCTCATACAACTAAAATGCATGAACTCGCCAACTTTTGTTGATGTTTTCAAACTTAACATGTATTTCAGGAAATTAGTGGACCATGCAGACATTTCAGTCAAGGAAAGCAAGGATCAAGACTACATGCCACCATTTGAAGGGTTTGCCCGTTATATACCGCCTCTTTGCGGTGATATAGTGGTCAAAGCCTTGACATTTTAAGACTTACATTTTGATGTATAAAACAGTGACAACTTATTTTCATTTGATGGTTTGTAACCAATACAGTTAACCTATGTTGCATTCTTTTGAAACGATTATGACAATGGCATTGGAGCTTGTTTTTATTCATTTAGTATGTTCACTTATATTGTTATGCAATGAGAACCGATCAGATCACACCTCGCGCTTCCGCTCTGAGCGGGTGTGACAGTTTGGTATCAGAGCATCGATTGTAGTGAACCAGGATTCTTTCTCGAGTCTAAGTCTACAATCACTAGGGACCTCTCACGAAAACCTCTTGTTCATGTTGAACAGATTATAAATAAAATTGGACAGGTCAAAAGGTTTTCATTGCATAAACATTTTTCAAGGTCCACTACAAACAAAGATTCACTTCACATAAATCAAGCGTGGACATTTCCATGGGTGAGGTCTATGAGAAATAGACACATTACATTAACAGACTATGTGCCTGCAATACATTACATTATCAGTTTACGCATTATAAACAGTTTACAAGTTCAGCTTATACATGATAGAAATCCTTGATTGATAGGATTTTACATGATTATATACATACGTTATTCATATATGTGTTGTACAAAATATTTGGCAAGAACAAAATGCCTTCAACTTTGAATTCCATTGTCATCCTTGACACGCATAACATGGTTAAGACACGATATCTTTTACACAAGACATGATACTCTATTTTTAAAAGGATGACATATTTTATACAATACATCTTCCATGAGAATATCGACCTCACATCTATTGCGGAGCTTATGGCGAACGTGGTTCCTAAGCAAGACCATAAAGCATTAATCCCGTGGAAGAATGCTTGCTTTCTCGCGGATGCTAAGATGCCTGAATTCAGTAGTGACGATGAGGCGGATGTGGTAGCCTTGGAAAACAACTCCATTAGTGGGACGAGGTCCCTGTGGCTCATACAAATCAGAATTGACGACACTCTTGTCCAGACAAGGAAGATGAAGTACTCATCTTAAAGGTGCCTCTCCATTTGTTATTTTTACAAATTCTCTCTATTCCTATTTCATCTAACGTCGTGCTATTCCGTGAGTAATGACAACGGATGTTAACACGTGAACTATCATGAAGTTTCCTTCTATGTTGAAGGTATATAAACAATAGTGTCCTCTCTCTGACTGATCGCCAGCTCTGAACGAGAGAATGCTAGGGTGACCATGCAAGACAATTTATTATTACGGGGGCCCACGTAATAACAACTTGTAGTGTATGGAAATTCTGGTGGGCTCTGCAGGTCATGCTAATGATCACTATCCATTCAAAATTCTTAAGTGTTCAATTTTCTATCCAGTAGAACGCTAACCGAGATGGTTACCATAACACCCTACAATACAATACAGGAAGACGATACGTATTCATTTGCGTCTAAACATTAGATCTATAACACGAGTTGTTCGAGACTAGTCATCTAAACAAACAAAACTTGTTAACCACTCATGGAGGATCTTTCCTCAACATTCTAAAATTCTTGTACATGAGTTGGTTCCTTGGTGTCTATGGCACCTTATCTTACTTATTGGAAATGAATACGATAAATTCTGTCATTTGACATTTGTCCTATCCAAAGGGATAGTATAGCATGCGCCAAGCTACAACTCCCTCATTGCATTCTATTCGACATCTATGAAGATCTTAATGATCTTGTTGGAGCTCGTGAAGCTCAAGCACTATTACCATATTCGTCACATGGGCAAGTACGACAAAGGAATTTCTCTACTTCGGATGATCAAAGCCTATGTAGTATGGAATGCATACTATAGGGACGGAGGCCACTGGATGGTTTCCCCTCCTCAACAAATTATTTCGTTTCCCACTTAGACATATGTCCAGTACACGCAAGAGGCGCTATGCATTTTGGTTGCGGTTATCCACATTATCATTTATTCAAACATGTATGAACAATACGATCTTGAGGATTCTATGACCGATTTCCTTCTTCATTCTTGGGCACATGATAGACTATATTTATCCAAAATATATGTCTTGATTCTTTTAATGTTGTATATTAAAAAGATCATGGCGCCAGGAGGATGGTCTACACCCAAAAAGTGGTTAACTAATCAACATCTCACAGTCAAACTAAAGTTCTTATGGAACAACACGAGGGTGCAGAAATTGCACAACATAAGGTTAATCGGGACGACACTAGTGACGGTACTGGTGGTACTGGTCGTTCAAGTGATCCAAATCCCGATGGATCGGGAATGAGTAGCAATGCCACACAAGAAGATGCGACCACACAAGGCCTTAATTTTAAGACTTTTCGGACTGTAAGCGGCAAGACCTCGTTAATACGAGAGGTGCGGTAGGTTCTGTCTGCCATTTAAAGACAATGAAGTCGGTTAGTCATACTAGGAAACACATTCCTGAGTAGACAATTAGATACACAGAGAGTCTCATGCTAAACGCAACTTTAACTTGGTGGAATCTCCAGGTACTAACGCTAGGAAGGGATACAATGAAGAGGTTGTCGGGGGAAGAACTCAAGGATCTTATACGAGAAGAGTATTGCTCGCTGATTTAAATTCAAAGGTTGGAAACAAAATTCTAGAACTCGATCATGATTAGAGCCAATGTTGTTGGTTACACTCGAGGCTTTCACGATATCTCAAGGGTTGTTTCCATACTACGTAACACCCGAATTCAAACGCATTGCGCGTTACATATGGCAGTTAGCCCTGGAGATACGAGGCATGACCGCATCATCCCATCCTACCTCGATCAATCAAACAGTAGTTACTCGACACGTTTCCAATCAACCAACATTTCACATCCATGTTATTTGATAATGGTGCTAATTTTAGCTTCATCTCAACATTTCGCATACATGAGTTTCATGGCTAGTGACGGGATTGTCCAAGCTACAATTAGGGACTGGATTATCCTACAACTAAACATAGGGAGTGGGCTATCCTACATCTAAAACATAGGGATTGGGTTATCCTACATCTAAACATATGGATTGGGTTATCCTACATTTAAATATACGGTTCCTAAAACTATACAGTGAAGTACTCGCCACACAGAATTTCAAATGTACTTGGCCTAGAGCCAAGTAAGCTAGACGTCCCCTCATTCTATAGAATCGACATACGGTAAACTATTCGAGTCAGGGAAAGTTGTTAGAGGATGTTCCTTGGAACTTGGCGAGCGAAGATTCAGTATCAATCTCTTACCCATTGAGTTGGGTAGTTTCGACGTAGTAGTTGGCATGGATTGGTTATCCAATAACCAAGCCGAAGTTTTTTGTCATGAAAAGGTCATTCGCCTACCACTACTGAACAAAGAAACACTTGTTATTCATGGAGAGAAGCACGACACACCATTGCAGATCATCAATTGCATGAAGGCACATAAGTGCTTACGGAAAGGTTGTGTTGCCTTTCTGGCACATGTTGTCGACAACAAGGCCGTTGGGCCGAAGCTGGCAGATATTCCAGTGGTAAAAGGGTTTCCTGAAGTCTTTCCTGAAGACTTGCCGGGACTATAACCATATCGACAAGTCGAGTTTCATATCGACTTGGTATCCTGAACCGCACCCATAACCAAATCTCCATATCGATTAGCACCTTTTGAAATGCAAGAGTTATTCACACAACTTCAAGAGTTGTTGGATAAAGGATTCATTAGACCAAGCTTCTCGCCTTGGGGAGCTCCAGCTTTGTTTGTAAAGAAGAAGGATGAAACACTCAGAATGTGCATCGACTACAGAGAGTTAACCATCAAGAATCAGTATCCACTATCGAGGATTGGTGATTTATTCGATCAATTGCAAGGTTCAAGCTTCTACTCCAAGATAGACTTACCATCGGGGTATCACCAATTACGAATTTAAGAGGAAGGCGTACCGAAAACGGCTTTTCAGACTCGTTATGGTCATTACGAGTTTCTCGTTATACCTTTTAGTTTAACGAACACGCCTGCGGTCTTCATGGACTTAATGAACCGCGTGTGCAATCCATACTTTGACAAATTCGTCCTAGTGTTCATTGACGACATTTTGATATACTCACGATCGGCCGACGAGCACGAACAACATTTGAGAACCATTTTAGAACTACTCAAGAAGGAGACATTATACGTAAAATTTTCCAAATACGAGCTTTGGATTCGTGAAGTACAATTTCTCGGGCATATAGTGAACGAGAAAGGCATTCACGTAGACACCACGAAGATCGAAGCAATTAAGAGCTGGGAAGCACCCAAGACTCCACCTGAAGCCCGACAATTCTTGGGATTAGCGGGGTACTATCGGAGATTTATAGAGAATTTTTCTAAAATTTCTCAACTGCTAACCTCCCTCACCCAATCGAGAAACAAGAAGAATCATTTCAATTTCTCAAGGATAAGTTGTGCGATGCACCAATCTTATCACTACCCGATGGTACCGATGACTTTTTAGTATATTATGATGCTTCGCATCAAGGATTGGGTTGCGTACTTATGCAACAGGAGAAAGTTATCTCGTACGCATCGCGTCAACTAAAAGTTCACTTAAAAAAAAACTATACCACTCACGACCTCGAGTTAGACGCAGTGGTATTCGCTTTGAAAATATGGCGACATTACTTATATGGTACTCAGTGTACGATTTTCACGGATCATAAAAGTCTTCAGCACATATTCAATCAACAAGAACTAAATATGCGTCAGCGATGTTGGATTGAATTGCTAAACGACTATGATTGTGAAATAAAGTACCATCCGGGCAAGGCGAACGTTGTAGCAGACGCCTTGAGCCGCAAGGAACGAGTTAGAACTTTGAGAGTTCGAGCATTAGAGATGACGATTCACACGGATCTTACCACACGAGTTCATGATGCACAACAAGAAGCACTTAAGGAAGAACATTTTCGAGCAGAAACACTTTGAGTCACAGAAAAACAATTAGTACCAAAAGAAGATGGAACTTTATACTCTGTGGGTAGAATTTGAGTTCCACTCTTTGGCTGCCTTCGAGATGTTATTGTGAGGAAGAACATAGGCCCAAGACTTGAAAGAGTACTATTGGTGGCCTAACCTCAAAAAGGATATCGCGACTTATATCGAGAAATGCTTGACCTACGCAATGGTCAAGGCAGAATATCAGAAACCCTCGGGTTTGCTACATCAACCCGAGATTCCCGTTTGGAAATGGGAGCAAATATCGATGGACTTTGTTACGAAGTTACCCAGGACCTTAAGAGGCCACGACATGATATGGGTAATCGTCGATAGATTGACAAAGTCCGCACACTTCTTGCCGATTCAGGAGAAGGATAGCACAGAGAAACTAGCAGAACTCTATCTCAAAGAAATAATGGCTCGTCATGGAGTGCCTATTTCAATCATCTCAGACCGAGACGGTCGCTTTATTTCAAGAATTTGGAAGTCATTTCAAGAGGCCTTTGTATCTCATCTAAATCTAAGCACGACCTTTCATCCACAAACTGACGGCCATGGCGAACGGACAATCCAAACACTCTAAGATATGCTTCGTGCGTGTGTTATGGATTTGGGCGGCAACTGGGGTACTCACTTACCATTGGTTGAGTTTTCCTACAACAACAGCTACCACACAAGTATACAAGTTGCACCGTTTGAAGCTCTTTACGGTCGAAAGTGTCGCTCACCGCTATGTTGGGCGGAAGCGGGCGATAAACAACTAATTGGTCCAGAGTTAGTCCAAGAGACTACGGATAAAATCTTCCTGATCAGAGACCGTATCAAGGCGACTCGTGATCGACAAAAGAGCTACGCAGACAAGAGACAGAAGCCATTATCTTTCGACGTCAGATACAAAGTCTTGTTGAAAGTCTCGCCTTGGAAGGGCGTAGCAAGGTTCGGTAAGCGTGGAAAGCTTAACCCTCGATACGTAGGTCCATTTGAAATCTAGGAAAAGATTGGCACCGATGCCTACAAACAGAAGTTACCAGAAGAACATAGTAGTGTGCACGACATGTTTCATGTGTCGAATCTTAAAAAGATTCCAACACAAGAAACAGTTATCATCCCGGCGGGTGAAGTTCACATAGACGACAAAATCCAATACACTGAAGAACCTGTTGAGGTCATGGATTGGAAGATCCAGAAAACACGGAGAAGTCGTATAAAATTGGTAAAAGTTCGTTGGAACTCTCGACACGGACCCGAGTATACTTGGGAATGTGAAGATCAAATAAAGGCAAAATATCCTCACATGTTCGCGAAGACTCCTGCAAAGGATGACTCAGCTAGAATTTCGGGACGAAATTCTTAATAACAAGGGGAGAATGTGACAACTGCCACTTTACGGTAACTTTCTTACACTTAAAATACTCATTTTTAGCTACATTTTTATGCATTTTGAACACCCGAACTGCGTATTTCGTGGCATACACTTAGAATACTCATGGAATACTTACTTAGGATGCATATGATTCATTTTTATTAAGTACATTTGAAACAGTTTAAACAATGCATCGAAACTACTAGAAAAGCACCGAGTAAACTAGTATTCTGACGAAAACGCAGGATCCGCAGAAATCATCTAAACGACATCTTTAGGACTCAGACGAAAGTCCAACATTTAATATATAATAAACCCTAACTAGGAATGCAAGGGTTTGATTTAAAACCTTTCCGAAGTCCGATAACACTAAAAATTGCCCGAAAAACACTAAAAGCGACGATTTCAACACTTTTCCGCAGAAATTCTGCAGAAATCAGCTTTTTAATATTTTGGCAACATGTAAAAATGTTATTTAACATAGAATTCATGTGAGGATACATTCGGGTATTATCCGAGCCAATAACTACATCAATTCACACAAGTTACACAACTTAGCGTTCAAATAACGTCTAACCGAAACAATTCGAAACGAATATCCGAACAATATAAATTCTTTTTTTAGTGACCATCTAGTGTTAATTGGATCATTATGGTCTAGTAATGGTCATTTAACACCCTTTAATCACTTAAACACTTATACTTATAAGTTTCCTAAACAACTTCCTAAAGTTCTAACCCATTTTACTAAGGAAATCAAGTAATAAAAACAAGGGTACCCCCCCCCCCCCATTCACGGTTACAACCTCCCCTTGTGGGACCCACTTTTCTTTCAACTTGTTACCACAAATATCTAGATATTTACTAAGGTATTACAAGTGGGCAAGTGGTAACTTCAAGTGGTGAAAATGATGATTGATAACACTTTGTGAAACATTAGTTTACTAGCACATTTCTCACACTTTACACCATAACCTTCACACACAAACTCTCTCATCCTTCAACCCCATTTTCGGCCCATATACACCATCACAACATCTTCATTTTCAAGCTTTTCTAAGATGATCAAGATGCATTTTCATGGAACTTGAGAAGATCTAAGGCATTCACAAGTTGAAGCAAGCATTTTCATCCATCTAAGAGCTTTCAACCAACAAATCTTCATCTTCTTTGCTTTTCATTTTCATCAAGATCATCCCTAGCCACAAGAGCTAGAAGTGAGCCTTCTAAACCCCTTTTTCATACTTATTTATGCATTGTTTGTTTAAAGCACATGTAATAAACTAAATGATCATACAAAATAATATGGAAATACAAAGAAACAAAATAATAATCATGATATAAAAGTGTGTTTATGTTGTGATTTAAAGATGATTACTTGCATATTTGATCTAGTTTTGATGATTAGCATACAAATAACTTGTTAGATGATGTTTAAAAACATAATCTAACAAGTGTACATGAAAATGTTTAAGGGTTTTGTTAAACATAAATGTTTAGATGGATGATAATAATCTTTGATTTTGTTATTGTATTTAAGGTTTTTAACTAAAAAAAATATACTTTTACAAAGTTATAAAAAGAAACATACAAGATGGGTTTTTATAAAAAGTTTGTTAAAACTAGAAGTAAAGCATGGATTTTGAACTAGTTAACTTATGTTATGATCATACCAAAACCCTACATGTTATTGATTTCATCTTGTTTGTATTAGTTATATGTATGATAACTAGGAACTTGAATACAATGGTACAAATGAACACCATGTACATTTCGACTAAAGTCTTACAAGACTACATTTAAATACGCTTTATAAACAACTTACGGACAGTCCGAGCCTTCGGACACAACTTGGTCAAAACAGACGACGGGCGAATCTATAAACATACCGCCATTCCGAGGAGTTACTACGACGCTTAGGCGATCTTTCGATGTGAATACATACAAATCACCGACAACAATATCCGGATGTTTTAAAACTTATAAAAACTATTATGTATTCTTTTAACTAAAAAGCCTATACTTAGTAACTTTTATAAAAATAAAAGAATATATTTTTACATATGGGCTTATTTTATACAAATGGGCTTATTTTTAACATATGGGCTTATTTTATACAAATGGGCTTATCATCCTAATTGGGCTTAACATAAATACATGGGCTAAGCCCAATATCAAGACTCATGGACTA
Organism: Helianthus tuberosus; assembly: GCA_030545235.1. Lineage (NCBI taxonomy): Eukaryota > Viridiplantae > Streptophyta > Magnoliopsida > Asterales > Asteraceae > Helianthus > Helianthus tuberosus. The sequence goes on from CM060416.1 coordinate 91,644,925, forward strand.
AGCCCAAAACCAAACATATGGGCCAAGGCCCAATAACATTAAGCCCAATAACATTTGGGCCCAATACTATTTAGGCCCAACACTATTTAGGCCCAATACTATTTAGGCCTCGTACTATTTAGGCCCAATAACATGAATTATTGGGCTAAGCCCAATGACATATAATTGATAAAAATACAATTATACAATTTACTTATACAAGACACGAAATCAAGAAGACAAGACCCGATGATACAACTCACAAGATACAAGATTACATATATATATACATATATTTGGTGAAATATATATATAACAGTTTAACAATTCATACATCTAATACACAGTTCAACGAACAACAAAGACATACAAGTCTTACACATATTTAAGACACAAGACTTGTACTCAAGTCATTTACAAAGACCGAAGTGTCTAACAAATATAAGAACATTTGTAGGTCGCAACATTGTTCAAGACGACCACGCGTAAGATCACAAACACTTATCATTCACGGACGCAATACTGTGAGTTCATGTCCCCTATTCATTTAAATGTTTTATAACTTTACAACTATCGGGGAAAATACATGTTCAACGTATGTTAAAGTTAGGGAATGAAACACCTTAGATCATGTGCGAATTAGGGTTATACATCTAAGCACCATTAATCCTGTTTGGACCTAGGTACAAGTGGTTAGATCTAATGGGTATTGGCGAGCCCCACTCTTGGTCGTGGACCCATACAGAAGAGTGCGTTTGTGTCCCAGTCGATAGTAGTCGACACGAAATCGTCTAGGTTTGGATTGCTTCCTATTCGTCACACATATTAATGTCCTCGCGAAACATTAATGATCAACGATTTCATTGACGCTTTACATACTACATCATTACATTCAGATACATTTTATACAACTCACATTTTATGGATACATTTTATACAACTCACATTTTATGGATACATTTTATACAACTCACATTTTATGGATACATTTTATACAACTCACATTTTACAGATACATTTTATACAACTCACATTTTACAGATACATCTAATACAACTAAAATGCACGAACTCGCCAACTTTTGTTGATGTTTTCAAACTTAACATGTATTTCAGGAAATTAGTGGACCATGCAGACATTTAAGTCAAGGAAAGCAAGTATCAAGACTCCATGCCACCATTTAAAGGGTTTGCCCGTTATATACCGCCTCTTTGCAGTGATATAGTGGTCAAAGCCTTGACATTTTAAGACTTACATTTTGATGTATAAAACAATGACAACTTATTTTCATTTGATGGTTTGTAACCAATACATTTAACCTATGTTGCGTTCTTTTGAAACGATTATGACAATGGCATTGGAGCTTGTTTTTATTCATTTAGTATGTTCACTTATATTGTAATGCAATGAGAACCGATCAGATCACACCTCGCGCTTCCGCTATGAGCGGGTGTGACATTCTCCTCAGCAGAGGTTACCTTAGTAAACACACCAGTGGGTAATGGAAACACACTAGTGGCCACCTTGGTTCCCAAAGAGGAAATTGCTTTTAAGGGAGTCTGAGTAATGAATCAACTTGCAAGATGTAAATCAGTGGATTTAACACCTGTAGTTGCTGCTCCACTTGAACTACTGACAGGAATTACTTGTAATTCCTGCAGTGTAGCCTCCCCAGTTATTGGTGGGTTAGCAAGGATAGAGGAACCAGACTCAGTCACTTGTTGAGGTATATTCTCAGTGATAGGTCGTTGAGAAGAACTGATTTGTGTCTGGTCCATATCAAGTGCATCCAACAAAGGTATAATTGATGGTGGAATTTGTGCGGTGAGGATGGGGGTTGAAAGAGAATTTGCCCCGGGAGCAGGGCTGTGGAAGATAGATTCAAGTGAATCCATTGCTTCATAATGTGGTGTCCCTATGGATACAACCTGATCCTTTTGAGAGGATGCAGGAGGAGTTTTAGGCTTAGGTTGAGATCTTTCTTCCATCTGCTGTGAGGAAGTAGCAGCAGTGGTTATGGGTGACTTTTGTGTTGTCACATGTATTATCTCTGGGATCTCATCTTCCAGAGTTACTTTTTTGGAGGGTTTGGGGGGCTTTTGGGATTTTTTTCTTGATTGGCTTTTTGGTGGGTTTTGGTGTGGGTTTCACAGCAGTGGGTCTGCTACTGTGATCACCAGGAGCAGTGGGCTCAATAGCAGGGTCCTGATGAGCAGTTGTTCCTGCTAAATTCTGCTCAGGTGCCTCAGTTTGTGTTTTTAAGGTTTTGACAGCCTTGTGAATGTTTCAGAAGATAGGCTGTTTATTTGAAAAGGATTTCCTTGGATAAGCACATGTGCATTATCCTTTGAAAATTTATTTTGTAAATAAAAGCTTAAAAACCTTGGAAACAATAAGAATGGTTTTTTATTTTCTTTGATATTATTGACATTTTTGGCCATGTCATTGAAAATCACTTGGGAGTTATTAAAAGTTTCTTCTGTCAAAATAGCATAGCCCAAGTATTTGATTTTCAATGGTTGTAGTTTTATTTGAAACACACATGAGGAGGGTATGGAATAAAAATCTCATGGCGGGTGGAAAACTGCCCTTTTGCAAAGTATATTTTTTCATTTCATCTTCATACCCTCTCTTAATGAAATCAGTTTGGTAATCAGCCTTTGGGAAAGAGGTTTTACCTGTAAGATCATTGATTTCAAAAACCTCTGAAATGGTTTGAGGTGTGACAGTAACTGGAATTCCCCTTATGGTTGAAGTAATGGCCAAGGGCTTTTTGTCCTTGACCTCAAGCTTTGCATTTTTCTAGAATTCTCGTTGGGTATCTAGGTAGATAGGTGCATTACAAGTCAAAAAAGTTTTGTACTTTGAAGACGAGAGTGCATCAATCGCAGAGTGAAAGGTTATGTTTTGACTTGGTTTTTCAAGTATACACCGGTAGTTATGAGGGGTTTTGAATGGGAGAGCCATGGTAAATCAAAGATGGTTGAGAGCAAATGGAGAAGATGAGTGATTTGAGAGAATTAGATGGAAACTGCTTTTGAATGGAATTTTGAATTCGATTCGATAGTGAAAACCCTGTTTGGGGTTTTGATCAGGGTTTTATAGGGTGAAAAAGTGTATGCTGACGTGGCAGCGGTTACAAAAGATCTGACGGCTAACTACTGTCCACGTGCCAACCTCTGATGAATAATGGATGACAGTTGTTAGGAAACCACTGATGGATCAATATCAGTGGTTTACAGTGGTGAAAATGAAAACAGTGGCTGACTTTAACTATCAGTGGATAGCCTATCAGTGGATTAAAACACTGATGTTTGACAACAGTTTTTAACAAGGATAATGAAGGGACAGAGGTTGACTTTTAGCAGTGGATAATATTCAGCAGAACAGATGTTTGAACCAAAACAGTGGTTATGGCAGACTTTTAAGGATTAATGAAAATTTTCATTTTTAGCTATTTTTAAGGATGAATTTTTTGATTTTCTGAAAACATTTTAATGCTTTTATTCATAGAAAAACAAGATTTTGCCTGTTACTCCATGTTCTGCATGCCAATCCTAGAGATCAAGCTTTCAAAGGTGGATGTGTCTAAAGCTTTTGTTAGCACATCTGCCAGCTGATCTTTAGTTGGAACATGGTGCAGAGAAATCAAACCTTTTTCATAGCAATCCCTCACAAAGTGATGTCTGATATCAATGTGCTTGGTGGTTGAATGTGAAACTGGATTTTTGATGATATTTTCTGCTGCCTGACTGTCCAACATGAGAGGTGTCTTTAAGGCAGTGATACCAAAATCCAGCAACTGATTTTGAAGCCATAACAGTTGGGCTGTACAGCTTGCAGCAGCAATATACTCTGCCTCAGCAGTGGATGTTGAAACAGCTGCTTGCTTTTTGCTTTGCCAAGACACTAAGCAATTTCCTAGGAATTGGCATCCTCCTGAAGTGGACTTCCTTGTTGTATTGCATCCAGCAAAATCACTGTCTGAGAAACCTGAAAGCTTGATATTTCCATTAGTTGGATACCAGATACCAAGCGCGGGAGCACCTTTGAGGTATCTGAATATCCTTTTTACAGCAATAAGGTTTGACTTTCTAGGGGCTGATTGGGATCTTGCACAAACACATGTTGCAAACATGATGTCTGGCCTAGATGTAGTTAGGTACAATAAAGACCCAATCATGCTTCTATAAAGAGTTTGATCAACCAAATCATCCTTTTCATCAGACATGACTAACTTGGTGGTTGCTATGGGTGTACTACATGGTTTGCAGTCATTCATATCAAATTTTGTTAAAAGTTCTTTGGCATATTTGCCTTGATGAATGAAAGTACCATTTTGCAGTTGCTTTACTTAGAGACCAAGAAAGCACTGTAGTTCACCCATTGCACTCATCTCAAACTCAGCTGTCATGAGTTGTCTGAACTCTTCACACATTTTAGGACATGTGCTTCCAAAGATGATGTCATCCGCATAAATCTGAACAATCATCAAATATTTCCCTCTCCATTTTAGAAACAATGTTTTATCCATTTTACCTCTTGTGAAACCAATGGAAAGAAGAAAGGTAGAAAGAGTTTCATACTAGGCTCTAGGTGCTTGTTTTAAGCCATACAAAGCCTAATTTAGCTTGTAGACATGATTTGGATAAAATGGATCCTCAAAGCTAGGAGGTTGACAAACATATACCTCTTCTTGAATTTTACCATAGAGGAAAGCACATTTGATATCCATTTGAAACACCTTTATGTTGTGATTGACAGCAAAGGCCAGTAACAGTCTGATAGCTTCCAGTCTTGCTACAGGGGCAAAAGTTTCATCATAATCAATGCCCTCTTCCTGTCTGAAACCTTGAACCACTAGCCTTGCTTTATTCTTGACAACAATGCCCCTTTCATCACTAGAGACATCATTATTAGCATAGAGTGCAAAATTTTCATCACCTAGATCATCAGGTAAGCTACTCCAGTCAACAAAGCCTTGGGTGAAAAAGCTTTGCTGATCTGGTTGAACCACTGCTGGTGTAGCTTGTTGAGGTGCAAGTGGTTGCACCTGAACCTGAGGGACAGGGGCTTGGACATACTGAATTTGAGGAACAGTGGTTTGGACATAATGCACAGGAACAGGGGTTGCAGGGTGTGCATAATGAGCAGTGTTTACATGGGCAGCAGGGGCATATTGGGAATACTGCACAGTGTTTTGGTTATTTTGTGGTCTAGGGCTAGGGTGTGTGATAATTGGTCCACTATTTTGACTCCTACACTCTCTAGCAAAATGACCTAACCTATTGCACTTGTAGCATTTGATTTTTGATTTATCCAACCCTACTTTTAAGTTCCCATGTAACCCTGGAAATTTTTTCCCTGTCCTTTTGTAAAACTTGCTGGTTCTAACACTCAGTAGTGTAAGTTGGTATAATATGTCCATTTCCTCTAAATTAGTTGGATCAAAATGCTGCAGATCATTGAGTTCAAAGCACATATTATCAGAATTCTAGTTTTCTCCATTAGCCGTGAAAGCATAATTGGATGAGTAAGAATCAGAGTTGTTAAAAGCTCCACCAGCTGTTATGTCAATGTAATGATCATAACCCTGATCCTTACTACTACCAGATTCTTCCTGACCCAAAAGAGCTGTGCTGCCAAATGAATAGTCATCTGCAACCATCCAAGACTCTTGTAGCTTCTTTTTCTGGTTCAACTCCCTTTCATAGGTCAGGAGTCTACCATGAAGCTGGGTTAGGGTTAGATCTTTGAACCCAACTGAATTCCTGGTTACAAAAGAAATTGTGTCCCATTATTCAGGAAGTGACCTGAGAAACCTACTATTTTGTGTTGCATTAGGATATTCAACCTTAACAAGTTTTAGTTCACTTATGAGACAGCTAAATCGCTCAAACTGTTGTGTTACAAAAGGTTTCATACTGTTGGTTTAAAATTTTCCTGTTATTTTCAATTACTTCTTCAGTCCCCCCAAACTGTTCCTTAAGTGCATCCCACAATTCCTTGGCACTGTTACAGTGTAACAGCCCAACATAGATTTCATTTGGTAGTGTAGATGCAACGATGCTAAATGCCTTGTCATCCAGTTCTATTTTCTGAAAATCCTGGTCAGTATAGTTCTCAATTTTCTTAGGAACCATGACTTTTAGATCCTCAGCACTCGGCACCATTGGAACATGTGGTCCAAAGATAACCGACTTCCAACATCCGGTATTCTGTTGAGCTAAGATGTGACTCATCCTTTGTTCCCAGATGTTGTATTCAGATCTGACCAACATAGGTGGTTTGAAGAGATAACCAATGCTATTAGTGTTATCCTGTGATTGTGACGTCATTCTGGTTGTTTTTCAAGAACTAAATAATCAACTTTGTACGTGATTATACCTTACTCTGTTTTACAACTAAAACCGAACAATCGAGAGTATCAATGAATTTGAGCTGAACTTTTACGTCAAAATGATTGTTAAATCAAATTTGACTATCCGAGCTCTTATACCAATTGTTAGGATCTGAGTTTCTTTTGATTCTGCTTGTTTGATAATAATAATAAAGATGAAACAGAGTTAAATGCAGCGGAATTAAATGAAACAAACTTTCAACACACAATCAATGAGAGAATAAGTTTTAGCAAACATGTTTATATTGAAATCGAATGATTGTATTTGTTACAATAATCAATCACAATGCATGCATGCACATAATCTCCCCCTCAGCCTGAGCTCACAGTGATTGTTCGTACAGAATGGCTTGGTGATGAAGAGAGCTAATAGAACAGTATAGGGTACTGTTCTATTATAGTACAGAACAAACCACTGAGCATATTTTGGCTAACGTCACCATGAAAGTGACATCTAACCTCCTAACAACCTACAACCACTGACCAATACAAACACTGCTGATTAAACTACTGATTACAATAAATAAATACAAAGAACAAAGTAAACTACTGCTTCTTCATTCCACTGTTATAGGTCCAGCAGTGCTTTGTGTCGTCATCAGTACTTGAACCATATCAGTAAATTGAGCATCAGTGCTTTATCTTCAACAGTCTTTATGTATCAGCAGTTGTTGTGAAGGGCAGTGCTTTGAGTCATCAGATGTTAGGCCACTTTCAAGGAGAAATATTAAGTACAAACAATTGCTTATTCTGGATCCACTGATTTGATCCAGTTTTGACTTTATCAACTGTTCCTTTGTAGGGTTCAATTAATACTAAGACAACATACGAGCAGAATGTCTTTAAAAAATTTTGCATGGAATCTTTTAAAATATTTTTAATGTTTTTGATACCTTATGTAATTTTTCTGAAATCATGTACTAGGTATATTAGGTATACATGTTTATAAAATGTTTTAAAACCATGTGAGATGATTTTGAAATCATGTATGAGGTTTTTGAAAACATGTATAATCTTTTGGAATCATATGCTGTGTAAAATATTGTGAAACCAGGAAAATATGATATGTATATGTATATTGCGTGAGACCAATTAAGGAGTTAAGGAAGTATCCTTAGGTATCCAATTAAGGATTTAAAGTGGTACTTTGGGTATTTGTCCAGAGTTGTAACTTGTACCTTGTACTTTGTTTCATAGAAGAAATGAGTACATAGGATTTTTCATGGAGATAGCGAGCGATCTCAAAATGGAAGGACTACGAGAGTAGTTTGTTTTGCAAGGAACACAGTTCCTTGGTGTCGACATCGTAGGGGTATGTTATTCATATGTAACCACATTTGTTTTCGTACATCGTAGTGCGAATAAAGATTTATTTAAAAACCAAAATAGTTGTTTCATAGTCTTGGATAACAAAGGAAATAAAACATAAAGTTCAATTGTCTCTAAGCAGCATCATCTTCCAGTTAGTCGAATGCTCATCCACGGCCTGGATTTGCATTAACAAGCTTTGGGCAATTGTTTCTGAAATGGCCCATCTCGCCACAGTTGTAGCAAGAACCTGGTGGAAAACAAGCTTGTGCAGGGTTGTTATCAACTTGATTTTGTGTAGCCGCAGCTCGGCAAACCCTAGCTGTATGACCAACAAGTCCACAATTTATGCGACATTGTACACTAGCATGATGATGAAGGTTACATTGGTTGCACAGAGGTGCAGTTCCATTGTATGGCTTTTTAGCAGGGGGTTGAACTGGTTGGTTAGGGACAACTTGATTGTTTTGAGCAACCATGAGGAAGTTCTAGGAAGCCTTTCGCTTCTTTGACTTCTTGGAGGACTAAGTCTGCTTATCCTTTGGTTTTGCCTCATCTGATGGTTTCTTGTCGCCTTTTCGTAAAAGTTTACCCTTCCTGATCTGAGATTCAGTCAGGATAGCGGATAGCTTAATGGCCTATCTAACTGTGGTAGGGTTGCTACCAGTAATAATGTCCTGAACTGAGTCAGGGAAGCCATCAATGTATTTTTCAATTGCCTTATTAAAAGGCGTAACCATGGTTGGACATAACAGACTTAGTTCCTCATATCAGTCCGTGTAGGCTCGATGCTCACCGCTATCTTGTTTAAGATCATCAAATTCCCTTTCCAGTGCCCTGGTTTCTTGACGAGGATAGAATTCCTTCATCATTAGAGCTCGAAACTCTTCCCAGGTTTGAGCCAATGCCACATCGGCACCCCTGTCTCTCTCATCACACCTTTCCACCATGTTAATGCTCGTTTCTCAAAAACACTAGATGCGAATTCAACCTTTCGCTCATTTGGACACTGAACATGTCGAAATGTGCTTTCTAGACTCTCGAACCCTTGTAGGAGCGCAGTTGCTCCTTGAGATCCAGAAAATTTCAGCGGTTTAGCTGAATTGAACGTTTTAAAGCTACACTATGCATTGTTATTTTTGTTATTGTTATTCTCTTGGTTTATCTGGGTAATGATGTTCGGAATCACAGAAGCAATCTTCTGAGCGACTAGGGTTGCGAGGGCAGCATCTCAGTTTGATCGCGTCTAGGAGGCATTTTCTAAAATGAACAAGGAAACATGAGAGACGAGTGAGATTGACATTTGGATAGACAAAAGTGGTATTGAAGATATCGATGAAACATAAGGAAGGCGATCATTTGTTCGTTACCTCGAACAAACAAACGACTCCCAGTGGCTAATCAAAGTAAATAGGTCTTTATAATGTATCGTGAAGACATGCTTTAGCCTATAAGTGGACACTCATCCCAAGAGTTCCCAGGTAAGAGTGACTAGTCTGATTATGTGGATTTGTACGAACACTCTAGCCTTAGACAGAAAATTGGGGATACAGGCACCCACCCTTCCAGATTGCACATGTTCACATTAATAAGACCCAAACTCTGACGAGATTTGAAAACTTTGAAGGCTAAATGCCTACAACAAATCATCTAATAATAGATAATTGATTTTCAAAACGGATTTGTAATTTGTGTTCTTGTTGTGGTTGTCACCGAAAGATAGGTGACGGTTGTCACACCCCTTTCTAAGGCGGAAGCACGAGGTGTGATCATGAAAGGTTCTCATTGCATACGAATGGTAAACATACTACATGCTTGTAAAAATAACTTCAAATGCCAATAACATTACGTAACTGAAAACATAGGTTAAGTGTTTACATCACAAGACAGCATATTGTCTGAAAAGTTTACAACTTTATTCAAAGATAAACATAAACAACATCCATGAGCAAGAGTATGACCGCGCGCACATCCACTTTAGTTACCTGAAATACATGTGAGTTTTTGGAAAATCGTCAACATAATGTTGGTGTGAATTCATGCAGTTTTTGTATTGAACGTTTGTATACTTTGTATGAAAACATGGTATGCAATTTGTATAAATCAAGTATTCCTGTATGTATCAAGATTGTTAATGGGTTGCAGGGCCATTAACATGTGACACGACATAGGAAGCATCCAAACCATAGGCATTTTTCTAGTTGTCGATTCACGACGGAGACACAAAAGCACTACTTGGTACTAGTTTTCACCAAGAGTGTGGCTGCCCGAAAACCCATTAGATCTAACATTTTGTTCTGCGGTCTTAGTATGTACAGGATTAATGGTGCTTCTGGTACCCTATTCGTGACACGATTTCAAGTATCATTCCTTAGTTCTTGTATCCATCATACCATAACACATGTATTTTCCCCAAATTTAAAAGTATGTAAAAGTTTAAAAGTGGGGACATAATCTCACTTTTCTGTAAACATTTAGTAACATGTACTTCACCCCCGAAGTTATAAAACTGAAAACAGTTAAAAGAAAAGGGGGAGCATGAACTCACAACTTTGCGTTTCTTGCGCCGTAAACTTCACCGGGTTTGCTTATAAAGCGTCGTGACCTATACGTGTTTTATTAACGTTAGTCACTAGACTTGTATCGCACAAGTACAAGTCACCATCTTTTATGTATTTGTTCTTGTTGTTAAAAATAATTTATATTTTTAACTATGTATCTTACTTATATTATTTTCTCAAAATCAATATAAGTATCTTGTATTTTTCACCCGAGTTATGCATTTTCGTCCAAAACTTCATTTCATGTTCATAACTTGTCCAAGTTATTTAATCTATTAAGAAATATATTTTCATAAATATATGCTCTTGTATTTGTCTATGTATGTTGTATGTGTATTTTGTATCTTTACTCCTTAGGAGTATTTAGTGTATTTTCAAGTCTTAATACACTTATTACATATAATACATACTACATACACTTAGCACAAAATTTGGTGATCAATAAATATATATTTTCCTAAAAAATGTACATACTTAATATCAATTCTTATCTTGAAGAAATCATCATTTCTTAACTTGAAGTTTACATAAAAATTAGGGAAACCCTGGTAAATATTTTTAGGGAATAAGTTTCACCAAAACTTATATTTTTCTAAGTGTCAAAATTTTATAGAAATTTTGACATAGTTTCCCCTAAAAATGGAGGTTTCCCATGTTTTCAAAACATGTGTTTATTTTCTTTTAAAATCATCACAACAATCATCAACTCATTTAACACTTACCGAGTGTCAAAATCAAGTAAATTATACTACATCATGAACTTGAAGCTTTGTAAAATCTTGTAGTAACTTACCATGTTATTTAGTAGGTTTAGTTACCCTTAAAAACATGGTTATTTGTTTGTAAATTACTTTATTAAAAGATATAGTCATTTACAACTTGTAAGATGATTTTTCTAAAAATATTTCTTTTGTATTTTTCTTGTTACAATCATGTTTCTAGTCTTGTTTAAACACTAAAAATACGGTTAGTTTATTTAGAAACCATGACTTTGTAAATCTCATAAATAAACTTGGTTTCTTGGGAAAATTATTCTTGTAATCATCTATTTACAAGATTTGTATTTTGTTTAAATCGTCTTTACATATGAAGATCACTTTCATCATTCAAGTTCATGAAGACATAAAGTATGATGATCTTGGTCTTTCACAAGGTCACCACTTTAACTTACTAGATCATGTGTTTAATCACAATCTAGTAGGTTTTTTTATGATGTCTAACATCACTAACACAAATCATCATTCATCAAGAAGCAAATCATCATCATTTACATGTATTCTTATGTATTTAAGCTTATGTTAAAGTATCATGATCATGTTCTTTTGTGTTCTTGTGATTAACAATATTCATCATCTTTTAACCACCAAAATAGAAGTAAACGAGTGATAAGAAGCTTACAACTAGCACAAGGGCTAGGGAAAAACACTTGAGGTTGAAGATGATAAATGTGATGGTTAAAAACAAAGTACAAATGGAGAAGGTTCTTCAAGATCCACAAGCTCTACACCTTCTTAACACCTTCTAGCACCTTATGTAAACCTTGGAATGGATGATTAATGGTTGAAGGTGGTGGTGATGTGGGTGGTGGCTTACGGCCGTAGGTGGGAGGGAGGAGAGGAAGAAGAAGTGTGGTGTGTGTGAATGAATGAGAGCTTATATAATCTTCCACCATATCTATACAAGATCACATAATATCTAAGTGTATCCAAGGAAAATCAAAGTGAATCCAAGAAAGATCAAAATGGATTCTGTAGGATCTTGGCAATATTTTGGTGGGGCCACCCTTATTGTGACCGTGAACAATATAGGGGGGGGGGGGTAAAGTGTAAGTTCCAATCTCTAGTTTCATAAACAAGTTAGTTTTCAAGTGTCTTGATTAGGGACTTGTTGTGTTATTATGTTATAAGAGGTGTTATGGTGTTCGGGGACCATAACTAGTTTAGAAATATTAAAACAATGCTTCTAGTAATATTTTGATGTTCCGGGTAATGTCCGGTTGTTCGGTTAGATACCGGTTCGTTAAAGTGCTAAATTGCACCGTTTAGTGTCCTTTAAGTATCCTTTTGTGACCCTTTTAATTCCCAACACTTAGGAGGGTATTCTGGAAAATAAAACATGAATTATGCATGATATTTATGTGTTAAAAAGCTGATTATAGCTGATTTGTGTAGAATTCTGCATTTAAAGTGCGTTTCGGGAGCTTTTTAGTGCATATTTTAGCTTCCGGAAAGTCTATATGTTAACCCTTGTATACATTTTTGGGTTTTAATGTATTTTTGACATTGGACCTACACGTAGGCCCCAATTCTATTGTCTGACTGCTTTCTGCAGAATTGTTGACACAATGTGTCTTACCGGTGAGTTTACTAGTATTTCTGACGCAACGCTATCATTAATGCATAAAGCAAATTTTCTTGTAGTATAAAACGTGCATGAATTCACTTGTATAGTATGTAATCAGACAATGTTGACATTTAAGCACATAATTGCAGTTATTAAATAATAATTAATTTGTAAGGAAATTACCGGTTTTGTGCCAGTTGTCTCAGTCTCCCCCCGTTAAAGGAATTTCGTCCCGAAATTCAGGCTGGACTAACTTTCGCAGGAGTTTTCTTGAACAGGTGGAGGTACTTTTCTTTAAACTGGTCTTCACGTTCCCATGTGTACTCGGGTCCGTGCTTAGAGTTCCAACGTACTTTGACAAGCTTGACACTACTCCTTCGGGTCTTGTTGACTTTCCAGTCAGTAACCTCAACGGGTTGTTCGGTAAATCGGAGGGTGTCATCTATATGTACTTCATCCGCAGGGATGATCGCTGTTTCTTGTGTTGGACTCTTCTTGAGGTTGGATACATGAAACGTATCATGTACTCCGTTAAGTTCTTCCGGTAATTCCAACTTGTATGCAACGATACCAATTCTTTCCAAGATCTTGAATGGTCCGATGTATCGGGGATTCAGCTTCCCACGTTTTCCGAATCTTACCACGCCCTTCCAAGGTGAGACCTTTAACAAAACTTTGTCTCCCACCTCGAATTCTAATGGTTTTCGTCTTCGATCCGCGTAGCTCTTTTGTCGATCTCGAGCCGCCTTAATGCGCTCTCGGATCTGCATGATCTTGTCGGTTGTCTCTTGCACAAGTTCAGGACCAACCATACGTTTGTCTCCAGCGTCTGCCCAACATAAGGGCGAGCGGCACTTGTGGCCATATAGAGCTTCGAATGGTGCGGCTTTTATGCTCGTATGATAACTGTTATTGTAGGAAAACTCAACTAAAGGTAGGTGAGTATCCCAGCTGCCGCCTAGGTCCATAACACATGCACGAAGCATATCTTCCAGTGTTTGTATGGTCCGTTCGCTCTGACCGTCTGTTTGCGGATGGAAGGTCGTGCTTAGATCTAGTTGAGATCCAAAGGCTTCCTGAAAGGATTGCCAGATCCTTGAGACAAAACGTCCATCTCTGTCTGAAATAATTGAGATAGGCACTCCATGACGTGCCACGGTTTCTTTCAAGTACAACTCAGCAAGCTTCCAGTGCTGTCTTTCTCTCGGATCGGTAGGAAATGCGCAGATTTCGTCAATCGATCATCTGTCACCCATATCATATCGTGCCCTCTAGGGGTCCTGGTTAATTTCGTTATGAAGTCAATCGAGATTTGTTCCCACTTCCACATGGGTATCTCGGGTTGTTGCAGTAGACCGGACGGTTTTTGATATTCAGCCTTAACCTAGCACAGGTTAGGCACTTTCCAACATGGATAGCAACATAGCTTTTAAGTCTCGGCCACCAATAGTAATCCTTCAAGTCTTGATACATTTTGTATGATCCTGGATGGATCGAGTATCTCGACTTGTGAGCTTCATTAAGGATGACTTCTCGAATATTTCCATAGAGCGGAACCCAAATACGCCCCCTTAAAGTACAAGGTTCCCTCTTTGTTTGGCACCAAGTTCTTCAGCATACCCCGGAGGTATTCAGCTCTTCGATTCTCCATCTTAAGGGCTTCTTGTTGTGCTTCACGAATGCGTGTAGTGAGGTTCGTTTGAATAGTCATTTCTAATGCTCGAACCCTTAGGGTAACCCTTTCTTTTCGGCTTAACGCGTCTGCTACAACGTTAGCCTTTCCAGGATGGTACTTAATCTCACAGTCATAATCGTTCAGCAGTTCGACCCAGCGTCGTTGATGCATGTGTAATTCCTTCTGATCAAATATGTGTTGTAGGCTTTTGTGATCTGTGAAGATTGTACATCGAGTACCGTATAAATAATTGTGACAACCCTCAAAATTACAGGTATCCGTACAATTAATTAATATTAAATTTGTGCTTAATGACTGTGCTTGATTACAACTGCTGATTAAACTGCTTTCTGATTTCTGTTACATACATACATACATATGCATCACATTTCATACTGTCACTCCATTTATTACATACAAACTTTAGAGACATACTTGATGCACAAAGCACAGTTAGCACAGTGATCGGATAACTCAGATTTATACTAACAGTGCCAATACATAGACATACAATGTTTTGAGGCCCAGTATGAGCCAGAGACAAGGTACTACACTAGTATGGAGTGTAGGGAAGTAAGGACCATAAAACTGCGTCACTAGGTGATAGTTTAAGTGCTGGAGAGTGCCTAAAACTCACTCAAAGTGCAGAATTCTGCATTAATTAACAAAATTCAGCATTTTAATATGCTAGTAATGTGCAAAAACATGGCAAAATGGTCCTGTATGCTTTCCTAAGTTCCGGGAATTAAAAGTGTCACAAAAGGTTACATAAAAGACACTAAACGGTATAACTTAGCACTTTAACGGAGCGGTATATAACCGAACAACCGGATATTACCCGGGACACCAAAATATTGTTAAAAACATTGTTCTACTTTTTCTGAGCTAGTTATGGTTCCCGAGCACCCTAACTTATTATAAAATACATCATACACATTAAACATTAGATAAAATGTTTAACCTTCCACTAACTTAATTATTTACTATTTAAAATTTCAACTAACTCCCCCATATGCTAATTTACAGTTCAAGAGCATGCCCCCCCCCCCCCCCCACTCACCAAGATTTGTTAAATCTCCACTAAAATACCTTGTAACTATCATAACTAACTATATGTTTGGAATTACACTTTCATCTAACTACATGGTTAATATTTACATTTAGACCCCCCTTATGCTAGTAATCGATCCCCCACATGCCTAACTAGAGATTTTATGGAATTGTTTAATAGATTGTGTGTGTACTATTGAGAACATGAAACCCTTTGGACAAAAACATGTTGGAGATTTATTTAAGTAAACCACTAAACTTTAACCTTCATTATTTTCCACACCACTCAACACCCTCATCTTTTTCTCCTTGACCCCCATCTCGGCCGACCCCCTACACTGTGACAACTCTCAAATTCCATGTATTCCGTACAATTTATTAATGATAATTAAAGTGCTTGATGACTGTGTGGAATTACTTAACTGTTTTCTGATATCTGTGTTATACTTACATGTATTTGTTAACATACTAGTAGGATACAGAAAAGTTACTAAATAGTCCGGTATGTCTTCCTGGGTATTGAAAAGTAAAAACGTTACAAAAAATATATATATAGGACGCTTTACGGATTAATTAAGCAGTTTAACGGAACAGTATCCAACCAAACAACCGGACTTAACCCGGAACCTAAAAAATACTGTCAATGACATTATTTTTCCTTTTCTGAGCTAGTTAGTGTCACACCCCGACCGCGTAAAACAACAAATCGCGGCGGAAACATCGGGGCGTGTCGTAACAGAATTAATTGTTTCATAACCATGGCATACAAAGTTGTATTTTATTTATCAACAAGGGTGTTACATTGTCTCAAAACAGTAAATTAAGAGTTCAGAACATAATTAAACATGGTCTATCTTCTTTTAAAGTCTCTAAGGCACAGGTCCGCCCTAGTATCATAATCAACGTCCTATGGAAAAGCACCTGAAAACACATGTGAAAATAGGTACGTCAGCATAAAAATGCCTGTGAGATACATAGATTTTGTGAAAATAAGATTCATGACTTATGTTTGAGAAAATGTTTAGTCATGAACCTTGTTATTTACTTTGTCATGTAAATCATTTGAAAACAATAAGATCAGATGATATGTATAAGTAAATGTCAGGTTAAATAAATAACCATGTAAAAATGTGTTTGTATAAGATAAGTTGTTTGTAAATCAATGTCTTGTGAAAAGTATGTTATTTGTATAAAATGTTCTATGTCTCAAACTGAAATGATTCAAATAACGTTACGACATATAATACCATACAAACACTTATATATAGGAAGTACCAGTGGCGTATCCACCATGCTTGTATCATATTACACACGCATCGTTACTTAATCACTTAATCAAACCAAACCAACCAATGTAAGAAGTCTATGTTTAAACCAATTGTCAAAATGTATTGAATAATATGTCAAAGTGTTCATGTCAAGATGTAAATCATGTAGTATGTAAAACCAATGTCAAAAGTGTTTGTGTCAAATGTAAATCATGTGAAAATGTCTATGTCAAATATCCATGTCAAATGTCTATGTCGAATATCCATGTCAAATGTCTATGTCAAATATCCATGTCAAATGTCTATGTCAAATATCCATGTCAAATGTCTATGTCAAATATCCATGTCAAATGTCTATGTCAAAATGTCATGTATGGCAAGTGAAATGTCTCAACTAAACCATATGCACAAAAACAAAGTATTGAAGTAAAACTTGGTTTAAATCAAAGCTATGTTTTGTGTAAATGCATGCAACTATTTAATATGAACATTTATGCGGTATTGTGAAAATGCATACATCCAAGCCTTGCGACTGTGGTGATAAACCCTTTAAACAAATTAAAGGTCTATCTGTCTTATATCATCGAATTCGGTCATTCCTTTCATCCCCTTTCCCTGGGACGTCCGGAACGGGAGTTGTCAATTCCTATGGTACCACTACCTACTAACGAACGGCATGATCGGTGTTAATGAATGTATTGTCCCATGTAAACAAACCAAATGTCGTACCAAAATGTAAGCATGTGAAAATAATGCACTAAGTATGTAATCAAATGAACATACATAGCGTGAAATGTCATGTAAAACGATGTACTAAGTAATGCACACAATGGGCACACCTAACATGAAATGTAATGTAAAACAATGTACTAAGTAATGCACACAATGGGCACACCTAGCATAAAATGTAATGTAAAACAATGTACTAAGTAATGCACACAATGGGCACACCTAGCATAAAATGTAATGTAAAACAATGTACTAAGTAATGCACACAATGGGCACACCTAGCATAAGATGTAATGAAATCATGTACTATAATGTACTAACGAACATAGCATGTATATGATGTGAAAACAGGAAAGCATGAAAGTAACAAGTAGGCACATGTGTTCCACCCCAAAACAGTTTGGAAAACAGTAAAAGAGGGGTCTATGTACTCACTTGAGATTGCTCAGATGTCTAAAGATAATCACCAAGCAACGCTAGAGATCTCGGAATCAAACGGCACGAAGGGTCCCCGAATGCTAATCCCGATCCAAGAACTCAGGTATGAAACAATGGTTTCAACTTAGAGCTCTCAAATCAGAATTCTTGTGCTTTAAAACAATGAAAGGCATGGGGTATATATAGTTTTCGGTCCACCGTTGAGATCGTTTCTTGGAAAAGGGGAAATGATCTCGTCCGAACACTTGTCGGAAAGTTGTGGTGGCTCTTTGGCACTCACCATAGGGTGTTGACAAGTGTACTTGCCCTTTGGGGTGTTGAAAAATTGATTGGAATTGCAAAACACTGAATCTGGTCACTAAACTGATGTTTCTGCCCAGAGTAGGCAGTCGCGTAGCGCGACTGGTAAGGCTACATGCAGTGGCGCTACGCCACTGCCCCCTTGTTTCAGCAAACTTTCAAAATTGGCAGAAATGGTCCCTGCAGCCCGTTTAAGCGATTTTCGATGCGTTTGAACCCCGTTAACCTCATTTCAAGGCTCTAAAATGAAGTTAAAGTATAGGGAACTCAAAAAATGCTCAAAAATATCTAGGATGTCGGTTCGTTTGGCCGTACGATCGCGATGTTCGCTTAATTACGACGGAATGCGCATAAGCGCGAAAAACGATCCAAATGACGCGACGAATGGATTTTTCTTATGGCGAACACTAAAATAAAATATAGTCATGCTTACATAAATTTTTGGATGTCCGGATGTATTCAGAACGTAAGTTATGCGCGAAAATGCAAACTTGTGCACTTTTTGACACTTTTAGTCCCTGAATGACCCAAAAGTTTATTTTAGCACACCGAACCCCTCAAAGCCTATTTCTAAGCTATGTAAAGGATATTTAAGGTGTGTTTAACTTATGGTTATGTTCCGGAATGTTCGTTACAGTTCAAATTGACATACTTTCGCAGTTTGTCATATTTAGTCCCTGTAAGCGAATTAACTTGTTTTTGCCATACCAAAGCCTTTAAAACTTATTTCTAAGTTATGTAAAGGTTATTTAAGGTATGTTGAGTATATGTTGATGTTCCAGAGTATTTCTCGCATTAAACTGAGTACGTTTACGCACTAGTTTGCGTATAACTCTCCAGAAAGTGATGTAGAGTTTGGAATTGAACAAAAGTCAAAACATGAAAAATGTAAAACACAATCAAACAAACATTGGGATCAAATAACATTGTTTTATTGATAATAGAACTGTTCATAGTGATTACAAGCACAGTTGTTACAGTCTCCCCTACTTGTGGAAATTTCGTCCCGAAATTTATTTAGAGGAAACTCGTGGAAAAAGATGTGGATATTTCGCCTTCATTTGATCTTCGCGTTCCCAAGTAAACTCAGGTCCACGTTTAGCTTCCCAGCGAACTTTGACCAAAGGAATGCGCTTGCGTTTAAGCCACTTGACTTCACGTTCCATGATTTCCACTGGTTTCTCAACAAATTTCAGTGTTTTGCCAACACGAATTTCGTCAAGCGGTATGGAGAAGTTCTCATCAGCGGAACACTTCTTGAGATTGGACACGTGAAAAGTTGGATGAACATTTCCAAGTTCAGGAGGTAACTCAAGTCTGTAGGCTACCTTTCCGATTCTTTCGACGATCTTGAATGGTCCAACGTATCTAGGTGCAAGTTTTCCTTTCTTTCCAAATCTGATCACACCTTTCCAAGGTGAGACCTTAAGTAATACTCGATCACCGACTTGAAATTCCAAGGCTTTGCGTTTTGGGTCCGCATAAATCTTCTGACGGCTTCTAGCTGCCTGAAGGTTATCACGAACTTTCTTGACCTTGTCAGTTGTCTCTAAAATGAGGGCAGGTCCAGTAAGTTGAGCCTCGCCAATCTCATTCCAGCAGACTGGTGAACGACATTTTCGACCATAGAGAGCCTCGAAAGGAGCCATTTTGATGCTAGTGTGATAACTGTTGTTGTAGGAGAATTCAATCAATTTAAGATGTGAATCCCAGCTACCACTAAAATCGATCACACAAGCTCTTAGCATATCCTCCAGAGTCTGGATTGTTCTCTCAGATTGACCATCCGTTTGCGGATGATAAGCTGTGCTCAGATTAAGTTGGGTCCCCATGGCAGATTGCATGGTTCTCCAAAAATGAGAAGTGAAATGAGCATCTCTGTCAGAAATGATGTTCAAAGGAACACCATGTCGAGCCACAATTTCATCTACATAGATTTGAGCAAGTCTGTCAGCAGGAAAATCCTCACGGATTGGCAAGAAATGTGCTGACTTTGTAAGACGATCAACGACTACCCAGATGGCATCATGACCTTTCTTTGTGCGCGGGAGTTTGGTAACAAGATCCATAGTAATGTTTTCCCATTTCCAAACTGGGATCTCTGGTTGCTCCAATAAACCAGAAGGACGCTGATGTTCAGCTTTAACCTTAAGACAAGTAAGGCATTTTGACACGTATAAGGCAATGTCTTTCTTCATACCAGGCCACCGATACTGAATACGAAGATCCTTATACATCTTATCTGAGCCCGGATGAATAGAATAACGAGACTTATGGGCTTCATCCATAAGCAAGGTACGAAGATCATCTAGGCTTGGGACCCACAAACGGTCCATGAAGTAATACGATCCATTGTCCTTCAGTTCAAGAGCAGGTGTTATGTGATAAGGAAATTCCTTATCCATCAAACCCTGTGAAACACAAGATTGTTGAGACTGAGAAATGCGTGCTTGAATATCGGATCGAGCTTGAGTAACAGATTGAACACGTACACACTGAAGCTTAGTACGTTCCTTACGACTTAATGCATCAGCTACGACATTCGCCTTACCAGGATGGTAGCGAATTTCGCAATCATAGTCGTTTAAAAGCTCAACCCAACGTCGCTGTCTCATGTTGAGTTCTTTCTGGTTGAAGATATGCTGAAGACTTTTGTGGTCTGTGAAAACCACACATTTTGTACCGTACAAATAGTGTCTCCAGATCTTGAGAGCGAAAACAACTGCACCCAACTCAAGATCATGAGTGGTGTAGTTCTTCTCATTATCTTCAACTGTCTCGATGCATATGCTATGACTTTGTTCCTTTGCATCAGAACACAACCAAGACCCAATTTCGATGCATCACAATACACAACAAAATCATCATCACCCTCAGGCAATGATAGAACAGGCGCATCGCAAAGCTTCTGCTTCAAGTGTTGAAAAGCTTCCTCTTGCTTGAATCCCCAATAAAAGGGCATTTTCTTCTGAGTTAGAGCAGTTAGAGGAACTGCAATCTTAGAGAAATTCTCAATGAAGCGGCGATAATAACCCGCTAGACCAAGAAAAGAACGAACTTCAGTAGGAGTTGAAGGTGTATCCCAATCCTTAATCGCACTGATCTTGGAGGGATCTACATGAATACCTCGTTCGTTGATAACATGCCCCAAAAATTGAACTTCTTTAAGCCAAAATTCGCACTTGGAGAATTTGGTGAAAAGTTGCTCTTTCTTTAGGAGTTCCAGGGTAAGACGAAGATGTTGCTCGTGGTCAGCTTGCGTCTTAGAGTATATCAAGATGTCATCAATAAAAACAATGACGAACTGATCCAAATAAGGTTTGCAGACCCTATTCATTAAGTCCATGAAAACAGCAGGAGCATTAGTCAAACCGAATGGCATGACTGTGAATTCATAATGCCCATAACGAGTACGGAATGCTGTCTTCGGAATGTCTTCTTCTTGCACCCGAAGTTGATGATACCCGGAACGTAGATCAATCTTCGAAAAATAAGAAGCGCCTTGTAACTGATCAAAGAGGTCGTCAATGCGAGGTAAGGGATATCGATTCTTGATGGTAAGCTTGTTAAGCTCACGATAATCGATACACATCCTAAAGGATCCATCCTTCTTCTTTACAAAAAGAACGGGAGCACCCCAAGGTGAAAAACTAGGACGTATAAAACCTTTGTCAGAGAGCTCCTGAAGCTGTTTAGACAACTCTTGCATCTCAGATGGTGCAAGACGATATGGAGCTCTGGCAATGGGATTTGCACCAGGTACGAGATCAATGCGGAACTCGACTTGGCGTGCTGGAGGTAGACCAGGTAAATCTTCAGGGAACACTTCAGAATAATCCCGAACGACAGGAATATCTGAAATAGACTTACCCTTGCCTTTATCTTCTGTAACATGTGCTAAGAAAGCCACATAGTTCTTCCGCAGATACTTCCGAGCTTTAAAACAAGACATGAGTTTGAGACCACCGGTAGGCTTCTCACCTTGAACCTGCAGGATCTCGCCTGTCGAAAGCGGCACACGAACAATCTTCTCAGAACAAACTATCTCTGCGTGATGCTTGGATAACCAATCCATTCCCACAATAACGTCGAAGCTTCCAAGTTGCATAGGCGCGAGGTCAATAGGAAAAAGATGGTCGTTAAGATTCAACTGGCAGTTGTGAAGAACAGAGTCAAGAATAATGGGTTCACCACTAGCAACTTCTACTGTCAAAGATTTGCCTAGTTTCGTTCTAGACACGCGAAGCATTTGCTCAAAGGACAAAGACACGAAACTCTTATCGGCACCAGAATCGAAAAGAACATATGCAGGCTGATTATTAATAAAGAACGTACCGTTCACCACATTATCATCCGCCTGCGCCTCTTGGGCATTCATGTTAAAGACTCGGCCTCGAGCCGGAGCCTGAGCCTGATTCTGGTTCTGGTTCTGGTTGGCTAGTCTTGGGCACCGATTCCTATAGTGAGTCAGATCCCCACAATTGTAACAAGCACCTGGTGGGTATTGTGGTCTTGCAGCTTGACCCTGTTGCTGAGCAACTTGTTGAGCCGGGTTCTGAACCGCGGGATTCTGAGCAGACCGACAAACATTGGCAAGATGGCCTGACTTCCCACAGTTAGTACAGAAACGGCATGGAAGTTGTGGTTGGTGGTGACTGTTGCATCTATTGCACAAAGGTGCATTCCCTGTATAGGGTTTCTTTGCTGGCGGCTGTGCGGGTTGGTTGGGAGCTGCCTGATTAGCTTGGGCAGTGATAGCAAAATTTTGGGAAGCCTTACGCTTCCTTGACCTCTTCGAAGAACCAGAGTTCTTTCCATTCAAGTTTTGACCTTTCTTGCTATCTTCCTTGTCAGCCGACTGCTTCTTGCCCTTGTCACCCTTCCTGTGTAGCTTTCCGTTTCTAATCTGTGACTCAGTCAATGTCGCTGATAACTCGATCGCCTGACGGAGTGTGGCAGGTTCACTACCAGTAAGAATGTCTTGTACCGAGTCAGGTAGGCCGTCGATGTATCTTTCGATAGCCTTGTCAAGTGGGGTAACCATAGTTGGGCAAAGCAAACTCAACTCCTCAAACCGATCCGTATAAGCCCTGTGCTCACCACTATCTTGCTTCAAAACATCAAACTCTTTCTCCAACGCTCGCTGTTCATGGCGAGGACAGAATTCCCTCATCATAAGGGCTCTAAGTTCAGCCCATGTCTGTGCGAGAGCAACTTCTGCACCTCGGTCTCTCATCACCCCATTCCACCATGTAAGAGCCCTCTTCTGAAACACGCTCGAGGAGAACTCGACCTTGCGATTATCCGGGCACTGCACGTGGTGAAAAGTATTCTCAATGCTTTCGAACCACTGAAGAAGCCCAGTTGCTCCTTCAGAACCACTAAACTTGAGTGGTTTAGCCTGGTTAAAATCCTTGTATTTGCATGGAACATTGTTGTTGTTGTTGGCTTGATTCCATTGAGCAAAGAGATTTGGAAACTGAGCAGCCATCTGCTGCGCAATAATTTCTGCCAGCTCGGCAGTTGCTATCTGATTTTCGCGTCGAGGAGGCATTCTAAAAGAGGAAAACATGAAAGGAAACGAGTGAGATGATTGGATGAAGAGAATGAGATGAAACAAAATCAACAAAAGCAAAGATGGTGGTCATTTGTCCGCATTACCAAGCAAACAAACGAATCACAGTGACTAATCAAAGTAAATGGGTCAAAAATAATGTATAATGAAGACATGCTCGCCTATAAGTGAACACTCATCCCAAGAATTCCCAGGTAAGCACAACTGGTCTCGCGTCTGATGAGATATATACGAAGTGCTTGTCTAGACAGAAAACCCAGAATACAGGCATTCACCCTTCCAGTTTGCACATGTTCACATTATTTAAAACCCAAAACGTTTGACGGGATTTTGAAAATTTGAAGGCACAAGGCCAAAAACCAAACTGAAAAGGGTTCAAAACCATATAACAGAGGGTTCAAAACCTTACAATTGAGGGTTCAAAACCTTGTAATAAATCATTCAAAAACAGATGATTGTTTTTCAAAAATCGATTCGGAAAATTTTGTTCTTGTTTTGATAATCACCTAAGGATAGGTGATGTACATGTTTTAAGATCTAAACACAAGATAACTCGTGTTAGGGTCCTAGAAAAGTTATAGTCTAGGTCAAAGCATTACTAATAACCTAATTCCCTATAACCATTGGCTCTGATACCAACTCTTCTGTCACACCCCGACCGCGTAAAACAACAAATCGCGGCGGAAACATCGGGGCGTGTCGTAACAGAATTAATTGTTTCATAACCATGGCATACAAAGTTGTATTTTATTTATCAACAAGGGTGTTACATTGTCTCAAAACAGTAAATTAAGAGTTCAGAACATAATTAAACATAGTCTATCTTCTTTTAAAGTCTCTAAGGCACAGGTCCGCCCTAGTATCATAATCAACGTCCTATGGAAAAGCACCTGAAAACACATGTGAAAATAGGTACGTCAGCATAAAAATGCCTGTGAGATACATAGGTTTTGTGAAAATAAGATTCATGACTTATGTTTGAGAAAATGTTTAGTCATGAACCTTGTTATTTACTTTGTCATGTAAATCATTTGAAAACAATAAGATCAGATGATATGTATAAGTAAATGTCAGGTTAAATAAATAACCATGTAAAAATGTGTTTGTATAAGATAAGTTGTTTGTAAATCAATGTCTTGTGAAAAGTATGTTATTTGTATAAAATGTTCTATGTCTCAAACTGAAATGATTCAAATAACGTTACGACATATAATACCATACAAACACTTATATATAGGAAGTACCAGCGGCGTATCCACCATGCTTGTATCATATTACACACGCATCGTTACTTAATCACTTAATCAAACCAAACCAACCAATGTAAGAAGTCTATGTTTAAACCAATTGTCAAAATGTATTGAATAATATGTCAAAGTGTTCATGTCAAGATGTAAATCATGTAGTATGTAAAACCAATGTCAAAAGTGTTTGTGTCAAATGTAAATCATGTCAAAATGTCTATGTCAAATATCCATGTCAAATGTCTATGTCGAATATCCATGTCAAATGTCTATGTCAAATATCCATGTCAAATGTCTATGTCAAATATCCATGTCAAATGTCTATGTCAAATATCCATGTCAAATGTCTATGTCAAAATGTCATGTATGGCAAGTGAAATGTCTCAACTAAACCATATGCACAAAAACAAAGTATTGAAGTAAAACTTGGTTTAAATCAAAGCTATGTTTTGTGTAAATGCATGCAACTATTTAATATGAACATTTATGCGGTATTGTGAAAATGCATACATCCAAGCCTTGCGACTGTGGTGATAAACCCTTTAAACAAATTAAAGGTCTATCTGTCTTATATCATCGAATTCGGTCATTCCTTTCATCCCCTTTCCCTGGGACGTCCGGAACGGGAGTTGTCAATTCCTATGGTACCACTACCTACTAACGAACGACATGATCGGTGTTATTGAATATATTGTCCCATGTAAACAAACCAAATGTCATACCAAAATGTAAGCATGTGAAAATAATGCACTAAGTATGTAATCAAATGAACATACATAGCGTGAAATGTCATGTAAAACGATGTACTAAGTAATGCACACAATGGGCACACCTAGCATGAAATGTAATGTAAAACAATGTACTAGGTAATGCACACAATGGGCACACCTAGCATAAAATGTAATGTAAAACAATGTACTAAGTAATGCACACAATGGGCACACCTAGCATAAAATGTAATGTAAAACAATGTACTAAGTAATGCACACAATGGGCACACCTAGCATAAGATGTAATGAAATCATGTACTATAATGTACTAACGAACATAGCATGTATATGATGTGAAAACAGGAAAGCATGAAAGTAACAAGTAGGCACATGTGTTCCACCCCAAAACAGTTTGGAAAACAGTAAAAGAGGGGTCTATGTACTCACTTGAGATTGCTCAGATGTCTACAGATAATCACCAAGCAACGCTAGAGATCTCGGAATCAAACGGCACGAAGGGTCCCCGAATGCTAATCCCGATCCAAGAACTCAGGTATGAAACAATGGTTTCAACTTAGAGCTCTCAAATCAGAATTCTTGTGCTTTAAAACAATGAAAGGCATGGGGTATATATAGTTTTCGGTCCACCGTTGAGATCGTTTCTTGGAAAAGGGGAAATGATCTCGTCCGAACACTTGTCGGAAAGTTGTGGTGGCTCTTTGGCACTCACCATAGGGTGTTGACAAGTGTACTTGCCCTTTGGGGTGTTGAAAAATTGATTGGAATTGCAAAACACTGAATCTGGTCACTAAACTGATGTTTCTGCCCAGAGTAGGCAGTCGCGTAGCGCGACTGGTAAGGCTACATGCAGTGGCGCTACGCCACTGCCCCCTTGTTTCAGCAAACTTTCAAAATTGGCAGAAATGGTCCCTGCAGCCCGTTTAAGCGATTTTCGATGCGTTTGAACCCCGTTAACCTCATTTCAAGGCTCTAAAATGAAGTTAAAGTATAGGGAACTCAAAACATGCTCAAAAATATCTAGGATGTCGGTTCGTTTGGCCGTACGATCGCGATGTTCGCTTAATTACGACGGAATGCGCATAAGCGCGAAAAACGATCCAAATGACGCGACGAATGGATTTTTCTTATGGCGAACACTAAAATAAAATATAGTCATGCTTACATAAATTTTTGGATGTCCGGATGTATTCAGAACGTAAGTTATGCGCGAAAATGCAAACTTGTGCACTTTTTGACACTTTTAGTCCCTGAATGACCCAAAAGTTTATTTTAGCACACTGAACCCCTCAAAGCCTATTTCTAAGCTATGTAAAGGATATTTAAGGTGTGTTTAACTTATGGTTATGTTCCGGAATGTTCGTTACAGTTCAAATTGACATACTTTCGCAGTTTGTCATATTTAGTCCCTGTAAGCGAATTAACTTGTTTTTGCCATACCAAAGCCTTTAAAACTTATTTCTAAGTTATGTAAAGGTTATTTAAGGTATGTTGAGTATATGTTGATGTTCCAGAGTATTTCTCGCATTAAACTGAGTACGTTTACGCACTAGTTTGCGTATAACTCTCCAGAAAGTGATGTAGAGTTTGGAATTGAACAAAAGTCAAAACATGAAAAATGTAAAACACAATCAAACAAACATTGGGATCAAATAACATTGTTTTATTGATAATAGAACTGTTCATAGTGATTACAAGCACAGTTGTTACAGTTAGGGTACCCGAATACCCTAACACCCGTTATATTTTATACCACACTAGTAAACTATTTAAAGTTCCTAATTAACTAAACTATATATATAACTTATCTAAGCTAGTTGGAATCCAACCATGTACCCACCCCCCCCCCAACGATCATTTCCCCCATGTGAGACACACCACCATTTCTTTTATTATAATATTCACCTTGGTCTAGTATCTAGATAGCATGTTATACATTGGTTAATGATGGGAATGGATTATAAGTATGCATGGTAGTTTATCATTTTTTTTCATTTCACTTCCAACAACAAGTCACTCTTTCTTTCTCTCTTGCTTGTAATCAGCCAACCACCAACCACCATACACCCACCATTTTTGTTTCTTGTTCAACCATTTCCTACATACACAAAGGTGCAAGGTGACACACAAGAAGGCTCGGTGCACTCGGAAGTTCAAAGACCGCTCTTGTTTTCTTTTATCCACCACTTTTACGCCTTTGATCTTCCCTAGCCTTGTGCTAGTTGTAAGTGCTTCTAAACACTCTATTGTTCTTATTTAAAGTGGTTAATAAGAGATTTGTTGGACAAAAATTGAGAACACACAAGAACATAACTTAAAGTCTTGTATATAAGATGAATAAGTTGGATAAAGAAAGAATATTTGTGTAAATCTTGTAGATCTTGTCTAGTTGTGGTTAAATGATGTTGAAATCATGATAAAACTGAAATAAACAACCCATAATCTGCTGTAACAGACTTAGGATCTGATTTTAATCATATTAGAAAGGATGGCGAACGTATGAGTGCGTTTTAGTAACATTTAACCTTCAAACAGCAAGCTGATCTGCACTTTCAGCCGACTTTAACTGACTGTAACAGGTCCTTAACTAAACGAAAAATGTGTTTTCTAAGGTCTAGATATATGTACTATGAAATACGGTTCTAATGGCACTGAAATCATAATTTTTGGACTTCGTTTACTATTTTTAAAATGTCGTTTTCTAACAGCAACTAAAGCTGAATTATTACAGCAGAAAATGGATGTTACGTTTTTAGTCATAACTTGAAACCTGTGTAGAGTTAGATCATGAAATTTTTACTGTAAATGACCACCGATGTATTTGTAATTATCCCACTGGAATTTCGTAAATCGGACTTACGATGAATTTTAAATAAATTATTCCGCGGACTGTGGTCAGAAATAGATAAAGCTGATTTCAGTCCGGAAAATCATTTTCTATAAAATATTGTTGATGATTTGGACCCCGATATTTTTACAAAATAATTTTTGGTTCGTATAAGACATTCTATAAAAATTTGGGAATTTTTGGAATAAGTTAACTATTTTATTAAAATGTCCGAAAACAGCCGGTTTTGAATATTAATGCTGAAATGACATAAGTTGTAATTTGCATGTCTAAATGTCGGGCAGGTTATCTGTGAATGATATAACATGTTATATGTGTTATATGCATTATTCTATGCTTGCTTATGAGTGGGGAATGGATGGGGAACTTATATGGGCATAAACCGTTAAAGTGATGCATGTTATGTGATAGATACGTGTAGGAACTTTGTGCTCTATTTGAAACCACTAAATGACTAACTGGTAAATCATACTAGGACGTGATTGACCGACCTTGACTGTTAGCTATATTTGAGAATCTAACCGAGCAAACCGAGGTGAGTTCACACTTTTCTACAAAGCATGGTAAATTCCCGGTGGGAATGGGAATGGGTACAGGAATAGGGATTCCTCGTCCTTTGAGACGTGTTCAGGAATGTAAATTCCTCGTCCTGTTGGGACGTATTAGACTTACTGGACTAGAACTCTATCAGCGAAGTCCCTCCCTTTTTGTATCGACTTAATCGCCAAGGCTATGGTGAGCGGGTCATTAGTTAATAGCGCTATTAGGTTTAACAAACTTCACACCGTGCTAGTTAGACGGGTGTGTACTAATGGACTATGGCACGTCGGTGGTGATAGAACACCGACGCTAGGGCACAATTGATTTTTGTTAGTAGTCGATATGATAAACGAGTCTGGTAGTTTAAAATACTGGGGTAGCTCCCCACGGCCAAAGTGCCGGGTTGGATAGCCAGGGAAGGTGGACATGGGATGGTTAATTAATAAACGTTTTCAAACTATGGGGTAACCCCCACGGCTGGATAGCCGAATGAGATTAAACTACGCTTTTGGAAACAACTCTAAAATGGACAACCAACCGTGAACTCACTCAACTTTGTTGTTGACTCGTTATTACATGCTTTGCAGGTCGTTAGATGCTATGGAGCTTGCATATGGAGGTGGTCGTTGTGGGATGCGAACCGATATGTCCCGTACTTAATAAATAAACTTTATGAACTTATTAAACCTACGTTTTGGACGTTAAACTTATAAACTATGGACTTATGTTTTGAACTTATGTTTTATGCTTCCGCTGTTAACCTAAAATCGGTTTACTTCCTTTTGGTCACCAATCGTATTGTGTTTGGTTTTATTTACTTAATTATGATGTTCAATATGATTGGTGGCTCGATCCTGGTCACGTCACGCCTCCAAGCGGTGGTACTCCGCATGGTGGATTTTGGGGGTGTGACAGATTGGTATCAGAGCCATTGGTTATAGTGAACTTGGTTTTAAAAAGGGAAAAGTTTTTGATAAAACCAGACTATAACCTGTACAGTGCTCAACGATCCACAACGACGCTTCGCTCCACGTGCAAGACTCAACATCCTAGGTGATATGATTTAGGTTGCCTACTTGTTAGTTTCATGGTACATTGATCATGGTATGCATTAGTTAATGAGATAACTGTTATTTGAACCTTGTGTGCTTACTCTCTTCCGTCACTCCACACTTACGCACTTTGCGACACCTCTCCTACGTGTGTTCCTTCGATGTGAAGATCATGAGTGGACGTCTCGACATGACCCAGGGTCAGCTGACGACCTTGTTCAACGAACGGATTGCTGAAGCCTTAGCAACCCAAACGGGGAGTCAACCCATGCACCCTCAAACACGCATGGGCACCTTCAAGGCGTTCCTAGAATGCAAACCTCCCACTTTCGATGGCACTGAAGGGACAATCGGCCTTCTACACTGGATCCGGAGAACCGAATATACATTCAAAGAGAGTGAAAGCCCTGCCAGCAAACGAGTAGAGTACGCTACTGGCATGTTGCAAGGGAAAGCGTATTCTTGGTGGAGCGCACAAGTTCAGATGCTCGGATTGGCAGACGCGAACGCCATCTTCTGGAGCGACTTCAAGGATTGGATTAAGGAAGAGTTCTGCCACCTGGACGACCTTCTGAAACTTGAGATAGAGTATTATAGTTTGAAGATGGAAGGATCAGAAATTGAGGCGTACACCAAGAGGTCCAACGACTTGGCTGACTTATGTCCTAACTTGTCACGACCCATATCTAGACGGATTAAGCTATACCTCAGGGGCTTAGTCCCGGAGATCCAAGGGTCTGTAAGTGCGGCCAACCTTCCCACAATCCAGCAAGTCGTTCGTTTGGCGCACCAACTCACTGATCAGGCAGTTGAGCAGAACGGGCTGCCCAAACGTATCAGCGCTACCACTTCTGATGCTCCCAATGATAATAAGCGCAAGTGGGATAGAAATTTGGGCAAGGGTTCTACCTCAGTTCAGTCTCAGCAGAGAAAGACTGATATATACCAGAGTCCTGGTCAGCAACTTTCTGGTAGTCAAGGACAGGGTGGATACCGAGGAAACCACCCCAAGTGCAACCGGTGCAACAAGCATCATAGCGGGCGGTGCCACAAGGGTCGCTGTCTGAGGTGTAACAAGCTGGGTCATGAAGCCAAGGATTGCAGGAGCCCACGTCCTGTGAATCAGAATCGTCAACAACAACAACCAGCTCCACAGAACCAACAGCAACATCAGCAGGGTAATAAGGGATGCTTCCAGTGCGGTGCTGAGGGTCACTTCAAGAGGCACTGTCCACAGCTAAATCAGAATCAAAATCCGAGAAGTAACCAGGGCAACGGGAACAATAACGGAGACAATAAGGACAACCGCAGGACTGGTAAGCATGAGTTCCTGAATGGACAAGAGGAAGAAAGAAACAACCCCAACGTTGTGGCGGGTAAGTTCCTACCAGACAATTTCTTTGTTTCTATCTTAGATGATTCGGGTGCCGATGTTAGATATGTGTTCCTAAGGGTTAGTCAGGTGCTTAAGGGCACTCCAACACTTTTGAACACCAAACACACGATAGAACTAGCAAACGGTAAAAGTCTTGAAGCCACACACATAGTTAAAGGTTGTAACCTCGTTTTAGCTGGTCAGACCTTCTCTATCGATCTCATTCCTATCGTTCTGGGTAGTTTTGACGTTGTCATTGGGATGGATTGGCTATCTCATCATCAAGCGGAGATTGTTTGCAAGGAGAAAATCGTCCGCATTCCTCGTTCTGGTAAAGAGCCCCTCGTAATCCAGGGTGACAAGAGTGGTGCTGTCGTAGGCATTATCTCTTTCCTTAAGGCCCAGAAGTGTTTACGAAAGGGCCACACTGTCATTCTGGCGCTCGATACTGACACATCAACGGAAGAGAAGAGAATTGAAGACATCCCTATTGTACGTGACTTTCCCGAGGTATTTCCTGAGGAATTACCTGATCTTCCGCCTCATCGTCAAGTTGAATTTCAAATCGAGCTAGCTCCTGGAGCAGCGCCCATAGCTCGAGCACCTTATCGTCTAGCTCCATCAGAACTTGAAGAACTGTCCACACAACTACAAGAACTCTTGGAAAATGGTTTCATACGTCCTAGCTCTTCGCCTTGGGGAGCTCCAGTGTTATTCATGAAGAAGAAAGACGGTACCTTCAGGATGTGTATTGACTATCGAGATTTGTTCTCACTTCCACATGGGTATCTCGGGTTGTTGCAGTAGACCGGACGGTTTTTGATATTCAGCCTTAACCTAGCACAGGTTAGGCACTTTCCAACATGGATAGCAACATAGCTTTTAAGTCTCGGCCACCAATAGTAATCCTTCAAGTCTTGATACATTTTGTCTGATCCTGGATGGATCGAGTATCTCGACTTGTGAGCTTCATTAAGGATGACTTCTCAAATATTGCCATAGAGCGGAACCCAAATACGCCCCTTAAAGTACAAGGTTCCCTCTTTGTTTGGCACCAAGTTCTTCAGCATACCCCGGAGGTATTCAGCTCTTCGATTCTCCATCTTAAGGGCTTCTTGTTTTGCTTCACGAATGCGTGTAGTGAGGTTCGTTCGAATAGGCATTTCTAATGCTCGAACCCTTAGGGTAACCCTTTCTTTTCGGCTTAACGCGTCTGCTACAACGTTAGCCTTTCCAGGATGGTACTTAATCTCACAGTCATAATCGTTCAGCAGTTCGACCCAACGTCGTTGACGCATGTGTAATTCCTTCTGATCAAATATGTGTTGTAGGCTTTTGTGATCTGTGAAGATTGTACATCGAGTGCCGTATAAATAATTGTGACAACCCTCAAAATTACAGGTATCCGTACAATTAATTAATATTAAATTTGTGCTTAATGACTGTGCTTGATTACAACTGCTGATTAAACTGCTTTCTGATTTCTGTTACATACATACATACATACATATGCATCACATTTCATACTGTCACTCCATTTATTACATACAAACTTTAGAGACATACTTGATGCACAAAGCACAGTTAGCACAGTGATCGGATAACTCAGATTTATACTAACAGTGCCAATACATAGACATACAATGTTTTGAGGCCCAGTATGAGCCAGAGACAAGGTACTACACTAGTATGGAGTGTAGGGAAGTAAGGACCATAAAACTGCGTCACTAGGTGATAGTTTAAGTGCTGGAGAGTGCCTAAAACTCACTCAAAGTGCAGAATTCTGCATTAATTAACAAAATTCAGCATTTTAATATGCTAGTAATGTGCAAAAACATGGCAAAATGGTCCTGTATGCTTTCCTAAGTGTCGGGAATTAAAAGTGTCACAAAAGGTTACATAAAAGACACTAAACGGTATAACTTAGCACTTTAACGGAGCGGTATATAACCGAACAACCGGATATTACCCGGGACACCAAAATATTGTTAAAAACATTGTTCTACTTTTTTTGAGCTAGTTATGGTTCCCGAGCACCCTAACATATTATAAAATGCATCATACACATTAAACATTAGATAAAATGTTTAACCTTCCACTAACTTAATTATTTACCATTTAAAATTTCAACTTACTCCCCCATATGCTAATTTACGGTTCAAGAGCATGCCCCCCCCCCCCCCACTCACCAAGATTTGTTAAATCTCCACTAAAATACCTTGTAACTATCATAACTAACTATATGTTTGGAATTACACTTTCATCTAACTACATGGTTAATATTTACATTTAGACCCCCCTTATGCTAGTAATCGATCCCCCACATGCCTAATTAGAGATTTTATGGAATTGTTTAATAGATTGTGTGTGTACTATTGAGAACATGAAACCCTTTGGACAAAAACATGTTGGAGATTTATATAAGTAAACCACTAAACTTTAACCTTCATTATTTTCCACACCACTCAACACCCTTATCTTTTTCTCCTTGACCCCCATCTCGGCCGACCCCCTACACCCACACCACCATTCTTTTTTTTTTCAAGTTCAAGTGTTCCAAGGCTATATCAAGGTAATTTAGAAGGTTTGGTGAGCTCGGAACTTGAAGGACCTCACTCGTTTGCTATTATCCACTCACTTTCTCCATAGTTTTTCCCTAGCTTTAAGCTAGTTGTAAGCTTCTTGTTAACCCTTGTTTACTTCTTGTTTTTGGTGGTTAATAGATATAGTATGTTGAAATTTACAAGAACACTAAAGATCATGCACATAAGTCTTGAACATAAAGCTTCACATAATATGAAAAATGGATGAAACATAATGAAATATTACTAGAATGATATTGTCTTGGTTATGTTGAGGATTGATTGGTGATTTCTTGGTAGTATGATGATAGTCATCATATGAAACTTGTTAAATTATGATTGAAAACATGAGTTAACAAGTTAGGAGGTGATTAGGGGTTTACATAAAAAGATCACCTTCATATTTAGACATGAACTTGATAACAAGGTGATTTCCTGAAATATAAGTAAACAAAGTGAGTTGATGATCGTATGGATCCGAGGTTTACAAATGATTTTCTAAAGAAAACCAAGTTTAAAAGACGGTTTTTGAAAGATCATGATTCTTACCTATACTTACACTATTTTTTGAAATAAAATAAGTATATGGATGCTAGTGAAACATGAAAATGCTGTAAATAAATATTTTTGTAACATATGTTCACAAGTTGTGAACATCTAAAATGTGACACCTGTGTCACTTCAACCATCAAACAAATGCCAAACCAATGAAATATTGTATTTCATACTTGGGACTTGTATAAATATGTGTATCTTTTGCACATATCAACTCTTGTTGGATTTCAAGCTCTAAATCGCTTTCTGGAAGGTTATACGCGCACTGATGCGTAGATATGACCAGTTTAATGCAACGAACACTCCAGAATAGTGAAATTGGCTTAACATACCTTAAATAACCTTTACATAACTTAGAAAAAAGTTTTAAAGGCTTTGGTATGGCAAAATCAAGTTAAATCGCTTACAGGGACTAAAGTTGACAAACTGCGAAAGTATGCCAATTTGAACTGTAACAGATATTCCGGAACATGAACATAAGTTAAACACACCTTAAATATCCTTTACATAGCTTAGAAATAGGCTTTGAGGGGTTCGGTGTGCTAAAATAAACTTTTGTGTCATTCAGGGACTAAAAGCGTCAAAAAGTGCACAAGTTTGCATTTTCGCGCATAACTTACGTTCTGAATACATCCGGACATCCAAAAATTTATGTAAGCACTAAAATATTTTATTTTAGTGTTTGGCATAAGAAAAATCCATTCGTTTCGTCATTTGGATCGTTTTTCGCGCTTATGCGCATTCCGTCGTAATTAAGCGAACATCGCGATCGTACGGCCAAACGAACTGACATCCGACATATTTTTGAGCATGTTTCATGTCCACAATGTTTAGGCATCATTTTAGGGCCTTAAAGTTGGCTTTACGGGCCTTAGAAGTGCCGGAAATGGGCTTAAACACGTGCAGGGACTGAAACTGTCATTTCTGAAACTTTGTTCTGATCTGACATGGCCAGGCGGCCCGCCTGAGTTTCTACACATCCTGAAGCGGGCCGCGTCCGCTTTCTAGACCAGATTAACTGCATTTAACAGCAGATCCAGCTGTTTAATCCACACCCACACACTCACACATGCTTAGTCAGCTGATAAGAATCATTTTTAGCCACCATAACTTTCCGACACTTGTACGGATGCGATTAAGGCACAATATTCGACAAGCGATCCTAACGGTTCGGGTATTCCTATAAATACCCATCCACCCCAACCTCATTTCTCACAAGAATCTGGATTTGAGAGCTCTAAGTTGAAACCATTGTTTCATACCTGAGTTCTTGGATCGAGATTAGCATTCGGGGACCCTTCGTAAGTATTCTTTCGTTCTTTTATTGCTTTTCGAGTCCTTTCGAGTCTGAAAGTCAAACTTTCTTTGACTTTCTGCATTGACCAGTTTATGGTCAATGCGAAGTTCGTTTGAACTTCGCAACGTGAGTGTAATCACATTGGTTATAGTCCCTTGGGACTATGCCTACTGATTACCACGTTGTCTAGGGTCGTAGGGTAAGCGATCTGATAAATCGCTTATACCTTCGAACCCGACCCATTTGGTCGATCATTAGGATCCGACCAAATACATTAGGTGACCAAAGTAGGTAGGGAATAACCTTCCGAGGTTATACCCTATGGTCACATCGTTTGAGTAGTTGTATGATAGGTAGTTTATATGCCTTAGGTAAATTACTAAAATACCCTTTTCATGTATAATTGGTAATTAAGCATATGTAACCTAAACTTTTGTCACATAACTGATTATGTAACATGTTTAGGCATATAACACTTGTCATAGGACTAGTTAGGCGATCCAAACGCGTTTCACGCGAACGACGCGTTAAAGTAGCATAAGCTACCTAAACGGGTCGTAATGGGTCGTAAGCTTTTAGGTTAAGTTTCATTTAGCATGTAGGCTTTGATAAACCATATGACACGAGTCTCTATACTCGTTTGGTTTACAAACCCTCATTCTATCTAAATCCTCCGATTTAGGTCCGGTTTATTAACATAGTTACCTATATTAGGTGCCGTTTGATATCCGTGATCTCTAGCATTGTTTGGTTGTTACTCAAGGACTACTAAGCAATCTCAAGTGAGTACATAGACCCCTCTTTTACTGTTTTCCAAACTGTTTTGGGGTGGAACACATGTGCCTACTTGTTACTTTCCTGCTTTCCTGTTTTCACATCTTATACCGGCTATGTTTGTTAGTACATTATAGTACATGATTTCATTACATTTCATGCTATGTATGTCCATTGTGTGCATACTTAGTACATTGTTTTGCATTACATTTCTGCCATGTATGTTGACTGATAACATGCTAGCACATTGATTTACATGACTTTTCTGCTTTGTATGTTAACTTAGCATACTTAGTACATTATTTTCATATGACATGTATACAACTGCTATAACATTTGGTTTGCACAAACGGGTCTTTATTACGTTCATTAACATTTGCTACGCCGCTCGGGAGTAAGTAGTGGTACCATAGGACTTGACAAATCCCATTCCTGACATCCCGGGTTTGTTTGGATGTAAGGAATGACTGAATCCGAATACAATTCTTTTGATAACCTTGACTGAAAGGGTTATCCGACTGTCTCAAGGCTTGAATGTATGCGTTAACTTACCACATAAATGTTTGTATCAATGTATCATGCATCACTTTGCAAAACATAACTTTTTGATATATTCAAAATACTTTGTTTTGTACATTTTTACTTATGGTTTAAGTAGTCTTATTTTACTTACCATACATAACATTTGTTACACATTACTTGACTACTTTTGGACTATCAACATTTGACATGGTTTATACAAGGACTTTTGACTATTGGTTTAAACATAGACTTTATACATTGGTGGTTTGTTTAAGTGACTTAAGTGACGATATGTGAGTAATATGATACAAGCATGGTGGATACGCCGTTGGTACTTCCTATATATAAATGTTTGTATTATATTACATATCATAGCATTATTTAAATCATTTCAGTTTGAGACATATAACATTTTATACAAATAACATACTTTTCACAATACATTGTTTTACAAGCGACTTATCTTATACAAACTCATTTTACAATGGTTATTCATTTAACCATACATTATTCTCTTATTTATACATATCATCTGATCTTATCGTTTTTCAAATGATTTACAAAACAAAGCAAATTACAAGGTTCATGACTAAACATTTTCTCAAACATAAGTCATGAAACCTATTTTCACAAAACCTATGTATCTCACAGGCATTTTTATGCTGACGTACCTATTTTCACATGTGTTTTTCAGGAGCTGTTGCATAAGATGATCAAGATACACATAGGCAGACTTGGGCTTTAGTGACAATAAAAGATGCAAGACTAGTTAATTATGTTGTATTTCCTTGTTTGTTAAGACATTGTAACACTTTTAATTTATAAAACGAAACTTCAATTACCATGGATTTGAAACAATTAATTCTGTTACAACACTCCCCGACATTTCCGCCACGTTTTGTATGTTCTACGTGGTCGGGGTGTGACAGAAAAGATGGTATCAGAGCCAATGGTTATAGGGAATTAGGTTATTAGTAATGCTTTGACCTTGTCTATAACCTTTCTAGGACCCTAACACGAGTTTACTTACGTTTAGTCATAAAACAATACCGTCACCTATCCTTAGGCGACGACCACAACAAGAACATAAATTTCAAAACCGCTTTGAAAACTAATCATCTGTTCTAGGATGATTGATTACAAGGTTTTGAACCCTCTATTGTAAGGTTTTGAACCCTCTGTTATATGGTTTTGAACCCCTTTGAGTTTTCAAAATCTCGTCAAGGTTTTGGGTTTTAAATAATGTGAACACGTGTGAACTGGAAGGGTGAATGCCTGTATCCTGGGTTTTCTGTCTAGGCAAGCACTTCGTATACATCTCATCAGACGCGAGACCAGTTGTGCTTACCTGGGAATTCTTGGGATGAGTGTTCACTTATAGGCGAGCATGTCTTCGCGATACATTATTTTTGACCCATTTACTTTGATTAGTCACTGTGTGTCGTTTGTTTACCTTGTGGTAACAAACAAATGACCACTACCCTTGCTTTCATCAGATTTGTTTCATCTCATTCTTTTCGTCTAATTCTCTCACTCGTTTCATTTTATGTTTCCTCTTTTAGAATGGCTCCTCGACGCGAAAACCAGACAGCGACTGCCGAATTGGCAGAAATCATTGCGCAGCAAATGGCTGCTCAATTCCCAAACCTCTTTGCAATTTCAAGAGTTTTAACTCGGCGAAACCACTCAAGTTTAGTGGTTCTGAGGGAGCGACTGGGCTTCTTCAATGGTTCGAGAGCATTGAGAATACTTTCCGCCACGTGCAGTGTCCTGACAATCGCAAGGTCGAGTTTGCTTCGAGTGTGTTCCAGAAGAGAGCCCTTACGTGGTGGAACGGGGTTATGAGAGATCGTGGTGCAGAAGTTGCTCTAGCACAGACATGGGCTGAACTTAGGGCCCTTATGATGAAGGAATTATGTCCTCGTCATGAGATCAGGGCCTTGGAAAGGGAATTCGACAATCTTGAGCAAGACAGCGGTGAGCATCGAGCCTACACGGACCGTTATGAGGAGTTAAGTCTGTTATGCCCAAACATGGTCACGCCTTTGGATAAGGCAATCGAAAAGTACATTGATGGCCTCCCTGACTCAATACAAGACATTGTGACTGGCAGCAACCCTACTACAGTTAGACAGGCCATTGAGCTATCTGCAACCTTGACTGAATCAAAGATCAGGAAAGGTAAACTTTTCCGAAAAGGTGACAAGAAGCCGGTCGAGGAATCGAACCCAATCGAGGAATCAAAGACCATGGATGAACAAATTGGATCCCCTAAAAAGTCAAAGAAGCGAAAGGCTTCTCAGAACTTCGCCATGGTTACCCACAATGATCAAGCCGTCCCCAACCAACCACCTCAACCCCCTGCTAGGAAGCCATACAATGGAACTGCACCCTTGTGCAACCAATATAGCCTCCATCATCATGCCAATGTAAAGTGCCGCAAATGCCAAACTTGTGGGCTTATAGGCCATACAGCAAGAGTCTGCCCAGCTACAGCTGCACCAAACCAAGCTGGCAATAATACCGCTCAAGGTCGCTTTCTACCAGGTTCTTGCTTCAACTGTGGCGAGATGGGTCATTTCCGAAGAAATTGCCCAAAACTTGCTAATGCAAATCCAGCACAGGGATGAGCATCTGACCGAATGGAAGACAACGCTGTTTAGAAATAATCAATCCTTATGTATTATTTTCTTTAGTTGTCAAGGTCCAAGAAACAGTTGTTATCGTTGTTTATAAATAAATCTTTTATATACATTGCAATGTATTTATGTGATTGCATGTATAAACAACATATCTCTTACGATACCGACAATCAAGAAACCGTATTCTTTGAAGGACAAACTACGCCCAAAATTTTCCCCATTCTAGGATCTCTTGCGTTTCCACGAAATTCCTAAGTACCCGTTTATTCTAAGGAAACGAAGTACAAGGCGCAAGTTACAACACTGGACGAATACCCAAAGTACCACTATAAATCCTTAATAGGGTACCTAAGGGTATTTCCGTAAATCCTAAAATTTGTTGTGCTCCCAAATTCGAATATTACGTTTCTTTGAAAACAAAATTTAAATTTTTGGGAGATCTTCCTATCTCTTCAGATAGATCCCATAGGACATTGAAGTCCATCAACTGGTTTCCATATCCGTTCTCAATCGATAACAAATTAATAACAAATTAATAACCAAGTTAAACAACTATGTGATTATGTGCTTATGAACATTACAAGACAAACTATGCGGACTGTGCAAGGAATTACGTAATTATGGATGCATACATAATTATGGAATTCAGTGCACAGAAACCACAGCGAGCCTTGTCATGTGCCTAGAAGTTAACTCTATTCATTTCCATTTCTGAGGAAGCACCCGTTGAAAATGACTCCGTTTGTTCATTTTCGTTTCTGAAGATTTGTCCGTTGAGGAAATGAATATCCGTTTGTCTATCCTTTTCATTTGCATTTCTGAGGAAGCACCCGTTGAAAATGACTCCGTTTGTTCATTTTCGTTTCTGAAGATTTGTCCGTTGAGGAAATGAATATCCGTTTGTCTATCCTTTTCATTTCCATTTTTGAGGAAGCACTCGTTGAAAATGACTCCGTTTGTTCATTTTCGTTTCTAAAGATTTGTCCGTTGAGGAAATGAATATCCATTTGTTTCTCCTTTTCATTTCCATTTCTGATGAAGCACCCGTTGAAAATGACTCCGTTTGTTCATTTTCGTTTCTAAAGATTTGTCCGTTGAGGAAATGAATATCCGTTTGTTTCTCCTTTTCATTTCCATTTTTGATGAAGCACCCGTTGAAAATGACTCCGTTTGTTCATTTTCGTTTCTAAAGATTTGTCCGTTGAGGAAATGAATATCCGTTTGTTTCTCGTTTTCATTTCCATTTCTGATGACGCACCCGTTGAAAATGACTCCGTAAGTTCATTTTCGTTTCTGAAGATTTGTCCGTTGAGGAAATGAATATCCGTTTGTCTATCCTTTTCATTTTCGTTTCTGAGGAAGCACCCGTTGAAAATGACTCCGTTTGTGTCATTCAGGGACTAAAAGCGTCAAAAAGTGCACAAGTTTGCATTTTCGCGCATAACTTACGTTCTGAATACATCCGGACATCCAAAAATTTATGTAAGCACTAAAATATTTTATTTTAGTGTTTGGCATAAGAAAAATCCATTCGTTTCGTCATTTGGATCGTTTTTCGCGCTTATGCGCATTCCGTCGTAATTAAGCGAACATCGCGATCGTACGGCCAAACGAACTGACATCCGACATATTTTTGAGCATGTTTCATGTCCACAATGTTTAGGAATCATTTTAGGGCCTTAAAGTTGGCTTTACGGGCCTTAGAAGTGCCGGAAATGGGCTTAAACACGTGCAGGGACTGAAACTGTCATTTCTGAAACTTTGTTCTGATCTGACATGGCCAGGCGGCCCGTCTGAGTTTCTGCACATCCTGAAGCGGGCCGCGTCCGCCTTCTGGACCAGATTAACTGCATTTAACAGCAGATCCAGCTGTTTAATCCACACCCACACACTCACACATGCTTAGTCAGCTGATAAGAATCATTTTTAGCCACCATAACTTTCCGACACTTGTACGGATGCGATTAAGGCACAATATTCGACAAGCGATCCTAACGGTTCGGGTATTCCTATAAATACCCATCCACCCCAACCTCATTTCTCACAAGAATCTGGATTTGAGAGCTCTAAGTTGAAACCATTGTTTCATACCTGAGTTCTTGGATCGAGATTAGCATTCGGGGACCCTTCGTAAGTATTCTTTCGTTCTTTTATTGCTTTTCGAGTCTGAAAGTCAAACTTTGTTTGACTTTCTGCATTGACCAGTTTATGGTCAATGCGAAGTTCGTTTGAACTTCGCAACGTGAGATGTAATCACGTTGGTTATAGTCCCTTGGGACTATGCCTACTGATTACCACGTTGTCTAGGGTCGTAGGGTAAGCGATCTGATAAATCGCTTATACCTTCGAACCCGACCCATTTGGTCGATCATTAGGATCCGACCAAATACATTAGGTGACCATAGTAGGTAGGGAATAACCTTCCGAGGTTATACCCTATGGTCACATCGTTTGAGTAGTTGTATGATAGGTAGTTTATATGCCTTAGGTAAATTACCAGAATACCCTTTTCATGTATAATTGGTAATTAAGCATATGTAACCTAAACTTTTGTCACATAACTGATTATGTAACATGTTTAGGCATATAACACTTTTCATAGGACTAGTTAGGCGATCCAAACGCGTTTCACGCGAACGACGCGTTAAAGTAGCATAAGCTACCTAAACGGGTCGTAATGGGTCGTAAGCTTTTAGGTTAGGTTTCATTTAGCATGTAGGCTTTGATAAACCATATGACACGAGTCTCTATACTCGTTTGGTTTACAAACCCTCATTCTATCTAAATCCTCCGATTTAGGTCCGGTTTATTAACATAGTTACCTATATTAGGTGCCGTTTGATATCCGTGATCTCTAGCATTGTTTGGTTGTTACTCAAGGATTACTAAGCAATCTCAAGTGAGTACATAGACCCCTCTTTTACTGTTTTCCAAACTGTTTTGGGGTGGAACACATGTGCCTACTTGTTACTTTCCTGCTTTCCTGTTTTCACATCTTATACCGGCTATGTTTGTTAGTACATTATAGTACATGATTTCATTACATTTCATGCTATGTATGTCCATTGTGTGCATACTTAGTACATTGTTTTGCATTACATTTCTGCCATGTATGTTGACTGATAACATGCTAGCACATTGATTTACATGACTTTTCTGCTTTGTATGTTAACTTAGCATACTTAGTACATTGTTTTCATATGACATGTATACAACTGCTATAACATTTGGTTTGCATAAACGGGTCTTTATTACGTTCATTAACATTTGCTACGCCGCTCGGGAGTAAGTAGTGGTACCATAGGACTTGACAAATCCCATTCCTGACATCCCGGGTTTGTTTGGATGTAAGGAATGACTGAATCCGAATACAATTCTTTTGATAACCTTGACTGAACGGGTTATCCGACTGTCTCAAGGCATGAATGTATGCGTTAACTTACCACATAAATGTTTGTATCAATGTATCATGCATCACTTTGCAAAACATAACTTTTTGATATATTCAAAATACTTTGTTTTGTACATTTTTACTTATGGTTTAAGTAGTCTTATTTTACTTACCATACATAACATTTGTTACACATTACTTGACTACTTTTGGACTATCAACATTTGACATGGTTTATACAAGGACTTTTGACTATTGGTTTAAACATAGACTTTATACATTGGTGGTT
Source organism: Helianthus tuberosus (assembly GCA_030545235.1). Lineage (NCBI taxonomy): Eukaryota > Viridiplantae > Streptophyta > Magnoliopsida > Asterales > Asteraceae > Helianthus > Helianthus tuberosus. Next base: position 91,688,390 of record CM060416.1, read on the forward strand.
TGTTTAAGTGACTTAAGTGACGATATGTGAGTAATATGATACAAGCATGGTGGATACGCCGCTGGTACTTCCTATATATAAATGTTTGTATTATATTACATATCATAGCGTTATTTAAATCATTTCAGTTTGAGACATATAACATTTTATACAAATAAGATACTTTTCACAATACATTGTTTTACAAGCGACTTATCTTATACAAACTCATTTTACAATGGTTATTCATTTAACCATACATTATTCTCTTATTTATACATATCATCTGATCTTATCGTTTTTCAAATGATTTACAAAACAAAGCAAATTACAAGGTTCATGACTAAACATTTTCTCAAACATAAGTCATGAAACCTATTTTCACAAAACCTATGTATCTCACAGGCATTTTTATGCTGACGTACCTATTTTCACATGTGTTTTTCAGGAGCTGTTGCATAAGATGATCAAGATACACATAGGCAGACTTGGGCTTTAGTGACAATAAAAGATGCAAGACTAGTTAATTATGTTGTATTTCCTTGTTTGTTAAGACATTGTAACACTTTTAATCAATAAAACGAAACTTCAATTACCATGGATTTGAAACAATTAATTCTGTTACAACACTCCCCGACATTTCCGCCATGTTTTGTATGTTCTACGTGGTCGGGGTGTGACATAAAAATCCCGAGAATGAGATTTTAACAAGAGTAAACACACTTTGGAGGGTAACTAAACCCACTAGACACTTCACCGAGTTACTACGCGTTTTTATTAAACATCAAGTTCATGTTGTGTTATAAATAGAATAGTTTTGCACTTGGTAAGTGTAATATTGTTTAGGGTATGGTTGTTGATTGATTTGAATGATTTTTCAAAAAGAAAATGATATGCTTATTAGCATGGACACCTCCATTTACAAAGGGAACTATGGCGAAATTTTCTAAAAATTCCAACACTTAGAAATTACTTTCTAACAAGTGTTTGCAAATATGTTTTAACTTTGTTTTTCAAAATAAACTTCGCCATAGGTTTTGTTACAAAAATACAAAGTATCGGAGGTTGATTTTTACTAGTAGAATGGATAAATATATATTTTATACTAAAACACTTGTGTGAATATTTGTTTATTTTGTGGAATAGTTATATTATTTTAGGGTAAAATAATATAACTTACATTTGCCATGACATTTACAACTCCAAAATATTACCAAAAATCACAAGGAATAAATATTTAAGTTACACACTTGTTATTGTGAAACCGAATGCTAAAACGTAACTTATGAAATATTCCGGAAAATACTCTTACACATATATTTTTGGTAAATATTATTTTGGAAACTAAAGAAGTGAAAATATATTATTTTTGGGAAAAATATATATATTTTGGAATACTTTAATTTTTGACAAATAAATGATATATACTTTAAGTGAGACTTAAAAATATAATATTTCGGAGCTACAAAATACATGTATAAATTCCCCATCCTTGGGAAGGAAATACAGAAGTTAAAATACTTGTGAAGTATAAATACAAAATATTGATCAAACAATTATTCCAAAATTAAATATAATTTAAAGTTAAAATAATTATTATTTTAACAAATAATTATAACTTGGAATAATATTCAGAGACACAAGAAACGCAACTCAAAAACATTAAACTCTAAGCCAAGGCATGGCCCGTTCGTCTAATAGACATTAGTACGTTGTAGGTCGTCGTGTAGCTGACAGAGCTTGAGTTGCCGGTACGAGACGCATTACTGTGAGTTCATGTCCCCCTTTTCTTCTAACTGTTTTCAGTTTTATACTTCGGGGGTGAAATACATGTTACGATTATTACAAACGTTTATTACATGGTATGATTAGCTTAAGGAGGGTTTACTACTAGATCATGTGAAGGGTGGGTACGACACTTAAGGCCATTAATCCTCGTCGTAGGACCGAGGGACATGAGTGATAGATCTATTTGGGTGTAGCGAGCCCACACCCATGGGGACCAGGGTGGCCCATAGTGTTGACTATGTCTTCCAGCCGGAGGCAAGGTACAAATTTGCTAGGTTTGAGTTCTTCCTGCACCTTTTCACACATACCATTAGCTTTGCAACCCATTGGTGATCTCTTTTTCCTTAATTGCTACATATCAGGGACTTTTATACATACAGACATACTTTAAAGGTTATTACACACAGATATACACATGAACTCGCTCAACTTTTGTTGATTTTTCAAACTACATGTATTTCAGGGAACTAGTGGATCTAGCGGGGTATGCATGTGTCAAGCTGCGTTTGAATAAAATGTGTTATCCAGGGTTGTTGAGTTTAGAGGGTGTATTCCTTTCCTGGACGGGATACATAGTTCTAAACTCAGGTTTTATTTAAGTACTTTTGTTGAGACTTGTGAACTCGTTTAAACACGTCATGGTTTGTAACTAAATTCGCTATTGATGTTTTCAAACAATGGTATTGTGGTAGTTTCTAAACTTTATTAATGGATAAACATCTCATTTTTTATCATATAGCATTGTTATAATTGTTGCTATGGTATTAAGAAGTCACACCAAATAACCACGCTTCCGCAAAAGCCAGGGTGTGACAGCTTGGTATCAGAGCCTCGATCATAGTGAACTAGGATTCTTTCTCGAGTCTAGACTATGATTATCAGGGCTCTCACGAAATTGTTTTCAAACATTTTTACATTGCATACACTAAACGTCCAGATCTAGGGAACAAACATTTTTACAAACAAAAAGGCACAAACACACATTTCCAAATTTATGTTTATAATTCAGTCTTAGAGACTGAGGGAGGATCAGTCTTAGAGACTGAGGGAGGATTGGTCTTAGAGACCAGGGAGTTAGTCTTAGAGACTGGGGAAATTTGGTCTTAGAGACCAGGGAGTTAGCCTTAGAGACTGGGGAAATTTGGTCTTAGAGACCAGGGAGGTAGTCTAAGAGACTAGGGAGTTCAGTCTGAGAGACTGGGTAGGATAGTCTGGGGAAGACTAGGATGATTACTTTCTTACATTGTGGTGACTTACATGCTTATTTGATTACATGTTGATATATGTGCATATGTGTGGTTGTGTTACAGACACCATGCCATCTTCTTCTGATAGTGGAGTGTCGGATACACTGGACCCTATAGTTATAGTGTCAGATGATGAGATTATCCCAGAGGATGAGGTTTATACATCTGATACCACGAGTACCGACAAGGATAATTTTCAGCCCTTCGCCCTACCAGACGTTGGAGACGACATGCCTTTAGCTGATGGTCTTCTTGACGGGGATCTACCTCTTGTTCAGATCCCTGCTCCTCTCCCTCTCCCTGCAGTTCCTGTTGAGGATCTGCCACTTGACGCAATATCTGATGACGACATCGATCTATTCATCGAGGGTCCCCCGGAGGGTGACCAGGATGGCGGGGCCCCGATGGATGACGATATTCCACTTGCTGATATTCCGGTTGATGACCTTGTTGTTCCTGTGGTTGAGGTTCCTGCTGTTGATGCTATTGCTTTGCGACCTATCGAGGCTCCTGTTGCGGAGGCCTTATCCCATTCGTCTGGTCCCGACTCGTTTGAGTCTGTATCATCCGCTACTCTACACGCCCAGGGCGTGCAGCACTACTCCACCGACACTGATTCAGACATGGCGGTGTCTGCTGCACCCATTGTTCCCCATGACTTTGACCCGGATCCTGAGGTTGAGTTTGTACCTACTGAGCCTGCTCCAGCTGATCCAGAGCTTGGAGTTGCACCAGAGTCTGTTTTCGCTCACGACCCTTTACCTGTGCACGACCCTGTTCCTGTTGATATACTGGTCGTTGCACCACCAGTTGTTGATGTTCCTGTTGTTGTTGCACCCCTGCCTGACCCTATGCTTGTGTTTGTTGACCATGCACCTTTTGCTACACACGTTGATCGTAGATATGCTGACACCCGTAATGGGTGGATTGAGGATGACGATTATCCTCCTTTTGTTCGACCAGTCACTCCCCCTACTGCACCTGTTTATGCACCCGTTGATGTCCCACAGTATCACCCTCACGTGTCAGACGTTCAACGCATGGATTTACCCATCACTTTTCTCCAGGACATTCCTCCTCCCCGTCCAGGGGAAGGACCTTCTACTCAGCAGCACGATCACATGCCATCTATGACAGCAGCCTTTCCATTTATACCCCCATTTGCCCCTGCTGCACACATTGCTTTTTCGTCTGCACCCACAGGCGAGCCATTTATGTGGTCATCGCCCAAAGTCATACCTTTATCAGATCCATCTCATCCCTTTCACGTTGGGTACTCTACGGATGATATACTTTTATCCTTGCAGTTACAGCAGGATATGTTGAGTCGGAGAGTCGCTGAGCTCGAGAGGATCCCGCATCCTCCACCTTTTGCTGATCCATCACAGTCTGCTTTTCCACCTGCTCCACTGTTTCCTTATTCGGATTATGGTATCCGTTTTCTAACGATGGAGCAGCAGAATGCCTGTTTGTTGCGTATTGTTCATGCACTAGAGGAGGATTTGGTGCATTTGCGCCGTTTGCTTTTCATTCCTCCACCTCCTCCACCCCCATCAGCTTGAGGATTTTTGGTTTGTTGCGGGTAGCATTACTTTTGATGAGAAGGCAGCTATTGAGCCAGACTGCACAGCATTTTCAAGACCACGTTATGACTTTTGATATATGACTTTTGGTTGTAGTATATTGTTAGACGATTCAGACAAGGGTGATGTGACCCTTAGTCTCTTTTGATGTACGATACATTTGTAAAACTTGTAAACTATATTTGTGGTCTTGTTATATGATAGCTCAATAGCAACATTCTCATTACATGCGTTGTTGGGTTATTTGTTTTGTGTTATGACATGGGATGTTATGTGTGTTAATGAATGTTATTACATGCGCGTGTTACGTACTTACTATACTTATTATGGCCTGACCTATACAATCATCTTATGGAAGATGCCACCACGAAGGGAAAATCGTTTACCTACTACTGAGGCCGAATTGCAAGCAAGGATCTCCCAAGCAATAGCGGATTACGAGGCCTCCCGTGCCGAAACAAGCGGGAATACCTCAAGAAACAACAACCCACCCAATGGTAATGTTCAAGTCGCTTGAGACACACTACGTTACATTTGGGTATTCCTTGCACATCCGCTAATGCTTTCTGTAAATGTTATTGCCTGTACAGGCTGTACCTTCAAACAATTTGTTGTTGCTTTTGTCAGATGGATGGAAAAGACGGATTCTATTTTGAGGATGAGCAAGTGTTCTCCTGAACAACAAGTTACTTACATCTCGGGGCTTTTTCTTGATGGTGCCTTATCGTGGTGGAATCTTCAAGTCCAGACCTTGGGGGAGGCAACGGCGTATGCATTGACATGGACTGAGCTGAAAGAGCTCATGCGGAAGAAATACTATTCACGGGCCGAAATACAGAAGCTGGAAACTGAATTTTGGAATCTCAAAATGGATGGCCCCAAAATCGCGGAGTATGTACAGAGATTCCATAATCTATATCACGTGGTGCCCTACATGGTTAGTCCGGAGTTCAAGCATGTTGAACGTTTCATCTGGGGGTTGGCACCTCAGATTATGAGCATCGTGACAACGTCGAAGCCTGCCACAATTACCGAAGCCATTGATCTCAGCGTGGCACTTACTGAGGAAGCAATCAGATTGAACAAGTTTTCAATTTCTGACCCCAAGAAAAAGGAGACACATGTTGAATCCTCAGGAGAGAACAAAAGGAAGTTCTCCAATTTTAAAAAGGGTACCAGCAGCGCCAGCAGGAAGAAGGAGGTGAACACACCAGTTAAAGCTAAAACTGGTACTGAAGTCAAGGAAAAGGGATACATGGGCGCTCTCCCCAAGTGTGATATATGTATGTACCATCACTCCGGCCAGTGCAGGTTAAGGAAATGTGAGTCTTGTGGGAAGACTGGTCATTCAAAAGAAACGTGTTGGGCTGGTACTGGTGCTGGTCGTGGTGCTCAGCAAGGATATGGAAATGATAATGGAAACCGTCCGCAGGGAAATGGCAGAAATGGAAACCGTAGGAATGCTGGGAATCAAGCTGGTAACAGGAGAGCAATCAATAATCTAGGTGGTAACGGTAATGGGAATGGTCGAGGACCAGGGTGTTTCAATTGTGGAGACATGGGGCATTTCAAGCGGGAGTGCCCAAAGCTCCATCAGGCACAAGGAAGAGTTTTTAATATCGGTGCGAGGGAAGCACGCCAAGATCCCAATGTTGTCACTGGTACGTTCCCTATTAATCAACGCTTTGCATCTATGCTATTTGATACTGGTGCCGACTATAGTTTTGTATCGCTAGAATTTAAGAAAATGCTTGGATTAACTGCTAGTAAATTAGACATTCCATACTCAATTGAACTGGCTAATAGAAAGCTAGTTGAAACGATTTAAGTCATCAGAGGATGTGTAATAGAGCTGGGAGACCACGAGTTTACACTGGATCTACTGCCAGTCGAGTTGGGAAGCTTCGACGTGGTAGTAGGGATGGATTGGTTGTCAAGCAACAGATCCGAAATTGTATGTCATGAGAAGACCATTCGCATCCCAATGGCGGATGGAGAAACGATTGTGGTACATGGGGAGAAGCGCGATACGCCTCTGAGGATCATTAGCTGTTTGAAAGCTCGAAAGTGTTTACAGAAAGGATGCGTTGCTTTCTTGGCACACATCATGGATAAAGAAGCCGCTGAGCCGAAGATAGAAAATGTTCCAGTAGTTAAGGAGTATCCTGAAGTCTTTCCAGAAGACTTGCCAGGATTGCCACCACAAAGATAAGTCGAGTTTCATATTGACTTATTTCCAGGAGCCGCACCTATCGCTAAGGCACCTTGTAGACTTGCGCCGTCAGAAATGCAGGAGTTGTCGACGCAACTTCAGGAGTTGCTAGACAAGCGATTTATCAGACCAAGCTTCTCGCCTTGGGGAGCTCCAGTGTTGTTTGTTAAAAAGAAGGATGATAGTTTCCGCATGTGTATCGACTACCGCGAGCTGAACAAGTTGACAATCAAGAATAGGTATCATTTGCCAAGGATTGATGATCTGTTCGATCAGCTACAAGGTTCGAGTTTCTACTCAAAGATCGATCTACGATCAGGTTATCACCAGTTAAGAATTCAAGAAGAAAGTATTCCAAAGACTGCCTTTAGGACTCGATACGGACATTACAAGTTCCTGGTTATGCCGTTTGGTCTGACGAACGCGCTAGCTGTATTCATGGATTTGATGAACAGATTTTGTAAGCCGTACCTCGATAAGTTCGTGATTGTGTTTATTGATGACATTTTGATCTACTCAAAGACGAAAGAAGAACATGAGCAACACTTAAGAGCTGTTCTAGAGCTGCTTAAAAAGGAGAAGTTATACGCAAAGTTCTCGAAGTGCGAGTTCTGGTTACGCGAAGTTCAGTTTCTTGGTCATGTAGTTAACGGAAATGGAATTCATGTGCATCCCACAATGATCAGGGCGATCAAGAACTGGGAGACTCCAAAGACGCCGACCGAGATTCGACAGTTTCTAGATTTGGCTGGTTATTACCGCAGATTCATTGAGGATTTCTCGAAAATCGCTCAACCTTTGACCTCCCTCACTCAAAAAGACAAGAAGTATGAATGGGGAGACAAGCAGGAAGAAGCGTTTCAGTTGTTGAAGAACAAGCTTTGTGACGCACCAATTTTATCTCTACCCGAAGGCACGGACGACTTCGTGGTATATTGCGACGCCTCGTGTCAAGGTTTAGGCTGCGTGCTGATGCAGCATCAGAAGGTTATAGCATATGCTTCTTGCCAGATAAAGGTCCATGAGAAAAATTACACCACGCATGATTTAGAATTGGGTGCAGTGGAGTTTGCCTTGAAAATCTGGCGACATTACTTATATGGCACGCGATGCACAATCTTTACTGATCACAAGAGCCTGCAACACATATTTGATAAAAAAGAGCTTAACATCAGACAGAGACGTTGGGTAGAACTATTGAAGGACTATGATTATGAGATCAAGTATCACCCAGGGAAGGCGAATGTGGTCGCCGATGCCTTAAGTCGAAAGGAAAGGATTAACCCCATAAGGGTTAGGGCTTTGGAAATGATCGTATAAACAGACCTCTCATTGCGCATTCGTGCCGCGCAGAGGGAAGCTCTCAAAGAAAGGCACCTTGTAAACGAATATCTCTGTGGGATGGAGAAGCAGTTGGTATCAAAGGAGGATGGCACATTGTGTTTCTTGGGAAGAATTTGGGTTCCCCTCTTTGGTGGTTTGAGAAATGTTATTTTTGATGAGGCTCACAAATCTCGGTACTCGATCTATCCAGGAGCAGATAAAATGTACCAAGATTTAAAGGATTTCTATTGGTGGCCGAGAATGAAAGGCGATGTTGCGATATATGTTGGCAAATGTTTAACTTGCGGCAAGGTAAAGGCCGAATACCAGAAGCCTTTAGGTCTTCTGCAACAACCTGAAATACCCCAATGGAAATGGGAACAGATTTCTATGGACTTCATAACGAAATTGCCAAGGACACCCAAGGGCCATGATACGATTTGGGTAATTGTAGACCGTTTAACGAAATTTGCACACTTTTTGGCAATTAAGGAGAAAGACAACACGAGCAAGCTAGCTGAGCTATACCTAAGAGAGATTGTTGCACGACATGGAGTGCCTCTCTCAATTATCTCTGAAAGAGATGGCAGATTCGTATCAAGGATTTGGCAATCCTTTCAAGAAGCTTTTTGTTCTCAGTTGAATCTGAGTACTGCATTTCATCCGCAAACAGACGGATAGAGCGAATGAACAATTCAAACTTTGGAAGACATGTTGCGAGCTTGCGTAATGGATTTAGGTGGAAGTTGGGACACTCACCTACCATTGGTTGAATTTTCATACAATAACAGTTATCATGCAAGCATCCAAGCCGCACCGTTCGAAGCTCTCTATGGACGCAAGTGTCGATCACCGATTTGTTGGGCAGACGCAGGTGATAGACAGCTTGTTGGGCCGAAATTGGTTCAAGAGACAACAGACAAGATTGCTCAGATTTGAGAGCGCATTAAAGCGGCTCGTGATCGTCAAAAGAGTTATGCGGACCAAAGGAGGAAACCTCTAGAATTTAAGGTGGGAGATATGGTTTTGTTGAAGGTTTCACCCTGGAAGGGTGTGGCACGCTTTGGGAAGCGTGGGAATTTGAACCCCAGATACATTGGTCCATTCAAAATCATGAAAAGGATTGGACTTGTAGCATACAAGTTGGATTTACCTGCTGAACTTAATGGCATTCATGATACATTCCATGTATCAAATCTGAAAAAGAGTCTAACTCAAGAAACAGTGGTCATTCCTGCCGACGAAGTTCATATTGACGATACACTCCACTTTACTGAAGAACCTGTTGAGGTTACTGATTGGAAGGTTAACAAGATGCGACGGAGTAGTGTCAAACTCGTCAAAGTTCGATGGAATGCACAACATGGCCCAGAATTCACGTGGGAGCGTGAGGATCGTATGAAAGCCAAGTACCCACGTTTATTCCCCAAGACCCCTGCATCTAGAAGCAGAACTTAAATTTCGGGATGAAATTTTCTTAACAGGGGGAGAATGTGACAACCCTCAAAATTACAAGTATCCGTACAATTAATTAATATTAAATTTGTGCTTAATGACTGTGCTTGATTACAACTGTTGATTAAACTGCTTTCTGATTTCTGTTACATACATACATATGCATCACATTTCATACTGTCACTCCATTTATTACATACAAACTTTAGTGACATACTTGATGCACAAAGCACAGTTAGCACAGTGAGCGGATAACTCAGATTTATACTGAGAGGGCCAGTACATAGACAGACAATGTTTTAAGGCCCAGTATGAGCCAGAGACAAGGTACTACACTAGTATGGAGTGTAGGGAAGTAAGGACCATAAAACTGCGTCACTAGGTGATAGTTTAAGTGCCGGAAAGTGCCTAAAACTCACTCAAAGTGCAGAATTCTGCATTAATTAACAAAATTCAGCATTTTAATATGCTAGTAATGTGCAAAAACATGGCAAAATGGTCCTGTATGCTATTCTAAGTGCCAGGAATTAAAAGTGTCACAAAAGGTTACATAAAAGACACTAAACGGTATAACTTATCACTTTAACGGAGCGATATATAACCGAACAACCGGACATTACCCGGGATACCAAAATATTGTTAAGAACATTGTTTTACTTTTTCTGAGCTAGTTATGGTTCCCGAGCACATCTGTAAAATATTGTTAACAACCCACCCATTGGTAATGTTCAAGTCGCTTGAGACACACTATGTTACATTTGGGTATTCCTTGCACATCCGCTAATGCTTTCTGTAAACGTTATTGCCTGTACCGGCTGTACCTTCAAACAATTTGCTGTTGCTTTCGTCAGATGGACGGAAAAGACGGATTCTGTTTTGAGGATGAGCAAGTGTGCTCCTGAACAACAAGTTACTTACATCTCGGGGCTTTTTCTTTATGGTGCCTTATCGTGGTGGAATCTTCAAGTCCAGACCTTGGGGGAGGCAGCGGCGTATGCATTGACATGGACTGAGCTGAAAGAGCTCATGCGGAAGAAATACTATTCACGGGCCGAAATACAGAAGCTGGAAACTGAATTTTGGAATCTCAAAATGGATGGCCCCAAAATCGCGGAGTATGTACAGAGATTCCATAATCTATATCACGTGGTGCCCTACATGGTTAGTCCGGAGTTCAAGCATGTTGAACGTTTCATCTGGGGGTTGGCACCTCAGATTATGAGCATCGTGACAACGTTGAAGCCTGCCACAATTACCGAAGCCATTGATCTCAGTGTGGCACTTACTGAGGAAGCAATCAGATTGAACAAGTTTTCAATTTCTGACCCCAAGAAAAAGGAGACACATGTTGAATCCTCAGGAGAGAACAAAAGGAAGTTCTCCAATTTTAAAAAGGGTACCAGCAGCGCCAGCAGGAAGAAGGAGGTGAACACACCAGTTGAAGCTAAAACTGGTACTGAAGTCAAGGAAAAGGGATACATGGGCGCTCTGCCCAAGTGTGATATATGTATGTACCATCACTCTGGCCAGTGTAGGTTAAGGAAATGTGAGTCTTGTGGGAAGACTGGTCATTCAAAAGAAACGTGTTGGGCTGGTACTGGTGCTGGTCGTGGTGCTCAGCAAGGATATGGAAATGGTAATGGAAACCGTCCGCAGGGAAATGGCAGAAATGGAAACCGTAGGAATGCTAGGAATCAAGCTGGTAATAGGAGAGCAATCAATAATCTAGGTGGTAACGGTAATGGGAATGGTCGAGGACCAGGGTGTTTCAATTGTGGAGACATGGGGCATTTCAAGCGGGAGTGCCCAAAGCTCCATCAGGCACAAGGAAGAGTTTTTAATATCGGTGCGAGGGAAGCACGCCAAGATCCCAATGTTGTCACTGGTACGTTCCCTATTAATCAACGCTTTGCATCTATGCTATTTGATATTGGTGCCGACTATAGTTTTGTATCGCTAGAATTTAAGAAAATGCTTGGATTAACTGCTAGTAAATTAGACATTCCATACTCAATTGAACTGGCTAATAGAAAGCTAGTTGAAACGATTTAAGTCATCAGAGGATGTGTAATAGAGCTGGGAGACCACGAGTTTACACTTGATCTACTGCCAGTCGAGTTGGGAAGCTTCGACGTGGTAGTAGGGATGGATTGGTTGTCAAGCAACAGATCCGAAATTGTATGTCATGAGAAGACCATTCACATCCCAATGGCGGATGGAGAAATGATTGTGGTACATAGGGAGAAGCGCGATACGCCTCTGAGGATCATTAGCTGTTTGAAAGCTCGAAAGTGTTTACAGAAAGGATGCGTTGCTTTCTTGGCACACATCATGGATAAAGAAGCCGCTGAGCCGAAGATAGAAAATGTTCCAGTAGTTAAGGAGTACCCTGAAGTCTTTCCAGAAGACTTGCCAGGATTGCCACCACAAAGATAAGTCGAGTTTCATATTGACTTAGTTCCAGGAGCCGCACCTGTCGCTAAGGCACCTTGTAGACTTGCGCCGTCAGAAATGCAGGAGTTGTCGACGCAACTTCAGGAGTTGCTAGATAAGCGATTTATCAGACCAAGCTTCTCGCCTTGGGGAGCTCCAGTGTTGTTTGTTAAAAAGAAGGATGATAGTTTCCGCATGTGTATCGACTACCGCGAGCTGAACAAGTTGACAATCAAGAATAGGTATCCTTTGCCAAGGATTGATGATCTGTTCGATCAGCTACAAGGTTCGAGTTTCTACTCAAAGATCGATCTACGATCAGGTTATCACCAGTTAAGAATTCAAGAAGAAAGTATTCCAAAGACTGCCTTTAGGACTCGATACGGACATTACGAGTTCCTGGTTATGCCGTTTGGTCTGACGAACACGCTAGCTGTATTCATGGATTTGATGAACAGAGTTTGTAAGCCGTACCTCGATAAGTTCGTGATTGTGTTTATTGATGACATTTTGATCTACTCAAAGACGAAAGAAGAACATGAGCAACACTTAAGAGCTGTTCTAGAGCTGCTTAAAAAGGAGAAGTTGTACGCAAAGTTCTCGAAGTGCGAGTTCTGGTTACGCGAAGTTCAGTTTCTTGGTCAGGTAGTTAACGGAAATGGAATTCATGTGCTTCCCACAATGATCGGGGTGATCAAGAACTGGGAGACTCCAAATACGCCGACCGAGATTCGACAGTTTCTAGGTTTGGCTGGTTATTACCGCAGATTCATTGAGGATTTCTCGAAAATCGCTCAACCTTTGACCTCCCTCACTCAAAAAGATAAGAAGTATGAATGGGGAGACAAGCAGGAAAAAGCATTTCAGTTGTTGAAGAACAAGCTTTGTGACGCACCAATTTTATCTCTACCCGAAGGCACGGACGACTTCGTGGTATATTGCGACGCCTCGCGTCAAGGTTTAGGCTGCGTGCTGATGCAGCATCAGAAGGTTATAGCATATGCTTCTCGCCAGTTAAAGGTCCACGAGAAAAATTACACCACGCATGATTTAGAATTGGGTGCAGTGGTGTTTGCCTTGAAAATCTGGCGACATTACTTATATGGCACGCGATGCACAATCTTTACTGATCACAAGAGCCTGCAGCACATATTTGATCAAAAAGAGCTTAACATAAGACAGAGACGTTGGGTAGAACTATTGAACGACTATGATTGTGAGATCAAGTAACACCCAGGGAAGGCGAATGTGGTCGCCGATGCCTTAAGTCGAAAGGAAAGGATTAAGCCCATAAGGGTTAGGGCTTTGGAAATGATCGTACAAACAGACCTCTCATTGCGCATTCGTGCCGCGCAGAGGGAAGCTCTCAAAGAAAGGCACCTTGTAAACGAATATGTCCGTGGGATGGAGAAGCAGTTGGTACCAAAGGAGGATGGAACATTGTGTTTCTTGGGAAGAATTTGGGTTCCCCTCTTTGGTGGTTTGAGAAATGTTATTTTTGATGAGGCTCACAAATCTCGGTACTCGATCCATCCAGGAGCAGATAAAATGTACCAAGATTTAAAGGATTTCTATTGGTGGCCGAGAATGAAAGGCGATGTTGCGATATATGTTGGCAAATGTTTAAGTTGCGCCAAGGTAAAGGCCGAATACCAGAAGCCTTTAGGTGTTCTGCAACAACCTGAAATACCCCAATGGAAATGGGAACAGATTTCTATGGACTTCATAACGAAATTGCCAAGGACACCTAAGGGCCATGATACGATTTGGGTAATTGTAGACCGTTTAACGAAATCTGCACACTTTTTGGCAATCAAGGAGAAAGATAACACGAGCAAGCTAGCTGAGCTATACCTAAGAGAGATTGTTGCACGACATGGAGTGCCTCTCTCAATTATCTCTGATAGAGATGGCAGATTCGTATCATGGATTTGGCAATCCTTTCAAGAAGCTTTTTGTTCTCAGTTGAATCTGAGTACTGCATTTCATCCGCAAACAGACGGATAGAGCGAACGAACAATTCAAACTTTGGAAGACATGTTGCGAGCTTGCGTAATGGATTTAGGTGGAAGTTGGGACACTCACCTACCATTGGTTGAATTTTCATACAATAACAGTTATCATGCAAGCATCCAAGCCGCACCGTTCGAAGCTCTCTATGGACGCAAGTGTCGATCACCGATTTGTTGGGCAGACGCAGGTGATAGACAGCTTGTTGGGCCGAAATTGGTTCAAGAGACAACAGACAAGATTGCTCAGATTTGAGAGCGCATTAAAGCGGCTCGTGATCGTCAAAAGAGTTATGCGGACCAAAGGAGGAAACCTCTAGAATTTAAGGTGGGAGATATGGTTTTGTTGAAGGTTTCACCCTGGAAGGGTGTGGCACGCTTTGGGAAGCGTGGGAAGTTGAACCCCAGATACATTGGTCCATTCAAAATCATGAAAAGGATTGGACTTGTAGCATACAAGTTGGATTTACCTGCTGAACTTAATGGCATTCATGATACATTCCATGTATCAAATCTGAAAAAGAGTCTAACTCAAGAAACAGTGGTCATTCCTGCCGACGAAGTTCATATTGACGACACACTCCACTTTACTAAAGAACCTGTTGAGGTTACTGATTGGAAGGTTAACAAGATACGACGGAGTAGTGTCAAACTCGTCAAAGTTCGATGGAATGCACGACATGGCCCAGAATTCACGTGGGAGCGTGAGGATCGTATGAAAGCCAAGTACCCACATTTATTCCCCAAGACCCCTGCATCTAGAAGCAGAACTTAAATTTCGGGACGAAATTTTCTTAACTGGGGGAGAATGTGACAACCCTCAAAATTACAAGTATCCGTACAATTAATTAATATTAAATTTGTGCTTAATGACTGTGCTTGATTACAACTGCTGATTAAACTGCTTTCTGATTTCTGTTACATACATACATATGCATCACATTTCATACTGTCACTCCATTTATTACATACAAACTTTAGTGACATACTTGATGCACAAAGCACAGTTAGCACAGTGAGCGGATAACTCAGATTTATACTGAGAGGGCCAGTACATAGACAGACAATGTTTTGAGGCCCAGTATGAGCCAGAGACAAGGTACTACACTAGTATGGAGTGTAGGGAAGTAAGGACCATAAAACTGCGTCACTAGGTGATAGTTTAAGTGCCGGAAAGTGCCTAAAACTCACTCAAAGTGCAGAATTCTGCATTAATGAACAAAATTCAGTATTTTAATATGCTAGTAATGTGCAAAAACATGGCAAAATGGTCATGTATGCTATTCTAAGTGCCAGGAATTAAAAGTGTCACAAAAGGTTACATAAAAGACACTAAACGGTATAACTTAGAACTTTAACGGAGCGATATATAACCGAACAACCGGACATTACCCGGGATACCAAAATATTGTTAAGAACATTGTTTTACTTTTTCTGAGCTAGTTATGGTTCCCGAGCACTCTAACATATTATAAAATGCATCATACACATTAAACATTAGATAAAATGTTTAACCTTCCACTAACTTAATTATTTACCATTTAAAATTTCAACTTACACCCCCATATGCTAATTTACGGTTAAAGAGCATGCCCCCCCCCCCCACTCACCAAGATTTGTTAAATCTCCACTAAAATACCTTGTAACTATCATAACTAACTATATGTTTGGAGTTACACTTTCATCTAACTACATGGTTAATATTTACATTTAGACCCCCCTTATGCTAGTAATCGATCCCCCACATGCCTAATTAGAGATTTTATGGAATTGTTTAATAGATTGTGTGTGTACTATTGAGAACATGAAACCCTTTGGACAAAAACAGGTTGGAGATTTATATAAGTAAACCACTAAACTTTAACTTTCATTATTTTCCACACCACTCAACACCCTCATCTTTTTCTCCTTGACCCCCATCTCGGCCGACCCCCTACACCCACACCACCATTCTTTTTTTTTTCAAGCTCAAGTGTTCCAAGGCTATATCAAGGTAATTTAGAAGGTTTGGTGAGCTTGGAACTTGAAGGACCTCACTCGTTTGCTATTATCAACTCATTTTCTCCATAGATCTTCCCTAGCTTTAAGCTAGTTGTAAGCTTCTTGTTAACCCTTGTTTACTTCATGTTTTTGGTGGTTAATAGATATAGTATGTTGAAATTTACAAGAACACTAAAGATCATGCACATAAGTCTTGAACATAAAGCTTCACATAATATGAAAAATGGATGAAACATAATGAAATATTACTAGAATGATATTGTCTTGGTTATGTTGAGGATTGATTGGTGATTTCTTGGTAGTATGATGATAGTCATCATATGAAACTTGTTAAATTATGATTGAAAACATGAGTTAACAAGTTAGGAGGTGATTAGGGGTTTACATAAAAAGATCACCTTCATATTTATACATGAACTTGATAACAAGGTGATTTCCTGAAATATAAGTAAACAAAGTGAGTTGATGATCGTATGGATCCGAGGTTTACAAATGATTTTCTAAAGAAAACCAAGTTTAAAAGACGGTTTTTGAAAGATCATGATTCTTACCTATACTTATACTATTTTTTGAAATAAAATAAGTATATGGATGCTAGTGAAACATGAAAATGTTGTAAATAAATATTTTTGTAACATATGTTCACAAGTTGTGAACATCTAAAAATCCTGAGAATGAGATTTTAACAAGAGTAAACACAATTTGGAGGGTAACTAAACCCACTAACACTTCACCGAGTTACTACGCGTTTTTATTAAACATCAAGTTCATGTTGTGTTATAAATAGAATAGTTTTGCACTTGGTAAGTGTACTATTGTTTAGGGTATGGTTGTTGATTGATTTGAATGATTTTTCGAAAAGAAAATGATATGCTTATTAGCATGGACACCTCCATTTACAAAGGGAACTATGGCGAAATTTTCTAAAAATTCCAACACTTAGAAATTACTTTCTAACAAGTGTTTGCAAATATGTTTTAACTTTGTTTTTCAAAATAAACTTCGCCATAGGTTTTGTTACAAAAATACAAAGTATCGGAGGTTGATTTTTACTAGTAGAATGGATAAATATATATTTAGAATATATATTTTATACTAAAACACTTGTGTGAATATTTGTTTATTTTGTGGAATAGTTATATTATTTTAGGGTAAAATAATATAACTTACATTTGCCATGACATTTACAACTCCAAAATAATACCAAAAATCACAAGGAATAAATATTTAAGTTACACACTTGTTATTGTGAAACCGAACGCTAAAACGTAACTTATGAAATATTCCGGAAAATACTCTTACACATATATTTTTGGTAAATATTATTTTGGAAACTAAAGAAGTGAAAATATATTATTTTTGGGAAAAATATATATATTTTGGTATACGTTAATTTTTGACAAATAAATTATATATATTTTAAGTGAGACTTAAAAATATAATATTTCGGAGCTACAAAATACATGTATAAATTCCCCCATCCTTGGGAAGGAAATACAGAAGTTAAAATACTTGTGAAGTATAAATACAAAATATTGATCAAACAATTATTCCAAAATTAAATATAATTTAAAGTTAAAATAATTATTATATTAACAAATAATTATAACTTGGAATAATATTCAGAGACACAAGAAACGCAACTCAAAAACATTAAACTCTAAGCCAAGGCACGGCCCGTTCGTCTAATAGACATTACTACGTTGTCGGTCGTCGTGTAGCTGACAGAGCTTGAGTTGCCGGTACGAGACGCATTACTGTGAGTTCATGTCCCCCTTTTCTTTTAACTGTTTTCAGTTTTATACTTCGGGGGTGAAATACATGTTACAATTATTACAAACGTTTATTACATGGTATGATTAGCTTAAGGAGGGTTTACTACTAGATCATGTGAAGGGTGGGTACGACACTTAAGGCCATTAATCCTCGTCGTAGGACCGAGGGACATGAGTGATAGATCTATTTGGGTGTAGCGAGCCCACACCCATGGGGTCCAGGGTGGCCCATAGTGTTGACTATGTCTTCCAGCCGGAGGCAAGGTACAAATTTGCTAGGTTTGAGTTCTTCCTGCACCTTTTCACACATACCATTAGCTTTGCAACCCATTGGTGATCTCTTTTTCCTTAATTGCTACATATCAGGGACTTTTATACATACAAACATACTTTAAAGGTTATTACACACAGATATACACATGAACTCGCTCAACTTTTGTTGAGTTTTCAAACTACATGTATTTCAGGGAACTAGTGGATCTGGCGGGGTGTGCATGTGTCAAGCTGCGTTTGAATAAAAGGTGTTATCCAGGGTTGTTGAGTTTAGAGGGTGTATTCCTTTCCTGGACGGGATACATAATTCTAAACTCAGGTTTTATTTAAGTACTTTTGTTGAGACTTGTGAACTCGTTTAAACACGTCATGGTTTGTAATTTAATTCGGTATTGATGTTTTCAAACAATGGTATTGTGGTAGTTTCTAAACTTTATTAATGGATAAACATCTCATGTTTTTATCATATAGCATTGTTATGATTGTTGCTATGGTATTAAGAAGTCACACCAAATAACCACGCTTCCGCAAAAGCCAGGGTGTGACAATAATGTCGCCAGATCTTTAAGGCGAATACCACCGCGCTAGCTTCAAGTCGTGCGTGGTATAATTCCTTTCATGTACCTTCAACTGTCTTGAAGCGTAAGCGATGACTTTTTGACGTTGCATGAGCACGCAACCCAAACCTTGACGCGAAGCGTCGTAGTATACCACGAAGTCTTCTGCGCCTTCGGGTAAGGATAGTATTGGTGCATCGCATAGCTTATTTTTGTGCAGTTGGAAGGCTTCTTCCTGCTTGTCACCCCAGTCGTACTTCTTGTCTTTCTGCGTGAGGGTAGTCAGCGGTTGAGCTATCTTGGAGAAATTCTCAATAAATCATCGGTAATAGCCTGCTAAGCCCAAAAATTGTCGAACTTCAGTTGGGGTTTTGGGGGCTTCCCCATTCTTTATTGCTTCAATCTTGGATGGATCTACATGAATGCCCCTCTCATTCACAACGTGACCAAGAAACTATACTTCACGAATCCAGAATTCGCACTTTGAAAACTTTGCATAAAGTTTCTCTTTCTTTAGTAGTTCCAAAATGGTTCTGAGGTGTTGCTTGTGCTCTTCTCTCGTTCATGAGTAAATCAGGATATCATCGATAAATACAATCATGAATTTATCGAGATATGGTTTGCATACGCGGTTCATCAGATCCATAAATACCGCTGGCGCGTTCGTCAATCCGAATGGCATCACAAGGAACTCGTAATGCCCATAACGCGTTTGGAATGCAGTCTTTGGTACGCTTTCCTCTTGAATCCTTAACTGATGGTATCCAGATCGAAGG
The DNA here is from genome assembly GCA_030545235.1 of Helianthus tuberosus. Lineage (NCBI taxonomy): Eukaryota > Viridiplantae > Streptophyta > Magnoliopsida > Asterales > Asteraceae > Helianthus > Helianthus tuberosus. The sequence goes on from CM060416.1 coordinate 91,707,801, forward strand.
TCGATCTTGAAATAGTAGCTCGATCCTTGCAATTGATCAAATAAGTCATCAATCCTCCGTAGTGGGTACCGATTCTTGATTGTGAGCTTGTTCAGTTCTCTATAATCGATACACATCCGCAGTGTTCCATCCTTCTTCTTTACGAACAATACTGGAGCTCCCCAAGGCGAGAAGCTTGGCCTTATGAATCCTTTATCCAACAACTCCTGGAGTTGTGTAGATAATTCTTGCATCTCGGATGGTGCAAGCCGATAGGGTGCCTTGGCTATAGGGGCGGCTCCTGGAACCAAGTCTGTATGGAATTCGACTTGTTGTTGCAGAGGTAGTCCTGGCAGATCTTCGGGAAAAACATCTGGGAATTCCTTCACCACAGGAATGTCTTCGAGTTTCGGCTCCTCAGCCTTCTTATCTACAACGTGCGCTAGGAAAGCAACACATCCTTTCCTTAAGCACTTCTGTGCCTTCATACAACTGATGATTCGCATAGGCGCGTCTCGTTTTTCTCCATGCACGATGAGAGTTTCATCATTCGCCAGAGGGATGCGAATGATTTTCTCGTAACAAACAACTTCAGCTTTGTTCTTGGATAACCAGTCCATTCTGACCACTACATCGAGGCTACCCAATTGAATAGGTAAGAGGTCGATGCTAAATCTTCACTCACCATGTTCTAATGAGCAACCCCTAACAACTTTGCTCGATTCAACAAGATTACCATTGGCTAGTTCTATGGAGTAAGGAATATCTAATCTACTAGATTCTATTCCAAGCATACGTTTAAATTCCACAGACATGAAGCTAAAATCGGCACCAGTGTCAAATAGTATGGATGCAAAGTGATTGTTAACGAGAAACGTACCGGTGACCACATTAGGGTCCTCGCGTGTGTTCTTTGCTCCAATCACAAATGCTCGAGCCTGAGTATTATTCCCCCTTGGGCAGTCTTTTATGAAATAATCCTTGCTTCCACAACCAAAGCATCCTTGGTTCTGCCCAGCTCCATTACCATTCCGGTTACCATTGCCATTTCCATTTCCACCATTGTTTCAATTACCGGCACCGTTGCGGTTTCCATTCCCGTTCCTATTTCCTTTTCCCCAAGAATCCTCAGTATGGTGACCCAGTTTTCCACACTTGTCGCATTTTGGAATGCGACAAACTCCTTCATGATGACGCTTGCACTGGTTGCAGGTGGGCAGAGTGCCCAAGTATCTTCTGGCAGGTGCGTCATTCATGGTTGCAAGAGTTTTCGCCTCCAGGGGCGGGTTGGGGTCACGCTTCTTGTTGTTGGAACCCTTGTTGTTACGTGTCGCTTGATTCAGGTTCGCATGCTTCCTTTTCTTGTCACCGGATGACTCAGTATGCGTCTTGGTCTTTTCTGTTAGGTTCAACGATAACTTCTTCATACGCACAACATCTTCAGTAAGGCTGACAATCAGAGTTACAGCCTCAGTGATCGTTTGAGGTTTGGCCGAAGTTACCATGTTGCGAAATTCTGAGGCCAATCTCCAAATGTAGCGTTCAACACGCTTGAATTCGGGAGTCACCATGTAGGGGATCACTCTTGACAAATCGTGGAACCTTCGAGTGTAACTAGTAATGTCAGCACCTTCCATGCCAACCTTTGGAGTTCAGCACGAGAGCAATAATTTTCTCTCATACGTTCCTTTAGCGCATCCCACGTCATGCCGTACGCAACATCATCACCCAGAGTCTGGACTTGCAAATTCCACCAAGTCAAAGCTTCATCAACAAACAACCCCGTAGCAAAAGTGACTTGCTGATCTGCGGTACACTTGCTCATATGGATAATGGCTTCAGTCTTCTCCGTCCAGCGTACAAATTCCACTGCACCTCCAGTTCCGTCATAGTTCAGTGGTTTGCAGTCGAGAAACTGCTTAAAAGTGCAGCCCTGAGCTGCGTTTCCTCCAGATGAATCTCCATTCCCATTACGTCTAGCATTGCTTGGTCCTCCACTTTGTTCGGTGCAGTTCGCCTCGTATTGAGCGATAGCTGCGGAGATCCTTTCTTCCAGTAGGGCATTCAGTTCTTCAGCAGTCCTTGGTAGAAGAGGAGGAGGGGGTTGATCAGAATCCCGATTGTTCACAATTCTCCTAGGTGCCATGTTCTGTCGGAACATAACACAACAGTTGTTTGATATCATCATACGAGACAGTAGTAGTATATATATACACAGGCATATACCACATAAGTGACATCAAACAATCCGCCAATTGTATAAATCAATTCATACAGCAACAAGCTTGCATAAATAGATAAATATTGGTGTGTCATAAGATATTCACCGAGTCTTTACACATATCAGGGCAACTTGTTACATCATTGTTTGCGAAGTAAACAAAGTGCATAAGGGTTACACCTCCCCAAAGTACAAGTTTAATATATATAAAGGACAAAATATCTTACTTCACATTGGTGGTTCCTGTCTTTATACCCTAAATTATTACTCCAACAGAGTATTTAATAGGCTGGGGGAAAGGTGTTCACGTTTGACCTTCTCTTGTATTTGAAGGAATCTCTTATGATACGTGACTAGACTTGTTGTGGTTTCTGTGCACTGAATTCCATAATTATGTATGCATCCATAATTACGTAAGTCCTTGCACAGTCCGCACAGTTCGTTTCATCCTCGTATCACTTCCTTCGGATAGGCCACCGTTTTTAGGTAAAGTCACGAGTACCTGAGATATTCTATTTCTAGCATATGTATATATCAATTATCACACATAGTTGCAAGTAATTTCTAGTCAAAGACAAGTGCTACTCCAGTGCACCCTAAGTCTCGTAGTGTCTTCTCTTGACTCTTTTGAAAACAGTTTCAGGTAGTGGATGTCGCGGAAAGTTTTATGCAATGAAAACTCTTTGAAAAATTGTTTTCGTGAAAGGATCCTAAAGATTGTAGTCTAGACTCGAGAAGGAATCCTGGTTCACTACAATCGCAACTCTGATACCAATCTGTCACACCCCTTTCTAAGGCGGAAGCATGAGGTGTGATCATGAAAGGTTCTCATTACATACGAATGGTAAACATACTACATGCTTGTAAAAATAACTTCAAATGCCAATAACATTACGTAACTGAAAACATAGGTTAAGTGTTTACATCACAAGACAGCATATTGTCTAAAAAGTTTACAACTTTATTCAAAGATAAACATAAACAACATCCATGAGCAAGAGTATGACCGCGCGCACATCCACTTTAGTTACCTGAAATACATGTGAGTTTTTGGAAAATCGTCAACATAATGTTGGTGTGAATTCATGCAGTTTTTGTATTGAACGTTTATATACTTTGTATGAAAACATGGTATGCAATTTGCATAAATCAAGTATTCCTGTATGTATCGAGATTGTTAATGGGTTGCAAGGCCATTAACACGTGACACGACATAGGAAGCATCCAAACCATAGGCATTTTTCTAGTTGTCGATTCATGACGGAGACACAAAAGCACTACTTGGTACAAGTTTTCGCCATGAGTGTGGCTGCTCGAAAACCCATTAGATCTAACATTTTGTTCTGCGGTCTTAGTATGTACAGGATTAATGGTGCTTCTGGTACCCTATTCGTGACACGATTTCAAGTATCATTCCTTAGTTCTTGTATCCATCATACCATAACACATGTATTTTCCCCAAATTTAAAAGTATGTAAAAGTTTAAAAGTGGGGACATAATCTCACTTTTCTGTAAACATTTAGTAACATGTACTTCACCCCCGAAGTTATAAAACTGAAAACAGTTAAAAGAAAAGGGGGAGCATGAACTCACAACTTTGCGTTTCTTGCGCCGTAAACTTCACCGGGGTTGCTTATAAAGCGTCGTGACCTATACGTGTTTTATTAACGTTAGTCACTAGACTTGTATCGCACAAGTACAAGTCACCATCTTTTATGTATTTGTTCTTGTTGTTAAAAATAATTTATATTTTTAACTATGTATCTTACTTATATTATTTTCTCAAAATCAATATAAGTATCTTGTATTTTTCACCCGAGTTATGCATTTTCGTCCAAAACTTCATTTCATGTTCATAACTTGTCCAAGTTATTTAATCTATTAAGAAATATATTTTCATAAATATATTCTCTTGTATTTGTCTATGTATGTTGTATGTGTATTTTGTATCTTTACTCCTTAGGAGTATTTAGTGTATTTTCAAGTCTTAATACACTTATTACATATAATACATACTACATACACTTAGCACAAAATTTGGTGATCAATAAATATATATTTTCCTCAAAAATATACATACTTAATATCAATTTTTGTCTTGAAGAAATCATCATTTATTAACTTGAAGTTTACATAAAAATTAGGGAAACCTTGGTAAATATTTTTTGGGAATAAGTTTCACCAAAACTTATATTTTTCTAAGTGTCAAAATTTTATAGAAATTTTGACATAGTTTCTGTGACAACCCTCATAATTCCATGTATTCCGTACAATTTATTAATAATAATTAAAGTGTTTGACGACTATGTGGAATTACGTAACTGCTAACTGATATCTATGTTATGCTTACACGTATTTCTTAATATACTAATAGTGTACAGAAAGGTCACTAAATAGTCCGTTGTATTTTCCTAAGTGTTAGAAAGTAAAAACGTTACAAAATATATAAATAGGACGACTTACGAATTAATTTAGCACTTTAACGGACTAGTATCTAACCGGACAACCGGACTTTACCCGGAACATAAAAATATTGTCATTAACACTGTTTCTTTTTTTCTGAGCTAGTTAGGGTCCCCGAGTACCCTAACACCCGTTACAAAACACCACACACCAACAACTAAATTAACCTCCTAAACTAACTAACTAAACCTTAACTTATTAGTTAGAAATCAACCATTTACCCCACCCCCATGACCAAATTCGGTCCCCTTGTGGGACACACACCACCTATTTCTTGAATATTATATTTAAGTGTCTAAAATCTTGGTGACACTATATCTAGTGGGTAAAGAATGTAAATGGTTTATAAAAGGGACCAAGGATCACCTTCCTTCTCATAAACCAACACATCAAGAACTTCACATCTCTCTCTCCCTCTTGGCATAGCTTCGGCCGAACACAACCATCCTCACCACACCACCTTTCAAACCTTGTTCAAGCTAATTACACACACACAAAGGTGCTAGAGTTCACTCAAGGAGACCCGGTGCTTACGGATTGCCAAGGACCTCACTACATTGCTATTAACCACTCGCCTTTCGTCTAGTTTCTTCCCTAGCCTCGAGCTAGTAGTAAGTGACTCTAAACGCCTTCTTGATCTTGTCTAGAGTGGATAATAAGAGATTTTTCCGGTTAAAAATTATGAACATATAAAATCAAAACTAAAAAGTCTTGCTAGAGTGATGAACTTGTTGGTTAAAGAGTAAATAATGATGAAACATGGTAGTACAAGATGAATCTGAAATATATGAGTATTAGTCTACTATAAATAACTTATAACCTGTTGTAAATCATTATTAAAATGAATGGTAATCATATGTGTGCGTTTTAGTAGCCTTTAGACTGAAAACAGCTTGCTGATGTGTATTTTCAGCCGCCTTTAACAGGCTGTAAACAGGTCATAAACTTAACAAAAAACTGATATTTTGAATCTAAAATATGTTATTATGAAATACGGTTCTAATGGCACCGGAATCGTAATTTTTGGACTCCGTTTACTATTTTTAAAGTGTTAATTTGTAACAGCAACTTAAGCTGAATTTTGACAGCAATAAATGCGTGTCATACTTTCAGTCATAACCTGAGTTTTGTGATGAATCAGACCATGAAATTTGTACAGTAGATGACAACCAATGTATTTGTAATTACGCCACTGGAATTTCGTAAATCGGACGCTCAATGAATTTTAAATAAATTTTCTCGTGGACTGTGGTCAGAAAAATATAAATCTGAGTTCAGTCCGGAAAATGAATTTTTATAAAATATTGGTAATGAACCGGACCCCGATATTTTTACACAATAAAATATGGAACGTTTAAGACATTCTGTAAAAATTTGGGAATTTTTGGAATAATTTAACCATTTTATTAAAATGTCCGAAAACAGCCGGTTTTGAATATAAATGCTGAAATGACATAAGTTGTGACTCACGTGTCTAAATGTCGAGTATGCTATCTGTGAATGATCTAACATGTTATATATGTTATGTGCATTATCGTATGTTTGATTTTGAGTGGGGAATGGATGGGAAGTATATATACGGGCATAAACAGTTAAAGTAATGCATACTATGTGATAGATACGTGTAGGAACTTTGTGCTCTATTTGTAAGCCACTAAATGACTAACTGTAAATCATACTAGGACGTAATTGACCGAACTTGACTGTTAGCTATATTTGAGAATCTAACCGAGCAAACCGAGGTGAGTTCACACTTTTCTACAAAGCATGGTAAATTCCCGGTGGGAATGGGAATGGGTACAGGAATAGGGATTCCTCGTCCTTTGAGACGTGTTCAGGATTGTAAATTCCTCGTCCTGTTGGGACGTGTTAGACTTACTGGACTAGAACTCTATCAGCGAAGTCCCTTCCTTTTTGTATCGACTTAATCGCCGAGGCTATGGCGAGCGGGTCATTAGTTAATAGCGCTATTAGGTTTAACAAACCTCACATCGTGCCAGTCGGACGGGCGTGTACTAATGGACTATGGCACGTCGGTGGTGATAGAACACCGACGCTAGGTCACAATTGATTTCTTGTGTTAGTAGTCGATATGATAAACGAGTCTGGTAGTTTAAAATACTGGGGCAGCTCCCCACGGCCAAAGTGCCGGGCTGGATAGCCAGGGAAGGTGGACATGGGATGGTTAACAAATAAACGTTTTCGAACTATGGGGTAACACCCACGGCTGGATAGCCGAATGAGATTAAACTATGTTTTTGGAAACAACTCTAAAATGGACAACCAACCGTGAACTCACTCAACTTTGTTGTTGACTCATTATTACATGCTTTGCAGGTCATTAGATGCTATGGAGCTTGCATATGGAGGTGGTCGTTGTGGGATGCGAACTGATGTGTCCTGTACTTAATAAATAAACTTTATGAACTTATTAGACCTACGTTTTGGACTTTAAACTTATGAACTATGGACTTATGTTGTCACACCCCCAAAATCCAATTGCGGAGTACTACCGCTTGGAGGCGTGACTGACCAGCATCCAGCCACCAATTATAATGAGCATTGATTAATCGTAAAAGTATTCACCAACCACAGTAGTTTGTAAACACCATATTTTTAAAGTTCTAAAAGTTTAAGTTCAAAAGGTAGTTTAAACACACAGCGGAAGCATAAACCAAACAGTTTCAAAACAAGGTTCATTGTTCAAGATTATTTGAAACCCAACACACGGGTTAAGACGACCACTACATATCCCCAAGCTGCAAGCTCCTGATTCACTGGTTACCTGCAAAGCATGCAGTAGGGTGTCAACAGAAATGTTGGCGAGTTCACTAGATGTCCAGTTTTAGCTTTTCAAAAGAAAATGTAGGTTGTTTAGGTAAAGCATTTATAATCACGTCATGGGGAGCTACCCCATATGAAAGCTACTAAACTTGAATTACCGAAACTGTTGACGAGAAGATTTGGTGCCCCAGGTCAATGTCTATCGTCATTGACCGAGATGCAAGGTCTATAGTTCACGCCCGATCTCCCCCGGTCACGGTGTGAGGTTGTCAAACCTAATAGCGCTATCAACTAATAACCCGTTCGCCCCCGGCGATTAATCGGTACTATAAGCAGGGACTTAATGTGATAGAGATTCGTTTAGTGTTGCTAGTTGTGATTTATAAATAATACCCAAACGTATCTCCCCCGGATGTAGTAGTGCAAGAGTACCGTTTGCATATTCCCCCAGAAATTATTAGTTTGAAAACATTATTTAGTTTGTTCGTGTCCCTCCCTGGGACGCATGCTTTTAGTGTGTGACTCACCTTGGGTTGCTCGGCAGGTTAGCTTACTTGGTCAAGCTTGCTGGTCACCACGTCCTAACATGGTTACCGGTATAGGTCAGGTTTGGGGGTACAAGTAATCACGTATATCTACACATAGCTAACACATTGAATGCACAACATATGATTAACAGTAGATCAGCACATGGCATATTTGCATAGATACAAGCCCAAAACATATTTGTCACATAGTTCAGTTAAACAAAAGCCCAAACAGAATACCCTAAGGCCCAATAACTAAGGTAGTCATGCCCAGTCGAGACCATGCGGTTTTGACTCGAGAACATACGGTCTCGAGTCGCAACCAAGGGATTTTGAATTGTGAATGGCTGGTCTCGAGTGGTGTATACGGTCTCGGGTTGTTATGGTTGGTTTCGAGTCGCAACCAGGCTAGTCTCGAGTCTTCACGGTTTGGTTTCGAGTCGCAATCACGTAGTCTCGAGTCGAGACAGGAGGTCTCGACTCGCACACCTGATGAACCAGACCTTCTAGAACCTGCCCGATGTACTATCCAATGGAATTGAGATTTCATGCAAATTGTGTACTACCCCCAATAAACATGTTTTCTTGTCTATGCCCCAATCCAAACGGATCAAACACACCATATTCAAATGTTCATCTCACATTCAACATTGTTCATCATGTGTTCATATCACATTTGGCACATATTCATAAGGTTCTTCATGAGATCACTCAAGCATGGAATATAAAGATTAAGTAAATCTTGCATCATTTTATTGAACACACATTTGTCCCAAAACATCTAGCATAAATCGAATAACAAGATCATACCACATAAATCGGATAACATAAATCGGATTAACAAAATTATCTAACAAAACATCTAACATGGATCGGATAGCCTAATCATTTTCCCTACAAAAACACCTTAACAAGACATTATCATACCATAGCTCACACACATTATTCATCATATTACCAAGTCACTAATCATACAAGAATTCATTCAACAAGACCTCTAAACTAATCATGCATCTTAATCATTAAGCACACATAATTTTCTTAGCATACATTGAAACACTAACCGGTTCTAAAGTGTGGAGGTGTGTAGGGATTCACCGAGGTCTGAGAGCCCTTCCTTAGCCGATGGTGAATCTGAGAAGAAAAGAGGAGGGTGTTGGTGGAGCTTTTAGGGCTTTTAGTGATTGAAGGAATGTAGGAGAGTGTGGGTGAGTGTGGGAGAAAGTTTGGTGCAAATGGGGGTTAATGAGGCTTTATACTCTTTCCAAGTTAGTGCACCCTAATGGGTCCGAGTGGGCTTAGGGAGGTGCACGGCCCAACCGGCCCAGTCGCTCACTTGAGACCGAATGGGCTTCGAGTCGGATTCATGGTTTCGGTTCACATATACATATATTACATACACATAGTTTAATACAAGCGTCACCTAATACTTCAAGAAAATTCGCAAATCTTCATTTAATAACATATATATATATATATATATATATATATATATATATACGCACTAAATAATTTACAAGGTGTTTGTTCGGAAAAACCTAGAGTGTCACATTATCCCCAAGTTTTAAGAACTTTCGTCCCGAAAGTTAAGGCAGCCACTGACAAGCTAGCGTAAATGAGAATGTTTCAGCGGGAAGTCACATCATCCCCTCGTTAGTTTGGAATTTCGTCCCGAAATTCAGTTGTAGCTTCGGTGCTGGGAGTTTCATTAGGGAACAACTGGGGATACTTGCGCTTCATCTGGTCTTACCGCTCCCAGGTGAACTCTGGGCCACGGCGCGAGTTCCAACGAACTCGTACGAGAGGTATCTGGCTACGTTTAAGGGTTTTGATTTCCCGATCCGTGATCTCAATCGGTTCCTCAGTAAAGTGTAGCTGTTCGTCAATAGTAAGTTCCTTGAAAGGAATGATGAGTGTTTCATCTGACAGACACTTCTTCAGGTTAGACACGTGGAAGACGTTGTGCACAGCACTCAGTTCTTCAGGCAGATTCAATCTGTAAGCGGCCTTACCGATCTTTTCGGTAATTTCAAAGGGTCCGACATATCGCGGGTTAAGCTTGCCCCGTTTTCCAAACGAACCACACCCTTCCAGGGTGAGACTTTGAGTAGAGCCCGTTCACCAACCTGGAACTCTAGTGGTTTCCTATCCTTATCCGCGTATCTTTTCTGACGGTCACGAGTTGCCGCCATGCGTTGCCTAATCTGGGCAATCTTTTCTGTAGTGTCAACTACATGTTCCGGGCCTGTGATCTGGCTGTCACCAACCTCCGCCCAGCAGAGAGGCGATCGGCATTTACGACCGTACAATGCCTCAAAGGGGTGCCGCCTGAATGCTGGTGTGGTAGCTGTTGTTGTAGGAGAATTCCACTAACGGTAGGTGCTTCTCCCAATTCTTGCCAAAATCGATCACACATGCCCTAAGCATGTCTTCGAGGGTTTGGATGGTGCGTTCCGATTGCTCATCCGTTTGCGGATGATAAGCGGTGCTCATGTCTAAACGCGAGCCAAAAGATTTGTGCATAGCTTGCCACAATTCAGAAGTAAAACGTGCGTCTCGATCGGAAATAATAGAGGTTGGCACTCCGTGCTTCGAAACCACTTCCTTTAAGTATACCTCTGCTAAGGTGGAGAACTTGTCCGTCTCTTTAATAGCCAAAAAGTGGGCAGATTTAGTTAGTCGATCTACTATCACCCAAATGGTGTCATTTCCGTGTTGAGACCTAGGCAAGCCGGTAACGAAGTCCATGGAAATTTGTTCCCATTTCCATTGTGGGATCTCTGGTTGTTGGAGTAGGCCGGATGGTTTCTGATACTCCGCCTTGACTCTTGCACAAGTTAAACATTTTCTGACATAGGTTGCTATGTGGGCTTTCATGCCAGGCCACCAATAGGTAGTCCTCAAGTCGTGGTACATCTTATCTGAACCCGGATGTACTGAGTAACGGGACTTATGGGCTTCATCCATCACAAGGTCACGTAAATTTCCATAAAGCGGAACCCATATGCGCCCGGCTACATAGTAAGCACCGTCTTCTTTTTGTTCCAATCATTGTCTCGATCCTCGTAGGGACTCAGCCCTGATGTTCTCGGCTTTCAATGCTTCAACCTGAGCATTTCGAATCTGGTTAGGGAGGTTCGAGTGGATAGTGAGCTGTAAGGCACGAACACGCTTGGGTTTGGTCTCCTTTCTGCTGAGGGCATCGGCTACCACATTAGCCTTGCCTGGGTGATATTTAATTGCACACTCGTAGTCATTTAGGAGTTCGACCCATCGGCGTTGCCGCATATTCAACTCCTTTTGTTCCATTATGTGCTGGAGACTCTTGTGATCAGTGTAAATCGTGCACTTGGTGCCGTACAAGTAGTGTCTCCAAAACTTGAGCGCGAAGACCACAGCTCCAAATTCTAAGTCATGCGTCGTGTAGTTCCGTTCGTGGATCTTGAGTTGTCGCGAAGCGTAAGCAATAACCTTCTCGCGTTGCATCAACACGCAACCAAGCCCTTGAATAGAAGCATCGCAGTAAACAACAAAGTCGTCGGTACCTTCAGGTAAGGAAAGAATAGGAGCACTACAAAGATTTCTCTTTAGTTCCTGGAAGGCAGATTCCTGAGCATCACTCCATTTGTAAGCAACACCCTTCTGAGTGAGGGTCGTAAGTGGTTGAGCGATCTTAGAAAATCCCTTGATGAATCTTCGATAGTATCCTGCCAATCCCATGAATTGGCGGACTTCGGTCGGAGTCTTAGGTACAGGCCAATTCTTAATGGATTCGACCTTAGCGGGGTCGACATGAATCCCTTCCTGATTGAAGATGTGCCCAAGGAAATGGACTTCTCTAAGCCAGAAATCACATTTCGAGAATTTGGCGTACAGTTGCTCATTGCGAAGGAGTTCGAGAATAAGACGCAGGTGTTGTTCATGCTCCTCTTGGCTCTTCGAGTAGATTAAGATGTCGTCAATAAACACAATTACGAACTTGTCGAGGTAGGGTTTGCATACTCGGTTCATGAGATCCATGAAGATCGCCGGTGCGTTGGTCATTCCGAAAGGCATAACAAGGAATTCGTAGTGACCATAGCGGGTTCTGAAAGCAGTCTTAGAGATGTCCTCATCGCGGACTCTCAGCTGGTGATAACCCGATCGCAGATCGAACTTGGAATAATAGCTCGATCCTTGCAGCTGGTCGAACAGGTCGTCGATACGGGGAAGTGGATAACGATTCTTGATGGTAACCTTGTTCAGTTCGCGGTAATCAATGCACATTCGGAATGTGCCATCTTTCTTTTTGACGAAGAGCACTGGGGCTCCCCAGGGTGATGAGCTAGGACGGATAAAACCTTTGTCCAAAAGTTCTTGTAGCTGAGTAGAGAGTTCCTTGAGTTCCGCGGGAGCTAGACGATAAGGTGCACGAGCTATAGGTGCTGCTCCGGGAGCTAGCTCGATTTGGAATTCGACCTGACGGTGAGGAGGGAGTCCAGGTAGTTCTTCCGGGAATACCTCAGGATAGTCGCGTACGACTGGAAAATCCTCGATCCTGTTTTCCATTTTCTGTGTGTCGGCAACGAGTGCTAAGATAGCGGTGTGCCCCTTTCGTAGACACTTCTGGGCCTTTAAGAATGAAATGATGCCTGTGACTTCTCCGCTCTTGTCGCCTTGAACTATAAGAGGTTTGCCAGGGGGACGGGGAATGCGAATAGCTTTCTCTTGGCAGAGGATTTCAGCTCGATGTTTGGATAACCAATCCATACCAACAATGACGTCGAAGCTTCCAAGAATGATGGGGAAGAGATCGATACGGAATGTCTGACCAGACAACTCTAATTTGCAGTTACGAATTACGTGTGAGGCCTCGAGCTTTCTACCATTAGCTATTTCGACGATGTGCTTAGAGCTTAACGGTGTAAGGGTGGACTTAAGTTTCTTACTAATACGTAGGGATACATAACTAGCATCTGCTCCGGAATCAAATAGTATGGAAACATAACGATCATTAAGGAGGAACTTACCCGCTACAACGTTGGGGTCATTCCTTGCTTCTCCAGCTCCGATCACAAACGCCCTTCCTCTTGCACCATTGTTGGCATTGTTGTTGTTATTTCCCGCACCCTGATTGGGGTTGTTCTGGTTTAACTGAGGACAATTCTTCTTAATGTGCCCCTCAGCTCCGCACTGGAAACAACCCTTGATGTTCCCATGATGCTGCTGCTGCTGTGGTTGATTTTGCCTTGCGGGATGAGGGCTCCTACAATCCTTGGCCTCATGTCCCATCTTGTTGCACCGCTGGCACTTTTTCTTCGCACAGGGCCCATTGTGATGTCGATTGCACTTGTTACATTTGGGGAGATGGCCCTGATAGCCACCCTGCTGCTGAGGGCCCTTGTTATTTTCAGTTTTCCTTTGCTGAGCCGGGGCCTGAGTAGAGTTAGCATCCTTACCCTGGTTTCCATCCCACTTTCGTTTGTTGTCATTAGAAGTTCCAGTAGTAGCACCGATCCTCTGGGGCAACTTGCCCTCTTCCACAGCCTGATTGGTGAGTTTGTGAGCAAGACGAACCACGGGCTGTATGGTGTTGAGGTTGGCTGAGGTCACATGGCTCCGAATTTCTGGGACCAAACCTTTGATGTACAATTCGATCCTTCGATACATAGGTCGGGACATGTTTGGGCAAAGTGCAGCATAGTCGTTGGACTGCTTGGTGTAGGTCTCAATCTCTGACCCAACCATCTTGAGCGCATAGTACTCGTTCTCGAGTTTGTGGATGTCATCCCTGTGATAGTATTCCTCTTTGATCATGTCTTTGAAATCTTCCCATGCAGTAGCATTAGCAGTTTCCAGACCAAGCATCTGAATCTGCGCTTTCCACCATGAAAGCGCGTTTCCTTCAAGCGTACCAGTCGCGAACTTAACCCAGTTAGCAGGGGGACACTCGCAGACAGCAAAGACAGCTTCGGCCTTTTCAATCCAGTGTAGAAGGCCTATGGCACCCTCAGTGCCGTTGAAAGGGAGAGGTTTGCCATCCATGAAAGTTTTGAAAGTACAGACACGTGGCTGTGCAGGCGCGGGCTGACCTGTTGTGAGAAATGGAGCGAATAGGTTTAGAGGTGAGATGACGATGTGGGGGTAGGGTCTAAACACCCTAAAGTAACGAGTTTACCTCCAGGGTGAGCTGCGAAGGCTGCAGCCACCGTGTTGAGCAAGTTAGTGAATTGAGCCTGAGTCATGTTAACGCTTCCTCTTCCGCGTCCACTCATTGTCTTCATAACCAGAAAACACAGTATGAGTGTGATGTCGTAACGTAGCTAGAGTGAGATAGGAGAGGGAGGTGTATCTATTTAATTAGGCACACTAGTGTGTATAGTAGAGCAGTCAATATAAGATAGACAAGCAAGTAAACACAAGTCCGAGCTATGAGGTCTAACATGTTGAGTCTTGCCCTTGGAGTGTAGTGTCGTCACGAGTCATGGGTTATAGTCTGGTTTTTCTCAAAAAGACTCTTCTTTTTATAACCAAGTTCACTATAACCAATGGCTCTGATACCAATCTGTCACACCCCCAAAATCCACTTGCGGAGTACTACCGCTTGGAGGCGTGACTGACCAGGATCCAGCCACCAATTATACTGAGCATTGATTAATCGTAAAAGTATTCACCAACCACAGTAGTTAGTAAACACCATATTTTTAAAGTTCTAAAAGTTTAAGTTCAAAAGGTAGTTTAAACACACAGCGGAAGCATAAACCAAACAGTTTCAAAACAAGGTTCATTGTTCAAGATTATTTGAAACCCAACACACGGGTTAAGACGACCACTACATATCCCCAAGCTGCAAGCTCCTGATTCACTGGTTACCTGCAAAGCATGCAGTAGGGTGTCAACAGAAATGTTGGCGAGTTCACTAGATGTCCAGTTTTAGCTTTTCAAAAGAAAATGTAGGTTGTTTAGGTAAAGCATTTATAATCACGTCATGGGGAGCTACCCCATATGAAAGCTACTAAACTTGAATTACCGAAACTGTTGACGAGAAGATTTGGTGCCCCAGGTCAATGTCTATCGTCATTGACCGAGATGCAAGGTCTATAGTTCACGCCCGATCTCCCCCGGTCACGGTGTGAGGTTGTCAAACCTAATAGCGCTATCAACTAATAACCCGTTCGCCCCCGGCGATTAATCGGTACTATAAGCAGGGACTTAATGTGATAGAGATTCGTTTAGTGTTGCTAGTTGTGATTTATAAATAATACCTAAACGTATCTCCCCCGAATGTAGTAGTGCAAGAGTACCGTTTGCATATTCCCCCGGTAATTATTAGTTTGAAAACATTATTTAGTTTGTTCGTGTCCCTCCCTGGGACGGATGCTTTTAGTGTGTGAACTCACCTTGGGTTGCTCGGCAGATTAGCTTACTTGGTCAAGCTTGGTGGTCACCACGTCCTAACATGGTTACCGGTATAGGTCAGGTTTGGGGGTACAAGTAATCACGTATATCTACACATAGCTAACACATTGAATGCACAACATATGATTAACAGTAGATCAGCACATGGCATATTTGCATAGATACAAGCCCAAAACATATTTGTCACATAGTTCAGTTAAACAGAAGCCCAAACAGAATACCCTAAGGCCCAATAACTAAGGTAGTCATGCCCAGTCGAGACCATGCGGTTTTGACTCGAGAACATACGGTCTCGAGTCGCAACCAAGGGATTTTGAATTGTGAATGGCTGGTCTCGAGTGGTGTATACGGTCTCGGGTTGTTATGGTTGGTTTCGAGTCGCAACCAGGCTAGTCTCGAGTCTTCACGGTTTGGTTTCGAGTCGCAATCACGTAGTCTCGAGTCGAGACAGGAGGTCTCGACTCGCACACCTGATGAACCAGACCTTCTAGAACCTGCCCGATGTACTATCTAATGGAATTGAGATTTCATGCAAATTGTGTACTACCCCCAATAAACATGTTTTCTTGTCTATGCCCCAATCCAAACGGATCAAACACACCATATTCAAATGTTCATCTCACATTCAACATTGTTCATCATGTGTTCATATCACATTTGGCACATATTCATAAGGTTCTTCATGAGATCACTCAAGCATGGAATATAAAGATTAAGTAAATCTTGCATCATTTTATTGAACACACATTTGTCCCAAAACATCTAGCATAAATCGAATAACAAGATCATACCACATAAATCGGATAACATAAATCGGATTAACAAAATTATCTAACAAAACATCTAACATGGATCGGATAGCCTAATCATTTTCCTTACAAAAACACCTTAACAAGACATTATCATACCATAGCTCACACACATTATTCATCATATTACCAAGTCACTAATCATACAAGAATTCATTCAACAAGACCTCTAAACTAATCATGCATCTTAATCATTAAGCACACATAATTTTCTTAGCATACATTGAAACACTAACCGGTTCTAAAGTGTGGAGGTGTGTAGGGATTCACCGAGGTCCGAGAGCCCTTCCTTAGCCGATGGTGAATCTGAGAAGAAAAGAGGAGGGTGTTGGTGGAGCTTTTAGGGCTTTTAGTGATTGAAGGAATGTAGGAGAGTGTGGGTGAGTATGGGAGAAAGTTTGGTGCAAATGGGGGTTAATGAGGCTTTATACTCTTTCCAAGTTAGTGCACCCTAATGGGTCCGAGTGGGCTTAGGGAGGTGCACGGCCCAACCGGCCCAGTCGCTCACTTGAGACCGAATGGGCTTCGAGTCGGATTCATGGTTTCGGTTCACATATACATATATTACATACACATAGTTTAATACAAGCGTCACCTAATACTTCAAGAAAATTCGCAAATCTTCATTTAATAACATATATATATATATACGCACTAAATAATTTACAAGGTGTTTGTTCGGAAAAACCTAGAGTGTCACATATGTTTTGAACTTATGTTTTATGCTTCCGCTGTTAACCTAAAATCGGTTTACTTCCTTTTGGTCACCAATCGTATTGTGTTTGGTTTTATTTACTTAATTATGACGTTCGATATGATTGGTGGCTCGATCCTGGTCACGTCACGCCTCCAAGCGGTGGTACTCCACATGGTGGATTTTGGGGGTGTGATAGATTGGTATCAGAGCCATTGGTTATAGTGAACTTGGTTTTTAAAAAGGGAAAGGTTTTTGATAAAAACCAGACTATAACCAGTACAGTGCTCAACGATCCACAACGACGCTACGCTCCCCGTGCAAGACTCGACACCATAAGTGGTATGATTTATGTTATATTGTCGGTTACATAGTTCTCACTGTGCATTAGATAATGTGGTAGTTGCTATTTGAACCTTGTGTGCTTACTCTCTAATGTCGTCCCACACTTACGCACTTTCTCGACACTTTCCACACTTACGTTGCTTCGTTATGAAGATCATGAGCGGACGCGAAGGACGTATCTACCTCACTCAAGCCCAGTTGATGGCTTTGATCAACGAATGAGTTGCTGAGGCACTCGCAGCTGTTCCTGCAGGAGGTCAACATGCTCAACCTCCTGTGTGTACGTTCAAGACATTCATGGACTGCCGACCTACCACTTTCAGTGGCACCGAAGGAGCAGTGGGCCTTCTTCACTGGTTTGAAAAGCTTGAGTCAGTTTTCGAGATGTGCGAATGCCCCGAAGACCGTAGGGTGAAATATGCTACCGGAACACTTGAAGGGGTAGCGCTCACATGGTGGAACGCTCAGGTTCAGTTGCTGGGGTTGGTTGCTGCTAATGCCACCCCATGGAACGGTTTCAAGGAACTGATCAAAGAGGAATACTGTAGTCGGGATGACATCCACAAACTGGAGGTGGAATTTTTCAATCTGAAGATGACGGGGTCTGAGATTGAGGCATATACCAACAGGTCGAATGAACTGGCTATCCTGTGCCCTACTATGGTGGACCCTCCCATCAAACGTATTGAGCTTTACCTCAAGGGCCTTGTACCAGAGATTCAAAGTCACGTAACTTCAGCCAACCTGGGTACCATTCAGCAAATTATCAAGTTGGCTCATCGTCTCATCGACCAAGCGGTGGAGCAAAACAGGCTACCCAAACGTATCAGTGCCACAGCTACTTCTGATGCACCTACCGACAACAAGCGAAAATGGGATGGGAATTCAGGCAAAGGTTCTACTTCAGCTCAGTTCCAGCAGCGAAAGACAGATGAGTACAGGAGCCCCAGTCAGCAGTCTTCTAGGAATCAAGGTCAGGGTGGATACAAGGGAAATCACCCCAAATGTAATCGCTGTAACTTGCACCACAGTGGGCTATGTGGTAAAGGCAACTGTCATCGATGCAACAAGCCTGGTCACATGGCAAGGGATTACAGGAGTCAGCATCCGGCGAATCAGAACCGGTAGCAACAGCAAGCCCCACCCAATCAACGCCAGCAGCAGGGCAACAAAGGATGCTTCCAGTGTGGCGCTGAAGGCCACTTTAAGAGAAACTGTCCTCAGCTAAACCAGAATCAGAACAACAACAACCAAGGAAATGGGAACCACAATGGGAACAACAATGGAGGCAACAATGGAGGCGGCAAAGGGGGAAACCACAATGGTAATGGGGCAAGAGGTCGTGCTTTCGTGATTGGTCAGGGTGATGCAAGGAACGATCCCAACGTTGTGATGGGTAAGTTTCTTCTGGACGACTTCTTTGTTACTGTTTTATTCGATTCAGGTGCCGATACTAGTTATGTGTCCGTAAAAGTTAGCCAAATGCTTAAGCGCACTCCAACACTCCTGAACACCAAACACACGGTAGAACTAGCTAACGGTAAAAGTCTTGAAGCCACACACATAGTTAAAGGTTGTAACCTCGTCTTAGCTGGTCAGACTTTCTCTATCGATCTTATTCCTATCACACTGGGTAGTTTCGACGTTGTTATTGGGATGGATTGGCTATCTCATCATCAAGCGGAGATTGTTTACAAGGAGAAAATCGTCTGCATTCCTCGTTCTAGTGAAGAACCTCTCATGATTCGTGGCGACAAGAGTGGTGCTGTCGAAGGCATCATCTCTTTCCTTAAGGCCCAGAAGTGTTTGCGAAAGGGCCACACTGCCATTTTAGCACTCGTTACTGACACATCAACGGAAGAGAAGAGAATTGAAGACATTCCTATTGTGCGTGATTTTCCCGAGGTATTTCCTGAGGAATTACCTGGTCTTCCACCTCATCGCCAAGTTGAGTTTCAAATCGAGCTAGCTCCTTGAGCACCGCTAGTAGCTCGAGCACCATATCGTCTAGCTCCATCAGAACTTGAAGAACTGTCCATGCAACTACAAGAACTCTTGGAAAAGGGTTTTATACGTCCTAGCTCTTCGCCCTGGGGAGCTCCAGTCTTATTCGTAAAGAATAAAGATGGTACTTTCAGAATGTGTATTGACTATCGCGAGCTCAACAAGGTGACTGTGAAGAATCGTTATCCTCTCCCACGCATTGGCAACTTGTTCGACCAGTTGCAAGGGTCGAGCTATTACTCTAAGATTGATTTGAGATCGGGATACCATCAGCTGAGAGTCCGAGATGAGGACGTCTCCAAAACAGCGTTCAGAACTCGTTACGGCCATTACGAGTTTCTGGTTATGCCATTCGGGCTGACGAATGCACCAGCGGTCTTCATGGATCTCATGAACCGAGTGTGCAAGCCTTACCTGGATAAGTTCGTTATTGTGTTCATCGACGATATCCTGATCTATTCCAAGAGTCAGGAGGAACACGAGCAGCATCTACGACTTATGCTGGAACTTCTTCGAAAAGAGCAGTTGTATGCAAAGTTTTCGAAATGTGACTTCTGGCTTCGCGAAGTCCACTTTCTAGGCCATGTGGTAAACAAGGACGAAATTCATGTGGATCCATCTAAGGTTGAATCGATCAAGAACTGGCCTGCACCCCGCACACCAACAGAAATCCGCCAATTCTTGGGTTTGGCCGGATATTACAGAAGGTTTATAAAGGATTTCTCCAAGATTGCGCAACCTCTCACTTCACTGACTCAGAAGGGTGTCACCTATCATTGGGGTGATGCACAGGAGTCCGCTTTTCAACACCTAAAGGATAGACTTTGTAGCGCGCCTATCCTCTCATTGCCTGAAGGCACAGATGATTTTGTGGTTTACTGCGACGCTTCCATCCAAGGACTTGGTTGCGTATTGATGCAACGTGATAAGGTCATTGCCTACGCATCACGCCAACTCAAAGTTCACGAAAGGAATTACACTACTCACGATCTGGACCTGGGAGCAGTTGTTTTCGCACTTAAGATATGGAGACATTACCTGTACGGTACCAAGTGCACCATTTACACCGATCACAGGAGTCTCGAGCATATCTTCAGGCAAAAGGAGTTAAACATGCGTCAACGCCGATGGGTTGAGCTTCTGAACGATTATGAATGCGCTATCAAATATCATCCGGGCAAGGCCAATGTTGTGGCTGACGCCCTCAGTCGAAAGGATACTATACCTAAGCGTGTACGTGCATTACAGCTTACTATCCAATCTAACCTCCCCTCTCAGATTCGTGATGCTCAGGTCGAAGCATTGAAAGCAGAGAACATCAGGGCTGAATCCCTACGAGGATCGAGGCAGCGGCTAGAACAAAAGGAAGACGGCGCTTACTATGTAACAGGGCGCATCTGGGTTCCACTTTATGGAAACTTACGCGAGCTTGTGATGGACGAAGCGCACAAGTCTCGTTATTCGGTACATCCTGGTTCGGATAAAGTGTACCACGACCTCAAGACTATGTATTGGTGGCCTGGCATGAAAGCCCACATAGCAACCTACGTCAGCAAGTGCTTGACTTATGCGAGAGTCAAGTCTGAATATCAGAAACCATCAGGCCTACTTCAACAACCGGAGATCCCAAAATGGAAATGGGAGCAAATTTCCATGGATTTTGTTACCGGCCTGCCCAGATCTCAACGTGGAAACGATACCATTTGGGTGATCGTCGATCGACTGACCAAGTCTGCACATTTTCTGGCTATCAAGGAAACGGATAAGTTTTCTACTCTTGCAGACATTTACCTAAAGGAAGTGGTATCAAGGCACGGAGTGCCAACCTCTATTATATCTGATCGTGACGCGCGTTTTACTTCAGAACTGTGGCAAGCAATGCACAAGTCCTTTGGCTCACGTTTAGATATGAGCACCGCTTATCACCCACAGACGGATGGGCAATCTGAACGCACCATCCAAACCCTTGAAGAC
Organism: Helianthus tuberosus; assembly: GCA_030545235.1. Lineage (NCBI taxonomy): Eukaryota > Viridiplantae > Streptophyta > Magnoliopsida > Asterales > Asteraceae > Helianthus > Helianthus tuberosus. Next base: position 91,729,000 of record CM060416.1, read on the forward strand.
ATGCTTAGGGCATGTGTAGTCGATTTTGGTAATGGCTGGGAAAAACACCTCCCGCTAGTGGAGTTCTCATATAACAACAGCTACCACACCAGCATCCAAGCTGCTCCGTTCGAGGCATTGTACGGACGCAAATGCTGATCACCTCTCTATTGGGTAGAAGTTGGTGACAGCCAAATCACTGGCCCCAGAACTTGTGGTAGATACCACCGAAAGAATTGCTCAGATACGACAGCGAATGGCGGCAGCTCGTGACCGTCAGAAAAGCTATGCTGATAAGGGAAGAAAACCACTCGAGCTCCAGATTGGGGATCGAGTGCTACTCAAAGTCTCACCTTGGAAAGGTGTAGTCCGTTTTGGCAAACGAGGCAAACTCAATCCGCGTTATGTCGGACCATTCGAAGTCACCGAGAAAATTGGCAAAGTCGCCTACAGGTTGAATCTACCTGAAGAACTCAGCGGAGTTCACAATGTTTTCCATGTGTCGAATCTGAAGAAGTGTCTGTCAGACGAGACCCTCATAGTTCCTCTCAAGGAACTCACAATCGACGACCAGCTGTGATTCGTTGAGGAACCAGTAGAGATTACTGATCGAGATGTTAAGATTCTCAAGCACACAAGAATACCTCTCGTTCGAGTTCGTTGGAATGCACGTTGTGGCCCAGAGTATACCTGGGAACGAGAAGACCAAATGAAACTCAAGTATCCCCTGCTGTTTAAGAAAAACGCAACCACTACTGAGGCTGAAGCTACTGCAGAATTTCGGGAGGAAATTCCAAATCAACGGGGGGATGATGTGACACCCTAGGAAAATCAGGATAACAACGCAACTTAACTAGCTTCCTCAGTAATCACGCGCTAAATTTCGGGACGGAATTCTCTTAACAGGGGGAGAATGTGACAACCCTCATAATTCCATGTATTCTGTACAATTTATTAATAATAATTAAAGTGCTTGACGACTGTGTGGAATTACGTAACTGCTAACTGATATCTGTGTTATGCTTACACGTATTTGTTAATATACTAATAGTGTACAGAAAGGTCACTAAATAGTCCGTTGTATTTTCCTAAGTGTTAGAAAGTAAAAACGTTACAAAATATATAAATAGGACGACTTACGAATTAATTTAGCACTTTAACGGACTAGTATCTAACCGGACAACCGGACTTTACCCGGAACATAAAAATATTGTCATTAACACTGTTTCTTTTTTTCTGAGCTAGTTAGGGTCCCCGAGTACCCTAACACCCGTTACAAAACACCACATACCAACAACTAAATTAACCTCCAAAACTAACTAACTAAACCTTAACTTATTAGTTAGAAATCAACCATTTACCCCACCCCCATGACCAAATTCGGTCCCCTTGTGGGACACACACCACCTATTTCTTGAATATTATATTTAAGTGTCTAAAATCTTGGTGACACTATATCTAGTGGGTAAAGAATGTAAATGGTTTATAAAAGGGACCAAGGATCACCTTCCTTCTCATAAACCAACACATCAAGAACTTCACATCTCTCTCTCCCTCTTGGCATAGCTTCGGCCGAACACAACCATCCTCACCACACCACCTTTCAAACCTTGTTCAAGCTAATTACACACACACACAAAGGTGCTAGAGTTCACTCAAGGAGACCCGGTGCTTACGGATTGCCAAGGACCTCACTACATTGCTATTAACCACTCGCCTTTCGTCTAGTTTCTTCCCTAGCCTCGAGCTAGTAGTAAGTGACTCTAAACGCCTTCTTGATCTTGTCTAGAGTGGATAATAAGAGATTTGTCGGTTAAAAATTATGAACATATAAAATCAAAACTAAAAAGTCTTGCTAGAGTGATGAACTTGTTGGTTAAAGAGTAAATAATGATGAAACATGGTAGTACAAGATGAATCTGAAATATATGAGTATTAGTCTGCTGTAAATAACTTATAACCTGTTGTAAATCATTATTAAAATGAATGGTAATCATATGTGTGCGTTTTAGTAGCCTTTAGACTGAAAACAGCTTGCTGATGTGTATTTTCAGCCGCCTTTAACAGGCTGTAAACAGGCCATAAACTTAATGAAAAACTTATATTTTGAATCTAAAATATGTTATTATGAAATACGGTTCTAATGGCACCGGAATCGTAATTTTTGGACTCCGTTTACTATTTTTAAAGTGTTAATTTGTAACAGCAACTTAAGCTGAATTTTGACAGCAATAAATGGGTGTCATACTTTCAGTCATAACCTGAGTTTTGTGATGAATCAGACCATGAAATTTGTACCGTAGATGACAACCAATGTATTTGTAATTACGCCACTGGAATTTCGTAAATCGGACGCTCGATGAATTTTAAATAAATTTTCTCGTGGACTGTGGTCAGAAAAATATAAATCTAAGTTCAGTCCGGAAAATGAATTTTTATAAAATATTGGTAATGAATCGGACCCCGATATTTTTACACAATAAAATATGGAACCTTTAAGACATCCTTTAAAAATTTGGGATTTTTTTGAATAATTTAACCATTTTAATAAAATGTCCGAAAACAGCCGGTTTTGAATATAAATGCTGAAATGACATAAGTTGTGACTCGCGTGTCTAAATGTTGAGTATGCTATCTGTGAATGATCTAACATGTTATATATGTTATGTGCATTATCGTATGTTTGATTTTGAGTGGGGGAATGGATGGGAAGTATATATACGGGCATAAACAGTTAAATTAATGCATACTATGTGATAGATACGTGTAGGAACTTTGTGCTCTATTTGTAAGCCACTAAATGACTAACTGGTAAATCATACTAGGACGTGATTGACCGACCTTGACTGTTAGCTATATTTGAGAATCTAACCGAGCAAACCGAGGTGAGTTCACACTTTTCTACAAAGCATGGTAAATTCCCGGTGGGAATGGGAATGGGTACAGGAATAGGGATTCCTCGTCCTTTGAGACGTGTTCAGGAATGTAAATTCCTCGTCCTGTTGGGACGTGTTAGACTTACTGGACTAGAACTCTATCAGCGAAGTCCCTTCCTTTTTGTATCGACTTAATCGCCGAGGCTATGGCGAGCGGGTCATTAGTTAATAGCGCTATTAGGTTTAACAAACCTCACATCGTGCCAGTCGGACGGGTGTGTACTAATGGACTATGGCACGTCGGTGGTGATAGAACACCGACGCTAGGGCACAATTGATTTCTTTTGTTAGTAGTCGATATGATAAATGAGTCTGGTAGTTTAAAATACTGGGGCAGCTCCCCACGGCCAAAGTGCCGGGCTGGATAGCCAGGGAAGGTGGACATGGGATGGTTAACAAATAAACGTTTTCGAACTATGGGGTAACCCCCACGGCTGGATAGCCGAATGAGATTAAACTATTTTTTTGGAAACAACTCTAAAATGGACAACCAACTGTGAACTCACTCAACTTTGTTGTTGACTCGTTATTACATGCTTTGCAGGTCATTAGATGCTATGGAGCTTGCATATGGAGGTGGTCGTTGTGGGATGCGAACTGATGTGTCCCGTACTTAATAAATAAACTTTATGAACTTATTAAACCTATGTTTTGGACTTTAAACTTATGAACTATGGACTTATGTTTTGAACTTATGTTTTATGCTTCCGCTGTTAACCAAAAATCAGTTTACTTCCTTTTGGTCACCAATCGTATTGTGTTTGGTTTTATTTACTTAATTATGACGTTCGATATGATTGGTGGCTCGATCCTGGTCACGTCACGCCTCCAAGCGGTGGTACTCCACATGGTGGATTTTGGGGGTGTGACAGTTTCCCCTAAAAATGGAGGTTTCCCATGTTTTCAAAACATGTGTTTATTTTCTTTTAAAATCATCACAACAATCATCAACTCATTTAACACTTACCGAGTGTCAAAATCAAGTAAATTATACTACATCATGAACTTGAAGCTTTGTAAAATCTTGTAGTAACTTACCATGTTATTTAGTAGGTTTAGTTACCCTTAAAAACATGGTTATTTGTTTGTAAATTACTTTATTAAAAGATCTAGTCATTTACAACTTGTAAGATGATTTTTCTAAAAATATTTCTTTTGTATTTTTCTTGTTACAATCATGTTTCTAGTCTTGTTTAAACACTAAAAATACGGTTAGTTTATTTAGAAAGCATGACTTTGTAAATCTCATAAATAAACTTGGTTTCTTGGGAAAATTATTCTTGTAATCATCTATTTACAAGATTTGTATTTTGTTTAAATCGTCTTTACATATGAAGATCACTTTCATCATTCAAGTTCATGAAGACATAAAGTATGATGATCTTGGTCTTTCACAAGGTCACCACTTTAACTTACTAGATCATGTGTTTAATCACAATCTAGTAGGGTTTTTTATGATGTCTAACGTCACTAACACTAATCATCATTCATCAAGAAGCAAATCATCATCATTTACATGTATTCTTATGTATTTAAGCTTATGTTAAAGTATCATGATCATGTTCTTTTGTGTTCTTGTGATTAACAATATTCATCATCTTTTAACCACCAAAATAGAAGTAAACAAGTGATAAGAAGCTTACAACTAGCACAATGGCTAGGGAAGAACACTTGAGGTTGAAGATGACAAATGTGATGGCTAAAACCAAATGGAGAAGGTTCTTCAAGATCCACAAGCTCTAAACCTTCTTAAACACCTTCTAGCACCTTTTGTAAACCTTGGAATGGATGATTAATGGTTGAAGGTGGTGGTGGTGGTGATGTGGGTGGTGGCTTACGGCCGTAGGTGGGAGGGAGGAGAGGAAGAAGAAGTGTGGTGTGTGTGAATGAATGAGAGCTTATATAATCTTCCACCAAATCTATACAAGATCACATAATATCTAATTGTATCCAGGGAAAATCAAATTGAATCCAAGAAAGATCAAAATGGATTTTGTAGGATCGTGGCAATATTTTGGTGGGGCCACCCTTATTGTGACCGTGAACAATAAAGGGGGGGGGGGGTAAAGTGTCAGTTCCAATCTCTAGTTTCATAAACAAGTTAGTTTTCAAGTGTCTTGATTAGGGACTTGTTGTGTTATTATGTTATAAGAGGTGTTATGGTGTTCGAGGACCATAACTAGTTTAGAAACATTAAAACAATGCTTCTAGTAATATTTTGAAGTTTCGGGTAATGTTCGGTTGTTCGGTTAGATACCGGTTCGTTAAAGTGCTAAATTGCACCGTTTAGTGTCCTTTAAGTATCCTTTTGTGACCCTTTTAATTCCCAACACTTAGGAGGGTATTCTGGAAAATAAAACATGAATTCTGCATGATATTTACGTGTTAAGAAGCTGATTATAGCTGATTTGTGCAGAATTCTGCATTTAAAATGCGTTTCGGGTGCTTTTTAGTGCATATTTTAGCTTCCGGAAAGTATATATGTTAACCCTTGTATACATTCTTGGGTTTTAATGTATTTTTTACATTGGACCTACACCTAGGCCCCAATTCTATTGTCTGACTACTTTCTGCAGAATTGTTGACACAATGTGTCTTACCGGTGAGTTTACTAGTATTTCTGACGCAACGCTATCATTAATGCATAAAGCAAATTTTCTTGTAGTATAAAACGTGCATGAATTCACTTGTATAGTATGTAATCAGACAATGTTGACATTTAAGCACATAATTGCAGTTATTAAATAATAATTAAATTGTACAGAAATTACCGGTTTTGTGCCAGTTGTCACAACGGTATTGTTTTAAGATCTACACATATGAATCTTGTGTTAGGGTCCTAGGAAGGTTATAGTCTAGTTCAAAGCATTACTAATAACCTAATTCCCTATAAGAGCTCTGATACCAACTCTTCTGTCTCACCCCGACCGCGTTAAAACAACAAAACCGCGGAGGAAACGTCGGGGAGTGTCGTAACAGAATCATTATTTCACAACACATGGATTGAAGTTTCGTTTTATTGAATTAAGTTTATTACATTGTCTGGAAATTAAAAGAAAAACACGAACATATTGTCTTTCATTGATATTGAGTCACTAAGGCCTCGTCCATTCCTATGTGAGCATGCATCATAAACATCATCAAACATCATCATACAACAGTACCTGAAACATATGTGAAAATAAGTCAGCATAAAAATGCCGGCGAGTACATAGGTTTTGTGAGTGTGTCAGATTCATGGTTTTGAGTCCATATTGCAATACCTCGTCCAACTACGAGAGTTGTCGAGTGTATACCTTGAAATCAAAAGTGTTTAACATTGCAGTATGTTTTATCAACTTTACAAGTTGATATATGTGTAAACCAAAAGCATTGTAGCCATGAATCTTGACTGAAATCGTTTGTCTTTGTAAACCAAGTAGTAAATCCTCGTTGAAAGTAAACATTGTATGGTTTATATCATTAAGTAAACCATGTAGTGTAACTTCATTTTGAAAACATTCGTCCAAGAGATCTAGATAACGCAACGACATGTAATGTGTTAAAAGCACTTATATATAGGAAGTACCAGCGGCGTATCCACCATGCTTTTATCACATTACACCCGCCCTGTTACCTAATCACTTACTATAAACCGATAAATAGTTCCAATCGTTCAAATAGTTCAAATCATTCACATAGTTTAAATAGTTCCAATCATTCAAATAGTTCAAATCGTTCACATAGTTAAAATAGTTCAATTGTTCCAATCGTTCAAATAATTCACATAGTTCAAATAGTTCAATCGTTCCAATCGTTCGTGTTTTAATTGTGAAAACTAACTTTTGGTCGTCTCGTCGATTACATTCAAACCTGTGTGACACGTCCCAATCGTTCAACTCGTATTAACAAACCACCAAAGGGTATGTTAACATTCATCAGGTTCTGTCGTTACCCACATTACCCCCATACATAACCACGGCGATAGTCCGATAACGGGATTTGTCAGATCCTATGGTACCATAACATACTACTGGTGGACTTGATCATTGTTAATGAATGTCATTCGTGTTATGTATTAACGTCCCAACAAGTTCGTTCACATTATCGAAATCGTTGTGTTCAATATAAACCATAGTATTCGTTTTTGAAAGCATCGAAATCGTTTAGCACATATGAATCACCCCAAAACAATTGGAAGTAGTAAAATATGGGAACTATGTACTCACTTGAGATTGCAAGGTATCCTTGATTAAAGTGAACTAACAAGCTCGGGCAATTCAAGGAATTCAAGTGGCACCTAGTAATCGTATCACTATGTTAATAAATCGACACCTAAATCGGGAGATCGGGTAGAATGAGGTCTCGTAAACCAAATGAGTATTGGAACACATGTGATATGGTTTAATAAAGGCTACCTTCTGATTCGGAACCTATCCTAAGTGCTTAAGACCCGTTATGACCCGTTAAGGTAGCTTACGCTACGTTAACGTGTCATTTGCGCAAAAGCGCGCTTGAATAGCCTAACTAGTCCTATGACAGGTATTTTATGCCCTAACATGCTTAAATATGTTGCATAATCAGTTTAAGTGTCAAAAATTAAGTTACATATGCTTAAATTCAAATTATGCATGAAAAGGGCAATTTGGTCATTTCCTAAGGCATATAAACTACCTATCATACAACTAATTAAACTAAGTGACCATAAGTTATAACCTTGGAAGGTTATTCCCTCTACAACTATGGTCACAAAATATGTTTGGTTGGATCCTAATGATCGACCAAACGGGTCGGGTTCGATAGTCTAATCGGTTGTCAAGACCGCTTGACTTACGACCCTATATAAGCACTAGACTAAAAGTGACAAGCTAAACATGTTAAAACATGTTTAACTAAGTTAGAAAACTGATTTGATATCAAAACAAAGTGTTTTGATACCCGAAAATAGTTTCGTCACAAAATGCACATAATCGTGCATTTTGACCGAAACTTTGACTTGTCACTTCGACTAATCAATGTGGTAATCAGTAGGTATAGTCAAAAGGGACTATACGAGCTAGTGCAGGGTTGTTATCAACTTGATTTTGTGTAGCCACAGCTCGGCAAACCCTAGCAGTATGACCAACAAGTCCACAATTTCTGCGGCATTGTACATTAGCGTGATGATGAAGGTTACGTTGGTTGCACAGAGGTGCAGTTCCATTGTATGGATTTTTAGCAGGGGGTTGAGCTGGTTGGTGTTGGGATTGAACCCTATCAGAGGAACAGATAATGAAAGCCAAAACCGGTTCACATTAGTGGATTCACAATAAGCAGCTGTTTACACTAAGTCTTCTCCCTTGAAAGTGATTATAACAGCTGATGATATCCACTGCCCGGATACAACTACTGTTGTTCTGCATAACTACTGATGAAGCCCAGAAGACTGCTGAGAACTAAGCACTGCTGGTACAATCTACTGATGACAAAGCACTGCCCAATCAAGGACTGATTAACCTTGAGGAAAGCACTGACATAAAGAGAGAGCAGTAGTTTAAGTATACCATCTGTTTCATGTATAGTCAGTAGTTAAGATTAGCAGTGTTTGTATAAGAACAGTAGATACAGGTTGTTAGACTGTTAGACGTCGCTTTCATGGTGACGTCAGCTGTGATGCCTCAGTGGTTTGGTTTGTCTATAAATGGAACTGTACTCTGTACTGTTACATTTGATCGTTTTGAGTGAGTTCTTCTCCTTAATTCAATCCTTTCATCTTGTGCAACCAACCGCTGGAGTATCAGGCTGAGGGGGAGTTTAGTTTGTAAGCATGCTTGTAATCTTTTGAATTGCTTTGTAATCTTTTGACTGATGAAAAGCATTTGTTTATCTAAACTATTTTCTTCCTTGATTGTGTTTACAAAGTTTGTAATCTTTTGACTTGATTTGTTCAAATTATACAAACAAACACAATCATGAGAGCCTCAGATCCTAACAATTGGTATTAGAGCCTGGACAATTGAGGAGGTTACACCCACTGAGTTACAAGTAACTCTCGGTGGTAGTTTAAGTGGAGCAGCAACTACAACTGATGGATCAACAGATCTTCAGTTGGACAGTTGTTTCATTAGTAAGACTCCCTTGAAGGCAATTTCTTCTATAGCACCTTCGATAACCACCAGCGAGTTAGTTTTAACCACTGGTATCATCAAAGGATTATCAAGTGTTGAAGAAAGAAGTCCCCAGTACCAAGAACAAGGGGCATCAATGGGTGATTTTTGGGACTTAGTTCCTAAGTCACACATTGATACAACCACTGCTGGTGGGGATTCATATGATCCTACTAACGTGGGTGATGATTGAAAATATCAGGAATTGACGGGCAGAGTTGAAAAACTTGAAGATTCAGTTGCTGAGATAAAGGATATGGTGCAGCAGCTATTAAAAGCTCAGAAAGCACAAACCACTGCTGTTCCACCTCAAGCACCTGCTCAACCACAAGCACTTGCTGCAAATGAGCTCTGGAATCTCTTTCAACCCTTGTTAGAAAAACAAAAACAAATGGCTGATCAGCAGCATGAAATGCATGTAAAAATGCTGACAAACATGGTGGAATCTAGATTCAAAGATACTCAAGCAGACATTAAGGCTATAAAGGCCAGCATCCAAAGCACCACTGGAAAAGCTCCATCTACTATTCTCTTCATGGATAAACCCCTTGCAGATAATGCCAAAAAAGGGGGGAGAATATCAAACAGTTGAAGAAAAAGGGAATTGAAGATGGCCTGTATGTTGAACCAGAACAAGAAAAACAGACATCTAAATCCTCAAAAGGTCCAAAATCTCAAACTTTCATCCAAACAGCTGATACAGCAGTAGTTACAAAAACTACGGCTAGCCAAACAGCTGTTATCTCTTCAACACACACCACTACAACCACTGATACACTCAAGACATCATCAGCCTCTCCTAAAATAAAAAGGAGAAGGGTTTTCATTCCTGATGATGATTCACCACCACCATCACCACCATCAAAAACTACCTCACCACTTTCAACCCCTGCTCAAAAGCAGAAGACATCTACTAACACATCAGTAGTTGTAATGACAACAGAGGTTGAAACACCAGTTGTTTCAACAGCTGTTTGTCAACCATCCACCACTGCTCTCATCAATATTACATCACCATCATCACCTCCTGCGAAAAAGCAGAAGACAACAGATGTTACAACATCTGTTGTAAGGACAACAGTAGTTGAAACACCAGTTGTTACAACTAATGTTGGTCCAAATACCCTCACTACATCTCAAGCCATATTTGCTTCAATCCATAAACTACCTAAAAGCACTCCTCCACCAGAAAACATTTACACTCGAAAAAGAAAAACAACTCAGCCAACAAATGACATATATGACCCTGAGGCTGCAAAACATCCACTGGAGCCTGAAGCTATAAAAAATGAGATGAAACAATTTTACACCGAAGATGATCCTTCAAAAAGGAGAATTCCTTCTCTCATAGGCTTCATAGTCCCAGACAATATGGATGAATATCTTGAGCTCAAAGCAAGACAGGCTAAGATAAGAGCCAAAGTTGAATGCAAGGATCAAGGTGATGAAGCCATTTTGGAAAGAATGGAATTCCTGCTCACCAAAGTCAAACAAATGGAAGAATATGCAAGTGATCTGAATAAAGAAATGTCCAGCCTATCCCCTGAAGCAGATCAATGAAAAGAATTGAGAAAAGAATACCTTGCATACATAATGAAAGAAAAGTTCTATCATGCTGAAGAAACACAATTCAAAGAATGGCCAATAGTTGCATTAAAGCATGAGGCTAACAGAATTGAAAGAATTAAAATTGATCCAAGAAAGAAGAAGACAGCTCCAAATCAGAACAAATACAAGAAGTTCATTGCTGATCTTACTTCTGAGTATAAAAGAAAGAAGCAGGAGCTGGTGGATGCAAGGGTGGATACTGCAAATGCCATAGCAAAATGGACTAAGCAGCAAACAGATGAAGCTTATGAAAGGCTTAAGAAAAGAAGGACGACAGTCTCTGACACTCCTAAAAAGTCTGACTACAAAAAGCTAAAGGAGCGGATCAAGACTTTTGAAACACTGATCAACGCAGCAGAAACCTCTGTCACAATGTTGAGAAAAGAAAAGAGGGAACAACTGACTGTTGGAGAAGAAAAAGAAAAAGAAACTGATTATTTTGAAGAAGCCATCAAGAAAATGGCTTTAGATAAAGAAAAATCAGCAAAGCTACAAGACCTTGCCAAAAAGGTTTTCAGCCAATCATCATCAGCAGATATCACAGACAGTGAGCTTGATCAAGAACAGAGACAAGAGCTGATTGACAAAGAAGTTGCAGAAGACATAGCTGCAGCAAATCAAGTCATAGAAGAGGCCTTCAAAAGAATGTCTGAAGCTCAGGATACTGCTTTACAATTTTTCTCAAGGCCAAAATCTCCAAGCTCATCTGCAAATAAATCTCTCCCAAGAAACCCATTTGGTTTAAAAATACTAAAGTGGCTCTCTGATCAAAAGACCCATGTATTGACTCTGGTCAGAACCAATGGAGAAGTGAAGCATATATCAAGGAATCAAGCACTAGGCCTGGGTGTTGAAGATCTACAAGATCTCCTTGAGCTTACACTGTGCCAGGATGAAGATGATACAAGTTCTCAGGATTTTGAGCTAAAATTTAAAGAACAAGTCAAAGAACTTCTGATGAGAAATAAAAATCCAGAATAATGAAGGGTTTTGGCATTATCTGTTCCAGGGGGAGATTGTTGGGTTGAACCCTATCAGAGGAACAGATAATGAAAGCCAAAATCGTTTCACATCAGTGGATTCACAATAAGCAGCTGTTTACACTAAGTCTTCTCACTTAAAAGTGATTATAACAGCTGATGATCTTATATCCACTGCCCGGATAAAACTACTGTTGTTCTGCATAACTATTGATGAAGCCCAGAAGACTGCTGAGAACTAAGCACTGCTGGTACAATCTACTGATGACAAAGCACTGCCCAATCAAGGACTGATCAACCTTGAGGAAAGCACTGACATAAAGAGAGAGCAGTAGTTTAAGTATACCATCTGTTTCATGTACAGTCAGTAGTTAAGATTAGCAGTGTTTGTATAAGAACAGTAGATAGAGGTTGTTAGGCTGTTAGACGTCGCTTTCATGGTGACGTCAGCTGTGATGCCTCAGTGGTTTGGTTTGTCTATAAATGGAACAGTACTCTGTACTGTTACATTTGATTGTTTTGAGTGAGTTCTTCTCCTCAATTCAATCCTTTCATCTTGTGTAACCAACCGCTGGAGTATCAGGCTGAGGGGGAGTTTAGTTTGTAAGCATGCTTGTAATCTTTTGAATTGCTTTGTAATCTTTTGACTGATGAAAAGCATTTGTTTATCTAAACTATTTTCTTCCTTGATTGTGTTTACAAAGTTTGTAATCATTTCCGCTGCACTTAAACTCTATTCATCTCTATTTGATTTGTTCAAATTATACAAACAAACACAATCACGAGAGCCTCAGATCCTAACAGTTGGTTAGGGACAGCTTGATTGTTTTGAGCAACCATGGTGAAGTTCTAGGAAGCCTTTCGCTTATTTTACTTCTTGGAGGACTCGGTCTACTTATCCTTTGGTTTTGCCTCATCTGATGGTTTCTTGTCGCCTTTTCATAAAAATTTACCCTTCCTGATCTGAGATTCAGTCAGGGTAGCGGATAGCTTAATGGCCTGTCTAACTGTGGTAGGGTTGCTACCAGTAACAATGTCCTGAACTGAGTCAGGGAAGCCATCAATGTATTTTTCAATTGCCTTATCAAAAGGCGTAACCATGGTTGGACATAACAGACTTAGTTCCTCATATCAGTCTGTGTAGGCTCGATGCTCACCGCTATCTTGTTTAAGATCGTCAAATTCCCTTTCCAGTGCCCTGGTTTCATGACGAGGACATAATTCCTTCATCATTAGAGCTCGAAGCTCTTCCCAGGTTTGAGCCAATGCCACCTCGGCACCCCCGTCTCTCATCACACCATTCCACCATGTTAATGCTCGTTTCTCAAAAACACTAGATGCGAATTCAACCTTTCGCTCATTTGGACACTGAACATCTCGAAATGTGCTTTCTAGACTCTCGAACCATTGTAGGAGCGCAGTTGCTCCTTGAGACCCAGAAAATTTTAGTGGTTTAGCTGAATTGAACGTTTTGAAGCTACACTATGCATTGTTATTTTTGTTATTGTTTTTCTCTTGGTTTATCTGGGTAATGATGTTCGGAATCACAGCAGCAATCTGCTGAGCGACTAGGGCTGCGAGGGCAGCATCCTCAGTTTGATCGCGTCTAGTAGGCATTTTCTAAAATGAACAAGGAAACATGAGAAACGAGTGAGATTTACATTTGGATAGACAAAAGTGGTATTGAAGATATCGATGAAACATAAGGAAGGCGATCATTTGTTCGTCACCTCGAACAAACAAACGACTCCCAGTGGCTAATCAAAGTAAATAGGTCTTTATAATGTATCGCGAAGACATGCTTTAGCCTATAAGTGGACACTCATCCCAAGAGTTCCCAGGTAAGAGTGACTATTCTGATTATGTGGATTTGTACGAACACTCTAGCCTTAGACAGAAAACTGGGATACAGGCACCCACCCTTCCAGATTGCACGTGTTCACATTAATAAGACCCAAACTTTGACGAGATTTGAAAACTTTGAAGGCTAAATGCCTACAACAAATCATCTAAGAATAGATAATTGATTTTCAAAATAGATTTGTAATTTGTGTTCTTGTTGTGGTTGTCACCGAAAGATAGGTGACGGTATTGTTTTATGATCTACACACATGAATCTTATGTTAGGGGTCCTAGGAAGGTTATAGTCTAGGTCAAAGCATTACTAATAACCTAATTCCCTATAACCTTGAGCTCTGATACCAACTCTTCTGTCACACCCCGACCGCGTTAAAACAACAAAACCGCCGCGGAAACGTCGGGGAGTGTCGTAACAGAATCATTGTTTCACAACACATGGATTGAAGTTTCGTTTTATTGAATTAAGTTTATTACATTCTCTGGAAATTAAAAGAAAAACACGAACATATTGTTTTTCATTGATATTAAGTCACTAAGGCCTCGTCCATTCCTATGTGAGCATGCATCATAAACATCATCATACAACAGTACCTGAAACATATGTGAAAATAAGTCAGCATAAAAATGCCGGTGAGTACATAGGTTTTGTGAGTGTGTCAGATTCATGGCTTTGAGTCCATATTGCAATACCTCGTCCAACTACGAGAGTTGTCGAGTGTATACCTTGAAATCAAAAGTGTTTGAAATTGCAGTATGTTTTATCAACTTTACAAGTTGATATATGTGTAAACCAAAACCATTGTAGCCATGAATCTTGACTGAAAACATTTGTCTTTGTAAACCAAGTAGTAAATCCTCGTTGAAAGTAAACATTGTATGGTTTATATCATTAAGTAAATCTTGTAGTGTAACTTCGTTTTGAAAACATTCGTCCAAGAGATCTAGATAACGCAACGACATGTAATGTGTTAAAAGCACTTATATATAGGAAGTACCAGCGGCGTATCCACCATGCTTTTATCACATTACACCCGCCCTGTTACCTAATCACTTACCATAAACCGATAAATAGTTCCAATCATTCAAATAGTTCAAATCATTCCCATAGTTTAAATAGTTCCAATCGTTCAAATAGTTCAAATCGTTCACATAGTTCAAATAGTTCAGTTGTTCCAATCGTTCAAATGATTCACATAGTTCAAATAGTTCAATCGTTCGTGTTTTAATTGTGAAAACTAACTTTTGGTCGTCTCGTCGATTACATTCAAACCTGTGTGACACGTCCCAATCATTCAACTCGTATTAACAAACCACCAAAGGGTATGTTAACATTCATCAGGTTCTGTCGTTACCCACATTACCCCTATACATAACCATGGCGATAGTCCGATAACGAGATTTGTCAGATCCTATGGTACCATAACATACTACTGGTGGGCTTGATCATTGTTAATGAATGTCATTCGTGTTATGTATTAACGTCCCAACAAGTTCGTTCACATTATCGAAATCGTTGTGTTTAATATAAACCATAGTATTCATTTTTGAAAGCATCGAAATCGTTTAGCACATATGAATCACCCCAAAACAATTGAAAGCAGTAAAATATGGGAACTATGTACTCACTTGAGATTGCAAGGTATCCTCGATTAAAGTGAACTAACAAGCTCGGGCAAATCAAGGAATTCAAGTGGCACCTAGTAATCGGATCACTATGTTAATAAATCAACACCTAAATCGGGAGATCGGGTAGAATGAGGTCTCGTAAACCAAATGAGTATTGGAACTCATGTGATATGGTTTAATAAAGCCTACATTCTGATTCGAAACCTATCCTAAGTGCTTAAGACCCGTTATTACCCGTTAAGGTAGCTTACGCTACGTTAACGTGTCATTTGCGCAAAAGCGCGCTTGAATAGCCTAACTAGTCCTATGACAGGTATTTTATGCCCTAACATGCTTAAATATGTTGCTTAATCAGTTTAAATGTCAAAAATTTAGTTACATATGCTTAAATTCAAATTTTGCATGAAAAGGGCATTTTGGTCATTTTCCTAAGGCATATAAACAACCTATCATACAACTAATTAAACTAAGTGACCATATGGTATAACCTTGGAAGGTTATTCCCTATACAACTATGGTCACAAAATATGTTTGGTCGGATCCTAATGATCGACCAAACGGGTCGGGTTTGAATGTCTAAGCGGTTGTCAAGACCGCTTGACTTACGACCCTATATAAGCACTAGACTAAAAGTGACGAGCTAAACATGTTAAAACATGTTTAACTAAGTTAGAAAACTGATTTGATATCAAAACAAAGTGTTTTGATACCCGAAAATAGTTTCGTCGAAAAATGCACATAATCGTGCATTTTGACCGAAACTTTGACTCGTCACTTCGACTAATCAATGTGGTAATCAATAGGTATAGTCACAAGGGACTATACAAGCTTGTACAGGGTTTTTATCAACTTGATTTTGTGTAGCCGCAGCTCGACAAACCCTAGCTGTATGACCAACAAGTCCACAATTTCTGCGGCATTGTACATTAGCGTGATGATGAAGGTTACATTGGTTGCACAGAGGTGCAGTTCCATTGTATGACTTTTTAGCAGGGGGTTGAGCTGGTTGGTTAGGGTCAGCTTGATTGTTTTGAGCAACCATGGTGAAGTTCTAGGAAGCCTTTCGCTTCTTTGACTTCTTGGAGGACTCAGTCTGCTTATCCTTTGGTTTTTCCTCATCTTATGGTTTTTTGTCGCCTTTTCGTAAAAATTTACCCTTCCTGATCTGAGATTTAGTCAGGGTAGCGGATAGCTTAATGGCCTGTCTAACTGTGGTAGGGTTGCTATGTGACAACTGTGTTCTGTAATCATCGCATAATGTAAAACAATGTCAGTTATCAATAAAACAATGTGCTTTGGCGTTATTATATGTGTTTTGGTGTTATTATATGTGCAACTGTGTTTAATGATTTTACAATTTGATTTGATTCCGATTTCAAGCTTTAAATCACTTTCTGGAAGGTTATGCGCAAACTGGTGCATAAACGCAATCAGTTTAACGCGACGTACACTCCGGAACTGTGACGTAAGCTAAACATACCCTAAATATCCTTTACATAACTTAGAAATAAGTTTTGAAGGATTCGGTATGGCAAAAACACATTTAGTTGAACTAAAAGAACTAATTACGACCACACTGCGAAACGAACGTTGGTGACCGTCCGGATTATATTTAAATCCCAAAAATATTCGGTTATGATTAAAATTTTATTTTAATCAGGTCCATGTTGAAAAATAAATTAAAACGCCTAAAAACGTTATTTTTCATGTTTAAGCGCGTACCGCGTGTTTCTGCGCGACACAGTGCTTCTACAGCAAAACGCAGACAACGCAGCCAGTCTTGGCAACTGAAATTTATTTCAGTAATATATTGGCGAGTTTATTTTTATAGAATAATAAAAATAATTTAAAACGCCATAAACCGGGATTTAAACGCTAGATAAAATACCCGGTAGCCAGTTAAATACCTGTTTTCTAACCTACACATATTAAATATATGAAAGTATGCATATGGAGATGTGTTGTCATATGCCTACATTAGAGATTGCCACTTCTCTATCCAACTTGACAAGTGTTGTGCTTGAAGATCTCTTGCATATCTTACAAATCCCTATATATCTCCCTTAAATCTTTCAAGATCCAAACAGGATCAAAAGCAATCTTCCACTCTCTCTCTCCTTCCCTTTAACCGTAACCCCACTCCATCACCATCTTCATCTCCTTCAAGCTTTGTTCTTCAAGATTCAACCTCATTCCAAGCATATTTCAAGTGGTTGTGAAGATCCAAAGGTGTTTCCAAGGTGTATTCAAGTGATTTCAAGCTTCCTATCATCAAAATCTCATCCAACAACTTACTTGAATCTTGAAGGTATAACATTTATGTTTAAATCATACTTTTGATTCTTGGTTGTTCTTGATGATTGAAGTCTCTTGAATCTTGGGATTTTCACTAAACTTGAAATCTAAAATGAAATGGGTCTTGTTACAAATAAAAATGGTGATGTATATATGTATGTATAAACCGTACATATATATGTGTGTGTATGAGTCTTGAAGTTCGATTTCTTGTTAAATACTTGTCTATGTTGTTACATGTTCTTGAATGGTGGTAAAAATGCAAGTATTTGGTGATTTATGTGTGATATGTTAAATGTAAATTACTTCAGCAAATAAATCTGAATAAATCTCATATTTGATGTTTTTAAACTCATAAAAAAATGATGTTGCTATGATGGTATGCTTTAGGCACTTGTACATGTGAATATATGTTGATTTAGAGCTCAAGAAGTGATAAAAAAAATGGTTGTATGACAAAACTGATTTTGAACAGATTATAAGCACTAAAAATAACCTTATTTGGCATATTAGGATGGCATGAAACTTTGACATAGGTTTGGTAGCTTTGCATGTTGTACATATAGCTTAAAAAGTGGTAAAATATGTGAAATTTGTATGATTTATGTGCTTTATTTAAGACCTGCACTATCATGAGTATAACCATTATTTTATTCAGTAAATAACATGGGTTGTGTCAAAATTTCAAGTCGTTTCGATTTGGGAAGGTTCGGGTAACGTTTGATGCAAAACTATGCGGTAAAACGGTCAATAATTGCCTTTTCGGAGGATTTTTATTAAACTGTTTTAGATCAGTAAGCAAACTGATATTTTTTACTATAAAAATAAGTAATTTAACTTATATTAAGTTTACTTGGTGTTTGGTTAGTCATACGTGACTTCCGACGCCCAAAAATGTTACCGAATCGCTAAAATAAGTGCTTTTCGACGTAACTAGAATGGGTTGTTCATAAGTAAATTTTATGTGTTACAATGTGCTATGTGTTTTACAATATGTGTATGATGATGTGCTAGTGTTGACGAAATTATGTGTATTACGCTTGAGTATATATATACAAATACACCAAAATAATCAAAAATAATAACTTTGCGAGAAAACTCAAAGTTATGTGAAAATTCTAAGTATCGGAGAAACTTCGGTATTTTTTTTGTGAGTTTTTGATTATTAAATCATTCTTATTTAATTTAGGACGAATAAATTGAGGGATTGTGTTAGCATATAAAAACGCACCCAAAGGTGAGTACATAGATCCCCTCTTTTTACTATTTTCGATTGTTTTGGGGTGATTCATATGTATCAAAAGGATTTCAATATTCTAACGATGGTTTCAAAATGATTGAGATGGTTTATACAAAACTAATAACGATTTCGATAATGTGAACAAACTTGTTGGTGGTAGTTACATAACGAATGACATTCTTTAGCATTGATCAAGCCGACCAGTATTAGGTTGTGGTACCATAGCATCCGACAAATCCCGTTATCAGACCGGACCCATGGTTATGTATGGGATAGGTGGGTAACGACTGAATCTGATGATTGTTAACTTACCCTTTGGAGGTTTGTTAATGCAAGAACGAGTTGAACGATGAACGAGTCACGAAGGTTTGAATGTTATTAGCGAGACGACCAAAAGTAGTTTTCACAATTAAAATGAGAACGATTTGTACGAGAATGATTTTGAACGATTGAACGATTACGAACGATTTAAACAAGTGAACGATGATCTATAACGAGAACGAGTTAAACAATGTTACACAACGAGGTTTACTAAACGATATAAACCATACGAGTTTTATTACGAGGACGATTTACGATTTGGTTTACGAAAACAAATGTTTTGGGTTAAGATACATTGCATCAAGGTTTATAAATTATAACCAATCTGTTTTGACTTGGTTATTCATTTTCCAATACAAATGGTTTACAAAACAAGGTTTTCAAATATCAATTAACAAGGTTATACGAGATATTTCCACGAGCCAGGAATCTGACACTCACACAAAAACTATGTGCTCGCCAGCATTTCTTTGCTGACTTTGTTTTTACATATGTTTCAGGTGAAGTTGCTTGATGTGAATTCTAGGATGCATGTTCACTTAAGACTGGACGAGGCCTTAGTGATTTAATAACGATGATAGATTGTGTTTGACTTGCTTGTTTAACTTTAAGACAATGTTTAATATTCAATTAAACGAAACTCTTTGTATCCATGGTTTGAAACAATAATTCTGTTACAACACTCCCCGACGTTTCTGCCACGATTTTTTGTTTTACGTGGTCGGGGTGTGACAGAAGAGTTGGTATCAGAGCCAATGGTTATAGGGAATTAGGTTATTAGTAAAATTTTGACCTAGACTATAACTTTCTAGGACCCAACGCAAGTTGATTTGCGTTTAGAATTTTTTCCGAATCTGCTTCGAAAATTAATCATCCGTTCTAGGATGATTGATTACTAGGTTTTGAACCCTCTGTTGTAAGGTTTTGAACCATTCTAGTTTGACTCATGTTTGGCTTAGTGCCTTCTGAGTTTTCAAAATCTCGTCAAAGTTTGGGTCTAAATAATGTGAACACGTGCAAACTGGAAGAGTGAATGCCTGTACCCTGAGTTTTTTGTCTAAGGCTAGAGTGTTCGTACAAATCCACATAATCGGACCAGTCACTCTTACCTGGGAACTCTTGGGGTGAGTGTTCACTTATAGGCGAGCATGTCTTCGGGATACATTATTTTGATTCATTACTTTGATTAGTCACCGCGTGTCGTTTGTTTGTTCGAGGTAACAAACAAATGATCGCCTTCCTTATGTTTCATCGATATTTTCGATACCTCTTTTGTTTTTCCTAATTGTCGACCTCACTCGTTTCTCATATTTCCTTGTTAGACAATGCCTCCTCAACGTGACGCACAATCTTTTACTATTGAAGAAATCACAGCCCTGGTCTCTCAGCAAGTGGCTGCTGTGCTTCCCGGTGTTGTGACCCAAGTCCATGAGATATACAACAACAACAACAATAATAACAATAACAATGCACAATGTAATTTCAAGAATTTCAATTCTGCTAAGCCGCTAAAGTTTTCTGGGTCACAAGGAGCAACTGCGCTCCTTCAATGGTTCGAGAGTATCGAGAACACATTCAGACATGTGCAATGTCCGAATGGGCGTAAGGTTGAATTTGCATCAAGTGTGTTTGAAAAGCGTGCTCTTACGTGGTGGAATGGAGTGATGCGCGACAGGGGTGCCGAAGTGGCATTGGCACAAACATGGGAAGAGCTTCGAGCTCTCATGATGATAAAGTTCTGTCCCCGTCACGAAATTCGAGCTTTGGAACGAGAGTTTGATGACCTAAAACAAGATGGGGGAGAACACCGTGCGTACACGGATCGATTTGAGGAGCTCAGTCTTTTGTGTCCTACTATGGTTACCCCATTGGAGAAAGCGATAGAGAGGTATATCGATGGGTTACCCGATTCCATACAAGATATTGTGACTGGCATCAATCCTACTACCGTTCTTCAAGCGATCGAGTTATCTACTACCCTGACTGAGTCGCAAGTCAGGAAGGGTAAACTTACCTGCAAGGGTGACAAGAAGAAGTCAACCGATTCGGTTAAAGACAAGGAAAAGGGTAAGGGTAAGAAGGGTGAGTCTTCGAAGAAGTCGAGAAAGCGAAAGGGTTCCCAGAATTATGCAGTAACTGCACCAAATGCTCAGAACCCACCAGCTCAACCGCCTGTGAAGAAAGCGTATGCTGGTACCGCACCACATTGTGCTCGCTGCAACGGTCATCATGTTGCACAACAAGCTTGTAGGCAATGCACAACGTGTGGTAAGCTTGGGCATCTGGCCAACACCTGTCGTTTGGGTCAGAATCAAATTGTTCAGAATCAAGCTCCAATTCAGGGGAATGCTACTAGATTCCCACCGGGTTCATATTTCAATTGTGGAGAGTTTGGTCACTTCCGCAACAACTGTCCGAGGTTGGCGAACGCGAATGCTAATGCGAACGCAAATGTCAATGCAAATGCAAATGCAAATGCAAATGCAAATGTGAATCCCGCTCGTGGGCGAGCGTACAATCTGAATGCTAACGAAGCGAGGGCTGACAACGAGGTGGTTAATGGTACGTTTCTTGTTAACAATCGACCTGCATCTATTCTTTTTTATTCTGGTGCTGATAGAAGTTTTGTTTCATTATCTTTCGAACCTTTGCTTGCAATACCTAGAACTAAACAGAGGAAACCCTTATCTGTCGAAGTTGTTACTGGTAAACCTCTTGTTCTCGATTCTGTTATTCGTGATTGTCAGTTAAACCTTGATAACCATCTTTTTCCTATTGACCTCACGCCGATGCAACTTGGGAGTTTCGATATTATCGTGGGGATGGATTGGTTAACCAAACATCATGCTGAGGTTGTTTGTTTCGATAAGATTGTTCGTATTCCTCTTCCGTCTGGTGAGGTTTTAGAAGTTCGTGGCGAGAAACCATCTGGTGGATTGAAGCTTATGTCGTGTACAAAGGCCCAAAGATGTTTGCGGAAAGGATATGTTGCTTTCCTGGCACATGTCACCGAGGAGAAAGGCAAGAGCAAGAGTATTCGGGATATTCCGATTGTTTGGGATTATCCGGAGGTGTTTCCCGATGAACTGCCTGGTTTGCCTCCAGTTCATCAAGTCGAGTTTCATATTGACCTTGTACCCAGTGCCAACCCGATTGCAAAAGCACCTTATCGTCTTGCACCATTGGAAACGCAAGAGTTATCGAAACAGCTTCAAGAGTTGTCTGATAAAGGATTCATCCGTCCGAGCTTTTCGCCTTGGGGAGCTCCAGTCCTCTTTGTGAAAAAGAAAGATGGATCTTTTCGAATGTGTATCGATTATCGTGAGCTTAATAAGCTTACCATCAAGAATTGATATCCCCTACTGTAACACCTGTGCCTCCACGGCCATCAAACAAATACCAAACCAATGAAATATTATATTTAATACTTGGGATTTGTAAAAATATGTGTATCATTTGCACATATCAATTCTTGTTCAATTTCAAACTCTAAATCGCTTTCTGGAAGGTTATACGCGCACCGATGCGTAAATATAACCAGTTTAATGCAACAAACACTCCGGAATAGTGACATAGGCTTAACATACCTTAAATAACCTTTACATAACTTAGAAATAAGTTTTGAAGGCTTTGGTATGGCAAAATCAAGTTAAATCGCTTACAGGGACTAAAGTTGACAAACTACGAAAGTATGCCAATTTGAACTGTAACAGACATTCCGGAACATGACCATAAGTTAAACATACCATAAATATCCTTTACATAGCTTAGAAATAAGCTTTGAGGTGTTCGGTGTGCTAAAATAAACTTTTGGGTCATTCAGGGACTAAAAGTGTCAAAAAGTGCACAAGTTTGCACTTTCGCGCATAACTTACGTTCTGAATACATCCGGACATCCAAAAATTTATGTAAGCATGACTATATTATGCTTTAGTGTTTGTCTTAAGAAAAATCCATTCGTCATGCCATTTGGATCGTTTTTCGCGCTTATGCGCATTCCGTCGTAATTAAGCGAACATCGCGTTCGTACGACCAAACGAACTGACATCCGACATATTTTTGAGCATGTTTCATGTCCACAATGTTTAGAAATCATTTTAGGGCCTTAAAGTTGGCTTTACGGGCCTTAGAAGTGTCGGAAATGGCATAAACACATAACAGGGACCAAAACTGTCATTTCTGAAAGATGTTTGCTTATACATCGAATCTAGTCCTTCCCACTTGTTGCACATGGTTTTGGGAATCTATGGGCTGGTATTTTGGGCACATGGTATTACAATACCATGGGTGCTAGTGTATGGCCAAGATTGAAGCACTTTTTCCAAGAAACGATCCTAACGGTTCGGGAAATCCTATAAATACCCCACCCCCCCATGCTTCAAAATTACAAGAACTTTGATTTGAGAAACTCTAAGTTGAAACTATTGTTTCATACCTAAGATTTTTGAATCGAAGTTAGCATTCGGGGACCCTGGGTAAGTATTCTTTCGTTCTTTTATTGCTTTTCGAGTCTTTCGAGTCTGAAAGTCAAACTTTGTTTGACTTTCTGCGTTGACCAGTAATGGTCAATGCGAAGTTCGTTTGAACTTCGCAACGTGAGTGTAATCACGTTGGTTATAGTCCCTTGGGACTATGCCTACTGATTACCACGTTGTCTAGGGTCGTAGGGTAAGCGATCTAATAAATCGCTTATACCTCGAACCCGACCCATTTGGTCGATCATTAGGATCTGACCAAATACATTAGGTGACCATAGTAGGTAGGGAATAACCTTCCGAGGTTATACCCTATGGTCGCTTCGTTTAAGTAGTTGTATGATAGGTAGTTTATATGCCTTAGGTAAATTACCAGAATACCTTTTTCATGTATAATTGGTAATTAAGCATATGTAACCTAAACTTTTGTCACATAACTGATTATGTAACATGTTTAGGCATATAACACTTGTCATAGGACTAGTTAGACGGTCCGAACGCGTTTCACGCACACGACGCGTTAAAGTAGCATAAGCTACCTTAATGGGTCGCGATGGGTCGAAAGCACTTAGGTTTGGTTTCATTGTAGTATGTAGGCCTTGTTAAACCATATCATATGAGTTCCAACACTCATTTGGTTTACCAAGCCTCATCCTATCCGATCTCCCGATTTAAGTCCGGTTTATTTATATAGTTTTAGATTGTCGACTGATTCCGTGCTCTCTCTAGCTTTGTTTGGTTGTTGTTCAAGACCTCTAAGCATTCTCAGGCGAGTACATTATTCCCCTATTTTACTGCTTTCAATTGTTTTGGGGTGACTCATATGTGCTAAATGTTTTCGATGTTATAACGATGGTTTCAAAAACGATTAAGACGATTATACAAAACTAATAACGATTTCATAAAGTGAACAAACTTGTTGGTTGTAGTTACATAACAAATGACATTCATTAGCAATGATCAAGCCGACCAGTATTAGGTTATGGCACCATAGGATCTGACAAATCCCGTTAGTTACTACACCCGTAGTTATGTGTGGGTGTTGTGGGTAGCGACTGAATCTGTAATTTTTAATTTACTCTTTGGTAAGGGTTTATTAATGCGAGATGTTAATCTATCCTTTGGTAAGGGTTTATTAATGCGAATTATTAATCTATCCTTTGGTAAGGGTTTATTAATGCGAGTCAAGAAGGTTTGAATGTTATTAGCGAGACGACCATTTAAGTAGTTTCACGACTTAAAACGAATTTAACGATTAGGTAAACAATTGGTTTTCACACGATGTTTTAACGATTGGGTAAACGATTGGCTTCAAAGCGATATACGATTGGGTTTTGGTTATACATATTACATGATTTACATTGGGCATGAACATTACTTTGGTGGTTTGGTTTGGCTAAGTGATTAAGTAACAATGCGTGTGGAATATGATACAAGCATGGTGGATACGCCGCTGGTACTTCCTATATATAAGTGTTTGTATGGTATTACATATTGTAGCGTTATTTGAATCATTTCAGTTTGAGACATAGAACATTTTATACAAGTAACATACTTTTCACAAGACAATCATTTACAAACAACTTATCTTATACAAACTCATTTTACATGGTTATTCATTTAATCATGCATTATTCTCTTATTTATACATATCACTTGAACTTATCGTTCTTCAAATGATTTACTAAGACAAAGCAAATTACAAGGTTCATGACTAAACATTTTCTTAAAACAGAAGTCATGAATCTTATTTTCACAAAACCTATGTACTCGCCAGCATTTCTTTGCCGACCTCGTTTTCACATATGTTTCAGGTAATTGTTGAATGATATCGATTGATAAGATGCATGCTCACATAGGACTGGACAAGGCCTTAGTGACTCAATAACAATGATAGATTATGTTTAAATTGTGTATTTAGATTTCCAGACGATGTAATTATTCAATGTTTAATAAAACGAAACACTTTTGATATCCATGGTTATGAAACATTAATTCTGTTGCAACACGCCCCGATGTTTCCGCCGCGATTTGTTGTTTTACGCGGTCGGGGTGTGACAGAAAGATGGTATCAGAGCCAATGGTTATAGGGAATTAGGTTATTAGTAATTAGTAATGCTTTGACCTAGTCTATAACCTTCTTAGGACCCTAACGCGAGTTTACTTGCGTTTAGTCATAAAACAATACCGTCACCTATCCTTAGGCAACGACCACAACAAGAACATAAATTTCAAAACCGCTTTGAAAACTAATCATATGTTCTAGGATGATTGATTACTAGGTTTTGAACCCTCTATTGTAAGGTTTTGAACTCTCTAGTATATGGTTTTGAACCCCTTTGAGTTTTCAAATATTCGTCAAGGTTTTGGGTTTTAAATAATGTGAACACGTGCAAACTGGAAGGGTGAATGCCTGTATTCTGGGTTTTCTGTGACAACTCGAGTTTCTGACATTCTTTATTCGCATTTATTGCACGTCGACTTTGACTGTCTAGTTGTTTGGCTCGTCTGATTTGTAACACTTTGTATGATAATAAAAGTATTATGTTTGCTTGGTTATGTGTTGATATTATAGCATGAGACTTAGTGTATTTGAAATAACATAAACTACTGAACATATGAAACAACTCGACGAAACAGAGTTGTGTTTCGCCATGAACTCATCTCGACGAAACAGACTGTTTCGCCGGCCCAGTTTCGCCAAAGGCCCAGTACGGCCCAGAACGTTATTTCGTGAATACTTACGTGAAACGGGTTTAGTTTCACAAGTTAGGCAATCAGGAAACCCTAGAACACTCTCCCTTTTGTGCGACGGCAACAACCATCGGTTACCATCATTCCTAGCTCTTGAATCCGTGTTTGTTCATCTCTAATCGGTTAGTATGTGTTCGTTAATCGGTTCCTTGATTCTGTATCATCTTGCTTCATGTTTGTTTGAATGATTGATGCGTGTTACTGCTGCGATTCTAGTATGACGGTGATATAGATTTCGATGTGTATGATATGATATAGTAGGATATATAAATGATATACGAAACTTGATATAATCGAATGCTCGGTTCTGAATGTTGTTTATATGGCCTGATTCTAATTACATTAGTATCTTGATAGGGATTGATGTGATGATGTTGTATGTTATTTGATATGCTATACACATAAACTAGGGTTTATGCTAGACAATGATTCTTGGATGGTTGATTTATGATGATTCGATTTGCACATTGACCTTCGTATGATTTCTGTTATTGATGACGGCTGCTAGAAGGATTAGGGTTTATGTGTTATTCGCATCTGCTGTAACTGATGTCTGCGAAACAGACATCCGACGAAACAGGACTCCCGGCGAAACAGAATGTGTTTCGCCAAGAGTCATCGACGAATTAGAATCCTGGTTCGCCAACAAGGCCACGACGAAACAGAATGTGTTTCGTCAATTTGTGTTTCGCCATATATGTGTTTCGCCGAGCTGTGCTGTAACTTGAGTTAATTCTGTTAAGTGTTAACTGGAATATTTAACTGCTGTTAAGGGTAACCATCTTGTATATGATTGTGATTACGTGCTACATGTTTATACGTGAACAAATTGAACACAAACTGATTTCACATACGTGCCTACTTTAGGACGCGATTGATTACTTGTGAGCATACTTTAGCATACCGAGCAAAACAAGGTGAGTTCACACTCTTACCAAGGCATGGGATTCCCCAGTTGGGTTGGGAATGGGATTGAATGATTTCCTGCACTTACAATTAACACTAGACTATTTACCACGGTCCTCGGATTGGGAAGGATGCCTGTGCTAAATTCTACGCAAAGCCTACGTACTGTCCTCGGATTGGGAAGGACACCAGCACTAAACCTACGTAAAACCTACGTACTACCGTCCTCGGATTGGGAAGGACGCCAGTGCTAAACCTACGTACTACCGTCCTCGGATTGGGAAGGACGCCAGTGCTAAACCTACGTACTACCGTCCTCGGATTGGGAAGGACGCCAGTGCTAAACCTACGTACTACCGTCCTCGGATTGGGAAGGACGCCAGTGCTAAACCTACGTACTACCGTCCTCGGATTGGGAAGGACGCCAGCGCTAAACCTACGTACTCGCTACGTACTGTCCTCGGTTGGGAAGGGCACTTACATAAAACCTGCGTAAACCTATACTTACTACTATCCTCGGATTGGGAAGGATACTTATGATTACGAATAGTCTAGGGGATATATATAACATGGGAAGTCCCCACCAATAGAACGTACTATCGGCCCAGTAGAGCCACATGTTACATACGAACTTACTTTTACGCATTTACTTTCTGTGAACTCGCTCAACTAGTTGTTGACTCTCTGTTACATGCCTTGCAGGACCATAGGTACTTACGGAGCTTGCACGGGAGGCACGGTCGTTGTGGACATGGATCGTGAATGTGTTGTTAAACGTTATAACATTTTGAACTTAAACTTATGTTGGGTTTACATACTTATGCTTCCGCTACATACTTGTTGACGTTTGGTTTTGAAAACACCTTTCGTATTGATGAATGATTTTTACTACTTACTTACATGTTCAATATGATTGGTGGCTTGATCCTGGTCAGTCACGCTCCCAAGCGGTGGTACTCCGCAGGTGGATTTTTGGGGGTGTGACAGATTGGTATCAGAGCCATTGGTTATAGAGAACTCGGTTTTAATAAGGGGAAAACGATTTTGTTAAAACCAGACTATAACCAGAACAGTGCTCAACGATCCACAACGATGCTTCGCTCCACGTGCAAGGCTCAACATCATAGGTACTACTATTCATGTTACCTTACATACTTGATAGAATTACATAGAACTTTGCTCGTGGTATGCTCAGATTACAGAACCTACTATATGTTATTGCTTGAGATTACTTGTGTGCTCACTCTCTTCGCACTATTCGCGAAGCTCTCACCCACATGTTCTCCTTGATATCAAGATCATGAGCGGACACGTTAACCTAACTCAAGCCCAGTTGGCGGCTTCGATCACTGAACAAGTTACTGCAGCACTCGCAGCTGCCCAAGCAGGAGGTGTAACCTGCCATCACCACTTACTCTAGGATCCTTAGATCCTACTCTCGTAACTCAACACTTGTGCTTAATTTTGATTACTCTTACGCACACGACAAGTCAACACGCTCAGCCACCTGTATGCACATACAAGACTTTTATGGACTGTCGTCCTACTACTTTCAGCGACACCGAAGGAGCTGTTGTACTCCTCCATTAGTTCGAGGAACTCGAATCGGTCTTCGAGTGTGTGAATGACCCGAGGCTCGTAAGGTGAAATATGCCATTGATATTCTCGAAGGCACTGCGCAAACTTGGTGGAACGCGCAAGTTACGACACTGGGGCTGGCGGCTGCTATGCCACCCCATGGAATGATTTTAAGGAACCTATCAAATGTGAATACAATAGTTATGATGCCATCCACAAGTTGGAAGTGGAGTCCTTTAACATGAAGATGACGGGGTCAGAGATAGAAGCGTGCACGATAACGATCCAACAAACTGACAATTTTGTGTCCAACTATGGTGGATCCTCCCATAAAGAGCTTTGAGCTGTACCTCAAAGGCTTAGTACCAGGAATTCAAAACCATGTGAAGACGGCTAAACTTGCTACTATTCAAGATGTTACTCATCTTGCTCATCGTCTCACAAACCAGGCAGTGGGACAGAACAAGCTGCCTCAACGTATCAGCGCTACTACTACCACTACTACTTCAACTACTTCTGCTATTCCCAGTGACAACAAAAGAAAATGGGATGGAACCTCTAGCAAGGGTTCGACTACGGTTTCATCCCAGGCACAGCAGCGAAAGATCGATGACAACCAAAGTCCTGGTCAGCAACCTTTTGGTAGTCAAGGGCAGGGTGGATACAGGAAAACCACCCTAAGTGCAAACGATGTAACTTGCACCACAGCGGGCAGTGCAACCGCAATCATCGTCGATGATGCAACAAGCTTAGTCATGGAGCCAAAGATTGTAGAAACTCATGTCCTGCAAACTAGAACCAACAACAGCAATCACAAGCTCCACAGAATCAGCAGCAACAAGCAGAGATCCTATGTAAGGAGAAGATCATTCGCATTCCTCGTTCTGGTAAAGAACCTCTCGAAGTTCAAGGCGACAAGAGTGGTGTCGTGAGTGGCATCATATCCTTCTTGAAGGCTCGGAAGTGTCTGCGAAAGGGCCACACAGCTATTTTGGCACTCGTTACTGATACATCGACGACAGAGAAAAAGATTGGGGATATTCCTGTAGTACGCGACTTTCCTCAAGTGTTTCCTGAAGAGTTACCTGGGTTACCGCCCATCGCCAGGTCGAATTTCAGATCGAGCTCGCTCCAGGAGCAGCACCCATAGCTCGAGCACCTTATCGCTTAGCTCCAACGGAACTGGAAGAACTGTCAAAGCAGCTACAAGAACTCTTGGAAAAGGGTTTTATACGTCCTAGCTCTTCGCCCTGGGGAGCTCCAGTGTTATTCGTAAAGAAGAAAGACGGTACGTTCAGGATGTGTATAGACTACCGTGAACTCAACAAGGTGACGATCAAGAATCGTTATCCTCTTCCGCGCATAGATAATCTATTCGACCAGCTGCAAGGGTCGAGCTACTACTCCAAAATAGACTTAAGGTCAGGATATCATCAGCTGAGAGTCCGGGATGAGGACGTCTCTAAAACAGCATTTAGAACTCGCTACGGCCACTACAAGTTTATGGTCATGCCATTCGGGCTAACGAACGCGCCTGCCGTATTTATGGATCTTATGAACAGGGTGTGCAAACCCTATCTCGACAAGTTCGTCATTGTTTTCATCGACGACATCCTGATTTATTCAAAGAGTCAGGAGGAGCACGAGCATCATTTACGACTTATACTGGAACTTCTGCGAACAGAACAGTTATACACTAAGTTTTCCAAATGTGACTTCTGGCTTCGTGAAGTCCACTTCTTAGGCCACGTGGTAAACAAGGATGGGATTCATGTCGATCCATCCAAGGTGGATTCGATCAAGAACTGGCCTGCACCTCGCACACCAACAGAAATACGCCAATTCTTGGGTTTGGCGGGTTATTACAGAAGGTTCATCAGAGACTTCTCAAAGATTGCTCAGCCACTTACACTACTGACACAGAAGGGTGTTGTCTACCGTTGGGGTAATACACAGGAAACAGCGTTTCAGCACTTAAAGGATAGACTTTGTAGCGCACCTATCCTCTCATTGCCTGAAGGCACCGATGATTTCGTAGTCTACTGCGACGCATCAATCCAAGGTCTTGGATGTGTACTGATGCAACGGGATAAAGTTATTGCTTATGCTTCGCGCCAACTTAAGATTCACGAACGGAATTACACAACACACGATTTAGAGCTGGGAGCGGTTGTTTTTGCACTTAAGATATGGCGACACTACCTGTACGGCACCAAATGTGCTATCTACACTGACCACCGAAGCCTCGAACATATATTCAAACAGAAGGAACTGAATATGCGACAACGACGATGGGTCGAACTGCTAAACGACTACGAATGCTCAATCAGGTACCACCCAGGCAAAGCCAATGTTGTGGCTGACGCCCTCAGTCGAAAGGACACCGCACCTAAGCGCGTGCGAGCTTTACAACTCACTATACAGTCTAGTCTTCCTTCTCAGATACGAGATGCTCAGGTAGAAGCATTGAAACCAGAAAATGTCAGGGCTGAAGCCCTACGTGGCTCAAGACAACGTTTAGAACAAAAGGAAGATGGTACTTACTACGTCACAGGACGCATTTGGGTTCCACTTTATGGCAACTTACGTGAGCTAGTAATGGATGAAGCTCATAAGTCTCGCTACTCGGTACATCCTGGTGCGGATAAAATGTACCACGATATCAAAACTACATACTGGTGGCCTAGCATGAAGGCCCACATAGCCACATACGTTAGCAAATGCTTGACTTGTGCGAGAGTCAAGGCAGAATATCAGAAACCGTCAGGACCACTCCAACAACCGGAGATACCACAATGGAAATGGGAGCAGATTTCCATGGATTTTGTTACTGGCCTACCTAGATCTCAGCGCGGAAATGATACTATTTGGGTGATCGTGGATCGGCTCACAAAGTCTGCTCACTTCTTAGCTATCAAAGAAACAGACAAGTTCTCTACCTTGGCAGACATCTACTTAAAAGAAGTGGTCTCGAGGCACGGGGTGCCCACCTCCATCATCTCTGATCGTGACGCACGTTTTACTTCAGAACTGTGGCAGGCAATGCATAAATCTTTTGGCTCTCGTTTAGACATGAGCACGGCGTATCATCCTCAGACCGATGGGCAGTCTGAGCGCACTATTCAAACTCTAGAAGACATGCTTCGGGCGTGCGTAATTGACTTTGGCAATGGTTGGGAGAAACATCTGCCACTTGTGGAACTTTCATACAATAACAGCTACCACACCAGCATTAAAGCTGCTCCATTCGAGGCATTGTACGGGCATAAATGCCGGTCACCTCTCTGTTGGGCAGAGGTGGGAGATAGTCAAATCACAGGTCCAGAAATGGTAGTTGATACTACAGAAGAGATTGCTCAAATACGACAACGCATGGCGGCAGCTCGTGACCGTCAGAAAGCATACGCTGATAAAGACAGGAAACTACTCGAATTCCAGGTTGGGGATCGAGCGCTACTTAAAGTTTCACCCTGGAAGGGTGTGGTTCGTTTTGGCAAACGAGGCAAGCTCAATCCGCGTTATGTCGGACCTTTCGAAGTCACAGAGAAAATAGGCAAAGTGGCCTACAGACTGAACTTACCACCTGAACTCAGTGCAGTTCACAACGTCTTTCACGTGTCGAATCTGAAAAAGTGTCTGTCAGATGAGACCCACATAGTTCCTTTGAAGGAACTCACCATCGACGAGCGGTTGCAGTTCGTCGAGGAACCTGTTGAAATCACGGACCGGGATGTTAAGGTCCTCAAGAACACGAGAATCCCTCTTGTACGAGTTCGTTGGAACTCCCGTCGTGGCCCAGAGTATACCTGGGAACGAGAAGATCAAATGAAACTCAAATATCCCCAGTTATTCGGAACCAATGCAACTACTACTGAGGCTGAAGCTACTACTACAGAATTTCGGGACGAAATTCCAAACCAACGGGGGGATGATGTGACACCCCAGGAAAACCAGTAAACGATACAACTTACCAAGCTTCCTCAGTAACCGCATGCTAAATTTCGGGACGAAATTTCTTTCAAGTTGGGGATAATGTGACAACTCGAGTTTCCGACATTCTTTATTCGCATTTATTGCACGTCGACTTTGACTGTCTAGTTGTTTGGCTCGTCTGATTTGTAACACTTTGTATGATAATAAAAGTATTATGTTTGCTTGGTTATGTGTTGATATTATAGCATGAGACTTAGTGTATTTGAAATAACATAAACTACTGAACATATGAAACAACTCGACGAAACAGAGTTGTGTTTCGCCATGAACTCATCTCGACGAAACAGACTGTTTCGCCGGCCCAGTTTCGCCAAAGGCCCAGTACGGCCCAGAACGTTATTTCGTGAATACTTACGTGAAACGGGTTTAGTTTCACAAGTTAGGCAATCAGGAAACCCTAGAACACTCTCCCTTTTGTGCGACGGCAACAACCATCGGTTACCATCATTCCTAGCTCTTGAATCCGTGTTTGTTCATCTCTAATCGGTTAGTATGTGTTTGTTAATCGGTTCCTTGATTCTGTATCATCTTGCTTCATGTTTGTTTGAATGATTGATGCGTGTTACTGCTGCGATTCTAGTATGACGGTGATATAGATTTCGATGTGTATGATATGATATAGTAGGATATATAAATGATATGCGAAACTTGATATAATCGAATGCTCGGTTCTGAATGTTGTTTATATGGCCTGATTCTGATTACATTAGTATCTTGATAGGGATTGATGTGATGATGTTGTATGTTATTTGATATGCTATACACATAAACTAGGGTTTATGCTAGACAATGATTCTTGGATGGTTGATTTATGATGATTCGATTTGCACATTGACCTTCGTATGATTTCTGTTATTGATGACGGCTGCTAGAAGGATTAGGGTTTATGTGTTATTCGCATCTGCTGTAACTGATGTCTGCGAATCAGACATCCGACGAAACAGGACTCCCGGCGAAACAGAATGTGTTTCGCCAAGAGTCATCGATGAATTAGAATCCTGTTTCGCCAACAAGGCCACGACGAAACAGAATGTGTTTCGTCAATTTGTGTTTCGCCATATATGTGTTTCGCCGAGCTGTGCTGTAACTTGAGTTAATTCTGTTAAGTGTTAACTGGAATATTTAACTGCTGTTAAGGGTAACCATCTTGTATATGATTGTGATTACGTGCTACATGTTTATACGTGAACAAATTGAACACAAACTGATTTCACATACGTGCCTACTCTAGGACGCGATTGATTACTTGTGAGCATACTTTAGCATACCGAGCAAAACAAGGTGAGTTCACACTCTTACCAAGGCATGGGATTCCCCAGTTGGGTTGGGAATGGGATTGAATGATTTCCTGCACTTACAATTAACACTAGACTATTTACCACGGTCCTCGGATTGGGAAGGATGCCTGTGCTAAATTCTACGCAAAGCCTACGTACTGTCCTCGGATTGGGAAGGACACCAGCACTAAACCTACGTAAAACCTACGTACTACCGTCCTCGGATTGGGAAGGACGCCAGTGCTAAACCTACGTACTACCGTCCTCGGATTGGGAAGGACGCCAGTGCTAAACCTACGTACTACCGTCCTCGGATTGGGAAGGACGCCAGTGCTAAACCTACGTACTACCGTCCTCGGATTGGGAAGGACGCCAGTGCTAAACCTACGTACTACCGTCCTCGGATTGGGAAGGACGCCAGTGCTAAACCTACGTACTACCGTCCTCGGATTGGGAAGGACGCCAACGCTAAACCTACGTACTCGCTACGTACTGTCCTCGGTTGGGAAGGGCACTTACATAAAACCTGCGTAAACCTATACTTACTACTATCCTCGGATTGGGAAGGATACTTATGATTACGAATAGTCTAGGGGATATATATAACATGGGAAGCCCCCACCAATAGAACGTACTATCGGCCCAGTAGAGCCACATGTTACATACGAACTTACTTTTACGCATTTACTTTCTGTGAACTCGCTCAACTAGTTGTTGACTCTCTGTTACATGCCTTGCAGGACCATAGGTACTTACGGAGCTTGCACGGGAGGCACGGTCGTTGTGGACATGGATCGTGAATGTGTTGTTAAACGTTATAACATTTTGTACTTAAACTTATGTTGGGTTTACATACTTATGCTTCCGCTACATACTTGTTGACGTTTGGTTTTGAAAACACCTTTCGTATTGATGAATGATTTTTACTACTTACTTACATGTTCAATATGATTGGTGGCTTGATCCTGGTCAGTCACGCTCCCAAGCGGTGGTACTCCGCAGGTGGATTTTTGGGGGTGTGACATTTTCTGTCGAGGCAAGCACTTCGTATACATCTCATCAGACGCGAGACCAGTTGTGCTTACCTGGGAATTCTTGGGATGAGTGTTCACTTATAGGCGAGCATGTCTTCGTGATACATTATTTTTGACCCATTTACTTTGATTAGTCACCGTCTCATTTGTTTTCCTTAGGTAACAAACAAATGATCGCAATCTTCATGCGTTATCATTCTGTTTTGATTGTCCAATAATCTTTCACCTGTTTCTCCCTACGCCTTTCTTTTTCTTCAAGAATGTCTCTTCATCACGATGACGCCCAGATATCTGAGCAAGCAGCCAAAATTCACTCAGCGAATAGGCGAAGTAGTCCTGAAGACTGTTGAATTAGCTACTGCCATGTATCATCTCCATGAACAAGGAAACATGAGAAACGAGTGAGATTGACATTTTGATAGACAAAAGTGGTATTGAAGATATTGATGAAACATAAGGAAGGTGATCATTTGTTCGTTACCTCGAACAAACAAACGACTCCCAGTGGCTAATCAAAGAAAATAGATCTTTATAATGTATCGCGAAGACATGCTTTAGCCTATAAGTGGACACTCATCCCAAGAGTTCCCAGGTAAGAGTAACTAGTCTGATTATGTGGATTTGTACGAACACTCTAGCCTTAGACAGAAAACCGGGGATACAGGCACCCACCCTTCCAGATTGCACGTGTTCACATTAATAAGACCCAAACATTGACGAGATTTTAAAACTTTGAAGGCTAAACGCCTACAACAAATCTGTCACACCCCCAAAATCCACATGCGAAGTATCACCGCTTGGAGGCGTGACTGACCAGGATCAAGCCACCAATCATATTGAACATAGCGTGTAAATAAATGTAAAACCCAAACACAATATAATTGGTGTCCAACAAAACATAGTCTAAGTAATCAGCGGAAGCATAATGTTTAAAACCAAAACAAAAGTTCAAATGTATCAAATGTTTGACATGGTATATGACAATCCATGTCCCACAACGACCACGCCTCCCCGTGCAAGCTCCATGAGTACCTAACGACCTGCAAGGCATGTAACAACGAGTCAAAAACAAAGTTGAGCGAGTTCACAGTTGGTTGATTAGGTTTTGATTTCGTTTCAATAATCGTAAGTTCGTTTTGTACACCACGTTTTAATCAGTAACCCTGTTTCCCAAACCTTCTCAATGATTAGTGGGGGCTTCCCATGTGAATTACCAGACCATACCATATCGACTACTAACGAAAGTAAGTTGTGCCCTAAGTCAATGTCTATCATCATTGACCCTTTGCCTTAGTCCATTAGTACACGCCCGTCCTACCGGCACGGTGTGAGGTTTGTTAAACCTAATAGTGCTATTAACTAATGACCCGCTCGCCATCGGCCTCGGCTATTAAGTCGATATAAAATGAGGGACTTATGATAGAGTTTTGGTCCAGTATGTTTAATCTTGTTGTCCTACCCAAGGAGGACGAACGTACGTATCCTACCCAAGGAGAATACGCGAGGTTTAAATCTTGGCATCCTACCCATGGAGGATGGTTGTACATATCCTACCCAAGGAGAATATGTAGTTTTCGTTTTAGTTCTTTAACCCATTCCCAACCCTTGGGAATCCCATGCCTTGTAGAAAGTGTGAACTCACCTTGGCTTGCTCGGTTGGTTAAGTTACTTGTTTCCAATTAATCAGTCAAAGCCTAAGGTATGCATACATATGTATCAGTTATCATTCACAAGGTTCACGTATGATATACTATCATAGTGTGTGCTCACACCTTAACAGTTATTCAAGTTCATCCCAATTTACTATTTTCATGTATGGTTCTCAAATAACAGTAGCAGTCATTACCAAACCAACGTCAATCATACAGTCACTCATTCTTCATAATACATGCAATCAGTGAAATCATTATAACCTACTGTTCATGCGAAGTCCTTCGGCGAAACATGCACTTGATAGTTATGTATGTTACACAGACAATTCTTGTTTCTCCTAACATATTAAATCATCATTATCATGCATTTGATCAATGTTCCACTAGCAATAAAATCATTAACCATTGACTACTGTGCATACATGACGAAACATCCAAGTGTTTCGTCGTCATGTGAGTGACGAAATCCCCAGGTGTTTCGTCGAGAGTACTAGTGACGAAACCCTAAGTGTTTTGTCGTCTGCATGGGTGACGAAACTCCCAACCTTTCGTCGGGGCTAGGTTTCGCCGAGAACTTCATCGCCCAGTTACAGTGCATCTACAACCCTAATTACCAGTTCATAAACATCATCAACAGTTGGCATGCAATCATTACTCTAATCTAATTATCGAGTATCAAACCATCACCGACATATTATACCAAGAATGCAGTTAACACGTTTAGATCGAATCACAAGCAATCATCATCACATCATGTCAGATTCATTTGTAAAATTCTTTTATCCAATAACCCTTATCAATCACCATATATTTTAATCCTCCCGTGGCTAAATCCTCAATTTCTCTAACTGACGATTATCAAATAACATGCATACAGCAACCCTAGAAGGCTATTCTCACATGATTCTGTATTAGATTAACAACAATTCTCTTAGTGTACAGTTTCATAGCACAAACATCATTGCAAACAAACCCTACTTAATATGAATCTAACACTAACAACCTATGACCGAATGATCAAGCATCAGCACGCATCGACCGACAATTACACGGGTATTAACAAGACACTAACCGGAATGAAAGACGGCGCCGAGAAGGTCTTCAAGAGAGAGAGAGAGTTGCCGTCGGGTTCAAGAGTAGGAAAAGGAGAGGATTAGGGTTTCGCTAAGTGAAAAACGTAAATATAACAAGCCATGATCGGGCCTCACTTGGGCCTAAAGCCTAACCGGCGAAACAGTTTCCCCACGAAACCCTAAGGTTTCGTCGTGCACAGTGGTGACTAAACATTGTGTTTCGTCGAGCATATGATGGTGGTGAAACTTCAGGTTTTGTCGAGTGGTTAATGACACAATCCATGTTTCATCATTCATGAATTTAGTTTATTTACTTAGACACTCAGACAGTTCACAAGTTCATAATTTATACAATCATAAGCCATATACCAAACATAATTCAAACACAAACAAATCACAGTGCACATATTTTAATGCAACGAATCACAACACACAGTGTGAAACAAGTAACGTGTGGAGGAAAAACCTTGGAAACTCGAGTTGTCACATTATCCCCAACTTGAAAGAAATTTCGTTCTGAAATTTAGCACGTGGTTACTGAGGAAGCTAGTTGTGTTGCGTTGTTTCCTGATTTTTCCTGGGGTGTCACATCATCCCCCCGTTGGTTTGGAATTTCGTCCCGATATTCTGTAGTAGCTTCAGCCTCAGTAGTGGTTGCACTGTTCTTGAACAACTGGGGATACTTGAGTTTCATTTGGTCTTCTCGTTCCCAGGTGAACTCTGGGCCACGACGGGAGTTCCAACAAACTCGAACAAGAGGTATTCTGGTGCGCTTGAGAACCTTAACGTCTCGGTTTGTGATTTCAACTGGTTCCTCGATGAATCGCAGCTGATCGTCGATTGTGAGCTCTTTCAAAGGAACTATGAGGGTCTCATCTGACAGACACTTCTTCAGATTTGACACGTGGAATACGTTGTGAACTCCACTGAGTTCTTCGGGTAGATTCAACTTATAAGCGACTTTGCCAATCTTCTCAATGATTTCGAACGGTCCGGCATAACGCGGGTTGAGTTTGCCTCGTTTGCCAAAACGGACTACACCTTTCTAAGGTGAGACTTTGAGTAGCACTCGATCCCTAACCTGGAACTCAAGCGGTTTCCTACGCTTATCAGCGTAGCTTTTCTGACGGTCACGAGCTGCCGCCATTCGTTGTCGTATCTGAGCAATTCTCTCAGTTGTGTCTACCACAAGTTCTGGGCCAGTGATTTGGCTGTCACCAAACTCTGCCCAACAAAGAGGTGATCGGCATTTACGTCCGTACAATGCCTCAAACAGAGCGGCCTGAATACTAGTATGGTAACTGTTGTTATACGAAAACTCCACCAACGGGAGATGTTTTTCCCAGCCGCTTCCAAAATCAATCACACATGCCCTAAGCATGTCTTCAAGGGTTTGGATGGTACACATGCCAAAGGACTTGTGCATTGCTTGCCACAGTTCAGAAGTAAAACGCGCATCACGATCGGAAATAATGGAGGTTGGCACCCCGTGCCTCGAGACAACTTCCTTAAGATAAACTTCTGCTAGAGTGGAGAACTTATCCATTTCCTTGATAGCCAAGAAGTGTGCAAACTTTGTGAGTCGATCCACGATCACCCAAATAGCATCATTTCCACGTTGAGATCTAGGTAGGCCAGTAACGAAATCCATGGAAATTTGCTCCCATTTCCATTGTGGTATCTCTGGTTGTTGGAGTAGGCCCGATGATTTCTGATATTCAGTCTTGACTCTCGCACAAGTCAAACATTTGCTAACGTAGGTTGCTATGTGGGCTTTCATGCTAGGCCACCAGTACGTAGTCTTCAAATCGTGGTACATCTAATCCGAACCAGGATGTACCGAATAACGTGACTTATGTGCTTCATCCATCACCAGCTCGCGTAAGTTTCCATAAAGTGGGACCCAGATGCGCCTTGTAACGTAGTAAGCGTCGTCTTCCTTTTGTTCTAATCATTTTCTTGATCCACGTAGGGACTCCGCCCTGACGTTCTCTGTGACAACTCGAGTTTCCAAGATTCCATCTTCACGTTAATTGTACGTCAACTGTTCAGTTGTTTACTTACACTACTTGTTTGCCTTGTAACCATACGTGTTTAATATATGTTGAGATGTTATGTGACTATTGTGTTGTGTGTTTAGTGTTATAAACTTTTGATGTGTTTAACTTAATGACACTTAGGGTTTCACACTAGTAAGCTTGACGAAACAACTTATGATTTGCCACAACCCTTACTTGACGAAATAGGGGGTTTCGTCATGCACCCATCGACGAAACATGGAGTTTCGTGGACATGGGCTTCGGCCACGGATAGGCCCAGTCGCATTTGATTATATTACGTGAATTCATAACTTGCGAACCCTAGTTTTTTCCCCTACACCTCTCGACGGCAGACAACACCTCCTCATCGGAAACCTTTTATCTTCAAAACATTTCCTCTCGTTCTTTGCATTTGATCGGTATGTTAATTCGTTCTTTTTTATCAAGACACTTGACTGTTTATGTGCGTATTGACATCGATATCAGGATTGAGTGCTGTTGTAAATGTTTAGAGCGAGGGTTGCTAGTTTTAGGATTGTATGAAGATGTCTAGTCTTGATAACGAATGATTGATATATGTTTATGATTGTGTTATGTTTCGTCTAGCATGTGTTATGAACGAATGGCATGATAGCTTAGTAAGGGGAGGATGTATGATCAGTATATGATTTACTTTAATGTTTGACGAAACTATTTCTTGAATCGGTCTAAATGAGGTTAGCCAAATGATAGTTAGGATGTTATGATTTCTTGAGAAGTTTTGATGATCGTTGTTGATGATATGTGGATTGTTTGATGTTAATCGTAAATGAGCATTAGGGTTTCTGGGTAATCATCAGTTACACGACGTAACTGATCTGAGGGACGAAACGCCGATCACGACGAATCAGGCACGATGAAACAGGGGAGTTTCGCCGAGGGTAATCACGAAGAAACAGAGGGTGTTTCGTCGAAGGGGATTCACGACGAAATAAGTGTGTTTCGTCGAGTTTGAAAACTGCACAGTAACTAAGTTTAATTATGTTAAGGGTTAACTGGGTTAGGCAGCTGTTGTTAATGATAAGCATGACTTGCATGAGCTTGTATAACTGATAAATGCTATGTGTTAGTTGTTACTTGCATTTACGTGATGATCTTGACTGTTAGTCGAACTGTGCGAAGGTCAACTGATTGTGTATACGTGCATATCATAGGCCTTGACTGATTAATTGGAACCAAGTAATTAATCAAACCGAGCAAACCAAGGTGAGTTCACACTTCTAAGGCATGGGATTCCCGGTGGGTTGGGAATGGGATTGAATAACTACGACAGAACTTGTATATATACCACTACTAGACTACTTACCACCGTCCTCGGATTGGGAAGGACGCCAGCGCTAAACCTACGTACTCGCTACGTACCACTGTCCTCGGTTTGGGAAGGGCACTTACGTAAAACCTACGTAATCTCACACTTACCACTGTCCTCGGATTGGGAAGGGCACTTACGTAAAACCTACATATTCTCATACTTACTACTATGCTCGGATTGGGAAGGACACCTATAGATACAACTAGTCTAGTAATATACAACATGGGAAGCCCCCACTAAATATCGTAAAGGTTTGGGAAACAAGGATACTGTGTAACACATGATTCTGAAACAAACTTACGATTTCTGAAACGAACTCAATAACTGAACAATCAACTGTGAACTCGCTCAACTTTGTTGTTGACTCGTTGTTACATGCCTTGCAGGTCGATAGGTACTCATGGAGCTTGCACAGGGAGGCACGGTCGTTGTGGGACATGGACAGTGGGTGCCATGTTAAAAACATTATAACATTTCAAACTTAATACTTATGTTGGGTTTTCACATTTATGCTTCCGCTAAACACTTAACTATGTTTTGTTTTGAACACCTTTCGTATTGTTGGATTGAATTTTATTTATTACTTACAATGTTCAATATGATTGGTGGCTTGATCCTGGTCAGTCACGCCTCCAGGCTGTGATACTCCGCGTGTGGATTTTGGGGGTGTGACAGATTGGTATCAGAGCCATTGGTTATAGTGAACTTGGTTTTAATAAGTGGAAAACGTTTTTGTTAAAACCAGACTATAACCTGTACAGTGCTCAACGATCCACAACGACGCTTCGCTCCATGTGCAAGACTCAACACTATAGGTGATATGATTTATGTTTATACTGCCTACTTGCTAGTTACATAGAACTTTGCTCGTGGTATGCTTAGATAAACGTAACAACTATTGTTTGAAAACACTTGTGTGCTTACTCTCTTCTTTCATCGCATTTTCGCGAACCTTTCTCACCCATGTTTCCTTTGATATCAAGATCATGAGTGGACGCGTTAACCTAACTCAAGCCCAGTTGACGGCTTTGATTAACCAACAAGTTGCTGCGGCACTTGCAGCTGCTCAAGCAGGAGGTATACCCTGCAGTCGCAACTCACTCTAGGATCTTTAGATCCTACCCTCATAAACCAACTCTTGTGTTTAACTTTGTCCTGTTCTTATATACACAACAGGTCAGAACGCTCAGCCGCCTGTGTGCACGTTCAAGACTTTTATGGACTGTCGTCCTAGTACTTTCAGTGGCACTGAAGGGGTCGTTGGACTCCTCCACTGGTTCGAGAAGCTCGAATCGGTCTTCGAAATGTGTGAATGCCCTGAGGCTCGTAGGGTGAAGTATGCCACTGGTACCCTTGAAGGCACTGCGCTAACTTGGTGGAACGCGTAAGTTCAAATGTTAGGGCTGGCAGCTGCTAATGCCACCCCATGGAATGACTTCAAGGAACTGATCAAGCGAGAATACTGTAATCATGATGACATCCACAAGCTGGAAGTGGAGTTCTTTAACCTGAAGATGACGGGGTCATAGATAGAGGCGTATACGAAGCGATCCAACAAACTGGCAGTGTTATGTCCAACTATTGTGGATCCTCCTATTAAGCGTATTGAGCTGTACCTCAAAGGCTTAGTACCAAAGATTCAAAGGCATGTGACTGCTGCTAACCTTGCTACCATCCAGGATGTTACTCGTCTTGCTCATCGTCTCACAGACCAGGCAGTGGAACAGAACAAGCTGCCTAAGCGTATAGGTGCTACTGCTACTACTACTTCTGCTATCCCCAGTGACAACAAGCGAAAATGGGATGGAGCCTCCAGCAAGGGTTCGACTACAGTTTAGTCCCAGGCGCAGCAGCGAAAGATTGATGACTACCAGAGTCCTGGTCAGCAATCTTCTGGCAGTCAAGGGCAGGGTGGATATCGAGGAAACCACCCAAAGTGCAACAAATGCAACAGGCACCACAGTGGTCAGTGCAACAAGGGATGTTGTCAGAGGTGTCTCAAGATAGGTCATGAAGCCAAGGATTGCAGGAGCTCACGGCCTGCAAATCAGAATCATCAGCAACAACAGCAAGCACCGCAAAATCAGCAACAGCAACAGGGCAACAGGGGATGCTATCAGTGTGGCGCTGAAGGTCACTTCAAGAGACACTGCCCACAGTTAACTCAGAATCAGAATCAGAACCACAACCAAGGAAACGGGAACAATAATGGGGGCAACAATGGGGGAAACAATAATGACAACGGTGCCAGGGGTCGAGTGTTCGTCTTAGGTCAGGGGGACGCAAGAAATGATCCTAACGTAGTGATGGGTAAGTTCCTTCTCGACGACTTTTATGTTACTGTTTTATTTGATTCGGGTGCCGATACCAGTTATGTGTCTCTAAAAGTTAGTCAAATGCTCAAGCGCACACCAACACTTATGAACACCAAGCACATAGTAGAGTTAGCAAATGGTAAAAGCCTAGAGGCCACGCATATAATTAAGGGTTGTAATCTAGTTTTAGCGGGTCAGACCTTCTTGATCGATCTCATTCCTATAGTTCTGGGTAGTTTCGACATCGTCATTGGGATGGATTGGTTATCCCAACAGCAAGCAGAGATCCTATGCAAAGAGAAGATTGTTCGTATTCCCCGTTCTGGTAAAGAACCTCTCAAAATTCAAGGCGATAAGAGTGGTGCTGTGGTGGGCATCATCTCATTTCTTAAGGCCCAGAAGTGTTTGCGAAAGGGCCACACCGCTATTTTAGCACTTGTTACTGACGTATCAACAAAAGAGAAGAAAATCAAGGATATTCCAGTTGTACGCGACTTTCCTCAGGTGTTTCCTGAAGAATTACCTGGGCTACCGCCTCATCGCCAGGTGGAATTCCAAATCGAGCTAGCTCCTGGTGCAGCGCACATAGCTCGAGCACCTTATCGCTTAGCTCCAACCGAACTGGAAGAACTGTCCAAACAATTGCAAGAACTCTTGGAGAAGGGTTTCATACGTCCTAGCTCTTCGCCTTGGGGAGCTCCAGTATTATTTGTGAAGAAGAAAGACGGTACCTTCCGAATGTGTATTGACTACCGCGAACTCAACAAGGTGACCGTAAAGAATCGCTATCCACTCCCCCGCATTGATGACTTGTTTGATCAGCTGCAAGGGTCGAGCTACTATTCGAAGATTGACCTGAGGTCAGGCTACCATCAACTGAGAGTCCGAGACGAGGATATCTCTAAGACATTGTTCAGGACTCGTTATGGGCATAAGAGTTCCTGGTTATGCCTTTTGGACTGACAAACACGCCTGCAGTCTTCACCGATCTTATGAACAGAGTTTGCAAGCCCTACCTGAATAAGTTTGTTATTGTATTCATCGACGACATTCTAATCTACTCTAAGAGTCAGGAGGAACACGAGCATCATCTACGGCTTATTTTAGAACTCCTTCGAACAGAACAGTTGTACGCCAAGTTTTCGAAATGCGACTTTTGGCTTCGTGAAGTCCACTTTCTAGGCCACGTGGTAAACAAGGATGGGATTCATGTTGATCCATCCAAGGTAGACTCGATCAAGAACTGGCCTGCACCACGCACACCAACAGAAATCCGCCAATTCTTGGGTTTGGCGGGCTACTACCGAAGGTTCATCAAGGATTTTTCCAAGATTGCACAGCCGCTTACTTTGCTGACTCAGAAAGGTGTCACCTATCATTGGGGTAATGCACAGGAATCAGCATTTCAACACTTAAAGGATAGACTATGTAGCGCACCTATTCTTTCATTGCCAGAGGGCACGGACGATTTTGTGGATTATTGCGACGCATCAATTCAGGGTCTGGGTTGCGTGTTGATGCAACGGGATAAAGTTATTGCTTATGCATCGCGCCAACTTAAAATTCACGAAAGGAATT
Organism: Helianthus tuberosus; assembly: GCA_030545235.1. NCBI lineage: Eukaryota > Viridiplantae > Streptophyta > Magnoliopsida > Asterales > Asteraceae > Helianthus > Helianthus tuberosus. Next base: position 91,773,995 of record CM060416.1, read on the forward strand.
ACACTACACACAATCTGGAGCTAGGAGTTGTTGTCTTTGCACTTAAGATATGGAGACATTACCTGTACGGTACCAAGTGCACCATTTATACCGATCACAGGAGTCTCGAGCATATCTTCAAACAGAAGGAATTGAACATGCGACAACGCCGATGGGTCGAACTCTTGAACGATTACGAATGCGCGATCAAGTACCATCTGGGCAAGGCCAATATGGTGGCCGATGCCCTCAGTCGAAAAGATTCTACGCCTAAGCACGTGTGAGCATTTCAACTCACCATTTAATCTAGTCTTCCTTCCCAGATACGAGATGCTCAGGCAGAAGCATTGAAACCAGAAAACGTCAGGGCTGAAGCCCTACGCGGCTCAAGGCAACGGTTAGAACAAAAGGAAGACGGCGCCTACTACGTTACAGGGCGCATTTGGGTCCCACTTTACGGAGACTTACGCGAGCTTGTGATGGATGAAGCACATAAGTGTCGTTACTCAGTACATCCTGGTTCGGATAAGATGTACCACGACTTAAAGACTACATACTGGTGGCCTAGCATGAAAGCACACATAGCAACTTACATTAGCAAATGTTTGACTTATGCGAGAGTCAAGACTGAATATCAGAAACCATCGGGCCTACTCCAACAACCAGAGATACCACAATGGAAATGGGAACAAATTTCCATGGATTTTGTTGCTGGCCTGCCTAGATCTCAACATGGAAATGATACTATTTGGGTGATAGTGGACCGATTAACTAAATCTGCACACTTCTTGGCTATCAATGAAACATACAAGTTCTCTACCTTAGCAGACGTTTATTTAAAGGAAGTGGTCTCGAGGCACGGGGTGCCAACCTCTATTATTTCCGATCGTGATGCGCGTTTTACTTCTGAACTGTGGCAAGTAATGCACAAGTCTTTTGGCTCATGTTTAGGCATGAGCAACGCCTATCATCCACAGACGGATGGGCAGTCTGAGCGCACCATCCAAACCCTTGAAGACATGCTTAGGGCATGTGTGATCGATTTTGGCAACGGCTGGGAAAAACATCTGCCGTTAGTGGAATTTTCGTATAATAACAGTTACCACACTAGTATTCAGGCCGCTCCATTTGAGGCATTGTACGGGCGTAAATGCCGATCACCTCTTTGCTGGGCAGAAGTTGGTGACAGCCAGATCACAGGTCCAGAATTTATAGTAGACACAACGGAAAGGATTGCACAAATACGACAACGAATGGCGGCAGCTCGTGATCGTCAGAAAAGCTACGCTGATAAGCACAGGAAACCACTAGAGTTCCAGGTTGGGGATCGAGTGCTACTCAAAGTCTCACCCTGGAAAGGGGTAGTCCGTTTTCGCAAACGAGGCAAACTTAACCCGCGATACGTTGGACCTTTCGAATTCATAGAGAAAATAGGCAAAGTGGCCTACAAACTGAACCTACCAGCAGAACTCAGTGGAGTTCACAACGTATTTCACGTGTCAAATCTGAAGAAATGTCTGTCAGATGAGACCCTCATAGTTCCTTTTAAGGAGCTCACTATAGACGACCAGTTGTGATTCGTCGAAGAACCGGTAGAGATTACAGACCGAGACGTGAAGGTTCTCAAGCACACCAGAATACCTCTTGTTCCAGTTCGTTGGAACTCCCATCGTGGCCCAGAGTTCACCTGGGAACGAGAAGATCAAATGAAACTCAAGTATCCCTAGTTGTTCGGGAACAATGCAACTACTACTGAGGCTGAAGCTACTGCGGAATTTCGGGACGAAATTCCAAATCAACGGGGGGATGATGTGACACCCCAGGAAAACTAGTAAACCACGCAACTTAACTAGCTTCCTCAGTAACCGCATGCTAAATTTCGGGACGAAATTTCTTTCAAGTTGGGGATAATGTGACAACTCGAGTTTCCAAGATTCCATCTTTACGTTACTTGTACGTCAACTGTTCAGTTGTTTACTTACACGACTTGTTTGCCTTGTAACCATACGTGTTTAATATATGTTGAGATGTTATGTGACTATTGTGTTGTGTGTTTAGTGTTATAAACTTGTGATGTGTTTTACTTAATGACACTTAGGGTTTCACACTAGTAAGCTTAACGAAACAACTTATGATTTACCACAACCCTTACTTTACGAAACAGGGGGTTTCGTCATGCACCCATCGACGAAACATGGAGTTTCGTGGATATGGGCTTCAGCCCAGGATATGCCCAGCCGCATTTGATTATATTACGTGAATTCATAACTTGCGAACCCTAGTTTTTTCCCCTACACCTCTCGACGGCAGACAACACCTCCTCATCAGAAACCTTTTATCTTCAAAACATTTCCTCTCGTGTCTTTGCATTTGATCGGTATGTTAATTAGTTCTTTTTTATCAAGACTCTTGACTGTTTATGTGCGTATTGACATCGATATCAGGATTGAGTGCTGTTGTAAATGTTTAGAGCGAGGGTTGCTAGTTTTAGTATTGTATGAAGGTGTCTAGTCTTGATAACGAATGATTGATATATGTTTATGATTGTGTTATGTTTCGTCTAGCATGTGTTATGAACGGATGGCATGATAGCTTAGTAAGGGGAGGATGTATGATCAGTATATGATTTACTTTAATGTTTGACGAAACTATTTCTTGAATCGGTATAAATGAGGTTAGCCAAATGATAGTTAGGATGTTATGATTTCATGAGAAGTTTTGATGATTGCTGTTGATGATATGTTGATTGTTTGATGTTAATCGTAAATGAGCATTAGGGTTTCTGGGTAATCATCAGTTACACGACGTAACTGATCTAAGGGACGAAACGCCGATCAGGAAGAATCAGGCACGACGAAACAGGGGAGTTTCGCCGAGGGTAATCAGGACGAAACAGAGAGTGTTTCGTCAAAGGGGATTCACGTCGAAACAAGTGTGTTTCATCGAGTTTGAAAACTGCACAGTAACTAAGTTTAATTCTATGAAGGGTTAACTGGGTTAGGCAGCTGTTGTTAATGATAAGCATGACTTGCATGAGCTTGTATAACTGATAAATGCTATATGTTAGTTGTTACTTGCATTTACGTGATGATCTTGACTGTTAGTCGAACTTTGCGAAGGTCAACTGATTGTGTATACGTGCATATCATTGGCCTTGACTGATTAATTGGAACCAAGTAATTAATCAAACCGAGCAAACAAAGGTGAGTTCACACTTCTAAGGCATGGGATTCCCGGTGGGTTGGGAATGGGATTGGATAACTACGACAGAACTTGTACATATACCACTACTAGACTACTTACCACCGTCCTCGGATTGGGAAGGACGCCAGCGCTAAACCTACGTACTCGCTACGTACCACTGTCCTCGGTTTGGGAAGGGCACTTACGTAAAACCTACGTAATCTCACACTTACCACTGTCCTCGGATTGGGAAGGGCACTTACGTAAAACCTACGTATTCTCATACTTACTACTGTCCTCGGATTGGGAAGGACACCTATAGATACAACTGGTCTATTAATATACAACATGGGAAGCCCCCACTAAATATCGTAAAGGTTTGGGAAACAAGGATACTGGGTAACACATGATTCTGAAACAAACTTACGATTTCTGAAACGAACTCAATAACTGAACAATCAACTGTGAACTCGCTCAACATTGTTGTTGACTCGTTGTTACATGCCTTGCAGGTCGATAGGTACTCATGGAGCTTGCACAGGGAGGCACGGTCGTTGTGGGACATGGACAGTGGGTGCCATGTTAAAAACATTATAACATTTCAAACTTAATACTTATGTTGGGTTTTCACATTTATGCTTCCGCTAAACACTTAACTATGTTTTGTTTTAAACACCTTTCGTATTGTTGGATTGAATTTTATTTATTACTTACAATGTTCAATATGATTGGTGGCTTGATCCTGGTCAGTCACGCCTCCAGGCGGTGATACTCCGCGTGTGGATTTTGGGGGTGTGACATTCTCTGCTTTCAACGCTTCAACCTGAGCATCTCGTATCTGAGTAGGAAGACTAGATTGGATGGTAAGTTGTAATGCTCACACGTGCTTAGGCGTAGTATCCTTTCGACTGAGGGCATCGGCCACAACATTGGCCTTGCCCGGATGGCACTTGATCGCACATTCGTAATCATTCAAGAGTTTGACCCATCGACGTTGTCGCATGTTTAACTCTTTCTGTTTGAAGATATGCTCGAGACTCCTGTGATCGGTGTAAATGGTGCACTTGGTACCGTACAGGTAATGTCTCCATATCTTGAGTGCGAAAACAACAGCTCCCAGCTCCAGATCGTGTATAGTGTAATTCCTTTCGTGAACTTTAAGTTGGCGTGATGCATAAGCAATGACTTTATCCCATTGCATCAACACACACCCAAGACCCTGAATTGACGCATCACAATAAACCACGAAATCGTCTATGCCCTCTGGCAATGAAAGAATAGGTGCGCTACAAAGTCTATCCTTTAAGTGCTGAAATGCTGATTCCTGTGCATTGCCCCAACGATAGGTGACACCTTTCTGAGTTAGTGCAGTGAGAGGTTGCGCAATCTTGGAGAAATCCTTGATGAACCTTCGGTAGTAGCCTGCCAAACCCAAGAATTGGCGGATTTCTGTTGGTGTGCGGGGTGCAGGCCAGTTCTTGATCGAGTCTACCTTGGATGGGTCAACATGAATCCCATCCTTGTTTACCACGTGGCCTAGAAAGTGGACTTCGCGAAGCCAAAAGTCGCATTTCGAAAATTTAGCGTACAACTGTTCTGTTCAGAGGAGTTCCAGAATAAGCCGTAGATGGTGCTCGTGTTCCTCCTGACTTTTAGAACAGATCAAGATGTCATCGATGAATACAATAACAAACTTATCCAGGTAAGGCTTGCACACTCTGTTCATAAGATCCATGAGGACTGCGGGTGCGTTTTTCAATCCAAAAGGCATAACCAGGAACTCGTAATGCCCATAACGAGTCCTGAACGTTGTCTTAGAGATATCCTCGTCTCAGACTCTCAGTTGATGGTAGCCTGACCTCAGGTCAATCTTAGAATAGTAGCTCGACCCTTGCAGCTGATCGAACAAGTCATCAATGTGTGGGAGTGGATAGCGATTCTTTACGGTCACCTTGTTGAGTTCGCGGTAGTCAATACACATTCGAAAGGTACCGTCTTTCTTCTCCACAAATAATACTGGAGCTCCCTAAGGCGAAGAGCTAGGACGAATAAAACCCTTATCCAAAAGCTCTTGCAGTTGCATGGACAGTTCTTCAAGTTCTGATGGAGCTAAACGATAAGGTGCATGAGCTATGGGCGCTGCTCCAGGAGCTAGCTCGATCTGAAATTCAACCTGACGGTGAGGTGGAAGACCAGGTAATTCCTCAGGGAATACCTCAGGAAAGTCACGTACGACCGGAAAATCTTCAATCTTCTTTTCTTTCGAGGATGTATCAGAAACGAGGGCTAGGATAGTAGTGTGGCCCTTTCGCAAACACTTCTGGGCCTTAAGAAAAGAAATGATGCCCACCACGGCACCACTCTTGTCGCCATGAATCACTAAAGGTTCTCCATTTGAACTAGGAATGCGAACGATCTTCTCCTTGCAAAGGATCTCTGCTCGATGTTGGGATAACCAATCCATACCAATAACGATGTCGAAACTACCAAGAACGATGGGTATGAGGTCGATAGAGAATTTCTGACCAGCTAAGATGAGATTACAACCCCTAACTATGTGTGTGGCTTCAAGATTTTTACCGTTTGCTAGTTCTACCATGTGCTTGGTGTTTAAAAGTGTTGGGACACGCTTTAACATTTGACTAACTTTTAGAGACACATAACTGGTATCGGCACCCGAATCAAATAAAACATTAACATAAAAGTCGTCCAATATAAACTTACCCATTACGACGTTGGGGTCATTCCTAGCATCACCCTGACCAATCACGAACGCACGACCCCGGGCGCCACCGCCATTATTGTTACCCCTGTTGTTATTCCCATTGTTGTTCCCGTTCCCCTGATTATTGTTGTTCTTCTGGTTCTGGTTCAACTGAGGACAGTTTCTCTTGAAGTGACCTTCCGCACCACACTGAAAGCATCCCCTGTTACCCTGTTGTTGCTGTGGCTGATTCTGTGGGACTTGCTATTGCTGTTGCTGTTGATGATTCTGATTCACAGGTCGCGCGCTCCTGCAATTCTTGGCTTCATGACCCATCTTGAGACACCTCTGACAACGACCCTTGTTGCACTGACCACTGTGGTGTCTGTTGCATCTATTGCACTTTGGGTGATTTCCCTTGTATCCACCCTGACCCTGATCCTGACCCCCCGAAGATTGCTGACCGAGACTCTTGAAATTGTCTGTCTTTCGTTGTTGAGCCTGAGACTGAGCTGATGTTGAACCCTTGCTTGAGATCCCATCCCATTTACGCTTGTTATCACTGGGAGCATCAGTAGTGATAACGCTAATTCGCTTGGGCAACTTGTTCTGCTCAACTGCCTGATTAGTGAGACGATGAGCCAACTTGATGATTTGCTGAATGGTGCCAAGATTAGCTGAGGTCACGTGGCTTTGAATTTCTGGCACCAAACCCTTAAGGTACAGCTCGATACGCTTGATAGGAGGATCCACCATAGTGGGACACAGGATAGCTAATTCGTTCGACCTCTTTGTGTATGCCTCGATTTTAGACCCCGTCATCTTCAGATTGAAAAATTCTACCTCTAGCTTGTGGATGTCATCACGACTACAGTACTCTTCTTTGATTAGTTCTTTGAAACCGTTCCATGGGGTGGCATTAGCAACTGCCAGCCCTAGCAGTTGAACCTGTGCTTTCCACCAGGTTAACGCAGCACCTTCGAGTGTTCCAGTAGCATATTTCACCCTACGATCTTCAGGGTATTCACACATCTCGAAGACCGATTCGAGCTTCTCAAACCAGTGGAGGAGGCCTAACGCTCCTCAGTGCCACTGAAAGTAGTAGGTCGACAGTCCATAAAAGTTTTGAAGGTACATGCAGGAGGCTGAGCATGTTGACCTGTCGTGTGTGTAAGAAGAAACAATGTTAAGCACACGTGTTGGTTTACGAGAGTAGGATCTAAAGATCCTAGGGTAAGTTGCAATGGCAGGTTATACCTCCTGCCTGAGCAGCTGCGACTGCTGCAGTAACTTGTTCATTGATTAAAGCCATCAGCTGGGCTTGAGTCATGTTGATACGTCCACTCATGATCTTCATATCAAAGGAAACATGAGTGAGAGGGGTTCGCGAAAGTGCGATGACAGAGGAGAGTAAGCACACATGTGTTTTCAAACAATAGTTATTACGTTCATCTAAGCATACCATGAGCAATGTACTATGTAACTAGCAAGTAGACAATATAAACACAAATCATATCACCTATAATGTTGAGCCTTGCACGTGGAGCGAAGCGTCATTGTGGATCGTTGAGCACTGTACAGGTTATAGTCTGGTTTTAACAAAAACTTTTTCCCTGTTTAAAACCAAGTTCACTATAACCAATGGCTCTGATACCAATCTGTCACACCCCCAAAATCCACATGCGGAGTATCACCGCTTGGAGGCGTGACTGACCAGGATCAAGCCACCAATCATATTGAACATAGCGTGTAAATAAATGTAAAACCCAAACACAATATAATTGGTGTCCAACAAAACATAGTCTAAGTAATCAGCGGAAGCATAATGTTTAAAACCAAAACAAAAGTTCAAATGTATCAAATGTTTGACATGGTATATGACAATCCATGTCCCACAACGACCACGCCTCCCCGTGCAAGCTCCATGAGTACCTAACGACCTGCAAGGCATGTAACAACGAATCAACAACAAAGTTGAGCGAGTTCACAGTTGGTTGATTAGGTTTTGATTTCGTTTCAATAATCGTAAGTTCGTTTTGTACACCACGTTTTAATCAGTAACCCTGTTTCCCAAACCTTCTCAATGATTAGTGGGGGCTTCCCATGTGAATTACCAGACTGTACCATATCGACTACTAACGAAAGTAAGTTGTGCCCTAAGTCAATGTCTATCATCATTGACCCTTTTCCTTAGTCCATTAGTACACGCCCGTCCAACCGGCATGGTGTGAGGTTTGTTAAACCTAATAGCGCTATTAACTAATGACCCGCTCGCCATCGGCTTCGGCGATTAAGTCGATATAAAATGAGGGACTTATGATAGAGTTTTTGTCCAGTATGTTTAATCTTGTTGTCCTACCCAAGGAGGACGAACGTACGTATCCTACCCAAGGAGAATACGCGAGGTTTAAATCTTGGCATCCTACCCATGGAGGATGGCTGTACATATCCTACCCAAGGAGAATTTGTAGTTTTCGTTTTAGTTCTTTAACCCATTCCCAACCCTTGGGAATCCCATACCTTGTAGAAAGTGTGAACTCACCTTGGCTTGCTCAGTTGGTTAAGTTACTTGTTTCCAATTAATCAGTCAAAGCCTAAGGTATGCATACATATGTATCAGTTATCATTCACAAGGTTCACGTATGATATACTATCATAGTGTGTGCTCACACCTTAACAGTTATTCAAGTACATCCCAATTTACTATTTTCATTTATGGTTCTCAAATAACAGTAGCAGTCATTACCAAACCAACGTCAATCATACAGTCACTCATTCTTCATAATACATGCAATCAGTGAAATCGTTATAACCTATTGTTTAAGCGAAGTCCTTCGGCGAAACATGTACTCGATAGTTATGTATGTTACACAGACAATTCTTGTTTCTCCTAACATATTAAATCGTCATTATCATGCATTTGATCAATGTTCCACTAGCAATAAAATCATTAACCATTGACTACGGTGCACACATGATGAAACATCCAAGTGTTTCGTCGTCATGTGAGTGACGAAATCCCCAGATGTTTCGTCGAGAGTACTAGTTACGAAACCCTAAGTGTTTCGTCATCTGCATGGGTGACAAAACTCCCAACCTTTCGTCGGGGCTAGGTTTCGCCGAGAACTTCATTGCCCAGTTACAGTGCATCTACAACGCTAATTACCAGTTCATAAACATCATCAACAGTTGGCATGCAATCATTACTCTAATCTAATTATCGAGTATCAAACCATCACCGACATATTATACCAAGAATGCAGTTAACACGTTTAGATCGAATCACAAGCAATCATCGTCACATCATGTCAGATTCATTTGTAAAATTCTTTTATCCAATAACCCTTATCAATCACCATATATTCTAATCCTCCCGTGGCTAAATCCTCAATTTCTCTAACTGACGATTATCAAATAACATGCATACAGCAACCCTAGAAGGCCATTCTCACATGATTCTATATTAGATTAACAACAATTCTCTTAGTGTACAGTTTCATAGCACAAACATCATTGCAAACAAACCCTACTTAATATGAATCTAACACTAACAACCTATGACCGAATGATCAAGCATCAGCACGCATCGATCGACAATTACACGGGTATTAACAAGGAACTAACCGGAATGAAAGATGGCGCCGAGAAGGTCTTCGAGAGAGAGAGAGAGTTGTCGTCGGGTTCAAGAGTAGGAAAAGGAGAGGATTAGGGTTTCACTAAGTGAAAAACATAAATATAACAAGTCATGATCGGGCCTCACTTGGGCCTAAAGCCCAACCGGCGAAATAGTTTCCCCACGAAACCCTAAGGTTTCGTCGTGCACAGTGGTGACTAAACATCGTGTTTCGTCGAGCATATGATGGTGGTGAAACTTCAGGTTTTGTCGAGTGGTTAATGACACAATCCATGTTTCATCATTCATGAATTTAGTTTATTTACTTAGACACTCAGACAGTTCACAAGTTCATAATTTATACAATCATAAGCCATATACCAAACATAATTCAAACACAAACAAATCACAGTGCACAGATTTTAATGCAACAAATCACAACACACAGTGTGAAACAAGTAACGTGTGGAGGAAAAACCTTGGAAACTCGAGTTGTCACATTATCCCCAACTTGAAAGAAATTTCGTCCCGAAATTTAGCACGTGGTTACTGAGGAAGCTAGTTGTGTTGCGTTGTTTCCTGATTTTTCCTGGGGTGTCACAAAATCATCTAAGAATAGATAATTGATTTTCAAAACGGATTTGTAATTTGTGTTCTTGTTGTGGTTGTCACCGAAAGATAGGTGACGGTATTGTTTTAAGATCTACACACATGAATCTTGTGTTAGGGTCCTAGGAAGGTTATAGTCTAGGTCAAACCTTTACTAATAACCTAATTCCCTATAACCTTGAGCTCTCATACCAACTCTTCTGTCACACCCCGACCACGTTAAAACAACAAAACTGCGGCGGAAACGTCAGGGAGTGTCGTAACAGAATCATTGTTTGACAACACATGGATTGAAGTTTCGTTTTATTGAATTAAGTTTATTACATTGTCTGGAAATTAAAAGAAAAACACGAACATATTGTCTTTCATTGATATTGAGTCACTAAGGCCTCCTCCATTCCTATGTGAGCATGCATCATAAACATCATCACACAACAGTACCTGAAACATATGTGAAAATAAGTCAGCATAAAAATGCCGGCGAGTACATAGGTTTTGTGAGTGTGTCAGATTCATGGCTTTGAGTCCATATTGCAATACCTCATCCAACTACAAGAGTTTTCGAGTGTATACCTTGAAATCAAAAGTGTTTGACATTGCAGTATGTTTTATCAACTTTACAAGTTGATATATGTGTAAACCAAAAGCATTGTAGCCATGAATCTTGACTGAAAACGTTTGTCTTTGTAAACAAAGTAGTAAATCCTCGTTGAAAGTAAACATTGTATGGTTTATATCATTAAGTAAACCTTGTAGTGTAACTTCGTTTTGAAAACATTCGTCCAAGAGATCTAGATAACGCAACGACATGTAATGTGTTAAAAGCACTTATATATAGGAAGTACCAGCGGCGTATCCACCATGCTTTTATCACATTACACCCGCCTTGTTACCTATTAACTTACCATAAACCGATAAATAGTTCCAATCGTTCAAATAGTTCAAATCGTTCACATAGTTTAAATAGTTCCAGTCATTCAAATAGTTCAAATCGTTCACATAGTTCAAATAGTTCAATTGTTCCAATCGTTCAAATCATTCACATAGTTCAAATAGTTCAATCGTTCCAATCATTCGTGTTTTAATTGTGAAAACTAACTTTTGGTCGTCTCGTCGATTACATTTAAACCTGTGTGACACGTCCCAATCGTTCAACTCGTATTAACAAACCACCCAAGGGTATGTTAACATTCATCAGGTTATGTCGTTACCCACATTACCCCCATACATAACCATGGAGATAGTCCGATAACGGGATTTGTCAGATCCTATGGTACCATAACATACTACTGGTGGGCTTGATCATTGTTAATGAATGTCATTCGTGTTATGTATTAACGTCCCAACAAGTTCGTTCACATTATCGAAATCGTTGTGTTCAATATAAACCATAGTATTCGTTTTTGAAAGCATCGAAATCGCTTAGCACATATGAATCACCCCAAAACAATTGAAAGCAGTGACACGGGTGTCACAGTCTCCCCTACTTTAGGAAATTTCGTCCCGAAATTAATTCGTAGGAGTCTATCTGTGGCTTTGTGTGAAGTAACCATCAAAGATAAGCAAGGCATAATCCTGTAATTTCTCTTTAACTAACATTTTTCAGAAATGAAAAATGAACAGAGTTATTTTCAACAGGCATTCTTTAGAAACAAAAATGAACGGAATAGTCATTTTACATCTTCAGAAACAAAAATGAACCGAATGAGTCATTTTACATCTTCAGAAACAAAAATGAACCGAATGAGTCATTTTACATCTTTAGAAACAAAAATGAACCGAATGAGTCATTTTACATCTTCAGAAACAAAAATGAACAGAATAGTCATTTTACATCTTCAGAAACAAAAATGAACCGAATGAGTCATTTTACATCTTCAGAAACAAAAATGAACCGAATGAGTCATTTTACATCTTCAGAAACAAAAATGAACAGAATAGTCATTTTACATCTTCAGAAACAAAAATGAACCGAATGAGTCATTCTACATCTTCAGAAACAAAAATGAACCGAATGAGTCATTTTACATCTTCAGAAACAAAAATGAACAGAATAGTCATTTTACATCTTCAGAAACAAAAATGAACCGAATGAGTCATTTTACATCTTCAGAAACAAAAATGAACAGAATAGTCATTTTACATCTTCAGAAACAAAAATGAACCGAATGAGTCATTTTACATCTTTAGAAACAAAAATGAACCGAATGAGTCATTTTACATCTTCAGAAACAAAAATGAACAGAATAGTCATTTTACATCTTCAGAAACAAAAATGAACCGAATGAGTCATTCTACATCTTCAGAAACAAAAATGAACAGAATAGTCATTTTACATCTTCAGAAACAAAAATGAACAGAATAGTCATTTTACATCTTCAGAAACAAAAATGAACCGAATGAGTCATTTTACATCTTCAGAAACAAAAATGAACAGAATAGTCATTTTACATCTTCAGAAACAAAAATGAACGGAATAGCCATTTTACATCTTCAGAAACAAAAATGAACCGAATGAGTCATTTTACATCTTCAGAAACAAAAATGAACGGAATAGTCATTTTACATCTTCAGAAACAAAAATGAACCGAATGAGTCATTTTACATCTTCAGAAACAAAAATGAACAGAATAGTCATTTTACATCTTCAGAAACAAAAATGAACCGAATGAGTCATTTTACATCTTTAGAAACAAAAATGAACAGAATAGTCATTTTACATCTTCAGAAACAAAAATGAACCGAATGAGTCATTTTACATCTTCAGAAACAAAAATGAACAGAATAACTCTAGATACATGACAAAACTTGCTGTGGTTTCTGTGCACTAAATTCTATAATTATGTACGCGTCCATAATTACGTAATTCCTTGCACAGTCCGCACAGTGCATTTCATGATGTGTAGGGGAAGAAAATATCAAATCTGTGATGAGTGTGACTAGACTACCATAGGGTCCTTTTAATCAGATCAACACATGATCTTTTTAATTAGACCTCCAAGGAGTCCTTTCAGCTATATCATCACTTGATATACCTAACCAGATTTTTTGATCAATCTGTTTAACTAGACCACTCAAGGGGTCTAATTATAAAATAGTACAATAAAATCCAAGGGACTTAACTACAACGTAGAAGCCCATTGAGGATTTAATATAGTACACAAAGATATGGAAGATTCTACGAGAATTTGGATAACAAAACTTGGATTTATACAAAAACATAAAAGGAAACACATAAGCACATAATCACATAGTTGTTTAATTTGTTATTATCTTGTTAACTTTGGACGCGGATACTTAAAGCACACCAGGAATCCAATTCGTGGATTTCATTTGGCACTTTAATCATTTCAAGAATCTATCTATGAAGATAGGATAATCTTAAAAGGAATTCGGCTTTATCCTTATTGAATTGTGATGTACGTATTGAATCATACAAAGAATTCAATTAAGGGCTCCGATGAATGATACACATCCACAAGGATCTAATTATGAGGATAGAAAGATCCTACATGGATTTTTGGAGTTTGTGTAACGGGAGGTGTTCCGACACCTTGCACTAGGCGTGCTTACGTCGATACACAAGGTAGAAAGTTCATGAGGTTGAGGCGCCAGATATGTCAAGCGACATATGAAGCAGAGTTTGAAGGTTGAGCAGCAGCAGGATTTTTAACAGCTTTGCTTTGGATTACAAAGCAACACATGTTAACCAAATGTCTCCATTGAACACCGTGGGTACATTTGTAACAGGGTATTTGGTTCGGATAATGGCAGTGGTATTAATTGCACCAAGGAACAGTTCCCTTATACGGCTTCATCCCTGAGGCGAGTCATGGTGATAGCTAAGTCAACGGTCCTCTGGAGTACGACGCCTATTCGCTGGGTAATTGCAGCACCTGGTTCGGACATTGTTGTTGCGATGAAGAGGCACCATGAAGAAAATAGAAGACATGGGAGGAAACAAGGGAAAGATAGTCGAGAGAAAATGACAACGCATGAAGATTGTGACCATTTGTTTGTTACCAAAGGCAAACAAATGAGACAGTGACTAATCAAAGTAAATGGGTCAATATAATGTATCGCGAAGACATGCTCGCCTATAAGTGAACGCTCATCCCAAGAATTCCCAGGTAAGCACAACTGGTCTCGCGTCTGATGAGATGTATACGAAGTGCTTGCCTAGACAGAAAACCCAGAATACAGGCATTCACCCTTCCAGTTTGCACGTGTTCACATTATTAGAAACCCAAAACCTTGACGAGATTTTTGAAAATTCAAAGGGGTTCAAAACCGTATAACAGAGGGTTCAAAACCTTACAATAGAGGGTTCAAAACCTTGTAATAAATCATCCTAGAACAGATGATTAGTTTTCAAAGCGGTTTTGAAATTTATGTTCTTGTTTTGGTCGTCACCTAAGGATAGGTGACAGTATTGTTTTATGACTAAACGCAAGTAAACTCGCGTTAGGGTCCTAAGAAAGTTATAGTCTAGGTCAAAGCATTACTAATAACCTAATTCCCTATAACCATTGGCTCTGATACCATCTTTTCTGTCACACCCCGACCACGTAGAACATACAAAACGTGGCGGAAATGTCGGGGAGTGTTGTAACAGAATTAATTGTTTCAAATCCATGGAAATTGAAGTTTCGTTTTATTGATTAAAGGTGTTACAATGTCTTAACAAACAACGAAATACAACATAATTAACTAGTCTTGCATCTTTTATTGTCACTAAGGCCCAAGTCTGCCTATGTGTATCTTGATCATCTTATGCAACAGTTCCTGAAAAACACATGTGAAAATAGGTACGTCAGCATAAAAATGCCGGTGAGATACATAGGTTTTGTGAAAATAGGTTTCATGACTTATGTTTGAGAAAATGTTTAGTCATGAACCTTGTTATTTGCTTTGTTTTGTAAATCATTTGAAAATCGATAAGATCAGATGATATGTATAAATAATGTATGGTTAAATGAATAACCATGTAAAATGAGTTTGTATTAGATAAATTGTTTGTAAATCAATGTCTTGTGAAAAATATGTTATTTGTATAAAATGTTCTATGTCTCAACTTGAAATGATTCAGATAACGCTACAATATGTAATACCATACAAACACTTATATATAGGAAGTACCAGCGGCGTATCCACCATGCTTGTATCATATTACACACGCCTCGTTACTTAAATCACTTACACAAACCAAGCCAACAATGTAAGATGTCTATGTTTAAACCAATTGCCAAATGTATTGAATAATATGTCAAAATGTTTATGTCAAGATGTAAACCATGTAATGTGTAACCAAAATGATATGTATGGCTAGTGAAATGCATCAACTAAACCATATGCACAAGAACATAGTATTGAAGTAAAACTTGGTTTAAATCAAAGTTATGTTTTGTGTAGTAAATGCATGATCAATGTAAATCATGTAATATGCGTCCAAAATGTAAGTATGTGATGAATAACAAATGTACTAAGTATGAAGAACAATGCAACGATTGAACATACATAGCATGTGAACTGTACTAAGTATGCAACAACAGACATACGTAGCATGCGACCTGTACTAAGTATGCAACAATAGACATACGTAGCATGTGATGTAATGTAAAACAATGTACTAAGTAATGCACACAATGGCACACCTAGTATGAAATGTAATGAAATCATGTACTATAATGTACTAATGAACATAACAAGTATATGATGTGAAAACAGGAAAGCTTGAAAGTAACAAGTAGGCACATGTGTTCCACCCCAAAACAGTTTGGAAAACAGTAAAAGAGGGGTCTATGTACTCACTTGAGATTGCTCAGAAGTCCTAGGATAACCACCAAGCAATGCTAGAGATCACGGAAATCAAACGGCACCTAATATAGGTAACTATGTTAATTAACCGGACCTAAATCGGAAGACTGGGTAGCATTAGGGTTTGTAAACCAAATGAGTGTAGGAACTCATGTGATATGGTTTAACAATGCCTACATGCTAAATGAAACTTAACCTAAGTCTTATCGACCCATTACGATCCATTTAGGTAGCTTATGCTATTTTAACGCATCGTGCGCGTGAAACGCGTTCGGACCGTCTAACTAGTCCTATGACAAGTGTTATATGCCTAAACATGTTACATAATCAGTTATGTGACAAAAGTTTAGGTTACATATGCTTAATTACCAATTATACATGAAAAGGGTATTCTGGTAATTTACCTAAGGCATATAAACTACCTATCATACAACTACTTAAACGATGTGACCATAGGGTATAACCTCGGAAGGTTATTCCCTACCTACTATGGTCACCTAATGTATTTGGTCGGATCCTAATGATCGACCAAACTGGGTCGGGCTCGAAGGTATAGGCGATTTATCAGATCGCCTATCCTACGACCCTAGACAACGTGGTAATCAGTGGGCATAGTCCCAAGGGACTATGACCAACGTGATTACACTCACGTTGCGAAGTTCAAACGAACTTCGCATTGACCATTACTGGTCAACGCTGAAAGTCTTTGTTTGACTTTCAGACTCGAAAAGCAATAAAAATAAGGAAAAGAACGAAAGAATACTTACGAAGGGTCCCCGAATGCTAATCCCGATCCAAGAACTCAGGTATGAAACAATGGTTTCAATTTAGAGCTCTCAAATCAGAATTCTAGTGGGTTTAGAGGTTGTGGGGGTGGGGTATTTATAGTTTTCGGGTAACCGTTAAGATCGTTTGTCGAATATCGTGCCTTAATCGTATCCGTACAAGTGTCGGAAAGTTGTGGTACCTAAAAACCATCCTTATCAGCTGATTAGGCAAGTGGGAAAGATGTGGTTGTGGTTAAAACAGCTGGTACACGCTGACTGTTCGTTCTGATCTGTTTTGGGAGTCTGACGCGGGCCGCCTAAGATTTAGGCTTGGCTGAGGCGGGCCGCCTAGCTGTCTGATCAGCAAACTTCTTGCAGAATTGACAGTTTTGGTCCCTGCACGTGTTTAAGCCCATTTCCGGCACTTCTAAGGCCCGTAAAGCCAACTTTAAGGCCCTAAAATGATGCCTAAACATTGTGGACATGAAACATGCTCAAAAATATGCCGGAGGTTGGTTCGTTTGGCCGTACGAACGCGATGTTCGCTTAATTACGACGGAATGCGCATAAGCGCGAAAAACGATCCAAATGACGCAACGAATGGATTTTTCTTATGGCGAACACTAAAATATAATATAGTCATGCTTACATAAATTTTTGGATGTCCGGATGTATTCAGAACGTAAGTTATGCGTAAAAATGCAAACTTGTGCACTTTTTGACGCTTTTAGTCCCTGAATGACACAAAAGTTTATTTTAGCATACCGAACACCTCAAAGCCTATTTCTAAGCTATGTAAAGGATATTTATGGTATGTTTAACTTATGGTCATGTTCCGGAATGTCTGTTACAGTTCAAATTGGCATACTTTCGCAGTTTGTCAACTTTAGTCCCTGTAAGCGATTTAACTTTGATTTCACCACACCAAACCTTCCAAAACTTATATCTAAGTTATGTAAAGGTTATTTAAGGTATGTTAAGCCTATTTCACTATTCCGGAGTGTTCGTTGGATTAAACTGGTTATATCTACACATCAGAGCGCGTATAACCCTGCAGAAAGCGATTTAAAGCTTGAAATCGAACAAGAATTGATATATGTAAACGATAAACATATTTTTACAAATACCAAGTATGAAATACAATATTTCATTGGTTTGGAATTTGTTTGATGGTTGGAGTGACACGGGTGTCACAGATTTAACTTTATTTGACCAAATTATAAATTAAATTTTGGATTAGAGTTTAAAATACTAAAATAAAGTTTTGTGTAGAGTTTATGCTGGCTAAAAATATTAAAATAAATAAATCTAACATGTTAAATGAGCGTTTACGTTGATCAACTATATTTGACCAAACATTTTAATATAAGTTTTGTACGATAAACTTTAACATGTTAAATGAGAGTTTAAATTGATCAACTAGGTGCGATTCAACTTTATTTAACCAAATTATATATTGAATTTCGGCGTAGCGTCCAAAATATTAAAATAAAGTTTTGTGTGTAGTTTATGCGGGCTCAAAATATTAAAATAAATTAATTTAACATGTTAAAGAAAAGTTTGCATTGATCAACTAAACTTCATTCGACTTTATTTGACCAAACTTGTTAAAATAAGTTTTGTAAAATAAACTTTATCATGTTAAATGAGATTTTGCCTTGATCTACTAGGTTCGATTTAACTTTATTGGACCAAATTAAATTTTAAATTTTGGATTAGAGTATAAAATACTAAAATAAGGTTTTGTGTGGAGTTTATGCGGGATTAAAATATTAAAATAAATAAATTTAACATGTTAAATGAGCGTTTACATTGATCAACTAAACTCGATTGGAATTTATTTGACCAAACATGTTAAAATAATTTTTGTACAATAAACTGTAACATGTTAAATGAGAGTTTGCGTTGATCAATTAGGTGCGATTCAACTTTATTTAACCAAATTATATATTGAATTTCGGCCTAGAGTTCAAAATACTTAAATAAAGTTTTGTGGGTAGTCTATACGGGCTCAAAATACTAAAATAAATTAATTTAACATGTTAAAAAAATGTTTGCATTGATCAACTATAATTGATACGACTTTATTTGACCAAATATATTAAAATAAATTTTGTACAATAAACTTTAACATGATAAAAGGTTGACTTGTTCTACTAGGTTCGATTTAAATTTATTTGACCAAATTATATATTAAATTCTGGATAAGAATTTAAAATACTGAAATAAAGTTTTGTATGGAGTTTATGCGCGCTCAAAATTTTAAATAAATTAATTTAACATGTTAAAGAAAAGTTTGCATTGATCAACTAAATTTGATACGACTTTATTTGACCAAACATGTTAAAATAAGTTTTTGTACAATAAACTTTAACACGTTAAATGAGAGTTTGCCTTGATCTACAAAGTTCAATTTAACTTTACTTGACCAAATTATAAATTAAATTTTGGATTAGAGTTTAAAATACTAAAATAATGTTTTGTGTAGAGTTTATGCTGGCTAAAAATATTAAAATAAATAAATTTAACATGTTAAATGAGCGTTTACATTGATCAACTAAATTCGATTGGAATTTATTTGATTAAACATGTTAAAATAATTTTTGTACGATAAACTTTAACATGTTAAATGAGAGTTTGCGTTGATCAACTAGGTCCGATTCAACTTTATTTAACCAAATTATATATTGAATTTCGGCCTAGAGTTCAAAATACTTAAATAAAGTTTTGTGGGTAGTCTATGCGGGCTCAAAATAATAAAATAAATTAATTTAACATGTAAAAAAAAACGTTTGCATTGATCAGCTAAACTTGATTTGACTTTATTTGAACAAACATATTAAAATAAGTTTTGTACAATAAACTTTAACATGATGAAAGGTTGACTTGTTCTACTAGGTTCGATTTAAATTTATTTGACCAAATTATATATTAAATTTTGGATAAGAGTTTAAAATACTAAAATAAAGTTTTGTATGGAGTTTATGCGGGCTCAAAATATTAAAATAAATTAATTTAACATGATAAAGAAAGGTTTGCATTGATCAACTAAACTTGATTCGACTTTATTTGACCAAACATGTTAAAATAAGTTTTGTACAATAAACTTTATCATGTTAAATGAGAGTTTGCCTTGATCTACTAGGTTCGATTTAACTTCATTTGACCAAATTAAATATTAAATTTTGGATTAGAGTATAAAATACTAAAATAAAGTTTTGTGTGGAGTTTATGCGGGCTTAAAATATTAAAATAAATAAATTTACCATGTTAAATGAGCGTTTACATTGATCAACTAAACTCGATTGGAATTTATTTGACCAAACATGTTAAAATAATTTTTGTACAATAAACTTTAACATGTTAAATGAGAGTTTGCGTTGATCAATTAGGTTCGATTCAACTTTATTTAACCAAATTATATATTGAATTTCGACCTAGAGTTCAAAATACTTAAATAAAGTTTTACATGTATTTAAATTGAGATATCAACGTGATGTGTATCAGTTCTCCTCTCTAAATTTCCGATTTGGAAGATCAGTTCTCCACTTCTCCTCTCCAAATCTTTCCGATCTGGAAGGAAATACGTGAAGCGTAAAATCCCATCCTCTTCTTTTCCCTTCTCTCCCTGGAACATCAAATCCTTTCCACTCTCTTGCTTTCTCCTCCTCCCACATGAGGCTCAGGAACACGAACAAAACGTTAGCATATTAAAGAAACTTGAGATAATATCATGCTAGTGAAGTTCATATAGGCCTGCGCCAAAAAATAAGTAAAGTGAGAAATAGTACCCTATTAACTCAATTAAAATCCCTTTACTATTAGTAAATTTAACATGTTAAATTAGGTCAAATATTTAAAAATAGACGTGTCAAAATGATAACATGTCAAAATTGATTGGTCATATTTGGCTAATTTCTAAAAACAATCACAAAGCTTCATCTTTAACACGAAGCTCCTACAAATACGCTTACTTCCAATAGTTGGGAATTAAAATACATATTGATTGCAATATTACAATGTTTGATAATTTATATGCCTAATTAATTTTCTTAAATAAATGATACTTTTTTTTTCAACTCAAGTGGTGCCTTGCCACCCTCTCAAGCCTAAATATGGTGAATAGACTAAGCCACGACTAAGTAAGGTGATTTATAATGTTCACTTACAACTTTGCACGCAATAGTTGAAGGTCAGGACTTTATTTCTAAGTTGACTCCTTTCTTCCAGGGTCGGAACATGTATAAATGAACATAATAAGAAAGCACAAAGTAAATGATAGTACATTGTGGCTTAGTGTAAATGCATATTTTAGACAAACATTGCTTAATCAATGGCTTAGTGTAAAGTAAGCCATTTAATTGTGTGAAAAAATGACTAAATATGAGACAAAAAGAAAGAAACGGATAACTTACGTTAAGGTTACAGCCATTGAAAGTTCTGTTAGGAGTGCAACAACAACAATACCCGCTATACATTCTCCAAGAATTAATATGTTGAAAAGGAAGCTAAGCTATAATTCATATTCTTCTCAATATGTGTCCTAGCTTAAATTTTGTGGGTCAAAATAATCAAAAACATTTCCAGTTGTAATGCTTTTCATGTAGACAAATTATTTTGGATATACATAAAACCTAAAAACTACAGGTACAAATTATGCAGTCTAAGGAAATTTACATAGGAACTACAGGTAGTAAACTTACATAAATAAGCTTATCAACGATAACATGAGTGCTTCGGACCGTATTGACCAACATTGACTGCACCACCATTAACAAGCTTCAATGACACCTGTAAGCACAATTTAAACAAAGAAAAACAACATCAATTTAAAATTACTATTTCTTCCTATACCCTAAAAAATTAACTCAAAACCCTAACTAACAAACAACAGTTAGCTAATAGGGGGAAAATCAAAGAACAAACAAATCATCCAGTTATAAACCTTAACACATGAACCGAGCCATCATACCAAACAATTAGATAAATATGCAAAAATCAATAAACAAAAACAAAACCTTTGGACCTGTGAGTTTTGAATAGGATCGAAACCAAGAAGAACAAAGCATTACAATAATTCAAATCTTACTTTCGGATAATTAAGTTAAAAAAAGGAAAGAAATATGAAATCACCTTCGTTTCTCTTCAATTTAACTTTACTACAGAATTACCTAATTCACAATGTATATCAATTGGAGTGATTAGATTCTGAAACCTAGGGATGTAAAACTGAAATTAATTTGATTAACAATTGTTTATTTTCTGAAATGGAGGATGAAACCTAGGGTTTTAAGATCTGATTCCATTTTGAATTGGATTTCAGAAAAGGTGTATCCGCATTTATGTGCGTTCGCCGACGTGTGCGATGATGAGGCGGTGGTCTTGTTGTCGGCTTCATGGAAGTTGTTGGAGGCGAGAAGGCAGCAGAGGAGATCGAATGAGGTGGATTGGGCGGAGGTGGAGGAACTGAAGTGGCGGAGAAGATGGAGACGTCACCGTAAAGGAGCGGTGGTGAAGTCAGGATCTGGATAAGTTGATGTTGGGGATTTAATTAAAGAGAATGAAATTTATTTGGACAAAAATGCCCTTGGTTCCCCAGTTCCCCACTTTTTTAGTGTTCCCCAATGAACCTCCCCCTATATATATATATATATATATATATATATATATATCCTAATTCACTCGAAAACTAAGTCGCTTTCGAGACTTAGTATTCAACCCGAATACAAATGGGATCAAGCAACCATAGATTGGTTATTTCAAATCAAAATAATAATACCTTCGTAGAATCGTATGGTCAACGATTCGGTAGAGCTCGGTGACACGTGTCACACACCAAAAACGTCGCAGCGGAAATATAAATGCGGCGGTGACGGAGGTTGGTACCCTTAAAATGTCTTAGTGGTTGATGCATTGTTTATTTTGGACAAATTTATTATCTAAAAACATAAAGTTTTAAAGTTGTAAACATAGTCCATAACCATAGCAAAGTTGTTTGACCCTTAGAGGTCTTAGTACACACGGTCCCATAACAGTTTTTAAAAGTGTCTAAACATAATTATTTTATTAAAAAAAGCATCAACAACCACATGACGACATATGCCAAAATCCTCAAAGCCGAACTCATGTACCTGAAGAACACGTAAAAATCAAGTGTCAACATAATGGAGGGTGAGTTCACATATCAAATTTATAACAACTTGTGTAAGGAAAATCTTTCTTGATAAAAACGTTTTATGGATTTAAAACATTCACATATGTTTAAGAAAGGCCAATTTTTATTTCCCTTGTAAAAATGTCATGGTAGAAATCATCAGAATTGGCCCTACCACCGTATTCCGTATGAAAACTATATTCCATGATTTCATTTTGATATTATATTCCCATTAAAACTTCGCTTTCGTAAGTTAGCTAGACATTACGAGCTACATACTTGTCACACCCGCTCATAGCGGAAGCGCGAGGTGTGATCTGTATGGTTTTCATTGCATAAATATCGATGTACATGAACATACTATATGAATAAAACATACTCCATTTCCATTACATAATTGTTTCAAAAGATTACATCACAAGTTTAGTGTGTCGGTTACAAACCATTAACATGAAAAGTAAAGTGTTATTGTTTCATACATCAAAATGAAAATTAACTACTAAGGTTTTGACCACTATATTGCCGCAAAGAGGCGATATATAATAGACAAACCCTCCAAAAGATGGCATGGAGTTATGGTACTTGCTATCTTGACTGTGATTCCCGACGTGGTCCATTAATTCGCTGAAATACATGTTAAGTTTGGAAAACATCAACAAAAGTTGGCGAACTCATGCAGTTTAGTTGTAAAAGATATATTTAAAATGTAAGTTGTAGTATGTAAAGTGTCAATGAAATCGTTGATCATTAATGTTTTGCAAGGACATTAATATGTGTGACGAAAAAGGAAGCAATCCAAACCTAGACGATTTTGTGTCGACTACTATCGACTGGGACACAAAAGCACTCTTCTGTATGGCTCCATGACCAAGAGTGGGGCTCGCCAAAACCCATTAGATCCAAACCTTTGTACCTAGGTCCAAACTGGATTAATGGTGCTTAGATGTATAACCCTATTCGCACATGATCTAAGGTGTTTCATTCCATGACTTAACATACATTTGAACATGTATTTTCCCTGATAGTTGTAAAGTTGTAAAACATTTAAATGAATAGGGGACATGAACTCACAGACTTGCGTCCGTGAATAGTAGATAACTGTAATCTCACGTGCGGTCGTCCTGAATAGTGTGACGACCTATAAACGTTCTATATTTGTTAGACACTTCGGTCTTGTAATGACTTGAGTACAAGTCTTTTGTCTTAAATATGTGTTAAGACTTGTATGTCTTTGTTATTTGTTGAACTGTGTCTTAGATATATTAACTGATAACTGTTTAGTGTATATATATTTCGCCAAATATATATATTCTTGTATCGTGAGTCGTATCGTAGTTGTATAAATGTGTTTTCACCAAGTGTTAGGTGATGTGAATGTGCATATCGTTGCACGTATAGGAATACGTATGTCCGCGTGTTTGTTGTATGTGATCTTGTATTCTTAGAATATATATACTTATATATATTCTAAGATATATTTCATAAAAATATATATGTTATACTTGGTAAAAAGTATAGAAAATATCTTAAAAATAATCTATTTTTAAGAATAGTTCTAAAAATATATTTTTAGTCTTTTACTAAAACAATATATTTTAGATGGTAAGAAATATATATGTATGTTTATATATTTCAAAAACAATACCTTTTTAATATAAACCATAAGTAATATATTTTGTATATTGTAGAAAATATATGCTTACTTATTCGGTTTAGAAAACGCAGTTTACCAAGTCGTCGAAATATTGTGTATTATAGTCCGTATTACTTATATAGTCCATATATTTGTCTGTAAGTCCGATGTCCATAAGTTGTGTCTGAACGCTCGGATCGTCCGTAAGTTGTTTTTAAGGTGTATCTACATGTAGTCTTGTAAGACTTTAGTTGTAATGTGTCTTTTGTTTTTTTGTTCCATTGTATTCAAGTTCCTAGCTTTCATACATATAACTAATACAAACAAATAACACATAGCACATAAGTTGTTAAGATAACTAAATATATATTTTCTCAAAAATATATATTTATAACTAGTTTTTCTTTTATAAAAACTATTCTTTAAAATCTTTTTATTCTAATAAAGATTTTTTCAAAAATGATAGTTTTTATAACTTGTGATTCTTAAGAAAAATGACCATATTTCCTTTGAAATATATACTTAGCCATGTTTAATAAAACATATCTTTTTCTTATAAAAATCACCAACAATTTTCTCATATCATTCTTAATAAAAACATATGAGATTTATATCAAAATCTTAACAAGATGAAATCATAAACATGTAGGGTTTTGGTATGATCATAACATATGTTAACTAGTACAAAATCCATGCTTTACTTCTAGTTTTATCAAACTTTTTACAAAAACCCATCTTGTAAGTTTCTTTTTATAACTTTGTAAATGTATTATTTTTAGTGAAAAACCTTATTTACTTTAATAAAATCAAAGATTATGGTCATCCATTCAAACATTTATGTTTAACAAAAACCCTTAACATTAACATGTACACTTGTTAGATCATGTATTTAAA
The DNA here is from genome assembly GCA_030545235.1 of Helianthus tuberosus. Taxonomy (NCBI): domain Eukaryota; kingdom Viridiplantae; phylum Streptophyta; class Magnoliopsida; order Asterales; family Asteraceae; genus Helianthus; species Helianthus tuberosus. Next base: position 91,799,348 of record CM060416.1, read on the forward strand.
CATCATCTAACAAGTTATTCATATGCTAATAATCAAAACTAGATCAAATATGCAAGAAATAAGCTTCAAATCATAACATAAACAAACTTATATATCATGATTTTTATTTTGCTTCTTTGTATTTTCATATTATTTTGTATGATTGTTTAGTTTATTACATATTCTTTAACAATCATATACATAAATAAGTATGAAAAAGGGATTTTAGAGGCTTACTTCTAGCACTTGTGGCTAGGGATGATCTAAATGATGATCAAAGAAAAGAAAAATTGTTGATCTTGATGTTTGGAAGCTATGAGATGGAAGGAAAAGCTTGCTTCTTCTTGTAGTGTCTTTAGATCATCCTAAGTATCATCAAGCTCCATCTTGATCATCAAAGAAGTGTTAAATGTGAAAGAGTTTTGATGATGTTCTTGACTAAAGTATGAAGATTGAGAGGATTTCTTAAGTGTGTGTTTTCAAAGGTGAAAAGTAGTAATGAAATGGTTAGTGATTTGTAATCTTAGATGTTATTTCTTTTCACCATGTTCACCAACTAGACCCACTTGGTAAACAACTTGCAACTAAAGGTAAATATCCAAGATATTTGTGGAAACAAGTTGAAAAAGGGGGGTCCCACAAGGGGTAGCGGCCGAGATCAATGGGGGGGGGGGTGTCATGCTTGTGAACTTGTTTCATGTGTTTAAGTGTTAGAATTCTTAGATAAAATGTTAGGAAACTTAAGTGGTCGAATTCTTAGATAAAATGTTAGGAAACTTATAAAATGTTAGGAAACTTAAAGTGTTTAAGTGTTTAAAAGGTTTTAAGTGACCATTACTAGTCTAACATGATCCAAATAACATTAGATGGTCACTAAAAAAAAGATCCGATATCGTTCGGATATTCGCTTCGCTTTGTTTCCGTTAGTCGTTATTTGAACGCTAAGCTTGTGTAAGTTGTGTGAATTGATGTGATTATGGTTCGGATGATACCCGAAGGTATCCTCATATGAATTCTACGTTAAACAACACTTTTACATGTTGCAAAAAGATTAAATTGCTGATTTCTGCAGAATTTCTGCGGAAAAGTGTTGAAATTGTCGCTTTTAGTGCTTTTCGGGCAGTTTTTAGTGTTATCGGACTTCGGGAAGGTTATAAACCAAACCCTTGCATTCCTAGTTAGGGTTTAATGTATATTAGATGTTGGACTTTCGTCTGAGTCCTAAAGATGTCATTTAGATGGTTTCTGCGGATCCTGCGTTTTTGTTAGAACACTAGTTTACTAGGTGTTTTTCTAGTAGTTTTGATGCATTGTTTAATCTGTTTCAAATGTAATCAAATAAAATGAACCATGTGCATCAATATTCCATGAGTATTCAAAGTGTATGTCATGAAATATGCAGGTCGGATGTTCAAAACACATAAAAGTGTAGCTAGAAATGAGTACTTTAAGTGTAAGAAAGTTACCGAAAAGTGGCAGTTGTCACATTCTCCCCCTGTTATTGAGAATTTCCACCCGAAATTCAAGTTGAGTCGTCCTTTGCAGGTGTCTTCGCGTATAGGTGAGGATATTTTGCCTTGATTTGGTCTTCACGTTCCCAAGTATACTCGGGTCCGTGTCGAGAGTTCCAACGGACTTTTACTAACTTGTAATGACTCCTACGTTTTTCTGGATCTTCCAATCCATGACCTCAACAGGTTCTTCACTGTATTAGAGTTTGTCGTCGATGTGAACTTCATCCGCCGGGATGATAACCGTTTCTTGTGTTGCACTCTTCTTAAGATTCGACACATGAAATGTGTCGTGTACACTACTTAGTTCTTCTGGTAACTTCAGTTTGTAGGCAATGGTGCCAATATTTTCCAAGATTTCAAATGGTCCTACATATCGTCGGTTAAGCTTCCCACGCTTACCAAATCTTGCTACGCCCTTTGAAGGCGAGACTTTCAACAAGACCTTCTCTTCGACCTTGAAAGATAATGGCTTTCGTCTCTTGTCTGCGTAGCTCTTTTGTCGATCGCGAGCCGCCTTGATATGGTCTCGGATCTGGAAGATTTTATCTGTAGTCTCTTGGACTAATTCCGGACTGATTAGTTGTTTATCGCCTGCTTCCGCCCAACATAGCGGAGAGCGACACTTTCTACCGTAGAGAGCTTGAAACGGTGCAGCTTGTATACTTGTGTGGTAGCTGTTGTTGTAGGAAAACTCAACCAATGGTAAGTGAATATCCCAGTTGTCGTCCAAATCCATAACACACGCACGAAGCATATCTTCGAGTGTTTGGATTGTCCGTTCACTCTGGCCGTCAGTTTGTGGATGAAAGGCAGTGCTTAGATTTAAGTGAGATCCAAAGGCCTCTTGAAAGACTTCCATATTCTTGAAATGAAGCGACCGTCTCAGTCTGAGATGATTGAAATAGGCACTCCATGATGAGCCACTATTTCTTTGAGATAGAGTTCCGCTGGTTTCTCTGTACTATCCTTCTCCCAAATCGGCAAGAAGTGTGTGGACTTTGTCAACCTATCGACGATTACCCATATCATGTCGTGGCCTCTTGAGGTCCTGGGTAAATTCGTAATGAAGTCCATCGATATATGTTCCCATTTCCAAACGGGAAGCTCGGGTTTGTTAGTACACGATGTCTAAAGCCTTTGTCTTAAGTCTAGGGGTCTGTTATGTCAAGTTTGTATAGTTTAGGGGGCTGAATTGTAAGTTTATTTTTTGTTTCATGTTTGGTAGCTTGAAATGACATGTTGCATGTTAGCTTGAACAGGCCTGGTAGCTTGAACAGGTCTGGTCGCTTGAACATGTCATGTCCATTTCAAGCTAGCAAGACAGCCTATATATAGGTAGTGTTTGTTTCTCATTTGGTGTCGATCCTTCAAGTTGTAACCGAACTGCTGCCGGATTTTTCTGAGAAAGATTAATGAGAAACAGCGTTTAAAGTGATATTCTTCTGTTTTCTACTCCGTTCTCTTTGATTCTAATCTGTTTAAGTGTTTTCGCCACTTAAATAGCGTATATTAGCTCAAATTGACTCATTTGATCGGTCAAATCGGTCCTACAATGGGTATCAGAGCCAGTTATGAGCCAATATACCTGAATCAGAGCATTTTTCTTACACTTTTTGGATTTCTGGACGTTTGGACGGACAAAATGGACTGAATTTTTTACAGTGTGCGTAAAAGTAAGTTTTAACAAACCCTTGAAAGTATCAGCTTAAAATTCGGACTAAATCATATAAAAATGGCTTAAAAACCTCTGCTCGCTTGAACGAACTTGCGTTGGTAGCTTGAAAGTGTGGTAGCTTGAAAGGGTTGTTCGCTTGAAAGTGCTCTAGCTTGAAAGTCTGGTAGCTTGAAAGGGTTGTTAGCTTGAAAGTGCTCTAGCTTGAAAGTCTGGTAGCTTGAAAGGGTTGTTAGCTTGAAAGTGCTCTAGCTTGAAAGTGTGGTCACTTGAAAATCTATTTTTGTGAAAGTCCATTTCGTTCGTGATATTTCGTCTGAAGTTCAGTTTGTGTAGAACGAGTTTTTTGTAAAGTCATTTGTTTTCAAAAGTTAAACAGTTTTCAGTAATCAAATTTCTAAAAATGGAAAACCAAGATTTTTACAACTTCTTCGCCGGCAGTGGTATGGTAGCAGGACAAACATCTGGTAGTCTTATGCAAAACTTCAACATGGAGAATGAATTGGGAACGATGCAAAAGCCTCCCAAACATATGAACATAGATGAATACTCAGGATGGTCAGGGAGATTTAAGAATTGGGTACAGGCTAACCACTTCGAAAGTTGGATGAAGATAGAAGCGAAGTATGTTCCACCGGTTGATGGGAGAGGTCAGGCAAAGAGTATTGGAAGTCTGACAGAGTCAGAACAGATTGATTTCAAAGCCGAGAAAAAGATGATTCGTGTCCTTCAGCAGGTTATCAAAGAAGAAATTTTAGTGTTATTACAACATGAAGACAATGCTCAATCTATGTGGAATGCATTGAAAGTGAAGTTTCAAGGTAGTGTGTCAATGATCAAGAATAAGAAGGCTTTATTAAAGAAGGAGTTTGATATTTTTACCGGCATGAAGGGTGAAACGACAAAGCAACTGATCGATAGATATTGTCATTTAGTACTTGAGATGAAGAGATTAGGAATTGAAAAGAACAATGAAGAATTGATTGATAAGTTGTCTGATGCATTACCATATGAAGAGTGGGGAACTTATCTGATGATGTTGAAAAACAATTCAGATTTTGGGAATCTAAATCTTAGTGGATTCATAGAAAAGATTGAAGCTCAAGAGTTGGAGTTGCTAAAAATTAGAAAGATGAACTCAATGAATATTCAACAAGATGTATCTTTGTACTACAGAGGCAGTACTCCAGTTACAACAAATCAAAGCCCAAAAATACAAACTAGTTTCAGTGCTGATACATCATCAAGTGCTTCATCAAATACTCCACAAACAAACAAGCCTTCACCATTTGCCAGCTACGAGCCAAACTTTAAAGCTTCTGAACAGACATCACCTCAAAGCTCGACCAGCTCAAACAATCAGGCGTATGTTTCTGGGATCCAATGCAACATCGCAGTAAATATCAAGAATGGGATGAATTCACTGAATCAGCTGCGAAACAACTTATTGCATTGTTGGCTTCCGTGTTAGAGTCGTATGAGTCTCTGGTAGCGGGTAAGATCGGGAATCCGGACATGACCAAAGAAGATTATGATCAGATTGACCCGGAGGAGCTTGAGTTAATAGATATTAAGTGGGGGATGGCTAGTCTTGTGAGGAGAGCACAGCGCTTTATGGATATCACTGGCAGAAACAGCCTTTCTGGACCTGATCAGAAGCTAGGTTTCGACAAGTCTAAAGTAACCTGCTTCAAGTGCAAAGAAAGAGGCCATTTCAATAGAGAGTGTCCGAACCGAGAAGTAAATAATCATCAAAACACGTTCACGAATGATTATTATAAGCAGGCAATCTATCACCGACCAAATCAGCAACCTGTAGTTCAAAGACCACAAATCGAGAACACACCAGAGAAAGCTCTCATTGTGAACCAGGATGACGAGAAAGTTACTGAGGGATTCAGCTGGGATAAATATATCCCTGGAAGTGATGGACAGGCTATGATGGCTGAGATAGTTGAAGTGACCGAAAGTGTTGTTGAACCTGAAGTGGTTGTTGAAGATGTTTCTGTGGATAATGTGGCTGACATTGAGGATTTAGATGCAGAAGTTCTTTATTATCAATCTGAGCAGGAGGTATTAGCCAGTTCTTTGAGATCTATCATGCCTCCTAAAGTTTTTGAATCTTTTACAGGTTTCTTTGAAGAACCGACGACTGGATTGTGTCCACGATATGAGGAGAAGAATGAGTCTCTCGAGGAGATGATCGATGTCACAAAGGAGATGACCGAAGACACTTTGAAAGAAATTGCTAACAAGGCTCTCATGGCGAAACTGAAAGTGGTAGACACAGAACTTGTGAAACCAGAGTCTGTCGGTACCGAGTCAGTTCAAAAGCAGTCGGATCAGGAGTCAGGAATTGAGGAGGTCAAATCTGAGAAAGTGTCTGAGTCAGAGTCCAAAAATGTCGGTAAACAGGAAGTAAAAACTGCTCATGAAGCAGAAGTTGTTGAGATAGTGGATTCAATGTCTGAAACCCCATGCCAAAAGTGTTTACAACCGTGCATGGAGTGTCTTGAAAAAAGACACTAAGTTTCAGGAATTGAAACAACATGCTGACATGTTAAAATTTGATCTAGGACAAGTCAAAGAAGCATATGATACACTAGCCCGATTAGTTAAAATGATTAAAAAAGAAAGTGTCGAAAATGATAAGGCCACAAAACTTGCAAAAGCAACACTTTTTGATAAACAAATGGAAGTTAATTTTCATATTGACACAATCGCATCATTAAAGAAAGAATTGGAATTGACTAAAATTAAAAATGAGCGAATCGATAAGAAATTAATGAGTGTTGCATCATCCTATGTCCTTGAACAAATTGTTCCACAACAGCCCAATGCTGTACCAGTCTTTAACAGCGTTCCACCCCCAATGTGGAATCATTATACTCAAAAGTATCCAGATGGGGTGGAAGCTGCATTGAACCTTAAATTGCAAACAATTGAGGATGAATTGCCAGAGAGCATTGATGTTACATTCTCTGCATCCGATACTGACAACGAATCACAAGTCATCAAGACTGTTATCGATCAGGTGTTAGATGAAGAGAGTGATAACTCTGAGGTTGAAATCATGAAATCTCACTCTGAGAAGTCTGTTACTGATTCTGAAGACGAGGGTAACTTTTTAGATCGTCTCATACCGAAATCAGACAAGAGTAAGAATGATGATCCGATTATGGTGGTTTACACTATGATTGGAACTGACAAGCTTTACTCTGATTTCGAGTATCCGCTTCAGAACGCAAAAATTGAAAATGTTGAAAAGGTTTTCAAACTGGTTGAAATTGATATTGATGAGGTAAACAATAAAGAATTCTTTTCGAAACCTAAAAAATCATTTGTTACTACACGTTCTAACAACTCGGGTAAAAAGGAGTGGGAAGGCAATGGTAACAAGAAAAATGGTAACAACTTTAAAAACAAAGGAATTGGTTTTGAGAAAAAGATGGCTAAGAAGGTTGTCAAGCCAAAGGATAAAATGAATGATATCTTTGTTGTTGGACCCAGTGTGGATGATGAGAAAGAGTACATTTTTAGTCAAAAGGCCATTGACGATTTCAATGCGGCGAAGAAACTGAAAGAAGAGTCGTTCAAGACAACTTTTGTCAAGTATAACAAAAGAGTTTGCTATCACTGCAATGAGATCGGACACATGGCAAAACAATGCAAGAAAGTTTTTGAAAAACCTGTCATAAAACCTAGTGTTCAAAAACCTCGACCTAAGTCACCAGTTGACAAAAAGGGTAAAAAACCAATGGTTTCACCAATCCGTATCTTGAAGAGGGGTGAATCGTTGAAGTCGGAAGATAAGCTGAATTCGACATTCTAGATTGGCTAATCTTCAAAGTAAAAAGACTTCAAAGATTTATTCTAAAATAAAAATTTTTGAAAATCAATCGTGGGTTGCAAAATCGAAACCATCGGTCGAGGAGAAAAAGATGGAAAACATTTTGAAAAATGAAACAAAGGTTTTGAAAGATGAGGTTACAGTGTTTGAGTTTGAACTGGATAAGTTTCTTGCAGAGTTTCCCCCGATCAAAAATGAAGTAAAACCAAAAGCTAAAAATGATGTTCCGAATGTCACGTTTAACTTTCCTAAGATTGATGAGAAGTGTGATGTAGTGTTTGGGAGTGTTTCAGCAGTTAAGAAGTCATGGAGTTCATTGTTTGAATGAATCTACTATGATGTTTGCAGGGGCTGCCCAGGTCGATCATTTCAAAATGGATCATGGACAGCGGGGCCTCAAGACATATGACGGGGATGCTAGCATTGCTTTACGACATTAAATCAATCAACGGAGGTTACGTGGGTTTTGCAGGAAACCAAGGAGGAAGGATTGTCGGTCAAGGAACATTAACAAATGGAGTAATTTCGTTCGAGAAAGTTAACTACATAATTGAATTGGAAAACAATTTACTCAGTATTTCACAAATTTGTGATAATTCTTTTACCGTACATTTCACTAAAAATGAATGTCTTGTCTTAAAACCTGGTTTCAAAATTCCGGAAGAAATGGTGTTGTTGCGAGCTCCACGAGTAAATGATTTGTACATTCTTGATATGAGTGTCGCAACAACAACATATTATCAAAAACAATGTTTTGTGTCAAAAACCAAAGCTACTGGAAAGGATTCGATAATGTGGCATCGAAAGATGGGCCACATTCATATTAGAAAAATGAATTTTCTTGTATCAAATGATTTAGTTGAAGGTGTAAATTTGAGAAACTTTCATTTGAATGATGACTGTGTTGCTTGCAAGAAAGGAAAGCAGACCAGGAAGTCACACCCACAAAAGTTGCTGAATTCAATCAGAGTACCGCATAAGAGACTCCACATGGATCTCTTCGGGCCGGTCAATGTAAAAAGTATCAGTGGTGATTTGTATTGCTTGGTAGTCACTGATGATTATACGAGGTTTCCGTGGGTAGTGTGCATGGAAAGAAAGGATCAGACGTTTGAGTCGCTGATGATTCTGTTCAAAAAGATGGAGACATTGTACAAGGTACCAATCCGAAGAATCCGAAGTGATAATGGGACGGAGTTCAAGAATAACCGCATGCTCGATTTCTGTAACGAGAAGGGAATTCTTCATGAATTCAGTGTACCATATACTTCACAGTAGAATGGTGTAGCTGAGAGAAAGAACTGTACTCTAATTGAAACTGCTCGAACCATGTTGGCCGATTCAAAACTACCGATCCATTTCTGGAGTGAAGCTGTGGCAGCGGCATGCTATACCTTGAATCGAGTGCTTACTGTGAAGAAATACAAAAAGACGTGCTTTGAACTTCTTCATAGATATAAGCCTAATCTAAAGTATCTAGAACCGTTCGGATCACCGTGTACCTTCATAGATCAAGATGGAAAGTTTGGCGCGAAGAGTAATGAAGGATTCTTTGTTGGGTATGCAAGCCCTTTGAAAAGAGTGTTCGTTCCATGCTTGAAGAAGGTAATTGAAGTTCATCATGTGGATTGTCAGAAACACACTGCGTCACCTCAAATTCCCGGAAACAGATTGTTGTTCGATTACGATAAACTCTGGGAGTCGTTCAAACTACCTATGGAGCCAAGTGAAGAGGAACTTGCTTACTTATACCAACAGCAGCAATTATCTTTTCAAGATCAGGTGCCTAGACCATTGGTGGTTTCTCAACCAGATGTGGATACAAATGCTCCTACAACTGGTGCAAACGATCACGAGGCAGGTCCGAGTGGAACACCTCATGACGACCCAGTAGAACCAGCTCCATCATTTGATCAGTCCGATGACTCAGATTCGGAGAGCACTCCGATATTTGATGAGGATCCAAATGTTGCATCAACTAAAGCTGAGGATCACACCGGTGATCTAGATATCTCGATTCAGCAATCGGAAGTTGTTGTGTCTGACACCATCATGCCACGAACATTATCTTACCATCCTTCAGATCAAATTATAGGAGATCTTCAAAGTGGTGTTAAAACTAGAGATCAAATCAATCGTGCACTTACATGTTTTTATTCATCGGTTGCTCCTTTACAAGAAGAATTCTCACTTAAATGTTTTATTTCGCAGATCGAGCCCAGAACTTACAAGGAAGATTTGACTGAAGATAGCTGGGTAATTGCAATGCAAGAAGAATTGCAACAGTTTGAAAAGTTAGGTGTCTGGAGATTGGTTGATTTACCCCCAAATCAAAAGTTGATCAAGACAAAGTGGGTATTCAAATGTAAAAGAGATGATCGAGGCGTCGTTGTTCGAATTAAAGCACGACTGGTTGTACAGGGATTCAGTCAGCAAGAAGGCATTGACTATTAGGAGGTTTACGCGCCTGTTGCTAGACTTGAGGCTATAAGGATCTTCCTGGCGTTCGCGTCATGGAAAGGATTCAAAGTATACCAGCTTGACGTGAAGTCTGCATTTCTGTATGGAAAGATAAAGGAAGAAGTGTATGTGGGACAACCTCCGGGTTTCACCGATCCACATCACAAGAACAAAGTGTATCTTCTGGATAAAGCTCTCTACGGATTGCACCAGGCCCCGAGAGCCTGGTATGAGACGTTTTCCCAATATCTGTTGGCCAACGGGTTCATCAGAGGGATAGTTGATAGCACTCTCTTCACTAAGGAAGTTGCAGGTCACCTCTTAATCGTGCAGATATACGTCGATGACATCATTTTGGGTTCAACGAACGATGACTTGTGTAAAGAATTTGAGTTGGTGATGAAAAGGAAATTCGAGATGAGTTCTATGGGGGAGATGAAGTTTTTCCTCGGGCTGCAGGTAGAACAGATGCCCGATGGAATCTTCATTCACCAAACAAAGTATGTGAAGGACGTGCTTGAAAAGTTTGACATGACTCAATGCAGTCCAGCATCAACCCCCCTTGCGCAGAATCATGGGATTTGCCCAGATGAGAATGGAGAGAAAGTTGAAGAGACGCTGTATCAGTCTATGATTGGATCTTTGATGTATCTAACTGCTTCCCGGCCTGACATCATGTATCCGACGTGTTTGTGCGCCCGATATCAGTCTAACCCTCGCCAGTTGCACTTGACAATCGTGAAACGCATATTACGGTATTTGAAAGGCTGCCCAAGCACCGACTTGTGGTATCCTAGATCTGGCGATTTCTCTCTCACAGGTTTTGCTGATTCGGATTTTGGTAGTTGCAAGCAGAATGCTAAGTCCACTACTGCTGGGTGTCAGTTCTTCGGAACTAGACTTGTTACCTGGCAGTGCAAGAAACAAACTGCGGTCGCTCTCTCTACATGCGAGGCTGAATACGTTTCGGCCTCCAGCTGTTGCTCACAGATCCTTTGGATCCAACTGCAGATGAGGGATTACGGTTTGCAATTCTTGGATACACCTATATTTGTGGACAATGAAGCGGCCATCAACATTACTAAAAACCCGGTTCACCACTCTAAAACAAAGCATATTGAGATTCGGCATCACTTCATACGTGATTGCTATGAAAAGAAATTAATCATAATTGAATATTTGCACACCGATGAACAGAAGGCTGATTTTTACACTAAACCTTTTGATCGAAAAAGATTTAACTATCTTTTAAAATTGAATGGGTTGAAAAATTTCCTATCTGGGAGGGTTACTGAGTGTGAAGCCGCGGAGGACGGCGATCAAAAGTGAACCACATCATGTTGTCAAGTTTATTTGTACAGTTTGTTTTCTGCTTTTGGATAAAAACAAAAACACAAAAATATGTTTTATTTTTAGGGGGAGATAGTTTGTAGAAAAATACAAAAACATGATAAAATTACAAAAATCCAAAAACATTTAAAAATGTAAAAGTAAAAATGAGTTTGTGTAAAAAAAGGGAAATGATAGTACATCAGCTAGACAGGTGCAGTACGCTAAAGAAATGTAAAGTATAATTGTGTTAAGCAGTCTTGTAGATGATATGCCGATAGGTTTTTACACATTTAGTAGATATGTTCGGGATATAAACATTAAAATTACTTTCTTTTATGTGGGGAACATCTCTCGGATATATGGGTAACCCCTGAAATCTTGTTTGAAAGATTCCTTTTTCTGATATACTAGGTTTGTTTACTCAGTGATATCTGGGGTATTATTCCGGGACTTCTGCTGAACAGTAGTTCTGACCTAGTCCTCGAATAATACTTTCCGCAAATGCTTGAAACATAGCATCACCCTCAGCATATATGATAAGACAATAAAATTGCTTAGCAATGCTGTTGTAAAAAAAGATCCTCTAACGGGGACACACCCAAAAAGTCGAGTCATGATCTCTCTGCTGAACGGTAGTTCTGACCTAAGCTCTCATGATTCTTCATAATTTATTAACCACTTACAGATATCATTTGTGTTAAAACTCACATGTAAGACTGAATATTGGGATCTGGATTCAGGAGTATATTCTGAGGTGGGACACATATAAAAGTTAAGCTTTAAAACACTAAATCCGTATCCTGAACAGATTGAAGTTTGTGTGAAAATTTAAAGTGGACCAATATATCGACAATCAATGCAAACTGTTTAATATTGAAAATGTAATCCAGCTTAACGGTACTTGTATCTAGTGGGCAGCTGATATGATCCCTTAACACGCTCACAAAAAGATTGTGTGTACAGTTTATTGTCTTTCTTATTCAAAATCCAAAAAGATTTTATTTTCTCATTTTATTTTCGACAACGGATGTTGGGAATCGGATGATCAAAGTCTTGTGTGTTAAACAAGTCGGATCTTGAGGGTTGGGAAAGCAGTAGATTGTGGAAAATGATCGGTAAGTGTTTCAAAGTACAAAAGTTTATTAACTTAAACTTGTTTTCAGTCTGAAAACATCTGCATCTTCATAATTTGGTCAGCCAGGGTCATTAATTTAAACTTGGCAGGCTAAAACAGTTGACCAGGGTCATTAACTTGGACTTGGTTGACTGGGTGTGTCAGTAAAATTTGAAAAAATCAAAAAGTTAAAATTTTTAAATGCTTGTTCGCTTGAAATTACCCTGGCCGCTTCAAAAGGTTCTGCTAGCTTGAGTGTTTGATCACTTGAAATTGCACGTACATTTTCAAGCTAGCAAGCTGTATGTATAAATAGGACAGGTTGGTCGCTTGAAATGGTCAGTGTTTTCTTGTTCGCTTCAAAACTGACCTCAGGCGATTTCAAGCTATCACGCAAATTCATCATTTTTGTGTCGTTACTCTGCCCAAATTCATCTAAATCTTATGTTTTTAGTTGGCTTAATCAACTACAAACATGGTGAATGTAAGTGTTCGCACTGATTTAGACCAGATCTTATGTTTTTGTGTGTCGGCGATAACCTGTTTAGATTTGTAGATTTAGGGTTATTTCTTGTTCTAAAATGAAATTAAAACACATGGTTGAGGTCGGAATTAAGTGTAGATCATTGTTTGATGTTTGATTGTAACAGATCTGAGTGTTTGTACACATTTGTCCGATGAACAGATTTTTAAACTTAGATCTAGGTTTGTTGAATGGGTTAAAATTGATGAAAATGGTATCATTGGATTCGGAATCAAACGTAGAACATACTCATGTAAAAATTTTAAACATTCGGACTGAGAAATTTGTTGAAGATTTTTGCCTGTTTCAAGCTAACAGTCTAATTCTTTGACCTCTTGAAATAAACTATTTCTTGTGTGACCGCTTGTATTGCACTATCTGTCTGTGTTAGCTTGAAATGGTTAATCCTTGTTTGACAGCTTGAAGTGATAAATTATGGTATGATCGCTTGAGATGGTGTTTTATTTTATCGCTTGAACTGTATTGTCTATCTGTGCTCGCTTGAAGTGCATCTGGTTGTGTGTGTTCGCTTGAATGATTGTTCAAATTTGAAATATTTAGTATCTCATTTGTTTGTTTCATGATTTGTTTTCAGCCATCAAAATTAAAATTCAATGCACAACACAATGTTTGCTGTGAACTTGATGAAGCAGTGGCTCCTAAGTTGTCGGAATTTAGAAGCATACTGGAGTTTATGAGAAGAGTGCCTCTACAGAAAGCCTTGATAGACAAACGTTTGGTTTTCAAATCTCAAATAAAGCGTTTCTGGAAACATGCAACTTATGATGAAAGTGGAAAAGTAATTAGTTCGTTGGTCAAAGTTAATGATGAAAAGAAAACAATTCTTATAACGGAAGCTTATGTGCGTGAAATCTTGAATTTTCCGGATGATGAGAACTCTCCAAAGAAGTTTCCGGAAAGAATGGTGAAAGGGTGTATGTTGAGAATGGGCTACACATGAGCTTTGAACAGTGGAAATTATCTAAAGTCGAAGTTTACAAAGCCTTTCAAGTTTTTAATTCATTGTGTATTACAAGCTTTAAGTCATCAGAAAGGAAGTTTTGCTAAAATGCGTGACTATCACATGAATATGGTTGTTGCTCTAGTGCTGAACAAAAAATACAATTTTTCACATGTTGTATTTCATTATTTAGTTGATGAAGTGACGTCTAAGAGAAAAACTTGGTTATATCCAAGGTTCATTCAGATGATGATCGATCACGCTTATCCAGAAATCGTTCGAGATGTAGACAACGATTTGATGGTTCTCTCCCACATGGATAATGATTCAGTGAAAGCATTAATACGATATCATTCAAGTCATCCTGAGTCGAAAGGTCAAGTTGAATTCTTTGGTGCTATTAAAGATAAAAATTATCAGGATCCAGATCCAGTTGAACACCAGAACTGGAGAAATGAAGAGGAGATGAAGGAAGCTGGTTATGCTGATGAATTAGAAGCTCTTCAAGAATTCAAGTCAACTCGTAATGAATGGTTTGTGAAAGAACAAAAGAAGAGGATCAGGAAGACAACTCCAAAAGTGCAGATAGGAGAAGAATCCTTGTCTCAACCTAAGAAAAAACAAAAGACTTCTAAAACATTGTTGATTGATGAATCTGATGTAGAAGCAGAGGGTGAAAAAGAAGCTGAAGCTGAGACTGTAGCTGAAGCTAATGTTGGAGTTAATGTTCATCTATCTCCTAATTATCAAAGATTGTTGAAAGATTTGAATATTTTCAATGAACAGGAGAAAGAACAAGTTGCCGAAGGTGCTCAAAGTGATGACGTTGACAAAGATACTACTTCTTCTGATGAAGATATTGATGAAACTGAACGTTACAAGATTGTAGTGTCTGCAGCAAAAGAAAAGCAAAAGAAGAAGAGAAGTAGAAAAGATGATGATGAACCGTATGTGCCTTCGCAAGAAGAGGTTGCATCTCAAACTAGTTCAAAAGGTAAAAAGAAAGGAGTTGTGAGAAAGCTTGTGCAAACTCCGAAGAAACCAAAGAGGGTTAAGATCTTAATGGGCCAGAAACCTATTCAAGAAGTCAGTAAACCAACATCACCACCACCTGAACCTATACCACATCAATCACCTATTCAATCACCACCTCATCAATCACCTCCAAAACAACCAACTCCACCAAGACAACCCACATCACCAATTCATCATTCACCACCACCACATCTTTCTCCATTACATCTTTCACCACCACATCAAGAACAACCTGTGCTTACTTCACAACAAATTCTCAAAACACCACCACCTTCACAACCTATTATCCAAACCACACCTGGTTCTTCGGGGTCCAAAAGTTTTCCACATATTCCTCAGAACATGAGCATTGGACTTGATGATATTGGAGACTTAGATTTTGTGAACAATGTTCAGTTGAAGAATGTGGAAGATAAAGTTGAAGCAGTTATGGCTGAGAACAAGAGGTTGGTAAAGCGTGTAAAATCTGTGGAAGCTCAAAATTCTACTTTAGTGAAGAAGATTGAAGCTGATGAAGCAGAAATAGATGTGATGAAAGTTCATATTTCTGAATTGTTGGAAGAAAAGAAACGCAGAGATGATCAGCTTAAGTATTATGAGTTAAAGAACAAGGAGCTTGAAGCTGTGAAAGCTCAGAAAGAGCATGAGTTGTATGTGATTAACAAAGTTTTGGAAAGTATGCTTGGTAAGCCAGTGGAGCAAAAGTTTGATGAGGTTATGCGTGAAGAAGTTAGAGCTGAGAAACAAGCTGCTATTGATGCAGAAATGAAAAGGAAAGGTAAAGAACCTGAAGGTTTTTCAGAAGAAAGGGCGATTGTGTTATCAACTGCTCCTGAACAATATTATGAACAGCCTGTTCCTCTATCTTCTGTTGCTGCTGTAGTTGAAGAAGATGTCTTGTTAGAAGGTGTTCATAATGTTGAAGAAGATGATGATGAAGAGGATGATGATGATGAGAAATTATTTTCTGCAAATAGTTCAAGTAATGATGACGATGATGATGATGATGATCAAGGTGCATCTGGTTTTATAATTTCTGAAAGATCTAAAGAACAAACTGCAGATGATCTGATGAATGATGCAGTAAATGAAGAGACAGAAGATGTAACTGGAAAGGGGGAGACTGTTGGTGATCAAAGTGTTGATACTGTTGAAAAGCTGATCTTGCACATCGAACCTGATGTTGAAGAGGGGGAGATCAGACATACTTACACGTTAGATGAAGTTGTTAAGATGTTCAATGTGAAAGAAAATGAAGTTCAGTCTGATTTTGTAGAAGATTTAAATGCATTTGATGTGAATCAAAAAGTTGAATATAAGTATAAGTATGTGGAAGATGCAGATCTCTATGATCGTGTTGAAGTAGAAGAGTGCACTGATGAAGAAAATGTTAATGTTGACACTTCTGAACATCCAACGCTGATGGAATTCTTCACTGAAGAAAACAGAGATGAATTAAGGAGGAAGGTTGAAGAGATTCTCAAAGACAAAAACTTTGACGGTACTACCAAAGATCCACTGAAGGAAGATCATAAAAGGTGGTTCAAAGAAAGTAATGAACGTAAATTCAAACGTCCTTTGAAGTTTTATCAAAGAGATAGAAGTATTTCGATGGGTGATATCATAAGCTGGGGTTTTTTTACCTCAAGTGAATGCGTATGCGATAAGGAGAGAATGTGGAGTTCAGTACTTTGAAAAGTTAAATGATGTTATGTCACTTCCATGTTGGGATGTGGACGAATTATCTCAAGTACGAACTCTGGGGTATCCTGTTAGAAAGAATGATCTTGCAATATGGAGAATAATAAAGTTTGAGGCTTTGAGAGAGTTCAGGCATTGGCAACCGCATTATCCAAAGAAGGAAAGAAGAATCAATCCTGAAACTGGTAACGAAGAAACAATCTTGAATATAAAGAAGCCACGAACCATGAAGATCATACCAGTACCAAAGATGGAGCAAGATTTTTATAAAGGTTTTCTGGGTTGGGTGTATAGCTGCATATCAACTGAGGCAGTGATTACTTACCGAGCAGGGAATGAAATCAGAAATATATTTGTCTATGATCCTATATGGCTGGTGAACTGCTCAGCTAAGGATATTGAATGTTTATTCATCAACAAGATACACTTTCAAGCTGATGATAGAGAACAAGCGTTGCAGTTTCAAAAAGTGGTTTCTATTTGTTTTCAAAAGGGAATTAATGCTGATAACAAATGGAACTCAAAGTGGTGGAAGCTTGAAGAAAAAGTAAAGTTGAAGGCTGCAAAGGAAAAGAAAGAACGTGAAGAACGAGATCGTATGCTGCGAGGCAAGTTTATGAGAGAACAGGAAGCAGAAAGATTGAAAATTGCAAAAGAGAATGAGAAGATTAGGAAAGCATTACTAAAGAAGCCTAAGCCTCGTGAAGAGAAGTTCAAGTCCCTATGAAGACCTAGACTGAAGACTTCGGCTGTATCCAAGGGGGAGTTTGTTAGTACACGATGTCTAAAGACTTTGTCTTAAGTCTAGGGGTCTGTTATGTCAAGTTTGTATAGTTTAGGTGGCTGAATTGTAAGTTTATTTTTTGTTTCATGTCTGGTAGCTTGAAATGACATGTTGCATGTTAGCTTGAACAGGCCTGGTAGCTTGAACAGGTCTGGTCGCTTGACATGTCATGTCCATTTCAAGCTAGCAAGACAGCCTATATATAGGTAGTGTTTGTTTCTCATTTGGTATCGATCCTTCAAGTTGTAACCGAACTGCTGCCGGATTTTTCTGAGAAAGATTAATGAGAAACAGCGTTTAAAGTGATATTCTTCTGTTTTCTACTCCGTTCTCTTTGATTCTAATCTGTTTAAGTGTTTTCGCCACTTAAATAGTGTATATTAGCTCAAATTGACTCATTTGATCGGTCAAATCGGTCCTACAGGGTTGTTGTAGTAAACCCGAGGGTTTCTGGTACTCTGCCTTGACCTTCGCGCAGGTCAAGCATTTTCCGACATAGGTAGCGATATCTTTTTTGAGGTTAGGCCACCAATAGTACTCCTTCAAGTCCTGGTACATCTTATCTGATTTAGGATGGATCGAGTACTTTGACCTATGTGCTTCCTCAAAAATAAGATCTCGAAGGCCTCCAAAGAGTGGAACCCAAAGTCTTCCTATAAAGTACAAAGTTCCATCCTCTTTCGGCACTAACTGCTTTTCCATGCCTTGGATTGACTCTGCTTTAAGATGTTCTTCCTTAAGTGCTTCTTGTTGTGCTTCACGGATTCGTGTGGTAAGATCTGTGTGAATTGTCATCTCTAAGGCTCGAACTCTCAAAGTTCTAACCCGTTCCTTGCGGCTCTAGGCGTCTGCTACAACGTTCGCCTTGCCCGGATGGTACTTAATTTCACAATCATAGTCGTTCAGCAATTCAATCCAACGTCGCTGACACATATTTAGTTCCTTTTGATTGAATATGTGCTAAAGACTTTTATGATCCATGAAAATAGTACACTGAGTACCATATAGATAATGTCGCCATATGTGACATTTGTGCCTCTATGACCATCAAAAAAATACCAAATCAATTAAATATTGTGTTTCATACTTGGGATTTGTATAAATATGTGTATCATTTGCACATATCAATTCTTGTTCGATTTCGAGCTCTAAATCGCTTTCTAGAAAGTTATACGCGAACTGATACGTAAACATAATTAGTTTAACGCAAAAAACACTCCGGAATAGTGACATGGACTTAACATACCTTAAATAACCTTTACATAACTTAGAAATAAGATTTGGAGGGTTTGGTGTGTCGAAATCAAGTTTATTAACTTACAGGGACTAATTTCGACAAACTGTGAAAGTATGCCGATTCGTACTGTAACGAATATTCCGGAATATGATCATAAGTTAAAAATGCCCTAAATATCCTTTACATAGCTTAGAAATAGGCTTAGAGGTGTTTGGTGCGCAAAAATAAACTTATTTGATCAACAGGGACTAAAAGCGTCAAAAAGTGCATAAGTTTGCATTTTCGCGCATATCTTACGTTCTGAATATATCCGGACATCCAAAAATTTATGTAATCATTAAAATATTTTATTTTAGTGATTGGCATGATAAAATTCCATTCGTCGCGTAATTTGGATCGTTTTTCGCGTCCGTTCGTGTTTCGTCGTAATTAACCAAACAACGCAATCGTACGGCCAAACGAACCGACATCCGAGATGTTTTTGAGCATATTTTAAGTTCCATATACTTTAACTTCATTTTAGAGCATTGAAATGGAGTTAACGCTTAAACGTGTCAAAAATGCATCGAAAACCATGTTTTGGACATGCAGGGACCAATTATGACATTTCTGGAAACCCAGCCCTCACGGGGCGCGTAAGATGGGCTCTCATCTTACGTGGGGCGTGACAGCAGCCCAGTTCAGAAATTCTGTTTTCTGTTTCAGCAGCTGGATTCTTGTTTTGAACATTGTTTTCTTCATACTATGGGCTTGTTTTGCACACCCATAGTATTATAATTCAGTGGGCACACATGGATGGTTGAGATTGAAGCTCGTGAATTGAAGAACGATCTTAACAATGGACCGAAATCTATAAATACCCACCTAGAATTCATTTGTTTCCTCACACTTTGATCTGATTATTGCTCTAAGTTGGAGTGTATACTTCATACCTGAGCATTCTTAGATCAAATCTTCATAGCTTGGACCCTTTGTAAGTTTCTTTCATGCTTTTATGCGTTTTTAAGCGTGAAGGTCAAACAGTGTTTGACTTTCTGCTTTAACCGGTCAATGGTCAACAAGAAGTTCGTTTGAACTTCGCAACGTGAGCGTAATCATGATGGTCATAGTCCCTTGTGACTATACCTACTGATTACCACGTTGATTAGGTGTAGTGACGAGTCATAGTTTCGGTCAAAATGCGCGTTTATGCGTATTTTGCAACCAAACTATTCTTGGGTATCAAAACCCTTTGTTTTGATATCAAACTTGTTTTCAAACTTCGTTAAACATGTTTTAACATGTTTAACTCGTCACTTTTAGATTAGTGCTTATATAGGGTCGTAAGATAAGCGGTCTAAACAACCGCTTAGACTTTCGAACCCGACCCATTAGGCCGATCATTAGGATCCGACCAAGCATTTTGTGACAACTCGAAATTCCGACATCCTTTATTTGCATTTAATGCACGTTGACTTTGACTTGTTTGACTGGTTTGACTTATAACTGTACACTGATTGTAATTTGAGATGATTGTTGGATATGCTACGTGCTGATATGATAATACTTATTGTGATGGTTGCATGCATATGTGTTTAATGATTTAATGGGAACCTGTTGTAAACACTCAGACTATTAAGCCCTGTGTAAATTCGACGAAACACATGTGCCATTCGTCATATACCACCCGACGAAACAGGTGTTTCGCCATCAACATCTCGACGAATCAAATGTGATTCGCCGGCCCGTCAGTTTCGCCAAGCCCAGTAAGGGCCCAAAACACTTAGACGCGTATAAGTTATACGGAACCGCTCAATTCGTCATTTTAGCAAAACAGAAAGACCCTAGAGCTCCCACTGCCTGGCGACGGCAGATTAGAGTTCTCGAAGCCTCGTTAAGAGATTAAACCTTCGTACTATCGACCTCGGTTAGTCATATGTTTGTTTAATCGATTTCATGACTCTTGATTTCTGAATTCATGCTTAGGTATATGTTTGATTTATAGAATGGTTATGAATATGATGATGTTGTTTCGTTTTGCATGCTTAATCGATTTCACAGCTATATCTGAAACGTGGTATTGATTTAGGGTTTCTTATAAACAAGATCAGATTGTTGATATTGATCATCAGAATAGTAGGTTGTTAATGTTAAACCCGGGAATGTTGTTGGATGGACTAGGGTTAATTCATGGCTTTAGTTATGATTTGGAAATCACGGATATTGATGTTTTGCTGGATGAATATCGTATGACTTGTGTATGATGATGGTTGTGTGATTTCGGCTGCTAACATGATTAGGGTTTCTGTGTATTTCGTAACTGCTGTAACTGTGTTTACGAATCAGACATTCGACGAAACAGGAATCTCGGCGAAACAGAATGTGTTTCGCCAAGAGTCGTCGACGAATCAGAATCCTGTTTCGCCGAACAAGGCCACGACGAAACTGAAGGTGTTTCGTCAATATCTGTGTTTCGCCAACATGTGTGTTTCGCCGAATAGCTGATCTGTGCAGGAACTTGAGTTAATTCTGTTAAGTGTTAACTGGAATATGTAACTGCTGTTAAATGTTAAACATGACTGGTATGATTGTGATTACGTGTTACCTGCTTACACATGAACAACTTAAACACAAACTGATTATGTATACGTGCGTACTTTAGGACGTGATTGATTAACTATGAGCATACTTAGCATACCGAGCAAACTCAGGTGAGTTCACACTCTTACCAAGGCATGGGATTCCCGGGGTAGGGAATGGGACTGGATAATTATCTGTACTTACGTTATTATTGGGAATTATGGATTACTGGCCTCGGTTGGGAAAGGTCACATATAGATACTGCTAGACTAGTGATACATGGGGACGCCCCCACTATTCTTCGCAAACATGCCTGGAATGGCCGCGATACTTATACTATTCTTCGCAAACATGCCTGGAATGGCCGCGATACTTACACTATTCTTCGCAAACATGCCTGGAATGGCCGCGATACTTATACTGTTCTTCGCAAACATGCCTGGAATGGCCGCGATACTTATACTGTTCTTCGCAAACATGCCTGGAATGGCCGCGATACTTATACTAATCTTCGCAAACATGCCTGGAGGGCCGCGATACAAATAAAACTAATCTACAATACATGGGAAACCCCCACTAATCTTCGCAAACATGCCTGGAGGGCCGCGATGTAATTGATAACGATACATGGGTTACTAAACAAACAAACGATTTATGAAACGAACATTATTACTAAACAACCCACTGTGAACTCGCTCAACTAGTAGTTGACTCTCTGTTACATGCCTTGCAGGTCGTTAGGTACACTTGGAGTTTGCACTGGGAGGCGCGGTCGTTGTGGACAAGGATCGTGAATGCTTTGTTAAACGTTTATGACATTACATACTTATACTCATGTTGGGTTACTTTTATGCTTCCGCTAAACGTTGATATTATACTTATGTTTTGAAACACCTTTCATATTGGTTTGGTTGAATTACATCTACTTTTACTTATTACTTAAATGTTCAATATGATTGGTGGCTTGATCCTGGTCATGTCACGCCTCCAAGCGGTGGTGCTCCGCGTGTGGATTTTGGGGGTGTGACAGATTGGTATCAGAGCCATTGGTTATAGAGAACTCGGTTTTAATAAAGGAAAAACGATTTTGTTAAAACCAGACTATAACCAGAACAGTGCTCTCAACGATCCACAACGACGCTTCGCTCCACGTGCAAGGCTCAACATCATAGGTACTACTATTCATGTTACCTTACCTACTTGCTAGAATTACATAGAACTTTGCTCGCCGTATGCCTAGATTACAGAACTTACTATACGTTATTGCTTGAGAATACTTGTGTGCTCACTCTCTTCGCACTATTCGCGAACCTCTCACCCACATGTTCTCCCTGATGTCAAGATCATGTGTGGACGCGCTAACCTAACTCAAGCCCAGTTGGCGGCTTCGATCACTGAACAAGTTACTGCAGCACTCGCAGCTGCCCAGACAGGAGGCGTAACCTGCCATCACCACTTACTCCAGGATTTTTAGATCCTACTCTTGTAACTCAACACTAGTGCTTAATTTTGATTACTCTTACGTACACGACAAGTCAACACGCTCAGCCACCTGTATGCACATACAAGACTTTTATGGACTGTCGTCCTACTACTTTCAGCAACCCTGAAGGAGCTGTTGGACTCCTCCGTTAGTTCGAGGAACTCGAATCGGTCTTCGAGTGTGTGAATGACCCGAGGCTCGTAAGGTGGAATATGCCACTGATACTCTCGAAGGCACTGCGCAAACTTGGTGGAACGCGCAAGTTACGACACTGGGGCTGGCGGCTGCTAATGCCACCCCATGGAATGATTTTAAGGAACCTATCAAACGTGAATACAATAGTTATGATGCCATCCACAAGTTGGAAGTGGAGTCCTTTAACATGAAGATGACGGGGTCAGAGATAGAAGCGTACACGAAACGATCCAACAAACTGGCAATTTTGTGCCCAACTATGGTGGATCCTCCTATCAAGAGCATTGAGCTGTATCTCAAAGGCTTAGTACCAGAAATTCAAAGCCATGTGAAGACGGCTAAACTTGCTACTATTCAAGATGTTACTAATCTTGCTCATCGTCTCACAAACCAGGCAGTGGGACAGAACAAGCTGCCTCAACGTATCAGCGATACTACTACCACTACTACTTCAACTACTTCTGCTACCCTCAGTGACAATGGATGAAAGTGGGATGGAACCTCTAGCAAGGGTTCGACTACGATTCCGTCCCAGGCACAGCAGTGAAAGGTCGATGACAACTAAAGACCTGATCAGCAACACTTAGTATTCAAGGGCAGGGTGGATACAGGGGAAACCACCCAAAGTGCAAACTATGTAACTTGCACCATAGCGGGCCGTGCAACCGAAATCATTGTCAATGATGCGACAAGCTTGGTCATGGAGCCAAAGATGGTAGAAACTCACGTCCTGCAAACCAAAACCAACAACAACAGCCACAAGATCTATAGAATCGGCGGCAACAACAGGGTAACGAGGGATGTTATCAGATGATGCTGAAGATCACTTCAAAGTACACTGCCCACGGTTGAACCAGAACCAGAATTAGAACCACAACCAAGGAAACGAGAACTAGGGAAGACAACAACGGGGGGTAATAACGACGGCAATGGTGCCAGGGGTCGAGTGTTCGTGTTTAGTCAGGGTGATACTAGGAATGACCCCAAAGTTGTGATGGTTTCGACATCGACATTGGTATGGATTGGTTACCTCAACACCGAGCAGAGACTCTTTGCAAAGGAAAGATCATTCGTATTCCCCGTTCTGGTAAAGAACCTCTCGAAGTTCAAGGCAACAAGAGTGGTGTCGTGAGTGGCATCATTTCTTTCTTGAAGGCTCAGAAGTGTTTACGAAAGGGCCACGCAGCTGTTTTAGCACTCGTTACTGATTCATCGACGACAGAGAAAAACATAGAGGATATTCCGGTAGTACGCGATTTTCCTCAAGTGTTTCCTGAAGAGTTGCCTGGGCTACCGCCTCATCGTCAGGTTGAGTTTCAGATCGAGCTAGCTCCTGGAGCAGCACCTATAGCTCTAGCACCTTATCGTTTAGCTCCAACTGAACTGGAAGAACTGTCTAAGCAATTGCAGGAACTCTTGGAAAAGGGTTTCATACGTCCTAGCTCTTCGCCCTGGGGAGCTCCAGTATTATTTGTGAAGAAGAAAGACGGTACCTTTCGTCTGTGCATAGATTACCGCGAACTCAACAAGGTGACGATCAAGAATCGTTATCCTCTTCCGCGCATAGATGATTTATTCGACCAGCTGCAAGGGTCGAGCTACTACTCCAAGATAGACTTAAGGTCAGGGTACCATCAGCTGAGAGTCCGGGATGAGGACGTCTCCAAAACAGCATTTAGAACTCGCTACGGCCACTACGAGTTTTTGGTCATGCCATTCGGGCTAACGAACGCGCCTACGGTTTTTATGGATCTAATGAACAGGGTGTGCAAACCTTATCTCGACAAGTTCGTCATTGTTTTCATCGACGACATCCTGATTTATTCGAAAAGTCAGGAGGAACACGAGCAACATTTACGACTTATTTTGGAACTTCTTCGAACGGAACAGCTATACGCTAAGTTTTCCAAATGCGACTTCTGGCTTCGTGAAGTCCACTTCTTAGGCCACGTGGTAAACCAGGATGGGATTCATGTCGATCCATCCAAGGTAGATTCAATCAAGAATTGGCCTGCGCCTCGTACACCAACAGAAATACGCCAATTCTTGGGTTTGGCGGGTTATTACCGACGTTTCATCAAGGACTTTTCAAAGATTGCTCAGCCGCTTACGCTACTGACACAGAAAGGTGTTGTTTACCGATGGAGTAATGCACAGGAAACAGCGTTCCAACACTTAAAGGATAGACTCTGTAGCGCACCTATCCTCTCATTTCCTGAAGGCACGGATGATTTCGTAGTCTACTGCGACGCATCTATCCAAGGTCTTGGATGTGTATTGATGCAGAGGGATAAAGTTATTGCTTATGCTTCGCGCCAACCTAAGATTCACGAACGGAATTACACGACACACGACCCAGGGCTGGGAGCCGTTGTTTTTGCGCTCAAGATATGGCGACATTACTTGTATGGCACTAAGTGCACTATATACATTGATCACAGAAGCCTCGAACATATCTTCAAACAGAAAGAACTGAATATGCGACAGTGACGAGGGGTTGAACTGTTAAATGACTACGAATGCTCAATCAGGTACCACCCAGGCAAAGCCAATGTTGTGGCTGACGCCCTCAATCGAAAGGACACCGCGCCTAAGCGCGTGCGAGCTTTACAACTCACCATACAGTCTAGTCTTCCTTCTCAGATACGAGATGCTCAGTTAGAAGCATTGAAACCAGAAAATGTCAGGGCTGAAGCCCTACGCGGCTCAAGGCAACGCTTAGAACAGAAGGAAGATGGTGCTTACTACGTAACAGGACGCACTTGGGTCCCACTTTATGGCAACCTACGCGAGCTTGTAATGGATGAAGCTAATAAGTCTCGCTACTCGGTACATCCAGGTTCAGATAAAATGTACCACGATATCAAAACTACATATTGGTGGCCTAGCATGAAGGCCCACATAGCTACTTACGTCAGCAAGTGCTTGACTTGTGCGAGAGTCAAGGCAGAATATCAGAAACCGTCAGGACCACTCCAACAACCTGAGATATCACAATGGAAATGGGAGTAAATTTCCATGGACTTTGTTACTGGCCTACCTAGATCTCAGCGCGGAAATGATACTATTTGGGTGATCGTGGATCGACTCACAAAGTCTGCTCACTTCTTGGCTATCAAAGAAACAGACAAGTTCTCTACCTTAGCAGACATTTACTTAAAAGAAGTGGTCTCGAGGCACAAGGTGCCCACCTCTATTATCTCTGATCGTGACGCACGTATTACTTCAGAACTGTGGCAAGCAATGCACAAATCTTTTGGCTCTCGTTTAGACATGAGCACAGCTTATCATCCTCAGACCGATGGGCAGTCTGAGCGCACTATCCAAACTTTAGAAGACATGCTTCGGGCGTGCGTAATAGACTTTGGCAATGGTTGGGAAAAACATCTGCCACTTGTAAAAATTTTCATACAAATAGCAGCTACCACACCAGCATTAAAGCTGCTCCATTCGAGGCATTGTACGGGCGTAAATGCCGGTCACCTCTCTGTTGGGCAGAGGTGGGAGAGAGTCAAATCACAGGTCCAGAAATGGTAGTCGATACTACAGAAAAGATTGCACAAATACGACAACGCATGGCGGCAGCTCGTGACCGTCAGATAGTATACGCCGATAAAGATAGAAAATTTCTCGAATTCCAAGTTGGGGATCGAGCGCTACTTAAAGTTTCACCCTGGAAGGGTGTGGTTCGTTTTGGCAAACACGGCAAACTCAATCCACGATACGTCGGACCTTTCGAAGTTATTGAGAAGATAGGCAGGGTAGCCTACAGATTGAACTTACCAGCTGAACTCAGTGCAGTTCACAACGTCTTTCACGTGTCGAATCTGAAGAAGTGTATGTCAGATGAGACCCACATAGTTCCCTTGAAGGAACTCACTATCGACGAGCAGTTGCACTTCGTCGAGGAACCTGTTGAAATCACGGACCGGGATGTTAAGGTCCTCAGGAACACGAGAATCCCTCTTGTGCGAGTTCGTTGGAACTCCCGCCGCGGCCCAGAGTTCACCTGGGAGCGTGAAGATCATATGGAACTCAAATATCCCCAGTTATTCGGAACCAATGCAACTACTACTGAGGCTGAAGCTATCAATACAGAATTTCGAGACGAAATTCCAAATCAACGGGGGGATAATGTGACACCCCAAGAAAACCAGTAATCTTCGCATACATGCTCGGGGAGCCGCGATACGAAACAGGTAAACAACGTCACACTATTAGCTTCCTCAGTAACCGCATGCCAAATTTCGGGACGAAATTTCTTTCAAGTTGGGGATAATGTGACAACTCGAAATTCCGACATCCTTTATTTGCATTTAATGCACATTGACTTTGACTTGTTTGACTGGTTTGACTTATAACTGTACACTGATTGTAATTTGAGATGATTGTTGGATATGCTACGTGCTGATATGATAATACTTATTGTGATGGTTGCATGCATATGTGTTTAATGATTTAATGGGAACCTGTTGTAAACACTCAGACTATTAAGCCCTGTGTAAATTCGACGAAACACATGTGCCATTCGTCATATACCACCCGACGAAACAGGTGTTTCGCCATCAACATCTCGACGAATCAAATGTGATTCGCCGGCCCGTCAGTTTCGCCAAGCCCAGTAAGGGCCCAAAACACTTAGACGCGTATAAGTTATACGGAACCGCTCAATTCGTCATTTTAGCAAAACAGAAAGACCCTAGAGCTCCCACTGCCTGGCGACGGCAGATTAGAGTTCTCGAAGCCTCGTTAAGAGATTAAACCTTCGTACTATCGACCTCGGTTAGTCATATGTTTGTTTAATCGATTTCATGACTCTTGATTTCTGAATTCATGCTTAGGTATATGTTTGATTTATAGAATGGTTATGAATATGATGATGTTGTTTCGTTTTGCATGCTTAATCGATTTCACAGCTATATCTGAAACGTGGTATTGATTTAGGGTTTCTTATAAACAAGATCAGATTGTTGATATTGATCATCAGAATAGTAGGTTGTTAATGTTAAACCCGGGAATGTTGTTGGATGGCCTAGGGTTAATTCATGGCTTTAGTTATGATTTGGAAATCACGGATATTGATGTTTTGCTGGATGAATATCGTATGACTTGTGTATGATGATGGTTGTGTGATTTCGGCTGCTAACATGATTAGGGTTTCTGTGTATTTCGTAACTGCTGTAACTGTGTTTACGAATCAGACATTCGACGAAACAGGAATCTCGGCGAAACAGAATGTGTTTCGCCAAGAGTCGTCGACGAATCAGAATCCTGTTTCGCCGAACAAGGCCACGACGAAACTGAAGGTGTTTCGTCAATATCTGTGTTTCGCCAACATGTGTGTTTCGCCGAATAGCTGATCTGTGCAGGAACTTGAGTTAATTCTGTTAAGTGTTAACTGGAATATGTAACTGCTGTTAAATGTTAAACATGACTGGTATGATTGTGATTACGTGTTACCTGCTTACACATGAACAACTTAAACACAAACTGATTATGTATACGTGCGTACTTTAGGACGTGATTGATTAACTATGAGCATACTTAGCATACCGAGCAAACTCAGGTGAGTTCACACTCTTACCAAGGCATGGGATCCCGGGGTAGGGAATGGGACTGGATAATTATCTGTACTTACGTTATTATTGGGAATTATGGATTACTGGCCTCGGTTGGGAAAGGTCACATATAGATACTGCTAGACTAGTGATACATGGGGACGCCCCCACTATTCTTCGCAAACATGCCTGGAATGGCCGCGATACTTATACTATTCTTCGCAAACATGCCTGGAATGGCCGCGATACTTACACTATTCTTCGCAAACATGCCTGGAATGGCCGCGATACTTATACTGTTCTTCGCAAACATGCCTGGAATGGCCGCGATACTTATACTGTTCTTCGCAAACATGCCTGGAATGGCCGCGATACTTATACTAATCTTCGCAAACATGCCTGGAGGGCCGCGATACAAATAAAACTAATCTACAATACATGGGAAACCCCCACTAATCTTCGCAAACATGCCTGGAGGGCCGCGATGTAATTGATAACGATACATGGGTTACTAAACAAACAAACGATTTATGAAACGAACATTATTACTAAACAACCCACTGTGAACTCGCTCAACTAGTAGTTGACTCTCTGTTACATGCCTTGCAGGTCGTTAGGTACACTTGGAGTTTGCACTGGGAGGCGCGGTCGTTGTGGACAAGGATCGTGAATGCTTTGTTAAACGTTTATGACATTACATACTTATACTCATGTTGGGTTACTTTTATGCTTCCGCTAAACGTTGATATTATACTTATGTTTTGAAACACCTTTCATATTGGTTTGGTTGAATTACATCTACTTTTACTTATTACTTAAATGTTCAATATGATTGGTGGCTTGATCCTGGTCATGTCACGCCTCCAAGCGGTGGTGCTCCGCGTGTGGATTTTGGGGGTGTGACACATTTATTGTGACCATAGTTGTATAGGGAATAACCTTCCGAGGTTATACCTTATGGTCACTTCGTTTAGTTAGTTGTATGATAAGTAATTTATATGCCTACGGAAAATGACTAAAATGCCCTTTTTACGCATAAATTCATTTTAAGCATATGCAACCTAAATTTCTACATCTAAACTGATTAGGTAACATTATTAGACATGTTAAGGCATATAATACTTGTCATAGGACTAGTAAGGCGTTCCGAACGCGTTTTACGCGAACGACGCGTTAAAGTAGCATAAGCTATCTTAACGAGTCGTAATGGGTCGTAAGCACTTAGGATAGGTTTCGAGTTAGAATGTAGGCTTTGTTAAACCATATTACATGAGTTCCTATACTCAATTGGTTTACGAAACCTCATTCTATCCGATCTAGGTCCGGTTTATTAACATAGTTACCTATATTAGGTGCCGTTTGATTCCGTGATCCCTCTAGCTTTGCTTGGTTGTTATTCAAGACTTCTAAGCATCCTCAAGTGAGTACATAGTCCCCTCTTTTAACGTTTTCAACTGTTTTGGGATGAAAGACATGTGCCTACTTGTTACTTTCGTGCTTTTCATGCTTTTATATCATATACTTGCTATGTTCATTAGTACGCATATAGTACATGATTTCATTATGTTTTGCTATGTATGTTCACTTAGCATGCTAGCACATTGATTTTCATATATTACATTTTGTTGCATATGCTCATCTAGCATATGGACACATTGTTTTACATTTTGAACCGTTTGAACCGTTTGGAGCTGTTTGATATATGTGAATTATTTGAACTGTTGGAACCGTTTGGAACTGTTTGATCCATGTGAACCGTTAGGAACTGATTAATCTATTTGAACCGTTTGGAACTATTTGATTTATGTGAACCATTTGGAACTGATTGATTTATGTGAACCGTTTGGAACTATTTGAACCGTTGGGTTAGGGAAGTGATTAGGTAACGGGGCGAGTGTAATGTGATAAAATCATGGTGGATACGCCACTGGTACTTCCTATATATAAGTGATTTTAACACATTATATATCGTTGCGTTATCTAGATCACTTGGGAAAACGTTATCAAAACAAAGTTATATTACAAGGTTTTTCTAACAATATAAACCATTCGAGTTTTATTTCAAAAACGATTTACAATCTGGGTTTACTTAAACAAATGTTTTGAGTTAAGATTCTTGACATCGAGGTTTTATAAAATATAACTAATCTGTTTTGACTTGGTTATTTCAATTTACATTACAAACATTGTTACAAAACTAAGTTTTCTAATATCGAATAACAAAGTTGTTTGAGTTATTTCAAAGGGTAAACGAGCCATGAATCTGACACTCATATAAAACCTATGTACTCGCCGGCATTTTTATACTGACGTATTTTCACATATGTTTCAGGTACTATAGTTGATGATGACTGATGATGATATTGATGCATGCTCATATAGGAATGGGCGAGGCCTTAGTGACTTAATAACAATGAAAGTTAATTTGTTCATGTTTTGTTTCTAATTTCAATACAATGTAATATATTTTATTCAACAAAACAGAACTTCAATCCATGTGTTATGAAACAATGATTCTGTTACAACACTCCCGACGTTTCCACCGCGATTTGTTGTTTAACGCGGTCGGGGTGTGACACCATATTTTCAAAGCGAATGCCACCGCGCCTAACTCGAGGTCGTGAGTGGTATAGTTCTTCTCATGAACTTTCAGTTGACGCGATGCGTACGCGATAACTTTCTCTCGTTGCATAAGTACGCAACCCAGTCCTTGATGCGATACATCATAGTATACTACGAAGTCATCGGTACCATCGGGTAGTGATAAGATTGGTGCCTCGCACAGCTTATCCTTGGGAAGTTGAAATGAATCTTCTTGCTTCTCACCCTAACCGAATTTCTTTTCTTTTTGGGTAAGGGAGGTTAGCGGTTGAGCAATTTTTGAAAAATCCTCAATAAATCTCCGATAATACCCCGCTAATCCCAAGAACTTTTGAACTTCAGTTGGAGTCTTGGGTGCTTCCCAGTTTTTAATTGTTTCGATCTTCGAGGGGTCTACTTGAATGCCTTTCTCGTTCACTATATGCCCTAGAAATTGTACTTAACGAATCCAAAACTCGTATTTGGAAAATTTCGTGTATAGTTTCTCTTTTCTTGAGTAGTTCTAAGATGGTTCTCAAATGTTGCTCATGCACGTCTGCCAATCGTGAGTATATCAAAATGTCGTCAATGAACACTATGACGAATTTGTCGAGATACGGCTTGCACAAGTGGTTCATTAAATCCATGAAGACCGCTGGTGCATTCGTTAAACCAAAAGGCATAACGAGAAATTTGTAATGACCATAACGAGTTCGAAAGGCCGTTTTCGGTATGCTTTCTTCTCGTATTTGTAGCTGGTGATACCCCGATCGTAAGTCTATCTTGGAGTAGAAGCTCGAACCTTGCAGTTGGTCGAATAAGTCATCAATCCTCGGTAGTGGATACCGATTCTTGATGGTGAGTTTATTCAACCCCCTATAGTCGATGCACATTCTGAATGTCCCATCCTTCTTCTTTACAAACAAAACCGGAGCTCCCCAAGGCGAGACGCTTGGTCTAATGAATCCCTTATCTAACAACTCTTGAAGTTATGTGGATAGCTCCTGCATTTCATGTGACACATGTGTCACTTCAACCATCATACAAATACCAAACCAATGAAATATGTGGTTTCATACTTGGGATTTGTATAAATATGTGTATCATTTGCACATATCAATTCTTGTTCGATTTCGAGCTTTAAATCGCTTTCTGGAAGGTTATACGCAATCTAATGCGTAAATACAACCAGTTTAATGCAACAAACACTCCGAAATAGTGAAATAGGCTTAACATACCTTAAATAACCTATACATAACTTAGAAATAAGTTTTGGAAGGTTTGGTGTGGCGAAATCAAGTTTATTCACTCACAGGGACTATTTGCGTCAACTTGCAAAAGTCTGCCGTTTCGTAAGGCAACTTACAGTCCGGAACATGATCATAATCTAAACATACCATAAATGACCTAAACATAGCTTAGAAATAAGCTTTGAGTGGTTCGGTGTGTGAAAATATGCTTATTTGATCTTACAGGGACTAAAGGTGTCAAAAACGGCGCAAGTTTGCATTTTCGCGCATATCTTACGTTCTGACCACATCTGGACGTCCAAAATTTTTGTACACACTAAAATATTTTTATTTTAGTGATCGGCATGCAAAAATACCATTCGTCTCTTAATTTGGTTCGTTTTCACGTCCGTTTGAGTTTTGTCGTAATTTAACGAACAACGCGACCGTACGACCAAACGAGCCGACATCTGAGATGTTTTTGAACACATTTTGAGTCCTCTAAACTTTATTGACCTTGTAGAGCCTTGAAAATGGCTTAACGGGGGTCAAAAGGGGCTGAAATGGGCTTAAAACAAGTGTGGGGACCTAAACTGCCAAATCTGAAACTTTTGCTGATCTGGGGAGTCCAGGCGGGGCGCGTAAGGTTCCTCCTCACCCTTACGCGGGCCATGTGAGGTGCCCAGCGACCAGAAATTGATTTTCAGCATTCTGTTGCAACTTCAGGGGCTGTTTATGCAATTTCTTTGTGTGGTAGCCAAGTTATCTCTTCCCCAAGGCTTCTAACCCGCATCAAACAAGTGTATGGCCATGATTTTTGCTTGGAAGCTACACAAACACATGTCATGATCTTGTGTTCTTGCTACAAGTATAAATAGCCATCACCTTTCTTTCATTCCTTGCTCCTTCTTCTCATTTCTCCTCTACAATCTGAATTGGGAGCTCTCTCATCTGATAAGGAACTTGTTCTTTGTAGAAAAGATAGCAAGGACCTTTAGTGAGCATTCTTTCATTCTTTTATTTATGTTAGTGCAGAAAGTCAAACAGTTTGGCCAACAGTTTGACTTTCGGTTTTGACCATCAATTGGTCAAGTCAAAGTTCAATTGAACTTTGTAACGTGATTGTAATCACGATGGTTATAATCCTTAGTGATTATGCCCACTGATTACCACGTTAACTAGGTGTAGTGACGAGTCAAAGTTTCGGTCAAAATGCATTTAAGCACGCATTTTGCAACGAAACTATTTTCGGGTATCAAAACCCATTGTTTTGATACCAAATCAGTTTTCTAAGTATGTTAAACATGTTTAGACATGTTTAACTCGTCACTACTAGTTTAGTGCTTGTTTAGGGTCGTAAGTTAAGCGGTCTAAACAACCGCTTAGACTTTCGAACCCGACCCATTTGGTCGGTCATTAGGATCCGACCAAGCTTGCTTAGTGATCATAGCTGCACAGGGAATAACCCCTGAGGTTATACCTTATGATCACATAGGATTGGTTAGCTATTCGTTAATTGGTTTACATGCCCGTAGGAAATGACCAAAATGCCCTTTTGTAGCATAAATCCGTAATGTGCATATGTGAACATATTTTTGACATCTAATCTGAATTAGTAACATATTAGGGTATAATTGGGCATGTAAGACTTAACATAGCACATAGTTAACCATCCGAACATAGTTTTACACAAATGACGCATTATAGTAGCTTATACTACCATAATGGGTCAATACCATAATGGGTCAAAACGGGTCAAAAAGCACTTAGGTAGACTTTCAAATCAGAATGTTAGCTCTATTAAATCATACCATATGAGTTCAATTACTCATTTGATTTATAGAACATCATTCTATCCTATCTCCCGATTTAGGATCCGTTTAATAACATAGTTACCTATATTAGGTGCCGTTTGATTCAGTACTCCCTCTAGCTTCGCTTGGTTGTTATTCAAGACATCTAAGCACTCTCAAGTGAGTACATAGTTCCCCTTTTTTACTGTTTTCAATGTTTTGGGGTGAAGCATGTGTACCTATCTATTATGTTTATGATTTCAAAGTATAATTGATTATAGATATTAGTACTTATCTTTTGACAAACCGAATGATTATTTATGATCTAAACACTGATTTTTCACAGATAAAATTTATTTGTTGAATTGTACTTATTTATTGTTCACCAGACCGATTGGTAGTATGATATAGCGCTATAGGATTTGACACCCCATTCCTGTTGTCATGGAATGTCTGAAACCAATTTGTTTCTCCATCCAAATAGGGATTGCCTTTGTGGTATCCCTATAGTCTCAAAGGTGTATTTTGATGCACTAGGTCTGATTGAATTCTTAAATCACATTATTGTTGTATATTTGATTATACTCCCAAAAGTATACTTTGATATACTCTCATGTGTGATATTGTACAAAACAACATATATTTTATTAACTACCAAAACATATTTTAAATATGTTATTTATTCAACCAAAACATAGTTTAATATGTTATACATAAATCCAAAGTATACTCTTGATATACTACCAAAACGATTATTTTGACTACTAAAGTATATTTAATATACTATCTGATTAATGATTTTGGAACCGAAATATATTTTGATATATTACCTAATCGACTTTCTTAAAACCAAAGTATATTTTTATATATATACTACAAACATTTTATCCAAAACATTATTTTATAAACTCATTTTACTTGATTATTTATTTATGCATCATTCTTTTATATCATCTGTTTTCTTATCATTTGTTTATAAAAGAAAACATTTTTTTTAAGGATTCATGACTATTTTTAAAACATTCTTTTAAACTTACAAGTCATGAATCCTAATTCAACAAAACCTATGTATCTCACAGGCATTTTTATGCTGACGTACCTATTTTTACACATGTTTCAGGTACTGCTTTGTGATGATTGTTGATACATGCTATACATAGAATGAACTCGTGCCTTAGCGACTTTAAAACTTGAAAGATAATAATTGTATTTATTTGATTTGTAATAAACAATGAGTTCAATAATTCAATAAAACGAAATTATTTAATCCATGGTTGTGAAACAATGATTCTGTTACAACACTCCCCGACGTTTCCACCACGTTTTGTTGTTCTACGTGGTCGGGGTGTGACAGAAAAGTTGGTATCAGAGCCAATGGTTATAGGGAATTAGGTTATTAGTAATGCTTTGACCTAGACTATAACCTTCCTAGGACCCTAACACAAGTTATCTTGTGTTTAGTTTTAAAACAATACCGTCACCTATCCTTAGGTGACAACCACAACAAGAATACAAAATTCGAATCCGCTTTGAAAATCAATCATCTGTTCTAGGATGATTTATTGTAAGGTTTTGAACCTTCAAAGTTTTCAAAATCTCGTCAAAGTTTGGGTCTAAATAATGTGAACACGTGCAAACTGGAAGAGTGAATGCCTGCACCCTGAGTTTTCTGTCTAAGGCTAGAGTGTTCGTACAAATCCGTAGTATCGGACCAGTCACTCTTACCTGGGAACTCTTGGGGTGAGTGTTCACTTATAGGCGAGCATGTCTTCGGTGATACATTATATTGATCCATTTACTTTGATTAGTCACTGCGTGTCGTTTGTTTGTTCGAGGTAACAAACAAATAATCGCCTTCCTTGTGTTTTGTTGATGTTTTCTATACCTCTTTTGTTTTTCCAATCATCGACCTCACTCATTTCTCATGTTCCCATGTTCCTTTTAGACAATGCCTCCTCGACGTGATGCTCAATCTTTTACTGCTGAGGAAGTCGCAGCCCTTGTTGCTCAACAAATGGTTGTAGTGCTTCCAGGTGTAGTAACTCAGATTCATGAGTTATATAATAACAACAACACCCAGTGTAATTTCAAGACCTTCAACTCTGCCAAACCTTCGAAGTTTTCTGGATCTCAAGGAGCAACCGCGCTCCTGCAATGGTTCGAAAGTTTGGAGAGCACATTCAGGCACGTGCAATGCCCGAATGAGCGTAAGGTTGAGTTTGCATCCAGTGCATTCGAGAAGCGTGCTCTTACATGGTGGAACGGTGTGATGCGTGATAGAGGTGCCGATGTGGCAATGGCACAAACCTGGGAAGAGCTTCGGGCTCTAATGATGAAGGAATTCTGTCCTCGTCATGATCTCAGGGCTTTGGAACAGGAATTTAACGATCTTAAACAAGACAGCGGTGAACATCGAGCCTATACTGACCGTTATGAGGAATTGAGCCTGTTATGTCCTGCCATGGTCACGGCTGTGGATAAGGCGATTGAGAAGTACATTGATGGTCTTCCTGATTTAGTTCAGGATATCGTTACTGGCAGCAACCCTACTACTGTCAGACAGGCCATTGAATTGTCTGCCACCCTGATTGAATCCCATATCAGGAAGGGTAAGCTTTTTCGAAAAAGGCGACCCAAGACCATCTGACAAGGCTGCTCAAATTGAACCAAAGGAAAAACATGCCGAGGAATCCAAGAAGAAGAAGCGTAAGACTTCTCAAAACTGCGCCTTAACTGCTCAGAACGATCAGGTTGCACCAAACCAACCAGCACAACCTCGTAAGACGAAAAATTATGTTGGTACCACACCTTTGTGCAAAAAATGCAACCGTCATCATTTGGAGCAAGAACAGTGTCACAAATGTACCCACTGTGGACGTTTGGGACATTTGGTCGATACCTGCCGTTATGCAAATCAAGCTGCTGCAAATCCTGCTGCTGTTCAAGCACGGTTCCCACCTGGGTCGTGTTATAACTGTGGTGACCTTACTCACTACAGAAACAATTGCCCAAGACTTGTTAATGCAAATCCAGCACGTGGACGTGTGTTTAACATAAATGAGGCAAACGCGAACAACGATGTAGCAGTAAACAATTAGTCTTTTGTATTTCTTTGTCTGTAATCTTTTGACATTGGAACAATTCAGTTGTTATATAAATAAAATTTGATGTTTCAATTTTATTTTACAAAACTGATACAATTGTGTGAATGTTTGATCCAACCCTTCGATGCCGACACTAAGACAAACTACTCATGTGGTTCTGTCATTTTATGATCACTTGTGATCTCCCCGAAAATCTTAAGTACTCGTTTCTTTTTAAGAAACAAAGTCAAATCTCTATTAAGATCTTCCTATCTTCATAGTTAGATTCTTGAAAATATTTAAAGTGCCAAACGGAATTCATGGATTGGATTCCTAGTGTGCTTTGAATACTCGTGTGCTCAATTAACAAGAAAATTAACAAGATGAAGATCAAGATAAACAATTATGTGATTATGTGTTCTCTTATATGCTTCATATTTTTATGTGATTTATCCAAATCCTCATAGAATCTTTCATATCCCTATATGAGAGATTTATAGTAGGATATCAAAAGGTACTATCTTAAATCCATAATGGACTTCTACGTCGTAGTTAAGTCCCTTGGACTATAAAGTACTATTCTATAATTGGACCCCTTGAGTGGTCTGGTCAAACAGATTGATTCAAAAATCTGGTTAGAAATATCATGTGATGATATAGTTGAAAAGATCCCTTAAGTGATCAATTTAAAGAGATCGTACGATGGTCTAGTTAAGAAGATCATGTGTTGATCTAATTAAAAAGATAGTTCGTTGATCTAATTAAAAAGATCATTTAGTAGTCTAGTCAAGCCGCTTCGTGTTATTCGATTGATTTTTCCCTACACATTATGAAATGAACTGTGCGGACTGTGCAAGGAATTACGCAATTATGGATGCATACATAACTATGGAATTTAGTGCACAGAAACCACAGCAAATTTTGTCATGTGTTAAGACCTATAGTGATGAGAATAACGAAACGGGAACAATGTAGAAAGGAGAATGGTGGAGTGTTATATATATTAGGTGTATATTTTAAGCCCCTTTAACACTTTTTTTAGTCAAGTTTTAAATTTATAAAACACGATATTTACTAACACTAAACATGTCACACCCCCAAAATCCACCATGCGGAGTATCACCGCTTGGAGGCGTGACATGACCAGGATCGAGCCACCAATCATATTGAACAATTCAATTAAGTAAATAAACCCAAACATAATACGATTGGTGACCAAAGCTAGTTAACCTTGTTTGGTTTAAACAGCGGAAGCGTAAACGTGAGTTCAAAACATAAGTTCACAGTTCATAAGTTTAAAGTCTCAAACATAAGTTCCATAGGTTTATAAAGTTCAATTATTAAGTATGGGATATAACAACCCATGTTCCACAACGACTCCTTCCCCGTGCAAGCTCCAAGCATTTAGCGACCTGTAAGGCATGTAACAACTAGTCAACAACAAAGTTGAGTGAGTTCACGTTTGGTTGTTTAGTTAATGAGTTCGTATCAGGAATCGGAAGTTCGTTTCATAACCAAGTATTACCCATTATTCTTGATTCCCAAACCTTTACGATATTTAGTGGGGGCTTCCCATTATGTATGTTACTAGACTAGGCGTATCCATAAGTGTCCTTCCCAATCCGAGGACGGTGTTAAGTATGAGTGTACGTAGGTTTTACGTACGTGCCCTTCTCATCCGAGGACAGTAGTGAGTGTGAGTGTACGTAGGTTTTACGTACGTGCCCTTCTCATCCGAGGACAGTAGTAAGTGTGAGTGTACGTAGGTTTTACGTACGTGCCCTTCTCAATCCGATGACAGTAGTAAGTGTGAGTGTACGTAGGTTTTACGTACGTGCCCTTCTCAATCCGAGGACAGTAGTAGGTAGTCTAGTAGTGTTGGTAATATAAATAAAGTGATAGTACGAGTAGCTATTCAATCCCATTCCCAACCACCGGGAATCCCATGCCTTAGTAAGGGTGTGAACTCACCTCGGTTTGCTCGGTTAGATTCTCAATATAGCTAACAGTCAAGGTCGGTCAATCACGTCCTAGTATGATTTACCAGTTAGTCATTTAGTGGCTTTCCAATAGAACACAAAGTTCCTACACGTATCTATCACATAACATGCATCACTGTAACGGTTTATGCCCATCTAAGTTTCCCGTCCATTCCCCACTCAAAATCAAACATACGATAGTGCACATAACATATATAACATGTTAAATCATTCACAGATAGCATACTCGACATTTAGACACGCAAGTCACAACTTATGTCAATTCAGCATTAATACTCAAAACTAGGCTGTTTTCGGGGATTTTAATAAAATAGTTAACATGTTCCAAAAATTCCCAAATTTTTACAGAATGTCTTAAACGTTCCATATTTTATTGTGTAAAAATATCGGGGTCCGGTTCATCACCAATATTTTATAAAAATTCATATTCGGGACTGAACTCAGATTTATGTATTTCTGACCGCAGTCCACGAAACAATTTATTAAAAATTCGTCGTAAGTCCGATTTGCGAAATTCCAGTGGGGTAATTACAAATACTTCAGTTATCATCTACAGTAGAATTTTCATGGTCCGATTCATCACAAAACTCAGGTTATGACTGAAAGTACGACACCCATTTATTGCTGTCAAAATTCAGCTTAAGTAGCTGTTACAAATTAACACTTTAAAAATAGTAAACGGAGTCCAAAAATTACGATTCCGGTGCCATTAGAACCGTATTTCATAATAACATATTTTAGATTCAAAATATCAATTTTTCGTTGAGGTTAAGACCTGTTTACAGCCAACAGAAGTGGGCTGTAAAAGTTAGACAGATTCTGATTTCAAGTGTTTAACCATCTAAATCATGTTCGATCGATTCCGTTAACGAGTTTAGTGACCACAACAACATCATATACTAATATCATTTAGTAAAACATCAGATAATCAACCAATCATCATAATCACACAAGATCTACATGATTTACACGCATATTCATCCATTAACCACCTTGTTCATCACTTTAGTAAACTTTTAGACTTTGATCTTATATGTTCGTAATTTTTAACCGATGAAACTTTTATTAACCACTCTAGACAAGATCAAGAAGGTGTTTAGAGTCACTTACTACTAGCTCGAGGCTAGGGGAGAAAGTAGGCGAAAAACGAGTGGTTAAAAGCGTCGTAGTGAGGTCCTTGGCAATCCGCAAGCACCGGGCTTCCTCGTGCGTGATCCTTCACACTTGTATGCAAGTAGAATGACTTGAATGAAATTGAAAAATGGATGGATGTGGGTGTGTGGTTGCAGCCGAAGGTAAGGATAGGGAGAGAGAGATGAGCAAAGTTTGTGTGTTGTGTTTTGTGAAGGATAATGAGCTCTTGGTTAAATTTATAACCCATGTCTTGTTATTACCCACCATACATAGTGTCCACTAGATTTCAAGCAATTAGGATTAAAATAATCAAGTGTGTAAGTGTTTGTCCCTCATGGGGAAAACCGATTGGGTGGGGGGTTGGGTTTATAGTTCAATTTCAATTCCATAGTTAGTGTTTAGCTAATTAATTAGGAACTTTGAATATGTTACTAGTATGTTATTTAATGTAACGGGTGTTAGGGTATTCGGGGACCCTAACTGGCTCAGAAAAGGAAAAACATGTCAATGACAATATTTTTATGTCCCGGGTTAAGTCCGGTTGTTCGGTTCGATACTGTTCCGTTAAAGTGCCTAATTAATTCGTAACGTGTCCTATGTATATATTTTTGTAACGTTTTTAATTTCTAACACTCAGGAAAATATAACGGACTATTTAGTGACCTTTCTGTACACTATTAGTATATTAACAAATACGTGTAAGCATAACACAGATATCAGAAAGCAGTTAAGTGATGCCACACAGTCGTCAAGCACATTAATTATTATTAATAAACTGTACGGTTACATGGGACTATGAGGGTTGTCACATTCTCCCCCTGTTATGAGAATTTCGTCCCGAAATTTAGCGCGTGGTTACTGAGGAAGCTAGTTAAGTTGCGTTGTTTTCCAGATTTTCCTGGGGTGTCACATCATCCCCCCGTTGATTTGGAATTTCGTCCCGAAATTCTGCGGTAGCTTCAGCCTCAGTAGTGGTTGCGTTTTTCTTAAACAGTTGGGGATACTTGAGTTTCATTTGGTCTTCTCGTTCCCAGGTATACTCTGGGCCACGACGAGCATTCCAACGAACTCGAACGAGAGGTATTCTTGTGTGCTTGAGAATCTTAACATCTCGATCAGTAATCTCTACTGGTTCCTCGACGAATCGCAGCTGGTCGTCGATTGTGAGTTCCTTGAGAGGAACTATGAAGGGCTCATCTGACAGACACTTCTTCAGATTTGATACGTGGAATACGTTGTGAACTCCTCTGAGTTCTTCAGGTAGATCCAACCTGTAGGCGACTTGGCCAATTTTCTCAATGACTTTGAACGGTCCGACATAACGCGGATTGAGTTTGCCTCGTTTGCCAAAGCGGACTACACCTTTCCAAGGTGAGACTTTGAGTAGCACTCGATCCCCAACCTGGAGCTCGAGTGGTTTTCTTCCCTCATCAGCATAGCGTTTCTGACGGTCACAAGCTGCCGCCATTCGCTGTCGTATCTGAGCAATTTTCTCGGTGGTATCTACCACGTGTTCTGGGCCAGTGATTTGGCTGTCACCAACTTCTGCCCAACAGAGAGGCGATCGGCATTTGCGTCCGTACAATGCCTCAAACGGAGCGGCTTGGATGCTGGTGTGGTAGCTGTTGTTATATGAGAACTCCACTAGCGGGAGGTGCTTTTCCCAGCCGTTACCAAAATCGATTACACATGCCCTAAGCATGTCTTCAAGGGTTTGGATGGTGCGTTCAGATTGCCCATCCGTCTGCGGGTGATAAGCGGTGCTCATATCTAAACGTGAGCCAAAGGACTTGTGCATTGCTTGCCACAGTTCAGAAGTAAAACGCGCGTCACGATCAGATATAATAGAGATTGGCACCCCGTGCCTTGACACTACTTCCTTTAGATAAATGTCTGCAAGAGTAGAAAACTTATCCGTTTCTTTGATGGCAAGAAAATGTGCAGACTTGGTCAGTCGATCTACGATCACCCAAATGGTATCGTTTCCGCGTTGAGATCTAGGCAGGCCAGTAACGAAATCCATGGAAATTTGCTCCCATTTCCATTTCAGGATCTCCGGTTGTTGAAGTAGGCCTGATGGTTTCTGATATTCAGACTTGACTCTCGCACAAGTCAAGCACTTTCTGACGTAGGTTGCTATGTGGGCTTTCATGCCAGGCCACCAATACGTAGTCTTGAGGTCGTGGTACATTTTATCCGAACCAGGATGTACCGAATAACGAGACTTGTGCGCTTCGTCCATCACAAGCTCGCGTAAGTTTCCATAAAATGGAACCCAGATGCGTCCGTTTACATAGTAGGCACCGTCTCCCTTTTGTTCTAGCCGCTGCCTCGATCCTCGTAGGGACTCAGCCCTGATGTTCTCTGCTTTCAATGCGTCAACCTGGGCATCTCGAATCTGAGCAGGAAGGTTAAACTGGATGGTTAGCTGTAATGCTCGTACACGCTTAGGTAAAGTATCCTTTCGACTGAGGGCGTCAGCCACAACATTGGCTTTGCCCGGATGATACTTGATAGCGCATTCGTAATCATTCAAGAGTTCGACCCATCGGCGTTGTCGCATGTTTAACTCTTTTTGCTTGAAGATATGCTCGAGACTCCTGTGGTCGGTGTAAATGGTGCACTTTGTACCGTACAGGTAATGTCTCCATATCTTAAGTGCGAATACAACTGCTCCCAGCTCCAGATCGTGAGTAGTGTAGTTTCTTTCGTGAACTTTAAGTTGGCGCGATGCGTAGGCAATGACCTTGTCACGTTGCATCAATACGCAACCAAGTCCTTGGATGGAAGCGTCGCAATAAACCACGAAATCATCGGTGCCTTCTGGCAATGAGAGGATAGGCGCGCTACAAAGTCTATCCTTTAGATGTTGAAACGCGGACTCCTGTGCATCACCCCAACGATAGATGATGCCCTTCTGAGTCAGTGAAGTGAGAGGTTGCGCAATCT
The DNA here is from genome assembly GCA_030545235.1 of Helianthus tuberosus. Classification (NCBI taxonomy): domain Eukaryota; kingdom Viridiplantae; phylum Streptophyta; class Magnoliopsida; order Asterales; family Asteraceae; genus Helianthus; species Helianthus tuberosus. Next base: position 91,842,073 of record CM060416.1, read on the forward strand.
TGGAGAAATCTTTTATAAACCTTCTATAATATCCGGCCAAACCCAAGAATTGGCGGATTTCTGTTGGTGTGCGGGGTGCGGGCCAGTTCTTGATCGATTCAACCTTAGATGGATCCACATGAATTCCATCCTTGTTTACTACGTGGCCTAGAAAGTGGACTTCGCGAAGCCAGAAATCACATTTCGAAAACTTGGCATACAACCGTTCCTTTCGAAGAAGTTCCAGCATAAGTCGTAGATGCTGCTCGTGTTCCTCCTGACTCTTAGAATAGATCAGGATATCGTCAATGAACACAATAACGAACTTATCCAGGTAAGGCTTGCACACTCGGTTCATGAGATCCATGAAGACCGCTGGTGCATTCGTCAGCCCGAATGGCATAACCAGAAACTCGTAATGGCCGTAACGAGTTCTGAATGCTGTTTTGGAGACGTCCTCATCTCGGACTCTCAGCTGATGGTATCCCGATCTCAAATCAATCTTGGAGTAATAGCTCGACCCTTGCAACTGGTCAAACAAGTCGTCAATACGTGGAAGAGGATAACGATTCTTCACAGTCACCTTGTTAAGTTCGCGATAGTCAATACACATCCTGAAGGTACCGTCTTTCTTCTTCACGAACAAGACTGGAGCTCCCCAGGGTGAAGAGCTCGGACGTATAAAACCCTTTTCCAAGAGTTCTTGTAGCTGTGTGGACAGTTCCTCGAGTTCTGATGGGGCTAGACGATATGGTGCTCGAGCTACTGGCGCTGCTCCAGGAGCTAGCTCGATTTGGAACTCAACTTGGCGATGAGGAGGAAGACCAGGTAATTCCTCAGGAAATACCTCGGGAAATTCGCGCACAATAGGAATGTCTTCAATTCTCTTCTCTTCCGTGGATGTGTCAGTAACGAGTGCTAAAATGGCAGTGTGGCCCTTTCGCAAACACTTCTGGGCCTTAAGGAAAGAGATGATGCCTTCGACAGCACCACTCTTGTCGCCATGAATCACGAGGGGTTCTTTATCAGAACGAGGAATGCGGATGATTTTCTCCTTGCAAACAATCTCCGCTTGATGATGAGATAACCAATCCATCCCAATAACAACGTCGAAACTACCAAGTGTGATAGGAACAAGATCGATCGGGAAAGTCTGACCAGCTAAGACGAGGTTACAACCTTTAACTATGTGTGTGGCTTCAAGACTTTTACCGTTAGCTAGTTCTACCGTGTGTTTGGTGTTCAGGAGTGTTGGGGTGCGCTTAAGAATTTGGCTAACTTTCACGGACACATAACTAGTATCGGCACCCGAATCGAATAAAATAGTAACGAAGAAGTCGTCAAGAAGAAACTTACCCATCACAACGTTGGGATCGTTCCTTGCTTCTCCTTGACCAATCACGAACACACGACCCCTGGCACCGTTGCCATCATTGTTTCCTCCATTGTTGCCCCCATTATTGTTCTCGTTTCCTTGGTTGTGATTCTGATTCTGATTTAACTGCGGGCAGTGTCTCTTGAAGTGATCTTCAGCACCACACTGAAAGCATCCCTTGTTGCCCTGTTGCTGTTGCTGATTCTGCGGTGCTTGCTGTTGCTGCTGACGATTCTGATTCGTAGGCCGTGGGCTCCTGCAATCCTTGGCTTCATGACCCATCTTGAGACACCTCTGACAGTGTCCCTTGTTGCACTGACCACTGTGGTGTCTGTTGCATTTGTTGCACTTTGGGTGGTTTCCTCGATATCCACCCTGCCCTTGACTACCAGAAAAGTGCTGACCAGGGCTCCTATGGTCCTCAGTCCTTCGTTGCTGAGACTGAGACTGAACAGAGGTAGAGCCTTTGCCGGAATTCCCATCCCATTTTCGTTTGTTGTCGGTAGGTGCATCAGAAGTAGCAGCACCAATACGCTTGGGTAGTCTGTTTTGTTCCACTGCCTGGTCGGTGAGACGATGAGCCAATTTGACGACTTGCTGGATGGTACCCAAGTTGGCTGAAGTCACATGACTTTGAATCGCTGGTGCAAGGCCCTTGAGGTAAAGCTCAATACGTTTGATGGGAGGGTCCACCATAGTTGGGCACAGGATGGCCAGTTCATTCGACCTCTTGGTATACGCCTCAATCTCAGATCCTGTCATCTTCAGATTGTAAAATTCCACTTCTAGCTTGTGGATGTCATCCCGACTACAGTACTCCTCTTTGATCAGCTCTTTGAAACCATTCCAGGGCGTGGCATTAGCAACTGCCAGTCCTAGTAGTTGAACCTGTGCCTTCCACCAGGTTAACGCAGCTCCTTCAAGTGTTCCGGTAGCATATTTCACCCTACGGTCTTCGGGGCATTCGCACATCTCGAAAACTGTCTCAAGCTTTTCAAACCAGTGAAGAAGGCCCACTGCTCCTTCGGTGCCACTGAAAGTGGTAGGTCGACAGTCCATGAACGTCTTGAACGTGCACACAGGAGGTTGAGCATGTTGACCTGTTGCGCGAGAATAAAAGACAAGATTAAGCACGAGGGTTGGTTTGCGAAGGTAGGATCTAAATGTCCTAAGGTGAGTTGGTATGGCAGGTTATACCTCCTGCAGGGTTAGCTGCGAGTGCCTCCGCAACTCGTTCGTTGATCAAAGCCGTCAACTGGGCTTGAGTGAGGTTGATACGTCCTTCGCGTCCGCTCATGATCTTCATAATGAAGCAACGTAAGTGAGGAAAGTGTCGCGAAAGTGTGTAAGTGTGTGGGACGACATTAGGGAGTAAGCACACAAGGTTCTAATAGCAATTATCACATTATCTAATGCACAGTGAGAACTATCTAACCGACAATATAACATAAATCATACCACTTATGGTGTCGAGTCTTGCACGTGGAGCGAAGCGTCGTTGTGGATCGTTGAGCACTGTACGGGTTATAGTCTGGTTTTAATGAAAACTTTTCCCTTATTAAAACCAAGTTCTCTATAACCAATGGCTCTGATACCAATCTGTCACACCCCCAAAATCCACCATGCGGAGTATCACCGCTTGGAGGCGTGACATGACCAGGATCGAGCCACCAATCATATTGAACAATTCAATTAAGTAAATAAACCCAAACATAATACGATTGGTGACCAAAGCTAGTTAACCTTGTTTGGTTTAAACAGCGGAAGCGTAAACGTGAGTTCAAAACATAAGTTCACAGTTCATAAGTTTAAAGTCTCAAACATAAGTTCCATAGGTTTATAAAGTTCAATTATTAAGTATGGGATATAACAACCCATGTTCCACAACGACTCCTTCCCCGTGCAAGCTCCAAGCATTTAGCGACCTGTAAGGCATGTAACAACTAGTCAACAACAAAGTTGAGTGAGTTCACGTTTGGTTGTTTAGTTAATGAGTTCGTATCAGGAATCGGAAGTTCGTTTCATAACCAAGTATTACCCATTATTCTTGATTCCCAAACCTTTACGATATTTAGTGGGGGCTTCCCATTATGTATGTTACTAGACTAGGCGTATCCATAAGTGTCCTTCCCAATCCGAGGACGGTGTTAAGTATGAGTGTACGTAGGTTTTACGTACGTGCCCTTCTCATCCGAGGACAGTAGTGAGTGTGAGTGTACGTAGGTTTTACGTACGTGCCCTTCTCATCCGAGGACAGTAGTAAGTGTGAGTGTACGTAGGTTTTACGTACGTGCCCTTCTCAATCCGAGGACAGTAGTAAGTGTGAGTGTACGTAGGTTTTACGTACGTGCCCTTCTCAATCCGAGGACAGTAGTAGGTAGTCTAGTAGTGTTGGTAATATAAATAAAGTGATAGTACGAGTAGCTATTCAATCCCATTCCCAACCACCGGGAATCCCATGCCTTAGTAAGGGTGTGAACTCACCTCGGTTTGCTCGGTTAGATTCTCAATATAGCTAACAGTCAAGGTCGGTCAATCACGTCCTAGTATGATTTACCAGTTAGTCATTTAGTGGCTTTCCAATAGAACACAAAGTTCCTACACGTATCTATCACATAACATGCATCACTGTAACGGTTTATGCCCATCTAAGTTTCCCGTCCATTCCCCACTCAAAATCAAACATACGATAGTGCACATAACATATATAACATGTTAAATCATTCACAGATAGCATACTCGACATTTAGACACGCAAGTCACAACTTATGTCAATTCAGCATTAATACTCAAAACTAGGCTGTTTTCGGGGATTTTAATAAAATAGTTAACATGTTCCAAAAATTCCCAAATTTTTACAGAATGTCTTAAACGTTCCATATTTTATTGTGTAAAAATATCGGGGTCCGGTTCATCACCAATATTTTATAAAAATTCATATTCGGGACTGAACTCAGATTTATGTATTTCTGACCGCAGTCCACGAAACAATTTATTAAAAATTCTTCGTAAGTCCGATTTGCGAAATTCCAGTGGGGTAATTACAAATACTTCAGTTATCATCTACAGTAGAATTTTCATGGTCCGATTCATCACAAAACTCAGGTTATGACTGAAAGTACGACACCCATTTATTGCTGTCAAAATTCAGCTTAAGTAGCTGTTACAAATTAACACTTTAAAAATAGTAAACGGAGTCCAAAAATTACGATTCCGGTGCCATTAGAACCGTATTTCATAATAACATATTTTAGATTCAAAATATCAATTTTTCGTTGAGGTTAAGACCTGTTTACAGCCAACAGAAGTGGGCTGTAAAAGTTAGACAGATTCTGATTTCAAGTGTTTAACCATCTAAATCATGTTCGATCGATTCCGTTAACGAGTTTAGTGACCACAACAACATCATATACTAATATCATTTAGTAAAACATCAGATAATCAACCAATCATCATAATCACACAAGATCTACATGATTTACACGCATATTCATCCATTAACCACCTTGTTCATCACTTTAGTAAACTTTTAGACTTTGATCTTATATGTTCGTAATTTTTAACCGATGAAACTTTTATTAACCACTCTAGACAAGATCAAGAAGGTGTTTAGAGTCACTTACTACTAGCTCGAGGCTAGGGGAGAAAGTAGGCGAAAAACGAGTGGTTAAAAGCGTCGTAGTGAGGTCCTTGGCAATCCGCAAGCACCGGGCTTCCTCGTGCGTGATCCTTCACACTTGTATGCAAGTAGAATGACTTGAATGAAATTGAAAAATGGATGGATGTGGGTGTGTGGTTGCAGCCGAAGGTAAGGATAGGGAGAGAGAGATGAGCAAAGTTTGTGTGTTGTGTTTTGTGAAGGATAATGAGCTCTTGGTTAAATTTATAACCCATGTCTTGTTATTACCCACCATACATAGTGTCCACTAGATTTCAAGCAATTAGGATTAAAATAATCAAGTGTGTAAGTGTTTGTCCCTCATGGGGAAAACCGATTGGGTGGGGGGTTGGGTTTATAGTTCAATTTCAATTCCATAGTTAGTGTTTAGCTAATTAATTAGGAACTTTGAATATGTTACTAGTATGTTATTTAATGTAACGGGTGTTAGGGTATTCGGGGACCCTAACTGGCTCAGAAAAGGAAAAACATGTCAATGACAATATTTTTATGTCCCGGGTTAAGTCCGGTTGTTCGGTTCGATACTGTTCCGTTAAAGTGCCTAATTAATTCGTAACGTGTCCTATGTATATATTTTTGTAACGTTTTTAATTTCTAACACTCAGGAAAATATAACGGACTATTTAGTGACCTTTCTGTACACTATTAGTATATTAACAAATACGTGTAAGCATAACACAGATATCAGAAAGCAGTTAAGTGATGCCACACAGTCGTCAAGCACATTAATTATTATTAATAAACTGTACGGTTACATGGGACTATGAGGGTTGTCACAAAACACACATATGGGCAAGTGCACCCATCGTGAGCGTAGTATAGTGTTGGTAAGATACCGAGGTCGTCCAAGGACACAAGAGCTTTTAGTACCGGTTTATCCTCAACGTCTAATCAAACCAAAAAGTTTAGAAAAATGTTTTAAACTAAGAAAAATAAAAACTAACTAAAAATGCTGAAAATAAAAATAAAAGAAAAAACAGATAGACAAGATGAATCACTTGGTTCCGACTCGTGTATAGTGTAACCTTTGATTATTTCCGCACTTTTGCACTTATTTAAGAGATTATCTTAGTTATTGTAGTAGGCCCCTCTTTTGAAGGTGACGTTACCCTCAACCCAGTAGTTTGGGTCAGCAAGGATACAATCCTAAAGGGTCGGATTATTGAAAGATAATGAATTAAGTTATTAATGCAAATTATGGTAGGCCCCTCTTTTGAAGGTGACGTTACCCTCGACTAAGTAGTCTGAGTCAGCAGGGATACAGTCCTAAATAGCCGTGTTATAGTATTAATAGTAGTTAACTTATGAGGGGATCAAAGAGTTTGGACCCCCGCCATCCAATACCGTTAAGTATTGAAGGAGGTCCTACTAAATTTGACCCAGGTCCATAGCAGGACCTCTAAACGCTGAACAATGGCAAGACTCTTACCAAACCGTTCCCTTAACCCCCGACCAGGTAGCCAACATACCTCCATATAGACCGTGGAGATATGAATGGTGAAAATCTTTTATTTTATATAGACAGTAAAATAATGCCAAGACACCACGGACAAACGATAAGGAAGAATCACCTTCAACATAAGAAACTAGTTATTAAAGTCATTAATACAAAACCAAGTAAAAAGTGCGAAAAGATTAGAAATAAAAAGTATTACACTAGACACTTGTCTTCACCAAGTGATGTAAGAGACTTAGGCAAACATGGCCTTGATTGTCAAGAACTCTTACGATCAATCTTGGATCCCGAGACGACTCACACACTCTATGATGGACAATGGATGATGGTGGTGGATGATGGTGTTATGGTGGTGGTGGGTGGTGGGTGAAGTGTGACAGAGGTGGTGTGCCAAGGGATGGTTTGAGCTTGAGCCAAGCACTCCTATTTATAGGCTGAACAGAAGCTCGGGCACGGCCCCGTGTCCAGTGGGCACGGCCCCGTGTCCACATCCTTCTCTTTCTTCATTTAATGCAGCTTGTCTTATTAGTTGACCACGCCCCCGTGTCCGCTGAGCACGACCCCGTGTGCAGAAGAATCTTTGTACTATGAAGATTTTCCTGGATTGTGCGAATCTTATAGTTGACCACGGCCCCGTGTCCGCTGAACACGGCCCCGTGGTGGGCAATAGAAGCTTCTACCACTTTGTCTTTTCTGCTGACACTTGGGCACGCCCCCGTGCTGGCTGAGCACGGGGCGTGTTCAGTCTTCTGTCCTCTTGTTTTGCTTGGGAAGATGCTGTCGTGGGGTCGGGCATGTCACGTCTTGTTCCTTTTCTTGTATTTATGTTAGATTTTGATGTCTTTTTGCTTCTTTTGTTAATTTGAGCCCATTTAATCCTGAAAATACAAAAGGAAGACAAAAGCACACTTTTTCCAACATTAGTACTAAAAAAGGGTTAGTTTTATGCCACAATTGATGTAATTTATATGTTGCATTTTGCACACATCAAATACCCCCCCACACTTGAATCTTTGCTTGTCCTCAATCAAAACTCTTTATAATGTGGCTATTACACTCCCAAATGGAATGGGTAGAGAAGAAGGTTTTTGGGCTTGTCATAGAGTGTCGGGATTTCCAAGATTCTTTATTTAGTTTTATTTTTATTTATTTACAATCCTATTCGTCATGATTTATTTAAAACTTTTCATAAGATAAATTACTTATTAGGGCATAACATGCCTCTTTAAAATTTTATTTATATACAAGTTCACATACCTCACGGGGATCACTCAACACTCGGCCGAAGATGTATTTTTGTAGATCACTCGAGAGCGGCATGGATCTTACTCCTACCATAGGCTTGTCAAGCAATCAATCCTCCTCCTTTTTAACTTATATACATTTGTAAATATCAAGAGGACTTTGTGGGTGAAGGATTAGGCTTGGGTTAAAGGTAGGTGGTTGGGTTAGTAGAAAAAGGGCGAAAAGCGTAACAAGCGTCGGTTTTCGTAAGACTTTTTATTTTTGTAACTTTTATTTTGATGAAGCTATTATTCAAACAAAGTTATTTTTGATGAACTTGTTTGTTTATTTTCTTTTGCTTCATCATCAACACTTTTTTTTTTGAAAAGTCATACGAAAGACCGAGCTAGTTACTAAAACAAAGGGTTAAAAATGAAAAAGGTTTTGGTGGGTAAAAGGGTGTTTGGTTTGGGTTATGAAATGAAAAGGTTTAAGCTCAAATGGGCTAACTAGGGGGATTTTGGGTAGGTGGTAAAAAAAAATAATGGTGTAGAAATATAAAGGGTTAGTCCTAATGCCTCTGTCATTTACTTACTTGGGTTTAAGTTGGTAAGGACTGGGAATGTATCGTCATGGCAAGTTCTAGAGTCGTAAGAACCAAGCGGCTATTCACACAAGAAACAAAAAATGAGCATTTAGTCTAATGATATGTAATTGTATGCTCAATAAAGGCTCAAAACTCACTTTTGTGGGAATGGGTTTTTATGTGATAAAGTATATATAATCAAATTTTAACTAAGTTTGCCATGCCTTTTCATAATTTTCTTATGTTGGTTCTTTTTATCACGACGCTATTGGTTGTAAATTTGTAAAAATATAACCTTTTTAGAACTTGAAATTCCCAAGTTAAACCTAAACAAGTAAAAAAATGAAGATTTTTGAAAAAATTTGGGGTGATTAGCGGTTCCAATAGAGTTTTGTGTAAGGCTTGTATTTAGGACTTGCAAGATTCAAGGTTTTAGCATCCCCCCACACTTAAATTACACATTGTCCTCAATGTGTCCCAAAAAAAATAAGTTTTTAGGTTGATTGAATGTGTAAAAAGGTGTAAAAAGCAAAAATTTTGTGTTACTGGGCGCTGAACACGGCCCCGTGTTGTCCGGGCACGGCCCCGTGTTCAAGTGCCAGTAACAAAATTAAATCAAGAGAAACAGAAGCCTGGACACGGGGGCGTGTGGGGTGAACACGGCCCGTGTCCAGTTACCTGAACTGGGTCTTTTCTGCAGACTGTGCAGCACGGGGCCGGTGTTGGGCGGACACGGCCCGTGCCGAGCTTACTGTAAACGAAGAATTTCGTCGGATGGTCCTGTTTTCCTGCATGGGGTGCTGGTTCAAGTTTCCCTTGTATCCTTTGCCATCTCAAGTGTGTTTTATTCCTGAAAATTAAAACTAACTAGAAAACATGAAAATTAATCTAAACTAAACTAAGGATAGTTCCGCGGAATGCCTCCGTGGTGCGCCACGTTTATAAGGGTCCTTGGCTAGACCCAAATCCTGGTCATATGCTACCGAAGTGGGATGTATTGCATCCCATGTTACACCGTCGGAGAGCGTCATCCAAGCTTGAGTCTATGACCTTCATGTAGTTGACCGGGTCTTCGTCCTCTACTCTTTTTCCACATTCAAACTTCACTTCCTTGTCCCCAAACTTCAATGTTAACGTTCCGTCATTCATATCCACCACTGCTTGGGCGGTGGCTAGAAATGGCCTCCCGAGGATGAGAGGGACATCGGTGTCTTCTTCCATGTCTAGGATGACAAAGTCGGTTGGGGAAACGAAGTTGTTGACTTTGACCAATAGATTTTCAGCGACACATTGTGGAAATTTGACGGATCTGTCGGCGAGTTGTATGCTCATCTTTGTAGGGCTTGTTGTTCCTAGGCCGAGTCGTTTGAACATTGATGTGGGCATGAGGTTAATGCTAGCCCCAAGATCGGCTAATGCATTACGAACGGGGGATTCCCCAATCGAGCAAGGAATTGTGAAGCTTCCGGGATCGATTTTCTTTTGTGGAAGTTTGTTGAGTACTAAGGCGGAGCCTTCTTCGCCTAAGTTAACTAATTGCAATGATTCAATTTTCCTTTTGTGAGTGAGGAAAGCCCTCATTAATTTTGCATATTTAGGCATTTGGGTTAGGACCTCAATAAAAGGAATATTAACATGCAATTGTTTTAGTAAATTTTCGAACTTTGCGAATTGCTCATCGGTCCTTTGACGATTTAACCTACCGGGGTACGGAATTGGAGGAGTATTGGTGGGCTCTTGATTTGGTTAAGAAGCCTTTTCTGGTGCGGGCGGAGTCGTGGTTTGGCTAGACTGGCTTTTTTCATCTGGCGGTAATGGAGCCTCCTCGGGACCCACGGTTCGATTTCTCAATGTGATGAGATGTACTTGTGCTTTCGGGTTGGTTTCGGTATTGCTAGGTAACGCGCCTTGTGGTCTCTCGGAGAAATTTTGAGCTATTTGATTTAATTGTTTTTCAATGTTTTGAATGCTAGCTTGTTGATTTCTAAAATTCGATTCCAATTGTTGAAATCGATCCGAGTTTTTCTTTTCGGTGTCGGAGATGAGGCGAGATACAGTATCTTCAAGCCTTTCTCTTCAACCTTGTTGTTGAGAGAAATTTTTTAGTTGTTGAAAGTTAGTTCGTTGGTTACTACTATTGCCGGGATCTCTCCAACCAAGATTAGGGTGGTTACGCCATCCTTGGTTGTAGGTACCCGTTGGTGGACCCGACGGCCTAGGTCTATTATCAATGTAGTTTAGCGTTTCTGTTTGGTCATATACTTCTTTCATACAACTCCAATTTTCATGTGGCCCACCACATCCTTCACAAGCCATAACCGAGGCCGTTTTTGTCATTTCTAGCTTTTTGATTTTCGAAGAGAGGGCCTCGATTTGGGCTTGTAAAGAAGTGCTTTCATCAACCTTATGGGTGCCCGGGGCAATAGATTTATTACCTCGGGGAGTGTGCCATTGAAAATTGGTTTGAGCAATTTCCTCAATTTGATTATATATTTCATTTGGGCGACGATTACCTAAAAGTCCCCCGGAGCTAGAATCAAGTGTTTGTCTTGTGTGTGGCAACAACCCATTGTAGAAAGTGGATACTTGTTGCTATACCGCAAGACCGTGATGAGGACACTTTCTTAGTAGCTCCTTGAACCTTTCCCAAGTTTCATATAAGGATTCCCCATCCTCTTGTGAATATGTATTAATTTCAGTCATTAATGTGACATCCGTCACTTTTCCGTACATTCCGTACACGAAATGAACAGTAATTTGTGCTTAAATGACTGTGAATGATCTGGTTTACCAGACAAATTAATTTCTGAATTCCATGCAAGTGAATTCATGCACATTTTGTGCTACAAAATATAGCTTTATGCATAAACGAGAGCGTTGCGTCAGAAATATTAGTAAACTCACCGGTAAGACACATCGTGTCAACAGAACTGCAGAAAGCAGTCAGACATTAGAATTGAGGCCTAGGTGTAGGTCCGACGACAAAAGTACATTAAAACCTAAGAGTACATGTAAGGGTTTAATTTATAGACATTGCGAAAGCAAAAATAAGCACTAAAAAGCACCCGAAACGCACTTTAAGTGCATAATTTTGTATAATTCAGCTCAATTCAGCATCTAAACATATGAATATTATGCAGAAATTTCGTTTTATCATCCAGAATATTTCTCTAAGTGTTGGGAATTGATAGGGTACAAGAAGGGTACTTAAAAGACACTAAAAAGTGTAATTTAGCACTTTAACGAACCGGTGTCTAACCGAATAACCGGATATTACCCGGAACACCAAAATAATGCTAGAAGCATTGTTTTTATTTTTCTAAGCTAGTTAGGGTCCCCTAACACCCTAACACACTATATATTTAATAAACACACTTAACACTAAATCTAACATTTAACATGTAACTAGATCATGTAACTTGGAGTTGAAATGTAACCAAGACCCCCCCCCCCCTATGTTGGACGGTTGGGAGACCAAAATCCCTCATGGGATTTCTTTCCTATATTTTAATGGGTTGTGTTGGCACTTTAGAAACACTAAACCCATTAGATAAAGCCTTGATTTGGTTATAAGAATAACACACTAAACCATAAGTTTCATTCTCACTCATCACCAACTTCACAAAACTCTCTCTTCCTCCCTCTCTACCTCACGGCTCACCACCACCACCAACCATCCACCATTTTTGCTCACCATCCATCTATTCCAACTTGATTCAAGGTGTAAGAAGGTCACTAACGAAGCTCGGTGCAAGCGGATCTTGAAGGACCTTCACCATTTGCTTTTATCCACCTCATTTGCACTCTTGAACTTCCCTAGCCTTGAGCTAGTAGTAAGTGTTCTAAAACACCTTCTTGATCTTGTCTAGAGTGGTTAATAAGAGATTTGTCGGTTGAAAATCATGAACATACTAAATCACCAACTAAAAGTCTATTAAAGTGATGAATATGATGGTTAATAGATGGATAATTGTGTAAAACTTGTTAAACTTGTTTTGTGATGATTATTTTGTGTTGTTTAATGCTAGTAGTAGTTCGGATCGTCATCTAACCCGGCTAGGTTATGTTCTTAGAACATGAGCTAGTGTATGTTAAAGTATAAAAAGGACTAGATGATGAACACTACTACTATTAAACATGAACTTGTGTAAAAACAATTTATCTTATGAAATGGAGTTCTAAACTAGTAGATCTAAAGATCTACAAGTGGTATTTTCGAAAGACCAACTGTAAGACAAAACCATATTTTAAAACCGGATCTTTCATGAAGTAGAGGTGTTTTTATGAACAAAAAAGTGTGTGGACACTTGTGTAACAAAAGTTTTAACAAAGAAATAATTTTCGTAAATACCGACTAGAAGTTGTGAAACTTCATATTCTTTAAAAATAAAGTTTTTAAGAAATTAAACTTATTTTTAAAGATAACAAGACTTACTAAATGTGCTAGTAAATTACTACACATTTTTGTAAATATTCAAGTTCATGAAATGGAGAAATTAGTGAATATTGTTGATAATTGTTGTTGATGATTGTTGACGATTTAAAAGAAAATAAACACATGTTTTGAAAACATGGGAAACCTCCATTTTTAGGGGAAACTCTGTCAAAATTTTTATAAATTTTGACACTTAGAAAAATATAAGTTTTTGGGAAACTTATTCCCTAAAAAGGTATTTAAAGTATTACCAAGGTTTCCCTAATTTTTGGTGATAAGAAATGAGGCTTTCTTCAAGAATAAAAATGGATATAAGTATGTATATTTTTGAGAGAAAAATATATATTATTTTATCACCAACTTTTGTGCTAAGTGTATATAGTATGTGTTATACGTGCTAGTGTATTAAGACTTAAAAATACACTAAATACTCATGAGGGGTATAAACATAAAAATACACATACAACATACAAGATACATAATTCGGGTGCAAAGTGCAAAACACGAGATACTTATATTAATTTTTGAGAAAATAATATAAGTAAGATACTTAGTTAAAAATATAAAATATTTTTAACACAAGAATATATACACAATAGAGAGTGACTGTACTTGTGCGATGCAAGTCTAGTGACCAACGTTAAGAAAACGCGTATAGGTTACGACGTTAATTAAACAAATCCGGTGAAGTTTACGATGCACAGGAACGCAAAGTTGTGAGTTCATGCTCCCCCTTTTCTCTAACTGTTTTTGGTTTTATAACTCTCGGGGGTGAAATACATGTTACAAATATTATAAGTTTTACAAAGGGTAAAAATACAAGAAGCACTCTTGGTGAGAACGAGAACCGAGTGCAATATGATTTGAGAATACGAGAAGCACTTGTGGTGAGTGCAATATGATGAGCTTTAAGAAAAGCCTAGAAAATACTAGATCATGTGAGCTTAAACTAGATATTGAGATGCCATTAATACTAAATTAGGGACGAGGGTTAGATCTAACGGGTACGGCCGAGCCCCACTCATGGTCCTTATGTGACCTCTTGAGTGCTTCGGTGTCCCAGTCGAGGGAAATCGACACAGTCGAGGTTAATTGACACAGTCGAGGGTAATCGACACAGTCAAGGGAAATTGACACAGTCGAGGGTAATCGACACAGTAAAGGAGCCAACACTAATGCTCCATATGCTCACATGCCTTAAAGGAGCCAACACTAATGCTCCATATGTCCTCACATGCCTTAATGTCCTTGTATAAACAATCATTTAAAATGTGGGGTACACAAGAACACTTGAATGATACTTGAGTACGTGGGGTACTCAAGAAAACGGGAATTATACTTGAGTACGTGGGGTACTCAAGAAAGACTTGAATTATACATGACACATACTATGTTTTCATACAAAGTATAAAAACGTGAAATACAAAAACGCATGAACTCGCTCAACTTTATGTCGATGTTTTCCAAAATTACATGTATTTCAGGTGACAGGATGGATCTTGGGCGCAAGTGTCGTAACTAGAAGTAGACTACCAGTTTAGATGTCATCCACTTTTGTTGAATTGTAACCTTGTCAAAGGTCGTGTTTTGAAAACTTAAATAACAAGTGTTTGTAATACTCAAATTTTCATGAATGGATGAACATCGTTTTGATCATGTAGTTGTTTATTACGATTGAATGCAATGATAACAAGCTAGTCACACATCATACGCTTCCGTAAAAGACAGGGTGTGACAGTTTGGTATCAGAGCTTCGATTGTAGTGAACTAGGATTCCTTCTCGAGTCTAGACTACAATCACTAGAGTTCTCTCACGAAAACATTTTACAAAAAGGTTTTCATTGCATTCACGAAGTGTTATATATATTAGGTGTATATTTTAAGCCCCTTTAACACTTTTTTTAGTCAAGTTTTAAATTTATAAAACACGATATTTACTAACACTAAACACACATATGGGCAAGTGCACCCATCGTGAGCGTAGTATAGTGTTGGTAAGATACCGAGGTCGTCCAAGGACACAAGAGCTTTTAGTACCGGTTTATACTCAACGTCTAATCAAATCAAAAAGTTTAGAAAAATGTTTTAAATTAAGAAAAATAAAAACTAACTAAAAATGCTGAAAATAAAAATAAAAGAAAAAACAGATAGACAAGATGAATCACTTGGTTCCGACTCGTGTATAGTGTAACCTTTGATTATTTCCGCACTTTTGCACTTATTTAAGAGATTATCTTAGTTATTGTAGTAGGCCCCTCTTTTGAAGGTGACGTTACCATCAACCCAGTAGTTTGAGTCAGCAAGGATACAATCCTAAAGGGTCGGATTATTGAAAGATAATGAATTAAGTTATTAATGCAAATTATGGTAGGCCCCTCTTTTGAAGGTGACGTTACTCTCGACTAAGTAGTCTGAGTCAGCAGGGATACAGTCCTAAATAGCCGGGTTATAGTATTAATAATAGTTAACTTATGAGGGGATCAAAGAGTTTGGACCCCCGCCATCCAATACCGTTAAGTATTGAAGGAGGTCCTACTAAATTTGACCCAGGTCCATTGCAGGACCTCTAAACGCTGAACAATGGCAAGACTCTTACCAAACCGTTCCCTTAACCCCCGACCAGGTAGCCAACATACCTCCATATAGACCGTGGAGATATGAATGGTGAAAATCTTTTATTTTATATAGACAGTAAAATAATGCCAAGACACCACGGACAAACGATAAGGAAGAATCACCTTCAACATAAGAAACTAGTTATTAAAGTCGTTAATACAAAACCAAGTAAAAAGTGCGAAAAGATTAGAAATAAAAAGTATTACACTAGACACTTGTCTTCACCAAGTGATGTAAGAGACTTAGGCAAACATGGCCTTGATTGTCAAGAACTCTTACGATCAATCTTGGATCCCGAGACGACTCACACACTCTATGATGGACAATGGATGATGGTGGTGGATGATGGTGTTATGGTGGTGGTGGGTGAAGTGTGAGAGAGGTGGTGTGCCAAGGGATGGTTTGAGCTTGAGCCAAGCACCCCTATTTATAGGCTGAACAGAAGCTCGGGCACGGCCCCGTGTCCACATCCTTCTCTTTCTTCATTTAATGCAGCTTGTCTTATTAGTTGACCACGCCCCCGTGTCCGCTGAGCACGACCCCGTGTGCAGAAGAATCTTTGTACTATGAAGATTTGCCTGGATTGTGCGAATCTTATAGTTGACCACGGCCCCGTGTCTGCTGAACACGGCCCCGTGGTGGGCAATAGAAGCTTCTACCACTTTGTCTTTTCTGCTGACACTTGGGCACGCCCCCGTGCTGGCTGAGCACGGGGCGTGTTCAGTCTTCTGTCCTCTTGTTTTGCTTGGGAAGATGCTGTCGTGGGGTCGGGCATGTCACGTCTTGTTCCTTTTCTTGTATTTATGTTAGATTTTGATGTCTTTTTGCTTCTTTTGTTAATTTGATCTCATTTAATCCTGAAAATACAAAAGGAAGACAAAAGCACACTTTTTCCAACATTAGTACTAAAAAAGGGTTAGTTTTATGCCACAATTGATGTAATTTATATGTTGCATTTTGCACACATCAAATACCCCCACACTTGAATCTTTGCATGTCCTCAAGCAAAACTCTTTATAATGTGGCTATTACACTCCCAAATGGAATGCGTAGAGAAGAAGGTTTTTAGGCTTGTCATAGAGTGTCGGGATTTCCAAGATTCTTTATTTAGTTTTATTTTTATTTATTTACAATCCTATTCGTCATGATTTATTTAAAACTTTTCATAAGATAAATTACTTATTAGGGCATAACATGCCTCTTTAAAATTCTATTTATATACAAGTTCACATACCTCACGGGGATCACTCAACACTCGGCCGAAGATGTATTTTTGTGGATCACTCGAGAGCGGCATGGATCTTACTCCTACCATAGGCTTGCCAAGCAATCAATCCTCCTCCTTTTTAACTTATATACCTTTGTAAATATCAAGAGGACTTTGTGGGTGAAGGGTTAGGCTTGGGTTAAAGGTAGGTGGTTGGGTTAGTAGAAAAAGGGCAAAAAGCGTAACAAGCGTCGGTTTTCGTAAGACTTTTTATTTTTGTAACTTTTATTTTGATGAAGCTATTATTCAAACAAAGTTATTTTTGATGAACTTGTTTGTTTATTTTCTTTTGCTTCATCATCAACACTTTTTTTTTTTTGAAAAGTCATACGAAAGACCGAGCTAGTTACTAAAACAAAGGGTTAAAAATGAAAAAGGTTTTGGTGGGTAAAAGGGTGTTTGGTTTGGGTTATGAAATGAAAAGGTTTAGGCTCAAATGGGCTAACTAGGGGGATTTTGGGTAGGTGGTAAAAAAAGAAAAAGAAAAATAATGGTGTAGAAATAAAAAGGGTTAGTCCTAATGCCTCTGTCATTTACTTACTCGGGTTTAAGTTGGTAAGGACTGGGAATGTATCGTCATGGCAAGTTCTAGAGTCGTAAGAACCAAGCGGCTATTCACACAAGAAACAAAAAATGAGCATTTAGTCTAATGATATGTAATTGTATGCTCAATAAAGGCTCAAAACTCACTTTTGTGGGAATGGGTTTTTATGTGATCAAGTATATATAATCAAATTTTAACTAAGTTTGCCATGCCTTTTCATAATTTTCTTATGTTGGTTCTTTTTATCACGACACTATTGGTTGTAAATTTGTAAAAATATAACCTTTTTAGAACTTGAAATTCCCAAGTTAAACCTAGACAAGTAAAAAAATGAAGATTTTTGAAAAAATTTGGGGTGATTAGCGGTTCCAATAGAGTTTTGTGTAAGGCTTGTATTTAGGACTTGCAAGATTCAAGGTTTTAGCATCCCCCCCACACTTAAATTACACATTGTCCTCAATGTGTCCCAAAAATAAGTTTTTAGGTTGATTGAATGTGTAAAAAGGTGTAAAAAGCAAAAATTTTGTGTTACTGGGCGCTGAACACGGCCCCGTGTTCAAGTGCCTGTAACAAAATTAAATCAAGAGAAACAGAAGCCTGGACACGGGGGCGTGTGGGGTGAACACGGCCCGTGTCCAGTTACCTGAACTGGGTCTTTTCTGCAGACTGTGCAGCACGGGGCCGTGTTGGGCGGACACGGCCTGTGCCGAGCTTACTGTAAACGAAGAATTTCGTCGGATGGTCCTGTTTTCCTGCATGGGGTGCTGGTTCAAGTTTCCCTTGTATCCTTTGCCATCTCAAGTGTGTTTTATTCCTGAAAATTAAAACTAACTAGAAAACATGAAAATTAATCTAAACTAAACTAAGGATAGTCCCGCGGAATGCCTCCGTGGTGCGCCACGTTTATAAGGGTCCTTGGCTAGACCCAAAGCCTGGTCATATGTTACCCAAGTGGGATGTATTGCATCCCATGTTACACCGTCGGAGAGCGTCATCCAAGCTTGAGTCTATGACCTTCATGTAGTTGACCGGGTCTTCGTCCTCTACTCTTTTTCCACATTCAAACTTCACTTCCTTGTCCCCAAACTTCAATGTTAACTTTCCGTCATTCATATCCACCACTGCTTGGGCGGTGGCTAGAAATGGCCTCCCGAGGATGAGAGGGACATCGGTGTCTTCTTCCATGTCTAGGATGACAAAGTCGGTTGGGAAAACGAAGTTGTCAACTTTGACCAATAGATTTTCAGCGACACCTTGTGGAAATTTGACGGATCTGTCGGCGAGTTGTGTAGGATCGTGTCTCGACCCGAACGAGTCGTTCAGAAGAGCTCTCGCACGTTTCAGAGGCGGAAACTAAGAAACGAACTAGAAAACAGCTTGAAATACACTTTAAATCTCTTGTATATTGATTTTACAATGTTTACAATCAGAGAGAAAACCGGCAGCACCTCGGTATCAAATCTGGAATCGTTTTAAATGATGAAAGTTTGAAGGGTATTTATAGGAGAAGGACCCTCCTGTTTGAAAATGACATACCACGTTTCAAACAGTCACGACACTTTCAAACTAGACCCTGACACTTTCAAACTAGACCCTGACACTTTCAAACTAGACATTGACACTTTCAAACTTTTGTCTTCAAACTTTCAGGCACTCTTCAAACTTTCAGTCCGAGACTCGATATAAGACGAAGACGACAGATGTATGCACCAACAGACTCCCCCTCAGATGTTGACGAGTCTTAAGTGTCGAGTCTACGCATCTTCAGTCTTTATCAGTCCTCTTGATCTCTTTGAAGTATTTGACGTTGTAAGTATCTTCAAATCTCTCTCTTTCTCTTTTATTCTTCAGGATCAGCAGCTGGCTCTAGCAACTTTAAACTCTTTTTCTCTAACAGACTTCCCCTCAAGATGCGCTGGGATCTTAGTCTGGCTTTCACAGGTTCAGGTATCGCAACCTGATTTACCTGCATATTCTCTACCTAAAAGTAAGTTTCATAAAAGATAAGATATAACAAATTTAGAAACTTTGCTAATCACTTGAAGACACAACGCTGAATTCATCATTTTCAGTATCAAACAAAATGATTTATCATGTCAATTTCTGATGACCCACTTGAATGAATATCATTTTCATTTCAAACATCTTCAAACAAACTTTCCCAAACCTGTTCGTCATGTATAGCACTCGGAATTTTGAAAATCAGCTTTTCAACATCAGTTGTCTAAAATCTTTTTAAATTTTTCAAAATTTATGCTAAAACACACCGAAAATCTTTTTGGATTTTTAATATAATAGAAATGAAATGAAGAAATGAAATATTTACATACAATATTTTTGTGAGTTTGCGTAAGAGGATCATATTAGTTTTTGAGACAAATCACCAACACCGTTAAGCTTTAAACATTTTAAGTTCTAAATGATTCACCTAGATTGTCAGTATACTGGTCCACTTAAATTTTCACACAAAGTTCAACTGTTTCGAGATACAAGATTAATGTCTTAAGAACTTAAACTTATTCGCGTGTCCCACCTCAGAATATACTCCCGTATTCAGATCCCAATATTCAGTCTTACAGGTAATTATAACACCAATGATATCTGTAAGGGGTTAATAATTTATGAAGAATCATGAGAGCTCAGGTCAGAACTACCGTTCAGCAGAGAGATCATGACTCAACTTTTGGGTGTGTCCCCTTTAGAGGATCTTTTTACAACAGCATTGCTAAGCAATTTTATTGTCTTATCATATATGCTGAGGGTGATGCTATGTTTCAAGCATTGCGGAAAGTATTATTCGAGGACTAGGTCAGAACTTCCATTCAGCAGAAGTCCCGGAATAATACCCCAGATATCACTGAGTATAAAGACTTAGTATATCAGAAAAAGGAATCTTTCAAACGAGATTTCGGGGGTTACCCATATATCCGAGAGATGTTACCCACAAATTAAGCAAGTTTGAATTTAGGTTTTTATCTTGTCACAATCTACTAAATGTGCAAAAACCTACTGGCACATCATCAGTGAGACCGTTTATCACTTTTTAACTTTCCATTTCTTTAGCATGCCGTGATCGTCCACTGATGTACTATCATTTCCTCTTTTTTACAACAAAACTCATTTTTCATTTTATCATGTTTTTGGCTTTTTCAAAATTTCTAATGTTTTTGGATTTTCTGAAAATTTTACTCCCCCTAAAATGCAAACACATTTTAGGAAATTTGAAAATAAACTGTACAATAAAGTGACAACTGATATCGAATCACTTCAAATCGCCATCCACTTGGCATAAACAATCAGAACTCCCCCTCACAACAAACTATTTTCCCATTGTGATTTCAAAACACTTAAGTTTGTTTTAATCAAATGGTTTTTCCGGAAAATAAGTTTTGTTGATTTTAAGAAACCATTTGTAGGTTAGGGGTTCATCACATTGTTCTCCAAAATATCACTTGTAAGCATGGTCCAATCAAGTTCAACTTAATGACCTTGATTAACCACTTGTCAATGAAAACCTCTTTCAACCACTTACAGGCTCATTTCACCAACCATAATCACTTGCACATCAAAATATAACAATTTAAATATACCACCTGTACTTTACCAACTGTACCACTTGTAGGATCATTTGCTAAGAAAGATGCCGATTCCTGCTCCACTCTTACCAACCTGGGAGCTCCGGCAAGTCAGGAATTTATGGTGAAAAAGCTGTCACCCAAGCCTGACCAGCCTTGGGTGATTTTGGTGGCAAACATCTGTCCCACCAACATTTTGATTTGTAAAATTCTTTAGCATCCTTCACTTTCCTGTCAACCATCTTTCCAAAAATATGTTTAACATTTCCATTAAAAACCTTCTCAACATCAAAATCTCCCTTATCAGCGAAGAATTGATTTGAGATCTCTACCTTTCCCACTTTCTTCATCAAATTTTCCTTTGACAATGACGGAAAGTTTTCCTCGTTCATCTCAGGAACGGAATTATCAACCTTTTTATCAACCAAAGACTCCTCTGATTTTATGGAATCAGATTCATTGTCAGAATTACCCTCATATTTAACCACCCACTTTTGTTTACTCAAGTCACCTCTTCTTTTGTAAAACCTTTTTGAACTTTCTCCTTCCTCAATAGTAGAATTTTCAAACTTTTTAACATTTTTCACATGTTGTTCTTTCTTATCAACACAAGTCTTTCTCAAGACAAAGTTAGAAGAAACTTCCTGTTTTTGATAGTTGGTCTTGGAGCAATTCCAAGCTATATGTCCAACTTCTTGGCATTTGAAACAGGTTCTTCTGTCAACTCTTGAAGCAAACTTTCTCATATTCTTCTTTACTTCAGCAAGAAACTCTTGATTCGACTGCTTCCAGAACGGTTTCTTCTGTTCATCCTCTGAACTTCCTCCTGAAACAAATTTTGTTTTTGGTTTATAAGTTTTCTGATTTTTATAATTTTCTGAAGAATTGAAACCTAATCCATTCTTTTTGTAATTACGGTTATGGTTCGGTTTCCTTCGATAACCTGAACCAGAACTGTAACCCTTTTTCTTGTTCAATCTCTGTTGAACTCTTGAAGTGTACTTTTTAGGTTTTTCAGCAGGATTTAAATCTTTTATTTCAGAAATATTAATTTCTGTTAATTTGAAAACCTGTTTGATCATTTTAGTTTTAACACTTCTTATTGGAAATTCCTCATCAGAATATAATTTGTCTGAATCATACAAAGTATAAGCCACTTTGATTGACCAATCATTCAAATTAGATTTTGATAACAAGAATTCTCTATTGTAAACCCTGTTAACCGGTGAACTCGGACTCTTTTCTGACGAACTCGGACTCTTTTCTGATGAACTTGAACTCTCAGTTTTAGACTCCGACTTTGACTCTTCATCCGTTTCCAACACCTGATCGACAACTTTCTTTATTAACTCAGACTCATGATCAGTGTTAGACGCTGTGAATGTAACAATCTTCAATATAATCATTGATCTCACTCATGATCAGACTTTGACTCTTCACTCTCAATCTTCTCAAGCTCTAACTCCTTCTTCAGCTGAGCACAATCTTCAATATAATCATTGATCACACTCTGCTTTGTCATTAATGTTGCACTCATTTTATCTATTGCTTTTTCAGTTTCTCTATTCGTCTTTTTCAGACGATCAACTGTGTTGTTGAGCACATCATATGACTCCTTCACATACTTCACATCAGACAATAAATCTTCTTTAATCTTCTCTAATTCAGCAATCTTCTTATCTTTCTCCTCACAAACTTTGCAAGATTCTGAACATTTCAAACATGATTTTTCAACTTCAACCAATTTTTCTACTATCTTTTCAATCTCGACAGATTTCTCTACTTCAACCAATTTTTCAACTTCGACTATTTTTTCAACCTCAACAATCTTCTCCACCACTTTCTCTACTTCAACGATTTTTTCTACTACTTTTTCAGCTGCTGGTTCAACATTTGCTTCTCCAGCTTCTGTCTTTGTCTTTTCCTCAGCTTGCATTTTTGCTGCTTCCAGCTCTTTCCTCAACCTGGCAATCTTCTTTTGATATAGCATTTCCATTTTATCTGCAAAAAACAAATTAAAACTAGTAGGATCAATGCCTTTTCTAGCTCTGTTGAGATGTTCTTCCTCATCATCAGTATCCACATCGCTTCCAAGATCCGGAAAAATCGGAATTCTTTCCTCGGCCATGTTTCGAAAAATTTGAGATACTTCTGAAAACACCTGAATGACAAACAAGCAAAACGATCAGTTTAAACGCTATCAAACAACTGAATCAAACTGATACTTGAACTGGTGAATATTCTGAGCGGACAGATGGTTGACACACTGAGTGAACTGTTATAAACCGGATCAAATTCAAACGACTCTTTCCAATGACCTTGCTAACTGAAATCAAACCGTGTGATCTGATTGCATGGGCCGGAAAAATAATTGATTCAACTGGGCCGCACACTCAACTCAACCGACAACTAATTCAATTTTTTATAAAATCTTATCAGAAAACACTTGATATTCTCAATTCAACACATGCAACCAACAACAAATAATATCGAGATGATATGATTGGACCTAGAAATGAAATCACATGAGCTGATGATAATGATTGGGCCTATTAAACCACTAATATGACAAACAACAATCAAGCAATTCACTTAGTCAATATTATCATGGATACCAGTTATCACATTAACACCTTACAATTTTATTTATATGCGAATTTTCATTGAATTTCTAAATTGGATGTGGCCGACAACTGTTATCAAACCAGACAACCTTCAATTAACGAGACCTCGGTCAGACACAAATCACATTACCCAATATATTCTAGTCAATACCACTTATATGCACACCTTAAAATCCATCACGTGACTGACTAACACATTAAATCTGATAACAACACTTGCAAACCGACACACACCACATGATATATCTTTTTCAACTACTGACATTCTCGATTACAATGATTTTTCACATGATTTCTTTTAATGTTTCACACAAATAAATACATTTTCAAATCGATGTTCATGTTTCAAATGGTCAACCACTCTCAAACAGTCACACCTTCAAACAATTACTCCCTCAAACTGTCACACTCTCAAACTATATGGTGTCAGTTTCAAACAGGAAAGGTCATTTTCAAACAGGAAGGTGTCAAATTCAAACAGGAGGGGTCATTTTCAAACGGTCACCCTATGACATCAGCAATTATCGAACACTTTCAAACGATCAGGCAGTTATCAATCAGTTTTAGGTCGAATTTTAGTCTAATACTCTCAAGGGTTTGTTAATTGTCAAATCCGAACATAGTGTGAAAATTTGAGCCGATTTTAACCGTAAAATTTTTAACTTTTTGAAAAAGAATGGTGTAGAAACAGAATTTCAAGCTGACTATGGCAAGAACTCTTCCTCCTGAGCTCTGATACCACTTGTAGGATCGTGTCTCGACCCGAACGAGTCGTTCAGAAGAGCTCTCGTACGTTTCAGAGGCGGAAACTAAGAAACGAACTAGAAAACAGCTTGAAATACACTTTAAATCTCTTGTATATTGATTTTACAATGTTTACAATCAGAGAGAAAACCGGCAGCACCTCGGTATCAAATCTGGAATTGTTTTAAATGATGAAAGTTTGAAGGGTATTTATAGGAGAAGGACCCTCATGTTTGAAAATGACATACCACCTTTCAAACAGTCACGACACTTTCAAACTAGACCCTGACACTTTCAAACTAGACCCTGACACTTTCAAACTAGACACTGACACTTTCAAACTTTTGTCTTCAAACTTTCAGGCACTCTTCAAACTTTCAGTCCGAGACTCGATATAAGACGAAGACGACAGATGTATGCACCAACAAGTTGTATGCTCATCTTTGTAGGGCTTGTTGTTCCTAGGCCGAGTCGTTTGAACATTGATGTGGGCATGAGGTTAATGCTAGCCTCAAGATCGGCTAATGCATTACGAACGGGGGATTCCCCAATCGAGCAAGGAATTATGAAGCTTCCGGGATCAATTTTCTTTTGTGGAAGTTTGTTGAGTACTAAGGCGGAGCATTCTTCGCCTAAGTTAACTAATTGCAATGATTCAATTTTCCTTTTGTGAGTGAGGAAATCTCTCATGAATTTTGCATATTTAGGCATTTGGGTTAGGACCTCAATAAAAGGTATATTAACATGCAATTGTTTTAGTAAATTTTCGAACTTTGCGAATTGCTCATCGGTCCTTTGACGATTTAACCTACCGGGGTACGGAATTGGAGGAGTCTTGGTGGGCTCTTGATTTGGTAAAGAAGCCTTTTCTGGTGCGGGCGGAGTCGTGGTTTGGCTAGACTGGCTTCTTTCATCTGGCGGTAATGGAGCCTCCTCGGGACCCACGATTCGATTTCTCAATGTGATGAGATGTACTTGTGCTTTCGGGTTGGTTTCGGTATTGCTAGGTGTAACACCCCGTGTTTTCGTAAGTGAAAGTCAAAGTAAAGGTCAAAGTCAACGACCGATTTCGCGCAACTTGACTTGTAGAAATGTCTTTCTTTTATTTATATTACGTGGAGTAAGTGTTGTTAATTGCAATAATCGATGAGTATTAATCGTATCTCAATCGATCTACGACTGTGAACTATAGGAAGTAACAATGCGATAAAGTTAATTAACTAACAATCAAGCTATGCTAATCGAATCGACGTCGTATCGCAACTCGAACTATGTATCTCACTTATTGTTTATACGTGTGTGTGTGCCTTACGTGTTACCTGTGCATGTTTATTTATGTTATGTTGTGGTAATCAAGCGAACTCAATCGAAACTCGAAACCTAACTCGAAATATCGTCGAACTCAAACTCGAATTATGATCATGATAGATAGTGGAGAATAGACTACGCAACGTACGAAGTAGTTGGGACTAAAAGTAATTTGACTAGGAAACCCTATCGAATCGCGCGCAATCGGAACCGAAACGCCAAAAACTCGTCGTACCAGACACATCACCCAGGCGCCAATCCGCACGGACAGGCCATCCGCACGGACAGTCCATCCGCACGGACAGGCTATCCGCATGGATGACCAATCCGGGTGATGTGCAATCCGGACGAACGGTACTTTCCTTTTTTAGCATCCTATAAATACACGGGTCACTCTCCAAACTTTCCACTTTTGGCAAGTGGCGTCCGACCAGCACGCTTTCTTCACCTTTCCTTCGATTTCTCTCAATCCAGGTAAGATCTCGCCCTAAATCTTGTACTTTCTTGATCCATACGCACTTCTACACCTTCCTATCTTTTAAACATTAACTTTTAACCGTGAAATCATCAAGATTTGAGGTATTCTAGGATGACGTCATCATGAAGTTCCCATGAACTTCAAGTCTGACCTCATTCCACCAAGAATAACTCGAATCTGAACGGTTTCCACAAGATTTCACAAACAACTTCACCTAGATCTGAACTTTTCAAGGAATAAAAGAGTTGAAAGGAATAAACACAAGTTTTCTTCTTTTTACACTAAAAAACAATAGGAATCGGACTAGTTCTAGTCTGCTACTCAATGTTAGTGATGCACTAGTCCTAAATCCGGATTCTAACCGAGACACCTGATCTCGGGTTAGACCAGAATGACCATTCTGAGCCGCCGACCGGCCAAGCTAGGGTGATTCCTGGCCGGCTTAGTCATGCGGGTAAGAATACAATTCCAAATGGTTGACACGTAATTAGAACGTCTCGATAGAACAACAAAAGCGACCAAGAGTAGACGAATGGAACAACCAGAACGAGATGCTGTCCGGAAGGACTAATGTCCGCACGGACAGGATGTCCGCACGGACAAACTATCCGGACGGGTTGCCATCCGGACGGACTACACTTGGGACCCATATCTAAACAAGGTTTGAGTATCGACGAATAAATAATCCGCACGGACGACCCTCTGAATGGATTACTCTTCGGATCATGAGATACTAAGAACTTAAACAATTTCCAACACGATTGTCCGCACGGACTACCATCTGGACGGATTGTCATTGTCCGCACGGACTACCATCCGCACGGATTTCACCAATTTCACCAAGTGACTTACCATTTAAAAGTCGTTGTCCGCACGGACTACCACCCGCACGAATTGTCGTCCGCGCGACCGACTTGAAGGGTAGAGATACTTAAATGTTTTCTAAATACTACAATGAAAACTTCAAAGGACAAGCCATCATACACAAACACATCCTTAGCATAGGAAGAAACAATCCACTCGAATAGTTATCCGCACGAGCAAACTGTCCACACGGATGACTAACCGGGCGGATTACCACTCACACGGATTGCTGTCCGCACGGATGACCATCCGGACGATCAGCTATCCTACCCACTCTCATCCTGTATTGTTTTACGCGCCACACGGATTGCTGTCCGCACGGATGACTAACTGGGCGGATTACCACCTCATCGATCACTGCTGCACCGATTCAAGCTGTACCAGCCCAACAATGTCAAGTAGCGACGCCTGTGGCCAATGCACCGCCTGCAAAACGTGCATACACTGGGCCACACCCGCTCTGCCCTACTTGCACCTACCACCACCCGACTGCCATTCAATGCCGCTTCTGTGCTCATTGCAATGTGTACGACCATTTTACTGCCAATTGCCGTATTCGTCAAGCTCCTGCCAACCAAGCTCTACTCACTGCCCCACAGGGTCAACAAGCTCCTCCAGCACCCGCAGTCAAAGCCAGAGCCTGCTTCGCATGTGGCGACCCGAACCATTTCGCCAACATGTGCCCGAACAGGGCTATGAAACAAGAGCCTCAGCAACAGCAGCCACAGCAGCAGCAACAACAGCAACAGCAACAACAGGCCGCACACGCCAGAACTTTCAACCTCAACATGCGTCAAGCCCAGGCCGACAACAACGTGGTCAATGGTACGTTCCTTGTGAATGGTATTTATGCTTCATGTTTGTTTGATACCAGAGCCGATAATTGCTTTGTGTCACTCGAATTTGAGAAACTCCTTAGTCGTAAACGTTCCCAACTCTCCTCGATATTCGATGTGGAAGTCGCTACCGGAAGAACCGTCACTGTCAATTCTGTTCTCCGTGATTGTACTCTTGAGCTCAACAATCACATCTTTTCGATCGACCTTATTCCGATGCAACTCGGAAGCTTTGACGTCATAATAGGCATGGACTTTCTTCGAGAAAACCATGCTGAAGTTGTATGCTTCGACAAGATGATCCGATTTACGCTCGCGAATGGTGACTTATTGTGTGTATATGGCGATACTACTTCAAAGGGGCTCAAGCTTATGTCATGTCTGCAAGCTAGCAAGTATCTCCGCAAGGAATACAGAGCTTTCTTGGCAAACATTGTAGTAGCGGAGAAGGAAAAGAAAGAGAAGAAGGAAGTGAAAGACGTTCCCGTGGTTCAAGAATTTCCTAATGTTTTTCCAGAGGATCTTCCCGGATTACCTCCAAGACACGATATCGACTTTCGTATCGATCTCATTCCTGGAGCCAACCCTATCGCCAAAGCTCCTTACCGACTCGCACCGTCAGAAATGCGCGAACACTCAACCCAACTCCAGGAATTACTTGAGAAAGGCTTCATTCGCCCGAGCACCTCTCCTTGGGGCGCGCCAGTCCTTTTCGTCAAAAAGAAGGATGGGTCGTTCAGGATGTGCATCGACTATCGGGAATTGAATAAGTTGACTATCAAAAACCGCTATCCCCTACCTCGTATCGACGATTTGTTTGATCAGCTACAAGGCACTACGTGTTTTTCGAAGATAGATCTACTATCAGGATACCAGCAGCTGCGTATACAAGAAGAGGATATACCCAAAACCGCATTTCGTACTCGATACGGCCATTACGAATTCGTTGTCATGCCTTTTGGCTTAACCAATGCACCAGCAGTCTTCATGGATCTGATGAATCGCGTGTGTAAACCATATCTCGACCGTTTCGTCATCATATTTATCGACGACGTCTTGATCTACTCCAAATCGAAGGCCGAACACGCGCAACATCTACGCTTGGTCCTCGAGCTACTCCAGGGGAACCAACTCTATGCAAAGTTCTCCAAGTGCGAATTTTGGTTAGAGAAAGTCCAGTTTCTGGGTCACATTGTTAATAGTCAAGGCATCCACGTCGACCCCGCGAAGATTGAAGCTGTCAAGAGCTGGGTTACACCTAAGAACCCGTCTGAAGTCCGCTCCTTTCTCGGACTAGCAGGCTATTATCGACGATTTATCGAAGGGTTCTCGAAGATCGCTGTGCCGCTTACCTCTCTCATGCATAAGGACCAGCCTTTTGTTTGGGGAACCAAACAAGAGTATGCCTTTCAAACCCTCAAACACATGCTTTACAATGCTCCTGTTCTCACATTGCCCGATGGAAACAATGATTTCCTTGTCTACTGTGGTGCTTCCAACCTTTGTCTCGGCTGTGTCCTCATGCAACGGGACAAGGTCATAGCTTACGCATCTCGTCAGCTCAAAATCCACGAGAAGAACTATACAACCCATGATCTCGAGCTAGGCGCGGTTGTTTTTGCATTAAAGATTTGGCGACACTACCTGTATGGTACCAAGTGTACGATCTTCACTGATCATAGGAGCCTACAGCACATCTTTAATCAGAAGGAACTTAATATGCGTCAACGCCGATGGGTAGAACTTCTCAACGATTACGACTGTGAGATTCGTTATCACCCAGGCAAAGCAAATGTTGTTGCAGACGCACTTAGCAGACGGAGCTACCTGCTTAGCACTCGTAATGTTCAAGCCCAGCACAACCTCGAAACTCTCATCCGCGACGCTCAACACGCATGTTTTAACGAACGCACCTTGAAGAAAGAAAGAATCTACCATGATGGAGCCCAACTTGTGAGCAAACCAAACGGGATATTCCACTTTTTAGACCGAATTTGGATTCCCAAGCGAACCGATTTGCAACAGATTCTGATGGACGAAGCCCACAAGTCCAGATACTCTATTCATCCCGGTGCTGACAAGATGTACCAGTACCTTCGTTATCAGTACTGGTGGCCGGGTATGAAAAGGGATATCGCTCTCTATGTCGGGAAATGCCTAACTTGTGCTAGAGTCAAGGCTGAACATCAAAGACCCTCTGGCTTACTCGAACAACCACCAATTCCTATGTGGAAGTGGGAGAGCATAGCTATGGATTTTGTAACCAAGCTTCCACCCAGGTCATCAGGTCACGACAGCATATGGGTTGTGGTCGACCGTTTGACTAAATCAGATCACTTTCTGCCCATACGAGAAGACTACAAGGTAGAACGATTAGCCCGAATCTACACCGACGAGATCATTTGTAATCATGGGATGCCTCGTGACATCATCTCTGATCGTGATGCTCGGTTAACTTCACGATTGTGGGAAACGTTTCAAACGGCACTCGGCACAACGCTTAATCTAAGCACTGCTTTCCACCCACAAACCGACGGTCAGACTGAAAGAACGATTCGTACTCTGAACGGTTTCCACAAGATTTCACAAACAACTTCACCTAGATCTGAACTTTTCAAGGAATAAAAGAGTTGAAAGGAATAAACACAAGTTTTCTTCTTTTTACACTAAAAAACAATAGGAATCGGATTAGTTCTAGTCTGCTACTCAATGTTAGTGATGCACTAGTCCTAAATCCGGATTCTAACCAAGACACCTGATCTCGGGTTAGACCAGAATGACCATTCTGAACCGCCGACCGGCCAAGCTAGGGTGATTCCTGGCCGGCTTAGTCATGCGGGTAAGAATACAATTCCAAATGGTTGACACGTAATCAGAACGTCTCGATAGAACAACAAAAGCGACCAAGAGTAGACGAATGGAACAACCAGAACGAGATGCTGTCCGGAAGGACTAATGTCCGCACGGACAGGATGTCCGCACGGACAGGATGTCCGCACGGACAGACTATCCGGACGGGTTGCCATCCGGACGGACTACACTTGGGACCCATATCTAAACAAGGTTTGAGTATCGACGAATAAATAATCCGCACGGACGACCCTCTGAATGGATTACTCTTCGGATCATGAGATACTAAGACTTTAAACAATTTCCAACACGATTGTCCGCACGGACTACCATCCGGACGGATTGTCATTGTCCGCACGGATTTCACCAATTTCACCAAGTGACTTACCATTTAAAAGTCGTTGTCCGCACGGACTACCACCCGCACGAATTATCGTCCGCGCGACCGACTTGAAGGGTAGAGATACTTAAATGTTTTCTAAATACTACAACGAAAACTTCAAAGGACAAGCCATCATACAAAAACACATCCTTAGCATAGGAAGAAACAATCCACTCGAATAGTTATCCGCACGAGCAAACTGTCCGCACGGATGACTAACCGGGCGGATTACCACTCACACGGATTGCTGTCCGCATGGATGACCATCCGGACGATCAGCTATCCTACCCACTCTCATCCTGTATTGTTTTACGCGCCACTTATCGCTACGTTATCAAATCTATTCAGGCTAACAGTACTCGCTAAAAGCGCTCCCTTCAATCCATTAATCGCTGTGAGTATACTCGATCCCTTTTTGCTTTAAGCACTTTTGGGTGTAACATACGTTACGGATATTCAAAGTACAACTATCACACTACTCAAACTATTTGCACGCTAACCGTTAATGCATGTTATACGTGGCTTATGAATGCTTGTTTGCTATGTTTACACATGGAATGTTGTCTACCTGCCTTAGCAACGATAGTACTATAGTTTGGACTCAGCACCCGTTCACACGGGGGTTGTTAAGGATCTTTTACTTGCATGGGTTACAGTGGTAATCATGTATTGCGAACTGGCTCGGGCAGTCAACCCGCAGTCATTGGTATCGATGGATCTATGTCGATAACTAACGTGCTTCATTTCACTATGTGTACTTGCTGGTTATGCGTAAACGAGTTCGAACTCTATATGCTATTATCAAACTTCTATGCTCACCTTTACATTTTATGTATTGACTTTATTTTAACGTATGTGACAGGTGCTTAGGATGTTTACATGCTTTGTGTGCTGGTTATGAAATTGAGGCTAGGGACGGTGTCCTAGAAACCAACAAATAAATTAGTTATGTTTAAATCTGAGTTGTCGGAACAGAATATTTGCCTAGATTTTATCTGTAATAATTTGTTTACTGTTTGAGACATGGTATGGGACATGTTAATTTAAATTGAATGGTAATGATAGTTGTTATGGAAACTTCTGGACAATCTGTTTCGCTCAGTGCCATGCCCCGATGATTCCGCCATCGGTTGGGGTGTGACAGATTGGTATCAGAGCCATAACTATAGGAAATTAGGCAAGACTCGACCTAGTCCGGGTCGAAGTCTCAGATACCTAGACTATAGTTAGGAACCAGCAAGACCGACTTGTGCATAACCAGTAGAGACTATGTACGAGCTTACTCCTCGCAAATTCTCGCTTATTTCACGCCATCACCACAATCGAATTTCCATCTATGAGTGGGCAATAAGGTCGAGAATAGGTGTGAAAACCGCGAACTCTCGACTAAAGTTGCTTAACCAACTCGCATTTTAAACTACAAACGAGGAGAATTATGCCAAATCAGGAGTGAAATCCATATTTTGATGAATAATCTCCTCTATTTTATCAAAACGGGAACAAAGTTGTTAAGCCAGGGGTGAAACCCTAACCTTGACAACTTGTTCGGTACATTTAACAAAACTCTCACCAAGGCCACGACGGACTCCAATGACCTGAAATCTTAATATGACTAACGGAAAAAGTGCCAAGTGCCCAAGAATCGAGGCAAAAGCACGGTTCTGTGGGTCAGACAAGAATGACAAGTCCTTGAGAATAGTTGAACCACCTTGGGTAGTCGAAGTCTACTAGCCGCAGACAATCTAACCCTCGATTTTTATGAATTTTGATTTTGAGTCCGCAACTGCTGACTCTGAGTTTCACCGATTTTATGTGCTTTCCTATTTATGTGTTTAAACTTTGGGATTTACTCGATTTTTGTTTCTACTTCGATCGACACACGCGACTCGCACTGCACCTTGTGATTTTGAGATTATTTTGACTCCAAACGATTGCGTAACGACACGTTCAACGTGCGAAACCCATGAACATGCATGACCGAACACACAAGAACGTACTATAATCAGTGATTCTATTGACAGAATTGAAATCGTACAAGAACCATGAACCACCTTTTGCACTTTCTCTCTCTAGTATCTTTCTCTAGATCTAGATTTCTGTATTATGAGGCAGTTAGAATGTCCTACGTGTCCTTATAGGCCCTTATATGCCTCTAGCGACTAGGTGCGTATGTGTTTCCTTGTTTCTTTGCTCTACGTGATTAGGAAATTGTGTGATTATGTGCTCTACGTGATTACGTGATTTGTGCTCTAAGTGTTTACGTGGTTACGTGATTAAGTGATTCTATGATTTGCGTAGTTATAAGTCTATGTGTTTACACAGTACGTGTTACTGAGCTTTAGTAAGTAGTAGACGTGTGAGGCGAGATTTGAATACAATGTGTTGAGTTTCGTGACGATGTCTGTTGCAGACCATGTCGTCTGGATCCCGTCATGCACTCTCTCGTCAAGAAAAGAGGGACAAACGCCTTGCTTCCATTATCACGAAAAGTGTAGCAAAGGCCGTGAGTGATGTTTATGAGAATGCCAGCAAATCATCCGAAGAATCGAGAACCGAAGCTCCTAAGACTGCTGCAAGGCCTTTCAGTTTCAAGCAATTCAAGTCGTGTGGGCCAAAAGAATTCACTGGCGAAGGAGGTCCTACTGCACTATTTCACTGGTTTGATTCCATTGAGGTTACTCTGCGACAAAGTGGTTGCCCTGACGACCTTCGAATTCTGAATGCTACCGGCGTTTTCCAGTCCCGAGCACTAGACTGGTGGACGGCCGAGAGGAACAAGCGAGGGAACGATGCAGCCTACGGTCTGTCATGGGACGAGCTCAAGGAAGTTATGCTAGAGGAATTCTGCCCTCCTCACGAACGTCAAAAGCTGGAAGATGAATTTTGGCACATACAGCAGAAGGATGGTGACAATGCTGGTCTCATTGCTCGTTTCAAGCATGTAACACCTGTGCCTCCACGGCCATCAAACAAATACCGAACCAATGAAATATTATATTTCATACTTGGGATTTGTAAAAATATGTGTATCATTTGCACATATCAATTTTTGTTCAATTCCAAACTCTAAATCGCTTTCTGGAAGGTTATACGCGCACCGATGCGTAAATATAACCAGTTTAATGCAACAAACACTCCGGAATAGTGAAATAGGCTTAACTTACCTTAAGTAACCTTTACATAACTTAGAAATAAGTTTTGAAGGCTTTGGTATGGCAAAATCTAGTTTATTCGCTTACAGGGACTAAATTTGACAAACTGTGAAAGTATGTCGATTTAAACTGTAACGAACATTCCGGAACATGACCATAAGTTAAACATACCATAAATATCCTTTATATAGCTTAGAAATAGGCTTTGAGGGGTTCGGTGTGCTAAAATAAACTTTTGGGTCATTCAGGGACTAAAAGTGTCGGAAATGGCCTTAAACACGTGCAGGGGCTGAAACAGTCATTTTTGAAACTTATTTTCTGATCAGAACCCCCATGCGGCCCGCATTAGTTTTGGTGTATCCTGAAGCGGGCCGCCTCAGCCTCTGCAGACCAGATTCAATGTTTAACAGCCTGTTTGCAGCTGTTTTGCACCCCCAATCCCAATTCCAAGTGTCAATTTCCTATGGTGAGTGGCAAATGAGCTACCATAAGGTTCCGACAAGTGTACGGCTTTGATCGTGCCCCCTTTTCCAAGAAACGATCTTAACGGTTCTCCGAATACTATAAATACCCAAAACACTTCACTTCTAAACTCACAAGAATCTGATCCAAAAGACTCTAAGTTGGAACCATTGTTTCATACCTGAGTTATTTGGATCTAGATTAGCATTCGGGGACCCTTCATAGGTATTCTTTCGTTCTTTTATTGCTTTTCGAGTCTGAAAGTCAAACTTTGTTTTACTTTCTGCGTTGACCAGTTTATGGTCAATGCGAAGTTCGTTTGAACTTCGCAACGTGAGTGTAATCACGTTGGTTATAGTCCCTTGGGACTATGCCTACTGATTACCACGTTGTCTAGGGTCGTAGGGTAAGCGATCTAATAAATCGCTTATACCTTCGAACCCGACCCATTTGGTCGATCATTAGGATCCGACCAAATACATTAGGTGACCATAGTAGGTAGGGAATAACCTTCCGAGGTTATACCCTATGGTCGCTTCGTTTAAGTAGTTGTATGATAGGTAGTTTATATGCCTTAGGTAAATTACCAGAATACCCTTTTCATGTATAATTGGTAATTAAGCATATGTAACCTAAACTTTTGTCACATAACTGATTATGTAACATGTTTAGGCATATAAAACTTGTCATAGGACTAGTTAGACGGTCCGAACGCGTTTCACGCGCACGACGCGTTAAAGTAGCATAAGCTACCTTAATGGGTCGCGATGGGTCGAAAGCACTTAGGTTAGGTTTCATGTAGTATGTAGGCCTTGTTAAACCATATCATATGAGTTCCAATACTCATTTGGTTTACCAAGCCTCATCCTATCCAATCTCCCGATTTAAGTCCGGTTTATTTATATAGTTTTAGATTGCCGACTGATTTCGTGCTCCCTCTAGCTTTGTTTGGTTGTTGTTCAAGACCGCTAAGCATTCTCAGGCGAGTACATTATTCCCCTCTTTTACTGTTTTCAACTGTTTTGGGGTGACTCATATGTGCTAAATATCTTAACAATGATTTCAAGAACGATTACAATGGTTTCAAAAACAATTACAATGTGGTTTCAAGAACGATAACAATGGTTTCAAGAACGATTACAATAGTTTTAAAAACAATTACAATGGTTTCAAGAACGATTTCAATAAAGTGAACAAACTTGTTGGTTGTAGTTACATAACCAATGACATTCATTAGCAATGATCAAGCCGACCAGTATTAGGTTATGGTACCATAGGATCTGACAAATCCCGTTATTCTCTATACCCATGGTTATGTGTGGGTATTTTGGGTAACGACTGAATCTGTAATTATTAATTTACCCTTTGGTAAGGGTTTGTTAAGAACGAGAACGAGAACGAGTTGGAACGATGAACGAGTCAAGAAGGTTTGAATGTTATTAGAAAATCGACCATAAAGTAGTTTCACAATTAAAACAAGAACGATTTGAACGATTAAAACAACAAGAACGATTTGAACAATTAAAACAAGAACGTTTTGAACGATTAAAACAACAAGAACAATTTGAACGATTTCACAAAATGTTTTAACGATTGGGTAAACATTTGGACATGATTTACATTTGATCATGCATTTCCACGAAACATAGTATTGATTTAAACCAAGTTTTACTTAAATACTTTGTTTTGTGCGTTTCACCTATGGTTTAGTTGATGCATTTCACTAGCCATACATATCATTTTGGTTACACATTACATGGTTTACATTTGACACAAACACTTTAGACATTGGTTATACATAACATGATTTACATCTTGACATAAACATTTTGGTATATTATTCAATACATTTGACAATTGGTTTAAACATAGACATCTTACATTGGTGGTTTGGTTTGATTAAGTGATTAAGTAACGATGCGTGTGTAATATGATATAAGCATGGTGGATACGCCGCTGGTACTTCCTATATATAAGTGTTTGTATGGTATTACATATCGTAGCGTTATTTGAATCATTTCAGTTTGAGACATATAACATTTTATACAAATAACATACTTTTCACAAGACATTGATTTACAAACAACTTATCTTATACAAACTCATTTTACAATGGTTATTCATTTAACCATACATTATTCTCTTATTTATACATATCATCTGGACTTAGTATTTTTCAAATGATTTACAAAGACAAAGCAAATTACAAGGTTCATGACTAAACATTTTCTTAAACAGAAGTCATGAATCTTATTTTCACAAAACCTATGTACTCGCCAGCATTTCTTTGCTGACCTCGTTTTCACATGTGTTTCAGGTATTGTTGAAAGATATCGATTGATAGGATGCATGCTCACATAGGACTGGACAAGGCCTTAGTGACTCAATAACAATGATAGACTATGTTTAAATTGTGTATTTAGATTCCCAGACGATGTAATTTTTCAATGTTTAATAAAACGAAACACTTTTTGGTATCCATGGTTATGAAACATTAATTCTGTTGCAACACGCCCCGATGTTTCCGCCGCGATTTGTTGTTTTACGCGGTCGGGGTGTGACAGAAAAGATGGTATCAGAGCCAATGGTTATAGGGAATTAGGTTATTAGTAATACTTTGACCTAGTCTATAACCTTCTTAGGACCCTAACGCGAGTTTACTTGCGTTTAGTCATAAAACAATACCGTCACCTATCCTTAGGCGACGACCACAACAAGAACATAAAATTCAAAACCGCTTTGAAAACTAATCATCTGTTCTAGGATGATTGATTACTAGGTTTTGAACCCTCTATTGTAAGGTTTTGAACCCTCTGTTATATGGTTTTGAACCCCTTTGAGTTTTCAAAATCTCGTCAAGATTTTGGGTTTTAAATAATGTGAACACGTGCAAACTGGAAGGGTGAATGCCTGTATTCTGGGTTTTCTGTCTAGGCAAGCACTTCGTATACATCTCATCAGACGCGAGACCAGTTGTGCTTACCTGGGAATTCTTGGGATGAGTGTTCACTTATAGGCGAGCATGTCTTCGCGATACATTATTTTTGACCCATTTACTTTGATTAGTCACTGTGTGTCGTTTGTTGCTTTGTAGTAACAAACAAATGACCACTATCCTTGCTTTCATCAGATTTGTTTCACCTCATTCTTTTCGTCTAAATTCTCTCACCCGTTTCCTTTCATGTTTCCTCTTTTAGAATGCCTCCTCGACGCGAAAGCCAGATAGCGACTGTCAAATTGGCAGAAATCATTGCGCAGCAAATGGCTGCTCAATTCCCAAACCTCTTTGCTCAATGGAACCAAGCCAACAACAACAACAATGTTACATGCAAATACAAGGATTTTAACCAGGCTAAACCACTCAAGTTTAGTGGTTCTGAAGGAGCGACTAGGCTTCTTCAATGGTTCAAGAGCATTGAGAATACTTTCCGCCACGTGCAGTGTCCTGACAATCGCAAGGTCGAGTTTTCTTCGAGTGTGTTTCAGAAGAGGGCTCTCACATGGTGGAACGGGGTTATGAGGGATCGTGGTGCAGAAGTTGCTCTAGCACAGACATGGGCTGAACTTAGGGCTCTTATGATGAGGGAATTATGTCCTCGTCATGAGCAGTGAGCTTTGGAGAAGGAATTTGATGAGTTGAAGCAAGATAGTGGTGAGCACAGGGCGTATACTGATAGGTTTAAGGAGTTGAGTCTGCTTTGCCCGACAATGGTTACCCCACTCGACAAGGCTATCGAAAGGTACATCGACGGCCTACCTGACTCGGTACAAGACATCCTTACTGGTAGTAGCCCTACCACACTCCGTCAGGCGATCGAGTTAGCTGCGACATTGACTGAGTCGCAGATTCGGAAGAATAAGTTACACAGAGAGGGTGACAATGGTAAGAAGCAGGGGTCTGACAAGGAGGATAGCAAGAAAGGTCAAAACAAGAAGGGTAAGGAAGGTGAGACGTCAAAGAAATCAAGAAAGCGAAAGGGTGGTCAGAACTTTGCTGTTACAGCACAGATTGCTCAGAACCCGCGGAACCCACCAGCTCAGCCACCTGCAAAGAAAGCATATGCCGGTACCGCACCTCATTGTGCACGCTGCAACGGTCATCACGCGGTACAACAAGCTTGCTGGCAATGCACGACGTGTGGGAAACTTGGGCATTTGGCCAATGTTTGTCGTTTGGGACAAAATCAGGCTGCTCAGGTTCAAGCTCCGGTTCAAGGGAATGCTGCGAGATTCCCACTGGGGTCATGTTTCAACTGCGGAGAGATTGGTCACTTCCGCCACAACTGCCCAAGGCTGGTGAATGCAAATGCTAACGCAAACCCAAATGCGAACGTCAATGTCAATGTGAATCCAGCACGTGGTCGAGTGTTTAACATCAATGAGGCACTCAATGATGAAGGAGTGAACAATTAGCATTTTGTATTTCCTCTGGTTGTTATCTTGTAACATTTAAAGATAATGCGGCTGTTATATAAATAAAAATTTGTGGTTTTATTTTTTTAACTAATGCAATTGTATGAATGTTTGATCCAACCTTATGATGTCAACACAAAGACAAAACTACTCGTGTGGTTCTGTCATTTTTATGATCACTTGTTATCTCCCTAAGAACCTCAAACACTTGTTTCTTTTAAATCTAAAGTATCTTATCGTCTTGCACCGTTCGAGATGCAAGAATTATCAAAACAGCTTCAAGAGTTGTCTGATAAAGGATTCATCCGTCCGAACTTTTCACCTTGGAGAAACTCCTGTCCTCTTTGTGAAAAGAAAAAATGGATCTTTTCGAATGTATATCGATTAACGTAAGCCTAGTAAGCTTACCATCAAGAATCGATATCCCCTACCTTAAATCAACGATTTCTCCGATCAACTGCATAGCGTTTCATGCTTTTCCAAGATCGATTTGCGTTTTGGGTATCATCAACTTTGTATTCTCGAAGAAGATATTCCCAAAACGGTTTTCTGCATGAAGTATGGCCATTACGAGTTTACAGTCATGCCTTTTGGATTGACAAATGCTCCAGCCATCTTCAAAGACTTAATAAATAGAGTCTGCAAGCCTTATTTGGATCAGTTCGTCATTGTTGTTAATGACACCTTGATCTATTCATATCCCGAGCCGATCACGATCAACACCTTCGTTGACATTGGAACCCCTAAAGAAGGAACAAACTTTTCGCTAAATCCTCCAAGAGGAAATGTTGGCTTAAAGAAGTTCAGTTTTTGGGTCATGTGGTCAACAAGCAGGGTATTCTTGTGGATCCATCCAAATCGCTGCAATTAAGGATTTGATTCCTAGTATGCTTTAAAAACCCGTGTCCAAAGATAACAAATTTAAAGGTCAAATTAAACAATTATGCGATTATGTGATATGTGTTTATGTGTTCTCCTCTATGTTTTTGTGTGATCCGATTTTCAAATCCTCATAGAATCTTTCATATTTTAATATGAGGGATTCATAGTAGGATATTCAAAAGGTACTACCTTAAATCCTTATGGGCTTCTACGTGGTAGTTAAGACCCTTGGATTTTATAGTATCGCTCCATGATTCATAAGAGACCCTTTTAGTGGTCTAGTAAAAAAGATTGTTTCACAATCTGGTTAAGAATGACATCTAGTGATGTAGCTGAACAGACTCCTTAAAAGTCTATTTAGATCATTTATTGATTTAATTAAAAGGACTCTATAGCGGTCTAGTCACACTCATCACATGATTGTTCATTTGGTTTTACCCAACACATTATAAAATAGACTGTGTGAACTGTGCAAGGAATTGTCTAATTATGGACGCGTACATAATTATGAAATTTAGTGCACAGAAACCCAGTAAGATTTATTATGTGTAAGAACCGATAGTGGCAACAATAACAAAATGAGAACGATGTAATGGAGGTACGGTGGACGCACCAATGACGCTTCATATACTTGTATATAAGTATCCCTCTTACATTGCAATCATGATGTTATTAAAGATTACTAGAAGTTCAGAACCCTAATCAATATTGTTCGATCTTTTCAACTTCATGTTTTCAAGCTCTCACAAGTTTCCTCTAAATAAAATTCGGGACGAAATTTCCTAAAGTAGGGGAGACTGTAACACCTGTGCCTCCACGGCCATCAAACAAATACCGAACCAATGAAATATTATATTTCATACTTGGGATTTGTAAAAATATGTGTATCATTTGCACATATCAATTTTTGTTCAATTCCAAACTCTAAATCGCTTTCTGGAAGGTTATACGCGCACCGATGCGTAAATATAACCAGTTTAATGCAACAAACACTCCGGAATAGTGAAATAGGCTTAACTTACCTTAAGTAACCTTTACATAACTTAGAAATAAGTTTTGAAGGCTTTGGTATGGCAAAATCTAGTTTATTCGCTTACAGGGACTAAATTTGACAAACTGCGAAAGTATGTCGATTTAAACTGTAACGAACATTCCGGAACATGACCATAAGTTAAACATACCATAAATATCCTTTATATAGCTTAGAAATAGGCTTTGAGGGGTTCGGTGTGCTAAAATAAACTTTTGGGTCATTCAGGGACTAAAAGTGTCAAAAAGTGCACAAGTTTGCACTTTCGCGCATAACTTACGTTCTGAATACATCCGGACATCCAAAAATTTATGTAAGCACTAAAACATTTTACTTTGGTGTTTGGCATAAGAAAAATCTATTCATCACGCATTTTGGATCGTTTTTCGCACCTGTGCGCATTCAGTCGTAATTAAGCGAACATCGCGTTCGTAAGACCAAACGAACTGACATCCGACATATTTTTGAGCATGTTTCATGTCCAAAATGTTTAGGCATCATTTTAGGGCCTTAAAGTTGGCTTTACGGGCCTTAGAAGTGTCGGAAATGGCCTTAAACACGTGCAGGGGCTGAAACAGTCATTTTTGAAACTTATTTTCTGATCAGAACCCCCATGCGGCCCGCATTAGTTTTGGTGTATCCTGAAGCGGGCCGCCTCAGCCTCTGCAGACCAGATTCAATGTTTAACAGCCTGTTTGCAGCTATTTTGCACCCCCAATCCCAATTCCAAGTGTCAATTTCCTATGGTGAGTGGCAAATGAGCTACCATAAGGTTCCGACAAGTGTACGGCTTTGATCGTGCCCCCTTTTCCAAGAAACGATCTTAACGGTTCTCCGAATACTATAAATACCCAACACACTTCACTTCTAAACTCACAAGAATCTGATCCAAAAGACTCTAAGTTGGAACCATTGTTTCATACCTGAGTTATTTGGATCTAGATTAGCATTCGGGGACCCTTCGTAGGTATTCTTTCGTTCTTATATTGCTTTTCGAGTCTTTTCGAGTCTGAAAGTCAAACTTTGTTTGACTTTCTGCGTTGACCAGTTTATGGTCAATGCGAATTTCGTTTGAACTTCGCAACGTGAGTGTAATCACGTTGGTTATAGTCCCTTGGGACTATGCCTACTGATTACCACGTTGTCTAGGGTCGTAGGGTAAGCGATCTAATAAATCGCTTATACCTTCGAACCCGACCCATTTGGTCGATCATTAGGATCTGACCAAATACATTAGGTGACCATAGTAGGTAGGGAATAACCTTCCGAGGTTATACCCTATGGTCGCTTCGTTTAAGTAGTTGTATGATAGGTAGTTTATATGCCTTAGGTAAATTACCAGAATACCCTTTTCATGTATAATTGGTAATTAAGCATATGTAACCTAAACTTTTGTCACATAACTGATTATGTAACATGTTTAGGCATATAAAACTTGTCATAGGACTAGTTAGACAGTCCGAACGCGTTTCACGCGCACGACGCGTTAAAGTAGCATAAGCTACCTTAATGGGTCGCGATGGGTCGAAAGCACTTAGGTTAGGTTTCATGTAGTATGTAGGCCTTGTTAAACCATATCATATGAGTTCCAATACTCATTTGGTTTACCAAGCCTCATCCTATCCAATCTCCCGATTTAAGTCCGGTTTATTTATATAGTTTTAGATTGCCGACTGATTCCGTGCTCCCTCTAGCTTTGTTTGGTTGTTGTTCAAGACCGCTAAGCATTCTCAGGCGAGTACATTATTCCCCTCTTTTACTGTTTTCAACTGTTTTGGGGTGACTCATATGTGCTAAATATCTTAACAATGATTTCAAGAACGATTACAATGGTTTCAAAAACAATTACAATGTGGTTTCAAGAACGATAACAATGGTTTCAAGAACGATTACAATAGTTTCAAAAACAATTACAATGGTTTCAAGAACGATTTCAATAAAGTGAACAAACTTGTTGGTTGTAGTTACATAACCAATGACATTCATTAGCAATGATGAAGCCGACCAGTATTAGGTTATGGTACCATAGGATCTGACAAATCCCGTTATTCTCTATACCCATGGTTATGTGTGGGTATTTTGGGTAACGACTGAATCTGTAATTATTAATTTACCCTTTGGTAAGGGTTTGTTAAGAACGAGAACGAGAACGAGTTGGAACGATGAACGAGTCAAGAAGGTTTGAATGTTATTAGAAAATCGACCATAAAGTAGTTTCACAATTAAAACAAGAACGATTTGAACGATTAAAACAACAAGAATGATTTGAACAATTAAAACAAGAACGATTTGAATGATTAAAACAACAAGAACAATTTGAACGATTTCACAAAATGTTTTAACGATTGGGTAAACATTTGGACATGATTTACATTTGATCATGCATTTCCACGAAACATAGTATTGATTTAAACCAAGTTTTACTTAAATACTTTGTTTTATGCGTTTCACCTATGGTTTAGTTGATGCATTTCACTAGCCATACATATCATTTTGGTTACACATTACATGGTTTACATTTGACACAAACACTTTAGGCATTGGTTATACATAACATGATTTACATCTTGACATAAACATTTTGGTATATTATTCAATACATTTGACAATTGGTTTAAACATAGACATCTTACATTGGTGGTTTGGTTTGATTAAGTGATTAAGTAACGATGCGTGTGTAATATGATATAAGCATGGTGGATACGCCGCTGGTACTCCCTATATATAAGTGTTTGTATGGTATTACATATCGTAGCGTTATTTGAATCATTTCAGTTTGAGACATATAACATTTTATACAAATAACATACTTTTCACAAGACATTGATTTACAAACAACTTATCTTATACAAACTCATTTTACAATGGTTATTCATTTAACCATACATTATTCTCTTATTTATACATATCATCTGGACTTAGTATTTTTCAAATGATTTACAAAGACAAAGCAAATTACAAGGTTCATGACTAAACATTTTCTTAAACAGAAGTCATGAATCTTATTTTCACAAAACCTATGTACTCGCCAGCATTTCTTTGCTGACCTCGTTTTCACATGTGTTTCAGGTATTGTTGAAAGATATCGATTGATAGGATGCATGCTCACATAGGACTGGACAAGGCCTTAGTGACTCAATAACAATGATAGACTATGTTTAAATTGTGTATTTAGATTCCCAGACGATGTAATTTTTCAATGTTTAATAAAACGAAACACTTTTTGGTATCCATGGTTATGAAACATTAATTCTGTTGCAACACGCCCCGATGTTTCCGCCGCGATTTATTGTTTTACGCGGTCGGGGTTTGACAAAACAGCTCAGCATTATCTGTCCCGATTAAGTCAAGACTCCCGACATGACAATCAAGAAGTACATCCGAGCCCTGCCCGACTGCATTGCTGATTTCGTGCAAGCGGCCAAGACTACGACGATCGAGGAAACCTATCTGCTGGCCGCCGAAATCAATGACAAACGGGTTAAGGCTGGTGTCTGGGATAAGACTTCGAAGCATCTGCATCAAGCTACCACTACCGCACCAACTGCTGAACCCACCTCATCGAGCAACAGTAGGAAGAACAAGAGAAAGAACAGCTCCAGCAACAAGAATTGTGCGATTAGTGCTGCACCGATTCAAGCTGTACAAGCCCAACAACGTCAAGTAGCGACGCCTGTGGCCAATGCACCGCCTGCAAAACGTGCATACACTGGGCCACACCCGCTCTGCCCTACTTGCACCTACCACCACCCGACT
This sequence comes from Helianthus tuberosus, assembly GCA_030545235.1. NCBI lineage: Eukaryota > Viridiplantae > Streptophyta > Magnoliopsida > Asterales > Asteraceae > Helianthus > Helianthus tuberosus. The sequence goes on from CM060416.1 coordinate 91,886,590, forward strand.
GCCATTCAATGCCGCTTCTGTGCTCATTGCAATGTGTACGGCCATTTTACTGCCAATTGCCGTATTCGTCAAGCTCCTGCCAACCAAGCTCTACTCACTGCCCCACAGGGTCAACAAGCTCCTCCAGCACCCGCAGTCAAAGCCAGAGCCTGCTTCGCATGTGACGACCCGAACCATTTCGCCAACATGTGCCCGAACAGGGCTATGAAACAAGAGCCTCAGCAACAGAAGCCACAGCAGCAGCAACAACAGCAACAGCAACAACAGGCCGCACACGCCAGAACTTTCAACCTCAACATGCGTCAAGCCCAGGCCGACAACAACGTGGTCAATGCTACGTTCCTTGTGAATGGTATTTATGCTTCATGTTTGTTTGATACCGGAGCCGATAATTGCTTTGTGTCACTCGAATTTGAAAAACTCCTTAGTCATAGACGTTCCCAACTCTCCTCGATATTCGATGTGGAAGTCGCTACCGGAAGAACCGTCACTGTAAATTCTGTTCTCCGTGATTGTACTCTTGAGATCAACAATCACATCTTTTCGATCGACCTTATTCCGATGCAACTCGGAAGCTTTGACGTCATAATAGGCATGGACTTTCTTCGAGAAAACCATGCTGAAGTTGTATGCTTCGACAAGATGATCCGATTTACGCTCACGAATGGTGACTTATTGTGTGTATATGGCGATACTACTTCAAAGGGTCTCAAGCTTATGTCATGTCTGCAAGCTAGCAAGTATCTCCGCAAGGAATACAGAGCTTTCTTGGCAAACATTGTAGTAGCAGAGAAGGAAAAGAAAGAGAAGAAGGAAGTGGAAGACATTCCCGTGGTTCGAGAATTTCCTAATGTTTTTCCAGAGGATCTTCCCGGATTACCTCCAAGACGCGATATCGACTTTCGTATCGATCTCATTCCTGGAGCCAACCCTATCGCCAAAGCTCCTTACCGACTCGCACCATCAGAAATGCGCGAACTCTTAACCCAACTCTAGGAATTACTTGAGAAAGGCTTCATTCGCCCGAGCACCTCTCCTTGGTGTGCGCCAGTCCTTTTCGTCAAAAAGAAGGATGGGTCGTTCAGGATGTGCATTGACTATCGGGAATTGAATAAGTTGACTATCAAAAACCGCTATCCCCTACCTCGTATCGACGATTTGTTTGATCAGCAACAAGGCGCTACGTGTTTTTCGAAGATAGATCTATGATCAGGATACCACCAGCTGCGTATACAAGAAGAGGATATACCCAAAACCGCATTTCGTACTCGATACGGCCATTACGAATTCGTTGTCATGCCTTTTGGCTTAACCAATGCACCAGCAGTCTTCATGGATCTGATGAATCGCGTGTGTAAACCATATCTCGACCGTTTCGTCATCATATTTATCGACGACGTCTTGTTCTATTCCAAATCGAAGGCCGAACACGCGCAACATCTACGTTTGGTCCTCGAGCTACTCCAGGGGAACCAACTCTATGCCAAGTTCTCCAAGTGCGAATTTTGGTTAGAGAAAGTCCAGTTTCTGGGTCACATTGTTAATAGTCAAGGCATCCACGTCGACCCCGCGAAGATTGAAGCTGTCAAGAGCTGGGTTACACCTAAGAACCCGTCTGAAGTCTGCTCCTTTCTCGGACTAGCAGGCTATTATCGACGATTTATCGAAGGGTTCTTGAAGATCGCTGTGCCGCTTACCTCTCTCACGCATAAGGACCAGCCTTTTGTTTGGGGAACCAAACAAGAGTATGCCTTTCAAACCCTCAAACACATGCTTTGCAATGCTCCTGTTCTCACATTGCCCGACGGAAACAATGATTTCATTGTCTACTATGATGCTTCCAACCTTGGTCTCGGCTGTGTCCTCATGCAACGGGACAAGGTCATAGCTTACGCATCTTGTTAGCTCAAAATCCACGAGAAGAACTATACAACCCATGATCTCGAGCTAGGCGCGGTTGTTTTTGCATTAAATATTTGGCGACACTACCTGTATGGTACCAAGTGTACGATCTTCACTGATCATAGGAGCCTACAGCACATCTTTAATCAGAAGGAACTTAATATGCGTCAACGCCGATGGGTAGAACTTCTCAACGATTACGACTGTGAGATTCGTTATCACCCAGGCAAAGCAAATGTTATTGCAGACGCACTTAGCAGACGGAGCTACCTGCTTAGCACTCGTAATGTTCAAGCCCAGCACAACCTCGAAACTCTCATCCGCGACGCTCAACACGCATGTTTTAACGAACACACCTTGAAGAAAGAAATAATCTACCATGATGGAGCCCAACTTGTGAGCAAACCAAACGGGATATTCCACTTTTTAGACCGAATTTGGATTCCCAAGCGAACCGATTTGCGACAGATTCTGATGGACGAAGCCCACATGTCCAGATACTCTATTCATCCCGGTGCTGACAAGATGTACCAGGACCTTCTTTATCAGTACTGGTGGCCGGGTATGAAAAGGGATATCGCTCTCTATGTCGGGAAATGCCTAACTTGTGCTAGAGTCAAGGCTGAACATCAAAGACCCTCTGGCTTACTCGAACAACCACCAATTCCTATATGGAAGTGGGAGAGCATAGCTATGGATTTCGTAACCAAGCTTCCACCCACGTCATCAGGTCACGACAGCATATGGGTTGTGGTCGACCGTTTGACTAAATCAGCTCACTTTCTGCCCATACGAGAAGACTACAAGGTAGAACGATTAGCCCGAATCTACACTGACGAGATCATTTGTAATCATGGGACGCCTCGTGACATCATCTCTGATCGTGATGCTCGGTTTACTTCACGATTGTGAGAAACGTTTCAAACGGCACTCGGTACAACGCTTAATCTAAACACTGCTTTCCACCCACAAACCGACGGTCAGACTGAAAGAACGATTCGTACTCTTGAAGACATGCTCCGATCGTGTGTTTTAGACTTTGGTGGTAATTGGGATAAATACCTGCCATTGGTCGAATTCTCGTATAATAACAGCTATCATTTAGCATCGAGATGGCACCTTTCGAGGCATTATACGGAAGAAGATGTCGGTCGCCTATTGTGTGGCACGAGATCGGTCATTCGCAACTAACCGGTCCTGAGCTATCACAAGAAACGACAGACAAAATTTTCCAAATCCGAGATAACCTGGTGAAAGCTCGGGATCGACAGAAAGTTTACGCCGATAAAAAGCGCAAGCCCCGTGAATTTGGCGTTGGTGACTACGTACTCCTAAAGGTATCACCTTGGAAGGGTGTAGTCCGATTCGGCAAGAAAGGGAAACTCGCGCCTCGATATGTTGGACCTTTTAAGATTCTGGAAAGGTTCGGAAAAGTCGCCTACAGACTCGAATTACCGAAGGAACTTAGTAACATCCACCCAACTTTCCACGTGTCAAACCTTCGAAAGTGCATCGCCGACCATGACTTACATGTCTCTCTAGACGATCTACAAGTGAACGAAACATTACACTTCGTGGAAAAGCCTGTCGAAATCATGGATCGCCGAACCAAGCAGCTCAGGCACTCACGCATTCCTATTGTGAAGGTCCGATGGGAAGGAAAACGAGGCGCAGAGTTCACTTGGGAGCTCGAAAGCGACATGAAGGCAAAGTACCCGCAGTTATTCCAAGAGAAAGTCTAGATAAAGAAAGTTCTCCATGTGAATCATGGCGGTTGTAACAGCTTCCAGCTTAATTTCGGGACGAAATTCCCTAAACAAGGGGAGGCTGTAACACCCCGTGTTTTCGTAAGTGAAAGTCAAAGTCAAGGTCAAAGTCAACGACCGATTTCGCTTTCTTTTATTTATATTATGTGGAGTAAGTGTTGTTAATTGCAATAATCGATGAGTATTAATCGTATCTCAATCAATCTACGACTGTGAACTATAGGAAGTAACAATGCGATAAAGTTAATTAACTAACAATCAAGCTATGCTAATCGAATCGACGTCGAATCGCAACTCGAACTATGTATCTCACTTATTGTTTATACGTGTGTGTGTGTGCCTTACGTGTTACCTGTGCATGTTTATTTATGTTATGTTGTGGTAATCAAGCGAACTCAATCGAAACTTGAAACCTAACTCGAAATATCGTCGAACTAAAACTCAAATCATGATCATGATAGATAGTGGAGAATAGACTACGCAAGGTACGAAGTAGTTGGGACTAAAAGTAATTTGACTAGGAAACCCTATCGAATCGCTCGCAATCGGAACCGAAACGCCAAAAATTCGTCGCACCAGACACATCACCCAGGCACCAATCCGCACGGACAAGCCATCCGCACGGACAGTCCATCCGCACGGACAGGCTATCCGCACAGATGACCAATCCGGGTGATGTGCAATCCGGACGAACGGTACTTTCCTCTTTTAGCATCCTATAAATACACGGGTCACTCTCCAAACTTTCCACTTTTGGCAAGTGACGTCCGACCAGCACGCTTTCTTCACCTTTCCTTCGATTTCTCTCAATCCAGGTAAGATCTCGCCCTAAATCATGTACTTTCTTGATCCATACGCACTTCTACACCTTCCTATCTTTTAAACATTAACTTTTAACCGTGAAATCATCAAGATTTGAGGTATTCTAGGATGATGTCATCATGAAGTTCCCATGAACTTCAAGTCTGACCTCATTCCACCAAGAATAACTCGGATCTGAACGGTTTCCACAAGATTTCACAAACAACTTCACCTAGATCTGAACTTTTCAAGGAATAAAAGAGTTGAAAGGAATAAACACAAGTTTTCTTCTTTTTACACTAAAAAACAATAAGAATCGGATTAGTTCTAGTCTGCTACTCAGTGTTAGTGATGCACTAGTCCTAAATCCGGATTCTAACCGAGACACCTGATCTCGGGTTAGACCAGAATGACCATTCTGAGCCGCCGACCGGCAAATCTAGGGTGACTCCTGGCCGGCTTAGTCATGCGGGTAAGAATACAATTCCAAATGGTTGACATGTAATCAGAACGTCTCGATAGAACAACAAAAGCGACCAAGAGTAGACGAATGGAACAACCAGAACGAGATGTTGTCCGGAAGGACTAATGTCCGCACGGACAGGATGTCCGCACGGACAGACTATCCGGACGGGTTGCCATCCAGATGGACTACACTTGGGACCCATATCTAAACAAGGTTTGAGTATCAATGAATAAATAATCCGCACGGACGACCCTCTGAATGGATTACTCTTCGGATCATGAGATACTAAGACCTTAAACAATTTCCAACACGATTGTCCGCACGGACTACAATCCGGACGGATTTTCATTGTCCGCACGGACTACCATCCGCACGGATTTCACCAATTTCACCAAGTGACTTACCATTTAAAAGTCGTTGTCCGCACGGACTACCACCCGCACGAATTGTCGTCCGCGCGACCGACTTGAAGGGTAGAGATACTTAAATGTTTTCTAAATACTACAACGAAAACTTCAAAGGACAAGCCATCATACACAAACACATCCTTAGCATAGGAAGAAACAATCCACTCGAATAGTTATCCGCACGAGCAAACTGTCCGCACGGATGACTAACCGGGCGGATTACCACTCACACGGATTGTTGTCCGCACGGATGACCATCCGGACGATCAGCTATCCTACCCACTCTCATCCTGTATTGTTTTACGCGCCACTTATCGCTACGTTATCAAATCTATTCAGGCTAACAGTACTTGCTAAAAGCGCTTCCTTCAATCCATTAATCGTTGTGAGTATACTCGATCCCTTTTTGCTTTAAGAACTTTTGGGTGTTACATACGTTACGAATATTCAAACTACAACTATCACACTACTCAAACTATTTGCACGCTAACCGTTAATGCATGTTATACGTGGCTTATGAATGCTTGTTTGCTATGTTTACACATGGAATGCTGTCTACCTGCCTTAGCAACGATAGTACTATAGTTTGGACTCAGCACCCGTTCAAACAGGGGTTGTTAAGGATCTTTTACTTGCATGGGTTACAGTGGTAATCATGTATTGCGAACTGCCTCGGGCAGTCAACCCGCAGTCATTGGTATCGATGGATCTATGTCGATAACTAACGTGCTTCATTTCACTATGTGTACGTGCTGGTTATGCGTAAACGAGTTCGAACTCTATATGCTATTATCAAACTTGTATGCTCACCTTTACATTTTATGTATTGACTTTATTTTAACGTATGTGACAGGTGCTTAGGATGTTTACATGCTTTGTGTGCTGGTGATGAAATTGAGGCTAGGGACGGTGTCCTAGAAACCAACAAATAATTTAGTTATGTTTAAATCTGAGTTGTCGGAACAGAATATTTGCCTAGATTTTATCTGTAATAATTTGTTTACTGTTTGAGACATGGTATGGGACATGTTAATTTAAATTGAATGGTAATGATAGTTGTTATGGAAACTTCTGGACAATCTGTTTCGCTCAGTGCCATGCCCCGATGATTCCGCCATCGGTTGGGGTGTGACACTAGGTAACGCGCCTTGTGGTCTCTTGGAGAAATTTTGAGCTATTTGATTTAATTGTTTTTCAATGTTTTGAATGCTAGCTTGTTGATTTCTAAAATTCGATTCCAATTGTTGAAATCGATCCAAGTTTTTCTTTTCGGTGTCGGAGATGAGGCGAGATACAATATCTTCAAGCCTTTCTCTTCCACCTTGTTGTTGAGAGAAATTTTGTGGTTGTTGAAAGTTAGTTCGTTGGTTTTGTTGGTTACTACTATTGCCGGGATCTCTCCAACCAAGATTAGGGTGGTTACGCCATCCTTGGTTGTAGGTACCCGTTGGTGGACCCGACGGCCTAGGTCTATTATCAATGTAGTTTACCGTTTCTGTTTGGTCATCTACTTCTTTCATACAACTCCAATTTTCATGTGGCCCACCACATCCTTTACAAGCCATAACCGAGGTCGTTTTTGTCATTTCTAGCTTTTTGATTTTCGAAGAGAGGGCCTCGATTTGGGCTTGTAAAGAAGTGCTTTCATCAACCTTATGGGCGCCCGAGGCAATAGATTTATTACCTCGGGGAGGGTGCCATTGAAAATTGGTTTGAGCAATTTCCTCAATTTGATTATATATTTCATTTGGGCGACGATTACCTAAAAGTCCCCCGGAGCTAGAATCAAGTGTTTGTCTTGTGTGTGGCAACAACCCATTGTAGAAAGTGGATACTTGTTGCCATACCGCAAGACCGTGATGAGGACACTTTCTTAGTAGCTCCTTAAACCTTTCCCAAGTTTCATATAAGGATTCCCCATCCTCTTGTGAATATGTATTAATTTCAGTCATTAATTTAGCCGTTTTAGCAGGAGGGAAATACTTATATAGAAACTTTTGGGCTAGTTCATCCCAGGTTTTTACCGAGCCAACTGGGAGGGTGTTAAGCCAAGCCTTAGCTCGGTCTTTTAGTGAAAATGGAAACATTCGAAGGCGGATGGCGTCATTTGATGCTCCATTGATCCGAAAGGTATCACATATTTCTAAGAAATTAGTAATATGTAGATGGGGGTCCTCGTCCGCAAGCCCATGGAAGGTTGCGGAGTTTTAAAGCATTTGTATCAAATGTGGCCGAAGTTCGAAATTATTGGCTTCGACATTCTGTGCATTGATAGCGGCACCGAGATTACCTACGGTGGGCCGTAGGTAATCCATGAGGGTACGTTGGTCCGCCATTGGAAGTGGGTCCCCCGAAACTTTCTCTTGATTTTTAGCTTTAAGTCTTTTTCTGAGAAAGAGTTCGGGTTCTTCTAGAGGTTCTTTTATGTCTCTACTAGAACTAGAGCTCATGCACTACATAGGAAGTTCAAATGTGGCGCCAAGGCTCCAAGTCCTGCGATAAAAACAGAAAAGAATGTTGGTCAGAAGGTTCACCACGGGCCTGTGCTCAGTGAACACGGCCCGTGGTCAGATTTACAGTAATTGTTCTCCGGATCCCTGTTACTGGGAGTTGGACACGGCCCCGTGTTGCACCGACACGCCCCGTGCTCAGCTCTCTGTAACTCGGAAAATAAAAACTGCCAGTGATAGTGCTGGACACGGCCCGTGTCCGACCAGGCACGGCCCGTGCTGAGCTCTGCAGAAACAGAAAAACTAAGATAAATCCTAAAAAAAATGAAAAATAAGAAAAAAGATTAGGCCGTTGATTCCTAACTTTCTTAAAATCCTTGTGTCCCCGGCAACGGCGCCAAAAACTTGATGCGTGTGAAGTGTTATATATATTAGGTGTATATTTTAAGCCCCTTTAACACTTTTTTTAGTCAAGTTTTAAATTTATAAAACACGATATTTACTAACACTAAACACACATATGGGCAAGTGCACCCATCGTGAGCGTAGCATAGTGTTGGTAAGATACCGAGGTCGTCCAAGGACACAAGAGCTTTTAGTATCGGTTTATCCTCAACGTCTAATCAAATCAAAAAGTTTAGAAAAATGTTTTAAACTAAGAAAAATAAAATCTAACTAAAAATGCTGAAAATAAAAATAAAAGAAAAAACAGATAGACAAGATGAATCACTTGGTTCCGACTCGTGTATAGTGTAACCTTTGATTATTTCCGCACTTTTGCACTTATTTAAGAGATTATCTTAGTTATTGTAGTAGGCCCCTCTTTTGAAGGTGACGTTATCCTCAACCCATTAGTTTGAGTAAGCAAGGATACAATCCTAAAGGGTCGGATTATTGAAAGATAATGAATTAAGTTATTAATGCAAATTATGGTAGGCCCCTCTTTTGAAGGTGACGTTACCCTCGACTAAGTAGTCTGAGTCAGCAGGGATACAGTCCTAAATAGCCGGGTTATAGTATTAATAGTAGTTAACTTAGGAGGGGATCAAAGAGTTTGGACCCCCCGCCATCCAATACCGTTAAGTATTGAAGGAGGTCCTACTAAATTTGACCCAGGTCCATTGCAGGACCTCTAAACGCTGAACAATGGCAAGACTCTTACCAAACCGTTCCCTTAACCCCCGACCAGGTAGCCAACATACCTCCACATAGACCGTGGAGATATGAATGGTGAAAATCTTTTATTTTATATAGACAGTAAAATAATGCCAAGACACCACGGACAAACGATAAGGAAGAATCACCTTCAACATAAGAAACTAGTTATTAAAGTCATTAATACAAAACCAAGTAAAAAGTGCGAAAAGATTAGAAATAAAAAGTATTACACTAGACACTTGTCTTCACCAAGTGATGTAAGAGACTTAGGCAAACATGGCCTTGATTGTCAAGAACTCTTACGATCAATCTTGGATCCCGAGACGACTCACACACTCTATGATAGACAATGGATGATGGTGGTGGATGATGGTGTTATGGTGGTGGTGGGTGAAGTGTGAGAGAGGTGGTGTGCCAAGGGATGGTTTGAGCTTGGGCCAAGCACTCCAATTTATAGGCTGAACAGAAGCTCGGGCACGGCCCGTGTCCAGTCGGCATGGCCCCGTGTCCACATCCTTCTCTTTCTTCATTTAATGCAGCTTGTCTTATTAGTTGACCACGCCCCCGTGTCCGCTGAGCACGACCCTGTGTGCAGAAGAATCTTTGTACTATGAAGATTTTCCTGGATTGTGTGAATCTTATAGTTGACCACGGCCCCGTGTCCGCTGAGCACGGCCCCGTGGTGGGCAATAGAAGCTTCTACCACTTTGTCTTTTCTGCTGACACTTGGGCACGCCCCCATGCTGGCTGAGCACGGGGCGTGTTCAGTCTTCTGTCCTCTTGTTTTGCTTGGGAAGATGCTGTCGTGGGGTCGGGCATGTCACGTCTTGTTCCTTTTCTTGTATTTATGTTAGATTTTGATGTCTTTTTGCTTCTTTTGTTAATTTGAGCTCATTTAATCCTGAAAATACAAAAGGAAGACAAAAGCACACTTTTTCCAACATTAGTACTAAAAAAGGGTTAGTTTTATGCCACAATTGATGTAATTTATATGTTGCATTTTGCACACATCAACTTCCTATATATAAGTGCTCCTTATTACATTGCGAAGGTAACATTATTTAAGTTACTAGAAGTCCTGGACCTTGACCAATGTTGTGTTATCTTACACTCTCCGACACTGATTTCAAGTACACACAAGTTTCCTATGATAGTCTTCATAAGAAACGTTCTTCTGTCCGTAGTTCGAAACTCCATGTTTTGTTACTACAAGGACTTCACGTTGATAGTTGACAATTTCGCTAAGAATCCAAACATGACCCATATTTTTACTTAGGGTTCGAGGGATTCATTCCAAAGCGAAACAATCACGGTTGTCTTCACAAGTTTCCTCTAAAATTAAATTTCGGGACGAAATTTCCTAAAGTAGGGGAGACTGTGACACCTGTGTCACTTCAACCATCATACAAATACCAAACCAATGAAATATGTGGTTTCATACTTGGGATTTGTATAAATATGTGTATCATTTGCACATATCAATTCTTGTTCGATTTCGAGCTTTAAATCGCTTTCTCGAAGGTTATACGCAATCTAATGCATAAATACAACCAGTTTAATGCAACAAACACTCCAAAATAGTGAAATAGGCTTAACATACCTTAAATAACCTTTAGATAACTTAAAAATAAGTTTTGGAAGGTTTGGTGTGGCGAAATCAAGTTTATCCACTCACAGGGACTATTTGCGTCAACTTGCAAAAGTCTGCCGTTTCGTAAGGCAACGTATAGTCCGGAACATGATCCTAAGCTAAAAACACCATAAATAACCTAAACATAGCTTAGAAATAAGCTTTGAGTGGTTCGGTGTGTGAAAATATGCTTATTTGATCTTACAGGGACTAAAAGGGCCAAAAACGGCGTAAGTTTGCATTTTCGCGCATATCTTACGTTCTGACCACATCTGGACATCCAAAATTTTTGTACACACTAAAATATATTTATTTTAGTGATCGGCATGCAAAAATACCATTCGTCACTTAATTTGGTTCGTTTTCACGTCCGTTTGAGTTTCGTCGTAATTTAACGAACAACGCGACCGTACGACCAAACGAGCCGACATCCGAGATGTTTTTGAACACATTTTGAGTCCTCTAAACTTTATTGACCTTGTAGAGCCTTGAAAATGGCTTAACGGGGGTCAAAAGGGGCTGAAATGGGCTTAAAACAAGTGCAGGGACCTAAACTGCCAAATCTGAAACTTTTGTTGATCTGGGGAGTCCAGGCGGGGCGCGTAAGGTTCCTCCTCACCCTTACATGGGCCGTGTGAGGTGCCCAGCGACCATAAATTGATTTTCAGCATTCTGTTGCAACTTCAGGGGCTGTCTATGCAATTTCTTTGTGTGGTAACCAAGTTATCTCTTCCCCAAGGCTTCTAACCTGCATCAAACAAGTGTATGGCCGTGATTTTTGCTTGGAAGCTACACAAACACATGTCATGATCTTGTGTTCTTGCTACAAGTATAAATAGCCATCACCTTTCTTTCATTCCTTGCTCATTCTTCTCATTTCTCCTCTACAATCTGAATTGGTAGCTCTCTCATCTGATAAGGAACTTGTTCTTTATAGACAAGATAGCAAGGACCTTTAGTGAGCATTCTTTCATTCTTTTATTTATGTTAGTGCAGAAAGTCAAACAGTTTGGCCAACAGTTTGACTTTCGGTTTTGACCATCAATTGGTCAAGTCAAAGTTCAATTGAACTTTGTATCGTGATTGTAATCACGATGGTTATAATCCTTAGTGATTATGCCTACTGATTACCACGTTAACTAGGTGTAGTGACGAGTCAAAGTTTTGGTCAAAATGCGTTTAAGCACGCATTTTGCAACGAAACTATTTTCGGGTATCAAAACCCATTGTTTTGATACCAAATCAGTTTTCTAAGTAGGTTAAACATGTTTAGACATGTTTAACTCGTCACTACTAGTTTAGTGCTTGTTTAGGGTCGTAAGTTAAGCGGTCTAAACAACCGCTTAGACTTTTGAACCCGACCCATTTGGTCGATCATTAGGATCCGACCAAGCTTGCTTAGTGATCATAGTTGCATAGGGAATAACCCCTGAGGTTATACCTTATGATCACATAGGATTGGTTAGCTATTCGTTAATTGGTTTACATGCCCGTAGGAAATGACCAAAATGCCCTTTTGTAGCATAAATCCGTAATGTGCATATGTGAACATATTTTTGACATCTAATCTGAATTAGTAACATATTAGGGTATAATTGGGCATGTAAGACTTAACATAGCACATAGTTAACCATCCGAACATAGTTTTGCGCAAACGACACATTATAGTAGCTTATACTACCATAATGGGTCAAAACGGGTCAAAAAGCACTTAGGTAGACTTTCAAATCAGAATGTTAGCTCTATTAAATCATACCATATGAGTTCAATTACTCATTTGATTTATAGAACATCATTCTATCCTATCTCCCGATTTAGGATCCGTTTAATAACATAGTTACCTATATTAGGTGACGTTTGATTCAGTACTCCCTCTAGCTTCGCTTGGTTATTATTCAAGACATCTAAGCACTCTCAAGTGAGTACATAGTTCCCCTCTTTTACTGCTTTCAATGTTTTGGGGTGAAGCATGTGTACCTATCTATTATGTTTATGATTTCAAAGTATAATTGATTATACATATTAGTACTTATCTTTTGACAAACCGAATGATTATTTATGATCTAAACATTGATTTTTCACAGATAAAATTTATTTGTTGAATTGTACTTATTTATTGTTCACCAGACCGATTGGTCGTATGATATAGCGCTATAGGATTTGACACCCCATTCCTGTTGTCATGGAATGTCTGAAACCAATTTGTTTCTCCATCCAAATAGGGATTGCCTTTGTGGTATCCCTATAGTCTCAAAGGTGTATTTTGATGCACTAGGTCTGATTGAATTCTTAAATCACATTATTGTTGTATATTTGATTATACTCCCAAAAGTATACTTTGATATACTCTCATGTGTGATATTGTACAAAACAACATATATTTTATTAACTACCAAAACATATTTTAAATATGTTATTTATTCAACCAAAACATAGTTTAATATGTTATACATAAATCAAAAGTATACTCTTGATATACTACCAAAACGATTATTTTGACTACTAAAGTATATTTAATATACTATCTGATTAACGATTTTAGAACCGAAATATATTTTGATATATTACCTAATCGACTTTCTTAAAACCAAAGTATATTTATATATATATATATATATATACTACAAACATTTTATCCAAAACATTATTTTATAAACTCATTTTACTTGAATATTTATTTATGCATCATTCTTTTATATCATCTGTTTTCTTATCACTTGTTTATAAAAGAAAACATTTTTTTAAGGATTCGTGACTATTTTTAAAACATTCTTTTAAACTTACAAGTCATGAATCCTAATTCAACAAAACCTATGTATCTCACAGGCATTTTTATGCTGACGTACCTATTTTTACACATGTTTCAGGTACTGCTTTGGGATGATTGTTGATACATGCTATACATAGGATGGACTCGTGCCTTAGCGACTTTAAAACTTGAAAGATAATAATTGTATTTATTTGATTTGTAATAAACAATGAGTTCAATAATTCAATAAAACGAAATTATTTAATCCATGGTTGTGAAACAATGATTCTGTTACAACACTCCCCGACGTTTCCGCCACGTTTTGTTGTTTTACGTGGTCGGGGTGTGACATTTCAGAAAGTGCTAATCGATATGGAGACCTGGCTACGGGTGCGGCTCCCGGCACCAAGTCGATGTGAAACTCGACTTGTCGAATTGGTGGTAGTCCCGGCAAGTCGTCAGGAAAGACTCCAGGAAAGTCTTTTATCAGAGGAATGTCTGTCAGCTGCGGCCCATCAGCCTTCTTGTCGACAACATGCACAAGGAATCCAATACCACCCTTTCGTAAGAACTTTTGTGCCTTCATACAATTGATAATCTGCATTGGTGTGTCGCGCTTCTCTCCATGTATTACAAGTGACACTCCGTTCGGTAGTGGTAGGCGAATGATCTTCTCGTGACAAACGACTTCGGCTCGGTTATCGGATAGCCAATCCATGTCAACCACTACGTCAAAACTACCTAACTCCATGAGTAAGAGATCGATATTGAATGTTCGCTCGCCAAGTTCTAAGGAACATCCCTTAGCAACTTCCCCGGACTTGCCAAGTTTACCGTTTGCCAATTCTATAGAGTTAGGAACATCTAACTTACTTGTTTCTATGCTCAGAATATTTTTAAAATCCATAGAAATAAAGCTAAAATCGGCACCGGTATCAAATAATATGGATGCGAAATGATTGTTGATGAGGAACGTACCAGTGACCACATTAGGGTCTTGGTGCGCATCCTTTGCTCCGATCACAAATGCTCTACCCTGAGCCGGGTTTTCCTTAGGACAATCCTTTTTGAAGTGATCTTTGCTTCTGCATCCAAAACATCCTTGACCACGCCCATTTCCGTTCCCATTCTTGTTACCATTTCCACTTCCCGATCCAGTTCCAGTTCCCCAACATGCATCAGTACGGTGGCCATTCTTGCCACACTTGTCACATTTGACAACCCGACAATCGCCCAAGTGATGATATTCGCATCGCTCACACTTGGGTAAAGTACCAGCGTACTTCTTAGGACTAGTGTCGTTTGTGGCTACAAACGCTCTTGCATCCTTTTGCGGGTTATTCTGTCTCCTGTTATTGTTATTGTTGGGGTTATTGTTGTTGTTGTTGTTGTTATTACCACGGGTTCCCTTCTTGAAGTTCGTGTTGGGTTTTTCACATGTTTATCAAAGTTATTTTATCCTTATAAAATAAAAATACAGTGGAATATTTATTTAAAACATGTTACTTTCATGATATAAAATTCATTTTATATGTAAAACCCAATTCCCGGATCCATATACGAACATGCATGCTATCAAAATTAAAACACAACCATAAGGTGTTTCAAGAATACTACCTTCCAAGGAGTAAAAGATATGAGGAAGATGATGCTTCTTGAATGGTAGTCTTCAAGTGTAGAATACCTCAAGCTTGTATACCCCAAGCCTTCCAATAAACACTTTGAGTTTAGCTAGGATTTTACACTTGTAACTCACTTGAAAAATCCCTCACGGACAACCTATCTTGGCCGAAAATATGAGAGACAAAAAGGAGTTCTTGGACTTGATTTTTCAAACTTGAAAACCTTTTGGACAATCTCATGTTGGCCGATTTTTAGAGAGAGCATTTACAAGTCTTCCACTTGAAAAATGATCATAGATTTTCTAAGTGTTGCAACAATTTTGTCATACAAAATTGTTTTAAAAGAATGAGAGAGGTTAGCCACCCATAGTACCCAATCACAAGGCCTCTAGATATGACATTTGCATGTAATGTCATTAGACCAAAATTGGTCTTGGGAAGACCATGGGGGGGGGGGGGGGGGCGCACTTCGTGTTTTATAAAAAAAAAGTTAAAAATTTTCTTTTAAACAATTTTAAGTCTTATTTATATTTTATAATTTTTATAAAATATAACAACGACTTATGCAACCTTTTAAAATGTTATTTAACCCATTAAATAACAAAATAAAATATTCTCTCAAAATAAATTATCCATATAATTTATTAGTTTCTCAAGTGCAATTATTTAGAAAACCAATTTCTAAATATTATAAGTGTTAATATTTATTTGTTTGATCATATCATAAATAAATATTATAAGTGTTTATCTAGCTTGTTATTGGGTATGACTCGACTTGGATCATAACATACTAGCCACACCAATTTAATATGTGTCTTAGGCATACAGAATCCAACAGTTCGAGTACTTCCTCTTCCCACTGTTGGAAGACTCGACATGGGTTTCCTTCTTCTCATCCCATTTCTCCGAGAATATATTCATCCTGGCCCCGTCTTCAATGAGACTCACGACTATAGTCACAACCTGAGTAATAGTCGAGGGTTCAGCTGCAGTAACTAGACTTCGAATCTTAAGAGAAAGTCCCCAGATGTAACGTTCGATACGCTTGTGTTCCGGTGATACAAGATAAGGAATCACGCGAGACAGATCGTGAAACCTTTGCGTATATCCGGTGTTATCAACTCCAATCATGGTAAGGTTCCAAAACTCGTTCTCCAACTTCTGGAGTTCAGCACGAGAACTGTATTTATCCCTCATATGTTCCTTCAGTTCATCCCAAGTCAGTGCATAAGCAGCGCTATCGCCCAAAGTTTGCACTTGTAAGTTCCACCATGTAAGGGCCTCGTTGAGAAACAGGCCAGTAATGAAAGTGACATGCTGATCAGTGGAACATCTACTCATCCTGATGGTGGAATTCGTTTTCTCAGTCCATCGCACAAAAGCCACAGCACCGCCTGTGTCGTCGTAGTTCAGAGGCTTGCAGTCCAGAAACTGCTTGAACGTGCACCCTGAAATTGGACAAATGGATAATGAATGAGGAAACAGTGAAACGCATGAATAGATTATAAAAGGAATTGGGTGAGTTGTTACAAAACAACTAAACATTACCAGACATATTGTTTCCGCCAGAAGTACCGCCTTGTACCTGGCCGCCTGATCCGCCAGTGCCACCACTGTTCTCGGCACGCGACGCCTCATAGAGTGATATGGCTTGAGATATCCTTTCTTCTATTAGTGCATTTAGTTCTGCCTCGGTTGTAGGCATTGGTGGGGGTGGGGGTTGATTAATTGTCCATGAACGTAGGTTCCTCCTTGGTGGCATGATTCTTCCAAAGGAGAAATAGGATAAAGATTAGATGCTGATTTGGTTACTAAAAATTTTTACTAAGTAAGAAAAAAAAATATTCATAACATTAATAGCAATATCACCAAGAAATATATCATGCGAGTAATTCAATTAACACAAGCAATAAGACATGTACAATCAGATCATTCAGATGCATATAAAAGATAACACCAAGTTTTTCATAATTATCATTCAACCGGTTACATAGTTGTTTAAAAGGAAACAAAATGGACTCCAGCTACATAACTCGGTCAAACTAGTCTAGTGCAAACAAAAGAGATAACAAAATCTTCCTTTAAACTGTGCGATCTGCTGTCTTTCGGTTGCCTTCAAAACTCAATGTAGCGTCACTATGTACACAAAATGGGTAACTATATCCCGTCACAAAAGATAACCTGCAAGTGAACGTCTATGGTGGAGGGGGGATAGGTGGTGGAGTCAGAAGTACCAAACTGTGAAGGTGAGTCACCTCCTCCTCGAGTTCATGAACTCGAAGGATAAGAAAGTCTATCTGCTGCTCGATTTTCAGTACACGAGCACGTAAATCAACGGGTGGAAACTCGGGTGGTGGTGGTGGAGCATGAGGTGGTGAATGAACTGGTGGAGGTGGAGGTCTAGCATCAGCAAGCTGCTGTAGCTACTGAACTCTACGAAAAAGTATGTCAATCTGAAGCTGCAGAGAGAGGATAACGTCATCAGGAGAGATGCTTGGGTAGTGAACTGGATGGTACGGGTCAACAGTAGGCATAACATGTGGTGGAGAGTGCGGTGTCGCAAGGTGCTCGACTGGAACCTGTGGTGGGTAGTAAGGGTCGGCACAACCTCGTCGTCAGAGACTAACTCCATTGGATCCACGTCGTCGTACACGTTGCTACCCTCAGATGATGACATTCTAACCTGGATAAATAAGTTGTTCGACATATGTATTAACAGTTTGTTTGCACTTTATATATATACACGAAATGTTTAAATTCACATAATGTTCATTTTAAGTTATCCTAATTGAGTCGTGTGGATTAACTTAAAGTTTTATGTCTACCATTTAGAGACTAAGACAATTAATGTCCTTGCATGATTTGTATGAGAGGAATTCTTGTTGAAAATGGACCATGAAAAATGTTTATGCAAATGAAAACTTCTTGTGTATGTTTAAATGGTTTTCGTGAGATATCCCTAGTGATTGTAGACTTAGACTCGAGAAAGAATCCTGGTTCACTACAATCGATGCTCTGATACCAACCTGTCATCCCGCTCATAGCGGAAGCGTGAGGTGTGATTTGTATGGTTTTCATTGCATAAATTTCGATGTACATGAACATACTATACAAATAAAACATACTCCATTGCCATTACATAATAGTTTCAAAAGATTGCATCACAAGTTTAGTATGTCGGTTACAAACCATTAACATGAAAAGTAAAGTGTTATTGTTTCATACATCAAAATGAAAATTAACTACTAAGGTTTTGACCACTATATTGCCGCAAAGAGGCGGTATATAATAGACAAACCCTCCAAAAGATGGCATGGAGTTCTGGTACTTGCTATCTTGACTGTGATTCCCGACATTGTCCATTAATTCCCTGAAATACATGTTAAGTTTGGAAAACATCAACAAATGTTGGCGAATTCATGCAGTTTAGTTGTAAAAGATGTATTGAAAATCTAAGTTGTAGTATGTAAAGCGTCAATGAAATCGTTGATCATTAATGTTTTGCATGGACATTAATATGTGTGATGAAAAAGGAAGCAATCCAAACCTAGACGATTTTGTGTCGACTACTATCGACTGGGACATAAAAGCACTCTTCTGTATGGGTCCACGACTGTAACACCTGTGTCATTTCAACCATCAAACAAATGCCAAACCAATGAAATATTGTATTTCATACTTTGGACTTGTATAAATATGTGTATCTTTTGCACATATCAACTCTTGTTCGATTTCAAACTCTAAATCGCTTTCTGGAAGGTTATACGCGCACTAATGCGTAAATATAACCAGTTTAATCCAACGAACACTCCGGAATAGTGAAATAGGCTTAACATACCTTGAATAACCTTTACATAACTTATATATAAGTTTTGGAAGGTTTGGTGTGGTGAAATCAAGTTTAATCGCTTACAGGGACTAAAGTTGACAAACTGCGAAAGTATGCCAATTTGAACTGTAACAGACATTCCGGAACATGACCATAAGTTAAACACACCATAAATATCCTTTACATAGCTTAGAAATAGGCTTTAATGGGTTCGGTGTGCTAAAATAAACTTTTGGGTCATCTAGGGACTAAAAGTGTCAAAAAGTGCACAAGTTTGCATTTTCGCGCATAACTTACGTTCTGAATACATCCGGAGATCCAAAAATTTATGTAAGCACTAAAATATTTTATTTTAGTGTTCGCCATAAGAAAAATCCATTCGTCGCGTCATTTGGTTCGTTTTTCGCATTCGGGACCAGATTCGATGTATTAGCCGTTGTTTAATTCACAACCACACATTCTAAACTTGCTTAGTCAGCGGATAAGGATGGAATTTTGGCACCATGACTTTGCAACACATGTATGGATGGAATTTAAACACCTAAACACCATGACTTTGCAACACATGTATGGATGGAATTTAAACACCTAAACACCATAACTTTTCAACACATGTACGGATGGGATTAAGGCACGTTTTCCATGAAACGATCTTAACGGTTCGGGTATTCCTATAAATACCCCATACCCCCCATTGCTAAAATCACTAGAATTCTGATTTGAGAACCTCTAAGTTGAAACCATTGTTTCATACCTGAGATTCTTGAATCGGGATTAGCATTCGGGGACCCTTCGTAAGTATTCTTTCGTTCTTTTCCTTATTTTATTGCTTTTCGAGTCCGAAAGTCAAACTTTGTTTGACTTTCAGCGTTGACCAGTAATGGTCAATGCGAAGTTCTTTAGAACTTCGCAACGTGAGTGTAATCACGTTGGTCATAGTCCCTTGGGACTATGCCCACTGATTACCACGTTGTCTAGGGTCGTAGGGTAAGCGATCTAATGAATCGCTTATACCTCGAACCCGACCCAGTTTGGTCGATCATTAGGATCCGACCAAACACATTAGGTGACCATAGTAGGTAGGGAATAACCTTCCGAGGTTATACCCTATGGTCACATCGTTTAAGTAGTTGTATGATAGGTAGTTTATATGCCTTAGGTAAATTACCAGAATACCCTTTTCATGTATAATTGGTAATTAAGCATATGTAACCTAAACCTTTGTCACATAACTGATTATGTAATATGTTTAGGCATATAACACTTGTCATAGGGCTAGTTAGGCGGTCCGAACGCGTTTCACGCGAACGACGCGTTAAAGTAGCATAAGCTACCTAAACGGGTCGTAATGGGTCGTAGACACTTAAGTTAAGTTTCATTTAGTATGTAGGCTTTGTTTAACCAAATGACACGAGTCTCTACACTCGTTTGGTTTACAAACCCTAATGCTACCCAATCTTCCGATCTAGGTCTGGTTTATTAATGTAGTTACCTATAGTAGGTGCCGTTTGATTCCGTGATCTCTAGCCTTGCTTGGTGGTTATCCTAGGACTTCTGAGCAATCTCAAGTGAGTACATAGACCCCTCTTTTACTGTTTTCCAAACTGTTTTGGGGTGGAACACATGTGCCTACTTGTTACTTTCATGCTTTCCTGTTTTAACATCATATACTGCTATGTTCGTTAGTACATTATAGTACATGATTTTATGACATTTCATGCTAGGTGTGCCCAATTGTGTGCATTACTTAGTACATCGTTTTACATGACATTTTGACATAGACATTTCGGCATAGACATTTTAACATGATTGACATTTGATCATGCATTTCCCACAAAACATAACTTTGATTTAAACCAAGTTTTACTTCAATACTTTGTTTTGTGCATATGGTTTAGTTGAGACATTTCACTTGCCATACATGACATTTTGACATAGACATTTGACATGGATATTTGACATAGACATTTGACATGGATATTTGACATAGACATTTTGATATGATTTACATCTTGACATGAACACTTTGACATATTACCCAATACATTTGACAATTGATTTAAACATAGACTTCTTACATTGGTTAGTTTGGTTTGATTAAGTGATTAAGTAACGATGCGTGTGTAATATGATACAAGCATGGTGGATACGCCGCTGGTACTTCCTATATATAAGTGTTTGTATGGTATTACATATCGTAGCGTTATTTGAATCATTTCAGTTTGAGACATATAACATTTTATACAAATAACATACTTTTCACAAGACATTGTTTTACAAACAACTTATCTTATACAAACTCATTTTACTATGGTTATTCATTTAACCATACATTATTCACTTATTTATACATATCATCTGAACTCATTGTTTTTCAAATGATTTACAAAACAAAGCAAATAACAAGGTTCATGACTAAACATTTTCTCAAACATAAGTCATGGAACCTATTTTCACAAAACCTATGTATCTCACAGGCATTTTTATGCTGACGTACCTATTTTCACATGTGTTTTTCAGGAACTGTTGCATAAGATGATCAAGATACACATAGGCAGACTTGGGCTTTAGTGACAATAAAAGATGCAAGACTAGTTAATTATGTTGTATTTCTTTGTTTGTTAAGACATTGTAACACTTGTAATCAATAAAACGAAACTTCAATTGCCATGGATTTGAAACAATTAATTCTGTTACAACACTCCCCGACATTTCCGCCACGTTTTGTATGTTCCACGTGGTCGGGGTGTGACAGAAAAGATGGTATCAGAGCCAATGGTTATAGGGAATTAGGTTATTAGTAATGCTTTGACCTAGTCTATAACTTTCTTAGGACCCTAACGCGAGTTTACTTGCGTTTAGTCATAAAACAATACCGTCACCTATCCTTAGGCGACGACCACAACAAGAACATAAATTTCAAAACCGCTTTGAAAACTAATCATCTGATCTAGGATGATTTATTACAAGGTTTTAAACCCTCTGTTATAAGGTTTTGAACCCCTTTGAGTTTTCAAAATCTCGTCAAAGTTTTGGGTCCTAAATAGTGTGAACACGTGCAAACTGGAAGGGTGAATGCCTGTATTCTGGGTTTTCTGTCTAGGCAAGCACTTCGTATACATCTCATCAGACGCGAGACCAGTTGTGGTTACCTGGGAATTCTTGGGATGAGTGTTCACTTATAGGCGAGCATGTCTTCGCGATACATTATATTGACCCATTTACTTTGATTAGTCACTGTCTCATTTGTTTGCCTTTGGTAACAAACAAATGGTCACAATCTTCATGCGTTGTCATTTTCTCTCGACTATCTTTCCCTTGTTTCCTCCCATGTCTTCTATTTTCTTCATGGTGCCTCTTCATCGCAAGAACAATGTCCGAACCAGGTGCTGCAATTACCCAGCGAATAGGCGTCGTACTCCAGAGGACCGTTGACTTAGCTATCACCATGACTCGCCTCAGGGATGAAGCCGTAAGGGAACTGCTCCTTGGTGCAATCAATGCAACTGTCATCATCCAAACCAAATACCCTGTTTCAAATGTACCCACGGTGGACGATGGAGACATTTGGTTAACATGTGCCGCTTTGCAATCCAGAGCAAAGCTGTTGCAAATCCTGCTGCTGCTCAACCTTCAAACTCTGCTTCATATGTCGCTTGACATATTTGGCGCCTCAACCTCATGAACTTTCTACCTTGTGTATCGAATTAAGCACGCCTAGTGCAAGGTGTCGGAACACCTCTCGTTACACAAATTTCAAAATCCATAAAGGATCTTTCTATCCTCATAATCAGATCCTTGTGGATGAATATCACTCAAATCGGAGCCCTTAATTGAATTATTCGTATGCCTTAATACGAACATTACCATTCAATAAGGACAAAGCCGAATTCTTATTTAGATCTTCCTATCTTCATAGTTAGATTCTAATGATTTAAGTGCCGCATGGAATCCACGGATTGGATTCCTGGTGTGCTTTAAATATCCGTGTCCAAAGATAACAAAGTAAAGATCAAGTTAAACAATTATGTGATTATGTTCTTATGTGTTTTGTGTTTTTATGTGATCCATCCAAATCCTCGTAGAATCTTTCTTATCTCCATATGAAGGATTCGTAGTAGGATATTCAAAAAGGTACTATCTTAAATCCTTAATGGACTTCCACGTTGTAGTAAGGACCCTTGGATTATATTGTACCATTCCATAATTAGACCCTGAGAGGTCTAGGTAAACAGATTGATACAAAAATCTGGTTAGGAATATCATGTGATGATATAGCTGAAAGGACTCCTTGGTGGCCTAATTTAAAAGGATCCTTTGTCGATCTAATTAAAAGGACCCTATGGTAGTCTAGTCACACTCATCACAGGTTTGATTATCCTCCCCACAAACATTTCAAGACAAGTTGTGCGGACTATGCAAGGAATTGCATAATTATGGATGCATACATAATTATGGAATTCAGTGCACAGAAACCACAGCGAATTTTGTCATGTGTCTAGAGTCTATTCCGTTCATTTTTGTTTCTGAAGATGTAAAATGACTATTCCGTTCATTTTTGTTTCTGAAGATGTAAAATGACTATTCCGTTCATTTTTGTTTCTGAAGATGTAAAATGACTATTCCGTTCATTTTTGTTTCTGAAGATGTAAAATGACTATTCTGTTCATTTTTGTTTCTGAAGATGTAAAATGACTAGTCCGTTCATTTTTGTTTCTGAAGATGTAAAATGACTATTCTGTTCATTTTTGTTTCTGAAGATGTAAAATGACTATTCTGTTCATTTTTGTTTCTGAGGATGTAAAATGACTATTCCGTTCATTTTTGTTTCTGAGGATGTAAAATGACTATTCCGTTCATTTTTGTTTCTGAGGATGTAAAATGACTATTCCGTTCATTTTTGTTTCTGAGGATGTAAAATGACTATTCCGTTCATTTTTGTTTCTGAAGATGTAAAATGACTATTCCGTTCATTTTTGTTTCTGAAGATGTAAAATGACTATTCTGTTCATTTTTGTTTCTGAAGATGTAAAATGACTATTCTGTTCATTTTTGTTTCTGAAGATGTAAAATGACTATTCTGTTCATTTTGTTTCTGAAGATGTAAAATGACTATTCTGTTCATTTTTGTTTCTGAAGATGTTGTGGAAAATGACTATTCTGTTCATTTTTGTTTCTAAAGAATGCCTGTTGAAAATAACTCGGTTCATTTTTCATTTCTGAAAAATGTTCGTTAAAGAGAAATTACAGGATTACGTCTTGTTCATCTTTGATGGTTATTTAACACAAAGTCACAAATAGACTCCTACGAATTAATTTCGGGACGAAATTTCCTAAAGTAGGGGAGACTGTAACACCTGTGTCATTTCAACCATCAAACAAATGCCAAACCAATGAAATATTGTATTTCATACTTTGGACTTGTATAAATATGTGTATCTTTTGCACATATCAACTCTTGTTCGATTTCAAACTCTAAATCGCTTTCTGGAAGGTTATACGCGCACTAATGCGTAAATATAACCAGTTTAATCCAACGAACACTCCGGAATAGTGAAATAGGCTTAACATACCTTGAATAACCTTTACATAACTTATATATAAGTTTTGGAAGGTTTGGTGTGGTGAAATCAAGTTTAATCGCTTACAGGGACTAAAGTTGACAAACTGCGAAAGTATGCCAATTTGAACTGTAACAGACATTCCGGAACATGACCATAAGTTAAACACACCATAAATATCCTTTACATAGCTTAGAAATAGGCTTTAATGGGTTCGGTGTGCTAAAATAAACTTTTGGGTCATCTAGGGACTAAAAGTGTCAAAAAGTGCACAAGTTTGCATTTTCGCGCATAACTTACGTTCTGAATACATCCGGACATCCAAAAATTTATGTAAGCACTAAAATATTTTATTTTAGTGTTCGCCATAAGAAAAATCCATTCGTCGCGTCATTTGGTTCGTTTTTCGCATTCGGGACCAGATTCGATGTATTAGCCGTTGTTTAATTCACAACCACACATTCTAAACTTGCTTAGTCAGCGGATAAGGATGGAATTTTGGCACCATGACTTTGCAACACATGTATGGATGGAATTTAAACACCTAAACACCATGACTTTGCAACACATGTATGGATGGAATTTAAACACCTAAACACCATAACTTTTCAACACATGTACGGATGGGATTAAGGCACGTTTTCCATGAAACGATCTTAACGGTTCGGGTATTCCTATAAATACCCCATACCCCCCATTGCTAAAATCACTAGAATTCTGATTTGAGAACCTCTAAGTTGAAACCATTGTTTCATACCTGAGATTCTTGAATCGGGATTAGCATTCGGGGACCCTTCGTAAGTATTCTTTCGTTCTTTTCCTTATTTTATTGCTTTTCGAGTCCGAAAGTCAAACTTTGTTTGACTTTCAGCGTTGACCAGTAATGGTCAATGCGAAGTTCTTTAGAACTTCGCAACGTGAGTGTAATCACGTTGGTCATAGTCCCTTGGGACTATGCCCACTGATTACCACGTTGTCTAGGGTCGTAGGGTAAGCGATCTAATGAATCGCTTATACCTCGAACCCGACCCAGTTTGGTCGATCATTAGGATCCGACCAAACACATTAGGTGACCATAGTAGGTAGGGAATAACCTTCCGAGGTTATACCCTATGGTCGCTTCGTTTAAGTAGTTGTATGATAGGTAGTTTATATGCCTTAGGTAAATTACCAGAATACCCTTTTCATGTATAATTGGTAATTAAGCATATGTAACCTAAACCTTTGTCACATAACTGATTATGTAATATGTTTAGGCATATAACACTTGTCATAGGGCTAGTTAGGCGGTCCGAACGCGTTTCACGCGAACGACGCGTTAAAGTAGCATAAGCTACCTAAACGGGTCGTAATGGGTCGTAGACACTTAAGTTAAGTTTCATTTAGTATGTAGGCTTTGTTTAACCAAATGACACGAGTCTCTACACTCGTTTGGTTTACAAACCCTAATGCTACCCAATCTTCCGATCTAGGTCCGGTTTATTAATGTAGTTACCTATAGTAGGTGCCGTTTGATTCCGTTATCTCTAGCCTTGCTTAGTGGTTATCCTAGGACTTCTGAGCAATCTCAAGTGAGTACATAGACCCCTCTTTTACTGTTTTCCAAACTGTTTTGGGGTGGAACACATGTGCCTACTTGTTACTTTCATGCTTTCCTGTTTTAACATCATATACTGCTATGTTCGTTAGTACATTATAGTACATGATTTTATGACATTTCATGCTAGGTGTGCCCAATTGTGTGCATTACTTAGTACATCGTTTTACATGACATTTTGACATAGACATTTCAGCATAGACATTTTATGTCACACCCCCAAGATCCACACGCGGAGTACCACCGCTTGGAGGCGTGACATGACCAGGATCAAGCCACCAATCATATAGAACAATGTAAAAAGTAAAAGTAATTGCAATTCAACCAAACCAATCCATACGAAAGGT
The DNA here is from genome assembly GCA_030545235.1 of Helianthus tuberosus. Taxonomy (NCBI): domain Eukaryota; kingdom Viridiplantae; phylum Streptophyta; class Magnoliopsida; order Asterales; family Asteraceae; genus Helianthus; species Helianthus tuberosus. Next base: position 91,912,875 of record CM060416.1, read on the forward strand.
GTTCCAAAACATAAATATGTTATCACTGTTTAGCGGAAGCGTATAAGTAAAACCCAACATAATATAGTATGAAGAGTCATAAGTGTTTAATGAAACAATCACAATCTAAGCCCACAACGACCAGCTCCTCCCTGTGCAAGCTCCATGTATCTACCGACCTGCAAGGCATGTAATAGAGGATCAACAACTAGTTGAGCGAGTTCACAGAAAGTAAATGCGTATTAGTAAGTTCGTATGTAACATGTGGCTCTACTGGGCCGATAGTACGTTCTATTGGTGGGGGCTTCCCATGTTGTATATCCACTAGACTATTCGTAACCATAAGTATCCTTCCCAATCCGAGGATAGTAGTAAGTATAATTTTACGTAGGTTTTACGTAAGTGCCCTTCCCAACCGAGGACAGTACGTAGCGAGTACGTAGGTTTAGCACTGGCGTCCTTCCCAATCCGAGGACGGTAGTACGTAGGTTTTACGTAAGTTTAGTGCTGGTGTCCTTCCCAATCCGAGGACAGTAGTACGTAGGATTTACGTAGGTTTAAACACTAGTGTCCTTCCCAAACCGAGGACAGTACGTAGGTTTTACGTAGAGTTTGGCACAGGCATCCTTCCCAATCCGAGGACCGTGGTAAGTAGTCTAGTGGTGATGTAAGTACAAGTAATCATTCAATCCCATTCCCAACCCACCGGGGAATCCCATGCCTTGGTAAGAGTGTGAACTCACCTTGGTTTGCTCGGTATGCTAAGTATGTGCTCAAAGTAAATCAATCACGTCCTAAAGTATGCACGTATAGAACAATCAGTTTGTAGTCACGAGTGGTACACGTATGAGCATGTAGTACGTATTCACAATCACACAAGTCATGTATATCATTTAACAGTAGTTAGATATTCCAGTTAATTCTTAACAGTAGTAACTAACCAGGTTAACTTTTAACAGAATTTAAGTAGGTTACTGTACTGATTACATAGTTGGCGAAACACATATATTGACGAAACACATGTCCTGTTTCGTCGAGTCTTGTTTGGCGAAACAGATCTCTATCTCGTCGACTTCCCTTGGCGAAACACATTCTGTTTCGCCGAGAGTTCTGTTTCGTCGAACGGTTCAGTTGCAGAAACATCCCCAAAATACCCTAACAGCCGCAAAACAGCAAATCCTCAAACATACAGAATCATAATAAATTATCAGTTGGCATCTATCATTACTTTTATAAATCCCAACATCCATGGCAGACCATTATTACATGTTCTCATACTATTATTGGACCCCAAAATATGTAGTGGATTGCAAGATCATTAACACATAGAATTCATCCCTTATCTAATCTGACAATACACCCTAAGTGTGCACATGGTTTGACTTTAACAAACTACCAACACATAGTCAAAACGAAACAGCAAGTACTCCTATTAATTCCCATAATATATGTATGTTTTAAAATAGCGGCCCAATCAACAAACAACTTACAATCCACTATATCAAGAATTTCAACAAACAGTCAAACGATCCTGTGGTCCAATTATATTCATGGAATATGGATCTCTCACCTCTTTTAATTCAAAGAACCCGATTACATGTGAAAGATTCAAGTGTGTCGGCCATTAAACAAAAGTTTATTAACAACAAGTTGTGTGAAATCAAACATCAAATCGATTTAATCATATGCTTCTCATCATTACCCATTCACAAATAACTCATGGTAATCAGCAAATACTTCACGATTCAATCAAGCATATAATAAACAATAGTTACACACTAACCGAAATAAGAGAAATACGAATCGATCGATAAGATATCTTCGGGAACCTCCACTGCCGTCACACAGGAGAGAAAGAGGCGCTCTAGGGTTCTAATTTGATAGCAGATGTAAAACTGATGTTGTTTCGCGTTTTTAAAACTCAAAATAACATGTTGGGCCCGAACTGGGCTTTGGTGAAACTGGGCTCGGCGAAACAGACTTCTGTTTCGTCGAGATGCTTTTGGCGAAACAGTATGTTTCGTCAAACCCAGTCTGTTTCGTCGAGATACTTTCATGTGTTAACAATTTAAGTGTTTTCCTAAAATATCAAATCCATGTTTTAATATTATTCACATACATGCAAAATTCACAATACCATACGTTTCATGTTATAATCTAAATCACATGAACATGCAACAATCATAGTGCCTTTCATTATAACATAACGTGTATAGCTACAAGTCAAACAACAAAACAAATCAAAGTCGACGTGCATATAATGCGAAAGTGAAAGTCGGAAACTCGAGTTGTCACATTATCCCCAACTTGAAAGAAATTTCGTCCCGAAATTTAGCATGCGGTTACTGAGGAAGCTAAGTAAGTTGTATTGTTCACTGGTTTTCCTGGGGTGTCACATCATCCCCCCGTTGATTTGGAATTTCGTCCCGAAATTCTGCAGTAGTAGCTTCAGCCTCAGTAGTAGTTGCATTGGTTCCGAATAACTGGGGATATTTGAGTTCCATTTGATCTTCTCGTTCCCAAGTATACTCTGGGCCGCGGCGGGAGTTCCAACGAACTCGTACAAGAGGGATTCTCGTGTTCTTGAGGACCTTAACATCCCGGTCCGTGATTTCAACAGGTTCCTCGACGAAGTGCAACCGTTCGTCGATAGTGAGTTCCTTCAAGGGAACTATGTGGGTCTCATCTGATGTACACTTCTTCAGATTGGACACGTGAAAGACATTGTGAACTGCACTGAGTTCGGGTGGTAAATTCAGTCTGTAGGCCACTTTGCCTATTTTCTCTGTGACTTCGAAAGGTCCGACATAACGCGGATCGAGCTTGCCTCGTTTGCCAAAACGAACCACACCCTTCCAGGGTGAAACTTTAAGTAGCGCTCGATCCCCAACTTGAAATTCGAGTAGTTTCCTGTCTAAATCAGCGTATGCTTTCTGACGGTCGCGTGCTGCCGCCATGCGTTGTCGTACTTGTGCGATCTTTTCTGTAGTATCGACTACCATTTCTGGACCTGTGATTTGACTATCTCCCACCTCTGCCCAACAGAGAGGTGACCGGCATTTACGCCCGTACAATGCCTCGAATGGAGCAGCTTTAATGCTGGTGTGGTAACTGTTATTGTATGAAAATTCCACAAGTGGCAGATGTTTCTCCCAACCATTGCCAAAATCAATTACGCATGCCCGAAGCATGTCTTCTAGAGTTTGAATAGTGCGCTCAGACTGCCCATCGGTCTGAGGATGATACGCCGTGCTCATGTCTAAACGAGAGCCAAAAGATTTATGCATTGCCTGCCACAGTTCTGAAGTAAAACGTGCGTCACGATCAGAGATGATGGAGGTGGGCACCCCGTGCCTCGAGACCACTTCTTTTAAGTAGATGTCTGCTAAGGTAGAGAACTTGTCTGTTTCCTTGATAGCTAAGAAGTGAGCAGACTTTGTGAGTCGATCCACGATCACCCAAATAGTATCATTTCCGCGCTGAGATCTGGGTAGACCAGTAACAAAGTCCATGGAAATTTGCTCCCATTTCCATTGTGGTATCTCAGGTTGTTGGAGTGGTCCTGACGGTTTCTGGTATTCTGCCTTGACTCTCACACAAGTCAAGCATTTACTAATGTATGTGGCTATGTGGGCCTTCATGCTAGGCCACCAGTATGTAGTCTTAATATCGTGGTACATTTTATCCGAACCAGAGTGTACCGAGTAACGGGACTTATGAGCTTCACCCATTACTAGCTCGCGTAAGTTACCATAGTGCGGGACCCAGATGCGTCCTGTGACGTAGTAAGCACCATCTTCCTTCTGTTCTAAGCGTTGCCTTGAGCCGCGTAGGGCTTCACCCCTGACGTTTTCTGGTTTCAATGCTTCTACCTGAGCATTTCGTATCTGGGAAGGAAGACTAGACTGTATAGTGAGTTGTAAAGCTCGCACGCGCTTAGGCGCGGTGTCCTTTCGACTGAGGGTGTCAGCCACAACATTGGCTTTGCCTGGATGGTACCTGATTGAGCATTCATAGTCATTCAACAGTTCGACCCATCGTCGTTGTCGCATATTCAGTTCCTTCTGTTTGAATATATGTTCGAGGCTTCTGTGGTCAGTGTAGATAGCACATTTGGTACCGTACAAGTAGTGTCGCCATATCTTGAGTGCAAAAACAACCGCTCCCAGCTCTAAATCATGCGTTGTGTAGTTCCGTTCGTGAATCTTAAGTTGGCGCGAAGCATAAGCAATGACTTTATCCCTTTGCATCAATACACATCCAAGACCTTGGATAGATGCGTCGCAGTAGACTACAAAATCATCCGCGCCTTCAGGCAATGAGAGGATAGGTGCGCTACAAAGTCTATCCTTTAAGTGCCGAAACGCTGTTTCCTGTGTATTACCCCAACAATAAACAACACCTTTCTGTGTCAGTAGTGTAAGCGGCTGTGCAATCTTTGAAAAGTCTATGATGAATCGTCTGTAATAACCCGCCAAACCCAAGAATTGGCGTATTTCGGTTGGTGTGCGCGGTGCAGCCAGTTCTTGATCGAATCTACCTTGGATGGATCATCATGAATCCCATCCTTGTTTACCACATGGCCTAGAAAGTGAACTTCACGAAGCCAGAAGTCGCATTTTGAAAACTTAGCGTATAGTTGTTCCATTCGTAGAAGTTCCAAAATAAGGCGTAAATGATGCTCGTGTTCCTCCTGACTCTTCGAGTAGATCAGGATGTCGTCGATGAAAACAATGACGAACTTGTCAAGATAGGGTTTGCACACCCTATTCATAAGATCCATGAAAACCGCAGGCTCATTCGTTAGCCCGAATGGCATGACCAGAAACTCGTAATGGCCGTAGCAAGTTCTGAATGCTGTTTTGGAGACGTCCTCATCCCGGACTCTCAGTTGATGATACCCTGACCTTAGATCAATCTTCGAGTAATAGCTCGACCCTTGTAACTGGTCGAATAAATCGTCGATGCGTGGAAGAGGATAGCGATTCTTCACAGTCACCTTGTTCAATTCGCGGTAGTCTATACACATGCGGAATGTACCGTCCTTCTTCTTTACAAATAGCACTAGAGCTCCCCAAGGCGAAGGGCTAGGACGTATGGAACCCTTTTCCAAGAGTTCTTGCAGTTGCTTAGACAGTTCTTCCAGTTCTGTTGGAGCTAAGCGATAAGGTGCTCGAGCTATAGATGATGCTCTAGGAGTTTGTCGCCATGAATCACCAAAGGTTCTTAACCAGCATGAGGAATGCAGACGATATTTTTCTTTGCTAAGAATCTATGCTCGATGTTGAGGTAGCCAATCCATACTAATAACGATGTCGAAACCATCACAACGTTGGGGTCATTCCTAGCATCATCTTGACCAATCACGAACACTCGACCCCTGGCACCATTGCCGTCGTTATTACCCCCGTTGTTGTCTCCACTATTGTTCCCGTTTCCTTGGTTGTGGTTCTAATTCTGGTTCTGGTTCAACTGTGGGCAGTGTCTTCTGAGGTGACCTTCAGCACCACACGGATAACATCCCTTGTTACCCTGCTGTTGCTGCTGATTCTGTGGAGCTTGTGGCTGCTGTTGTCGGTTCTGGTTTGTAGGACGTGAGTTTCTACCATCTTTGACTCCATGACCAAACTTGTTGCATCATTGACAATGATTTCGGTTGCACTGCCCGTTGTGGTGCAAGTTACATCGTTTGCACTTAGGGTGGTTTCCCCTGTATCCACCCTGCCCTTGACTACTAAAAGGTTGCTGATTGTCATCGATCTTTCGCTGCAGTGCCTGGGACGGAATCGTAGTCGAACCCTTGCTAGAGGTTCCATCCCACTTTCATTTGTTGTCACTGAGGGTAGCAGAAGTAGTTGAAGTAGTAGTGGTAGTAGTAGCGCTGATACGTTGAGGCAGCTTGTTCTGTTCCACTGCCTGTTCTGTGAGACGATGAGCAAGACGAGTAACATCTTGAATAGTAGCAAGGTTAGAAGTAGTCACATGACTTTGAATTCCTGATACTAATCCTTTGAGGTACAGCTCAATGCGTTTGATGGGAGGATCCACCATAAATGGACATAACACTGCCAGTCCGTTGGATCATTTCGTGTACGCTTCTATCTCTGATCCCGTCATCTTCAGGTTAAAGAATTCCACTTCCAGCTTGTGGATGTCATCACGACTATAGTATTCACGTTTGATCAGTTCCTTAAAATCATTCCATGGGGTGGCATTAGCAGCCGCCAGCCCCAGCATCGTAACTTGCGCGTTCCACCAAGTTAGCGTAGTGCCTTCGAGAGCATCAGTGGCATATTTCACCTTACGAGCCTCAGGTCATTCACACATTCGAAGACCGATTCGAGTTCCTCGAACTAATGGAGGAGTCCAACAGCTCCTTCAGTGTCGTTGAAAGTAGTAGGACGACAGTCCATAAAAGTCTTGTATGTGCATACAGGTGGCTGAGCGTGTTGACTTGTCGTGTGCGTAAGAGTAATCAAAATTAAGCACAAGTGTTGAGTTACGAGAGTAGGATCTAAAGATCCTAGAGTAAGTGGTGATGGCAGGTTACACCTCCTGCCTGGGCAGCTGCGAGTGCTGCAGTAACTTGTTCAGTGATCGAAGCCGCCAACTGGGCTTAAGTTAGGTTAACGCGTCCACTCATGATCTTGACATCAAGGAGAACATGTGGGTGAGAGGTTCGCGAATAGTGCGATGACAGAAAAGAGTGAGCACATAAGCGTTTCTCAAACAGTAACGAATAGTAGGCAAGGTAATCTAAGCATACCCTGAGCAAAGTTCTACGTAATTCTAGCATGTAGGCAATAAACATAACCTTATTACCTAGGATGTTGAGTCTTGCACGTGGAGCGAAGCGTCGTTGTGGATCGTTGAGCACTGTTCTGGTTATAGTCTGGTTTTAACAAAAATCGTTTTCCCTTTATTAAAACCGAGTTCTCTATAACCAATGGCTCTGATACCAATCTGTCACACCCCCAAAATCCACACGCGGAGTACCACCGCTTGGAGGCGTGACATGACCAGGATCAAGCCACCAATCATATAGAACAATGTAAAAAGTAAAAGTAATTGCAATTCAACCAAACCAATCCATACGAAAGGTGTTCCAAAACATAAATATGTTATCACTGTTTAGCGGAAGCGTATAAGTAAAACCCAACATAATATAGTATGAAGAGTCATAAGTGTTTAATGAAACAATCACAATCTAAGCCCACAACGACCAGCTCCTCCCTGTGCAAGCTCCATGTATCTACCGACCTGCAAGGCATGTAATAGAGGATCAACAACTAGTTGAGCGAGTTCACAGAAAGTAAATGCGTATTAGTAAGTTCGTATGTAACATGTGGCTCTACTGGGCCGATAGTACGTTCTATTGGTGGGGGCTTCCCATGTTGTATATCCACTAGACTATTCGTAACCATAAGTATCCTTCCCAATCCGAGGATAGTAGTAAGTATAATTTTACGTAGGTTTTACGTAAGTGCCCTTCCCAACCGAGGACAGTACGTAGCGAGTACGTAGGTTTAGCGCTGGCGTCCTTCCCAATCCGAGGACGGTAGTACGTAGGTTTTACGTAAGTTTAGTGCTGGTGTCCTTCCCAATCCGAGGACAGTAGTACGTAGGATTTACGTAGGTTTAAACACTAGTGTCCTTCCCAAACCGAGGACAGTACGTAGGTTTTACGTAGAGTTTGGCACAGGCATCCTTCCCAATCCGAGGACCGTGGTAAGTAGTCTAGTGGTGATGTAAGTACAAGTAATCATTCAATCCCATTCCCAACCCACCGGGGAATCCCATGCCTTGGTAAGAGTGTGAACTCACCTTGGTTTGCTCGGTATGCTAAGTATGTGCTCAAAGTAAATCAATCACGTCCTAAAGTATGCACGTATAGAACAATCAGTTTGTAGTCACGAGTGGTACACGTATGAGCATGTAGTACGTATTCACAATCACACAAGTCATGTATATCATTTAACAGTAGTTAGATATTCCAGTTAATTCTTAACAGTAGTAACTAACCAGGTTAACTTTTAACAGAATTTAAGTAGGTTACTGTACTGATTACATAGTTGGCGAAACACATATATTGACGAAACACATGTCCTGTTTCGTCGAGTCTTGTTTGGCGAAACAGATCTCTATCTCGTCGACTTCCCTTGGCGAAACACATTCTGTTTCGCCGAGAGTTCTGTTTCGTCGAACGGTTCAGTTGCAGAAACATCCCCAAAATACCCTAACAGCCGCAAAACAGCAAATCCTCAAACATACAGAATCATAATAAATTATCAGTTGGCATCTATCATTACTTTTATAAATCCCAACATCCATGGCAGACCATTATTACATGTTCTCATACTATTATTGGACCCCAAAATATGTAGTGGATTGCAAGATCATTAACACATAGAATTCATCCCTTATCTAATCTGACAATACACCCTAAGTGTGCACATGGTTTGACTTTAACAAACTACCAACACATAGTCAAAACGAAACAGCAAGTACTCCTATTAATTCCCATAATATATGTATGTTTTAAAATAGCGGCCCAATCAACAAACAACTTACAATCCACTATATCAAGAATTTCAACAAACAGTCAAAGGATCCTATGGTCCAATTATATTCATGGAATATGGATCTCTCACCTCTTTTAATTCAAAGAACCCGATTACATGTGAAAGATTCAAGTGTGTCGGCCATTAAACAAAAGTTTATTAACAACAAGTTGTGTGAAATCAAACATCAAATCGATTTAATCATATGCTTCTCATCATTACCCATTCACAAATAACTCATGGTAATCAGCAAATACTTCACGATTCAATCAAGCATATAATAAACAATAGTTACACACTAACCGAAATAAGAGAAATACGAATCGATCGATAAGATATCTTCGGGAACCTCCACTGCCGTCACACAGGAGAGAAAGAGGCGCTCTAGGGTTCTAATTTGATAGCAGATGTAAAACTGATGTTGTTTCGCGTTTTTAAAACTCAAAATAACATGTTGGGCCCGAACTGGGCTTTGGTGAAACTGGGCTCGGCGAAACAGACTTCTGTTTCGTCGAGATGCTTTTGGCGAAACAGTATGTTTCGTCAAACCCAGTCTGTTTCGTCGAGATACTTTCATGTGTTAACAATTTAAGTGTTTTCCTAAAATATCAAATCCATGTTTTAATATTATTCACATACATGCAAAATTCACAATACCATACGTTTCATGTTATAATCTAAATCACATGAACATGCAACAATCATAGTGCCTTTCATTATAACATAACGTGTATAGCTACAAGTCAAACAACAAAACAAATCAAAGTCGACGTGCATATAATGCGAAAGTGAAAGTCGGAAACTCGAGTTGTCACATTTTAACATTATTGACATTTGATCATGCATTTCCCACAAAACATAACTTTGATTTAAACCAAGTTTTACTTCAATACTTTGTTTTGTGCATATGGTTTAGTTGAGACATTTCACTTGCCATACATGACATTTTGACATAGACATTTGACATGGATATTTGACATAGACATTTGACATGGATATTTGACATAGACATTTTGATATGATTTACATCTTGACATGAACACTTTGACATATTACCCAATACATTTAACAATTGATTTAAACATAGACTTCTTACATTGGTTAGTTTGGTTTGATTAAGTGATTAAGTAACGATGCGTGTGTAATATGATACAAGCATGGTGGATACGCCGCTGGTACTTCCTATATATAAGTGTTTGTATGGTATTACATATCGTAGCGTTATTTGAATCATTTCAGTTTGAGACATATAACATTTTATACAAATAACATACTTTTCACAAGACATTGTTTTACAAACAACTTATCTTATACAAACTCATTTTACTATGGTTATTCATTTAACCATACATTATTCACTTATTTATACATATCATCTGAACTCATTGTTTTTCAAATGATTTACAAAACAAAGCAAATAACAAGGTTCATGACTAAACATTTTCTCAAACATAAGTCATGGAACCTATTTTCACAAAACCTATGTATCTCACAGGCATTTTTATGCTGACGTACCTATTTTCACATGTGTTTTTCAGGAACTGTTGCATAAGATGATCAAGATACACATAGGCAGACTTGGGCTTTAGTGACAATAAAAGATGCAAGACTAGTTAATTATGTTGTATTTCTTTGTTTGTTAAGACATTGTAACACTTGTAATCAATAAAACGAAACTTCAATTGCCATGGATTTGAAACAATTAATTCTGTTACAACACTCCCCGACATTTCCGCCACGTTTTGTATGTTCCACGTGGTCGGGGTGTGACAACGACCTAGAATGGGGCTCGTCAAAACCCATTAGATCTAAACCTTTATACCTAGGTCCAAACTGGATTAATGGTGCTTAGATGTATAACCATATTCGCACATGATCTGAGGTGTTTCATTCCATGGCTTAACATACAATTGAACATGTATTTTCCCCGATAGTTGTAAAGTTGTAAAACATTTAAATTGTCACACCCCGACCGCGTAAAACAACAAATCGCGGCGGAAACATCAGGGCGTGTCGTAACAGAATTAATTGTTTCATAACCATGGCACACAAAGTGTATTTTATTTATTAAACAAGGGTGTTACATTGTCTCGAAACAGTAAATTAAGAGTTCAGAACATAATTAAACATAGTCTATCTTCTTTTAAAGTCTCTAAGGCACAGGTCCGCCCTAGTGTCATAATCAACATCCTATGGAAAAGCACCTGAAAACACATGTGAAAATAGGTACGTCAGCATAAAAATGCCTGTGAGATACATAGGTTTTGTGAAAATAAGATTCATGACTTGCGTTTGAGAAAATGTTTAATCATGAACCTTGTTATTTACTTTGTCATGTAAATTATTTGAAAACAATAAGATCAGATGATATGTATAAGTAATGTCAGGTTAAATAAATAACCATGTAAAAATGTGTTTGTATAAGATAAGTTGTTTGTAAATCAATGTCTTGTAAAAAGTATGTTATTTGTATAAAATGTTCTATGTCTCAATATTGAAATGATTCAAATAACGTTACGACATGTAATACCATACAAACACTTATATATAGGAAGTACCAGCGGCGTATCCACCATGCTTGTATCATATTACACACGCATCATTACTTAATCACTTAATCAAACCATACCAACCAATGTAAGAAGTCTATGTTTAAACCAATTGTCAAATGTATTGAATAATATGTCAAAGTGTTCATGTCAAGATGTAAATCATGTAGTGTGAAACAATTGTCAAACATGTTATGTGTCAAATGTAAACCATGTCAAATGTCAATGTCAAATATTCATGTCAAATGTCTACGTCAAATATCCATGTCAAATGTCTACGTCAAATATCCATGTCAAATGTCTTTGTCAAATGTCTTTGTCAAATGTCTTTGTGTAAAATGTCTATGTCAAAATGTCATGTATGGCAAGTGAAATGTCTCAACTAAACCATATGCACAAAAACAAAATGTTGAAGTAAAACATGGTTTAAATCAATCTTATGTCTTTGTGGAAAAATGCATGCAAATATTTAATATGAACATTTATGCGGTATTGTGAAAATGCATACATCCAAGCCTTGTGACTGTGGTGATAAACCCTTTAAACAAATTAAAGGTCTATCTGTCTTATATCATCGAATTCGGTCATTCCTTCCATCCCCTTTCCCTGGGATGTCCGGAACGGGAGTTGTCAATTCCTATGGTACCACTACCTACTAACGAACGGCGTAGCTAATGTTAATGAATGTATTGTCCCATGTAAACAAACCAAATGTCATACCAAAATGTAAGCATGTGAAAACAATGCACTAAGTATGTAATCAAATGAACATACATAGCGTGAAATGTCATGTAAAACGATGTACTAAGTAATGCACACAATGGGCACACCTAGCATGAAATGTCATGTAAAACGATGTACTAAGTAATGCACACAATGGGCACACCTAGCATGAAATGTAATGAAATCATGTACTATAATGTACTAACGAACATAGCAGGTATATGATGTGAAAACATGTAAAGCATGAAAGTAACAAGTAGGCACATGTGTTCCACCCCAAAACAGTTTGGAAAACAGTAAAAGAGGGGTCTATGTACTCACTTGAGATTGCTCAGTCGTATAAAGATAATCACCAAGCAACGCTAGAGATCTCGGAATCAAACGGCACCTAATATAGGTAACTATGTTAATAAACCGGACCTATCTCGGAAGACTGGGTAGCATTAGGGTTTGTAAACCAAATGAGTGTAGGAACTCACGTGATATGGTTTAACAAAGCCTACATACTAAATGAAACTTAACCTTAGTCTTATTGACCCATTATGATCCGTTTAGGTAGCTTATGCTACTTTAACGCATCGTGCGCGTGAAACGCGTTCGGACCGCCTAACTAGCCCTATGACAAGTGTTATATGCCTAATCATGTTACATAATCAGTTATGTGACAAAGGTTTAGGTTACATATGCTTAATTACCATTTATACATGAAAAGGGTATTCTGGTAATTTACCTAAGGCATATAAACTACCTATCATACAACTACTTAAACGATGTGACCATAGGGTATAACCTCGGAAGGTTATTCCCTACCTACTATGGTCACCTAATGTGTTTGGTCGAATCCTAATGATCGACCAAATGGGTCGGGTTCGAAGGTATAGGCGATTTATTAGATCGCCTACCCTACGACCCTAGACAACGTGGTAATCAGTAGGCATAGCCCCAAGGGACTATAACCAACGTGATTACACTCACGTTGCGAAGTTCAAACGAACTTCGCATTGACCATTACTGGTCAACACTGAAAGTCAAACAAAGTTTGACTTTCTGACTCGAAAAGCAGTAAAATAAGGAAAAGAACGAAAGAATACTTATGAAGGGTCCCCGAATGCTAATCCCGATTCAAGAATCTCAGGTATGAAACAATGGTTTCAACTTAGAGGTTCTCAAATCAGAATTCTAGTGATTTTAGCAATGGGGGGTATGGGGTATTTATAGGAATACCCGAACCGTTAAGATCGTTTCATGGAAAACGTGCCTTAATCCCATCCGTACATGTGTTGCAAAGTTATGGTGCTTAGGTGCTTAAATTCCATCCATACATGTGTTGCAAAGTTATGGTGCTTAGGTGCTTAAATTCCATCCATACATGTGTTGCAAGGTTATGGTGCCTAAGTTCCATCCTTATCCGCTGACTAAGCAAGTTTAGAATGTGTGGTTGTGAATTAAACAACGGCTAATACATCGAATCTGGTCCCGAATGCGAAAAACTGAGTTTCTGCATGTTTTCTGCCCAGAATAGGCAGTTGCGTAGCGCGACTGGTAAAGCCTATAGGGCTCGCGCTACGCTAGCATGCACCAGCTTCAGAAAAGTTTCAAAATTGACAGTTTTGGTCCCTGTGGTGTTTTAAGGCCTTTTTCGATGCGTTTGAACCCCGTTAACCTCATTTCAAGGCTCTAAAATGAAGTTAAAGTATAGGGAACTCAAAACATACTCAAAAATATGCCGGATGATGGTTCGTTTGGTCGTACGAACGCGATGTTCGCTTAATTACGACGGAATGCGCACAAGCGCGAAAAACGATCCAAATGACGCGACGAATGGATTTTTCTTATGGCGAACACTAAAATATAATATAGTCATGCTTACATAAATTTTTGGATGTCCGGATGTATTCAGAACGTAAGTTATGCGCGAAAATGCAAACTTGTGCACTTTTTGACACTTTTAGTCCCTGAATGACCCAAAAGTTTATTTTAGCATACCGAACCCCTCAAAGCCTATTTCTAAGCTATGTAAAGGATATTTATGGTATGTTTAACTTATGGTTATGTTCCGGAATGTCTGTTACAGTTCAAATTGACATACTTTCGCAGTTTGTCATATTTAGTCCCTGTAAGCGAATTAACTTGTTTTTGCCATACCAAAGCCTTTAAAACTTATTTCTAAGTTATGTAAAGGTTATTTAAGGTATGTTGAGTATATGTTGATGTTCCAGGGTATTTCTCGCATTAAACTGAGTACGTTTATGCACTAGTTTGCGTATAACTCTCCAGAAAGTGATGTAGAGTTTGGAATTGAACAAAAGTCAAAACATGAAAAATGTAAAACATAACAAAACAAACATTGGGATCAAATAACATTGTTTTATTGATAATAGAACTGTTCATAGAGATTACAAGCACAGTTGTTACAGTCTCCCCTACTTGTGGAAATTTCGTCCCGAAATTTATTTAGAGGAAACTCGTGGAAAAAGATGTGGATATTTTGCCTTCATTTGATCTTCGCGTTCCCAAGTAAACTCGGGTCCACGTTTAGCTTCCCAGCGAACTTTGACCAAAGGAATGCGCTTGCGTTTAAGCCACTTGACTTCACGTTCCATGATTTCCACTGGTTTCTCAACAAATTTCAGTGTTTTGCCAACACAAATTTCGTCAAGCGGTATGGAGAAGTTCTCATCAGCTGAACACTTCTTGAGATTGGACACGTGAAAAGTTGGATGAACATTTCCAAGTTCAGGAGGTAACTCAAGTCTGTAGGCTACCTTTCCGATTCTTTCGACAATCTTGAATGGTCCAACATATCTAGGTGCAAGTTTTCCTTTCTTTCCAAATCTGATCACACCTTTCCAAGGTGAGACCTTAAGTAATACTCGATCACCGACTTGAAATTCCAAGGCTTTGCGTTTTGGGTCCGCGTAAATCTTCTGACGGCTTCTAGCTGCCTGAAGGTTATCACGAACTTTCTTGACCTTGTCAGTTGTCTCTAAAATGAGGGCAGGTCCAGTAAGTTGAGCCTCGCCAATCTCATTCCAGCAGACTGGTGAACGACATTTTCGACCATAGAGAGCCTCGAAAGGAGCCATTTTGATGCTAGTGTGATAACTGTTGTTGTAGGAGAATTCAATCAATTTAAGATGTGAATCCCAGCTACCACCAAAATCGATCACACAAGCTCTTAGCATATCCTCCAGAGTCTGGATTGTTCTCTCAGATTGACCATCCGTTTGCGGATGATAAGCTGTGCTCAGATTAAGTTGGGTCCCCATGGCAGATTGCATGGTTCTCCAAAAATGAGAAGTGAAACGAGCATCTCTGTCAGAAATGATGTTCAACGGAACACCATGTCGAGCTACAATTTCATCCACATAGATTTGAGCAAGTCTGTCAGCAGGAAAATCCTCACGGATTGGCAAGAAATGTGCTGACTTTGTAAGACGATCAACGACTACCCAGATGGCATCATGACCTTTCTTTGTGCGCGGGAGTTTGGTAACAAGATCCATAGTAATGTTTTCCCATTTCCAAACTGGGATCTCTGGTTGCTCCAATAAACCAGAAGGACGCTGATGTTCAGCCTTAACCTTAAGACAAGTAAGGCATTTGGACACGTATAAGGCAATGTCTTTCTTCATACCAGGCCACCAATACTGAATACGAAGATCCTTATACATTTTATCTGAGCCCGGATGAATAGAATAACGAGACTTATGGGCTTCATCCATAAGCAAGGTACGAAGATCATCCTGGCTTGGGACCCACAAACGGTCCATGAAGTAATACGATCCATTATCCTTCAGTTCCAGAGCAGGTGTTATGTGATAAGGAAATTCCTTATCCATCAATCCTTGTGAAACACAAGATTGTTGAGACTGAGAAATGCGTGCTTGAATATCGGATCGAGCTTGAATAACAGATTGAACACGTACACAATGAAGCTTAGTACGTTCCTTACGACTCAATGCATCAGCTACGACATTCGCCTTACCAGGATGGTAGCGAATTTCGCAGTCATAGTCGTTTAAAAGCTCAACCCAACGTCGTTGTCTCATGTTGAGTTCTTTCTGGTTGAAGATATGCTGAAGACTTTTGTAGTCTGTGAAAACCACACATTTTGTACCGTACAAATAGTGTCTCCAGATCTTTAGAGCGAAAACAACTGCACCCAACTCAAGATCATGAGTGGTGTAGTTCTTCTCATGTATCTTCAACTGTCTCGATGCATATGCTATGACTTTGTTCCTTTGCATCAGAACGCAACCAAGGCCCAATTTCGATGCATCACAATACACAACAAAATCATCATCACCCTCAGGCAATGATAGAACAGGCGCATCGCAAAGCTTCTGCTTCAGGTGTTGAAAAGCTTCCTCTTGTTTGAATCCCCAATAAAAGGGCATTTTCTTCTGAGTTAGAGCAGTTATGGGAACTGCAATCTTAGAGAAGTTTTCAATGAAGCGGCGATAATAACCCGCTAGACCAAGAAATGAACGAACTTCAGTAGGAGTAGAAGGTGTATCCCAATCCTTAATCGCACTGATCTTGGAGGGATCTACATGAATACCTTGTTCGTTGATGATATGACCCAAAAATTGAACTTCTTTAAGCCAAAATTCGCATTTGGAGAATTTGGCGAAAAGTTGCTCTTTCTTCAGGAGTTCCAGAGTAAGACGAAGATGCTGCTCGTGATCAGCTCGCGTCTTAGAGTAAATCAAGATATCGTCAATAAAAACAATGACGAACTGATCCAAATAAGGTTTACAGACCCTATTCATTAAGTCCATGAAAACAGCAGGAGCATTAGTCAAACCGAATGGCATGACTGTGAACTCATAGTGCCCATACCGAGTACGGAACGCTGTCTTGGGAATGTCTTCTTCTTGCACCCGAAGTTGATGATATCCAGATCGCAGATCAATCTTCGAAAAATAAGAAGCACCTTGTAACTGATCAAAGAGATCATCGATGCGAGGTAGGGGATATCGATTCTTGATGGTAAGCTTGTTAAGCTCACGATAATCGATACACATCCTAAAGGATCCATCCTTCTTCTTTACAAAAAGAACGGGAGCACCCCAGGGTGAAAAACTAGGACGTATAAAACCTTTGTCAGAGAGCTCCTGAAGCTATTTAGACAACTCTTGCATCTCAGATGGTGCAAGACGATATGGAGCTCTGGCAATGGGATTTGCACCAGGTACGAGATCAATGCGGAACTCGACTTGGCGTGCTGGAGGTAGACCAGGTAAATCTTCAGGGAACACTTCAGAATAATCCCGAACGACAGGAATATCTGAAATAGACTTACCATTACCTTTATCTTCTGTAACATGTGCTAAGAAAGCCACATAGTTCTTCTGCAGATACTTCCGAGCTTTAAAACAAGACATGAGTTTGAGACCACCGGTAAGCTTCTCACCTTGAACCTGCAGGATCTCGCCTGTCGAAAGCGGCACACGAACAATCTTCTTAGAACAAACTATCTCTGCGTGATGCTTGGATAACCAATCCATTCCCACAATAACGTCGAAGCTTCCAAGTTGCATAGGCGCGAGGTCAATAGGAAAAAGATGGTCGTTAAGATTCAACTGGCAGTTGTGAAGAACAGAATCAAGAATAATGGGTTCACCACTAGCAACCTCTACTGTCAAAGATTTGCCTAGTTTCGTTCTAGACACGTGAAGCATTTGCTCAAAAGACAAAGACACGAAACTCTTATCGGCACCAGAATCGAAAAGAACAGATGCAGGCTGATTATTAATAAAGAACGTACCGTTCACCACATTATCGTCAGCCTGTGCCTCTTGGGCATTCATGTTAAAAACTCGGCCTCGAGCCGGAGCCTGATTCTGGTTCTGGTTCTGGTTCTGGTTCTGGTTGGCTAGCCTTGGGCACCGGTTCCTATAGTGGGTCAGATCCCCACAATTGTAACAAGCACCTGGTGGGTATTGTAGTCGTGCAGCTTGACCCTGTTGCTGAGCAGGAGGCTGTGCAACTCGTTGAGCCGGGTTCTGAACCGCGGGATTTTGAGCAGACCGACAAACATTGGCAAGATGGCCTGACTTCCCACAGTTAGTACAGAAACGGCATGGAAGTTGCGGCTGGTGGTGACTGTTGCATCTATTGCACAAAGGTGCATTCCCTGAATAGGGTTTCTTCGCTGGAGGCTGTGTAGGTTGGTTGGGAGCTGCCTGGTTAGCTTGGGCAGTGACAGCAAAATTTTGGGAAGTCTTACGCTTCCTTGACCTCTTCGAAGAACCAGAGTTCTTTCCATTCAAGTTTTGACCTTTCTTGCTATCTTCCTTGTCAGCCGACTGCTTCTTGCCCTTGTCACCCTTCCTGTGTAGCTTTCCCTTTCTAATCTGCGACTCAGTCAGTGTCGCTGATAACTCGATTGCCTGACGGAGTATGGCAGGTTCACTACCAGTAAGAATGTCTTGTACCGAGTCAGGTAGGCCGTCGATGTATCTTTCGATAGCCTTGTCAAGTGGGGTAACCATAGTCGGGCAAAGCAAACTTAACTCTTCAAACCGATCCGTATAAGCCCTGTGCTCACCACTATCTTGCTTCAAAACATCAAACTCTTTCTCCAACGCTCGCTGCTCATGACGAGGACAGAATTCCCTCATCATAAGGGCTCTAAGTTCAGCCCATGTCTGTGCGAGAGCAACTTCTGCACCTCGGTCTCTCATCACCCCATTCCACCATGTAAGAGCCCTCTTCTGAAACACGCTCGAGGAGAACTCGACCTTGCGATTATCCGGGCACTGCACGTGGCGAAAAGTATTCTCAATGCTTTCGAACCACTGAAGAAGCCTAGTTGCTCCTTCAGAACCACTAAACTTGAGTGGTTTAGCCTGGTTAAAATCCTTGAATTTGCATGGAACATTGTTGTTGTTGTTGGCTTGGTTCCATTGAGCAAAGAGATTTGGGAATTGGGCAGCCATCTGCTGCGCAATAATTTCTGCCAGCTCGGCAGTTGCTATCTGGTTCTCGCGTCGAGGAGGCATTCTAAAAGAGGAAAACATGAAAGGAAACGAGTGAGACGATTGGATGAAGAGAATGAGATGAAACAAAATCAACAAAAGCAAAGATGGTGGTCATTCGTCCGTATCACAGAGCAAACAAACAACACACAGTGACTAATCAAAGTAAATGGGTCAAAAATAATGTATAATGAAGACATGCTCGCCTATAAGTGAACACTCATCCCAAGAATTCCCAGGTAAGCACAACTGGTCTCGCGTCTGATGAGATATATACGAAGTGCTTGCCTAGACAGAAAACCCAGAATACAGGCATTCACCCTTCTAGTTTGCACATGTTCACATTATTTAAAACCCAAAACGTTTGACGGGATTTTGAAAATTTGAAGGCACAAGGCCAAAAACCAAACTGAAAAGGGTTCAAAACCATATAACAGAGGGTTCAAAACCTTACAATTGAGGGTTCAAAACCTTGTAATAAATCATTCAAAAACAGATGATTGTTTTTCAAAAATCGATTCGGAAAATTTTGTTCTTGTTTTGATAATCACCTAAGGATAGGTGATGTACATGTTTTAAGATCTAAACACAAGATAACTCGTGTTAGGGTCCTAGAAAAGTTATAGTCTAGGTCAAAGCATTACTAATAACCTAATTCCCTATAACCATTGGCTCTGATACCAACTCTTCTGTCACACCCCGACCGCGTAAAACAACAAATCGCGGCGGAAACATCGGGGCGTGTCGTAACAGAATTAATTGTTTCATAACCATGGCACACAAAGTGTATTTTATTTATTAAACAAGGGTGTTACATTGTCTCGAAACAGTAAATTAAGAGTTCAGAACATAATTAAACATAGTCTATCTTCTTTTAAAGTCTCTAAGGCACAGGTCCGCCCTAGTGTCATAATCAACATCCTATGGAAAAGCACCTAAAAACACATGTGAAAATAGGTACGTCAGCATAAAAATGCCTGTGAGATACATAGGTTTTGTGAAAATAAGATTCATGACTTGCGTTTGAGAAAATGTTTAGTCATGAACCTTGTTATTTACTTTGTCATGTAAATTATTTGAAAACAATAAGATCAGATGATATGTATAAGTAATGTCAGGTTAAATAAATAACCATGTAAAAATGTGTTTGTATAAGATAAGTTGTTTGTAAATCAATGTCTTGTAAAAAGTATGTTATTTGTATAAAATGTTCTATGTCTCAATATTGAAATGATTCAAATAACGTTACGACATGTAATACCATACAAACACTTATATATAGGAAGTACCAGCGGCGTATCCACCATGCTTGTATCATATTACACACGCATCATTACTTAATCACTTAATCAAACCATACCAACCAATGTAAGAAGTCTATGTTTAAACCAATTGTCAAATGTATTGAATAATATGTCAAAGTGTTCATGTCAAGATGTAAATCATGTAGTGTGAAACAATTGTCAAACATGTTATGTGTCAAATGTAAACCATGTCAAATGTCAATGTCAAATATTCATGTCAAATGTCTACGTCAAATATCCATGTCAAATGTCTACGTCAAATATCCATGTCAAATGTCTTTGTCAAATGTCTTTGTCAAATGTCTTTGTGTAAAATGTCTATGTCAAAATGTCATGTATGGCAAGTGAAATGTCTCAACTAAACCATATGCACAAAAACAAAATGTTGAAGTAAAACATGGTTTAAATCAATCTTATGTCTTTGTGGAAAAATGCATGCAAATATTTAATATGAACATTTATGCGGTATTGTGAAAATGCATACATCCAAGCCTTGTGACTGTGGTGATAAACCCTTTAAACAAATTAAAGGTCTATCTGTCTTATATCATCGAATTCGGTCATTCCTTTCATCCCCTTTCCCTGGGATGTCCGGAACGGGAGTTGTCAATTCCTATGGTACCATTACCTACTAACGAACGGCGTAGCTAATGTTAATGAATGTATTGTCCCATGTAAACAAACCAAATGTCATACCAAAATGTAAGCATGTGAAAACAATGCACTAAGTATGTAATCAAATGAACATACATAGCGTGAAATGTCATGTAAAACGATGTACTAAGTAATGCACACAATGGGCACACCTAGCATGAAATGTCATGTAAAACGATGTACTAAGTAATGCACACAATGGGCACACCTAGCATGAAATGTAATGAAATCATGTACTATAATGTACTAACGAACATAGCAGGTATATGATGTGAAAACATGTAAAGCATGAAAGTAACAACTAGGCACATGTGTTCCACCCCAAAACAGTTTGGAAAACAGTAAAAGAGGGGTCTATGTACTCACTTGAGATTGCTCAGTCGTATAAAGATAATCACCAAGCAACGCTAGAGATCTCGGAATCAAACGGCACCTAATATAGGTAACTATGTTAATAAACCGGACCTATCTCGGAAGACTGGGTAGCATTAGGGTTTGTAATCCAAATGAGTGTAGGAACTCACGTGATATGGTTTAACAAAGCCTACATACTAAATGAAACTTAACCTTAGTCTTATTGACCCATTATGATCCGTTTAGGTAGCTTATGCTACTTTAACGCATCATGCGCGTGAAACGCGTTCGGACCGCCTAACTAGCCCTATGACAAGTGTTATATGCCTAATCATGTTACATAATCAGTTATGTGACAAAGGTTTAGGTTACATATGCTTAATTACCATTTATACATGAAAAGGGTATTCTGGTAATTTACCTAAGGCATATAAACTACCTATCATACAACTACTTAAACGATGTGACCATAGGGTATAACCTCGGAAGGTTATTCCCTACCTACTATGGTCACCTAATGTGTTTGGTCGGATCCTAATGATCGACCAAATGGGTCGGGTTCGAAGGTATAGGCGATTTATTAGATCGCCTACCCTACGACCCTAGACAACGTGGTAATCAGTAGGCATAGCCCCAAGGGACTATAACCAACGTGATTACACTCACGTTGCGAAGTTCAAACGAACTTCGCATTGACCATTACTGGTCAACGCTGAAAGTCAAACAAAGTTTGACTTTCTGACTCGAAAAGCAGTAAAATAAGGAAAAGAACGAAAGAATACTTACGAAGGGTCCCCGAATGCTAATCCCGATTCAAGAATCTCAGGTATGAAACAATGGTTTCAACTTAGAGGTTCTCAAATCAGAATTCTAGTGATTTTAGCAATGGGGGGTATGGGGTATTTATAGGAATACCCGAACCGTTAAGATCGTTTCATGGAAAACGTGCCTTAATCCCATCCGTACATGTGTTGCAAAGTTATGGTGCTTAGGTGCTTAAATTCCATCCATACATGTGTTGCAAAGTTATGGTGCTTAGGTGCTTAAATTCCATCCATACATGTGTTGCAAGGTTATGGTGCCTAAGTTCCATCCTTATCCGCTGACTAAGCAAGTTTAGAATGTGTGGTTGTGAATTAAACAACGGCTAATACATCGAATCTGGTCCCGAATGCGAAAAACTGAGTTTCTGCATGTTTTCTGCCCAGAATAGGCAGTCGCGTAGCGCGACTGGTAAAGCCTATAGGGCTCGCGCTACGCTAGCATGCACCAGCTTCAGAAAAGTTTCAAAATTGACAGTTTTGGTCCCTGTGGTGTTTTAAGGCCTTTTTTGATGCGTTTGAACCCCGTTAACCTCATTTCAAGGCTCTAAAATGAAGTTAAAGTATAGGAAACTCAAAACATACTCAAAAATATGCCGGATGATGGTTCATTTGGTCGTACGAACGCGATGTTCGCTTAATTACGACGGAATGCGCACAAGCGCGAAAAACGATCCAAATGACGCGACGAATGGATTTTTCTTATGGCGAACACTAAAATATAATATAGTCATGCTTACATAAATTTTTGGATGTCTGGATGTATTCAGAACGTAAGTTATGCGCGAAAATGCAAACTTGTGCACTTTTTGACACTTTTAGTCCCTGAATGACCCAAAAGTTTATTTTAGCATACCGAACCCCTCAAAGCCTATTTCTAAGCTATGTAAAGGATATTTATGGTATGTTTAACTTATGGTTATGTTCCGGAATGTCTGTTACAGTTCAAATTGACATACTTTCGCAGTTTGTCATATTTAGTCCCTGTAAGCGAATTAACTTGTTTTTGCCATACCAAAGCCTTTAAAACTTATTTCTAAGTTATGTAAAGGTTATTTAAGGTATGTTGAGTATATGTTGATGTTCCAGGGTATTTCTCGCATTAAACTGAGTACGTTTACGCACTAGTTTGCGTATAACTCTCCAGAAAGTGATGTAGAGTTTGGAATTGAACAAAAGTCAAAACATGAAAAATGTAAAACATAACAAAACAAACATTGGGATCAAATAACATTGTTTTATTGATAATAGAACTGTTCATAGAGATTACAAGCACAGTTGTTACATAAATGAATAGTGGACATGAACTCACAGAATTGCGTCCGTGAATAGTAGATAACTGTGAACTCACGTGTGGTTGTCCTGAATAGTGTCACGACCTACAAACGTTCTATATTTGTTAGACACCTCGGTCTTGTAATGACTTGAGTACAAGTCTTTTGTCTTGAATATGTGTTAAGACTTGTATGTCTTTGTTATTTGTTGAACTGTGTCATAGATGTATTAACTGATAATTGTTTAGTGTATATATATTTCGCCAAATATATATATTCTTGTATCGTGAGTTGTATCGTAGTTGTATAAATGTGTTTTCACCAAGTGTTAGGTGATGTGAATGTGCATATCGTTGCACGTATAGGAATATGGTTGTATCGTGAGTTGTATCGTAGTTGTATCATAGTTATATAAATGTGTTTGCAAGAATGTGATTTATAAATAAATAACCACACTTTAAAGGGTAACTAAGCTTACTTAACACCATGCTAAGTTACTACAAATTTTTACAAAATTTCAAAGTTCATGTTGTAGTGTAAAATGCATGATTTTGGCATATGGTAAGTGTTGTTTGATTTATTGATTGATTGGTGATGATTTTAAAAGAAAATGATATTCTTTGAAAGCATGGAAACCTCCATTTTTAAGGGGAAACTATGGCAAATTTTTTCAAGAATTTAAACACTTAGAAAAATATTTTTAAACAAGTGTTTACAAGTATATTTTAACCATGATTTTTCATGTAAAATTTTCCATAATTTTTGTTACAAAAATTATAAATGTTGGAGGTTGTTTTTGATAAATAAAAGTGATTAAATATGTATTTAGGAAAATATATATCTAGATGTCATAATTTGTGTGATTACTTGTATATTATGTATATTAGTTATATTATTTTAGGACTTGAAATAATATAACACACCAAAATACCAAGAATTATAATACAAAATATTACCAAAATTCCAAGGAAATAAATATATAATTTATACCAAAAAATTGGAACAAACCGAACAAGGAATATAAACTACAAAGTATTCCAGAATTAAATTTATATGTTTTGACAAACGAGTAAAACGGTATTTTGGAAACCAAGGAAACGAAAAATATGATTTTTAAAATTATTACAAAAATAAATCATATTTTTGTCAAGAAGAAAATATATTATTTTTGATTAAAGAAAAATATATATGTTTTCTTGAACAATTAGAAAATATAATATTTTTGGAGGAAATATATATTTTCTTAAATAAATTTAGAATATATTATTTTGGGGTGAAAATGGATATATAAATATTTTTTAAGTTAAACTTGAAAATATATTTTTTTTTGAGGTTTATATGAAAATATAACTATTTTTGCCAAGGAAGAATTATAAATAAATTTCTATACAAGTTTTCTTAAAATATATATATTTCAAGAATGTAAATTGGTGATATTTGTTGGTTAAAAATAATATTCTAGAAAGTATGAAAACAAAAATTAAGTATAAGAATACTTAATAAATACAATAAAAATACGTATTCTCGTACGTATAAATACACACCGGAATACGCCACCAATACTTGGCAAAAATACACAAGTTTTAGAATACATGTATAAGTATGCCCATCCTTGGGGAAAATATTCTTTGAAGGATTACAAACAAATAAGTTAAAAAGTATTATTTTAACAAATATTCCAATAATTAATAAATATAATTTAAGTTAAAATATTATTATTTTAACAAATAATTATATACTTGGAATAATATTTATGACACCAAGTCAAAGATACTAAGCCATAACAAATAAGACTAAAGGTCATGGCACGACCCATCCGTCTAATAGAACATAGCACGTGTGTAGGTAGTCGTGCGATCGAGGAAAAGCTTTGAGTTATACCAGGTTACAAGACGCAAGACTGTGAGTTCATGTCCCCCTTTTCTTTTAATTGTTTTCAGTTTTATAACTTCGCGGGTGAAATACATGTTACAAATGTTACAATGATTACAAATGGTATGGTTAGCTAAGGAATGAACTACTAGATCATGTGTATGGGTAGGCGTTAACTTGAGACCATTAATCCTTTATAAGGACCGAGGGGCATGAGTGATAGATCTATTTGGGTGTTACGAGCCTCACCCATGGGTCCACGAGTTAGCCGCATGTGGTGACTATGTCGTTCCAGCCGGGGGGGCCGATACGAAATACGCAAAGGATTGAGCCCTCCTACACCGTTACACACACATTAATGACTTTGCAAATCATTAATTGATCTGTTCATATTCACTTTCATACCGATTTACAAATACATACTTACAAATGTTTACAAGGAATATTCGTGCATACATTCAAACACATGAACTCGCTCAACTTTTGTTGATGTTTTCAAACTACATGTATTTCAGGAAATTGATTATGGATCTGGCGGGCGTTCGGGGATTTTCAAGCCGTGTCTTCAATAAATGATGTCATCCAGTATCGAAGGGTTTGAATCGTGTATTCTATCTTTGATAGGATACATGGTTCAAACCCTAGTTTTATTAGTGTCTTTTGTTAAAGTCCGTTACGGAACTTAAAAATTTGGTTGTTATGTATTTTAAACTTGAAGTCTTGGTTTGTAGTTAAACAATGTTGGTTGTAATGTTTTGAAACTCTTTAATGGATGAACATCGAGGTTTCTATCATATAGTTGTTTGTTATGGTTGAATGCAATGATATTAAGCAAGTCACACGTAACACGCTTCCGCAAAAGTCAGGGTGTGACAGTTTGTTATCAGAGCTTCGATTGTAGCGAACTAGGATTCCTCCTCGAGTCTAGACTATAATCAATAGGGCTCTCTCATGAAAATATTTTTACAAAATATTTTTCATTGAATACACAAAACGCCAAGATCCATGGAACAAATGTTTTACAAAAGGAAATACAAGGAAACACAATGCAAAGTCACAGTGGTGGTTTAGTTTGCATGGGGTAGACTAGTTAAGACAGAAAGGTTTCATGAGGGATAACGTGAATACATGATTAAGTGATAATTGTCTTGTTTGCATATACTGAGTGTTAGTGGTTAATAAATGTGCATATGTAATGATTATTATGTTACAGGCATTCATGTCTTCATCTGAGAGTGGGTTATCTGACGCCCATGACCCGATGGCCGTCGTTTCAGACGACGAGGTCATGCCTGAGCCAGAGATATTCACATCGAACACTGAGAGTGATCCCGAGATGCTGTCCGAGGATGAGGACGGCTTCCAGACATTCGCATTACCTGATTTTGGCGATGATTTACCTATAGCTGATGGCGTTCCCATTGAGGATCCTTTTGATATTCCCGCTCCTGTTATTGATCACCTCATCATTGGTCACCCCAATGGTGAGCACATTGTGGCACCGATCCCCGACACCGTTCCCCTTGTGGTTATTCCTCCTGAGGATTGGCCCTTTGATGACTTGTTTGGCGATGATGTCGATTTATTTGTGGACGGTCCCCCAGCTGACGCCCAAGGCGACGGGGAGATTGATGATGTTGTTGTTGTAGTATCTCCTCCTACTATTCCAGTTATCGAGTTATCCTCTGACTCCAGTTTGCATTCGGTTTCAGACTCCTTTGAGTCTGTGACTTCTTCAGCCATGCAGGCGGCAGGACTGCAGCTTTACGCTACTGACTCCGACGACGACACCGCTATGTCTGCTGCAACCCTATCCCCTGCACATGTCCCCACACCTCCACACGGCCCCGAGCCTGTCCCTGAGATAGATCCTGTTCCTTTTGGTCAGCCTGATGTTGCACCTATTGACCCTGAGCTGATTCTTGATCCTGACCATGTCCCGTTTGGATTACCAGATATTGCACCCTTATTCCAGATCTGATTCCTGCCCCACCTGAGCTTCCACATGTTGAGCCATTCATTCCTCCACCTCCACCCGCTGATGTTGCTCCCCTACCCTCTGTTGAGTCTGATGTTCACCGTACTGATTTATCAATTGTTTTCTTGTAGGAGATCCCTGCTCCCAGACCAGGGGAGGGTACCTCGGGCCAGCCCCCGAGTTTTGACCCATTTGCTTCAGCAGCTTTCCCTCCGATCCTACAGACTGCACCATTTACTCCTTTCACATCTGCATCACTTGATGAGCCATTTCGATGGTTCCCGCCCTATACCATGCCGATCACAGACCCTTATCATCCCTCGCATTTTGTTGGTTACACACGGGATGAGTTGCTTTTGTCGCTTCAGTTGTAGTTTGAGATCTTGAGCCACAGAGTTCTGGAGCTCGAGATGACTCCTTCATACCCTCCAGCTTGTCCCTGTCAGTCTACTTTTATCCCTCCACACTCGTCACAGTCAGCTTCGTTCGTACCTCCACCTGTTGCTTCTGTCCCTCCACATTCATCGTCGCTCCTTTTGCACATCCACCTGCTACTCTCGCACCTTTTTCGGGTTTTGATGCCCATTTTTTTACTGTCGAGCAGCAGATTAGCTACTTGCTTCGCCATGTGTACGAGCTTGAAGAGGAGCTCGCACATGTTCACAGTTTGCTTTTCTTCCCTCCTCCTCCCCCGCCATCAGTACAGTAGGTTTTTTGTTTTATGCAGATGCATTACTTTTAGTGAGAGCATTACTATTGAGCCAAGATAGTGAAGATATGAAGACCATATTTTGTTCATTACTTTTGTACATTGACAGACTTATTTGACAAGGGTGGTGTGACCCTATGTCTCCTTTGATACGATACGATGTAGAAACAATGTAACTTGTGGTTGGTCTTTAATGAAACATGTAAATACATTGTGCTATGATTATGTTGTTGCATGATTGTTTGATATGATGAATGCTTGTATATATGTACATACGACCTTAGACAACTATTTATTTATTTAACGAGTAAGACCTGACCTTTCCGATCTTCTTCCTAGAAGAAAGATGCCGCCGCGAAGGAACACCGACACCAACAACCCTCAGCCGACGACAGAGGCGGAATTA
Organism: Helianthus tuberosus; assembly: GCA_030545235.1. Lineage (NCBI taxonomy): Eukaryota > Viridiplantae > Streptophyta > Magnoliopsida > Asterales > Asteraceae > Helianthus > Helianthus tuberosus. The sequence continues at coordinate 91,941,045 of CM060416.1, forward strand.
CAAGAGCGCATTTCACAGGCCATCGCACAGCACGAGGCCCTTCGCTCTGAACACAGCGGAGGTACCTCAGGGAATAACCCACCAAATGGTAATGTTTAAGTCACCTAAGACACATTACAATTCGTTTTCATGTTTCCAAGTGTGCTTTGCTAATGCTATCTGTGAATGATGTTGCTTGTGTTACAGGCTGTACCTACAAACAGTTTTTGGACTGTAAGCCCCTAAATTTCGATGGCACCGGGGGTGTTGTCGCCTTTGTGCGCTGGGTTGAGAAGACGGATTCTGTTTTGAGGATGAGAAAATGTGCTCCAGAGCAACAAGTCACGTATATTTCCGAATTATTTCTAGACTGGGCGCTGTCGTGGTGGAACCTTCAGGTTCAGACTTTGGGTGAGGCTGCTGCGTATGCTTTGACGTGGAATGAACTGAAAGAGTTGATGAGTAAAAAGTATTGTTCTCGGGCAGAAATCCAGAAGTTGGAAACTGATTTCTGGAACTTGAAAAAGGAAGGTCCAAAGGTGGCTGAGTATGTGCAGAGATTTCATGAGTCTAGAGTTGTTCCTTATTTGGTGGAACCGGAATTTAAGAGGATATAACGTTTCATCTGGGGATTGGCACCTCAGATTCTGTGCATGGTGATAGCATCCAAGCCTCCAATGTTTACTGAGGCTATTGACTTAAGTGTGGCGCTCACGAAGGAAGTGATTAGTTTGGGCAAGTTTTCGATTTCTGAAACGAAGAAGAAAGAGACCCATATGGAGTCATCTGGGGATAACAAAAGGAAGTTTACCAACTTTAAGAAGGGTACCTAAGAGAGCAACAACAACAACAATGCCAACAAGCGCAGGGATACCAGCCAACCAGCCGAGGTCAGGACTGGCGCTGCAAACACTGAACCCAAAGGAAAAGGGTACATGGGCACCCTGCCCAAGTGTGACGTTTGTCAGCATCATCATACTGGATGTTGCAGATATGGGAAGTGTGAGAACTGTTGCAAAGTGGGGCATGCCAGGGAGGCATGCTGGTATGGTGCTGGACGTAGAAATGGATGACAAGGCGGTAATGGAAACCGTGGTGGAAATGGAAATCAGACTGGGAATCGAAATCAGGGAGGAAACGGTAATTTTGGTGGAAACGGGAATCGTGGTGGTTATGGAAACCAAGCTGGTAACGGAAATCGAGGTGGAAACAATAATAACAATAATCAGGGCGGAAACGGAAATGACAATGGGCGCAGTCAAGGTTTTTTTGGTTGTGGTGAAATGGGGCACTTTAAGCGGGACTGCCCTAAAAATAATCAAGCACGTGGAAGGGTGTTTAACATTGGAGCTAGGGAAGCACACCAGGATCCAAACATGGTTACTGGTACGTTCCCTATTAATCAACATTATGCATATGTGTTGTTTGATACTGGTGTCGATTTTAGCTTCATATCTCTAGACTTTAGGAATATACTTGGTTTAGTTGCAAGTAAGTTAGATGTTCCGTACTCGATAGAACTGGCTAATGGAAAGCTAGTAGAAGCTAATGAGGTGATTAGAGGTTGTGTTTAGAGCTTGGAGAGTGTGAGTTTTCGATAGACCTTCTGCCGGTTGATTTGGGAAGCTTTGATGTCATAGTTGGAATGGATTGGTTGTCTAGCAACCGTGCAGAGATTGTGTGCCATGAGAAGATCATTTGCATTCCGATGTCGAATGAAGAGACGATCGTGATTCACGGAGATAAGCATCATACGCCCTTGCGGATTATTAGTTGTTTGAAAGCGCGGAAGTGTCTATGTAAAGGATGTGTTGCCTTCTTAGCTCATGTTGTGGATAAGGAAGCCGAAGAGCCGATGCTTGAAGATAACCCTGTGGTAAGGGAATATCCTAAGGCCTTCCCCGAAGACTTGTCAGGATTACCTCCTCAACGACAAGTCGAATTCCATATTGACTTGGTACCAGGTGCCGCGCTTGTAGCCAAGGCATCTTATCAACTTGCGCCTTCAGAGATGCAAGAGTTATCCACGCAGCTTCAGGAGTTATTGGACAAGGGATTCATAAGGCCGAGCTTCTCGCCTTGGGGAGCTCCAGTTTTGTTCGTCAAGAAGAAGGATGGTAGCTTTCGAATGTGTATCGACTACCGGGAAGATGAATAAGTTAACCATCAAGAATCGGTATCCCTTACCGAGGATTGATGATTTATTCGACCAACTGCAAGGATCAAGCTACTATTCCAAGATTGATCTTCAATCGGGTTATCACCAGCTACAGATTCAAGAGGAAAGTATACCGAAGACTGCCTTCAGAACTCGTTATGGACATTACGAGTTTCTGGTAATGCCGTTCGGACTAACTAATGCGCCGGCAGTGTTTATGGATTTGATTAATAGAGTGTGCAAGCCATATCTCGATAAATTTGTGATCGAATTTATCGACGATATCCTGATTTATTCACGGACAAAGGAAGATCACGAGCAACATCTCAGAGCCATCCTAGAGCTGCTAAAGAAGGAAAAGCTCTATGCTAAGTTCTCGAAGTGTGAGTTTTGGATACGAGAAGTACAGTTCCTCGGTCACGTGGTAAACAAGAATGGTATTTATGTGGATCCCACAAATATCGAGGGAATCAAGAACTGGGAAACTCCGTAGACACCGACCGAGATCCGATAGTTTTTGGGTTTAGTAGGTTATTATCACAGGTTTATTGAGAATTTCTCTAAGATAGCTCAACCGTTGACCTCCCTTACCCAAAAGGATAAGAAGTATGAATGGGGAGACAAGCAAGAAGAATCTTTTCAGCTGCTCAAGAATAAGCTATGCGATGCACCGAGACTATCCCTACCCGAAGGCACCAACGACTTCGTAGTATATCGCGATGCTTCGCGTCAGGGATTGGGTTGTGTGCTAATGCAATGCCAAAAGGTTATCGCTTATGCTTCACGCCAACTGAAGGTCCATGAGAAGAACTATACCACGCATGATTTGGAGCTAGGCACAGTGGTATTTGCTTTGAAGATCTGGCGACATTATCTGTATAATACTCGATGTACTATTTTCACGGATCATAAGAGCCTTTAGCACATATTTGATCAGAAAGAGCTTAATATGAGACAGCGACATTGGGTTGAGTTGCTAAATGATTATGACTATGAAATCAAGTATCATTCTGGAAAGGTGAATGTGGTAGCAGATGCCTTAAGTCGAAAGGAAAGGATCAAGCCCATAAGGGTTCGGGCTTTGGAAATGATTATTCAGACGGATCTCACTTTGCGTATACGTGCCGCACAACAAGAAGCTCTTAAGAAAGAGAATCTTAAGGCTGAATATCTCCGTGGGATGGAGAAGAAGTTAGTGCCTAACGAGGAAGGAACCATGTATTTCATGGGACACATATGGGTTCCGCTTTATGGTGGTATTAGAGTGGTTATTTTTTATGAAGCTCATAAATCGAGGTACTCGATCCATCCAGGATCAGACAAGATGTACCAAGATCTGAAGGAATACTATTGGTGGCCAAGACTCAAGAGTGATGTTGCCATCTACGTTGGAAAGTGCCTAACCTTTGCCAAGGTTAAGGCCGAGTACCAGAAACCCTCAGGCCTTCTGCAACAGCCTGAAATACCCATGTGGAAGTTGGAACAGATTTCAATGGACTTCATAACAAAGTTACCCAGGACCCCTAGAGGACATGATACGATATGGGTAATAGTAGATCGGTTGACCAAGTCTGCGCACTTCTTACCGATTCGAGAGAAGGATAACACAATGAAGCTAGCAGAGCTTTACCTCAGGGAGATAGTAGCACGTCATGGAGTGCCTATCTCGATAATATCCGATAGAGATGGACGGTTTGTATCAAGGATTTGGCAATCCTTTCAAGAAGCTTTTGGTTCTCAGTTGAATCTAAGTATAGCTTTTCACCCACAGACAGACGGTCAGAGCGAAAGAACTATTCAGACGCTGGAAGATATGCTTCGCGCTTGTGTAATGGATTTGGGTGGCAGTTGGGATACTCATCTACCTCTGGTTGAATTTTCGTATAATAATGGCTACCACACGAGTATTCAAGCCGCACCATTCGAAGCTCTCTATGGACGTAAATGCCACTCACTGTTGTGTTGGGCAGATGCTGGTGATAGACAGATGGTTGGCCCCGAACTGGTCTAGGAAACAACTGATAAGATCATACAGATACGAGAGCGCATCAAGGCGGCTCGTGATCGACAGAAGAGTTATGCGGATCAAAGGCGAAAACCTTTGGAATTCAAAGTAGGAGACATGGTTTTGTTGAAAGTCTCACTTTGGAAAGGTGTAGCACGTTTTGGGAAGCATGGCAAGTTAAACCCACGTTACATTGGGCCATTCAGGATATTGGAAAGGTTTGGTACCGTAGCATGCAAGTTGGAATTACCAGAGGAACTAAACAGTGTTCATGGTACATTTCATGTATCAAACCTGAAGAAAAGCCCAACTCAGGTGACAGTTATCATCCCTGCAGATGAAGTGCATATAGACGACACTCTCCACTTTAGTTGTCACACCCCCAAAATCCACCATGCGGAGTATCACAACTTGGAGGCGTGACATGACCAGGATCGAGCCACCAATCATATTGAACAACGTAATCTTAGTAAGTAAAACCAACCACAATACAATTGGTGACCAAAAGAGAGTAACCTGTTTTAAGTTAACAGCGGAAGCATAAAACGTAAGTCCAAAACATAAGTTCCATAGTTCATAAGTTTAAAGTCCAAAGTTTATAAAGTTTAATTAATAAGCATGGGACATAACAGTCCGTATCCCACAACGACCTCCTCCTCGTACAAGCTCCATAAGCATCTAGCGACCTGTAAGGCATGTAACAACGAGTCAACAACAAAGTTGAGTGAGTTCACGGTTGGTTGTTTAGTTTTAAGTTGTTTCTGAAAACGTGGTTTGACTTTCGTTGGCTTATTTGCCGTGGGGGTTACCCCGTAGTTGAAAGTATGTTTAACCAGTTCCTTTTATTACCCAAACCATATCCATAATCAGTAGGGAGTTTCCCCATGTGAACCACTAGACCGATATCGACAACTGAGGAACAATAGTTGTGCCCTACGTCAATGTTCTATCATCATTGACAGTTTGCCATAGTCCATTAGTACACGCCCGTTCGGACGACACGGTGTAAGGTTTGTTAAACCTAATAGCGCTATTAACTAATGACCCGCTCGCCATTGGCCTCGGCGATTAAGTCGATATAAAATGAGGGACTTCATGATAGAGTTTTGTCTAGTAAGTTTTAAGGTTGTTGTCCTACCCAAGGAGGACGAACGTACGTATTCTACCCAAGGAGAATACGCAGGATTAAATATTGGCATCCTACCCAAGGAGGATGGCCGTACATATCCTACCCAAGGAGGATATGTAGATTTCGTTTTAATTCTTTAACCCATTCCCAAACCACCGGATATCCCATGCCTTGTAGAAAGTGTGAACTCACCTCGGTTGCTCGGTTTGACTCTCAAAAATAGCTAATAGTCAAAGTCGGTCAATCACGTCCTAGTATGATTACCACTTAGTTTATTAGTGACTTCAAATAGAACACAAAGTTCCTACACGTATCTATCACATAACATGCATCACTTTAACGGTTCATGCCCATATCAACTTCCCATCTATTCCCCACTCATAAACAAACATACGACATTGCACATAACACTTTTATTGACATATAACATGTTATATCATTCTCAGATAACCTACCCGACATTTAGACACGCAAATCACTACTTATGTCGTTTCAGCTTTGATCTTCAACACTGGGCTGTTTTTGGGGATTTTAATAAAATAGTTAACGTGTTCCAAAAATTACCAACTTTTTACATAATGTCTTAAAGGATCCAAATATTATTGTGTAAATATCTCGGGATACAGTTCATTACCAATATTTTATAAAAATTCATTTTCCGGACTGCAATCAGATTCATCTTTTTCTGATTACAGTCCACGGAATAATTTATTTAAAATTCCTCGTAAGTCCGATTTATGAAATTCCAGTGGGAGAATTACAAATACATCGGTGGTCATTTACAATACAAATTTCATGATCTGACTCTACACAGAATCCAAGTTATGACGGAAAATAGAACGCTTATTTTCAGCAGTAAAAATGCGGCTTGAGCTACTGTTACAAAACGGGTCTTTAAAAATAGTAAACGAAGTCAAAAAATTATGATTCCAGTGCCATTAGAACCGTATTTCATAATACATAAATCTAGACTTCAGAAAATCAGTTTTTCGTTAAGTTACGGTCTGGTTACAGCCCACTGAAGTTGGCTGTAACACCAACCAGCCCCTGTTTTCAGCTTTTTAATATTCTAATACGAGTTATATTGGTTCCGTTAACAGGTTTAGAGATTAATAACGATATTTGACATCAACATTAGCAAGTAAATCATCAAGTAATCAACAACATGTTCACTACAACATCCCACTACAACATTTCATCATGTAAATCTTCATGTAACTTTTATGTTCATATTTTTAGTGTTCTAGTAAAATACAACGTACTACACTTTTTACTCTACTCGAAATGTAAGTAAACTAAGGTAGATCAAGACTTACAACTAGCACAAGGCTAGGGGAGAATCTATGGTGAAATGATGATAAGAGTGATGATGAACAAGCAAGAACCAAGTCCTTTTGAAGCTTCCACAAGTTGCAACCTTCTTGTATCACCCTTGAAGCTTAAATGGAACTTGATAAATGGAAGATGATGGTTGTGAAGTGGTGGTGATGGGGGCGGTTGTGGGTGACCGAAAGAGGGAGAGGAGAGATGAGGGAGATGGAGTGTAATCTAGTAGAAGACATGAAGTGATGTGTGATCTAGGCAACCTTACTTATAGTATGTTCTACAATATTTTACCCATCACAACAAGCAACATTCTAATATAAAATTGAGATTAAATCTTGGGACAAGATGGGGAGTATGGTGTGGTTGATTTGTGGGGTCCCTTGGGACCGATTTCGGTTTGGGGGGGGGGGTTTAATGTAAAATTTTGATGATAAAGGGTAAAAGATAGTTAAATCTCAAGTATATATTACATATGCTAGTTAGTTAATATTTAGGGGGGTGTTATGGTGTACGTGGATCATGACTAGCCAAGAAATAATAACACAATGTGTTTGACAAATATTTGGTGTCCCGAGAAATGTCCGGTTGTTCGGTCAGAAACTGTTCCGTTAAAGTGTTTAATTATTCCGTAAAGTGTCTTATATATATATTTTTGTAACGCAATTTATTCCTAACACATAGGAAAACATTCAGGACCATTTAGTCAATTTTTCTGCACATGACTAGTAGGTTAACAAGCACCTGTAAGCATGACACAGAAATTAGGAAACAATTAAGTAATTCAACACAATCACCAAGCACTTTAATTATCATTAAATAATCGTACGGATACATGAAATTACGAGGGTTGTCACATTCTCCCCTTGTTAAGAAAATTTCGTCCTGAAATTTAGCACGTGGTTACTGAGGAAGCTAGCTAAGTTGCGGTGTTTACTGGTTTTCCTGGGGTGTCACATCATCCCCCCGTTGATTTGGAATTTCGTCCCGAAATTCTGCAGTAGCTTCAGCCTCATTAGTGGTTGCACTTGTCTTAAACAACTAGGGATACTTGAGTTTCATTTGGTCTTCTCGTTCCCAGGTATACTCTGGGCCATGACGGGAATCCCAACAAACTCGGACGAGGGGTATCCTGGTACGCTTGAGAATCTTAACATCTCGATCAGTAATTTCTACTAGTTCCTCGACGAATCACGGCTGGTCGTCGATAGTGAGATCCTTGAGAGGAACTGTGAGGGTCTCGTCTGACAGACACTTCTTCAGATTTGACACGTGGAATACGTTGTGAACTCCGCTGAGTTCTTCAGGTAGATTCAACTTGTAGGCGACTTTGCCAATTTTCTCAATGATTTCAAACGGTCCGACATAACGCGGATTGCCTCGTTTTCCAAAACGAACTATACCTTTCCAAGGTGAGACTTTGAGTAGCACTAGATCCCCAACCTGGAACTCGAGTGGTTTCCTTCGCTGATCTGCATAGCTTTTCTGACGGTCCCGAGCTGTCGCCATTCGCTGTCGTATCTGAGCAATCCTTTCTGTTGTATCTACTACGAGTTCTGGGCCAGTGATTTTACTATCACCAACTTCTGCCCAACCGAGAGGTGATCGGTGTTTACGTCTATACAATGCCTCAAACGGAGTGGCCTGGATGCTGGTGTGGTAACTGTTGTTATATGAGAACTCCACTAGCGGGAGGTGTTTTTCCCAGCCATTACCAAAATTGATTACACACGCCCTAAGCATGTCTTCAAGGGTCTGGATGGTGTGTTCAGATTTCCCATCCGTCTGTGGATGATATGCCGTGCTCATGTCTAATCGAGAACCAAAGGACTTGTGCATAGCTGGCCACAATTCGGATGTAAAACGTGGGTCACGATCAGAGATGATGGAGTTTGGCACTCCGTGCCTCGATACTACTTTCTTTAGGTAGATGTCTGCTAGAGTAGAAAACTTATCCGTTTCCTTGATAGCCAGAAAATGTGCAGACTTGGTCAGTCGATCCACAATTACCCAAATGGTATCATTTCCGCGTTGAGATCTAGGCAGGCCAGCAACGAAATCCATGGAAATTTGCTCCCATTTCCATGTCGGGATCTCTGGTTGTTGAAGCAGGCCTGATGGTTTCTGATATTCAGTCTTGACTCTCGCACAAGTCAAACATTTGCTAACGTAGGTTGCTATGTGGGCTTTCATACCAGGCCACCAGTACGTAGTCTTGAGATCGTGGTACATCTTATCCGAGCCAGGATGTACCGAATAACGAGACTTGTGCGCTTCATCCATCACAAGCTCGCGTAAGTTTCCATAAAGTGGAACCCAGATGCGCCCTGTTATGTAGTAAGCGCCATCTTCCTTTTGTTCTAGCCGCTGCCTCGATCCTCGCAAGGAATCAGCCCTGATGTTTTCTGTTTTCAATGCTTTAACCTGAGCATCGCGAATCTGAGCGGGAAGGTTAGATTGGATGGTAAGCTGTAACGCACGTACACGCTTAGGTATAGTATCCTTTCGACTGAGGGCGTCGGCCACAACATTGGCCTTGCCTGGATGGTACTTGATCGCGCATTCGTAATCATTCAAGAGCTTGACCCATCGACGTTGTCGCATGTTTAACTCCTTTTGCTTGAAGACATGCTCGAGACTCCTGTGATCGGTGTAAATGGTGCACTTGGTACCGTACAGGTAATGTCCCCATATCTTAAGTGCGAAAACAACTACTCCCAACTCCAAGTCAGGCGTAGTGTAGTTCCTTTCGTGAACCTTAATTTGGCGTGATGCGTAAGCAATGACCTTGTCACGTTGCATCAACACGCAACCAAGTCCTTGGATGGAAGCGTCGCAATAAACCACAAAATCATTTGTGCCTTCAGGAAATGAGAGGATAGGCGCGCTACAAAGTCTATCTTTTAAGTGCTGAAATGCGGACTCCTATGCATCACCCCAACGATAGGTGACACCTTTTTGAGTCAGTGAAGTGAGAGGTTGCGCAATCTTTGAGAAATCCTTGATAAATCGTCTGTAGTAGCCCGCCAGGCCCAAGAATTGGCGGATTTCTGTTGGTGTACGGGGTGCAGGCCAGTTCTTAATCGAGTCAACCTTGGATAGATCAACATGAATCCCGTCCTCGTTTACCACGTGGCCTAGAAAGTGGACTTCGCGAAACCAGAAGTCACATTTCGAAAATTTAGCATACAGTTGCTCTACTCGAAGAAGTTCCAGCATAAGTCGTAGATGTTGTTCGTGTTCCTCCTGACTCTTAGAATAGATCAGGATGTCGTCGATGAAAACAATAACGAACTTATCCAGGTAAGGTTTGCATACTCGGTTCATGAGATCCATGAAGACCGCTGGTGCGTTCGTCAATCCAAAAGGCATAACCAGAAACTCGTAATGGCCTAACGAGTTCTGAATGCTGTTTTGGAGACGTCCTCCTCCCGGACTCTCAGTTGATGGTAGCCTGACCTCAGGTCAATCTTGGAGTAGAAACTCGACCCTTGCAACTGGTCGAATAGGTCATCAATGCGTGGAAGAGGGTAACGATTCTTCACGGTCACCTTGTTAAGTTCGCGATAGTCAATACACATTCTAAAAGTACCGTCCTTCTTCTTCACAAACAAGACTGGAGCTCCCCAGGGCGAAGAGCTAGGATGTATAAAACCCTTTTCCAAGAGTTCTTGTAGTTGCGTGGACAGTTCTTCGAGTTCTGACGGAGCAAGTCGATAAGGTGCACGATCTATTGGTGCTGCTCCAGGAGCTAGCTCGATTTGAAACTCGACTTGTCGATGAGGCGGAAGATCAGGTAATTCCTCAGGAAATACCTCAGGAATATCGCGCACAATAGGAATGTCTTCAATTCTCTTTTCTTCCATTGATGGGTCAGTAACGAGTGCTAGAATGGCAGTGTGGCCATTTCGTAAACACTTCTGGGCCTTAAGGAAAGAGATAATGCCTACGACAGCACCACTCTTATCACCATGAATCACGAGAGGTTCTTCATCAGAACGCGGGATGCGAACAATCTTCTCGTTGCAAAGAATTTCCGCTTGTTGATGAGATAACCAATCCATCCCAATAACAACGTTAAAACTACCCAGAACGATAGGAATAAGATCGATAGAGAAGGTCTGGCCAGCTAAGACAAGGATACAACCCTTAACTATGTGCGTGGCCTCGAGACTTTTACCGTTTGCTAGCTCTACCGTGTGTTTGGTGTTCAAAAGTGTTGGAGTGCGCTTAAGCATTTGACTAACTTTTAAGGACACATAACTAGTATCGGCACCCGAATCAAATAAAACAGTAACAAAGAAATCATCCAGAAGAAACTTACCCATCACAACGTTGGGATCGTTCTTTGCATCACCCTAACCCAGCACGAAAACACGTCCCCTGGCACCATTGCCATTATTGTTACCCCCGTTGTTGCCTCCATTGTTGCCTCCATTGTTGTTCCCGTTTCCTTGGTTTTTATTCTGATTCTGATTTTGATTCAGCTGTGGACAGTGCCTCTTGAAGTGACCCTCAGCACCGCACTGGAAGCATCCCTTATTGCCCTACTGGTGTTGCTGTTGGTTTTGCTGTTGTCGATTCTGATTCGCAGGACGTGAGCTCCGACAATCTTTGGCTTCATGTCCAAACTTGTTACATTTCTGACAACGACCCTTGTTGCACGGCCTGCTGTGGTGCAAACTACATCGATTGCACTTAGGATGATTTACCCTGTATCTACCCTGACCTTGATTTCCCGAAGGCTGCTGACTGGGGTTCCTGTGTTCATCTGTCCTTCGCTGCTGGGACTGAGACTGAACTGGAGTAGAACCCTCGCCCGAATTTCCATCCCATTTGCGCTTGTTATTACCGGGAGCATCAGTAGTAGTAGCGTTAATACGCTTGGGCAGCTTGCCCTCTTCCACCGCCTGATCAGTGAGCTGGTGTGCCAAACGAACGACTTGCTGGATTGTGGGAAGGTTGGCCGCACTTTCAGACCCTTGGATTTCCGGGACTAAGCCTCTGAGGTATAGCTTGATTCTCCTAGATATGGGTTGTGACATGTTAGGACATAAGGCAGCCAAGTCGTTGGACCTCTTTGTGTATGCCTCAATCTCTGATCCTTCCATCTTCAAACCATAATACTCTATCTCAAGTTTCAGAATTTCGTCCAGGTGGCAGAACTCTTCCTTAATCCAATCCTTGAAGTCGCTCCAGAGGATGGCATTCGCGTCTGCCAACCCGAGCATCTGAACTTGTGTGTTCCACCAAGAATACGCTTTCCCTTGCAACATGCTGGTAGCGTACTCTACTTGTTTGCTGGTAGGGCTCTCACTCTCTTCGAATATATATTCGATTCTTCGGATCCAGTGTAGAAGGCCGATTGTCCCTTCAGTGCCGTCGAAAGTGGGAAGTTTGCATTCCAGGAACGCCTTGAAGGTGCCCATGCGTGTTTGAGGGTGCATGGGTTGACTCCCTGTTTGGGTTGCTAAGGCTTCAGCAATCCGTTCGTTAATCAAGGTCGTCAGCTGACCCTGGGTCATGTCGAGACGTCCACTCATGATCTTCGCATCGAAGGAACACACGTAAGAAAGGTGTCACAAGGTGCGTAAGTGTGGAGTGACAGAAGAGAGTAAGCACACAAGCTTCAAATAGCAGTTATCACATTAACTAATGCATACCATGAACAATGTACCATGTAACTAACAAGTAGGTAATACAAACGTAAACCATATCACCTAGGATGTTGAGTCTTGCACGTGGAGCGAAGCGTCGTTGTGGATCGTTGAGCACTGTACAGGTTATAGTCTGGTTTTATCAAAAAGCTTTTCCCTATTTAAAACCAAGTTCACTATAACCAATTGCTCTGATACCAATCTGTCACACCCCCAAAATCCACCATGCGGAGTATCACCGCTTGGAGGCGTGACATGACCAGGATCGAGCCACCAATCATATTGAACAACGTAATCTTAGTAAGTAAAACCAACCACAATACAATTGGTGACTAAAATAGAGTAACCCGTTTTAAGTTAACAGCGGAAGCATAAAACGTAAGTCCAAAACATAAGTTCCATAGTTCATAAGTTTAAAGTCCAAAGTTTATAAAGTTTAATTAATAAGCATGGGACATAACAGTCCGTATCCCACAACGACCTCCTCCTCGTACAAGCTCCATAAGCATCTAGCAACCTGTAAGGCATGTAACAACGAGTCAACAACAAAGTTGAGTGAGTTCACGGTTGGTTATTTAGTTTTAAGTTGTTTATGAAAATGTGGTTTGACTTTCGTTGGCTTCTTTGCCGTGGGGGTTACCCCGTAGTTGAAAGTATGTTTAACCAGTTCCTTTTATTATCCGAACCATATCCATAATCAGTAGGGAGTTTCCCCATGTGAACCACTAGACCGATATCGACAACTGACGAACAATAGTTGTGCCCTACGTCAATGTTCTATCATCATTGACAGTTTGCCATAGTCCATTAGTACACGCCCGTTCGGATGACACGGTGTGAGGTTTGTTAAACCTAATAGCGCTATTAACTAATGACCCGCTCGCCATTGGCCTCGGCGATTAAGTCGATATAAAATGAGGGACTTCATGATAGAGTTTTGTCTAGTAAGTTTTAAGGTTGTTGTCCTACCCAAGGAGGACGAACGTACGTATTCTACCCAAGGAGAATACGCAGGATTAAATATTGGCATCCTACCCAAGGAGGATGGCCGTATATATCCTACCCAAGGAGGATATGTAGATTTCGTTTTAATTCTTTAACCCATTCCCAAACCACCGGGAATCCCATGCCTTGTAGAAAGTGTGAACTCACCTCGGTTGCTCGGTTTGACTCTCAAAAATAGCTAACAGTCAAAGTCGGTCAATCACGTCCTAGTATGATTACCACTTAGTTTATTAGTGACTTCAAATAGAACACAAAGTTCCTACACGTATCTATCACATAACATGCATCACTTTAACGGTTCATGCCCATATCAACTTCCCATCTATTCCCCACTCATAAACAAACATACGACATTGCACATAACACTTTTATTGACATATAACATGTTATATCATTCTCAGATAACCTACCCAACATTTAGACACGCAAATCACTACTTATGTCGTTTCAGCTTTGATCTTCAACACTGGGCTGTTTTCGGGGATTTTAATAAAATAGTTAACATGTTCCAAAAATTCCCAACTTTTTATAGAAGATCTTAAACGATCCAAATATTATTGTGTAAAAATCTCGGGATACAGTTCATTACCAATATTGTATAAAAATTCATTTTCCGGACTGCAATCAGATTCATCTTTTTTTTATTGCAGTCCACGGAATAATTTATTTAAAATTCCTCGTAAGTCCGATTTAAGAAATTCCAGTGGGAGAATTACAAATACATCGGTGGTTATTTACAATACAAATTTCATGATCTGACTCTACACAGAATCCAAGTTATGACGGCAAACAGAACGCTTATTTTCAGCAGTAAAAATGCAGCTTGAGCTGCTGTTACAAAACGGGTCTTTAAAAATAGTAAACGAAGTCAAAAAATTATGATTCCAGTGCCATTAGAACCTTATTTCATAATACATAAATCTAGAGTTCAGAAAATCAGTTTTTCGTTAAGTTACGGTCTGGTTACAGCCAACTGAAGTTGGCTGTAAACACCAACCAGCCCCTGTTTTCAGCTTTTTAATATTCTAATACGAGTTATATTGGTTCCGTTAACAGGTTTAGAGATTAATAACGATATTTGACATCAACATTAGCAAGTAAATCATCAAGTAATCAACAACATGTTCACTACAACATCCCACTACAACATTTCATCATCTAAATCTTCATGTAACTTTTATGTTCATCTTTTTAGTGTTCTAGTAAAATACAACGTACTACACTTTTTACTCTATTCGAAATGTAAGTAAACTAAGGTAGATCAAGACTTACAACTAGCACAAGGCTAGGGGAGAATCTATGGTGAAAAGATGATGAACAAGCAAGAACCAAGTCCGTTTGAAGCTTCCACAAGTTGCAACCTTCTTGTATCACCCTTGAAGCTTAAATGGAACTTGATAAATGGAAGATGATGGTTGTGAAGTGGTGGTGGTGATGGGGGCGGTTGTGGGTGACCGAAAGAGGGAGAGGAGAGATGAGGGAGATGGACTGTAATCTAGTAGAAGACATGAAGTGATGTGTGATCTAGGCAACCTTACTTATAGTATGTTCTACAATATTTTACCCATCACAACAAGCAACATTCTAATATAAAATTGAGATTAAATCTTGGGACAAGATGGGGAGTGTGGTGTGGTTGATTTGTGGGGTCCCTTGGGACCGATTTCGGTTTAGGGGGGGGGTTAATGTAAAATTTTGATGATAAAGGGTAAAAGATAGTTAAATCTCAAGTATATATTACATATGCTAGTTAGTTAATATTTAGGGGGGTGTTATGGTGTACGTGGATCATGACTAGCCAAGGAATAATAACACAATGTGTTTGACAAATATTTGGTGTCCCGAGAAATGTCCGGTTGTTCGGTCAGATACTGTTCCGTTAAAGTGTTTAATTTTTCTGTAAAGTGTCTTAGATATATATTTTTGTAACGCAATTTATTCCTATCACATAGGAAAACATTCAGGACCATTTAGTCAATTTTTCTGCACATGACTAGTAGGTTAACAAGCACCTGTAACCATGACACAGGAATCAGGAAACAGTTAAGTAATTCAACACAATCACCAAGCAATTCAATTATCATTAAATAATCGTACGGATACATGAAATTACGAGGGTTGTCACATTACTGAAGAACCCGTTGAGGTTACAGACTGGAAAGTTAAGAAGACTCGGAGGAGTAGTGTTAAGCTTGTTAAGGTGCGATGGAACGCACGCCACGGCCCATAGTTTACTTGGGAGCGTGAAGATCGAATGAAATCCAAGTACCCACATTTGTTCCCTAACTCCCCTACAAGCGATAGCGCAGCTTAAAATTTCGGGACGAAATCTTCTTAACGGGGGGAGAATGTGACAACTGTCAAAATTTCATGTATTCGTACGATAATTAAACAGTAATTTATGACTTAATGACTGTGCTGATTTAAATTAAAGACATGAATGCTTCCTGATTATTGTCATAATACATACATGTGCATCACATATTGCATAATGTCATATCATTATTGCATGCAACATTTTATGATTCAAATGATTCACGAAACAAAGTTAGCATAGTTATCAAACAAATCAGAAATACTGACGGGAGTTCAGTACTCAGACAGACATGGTATTGAGACACAGAATGAGCCAGAAACCAAGAGTTACACTAGTATAGTGTGTAGGAAAGTAAGGATCATAAAACTGCCTTCCTAGTGATAGTTTAAGTGCCGGAAAGTGCCTAAAACTCACATAAACTGCAGAATTCAGCAAAATTCAGCAAAAATCAGCATTTAAACAACTTAATATTATGCAGAATTGTAGTTTAATGGTCCAGAATACTTTCCCAAGTGTCGGGAATCAAAACTGTCACAAAAGGTAACATAAAGCACACTAAACTGAGCAGTTTAGCACCTTAATGAACCGGTAACCAACCGAACAACTGGACACTACCCGAAACACCAAATTTTCACTAGAAGCATTGTTTTATCACTTCCGAGCTAGTTATGGTCCCCGAACATCATAACACCTCTTATAACAACATAACAACTTATAACACTAACTAGACACTTGAAATCTAACCAATTAACTTAACTTACCATTAAAACCCAACCCTTTACGCCCTCCCCCCCATGCGACAGTCATACAAGGGTGGCCCACCCTTGATTTGTTTTTAATATTTTAATGGATCTTGTTTAATCTTTTGAAAACACATTACACACAAGTTAATATAATGTTGGAGAGTTATGTTATAAACCTCTAGTTCCTTGTATCTTCTCATTTTCACTAAACACCAACAGTCAAACTCTCTCCTCTCCTCTCCCCACTCACGGCCAAGATCACCACCACCATTATCATCATCTTTGTGACAACTGTGCTCTGTAATCGATGAACAATGCAAAACAAAGTTTATAATTATTAACAACTATGGTTTTATTATGTGTGTTTCTGTGTTTGATTATTTTACGATTTGATTCGATTCCGATTCTAAGCTCTAAATCGCTTCCTGGAAAGTTATACGCAAACTGGCGTGTAAACGCAGCCAGTTTAACGCAACAAACACTCTGGAAAAGTGAAATAGGCTTAACATACCTAAAATAACCTTTACATAAGTTAGAAATAAGTTTTGGATGGTTTGGTGTGTTGAAAACAAGTCTATTCGATCGCAGGGACTATTTGTGTCAAAATGCGAAACTATACCGATCCGTATGGTATCGAAGAGTCCAGAACTTGATCATAAGCTAAAAATACCATAAATAACCTAAACATAGCTTATAAATAAGCTTTGAGTGGTTCGGTGTGCGAAAATATGCATATTTGATCTTACAGGGACTAAAAGTGTAAAAAACGACGTAAGTTTGCATTTTCGCGCATATCTTATGTTCTGACCACATCTGGACATCCAAAATTTTTGTAGACACTAAACTATTTTTATTTTAGTGATCGGCATGCAAAAATACCATTCGTCGCTTAATTTGGTTCGTTTTCGCGTCCGTTTGAGTTTTGTCGCAATTTAACGAACAACGCGACCGTACGACCAAACGAGCCGACATCCGAGAGTGTTCAAAGCACATTTTTAGTCCTCTAAACTTTATTGACCTTATAGAGCAATGAAAATGTCTTAACGGGGGTCAAAAGGTCCTGAAATGGGCTTAAAACACATGCAGGGACCTAAACTGTCAATTCTGAAACTTATGCTGATCTGGGGAGGCCAGGCGGGGTGCATAAGGTTGTCCCTATACCTTACGTGGGCAGTGTGAAGTGCCCAGTTCCAGAAAACTCAGTTTCAGCAATCTGTTCAATGTTTAGGGGCTGTTTATGCAATTCCTTTGTGTGGTAGCCAAGTTATCTCTTCCCCAAGGCTTTGAACCTGCAACAAACAAGTGTATGGTCATGATTTAATGCTTGGAAGCTACACAAACATGTGTAATGATCTTGTGTTCTTTCTACAAGTATAAATATCCCAACCATTTCACTTGTTCATTGCTCATTCCCTTCTTATCTTCTCTACAATCTGGTTTGGGAGCTCTCTCAACTGATTGGAACCTTATTCTTAGTAGAAAAGATAGCAAGGACCTTTAGTGAGCAATCTTTCATTCTTTTTATTAATGTTAGTGCAGAAAGTCAAACAGTTTGTCTTTCGGTTTTGACCATCAATTGGTCAAGTCAAAGTTCAATTGAACTTTGTAACGTGATTGTAATCACGATGGTTATAATCCTCAGCGATTATACCTACTGATTACCACGTTAACTAGGCGTAGTGACGAGCCAAAGTTTCGGTCAAAATGCGTTTTAGCACGCATTTTGCAACGGAACTATTTTCGGGTATCAAAACCCATTGTTTTGATACCAAATCAGTTTTCTAAGTAGGTTAAACATGTTTTGACATGTTTAACTCGTCACTATTAGTATAGTGCTTGTTTAAGGTCGTAAGTTAAGCGGTCTAAACAATCGCTTAGACTTTCGAACCCCACCCGTTTGGTCGATCTTTAGGATCTGATCAAGCTTGATTAGTGATCATAGTTGCATAGGGAATAACCACTGAGGTTATACCTTATGATCACATAGGATTGGTTAGTTATTTGCTAAGTAGCTTGTATGCCCATAAGAAATGACCAAAACGCCCTTTTGAAGCATAAATCCGTAATTTACATATGTGAACATGCTTTTGACATATAATCTGATTTAGTAACATGTTTAGGCATAATTAGGCATATAAGACTTGACATAACACATAGTTAACCATCCGAACATAGTTTCGCGCGAACGACGCATTAACGTAGCATAAGCTACCTTAATGGGTCGTAACGGGTCGAAAACACTTAGGCTAATTTCCGAGCTAGGATGTAGGCTTTGTTAAACCATATCACATGAGTTCCAACACTCATTTGGTTTACAAGACCTCATTCTATCCGATCTTCCGATTTAGGTGTTGATTTATTTACTAGTGATCCAATTACTAGGTACTACTTGAATTTCCTTGGTTTGTCTGAGCTTCGCTAAGTTCTTTAGATCAAGGATACCCTATCATTGAATGTGAGTACATAGTTCCCCTAATTTACTATTTTCAATTGTTTTGGGGTGACTCATATGTATCAAAACGATTTCGATATTTTAACGATGTTTTCAAAAACGATTAAGATGGTTTATATTAAACTAAATGCGATTTCGATAATGTGAACAAAACTTGTTGGTTGTAACTACATAACGAATGACATTCATTAGCATTGATCAAGCCGACCAGTATTAGGTTATGGTACCAAAGGATCAGACAAATCCCGTTTTCAGACTACACCCATGGTTATGTGTGGGGGTTATGTAGGTAACGATCGAATCTGATGATTGTTAACTTACCCTTTGGTGGTTTGTTAATACGATAAACGAGGTAGTCGAGTCACGAAGGTTTGAATGTTATTAGCGAGGCGACCAAAAGTAGTTTCACAATTAAAACGAAAACGATTTTGGGACAAATTAAACGATTTGGAACGACCTAAATGAAATAAACGATTTGAACGAACGATTGGTTTTGGGTAGTGATTAGGTAATGGGACGGGTGTTGTATGATAGAAGCATGGTAGATACGCCACTGGTACATCTTATATATAAGTGCTTTTGTCATATTACATTGCGGGTCATTATTTAGTTCACTTGGGAAACGATTTGAAATGATGTCACACAACGATATTTTCGAAAGGATATAAACCATACGAGTTTTATTAATGAGTTTTAACGAGATGTTTTACGAATTGGTTTACTAAAACAAATGTTTTGGGGTTAAGAATCATGGCTACGAGATTTTATAAATTATAACCATCTTGATTTGAGTTGGTTAATCATGTTGCAATATTATCTACTTTTCAAAACAAGGTTTTCGAGGTATTGCAATATATACATAAACGAGCCATGATTCCGATACTCTTATAAAACCTATGTGCTCGCTAGCATTTCTTTGCTGACTTTATTTTTACATATGTTTCAGGTGATGTTGCGTGATGATTGCTAGGGAGCATGTTCACTTAGGATTTGGGCGTGGCCTTAGTGACATAAAAACGATAGTAGACGATGTTTAATTTGTTTGTTTTGGTTTAAAGACAATGTAAATTACTTGATAAATCAATAAAACGGAACTTTTAATTACCATGGTTGTTGAAACAATGATTCTGTTACAACACTCCCCGACGTTTCCGCCACGGTTTGTTGTTTTAACGTGGTCGGGGTGTGACAGAAGAGTTGGTATCAGAGCCAATGGTTATAGGGAATTATCTTGTGTTTAGACTATAACTTTCTAGGACCCTAACGCGAACTATCTTGTGTTTAGATTTTAAAACAATACCGTCACCTATCCTTAGGTGATAACCACAACGAGAACACAATAACAAATCTGCTTCGAAAATTAATCATCTATCCTTGGATGATTGATTACAAGGTTTTGATTCCTCTTAGTTTTCAAAATCTCGTCAAAGTTTGGGTCTAAATAATGTGAACACGTGCAAACTGGAAGAGTGAATACCTGTACCCTGAGTTTTCTGTCTAAGGCTAGAGTGTTCGTACAAATCTGCAATATCGGACCAATCACTCTTACCTGGGAACTCTTGGGGTGAGTGTTCACTTATAGGCTAGCATGTCTTCGGTGATACATTATTATGACCCATTTACTTTGATTAGTCACTGCGTGTCGTTTGTTTGTTCGAAGTAACAAATGAATGATCGCCTTCCTTGTGTTTTGTCGATGTTTTCAATACCTCTTTTGTTTCTCCAATTTTCGACCTCACTCATTTCTCATGTTTCCTTGTTAGACAATGCCTCCTCGACACGAAGCTCGAACTTTTACTGCTGAAGAAGTCGCAACCCTTGTCTCTCAGCAAATGGCTGCTGTACTTCAGGGCGTTGTGACCCAAATCCACGAGTTATATAACAACAATAATGCTCAGTGTAATTTCAAAAATTTCAATTCTGCGAAGCCGCTTAAGTTTTCTGGGTCACAAGGAGCAACTGCGCTCCTGCAGTGGTTCGAGAGTATCGAGAGCACATTCAGACATGTGCAGTGTCCGAATGCGCGAAAGGTTGAGTTTGCTTCAAGCGTGTTTGAGAAGCAAGCTCTTACATGGTGGAACAGAGTGATGCGTGATAGGGGTGCCGAAGTGGCATTAGCACAAACTTGGGAAGAGCTCCGAGCTCTCATGATGAGAGAGTTTTGTCCCCGTCACGAGATTCGAGCTTTGGAACGAGAATTTGATGATTTGAAACAAGACGGGGGAGAACACCGTGCTTATACGGATTGATTTTAGGAGCTTAGTTTGTTGTGCCCTACGATGGTTACCCCACTGGAGAAAGCAATCGAGAGATATATCGATGGTTTACCCGATTCCATTCAGGATATAGTGACCGGTGTTAATCCTACTACCGTCCGTCATGCGATCGATTTGTCGGCTACCCTGACTGAGTCCCAAGTCAGGAAGGGTAAACTCACCCGCAAGGGTGATAAAAAGAAGTCGACTGATTCTGACAAGGGTAAGGGTAAGGGTAAGAAGCAGGGTGAGTCTTCTAAAAAGTCAAGGAAGCGCAAGGCTTCCCAGAACTTTGCAGTTACTGCTCAGAACCCACCGAATCAACCTCCTGCAAAGAAAGCATATGCTGGTACCGCACCTCACTGTGCTCGATGTAATGGTCACCATGTTGCCCAACAGGCCTGTAAACAGTGTGCTACGTGTGGTAGACTTGGGCATTTGGCTAACATTTGTCGTTTTGGTCAAAATCAAGCTGCTCAGGTTCCAGCACAAGCTCAATGGAATGCTGCGAGATTCCCACCTGGTTCGTGTTTTAATTGCGGTGAAATGGGTCATATCCGCAACAACTGCCCGAGGTTGGTAAATGCGAATGTGAATGCAAATCCGAATGCCAACGCGAACGCCAATGTAAATCCCAATCGTGGACGAGCATTTAATCTGAACGCGAACGAGGCGAGGGTGGACAACGAGGTTGTTAACGGTACGTTCCTTGTTAACAATCAACTTGCATCTGTTCTTTTTGATTCTGGTGTCGATAGGAGTTTTGTTTCATTATCTTTTGAGCCTTTACATGCGATACCTAGAACTAAACTGAGGAAACTCCAATCTGTCGAAGTTGCTACTGGTAAACCTCTCGTGCTCGATTCTGTTATTCATGGTTGTCAATTGAACCTCGATAACCATCTTTTTCCCATTGACCTCGCACCGATGCAACTCGGGAGTTTCGACATTATCGTGGGGATGGATTAGTTAACCAAACATCATGCTGAGGTGGTTTGTTTCGATAAGATCATTCGTATTCCTCTTTCGTCTGGTGATGTCCTAGAGGTTCGTGGTGAGAAACCATCTGGTGGATTGAAACTCATGTCGTGTACGAAGGCCCAAAGTTATTTGAGAAAAGGATATGTTGCTTTTCTGGCACATATCACCGAGGAGAAAGGCAAGAACAAGAGTATTCAGGATATTCCGATTGTTCGGGATTATCCAGAGGTGTTTCCTGATGAACTGCCTGGTTTGCCTCCATTTCGTCAAGTCGAGTTTCATATTGACATTGTACCCAATGCCAACCCGATTGCGAAAGCACCATATCGTCTTGCATCGTCTGAGATGCAAGAGTTATCGAAACAGCTTCAAGAGTTATCTGATAAAGGATTCATCCGACCGAGTTATTCACCTTGGGGCACTCCTGTCCTCTTTGTGAAAAAGAAAGATGGATCTTTTCGAATGTGTATCGATTATCGTGAGCTTAACAAGCTTACCATCAAGAATCGATATCCCCTACCCCGAATTGATGACCTCTTTGATTAGCTGCAAGGTGCTACATGTTTCTCCAAGATCGATCTGCATTCTGGGTATCATCAACTTCGTGTATTCGAAGAAGATATTCCCAAAACTGCATTCCGCACGAGATATGGGCATTACGAGTTCACAATCATGCCTTTTGGTTTGACGAATGCTCCATCTATCTTTATGGACTTAATGAATAGGGTCTGTAAACCTTATTTAGACAAGTTCATCATTGTATTCATCGATGATATTCTCATTTATTCGAAGTCTCGAGCCGATCACGAGCAACACCTTCGTTTGACACTGGAACTCCTGAAGAAGGAACAACTTTTTGCTAAATTCTCCAAGTGTGAATTCTGGCTTAAAGAAGTTCAATGTTTGGGACATATTGTCAACGAGCAAGGTATTCATGTGGATCCATCCAAGATTATTGCAATCAAGGATTGGAATACACTAACGACACCAACATAAATTCGTTCTTTTCTTGGTCTCGCTGGATATTATCGTCGATTCATTTCTAATTTCTCGTAGATTGCGGTTCCACTCACTGCTTTGACTCAAAAGAATAAGCCTTTTGAGTGGGGACCCAAGCAAGAAGAAGCGTTTCAAACGCTGAAACAGAAGCTCTGTGATGCTCCTGTTTTATCTCTGCTCGAGGGAAACGATGATTTCATTGTCTACTGTGATGCATCCAACTTAGGCCTTGGTTGCGTTCTTATGCAACGAGGTAAAGTTATAGCATATGCGTCTAGACAATTGAAAGTTCATGAGAAGAACTACACCACTCATGATCTTGAGTTGGGTGCTGTGGTTTTCGCTCTTAAAATCTGGAGACACTACCTCTATGGAACGAAGTGTGTGGTTTTCACAGACCACAAAAGTCTCCAGCACATTATTAATCAGAAGGAGTTGAACATGAGGCAACGACGTTGGGTTGAACTCCTAAATGACTACGATTGCGAGATTCGCTACCATCCTGGTAAGGCGAATGTCGTAGCCGATGCGTTTAGTCGAAAGGAGCGAGTCAAGCTTCATTCTGTTCGAACTCTATCTGATCTTTAAACTCGTGTTCTTCAAGCTCAGCAATTTTGTGTTTCACAAAAATTGATGGGTAAGGAATTACCACATCAACTTGAGCTTAAGCTTGAAGGGAAGGACGATGGTTTACTCTATTTCATGGATCGTTTGTGGATTCCGAAACAAGACGATCTTCGCACTTTAGTGATGGACGAATCTCATAAGTCTCGATATTCTATCCATCCTGGTGCTGATAAAATGTACAAGGATCTTCGTACTAAGTTCTGTTGGCCTGGTATGAAGAAAGATGTTGCCTTGTATGTATCGAAATGCCTAACTTGTCTCAAAGTCAAGGCAGAACATCAACGACCTTTTGGTTTGCTTGTACAACCAGAGATACCGGTTTGGAAGTGGGAGAACATTGCTATGGATCTCATCACTAAATTACCGCGTACTTCTAAAGGTCACGATGCTATTTGGGTTGTTATCGATCGATTAACGAAGTCAGCTCATTTTATTCTGATTCGCGAGGATCTATCTGCTGATAAACTTGCAAAGATTTATGTTGATGAGATTGTATCTTGACATGGTGTTCCTTTGGACATCATATCGGATCGTGATGCTCGATTTTCATCTCATTTCTGGAAGACCATGCAATCTGCTATGGGAACCCAACTAAATCTAAGCACTGCTTATCATCCCCAAACAGATGGACAATCTAAGAGAACGATTCAAACTTTGGAGGATATGCTTAGAGCATGCGTGATAGACTTTGGTGGTAATTGGGATTCTCATCTTCCATTGATCGAGTTCTCTTACAACCATAGTTATCATGCTAGCATTAATATGGCACCATTCAAAGCTCTCTACGGTCAAAAATGTCGTTCACCTGTTTGTTGGAACAAGACCGGTGAAGCTCAGCTTACTGGACCGGAGCTTGTTCTGGAAACAACAGACAAAATCAAGAAAACTCGCGATAATCTTGTGACAGCTAGATGCCATCAAAAGAGTTATGCGGATTTACGACGCAAGCCTTTAGAATTTCAAGTCGGAGACCATGTCCTACTCAAGTTGTCCCCTTGGAAGGGAATGGTGAGATTTGGAAAGAAAGGAAAACTTGCACGACGATATGTTGGACCATTTAAGATTGTTGAAAGGGTTAGAAAGGTTGCCTATCGACTAGAGCTACCTCCAGAGCTTGGAAATATTCATCCGACTTTTCACGTGTCCAATTTGCGAAAGTGTTTAGCTGACGTTGATCTTCACATTCCACTCGACGAAATCCAAATCAATGAAACAATGCACTTTGTCGAGAAACCTGTGGAGATAGTGGACCGTACATACAAACAGTTGAAGAACAAACGAATTCATTTGGTCAAGATTAGCTGGGAATCCAAACATGGCCCAGAGTTTACTTGGGAACGTGAGGACTAAATGAAGGCGAAATATCCGCAATTGTTCTCACAAGTTTCCTCTAGTTAAAATTTCGGGACGAAATTTCCTAAAGTAGGGGAGACTATGAAAACTGTGCTCTGTAATCGATGAACGATGCAAAAAAAGTTAATAATTATTAAAACAATGTGTTGTGGTGTTATTATGTGTGTTTCTGTGTTTGATTATTTTACGATTTGATTCGATTCCGATTCTAAGCTCTAAATCGCTTCCTGGAAAGTTATACGCAAACTGGTGCGTAAACGCAGCCAGTTTAACGCAACAAACACTCCGGAAAAGTGAAATAGGCTTAACATACCTAAAATAACCTTTACATAACTTAGAAATAAGTTTTGGATGGTTTGGTGTGTTGAAAACAAGTCTATTCGATCGCAGGGACTATTTGTGTCAAAATGCGAAACTATACCGATCCGTATGGTATCGAAGAGTCCAGAACTTGATCATAAGCTAAACATACCATAAATAACCTAAAAATAGCTTGGAAATAAGCTTTGAGTGGTTCGATGTGCGAAAATATGCTTATTTGATCTTACAGGGACTAAAAGTGTCAAAAACGACGTAAGTTTGCATTTTCGCGCATATCTTACGTTCTGACCACATTTGGACATCCAAAATTTTTTTGGACACTAAAATATTTTTATTTTAGTGATCGGCATGCAAAAATACCATTCGTTGCTTAATTTGGTTCGTTTTCGCGTCCGTTTGAGTTTCGTCGTAATTTAACGAACAACGCGACCGTATGACCAAACGAGCCGACATCCGAGAGTGTTCCAAGCACATTTTGAGTCCTCTAAACTTTATTGACCTTATAGAGCCTTGAAAATGGCTTAACGGGGGTCAAAAGGGCCTGAAATGGGGTTAAAACACATGCAGGGACCTAAACTGTCAATTCTGAAACTTATGCTGATCTGGGGAGGCCAGGCGGGGCGCGTAAGGTTGTCCCTATACCTTACGCGGGTCGTGTGAAGTGCCCAGTTCCAGAAAACTCTGTTTCAGCAATCTGTTCAATGTTTAGGGGCCGTTTATGCAATTCCTTTGTGTGGTAGCCAAGTTATCTCTTCCCCAAGGCTTTAAACCTGCAACAAACAAGTGTATGGTCATGATTTAATGCTTGGAAGCTACACAAACATGTGTAATGATCTTGTGTTCTTGCTACAAGTATAAATAGCCCAACCATTTCACTTGTTCATTGCTCATTCCCTTCTTATCTTCTCTACAATCTGGTTTGGGAGCTCTCTCAACTGATTGGAACCTTATTCTTAGTAGAAAAGATAGCAAGGACCTTTAGTGGGCATTCTTTCATTCTTTTTATTTATGTTATTGCAGAAAGATAAACAGTTTGGCCAACAGTTTGACTTTCGGTTTTGACCATCAATTGGTCAAGTCAAAGTTCAATTGAACTTTTTAACGTGATTGTAATCACGATGGTTATAATCATCAGCGATTATACCTACTGATCACCACGTTAACTAGGCGTAGTGACGAGTCAAAGTTTCGGTCAAAATGCGTTTTAGCAAGCATTTTGCAACAGAACTATTTTCGGGTATCAAAACCCATTGTTTTGATACCAAATCAATTTTCTAAGTAGGTTAAACATGTTTTGACATTTTTAACTCGTCACTATTAGTATAGTGCTTGTTTAAGGTCGTAAGTTAAGCGGTCTAAACAATCGCGTAGACTTTCGAACCCGACCCGTTTGGTCGATCTTTAGGATCCGATCAAGCTTGATTAGTGATCATAGTTGCATAGGGAATAACCACTGAGGTTATACCTTATGATCACATAGGATTGGTTAGTTATTTTCTAAGTAGCTTGTATGCCCATAAGAAATGACCAAAACGCCCTTTTGAAGCATAAATCCGTAATTTACATATGTGAACATGCTTTTGACATATAATCTAATTTAGTAACATGTTTAGGCATAATTGGGCGTATAAGACTTGACATAACACATAGTTAACCATCCGAACATAGTTTCGCGCGAACGACGCATTAAAGTAGCATAAGTTACCTTAATGGGTCGTAACGGGTCGAAAGCACTTAGGCTAAGTTCCGAGCTAGGATGTAGGCTTTGGTAAACCATATCACATGAGTTCCAACACTCATTTGGTTTACAAGACCTCATTCTATCCGATCTTCCGATTTAGGTGTTGATTTATTTACTAGTGATCCAATTACTTGGTACTACTTGAATTTCCTTGGTTTGTCTGAGCTTTGCTAAGTTCTTTAGATCAAGGATACCCTATCATTCAATGTGAGTACATAGTTCCCGTATTTTACTATTTTCAATTGTTTTGGGTTGATTCATATGTATCAAAACGATTTCGATATTTTAACGATGTTTTCAAAAACGATTAAGATGGTTTATATTAAACTAAATACGATTTCGATAATATGAACAAAACTTGTTGGTTGTAACTACATAACGAATGACATTCATTAGCATTGATCAAGCCGACCAGTATTAGGTTATGGTACCATAGGATCTGACAAATCCCGTTATCAGACTACACCCATGGTTATGTGTGGGGGTTATGTAGGTAACGACCAAATCTGATGATTGTTAACTTACCCTTTGGTGGTTTGTTAATACGATAAATGAGGTAGTCGAGTCACGAAGGTTTGAATGTTATTAGCGAGGCGACCAAAAGTAGTTTCACAATTAAAACAAAAACGATTTTGGGACAAATTAAACGATTTGGAACGACCTAAAGGAAATAAATGATTTGAACGAACGATTGGTTTTGGGTAGTGATTAGGTAATGGGACGGGTGTTGTTTGATAGAAGCATGGTAGATACGCCACTGGTACATCTTATATATAAGTGCTTTTGTCATATTACATTGCGGGTCATTATTTAGTTCACTTGGGAAACGATTTGAAACGATGTCACACAACGAGATTTTCGAAAGGATATAAACCATACGAGTTTTATTAACGAGTTTTAACGAGATGTTTTACGAATTGGTTTACTAAAACAAATGTTTTGGGGTTAAGAATCATGGCTACGAGATTTTATAAATTATAACCATCTTGATTTGAGTTGGTTAATCATGTTGCAATATTATCTACTTTTCAAAACAAGGTTTTCGAGGTATTGCAATATATACATAAACGAGCAATGATTCCGATACTCTTATAAAACCTATGTGCTCGCCAGCATTTCTTTGCTGACTTTATTTTTACATATGTTTCAGGTGATGTTGCGTGATGATTGCTAGGGAGCATGTTCACTTAGGATTTGGACGTGGCCTTAGTGACATAAAAACGATAGTAGACGATGTTTAATTTGTTTGTTTTGGTTTAAAGACAATGTAAATTACTTGATAAATCAATAAAACGAAACTTTTAAATACCATGGTTGTTGAAACGATGATTCTGTTACAACACTCCTCGACGTTTCCGCCACGGTTTGTTGTTTTAACGTGGTCGGGGTGTGACAATCTTCAAGCTTTGTTCATCCAATCTCAAGTGATACAAAGGTGCTAGGAGCTTAACTAAGGAGCTAGGAGCCATTGTAGATTGAAGGACCTCTCTCACAAGCTTTTAACCACCAAGTTCATCATCTTCATCATCCTGAATCTCATCCCTAGCCTTGTGCTAGTAGTAAGACCCTCCTAATCCCATTTTACTTCTCTTTATGTTGGTTAAAAGATGATATAAGTAACTATATGTGAAGAATATAAAGAATCAAGAACATAATCTATAACATAAAGCTCAAAATCATAATAATCTATGTTGTTTAAGTGTATGTATGCTTCTTGAGTGTTGATTGTTTATGTTTATGATGTTAGACATCATATGAAACTTGCTAGATTGTGATTAAACACATGATCTAGCAAGTGAGTGGATGATCTTGTGAAGAAACAAGATGATCATCCCTTATGTAAACATGGACTTGAAATATGAAGATGTTTTTATGAATAATGATGATCAAAACATAATGTAAGTCTTGTAGAAGAATGATTTCAAAAATGATTTTCTCAATAAACTAAGTTAAATTACTAGATTTACATAACCATGATTTTTAAAGAAACTAATCACATTTTTAGTGTTAAATCAAGTGTAGAAACATATTATTAACAAGAAAAATCCAAGAAGAAATATTTTTAGAAAATCACTTTACAAGTTGTGAAAGTATAAAATTTGCAAGAATGTGATTTATAAATAAATAACCACACTTTAAAGGTAACTAAGCTTACTTAACACCATACTAAGTTACTACAAATTTTTACAAAATTTCAAAGTTCATGTTGTCGTGTAAAATGCATGATTTTGGCATATGGTAAGTGTTGTTTGATTTGTTGATTGATTAGTGATGATTTTAAAAGAAAATGATATGCTTTGAAAGCATGGAAACCTCCATTTTTAAGGAGAAACTATGGCAAAATTTTTCTAGAATTTAAACACTTAGAAAAATATTTTTAAACAAGTGTTTACAAGTATATTTTAACCATGATTTTTCATATAAAATTGGCCATAATTTTTGTAACAAAAATTATAAATTTTGGAGGTTGTTTTTTATAAATAAAAGTGACTAAATATGTATTTAGGAAAATATATATCTAAATGTCACAATTTGTGTGATTACTTGTATATTATGTGTATTAGTTATATTATTTTAGGACTTGAAATAATATAACACACCAAAATACCAAGAATTATAATACAAATTATTACCAAAATTCCAAGGAAATAAATATATAATTTATACCCAAAAATTGGAACAAACTGAACAAGGAATATAAACTACAAAATATTCCGGAATTAAATTTATATATTTTGACAAATGAGTAAAATGGTATTTTGGAAACCAGGGAAACGAAAAATATGATTTTTATAATTATTACAAAAGTATATCATATTTTTGTCAAGAAGAAAATATATTATTTTTGAGTAAAGAAAAATATATATGTTTTCTTGAACAATTAGAAAATATAATATTTTTGGAGAAAATATATATTTTCTTAAATAAATTTAGAATATATTATTTTGGGGTGAAAAATGGATTTATAAATATTTTCTAAGTTAAACTTGAAAATATATTATTTTCGAGGTTTATATGAAAATATAATTATTTTTTCCAAGGAAGAATTATAAATAATTTTCTATACAAGTTTTCTTAAAATATATATATATATATATTTTAAGAATGTAAATTGGTGATATTTGTTGGTTAAAAATAATATTCCGGAAAGTATGAATACAAAAATTAAGTATAAGAATACTTAATAAATACAATAAAAATACTTATTCTCGTATGTATAAATACACACCGGAATACGCCACCAATACTTGGCAAAAATACACAAGTTTGAGAATACATGTATGTGACAACCCGAAC
The DNA here is from genome assembly GCA_030545235.1 of Helianthus tuberosus. Taxonomy (NCBI): domain Eukaryota; kingdom Viridiplantae; phylum Streptophyta; class Magnoliopsida; order Asterales; family Asteraceae; genus Helianthus; species Helianthus tuberosus. Next base: position 91,971,387 of record CM060416.1, read on the forward strand.
ATTAGAGGTCTGTGTTGTTTAATCTTATGATCCAAACTTCCATTATTCATTCCTCTCCTTGTGCTGGACGTTTTGTGCTAGTGTAAAACTTGATAATTTTAGATTAGCACACATGGTTGCGTTTGGGCCGAAAACTACAACTAGGCGGTTTGCATTGTATTTGGGCCAATATACGTGGGCTACAATTATGTTTAACAAGCACACACACATGGTTTGGGTCGGGTACTAGTTGTACAGGATTTGAGCCGTTATATACACACATCCGGAACTTTAAGTTGTTACGTTTGGGCTTGGAGGAGCCCAAGTGAGTCTTGTATTAGGGGGGCCGGCCTTTGGACTTAGCTTATATACACCCATGATTTACGTATTATCATAACCCAATCATATCCCCAAACCCTAGATTCCTCTAATTATACACGGCAGTGGTAGACCCCCCCTGTTCAAGTTTGCATCTTGATCAATCAGGTTTCCGGTTAGTAGCTCTCACTTATTAATTTTCATATTTGTGTGATATTATTTATGTGTGATAGTGAATGGATGTGATTGGTGTCAGCCTATTTCAATTGTGTGGTCCAATTATATTCGAGATTTGTGAATTGTGTATTAGAATTGCATGTGCTAATAAATGAAATGGCAGCCACTAACTTCATTCGGCCCAATGATATTTCAATGATATTTGTGTGCATATAACAATTGTCGGCCACTTATGTTTTGTTTGATTCTCAATTGTCAAAGCCCATGTGATTTCAAGCAAGCATTGTGAATGAGAGATAGATGATATTGACCGAACACTTATAAACCTGATGTAAATGTTAGGGAATTGTTGTGCATATGTTAGGAAGAGTAGGGTTGTACATGATTAAACCTTGTGCGTTAATTAATGGGTTTGATAAACCCCTATCAGTGTTTTGCTATAAATCAATAAGTTTGGGACGTGATGATGATAATTCTGTTAACATAGGTTCGATTGATGATAGTTTTGTACTTGGTATTGCATGATTGATCTAATGTTGTTAAATTAGGATTATGTATACATGAACTATCCAGTGAATAGGTTATATGGGTATGACCTCTAAATTGATACATGGTAGTTAAATACTGATTGTCGGTATTGAAATTGTTAAAAGTCAATAAATGCTTATAGTAAACATGGTGGTAATAGTCAAGAGTTGGCATTTGATGTTGATGTGAAACTGTTAAATGTTGATGTTAGGGGTGAAAAATTGGACTGATTAAAGCTATGTTTATGAGTTGGGCTGAAGTTATGTGATATTGGGCCGCACCCGGTTGTGGGTTGCAAACACCTAACCTGGGCCGAACTAAACCGTAATTGGGCGGCTATAACTATACTTGGTGTTTGAGAATTAAATTTAATTAAGTTGGGTTATAAATTACATATTTGGGCTCGGGTTAATGGACCACATATTAGAGAAGGGGTTACACAAGTGAGTGGGCTGGGGAAACCTATGGGCTGAGTGCAACTGAACGCATGACATCTTGGGCTTGGGTCTCACGTGTCGGGCTTCGGGCCAACTGGGCCGCACCCTTGGCTATAAGAGAACAGGCCTGTTTACGTCATTGGGCCGCACATGTTTAATAAGTGGACTTGAAGTGTATGCAAGTAAATTGTGTATGTATGTATGAAGTATGTTTGAACTACTACATGTTAAGTGAGTATTCGATGGCACTATGTGAATGGAGCAACCACCATGACTTAAATTACATGCGTGTGTTACATGTACAGTAAATGTGTTTTATGTAATCAATGAATACGAGAATTACTTGAACATGAAAGTTGTGATTCATATGCACGTAGAACTGACTGTTATCGGTAACTCCTTTAGGACATACTTGATCAACTGGTATACTTGTAGATAATCTTACCGAGAAAACCAAGGTGAGTTCACACTTTTATAAGGCATGGGATTCCCGGTGGTTTGGGAATGGGTTAAGAAACTAAAACGAAACCTACATATTCACCTCTAACAGAATATGTACCTTCGTCCTCAGTTGGGAAGAACGACTACATTTAACCTGCGTATTCTCGGTTGGGTAGAGTACGTACCTTCGTTCTCGGTTGGGAAGGACGACTTATGTACCTCCGTCCTCGGTTGGGAAGGACGACAACATTTAACCTACGTATTCTCGGTTGGGTAGAATACGTACCTCCGTCCTCGGTTGGGAAGGACGCCAATATATATATAACTAGTCTAGTGGTTTACAACATGGGGTAGCCCCCACTAGTTATGGTTTGGGAAACAAGGAATTTGATAACTCATGGTTTACGAATAAACTTATGGTTTTTGGAAACAACTATAAAATGAACACCAACTGTGAACTCGCTCAACTTTGTTGTTGACTCGTTGTTACATGCCTTGCAGGCCTTTAGTTGCATATTTCTTGGAACTTACTGTCTGGGAAGCTGGAGTGGTCATGGGTGAAGATACATGGAAACTCAACACAAGACTAATGCCTTTTACATGTGGTTTATAAACACTTAACGAATGAATTATGCTTCCGCTGTATACTGTGAATTATTTGTAACGTTGTAACACTTAATGTTAATAAATGAAAGTTTTATTTAAATATAACTATGAGTTCAATGTTATTGGTGGCTTGGATCCTGGTACGTCATACGCCTAACAGGGACTTTCCCTAGGTGGTGTTTGAGGGTGTCACAGATTGGTATCAGAGCCATTGGTTATAGTGAACTTGGTTTAAAAAAAAAAGAGGAAAAACGTTTTTATAAAACCAGACTATAACCGAACAGTTCTGAAAACGCGAATACGACCCTGACACTCAGCTCCAGATTGCAAGGTTCGTCTTTCTTACTTATTGCATACATTACGTGACTAGTACACATTTGTTTATGATGAAACATACGAACACACACTCGTCACTATAGCATGATGGCATGGATTGCTTGCTTACCCTATGATGCGTTGATAGTATGCCATAGTCCTTGGATTTTTCGTGATCTTATTACTTTGACGACCTACGTTTGACATCTGAGTTTGAGGAACCATTTGACATGAGTTAGGAGGAACTGAGATGAGCATGCAAATCGCAATATTATTGTGGGTGCACACATAATAATAATGTGGGGTGCATGTGAGTCCCAGTGAGGCTTAACAAGTGGAAAAGGGGTTCCGTTCCGTTATTTGATCGATGTGAAACATGACAACCTATAGGGGTCATAACAGTGATTGTCCCCTACTCGAACGTGAACTTTTCATTCCTCTCTGGATCCTTTCGAATCTCGATGCTATCAAGTATTACCTGAACACCCATCTGAACACCTAGCGAACCGTGTAGAATGTTAGGTACTTATACGAACGTCCCTAATTTGGTTGTCGCAGCGTCGAATGATTGACCGATACCCTTCTCACTCCTCTTCGTTTGCTGGAACTCATGTATTGGCATCTTAGATCCCGAGGTGTGATCACTTCTGCAACACTCTCATAAGATACCGTGTATTACTCAGTCAATTTGCAAGAACGATGGACTTTAGCATTTGAACGGCCCTAGTTACCAGCAACGAACATCAACGATTTGACTCCAATCGAATCCTTAACCCCAGCCAGCAACTCATGGGAGTCAACTTTTATGAATTAATCGAGACATAAACGGTGACAAATGACCATGGTATGGAACGCGAAACTGCCAGCACCAGGGGTAGCGCCTTAGAACGTGGCACGGAATATGAAAAGATGGGCCCGGTCGATGAAAGATCGTAGAGCTCAGTTTCAAACATCAGCGTTGGAGGCAACAGTCACGACAACATCAAGGAACTTGAAATGGCAACCAACAGTATAGAAATGAAGGTGCCTACGACATGGAGTGGCTGTCGCTAAATCAAAATGACAACAACCAAGGAAACGACGGTCGTACTGGAAATCCTCGCAACGAGTACAACCACACGGGAAATGATGCTCATGGAGGGGCATTTAGGATTGGCGTGGGCGATGCCAGGATTGTAATAACATGGTGGCATACCCGTTCTTGGTAACGAATCAGTTTTTCTCTGTTCTATATAACCCTGATGCTTCTTGAAACCAACCTGTGGTGGAATCGGCTAATGGCAAGACAATGGAAATCTCATATGATCGTTGGGATGCAAACTCGACCTTGTGGGACAAGTGTTCGACATCGACCTTACTTCTGTGTTCTTAATAGATGTATCCTGTGAGGAGAAGGTTTTACGTATCCCTCTCCTTAGTGGAGAATTATTATCTGTTCAAACGTGTCAGAGTGGCGCAATGGTTAGCGTCATTTCAACGACAAAAGCCAGGAGTGTCTACGGAAGGATTACCCCGCCATGATAGCACTCGTTACTGATGTCAAGGCTAAGGAAAGGAGGATCGAGGATCCACCAATTGTTCATGATTTCTCCCTAAGTGCTACCAGAAGAGCTATCAGGTTTACCTTCACATCGTCAGGTGGAATATCAGATCGGTATCATGTCAGAAGCAGCCCTTATTACTAGTATTTCTTATTGTCTTACACCAGGAAGGTTGCAGGAACTGCCTAATCAACTTCAGGAATTATTGGACATAAGTTTCATCGGATCTAGTTTTTCGCTTTGGGGAGCCTCAGTTATACCAGTGAAGATAAGCCTTTTCGTATACGTACTGATTATCGAGAATGTAACAAAGTGGCAGTTAGGAACCGCTTGTTCCGACCATGTATTGGCAACCCGTCGACAAGTTGCAAGGGACAAGTTTCCATTCGAGGATTGACTAACGAACGAACTATCATCAGATAGAAGTCCAATGGGAGAATGCTCTTAGAACGGCATTTCAAATGCAATGCGGCCAGTGCGACTTTGTACACCATGACCATCGAGATAATCAACACTCCAGCAGCTTATGGACCGCAAGAATCGACCGTGTTTATTGATGACGTTTTGGGTCATTTCCTGGAGGAAGGGACATCATGGACGACATCTGTATCTTATCTTAGGGCTCCTAAGGGAGGAGTCATTACGTGTGAAGTCTAGTTAAATATAACATCTAGAGGGATGCACTTTGATCATGTAACCAATGAAGTGGGAATACGCGTGGATCGTGCTAGGATCCATTTTGTTAGAAACTGATCGACACCAAAGATTCCTTCAGGGGATACAACAATCTCTTGGTTTCGGTGGATGCTGTTGTAGATTCATCACATGATTTTCGAAGATCGCGCAGGTTAACTCCCTTAAGCACAGCAGGGTGATTTGTTCGTGGGAGGCAAAACAGGAGAACGTCTTTTCAGCTTTCGAATCCCAACTCTGTAATGCGCTGAGCATCGTCTTCCCCCAAGGGTGCGAGTGACCTACTGGTATACCTTAAGGGTTCGAATCAGAGTCCCAGCTACACATCGATGCAACACGAGAAAGTTATGGCTTACGTAGTGGATTTACAAGAAGAGTTACACGAGACCCAACCTGCGGTGGAACCCATGGTCTTTGGATTTAAGATGGAGGCATCACTTGGACGGTACCAGATGCGTTATTTAGACCGATCACAAGGGCCTCCCGTGTACCTTGGATTCGACAGAGTTAAATCAGTTAAGGGCATCGCTGGAGGGAACTTTTGGATGATTACAACTATGAAACTGGAACATGCATGAGCTTTGCGGCTCACTATCGACTCTAACTTACCCAATCCGGCTCGCTTTGTTCAAACTGGAGAACTGAAAGAAGGGGATTTTCAAGTTGAACCCATGCGGGGCATGGGGAAGCAACCTTAGACAGGTCAGACGATACTCGTTACCTTATGGAACGAATGTGGGTCTCATTATATGGCAACTGTAGGGAGTTCGTGTTGAGCAACCACCGGCTTCGATATTCTAGTCGTCCGGGTCTTGATGAGAGATATCAGAATTTATAAACCTTGTACTGGTAACTGGGCATGAAGGCCCACCTAGCTAGGTATGGGAATGATGTTAGACTTGTGGGAAAGTCGAGGTGAAGTGTTAGCAACCAGAAACACCTATAAGGAAAGCGAAAACAGACTGCTATGGATTTGGTCGCTAGTCTACTTATAACTCGAAAGGGAAACAGTATCACCTGGATGATCGTTGATTGTCTCCCAACCCAGCACACTTTCTAGCCATCAAGGAAATGGATAAGCTTTTCTACACTTGCAGTCATCTACCTGAAAGAAGTGGTTGCTAGGCACGGGGTACCAACCTCCATTATCTCTGATCGCGACCCACGATCTGCACCTGATTTGTGGCAAGTGATGTACAAATCTTTTGGCTCACGTCTAGACATGAGCACAGCATCATCCAAACTCTTGAAGACATACTTCGAGAATGTGTAATCGACTTTGGTAACGGCTGGGAGCGGCATCTACCTTTAGTGGAGTTTTCGTATAATAACAGTTACCACACCAGCATCCAGGCTGCTCCATTCGAGGCATTGCATGGACGGAGGTGCTGAACACCTCTTTGTTGGGCAGAAGATTGGCGACCGCCATATCACTGGCCCAGAACTCATCGTAGACTCATCAGAGAAGATTTCTCTAATACGACAACGAATGCCGGCAGTTCGTGACTTTCAGGAAAGATATGCTGATAAGCACGGGAAAACACTCGAGTTCCAGGTTGGGGGATCGAGTACTACTTAACGTCTCACCTTGGAAAGTTGTAGTTCGTTTTGGTAAACAAGGCAAACTCAACCCGCGGTGCGTTGGATCTTTCGAAACCACGAAGAGAATTGGCGAGGTGGCCTACAGATTTAATCTACCCGAAGAACTCAGTGGAGTTCACAACGTATTCCATGTGTTAAGTCTGAATAAGTGTATGTCAGATGAAACCCTCATAGTTCCTTTCAAGGAGCTCAACATCGACGATCAGTTGCGATTTGTCGAGGAACCAGTGGAAATCTTGGACCGGGAGGTCAAGATTCTCAAACGCACCAGGATACCTATTGATCGAGTTCGTTGGAACTCCCGTCATGGCCCAAAGTTTATCTGGGAACAAGAAGACCAAATGAAACACAAGTATCCTCAGTTGTTCTATAAAAGTATAACCACTACTGAGGCTGAAGCTACTGAGGAATTTCGGGATGAAATTCCAAACCAACGGGGGGATGATGTGACACCCCAGGAAAACCACGCAACCTAACTAGCTTCCTCAGCAACTACGTGCTAAATTTCGGGACGAAATTTCTTCCAAGTTGGGGAGGATGTGACAACCCGAACATTAGAGGTCTGTGTTGTTTAATCTTATGATCCAAACTTCCATTATTCATTCCTCTCCTTGTGCTGAACGTTTTGTGCTAGTGTAAAACTTGATAATTTTAGATTAGCACACATGGTTTCGTTTGGGCCGAATACTACAACTAGGCGGTTTGCAATGTATTTGGGCCAATATACTTGGGCTACAATTATGTTTAACAAGCACACACACATGGTTTGGGCCGGGTACTAGTTGTACAGGATGTGGGCCGTTATATACACACATCCGGAACTTTAAGTTGTTACGTTTGGGCTTAGAGGAGCCCAAGTGAGTCTTGTATTAGGGGGGCCGGCCTTTGGACTTAGCTTATATACACCCATGATTTACGTATTATGATAACACAATCATATCCCCAAACCCTAGATTCCTCTAATTATACACGGCAGAGGTAGACCCCCCCCCCCCTGTTCAAGTTTGCATCTTGATCAATCAGGTTTCCGGTTAGTAGCTCTCACTTATTAATTTTCATATTTGTGTGATATTACTTATGTGTGATAGTGAATGGATGTGATTGGTGTCAGCCTATTTCAATTGTGCGGTCCAATTATATTCGAGATTTGTGAATTGTGTATTAGAATTGCATGTGTTAATAAATGAAATGGCAGCCACTAACTTCATTCGGCCCAATGATATTTCAATGATATTTGTATGCATATAACAATTTTCGGCCACTTATGTTTTGTTTGATTCTCAATTGTCAAAGCCCATGTGATTTCAAGCAAGCATTGTGAATGAGAGATAGATGATGTTGACCGAACACTTATAAACCTGATGTAAATGTTAGGGAATTGATGTGCATGTATTAGGAAGAGTAGGGCTGTACATGATTAAACCTTGTGCGTTAATTAATGGGTTTGATAAACCCCTATCAGTGTTTTGCTATAAATCAATAAGTTTGGCACGTGATGATGATAATTCTGTTAACATAGTTTCGATTGATGATAGTTTTGTACTTGGTATTGCATGATTGATCTAATGTTGTTAAATTAGGATTATGTATACATGAACTATCCAGTGAATAGGTTATATGGGTATGACCTCTAAATTGATACATGGTAGTTAAATACTGATTGTCGGTATTGAAATTGTTAAAAGTCAATAAATGCTTATAGTAAACATGGTGGTAATAGTCAAGAGTTGGTATTGGATGTTGATGTGAAACTGTTAAATGTTGATGTTAGGGGTGAAAAACTGGACTGATTAAAGCTATGTTTATGAGTTGGGCTGAAGTTATGTGATATTGGGCCGCACCCGGTTGTGGGTTGCAAACACCTAACCTGGGCCGAACTAAACCGTAATTGGGCTGCTATAACTATACTTGGTGTTTGAGAATTAAATTTAATTAAGCTGGGTTATAAAGTACATATTTGGGCTCGGGTTAATGGACCACATATTAGAGAAGGGGTTACACAAGTGAGTGGGCCGGGGAAACGTATGGGATGATTGTAGCTGAACGCGTGACAGCTTGGGCTTGGGTCTCACGTGTCGGGCTTCGGGCCAACTGGGCCGCACCCTTGGCTATAAGTGAACGGGCCTGTTTACGTCATTGGGCCGCACATGTTTAATAAGTGGACTTGAAGTGTATGCAAGTAAAATGTGTATGTATGTATGAAGTATGTTTTAACTACTACTTGTTAAGTGAGTATTCGATGGCACTATGTGAATGGAGCAACCACTATGACTTAAATTACATGCGTGTGTTACATGTACACTAAATGTTTTTTATGTAATCAATGAATACGTGAATTACTTGAACATGAAAGCTGTGATTCATATGTACGTAGAACTTACTGTTATCGATATCTCCTTTAGGACGTACTTGATCAACTGGTATACTTGTAGATAATCTTACCGAGCAAACCAAGGTGAGTTCACACTTTTATAAGGCATGGGATTCCCGGTGGTTTGGGAATGGGTTAAGAAACAAAAACGAAACCTACATATTCACCTCTAACAGAATATGTACCTTCGTTCTCGGTTGGGAAGAACGACTACATTTAACCTGCGTATTCTCAGTTGGGTAGAGTACGCACCTTCGTTCTCGGTTGGGAAGGACGACTTATGTACCTCCGTCCTCGGTTGGGAAGGACGACAACATTTAACCTACTTATTCTCGGTTGGGTAGAATACGTACCTCTGTCCTCAGTTGGGAAGGACGCCAATATATATATAACTAGTCTAGTGGTTTACAACATGGGGTAGCCCCCACTGGTTATGGTTTGGGAAACAAGGAATTTGATAACTCATGGTATACGAATAAACTTATGGTTTTTGGAAACAACTTTAAAACGAACACCAACTGTGAACTCGCTCAACTTTGTTGTTGACTCGTTGTTACATGCCTTGCAGGCCTTTAGTTGCATATTTGTTGGAACTTGCTGTCTGGGAAGCTGGAGTGGTCATGGGTCAAGATACATGGAAACTCAACACAAGACTATTGGCTTTTACATTGTAGGATCGAATCGCGACCTGAATGAGTCGTTCGGAAGAGTTCTTAGACTATACGAAAGGCGGAAACAGACGTATAGACTTGAAACAGCTTGATTCACACTTTAACCTTCTTGTATATTGAAATAATAGCGTTTACAGTCACAAGGAATACCGGCAGCACTTCGGTATCGTTTCTGAAATTCTGTTACAAATGAAAAGTCCACAAGCCTATTTATAGTTTTCTAAGTTCGCTTGAAGTTACAAATTAACAGTTCAAGCGAAACCTTCTAATCAACTTTCAAGCGAACCTTCATGTATTTCAAGCGAACCTACACTTCTATTTCAAGCGAACTGTATTGAATTTTGTATAGAATTGCAATGATGATGTCACTATTATGATGTCATCATTTAATATGATGACATCATGCTTGATCAGATCCGCAACCCAGACTCGATATAAGACGAAGTCGACAGATGTATGCACCAACAGACTCCCCCTCAGATGTTGATGAGTCTTAAGTGTCGAGTCTTCTCAATCTTCAGTCTTTATCAGTCTTTCTCACTCTAACATTCTTCAACTAATCTCCTCCTTGAATGATGTAACTCTCTCTTGAATTCTTCAGGATCAACAGCTGGCTCTAGCATCTTCCGACTTTCTTTCTCTAACAGACTCCCCCTCAACTTGTACTGGGATCGTAATCTGGCTTTCACAGGTTCAGGTATCGCAACCTGACTCACCTGCATATTCTCTACCCAAAACATAAGTTTCATAAAAGATAAGATATAACAAATTTAGAAACTTTGCTAATCACTTGAAGACACAACCCTGAATACATCATTTTTAAGTATCAAACAAAAAGATTTATCATGTAAGCCACTAATGAACCACTTGAATGAATATCAAATTTTTCATTTCAAACATCTTCAAACAAAACTTTCCCAAACCTGTTCGTCATGTTTAGCACTCGGAATTGTGAAAATCAGCTTTTCAACATCAGTCGTCTAAAATCTTTTTGAATTTTTCAAAATTTATGCTAAAACACACCGAAACTCTTTTTGTATTTTTGATATAACCGAAATGAAATGCAACAAAGAAATATATACAAACAATATTTTTGTGACTTTGTGTAAGAGGATCATATCAGTTTATGAGACAAATCACCAACACCGTTAAGCTTTAAACATTTTAAGTTCTAAACGATTCACATTGATTGACGATATTGTTGTCCACATAAACTCAATCTAAAAACTTTCGAAATGCTTACCGATACGTTAAGGTATATTAATTTTGCACTAAATGCTTATGGACCCCACGATCTCAGCATATCCCCTCATCATGCAATACACTGACCCAAGTAATGCCTTTAAACTTTTATCAACTGTGAGTTGTGCGAAAATAAAGCAGAAAGTTTAAACATTAACAATCAGGTCGATACTTCCGTATACGCAGAGAAAGTCCAATGTTTAAACAAAATAAGAAAATAAAACAAGTTGAAGTTGTTTAGGCTTTAACCACCAGGTCGATACTCCCGTATACGCAGAGGAGGTCCAAAGCTTAAACGAAACACCAAAGAAAATAAAGCAGAACGTTTAGGCAATAACATCCAGGTCGATACTCACGTATACGCAGAGGATGTCCAATGCTTAAACAAAATAAAGAAATAAGACAAGTTTAAATCTTTGCAAAATGAAATGCACAATCACAGCAATTTTCCAGCAAAGTTGTGAAAGTTCACAAACTTAACCAGTTTTATGTCTTTCGACAATCAGCGATTACTGAGTAGGTACACAATCAAGAAGGACAAAACTAAGTACTATGCTTTCGACCGCGTTTCCCACTAGAACTAGGCTTTTTCATATTAGGTTTGTATCATTATCGCAAATCTACTAGTCTAGCTGAGCCTATCGTCACATCTTTAGTGAGACCATTTATCACATTTTATCTTTCCATTTCTTTAGCATGCTGTGACAGTCCAACTGATGTACTATCATTTCCTCTTTTATACAACAAAACTCGTTTTTTTATTTTATCATGTTTTTGGCTTTTTCAAATTTTCTAATGTTTTTGGATTTTCTGAAAATTTTTACTCCCCCTAAAATGCAAACACTTTTTAGGAAATTTGAAAATAACTATACAATAAAGTGACAACTGATATCAAATCACTTCAATTCTCCATTCACTTGGCATAAACCATCAGAACTCCCCCTCACAACAAACTATTTTCCCATTGATTTCAAAACACTTAAGTTTGTTTTAATCAAATGATTTTTCCGGAAAATAATTTTGTTGATTTTCAAACCACTTGTAGGTTAGGGGATAAACTCATCATTTTGTTCTTCAAAATACCACTTGTAAGTATGATCCAATCAAGTTCAACTTAATGACCTTGATTAACCATTTGAAGATGAAAACCTTCTTCAACCACTTGCAGGTTCATTTCACCAACCATAACCACTTGTAAATCAAAATATAACAATTTAAATATACCACCTGTAGATTTACCAAACAAACATTTCAAGAATGATGTCGATTCCTGCTCCACTCTTACTAACCTGGGAGCTCCGGCAAGTCAGGATTTTTAGTTTGGAAAAACTTTCCCCCAAGCCTGACCAGCATTGGGAGATTCTGGGACACATCTATCCCACCAACATTTTGATTTATAAAAATCTTTTGCAGTTTTAACCTTCCCATCAACCATCTTCCCGAAAATATGTTTTACTTTGCCATTAAATGCCTTTTCAATATCAAATTCTTTGTTACCAGCAAAGAATTGACCTGCAATCTCGGTTTTACCCACTTTCAACTTCAAATTTTCTTTTTTCAACATGGTAAAATCTTCATCGTTCACCTTTGGAATGGAATTTTCAACCTTTTTCTTAACAAATGACTCCTCTGATTTTATGGAATCAGATTCATTGTCAGAACTTTTAACAACCCATTTTTGTTTGCTTAAATCGATACTTCTTTTGTAAAACCGTTTTGAAGTTTCACCAACTTCCAAAGTCGATTTATCAACACATTTCCTTCTCATATCAGAGTTTGAAGAAACTTCCTGTTTTGAATAAGTGGACTCTTGGCAGTTCCAAGCAATATGTCCAACTTTTTGGCATTTAAAGCAAGTTCTTCTGTCAACTCTTTTAGCAAACATTTTCACATTCTTCTTCACTTCAGCAAGAAACTCCTGGATTGAATGTTTCCAAAAAGGTTTCTTCTGTTCATCCTCTGAGCTTCCACCTGCAACAAATTTTGTTTTTGGTTTATAATTTTTCTCATTTTTATAATTTTCTGAAGAACTAAAACCAAGACCTTGCTTTTTGAAATTACCGTTGTGGTTTGATAACCAGAACCAGAACTATAACCCTTTTTCTTGTTCAATCTCTGTTGAACTCTTGAAGTGTACTTTTTAGGTTTTTCATGAAGATTTAAATCTTTTATTTCAGAAATATTAATTTCTGTTAGTTTGAAAACCTGTTTAATCATTTCCGTTTTGACACTTCTTATTGGAAATTCATCATCAGAATATAATTTGTCTGAATCATTAAAAGTATATGCCACTTTGATCGATCCATCATTCAAATTAGATTTTGATAACAAAAATTCTTTATTGTAAACCATTTTATCCGGTGAACTCGGACGCTTTTCTGACGAACTCGGACTTTCAGACTTAGACTCCGATGTTGACTCTTCATCCATATCCAACACCTGATCGACAACTTTCTTTAATAACTCAAACTCATGATCAGTGTCAGACGCTGTGAATGTAACATCAATATTGTCTGGTAATTCATCAATGATTTCAGACTTTAACTTGATGTTGACTGCCTTTTTTAGACGCTCCTCGTTAGGATTCCTGGGAGAATAACTTTCATGGATCGGGGGCGGACATCTGTTATACTTGACACTTGGTTTCTTACCAGTATCAGTATCTTCAGTCTTTTTCTCCATGAATGCTTCAAGACCTGCAACAGTAGAATAAACATGATCAATCAAATAATCACAAGTAGTATAACTCAACAGTAATCGTTTAGTCCTTTCACTCTCAATCTTCTCAAGTTCCACTTCTTTCTTCAACTTAGCACAATCTTCGATATAATCATTTATGACGCTCTGCTTTGTCATTAATGTTGCGCTCATTTTTTCCATTGCTTTTTCAATTTCTGTATTCGTCTTTTTTAGACTATCAACTGTTTTGTTGAGTGTGTATGACTCCTTCACATACTTCAAATCAGACAGTAAATCTTCTTTTATCTTTTCCAAATCAGCAATCTTCTTATCTTTCTCCTCACAAACTTTGCAAGATTCTGAACACTTCAAACACGGTTTTTCAACTTCAACCATTTTTTCAACTATTTTTTCAACTTCAACGACTTTCTCTACTTCAACAATTTTTTCTACAATCTTTTCAAACACTGGTTCTTCAGATTCTATTTCAGCTTTCTGTCCCTCAGTTTCCTTTGTTGAACTTTCTTCAACTTCTGCTTTCTCAGTTTCTACTTTTGCTTCCAACTCATGTTCTTCAATTTTCTTAATAAACTGTGCCAGATTCATATTTTCAGTTTTTCTCATATGTTTTACAATCAACAGATAAGTTCCCCATTTTTGCTGTGGTAATGCATCAGCAAGTTTATCAACCCATTCATCATCATCTTTTTTAATGTTCAATCTTCCCATTTCCATGACTAAATGACAATATCTATCAATGGTCATCTTTGTTGTTTCATGGTCAAAAGCTACAAACATGTCAAATAACTTCTTCAACAACTCCTTTTCCATGTTTCAAAGTCAAAACTTCACAAACACAAACTTTCTTGTTTTAAAAATCTGTTCTCCAACGAGCTGGATCACCTCGTAAAAACACCGGCAGATCACCTGCAAACAAACAAACAAACAAACGATCAGTTTAAACGGACTGAATACGTAACAGTGTGTTTGTGAAATCAATCTAAGACTCGTGTCAAAGATTCGCGGATTCAATCCAATGCTGTTCGGGTGAAATCGCTGAATGAATGAGCTTGATCGGATGTGCCACGTAATATAGATTTAGAATGAACTAAAAACTCTATATTCAAACTTTAAATCGGGCCTCTCAAGCTATGTAATCAGTTGGACCAACACTAATCGGGCCTTTTAAAACTGTGAACAATTGATTGGGCAGCAATTATACAAATTCACATGTGCCACTCAAAAAATCTGAATCAAATTAAAGAAGATTGGGCCGAGACAAGTGAATTCACATGGACCGATATATGAATTCAGGAAACCACGTGATATACACCAACTTGATTGTGCCGATAATTTATCTTTTCAGAATACACGTGATATTCTCAATTCGAGACACTCTTGGGTCACATGCAGCCGACAACAATTCAACTTTTCATAAATTCTATTGGGCCGAGAAACTAGAATCACATGCAATTATCAACTAAAGCAACCTTAACCGACAAAATAAATGTGATCTGATTGGACCTCTAAAATCAAAGTCACATGGGCCTAGTATTAACCAAATAGGCCGAGTAAACAGTGGGCTGACAAAAACTTTCAACACAACACTCAATGGATTATCATTGGACCGTTCAATAACACTATGCCGACAACTTTAATGATGACAAAATGTGTTCACTTGGGCTGATTACAAACTAATATCACATGCACTGATGACCGAACAAACCGATGCAACCTGACACAAATCACATGATCACTTTTCAATCACGTGAACAGAAACTATTTCACACCACTCGATGCACTCTCAAGCGGTTCACACAACACAATGCACTTTCAAGCGGTTCACACAACTAATTTCAAGCGGAATCTCGTTCAAACGATGTTTTCAAGCAGAATGTCGTTTTCAAGCGGAGTGTTCAAGCGGAATGTCGTTTTCAAGCGGTGTGTTCAAGCGGAATGTCGTTTTCAAGTGGACTCAGTCACAAAAATGTAATTCAAGCGAGATCATAACGTATTTTCAACCGGACTCCCAGATGACATCAGCATATCGAACAAAATTTCAAGCGGAACTATGAATTTAACCAGTTTTAAGTCGATTTAAGTTCTGAAACTTTCCAGGATTTGTTAAAACATGATTACGCACATTATGTGAGAATTTGAGCCGATTTTAACCGTGAAAAATTATCAATTTTGTGAAAGAAGGTGTAGAAAACAGATATTGTCATGACAACAGGCTGTTTTGGTTTGAACTCCTCGTCCTGAGCTCTGATACCACTTGTAGGATCGAATCGCGACCTGAATGAGTCGTTCGGAAGAGTTCTTAGACTATACGAAAGGCGGAAACAGATGTATAGACTTGAAACAGCTTGATTCACACTTTAACCTTCTTGTATATTGAAATAATAGCGTTTACAGTCACAAGGAATACCGGCAGCACTTCGGTATCGTTTCTGAAATTCTGTTACAAATGAAAAGTCCACAAGCCTATTTATAGTTTTCTAAGTTCGCTTGAAGTTACAAATTAACAGTTCAAGCGAAACCTTCTAATCAACTTTCAAGCGAACCTTCATGTATTTCAAGCGAACCTACACTTCTATTTCAAGCGAACTGTATTGAATTTTGTATAGAATTGCAATGATGATGTCACTATTATGATGTCATCATTTAATATGGTGACATCATGCTTGATCAGATCCGCAACGCAACCCAGACTCGATATAAGACGAAGTCGACAGATGTATACACCAACATACATGTGGTTTATAAACACTTAACGAATGAATTATGCTTCTGCTGTATACAGGGAATTATTTGTAACGTTGTAACACTTAATGTTAATAAATGAAAGTTTTATTTAAATATAACTATGAGTTCAATGTGATTGGTGGCTTGGATCCTGGTACGTCATACGCCTAACAGGGACTTTCCCTAGGTGGTGTTTGAGGGTGTGACAATGTATAAGTATGCCCATCCTTGGGGAAAATATTCTTTGAAGGATTACAAACAAATAAGTTAAAAAGTATTATTTTAACAAATATTCCAATAATTAATAAATATAATTTAAGTTAAAATATTATTATTTTAACAAATAATTATATACTTGGAATAAAATTTTTGACACCAAGAAATGTAACTCAAAGATACTAAGCCATAACAAATAAGACTAAAGGTTATGGCACGACCCATCCGTCTAATAGAACATAGCACGTGTGTAGGTAGTCGTGCAATCGAGGAAAAGCCTTGAGTATACCAGGTTAGAAGACGCTAGACTGTGAGTTTATGTCCCCCCCCCCTTTTCCTTTAACTATTTTCAGTTTTATAACTTCGGGGGTGAAATACATGTTACAAATGTTACAATGATTACATATGGTATGGTTAGCTAAGGAATGAACTGCTAGATCATGTGTATGGGTAGGCGTTAACTTTAGACCATTAATCCTTTATAAGGATCGAGGGGCATGAGTGATAGATCTATTTGGGTGTTGCGAGCCCCAACCATGGGTCCGCGAGTTGGCCACATGTGGTGACTATGTCGTTCCAGCCGGGAGTCCCGGTACGAAATACGCAAAGGATTGAGCCTTCCTACACCGTTACACACACATTAATGACCTTGCAAATCATTAATTGATATGTTCATATTCGCTTTCATACCGGTTTAAAAATACATACTTACAAATGTTTACAAGGAATATTCGTGCATACATTCAAACACATAAACTCGCTCAACTTTTGTTGATGTTTTCAAACTACATGTATTTCAGGAAATTGATTATGGATCTGGAGGGCGTTCGAGGATTTTCAAGCCGTGTCTTCAATAAATGATGTCATCCAGTATCGAAGGGTTTGAATCGTGTATTCTATCTTTGATAGGATACATGGTTCAAAGCCTAGTTTTATTAGTCTCTTTTGTTAAAGTCCGTTATGGAACTTAAAACTTTGTTTGTTATGTTTTTTAAACTTAAAGTCTCGGTTTGTAGTTAAACAATGTTGGTTGTAATGTTTTGAAACTCTTTAATGGATGAACATCGAGGTTTCTATCATATAGTTGTCTGTTATGGTTGAATGCAATGATATTAAGCAAGTCACACGTAACACGCTTCCGCAAAAATCAGGGTGTGACAGAAGGTATCCTCATATGAATTC
Source organism: Helianthus tuberosus (assembly GCA_030545235.1). Lineage (NCBI taxonomy): Eukaryota > Viridiplantae > Streptophyta > Magnoliopsida > Asterales > Asteraceae > Helianthus > Helianthus tuberosus. The sequence continues at coordinate 91,989,130 of CM060416.1, forward strand.
TATGTTAAACAACACTTTTACATGTTGCAAAAAGATTAAATTGCTGATTTCTGCAGAATTTCTGCGGACAAGTGTGGAAATTGTCGCTTTTAGGGCTTTTCGGCAGTTTTTAGTGTTATCGGACTTCGGGAAGGTTTTAAACCAAACCCTTGCATTCCTAGTTAGGGTTTAATGTATATTAGATGTTGGACTTTCGTCTGAGTCCTAAAGATGTCATTTAGATGGTTTTTGCAGATCCTGCGTTTTTGTCAGAACACTAGATGGTGGACTTTTGCATTTTTATACAATTCAAAAGCATATTTTTATACGAAAACATATACTTTTCTTTTAATGACGTGTTCTTCCCCAAAACAGTATATAAAATAATAAAAAGAGGGGTATTCGTGACGCTCACTAAAACACATTTATTCAAAAGCATGTTTCATACTAAAACATTTAATTACCCTTTTTAAAGGCGTGTTCTTCCCCAAAAACAGTGTATAAAACAGTATAAAGAGGGGCGTAGTGATACTCACCTTTGGGTGTGTCACACCCCGACCGTGTAAAACAATAAATCGCGGCGGAATCGTCGGGGAGTGTTGTAACAGAATCATTGTTTCATAACACACGGAAATTTGAAGTTTTGTTTTATTTAAAGATTAACCATTTACGTTGTCTTGAAATTTAAACAAACAAGTTAAACATAGTCTATCATTGTTATTAAGTCACTAAGGCCTCGTCCAGTCCTAAGTGAGCATGCATCCTAGCAATCAACATCATTCAACAACACCTGAAACATATGTAAAAACAAAGTCAGCAAAGAAATGCTGGCGAGCACATAGGTTTTATGAGAGTGTCGGATTCATGGCTAGTTTACATGTTGCAATACCTCATTAGACTACAAGTGTCAAAAGTTAAAAACCTTGTTTTGAAAAGTGTATAGTATTGCAACATAATTAACCAACTCAAATCAAGTTGGTTATAATTTATACAATCTCATAGCCATGATTCTTAACCCAAAACATTTATTTAAGAAAACCAAATTGTAAATCATCTCGTTAATAAAACTTGTATGGTTTATATCATTTAGAAAACATCGTTATGTGACATCGTTTTAAAATCGTTTGCCCAAGTGAACTAAATAATGCCACGGAATGTAATATGATAAAAACACTTATATATAAGAAGTACCAGCGGTGTATCTACCATGCTTTTATCATATCACACCCGTCCCATTATCTAATCACAACCCAAAAACCAATCGTTTATCCAATTCGTTTAACTCGTTAAAATCGTTTCAATCGTTTAAATCATTCTCGTTTTAATTGTGAAAACTACTTTTGGTCGTCTCGCTAATAACATCCAAACCTTCGCAACTTGCCTATCGCCAATCTCGCATTAACAAACCACCAAAGGGTAAGTTAACAATCACAGATTCAGTCATTACCCACATAACCCCCACACATAACCATGGGTGCAGTCCGATAACGGGATTTGTCAGATCCTATGGTACCATAACCTAATACTGGTCGGTTCGGCCAAAATTAATGAATGTTATTCGTTATGTAATTACGCCCAACAAGTTTGTTCACATTATCGAAATCGTTATTAATTTAATATAAACCATTTTAATCATTTTTGAAACCATCGTTAAAAACATCGAAATCATTTAACACATATGAATCACCCCAAAACAATCAAAAACAGTAAAATAGGGGAACTATGTACTCACTTGTGAATGCTTAGAAGTCTTGAATAACAACCAAGCAAAGGTAGAGGGGTCATGGAATCAATCGGCACCTAATATAGATAACTATATTAATAAACCGGACCTAAATCGGAAGATCGGATAGAATGAGGTCTCGTAAACCAAATGAGTATCGGAACTCATATGATATGGTTTAACAAAGCCTACATTCTAAAACGGAACCTAACCTAAGTGCTTTCAACCCGTTACGACCCATTAAGGTAGCTTACGCTACTTTAAAGCGTCGTTCACGCAAATGCGCGTTCGAGGCGCCTAACTAGTCCTATGAAAAATATTATATGCCTAAACATGTTGCATAATTAGTTAAGGGACAAAAGTTTAAGTTACATATGCTTAAATACCAATTATGCATGAAAAGGGCATTTTGGTTATTTTACCTAAGGCATATAAACTACCTATCATACAACTAATTAAACTAAGTGACCATAAGGTATAACATCGGAAGGTTATTCCCTATACAACTATGGTCACAAAACATGCTTGGTCGGATCCTAATGATCGACCAAACGGGTCTAGTTGGAAAGTCTAAGCGGTGGTTTAGACCACTTGACTTACGACTCTATACAAGCACTAAACTAAAAGTGACGAGTTAAACATGTTAAAACATGTTTAACTAAGTTAGAAAACAAGTTTGATATCAAAACAAAGGGTTTTGATACCCAAGAATAGTTTGGTTGCAAAATACGCATGAATACGCATTTTGACCGAAACTATGACTCGTCACTATACCTAATCAATGTGGTAATCAGTAGGTATAGTCACAAGGGACTATGACCATCGTGATTACGCTCACGTTGCAAAGTTCAAAGGAACTTTGTGTTAACCAAAGACTAGTCAAAGCAGAAAGTCAAAAACTGTTTGACTTTTACACTTAAAAACGCATAAAAGCATGAAAGAAACTTACAAAGGGTCCAAGCTAGGAAGATCTTGATCCAAAATACTCAGGTATGAAGTTTTGAACTTCAACTTAGAGCAATTCAGACCAAGAGTGTGCAGAATGAAGTGAAACAAGTGGGTTTATATAGATTTCGAAGAACCGTTAAGATCGTTTCTCGAAGTTTGAGCTTCAATCTTGACCATACATGTGGGCACAAGGTTTTACAATACTAGGGGACATTAAAATCCATCAAATGGTATTGCAAATCCATGAACAAAACCATCAAAAACAGCTGGAATGGAAAGATTCAATGTTTCTGTACTGGGCAGCTGTCGCGCCCCGCGTAAGAGCCAGACCAGGCTTACGCGCCCCGCCAGAGCAGGTTTGACAGATTGTCAAAATTGGTCCCTGCAGGCCAGAAACTTGGTTTTCGATGCATTTTTGACACGTTTAAGCCCCATTAACCCCATTTCAAGTCTCTAAAATGAAGTTAAACTATAGGGAACTTAAATTATGCTCAAAAACATCTCGAATGTCGGTTCGTTTGGCCGTACGATTGCGTTGTTCAGTTAATTACGACGAAACTCGAACGGACGTGAAAAACGATCCAAATTACGCGACGAATGGAATTTTATCATGCCAATCACTAAAATAAAATATTTTAATGATTACATAAATTTTTGGATGTCCGGAACGTAAGATATGCGCGAAAATGCAAACTTATGCACTTTTTGACGCTTTTAGTCCCTGTTGATCAAATAAGTTTATTTTTGTGCACCAAACACCTCTAAGCCTATTTCTAAGCTATGTAAAGGATATTTAGGGCGTGTTTAACTTATGATCAAGTTCCAGAATGTTCGTTACTATACGAATCGGCAGACTTTCGTAGTTTGACGCAAATAGTCCATGCGATCGAATAAACTTGATTTCGACACACCAAACCCTCCAAAACTTATTTCTAAGTTATGTAAAGGTTTTTTAAGGTATTTTAAGCCCATGTCACCGTTCCGGAGTGTTTGTCGTGTTCAACTGATTAAGTTTACGCATCAGTTCGCGTATAACTTTCCCGAAAGTGATTTAGAGCTCGAAAGCGAACGAGAATTGATATGTGCAAATGATACACATATTTATACAAATCCCAAGTATGAAACACAATATTTCATTGATTTGGTATTTGTTTGATGGTCGTAGAGACACAGATGTCACAGGGTGCTTTTTTATTATCGTAATCTCTTAGTTTGAATCTACATATCGTAATTTAAATAGGAATGATTTAATAACTAATTGTTTCATAAACAATTTAGTTTCTCAGATACTTCGAATTTTCACACATCTCTAAGATTTTCATGAAAATCATTGTTTTGATTATGTTGGCATTTATATATAGGGGATGGTTCAAATGAAAACCACTTTTATTGTGAAAACTCGAAAACTAACTAAAAAAAGCCTAAAAAACACACCAATTTTTTTTTTCAATTTTTTTATAAAAATCGCAGGTTTTTTTATATAAAAAAACTTTTTTTCAAAAAAAAAATTGTAGTACACATGTGTAATAATACACATGTGTAGTATTACACATGTGCACTACAAAAAAAAAATTGAATTTTTTTATATAGAAAAAATGGCGAAATTTGGTATGCAAAAAAAAATTGGTATGTATTTTTGGCTTTTTTAATTAGTTTTCGAGTTTTCACAATAACTAGTTGTTTTCATTTGAACCTTCCCCTTTATATATATATATATATGTTCATACATATATATACATATTAAGATTTTTGCGTTTTGAACGATTTTATAGGTGACCTTTTATTTAATATTATGCCTACTTATTCTCAATATATCTAGGATTTGCGCTTCGTAATATATGTGCATAAGTATGGACATATTCGACATATATCGTAATTCACATATTACGTTAGTTCACACATATATTACACATAAACACTTAATATGCCAAATAATTCATCAAGTTAACTTAAACATTATTTTTCATGTTCATCACAATTTACGCACACACAATGTGATTTTTGATCTAGTTTACCATTTTTATCACACGAACGCCTAAACATAGTAGCATCAATCCATATTTACATATAATCACTTAACAAAACAAATTTCACATATTAACTTATATCACACAAAGTTCACCTTAGAACATCCCGTTTTCGCGTACGTTGAAATATGCGTATTTTACCGTTTCATTAGCGTTTTCGGGCATCGGAACTACGTATGACCAACCAAACACCAAAGATACTTAATATAATTTAAAATACTTATATTTATCATAAAAACATCAGTTTATAATCAGATTTAAAACAGTTTCGAAAAATCACTTTAAAAGCCGATTTTTACCGTTTTTAACGCATAGTTTCGTACCGAACTTTACCGTAACCATCCCAAATCATCACGACTTGATATTTTAACATAACACACATTATCTACTGATCAAAATAATAATTTTTACTCATGATAATGCAGGTCTCATGTATGACACAAAAATCATGCAATTTCACTCATTTTACTACTTTTTAAGCTACATGTACAACATGTGAAGCTACCAAATTTTATGACATAGTTTTATTACTTCAAAACACATCATATAATATTGTTTTTGTGAGTTTAAATTCTGATTTATAAGTATGTTTCATGAAAACCTTTTGATTGAACATGCATGCTTTCCATAGTTCTTACAATTCAAAGTTAAACTACTTAATCAAAACACAATCATCATCATACTAGCCTACACATTTAGGCCATATGCTCATACATATATCAAATATTATTTCAAGAAATTCAAGTTACTTTCATCACATAAATCATACAAGTTTCACATGCATGTTACTTAAATCATTCAAGCAATCATTCTTCAAGAACACTTTTAATCAAAAATCAAAACACATAGTCTTGAACACACACACAAACTTACGGTCCTACACATATACACACATTCATCTCATTTTTAATTTTATAAAAACCATTTGTTGTTTTGTTTTCAAGAGTTGTGAGAATCCAAGTATTCGAGAACCATGCTAATCATCATCATCATCAAGAACAAGTTTTAAAAGTAATAAAATTTTTAGTCCTTTCAGGAACAAAAGTGGGTTTATGATGAGATTTTTGATGAAAATGAGCTTGTTCTTCTTTGGAATCGCCTTGGAATCACCTTTAGATCTTCAAACCGAATCAAAACTAACATGAAATGGCCATGATCTTCAATAAAATGAGTTGAAAATTCTGAAAGTGGGTGTGGTAATGAAATTCGGCCGAGAGTATGATGGATGGAAGGAATTTTTGTGAGTTTGATGGTTTTGAAAAGTTTAGTGGTTTTTCAATGATTAATTTTGCAAGTTTGCAAAACTTGTCCATTTTGCACAAAACAAGAAAGAGGTGGGCATCACCTATGTCGCCACCTTTCACCTCTCTCACATAACAGACATATACATATACTATATACACATAATGCAGGTAAAAAGTAGGTATTTTACTGACTACCGGGTATTTTATCTGCCATTTTATCGCATTTTAACGCTTTTAAAAATTATTTTATCAACTTATAAAAATAATCCTTTTAAAATATTACTGAATAATAATTTGTTATTCCAAATTGACTGCGTTATCTATGTTTCGCAGTATACACGCGGTATCGCGCAGTGTGTGCTTAAGTTCGCAAAATAAGAATTTTAAGCGCTTTAATTAATTTTCCTTCGCGATTATGATTAAAAATAGGATTTTAATCATAACGGAACATTTTTAGGATTTTAACATTATCCGGGCTGTCACTGACGTTCGTTTCCCATATTGTTCGTTACGCGATAAGCGTTTATCCTGTTAATGCCAACTGAATTTTTAATTAGTTTGGATTTACCAAACTTCATTTATTACTAAAATAACACCATGTTTAATAAAATATTATTATCATTTAGTCACTACACGTGTCACATCAGTACGATACTGGCCTAGATTGCCGGGTGTCACAACACGTAGTTTAGCTACATCATATTAGAACGACATTACGGAATCACATTAAGGTGGCTTTGCACAAGGATATCGAGGTGAGTTCATAACCTCCACTTTTTACGATTTTATGGTTTTATAAATGTTTTCGGGGGTGGAAAGGCATGCAAGTTTTGCAAAAGCAAACAATCTTTCGATGAACGGAAACACATATTTATAAACCATGTTGCAAATGAATTTCAACAAACTCAAATGGTTTACGAAAGGTTTGTGCTAAACATACCGGTTTTACAAAAAAAAAACGCGTTCTCGAAACGTGCATGATTTTCATGACTAGTGACGGGATTGTCCTAGTTACAACAACGGGACTGGGTTGGTCTGCACAGAAACAACGAGACAACCCAATGGGTTCATATCCCCATTTTTCTTTTAAAATACATGTTAACTATGGTATGGTTAAGCTATGGAATGAATTATCGGATCATGTGCAAATAGGCGCAAAACTTAGGCACCATTAATCATGTTAAGGACCAAGAAACAAAAGGGGTAGATCTATCGGGTACGGGCGAGCCCCACTCACAGGTCATTGTGAGACCACTTAGAGTACTTTTGTGTCCCAGTCGAGGGTAATCGACATATAAAATCGTCTACCGGGTTGAGTGCTTCCTATGTCAGCACACATATTAATGTCCTTGCAAAACATTAATGATCATAAAATTCATTGACGTATTACATACCAGCTTTCAATACTCGAACCTTCAAATGTTTTTTTAAGGTTCATTTATACAACTCACAAACACAAGAATTTTACAAACGTTGGTGACGTTTTCAACTTATATACAAGTAAGGGGATGGGTTGATCCTGCTTGGAGACTCAAAGGTTTTTAAGATTCATTTGAAATCTTAGGGACTAGATTATCCTACATACAAAGTTCTATAAACACAAAGTTTTTAATTGACATGCCGAGAAAAATGGTTTTATTATGTTTTCTCAACAACTTTTAAACCGGTTAACAAAAAGATTTATCTTAAATCCTTTTCAAACAAACCATGAACTCGCCAACTTTATGTTGATTTTTCACAAGTTCTTTCTCAGGTTACACATTTTAGTTATGGAACGGTTGGAATAGGAGAACCCATGGGAATTCGAGTACTTAGCGGGCGTTCATTTCTAGAAGTCTTAGCTTAAATACTTCGGCTGTGCAATGAGGATACCGATTAGATCACACCAACTCTGATTTTAGCGGGTGTGACATGTTGCTGAGCCCACTGCTCCTGGTGATCATGACACCACAACCGGTTGCTGAGCCCAAAAAAACCCAAAAAGAAACCACCCACATCCAAAAAAACCCATCAAAGAGAAACAAAATAAAAAGGCACCTCTGAAAGATTAGATCCCAGAGGATAACCTTGTGGCAAAACAAAAGCCACTAGAAACCTGTTGTTACTTCCTCACAACAGATGGAAAGATCTTTACTCATCCAAACTCCTCTTGAATCCTCACAAAAGGATCAAGTTGTAAGCACAGGGACACTAAATCAAGAGGCATACATTTCAATTTAAAGTCTGTTTCTAAGCCCCTCTCCTAGGGTTGTCTCTCTTTCAACTCCACAACCCTCCACTCCAATTCCACCATCATTCATACCTCTGTTTAATGTAATTGATACAACTCAGACATAAATCAGTTCCTCTCAATCACTAATTAAAGAGAGCAAACTTCCACAGGTGACTGAGTCTGAGAAAAATCAACTTGCTAGCCCACAAATAGCTGAGGATGCTACACCACTTAAGTTACATGTAACTCTTGCTGGTAGTTCAAGTGAAGCAGCCACTACAACTGGTGAAACAACAATTTTTCAGTTGGAGAGTGGTTTCATCTATAAGACTTCCTTGAAGGCAACAACTGTTGAGGATACCATTGTAACCTATGTTTCAGTTGGAAATCCTGAGTACCAAGAAAAAGGAGCATTTGGTTCTGATAATTTGGAGTCTTCTCCTGTTATGGAACTAAATCAAACTACCTTTGGAAGGAATTCAGATGATCCTATTAAGTTACGTGATGGATTAAGATACAAGGAGTTAATGGATAGAATGACATCTATGGAATCCTCAATAGAAGAAATGAAAAGCATGATGAAACAAATGTTGAAGAATTCTGAAAGTCAACCTTCAACTCAGCAAATTGCCAATGAGCTGTGGAAATTAGTACAACCAATTATTCAAGCTCAAAGGAATTTGCCTGATATTAGTCACAACACTCACATGGAGTTGATAAGAAACATGGTTGAGGCTAGGCACAAAGTTACATAGGCTGATATCAATTGTGAGTGCATAATGTCTATCATTTCTGTCAATCATACATCGTAGCAGAAACAGAACAAGACATGGTTAAACATTGAAGTTTATAGAAGAAAGTCCATCCGGACGGATGGAGATGAGCCCATCCGGACGGATGGAGAAGGTCTCATTCGGACGGATGAAGGAGTGCTTCATTTAAATGGAACCTATAAATAGTGCTTGTTATGTTTCATTTTAGGACTTTTGCCACTTTGTATCTTGGAGAGCTTTGAAGTCTAGAGAGAGAAAGTAGCAAAGAAAGTGATTCAAAGTGTAAAACATTGTCAGATTCCTAATCGAATCATCGTTATATTTTGTTCTTGTGTTCGGTCCACACACGTGCACGGATTCCGCCCGTCGTACATGTTATTCGCAATCGTTCAAAAGTCGAAATCGATCCTAAAATGCATTCTCAAGTGGTATCAGAGCAGGAGATCGATTGCACGGATAAAGAATGCAAGAATCTACGTGATTTCATCAAATTCAGAGTGAAAATCGGATCAGATTTGTCAAATTTTCTCTTCATCTCATTTTCACACTTTTTGAACAAAAAAAAGACTCAAATTAACAAGGATTTTATGGATAAAATTGGCTGAAATTTTGATATTGTGTGCGTAAATCATAGTGTTATAATCCTACAAAATTTCAAGATTTAATTCAAATATTTTAGTGATTAATTTGATAAAAATAGGTCCGAAAACAGGGTTTTTCACTGCAGTTCATGTTCATCCGGAGGTCCATCCATTCGGATGAGGTCCATCCGGACATAATAGTTCATCCGAAGAAGTATACTGTTCATTCGGACTCAGATAGAAAGCCATCCGCTCAGATGAGGAAGTTAAATGTCCATCCGAACCGCCGGACCGAGACAAGGACCGTAGGTCCGAGACATGGACCGCCGGACCGAGTCTCCGACTGCCGGTCTGCGTCTCCGATCCCCTTTTATCTTCTCGATCTCTCTATGTACTCGGTCCGATGACAGCACCACGCCACCACGCGCCGCCGTTCTTCTCCGCCATCTCTCTCCCTCTCATCGCCTCTCTCTTTCTCTCTCTCGTCTGTTGCCTTACTGCCGCTGCTCACCACCACCGGACGGTGGTGGTGGTCCGTTCTATCATCGGAAAGAAGGGCGGGTTGTGCTTTGTCGGCCGGTCAGACTAAACTCCGGTCACCGGAGTTCATACGGAGAGGGAGAGGAGATCGAGAGGTGGGGGTGTTTGGCTATGTTGTTTTAATTGAATAGAGATAGAGGACCGAGAGGTGTTTGATTTGGGTTTATATCCTGTGAAGTTGAATGTGTCTTTAAGTGTGTGTTGTCTGTATTAATAGAATGAGGGAAGATGGAGGGTTTTTAATTGTCTCTTATGTACTCAAATTACATTCAAGTCGGAAGTTTTAACCTTTGAGTCAAGATCTTATGTAGAGATTTTATAAGATTTAGTTGATTTTGCAAAGATCTTATAAAGATTTGATGAGATCTAATATCTTATGAGTAGGTTTAGGCTTGTGGGTTTTGGGCTTGGGCCCAGGGCCCACAAGTCCATCTCATGTGAAAGTGGCCCGTAATTCCTACGAGACCCGATATCGCAACCCAAACTCCATAAGTATAAAATATTCGCGTAACATCCATATTTGTCGGTGTCGTCAGTATCTCGTACGGTTTCAGTCCGTTGTCACGTAATATTCAGCAGGTTTCTAAGTAAACCACCGTTCGCGCACAGTAAAGTCGATCAGGCGTTCCTAGACACTCCAAAGGCCTAATTAAGTTTATTCGTGTTTAACCACTATTTATTGTCGCGTTAATCACCTGTTAATTGTGACAACCCTCACTAAACCAGGTATCCGTACGACTTAATTAATAATTAATTATTGCTTAATTACTGTGCTTGCTTGAACTTGTGAATAAACTGCTACTTAAATACTGATACATGTACTTACTTGCATCATACTTTGTTTCCTGTCACTACATTATTTACATGCTGAACCATAGTGACAAACATGATGCACAAAAGCACAGTAGCACAATAAACGGATAACCTATTGAACATGCTGATAAAGCCAGCATCAGGCAGACACTGCCTCTAAGGCCTGTATGAGCCAGAAATATTTTGCTACACTAGTGGTGAGTGTAGGGATATAAGGGTTGTAGAACTGCGTCTCTAGGAATAAGTCACAATGACTGGATGTGCCTAAAACGTACTCTAAGTACAAAACTCAGCACTTTACATAACAATTCAGCTTTTAGCTAACTAATAAAGTGCCAAAACATGAGAAAAATATTACTAGACACTTTCCAAAGTGTCAGAAATGAGTTGTGTCACTAAAAAGGGTATTAACGACACTTTAAAGCTTTGTTAAGCACTTTAACGGATTACTATCCAACCGAACAACCGGACTTTACCCGAAACATGAAAATATTGTTATTTTCATTATTTATCTTTTTCTGAGCCAGTTAGGGTCCCTGAATACCCTAACACCCATTGTAACTCATGACACACCACTAACCAGGTTAAGTACCTAACTAACTAACTTAACCTAACTAGTAACTAACTAATACTTGGAAATGGACCAAGACCCCCCCCCCCCCCTCTCTAACCGTCCCCAACTAAGGGGGGACACACTTGGTACAATTTTGATTATTTTAATCAATTGTGTTTAGTATCTACTAGACACTTAATCCTTTGGTTAATACACATGAACTTTTTCTATAAGTTAGAACCATAACACACTTATCATTCACATTACACAACATCACACAAACAACTCTCTCTCCCTCTCCTAGAGCTTACGGCCGAACACACCACACCCATCCATCCATTTTTCGAGTTTAGTTCATTCCATTCCAACATCATACAAGCTTCAAGGATCACGTATTAGGAGGCTTGGTGCACTCGGAGTTTGAAGGACCTCTTTATCTTGCTTTTATCCACGCGTTTTTCGCATAGATTCTTCCCTAGCCTTGAGCTAGTGGTATGTTGCTAAAATCACCTTCTTAAACTATTTTAAAGTGGTTAATACGATATATGATGATTAAAACTCGAAATCTTACAAAATGGTGCATTAAAGTCTACTAAAAACATGAAAAATGATGGTTAAAAGCTCACGAGTTGTGTAAATGTTGTAGTAATTGAAATTTGTGATTATTTAGACCCGATCTATGTTGTGGTAGCTCGGATCATCACTTAACCCGGTTTGGTCATGATCACGAATCATGACATAAGGTTGTTTTGAATAGAACAAGGGTTAAAGGGTGAAACTCTACCACACACGAATCATGAACTTGTGTAAAAATGTTTTACTTACGGAATAGTGTTTAAAACTAGCAGATCTACGTATCTGCAAGTGGTATTTTCAAAGGACCAAGCGTTAAAGAAATCATGCTTTCTAAAAATGGATCTTACACTAACAAGAATGGTTTTAGAACACACAAGTGTGTAAACACTTGTGTAACACAAAGTTTCGACAAAATAACTATTTTTGTAAAAGTTGACGAGAAGTTGTAAAGACGGAACTTCCATAAAAACGAGGTTTTCACAGAATCGGATTATTTTATATATAGATCCACTAAAAGTAATGAGATTTACTTCACAGTTTGGATAAATCACAAGTTCATGAAGTTTATGCGAATTATATACATATTTTTGACTAGTTGTGATTTGAACATGGTTTTGGTTGAATGAGAAGATTGTTGGTTTGATTTATAAAAGAAAATGATACGCTTGAAAGCGTGGCCACCTCCAGTTACAGAGGAAACTCTGGCGAAATTTTTCTAAAACCTAACACTTAGAAATATTTTCACTATAAGTGTTAGAAATACATTTTGACTTGTTTTCAAAATATAAGTTTCGCCACAACTATATTTACAAAACATCGGAGGTGGGATTTTCACAAAATAAAACGTGATACATATATATATTAAGTATATATTTTTCACAACATCACGTGTATAAGTGTTTATGATTATTTTGTGAACAACGTAAATATTATTTTTAGGGTAAAAATAATATTACTAAGTATTATTTTGGGAAAATCACCTGTATTAAAATATAATATTTTTGGGAAGAATATTTATATTTTGAAGTTGGAAATAAAATATATTAAGTGAGACTTAATAATGAAATCCGAATGTTACGAACGCACATGTATTAAATCCCCCATCCTTGGGAAGGAAAAATAACTACCAAGTATATACAGAATGTAAACACGAAATAGTTGCCTAACTATTTCCCAAAAACTTAAACCATAAAGCTAAGGCACGGCCGTCCGTCTAATAGAATTAGTACGTGTAGGTCGTCACACAGCTGTTTGATTTGGAGGCATACTTGGTAGAGACGCACCACGGTGAGTTCATGTCCCCCTTTTCTCTTAACTGTTTTCAGTTTTCTAAACTGCGGGGGTGAAATACATGTTACTTTGATTATAAGTACATTATACATGGTATGGTTAGCGTAAGGAGGTTTATTACTTAGATCATGTGAGTGGGTAGGCAGAAACTGGAGGCCATTAATCCTCATTGTAGGACCGAGGGACGTAAGCGGTAGATCTATCTGGGTGTAGCGAGCCCAACTCTAGGCCCAACAGAACGGACCTCTGGGAGGCCCAACAGAACGGACCTTGGAGTGACTTTGTACCCAACGCTAAATCTGCTAGGTTTGAGTCTTCCTACTTGCACTTCACATATATCAGTGGCCTTGCAAACCATTGGTGATCTCAATTCCCTTATTTGCTACATACCAAGACTATTTTTATACTCACAAAGGTTTACTTACTCACTTACACATGAACTCGCTCAACATTATTGTTGATTTTTCAACTTACATGTATTTCAGGAAATTAAAGATCTGGCGCGGTATGTTATGTTTTCCCGCTGCATAAGGGTTCCAAGGTCATCCCAGTTTAAGAAATGTGACTCTTTTCTGGACAAGTCACAAATCTTAAACTGCGTTTATTTCATGTCGGTGTTTATGTTATTCAAGACAATGTTTTATGTTATGAGGTTGTAAGTCTCTAAGACAATGTTGTGTTACTCTGGTTTTAAAACTTAATCTAATGGATGATCTTGCATGATTTTATTTCATATAGCTTTGTTATGGTTAAGCTATGGTATTAAGAAGTCACACCAAATTAACCACGCTTCCGCAAAGCCAGGGTGTAATAGCTTGGTATCAGAGCTCTGATCATAGCGAACTAGGATTCTTTCTCGAGTCTTGACTATGATCACTAGGGCTCTCACGAAAACATTTTTCTGCATACCACTTAAGTCCAGATCCAAAACTTTTTACAAACAAATGTTGAGCACATTTTATTATTTATAGGCTCAGTCTAGAAGGGCTGAGGCTCGGTCTGAGAGGCCGAGGCTCGGTCTGAGAGATCGAGGTAGTTGGCTAGTTGGACTAGGAAGAGTAGGCTCGGTCTTGGAGGCTGAGGCTCGGTATTGGAGACCGAGGCTCGATCTGAGAGGTCGAGGTAGATGATAGAGCAGTCTTAGAGACTGGGAGAAATTGGCTAGTGAGACTAGGAGTATCAGTCTAGGAGGCTGGGAGGCTAGTGGGACTAGGAGAATGATTTGAATGCTTACTTGGTGACTTATGTGATTATTTGATTGTATGATTGACTGTTTGTGCATGTTGTGTTTATGTTACAGACATTATGGACACCTCTGGCACTGGTGATTCAGACACCACAGGACCTAGACCTATAGTATCGGACGACCTAGAGTCTTCTGAGCGCGAGGTTCACACATCCGACGTTACGAGCACGGACGAGGATGATTTCCAGCCCTTCGCTTTACCTGATGGTGCTGATGAGCTCGCTGATGGCCCTTTGGCCGGGGACCTACCGTTAGTGGAGATCCCTGCTCCCATACCCTTAGCTGTTTATCCTGCCCATGATTTGCTTCTCGACGCCGACGATGATGACGACGTCGATCTTTTTGATGATCGCAGATGCTCCCGCCGAGGAGTCACCTGCTCACTCTCCGGTCCCAGACTCTTTCGAGTCTGTGGCCTCCGCACCTTCACATACTCAGAGTGCGCAGCACTTTTCTCATGGATCAGATCCCGACCAGGCATCCTCTGTTGCCCCTATTCCTAGTTTTACTTTCGACCACGAGGATGTGGAGGATTCCGATCCTGTCTTTCCCCCAGGATTCGACCCAGATGAGGATATAGAGTTTATACCCATGGATCAGCCTATGGAGGATCCAGTCGACCCAGTTGATCCCATCGACCCTGAGTTTGATTTTGAGATGGCCTTTGATGAGCCCGAGCAGCCACTAGACCCTGCTCCTGACCCAGTACTTGAGCATGACCCAGTTCATGCTGACGCACCTATTATTGAGCCTGTCTTTGCTGACCCACCTATTGATGATCACCCTATAGATGCTCCATTATTGGAGGGCGATCATGTCCTTGTTGCTGATCACGTTGATCCCCCACTCATTGCTGATGCACCAGTTGACCTTCTTGTTGTACCTCACCTTGATCCTATCCAGCCCAGTTTGATCGTGCGCTTTTTGAGGCACGGATCGACCCCCGAGACGAGCACGCCCAGTGTGGGTGGATTCCGGCTGATGACGAGGTCCCACCTATTCCCCCTCAGATCACTGATACCCGTCACATTGATACCTCTTTTTCATTTCCTCGGTTTACACCTCCAGCGCGACCTGGAGAAGGTTCTTCGGCACACCCTTTCGGACATGTACCGGTATCTATCCCTGCTATACCACCATCTTCTACTTTTCCCACTGTTTCTCCATTTCATGTGGCACCTTTTGATCCCACCAGTGAGCCGTTCCTTTGGGCACCACACTCTGCTATGCCACCGACTGACCCCCTACCATTCTTTCCACATGGGGTATACTATTGAGGATGTTTTGATGTCTTTTGTCGCCCAGCACGAGGCACACACGCAGCGCATTCAGGAGCTTGAGAGAGCTCAGTCGCCGCCGTGTCCGTGCCAGGGTCAGACCCACTCTCCGTTGCAGCCCTCTCGACCTGTTCCACCAGACTATACTGCACGCCTTTTTACCCTGGAGCAGCAGGTTGCTTCATTCGTGCGTACCCAGAGAGCCATGGAGGAGGACTGGCTCCATTTGCGCCGCTTGTTTTACACTCACTTTCCCCCTCCTCCACCGCCATCCGTGTAGAGCTCTTCAGTACCGTATAGGTAGACATTGGTGAGAAGGCGGCGAATGCTTTTGACTGCACAACATTTTTGGAGACTACATTATGATTCTGATTTTTGTTGACATGTATTTGATGTATTGACACTGATTCGATATAGTTTTTGGACTAGGGTGATGTAGCCCTTAGTCGACTGATGTTGTATGACACTGTGATGTACTTGTACACTTACTATGTGGTCTCGATATATGGAAATCGCAGTATTCTCATCATACTTGATGCTTGGTTTGATTATTTATATTCTATGACATGGGATGTTGTGTGATTGATGTGATTATAACATGAGATGTTATGTACTATTACTATCATTATATACGTACGCTACATTATGACCTGACTTACGTATTATAACATGAGATCTTTACTATGGCCTGACCAACGTAAACCATCTTTTAGAAGATGCCGCCGAAACGTCCAACTCCGATGCCTACCAATGAGGCAGAACTCCAGCAAATTATCGCTGCTGCCATTGCACAATACGCCGCCTCTCAAGGAGGGACTAGTGGAAGCAACTCTGGCAACACTGGCAACAACAATAATCCACCTCATGGTAATACTAAGTCATTTAGACATACCATGACCTAATTGGATATCTTTAGCAATAATGCTAATGCCCATCGTATGTTATAACGTATGTGCAGGATGCACCTACAAGCAGTTTCTAGACTGCAAGCCGGTCAACTTTGATGGCACAGGAGGTGCTGTCGCCTTTGTTCGTTGGGCCGAGAAAACTGAATCTGTTCTTCGCATGAGCAAATGCGCGCTAGATCAGCAAGTCACCTATATCTCAGGGCTATTCTTGGATGGAGCCCTCTCTTGGTGGAATTTGCAAGTACAGACACTTGGTGAAGCTGCTGCCTACGCGCTAACCTGGACCGAACTGAAGGAACTTATGCGCAAAAAGTACTGCTCTCGCGCGGAAATCCAGAGATTGGAAACCGAGTTCTGGCACTTGAAAATGGACGGTCCAAAGATCGCAGAATACGTTCAAAGGTTCCATGACTTATCGCATGTGGTACCCTACATGGTCACTCCGGAGTTCAAGCGGATTGAACGTTTCATTTGGGGATTAGCTCCTCAAATCATAAGCATGGTAACCTCATCCAAGCCTGCGACCATTACTAAGGCGATTGATTTAAGCGTGGCTCTCACAGAGGAGGCCATTCGCCTGAACAAGTTTGATGATGCTGAGCCTAAGAAGAAAGAGACTCACGTCGAGTCGTCAGGAGGTAACAAACGGAAGTTCTCAAACTTCAAGCAGGGCGCCAGTGTGGCGGTTAAGAAAGGAGGATCAGACACGCCAGCTCAGGTTACAGCTGGTAGAGGGAAGAAAGGAAAGGGATACATGGGCACCCAACCCAAGTGCAACGACTGCCAACGCCACCATTCTGGTCAATGCGGGCCAAAAGTATGCGAAGCATGTGGGAAACATGGCCACTTGAAGGACACTTGTTGGGCCACTGCTGGTCAGGGAGGCCAGGGAGGATTCGGAAACAGAAATTACAACCGGGGTGGGAATGGAAATCGCCCACAAGGAAACTATGGAGGTAACGAGAATCGAGGAAACAATGCTAACCAAGCGGGCACCGTGAATCGTAATCAGAGGAATGATCAAGCTGGTGGAAACGGACAAAGACTTGGATGCTTTAACTGCGGTGATATCGGGCATTTTAAGAAGAACTGCCCAGAGTTAAACCAAGCCCGTGGAAGAGTGTTCCAAATCGAAGCAAGGGAAGCGCGCCAGGACCCCAATGTCGTTACTGGTACGTTCCCTGTAAATCAACGCTATGCATCCGTTTTATTTGATACTGGTGCCGATTATAGCTTCGTGTCGTTAGAATTTAAGAATATGCTTGGGTTAGCCGCTAATAAGTTAGATATTCCCTACTCAATCGAATTGGCTAATGGGAAGTTAGTAGAAGCCAACGAAGTCATCAGAGGTTGTGTGATCGAATTAGGAGAGCGTGAGTTTGCTTTGGACCTACTACCAGTTCAGTTGGGAAGCTTCGACGTGGTGGTAGGAATGGATTGGTTATCAGGCAACAAGGCGGAGATAGTTTGCCACGAAAAGGTCGTTCGTATCCCAACCAAAGATGGCGAAACAATTGTGGTTCACGGGGAGAAGCGTGATACGCCATTGAGGATTATCAGCTGCCTGAAAGCGCGAAAGTGTTTGCAGAAGGGATGTGTTGCCTTCCTGGCACACATTGTGGATAAGAAGGCTGCTGAGCCAAGAATCGAAGACATCCCTGTCGTGAGGGAATACCCAGAAGTCTTCCCAGAAGACTTACCTGGACTGCCACCTCAGAGCCAAGTAGAGTTTCGCATTGACTTAGTTCCAGGCGCCGCGCCTGTGGCTAAGGCACCGTATAGACTTGCTCCGTCTGAGATGCAGGAACTGTCGACACAACTCCAAGAGCTGTTAGACAAGGGTTTTATCCGACCAAGCTTCTCGCCTTGGGGAGCTCTGGTCCTGTTTGTCAAGAAGAAGGACGGTAGTTTTCGTATGTGCATCGACTACCGGGAGCTGAACAAGCTGACGATCAAGAATAGATATCCTCTGCCAAGAATTGATGATCTGTTTGATCAACTGCAAGGCTCAAGCTTTTATTCAAAGATCGACCTTCGATCTGGATACCATCAGTTAAGGATACAAGAGGAGAGTATCCCAAAGACAGCCTTCAGAACTCGTTATGGACACTACGAGTTCCTTGTTATGCCGTTTGGTCTGACCAACGCACCTGCAGTGTTTATGGATTTGATGAATAGAGTTTGCAAGCCGTACTTGGACAAGTTCGTGATTGTGTTTATCGACGACATCTTGATCTATTCAAGAACAAAGGCCGAGCACGAACAGCATCTAAGAGCTATTTTGGAGCTGCTAAAGAAGGAACAGTTGTATGCCAAATTCTCCAAGTGCGAATTTTGGCTACGTGAAGTTCAATTTCTTGGACACGTGGTAAATGGAGATGGAATCCACGTGGATCCAACAAAGATCGAAGCGATCAAGAATTGGGAAACGCCAAAGACGCCAACCGAGATTCGACAATTCTTGGGTTTGGCTGGCTACTATCGAAGGTTCATTGAGGACTTTTCGAAGATCGCTCAACCATTGACGTTCCTCACGCAGAAAGATAAGAAGTTTGATTGGGGAATCAAACAGGAAGAAGCGTTCCAGATACTGAAGGATAAGCTCTGCAATGCGCCAATCTTAGCACTACCGGAAGGTACAGATGATTTTGTGGTATACTGTGACGCCTCACGTCAAGGATTGGGTTGTGTGTTGATGCAATGCCAAAAGGTTATTGCTTACGCATCGCGTCAATTGAAAGTACATGAAAGGAACTATACCACACATGATTTGGAACTTGGCGCAGTGGTATTTGCATTAAAGATCTGGAGACACTACCTTTATGGTACAAAGTGTACAATTTTTACAGATCACAAGAGCCTACAACACATATTCAACCAGAAGGAGCTGAATATGAGGCAAAGACGATGGGTTGAGTTGCTGAACGATTACGACTGCGAGATAAAGTATCATCCAGGGAAGGCGAATGTGGTCGCCGATACCCTAAGTCGAAAGGAGAGGATCAAGCCCATAAGGGTTAGGGCTTTAGAAATGATTATCCGAACTGATCTTTCCTTGCGCATTCGTGCCGCGCAGAGAGAAGCTCTCAAGGAAGGAAACCTTGAAGAAGAATATCTCCGTGGGATGGAGAAGCTACTGGTACCAAACGAGGAAGGAACGTTATGTTTTGAGAAAAGGATTTGGGTTCCTTGGTTTGGAGGTTTAAGAAAGGTTATTTTCGATGAAGCTCACAAGTCACGGTACTCTATCCACCCTGGAGCGGATAAGATGTACCAGGATCTCAAAGATTATTATTGGTGGCCTAGGATGAAAGGCGATGTTGCTGTTTATGTGAGCAAATGTTTAACGTGCGCTAAGGTTAAAGCGGAATACCAGAAGCCTTCAGGACTTCTGCAACAACCCGAGATTCCCAAGTGGAAATGGGAACAAATCTCAATGGATTTTATTACAAAGCTGCAAAGAACGCCAAGAGGCCATGACACTATTTGGGTAATAGTGGATCGATTAACGAAGTCAGCACACTTCTTACCTATCAGAGAGAAGGATAATACGAGCAAATTGGCCGAAATATACATGAGAGAGATCTTCGCGCGCCATGGAGTACCTCTCTCGATCGTCTCTGATAGAGACGGAAGGTTTGTGTCAAGGATATGGCAATCCTTCCAAGAAGCTTTTGGCTCACAATTAAATCTGAGCACTGCATTTCATCCGCAAACTGACGGTCAAAGCGAGTGAACGATACAGACTTTGGAAGACATGCTGAGAGCGTGTGTTATGGATTTGGGCGGTAGCTGGGACAAACATTTGCCTTTGGTCGAATTTTCATACAACAACAGCTACCACACCAGTATTGGTGTCGCGCCATTTGAAGCCCTTTACGGACGCAAGTGCCGATCACCCTTATGTTGGGCTGACGCAGGTGATAGGTAGCTTGCTGGTCCCGAAATCGTCCAAGAGACGACAGACAAGATTGCGCAGATTCTTAAACGCATCGAAGCAGCTCGCCACAGACAGAAGGCCTATGCGGATCCAAACCGGAAACATGTGGAATTCCAAGTTGGAGAAATGGTGTTATTGAAAGTTTCACCCTGGAAGGGTGTGGCACGCTTCGGAAAGCGTGGGAAGTTAAATCCGCGCTACATTGGTACTTTCAGAGTTTTGGAAAGAATAGGACTAGTAGCATACAAGTTGGACCTACATGTTGAACTCCATTTTGTTCACGATACATTTCATGTATCCAACCTGAAGAAAAGTCCAACTCAAGATAACATTGCCATTCCCATCGACGAGATCCATGTTGACGACACGCTCCATTTCGTTGAAGAACCGGTTGAGGTTATGGATTGGAAGGTAAACAAGACCCGCCGGAGCAGTGTCAAGCTCGTCAAAGTTCGTTGGAATGCCAGACATGGTCCTGAATACACCTGGGAGCGTGAGGACCGGATGAAAGAGAAGTACCCCCACTTATTTCCTAAGAACCCTGCATCTACAAGCAGAACTTAAAATTTCGGGACGAAATTTATTTAACGGGGGGAGAATGTGACAACCCTCACTAAACCAGGTATCCGTACGACTTAATTAATAATTAATTATTGCTTAATTACTGTGCTTGCTTGAACTTGTGAATAAACTGCTACTTAAATACTGATACATGTACTTACTTGCATCATACTTTGTTTCCTGTCACTACATTATTTACATGCTGAACCATAGTGACAAACATGATGCACAAAAGCACAGTAGCACAATAAACGGATAACCTATTGAACATGCTGATAAAGCCAGCATCAGGCAGACACTGCCTCTAAGGCCTGTATGAGCCAGAAATATTTTGCTACACTAGTGGTGAGTGTAGGGATATAAGGGTTGTAGAACTGCGTCTCTAGGAATAAGTCACAATGACTGGATGTGCCTAAAACGTACTCTAAGTACAAAACTCAGCACTTTACATAACAATTCAGCTTTTAGCTAACTAATAAAGTGCCAAAACATGAGAAAAATATTACTAGACACTTTCCAAAGTGTCAGAAATGAGTTGTGTCACTAAAAAGGGTATTAACGACACTTTAAAGCTTTGTTAAGCACTTTAACGGATTACTATCCAACCGAACAACCGGACTTTACCCGAAACATGAAAATATTGTTATTTTCATTATTTATCTTTTTCTGAGCCAGTTAGGGTCCCTGAATACCCTAACACCCATTGTAACGCATGACACACCACTAACCAGGTTAAGTACCTAACTAACTAACTTAACCTAACTAGTAACTAACTAATACTTGGAAATGGACCAAGACCCCCCCCCCCCCCTCTCTAACCGTCCCCAACTAAGGGGGGACACACTTGGTACAATTTTGATTATTTTAATCAATTGTGTTTAGTATCTACTAGACACTTAATCCTTTGGTTAATACACATGAACTTTGTCTATAAGTTAGAACCATAACACACTTATCATTCACATTACACAACATCACACAAACAACTCTCTCTCCCTCTCCTAGAGCTTACGGCCGAACACACCACACCCATCCATCCATTTTTCGAGTTTAGTTCATTCCATTCCAACATCATACAAGCTTCAAGGATCACGTATTAGGAGGCTTGGTGCACTCGGAGTTTGAAGGACCTCTTTATCTTGCTTTTATCCACGCGTTTTTCGCATAGATTCTTCCCTAGCCTTGAGCTAGTGGTATGTTGCTAAAATCACCTTCTTAAACTATTTTAAAGTGGTTAATACGATATATGATGATTAAAACTCGAAATCTTACAAAATGGTGC
Organism: Helianthus tuberosus; assembly: GCA_030545235.1. NCBI lineage: Eukaryota > Viridiplantae > Streptophyta > Magnoliopsida > Asterales > Asteraceae > Helianthus > Helianthus tuberosus. Next base: position 92,011,603 of record CM060416.1, read on the forward strand.
ATTAAAGTCTACTAAAAACATGAAAAATGATGGTTAAAAGCTCACGAGTTGTGTAAATGTTGTAGTAATTGAAATTTGTGATTATTTAGACCCGATCTATGTTGTGGTAGCTCGGATCATCACTTAACCCGGTTTGGTCATGATCACGAATCATGACATAAGGTTGTTTTGAATAGAACAAGGGTTAAAGGGTGAAACTCTACCACACACGAATCATGAACTTGTGTAAAAATGTTTTACTTGCGGAATAGTGTTTAAAACTAGCAGATCTACGTATCTGCAAGTGGTATTTTCAAAGGACCAAGCGTTAAAGAAATCATGCTTTCTAAAAATGGATCTTACACTAACAAGAATGGTTTTAGAACACACAAGTGTGTAAACACTTGTGTAACACAAAGTTTCGACAAAATAACTATTTTTGTAAAAGTTGACGAGAAGTTGTAAAGACGGAACTTCCATAAAAACGAGGTTTTCACAGAATCGGATTATTTTATATATAGATCCACTAAAAGTAATGAGATTTACTTCACAGTTTGGATAAATCACAAGTTCATGAAGTTTATGCGAATTATATACATATTTTTGACTAGTTGTGATTTGAACATGGTTTTGGTTGAATGAGAAGATTGTTGGTTTGATTTATAAAAGAAAATGATACGCTTGAAAGCGTGGCCACCTCCAGTTACAGAGGAAACTCTGGCGAAATTTTTCTAAAACCTAACACTTAGAAATATTTTCACTATAAGTGTTAGAAATACATTTTGACTTGTTTTCAAAATATAAGTTTCGCCACAACTATATTTACAAAACATCGGAGGTGGGATTTTCACAAAATAAAACGTGATACATATATATATTAAGTATATATTTTTCACAACATCACGTGTATAAGTGTTTATGATTATTTTGTGAACAACGTAAATATTATTTTTAGGGTAAAAATAATATTACTAAGTATTATTTTGGGAAAATCACCTGTATTAAAATATAATATTTTTGGGAAGAATATTTATATTTTGAAGTTGGAAATAAAATATATTAAGTGAGACTTAATAATGAAATCCGAATGTTACGAACGCACATGTATTAAATCCCCCATCCTTGGGAAGGAAAAATAACTACCAAGTATATACAGAATGTAAACACGAAATAGTTGCCTAACTATTTCCCAAAAACTTAAACCATAAAGCTAAGGCACGGCCGTCCGTCTAATAGAATTAGTACGTGTAGGTCGTCACACAGCTGTTTGATTTGGAGGCATACTTGGTAGAGACGCACCACGGTGAGTTCATGTCCCCCTTTTCTCTTAACTGTTTTCAGTTTTCTAAACTGCGGGGGTGAAATACATGTTACTTTGATTATAAGTACATTATACATGGTATGGTTAGCGTAAGAAGGTTTATTACTTAGATCATGTGAGTGGGTAGGCAGAAACTGGAGGCCATTAATCCTCATTGTAGGACCGAGGGACGTAAGCGGTAGATCTATCTGGGTGTAGCGAGCCCAACTCTAGGCCCAACAGAACGGACCTCTAGGAGGCCCAACAGAACGGACCTTGGAGTGACTTTGTACCCAACGCTAAATCTGCTTGGTTTGAGTCTTCCTACTTGCACTTCACATATATCAGTGGCCTTGCAAACCATTGGTGATCTCAATTCCCTTATTTGCTACATACCAAGACTATTTTTATACTCACAAAGGTTTACTTACTCACTTACACATGAACTCGCTCAACATTATTGTTGATTTTTCAACTTACATGTATTTCAGGAAATTAAAGATCTAGCGCGGTATGTTATGTTTTCCCGCTGCATAAGGGTTCCAAGGTCATCCCAGTTTAGGAAATGTGACTCTTTTCTGGACAAGTCACAAATCTTAAACTGCGTTTATTTCATGTCGGTGTTTATGTTATTCAAGACAATGTTTTATGTTATGAGGTTGTAAGTCTCTAAGACAATGTTGTGTTACTCTGGTTTTAAAACTTAATCTAATGGATGATCTTGCATGATTTTATTTCATATAGCTTTGTTATGGTTAAGCTATGGTATTAAGAAGTCACACCAAATTAACCACGCTTCCGCAAAGCCAGGGTGTGACATTAATCACGTAATTAAGTGTTGTAAATCTCCGGTTGTCACATTCTCCCCCTGTTAATAAAATTTCGTCCTTGAAATTTAGACTACGTTAACTCCTTAGAGTTACGTTATGCGTAGAAAATACGAATAGTACCAAAGTGAACGATCATGAAATCGAATCAAGACTTATTCGAATGATGTGAATTCAAGGACGTATCACAAGATGCAAATGAATTCTAGAAATGATTGCATCCAATAAATGAATTTAGATTTCAACAAGCTCAAATGTAATAGTTTGCATGAAACGCTCGATCATGATCAACCCAAGATGCAAGTTCTACCGACGCCACAAGGTGTCGTAGTGAATGAAACAATTCGAATATAGCGGTGATCGAACAAGTTTCACCTGTGTTTTGCATAAAACGCTCAATCATGATTAGCCCAAGCTACAAGTTTGTACTGACACCACAAGGTGTCGTAGCTAACAAACGACTTAATGGAGTCGTAGACCAAACAAATCTACTACGACTCAGAACAATGAAACGCTTGTTAAAACGAATTCGAATATGATGTCTTCAATACATCATATGGTGTCTTGAATTGAATATGTGTAATGAACAAGTTCAAACAATTGAATTTGACTTCGGCTCAAGCCGACAATAATTACATGTATCGACAAGAAAACTCTCGGCATGGTCACAACGAAAGACCATGTATGTAACTTGAAAAGAAAAGAAATTTCAAGAAAATGTGTTGACTTGATAACAAAGAAGCCAACAATTACAATAATGCGGGTCATTCGAATCACAAGCGAAATAATAATTGAACTTTAATGAAACGCTTTATTCGAAACGAAACCACATGCGTAACAAACGATGCATGCGTAACATATAAGTTTCCAAGAAGCGAAGCAAATGAGTATTCGCTATTCTGAAGGAAATGATCGTGATACAACGACCATTAAGAGGAGTAGAGATACGAAAATCTACTAAGTAAGTGTGAAAGTTGAAATTTCAATAAAAGAAAGTTAAGGACTCTACCTGGGGTTGCATGTGATAACCGTTTGTTAGGTGACATTACCATAGAATGTCGGATATAGCGTACTCGTCGTTAACTGAAATAGGGGGAATACTGTGACTTGCGTCTTTTCCTTGGCATGACTCGTGTCGTTTGCAGGACCGTGTGCCAACTATCGCTTCCTGATCGATAGTCGCATGTGTCGTACTTCAACCTCCGTTGATGCATGGCTTAAGTCTCACGTATATATGTGTGCTAGCGTTTCGTTTCGCGTAGAATGTGATGTACTCCGACATCTGTTGACGTAAAATTTGAGTTCTATGTATTCTTGTGCACTAGCATTTCGTTATGCGTAGGCTGCCTGCTCGGGAAGTTAAAACATCATAGACAATATGTATAATTGTGTGTGCCCGAATTAAAATTTGCAGTTCCTACGTGATGACCTTTAATGAACTTCAACATAAGTTTCCGAAGGTCTTACATGCATGTTTCCTAAACTCTCAGAGTTTCGTGTACTGTATGCGACTGTTTTGTGTACCGTGTGTAAAACACCACTTTAGTGTATGTTTGAAAACAAAGTCTTGACTGTTTGTTTTTCGGAAACGGTTGGAGACCATATTCGAGTACTATGCGTTCTGTATGTATTCAGGTTTTAATATTCTAAGTTCCCAGGGGAAAGTGAGGTTAGAGCCTAGGTATCTCTACAGAGAACCCTATTCGCTGTAACCTATAGCTCTGATACCAATCTGTCACACCCCGAATTATCAGAGAATTGGCGTGACTGGACTGGTATCTTCATTGCACAGCGGAAGCAAATAAGCTAAGTCTTTTAGAAAATGAACGCCACTAAGTACTCGTATCTCCAATGGTCCTCCAATTCCAACTGTGCCATAGTTTTTGAAAAGTAACCTGAGAAAGAAACATGCGAAAAAGTCAACATAAAGTTTAGCGAGTTCATAGTTTGTTTTCTAAAAGATTTACAATAAATCTTTTTGAATAACCGGTTTTTGAAGTATTGTTGAGAAAACGAATTTAAAATCATTTTCTTGTCATGTTATACGGAAACTTTTTATGAAAACATGGTATGTGTCATGTATAGATCAAGTTTTCATATATAAATCAAGTTTTCATGTGTACCCCACGTACTCATGTATAATTCAAGTTTACTTGTGTACCCCACGTACTCAAGTATAAATCAAGTTTTCATATATAAATCAAGTTTTCATGTGTACCCCACGTACTCATGTATAATTCAAGTTTACTTGTGTACCCCACGTACTCAAGTATAAATCAAGTTTTAGTATGGTATGAATCTTATGTAAATAAAGTATTCCTGAAGTATCAGGATTGTTAATGGGTTGCAAGGCCATTAACATGTGACACGACATAGGAAGTCACCAAAACTTAGGCATTTTTCTAGTTGGCATATTCTGAGACACAAAAGCACTACTCGATACTCGCCCTCACCGAGAGTGTGGCTGCCCGGCACCCGTTAGATCTAACCTTTTGTTCTGCGGTCTAGGTATATAGTTGATTAATGGTGCTTATGGTACCCTATTCGTGACACGATTTCTCGTATCATTTCTCATAACACATCCTACTTGGTACTCGTCCTCACCAAGTGCGCTTCTTGTATTCTTATATCTCATCACACTTGGTACTCGTCCTCACCAAGTGTGCTTCTTGTATTTTTATCATACCATTTGTATACATTTTAACATTTGTATTTTGTAAACTCTTGTATTTGTATTTTCCCGTAGTTTATAAAACTAGAATCTCGTGTGTATGCATATTTCGAAAAATACGCTTGTTTGAAAAACCGGTATAAAACATAAGCTTTTCGTAAACCATTTGTGTCAGTTAAAACTTGCTTGTAAAATGGTTTAGAAATTTGTAATTCTCGTATGCTTTGCAAAAAGTGCATGTCTTTCCTCCCCAAAAACATTTATAAAAATGTAAAACCGTAAAAGGTGGGGTTATGAACTCACCTGAATATTCCTGTGCAAAGCTAGCTATATACGACTTCATGATGTCGTTTCCAAGACTTGACTTGCTAGCGTGCATTCTACAATATTCCTACCACGGAATATTTTATAAGTTTCTAAATAAACGCAGTAATTAAACTACGTGTCATCGAGCTCTACCGGATCGTTGACCGAACGATCCGTTGATATGTTGTTAACTTAATAAAAATAATTAAGTTATACTTGTTAAGTTTCGCTTACTAAGTCTAGAAAGTACTTAGTTTTCGAGAAATTCGAATACTTAAATATTTATACAAAATATAAATATATCGATAGGATAGTGTTTGTCGTTCCGAGAAGTCATACGTGTATAAAAAGAGTATTTTTATGAGAATAATGCATAGCAGACTCGTATTACGTATCGCGTCTTGTATGATACTCGTCGAAAGATAGGTATACGCTGTTTAGGCGTCTTGTAATAAATATAAAAATTATATTTATTTTATAAGAAAATTCGTGTGTTTGAAATAAATATACAACTATATTTATTTTGTAAAAACGAATTCATGTTGTACGATGTTTGAAATAAATAGATAAGTTATATCTATTTTATAAAAGAATTGTCGCTTTTGTTTGACGTTTGAAAAAAATATATAAACTATATTTATTTGTTGTCGAAATAATTTCCATATCGTTGTTTTTGTAAGTTGTAAGTTGTTGTCGAAGGAACTTTATATTCGTATCTTGTTTTTCAAAAGTCGCTTTATATCAAAAGCACGTTTTGTTTTATAATAAAACTCGCTTTATTTTACGGATTTCTCGAAAAACGGGCAGAGTTTCCTCTGTTTTTGGACGCCCCGACAACACAAGTTGTCGTTATTTTTCAAGATTCAACAATTGTCAACAAACAATATATGTGAAATTTTCGTCAAGTGCCAAAATGTAGATAATAACTAATGTATATACGTTAATGAATCGGGTCGAGCTCGCTTGTCACGTAAGAATTAAAATTATAAAGATAGCATAACGAAATAAATACGCCGCTAATTTTTACCAAGTCTTCGCGTCGGGTTGTTGACCGAGTCGACTCGCTGAGTTGACCGAGTCAACTGAGTTGACTCGTTTTGACCGAGTCGGCCGCACCACTTCAGAATCTGTCCCTTAACCCGAGACCCGAACCGAAATCTGAACTGCGCTGCTAACTGTTGTTGACCCGAGTTGACCGAGTTAACTCGGTTGACCCGTTTGGCTGATTTGACTCGAACCGTCCGACGTGACCCGAACTGTCTGACCCGAACCCGAACCTGCTCATCGAACCGTCTGACCCGAAACGAAACATAACCCGGAACTTGAACATAACATCATCATCATCATCATCATCATCATCGGTCTTCAGTCTTTAGGAAATAAAAAGAAACAGGGTGGTGGGTGTTTACCTGAGAATTTGTCGGAAGGAAGCAGAAACCGCCGGACCGAGACAAGGACCGTCGGTCCGAGACATGGACCGCCGGACCGAGTCTCCGACTGCCGGTCCGCGTCTCCGATCCCCTTTTATCTTCTCGATCTCTCTATCTACTCGGTCCGATGACAGCACCACGCCACCACGCGCCGTCGTTCTTCTCCGCCATCTCTCTCCCTCACTCAGTTCTCTCCCTCTCATCGCCTCTCTCTTTCTCTCTCTCGTCTGTTGCCTTGCTGCCGCTGCTCACCACCACCGAACGGTGGTGGTGGTCCGTTCTATCATCGGAAAGAAGGGGGGATGTGCTTTGTCGGCCAGTCGGACTAAACTCCGGTCACCAGAGTTCATACGGAGAGGGATAGGAGATCGAGAGGTGGGGGTGTTTGGCTATGTTGGGTTTTTGTTTGTGAGGAAGGTGATTCCTCTGTGTTTGTTTTAATCGAATAGAGATAGAGGACCGAGAGGTGTTTGATTTGGGTTTATATCCTGTGAAGTTGAATGTGTCTTTGAGTGTGTGTTGTCTGTATTAATAGAATGAGGGAAGATGGAGGGTTTTTAATTGTCTCTTATGTACTCAAATTACATTCAAGTCGGAAGTTTTAACCATTGAGTCAAGATCTTATGTAAAGATTTTATAAGATTTAGTTGATTTTGCAAAGATCTTATAAAGATTTGATGAGATCTAATATCTTATGAGTAGGTTTAGGCTTGTGGGTTTTGGGCTTGGGCCCGGGGCCCACAAGTCCATCTCATGTGTAAGTGGCCCGTAATTCCTACGAGACCCGATATCGCAACCCAAACTCCATAAGTATAAAATATTCGCGTAACATCCATATTTGTCGGTGTCGTCAGTATCTCGTACGGTTTCAGTCCGTTGTCACGTAATATTCAGCATGTTTCTCTGTAAACCACCATTCGCGCACTGTAAAGTCGATCAGGCGTTCCTAGACACTCCAAAGGCCTAATTAAGTTTATTCGTGTTGTAACCACTATTTATTGTCGCGTTAATCACCTGTTAATCACGTAATTAAGTGTCGTAAATCACCGGTTGTCACACCTGATATGAAGTTGGGATTCGATAAAGTAAAAGTCACGTGTTTCGAGTGCAAATAGAAGGGACACTTCAAAAGAGAGTGTACTAACCGTCAAGCTGATGATAGCGTGAAACCTTTCCATAAAGATTACTACCAAAAGGCCATCTATCATCGCAACCATGAGCAACCGTTAAGAACAAACCAAAAACAGATTGAGGAAGGATCATCAAAAGAGAGAAAACATGATGCTCATGTTATAATTCATGATGATGAAGGTTTTCACTAGGGAAAATATATTAAAGATGAGAAAGCAGGGAAAAAGGCTTTAGTAGCTGAGTTCAAACAGAGCCGAGAGGAACATCATGCGAGAATGTATTTGAGTGACGTGTATGATGCTTATAAGGAAGCAAAGTGGGCAAACAGATGGAGTATAGAGAAAGAATGTTTTGTTGATCCGAAAGGGAACCCGACAGTTGATCCTGACAAGGTAGATTTTGAAGCACTAGTTGCTGCTATCCCAATTGTGGGTGTTTGGTGTAAAAGGCTTGAAGAAATTCCTAGATACAGAGAAAAGGTAGAAGAAGGCATAAGGAAGGTGATATATGCCAGTCTAGAAAAGAAAAAGAAGACAATAGAGGAAATCATTGATGAGAGTAAAAAGATGGTGGATGAGGTGAAGAAAGCTGATGAAAAAGCAGATGAAGTAGTTGCTGAGAAACAGCAGGTTGTTGAGGAAGATCAGATTCAAAAGGCGAAAGAAGCCACGATGCCAAACACTGAGGTAACTCAAACTGAATCTTCCGAAATATTAAATAAATCAGAACATAAAACTGATGAACAGTGCAAGAAATGCATGGAAATGTGGAGTGCTTGTACTAAAAAAGCTAGAAATCTGAGATCCAGAGACATTGAGTTTACTAAAATAGAAAGAATTTTTAAAGAAAAATGTAATGAAATACTTGAAAATGAAAAGTTTTTGAAAGAAAAAGAAAAAGAGCTGACACAGAAATGTGAAAATCTTGAAAAAGAAAACAAAATTTTGAAAGAAAAGTGTTCAGCTGATTGCAACGAATGTGTTAAAAAAGATAAAACTATTCAAGAGTTGCAAAAAAATATCATTTAATGAAATTGTCATATCACACTATAAAAGAAGCTTATGAAACTTTGAAAAGTAGAGTCAAAAGTCGGGGTGATCGATTGTCAGTATGTCAGAAAACAACTAAATTTCTTGAAGCCAGATATGAAGGAAAACAAATGGTTCTTAATCAATATATTGATGATCTTGCTAAACTTAAACAAGAACTGGCTGAAAAAGAAAAATTAGTTAATAAACTTCAAAGTTATCATGCTTCTTCAAACATTTTAGAACGTATTTTCAACATCACACCCGATGGTAAAGAGTCAGAAATGAACAAAAAGGGAATTGGGTTAGAATATCATCAGGTTCCACCACCGTTGGAGAATAATTATACATTCTATGATGACGAAAAGGTGGAAAAAGCAATAAACATGGTTGACCAATTACCTGACAACATCGATGTGACTTACACCAAATCTGATGATCTTGATGATTCGGATGTGGTAGGTAAGGTTGTTGAAAGCATTTTGACAGAGGAGTCTACCAAAACAGATAAGTCAGATTCACAGGATGAAAATGAAGGAAGTTTTCATGAAAGTTATCTTAAAAATTCAAAATCTAAGAAAGATGCGAATGATGATCCAATAGGACTGTCTTATACCATGATTGGATCAGACAAATTATTCTCAGATATTGAATTCCCGATTCAAAATGTGATTTCGGATAAGATTGACAAAGTTTTCAAATTGGTAGAAATTGAGAAAACTAAAATTTCAAAATTTGCTGGTAAGAGCAAGAAAACTTTTGATAACAAACCTAGTTACAAAAAGAAGAACATGAAGGCTGGGTTGGGTTATAAAAGTCATAAAAACAAAAACAAATGATTTGAAAAGCCAAATTATCAGAAAAAGATGAACTTTGTTCACGGAATAAGTTCAGAAGAAGAGAAGGAACTCCAATTTAGACGATAGTCTAATGAAGAGTTCTGTGCTCAGAAGAAACAACAACAACAGGTTAAAGATGTGTCAAAGAGAACATGCTTTAAGTGTGCTCAAAAGAAAGTTGAGATTAAAACACAGAAGTCAACCAAGTTTGGATCAAAACAAACTTGGAAACCGAAATCAATGACACCCAAAGTTGTACCACAATAGATTTGGAAACAGAAAGTAAATGTTTCAGAAATAAAACAAATCTGGAAACCAAAAAATGATTTGTCAAAACAAAATGTTCAAAATGATCCAGATTTTATCGAAGAAATGTTTCAAAAGGACAAGTTTGGGTGGCAAAGAAACAAATGACTCTTGTGAGGGATAATTGGAATGAAAATGTTTTTGAGAAGAATGACAGAAATTATCCAGTTTTACCTGGAAAGATTTATATTAAACTACCTGAGTCAAAGCAGGATTGGGTTGCTTTGTTCAAATAATTGAGTTGTTTGAATGTGCAGGTGCTCCAGAAGATGGATGAATGTCAGAATGAACGAACAGAGGAGCAGTCTGGCACAAGAGGAGGCTGCGGATCCCTGCAACTGAAAACAGGGAGTTTGTTTATTTTCTGTACATAAATAAACCATATTTCATAAACCCTAAAAATTAAAAATTTAAAAACCAAAAATATGTTTTTACTTTGTTAAAAATTGAAAAATGAAAAAAATTGTTTTCAAATTTTATCGAAAATCAAAAATTTGAAAAAATGTTGATTGAATATGCCGAAACCCTCACGGCTGAACAAACATGATTAATTTCACAAGTGATTAAATGGTTTTAACACTGTTAAAAATCAATGTGTTGTAAATCATGGGGGTATTTTCTACAAAACAGAGCATGTGAAGCAGAAAGTGGATGGCGAGATGAAGCTATCTTCATCCGGTTGTCAAATTTTCTTTAAATGTTTTGAATTTTAGGGGAGTAAAAATTTTGAAAATACAAAAATATTTGAAAATTTGAAAAAGCCAAAAACATGAGAAATGGAAAAGAGTTTTGTGTAAAAAGAGGAAATGATAGTACATCAGTAGACAATCACAGCATGCTAACGAAATGGAAAGTCAAAATGTGATAAGCGGTCTCACTGATGATGTGCCAGCAGGTTTTTACACATTTAGTAGATTGATTTCGAGATATAAACCTAAATATTAATAACTTTCTTATCTCGCGGGGAACATGTCTCGGATATATGGGTAATCCCTGAAATCTTGTTTGAGAGATTGCCTATTTCTGAGATACTAGGTTTTTACACTGTTTGATATATGGGGTATTATACCTGGTCTTCTGATTTTGCGTCAGCAATGGCCTAGGCCTCATATAATACTTTACGCGCTTTAAAATCTTACCCTCTACATAAAAATTGAGAAAATATCGAAAGATATGAATCAAGTGCAGTTGTAAAGAAGATGCCTAAGTGGGATACACCTCAAGTTGAGCATTCATCTCTTTGACTGAACGATAGTTCATACCTGAGCTCTCAAGGTCTCGCACTAACCTAGAGTACAGATATCAATATAGTATATTCACTTGTAAGACTGAATTTAGGGAATCTTGATGCGGGAGTATATTCTAAGGTGGGACACGCGAATAACTTAAGTTCTTAAAACACTAAATCTCGTATCTCGGAACGGTTGAACTTTTTGTGAAAATTTAAGTGGATCAGTATACTGATAATCTAAGGGAATCGTAAAAATTTAATATTAGTCGGCGTTGTCGGTATTTCGTACGGTTTTAGTTCACTATCGTTTAATATTCGGCAGATTTCCCGCAGGCCATCATACGCACAATGTAGAGACGGTTAGCCGTTCTTTGGCATTCCAAGAGACTAATTAAGTTAATTTATGTCTTAAACACTATTTATTATCGTCCTAATGTTTGTTAATCACGTAATTACGAGGCGTTAAGTACCGGTTGTCACATTCTCCCCCTATTGCAGAAATTCATCCTCGAAATTTAGTCCATGTTAACTCCTCAGAGTTGTGTTGTTCCTAGGTAAGTCCGAATAATACCAAAGTGAGTGAACATGAAATCAAATCAAGACTTATTCGAATGATGTGAATTCAAGAACATTCCCTAACAATAAGAACCCAACTGTTTAAAAGAAATGTGTTTCAGCAATTGATGTCAAAGGAAACAAGACGTATAGATATAGTCACTAGTGTGACTATGTTAACAGGGATCCAACAAAGAACAGGAACTTCGACCAATCGAATTTCATATGAACGTTCAGAATATGTAAATGAGTTCTAGAATCAATAACATCCACTAGATGAACTTAGAATCAACAAGCTCAAATGTAATAGTTTGCATGAAATGCTCGATCGTGATCAGCACAAGCTACAAGTTTATACCGACACCACAAGGTGTCGTAGTGATTTAAATAATTTAATAATAGCGGTGATCAAACAAGTTCACCGTGTTTGAAGTCAAATGAAAGCACAATGAAGTAAATATGAAAATTTGTTTCTAACAACATCATAGGATTTTTCAATTGAAAAAAATGAAACATCAATGAAATAATGTTTTCGATCGAAGATGAAGAAGCAATGGATATCGCAAAACATTTGATCGATAATGAAAGAACCGTTAGGAGGTACACCGAAATATGAAATGAATTTGTTTACCATTGTCTTAACACACGATTGTGTTAAGACTGTTGTAATATGATAAATCAAAGCGGATTTAAAGCAAATCAATAAATAAATATTTAAATCCGTGCATTAGATGTGTAAACGAGATTAGCACAAGCTTCAAATTAGTGTAAGCACCACCACAAGGTGTCGAAATCAACAAACAATTTAATGGAGTCGAATGCCAAACAAGTTTACTTCGACTCGGAACAAATGAAACACTTGTTAAAGCGAATTTTGAATATGATGCTCCCAATACATCATATGATGCTTTGAACTGAATATGTGTAATGGACAAGTTCAAACAATTGAACTTGGTTTCAGCGCAATCCGACAATAAATATATATGTATCAAAAAGGAAATTTCGGCATGGTTACGACGAAAAACCATGTATGTAACTTGAAAAGAAAAGAAATTTCAAGAAAAGGTGTTGACTTGATAACAAAGGAAATTCCCCTTCAACTATGTCAATTCACCTTGACCATGTCAATTCACCTTGACTATGTCAATTCACCTTGACTAATGTTGATTCACCTCGACTGGGACACCGAAGCACTCAAGTGGTCACAAGTACCATGAGCGGGGTTCGGCCGTACCCGTTAGATCTAACCTTCATCCCTAATTAAGAGTTAATGGCATTTCAAATTTAATCTATGCTCCCATGATCTAATAGTTCATTTCATAGTTAATTCATACCGTTTAAACATTCGTAACATGTATTCCACCTCCGAGAGTTATAAAACCGAAAACAGTTAAGAGAAAATGGGGACATGAACTCACTGGGTGTCCCATTCTCCAAACGCAGACCAACCCAGTCACATTACTATAACTAAGATGATCACGTCCCTAGTCATGAAAATTATTCACATTTCAATAATACGCATTTGTTTTGTAAAACCGGTATATTTAGTATGAAACATTCGTAAACCATTTGAGTTCCTTGAAATCTATTCGCAAGGTGTTTAGAAATAAGTTTTCGTTTATCGAGAAATTGTTTACTTTTGCAAAACTTGCATGTCTTTCCACCCCTGAAAACATTTATAAGAGTGTAAAACCGTAAAAAGTGGGGGTTATGAACTCACCTGGATTTCCTTATGCAAAGCTAGCTAGATGCGATTTCGTGAGGTCGTTTCCAAGGCGTGACTCGCTAGGGTGCATTCTACAATATTTCTAAGATGGAATATCTTATAAGTTTCTAACCAAAAGCGGTAACTAAACTACGTGTCACTGAGCTCTACCGAATCGTTGACCGAACGATTCGACGGTAAGTTGTTAACTTAATAAAAACTATTAAGCTATACTTGTTTAGTCCGTTTATTCGGAAATCAATAGGTCTTGGAAAGACTTAGTTCTTGAGAGGTTTAAAAATAAATAAATATTTATACAAAATATATAAATATATCGATAAGATCGCTTGTCGTCCCGAGAAATCGTTTGTGTACATAGGAATATTCGTATGAAAGTAATATATAATAAACTTGTATTATATATATTGCGTCTTGTATATATTTGCCAAAATATACGTATATGCCGTTTTGGCGTTTGTAATAAATATAAAACTATATTTACTTTTATAAAGGAATTCGTGTGGTATGATATTTGAAATAAATATAAAAATTATATTTATTTTTATAAAACGAATTCGTGATGTTTGGTATTTGAAATAAATATATGAACTATATTTATTTTTATAAAAGAAATCCAAGTTATTTGATGTTCGAGATAAATATGTAATCTATATTTATTTTCATAAAAGAATTGTCGAAATTTTGAGTTTAGAATAAATATAATAACTATATTTATTGTTGTAGATAATATCCGAATTCGTCGTTTTCGTATGTTTGTAAAGTGTCGTCGAAAATATTATACGCTTGTATTTAATTCTATAAAAGTCGTTTGTAGTCGATCGGTTATGTTTTATATTAAAAACGTGTTTCGTTTACACAAGTTGTCGTTATTTTATAAAAATTCAACAATTTTCAATCACCAATACATATACTTTTCGTAAGAATGACAGAATATAAACTAAACACTAATCCATTCGGTTTGAGCTCGATTTCGCGTATTAAATATAAACTATGTAACAACGTATTAATCGCGACTTAAACTTTTACCATCTTTAGTGTCGAAACGTCGAACGGGTTGACCGGGTCAACTGAGTTGACCGGCTGAGTTGACCGAGTCGACTCGCTGAGTTGACCGAGTCAACTGAGTTGACTCGGTTGGACCGAGTCGATCGCACCGCTTCCTAATCTGGCCCGTAACCCGAGATCCGAACAAATTGTTGACTGCGTTGACTGCCTTAACTGTTTAACCTGGACCCGAACCAAGTTGAATCGGTTTAACCGAGTTAACTCAAGCCAAAAACCCACACCGTAGAACCCAAATCAGATTTGATCTGTAGCTGAACAAAATCACTTGAACTCGATCCTAAACCACCTATTTGAAACGGAACTCGTCGTGACAAGGACCGCCGCCGCATAACACCATCAACACCTGAATCAAGTCGTAACGAGCCGGAGATCATGTTTCTTATAGATCTTTAAAAAAATGACGGTTAAAATTGTTTACCGGATAGAAACCCGTCGGATAATAGCATGGACCGCCGGACCTTGACACCGATCGTCGGACCAAGTCTCCGACCGCCGCACACGGCGGTTCTGCCGCCTGATCCGCCAACTCTCTCTCTCTCTCTCCTCGACGTCTCTCTTTCTCTCTCCACCAGTCTCTTCTGATTTCGCCGTCACGCCGCCACCGCCGGCTCTTCCCCTTTCTCGTTTGAACAACCCACCGACGCCACCCACCACAGCGCCGCCGCTTGTGGTGGAGGCCTTCCTTGCAAAATCCGGCCCGTCGAGTCTTCTGTTGCCACCGTCATGCGCCACCACCAACCGATGTGGCCAGCTGACCATCGTAGAGTGAGGGAGAGGAGAACGAAGTAGCTGGTTTGGGTGTGTATGAGGTGATTGACAAAGGGAGGAGGGGGGTATGCTTACCTGTAAACGTCGTCGGAAAACAGGAATCCAGTGACCGGATTTCTTGGAGAGTGAGAGGGAGCTGGTTGTTCTAGAGAGAGAAACAAGAGTGATAGGGTGTGTGCGACTGTGGTTTTGAAAAGTGAATGAGGGTTTTTGGATTATAGAAGAGTATTTATACTAGGTTTTCCTTGTGGACTTGGGCTCAAGGCCCGCAAGCCCAATCCCTGTGTTTTACACGGCCCGCCTGCTCCTACGAATCCGTTTTCGCATCCACTCTTCTAAAATGTCGTAACGATGTCGTAAATAATAATTTTTTATTTAAAAATATTAAAAATAGTGACGATAGACGTTCGTGCTCTCGTTTGTCGTTTATGGTAAAGATTGCGTAAATTTGCGTCATTTGTCGTTTTAAATCATTTTTCGATCCGGTTTCGACCACAGTCATTAGAATTTAATTACGAATCTAAAACATATCGTAAAAATTTAATATTAGTCGGCGTTGTCAGTATTTCGTACAGTTTTAGTTCGCTATCGTTTAATATTCCGCAAATTTCCCGCAGGCCATCATACGCACACTGTAGTGACGGTTAGCCGTTCTTTGGCATTCCAAGAGACTAATTAAGTTAATTTATGTCTTAAACACTATTTATTATCATCCTAATGTTTGTTAATCGCATAATTACGAGGCGTTAAGTACCGGTTGTCACATAAAACATTGTTAGATTTCTAATCGAATCATCGTTATATTTTGTTCTTGTGTTCGGTCCACACACGTGGACGGATTCCGCACGTCGTACGTGTTATTCGCAATCGTTCGGGAGTCGAAATCGATCCTAAAATGCATTCTCATCAATGCCATCAGGGAACATCTTTTAAAGACTACTGGCTCTGCCCCTCCAATTGTACTTCAAGAAGAAGTGGAAGATGATGCCAAAAAGGGGGAGAATGAAAAGCTAAGAAAGTTGCAGCCTTCATCACAAACAAAACCATTAAAGGTGCAACAACAAAACTCAGAGTTTGTTCCTGCAAAACCAACCAAAACCTTTTCTAAGGCATCAGATGCTAGAAGTGAAAAAGGGATTGATGGGACCCCGAACAAGATAGAAGAAGAGATTGCCTCAAAAAAGCAGAGAAGGCAAGATACACTAGAAGCCAAAGCTTCTAGCCTAATTGAACAAGAACAGGCCTTGTAGAGGAAAAAGGAGGACATTGGCACTTCTAAAAGGAGAAAGTCAACAAAAAATGTTATACAGCCAATCACCACCCCTCCTAAAACCACTGCTAGGTCTACAAGAAGTATATCCTCTGATCCACCTCAAAAGAAACCATCACCACCAAATCAACCAACAGATGCCTGGTACAACAGATGTATCAGCAGATGTTCCAAAAACCACTGCCATGATAATCTTTCCCATAACAACACAGCCACTGCCCACACCACTAAGAATTCCAACACGCCACATTCACCTAAAATCAAATTCACACACAAAAGAAAAACTTTTGTTATGCAAAGATGATGATGAGATTTAATCACCAATCCCCTTATCATCTGCCTCCATTCAAGTTAGACCACTCTCATCATTTCCACAAAAATCCACTTCATTTCCATCCACTCAACCACCACAACTAATCATTCCACTGGCTACTCAGTATCCTCCGGAGATTCATGTAATCAAAGGTGAAATTGAATCTTTTTATTCAACAGAGGATACATCACAATTGTCCTTCCCATCTCTCCTTGGTTATCGCAAGCGTAAAAACTTAGATGAATATTTGAAGTTGAAAGCAAGACATGCTAAGATTATTGGAAAGGAGAAGTGCAAAAGGATGGATGACAGGACTGCTCAGGGAATCTTGTCACTAGAACTTAGCAAGGTGAGTAAGATAGAAGATTATGCTAAGGATCTGAGCAAGTCCATGTTTGAGAAGCCAATAAATGTTGAGCTTGATAAGGAACTGAGACATGATTACCTTGATCACATCGTGCAACATAAACCATACAAAGCAAACAGAGCACAGTTCAAAGATTGGTCAACAGATGCTCTCAAAGAAGAAGTAAAAAGAATTCAAAAGATGCTCAATGGCCCTTTACATGAGCCAACTCCACCAGACTAGAAGAAATACAAACAAGTTGATCAAAACAAGGCATTGAAGCTGAAGAGAATGAGAGAAGATCTAGTTGTTGTAAAGTATGGTAATGCAAGGTCTGTTGCTAGATGGACAGAGTCTAGAATTGTTGAAACATACAAGAAACTGGAACAGCTGAGAGAAAAGGATCCTACATTTCCAAAGAAGCCGGTATATCCAACAGTGGTTGTCCCACAACAAACCCTTACATTTAAAAAGCAGTCTTCAACATCTGGCTTGTCCATAGCTGCCTTAAATCAAGCAAAAAGGCAGAAGCAGATGTCTGAGGCTGATGAAAAGATGTATGACTTGTGAGAACTGTCAAATTTCTATGTATCCGTACAATAATTAAACAGTAATTTATGGCTTGATGACTGTGCTGATTTAAATTAATGGCATGAATGCTTTCTGATTATTGTCATAATGCATACATGTGCATCACATATTGCATGATGCCATATCATTATTGCATGCAACACTTTATGATTCAAATGATGCATGAAACAAAGATAGTACAGTTATCAGACAAATCAGAAGTACTGACGTGAGTTCAGTACTCAGACAGACATAATGTTAGAGCACAGAATGAGCCAGAAACCAAGAGTTACACTAGTATAGTGTGTAGGAAAGTAAGGATCATAAAACTGCCTTCCTAGTGATAGTTTAAGTGCCGGATAGTGCCTAAAACTCACCCAAACTGCAGAATTCTGCAATTTTCAGTAAAAATCAGCATTTAAACAACTTAATATTATGCAGAATTATGGTTTAATGGTCCAGAATACTTTCCTAAGTGTCGGGAATCAAAACTGTCATAAAAGGGAACATAAAGCACACTAAATTGCGTAGTTTAGCATCTTAATGAACTGGTAACCAACCGGACACTACCCGAAACACCAAATTTTCACTAGAAGCACTGTTTTATCATTTCCAAGCTAGTTATGATCCCCGAACATCATAACACACCTTTTAATCATCTAGCAACTAAAAACACTAACTTAAGCACTTAGAATCTAACTAGTTCTCTAACTATCCATTACACCATAACCGTACCCCCCCCCCCCCTCATGCTTACGGTCACAAGGGTGGCACCCACCCTTGATTTTATTTGTCTTGTTTATTTGATCTTGTTGATACTTTGGAAACATATTACACACTAGATAACACAATGTTGGGAGCAAGTTTAAATAAACCACAAGTGAGTTCACTAATCACATTTCACAAACACACTTCACACTCAAACTCTCTCCCTCCTTCTCCTTGGTCTCGGCCGAGAGCACCACCACCATCACCATCATCTTCAAGTCTTGATCATCCAATCTCTAGTGATACAAAGGTGTAAGGAGCTAGGATAAGAAGCTTGGTGCTATTAAAGCTTGAAGGACCTCTCTCAAAGGCTTTTAACCACCAAGTTCATCATATTCATCAACTTGAATCTCTTCCCTAGCCTTGTGCTAGTAGTAAGACCCTCCTAATCTCATTTTACTTCTTATTTAGATGGTTAAAAGAGTATGTAAGTCACTAAACATGAAGAACATAAAGAATCAAGAAGATAATCTCTAACATAAAGCTCAAAATCATAATAATCTATGTTGTTTAAGTATATGTATGCTTCTTGATTGTTGATTATTTGTGTTTATGATGTTAAACATCATATGAAACTTGCTAGATTGTGATTAAACACGTGATCTAGCAAGTGAGAAGATGATCTTGTGAAAAGTCAAGATGATCATCCTTTATGTTCATCATGAACTTGAAAACAAAGATGATTTTGTGGAAGATGATTATGACTACATGTTATTAGTCTATTAAATGGATTATTTCAAAACTAGTTTTCTCAAAGGAACCAAGTTTATAAACAAGATTTACATAACCATGACTTTTAAAGAAATTAACCACATTTTTAGTGTTAAATCAAGTGTAGAAACATGTTATTAACAAAAAAATTCAAGAAGAAATATTTTTAGAAAATCATTTTACAAGTTGTCAAAGACTAACTTTCTCAAGAATGATGTTTATAAACAAATAACCACACTTTAAAGGGTAACTAAGCTTACTTAACAACATGCTAAGTTACTTCAAGTTCTTACAAAATTTCAAGTTCATGATGTAGTGAAAATTATAAGATTTTGGCTCATGGTAAGTGTTGTTTGATTTGTTGATTGATTGGTGATGATTTAAAAGAAAATGAGATGCTTTGAAAGCATGGAAACCTCCATTTTTAAGGGGAAATTATGGCAAATTTTTTCTAGAATTTAAACACTTAGAAAAGTATTTTTAAACAAGTGTTTACAAGTGTATTTTAACCATGATTTTTCATATAAAATTTGCCATAATTTTTGTTACAAAAATTATAAATATTGGAGGTTTTTTTTGATAAATAAAAGTGGCTAAATAAGTATTTAGGAAAATATATATTTAGATGTCACAATTTGTGTGATTACTTGTATATTATGTGTAATAGTTATATTATTTTAGGACTTAAAATAATATAACTCACCAAAATACCAAAAATTACAATACAAAAGATTACCAAAATTCCCAGAAAATAAATATATAAACTACACCCAAAAATTGGATAAACCGAACAAGGAATGTGAACTACAAAAATATTCCGGAATTAAATTTATATGCATACTTTGACAAGTAAGTAAAACGGTATTTTGGAAACCAAGGAAACGAAAAATATGAATTTTATAATTGTTACAAAAATATTTCATATTTTGACAAGGAGAAAATATATTATTTTGAGTAAAGAAAAACATATGTGTTTTCTTGAACTATTAAGAAGATATATTATTTTTGGAGAAAATATATATTTTCTTAAATAAATTTAGAATATATTATTTTTTGGGTGAAAAATGGATTTATAAATATTTTCTAAGATAACCTTGAAAATATATTATTTTTGAAGTTATATGAAAATACAATTATTTTTGCCAAGGGAAAAGTTATAGATAATTTTCTATAAAAGTTTTCTTAAAATATATATATTTTAAGAATATATATTAGTGATTTTTATTGGTTAAAAATAATATTCTGGAAAGTATAAATACAAAAATTAAGTATAAGAATACTTAATAAACATAATAAAAATACGTATTCTCGTACGTACAAATACACACCGGGATACGCCACCAATACTTGGCAAAATACACAAGTTTAAGAATACATGTTTAAGTATACCCATCCTTGGGGGAGATATGTTCTTGAAGGATTACATAACAAATACGTTAAAATATATTATTTTAACAATTATTCCAATAATTAATAAATAAAATTTAACTTAAAATATTATTATTTTATCAAATAATGATATACCTTGGAATAATATTTATGACACCAAGAATTTGTAACTCAAAGGTACTAAGTCATCACAATTAAAACTAAGACAAGGTACGATCCATCCGTCTAATGAACCAAAGCACGTGTGTAGGTAGTCGTGCGATCGAGAAGAAGCTTTGAGTTACAGCAGTTTACGAGACGCAAGATTCTGAGTTCATGTCCCCCCCCCCCTTTTCTTTTAACTGTTTTCAGTTTTATAAATTCGGGGGTGAAATGCATGTTACAAATATGACAACCCGAAATCTCAAGGTCCTTCCTCTACGCATCACTTGTTTCACAATCCTATTTTCACAATTCGTTTTACGTTGTAACATGTGCACGATATATGAATGATTAAAGTATTGCTATGTTTGGTTGTTACATGAAAACTTAGGAGTGTTTAATGTTTAGACATAACGTGTTTATGTTTCTTAACTTTGGGCCGCACACCACACTTAAGTAGACAAAGAACTCAAGTCGATGAAGAACTGGTTCTCCGTTGACTGTCTTTGATGAAGAACTAGGGTTCTTCGTCACAACCACTCCCTGACGAAGAAGGTTCTTCGCCAAGAAGGTCTTTCGCCAAAAGGGCTCTCGGCCCAGGTCCATTCGTATCCCAGAATGGGCCCGACTATTATTTTGTTTGCATAACCTTTCATAACCTGCAAAACTTATACATCAAACCCTAAAGTTCTCTCTCCTTCTCCTCCCTGTGCGACGACAATTTTGGGTCCCGAAGCCCTTCGTCTCGAACAAACTAATAACTCGGTATCACTGTTAGTGTCTATCATTGTTAGTTGCTAGAATCTTGATGTTGTGACTTTATGTAAAACTAGGGTTTCATATATAAAATCGTAAATCTAGAATATGTGATTGATTATGGTGTTAAACTATGTTGGATTTAGTGATTAGAAACTTGGGTTTAACAAACTGATAGATTTGTTCGATTAGCATAATGATTCACATGATAAGTTGTTAGTTATGATTTGTATGATGAGTGGGAACTGTTACGTTTGAATGGATTGGGATAGTTGATGACTGTTCATAATTAGGGTGCATAATCATGGTTAAAAAGTGTCGTTTAATCTGATTGGAAAACTGTTATGGCTGAAACTAAGGGAATTGTAACCGTCTGATGAGGGCAGCAACGAAAGACTCCCCCACGAAGAATGTAATTGACGAAGAACCTGGTTCTTCGTTGACTGGTTCTTGACGAACCACTAAGGTTCTTCGTCACACACATTCTCGACGAAGAATAGTTCTTCGCCATTAGGGTTCTTCACCATGGAAGCATCCCACGAAGAACTGGTTCTTCATGAAGATGCTGCTAGTGAACAATTAAACAGAACAGTTTAAACAGTGAATGTGTCCACATAACATAAGGTTTTGAATAGTTTATGATGTGTAAGAGGATGAATGTTTATGTTTATAAAGTTTTATTTGATGCATGTTAATTATGAATGAGGAACCTGATTTGGCTCGTGTGAGTAGCAAACTCACCTGTTAAGTGTTGTTATGTGACATGCACGTGAGATTTGGACTTGTATGAGATTTGAGTACTTGCTATGTGTTATACGGTGATCTTTGCGGTGAATGCAATCTGTGAAAATATTTGACTTAATTGATTACAAAACTGATATTATTGGTAAACACGGTAGGGTTTGGTTGACTAACTTGGAACGGGTAACTTAATATACCGAGCAAAACTAAGGTGAGTTCATTTCTCTTGAGCATGCGTCCCGGTGGGTGGCACAATCAAATGGGTATTCCTGAGAGGAATAAGTCTTTTGGGTAAAATCTGGAATGTTAGATAATACACTCATTTCCTATCACCTTAAGTCCCATCTTCAACCGAATAGTTACCTGAGAGGTAACGGGGTATTAGTTGATAGCGCATTTAGGCTTGGCAACCTCACACCGTACCTGAGAGGACGGGCGTGAACTAATGACCTTAAATCACGACCAATGCTTAGATAGGGAGCATTGGGGACGGGCAAAACAATCTGAAGCCATCTTGTACGGTACTCGAGTTATTATCAACATTAATATTAAACTGAACTAAACACTTGGCAATTAATGTTTTCACAAAACTATGAACTCGCCAGCGTTGACTGATACACTTGTTGCATGCTCGCAGGTCGTTAGATTCTTAGATATGGAACTTACTGTCTGGAATGGCTGGAGTGTCATGGGTCGAACTGATTGGATACACATGACAGGCTTACTGTTTTTCATATATTTGGTTTTTGAAACATTTAAACAATGATTTACTTATTGCTTCCGCTGAACTTGTTGGATTTTATTATGCTTGCGTTGAAACACTTTTATTTATAAATCACAACTTTATTTGAAACTTTGTTACGAGTTCAATGTGATTAATGGCTAGATCATGGTACGTCACATGCCTAGCGGGGTTTCCGCATGTGGTATTTTTAGGGTGTGACTGTTTGGTATCAGAGCCACTGGTTATAGTGAACTTGGTTTTAAAACGTTTTTATAAAACCAGACTATAACCGAACAGTTCTGAAATCGACCCTGACATAACTAGTGTACACCCACGTATGACATTGCATATGATTGCACGCTTAGCATTACAGTATGAATTCATGAGTTATCTGCTTATGTTATGTGATTAATAGTGTGACCTTTCCTTAGACTTTCGTGATCTATGTTTCGTGATGTCTTATGTCCTGTTATTCGAAACTGAGGAACCTTTTAACGCAAGTTAAGAGGAGCTGAGATATGCATGCAAACCGCATTATTATTGTGGGTGCACACATAATAATAACGTGGGGTGCATGTGAGTCCCAGTAAGGCTTAACGAATGTGAAAGGGGTTATGTTCTGCTATCTGACGTAATGATAGAACTCGTTAATCTGTAGATGTCATGGCAATGTTTGACTCCTACTCAAATCCCCTTAACCTTTTCCACTCTTCTTATGTAGAATCATGAGTGGACGAAACGGTGGATGTGGCAACATTGTGATGTCCCAGGCTGAATTAACCAATTTGATCAATACTCGTGTGGCTGAAGCCCTAGCGGCTCAGCAGGCTGGTACAATATGTGCCAAATACTCTTTATCCTTGTGTCGCGTACTCGACTCTTACCCGTGTGTTGTATTTTCTTTCGTCCTTAGGTCAACATATGAATCAGAATCAGAACAACCTGTCTATTTGCACGTTCAAAACATTTATGGATTGTAAGCCCCAGACATTTAGTGGGACTGAAGGAGCAGTGGGGTTACTACGTTGGTTTGAGGAAAAAGAATCGGTGTTCGCTATGTGTAACTGTCCTGCTGGGGACAGAGTGAAGTATGCTTCGGGCACACTCGAAGATGGTGCCTTGACTTGGTGGAATTCCCAAGTCCAAATGCTGGGTATTGAAATGGCGAACGCGACTACTTGGGACGATTTCAAGGAACTAATGCGAGAAGAATATTGTCCTCGAGATGAGATCCAAAAGTTAGAGAATGAGTACTACAACTAGAAGATGGCAGGCTCTGAAATCGAGGCGTACACGAAGCGATCTCATGAGCTTGCGAACATGTGTCCTAATTTATCGCGACCACCACACCGTAGGATTGAGCTGTACATCAATGGTCTAGCACCACAAGTCAAGGGTTTGGTCACTGCAGCGAATCTCGACAACTTGCCTCGAATCATCCGCTTAGCCCACAAGATCACCGACCAGGAGGTGGAGCGTGGCTCGCTGCCACCACGTGTTTCTACCACTGCCTCTACCGCTACAGCTGCTACTCCTGCTACCGATAACAAACGCAAATGGAATGATGCGAACAAAGTGTCCAATTCAAATCAGTCACAGAAGAAGCCAGACAACAGTATCAATCGTAGTTTTAGTCAGTCATCCTCCGTTAACCAGAATCAGAGCAACAACTCGAATCAGGGCTCTTACGCGGGGAAGCAACCAAAGTGTAACAAGTGCAACTACCATCACCGAGGACCGTGCACTAAAATTTGTCACCAGTGCAACAAGGTGGGGTATATGGCAATGGATTGCAGGGCCCCGCTCCTTAAGCAGCAGCAGCAATCTCGACAGCCACAGCAACAGGAAAGGCAACAGCCACAACAGAACCAGGGAAATCGTAAGGGGTGCTTTCAGTGTGGGGACGAGGGCCATTTTAGGAGGGATTGCCCTCAACAGAATCAGAATGTTGGGAATAATAACAACAACACTGGGAACAACAACAACGGGAATAATGATGGGAATGGTGCGCGTGGAAGAGTGTTTACTATTGGTGCTGGGGAAGCTAGGAATGATGGCAACATGGTGACTGGTACGTTTTCTGTGAACAATCTATTTGCTTCTGTTTTATTCGACTCTGGTGCCAATTGGAGTTATGTGTCTTTGGGGTTCAGTCGTCAGTTAGGGTTGACTCATACACCTCTTGTAAACAAACACGTAGTAGAATTAGCTGATGGCCAATCGATTGAAGCTTCACATGTTCTTTTTGGGTGTAAACTCGATCTTATGGGTCAAGTGTTCGACATTGACCTACTTCCCATTACTCTTGGAAGCTTCGATGTAGTCGTTGGTATGGACTGGTTGTCTAAGCACCAAGCGGAAATTCTTTGTAAGGAGAAAATTGTACATATCCTCCTCCCTAGTGGAGAATCCCTGTCGGTCCAAGGTCACCAAAGTAGAGCAAAGGTTAACCTTATCTCAGCCATGAAAGCCCATAAGTGTTTACATAAGGGCTATCCTGCTATTTTAGCACTTGTTACTGACACTCAGTCTGAAGAGAGGAAAATTGAAGACCTGCCAGTTGTTCGTGAGTTTTCCGATGTATTTCCTGAAGAACTTCCTGGTTTACCTCCACACCGTCAGGTGGAATTTCAGATTGATCTTACGCCAGGAGCAGCCCCGATTGCTTGTGCTCCTTATCGTCTTGCACCAGGAGAGTTGCAAGAACTGTCAAACCAATTCCAAGAACTGTTGGATAGAGGCTTTATCCGACCCAGTTCTTCGCCTTGGGGAGCCCCGGTCCTATTCGTGAAGAAGAAAGACGGATCCTTTCGTATGTGTATTGATTATCGGGAACTCAACAAGGTAACCATCAAGAACCGTTATCCTTTACAACGTATCGGCGACCTGTTTGACCAGTTGCAAGGGTCCAGTTTTTATTCGAAGATTGATTTAAGATCGGGCTACCATCAGATGAAAGTCCAAGAAGAGGATGTTCCTAAAACAACTTTTCGAATGCGGTATGGCCATTATGAGTTTCTGGTTATGCCATTTGGATTGACCAACGCACCAGCGGTTTTCATGGACCTCATGAACCGCGTGTGCAAACCGCATCTCGAAGATTTCATCATTGTGTTTATTGATGACATCTTGATCTACTCTAAGAGCAAGGAGGACCAAGAGCGGCACTTGCGCCTTATCTTAGAGCTTCTGAGAAAGGAGCAACTCTACACGAAGTTTTCTAAGTGCGACTTCTGGATTCAGGAAGTACACTTCCTTGGCCACATTGTTAATGAATTGGGGATACATGTGGATCCTGTTAAGATCGATGCTATCAGAAATTGGGCGGCACCAAAGAATCCTTCGGAGGTGTGACAATTTATTGGTCTCGCTGGATACTACCACAGATTTATCAAAGACTTCTCAAAGATCGCTCAACCTTTTACCTCGTTGACACAGAAATGGGTGATATACTCTTGGGGAACGAATCAGGAAGACGCTTTTCTATTGTTGAAACAAACACTTTGCAGTGCACCAATCTTGTCTTTACCTGAGGGTACCAAGGATTTCATGGCTGTGATGCTTCTATTCAGGGTCTCGGTTGTGTGCTGATGCAACACGAGAAGGTGATAGTGTATGCTTCTCGACAGTTGAAGGTTCATGAGAAGAATTACACGACTCACGACTTAGAGTTGGGGGCCGTGGTCTTTGCGTTAAAAATCTGGAGGCATTACTTGTACGGTACTAAATGCACTATTTATACCGACCACAAGAGCCTTCAGCATATCTTTGACCATAAGGAGTTGAATATGTGACAGCGTTGCTGGGTATAACTCTTAAACGACTACGATTGTGCAATCAAGTACTATCCAGGTAAAGCTAACGTTGTAGCTGATTCCCTTAGTCGAAAGGAAATGAAACCCAAGCGCGTCCGCGCTCTGCAGCTCACTATCCACCCTAATTTACCTGATCAGATCCGTTCTGCTCAAACTGAAGCGTTGAAGGAAGAAAACCTTGAAGCTGAGTATTTGCGGGCATGGAGAAACGACTCGTAGAGAGATCTGATGGCATTTATTATTTTATGGAATGGATATGGGTTCCTTTGTATGGTAATCTTAGAGAGCTCGTGATGGATGAAGCGCACAAGTCTCGATACTCTGTTCACCCGGGTTCTGATAAGATGTATCAGGACCTCAAAGTCTTATACTGGTGGCCGAAGATGAAAGCCTACATCGCGACGTATGTAAGTAAGTGTTTGACTTGCCCGAAAGTCAAGGTGGAATATCAAAAACCATCCAGACTGCTTCAGTAACCAGAAATACCCATGTGGAAATGGGAGCAAATTGCTATGGATTTCATCACTGGTTTGCCAAGAACTCAAAACGGAAACGATACCATCTGGGTGATCGTTGACCGTCTCACGAAGTCAGCACACTTCCTAGCAATCAAGGAAACTGATAAGTTCTCACAGCTTGTTGCTGTTTATTTAAAGGAGGTGGTTTCTAGGCACGGGGTGCCAACCTCTATTATCTCTGATCGTGACCCGCGTTTCATATCCGATTTGTGGCAATTGATGCATAAATCATTCGGCTCACGCCTCGACATGAGTACTGCTTATCACCCACAGACGGATGGTCAAAGTGAACGAACCATCCAGACACTTGAAGACATGCTGCGAGCATGTGTGATCGATTTTGGTAAAGGTTGGGAGAAACACTTGCCTTTGATAGAGTTCTCTTATAACAACAGTTACCATTCCAGTATCCAGGAAGCACTGTTCGAAGCATTGTATGGACGGAAATGTCGTTCTCCTCTCTGTTGGGCTGAGGTGGGTGACAGCCAGATCACAAGTCTGGAACTTGTACTTGAAACTTCAGAGAAGATTGTCCAGATCAGAAATCGTATGGCGGAAGCGCGCGACCGTCAGAAAAGCTACGCTGACAAGCGTAGGAAACTTTTGGAGTTCACTGTAGGCAATCGCGGTATGTTGAAAGTCTCACCCTGGAAGAGTGTGGTGCGCTTTGGGAAATGCGGCAAGCTTAATCCGCGTTATGTGGGGCCATTCAAAATTCTGGAACGAATTGGCAAAGTGGCCTACAAGCTCGAATTACCTACTGAGTTGGGCAACGTTCACGATGTCTTTCATGTTTTGCAATTAAAGAAGTGTTTGTCCAATGAAACACTTGTGGTACCACTCCAAGAGCTGAAAATCAACGACAAATTGCAGTTTGTCAAAGAACCCATCGAAATTATGGACTGGGAAGTCAAGGTCCGTAAGCATAGTCGAATCCCGGTTGTGAGAGTTCGTTGGAACTCAAGACGTGGACCGGAGTTCACGTGGGAACGCGAAGATCAGATGAAGCTCAAGTATCCTCAACTATTCCCAACTGACCAATCTAATCCTAATGCAACTGGTGAATTTTGGGACGAAATTCCCTTTCAAGTTGGGGATGATGTGGCACCCGAGGAAAATTCACAGTCATCCTGATCTAACACCTTGCTGCTTTGGGTTACTTATCAAATTTCGGGACGAAATTTCTTTCAAGTTAGGGATGATGTGACAACCCAAAATCTCAAGGTCCTTCCTCTACGCATCACTTGTTTCACAATCCTGTTTTCACAATTCGTTTTACAATGTAACATGTGCATGATATATGATGATTAAAGTTTTGCTATGTTTGGTTGTTACATGAAACCTTAGGAGTGTTTAATGTTTAGACATAACGTGTTTATGTTTCTTAACTTTGGGCCCCACACCACACTTAAGTCGACAAAGAACTCAAGTTGACGAAGAACTGGTTCTCCGTTGACTGTCTTTGACGAAGAACTAGGGTTCTTCGTCACAACCACTCCTTGACGAAGAAGGTTCTTCGCCAAGAAGGTCTATCGCCAAAAGGGCTCTCGGCCCAGGACCATTCGTGGCCCAGAATGGGCCCGAGTATTATTTGGTTTGCATAACCTTTCATAACCTGCAAAACTTATACATCAAACCCTAAAGTTCTCTCTCCCTCTTCTCCCTGTGCGACGGGAATTTTGGGTCCCGAAGCCTGTCACACCTCGACCGCGTAAAACAACAAACCGCGGCGGAAACGTCGGGGTGTGGAGCGACAGAATTATTGTTTCAACAACCATGGTAATTAAAGTTTTGTATTATTAAGATTAAAGTTTACATTGTCTTAAAATTCCAACAAAACATAACATAAATAATCGTCTTTTAAGTCACTAAGGCCCGAGTCCTCCTAAGTGAAGCACAAACATCATCACACATTAGCACCTGAAACACATGTAAAAATAGGTACGTCAGCATAAAAATGCCTGTAAGATACATAGGTTTTGTTTAAGCAGGATTCATGACTTGTAATTAAAAGAAGGGTTTTAACAAAAAGTAGTCATGAATCTTTGTAAAATGTATTCCTTTATAAAATCATATGAAAATCGATGTGAAAATCAAATGATAATAAAAGGATAATGCATGGTTAAATGAATAACCAAGTAAAAGTGAATTTGTATAAAATATGTAATTTGTAAAACAATGTCGTGTTCTTGTATAAGATGTTTCATGTATTGTCAAAGTGGTTTAGATAACGCAACAATGTATAATACAATAAAAGCACTTATATATAGGAAGTACCAGCGGCGTATCCACCATTCTTTTATCATATAACACATAGCCCCGTTACATAAGTCACTTATCAATAACGAACCAAAATATCTTGTTCAATGTCAAAATGTTTATGTGTAAACCATGTTCAATGTCATGTGTGAAATGTATCATGTATAACCAGATGTAATGCATAGCAAGTAGAAAAGTGTCTACTTAAACTATGTAATAATGTCAATGTGTAAACAAATGTCATGTATGGTGAATAACTAGTAATTACTCAACCCCATAGGAAAATGTACAAAACAAAGTTTTTGAATAAACCTAAGTTTAAATCAAACGTTATGTTTTGCAGAAAACAATGCTTTATGATTACAAACATTTATGCAGTAATGTTAATCGCATACATTCAAGCCTAGCGACTGTGGCGACAAACCTTTAAACAAATTAAAGGTTTATCTAAACTATGTATATCGGATTCTGTCATTCCCAACTTCCAAACAAACCTAGGAAGTCGGAAACGGGATTTGTCAAGTCCTATGGTACCATTACATACTACCGAGCGGCGTGATCAATGTTAATGAATGCATTATTGTCCCGATTAAACATACCAAATGTCATAACCAATGTAGCATGTGAAAACCATGTACTAGGTATGCTAAGTAAACATGCCTAGTAGAAATGATCATGTAAAACAATGTGCTAGCATGCTCAGTAAACATACATAGCAGAAATGTCATGTAAAACAATGTGTTCATATGCTAAGTGAACATATGCAACAAATGTGTAATAAATCAATGTGCTAGCATGCTTAACATACATAGCAAAACATAATTGAAAGCATGTACTAGATATGTACTAGGTGAAACTAGCATGTTTATGTCATAAAAGCATGAAAAGCACGAAAGTAACACGTATGTACATGTGTATCACCCCAAAGTATTTGAAAGCGGTAAAAGAGGGGAACTATGTACTCACTTGGGATTGCATATTAGTCTTGAGAATAAGACCAATTTAAGGTCCAAGGATCACGGAATCAACAAGGCACCTAACATGGGTAACTATGTTAATAATCGGATCCTAAATCGGGAGATAGGATAGAATGATGTTCTATAAATCAAATGAGTATTTGAACTCATATGGTATGATTTAATAGAGCTAACATTCTGATTTGGAAGTCTACCCAAGTGCTTTTGACCCGTTTCGACCCATTATGGTAGTATAAGCCACTATAATGCGTCGTTTGCGTAAAACTAAGGTCGGATGGTTAACTATGTGTTATGTTAAGTCTTACATGCCCAATTATGCCTAAGCATGTTACTAAATCAGATTATATGTCAAAAATATGCTTACATATGCACAATATGGATTTATGCTACAAAAGGGCATTTTGGTCATTTCCTATGGGCATATAAGCTACTTAACAAATAACTAACCAATCCTAAGTGATCATAAGGTATAACCTCAGAGGTTATTCCCTATGCAACTATGATCACTAAACATGCTTGGTCGGATCCTAATGATCGACCAAACGGGTCGGGTTCGAAAGTCTAAGCGGTTGTTTAGACCGCTTAACTTACGACCCTAAACAAGCACTAAACTAGTAGTGACGAGTTAAACATGTCAAAACATGTTTAACTAACTTAGAAAACTGATTTGGTATTAAAACAAAGTGTTTTGATACTTAAAAGTAGTTCCGCTACAAAATGCGCGCAAATGCGCATTTTGACCGAAACTTTGACTCGTCACTACACCTAGTCAACGTGGTAATCAGTAGGTATAATCGCAAAGGATTATAACCATCGTGATTACAATAGCGTTGCAAATTTCAATCGAACTTTATGTTGACCATTCACTGGTCAAACCTGAAAGTCAAACACTGTTTGACTTTCACGCTTGGAAAGCGATAAAAGAACGAAAGAAGCTTACAAAGGGTCCAAGCTAGGGAGAACTTGATCTTATAATTCTCAGGTATGAAGTTATAAACCTCAACTTAGAGAATTTAGATCAAGGGTGAGGAAAAATGAATGAAAGGCATGGCTATTTATACTTGTGGTGAGTTCACAAGATCAAGACATGTGTATTGTGTGGTTAACAATGAAGAATCCCATCCATACAAGTGTTTGGTGCAGGTTTAAAGCCTTGATGATCACACAAGAGCCCACAAGTTTGCAAAAACTAGCATTGAAAACAAGGGCTGAAGCTAATTCAATGAATCTGCCAAGATAGGGCTGTAGCTACCCGCGACGGATACAGCCTTAGGCTGTCGCGCCCCGCCACTGTCACACCCCGGCCATGTAAAACAACAAATCGTGGCGGAAACATCGGGGAGTGTTGTAACAGAATCATTGTTTCATAACACATGGGAATTTGAAATTTTGTTTTATTGATTGAAAGAGTTACAATGTCTTAACAACAAAGAAATATAACATAATTAACTAGTCTTGCATCTTTTAATGTCACTAAGGCCCACGTCCGCCTAAGTGTATCTTGATTAATCCTATGCATCATCTCCTGAAACACATGTGAAAATAGGTATGTCAGCATAAAAATGCCTGTGAGATACATAGGTTTTGTTGATTTAGGATTCATGACTTATAAGTTTAAAGAAAATGTTTAAGAAAAGTTAGTCATGATCCTTGTAAAATGTTTTTGTTTCTAAGTCATTTGAAAAGCGATGATAAAATAGATGATATGTAAAAGAATAATATAAGGTTAAATGAATAACCAAGTAAATGAGTTTGTATAAAATAAGTTGTTTTGTAAAACAAATGTTTAGTGAAAATATGTTATTTGTGTAAAATGTAATAAGTCAAATATTGAAATGGTTTAAATAACGCTACGATATGTAATACTATAAAAGCACTTATATATATGAAGTACCAGCGGCGTATCCACCATGCTTTTATCTTATTACACATGCCTCGTTATTTAAATCACTTACCAAAACAAACCATCAATGTAAAAATGTTTATGTATGACCAAATGTAATGCTCAAGCAAATGTTGAAATGTTATTGTGTAAACTGTGACAACTGCCACTTTTTGGTAATTTACGTACACTTAAAACAATCATTTACATTATACAGTTTTGTGTTTTGAATATCCAAACTGCATTATTACATGACATACACTTAGAATACTCATGGAATACTTATTTTTGATGCACATGATTCATTTTTATTGATTACATTTGAAACAGTATAAACAATGCATCAAAACAACTAGAAAAGCACTTAGCGAACTAGTATTCTGACGAAAACGCAGGATCCGCAGAAACCATCTTAATGATATCTTTAGGACTCAGACGAAAGTCTAACATCTAATATACACTAAACCCTAGCTAGGAATGCAAGGGTTTGGTCTAATACTTTCCAGATGTCCGATAACACTAAAAACTGCCGAAAAGCACTAAAAGCGACAATTTCAACACTTTTCCGCAGAAATTCTGCAGAATTCAGCAATTTAATATTTTTGCAACATGTAAAAATAGTGTTTAACATATGGAAACAATATGAGGATATTAATGGGGTGTCCGAAACATAAGCTTTCGACGTTGCTTTGCAACCCCCACAACTTGTCTGTTTCTACACCGACAAGCTAATAAACGACATTTCCGACATTGAAAACAACCAAATGAAAGCTTTGGTGAACTAGTTAAGCTTATTTTGAGATTCCAAATCCCTTTATACATCTCTTGGTTGCGGATTTACAACTTACGGAAAAACTTCGTCGGTAGGAATTAAAAGTGCTTTTATGGAACCGACGACCAAACGGAAGTCGTTTAAGATATCAAAATACCATTTCTACTAGTTTAGTGAATTTGTGAATAATAATTAACATTCCGAATCACTAATTACCTCCTAATGGTGAAAGATTACCCCTAATCACCATACTTAGCCTAATTACCAAAATATCTACATGTTTAAGACATTTTTTATAAAAATGTTACACTTTACCCTCCCCCCACACTTATAAACATTTTTATGAGGGTCCCACATGTCTTCAACTTGCCAAAAATATCTAGATATTTATCTAATTACATGTGGTGAATTAATGGATGAATAAAGTCATGGTATACTTATCTAAAATAGATATTTTCAATCATTCTTACACCATTATTTACACACACTTAAGAACCCATTTTTCCTTCCAAAAATTCAGCCATATACACCCTTAAATCACCTTACTTTCAAGCTTATTCTTGATGATCAAGTTGTACTTCTATGGAGCATAAGAAGTTCTAAGGCACCTACAAGTTAAAGCAAGCATTTTCATCCATTCAAGAGCTTTCTACCATCAAGATCATCATCTTCTTTGTTTCTTTATCATCATCGAGATCATCCCTAGCCACAAGTGCTAGAAGTGAGCTTCTAAATCTATTTTTCATACTTATTTATGTATATGATGATTTAAGAACATGATATAACTACAAGAATCATACATAATAATATGAAAATA
This sequence comes from Helianthus tuberosus, assembly GCA_030545235.1. Classification (NCBI taxonomy): domain Eukaryota; kingdom Viridiplantae; phylum Streptophyta; class Magnoliopsida; order Asterales; family Asteraceae; genus Helianthus; species Helianthus tuberosus. The sequence goes on from CM060416.1 coordinate 92,045,534, forward strand.
CAAAGAAGAAAAATAATAATCATGATCTATGTTTGTTTATGTGGTGATTTGAGACTTATTACTTGCATATTTGATCTTGTCATGATGATTAGCATATGAATAAATTGTTAGATGATGTTTAAATACATGATTTAACAAGTATACATGTTTATGTTAAAAGGGTTTTTGTTAAACATAAAGTTTATATGGATGATCATAATCTATGGTGTTGTTAAAGTATTAGTGTTTTTCATTAAAAACAATACTTCTACAAGATTATGAAAACAAACATACAAGATGGGATTTTTGTAAAAGTGGATGAAACTAGAAGTAAACATGGACTTTGAAATAGTTAACATATGTTATGATCATACCAAAAATCCTACATGATTTTGAGATCATCTTAATGAGGTTATGTTATAAATCTCATGTGATATTCTTTAAGAATGTTATGAGAAAATTGATTGGTGAATTCGAAAAGAAAATGATATGTTTATTTAAACATGGTAAAGTGCATATTACAAAGGTTATATGGCCGATTTTATTAAAAATCATATGTAAACAAAACCATTATTCCTGGCTAAATCTTTACAAGACTAAAAAGATTTTAAAGAATGGTTTTTTTATAAAAACAAAGTTAGATAAATATATATTTTTGAGAAAATATATATTTGGTCACTTTAACAACTTATATGCAATATGATACTTGGTGTATTAGTTATACATATCAAAACTAGGAACTTGAATTCAATGTAACAAATAAACATAAGATACATTACTGTCACACCCGCTCGTAGCGGAAGCGCGAGGTGTGATCTGATCGGTTCTCATTGCATAACAATATAAGTGAACATACTAAATGAATAAAAACAAGTTCCAATGCCATTGTCATAATTGTTTCAAAAGAACGCAACATAAGTTAAATGTATTGGTTACAAACCATTAAATGAAAATAAGTTGTCATCGTTTTATACATCAAAATGTAAGTCTTAAAATGTCAAGGCTTTGACCACTATATCACCGCAAAGAGGCGGTATATAACGGGCAAACCCTTCAAATGGTGGCATGGAGTCTTGATACTTGCTTTCCTTGACTGAAATGTCTGCATGGTCCACTAATTCCCTGAAATACTTGTTAAGTTTGAAAACATCAACAAAAGTTGGCGAGTTCATGCAGTTTAGTTGAATGATATGTATCTGTAAAATGTGAGTTGTATAAAATGTATCTGTAAAATGTGAGTTGTATAAAATGTATCCATAAAATGTGAGTTGTATAAAATGTATCTGTATGTAATGATGTAGTATGTAAAGCTTCAATGAAATCGTTGATCATTAATGTTTCGCGAGGACATTAATATGTGTGACGAATTAGGAAGCAATCCAAACTTAGACGATTTCGTGTCGACTACTATCGACTGGGACACAAACGCACTCTTCTGTATGGGTCCACGACCAAGAGTGGGGCTTGCCAATACCCATTATATCTAACCCTCTGTACCTAGGTCCAAACTGGATTAATGGTGCTTAGATGTATGACCCTAATCGCACATGATCTAAGGTGTTTCATTCCATGACTTAACATACAATTGAACATGTATTTTCCCCGATAGTTGTAAAGTTGTAAAGCATTTAAAATGAATAGGGGACATGAACTCACAGTATTGCGTCCGTGAATGACAAGTGTTTGTGATCTTACGCGTGGTCGTCTTGAACAATGTTGCGACTGTCACACCCTGGCTATGCGGAAGCGTGGGTTTATTTGGTGTGACTTCTTAATACCATAGCTTAATCACAACAAAGCTATATGAAAATAAAACCATGCAGATCATCCATTGATTTAAGTTTGAAAAGTAAAATACCACAACATTGTCTTAAGGCGTTGACACATGCAACGGAAATTACAACCTAATAGCATAAAAACATTGTTTGAAAGACACATCCACAAACTGAAAATAGACGTAGTTTAAGAACTGTGACTCGTCCAGGTAAAAGCCACAACCCCTAAACTCGGATGATCCCATAACTCTACGCAGCATGAAGGCGTAGCATACCGTGCCAGATCCTTAGTTCCCTGAAATACATGTAGTTTGAGAAATCAACATAAAGTTGAGCGAGTTCATGTGTAAGTGGGTATGTATAAATCATTAAAAAAAATGTACCCGTATAAATGTATGTTCTTGGTATGTAGCAGTAAGGAAAAAGAGATCGATTAATGTGTAGCTAATACATTAATATGTGACATGGCCTAGGAAGCACTTAAACCTGTAACGCGGATTTCATACCGGTCCTTCCGGCGGAACGACATAGTCACCACATGCAGCCATATGCTGGCCCATGTGTGGGGCTCGCAACACCCGATAGATCTATCACTCATGCCTCTCGGTCCTTATACAAGGATTAATGGTCTTACGATAATAGCCTATCCATTCACGTGATCTAGTAGTAAGTTCCTTAGCTAATCATACCGTGTATAAAAAGTACTCGTAATCATAGTAACATGTATTTCACCCCCGCAGTTTAGAAAACTGAAAACAGTTAAGAGAAAATGGGGACATGAACTCACCGAAATGCGTCTCTAAAAAGTATCTCCCAGAAAATCTGCTGTGCGACGACCTACACGTACTAACTTCTATTAGACGGACGGTCGTGCCTTAGTTTAAGGTTTAATGTCTTTGGGAAATAGTTAGGCAACTATTTCGTGTTTGCACTTCGTAATTATTTTGTAAATATATTCCTTCCCAGGGATGGGGGATTTAATACATGTGCGTTCGTATAACTTCGAAATATATTATTAAGTCTCACTTAATCAAATATATTTTATTTCATTTGTCTAAAATACCTTATTCCCAAAATATAAATATTCTTCCCAAAAATATTATATTTTATTCCATCTAATTTTCCAAAATAATACTTTTGTCAAAATACGCGTTTAAGAGTATTTTCTGAAAATACGTAAGTTACGGATAAAGATCGGGTGGTATTAATAATACCGGTGTAACTTAAATATTTATTGTGAAGGCGTTCGTATTATTTTTTGGAGCCGTTAATATTTAGTAATATTATTTTTACCCTAAAAATAATATTTACGTAGTTCACAAAATAATCACAAAAATTTACACAAGTGTTGTTATGAAAATATATATTCTAAATATATATTTTAGCAAGTTTTATTTGTGAAAATCCCACCTCCGACACTTGGAAGTTTCGTAATAAAAATCGTGGCGAAAGTTATATGGGAAAACAAGTTAAAAATATATCCATAACACTTGTGATAAAAATATTTACAAGTGTTAGATTTTTGGAAAAATTTCGCCAGAGTTTCCTCTGTAACTGGAGGTGGCCACGCTTTCAAGCGTATCATTTTCTTTTATAAATCAAATCAACAATGTTTCCAACATTAACAAACAATATTTCAACATTAAACTAGTCAAAATGGATATAAATCGCAAACATACATGAACTTGTGGCTTGTGTAAAATATGTAGTAATTTTCCCCATGTTTTTAGTAGATCTTTTTATAAACCCACTCGGTTTCTTGAGAATCTCGTTTTTAAAGAAAATACATTTCCACAACTTCTTGTCAAAAATTTACAAAAATGATTCTTTGTCAAAACTTTGTGTTACACAAGTGTCTACACACTTGTGTGTTCACAAAAATCACTTTTGTTTAGGAAGGATCCGGCTTTAAAATTATGATTTCATTTTACACTTGGTCCTTCGAAAATACAACTTGTAGATCCGTAGATCTACTAGTTTAGAACTCCATTTTGTAAGAAAAATTGTTTTTACACAAGTTCATGTTTATAAGTAGTAGTGGTCTTCATCTAACCACTTTTCACACTTTAACATACACTAGGTCATGTTCCATGAACATGACTTAGTCGGGTTAGATGACGATCCGAACTAACACTAGCATAAAACAACACTAAATAATCATATAACAAAACAAGTCTTATAAGTTTTACACCAATATTCATCTATTAACCACTTTGTTTATATTATTTTAGTAGACTTTAAATTTTTGTTCTTACATGCTCATAAATTTCAACCGTCAAAATTCTTATTAACCACTTTAGAATAGATCAAAAAGGCGTTTAGAGTCACTTACTACTAGCTCGAGGCTAGGGAAGAAACTAGTCGAAAAATGGGTGGTTAATAGCAACGTAGTGAGGTCCTTCGCAATCCGTGAGCACCGGGCTTCCTCGTATGAGATCCTTCACGCTTGTGGATGCTTGGAATGGCTTGATCAAAATCAAAAAGTGGTGTGGTGAAGATGGTTGTGTTCGGCCGAGATATCTAGAGAGAGAGGGAGGAGTTTGATTTTTTTTTTTTTTTTTTTTTTGTTGGTGGTTAAGTGATTAGTAAACCATGAGTTATATTTGTAAACCCTTAAGCAAGTTTATCCAATGGAAAAAGTGTCCTCTAGATTACTAGCACATGGATTAAAATAATCATTCAAGGACAAAGTGTGTCCCCTTGCTAACCGAGTTCGGTTACTATGGTGAGGGCTTTTTGGTTCAATTCCAACTAAATGTACAAGTATTAGTTAGTTAGTATTAGGAGGTTAAACCGGTTACAAGTGTGTAGTGTCTTGTGACGGGTGTTAGGGTATTCGGGGACCCTAACTAGCTCAGGAAAAAAAGAAAAACAATATCAATGACAATAATTTTATGTCCCGGGTTAAGTCCGGTTGTTCGGTTGGATACTAGTCCGGTAAAGTGCTAAATAATTATTTAAAGTGTCGTTAATTTTTATCTTTAGTGACACAATTTATTCCCGACACTATGGAAAGTGTCTAGTAATATTTTTCCAACTTTTTGCACTTTACTAGTTTAGATAAATGCTGAATTTTTATTTAAAGTGCAGAATTTTGTACTCAAAGTACGTTTTAGGCACATCCGGTCACTATAATTATCACCTAGTGACGCAGTTCTACAATCCTCACCTCCCTACACTCCCTACTAGTGTAGTAAACTATTCCCGGCTCATACTGGCCTTAGAGACAGTGTCTGCCTGATGCTGGTTATATCAGCATGTTTAATGGGTATCCCGTATAGTGTGCTCACTGAGCTTTTTTTTTGTGCATCAAGGTTGTCACTGATGTTTGTGTAAAAATAATAGAGTGACAGTATAAAATGTGATGCATGAGTATGTATGTATCAGAAATCAGTAAGCAGTTTAATCACAGTTGTAAGCAAGCACAGTAGTTAAGCAGTAATTAAATATTAATTAATTCGTACGGATACCTGGTTTGGTGAGGGTTGTCACATTCTCCCCCGTTAAAGAAATTTCGTCCCGAAATTTAAGTTCTGCTACTAGATGCAGGGTTCTCAGGAAATAAATGGGGGTACTTCTCTTTCATCCGATCCTCACATTCCAACGTGAATTCAGGTCCATGCCTAGCATTCCAACGAACTTTGACGAGTTTGACACTGCTCCTGCGAGTTTTATTAACTTTCCAATCCGTGACCTCAACTGGTTCTTCAGTGAAGTGGAGCATGTTGTCGATATGAACTTCGTCAGCAGGAATGATCACTGTATCTTGAGTTGGACTTCTTCTCAAATTGGATACATGGAATGTATCGTGAACACCATGGAGTTCAGCAGGTAGGTCCAACTTGTAGGCTACAAGCCCAATCCTTTGCAGGATTCTGAAAGGGCCAATGTAACGCGGATTCAACTTCCCACGCTTTCCGAAGCGTGCCACACCCTTCCAGGGTGAAACTTTCAATAAAACCATATCTCCAACTTGGAATTCCAAATGTTTCCGGTTTGGATCTGCATAGGTTTTCTGTCTTTCGCGAGCCGCTTCGATGCGTTTTCGAATCTGCGCAATCTTGTATGTCGTCTCTTGGACGATTTCGGGACCAACAAGCTGCCTATCACCTGCGTCAGCCCAGCATAGGGGTGATCGACACTTGCGTCCGTAAAGAGCTTCAAATGGCGCGGCTCCAATACTGGTGTGGTAGCTGTTGTTGTATGAGAATTCGGCCAATGGTAAATGCTTATCCCAGCTACCACCAAGATCCATTACACATGCTCTCAGCATATCCTCCAATGTCTGAATAGTTTTTTTCACTTTGGCCATCAGTTTGCGGATGAAATGCATTACTTAGGTTCAATTGCGAGCCAAAAGCTTCTTGGAAGGATTGCCAAATCCTTGATATGAAACGTCCATCTCTATCAGAGATGATCGAGAGAGGCACTCCATGACGTGCAACGATTTCTCTCATGTAAATTTCCGCAAGTTTACTAGTGTTGTCCTTCTCTTTGATTGGCAAGAAGTGTGCGGACTTTGTTAGGCGGTCAACTATTACCCAAATCATATCATGGCCTCTGGGCGTCTTGGGCAGTTTCGTTATGAAGTCCATTGAAATCTGTTCCCATTTCCACTTGGGAATCTCAGGTTGTTGTAGAAGTCTTGAGGGCTTCTGGTACTCAGCTTTCACCTTGGCGCACGTTAAGCACTTGCCAACATAAACAGCAACGTCGCCTTTCATTCTAGGCCACCAATTGTAATCTTTAAGGTCCTGGTACATCTTATCCGCTCCTGGATGGATAGAGTACCGTGATTTGTGTGCCTCATCAAAAATAACTTTTCTCAAACCACCAAACAGAGGAACCCAAATCCTTTTCATGAAACATAACGTTCCTTCCTCGTTTGGCACTAACTGCTTCTCCATTCCACGGAGATATTCCTCTTCGATATTCCTTTCTTTCAGAGCCTCTTTCTGAGCGGCACGAATGCGTAAAGAGAGATCTGTCTGGACAATCATCTCCAAAGCCCTAACCCTTATGGGCTTGATCCTTTCTTTTCGACTTAGGACGTCGGCGACCACATTCGCCTTCCCTGGATGGTACTTTATCTTGCAGTCGTAATCGTTCAACAATTCGACCCAACGTCTTTGTCTCATATTCAGCTCTTTCTGGTCGAATATGTGTTGTAGGCTCTTATGATCTGTGAAGATTGTACACTTTCTGCCATACAAATAATGTCTCTAGATTTTTTTTAGCGCAAATACCACTGCGCCTAACTCCAAATCATGCGTGGTATAGTTCTTTTCATGTACCTACAGTTGGCGTGATGCGTAAGACATAACTTTCTGGCGTTGCATCAACACTCAACCCAATCCTTGACGTGAGGCGTCACAGTATACCACGAAATCATCTGTACCCTCTGGTAGTGCTAAGATCGGCGCATCACAAAGTTTGTTCTTCAATAACTGAAATGCTTCTTCCTGTTTGATTCCCCCATCAAACTTCTTATCCTTCTGTGTGAGCGCGGTAAGGGGTTGAGCGATTTTAGAAAAATCCTCAATGAATCTTCGATAAAAGCCAGCTAAACCTAAGAACTGGCGAATCTCGGTCGGTGTCTTTGGAGTCTCCCAGCTCTTTATCGCCTCGATCTTTGTGGGATCAACATGGATTCCATTTCCATTAACCACGTGTCCAAGAAACTGGACTTCGCGTAGCCAAAACTCGCACTTTGAGAACTTGGCATACAGCTGTTCCTTTCAGCAACTCCAAAATAGCCCTTAAGTGTTGTTCGTGTTCAGCCTTCGTCTTTGAATAAATTAAAATATCGTCGATGAATACAATCATGAACTTATCGAGATACGGCTTGCAGACTCGGTTCATTAGGTCCATAAAAATAGCAGGCGCGTTTGTCAACCCAAACGGCATAACTAGGAACTCGTAGTGTCCATAGCGAGTTCTGAAGGCTGTCTTCGGGATGCTCTCCTCTTGTATCCTTAGCTGATGGTATCCAGATCGAAGATCGATCTTAGAGTAAAAGCTTGAACCTTGGAGCTGATCGAATAAGTAATCGATCCTTGGCAGGGGATACCTATTCTTGATAGTCAACTTGTTCAACTCCTGGTAGTCAATGCACATACGAAAACTACCGTCTTTCTTCTTAAGAAACAGGACCGGAGCTCCCCAAGGTGAGAAGCTTGGTCTGATGAATCCTTTGTCTAGCAACTCTTGGAGTTGTGTCGACAATTCCTGCATCTCTGACGGTGCAAGTCTATAAGGTGCCCTATCTACAGGCGCGGCGCCTGGAACTAAGTCTATACGTAACTCCACTTGCCTCTGGGGTGGCAATCCTGGCAAGTCCTCAGGGAAGACTTCAGGATACTCCCTTACGACAGGGATGTCTTCGATTTTCGGCTTAGCAGCTTTCTTATCCACGATGTGTGCCAGGAAGGCCGCACATCCCTTCTGTAAACACTTTCGCGCTTTCAGGCAGCTGATGATTCTTAAAGGCGTATCATGCTTTTTACCATGAACCACAATCGTTTCACCATCTTCGGTTGGGATGCGAATGATCTTCTCGTGGCAGACAATTTCTGCCTTGTTACTTGATAACCAATCCATTCCGACTACCACGTCGAAGCTTCCCAACTTGACTGGTAGTAGATCCAAAGCAAACTCATGCTCTCCCAACTCGATTACACAACCTCTGACCACTTCAATAGCTTCTACTAACTTTCCATTCGCCAATTCGATTGAGTACGGAATATCTAGTTTATTAGCGGCTAAACCAAGCATATTCTTAAACTCTAACGATACGAAGCTATAATCGGCACCAGTATCAAATAAAACGGATGCAAAGCGTTGGTTTATAGGGAACGTACCAGTAACAACATTGGGATCCTGGCGCGCTTCCCTCGCTTCGATATTGAAAACCCTTCCCCGTGCTTGGTTCAATTCTGGGCAGTGCCTTTTATAGTGCCCAATGTCACCATAGTTAAAACAAGCTGGTCTTTGCCCGTTTCCACCTCCATTCCCAACTTGATTATTGTTTTGGTTATGATTCACAGCACCAGCTTGATTCGCGTTGTTGCCTCGATTTCCATTTCCTCCATTATTTCCTTGAGCACGATTTCCATTACCACCACAATTATTGTTTCTATTTCCAAAACCTCCTTGGCCTCCCCGGCCAGCGTTAGCCCAACAGCTATCCTTTAAATGTCTGGTTTTCCACAAGCTTCGCATACCCGGGGACCCACCGGCCTGAATGGTGATGCTGGCAGGTATTACACTTGGGGTGTGTACCCATATACCCTTTTCCTTTCTTTCCACCACCGGTTGTAGCTTGAACCGGTGCGTTTGGTTCTCCTTTCCTGCCATCACTGCTTGTGCCTTGTTTGAAGTTCGAGAATTTTCTTTTATTACCCCCGGACGACTCTACGTGAGTCTCCTTCTTCTTTTGCTCAACATCAGAAAACTTGTTTAGGCGGATAGCCTCCTCAGTGAGAGCCACGTTCAGATCGATAGCCTCAGTGATTGTTGCCGGCTTTGAAGAGGTCACCATACTTATGATTTGAGGAGCTAAACCCCAACTGAAGCGCTCAATTCGCTTGAATTCCGGTGTAACTATATAAGGTATCATATGAGATAGGTCGTGGATTCTCTGAACGTACTCCGCGATTTTGGGACCGTCCATCCTCAAATGCCAAAACTCAGTCTCCAACCTTTGTATCTCAGCACGAGAACAATATTTCTTTCTCATCAACTCCTTTAACTCAGCCCAGGTCAATGCGTAAGCAGCGGCTTCACCAAGAGTTTGCATTTGTAAGTTCCACCAGGACAGGGCTCCGTCCAAGAATAGCCCAGAAATGTAGGTAACTTGCTGGTCTGGAGCGCACTTTCTCATTCGGAGATCAGAGTCTGTTTTCTCGGCCCATCTTACAAAAGCAACAGCACCTACAGTGCCGTCGAAGTTTACGGGCTTGCAGTCTAGGAACTGCTTGTAAGTGCACCATTGTGGTGGATTGTTATTGCCGTTATTGTTAGAATTACTTCCGCTAGTTCCTCCTTGTGAGGCTGCGTACTGTGCAATGGCGGCAGTGATGATTTGTTGAAGTCCTGCCTCGTTTGCAGGCATGCGCGGATCGTGTTTTGGTGGCATCTTCTAAAAGATGGTTCACGTTGGTCAGGTGATAGTAAGTAAAGTGTACGTATGTAATATCAACACATAACATCTCATGTTATAAATAAATCACCCTTATCGATAGCCTCTGTAATGGTTGAGGGCTTCAAGGTAGTAACCATACCCCTGATCTAGGGTGCAAGTCTCCAAATGAATCGTTCAATCCTTTTGAACTCAGGTTTGACTGAGTAGGAGACGACCCTAGACAAGTCGTGAGATTGCTGGATGTATTCAGGAATCTTTGGTCCGTCCATTTTCAATTCCAGAACTCCACCTCAAGCTTCTGGATTTCAGCCCTAGAACAGTATTTCTTCTCCATCATTTCTTTGAGCTCGTCCCAGCTCAGTGCATTAGCAGCATCTTGTACCAAGGGTCTGAACCTGGAGGTTCCATTATGAGAGTGTGCCATCTAGAAATAACCCCGAGATATAGGTAACACTCTGTTGGGGCGAACAGTTACTCATTCTTAGGATGGAGTCAGTCTTTTTGGACCAACGAACAAATGCCACGGTGCCTCCCGTTTCGTCCAAGTTCAAAGGCTTGCAGTTCAGGAACTGCTTATAGGTGCAGCCAGTTGGGGGGGGGGGGGGTTGTTCCCAGTAGTGCCATCGCTGTGCTTAGAGCGGAGGGCTTCATGTCGTGCATTTGCTGATGAGATGCGTTCATGCAGCTCGGCTTCTGTCCTTGGCAGTGTACTGGTGTCTGTGACACGTCTGGGTGGCATTCTCTTCTGTCGAAGGGGTATGAAGCGGGTTAGACAACGTTTCAATTGTCTATGAGATATATAGCACCATAAGCCATCATGTAATCACCCAATTTCATACGTAAATATACTCAATGTATGAGTGAGGAAATAATTTCTAAGCCTTCACATAGGCTTGCCAATTTGGCTTGTTGCTTGTAATAGAATGAACTCGAGGCTACATCGCCTTGGTCATTCGTGTTTAAGTTATTTCCTGCTACATTGGTTTTCATTAGCTTGACCCGCAGAGTCCACCAGGATTTCTGTGCACTACAAGTCGTTATTACATGGGCCCCCGTAATAATAAATTGTCTTGCACAGTTACCCCAATTTTCTCTCGTCCAAGCAGATGATCGATCAAGGAGCAACAGCAGGTGCATCGACATGAACAGGGTCGTGCTCCAATGCGGGGTCAGGAGCAACGCCTGGCTCAGGGGCCACAGTCGGCTCCGGATCAACAAACTCCATCTCAAAATCAGCTGGATCAACAAACATAGGGTCGACAGGGGCTACAGGATCCTCCAAGGGCTGGTCTAAGTGTATGAACTCAATGTCATGTTCTGGATCAAAACCAGGTGAAAAAAAACAGAATCGTCCTCAATGTCGCGATCAAACTCAAAGCTGTGTGCGGGAACCGGTGCAGCTGATGACGCCATATCAGGGTTGGCGTCGTTTGAGTGGTGCTGCACTCCCTGTATATGCGAAGATGCGGACGCCACAGACTCAAATGAGTTTGGGACAGGTGAATGAGCATGAGCCTCCTCTGCAGGAGCGTCAGCAAGCAGTAGGCTACCACCAGCAGCAATAGGGCCTCGCCTTCAAGTGGGTCCTCCTCTAATAGTTCGACATCATCGTCAGAGACAACGTCGGGGGGCATATGAACGATGGGATAAGCGGCAAGGGGCACAGGAGCAGGGATCACCGCGAGTGGCAAATCCCCAACAAGATGGCCATCAGCAGTCTCTGCTACGACATCAGGCAGCGCAAAGGGCTGAAAGTCGTCATCGTCTGTGCTGGTAGTATCGGAAATGTACACCTCGTGCTCTGATGAAACTATGTCGCCTGATACTATGGCCATGGGATCTGTAGTGTCCGACTTTCCAGTATCTGATGAAGGCATGACGTTTTGTAATACAAACACACATATGCACAAATAATCAATCATATAGTCAGATAAACATATTAGTCACCAATAAGCAATCATATAGTTCTCCTAGTCCCACTAGCCTACTTCCTCAGCCTCCCAGACCGAGCCTCAGCCTTCCAGACCGAGCCTCAGCCTTCCAGACTGAGCCTCAGCCTCCCAGACTGAGCCTATAACTAACAATTAAAATGTGCTCAACTTTGTTTGTAAAAACGTTTTGGATCTGGACTTAAGTGGTATGCAATGTAAAAATGTTTTCGTGAGAGCCCTAGTGATCATAGTCTAGACTCGAGAAAGAATCCTAGTTCGCTATGATCGAGGCTCTGATACCAAGCTGTCACACCCTGGCTATGCGGAAGCGTGGGTTTATTTGGTGAGGGTATGTATGTATCAGAAATCAGTAAGCAGTTTAATCACAGTTGTAAGCAAGCACAGTAGTTAAGCAGTAATTAAATATTAATTAATTCGTACGGATACCTGGTTTGGTGAGGGTTGTCACAGCGACCTACAAATGTTCTTATATTTGTTAGACACTTCGGTCTTTGTAAATGACTTGAGTACAAGCCTTGTGTCTTAAATATGTGTAAGACTTGCATGTCTTTATTGTTCTTTGAACTTTGTATTAGATGAATGAATTGTTAAACGGTTATATATATATATATATATATATATATATATATATATATTTCACCAAATATATATATATGTAATCTTGTATCTTGTGAGTTGTATCATCGGGTCTTGTCTTCTTGATTCTGTGTCTTGTATAAGTAAATTGTATAACTGTAATTTTTACCAATTATATGTCATTGGGCTTAGCCCAAGAATTCATGTTATTGGGCCTAAATAGTGTTGGGCCTAAATAGTGTTGGGCCTAAATAGTATTGGGCCTAAATAGTGTCGGGCCTCAATAGTATTGGGCCTAAATATTGTTGGGCCTCAATAGTGTTGGGCCTTGGCCAATCTGTTTGGTATTGGGCTTAGCCCATGAGTTTTTGATATTGGGCTTAGCCCATGTATTTAAGTTAAGCCCATTATGAAAGTAAGCCCATTAAGAAGTGTAAGCCCATTTGTATAAAATAGCCCATTAACAAGTGTAAGCCCATTTGTATAAAATAGCCCATTTGAAAGTATAAGTCTTTCATTTTTATAAAAACATTATTATAAAAATAACTAAGTATACTTTTTAGTTAATAAAAACATAATAGTTTTTATAAGTTTCAAAATGTCTGAATTTTGTTAACGGTAACGAAATTTTGGTGTACGCGTCAAAAGATCACCTAAACGTCGTAGTAACTCCTCGGATTGGCGATATGTTCATAGGTTCGTCCATCGTCCGATTTGACCATAAATGGTGTCCGATCCTTCGGATTGTCCGTAACTCGTTTTTAAGGCGTAATAATGTGTAGTTTTGTAAGGCTTTAGTTATAAAGTGTCTTGGGTTTAATTATAACCTTTGATTCAAGTTCTTAATTTTTGTTACATATAACTAAAACACCAAGTATTATATATCACAAAAATTGTTAAAGTGACCAAATATATATTTTATCAAAAATATATATTTATCTTACCTTTTCTTTTATAAAAACCTTTCTTTAACATCTTTTTAAATCTTGTAAAGATTTAACCAAAAATGACAGTTTTGATAACATAATGTTTTTTTTTAAATGGCCATATAACCTTTGTATTAATCATTTAGCCATGTTTATTAAGCATATCATTTTCTTTTCAAAACCACCATCAATTTACTCATAACATCTTAACTAAAACATATGAGATTTTTATAACATAAACTTATCAAGATGATCTCCAAATCATGTAGGGTTTTAGGCATGGTCATAACATATGTTAACAAGTTCAAAAACCAAGTTTACTTCTAGTTTTAACCATTTTTATAAAAATCTCATCTTGTATGTTTGTTTTCAAAATTTTGTAGAAGTATCGTTTTTAGTGAAAAACATTAAATACTTTAACAAAATTAAAGGTTATGATCATCCATGTAATACTTTAGGTTTAACAAAAACCCTTTAACATAATCATGTATACTTGTTAGATCATGTTTTTAAACATCATCTAACAAGTTACTCTTAACCACCATAACAAGATCAAAAATGTAAGTAATAAATCCTAAATCACAACATAAACAAACATATACATATCATGATTATTATTTTTTGCATCTTTGTATTTTCATGTTTATTATGTACGATTATTTTGTTATCTCTAGTTATATTAACCATCATAACATAAATAAGTATGAAAAAAATAGATTTAGAAGCTTACTTCTAGCACTAGGCTAGGGATGATCTAGAGGATGATTAAGAACTAAGAAGATGATGATCTTGATGGTAGAATGCTCTTGAATGGATGAAAACACTTGCTTTAACTTGTAAGTTCTTTAGATCATCTTAGGTTCCATAGAAAATCATCTTGATCATCATAGAAAGTGATAAAATAAAATGGGTTTTTGAAGGTGTTGTTGTGAAAAAAAGATGAAGATGATGAGAGAGTTCTTATTTGTGAAAGATAAGGTGAAAAGGGTGATAAAGTGCTAGTAAACTAAATGAGACATAATGTTATAATCATCCACTAACATCATCCACTTGCAACCAACAAATAATATCTAGATATTTAGCAAGGGATTAAGGGGTGTGGGACCCCTTATTTGCGGCCCACATATGGGGGGGGGTACCTTATGTTGTTGAAAAAGTGTTGGTAAATTATAAGGTTTCAAAATGAGATAAGAAGATGTAAGTATTTAGGTGTTTAAGGTTTACAATTTTTCGAGATGATTCATGACTTGAAATGTTCATAAACTAGCTTTACAAGACCAAAAATAATGTTCACTAGTTCGCTACATGTACCAAAATATAGTTCGGCTAGATGTTTAGCGCTCGTTTCGCAAGAAGATAGTCGAAAGGTTAGCATATATAAGTTATAGGGAAATATTCGGTTATGTATTTATATGATATTCCCTATGTATTTTCATATGAAATTTGTGTTTAAACAACACTTTTGTATCATATAAAAAAAAACACTAATGCTGAATTTTGCGGAAAAATATTGAAATGGTAACTTTTAGCGCTTTTCGACAGTTTTCGGGCAGTTTTTAGTGCTACCGGACATTGGTAATATATTAAACCAAACCCTTGCATTCCCATATAAGGTTTAATGTATATTTGATGTTGGACTTTCGTCTGAGTCCTAAAGATGTAATTTAGATGGTTTCGACGGATCCCGAGTTTTCGTCAGCACGCTAGTTTACTAGGTACTACTCTAGTTGTTTCGATGCATTATTTACACTGTTTCAAATGTGACCAATAAAAATGAATCATGTGCATCATAAATGAATATTCCATGAGTATTCTAAGATGTATATCATGTAATCATGCAGTTCGAATATTCAAAACACATACTTGTATAATGTAAATCATTGCTTTAAATGTACGTAAATTACCCGAAAATGGCAGTTGTCGCAATTACAATCAAAGTCTTACAAGACTACATAGAAATATGTCTTAAAAACAAGTTACGGACAAATTATGGTCAAAACGGACGATGGACAAATCTATAACATAATGCCAACCCGAGAAGTTACTACGACGCTTAGGCGATCATTCGACGCGAATACATATAAATCACCGACAACAATATCCGGATGTTTTGAACTTATAAAAATTACTAGATATTTACAAATGGGTATATTTTACAAACGGGCTTAATTTACAAATGGGTATATTTTACAAATGGGCTTAGTTTACAAATGGGTATATTTTACAAATGGGCTTAGTTTACAAATGGGTATATTTTACAAATGGGCTTAATTTACAAATGGGCTTATATTACAAATGGGCCTATATTTCACAAATGGGCTTATATTACAAATGGGCCTACATTTCACAAATGGGCTTATACTTACTAATGGGCTTATCTTCCTAAATGGGCTTAACATAAATACATGGGCTAAGCCCAATATCAAAACTCATGGGCTAAGCCCAATACCAAACATATGGGCCAAGGCCCAATAACATTAAGCCCAATACTATTTAGGCCCAATACTATTTGGGCCCAATAACATGAATTCTTGGGCTAGGCCCAATGACATGAAAACATGGCATCGGCCCAATGACATAATTGGTAAAAATACAAGTATACACTTGATTCATACAAGACACGAAATCAAAAGGACTAGATCCGATGATACAACTTACAAGATACAAGATTACATATATATATATATTTGGTGAAATATATATATAACAGTTTAACAATTCGTACATCTAATACAAAGTTCAACGAATAACAAAGACTTTGTCACACCCCGAAAATTATCAGAGCTGGCGTGACTGGACAGGTATCTTCATTGCACAGCGGAAGCAAATAAAGCTAAGCCTTCTAGAAACTGAACGCCTGCTAAGTACTCGAATCCTCGAAATGGTTCTCCTATTCCAACCGTGCCTTGTCTTAGAAAAGTAACCTGAGAAAGAACATGCGAGAAAAATCAACATAATGTTGAGCGAGTTCATAGTTTGTTTGTAAAAGATTTGAAATAAATCTTTTGAGTTGTGAGAGATTTGAAATAAATCTTTGGTATTGTGAAAGATTTGAAATAAATCTTTGGAATAACCGGTTTTTGAAATAATATTGAGAAAATGAATTTAAAAATCATTTTCTTGCCAAGTTATATGGAAACGTTGTGTTTGTAACACGTTATGTTCATAAAACCATGTATTTGTAAAGCCTTGTATTTGTAATGTTCATATAACCGTCAATGCCCACCCTGACTTTGACTCCTTACCCGCATAATCATGTGCTTTGAATTTAGTGTAAAACATGGTATTTTAATTTGTATGAACAAGTAGTTTCGTAAATATATATGTCCCTGGTATGTAGCACATAAGGGAATTGAGATCACCAATGGTTTGCAAGGCCACTGATATGTGTGAAGTGCAAGTAGGGAGACTCAAACCTAGCAGATTTATGCGTCGGGCACAAAGTCACCCCGAGGTCCGTTTCTAGTTTGGCCTGGGGCTGGGCTCGCTACACCCAGATAGATCTACCGCTCCTGTCCCTCGGTCCTACCATGAGGACTAATGGCCTCATGTTGCTCCTACCCACTCACATGATCTAAGTAATAATCTTCCTTACGCTAACCATACCATGTATAAAATAAATCCCTGGTCACCCTGACCAGATCCCTGGTCACCCTGACCAGATTCCTGGTCACCCTGACCAGATTCCCGGTCACCCTGGCCGAATATCATTCACATTTCGAAAATAAGCATTTGTTTTGTAAAAACCGGTATATTTAGTATAAACCTTTCGTAAATCATTTTTGGTTCCCCGAAACCCCTTCGTATTATGATTTAGAAATACGAGTTTTGCGTTAGTTCAAAACTTTGTATGTTTTTGCAAAATGTGCATGTCTTTCCACCCCGAAAACATTTATAAAAATGTAAAATAGTAAAAAGTGGGGTTATGAACTCACCTGAATAGTCCTGTGCAAAGTTAGCTACTTTACGACTTTGTGATGTCGTTTCCAAGACTTGACTTGCTAGCGTGCATTCTACAATATTCCTAACATGGAATATCTTATAAGTTTCTAAATAACATAGTAACTAAACTACGTGTCACCGAGCTCTACCGAATCGTTAACTGTCACACCCCGACCGCGTAAAACAACAAATCGCGGCGGAAACATCGGGGCGTGTTGCAACAGAATTAATGTTTCATAACCATGGATACCAAAAAGTGTTTCGTTTTATTAAACATTGAATAATTACATTGTCTGGAAATCTAAATACACAATTTAAACATAGTCTATCATTGTTATTGAGTCACTAAGGCCTTGTCCAGTCCTATGTGAGCATGCATCCTATCAATCGATATCTTTCAACAATACCTGAAACATATGTGAAAACGAGGTCAGCAAAGAAATGCTGGCGAGTACATAGGTTTTGTGAAAATAAGATTCATGACTTCTGTTTTAAGAAAATGTTTAGTCATGAACCTTGTAATTTGCTTTGTCTTTGTAAATCATTTTGAAAAATAATAAGTTCAAGTGATATGTATAAATAAGAGAATAATGCATGATTAAATGAATAACCATGTAAAATGAGTTTGTATAAGATAAGTTGTTTGTAAATAATTGTCTTGTGAAAAGTATGTTACTTGTATAAAATGTTCTATGTCTCAAACTGAAATGATTCAAATAACGCTACAATATGTAATACCATACAAACACTTATATATAGGAAGTACCAGCGGCGTATCCACCATGCTTGTATCATATTCCACACGCATTGTTACTTAATCACTTAGTCAATCCAAACCACCAAAGTAATGTTCATGCCCAATGTAAATCATGTAATATGTATAACCAAAACCCAATCGTATATCGCTTTGAAGCCAATCGTTTACCCAATCGTTAAAACATCGTGTGAAAACCAATTGTTTACCCAATCGTTAAATTCGTTTTAGGTCGTGAAACTACTTAAATGGTCGTCTCGCTAATAACATTCAAACCTTCTTGACTCGCATTAATAAACCCTTACCAAAGGATAGATTAACAATTCGCATTAAAAAAACCCTTACCAAAGGATAGATTAACAACTCGCATTAATAAACCCTTACCAAAGAGTAAATTAACAATTACAGATTCAGTCGCTACCCACAACACCCACACATAACTACGGGTGTAGTAACTAACGGGATTTGTCAGATCCTATGGTACCATAACCTAATACTGGTCGGCTTGATCATTGCTAATGAATGTCATTTGTTATGTAACCCAACCAACAAGTTTGTTCACTTTATTGAAATCGTTATTAGTTTTGTATAAATCGTCTTAATCGTTTTTGAAGCCATCGTTATAACATCGAAAATCGTTTTGTTATCATCGTTAAAGCCTTGAAAACATTTAGCACATATGAGTCACCCCAAAACAATTGAAAGCAGTAAAATAGGGGAATAATGTACTCGCCTGAGAATGCTTAGGGGTCTTGAACAACAACCAAACAAAGCTAGAGAGAGCACGGAATCTGTCGGCAATCTAAAACTATATAAATAAACCGGACTTAAATCGGGAGATCGGATAGGATGAGGCTTGGTAAACCAAATGAGAATTGGAACTCATATGATATGGTTTAACAAGGCCTACATACTACAATGAAGCCAAACCTAAGTGCTTTCGACCCATCGCGACCCATTAAGGTAGCTTATGCTACTTTAACGCGTCGTGTGCGTGAAACGCGTTCGGACCGCCTAACTAGTCCTATGACAAGTAGAATATGCCTAAACATGTTACATAATCAGTTATGTGACAAAGGTTTAGGTTACATATGCTTAATTACCAATTATACATGAAAAGGGTATTCTGGTAATTTACCTAAGGCATATAAACTACCTATCATACAACTACTCAAACGATGTGACCATAGGGTATAACCTCGGAAGGTTATTCCCTACCTACTATGGTCACCTAATGTATTTGGTCGGATCCTAATGATCGACCAAATGGGTCGGGTTCGAGGTATAAGCGATTTATTAGATCGCTTACCCTACGACCCTAGACAACGTGGTAATCAGTAGGCATAGTCCCAAGGGACTATAACCAACGTGATTACACTCACGTTGCGAAGTTCAAAAGAACTTCGCATTGACCATAACTGGTCAATGTAGAAAGTCACTCGAAAGACTCGAAAAGCAATAAAAGAACGAAAGAATACTTACGAAGGGTCCCCGAATGCTAATTTCGATCCGAGAATCTCAGGTATGAAACAATGGTTTCAACTTAGAGTTTCTAAGATCAAAATTCTAGTGATTATGAAGCATGGGGGGTGGGGTATTTATAGTAAAAGGTCCACCGTTAAGATCGTTTCTTGGAAACCGTGCTTTGATCTTGGCCTTACACCTCAAGATAATGGTTTTACAAAACCATGTGAGCCCATGGTATTTCCCAAAACCATGTGCACATTAAAACAGCCCCTAGTATTGCCCAAAACCATGTGCAAAGGTGGTATAGACCAGATTCAATGTTTCTTCACAGAAAGTTTCAAAAATGGCAGATTTGGTCCCTGTAGTGTAATAAGGCCTTTTCCGACGCGTTTAAGGCCCGTTAACCCCATTTCAAAGCTCTAAAATGAAGTTAAAGTAAAGGGAACTTAAAATGTTCTCAAAAATATCTCAGATGTCGGTTCGTTTAGCCGTACAGTTGCGTTGTTCGGCTAATTACGACGGAATGCGCATAAGCGCGAAAAACGATCCAAATGACGCGACGAATGGATTTTTCTTAAGCCAAAAACTAAAGCATAATATAGTCATGCTTACATAAATTTTTGGATGTCCGGATGTATTCAGAACGTAAGTTATGCGCGAAAGTGCAAACTTGTGCACTTTTTGACACTTTTAGTCCCTGAATGACCCAAAAGTTTATTTTAGCACACCGAACACCTCAAAGCTTATTTCTAAGCTATGTAAAGGATATTTATGGTATGTTTAACTTATGTTCATGTTCCGGAATGTCTGTTACAGTTCAAATTGGCATACTTTCGCAGTTTGTCAACTTTAGTCCCTGTAAGCGATTTAACTTGATTTTGCCATACCAAAGCCTTCAAAACTTATTTCTAAGTTATGTAAAGGTTATTTAAGGTATGTTAAGCCTATGTCACTATTCCGGAGTGTTTGTTGCATTAAACTGGTTATATTTACGCATCGGTGCGCGTATAACCTTCCAGAAAGCGATTTAGAGTTTGAAATTGAACAAGAATTGATATGTGCAAATGATACACATATTTTTACAAATCCCAAGTATGAAATATAATATTTCATTGGTTTGGTATTTGTTTGATGGCCGTGGAGGCACAGGTGTTACAGTCTCCCTACTTTAGGAAATTTCGTCCCGAAATTTATTTAGAGGAAACTTGTGAGAGTTTAAAACATGAAGTTGAAAAGACCGAACAACATTTGTTAGGGTTCTGAACTTCTAGTAACTTTAATAACATCATGCTTGTAATGTAAAGAGGGATACTTATATACAAGTATATGAAGCATCATTGGTGCGTCCACCGTGCCTCCATTACATTGTTATCATTTTATTATTGTTGTCACTATCGGTTCTTACACATAGTAAACCTTACTGGGTTTCTGTGCACTAAATTTCATAATTATGTACGCGTCCATAATTAGACAATTCCTTGCACAGTTTACACAGTCTATTTTATAATGTGTAGGGTAAAACCAAATGAACAATCCTGTGATGCGTGTAACTAGACCGCCATAGAGTCCTTTTAATTAAATCAATAAATGATCTAAATAGACTATCAAGGAGTCTGTTCAGCTACATCACTAGATGTCGTTCTTTAACCAAATTGTGAATCAATCTTTTAGACTAGACCACTCAAGGGTCTATCATCGAATCCTGGAATGGTACTATATAACCCAAGGGTCTTAACTACCACGTAGAAGCCCATAAGGATTTAAGGTAGTACCTTTTTAATATCCTACTATGAATCCCTCATATGAAGATATAAAAGATTCTATGAGGATTTGAAAATCGTTTACCACACAAAAACATAGAGGAGAACACATAAACACATATCACATAATCGCATAATCGTATATTCGCATAATTGTTTAATTTGACCTTTAAATTTGTTATCTTTGGACACGGGTATTTAATGCATACAAGGAATCAATTCTTAATTGCATCAATTTGGATGGATCCATATGAATACCCTGCTTGTTGACTACATGACCCAAAAACTGAACTCCTTTAAGCCAAAATTTCCTCTTGGAGGATTTAGTGAAAAGTTTGTTCCTTCTTTAAGGGTTCCAATGTCAACGAAGGTGTTGATCGGGATCGGCTCGTGATATGAATAGATCAAGATGTCATTAATAACAATGACGAACTGATCCAAATAAGGCTTGCAGACTCTATTTATTAAGTCTTTGAAGATGGCTGGAGCATTTGTCAACCCAAAAGGCATGACTGTAAACTCTTAATGGCCATACTTCGTGCAGAAAACCGTTTTGGGAATATCTTCTTCGAGAATACAAAGTTGATGATACCCAAAACGCAAATCGATCTCGGAAAAATATGAAACGCTATGCAGTTGATCGGAGAAATCGTTGATTTAAGGTAGGGGATATCGATTCTTGATGATAAGCTTACTAGGCTTACGTTAATCGATATACATTCGAAAAGATCCATTTTTCTTTTCACAAGGAGGACAGGAGTTTCTCCAAGGTGAAAAGTTCGGACGGATGAATCCTTTATCAGACAACTCGTGAAGCTGTTTTGATAATTCTTGCATCTCGAACGGTGCAAGATGATAAGATACTTTAGATTTAAGAGAAACTAGTGTTTAAGGTTCTTAGGGAGATCACAAGTGATCATAAAAATGACAGAACCACACGAGTAGTTTCGTCTTTGTGATGACATCATAAGGTTGAACCAAACATTCATACAATTGCATTAGTTGAAAATAAAAACCACAAATTTTTATTTATATAACAACCGCATTGTCTTTAAATGTTACAAGATAACAACCAGAGAAATTTCAAAATTCTACTTGTTCTTCATCATTGATTGCCTCATTGATGTTATACACTCGTCCACGTGCTGGATTTACATTGACGTTGACGTTCGCATTCGGGTTTGCGTTAGCATTTGCATTCACCAGTCTTGGGCAGTTGTGGCGGAAATGACCAATCTCTCCGCAATTGAAACATGAACCCAGTGGGAATCTCGTAGCATTCCCTTGAACCTGAGCTTGAACCTGAGCAGCCTGATTTTGTCCCAGACGACAAATATTGGCCAAATGCCCAAGTCTACCACACGTTGTGCATTTCTTGCAATCTTGTTGTGCAACGTGATGACCATTGCAACGGGCACAATGTGGTGCGGTACCAGCATATGCCTTCTTTGCAGCTGGCTGTGCCGGTGGGTTTTGCAAGTTCTGAGCAGTCTGTGCTGTAACAGCAAAATTTTGGGCACCCTTCCGCTTCTTTGATTTCTTCGAAGTCTCAACTTCCTTATCCTTCTTGTTTTGACCTTTCTTGCTATCGTCCTTGTCAGACTCCTGCTTCTTACCCTTGTCACCCTTTCTGTGTAACTTATTCTTCCGAATCTGCGACTCAGTCAATGTCGCAGCTAACTCGATCGCCTGACGTAGTGTGGTAGGGCTACTACCAGTAAGGATGTCTTGTACCGTGTCAGGTAGGCCGTCAATGTACCTTTTGATAGCCTTGTCGAGTGGGGTAACCATTGTCGGGCAAAGCAGACTCAACTCCTCAAACCTATCAGTGTACGCCCTGTGCTCACCACTATCTTGCTTCAACTCATCAAATTCCTTCTCCAAAGCTCGCTGCTCATGACGAGGACAGAATTCCCTCATCATGAGGGCCCTAAGTTCAGCCCACGTCTGTGCTAGAGCAACTTCTGCACCACGATCCCTCATAACCCCGTTCCACCATGTGAGAGCCCTCTTCTGAAACACACTCGAAGAAAACTCGACCCTGCGATTGTCAGGACACTGCACGTGGCGGAAAGTATTCTCAATGCTCTCGAACCATTGAAGAAGCCCAGTCGCTCCTTCAGAACCACTAAACTTGAGTGGTTTAGCCTGGTTAAAATCCTTGTATTTACATTGTGCGTTATTGTTGTTGTTATTATTGCCGTTGTTGTATATCTCGTGGACTTGGGTTACAACCCCGGGAAGCACAGCAGCCACCTGCTGAGAGATCAGGGTTGCGAGTTCTTCAATAGTGAAAGTCCGAGCATCGGTTTGAGTATCGCGTCGAGGAGGCATTGTCTAAAAGAGGAAACATGAAATGAACGAGTGAGAGAATTTAACGAAAAGAATGAGATGAATAAATCTGATGAAAGCAAGGATAGTGGTCATTTGTTTGTTACTACAAAGCAACAAACGACACACAGAATTAATCAAAGTAAATGGGTCAAAAATAATGTATCGCGAAGACATGCTCGCCTATAAGTGAACACTCATCCCAAGAATTCCCAGGTAAGCACAACTGGTCTCGCGTCTGATGAGATGTATACGAAGTGCTTGCCTAGACAGAAAACCCAGAATACAGGCATTCACCCTTCCAGTTTGCACGTGTTCACATTATTTAAAACCCAAAACTTTGCCGAGATTTTGAAAATTCAAAGGGGTTCAAAACCTTGTAATCAATCACCCTAGAACAGATGATTAGTTTTCAAAGCGGTTTTGAAATTTATGTTCTTGTTGTGGTCGTCGCCTAAGGATAGGTGACGGTATTGTTTTATGACTAAACGCAAGTAAACTCGCGTTAGGGTCCTAGAAAGGTTATAGACTAGGTCAAAGCATTACTAATAACCTAATTCCCTATAACCATTGGCTCTGATACCATCTTTCTGTCACACCCCGACCGCGTAAAACAACAAATCGCGGGGGAAACATCGGGGCGTGTTGCAACAGAATTAATGTT
Organism: Helianthus tuberosus; assembly: GCA_030545235.1. Classification (NCBI taxonomy): domain Eukaryota; kingdom Viridiplantae; phylum Streptophyta; class Magnoliopsida; order Asterales; family Asteraceae; genus Helianthus; species Helianthus tuberosus. The sequence continues at coordinate 92,069,803 of CM060416.1, forward strand.
TCATAACCATGGATACCAAAAAGTGTTTCGTTTTATTAAACATTGAATAATTACATTGTCTGGAAATCTAAATACACAATTTAAACATAGTCTATCATTGTTATTGAGTCACTAAGGCCTTGTCCAGTCCTATGTGAGCATGCATCCTATCAATCGATATCTTTCAACAATACCTGAAACATATGTGAAAACGAGGTCAGCAAAGAAATGCTGGCGAGTACATAGGTTTTGTGAAAATAAGATTCATGACTTCTGTTTTAAGAAAATGTTTAGTCATGAACCTTGTAATTTGCTTTGTCTTTGTAAATCATTTTGAAAAATAATAAGTTCAAGTGATATGTATAAATAAGAGAATAATGCATGATTAAATGAATAACCATGTAAAATGAGTTTGTATAAGATAAGTTGTTTGTAAATAATTGTCTTGTGAAAAGTATGTTACTTGTATAAAATGTTCTATGTCTCAAACTGAAATGATTCAAATAACGCTACAATATGTAATACCATACAAACACTTATATATAGGAAGTACCAGCGGCGTATCCACCATGCTTGTATCATATTCCACACGCATTGTTACTTAATCACTTAGTCAATCCAAACCACCAAAGTAATGTTCATGCCCAATGTAAATCATGTAATATGTATAACCAAAACCCAATCGTATATCGCTTTGAAGCCAATCGTTTACCCAATCGTTAAAACATCGTGTGAAAACCAATTGTTTACCCAATCGTTAAATTCGTTTTAGGTCGTGAAACTACTTAAATGGTCGTCTCGCTAATAACATTCAAACCTTCTTGACTCGCATTAATAAACCCTTACCAAAGGATAGATTAACAATTCGCATTAAAAAAACCCTTACCAAAGGATAGATTAACAACTCGCATTAATAAACCCTTACCAAAGAGTAAATTAACAATTACAGATTCAGTCGCTACCCACAACACCCACACATAACTACGGGTGTAGTAACTAACGGGATTTGTCAGATCCTATGGTACCATAACCTAATACTGGTCGGCTTGATCATTGCTAATGAATGTCATTTGTTATGTAACCCAACCAACAAGTTTGTTCACTTTATTGAAATCGTTATTAGTTTTGTATAAATCGTCTTAATCGTTTTTGAAGCCATCGTTATAACATCGAAAATCGTTTTGTTATCATCGTTAAAGCCTTGAAAACATTTAGCACATATGAGTCACCCCAAAACAATTGAAAGCAGTAAAATAGGGGAATAATGTACTCGCCTGAGAATGCTTAGGGGTCTTGAACAACAACCAAACAAAGCTAGAGAGAGCACGGAATCTGTCGGCAATCTAAAACTATATAAATAAACCGGACTTAAATCGGGAGATCGGATAGGATGAGGCTTGGTAATCCAAATGAGCATTGGAACTCATATGATATGGTTTAACAAGGCCTACATACTACAATGAAACCAAACCTAAGTGCTTTCGACCCATCGCGACCCATTAAGGTAGCTTATGCTACTTTAACGCGTCGTGTGCGTGAAACGCGTTCGGACCGCCTAACTAGTCCTATGACAAGTAGAATATGCCTAAACATGTTACATAATCAGTTATGTGACAAAGGTTTAGGTTACATATGCTTAATTACCAATTATACATGAAAAGGGTATTCTGGTAATTTACCTAAGGCATATAAACTACCTATCATACAACTACTCAAACGATGTGACCATAGGGTATAACCTCGGAAGGTTATTCCCTACCTACTATGGTCACCTAATGTATTTGGTCGGATCCTAATGATCGACCAAATGGGTCGGGTTCGAGGTATAAGCGATTTATTAGATCGCTTACCCTACGACCCTAGACAACGTGGTAATCAGTAGGCATAGTCCCAAGGGACTATAACCAACGTGATTACACTCACGTTGCGAAGTTCAAACGAACTTCGCATTGACCATAACTGGTCAATGTAGAAAGTCAAACAAAGTTTGACTTTCAGACTCGAAAGACTCGAAAAGCAATAAAAGAACGAAAGAATACTTACGAAGGGTCCCCGAATGCTAATTTCGATCCGAGAATCTCAGGTATGAAACAATGGTTTCAACTTAGAGTTTCTAAGATCAAAATTCTAGTGATTATGAAGCATGGGGGTGGGGTATTTATAGTAAAAGGTCCACCGTTAAGATCGTTTCTTGGAAACCGTGCTTTGATCTTGGCCTTACACCTCAAGATAATGGTTTTACAAAACCATGTGAGCCCATGGTATTTCCCAAAACCATGTGCACATTAAAACAGCCCCTAGTATTGCCCAAAACCATGTGCAAAGGTGGTATAGACCAGATTCAATGTTTCTTCACAGAAAGTTTCAAAAATGGCAGATTTGGTCCCTGTAGTGTAATAAGGCCTTTTCTGACGCGTTTAAGGCCCGTTAACCCCATTTCAAAGCTCTAAAATGAAGTTAAAGTAAAGGGAACTTAAAATGTTCTCAAAAAAATCTCAGATGTCGGTTCGTTTAGCCGTACAGTTGCGTTGTTCGGCTAATTACGACGGAATGCGCATAAGCGCGAAAAACGATCCAAATGACGCGACGAATGGATTTTTCTTAAGCCAAACACTAAAGCATAATATAGTCATGCTTACATAAATTTTTGGATGTCCGGATGTATTCAGAACGTAAGTTATGCGCGAAAGTGCAAACTTGTGCACTTTTTCACACTTTTAGTCCCTGAATGACCCAAAAGTTTATTTTAGCACACCGAACACCTCAAAGCTTATTTCTAAGCTATGTAAAGGATATTTATGGTATGTTTAACTTATGGTCATGTTCCGGAATGTCTGTTACAGTTCAAATTGGCATACTTTCGCAGTTTGTCAACTTTAGTCCCTGTAAGCGATTTAACTTGATTTTGCCATACCAAAGCCTTCAAAACTTATTTCTAAGTTATGTAAAGGTTATTTAAGGTATGTTAAGCCTATGTCACTATTCCGGAGTGTTTGTTGCATTAAACTGGTTATATTTACACATCGGTGCGCGTATAACCTTCCAGAAAGCGATTTAGAGTTTGAAATTGAACAAGAATTGATATGTGCAAATGATACACATATTTTTACAAATCCCAAGTATGAAATATAATATTTCATTGGTTTGGTATTTGTTTGATGGCCGTGGAGGCACAGGTGTTACATTAACCGAACGATTCGACGGTAAGTTATTGCCTTAAAAGAACGAAGAAGTCGTATTCGTTAAGTTTCGTCTAAAGTCGGTAATAGTTTACTAAGCCTGAAAAGTACTTACTTTTCGAGAATTTCAAATATATAAATATTTATACAAAAATATCCATATATCGACGAAATAATGTTAGTCGCTTCGAGAAGTGGTACGCGTATAAAAAGATTGTTTATATGAAAAAAATATCATATAACAAGTTCGTATTAGGTATCGCGTCTTGTATGATCTTTGTCAAAATATACGTATATGCCGTTTAGGCGTATAAAATAAATATGAAAAGTTATATTTATTTATAAAAGCATCGCCGTTGGAAGTTTGAAATAAATATATAAACTATATTTATTTTATAAAACGAATTCGAGTCGTAAGGTATTTGAAATAAATATGCACTATATTTATTCATAAAAGAATTCGAGTTTTAGATGTTTGAAATAAATAGAATAATCATATTTATTCTATAAAAAGTTTCCGTATTCTCGATGTTTAAACCAAATCTCGTAGTCGCTTGATATCACTAGTCGTCGTTTCTCAAAAAAAAAAAAAAAAAAAAAAAAAAAAACCATGTTTTGTTTTATAAATAGACGCCCTTTATTTTACGGATTTTCTCGAAAAACGGGCAGAGTTTCCTCTATTTTTGGATACCCCCGACAATTAAAGTGTCGTTATTTTATCAAAATTCAAATCAAGATTCAATCAATAATATGTAATTCGCCAAATGTATTAAACGTAAGCTATAATTAACCGGTTCGAGCTCGTTTCACGTGATAATAACGATAAAAATAACGAAATAAAACGCGCCGTTAATCTTTACCATCTTCGTGTCGAAACGTTGACTGAGTCAACTGAGTTGACTCGTTTTGAATGTGCCGACCGAGTTGACTCGGGTTTGACCGAGTTGACCCGAACTGAACTGAGTTGACCCGCACCTTCCCGAATCCTGCTCGGAACCCGAACCTGAGACCCGAAACCTGTTGACCAGTTGTTGACTCCAACAACCTGTTGACTTGCGTTGACCAAACAGAAACCCGAAATCTGACTTGAACACCGAACCGAGCGAAAACTGATGTTGTTAACCATATCCAATCGAGCCTTGACCATCTTTGACCCGAGTCGTGAACATCACCCAATCCAAACATCATCAGTCAATATTCAGAAAAAGAAATGAAGAAGATCGGAAGGGGTTTGGTCCTTACCGGAAATTTGTCGGACAGAAACATGGACCGTCGGATAATCGAACCGACCGCCGGATAACCGAACCGACCGCCGGATAACCGAACCGACCACCGGATAACCGAACCAACCGCCGGGTAATCGAGCCGACCGCCGGTTTCTCTCTCTCTCTCCTCACCGCAGCTCTCTCTCTCTCTTCGTTCCTTCCTGTTGCAGCCGTCACACGCCACCACCATCTGGTGGTGGCTGCCGATAAGCAGAAGACAGAAAAGGGGGGGGGGTTATCTCGCCCGAAGCTCAGCCAGCTCCACCTGTGGCTCTCCGATTGGGACATCAAGGGGTAAGGGGTGGGTTGTGAGTCATCTGTTAGTGAAGATGGGACTATGTATTGTTTTGTTTGTGTGTACTAGAGAGCATGAGTTCTCTGTGTTTCTTTAGGAGAGGTGAATGGCCTTTATTTATAGAACACAGTGTTCCTTATGACTATTGAGCAAACAAATGACATTCAGGTCATTTGCTTTATTTTTAGGATTAAAATCTCTTGTATAGATTTTGAATATTTTGCAAAGATTTTGTAGGGATTTTGCCTATTGTGTGTAGGTTTAGGCTTGTGGGTCTTGGGCTTGGGCCTAGGGCCCACAAGTCCAATCGCGTTTTTATGTGGCCCGTTAACCCTAACGAACCGTCTACGAAACCCGACATCACCATATCCTCGTACGATAATTTTTCAGATTTAAAAACGTGTAAAATAGTGCCGGTATCCATCGTAGTCGCGTTTGTGCGTTGATAACCGTAATAATAGCGCAAAAGTACATCTTTGCCTTCTTTAATCCATTTTTCGATCCGGTTTCGACTGTAGTTAACAAAATTTAATTACCAAGCTAATATATCGTAACAATTTAATATTTGTCAGCGTTGTCAGTATCCCGTTCGGTTTCAATCCGTTGCCGCTTGATATTCAGCAGATTTTCCATAAATCCCACACGCGCACTGTAATGTCCAATAAACGTTCCTGGGCACTCCAAAGGCCTAATTATGTTCATTTGCGCTGTAAACACTATTTATTATCGCGTTAATTACCTGTTAATCACGTAATTAAGAGCCGTAAATTACGGGTTGTCACATTCTCCCCCTGTTACAGAAATTTCGTCCTCGAAATTCAGACTATGTTATCCCCTCAGAATTGTGTTATTCGCAGGTAAGTCCGAATAATAACAAAGTGAATGACCGCGTAATCGAAACAAGACTTATTCGAGTCATGTGAATTTAATGACATTCCTCCACAATAGGAATCCCAACGGTTTAAAAGAAATGTGTCTCAGCAAATCGATGTCAAAGGAAACAAGACGTATAGGTAAAGTCACTAATGTGACTAAGTTAACAGGGATCCAACAATGAACAGGAACTTCGACCAATCGAATTCCATATGAACGTTCACAATATGTAAATGAGTTCTAGAAGCAATAACATCCACTAGATGTACTTAGAATCAACAAGCTCAAAAGTAATAGTTTGCATGAAACGCTTGATCATGATCAGCACAAGCTGTAAGTTATACCGACGCCACAAGGTGTCGCAATGAATGAAACAATTCAATAATAGAGGTGATCGAACAAGTATCACCTGTGTTTTGCATAAAACGCTCAATCATAATTAGCCCAAGCTACAAGTTTGTACTGACACCACAAAGTGTCGTAGTGATTGAAATAATTCAATAATAGCGGTGATCAAACAAATTCACCGTGTTTGAAGTCAATTGAAAGCGCAACGAAGTAAATATGAATGTTTGTTCCAACAAACATCAAAGAATTTTCAATTGAAGATGGAACACTAAAGAATTACTGTTTCGATCGAAGAGGAAGGAGCAATGAATATCGCAAGACTTTCGATCAATAATGAAAGAAACGTTAGTAGGTACACCGAAATATAAAATGAATTTGTGTACCATTGTCTTAACACACTATTGTATTAAGACCGCTTTGATATAATAAATCGAAGTGGATTGGAAAACAATCAATAAATATTTAGATCCGTGCATGAGATGCGTAAATGAGTTTAGCGCAAGCTTCAAATAAGTGAAAATACCACCACAAGGTGTCGAAATCAACAAACAATTTAATGGAGTCAAATACCAAACAAGTTTACCACGACTCGGAACAAACGAAGTGCTCGTTAAAAATTGATTTGAATATAATGCTCCCAATACATCATATGGTGTCTCGAATCGAATAAGTGTAATGAGCAAGTTCAAACAATTGAACTTGGTTTTAGCGCAATCCGACAATAAATACATGTACCAACAAGACAACTTTCGGCATGGTCGCAACGAAAACCATGTATGTAACTTGTAAAGAAATGATCGTGACACAATGACCATTAAGAGGAGTAGAGATACGAAAATCTACTCAGTAAGTGTGAAATTCGAAATTTCAATAAAAGAAATTTGAGGACTTTACCTGGGGTTTCGTGTGACGACCAATTGTTAGGTGACATTACCATGGAATGTCGAACATAGCGTATTCGTCATTAGTTAGGTAGGGGGGGGGGGGGGGGAATGCGGAGACAATCGTCTTCTTCCTGGCGTGATTCGTGTCGTTGCAGGATCGCGTGACAAGTTGTCGTTTCCTGATTGTTAGTTCTCCTGCTGACAGGGATCTAGCGTCGTCGTTAAATTTGCGTCATCGTTCCTTCTCAAAGGCCTCGCCTCGCTAGTTGTATGTGTCGTACTTCAACCTCCGTTGATGTATAGCTTAAGTTTCACGTATACCTGTGCACTAGCGTTGTGTGTCGCGTATAAGGTGATGTACACCGACATCCGTTGGCATAAAATTTGAGTTCTATGTATTCTCATGCGCTAGCGTTTTGTTATGCGTAGGATGCCTACTCGGGAAGTTAAAATATGGATAATAGTGTGTGCCCGAGTTAATATTCTCGGTTCCTACGTGATGACCTTTAATAAACACACACATGCACAAATAACCAATAAGTAATCAAATAGTCCTCCTAGTCCCACTAGCCTCCCAGCCTCCCAGACTGACTCCCTAGTCCCACTAGACAATTTTCCCAGCCTCCCAGACTGACTCCCTAGTCTCACTAGACTATCCTCCCAGCCTCTCAGACTGAATCTCCTAGTCCCACTAGACTATTTTCCCAGCCTCTCAGACTGAATCTCCTAGTCCCACTAGACTATCCTCCCAGCCTCTCAGACTGAAACTCCTAGTCTCTCAGACTACCTTCCCAGCCTCTCAGACTGAATCTCCTTGTCTCTCAGACTACCTTCCCAGCCTCTCAGACTGAATCTCTTTGTCTCTCAGACTACCTTCCCAGCCTCTCAGACTGAATCTCCTTGTCTCTCAGACTACCTTCCCAGCCTCTCAGACTGAATCTCTTTTTTTTTTTTTTTGAAGGTCTTAAATGCATGTTTCCTAAACTCTCAGAGTGTTGTGTACTGTATGTAATTGTTTTGTGTACCGTGTATAAAACATCGCAATAGCGTATGTTTGAAAACAAAATTTTGACTGTTTGTTTTTCGGCAACGGTTGGAGACCATATTCGAGTACTAGGCGTTCTGTATGTATTCAACGTCTTAATAGTCTAAGTCCCAGAGAAAAGTGAGGTTAGAGCCTAGGTATCACAACAGAAACCTAATTCGCTGTAACCTATAGCTCTGATACCAATCTGTCACACCCCGAAAATTATCAGAGCTGGCGTGACTGGACAGGTATCTTCATTGCACAGCGGAAGCAAATAAAGCTAAGCCTTCTAGAAACTGAACGCCTGCTAAGTACTCGAATCCTCGAAATGGTTCTCCTATTCCAACCGTGCCTTGTCTTAGAAAAGTAACCTGAGAAAGAACATGCGAGAAAAATCAACATAATGTTGAGCGAGTTCATAGTTTGTTTGTAAAAGATTTGAAATAAATCTTTTGAGTTGTGAGAGATTTGAAATAAATCTTTGGTATTGTGAAAGATTTGAAATAAATCTTTGGAATAACCGGTTTTTGAAATAATATTGAGAAAATGAATTTAAAAATCATTTTCTTGCCAAGTTATATGGAAACGTTGTGTTTGTAACACGTTATGTTCATAAAACCATGTATTTGTAAAGCCTTGTATTTGTAATGTTCATATAACCGTCAATGCCCACCCTGACTTTGACTCCTTACCCGCATAATCATGTGCTTTGAATTTTGTGTAAAACATGGTATTTTAATTTGTATGAACAAGTAGTTTCGTAAATATATATGTCCCTGGTATGTAGCACATAAGGGAATTGAGATCACCAATGGTTTGCAAGGCCACTGATATGTGTGAAGTGCAAGTAGGGAAACTCAAACCTAGCAGATTTATGCGTCGGGCACAAAGTCACCCCGAGGTCCGTTTCTAGTTTGGCCTGGGCTCGCTACACCCAGATAGATCTACCGCTCCTGTCCCTCGGTCCTACCATGAGGACTAATGGCCTCATGTTGCTCCTACCCACTCACATGATCTAAGTAATAACCCTCCTTACGCTAACCATACCATGTATAAAATAAATCCCTGGTCACCCTGACCAGATCCCTGGTCACCCTGACCAGATCCCGGTCACCCTGACCAGATTCCCGGTCACCCTGGCCGAATATCATTCACATTTCGAAAATAAGCATTTGTTTTGTAAAAACCGGTATATTTAGTATAAACCTTTCGTAAATCATTTTGGGTTCCCCGAAACCCCTTCGTATTATGATTTAGAAATACGAGTTTTGCGTTAGTTCAAAACTTTGTATGTTTTTACAAAATGTGCATGTCTTTCCACCCCGAAAACATTTATAAAAATGTAAAATAGTAAAAAGTGGGGTTATGAACTCACCTGAATAGTCATGTGCAAAGCTAGCTACTTTACGACTTTGTGATGTCGTTTCCAAGACTTGACTTGCTAGCGTGCATTCTACAATATTCCTAACATGGAATATCTTATAAGTTTCTAAATAACATAGTAACTAAACTACGTGTCACCGATCTCTACCGAATCGTTAGCCGAACGATTCGACGGTAAGTTATTGCCTTAAAAGAACGAAGAAGTCGTATTCGTTAAGTTTCGTCTAAAGTCGGTAATAGTTTACTAAGCCTGAAAAGTACTTAGTTTTCGAGAATTTCAAATATATAAATATTTATACAAAAATATCCATATATCGATGAAATAATGTTAGTCGCTCCGAGAAGTCGTACGCGTATAAAAAGATTGTTTATATGAAAAAAATATCATATAACAAGTTCGTATTAGGTATCGCGTCTTGTATGATCTTTGTCAAAATATACGTATATGCCATTTAGGCGTATAAAATAAATATGAAAAGTTATATTTATTTATAAAAGCATCGCCGTTGGAAGTTTGAAATAAATATATAAACTATATTTATTTTATAAAACGAATTCGAGTCGTAAGGTATTTGAAATAAATATGCACTATATTTATTCATAAAAGAATTCGAGTTTTAGATGTTTGAAATAAATAGAATAATCATATTTATTCTATAAAAAGTTTCCGTATTCTCGATGTTTAAACCAAATCTCGTAGTCGCTTGATATCACTAGTCGTCGTTTCTCAAAAAAAAAAAAAAAAAAAAAACCATGTTTTGTTTTATAAATAGACGCCCTTTATTTTACGGATTTTCTCGAAAAACGGGCAGAGTTTCCTCTGTTTTTGGATACCCCCGACAATTAAAGTGTCGTTATTTTATCAAAATTCAAATCAAGATTCAATCAATAATATGTAATTCGCCAAATGTATTAAACGTAAGCTATAATTAACCGGTTCGAGCTCGTTTCACGTGATAATAACGATAAAAATAACGAAATAAAACGCGCCGTTAATCTTTACCATCTTCGTGTCGAAACGTTGACTGAGTCAACTGAGTTGACTCGTTTTGAATGTGCCGACCGAGTTGACTCGGGTTTGACCGAGTTGACCCGAACTGAACTGAGTTGACCCGCACCTTCCCGAATCCTGCTCGGAACCCGAACCTGAGACCCGAACCGAAACCTGTTGACCAGTTGTTGACTCCAACAACCTGTTGACTTGCGTTGACCAAACAGAAACCCGAAATCTGACTTGAACACCGAACCGAGCGGAAACTGATGTTGTTAACCATATCCAATCGAGCCTTGACCATCTTTGACCCGAGCCGTGAACATCACCCAATCCAAACATCATCAGTCAATATTCAGAAAAAGAAATGAAGAAGATCGGAAGGGGTTTGGTCCTTACCGGAAACTTGTCGGACAGAAACAGGGACCGTCGGATAATAGAATCGATCGCCGGATAACCGAACCGACCACCGGATAACCGAACCAACCGCCGGGTAATCGAGCCGACCGCCGGTTTCTCTCTCTCTCCTCACCGCAGCTCTCTTTCTCTCTTCGTTCCTTCCTGTTGCAGCCGTCACACGCCACCACCATCTGGTGGTGGCTGCCGATAAGCAGAAGACAGAAAAGGGGGGGGGTATCTTGCCCGAAGCTCAGCCAGCTCCACCTGTGGCTCTCTGATTGGGACATCAAGGGGTAAGGGGTGGGTTGTGAGTCATCTGTTAGTGAAGATAAGACTATGTATTGTTTTGTTTGTGTGTACTTGAGAGCATGAGTTCTCTGTGTGTCTTTAGGAGAGGTGAATGGCCTTTATTTATAGAACACAGTGTTCCTTATGACTATTGAGCAAACAAATGACATTCAGGTCATTTGCTTTATTTTTAGGATTAAAATCTCTTGTATAGATTTTGAATATTTTGCAAAGATTTTGTAGGGATTTTTCCTATTGTGTGTAGGTTTAGGCTTGTGGGTCTTGGGCTTGGGCCTAGGGCCCACAAGTCCAATAAACGTTCCTGGGCACTCCAAAGGCCTAATTATGTTCATTTGCGCTATAAACACTATTTATTGTCGCGTTAATTACCCGTTAATCACGTAATTAAGAGCCGTAAATTACGGGTTGTCACAGACTTGTACACGAGTCATTACAAAGACCGAAGTGTCTAACAAACATAGAACGTTTGTAGGTCGTGATACAATTCAAGACAATGCAAGTGAGGTTACAATTACGTACAGTTACGGATGGAATTCTGTGAGTTCATGTCCCCTTTTCATCTTAAATACTTTTCAAGCTTTACAACTATCGGGGAAAATACATGTACAATGCATGTACATAACTAAAGCACCATTAATCCAAGTTTGGACCAAGGAACAAAAGGGTTAGATCTAATGGGTTTTGGCGAGCCCCACTCATGGCCATTCGTTTGCTTAGGAGTGCTTTTGTTGCCCTACGACATGGTGTCGATACAATTAAAATCTTCTAAGGTTGGATTGCTTCCTATTTCTTCAGACATATTAATGTCCTTGCAAAACATTAATGATCACGATTTCATTGACGCTTTTCATACTTCATTTGATACAAATACAAATACATCTCACATTTTACAGATACATCTTATATCCAGTTTGGATGCAATTACAATTGAGACAAATACATCTTACAAACTGTTTTGAGCCAGATACATCTTATACAGCTAAACTGCATGAACTCGCTCAACTTTTGTTGATGTTTTCAAACTTACATGTATTTCAGGGAATTAGTGGACCAATGCAAAGATTTCAGTTCAAGGAAAACAAGTATCAATACTCCATGCCAACTATTGAAGGGTTTGCCTGTTATATACCGCCTCTTTGCGGTGATATAGTGGTCAAAGCCTTGACATTTTTAGACTTACATTTAATGTATGAAATAATGACAACTTATTTTCATTTGATAGTTTGTAAACAATGTACTTAACTTATGTTGGGATCTTTTGAACAATTATGACAATGGCATTGGAGCATGTTTTATTCATTTAGTATGTTTACTTATATCGTTATGCAATGAGAACCGAACAGATCACACCTCGCGCTTCCGCTACGAGCGGGTGTGACATAAACAAATGTAATGTAGAGTGAATAAAAAAATTTATTGATTAAAAGCATTTATTCAACCCTATAAGAAAGAAAGGTATAAAACAAAGCATTTGATAAAATATAATCAAAAGTTATGTTTTGTAAGATAATGCATGCTTTACTGATATAAACATCCATGCGGTAATGTTAAACGCCTACATCCAAGCCTTGAGACAGTAAGATAACCTTGGAGTGAAGGTTATCAAAAAATGTTTTCGGATTCGGTCATTCCTTCCACCCAAACAAACCTAGGGTTTTAGGAACGGGAGATGTCAAGTCCTTTGGTACCACTACCTACTACCGAGCGGCATGATCGGTATTAATGAATGTAATTTAGTAGGTTAAACAAACCAAATGTTATACCAAATGTAAGCATGTTTTATGAAAATAATGTACCTAGTATGCTAAGTGAACATACAAGGTAGAGATATAAAATAATGTGTCCATATGTTACGAGAACATATGCAACAGAGATGCAATGTAAAACAATGTACTAAGTGTGCTAAGTAAACATACAAAGCAGAAAAGTCATGTAAATCAATGTGCTTGCATGCTCAGTCAACATACATAGCAAAAGAAAGTGAAAGTAAAACAATGTGCTAGCATGCTCAGTCAACATACATAGCAAAAGAAAATGAATGTAAAACCATGTGCTAGCATGTTAAGTAAACATACATAGCAAAAGTATATGTAATGTAAAACAATGTGCTAGCATGTTCAGTAAACATACATAGCAAAAGAAATGAATGTAAAACAATGTGCTAGCATGTCAAGTAAACATACATAGCAAAACATAATGAAATCATGTACTAATAGTGTACTAAGGAACATAGCAAGTATATGATATGAAAACATGGAAAGCACGAAAGTAACAAGTAGGCACATGTGTTTCACCCCAAAACGTTTGAAAAACAGTAAAAGAGGGGACTATGTACTCACTTGAGGATGCTTAGAAGTCTTGAACAACAACCAAGCAAAGCTAGAGGGATCACGGAATCAAACGACACCCTATATAGATAACTACATAAATAACCGGACCTAACTCGGGAGATTGGATAGTATGAAGTTTCGTAAACCAAATGAGTATTCAAACTCATATGATATGGTTTAACAAAGCCCACATACTAAAATGAAACCTAACCTAATTGCTTACGACCCATTACGACTCGTTTAGGTAGCTTATGCTACTTTAACGCGTCGTTCGCGTAAAACGCGTTCGGACCGCTTAACTAGTCTTATGACAAGTAAAATATGCCTTAACATGTCTAATATAGTTACCTAATCAGTTTAGAAGTCAAAATTTAGGTTACATTACTTAAAATGAATTTATGCGTAAAAAGGGTATTTTGGTAATTTTCCTAAGGCATATAAACTACCTATCATACAACTACTTAAACGACGTGACCATAAGGTATAACCTCGAAAGGTTATTCCCTATACAACTATGGTCACCTAATGTGTTTGATCGGATTCTAATGATCGACCAAATGGGTCGGGTTCGAAAGTATAAGCGATTGTTTAGATCGCTTACCTTACGACCCTATATAAGCACTAAATCTAAAAGTGACGAGTTAAACATGTTAAAAACATGTTTAACGAATTTTGAAAACAGGTTTGGTATCAAAACAAACGGTTTTGATACCTAAAAGTAGTTTGGTTACAAAATACGCAAGAATACGCATTTTGGCCGAAACTACGACTCGTCACTAAGCCAAGATAACGTGGAAATCAGTAGGTATAGTCACTAGGGACTATAACCATCGTGATTACACTCACGTTATGAAGTTCAAACGAACTTCGCATTGACCATAAACTGGTCAATGCAGAAAGTCACACGCAGTTTGACTTTTATGCTAAAAACGCATAAAAAGAACGAAAGAGGACTTATAACGGGTCCAAGAAAGAAGGTTTGATCAGCAGATTCTCAGGTATGAAGTGCAAGGACTTCAACTTAGAGAATATGAGCTGATCAAGTGTGGATTGCAAGTGCAAATGGTGGGGGTATTTATAGGAAATGGACCACCGTTAGGATCGTTCATCGAAAACCGTGCCTCGATCTCAATCGTACATGTGTGCCCCTTGTTTTGTGAAACCATGGGCACCCCTAGAATGGTCCATAGTAACAAAAATACCATTTGCAAGTGTGTATAACAGCTGGAACAGATGGAAACAGCAAGAAAAACAACCTGTGTAGATCTGGCAGATCCTCGTGGCCCGCGTAATGGTCCTGCATGTGTTTACGCGGCCCGCCTGGGGCTTCTGATCTGCACATAAGTTTCAGAATTTGTTGTTTTGGTCCCTGTATTGTTTTAAGCCCCATTTTGACCCATTCAAGGCCCGTTAAGCCAACTTTAAGGGCCTAAAATGATGCCTAAATATTTTGGACATGAAACATGCTCAAAAATATGCCGGATGTCGGTTCGTTTGGTCGTACGATCGCGATATTCGCTTAATTACGATGAAATGCGCACGAACGCGAAAAACGATCAAAATTGCGCGACGAATGGATTTTTCTTATGCCAAACACTAAAATAAAATATTTTAATGCTTACATAAATTTTTGGATGTCCGGACGTATTCAGAACGTAAGTTATGCGCGAAAATGCAAACTTATGCACTTTTTGACGCTTATAGTCCCTGAATGAGCATAAAGTTTATTTTTGTACACCGAACCCCTCAAAGCCTATTTTTAAGCTATGTAAAGGATATTTAGGGTGTGTTTAACTTATGATCAAGTTCCAGAATGTCCGTTACAGTACAAATTGAAATACTTTCGCAGTTTGTCGAATTTAGTCCCTATAAGCGAATAAACTTGATTTCGGCATACCAAACCTTCCAAAACTTATTTGTAAGTTATGTAAAGGTTATTTAAGGTATGTTAAGCCTATGTCACTGTTCCAGAGTGTTTGTTGCATTAAACTGGTTATATTTACGCATCAGGGCGCGTATAACCTTCCAGAAAGCGATTTAGAGCCCGAAATCGAACAAGAATTGATATGTGCAAATGATACACATTTTTATACAAATACCAAATATGAAATACAATATTTCATTGGTTTGGTATTTGTTTGATGGTTGAAGTGACACAGGTGTCACAGTCTCCCCTACTTCAGGAAATTTCGTCCCGAAATTTTTTTTAGAGGAAACTTGGGAGAGTATGAAACATGAAGTTGAAAAGATCAAACAACACTGGTTAGAGTCCTGAACTTCTAGTAACTTTAAATAACATCATGCTTGCAATGTGAGAGGGACACTTATATACAAGTATATAAAGTGTTATTGGTGCGTCCACCGTACCTCTATTACATTGTTCACATTTTGTTATGGTTGCCACTATCGGTTTTTACACATAATAAGTCTTACCGTGGTTTTCATGCACTGAACTTCGTAATTATGTATGCATCCATAATTACGTAATTCCTTGCATAGTCATGTAGTGCATCTTATAATGTGTAGGGGAAGAAAATAATGCACAAACTTGTGATGATTGTGACTAGACCACCATAGGGTCCTTTTAATTAAATCAATAAATGATTTAAATAGACTACCAAGGAGTTTGTTCAGCTATAGCATCACATGTCATTCTTAACCAGATTCTGAATCAATCTTTTGACTTAGACCACTTAGAGGGGTCTCTTTTGAATCATAGAATTGTACTATAAAATCCAAGGGTCTTAACTATCATGTAGAAGCCCAACAAGGATTTTAAGGTAGTACCTTTGGATATCCTACTGTGAATCTTTCATATGAAGATACGGAAGATTCCACAAAGATTTGGATAATGAAAACAAAAACACAAAAATGCATAAAAGAAAACATATAACACATAGTCATGTAATCACAAAATTGTTTAGCTTGATTTTAAATTTATCATTTTGTTAATTTGTTTTGTTAATTGCGCACATGTATTTAAAGCACACTAGGAATCCATTCCGTGGATTTCATTTGGTACTTTAAACATTATCAAGAATCTAACTATGAAGATAGAAAGATCTTAAAGAGAAAATTCGATTTCGATTATAAGGAACCGAAATGTTCAAATTAAGGTACACAAGGAATCCAATTAAGGACTCTGATTTGAATGATAATCATCCACAAGGGTCTAATTGTGAAGATAAAAAGACCCCATATGGATTTTGGGAGTTGAAGATGTTTTGAAACCTTGCACTGGATGTGCTTAAGTCAAAACATGAAGTAAAAAATGCTTATGAAGTTGAGATGCTAGATATGTCAAGGCGACATATGAAGCAGAATTTGAAGGTTAAGTTAATGTATGAGAAAAATGTTTTTGAAAACTATGCATGGGGTTTCTTTTAAAAATGTATTTAATGTTTTTGAAATCTTACATAATACTTTTGAAATCATACGTAGGTGTATTAGATAAAAATGTTTTAAAATCATGCTAGGTGAAATTTTTTTTTTGAAATTATGTATAAGGTTTTTGAAAATATGAATAATGCTCTTTGAAATCATGCACTTGATAAGAAAATATACTGTGTTAATATTGTTTTCAGGTTATATTATATGAGACATTTTGAAATCATGAAGGTTTTTTTGAAATATAGACAATGCTATTGAAAAATTGTTTTCAAACTATATGAAATATTTTGAAATCATGAAGGTTGTTTTTGAAATATAGACAATGCTATTGAGAAATTGTTTTCAAACTATATGAAATATTTTGAAATCATGAAGGTTGTTTTTGAAATACTTATACTATATATATTGTTACGAAACCAGAATGAAATGATATGGGTACGAGATTGAATATACCCTCAGTTATCTAACCAAGGATTCAAAGGCACAGATGTGCAAAAAGCACGATTACTCATAATTTCGCTTTATTTCTTGTACTTCGTCTCCTAGAATGAAACGAGTACTTAAAAAAATTTTTGAGGAAATCATGAGCGATCACTTGAAAGGGAGAATCACAAGAGTAGTTTGTAAAGAACATAGTTCCTTGATGTAGGTATCATAGGGAAATGCCATACACACATGTAACTACACTTGTACATCAGAATTGTGAACAACAATTTTTATTTATAAACTGAACACATTGTTTTCGAGTTCAACAAAAGAAACAAAAGCAACAGATACAAATTATTTAAAGCAGCAGCTTCTTCTAATCAGCCAAATGCTCATCCAAGGGTTGGATTTGCATTGACAATCTCCGGGCATTTGTTCATGAAATGGCTCGTCTCGCCACAGTTGTAGCAAGTACCAGACGGAAAACGAGCTTGAGTAGGGTTGACTTGGAGTTGGGTAGCAGCAAGATTTGCATAAACTTTGTTTTGGATAGCAAAGCGGCATATGTTAACCAAATGTCCCCACCGTCCACAGTAGGTACATTTGAAGCAGGGTATGAGGTTTGAATGATGACGGTTGCATCGCTTGCACCATGGGGCAGCTCCCAAGTACGGCTTCCTAGCTGGTGGCGTTGCTACCTGGCTAGGTCCCGCTTGATTAGGTGAAACTGCTGCAGGTTTCTTTGAAGCCTTACGCTTCCTTGATTTTGGTGCAGGCTTGACTTCTGCTTTCTTCAATGACTCTTGAGTGGCTTCACCATTGAGACGAGACATGGCGATACCTAAATCCACAGACTTCAGGATTACTTCACCTATTTGCTGGGCAAATTTGGCTGTTTGCTCGGACATTTGATCGTTGCTGAGATGAAGGGACATTCTAGAAGAAATGAAAAGCATAGGAAGAAACAAGTGAAATGTTATCGGATAAACAAAACAGAATGGCAATGCATAAAAATTGCGATCATTTGTTTGTTACCTAAGGCAAACAAATGAGACGGTGACAAATCAAAGCAAGCGGGTCATAATAATGTATCGCTGAAGACATGCTTGCCTATAAGTGAACACTAACCCCAAGAGTTCCCAAGTAAGAGTGACTGGTCCGATACTGCGGATTTGTACGAACACTCTAGCCTTAGACAGAAAACTCAGGGTACAGGCATTCACCCTTCCAGTTTACACGTGTTCACATTATAAGACCCAAACTTTGACGAGATTCTGAAAACTTAAAGGGTTCAAAACCTAGTAATCAATCACCCTGGAACAGATGATTGGTTTTCAAAGCGGTTCTGAAATTTATATTCTTGTTATGGTTGTCGCCTAAGGATAGGTGACGGTATTGTTTAATGACTAAACGTAAGTAAACTCGCGTTAGGGTCCTAGGAAGGTTATAGACTAGGTCAAAGCATTACTAATAACCTAATTCCCTATAACCATGAGCTCTGATACCAACTTTTCTGTCACACCCCGACCACGTAAAACAACAAATCGTGGCGGAAACATCGGGGAGTGTTGTGACAGAATCATTGTTTCATTACACACGGGAATTTGAAATTTTGTTTTATTGATTGAAAGAGTTACAATGTCTTAACAATAAAGAAATATAACATAATTAACTAGTCTTGCATCTTTTAATGTCACTAAGGCCCAAGTCCGCCTAAGTGTATCTTGATTAATCCTATGCATCATCTCCTGAAACACATGTGAAAATAGGTATGTCAGCATAAAAATGCCTGTGAGATACATAGGTTTTGTTGATGTAGGATTCATGACTTATAAGTTTAAAGAAAATGTTTAAGAAAAGTTAGTCATGATCCTTGTAAAATGTTTTTGTTTATAAGTCATTTGAAAAGCGATGATAAAATAGATGATATGTAAAAGAATAATATAAGGTTAAATGAATAACCAAGTAAATGAGTTTGTATAAAATAAGTTGTTTTGTAAAACAAATGTTTAGTGAAAATATGTTATTTGTGTAAAATGTAATAAGTCAAATATTGAAATGGTTTAAATAACGCTACGATATGTAATACTATAAAAGCACTTATATATAGGAAGTACCAGCGGCGTATCCACCATGCTTTTATCTTATTACACATGCCTCGTTATTTAAATCACTTACCAAAACAAAACATCAATGTAAAAATGTTTATGTATAACCAAATGTAATGCTCAAGCAAATGTTGAAATGTTATTGTGTAAACAAATGTAATGTAGAGTGAATAAAAACATTTATTGATTAAAAGCATTTATTCAACCCTATAAGAAAGAAATGTACAAAACAAAGCATTTGATAAAATATAATCAAAAGTTATGTTTTGTAAGATAATGCATGCTTTACTGATACAAACATCCATGCGGTAATGTTAAACGCCTACATCCAAGCTTTGAGACAGTAAGATAACCTTGGAGTGAAGGTTATCAAAAAATGTTTTCGGATTCGGTCATTCCTTCCACCCAAACAAACCTAGGGTTTTAGGAACGGGAGATGTCAAGTCCTATGGTACCACTACCTACTACCGAGCGGCATGATCGGTGTTAATGAATGTAATTTAGTTCCGTTAAACAAACCAAATGTTATACCAAATGTAAGCATGTTTTATGAAAATAATGTACCTAGTATGTTAAGTGAACATACAAGGTAGAGATATAAAATAATGTGTCCATATGTTACGAGAACATATGCAACAGAGATGCAATGTAAAACAATGTACTAAGTATGCTAAGTAAACATACAAAGCAGAAAAGTCATGTAAATCAATGTGCTAGCATGCTCAGTCAACATACATAGCAAAAGAAAGTGAATGTAAAACAATGTGCTAGCATGCTCAGTCAACATACATAGCAAAAGAAAATGAATGTAAAACCATGTGCTAGCATGTTAAGTAAACATACATAGCAAAAGAATATGTAATGTAAAACAATGTGCTAGCATGTTCATTAAACATACATAGCAAAAGAAATGAATGTAAAACAATGTGCTAGCATGTCAAGTAAACATACATAGCAAAGCATAATGAAATCATGTACTAATAGTGTACTAAGGAACATAGCAAGTATATGATATGAAAACATAGAAAGCACGAAAGTAACAAGTAGGCACATGTGTTTCACCCCAAAACGTTTGAAAAACAGTAAAAGAGGGGACTATGTACTCACTTGAGGGTGCTTAGAAGTCTTGAACAACAACCAAGCAAAGCTAGAGGGATCACGGAATCAAACGGCACCCTATATAGATAACTACATAAATAACCGGACCTAAATCGGGAGACTGGATAGTATGAGGTTTCGTAAACCAAATGAGTATTGGAACTCATATGATATGGTTTAACAAAGCCCACATACTAAAATGAAACCTAACCTAATTGCTTACGACCCATTCCGACCCGTTTAGGTAGCTTATGCTACTTTAACGCGTCGTTCGCGTAAAACGCGTTCGGACCGCTTAACTAGTCTTATGACAAGTAAAATATGCCTTAACATGTCTAATATAGTTACCTAATCAGTTTAGAAGTCAAAATTTAGGTTACATTACTTAAAATGAATTTATGCGTAAAAAGGGTATTTTGGTAATTTTCCTACGGCATATAAACTACCTATCATACAACTACTTAAACGACGTGACCATAAGGTATAACCTCGGAAGGTTATTCCCTATACAACTATGGTCACCTAATGTGTTTGGTCGGATCCTAATGATTGACCAAATGGGTCGGGTTCGAAAGTATAAGCGATTGTTTAGATCGCTTACCTTACGACCCTATATAAGCACTAAATCTAAAAGTGACGAGTTAAACATGTTAAAATATGTTTAACGAATTTAGAAAACAGGTTTGGTATCAAAACAAACGGTTTTGATGCCTAAAAGTAGTTTGGTTACAAAATACGCAAGAATACGCATTTTGGCCGAAACTACGACTCGTCACTAAGCCTAGATAACGTGGTAATCAGTAGATATAGTCACTAGGGACTATAACCATCGTGATTACACTCACGTTATGAAGTTCAAACGAACTTCGCATTGACCATAAACTGGTCAATGCAGAAAGTCACACGCAGTTTGACTTTTATGCTAAAAACGCATAAAAAGAACGAAAGAGGACTTATAACGGGTCCAAGAAAGAAGGTTTGATCAGCAGATTCTCAGGTATGAAGTGCAAGGACTTCAACTTAGAGAATATGAGCTGATCAAGTGTGGATTGTAAGTGCAAATGGTGGGGGTATTTATAGGAAATGGACCACCGTTAGGATCGTTCATCGAAAACCGTTCCTCGATCTCAATCGTACATGTGTGCCCCTTGTTTTGTGAAACCATGGGCACCCCTAGAATGGTCCATAGTAACAAAAATACCATTTGCAAGTGTGTATAACAGCTGGAACAGATGGAAACAGCAAGAAAAACAACCTGTGTAGATCTGGCAGATCCTCGTGGCCCGCGTAATGGTCCTGCATGTGTTTACGCGGCCCGCCTGGGGCTTCTGATCTGCACATAAGTTTCAGAATTTGTTGTTTTGGTCCCTGTATTGTTTTAAGCCCCATTTTGACCCATTCAAGGCCCGTTAAGCCAACTTTAAGGGCCTAAAATGATGCCTAAATATTGTGGACATGAAACATGCTCAAAAATATGCCGGATGTCGGTTCGTTTGGTCGTACGATCGCGATATTCGCTTAATTACGACGAAATGCGCACGAACGCGAAAAACGATCCAAATTGCGCGACGAATGGATTTTTCTTATGCCAAACACTAAAATAAAATATTTTAATGCTTACATAAATTTTTGGATGTCCGGACGTATTCAGAACGTAAGTTATGCGCGAAAATGCAAACTTATGCACTTTTTGACGCTTATAGTCCCTGAATGAGCATAAAGTTTATTTTAGCACACCGAACCCATCAAAGCCTATTTCTAAGCTATGTAAAGGATATTTAGGGTTTGTTTAACTTATGATCAAGTTCCGTAATGTTCGTTACAGTACAAATTGACATACTTTTGCAGTTTGTCGAATTTAGTCCCTGTAAGCGAATAAACTTGATTTCGGCATACCAAACCTTCCAAAACTTATTTCTAAGTTATGTAATGGTTATTTAAGGTATGTTAAGCCTATGTCACTGATCCATAGTTTTTATTGCATTAAAATGGTTATATTTACGCATCAGGGCGCGTATAACCTTCCAGAAAGCGATTTAGAGCCCGAAATCGAACAAGAATTGATATGTGCAAATGATACACATTTTTATACAAATCCCAAATATGAAATACAATATTTAATTGGTTTGGTATTTTTTTGACGGTTGAAGTGACACAGGTGTCGCAGCCACGCCCTCAGATCAGAATTTTCATTTTTGGCAGAAACAGTCCCTGCACGCTCCAAACTTGTTTTTCAATGCGTTTAACCCCTGTTAACCCAATTTCAAGGCTCTACAAGGATGTTAAAGCATATAGGACTTAAAATATGCTTGAAAATATCACGGATGTCGGTTCGTTTGGTCATACGGTAACGTTGTTCGGTTAATTACGACGAAACTCAAACGGACGCGAAAACGATCCAAATTAAGCGACGAATGGTATTTTTGCATGCCGATCACTAAAATAAAAATATTTTAGTGTCTACAAAAATTTTGGATGTCCAGATGTGGTCAGAACATAAGATATGCGCGTAAATACAAACTTACGCCGTTTTTGACACTTTTAGTCCCTGTAAGATCAAATAAGCGTATTTTCGCGCACCGAACCACTCAAAGCTTATTTCTAAGTTATGTTTAGGTTATATATGGTATGTTTAGATTATGATCATGTTCCGGACTATACGTTTCCTTACAAAACGGCAGACTTTTGTAGTTTGACGCAAATAGTCCCTGTGAGCGAATAAACTTGTTTTTGCCACACCAAACCCTTTAAAAATTATTTCTAAGTTATGTAAAGGTTATTTAAGGTATGTTAAGCTTATGTTGCTGTTCTGGAGTGTTTGTCTTGTTAAACTGATTACGTTTATGCATCGGTTTGCGTTTAACTTTCCAGAAAGCGATATAGAGTTTAAAATCGATCAAAAATCAAAATGTGCAAAATGTCAAACATAAATAACAAACATTGGGATCAAAACACACTGTTTTATTAATATTGTATTGTTCAGAGTCTGTAAAATGATTACACAAGCACAGATGTCATAGTCTCCCCTACTTTAGGAAATTTCGTCCCGAAATTCCCAAAATTTATTTAGAGGAAACTTGTGAGAATAGGTGTGGATATTTCGCTTTCATCTGATCTTCATGTTCCCAAGTAAATTCTGGGCCACGTTTAGATTCCCAGCGAACTTTGACAATAGGTATGCGCTTGTGTTTGAGCTTTTTTACTTCACGGTCCATGATTTCCACAGGTTTCTCAACGAAGTGCATCGTGTTATCAACACGAATTTCATCAAGTGGGATGTGGAGGTTCTCATCAGCTAAACATTTTTTATGATTGGACACGTGGAATGTTGGATGAACATTTCCAAGTTCAGGAGGTAGCTCAAGTCTGTAGGCTACTTTTCCGATTCTTTCAACGATCTTGAATGGTCCAACATAGCGTGGTGCAAGTTTTCCTTTCTTTCCAAATCGAATCACACCTTTCCAAGGGGATACCTTGAGTAGACCGTGATCACCAACTTGAAATTCTAAGGGCTTGCGTCGTCGATCCGCATAACTCTTTTGATGGCTTCTAGCTGTCTGAAGGTTATCGCGAATCTTCTTGACCTTATCTGTAGTCTCTAGAATGAGTTCAGGTCCAGTAAGTTGAGCTTCACCTATCTCATTCCAGCAGACCGGTGAACGACATTTTCGACTGTATAAAGCTTCAAAAGGAGCCATGTTGATGCTAGAGTGATAACTATTGTTGTAGGAGAATTCGATCAACGGTAGATGAGAATCCCAACTACCACCAAAGTCAATCACACATGCTCTAAGCATATCCTCTAGTGTCTGGATTGTTCTCTCAGATTGACCATCTAATTGCGGATGATACGCTGTGCTCAAATTAAGTTGGGTACCCATGGCAGATTGCATGGTTCTCCAAAAGTGAGATGAGAATCGAGCATCTCTGTCAGATATAATGTTCAAAGGAACACCATGTCGAGATACAATCTCATCAACGTATATCTTGGCAATCTTGTCAGCAGATAGATCCTAAAGGATTGGCAAGAAATGTGCTGACTTTGTAAGACGATCAACAACTACCCAAATGGCGTCATGACCTCTTTTAGTGCGTGGCAGCTTGGTAATGAGATCCATAGCAATGTTTTCCCATTTCCAAACCGGAATCTCTGGTTGCTCCAATAATCCAGAGAGATGTTGATGTTCTGCCTTAACCTTAAGACAAGTAAGGCATTTGGAAACATATAAGGCAATGTCTTTCTTCATACCCGGCCACCAATACTGGGTTAGAAGATCCTTATACATCTTGTCTTCACCAGGATGAATAGAATAACGAGACTTATGAGCTTCATCCATTAGCAAGGTGCGAAGATTATTTATACTTGGGACCTACAAACGGCCCATGAAATAGAATATCCCAAAGTCTTTCAATTCAAGCTCAGGCTTAATGTGACACGATAATTCCTTACCCATCAAGTCTTGTGTAACACAAGTATGTTGAGCTTGAGAAATGCGGGTCTGAATATCAGATCGAACCTGTACACAGTGAAGCTTGACACGTTCCTTACGACTCAATGCGTCAGCCACGACATTCGCCTTACCAGGATGGTAGCGAATTTTGCAATCATAGTCGTTTAGAAGTTCAACCCAACGTCGTTGCCTCATGTTAAGTTCTTTCTGATTGAAAATGTGCTGGAGACTCTTGTGATCAGTAAACACTATACACTTTGTACCATAAAGGTAGTGTCTCCAGATTTTGAGAGCAAATACTACTGCACCTAACTCAAGATCATGAGTCGTGTAGTTTTTTCTCGTGTACCTTAAGCTGTCTTGATGCATAAGCTATGACTTTGTTTCTTTGCATAAGAACGCAACCAAGGCCTAAATTTGATGCATCACAGTACACGACAAAATCGTCATTGCCCTCAGGTAAAGATAGAATAGGTGCATCACAGAGTTTCTGTTTCAAGGTCTGGAAAGCTTCTTCTTGTTTGGATCCCCACTCAAAAGATTTATTCTTCTGAGTTAAAGCAGTGAGAGGAACCGAAATTTTGGAGAAGTTTTCAATGAAACGGCGGTAATAACCCGCGATACCAAGAAAAGAACGAACCTCGGTAGGGGTAGTAGGTGTATCCCAATCCTTAATCGCACTGATTTTGGCCGGATCTACATGTATACCTTGTTCGTTGACGATGTGCCCCAAAAATTGAACTTCCTTAAGCCAGAATTCGCACTTGGAGAATTTGGCGAAAAGCTGTTCTTTCTTTAGAAGCTCCATTGTAAGACGAAGATGTTGCTCATGATCAGCTGGTGTCTTAGAATAGATCAGAATGTCATCAATGAAAACGATGATGAACTTGTCCAAATAAGGCTTACAAACCCTATTCATCAAGTCCATGAAAACAACAGGAGCATTTGTTAGACCAAAAGGCATAACAGTAAACTCATAGTGACCATATCTTGTACGAAAAGCTGTCTTGGGAATATCTTCGTCAATCACTCGAAGTTGATGATACCCAGAACGTAAATCAATCTTTGAAAAGCAAATAGCACCCTGTAGCTGATCAAAGAGATCATCAATGCGAGGTAGGGGATATCGATTCTTGATGGTAAGCTTGTTAAGCTCACGATAAACAATACACATCCTAAAAGATCCATCTCTCTTTTTCACGAATAGGACAGGAGCGCCCCAAGGTGAAAAGGTTGGACGAATGAATCCTTTGTCAGAAAGCTCCTGGAGCTGCTTAGACAACTCTTGCATCTCAGACGGTGCAAGGTGGTAAGGTGATTTAGCAATAGGATTTGCACCAGGTACAAGATCGATGCGAAACTCAACTTGGCGTACAGGGGGTAAACCAGGTAATTCTTCAGGAAATACCTCAGGATAATCCCGAACAACAGGGATATCTTGGATAGTCTTACCCTTGCCTTTCTCCTCTATGACATGTGCCAAGAAGGAGACATATTTCTTTCGTAGGTATTTTTTGGGCTTGGGTACATGACATGAGTTTAAGACCACTAACGGGTTTCTCCCCATGAACTTCTAAGATCTCACTAATCGAAAGCGGTATACGGATAATCTTCTCAAAACAAACCACCTCATCATGGTATTTGGCTAACCAATCCATTCCTACTATAACATCAAAGCTCCCGAGTTGCATCGGTGTGAGGTCAATAGGGAAAACATGGTTGTTAAGGTTCAACTGGCAATTCCGAAGAACAGAGTCGAGTACAACAGGTTCACCACAAGCTACTTCTACTTTCAAGGGCTTTCTTAGTTTTGTTCTAGTCATTGAAAGCATAGGCTCAAAAGCTAAGGATACAAAACTCTTATCGGCACCCGAATCAAATAGAATATAAGCAGGTTGGTTGTTAACAAGGAACGTACCGTTCACCGCTTCGTTATCTGCGTGTGCCTCATTTGCATTCAAATTGAAAGCTCTACCACGAGCATGTGCTTGATTTGCATTTGCCAACCTCGGGCAGTTGTTCCTATAGTGGGTCAGATCCCCACAGTTGAAACATGAACCAGGCGGATAGTGAGGTCGTGCAGGGTTCTGGGCAGGGTTTTGTGCAGCTTGGTTTTGAGCTGCCTGATTTTGATTCGGAGCAAAGCGACAGGTGTTTGCAAGATGACCAGACTTGCCACAGTTTGTGCAGATGCGGCATTGCACTTGTGGTTGATGATGGCTATTACACCTGTTGCACAGAGGTGCGTTACCAGCATACTACCTCTTGGCAGCAGGTTGTGAAGGCGGATTATGTGCTGCCTGGTTAGTCTGAGCAGTAACGGTGAAATTCTGGGAAGCCTTGCGCTTCCTAGACCGTTTTGAGGACTCAGATTTCTTGCCCTTTTTCTCCTTGGTATCCTCAGACTGTTTCTGTTTCTTAACCCCCTTTCTATGGAGTTTACCCTTTTTTACTTGCGACTCAGTAAGGGTAGCAGCGAGCTCAATGGCCTGTCGAACGGTATTAGCGTTGCTGCCAGTGACAATATCCTGAACAGGATCTGGCAAACCGTCTATGTACTTCTCAATAGCCTTATCCAAAGGCGTGACCATTTTCGGACAGAGCAAGCTTAACTCCTCGTATCTGTCTGTATAAGCCCGGTGTTCACCACTGTCTTGTTTCAGGTCATGGAACTCATTTTCAAGTGCCCTCTACTTGTGTTGAGGGCAGAACTCTCTCATCATAAGAGCTCTAAGTTCCTTCCATGTTTGACCTAAAGCAACATCAGCACCTCTATCTCTCATTACCCCATTCCACCATGTGAGAGCCCTCTTTTGAAATACACTCGAAGCAAACTTGACCTTACGGTTGTTAGGACACTGAACATGGTGAAAGGTGCTCTCAAGACTCTCAAACCACTGTAGGAGCCCAGTTGCTCCTTCAGAACCACTAAACTTGAGCGGTTTAGCCGAGTTAAAGCTTTTGAAGTTGCACGGAGCAGGTGCATTAACATTGTTATTGTTGGCTTGGTTTATTTGAGTGATGAGATTAGGTAGCATAGCAGCCATTTGCTGTGCTATAATAGTTGTCAGTTTGGCACTGGGTTCCTGAACGTTATGTCGAGGAGACATTCTAAAAGAGGAAACATGAGAGAAAACGAGTGAGATGATGTGATGAAAAATGAGATGTCATAAATATCAACAAAATGAAAGGATGGTGGTCATTTGTTCATTACCTCGTAACAAACAGTCGACACACAGTGACAAATGAAAGTAAATGGGTCATAATAATGTATCACTGAAGACATGCTCGCCTATAAGTGAACACTCACCCCAAGAGTTCCCAGGTAAGAGTGACTGGTCCGATACTGCGGATACTCTAGCCTTAGATAGAAAACTCAGGGTACAGGAATTCACCCTACCAGTTTGCACGTGTTCACATTATTTAGACCCAAACTTTGATAAGATTTTGAAAATTTGGAAGGCATTAAGCCAAAAGATATCGTCCACGAATGGATTATTGATTTCAAAATCATTTTGGAAATTTGTGTTCATGTTTTGGTAATCACCTAAGGATAGGTGACGTGTATTGTTTTAAGATCTAAACACAAGATAACTTGTGTTCGGGGTCCTAGAAAGTTATAGTCTAGGTCAAAGCAATACTAATAACCTAATTCCCTATAACCATTGTCTCTGATACCAACTCTTCTGTCACACCCCGACCGCGTAAAACAACAAACCGCGGCGGAAACGTCGGGGAGTGGAGCGACAAAATTATTGTTTCAACAACCATGGTAATTAAATTTTTGTATTATTAAGATTAAAGTTTACATTGTCTTAAATTTCAAACAAAACATAACATAAATAATCGTCTTTTAAGTCACTAAGGCCCGATTCCTCCTAAGTGAAGCACAAACATCATCACACATTAGCACCTGAAACACATGTGAAAATAGGTACGTCAGCATAAAAATGCCTGTGAGATACATAGGTTTTGTTTAAGCAGGATTCATGACTTGTAATTAAAAGAAGGGTTTTAACAAAAAGTAGTCATGAATCTTTGTAAAATGTATTCCTTTATAAAATCATATGAAAATCGATGTGAAAATCAAATGATAATAAAAGGATAATTGATATTCACCAATTTACACATACTTTAGTCCCCCATTTTATGCGTTTTCGGCCGTAAAACCGTGAATCGGATAGTTAATCAGGTATACTTTTGTTTACAGGCCTAAAACAGCATGCCAAACAAGAAGATGATGAAAACGAGGACTTTCCGGGCAAAACGACAAAGCTGCAAAGATTCTGTGAACATTATGATATGGGTAATTGGCACAGCCGTGCAATGAATGGCACGACCGTGCGGATCCGACAACATAGCTCTGCCAAGAATTCACGCCAGTGTGATCAGGAGTGCAAGCCAATCCCGGAGTTGAACGACCGTGCGGATGGTTGCACCCCGTGCGGATCCGATATCTAGCACCAACCCGGAAATGCACCACCAGTGCAGCTGCTCGTGCCACCCTAACTCCAGAGATGCACGCTCGTGCCACATGTGGAACGGTCGTGCGACTTCGAAGACCGGTCAAGATCTGATGATATCACGTAGTATGGTGTACAGTGATTCAAAAAGTGAACGGTTGTGCACTTTATTGGCACGATCGTGCAATCTGAAAATGTTATAAAAAACAAACAGCAACATTCTATTCGCAATTCTGGAGTTTTTGGGAGCTTCACATGCGATTTTCAGGCTCCGGAGGCACTAGCTTTCACCCGGATTCAAGCCACATTGCGCCGTTTAGCTCCGTAATCTTCCGGATTCTCAATCTTGTGCTTGTTTATGGTTTGATTTCTTGAATCTTTCCATGATTTTGTTATAATTCAAGCATTTTGGTTGATGATTATGTATTATTGTAAGCCTTTGGGCAAAAACACTAGAATCCCTTGCTTAATTACAACCTTTAGTATGTTAATTATGTTTGTAATGACACTTTGAAGCATTTTCTATGTTAATCTTTGATGATTAGTTTGCAACCTTGTTTATTGATGTTGATTTCTTGATTATAAGTAATTATCTTGGATGATTAGTATATGGTTAGTTGAGATAGTTGAAAGATGAAGCTTAATTAATCATGTATTAGTAGACTTTGAATATGCTTAACCTGTTTAACTTGTTTAAAATGTGTGCACCATGATACTAGAAATGGTTAGTGGTTTAATAAGAGGTAATTATTGTTAATCAAGAAAGTTTTCCTTCATGTAAGGACCTTAACGGGTTAAATGGTGTTGTTATGAATTCTTGCCATGAATTGTTAGCTTAGTTAGTAGTTTAGGCCAAAATTGCTATCTTGGTGAATTTATATGCAAGATTTGTAAAATGAACTCGGTTGTGATTTAATCTAGTTTATGCTTGTCTCGGTGGTTGCATTGTGTTTATCGGTGTCATTTTCCTTGATTAAGTGAGGTTAGAAAACTCCTAACGGGTGACTAACTTATTTTTAGGGGATTTTCATAGACATTTATCAATCGCACGTTAAAGAACAATTTTAGGTCGTTAAAGTGTGTTTATCGTTTTAGCTTTCCGAATGATTGTCATGTTAGGATTCCTGAAAGGGATACTAATTGTCTTGAAAATGGAGAATTGACCAAATGCTTCTAGTGACAAAACCGACTTAGTTCACATGTTTTGGTTGTGTATAAAGCAAGGCTATATATCTATTTTCTTATTTGGAGTCTTTTATGTTTTTATAAATATTTGTTTATGCTTATTTTAGTTTTTAGAAAATCACACAACTTATCTTTCTTCCATTAATTTAATGACAAAGGTCTAGTATTATTCCTCTGCCCACTTCCTTGGATCGATACTTGGTTCTTACCGATACTTTACTACATATATGACGGGGTACACTTGCCTTTTTCATGTGTGTTTTGATGTTGAAGTATAAATCACTTTTATAAATTTAAAACCGAATCATGTGTAAATTCATGGCAAAACTATGTATATACGCGCACACGTCAAGTTTTTGGCGCCGTTGCCGGGGAATTGGCGAGCTTTAGGAACGACCTGAGTCATTATTTTATCGGTGTACATACTTGTGAATATTTTCTTGATTATTTATTCTTTTATTTATTTGTTAATATTTCTTGTTTTTAATTCAATTTATTCGTTTTCAAGATTATTTTGAACACTTGTAAAAAAAATTATTCTATTTATTTGTTCGAATTCGGACTTATTTATTCATTTATTCTTTAAGTTTTCGGCCCCTAAAATTCATTTTTATGCTAGCCGATTCCATTATTTTTATTGCTTTGATTTTTTACAAAATTTTGAGCCCATTTTCAAATTTTTATAAAATTTCCAGCCCATTTTTATAAATATTCTGTTTCATTTCAGCAAAAAAAATTAAATAAATAAAAAATGGTGTTATTATAATAATAATTTATTCATTATGTCTATTTCTCGTTTGCACGGTTGATGTCCTCAACCCCCGCTCCCGATGCTGTTGAGCCGTCAGACGAACCTGAACGTGATCTGAGGAGACGTCTTCGTGAGAGATCTCGTGCGGTTGCGCTGCTGCTCGCAGCTGGTGGTACCCGCTGAAGCCAAGGGCTCAGGGGACGAAGGAGACGCAATCATGCCGGAGGACGAGCGACCATCGAATGGCGGAAGCTTTACGTTGGACAGGACCATACATAGTAGAAGAGGTATTTCCATATGGGACTGTTGCAATAGAGAACACGGAGGGCGTTATTTTCAAGGTAAATGGTCATCGTTTGAAGCTTTACGTTGCCGGGCCGATCGAGTCGGCGGTGGAGGTTATCGAACTTCACGTCCCGCACACATCATAAGTGTGGGGAGGAGAGTCTACGCTACTGACTCGAGGAAAAAAAATGTAGCAAGAGCGTCTTTGGTGCTTTAGGGGTAATTTTGTCCGCATTTTTGTTTTTGCCGTTTTTAGGTGTTTTTGGCGTATTTGGTAGTTTTCGTAGGTTCGTACAATTTTTAAACATGCCGAGCGAAGGTTCTAGGTTGGAATAATGTTAAAACTGTTTGCGGAGTGCGAAAATGGCGAAAAAAGGCAAAATCGGCTATTGAATCTGCATTCTGCAGAAAACAGACACATTTGCAGATGTGGCACGACCGTGCCACAGGCTGCACGCCCGTGCGGTTGTGAGCCAGCATCTCGAGTCGCACCCCAGTGCATTACCGAGATCATCGTGCCAGGGTTGAAAATTGTCGGAGTCGCACGACCGTGCTACAGGTCGCACGCCCGTGCGAGAGGCCAGGGGCAGTTTAGTCATTTGTGCAGTATAAAAACCCTTATCTGCAGCCCCCATTCTCATTCGCGAAAACCCTAGTGCACCAGCCGTTCCAGACCGAGTTTTCCCCAAAATCGCACCATTTTTCGCACGGTTTCTCAGATCCTTTCGCACGATATGTTCTTTCTCTTCGATTTTCTGTTCCATCCTTGTTCTAGGGTAGATTTGTCTGATTTCCTCAAGTCTTTTTAGGGTTCCCTTCATAAACACAAGCGAAACCCTAACCCTTGTAAGATTGTTGTGTTTCGTGAACAACCGGTTGATTTTTTGACCCCCGTTGGCCCAAAACTTGTTGATTTTTGGAAAAATCTGGCTATTCAGAATCGGGGGTTAAAATCTTTAGAAAATTCGAGTCGCACGGTCGTTCCCTTTTGGCACGGTCCATGCGATTGCGGCTGTTCACGAGGATTTGTTGTGGTCTCGGAGATGCACGGGGGTGCCATCGATTGCACGTCGTGCAAGTCCAACATATGCCGACCACAATTGCTGATTACCGGTGACGCACGACCGTGCGTCTGGTCGCACGTCCATACGACAGGCCCAGATCAGCAAGACAATACCTTCACAACTGTGTGTTCGGCTGTTTTTGTTTGAAATTTTTCCTGCTCCTATTGTTCTTACGATATTCGTCATACAGATGGATCATCCGTTCCTCCAATTCAATGAAGACGACGAGCGGGAAAGTCTTTGCATTCCGAAACTTCACGCATTGTGGCAAAGGCGGGGCCAGTTTGGCATCCCTAGAAGATTAGATTGGATGTAATGACCGAATTAAATCAACGCGACGACTCGAAAACATGTTAACAATTCCACTTGCGCGTTTGGTCGCCATCGACCGGCCGATCTATCGAGAGCTTACGCTTGAATTCTTCGCTACCTACTCGTACGACAAGCCAAAAGTGCATAAAGTTCCAAACTTCCGCTACAAGAATAGGATAAATTTCAGATTAGGCGGTCGCTGGCATAGTTGGATAGTGGGAAGGTTGGGTCGAAGACTAGGAATCTACACCAATGAGGATATGGATTCTGAGTTCTTTACAGATCAGTTCACCTTCCCCAGCGAAGATGCGCGGGGTGAGTTTTGGGCGCAAATTGCAGTTGGAGACCCATATGATCCTCGGATGTCAAAGGCTTCAAGGTTACGAGACCCTTTGCATAGAGTCATGAATCACATCTTTAGCCATACCATAGCTGGGCACATGGACAGTTTGGGAAACTGTCCAACACCGGATCTTATATTTCTTTATGCGCTAGCGGAGGGGGTACACATCAACCTCGCCGCGAGGATGGCAGAGTACTTTATGAATAGTTCGGGTAGAACCAACAGCAGTCAAATATATGGTGGTCAGTATGTGACCGAGATCGCTTACAACTTGGGTATAATGACTGATGAGGTGATTCAAGGTCTTACTTTGGTAACCGAGGGTATGTATGTTGACATCCGCTCCTTGAAAGCGATGGGGCTTATTGCAGAGACAGATCATAGGGATACGTTGAAGGGGCTCAACAACAAGGTCTGGGACTCATTGCCTCCGGCATAGGCGGAGGATGAGGATGAGGATATAGAGGACCAGGAGCAGCATCAGGAGCCGCCACACACACCACCACACTCACCACAGCAGCACCATTCACCGCAGTATCAGCACTGGCCCCCCGGCATCCCTTCGTATCCAGAGTTCTATGGCCAGTTCCAGCAGATGCAGGTCTGTCACGAGCAGCAGCGGGCCAGTTTAGAGCGGCTGCATGTTAGTCAGGAGCAGCTGCGGGCGAACCAGGAGGCGATTAGGGTGAACCAATACTTCATGCGCCAGGAGGTGCAGGCCGGGTTTTCATACCTTTTTGGGGGTCTTCACAATGCATTCCCTAACTACTTTGCGGAGCCCCCACAGTTCCCATTCGGGAACCCAAGCGGTTATGGAGGGGCAGGCCCATCCGGCACGGGAGGAGATGCGGATGACGAGGAGTAGTGGGAGTTGTGAGTTGGTGGTTATCATATTTTAGTACTTTATTTCTTGGGTGTTCATTTTGGTCTTTATTTCAAACACCCGCGGCTATGTACTTTATTTTTCAAACACTATCATATGTTTGCTTTATTTCATGTTTGGATATTTAGTACTCCTTTTATGTATGTAAATTATGGTTTGTTTGAGTTCAGATTATCGATGCCTTCTG
Source organism: Helianthus tuberosus (assembly GCA_030545235.1). Taxonomy (NCBI): domain Eukaryota; kingdom Viridiplantae; phylum Streptophyta; class Magnoliopsida; order Asterales; family Asteraceae; genus Helianthus; species Helianthus tuberosus. The sequence continues at coordinate 92,104,011 of CM060416.1, forward strand.
TTTTGTTTTGCTTTGCTTTGTGACATCTTAAAGATTTTTGAAGCAAGTTTTGGACCGGAGCACACCACAGAATCAGCTTTGAAGTCTCGTTTCATCTAAATCATCTTCAGGTGTGACAACCCTCACAAAACCAGGTATCCGTATAATTAATTAATATTTAATTAATGCTTAATTACTGTGCTTGCTTACAACTGTGGTTAAACTGCTTCTTGATTTCTGATACATACATACTCATGCATCACATTTTATACTGTCACTCTATTATTTACACACAAACATCAGTGACAACCTTGATGCACAAAAGCACAGTTAGCACACTAAACGGATAACCCAGTAAACATGGTGACATTACCAGCACCTAAACATATATTGTCTCTAAGGTCAGTACGAGCCGGGAATAGATTACTACACTAGTAGGGAGGTGATCATGTGAGTGGGTAGGCGTGTAACTGAGGCCATTAATCCTCATGGTAGGACCGAGGGAACTTTGGTGATAGATCTATTTGGGTGTAGCGAGCCCTCACTCCTGAGTCCGCTGAATGGGCCAGGTGGTGACTGAGTGCCCTACGCATAAATCCGCTAGGTTTGAGTCTTCCTGCATCACTTCACACATATCATTGGCTTTGCAACCCAATGGTGATCTCTTTTTCCTTAATTGCTACATACCAGGGATTTTCATACATACGAATACATTACAAAGGTTTTACATACTCACTTTTACATGAACTCGCTCAACTTTATGTTGATTTTTCAACTTACGTGTATTTCAGGAAATTAATGGATCTGGCCAAGTATGCAAGGGTGTTAAGCTGCGTAGGAATAATGGTGTCATCCGAGTTTAGGAACTGTGATCTTTGCCTAGACGGGTCACAAGTCTTAAACTGTGTTTCTGATCATGTCTTTTGGTTATGTTTTGTGAACAAGTTTCTGTTTATGTCATGGTTGTAGGTTGGTTTAAAGTGTCAAACTTTTAAACAATGTTGTCGTGTTAACTTTTAGAACTTGTCAAATGGATGAACATCATGGTTTTATTTTCACATAGCATTGTTGTGATTATGTTATGGTATTAAGAAGTCACACCAAAATAAACCCACGCTTCCACAAAGCCAGGGTGTGACATCAGGGGAGTGTTATTCTCCTTTTTCTCTATATTTCGGGTTTCGCATTGGGGACAATGCGAAGTTCAAGTGTGGGGAGGGGGTTTAACATGTTGACTTTGTTTGTCCTATATAAAAAAATCAGAAAAATCAATCAAAAATATCAGTAAATTGTATATATTTTTAGTAAATAAACCGGTTGGTTGTGTTTTAGAAAGCTTCGGATATGATAAAAACCCGGCAAGCCAAATAAATTTTGAAAAAGAAAACTAGAAAGCGTGACAAACAAAGAAAGACTTGCAGAATAATTTTCACACTTTTACCCATTCCTCCCGTTATGTGAGCATATTTGAGCCTTGAAATTGTTATATGTTTGTTCATTTCGGAGTAGGAGTGAGCCGGATGTCATGTGTAATGTAGAACTTGTCACTAGCATGCTTGTTAAGACCATGAACTTGCGAAATTGTGTAGAAGTGATAGAGGCACCTAGAAAACCCCTTTGTTGTTATCCTTGTTCTTTGTGTTGTGTTTCCCCTAAACCTTACATTACCCCTTAGGATTAATCATGTTGAGCCTTTCCCGTGTTTCCCTTTGTTTACCCAACAAAATCACCCACTTAGCCAAATTTAGCCTTTTTTATTTTTAAACCTTTTGTGTTAAAACTCGGTCAAAATCATCGTTTAACTAGCGCTTGTTATAGTTAATTGTTCATTGTACAAATCCATTAGATTATATTCATATATTAAAAAAAAACACCCTAAAATAGGGTGAAGTCAACAAAATTCGAGCAATTTTGAATGCTAAAATGATGAAATCTCGATATCACAAAAGTCACCTTTTTAAGGCGTAAGTATGTATAGTTTTATTGTTTTACGCTAGTTAAACGCTATTACCGAGTTTTAACCATTTCGTCACTTTAAAATTCCCATTCCATACCCTTCACCCAAGCCTATCGTTACAACCCGTAAAGACTTCTTGATTTGCACTTTTTCGCATGTTAGTTGGTGGAGATGAGATCTTGTGACAAGCTTATGATATTACACGTTTCATTGACGAGGCATTGAGTGTTTGCATATACACATTTTATGTATGTTTCACAAATAAAACCGAGTGTGTGTGAACATTGTGAGGTGTGTGAAGATTAGCGTGTTAAGTCAATCGAAAGTGAAGTCACGGATTTTTGGTTATCTATATGCATATTTGCATGCGCTTGTTTGGTTTGAATCACTTGATGTTGCGTTTCGAAAAACCGGCTAACCATTTGTAGTTGTTTTAGTAGATAGTTTGTAAATTCTCGTTCTTGTTAGATTCTAGCTTTTATTGCATTTTAGTTTTAGCTTGCTTGAGGACAAGCAAGGTTCAAGTGTGGGGAGATTTGATATTCACCAATTTAAACATACTTCAGTCCCCCATTTTATCCCCATTTTATGCGTTTTCGGCCGTAAAACCGTGAATCGGATACTTAATCAGGTATACTTTTGTTTACAGGCCTAAAACAGCATGCCAAACCAGAAGATGATGAAAATGAGGATTTTCCGGGCAAAACGACAAAGCTACGAAGATTCTATGAACATTCTGATCTGGGCAATTGGCACGACCGTGCGGATCCGACAACATAGCTCTGCCCAGCAATGCACGCCAGTGCGATCAGGAGTGCAAGCCAATCCCGGAGTTGAATGACCGTGCGGATGGTTGCACCCCGTGCGGATCCGATATCTAGCACCAACCCGGAAATGCACCACCAGTGCAGCTGCTCGTGCCACCCTAACACCGGAGATGCACGCTCGTGCCACATGTGGAACAGTCGTGCGACTTCGAAGACCGGTCAAGATCTGATGATGTCACGCAGTATGGTGAACAGTGATTCAAAAAGTTAACGGTCGTTCACTTTATTGGCACGATCGTGCGATCTGAAAATGTTATAAAAAACAGACAGCAACATTCTGTTCGCAATTCTAGAGTTTTTGGGAGCTTCACAGGCGATTTTCAGGCTCCAGAGGCACTAGCTTTCACCCGGATTCAAGCCACATTGTGCCGTTTAGCTCCGTTATCTTCCGGATTCTCAATCTTGTGCTTGTTTATGGTTTAATTTATTGAATCTTTCCATGATTTTGTTATAATTCAAGCATTTTGGTTGATGATTATGTATTATTGTAAGCCTTTGGGCAAAAACACTATAATCCCTTGCTTAATTACAACCTTTAGTATGTTAATTATGTTTGTAATGACACTTTGAAGCATTTTCTATGTTAATCTTTGATGATTAGTTTGCAACCTTGTTTATTGATGTTGAATTCTTGATTATAAGTAATTATATTGGATGATTAGTATATGGTTAGTTGAGATAGTTGAAAGATGAAGCTTAATTAATCATGTATTAGTAGACTTTGAACATGCTTAACTTGTTTAACTTGTTTAACTTGTTTAAAATGTGTGCACCATGATACTAGAAATGGTTAGTGGTTTAATAAGAGGTAATTATTGTTAATCAAGAAAGCTTTCCTTCACGTAAGGACCTTAACGGGTTAAATGGTGTTGTTATGAATTCTTGCCATGAATTGTTCGCTTAGTTAGTAGTTTAGGCCAAAATTGCTATCTTGGTGAATTTATATGCAAGATTTGTAAAATGAACTCGGTTGTGATTTAATCTAGTTTATGCTTGTCTCGGTGGTTGCATTATGTTTATCGGTGTCACTTTCCTTGATTAAGTGAGGTTAGAAAACTCCTAGCGGATGACTAACTTATTTTTAGGGGATTTTCATAGACATTTATCAATCGCACGTTAAAGAACAATTTTAGGTGGTTAAAGAACAATTTTAGCGGCTGTTTTTCATTGCGGCTGCTGAAATGGATGTTCAAAATGCAGACAAAGCAAACGTCTTTGCGGGGAAGATAAAGAATATTGACGGAAAACCCTTTGAGCCAAAACTAACGTCGAATATAGCTGCGAGGGTTTCTGAACTGAGCAAGAAGGTAGCTTTTATGCTGCCATTAGAGGATGATGAATAGGTTAATGGTCGATCTGATTCTCCTAATCAGCAGTATGCTAAGGTTTTTGATAAAAGAAAGGTAGCTTTTGTGCTCCCGTTGAATGATGTTAGTCCTATCCCTCGAGCTACTTCTCAATCGTACGCTAATGTTGTGTCAAACAAACAAGCTCACCAGGGTGGTGTTAACATGGATTCTGGTTCAAATGCTCAAAATTCAGCTAGGAATGCAAATGAGTCAGCTGATCAAACTCCTAAAATTAATTTTAGGTCGCTAAAGTCGGATATCTCCTTGGAAGGAGTGGATGTAGTTTTACCAATTGATTCTGTTCATTAGGTTAACAGCAGGTTAGCAAATACTCTTTATGGTTACTTCCTGGGGGATAGAATTGCTTATCCGGTTGTTGAATATTTTGTGAAAACAAATTGGAAAAAACATGGTTTTCATAAAATTATGATGAATTCAAATGGGTTTTTCTTCTTCAAGTTTGAAGATAGTCAGGGTATGAATAATGTTCTTGAAGGGGGTCCTTGGCTGATTCGGAACAAACCTCTTTTTCTCAACACTTGGTCCCCTACGAACACTCTTAAAAAAGAAGATATTAAAAAGGTTGCGGTTTGGGTGAAATTGCATGAGGTTCCTCTAGCGGCGTATACTGATGATGGGTTAAGCATGTTGGCGTCTAAAATTGGTTCCCCTTTGCGGTTGGATTCGTATACTATTGATATGTGCAACGAGGCTTGGGGACGAAGCAGCTATGCTAGGGCCCTCATTGATATCTCTGCTGAACATGACTTTAAAGAGGTCCTAACCATGGCTATTCCTGAGTTGGATGAGAACAAGTATGTCAATGAGACTATTCATGTGGAATATGAATGGAAACCCCCGAGATGTGCCCACTGTTGTGTATTTGGGCATGATTCTGAGGAGTGTCCAAAATGCATTCGATCGACAGTGAAACCTCCTACAAACAGTCCGAAAGTAGATAAGGATGGTTATACGGAAGTCAAGACAAAGAAGAATGTAAAGAAGAGCGGTTTTCAAGTTAACAATCAAAAGCCTAAGTTTGAATATAGACCTGTGGATAAAAAGAAAAAGGCAGTGAGTTCTTCCGCGCGGTGCACTAGTTCGTCCAAGGTTCAAACACACAATTCGTTTAGTGCTCTTGGGTTCGTTGGGGGGAATGGGGGTTCCTTCCAGGGGAGATATAAAGGGGGACGTGAGCTAAATGAGGAGTCTGACGATGACGAGGTAGAGGTTGTATTTGATGAAACGAATGAGTTTATGACATCGGGTACACATCCTACGTCTTCCAGTACAGGGGCAAGCACCTCTCACATAAAGTTGTCCAATGGATAGGTGGCTTCTGTTTCATGCTAAGGGGCTGCCGGTTGGTAGCAATTTCATTTTTGATGATGGCGGTTGACGTCGTTGTTTGATTTTTTTCGTTTGTCTACTAGTTAGTCATTATCATGATTGTAGTAGGCTAGATTGTGGTGGTATGTTGGTTTGTTTGCTTTTTGCTTACATATATGGGGCATATCCTGTATATGAACTAGTGGGGAACTCATCCTCACTACTTGTACTTATTTGACGGTTGTCTATAATAGAATCACCGGGGTAACCCTTTACCCAAAAAAAAAAAGTGTGTTTATCGTTTTAGCTTTCCGAATGATTGTCATGTTAGTATCCCGAAAGGGATACTAATTGTCTTGAAAATGGAGAATTGACCAAATGTTTCTAGTGACAAAACCGACTTAGTTCACATGCTTTGGTTGTGTATAAAGCAAGCCTATATATCTATTTTCTTATTTGGAGTCTTTTATGTTTTTATAAATATTTGTTTATGCTTATTTGGAGTTCATGTCCCCCTTTTCTCTTAACTGTTTTCAGTTTTTATACTTCGGGGGTGGAATACATGTTACAATTATTACAGATTTTATACATGGTATGGTTAGCTTAAGGAGGGTTTACTACTTAGATCATGTGAGTGGGTAGGCGTGTAACTGAGGCCATTAATCCTCATGGTAGGACCGAGGGAACTTTGGTGATAGATCTATTTGGGTGTAGCGAGCCCTCACTCCTGAGTCCGCTGAATGGGCCAGGTGGTGACTGAGTGCCCGACGTATAAATCCGCTAGGTTTGAGTCTTCCTGCATCACTTCACACATATCATTGGCTTTGCAACCCAATGGTGATCTCTTTTTCCTTAATTGCTACATACCAGGGATTTTCATACATACGAATACATTACAAAGGTTTTACATACTCACTTTTACATGAACTCGCTCAACTTTATGTTGATTTTTCAACTTACGTGTATTTCAGGAAATTAATGGATCTGGCCAAGTATGCAAGGGTGTTAAGCTGCGTAGGAATAATGGTGTCATCCGAGTTTAGGAACTGTGATCTTTGCCTAGACGGGTCACAAGTCTTAAACTGTGTTTCTGATCATGTCTTTTGGTTATGTTTTGTGAACAAGTTTCTGTTTATGTCATGGTTGTAGGTTGGTTTAAAGTGTCAAACTTTTAAACAATGTTGTCGTGTTAAATTTTAGAACTTGTCAAATGGATGAACATCATGGTTTTATTTTCACATAGCATTGTTGTGATTATGCTATGGTATTAAGAAGTCACACCAAAATAAACCCACGCTTCCGCAAAGCCAGGGTGTGACAGCTTGGTATCAGAGCATCGATCATAGCGAACTATGATTCTTTCTCGAGTCTAGACTATGATCACTAGGGCTCTCACGAAAACATTTTTACATTGCATACACTAAGCGTCCAGATCCAGGGCACAAACATTTTTAACAAAAGGGCACAAGTGCAAAGATTTATAGTTCAGTCGGGGAGACTGAGGGAGTTCAGTCCTAGAGACTGAGGGAGTTCAGTCGGGGAGACTGAGGGAGTTCAGTCCGGGAGACTGAGGGAGTTAGTCCGAGAGACTAGGGAAATTGAGACTGGAAGGGTAGTCTGGGAAGACTAGGATGATTACTTGCTTGCTTTGTTATGGCTAACATGTTTATTTGACTTTATGATTGATATGTGCATATATGTGATTATGTTACAGACGTCATGGTTTCATCATCAGATACTAGAGTATCGGACACCTTGGATCCCTTAGCGATCGTGTCAGACGACGAGATTAGGTCAGAGAGCAAGGTGTATACATCTGACACTACGAGCACGGACGACGATGATTTCCAGCCGTTCGCACTGCCGGACGTTGGGGTTGAGCCTGCTGATAGCCTTCCTGATGGGGATTTACCACTTGCGGTGATCCCTGCTCCTATACCACTTGCTGCTTATCCAGTCGTTGATATGCCACTTATTGATGTTTCTGACGATGATGTCGATCTATTTGAGGAGGACCCACCCGAGGCTGACCATGAGGGCGGGGCCCCTATTGCTGCTGATGTCATTCTACCCATTGCCGATGCCCCTGCAGAGGAGGCACCTGCTGATTCACCTGTCCCAGATTCTTTTGAGTCTGTGGCGTCCGCATCTTTGCACACTCAGGGAGTGCAGCATCACTCTCATGACGCCGACCCTGACATGGCGTCATCAGCTGCACCTGCACCCGCACATGACTTTGAGTTTGATCACGATGTTGATAATGATCCTGTGTTTCCTCCTGTTTTTGATCCTGACCAGGATATTGAGTTCATTCACTTAGACCAGCCCCTAGAGGAGCCTGTAGCCCCTATCGATCCTTTGTTTGATGATCCCGCTGACTTTGATATGGATTTGGTTGACCCGGAGCCTCTCGTGGCCCCTGAGCCAGTCATCGCTCCTAATCTTGCATTAGAGCATGACCTTGTTCATGACGATGCACCCGCTGTTGCCCCTTTTGTTGATGATGTACCTATTGCCGATCATCCTGTTGTTGCTCCACCGTTGGTGGATGATCAGGTTGCTGACGCTGCTGTTGACGCTCCACTCTTGTTAGAGGATCCTGTTGTTGCACCCTTTCCTGATCCTATGCCGGTACTGCTTGACCGTGCACCTTTTGCTGCTTATGTGGATCCACGTTATGCCGATACCCACAATGGGTGGATTGATGACAATGACGGGTACCACGTCACACCTGTTTCGGCACACACTGATGTTCCCATGATTTCCTCCACACACCACAGATGCTCACCGCACAGATCTTCAGATCACCTATCTCCAGGACACCCCTCCACCACGTCCTGGGGAGGGTTCATCACGACAGCCGTTTGGACATACACCTTTCATGGCAGGAGGCAGCCAGTTCATACCCCAGATTTCTCACTCTACTTTTGTTCCCCCTGTGCTGCCATCATCCTTACCGTTCACGTCACAGTTTTCTTCTGTTGCACCACCCACTACACCATCGAGCGAGCCATTTTTATGGACTACGCCCCCTATTATGCCACTATCTGACCCATACCACCCATACCACGTTGGGTCTTCTACCGAGGACATCCTCGTTTCTTTGATGGTGCAGCAGGACGCATTGACGCGTCGTATACAGGTTTTGGAGTCAACTCCACACCCACCTTGTCATTGTCGATCCCCATTTGCTGCACCGCACCCTCCACGTCCATTGTCCCCCGATTCTGCTGCTCGCTTTTGGACTCCTGAGCAGCAGATAGCATAATTATTGCACGCTCATCGCGCTATGGAGGAGGAGTGGCTTCATATGCGTCGCTTACTCTATTCTCATTTTCCTCCTCCTCCGCCGCCATCAGTATAGGCACATTTTTGGTTTTACGTAGGTAGACTTTTGGTGAGAGGACCGCAATTGTGCAGACTATACAGCTTTTTGGAAGACCGCATTTTGATGACATGACTTTTGATGTTTAGCTTTTGCTTGTTGTAGTTGATTAGCCAGATTGGGCAAGGGCGATGTGACCCTTAGCCATTTGTGATGTATGATACAGATACAAAACTTGTAAACATTATTGTGGTCTCAATTTATGACAGCGCAATCGCAGTATTCTCATTATATATGATGTTGGTTAAATTGTAACATGAGATGTTTGAATGATATTATGTATGTATGTTGTTTACTTACTATGACCTGACCAACACGATCATCTTTTAGAAGATGCCTCCTAGACGCGATACAAAACTCCAAGGAATCATTGCTGCCGCCATAGCGCAGTATGCAGCCTCCCAAGGAGGAACCAGTGGGAGCAACTCGAACAATAACGGCAATAACAATCCACCACATGGTAATGTTAAGTCGTTTGAGACATATTACAATACATTTGGATATTTATAGCACGTCCTCTAATACCATTTGTATATTCTAACGTATGTGCAGGGTGCACCTACAAGCAGTTTCTCGACTGCAAGCCCGTAAACTTCAACGGCACAGGAGGTGCTGTTGCGTTCGTGAGGTGGGCTGAGAAAACAGACTCTGTCTTAAGAATGAACAAATGCGCTCCCGATCAACAAGTGGCTTACATCTCAGGGCTGTTTCTGGATGGAGCCCTATCGTGGTGGAACTTACAAGTGCAGACTTTAGGAGAAGCTGCTGCTTACACGTTGACATGGACTGAGTTAAAAGAGTTAATGCGAAGAAAGTATTGCTCGCGTGCTGAGATACAAAGGTTAGAGACTGAGTTCTGCCATTTAAGGATGGATGGTCCCAAGATCGCAGAATACGTTCAAAGATTTCATGATTTATCCCACGTTGTGCCGTACATGGTCACACCAGAGTTTAAACGTGTTGAAAGGTTCATCTGGGGATTGGCTCCCCAGATAATGAGTATGGTTACCACGTCCAAGCCCGCGACGATCAAAGAAGCCATCGACCTAAGTGTGGCGCTCACTGAAGAGACCATTAGGTTGAACAAATTCTCCATCTCTGAACCAAAGAAAAAGGAAACACATGTTGAGTCATCTGGTGAAAACAAGCGAAAATTTTCAAACTTCAAACAAGGTACCACAAGTGTGAGCAAGAAGAGCGAGTCAAGCACACCGGCTAGAGCTGCAACCGGTGTTGAGAACAAAAGAAAGGGTTATATGGGCGCTCTGTGTCACACCCCGACCACGTGTAACATACAAAACGTGGCGGAAACGTCGGGGAGTGTTGTAACAGAATTAATGTTTCATAACCATGGATATCAAAAAGTGTTTCGTTTTATTAAACATTGAATAATTACATCGTCTGGAAATCTAAATACACAATTTAAACATAGTCTATCATTGTTATTGAGTCACTAAGGCCTTGTCCAGTCCTATGTGAGCATGCATCCTATCAATCGATATCTTTCAACAATACCTGAAACATATGTGAAAACGAGGTCAGCAAAGAAATGCTGGCGAATACATAGGTTTTGTAGGAGTGTTGAAATCATGGCTAGTTTAGATGTTGCAATACTTTATAAAAACCTTGTTTTGAAAAGAGTATAACATTGCAACTTAATTAACCAACTCAAATCAAGCGGGTTATAGTTTATAAAACCCCGTAGCCATGACTCGTAACCCAAAAATATTTGTTTTAATAAAGCAAATTGTGAAAAGTATGTTATTTGTATAAAATGTTATATGTCCAAATTGAAATGATTCAAATAACGCTACGATATGTAATACCACACAAACACTTATATATAGGAAGTACCAACGGCGTATCCACCATGCTTGTATCATATTACACACGCCTCGTTACTTAATCACTTACTCAAACCAAACCAACAATGTAAGATGTCTATGTTTAACCAACTTCCAAATGTATTGAAATAATATGTAAAAATGTTTATGTCAAGATGTAAATCATGTAATGTATAACCAATGTCAAAAGTGTTTATGTGTCAAATGTAAACCATGTAATATGTAACCAAAATGATATGTATGGCTAGTGAAATGCATCAACTAAACCATGGATGAAATGCACAAAACAAAGCATTGAAGTAAAACTTTTTTAAATCAAAGCTATGTTTTGTGTAAATGCATGATCAATGTAAATCATGTAATATGTAACCAAAACCCAATCGTATATCGCTTTGAAGCCAATCGTTTACCCAAATCGTTAAATTCGTTTTAGGTCGTGAAACTACTTATATGGTCGTCTCGCTAATAACATTCAAACCTTCGTGACTCATCACTCGTCGCTTCTCGTTTTCGTCGCTTCTCGTTTTCGCATTAACAAACCCTTACCAAAGAGTAAGTTAACAATTTCAGATTCAGTCGCTACCCACCACACCCACACATAACCACGGGTGTAGTAAATAACGGGATTAGTCAGTTCCTATGGTACCATAACCTAATACTGGTCGGCTTGATCATTGCTAATGAATGTCATTTGTTATGTAACCCAACCAACAAGTTCATTCACATTATCGAAATCGTTATTAGTTTTGTATAAATTGTCTTAATCGTTTTTGAAACCATCGTTATAACATCGAAAACATTTAGCACATATGAGTCACCCCAAAACAATCGAAAGCAGTAAAATAGGGGAAAATGTACTCGCCTGAGAATGCTTAGAGGTCTTGAACAACAACCAAACAAAGCTAGAGGGAGCACGGAATCAGTCGGCAATCTAAAACTATATAAATAAACCGGACTTAAATCGGGAGATCGGATAGGATGAGGCTTGGTAAACCAAATGAGTATTGGAACTCATATGATATGGTTTAACAAGGCCTACATACTACATGAAACCTAACCTAAGTGCTTTCGACCCATCGCGACCCATTAAGGTAGCTTATGCTACTTTAACGCGTCGTGCGCGTGAAACGCGTTCGGACCGCCTAACTTGTCACACCCCGACCACGTAGAACATACAAAACGTGGCGGAAACATCGGGGAGTGTTGTAACATAATTAATTGTCTCAAATCCATGGCAATTGAAGTTTTGTTTTATTGATTAAAAGTGTTACAATGTCTTAACAAACAAAGAAATACAACATAATTAACTAGTCTTGCATCTTTTATTGTCACTAAAGCCCAAGTCTGCCTATGTGTATCTTGATCATCTTATGCAACAGCTCCTGAAAAACACATGTGAAAATAGGTACGTCAGCATAAAAATGCCTGTGAGATACATAGGTTTTGTGAAAATAGGTTTCATGACTTATGTTTGAGAAAATGTTTAGTCATGAACCTTGTAATTTGCTTTGTCTTTGTAAATCATTTGAGAAACAATAAGTTCAGATGATATGTATAAATAAGAAAATAATGCATGGTTAAATGAGTAACCATGTAAATTGAGTTTGTAAAAGTTAAGTTGTTTGTAAAACAATGTATTGTGAAAGGTATGTTATTTGTATAAAATGTTATATGTATCAAACTGAAATGATTCAAATAACGCTACGATATATGTAATACCATACAAACACTTATATATAGGAAGTACCAGCTGTCACACCCCGACCACGTAGAACATACAAAACGTGGCGGAAACGTCGGGGAGTGTTGTAACAGAATTAATCGTTTCAAATCCATGGCAATTGAAGTTTCGTTTTATTGATTAAAAGTGTTACAATGTCTTAACAAACAAAGGAATACAACATAATTAACTAGTCTTGCATCTTTTATTGTCACTAAAGCCCAAGTCTGCCTATATGTATCTTGATCATCTTATGCAACAGCTCCTGAAAAACACATGTGAAAATAGGTACGTCAGCATAAAAATGCCTGTGAGATACATAGGTTTTTGTGAAAATAGGTTTCATGACTTATGTTTGAGAAAATGTTTAGTCATGAACCTTGTAATTTGCTTTGTTTTGTAAATCGTTTGAAAATCAATAAGTTCAAATGATATGTATAGATAAAAGAATAATGTATGGTTAAATGAATAACCATGTAGACTGAGTTTGTATAAGATAAGTTGTTTGTAAAACAATATCTTGTGAAAAGTATGTTATTTGTATAAAATGTTATATGTATCAAACTGAAATGATTCAAATAACGCTACGATATGTTATACCATACAAACACTTATATATAGGAAGTACCAGCGGCGTATCCACCATGTTTGTATCATATTACACACGCATCGTTACTTAATCACTTAATCAAACCAAACCACCAAAATAATGCTCATGTCTAATGTAAATCATGTAATGGATACAAACGGTTCAACAGTTACAAACGGTTCACATGGTTCAACGGTTACAAACGGTTCACATGGTTCAACGGTTACAAATACAAACGGTTCACAGATATCAACGGATCACATAGTCAAATGATTACAACGGTTCAAAATGTAATATAATGTGTTCATACCCTGGATAAGCATATGCAACAGAAAGGCAATGTAAAACAATGTACTAAGTAATGCACACAATGGGCACACCTAGCATGAAATGTAATATAAAACGATGTACTAAGTAATGCACACAATGGGCACACCTAGCATGAACACAATGAAATCATGTACTATTATGTACTAATGAACATAGCAAGTATATGATGTGAAAACAGGAAAGCATGAAAGTAACAAGTAGGCACATGTGTTCCACCCCAAAATGTTTGGAAAACAGTAAAAGAGGGGTCTATGTACTCACTTGAGATTGCTCAGAAGTCCTAGGATAACCACCAAGCAATGCTAGAGATCGCGGAATATCAAACGGCACCTAATATAGGTAACTACATTAATAAACCGGACCTAAATCGGAAGACTGGGTAGCATGAGGGTTTGTAAACCAAATGAGTGTAGGAACTCATGTGATATGGTTAATCAAAGCCTACATACTAAATGAAACTTAACCTAAGTGTCTACGACCCATTACGACCCGTTTAGGTAGCTTATGCTACTTTAACGCGTCGTTCGCGTGGAACGCGTTCGGACCGCCTAACTAGCCCTATGACAAGTGTTATATGCCTAAACATGTTACATAATTAGTTATGTGACAAAATTTTAGGTTACATATGCTTAATTACCAATTATACATGAAAAGGGTATTCTGGTAATTTACCTAAGGCATATAAACTACCTATCATACAACTACTTAAACGATGTGACCATAGGGTATAACCTCGGAAGATTATTCCCTACCTACTATGGTCACCTAATGTATTTGGTCGGATCCTAATGATCGACCAAACTGGGTCGGGTTCGAAGTATAAGCGATTTATCAGATCGCTTACCCTACGACCCTAGACAACGTGGTAATCAGTAGGCATAGTCCCAAGGGACTATGACCATCGTGATTACAATCACGTTGCAAAGTTCAAACGAACTTCGCATTGACCATTACTGGTCAACGCTGAAAGTCAAACAAAGTTTGACTTTCTGACTCGAAAAGCAGTAAAATAAGGAAAAGAACGAAAGAATACTTACGAAGGGTCCCCGAATGCTAATCCCGATTCAAGAATCTCAGGTATGAAACAATGGTTTCAACTTAGAGGTTCTCAATTCAGAATTCTAGTGCAAAATGAGGTTGTGTGGGTTGGGTATTTATAGGAATACCCGAACCGTTAGGATCGTTCCATGGAAAACGTGCCATGAATCCAACCCGTACACTTGTCGGAACCTTATGGTGGCTGGAAATCCATCCTTATCAGATGACTAGATAATTAGGAACATGTGGTTGTGGATTAAACATGTGCAATCTGCTGTTAGAAACACTGCATCTGGTCTGTGCAAGGCTAGCGCACCGCTACACTAAAAGTGTAGCGCACCGCTAGGCCTTATTTTGGCAGATTTACACTTTTGGTCCCTGTAGTGCAATCAGCCCATTTTTGACACGTTTAAGGCCAGTTAACCCCATTTCAAAGCTCTAAAATGAAGTTAAAGTATAGGGAACTTAAAATGTGTTCAAAAATATCTCGGATGTCGGTTCGTTTGGCCGTACGGTCGCGATGTTCGCTTAATTACAACGGAATGCGCATAAGCGTGAAAGACGATCCAAATGACGCGACGAATGGATTTTTCTTATGGCGAACACTAAAATAAAATATTTTAGTGCTTACATAAATTTTTGGATGTCCGGATGTATTCAGAACGTAAGTTACACGTAAAAATGCAAACTTGTGCACTTTTTGACGCTTTTAGTCCCTGAATGACACAAAAGTTTATTTTAGCATACCGAACACCTCAAAGCCTATTTCTAAGCCATGTAAAGGATATTTATGGTATGTTTAAATTATGGTCATGTTCCGGAAGGTCTGTTACAGTTCAAATTGGCATACTTTCGCAGTTTGTCAACTTTAGTCCCTGTAAGCGATTAAACTTTGATTTCACCACACCAAACCTTTCAAAACTTATATCTAAGTTATGTAAAGGTTATTTAAGGTATGTTAAGCCTATTTCACTATTCCGGAGTGTTCGTTGGATTAAATTGGTTATATCTACTCATCAGAGCGCGTATAACCCTCCAGAAAGCGATTTAAAGCTTGAAATCGAACAAGAATTGATATGTGTAAACGATACACATATGTTTACAAATCCCAAGTATGAAATACTATATTTCATTGGTTTGGAATTTGTTTGATGGTTGGAGTGGCACAGGTGTTACAGTCTCCCCTACTTTAGGAAATTTCGTCCCGAAATTAATTCGTAGGAGTCTATCTGTGACTTTATGTGAAGTAACCATCAAAGATAAGCAAGGCATAATCCTGTTATTTCTCTTTAACGGACATTTTTCAGAATTGAAAAATGAACGGAGTTATTTTCAACAGGCATTCTTCAGAAACGAAATTGAACGAAAGGAGTCATTTTTCACCATTTCTTCAGAAACCAAAAATGAACGACAAGAGTCATTTTTCACCATTCCTTCAGAAACCAAAAATGAACGACAAGAGTCATTTTTCACCATTCCTTCAGAAACCAAAAATGAACGACAAGAGTCATTTTTCACCGTTTCTTCAGAAACCAAAAATGAACGAAAAGAGTCATTCTTCAGACACATGACCAAACTAGCTGTGGTTTCCGTGCACTGAATTCCATAATTATGTATGCATCCATAATTACGCAATTCCTTGCATAGTCCGCACAATTTGTTTGTAATGTGGAGGGGAGGAAAATCAAACCTGTGATGAGCGTGACTAGACTACCATAGGGTCCTTTTAATTTGATCTACAAACGATCCTTTTAATTAGACCACCAAGGAGTCATTTCAGCTATATCATCACATGATATTCCTAACCAGATTTTTGGATCAATCTGTTTACCTAGACCTCTCAGGGTTCTAATTATGGAATAGTACAATATAATCCGAGGGTCTTTACTATTACGTAAAATCCCATTGAGGATTTAATATAGTACCTTTGGATATCCTACTTTGAATTTCCTTATATAAAGATATGGAAGATTCTACGAGGATTTGGATAACAAAACTTGGATTACACCAAAAACATAAAAGGAAACACATAAGCACATAATCACATAGTTGTTAAACTTGGTTATTAATTGTCATCTTTGGACACGGATATTTAAAGCACACCAGGAATCCAATCCGTGGATTCCATGCGGCACTTAAATCATTAGAATCTAACTATGAAGATAGGAAGATCTAAATAAGAATTCGGCTTTGTCCTTATTGAATGGTAATGTACGTATTAAGGCATACGAATAATTCAATTAAGGGCTCCGATTTGAGTGATATTCATCCACAAGGATCTGATTATGAGGATAGAAAGATCCTTTATGGATTTTGAAATTTGTGTAACGAGAGGTGCTTCGACACCTTGCACTAGGCGTGCTTAAGTCGATACACAAAGTAGAAAGTTCATGAGGTTGAGGCGCTAGATATGCCAAGGCGACATATGAAGCAGAACTTGAAGGTTAAGTAGCAACAGGGTTTGCAACTGCTTTGCTTTGAACAGCAAAGCGACACATGTTAACCAAATGTCTCCATCGTCCACCGTGGGTACATTTGTAACATGGTATTTGATTTGAATAATGACGATGGCATTGATTGCACCAAGGAGCAGTTCCCTTATACAGCTTCATCCCTGAGGCGTGTCATGGTGATAGCTAAGTCAACGGTCCTCTGGAGTAAGTCGCCTATTCGCTGGGTAATTGCAGCACCGGGTTCTGACATTGTCGTTGCGATGAAGAAGCATCTTGAAGATAACAAAAGGTATAGGAGGAAACAAGCGAAAGATAGTCAAAAGAAAATGACAAGGCATTTAGATTGTGACCATTTGTTTGTTACCAAAGGCAAACAAATGAGACAGTGACTAATCAAAGTGAGCGGGTCAATATAATGTATCGCGAAGACATGCTCGCCTATAAGTGAACACTCATCCCAAGAATTCCCAGGTAAGCACAACTGGTCTCGCGTCTGATGAGATGTATACGAAGTGCTTGCCTAGACAGAAAACCCAGAATACAGGCATTCACCCTTCCAGTTTGCACGTGTTCACATTATTTAAAACCCAAAACCTTGACGAGATTTTGAAACTCAAAGGGATTCAAAACCTTATAACAGAGAGTTCAAAACCTTACAATAGAGGGTTCAAAACCTTGTAATCAATCATCCTAGAACAGATGATTAGTTTTCAAAGCGGTTTTGAAATTTATGTTCTTGTTGTGGTCGTCGCCTAAGGATAGGTGACGGTATTGTTTTATGACTAAACGCAAGTAAACTCGCGTTAGGGTCCTAAGAAGGTTATAGACTAGGTCAAAGCATTACTAATAACCTAATTCCCTATAACCATTGGCTCTGATACCATCTTTTCTGTCACACCCCGACCACGTAGAACATACAAAACGTGGCGGAAACGTCGGGGAGTGTTGTAACAGAATTAATCGTTTCAAATCCATGGCAATTGAAGTTTCGTTTTATTGATTAAAAGTGTTACAATGTCTTAACAAACAAAGGAATACAACATAATTAACTAGTCTTGCATCTTTTATTGTCACTAAAGCCCAAGTCTGCCTATATGTATCTTGATCATCTTATGCAACAGCTCCTGAAAAACACATGTGAAAATAGGTACGTCAGCATAAAAATGCCTGTGAGATACATAGGTTTTTGTGAAAATAGGTTTCATGACTTATGTTTGAGAAAATGTTTAGTCATGAACCTTGTAATTTGCTTTGTTTTGTAAATCGTTTGAAAATCAATAAGTTCAAATGATATGTATAGATAAAAGAATAATGTATGGTTAAATGAATAACCATGTAGACTGAGTTTGTATAAGATAAGTTGTTTGTAAAACAATATCTTGTGAAAAGTATGTTATTTGTATAAAATGTTATATGTATCAAACTGAAATGATTCAAATAACGCTACGATATGTAATACCATACAAACACTTATATATAGGAAGTACCAGCGGCGTATCCACCATGTTTGTATCATATTACACACGCATCGTTACTTAATCACTTAATCAAACCAAACCACCAAAATAATGCTCATGTCTAATGTAAATCATGTAATGGATACAAACGGTTCAACAGTTACAAACGGTTCACATGGTTCAACGGTTACAAACGGTTCACATGGTTCAACGGTTACAAATACAAACGGTTCACAGATATCAACGGATCACATAGTCAAATGATTACAACGGTTCAAAATGTAATATAATGTGTTCATACGCTGGATAAGCATATGCAACAGAAAGGCAATGTAAAACAATGTACTAAGTAATGCACACAATGGGCACACCTAGCATGAACACAATGAAATCATGTACTATTATGTACTAATGAACATAGCAAGTATATGATGTGAAAACAGGAAAGCATGAAAGTAACAAGTAGGCACATGTGTTCCACCCCAAAATGTTTGGAAAACAGTAAAAGAGGGGTCTATGTACTCACTTGAGATTGCTCAGAAGTCCTAGGATAACCACCAAGCAATGCTAGAGATCGCGGAATATCAAACGGCACCTAATATAGGTAACTACATTAATAAACCGGACCTAAATCGGAAGACTGGGTAGCATGAGGGTTTGTAAACCAAATGAGTGTAGGAACTCATGTGATATGGTTAATCAAAGCCTACATACTAAATGAAACTTAACCTAAGTGTCTACGACCCATTACGACCCGTTTAGGTAGCTTATGCTACTTTAACGCGTCGTTCGCGTGGAACGCGTTCGGACCGCCTAACTAGCCCTATGACAAGTGTTATATGCCTAAACATGTTACATAATTAGTTATGTGACAAAAGTTTAGGTTACATATGCTTAATTACCAATTATACATGAAAAGGGTATTCTGGTAATTTACCTAAGGCATATAAACTACCTATCATACAACTACTTAAACGATGTGACCATAGGGTATAACCTCGGAAGATTATTCCCTACCTACTATGGTCACCTAATGTATTTGGTCGGATCCTAATGATCGACCAAACTGGGTCGGGTTCGAAGTATAAGCGATTTATCAGATCGCTTACCCTACGACCCTAGACAACGTGGTAATCAGTAGGCATAGTCCCAAGGGACTATGACCATCGTGATTACAATCACGTTGCGAAGTTCAAACGAACTTCGCATTGACCATTACTGGTCAACGCTGAAATTCAAACAAAGTTTGACTTTCTGACTCGAAAAGCAGTAAAATAAGGAAAAGAACGAAAGAATACTTACGAAGGGTCCCCGAATGCTAATCCCGATTCAAGAATCTCAGGTATGAAACAATGGTTTCAACTTAGAGGTTCTCAATTCAGAATTCTAGTGCAAAATGAGGTTGTGTGGGTTGGGTATTTATAGGAATACCCGAACCGTTAGGATCGTTCCATGGAAAACGTGCCATGAATCCAACCCGTACACTTGTCGGAACCTTATGGTGGCTGGAAATCCATCCTTATCAGATGACTAGATAATTAGGAACATGTGGTTGTGGATTAAACATGTGCAATCTGCTGTTAGAAACACTGCATCTGGTCTGTGCAAGGCTAGCGCACCGCTACACTAAAAGTGTAGCGCACCGCTAGGCCTTATTTTGGCAGATTTACACTTTTGGTCCCTGTAGTGCAATCAGCCAATTTTTGACACGTTTAAGGCCAGTTAACCCCATTTCAAAGCTCTAAAATGAAGTTAAAGTATAGGGAACTTAAAATGTGTTCAAAAATATCTCGGATGTCGGTTCGTTTGGCCGTACGGTCGCGATGTTCGCTTAATTACGACGGAATGCGCATAAGCGTGAAAGACGATCCAAATGACGCGACGAATGGATTTTTCTTATGGCGAACACTAAAATAAAATATTTTAGTGCTTACATAAATTTTTGGATGTCCGGATGTATTCAGAACGTAAGTTACGCGTAAAAATGCAAACTTGTGCACTTTTTGACGCTTTTAGTCCCTGAATGACACAAAAGTTTATTTTAGCATACCGAACACCTCAAAGCCTATTTCTAAGCTATGTAAAGGATATTTATGGTATGTTTAACTTATGGTCATGTTCCGGAAGGTCTGTTACAGTTCAAATTGGCATACTTTCGCAGTTTGTCAACTTTAGTCCCTGTAAGCGATTAAACTTTGATTTCACCACACCAAACCTTTCAAAACTTATATCTAAGTTATGTAAAGGTTATTTAAGGTATGTTAAGCCTATTTCACTATTCCGGAGTGTTCGTTGGATTAAACTGGTTATATCTACTCATCAGAGCGCGTATAACCCTCCAGAAAGCGATTTAAAGCTTGAAATCGAACAAGAATTGATATGTGTAAACGATACACATATGTTTACAAATCCCAAGTATGAAATACTATATTTCATTGGTTTGGCATTTGTTTGATGGTTGGAGTGGCACAGGTGTTACACCAGCGACGTATCCACCATGCTTGTATCATATTACACACGCATCGTTACTTAATCACTTACTCAAACCACCAATGTAATAAGTCTATGTTTAAACCAATAGTCAAAAGTCCTTGTATAAACCATGTCAAATGTTTATAGTCCAAAAGTAGTCAAGTAATGTATAACCAAAATGATATGTATGGTAAGTAAAATTTAGACTACTTAAACCATAAGTAAAAATGTACAAAACAAAGTATTGAAGTAAAACTTGGTTTAAATCAAAGTTATGTTTTGTAAGATATATGCATGCTATACTGAATATGAACATTTATGCGGTATTGTGAAAATTCATACATCCAAGCCTTGAGACAGACGGATAACTATGTAAAAGTGAGTTATCAAGAGAATATGTATTCAGATTCGGTCATTCCTTTCATCCCCTTTCCCTGGGATGTCCGGAACGGGATTTGTCAAGTCCTATGGTACCACTACCTACTAACGAACGGCATGATCGGTGTTAATGAATGTATAGTATAGTTTAAACAAACCAAATGTCATACCAAAATGTAAGCATGTTTTATGAAGATAATGTACCTAGTATGCTAGAGTAAACATACAGGGTAGAGCTGTAAAACAATGTGTCCATATGTTACTGGAACATATGCAACAGAGATGCAGTATAAAACAATGTACTAAGTATGCAAAGTCATCATACAAAGTAGAAAAGTCATGTAAAACAATGTACTAAGTATGCAAAGTCATCATACAAAGCATAGAACACCATGAAATCATGTACTATAAATGTACTAATGAACATAGCAAGTATATGATGTGAAAACAGGAAAGCATGAAAGTAACAAGTAGGCACATGTGTTTCACCCCAAAACAGTTTGGAAAACAGTAAAAGAGGGGTCTATGTACTCACTTGAGAATGCTCAGTAGTCCTTGAGTGACAACCAAACAATGCTAGAGATCACGGAAATCAAACGGCACCTAATATAGGTAACTACATTAATAAACCGGACCTAAATCGGAAGATCGGATAGAATGAGGTTTCGTAAACCAAACGAGTATAGAGACTCGTGTCATATGGTTTATCAAAGCCTACATGCTAAATGAAACCCAACCTAATAGCTTACGACCCATTACGACCCGTTTAGGTAGCTTATGCTACTTTAACGCGTCGTTCGCGTGAAACGCGTTCGGACCGCCTAACTAGTTCTACGACAAGTGTTATATGCCTAAACATGTTACATAATCAGTTATGTGACAAAAGTTTAGGTTACATATGCTTAATTACCAATTATACATGAAAAGGGTATTCTGGTAATTTACCTAAGGCATATAAACTACCTATCATACAACTACTCAAACGATGTGACCATAGGGTATAACCTCGGAAGGTTATTCCCTACCTACTATGGTCACCTAATGTATTTGGTCGGACCCTAATGATCGACCAAACTGGGTCGGGTTCGAAGGTATAGGCGATTTATTAGATCGCCTACCCTACGACCCTAGACAACGTGGTAATCAGTGGGCATAGTCCCAAGGGACTATAACCAACGTGATTACACTCACGTTGCGAAGTTCAAACGAACTTCGCATTGACCATAACTGGTCAATGTAGAAAGTCAAACAAAGTTTGACTTTCAGACTCGAAAGACTCGAAAAGCAATAAAAGAACGAAAGAATACTTACGAAGGGTCCCCGAATGCTAACTTCGATTTAAAAATCTCAGGTATGAAACAATAGTTTCAACTTAGAGTTTCTCAAATCAAAGTTCTTGTGATTTTGAAGCATGGGGGTGGGGTATTTATAGTAAAAGGTCCACCGTTAAGATCGTTTCATGGAAAACGTGCCTTAATCCCACCCGTACAAGTGTCGGGACCTTATGGTGACTAAAATTTGATCCTTATCAGCTGACTAGACAAATGAGAATGTGTGGTGGTGGATCAAACAGCTGAAATCTGCTGTTAGAAACATTTAACCTGGTCAGAAGGTCTGACGCGGGCCGCCTAAGGATGTTAAGATTCTGAGGCGGGCCGCCTAGGAGTCACAGATCAGAACAAAGTTTCAGAAATGTCAGTTTCAGTCCCTGCACGTGTTTAAGGCCATTTCCGACACTTCTAAGGCCCGTAAAGCCAACTTTAAGGCGCTAAAATGTTTCCTAAACATTGAGGACATGAAACATGCTCAAAAATATGCCGGGTGTTGGTTCGTTTGGTCGTACGAACGCGATGTTCGCTTAATTACGACGGAATGCGCATAAGCGCGAAAAACGATCCAAATGACGCAACGAATGGATTTTTGGCAAGCCAAACACTAAAGCATAATATAGTCATGCTTACATAAATTTTTGGATGTCCGGATGTATTCAGAACGTAAGTTATGCGCGAAAGTGCAAACTTGTGCACTTTTTGACACTTTTAGTCCCTGAATGACCCAAAAGTTTATTTTAGCACACCGAACCCCTCAAAGCCTATTTCTAAGCTATGTAAAGGATATTTAAGGTGTGTTTAACTTATGGTCATGTTCCGGAATGTCCGTTACAGTTCAAATTGGCATACTTTCGCAGTTTGTCAAGTTTAGTCCCTGTAAGCGAATTAACTTGTTTTTGCCATACCAAAGCCTTCAAAACTTATTTCTAAGTTATGTAAAGGTTATTTAAGGTATGTTAAGCCTATGTCACTATTCCGGAGTGTTTGTTGCATTAAACTGGTTATATTTACGCATCGGTGCGCGTATAACCTTCCAGAAAGCGATTTAGAGTTTGAAATTGAACAAGAATTGATATGTGCAAATTATACACATATTTTTACAAATCCCAAGTATGAAATATAATATTTCATTGGTTCGGTATTTGTTTGATGGCCGTGGAGGCACAGGTGTTACATAACTAGTCCTATGACAAGTAGAATATGCCTAAACATGTTACATAATCAGTTATGTGACAAAGGTTTAGGTTACATATGCTTAATTACCAATTATACATGAAAAGGGTATTCTGGTAATTTACCTAAGGCATATAAACTACCTATCATACAACTACTCAAATGATGTGACCATTGGGTATAACCTCGGAAGGTTATTCCCTACCTACTATGGTCACCTAATGTGTTTGGTCGGATCCTAATGATCGACCAAATGGGTCGGGTTTGAAGGTATAAGCGATTTATTAGATCGCTTACCCTACGACCCTAGACAACGTGGTAATCAGTAGGCATAGTCCCAAGGGACTATAACCAACGTGATTACACTCACGTTGCGAAGTTCAAACGAACTTCGCATTGACCATAAACTGGTCAATGCAGAAAGTCAAACAATGTTTGACTTTCAGACTCGAAAGACTCGAAAAGCAATAAAAGAACGAAAGAATACTTACGAAGGGTCCCCGAATGCTAATTTCGATCCGAGAATCTCAGGTATGAAACAATGGTTTCAACTTAGAGTTTCTAAGATCAAAATTCTAGTGGTTTTTGAAGTTGTGGGGTGGGGTATTTATAGTTTTCGGGTAACCGTTAAGATCGTTTCATGAAAACCGTGCTCGAATCCTACCCGTACATGTGTTGGCAAGTTGCGGTGACTAAAAATGGGTTCTTATCAGCTGACTAGACAAGTGAGAACATGTGGTTGTGGATTAAACAGCTGCAATCTACTGTTAAATGCAGTTAACCTGGTCAGAAGGAGCCACGCGGGCCGCGTGAGGATGTTCAGAAACTGAGGCGAGCCGCCTGGCCTGCACAGATCAGAATTAAGTTTGCAGAATGACAGTTTCAGTCCCTGCACGTGTTTAAGGCCATTTCCGACACTTCTAAGGCCCGTAAAGCCAACTTTAAGGCCCTAAAATGATGCCTAAACATTGTGGACATGAAACATGCTCAAAAATATGCCGGATGTTGGTTCGTTTGGTCGTACGAACGCGATGTTCGCTTAATTACGACGGAATGCGCATAAGCGCGAAAAACGATCCAAATGACGCAACGAATGGATTTTTGGCAAGCCAAACACTAAAGCATAATATAGTCATGCTTACATAAATTTTTGGATGTCCGGATGTATTCAGAACGTAAGTTATGCGCGAAAATGCAAACTTGTGCACTTTTTGACACTTTTAGTCCCTGAATGACACAAAAGTTTATTTGAGCACACCGAACCCCTCAAAGCCTATTTCTAAGCTATGTAAAGGATATTTAAGGTGTGTTTAACTTATGGTCATGTTTCGGAATGTCTGTTACAGTTCAAATTGGCATACTTTCGCAGTTTGTCATATTTAGTCCCTGTAGACGAATTAACTTGATTTTGGCATACCAAACCTTCCAAATCTTATTTCTAAGTTATGTAAAGGTTATTTAAGGTATGTTTAGCCTATTTCACTATTCCGGAGTGTTCGTTGCATTAAACTGGTTATATTTACGCATCGGTGCGCGTATAACCTTCCAGAAAGCGATTTAGAGTTTGAAATCGAACAAGAGTTGATATGTGTAAATGATACACATATTTTTACAAATCCCAAGTATGAAATACAATATTTCATTGGTTCGGCATTTGTTTGATGGCCGTGGAGGCACAGGTGTTACAGTCTCCCCTACTTTAGGAAATTTCGTCCCGAAATTTATTTAGAGGAAACTTGTGAGAGCTTGAAAACATGAAGTTGAAAAGATCGAACAACATAGGTTAGGGTTCTTAACTTCTAGTAATCTTTAATAACATCATGATTGCAATGTAAGAGGGATACTTATATTCAAGTATATGAAGCGTCATTGGTGCGTCCACCGTACCTCCATTACATCGTTCTCATTTCGTTATTTTTGTCACTATCGGCTCTTACACATAATAAATCTTACTGTGGTCACCGTGCACTGAATCTCACAATTATGTACGCGTCCATAATTAGACAATTCCTTGCACAGTTCACACAGTCTATTTTATAATATGTAGGGTAAAACCAAATGAACAATCCTGTGATGAGTGTGACTAGACCGCCATAGAGTCCTTTTGACTAAATCAATAATTGATCTAAATAGACTATCAAGGAGTCCGTCCAGCTACATCACTAGATGTCGTCCTTTAACCAAATTGTGAATCAATCTTTTTTTTTTTTGACTAGACCACCAAAGGGTCTCGTATGAATCAAGGAGTGGTACTATATAATCCAAGGGTCTTAACTATTACATAGAAGCCCATTAAGGATTTAAGGTAGTACCTTTTGAATATCCTACTATGAATCCCTTATATATAGATATAAAAGATTCTATGAGGATTTGAAAATCGTATCACACAAAAACATAGAGAAGAACACATAAACACATATCACATAATCGCATAATCGCGTACTCGCATAATTGTTTAATTTGACCTTTAAATTTGTTATCTTTGGACACGGGTATTTAAAGCATACTAGGAATCAAATCCTTAATTGCATCAATTTGGATGGATCCACATGAATACCCTGCTTGTTGACTACATGACCCAAAAACTGAACTCCTTTAAGCCAAAATTTCCTCTTGGAGGATTTAGCGAAAAGTTTGTTCCTTCTTTAAGGTTTCTAGTGTCAATGAAAGTGTTGATCGTTATCGGCTCGGGACATGAATAGATCAAGATGTCATCAATAACAACAATGACGAACTGATCCAAATAAGGCTTGCAGACTCTATTTATTAAGTCCATGTAGATGGCTGGAGCATTTGTCAACCCAAAAGGCATGACTGTAAACTCGTAATGGCCATACTTCGTGCCGAAAGCCGTTTTGGGAATATCTTCTTCGAGAATACAAAGTTGATGATACCCAAAACACAAATTGATCTTGAAAAAGAAAGAAACGCTATGCAGTTGATCAGAGAAATCGTTGATTTAAGGTAGGGGATATCGATTCTTGATGGTAAGCTTACTAGGCTTACGTTAATCGATATACATTTGAAAAGATTCATTTTTCTTTTCACAAAGAGGACAGGAGTTTCTCCAAGGTGAAAAGTTCGGACGGATGAATCCTTTATCAGACAACTCTTGAGGCTGTTTTGATAATTCTTGCATCTCGAACGGTGCAAGACGATAAGATACTTTAGATTTAAAAGAAACAAGTGTTTAAGGTTCTTGGGGAGGTCACAAGTGATCATAAAAATGACAGAACCACACGAGTAATTTGTCTTTGTGTTGACATCATAAGGTTGGATCAAACATTCATGCAATTGCATTAGTTGAAAAAAAATAAAAACCACAAATTTTTATTTATATAACAACCGCATTGTCTTTCAATGTTACAGGATAACAACCAGAGGAATTTCAAAATACTAATTGTTCTTCATCATTGATTGCCTCATTGATGTTATACACTCGTCCACGTGCTGGATTCACATTGACGTTGACGTTCGCATTTGGGTTTGCGTTAGCATTTGCATTCATCAGTCTCGGACAGTTATGGCGGAAGTGACCAATCTCTCCGCAGTTGAAACATGACCCCAGTGGGAATCTCGCAGCATTCCCTTGAACCGGAGCTTGAACCTGAGCAGCCTGATTTTGTCCCAGACGACAAATATTGGCCAAATGCCCAAGTCTACCACACGTTGTGCATTTCTTGCAATCTTGTTGTGCAACGTGATGACCGTTGCAACGGGCACAATGTGGTGCGGTACCAGCATATGCCTTCTTTGCAGATGGCTGTGCCGGTGGGTTTTGCAAGTTCTGAGCAGTCTGTGCTGTAACAGCAAAATTTTGGGCACCCTTCCGCTTCTTTGATTTCTTCGAAGTCTCACCTTCCTTACCCTTCTTGTTTTGATCTTTCTTGCTATCCTCCTTGTCAGACCCCTGCTTCTTACCCTTGTCACCCTTTCTATGTAACTTATTCTTCCGAATCTGCGACTCAGTCAATGTCGCAGCTAACTCGATCGCCTGACGGAGTGTGGTAGGGCTACTACCAGTAAGGATGTCTTGTACCGTGTCAGGTAGGCCGTCAATGTACCTTTCGATAGCCTTGTCGAGTGGGGTAACCATTGTCGGGTAAAGCAGACTCAACTCCTCAAATCTATCAGTATACGCCCTGTGCTCACCACTATCTTGCTTCAACTCATCAAATTCCTTCTCCAAAGCTCGCTGCTCATGACGAGGACAGAATTCCCTCATCATAAGGGCCCTAAGTTCAGCCCATGTCTGTGCTAGAGCAACTTCTGCACCACGATCCCTCATAACCCCGTTCCACCAGGTGAGAGCCCTCTTCTGAAACACACTCGAAGAAAACTCGACCTTGCGATTGTCAGGACACTGCACATGGCGGAAAGTATTCTCAATGCTCTCAAACCATTGAAGAAGCCCAGTCGCTCCTTCAGAACCACTAAACTTGAGTGGTTTAGCCTGGTTAAAATCCTTGTATTTGCATGGAACGTTGTTGTTGTTATTATTGCCATTGTTGTATATCTCGTGGACTTGGGTTACAACCCCGGGAAGCACAGCAGCCACCTGCTGAGAGATCAGGGCTGCGAGTTCTTCAATAGTAAAAGTCCGAGCATCGGTTCGATCATCGCGTCGAGGAGGCATTGTCTAAAAGAGGAAACATGAAATGAACGAGTGAGAGAATTAGACGAAAAGAATGAGATGAACAAATCTGATGAAAGCAAGGATAGTGGTCATTTGTTTGTTACTACAAAGCAACAAACGACCATGGTGATAAATCAAAGTAAATAGGTCAAAAATAATGTATCGCGAAGACATGCTCGCCTATAAGTGAACACTCATCCCAAGAATTCCCAGGTAAGCACAACTGGTCTCGCGTCTGATGAGATATATACGAAGTGCTTGCCTAGACAGAAAACCCAGAATACAGGCATTCACCCTTCCAGTTTGCACGTGTTCACATTATTTAAGACTCAAAACTTTGGCAAGAGTTTGAAAATTCAAAAGGGGTTCAAAACCTTATAACTGAGGGTTCAAAACCTTGTAATCAATCATCCTAGAACAAATGATTAGTTTTCAAAGCGGTTTTGAAATTTATGTTCTTGTTGTGGTCGTCGCCTAAGGATAGGTGACGGTATTGTTTTATGACTAAACGCAAGTAAACTCGCGTTAGGGTCCTAAGAAGGTTATAGACTAGGTCAAAGCATTACTAATAACCTAATTCCCTATAACCATTGGCTCTGATACCATCTTTTCTGTCACACCCCGACCACGTGTAACATACAAAACGTGGCGGAAACGTCGGGGAGTGTTGTAACAGAATTAATGTTTCATAACCATGGATATAAAAAAGTGTTTCGTTTTATTAAACATTGAATAATTACATCGTCTGGAAATCTAAATACACAATTTAAACATAGTCTATCATTGTTATTGAGTCACTAAGGCCTTGTCCAGTCCTATGTGAGCATGCATCCTATCAATCGATATCTTTCAACAATACCTGAAACATATGTGAAAACGAGGTCAGCAAAGAAATGCTGGCGAATACATAGGTTTTGTAGGAGTGTTGAAATCATGGCTAGTTTAGATGTTGCAATACTTTATAAAAACCTTGTTTTGAAAAGAGTATAACATTGCAACTTAATTAACCAACTCAAATCAAGCGGGTTATAGTTTATAAAACCTCGTAGCCATGACTCGTAACCCAAAAATATTTGTTTTAATAAAGCAAATTGTGAAAAGTATGTTATTTGAATAAAATGTTATATGTCCAAATTGAAATGATTCAAATAACGCTACGATATGTAATACCATACAAACACTTATATATAGGAAGTACCAACGGCGTATCCACCATGCTTGTATCATATTACACACGCCTCGTTACTTAATCACTTACTCAAACCAAACCAACAATGTAAGATGTCTATGTTTAACCAACTTCCAAATGTATTGAAATAATATGTAAAAATGTTTATGTCAAGATGTAAATCATGTAATGTATAACCAATGTCAAAAGTGTTTATGTGTCAAATGTAAACCATGTAATATGTAACCAAAATGATATGTATGGCTAGTGAAATGCATCAACTAAACCATGGATGAAATGCACAAAACAAAGCATTGAAGTAAAACTTTTTTAAATCAAAGCTATGTTTTGTGTAAATGCATGATCAATGTAAATCATGTAATATGTAACCAAAACCCAATCGTATATCGCTTTGAAGCCAATCGTTTACCTAAATCGTTAAATTCGTTTTAGGTCGTGAAACTACTTATATGGTCGTCTCGCTAATAACATTCAAACCTTCGTGACTCATCACTCGTCGCTTCTCGTTTTCGTCGCTTCTCGTTTTCGCATTAACAAACCCTTACCAAAGAGTAAGTTAACAATTTCAGATTCAGTCGCTACCCACCACACCCACACATAACCACGGGTGTAGTAAATAACGGGATTAGTCAGATCCTATGGTACCATAACCTAATACTGGTCGGCTTGATCATTGCTAATGAATGTCATTTGTTATGTAACCCAACCAACAAGTTCATTCACATTATCGAAATCGTTATTAGTTTTGTATAAATTGTCTTAATCGTTTTTGAAACCATCGTTATAACATCGAAAACATTTAGCACATATGAGTCACCCCAAAACAATCGAAAGCAGTAAAATAGGGGAAAATGTACTCGCCTGGGAATGCTTAGAGGTCTTGAACAACAACCAAACAAAGCTAGAGGGAGCACGGAATCAGTCGGCAATCTAAAACTATATAAATAAACCGGACTTAAATCGGGAGATCGGATAGGATGAGGCTTGGTAAACCATATGAGTATTGGAACTCATATGATATGGTTTAACAAGGCCTACATACTACATGAAACCTAACCTAAGTGCTTTCGACCCATCACGACCCATTAAGGTAGCTTATGCTACTTTAACGCGTCGTGCGCGTGAAACGTGTAGGATCGGATTGCAACCTAAACGAGTCGTTTGGAAGAGTTCTAGTCCGTTTCAAAGGCGGAAACAGAGAAACGGACGTGTAAACAGCTTGTTTCACACTTTAAACCTCTTGTATATTGATATTACAACCTTTACAATCAGAAGAGAAACCGGCAGCACTTCGGTACACTTAGCCAAAAACTGTTACAAATGACAAGTCTATCATCCTATATATAGCATTCTAGATTTCGCTTGAAGACATTTGAAGCGAAACCAACTAGAACTCTTGAAGCGAAATTGACAATTCCATTTTGTCTTGAAGCGAAATTCTCATGCAAACATGAATTCTTTTTTGTCTTTTGTGATGTGATGTCATTGATGATATCATCTAGATAATGTCATCATGACATCATGTCTTGTTTAGATCTGCACCGAACCGAGACTCGATACAAGACGAAGACGACAGATGTGTGCACCAACAGACTCCCCCTCAGATGTTGACGAGTCTTAAGTGTCGAGTCTTCTCAATCTTCAGTCTTTATCAGTCTTTGGACTTCCTTCACTCTAACTTTCTTCAACTAATCTCCTCCTCGGATGATGTAACTCTCTCTAACAGACTCCCCCTTAAAACATGCTGGGATCGTAGTCTGGCTTTTACAGTATCAGAATTGAAATCTGGCTCTCTATCAGCTCAGAATCCAGACTATCCTGCACATCCTCTACCCAAAAGTAAGATTCACAAGAATAAAATATTTAACAATTTATCAAATTTCATGCACCAACACTGATCCTTCTCCAATCAGTATACAATCAAACATTAACAATGATCTTTTAACAAATTTTTTATCTCTGAAAAAACTTTTCAATCAAAATCACCCAAACCTATTCGTCATGTTCAGCACTTGGAATTTTGAAAATCCGCTCTTCAACATCAGTTGTCTAAAATCTTTTTGGATTTTTCAAAAGTTTATGCTAAAACACACCTAAAATCTTTTTGGATTTTTTATACAAGAAATGAAATGCAGAAAAGAAATATTTACAGACACTATTTTTGTGAGTTTGTGTAAGAGGATCATATCAGTTTTTGAGACCAATCACCAACACCGTTAAGCTTTAAACATTTTAAGTTCTAAACAATTCACCTAGATTGTCAGTATACTTGTCCACTTAAATTTTCACACAAAAATTCAACTGCTTCGAGATACGAATTAGTGTTTTAGGACTTAAACATCTACATGTGTCCCACCTCAGTATATACTCCCGTATCCAGACCCCAGTATTCAGTCTTACAGGTGAGTATACCTAGATGATATCTGTAAGGGGTTAATTGCGAGGGCCGTGAGAGCTCAGGTCGATCTTTCGATACGCAGAGAGATGACGGCTTCGACTTTTGGTGGGTCCCCTTTAGAGGATCTTTTGAATTACAACAGCAATGACTATCAATTTTATTGTTTCATCAATTTGCTGAGGGCTGCGCTATTTTTCAAGCATGCGGAAAGTATTCTCCGGGGACTAGGCCATTGCTTCCGCAAAATCAGAAGTCCCGGGATAATACCCCAGATATCACTAAGTATAAAGACCTAGTATCTCAGAATACGGGACCCTTCAAACAAGATTTCAGGGGTTACCTATATATCCTGGAGGTGTTCCCCACGTAGACGCAAGTAAATTTTATGTTTATATCTCGTCACAATTTATTAAATGTGTAAAAACCTACTGACACATCCACAGTGAGATTGTTTAGCACTATTTAACTTTTCATTTCTTTAGCATGCCGTGATCGTCCACTGATGTACTATCATTTCCTCTTTTGACAACAAAACTCATTTTTCATTTTATCATGTTTTTGGCTTTTTCAAAATTTTCTAATGTTTTTGGATTTTCTGAAATTTTTACTCCCCCTAAAATGCAAACACATTTTAGGAAATTTGAAAAACCAACTGTACAATAAAATGACAACTGATATCAAATTCGCCATCCTCTTGGCATAAACAATCAGAACTCCCCCTCACAACCAACTATTTTCCCATTGTGATTTCAAAACACTTAAGTTTGTTTTAATTAAATGGTTTTTCCGGAAAATAAGTTTGATTTTACCAATTGTAGGTTAGGGGTGTAGCTCATCACATTGTTCTTCAAAATACAACTTGTAGAAAATCAGATACAATTTAATGTCCCTGATTTACCACTTGTAAGTCGAAATCACTTTCGTGAATTTCTCAAGAAATGTGCCGATTCCTGCTCCACTTAAACCAACCTGGGAGCTCCGGCAAGTCCGGTTTTTACTCAAACATAACGTCCACCCAAGCCTCACCAGCCTTGGGTGACTTTGGTGGCAAACATCTGTCCCACCAACATTTTGATTTATAAAATTCTTGAGCACCTTTTACCTTCCTATCAACCATCTTACCGAAAATATGTTTGACTTTCCCGTTGAAAGCCTTCTCAACATCAAATTCTCCCTTATCAGCGAAGAATTGATTTGAGATCTCTACCTTTCCCACTTTCGACTTCCAATTTTCCTTTGACAATGAAGGAAAATTTTCATCGTTCACCTCAGGAACGGAATTCACAATCTTTTTCTCAACAAATGACTCCTCTGATTTTATGGAATCAGATTCATTGTCAGAACTTCTTTCAGATTTTACAATCCATTTTTGTTTGGTTAAATCGACACTTCTTTTGTAAAACCGTTTTGAAGTTTCACCTTTTTCAAAACTAGAATTATCAAACACTTTCAATTTTTCAGTTGATTGTTTCTTCTCAAAGACAAGTTTTTCTTTCAGTTTTGAGTTAGAAGTAACTTCCTGTTTTGTATTGTTGGACTGTTGACAATTCCAAGCAATATGCCCAACCTTTTGGCATTTGAAGCAAGTTCTTCCATCAACTCTTTGAGCAAACTTCTTCACATTCCTCTTTACCTCAGCAAGAAACTCTTGATTCGACTGCTTCCAGAATGGTTTCTTCTGCTCATCTTCAGCACTTCCTCCTGCAACAAATTTTGTTTTTGGTTTATAAGTTTTCTGATTTTCATAATTTTCAGGAGGAATAAATCCTAAACCTTTCTTTTTGAAATTTCTGTTATGGTTTGGTTTCTTTTGAAAACCATAACCAGAACCATAACCCTTTTTCTTGTTCAATCTCTGTTGAACTCTTGAAGTGTACTTTTTAGGTTTTTCATTAAGATTTAAATCTTTTATATCAGAAATATTAATTTCTGTTAATTTGAAAACCTGTTTGATCATTTCAGTTTTTACACTTCTGATTGGAAATTCCTCATCAGAATATAATTTGTCTGAATCATACAAAGTATATGCCACTTTGATTAACCCGTCATTCAAATTAGATTTTGATAATAGGAATTCTCTATTGTAAACCCTATTAACCGGTGAACTCGGACTCTTTTCTGACGAACTCGGACTATCAGACTCAGACTCCGGTTTTGACTCCTCATCCGTATCCAACACCTGATCGACAACTTTCTTTACTAACTCAGACTCATGATCAGTGTCAGACGCTGTGAATGTAACATCAATATTGTCTGGTAATTCATCAATGATTTCAGACTTTAACTTGATGTTGACTGCCTTTTTTAGACGCTCCTCGTTAGGATTCCTGGGAGAATAAGTTTCATGGATCGGGGGCGGACATCTGTTATACTTGACACTTGGTTTCTTACCAGTATCATTATCTTCAGTCTTTTTGTCCATGAACGCTTCCAGACCTGCAACAGTAGGATAAACACGATCAATCAAGTAATCACAAGTAGTATAACTCAACAGTAATCGTTTAATCCTTTCACTCTCAATCTTCTCAAGTTCCACTTCTTTCTTTAGCTTTGCACAATCTTCGATATACTCATTGATGACTTTCTGCTTTGTCATTAATGTTGCACTCATTTTATCCATTGCTTTTTCGGTTTCTGTATTCGTCTTCTTCAGACTATCAACTGTCCTGTTCAGTACATCGTACGACTCCTTCACATACTTCACATCAGACAGTAAATCTTCTTTAATCTTCTCTAATTCAGCAATCTTCGTATCTTTCTCCTCACAAGCTTTGCAAGACTCTGAACACTTCACACATGGTTTTTCAACTTCAACCAATTTTTCAACTATCTTTTCAACCTCGACAGTCTTTTCAACTTCAACAAGTTTCTCTATTTCAACAATTTTTTCTACTTCCACAATTTTCTCTACTTCGACAAGTTTCTCTACTTCAATGATTTTCTCAACTACTCTCTCAGTCACTGGTTCAACATTTGCTTCTCCAGCTTCTGTCTTTGTCTTTTCATCAGCTATCCTTTTTGTTGCTTCCAGCTCTTTCCTCAATCTTGCCATCTTCTTCTGATACAGCATCTCCATTTTATCTGCAAAAAACAAATTAAAACTAGTAGGATCAATGCCTTTTCTGGCTCTGTTGAGATGTTCTTCCTCATCATCGGTATCCACATCACTTCCAAGATCTGGAAAAATTGGGATTCTTTTCTGTTTAACCTCATCTTCACCTAGAATTCGAGCAACAAAGCCTGATTCTGATGGAATGTATTTATCCCAACTAAATCCCTCGGCAACTTTTTCGTCATCTTGATGAATAAGTAAAGCTTTCTTCTTTCCTTCTTCAATAGCATAAGCATGAACAATTTTTGGTTGTTGAGCAACCTGATGAAAAATTGATTTCTGATAATAGTTGTTCTTTTCTTGATTCTCGGTAGCTTCTTTACTTTTGCACTCTCGTTTAAAATGACCTTTTCCTTTACAACGGAAACAGGTAACCTTTGATTTATCAAATCCCAATGGAGAGGTAGCCATTCCTCGAAATTCATCCCTACCAGTAATCTCTTGAAATTTCTCAGCTCTCCTCCAAGCACTTGCTAAGCACCACTTGATATCCATCACTTCAAGTTCTTCAGCATCAATTTGGTCGTAATCTTCTTTGGTAAGCATCGGATTACCAATCTTCCCACCGATCAAACTTTCGTAAGATTCTAACATAGTAACCAGTGATGCCATGTGTTGCTTGGCAATTTCCGGAGACAAATTCTGACCATTTTGAAAGTTTAAAGTAACATTGAACTGAAGATTTGTTGAATTCGATTGTTGAGGACTTGATGTTGTAAAGTTTGGATCAAAGCTTGAGAATGATGAAGATCCACCACTTTGAGTAACATTACTCTTTGTTCCGGATGAACCATCCGCACTGAAACCAGTTTGAATCTTTGGGCTAGGGCTGGGAGTAGTCTCAAACTTGTTCCCTCGGTAGTACAGACTAACATCTTGTTTGGCATTTGGATTCGTCATGATAGCTGTTTTCTGAATATCCAACTCATGCTCTTCAATCTTTTGAATAAACTTTGCTAGACTCATATTCTCAGATTTTCTCATGTGTTTGATAATCAACAAATAAGTTCCCCATTTCTGTTGTGGTAATGCCTCAGCAAGTTTATCCACCCATTCCTCATCATCCTTCTTTATATCCAATCTCCCCATTTCCAAGACAAGATGACAATATCTGTCAATTGTCTGTTTCGTTGATTCGTAATCAAAAGCGACAAACATATCGAATGATTTCTTTAGCAAAGCCTTTCTGTTTTTAATCATATCCGCGCTTCCTTTGAATTTCTAAATCAATGCTTCCCAAATTGACTTAGCTGTATTATCGTGTTGAAGCAAAACGAATATATCTTCTTTGATTGCCTGTTGAAGAATACTGATCATCATTTTCTCACTAGTATACTTCAATTTGTCAGCTTCTGTAAAGTCACAGAAATCCTTTATAAGCCCACGTTCATTTTTCGGTTTTTCATAGTCTTTCTCCAACGAACACCATGCATCGAATCTGTAAGCTTGAACCCAGTTCTCAAATCGATTCTGCCATCCTTTGAAGTCTTCAATGTACATGAGCTTTGGTGGCTTTTGATGAGTTCCCGTCTCATTTTCACTGTACAATGCTTCAGCAGCTGTAACCGGAGCTACTGGTGTGGCAAACGCGTTGTAGAAATCTTCTTCCATGCTTCAGTAATTAGCAAAAACTTCGGAAAACACCTTGCAAGTACCTTTACAATCACAAACAAACACACAATCAGTTTAAACGTTTATCAATTAATCCAAAAGAAACTGGTACTCAGACTGGCGATTTTTTGTGCGGACTGAACGTTGACCAACTGTGCGGACTTCTAGGACCCGAATCGAAATCAAATGACTTGACCCTTTGAAATCTTTGAACTTCAAACCGTATGAACTGGACAACTATCACGCAACTTGACCACACAAAATGACTTGACTGATCAAATGTACTGATCGAACCGTGCTCCAAACCTTGTGACCTGATTACCGACAACTAACAACTGACAAACTAATATATATCACTACACTATTTCAGCATACACTTTAGATGGACTTTATACAAACAAAAACTAACACATGAGATGTATACTAAAATCATCTTTCAAAACAAACAAATCACTATCACTTTTCAAACAAAATAACAACTCTCAATGCAGCTGACAATTTTTTAACATGCAATTATCATATGAATTCTGACACAATCCACTAAGTCACATGAATCCATTAAATCTAATTACAAAGGTGTATCTTGAACCGATGAATTTTCTTGAAACAGTAAACATACACACTTTTACTACTATCACATGCAAACATACAATCTTAGCACATCTCGATAAGCTCAAAATTCACATGTAATATTCAGATTTTAAAATGAGAATCAACTTTGATTGGACCTAAAATAACACTAAGCCGACAACTTTTATATTCAATTCAAATGATATTATTTTTTAATTGTTGAATCTCGTGACACACAATACAATCCTATTGAACCTATCAAACAACAAATCACATTCACACACAATGAAAATTCAATCTAGAACTTCAACCCCACATGTAAACTTTAAGTAAAATTGCCGACAAAATTAATGATAATATGCAATTTTAAAATCAAGACATGCAGCCTTCACAATTCATCACATGTATCGAAATTTTAATGGCAGACACACTTATACAATTTGACCAATATACCCACTATCTTAGACACAATCACATGTACTATATAAACCGATACATTCACATGACTTGAAGCATTTTCACTACATACGATACGTGTTTTCAATTAACAGCAAAATTCAGGCAAAACATCAGAATATTTCAAGTATACTGCAGGTTTCAAGTGGATGCCAGATTCAAGCAAATGCCAACGTATTTTCAAGCGAAATGCAATCAGATCAGTTTCGCTTCAACTATTCAAGCAAAATCAAATAATGTTCTCAAGCGAAATCAACAGAAATACAACAACTTGAAGCGAAAATCAACAGATTATCATCAACTTGAAGCGAAATCATATACAAAATGTTGCTGATGTCATCATATTAACGAGCAGTTGAAGCGAAAACACACAAAACTACAAGATTTAGGCTGATTTTAAACTTGAAACTTTCAAGGATTGATTAAACCATGTTTGTGCACAATATATGTGAAATATGTCCGATTTTGACCGTAAAAAGTTTTGTTTTTCGAAAAAGAAAGGGGTAGAAACAGATTTTACGGCTGAATTAACAAGAACTCTTCTTCACTGGCTCTGATACCAATTGTAGGATCGGATTGCGACCTAAACGAGTCGTTTGGAAGAGTTCTAGTCCGTTTCAAAGGCGGAAACAGAGAAACGGACGTGTAAACAGCTTGTTTCACACTTTAAACCTCTTGTATATTGATATTACAACCTTTACAATCAGAAGAGAAACCGGCAGCACTTCGGTACACTTGGCCAAAAACTGTTACAAATGACAAGTCTATCATCCTATATATAGCATTCTAGATTTCGCTTGAAGACATTTGAAGCGAAACCAACTAGAACTCTTGAAGCGAAATTGACAATTCCATTTTGTCTTGAAGCGAAATTCTCATGCAAACATGAATTCTTTTTTGTCTTTTGTGATGTGATGTCATTGATGATATCATCTAGATAATGTCATCATGACATCATGTCTTGTTTAGATCTGCACCGAACCGAGACTCGATACAAGACGAAGACGACAGATGTGCACCAACAAAACGCGTTCGGACCGCCTAACTAGTCCTATAACAAGTAGAATATGCCTAAACATGTTACATAATCAGTTATGTGACAAAGGTTTAGGTTACATATGCTTAATTACCAATTATACATGAAAAGGGTATTCTGGTAATTTACCTAAGGCATATAAACTACCTATCATACAACTACTCAAACGATGTGACCATTGGGTATAACCTCGGAAGGTTATTCCCTACCTACTATGGTCACCTAATGTGTTTGGTCGGATCCTAATGATCGACCAAATGGGTCGGGTTCGAAGGTATAAGCGATTTATTAGATCGCTTACCCTACGACCCTAGACAACGTGGTAATCAGTAGGCATAGTCCCAAGGGACTATAACCAACGTGATTACACTCACGTTGCGAAGTTCAAACGAACTTCGCATTGACCATAAACTGGTCAATGCAGAAAGTCAAACAAAGTTTGACTTTCAGACTCGAAAGACTCGAAAAGCAATAAAAGAACGAAAGAATACTTACGAAGGGTCCCCGAATGCTAATTTCAATCCGAGAATCTCAGGTATGAAACAATGGTTTCAACTTAGAGTTTCTAAGATCAAAATTCTAGTGGTTTTTGAAGTTGTGGGGTGGGGTATTTATAGTTTTCGGGTAACCGTTAAGATCGTTTCATGGAAACCGTGCTCGAATCCTACCCGTACATGTGTTGGCAAGTTGCGGTGACTAAAAATGGGTTCTTATCAGCTGACTAGACAAGTGAGAACATGTGGTTGTGGATTAAACAGCTGCAATTTGCTGTTAAATGCAGTTAACCTGGTCAGAAGGAGCCACGCGGGCCGCGTGAGGATGTTCAGAAACTGAGGCGGGCCGCCTGGCCTGCACAGATCAGAATTAAGTTTGAAGAATGACAGTTTCAGTCCCTGCACGTGTTTAAGGCCATTTCCGACACTTCTAAGGCCCGTAAAGCCAACTTTAAGGCCCTAAAATGATTCCTAAACATTGTGGACATGAAACATGCTCAAAAATATGCCGGATGTTGGTTCGTTTGGTCGTACGAACGCGATGTTCGCTTAATTACGACGGAATGCGCATAAGCGCGAAAAACGATCCAAATGACGCAACGAATGGATTTTTGGCAAGCCAAACACTAAAGCATAATATAGTCATGCTTACATAAATTTTTGGATGTCTGGATGTATTCAGAACGTAAGTTATGCGCGAAAATGCAAACTTGTGCACTTTTTGACACTTTTAGTCCCTGAATGACACAAAAGTTTATTTTAGCACACCGAACCCCTCAAAGCCTATTTCTAAGCTATGTAAAGGATATTTAAGGTGTGTTTAACTTATGGTCATGTTTCGGAATGTCTGTTACAGTTCAAATTGGCATACTTTCGCAGTTTGTCATATTTAGTCCCTGTAGACGAATTAACTTGATTTTGGCATACCAAACCTTCCAAATCTTATTTCTAAGTTATGTAAAGGTTATTTAAGGTATGTTTAGCCTATTTCACTATTCCGGAGTGTTCGTTGCATTAAACTGGTTATATTTACGCATCGGTGCGCGTATAACCTTCCAGAAAGCGATTTAGAGTTTGAAATCGAACAAGAGTTGATATGTGTAAATGATACACATATTTTTACAAATCCCAAGTATGAAATACAATATTTCATTGGTTCGGAATTTGTTTGATGGCCGTGGAGGCACAGGTGTTACACTCTGCCCAAGTGTAACACATGCCAGCGTCATCATTCTGGCCGATGCGGACCGAAAACATGTGAAGCTTGTGGGAAAATTGGTCACTTGAAGGATACTTGTTGGGTTAGTGCTAGCCGGGGTGGCCAAGGAGGTTTTCGTAATAGGAACAACAACCGTGGTGGAAATGGAAACCGTCCGCAGGGGAATAATGGCGGAAATGGAAACCGTGGGAACGTTGCGAATAAAGCGGGGAATGGAAATGGCCAAGGGGCAGGATGCTTTAATTGCGGAGAAGTTGGGCACTTTAAGAAGGAATGCCCGAAACTGAACCAAGCACGGGGAAGAGTTTTTAACATCGGCGCCAGGGAAGCACGCCAGGATCCAAACGTAGTCACCGGTACGTTCCCTGTAAACCAACGCTTTGCATCTATTCT
Source organism: Helianthus tuberosus (assembly GCA_030545235.1). Classification (NCBI taxonomy): domain Eukaryota; kingdom Viridiplantae; phylum Streptophyta; class Magnoliopsida; order Asterales; family Asteraceae; genus Helianthus; species Helianthus tuberosus. The sequence goes on from CM060416.1 coordinate 92,144,736, forward strand.
GTTTGATACTGGTGCCGATTATAGTTTCGTATCATTAGAATTTAATAATATACTTGGGTTGACACCTAGTAAATTAGACGTTCCGTACTCGATTGAATTAGCAAATGGGAAACTAGTTGAAACGGGTGAAGTTATAAGAGGATGCGTGATAGAATTGGGGGGACACGAATTTACGCTAGACCTGCTACCTGTCGAGTTGGGAAGCTTTGATGTGGTAGTGGGAATGAATTGGTTGTCCAGCAACAAGGCCGGGATTGTTTGCCACGAGAAGACCATCCGTATCCCTGTGACGGATGAAGAAACAATCGTAGTACACGGAGAGAAGCATGATACGCCACTGGCAATCATTAGCTGTCTCAAAGCTAGAAAGTGTTTGCAGAAGGGATGTGTTGCATTCTTGGCACACATCGTGGATAAGGAAGCTGCTGAACCGAAGATCGAAGACATTCCAGTCGTCAAGGAATATCCGAAAGTCTTTCCCGAGGACTTGCCAGGGTTACCGCCTCAAAGGCAAGTCGAGTTCCATATTGACTTGGTTCCAGGAGCCGCGCCTGTAGCCAAGGCACCCTACAGACTTGCGCCTTCGGAGATGCAGGAGTTGTCAACACAACTCCAGGAGCTGTTGGATAAAGGATTCATCAGACCAAGCTTCTCACCCTGGGGAGCTCCGGTTCTGTTTGTTAAGAAAAAGGATGGTAGTTTCCGTATGTGCATTGACTACCGCGAGCTTAATAAGTTGACTATCAAGAATAGATATCCTTTGCCGAGAATCGACGATCTATTTGATCAGCTGCAGGGTTCAAGTTTCTATTCGAAGATCGATTTGCGATCAGGATATCATCAACTTAGGATACAAGAGGAAAGTATCCTGAAGACAGCCTTTAGGACTCGTTATGGACATTACGAGTTCCTAGTTATGTCGTTTGGGTTGACGAACGCACCTGCAGTTTTCATGGACCTAATGAAGTGAGTCTGCAAGCCGCACTTGGATAAGTTTGTGATCGTATTTATTGACGACATTCTGATTTACTCGAAGACAAAGGACGAGCACGAACAGCACTTAAGAGCTATTCTAGAGCTACTTAAGAAGGAGAAATTATACGCCAAGTTCTCGAAGTGTGAGTTCTGGCTACGCGAAGTCCAGTTTCTTGGACATGTGGTTAATGGAAATGGAATAAATGTTGATCCCACAAAGATCGAGGCGATCAAGAGTTGGGAGACTCCAAAGACGCCAACCGAGATTCGACAGTTCTTAGGTTTGGCTGGTTATTATCGAAGATTCATTGAGGATTTTTCTAAAATCGCTCAACCTCTGACCGTGCGCACACAGAAAGACAACAAGTTTGATTGGAGTGACAAACAAGAGGAAGCGTTCCAGTTGTTGAAAAACAAACTTTGTGACGCACCGATCCTATCGCTACCCAAGGAACGGATGATTTTGTGGTGTATTGTGACGCCTCGCGTCAAGGTTTGGGTTGCGTATTGATGCAGAGACAAAGGTTATAGCTTATGCGTCGCGCCAGTTGAAGGTACACGAGAGAAACTATACCACGCATGACTTGGAGCTAGGAGCGGCGGTATTTGCATTGAAGATCTGGCGACATTACTTGTATGGTACGCGCTGCACAATTTTCACTGATCACAAGAGCTTACAGCACATATTCAACCAAAAGGAGCTTAATATGAGGCAGAGACGCTGGGTAGAGCTGTTGAATGATTATGATTGCGAGATCAAATACCACCCAGGGAAAGCGAATGTGGTCGCCGATGCCCTGAGTCGAAAAGAAAGGATCAAGCCCATAAGGGTTAGGGCTTTGGAGATGATTGTCCAAACAGACCTCTCCTTACACATTCGTGTCGCGCAGGGAGAAGCTCTTAAAGAAAGAAACATTGAAGAGGAATATCTCCGTGGAATGGAGAAGCAGTTAGTGCCAAATGAGGAAGGAACGTTATGTTTCATGAAACGGATTTGGGTTCCCCTGTTTGGTAGTTTGAGGAAGGTTATTTTTGATGAAGCTCACAAATCACGGTACTCTATCCACCCAGGAGCGGATAAGATGTACCAAGATCTTAAGGATTATTATTGGTGGCCTAGGATGAAAGGCGATGTTGCTGTTTATGTTAGCAAGTGTTTAACGTGCGCCAAGGTGAAAGCTGAATACCAAAAGCCTTCAGGACTTCTGCAACAACCTGAGATTCCCAAGTGGAAATGGGAACAAATTTCAATGGATTTCATTACGAAATTGCCAAGGACACCTAAGGGTCATGAAACTATTTGGGTAATAGTTGACCGTCTGACCAAGTCCGTACACTTCTTGCCAATTAAAGAGAAAGACAACACGAGTAAACTTGCGGAAATATACATGAGAGAGATTGTCGCACGTCATGGAGTGCCTCTCTCGATTATCTCTGATAGAGATGGGAGGTTTGTATCAAGGATTTGGCAATCCTTCCAAGAAGCTTTTGGCTCACAGTTGAATCGGAGTACAGCATTTCACCCACAAACTGATGGCCAAAGTGAACGAACTATTCAGACATTGGAGGATATGCTGAGAGCATGTGTAATGGACCTAGGTGGTAGCTGGGATAATCATTTACCGTTGGTCGAGTTTTCATACAACAACAGCTACCACACAAGCATTGGAGCCGCGCCATTTGAAGCGCTTTATGGACGCAAATGTCGATCACCCTTATGCTGGGCTGATGCAGGCGATTGACAACTTGTTGGTCCCGAGATAGTCCAAGAGACGACAGACAAGATCGCACAGATTCGAAAGCGCATCGAGGCGGCACACGACAGACAGAAAGCTTATGCGAACCGAAGAAAGAAACCTTTAGAGTTTCAAGTTGGGGATATGGTTCTGTTGAAAGTTTCACCCTGGAAGGGTGTGGCACGCTTTGGAAAGCGTGGGAAGCTGAATCCGCGTTACATTGGCCCTTTCAGAATCCTGCAAAGGATTGGGCTTGTTGCCTACAAGTTGGACCTACCTGCTGAACTCAATGGTGTTCACGATAAATTCCATGTATCAAATTTGAAAATGAGTCCAACACAGGAGACAATGATCATTCCCGCTGACGAAGTTCATATCGACGACACGCTCCACTTTACCGAAGAACCCGTCGAGGTTACGGATTGGAAAATTAACAAAACACGCTGGAGTAGTGTCAAGCTCGTCAAAGTTCGTTGGAATGCAAGAGATTGGCCTGAATTCACGTGGGAACGTGAGGATCGTATGAAGGAGAAATACCCCCATTTATTTCCTAAGACCCCTGCAACTAGAAGCAGGGCCTAAAATTTCGGGACGAAATTTCTTTAACGGGGGGAGAATGTGACAACCCTCATAAAACCAGGTATCCGTACAATTAATTAATATTTAATTAATGCTTAATTACTGTGCTTGCTTACAACTGTGGTTAAACTGCTTCTTGATTTCTGATACATACATACTCATGCATCACATTTTATACTGTCACTCTATTATTTACACACGAACATCAGTGACAACCTTGATGCACAAAAGCACAGTTAGCACACTAAACGGATAACCCAGTAAACATGCTGACATTACCAGCACCTAAACAGATATTGTCTCTAAGGCCAGTACGATCCGGGAATAGATTACTACACTAGTAGGGAGGTGAGGATTATAAAACTGCGTCACTAGGTGATAGTTATAGTGACTGGATGTGCCTAAAACATACTTTAATTACAAAATTCTGCACTTTATGCAAAAATTCAGCATTTAGCATAACTAGTAAAGTGCAAAAACTTGGTAAAATAATGTTAGACACTTTCCAAAGTGTTGGTAATTTATTGTATCACTAAAAACACTATAAACGACACTTTAAAGCTTTATTTGACACTTTAACGGATCAATATCCAACCGAACAAGCGGACTTTACCCGGAACATAAAAATTTTGCCGAATACATTGTTTATACTTTTCTGAGCTAGTTAGGGTCCCCGAACACCCTAACACCCTTCATATTTTACAACACATCTAAAATACTAACTAAATCCTTTTGTTTACAACTAGTTAGTAACCAAGAGCATTACACCCCAACCCTTACCCCCCCCCCTAGTTCGAACGGTTGGGAAGTGGGGACACACCCCACCATTCTTTGATTAATTTAATCAAACATGCTTAGTATCTAGGTAACATTTTATATGATGGATAAAACACCAAAGTTGGATTATAAATTTGCATACTAGATCACCATTATCTCACTTCAAACACAACACCAAATTGCTCTCTCTTCTTCCTTCTTGCTTGGTCTCGGCCGAACACCCACACCACCATACATCCACCATCAAGTTCTTGCTTAGCCATTTCTCCTACATACAAAGGTGCAATAGGATCAACAAACAAGCTCGGTGCTTTCGGAAGTGCAAGGACCTCTCTAGATTTCTTTTATCCACCTCATTTACATCTTGTTTCTTCCCTAGCCTTGAGCTAGTAGTAAGTGCCTCTAAACATCCTCTTGATCTTGTTTATGATGGTTAATAAGTGATTTAACGGTTAAAAATCAAGAACACACAAGATCATAACATAAAGTCTTGAACATAAGTGATTAATGGTGGATAAAGAGAAGATACTTGTGTAAATCTTGTGAAACTTGTCTAGTTGTGATTATTTGATGTTGTTTGTTACTAGAAGTGGGATGGATCATCATCTAACCATACTAGATCATGTTCAAGAACATGAACTAGTAGTATGTTAGTGTTAGAATTATAAAAGATGATGAACTCTTCCACTCATGAAACATGAACTTGAGTAAATGTGATCTTTCTTGCAAAATAAGCTTCTAAACATATAGATCTAAAGATCTACAAGTGGTTTTTCAGAAAAACCAAGTGAAAGATGCAAGATTTGTTAAAACCCGGATATTTTATAAACAAGAAGCATTTATAGCAACTAAACAAGTGTGTAAACACTTGTGTAACAATGTAATTTCGTAAAGAAATATTTTTGTAAACCTTGACTAGAAGTTGTAAAACTTCAAGTTCTTTAAAAATAAAGTTTATAAGAAACTAATTTTATTTTAAAGATAACAAAACCTACTAAATATGTTAGAAAGTTACTACATATTTTTACAAAACATTCAAGTTCATGAGTTTATGATTTAGGGTTGTTTTTGTCTAGTTTGATGAATAAATATTTTATATTGTTGATTGATGATCGTTGATTGAAATTTTGAAAAGAAAATGATACGCTTGTAAGCGTGGACACCTCCAGTTACAGAGGAAACTCTGGCGAAATTTTTACAGAAATATAACACTTGGAAATATTTTTCTAAACAAATGTTTACAAAATATATTTTTTAACTTTGTTTTCAAAATAAACTTCGCCATGATTTTTATTTCAAATTACAAAGTGTCGGAGGTGGATTTTCATAAATAAAACTTGATAAATATATATTTAGAATATATATTTCATAACAAAACGCTTGTGTGATTATGTGATTATTTTGTGAACTAAGTATATATTATTTTTAGGGCAAAAATAATATAACTGGAGTATATTATGAAATCACGACTCCAAGATAATACCAACGCTATCACAAATAAATATTTAAGTTACACCGGTTTTATTATTACAACGCGAACTTTAAAACGTAACTTATGTATTTTTGGAAAATACTCTTAAATGTGTATTTTGATAAAGTATTATTTTGGAAATGGTATGAAGTAAAATATAATATTTTTGGGGAAAAATATGTATATTTTGGAGTTAGAATATTTTAGACTAGTGATTACAATATATTTTCAAGTGAGACTTAAAAATATATTTTCGGAATTATAAAACATACATGTATTAAAACCCCCATCCTTGGGAAGGAATACACTTATAAAATATATAAGAAGTGTGAACACGGAATAGTTACCTAACTATTTCTCCAATAAAACGTTAAACCTTAAGCCAAGGCACGGCCATCCGTCTAATAGAAGTTAGTACGTGTAGGTCGTCACGCAGCAGGTTGATTTGGGATTGACTATTTCGAGACGCACTTCAGTGAGTTCATGTCCCCCTTTTCTCTTAACTGTTTTCAGTTTTTATACTTCGGGGGTGGAATACATGTTACAATTATTACAGATTTTATACATGGTATGGTTAGCTTAAGGAGGGTTTACTACTTAGATCATGTGAGTGGGTAGGCGTGTAACTGAGGCCATTAATCCTCATGGTAGGACCGAGGGAACTTTGGTGATAGATCTATTTGGGTGTAGCGAGCCCTCACTCCTGAGTCCACTGAATGGGCCAGGTGGTGACTGAGTGCCCGACGCATAAATCCGCTAGGTTTGAGTCTTCCTGCATCACTTCACACATATCATTGGCTTTGCAACCCAATGGTGATCTCTTTTTCCTTAATTGCTACATACCAGGGATTTTCATACATACGAATACATTACAAAGGTTTTACATACTCACTTTTACATGAACTCGCTCAACTTTATGTTGATTTTTCAACTTACGTGTATTTCAGGAAATTAATGGATCTGGCCAAGTATGCAAGGGTGTTAAGCTGCGTAGGAATAATGGTGTCATCCGAGTTTAGGAACTGTGATCTTTGCCTGGACGGGTCACAAGTCTTAAACTGTGTTTCTGATCATGTCTTTTGGTTATGTTTTGTGAACAAGTTTCTGTTTATGTTATGGTTGTAGGTTGGTTTAAAGTGTCAAACTTTTAAACAATGTTGTCGTGTTAACTTTTAGAACTTGTCAAATGGATGAACATCATGGTTTTATTTTCACATAGCATTGTTGTGATTATGTTATGGTATTAAGAAGTCACACCAAAATAAACCCACGCTTCCACAAAGCCAGGGTGTGACATCAGGGGAGTGTTATTCTCCTTTTTCTCTATATTTCGGGTTTCGCATTGGGGACAATGCGAAGTTCAAGTGTGGGGAGGGGGTTTAACATGTTGACTTTGTTTGTCCTATATAAAAAAATCAGAAAAATCAATCAAAAATATCAGTAAATTGTATATATTTTTAGTAAATAAACCGGTTGGTTGTGTTTTAGAAAGCTTCGGATATGATAAAAACCCGGCAAGCCAAATAAATTTTGAAAAAGAAAACTAGAAAGCGTGACAAACAAAGAAAGACTTGCAGAATAATTTTCACACTTTTACCCATTCCTCCCGTTATGTGAGCATATTTGAGCCTTGAAATTGTTATATGTTTGTTCATTTCGGAGTAGGAGTGAGCCGGATGTCATGTGTAATGTAGAACTTGTCACTAGCATGCTTGTTAAGACCATGAACTTGCGAAATTGTGTAGAAGTGATAGAGGCACCTAGAAAACCCCTTTATTGTTATCCTTGTTCTTTGTGTTGTGTTTCCCCTAAACCTTACATTACCCCTTAGGATTAATCATGTTGAGCCTTTCCCGTGTTTCCCTTTGTTTACCCAACAAAATCACCCACTTAGCCAAATTTAGCCTTTTTATTTTTAAACCTTTTGTGTTAAAACTCGGTCAAAATCATCGTTTAACTAGCGCTTGTTATAGTTAATTGTTCATTGTACAAATCCATTAGATTATATTCATATATTAAAAAACACACCCTAAAATAGGGTGAAGTCAACAAAATTCGAGCAATTTTGAATGCTAAAATGATGAAATCTCGTTAATGAGCTCGATATCACAAAAGTCGCCTTTTTAAGGCGTAAGTATGTATAGTTTTATTGTTTTACGCTAGTTAAACGCTATTACCGAGTTTTAACCATTTCGTCACTTTAAAATTCCCATTCCATACCCTTCACCCAAGCCTATCGTTACAACCCGTAAAGACTTCTTGATTTGCACTTTTTCGCATGTTAGTTGGTGGAGATGAGATCTTGTGACAAGCTTATGATATTACACGTTTCATTGACGAGGCATTGAGTGTTTGCATATACACATTTTATGTATGTTTCACAAATAAAACCGAGTGTATGTGAACATTGTGAGGTGTGTGAAGATTAGCGTGTTAAGTCAATCGAAAGTAAAGTCACGGATTTTTGGTTATCTATATGCATATTTGCATGCGCTTGTTTGGTTTGAATCACTTGATGTTGCGTTTCGAAAAACCGGCTAACCATTTGTAGTTGTTTTAGTAGATAGTTTGTAAATTCTCGTTCTTGTTAGATTCTAGCTTTTATTGCATTTTAGTTTTAGCTTGCTTGAGGACAAGCAAGGTTCAAGTGTGGGGAGATTTGATATTCACCAATTTAAACATACTTCAGTCCCCCATTTTATCCCCATTTTATGCGTTTTCGGCCGTAAAACCGTGAATCGGATACTTAATCAGGTATACTTTTGTTTACAGGCCTAAAACAGCATGCCAAACCAGAAGATGATGAAAATGAGGATTTTCCGGGCAAAACGACAAAGCTACGAAGATTCTATGAACATTCTGATCTGGGCAATTGGCACGACCGTGCGGATCCGACAACATAGCTCTGCCCAGCAATGCACGCCAGTGCGATCAGGAGTGCAAGCCAATCCCGGAGTTGAATGACCGTGCGGATAGTTGCACCCCGTGCGGATCCGATATCTAGCACCAACCCGGAAATGCACCACCAGTGCAGCTGCTCGTGCCACCCTAACCCCGGAGATGCACGCTCGTGCCACATGTGGAACAGTCGTGCGACTTCGAAGACCGGTCAAGATCTGATGATGTCACGCAGTATGGTGAACAGTGATTCAAAAAGTGAACGGTCGTTCACTTTATTGGCATGATCGTGCGATCTGAAAATGTTATAAAAAACAGACAGCAACATTCTGTTTGCAATTCTAGAGTTTTTGGGAGCTTCACAGGCGATTTTCAGGCTCCAGAGGCACTAGCTTTCACCCGGATTCAAGCCACATTGATATGTGCAACGAGGCTTGGGGACGAAGCAGCTATGCTAGGGCCCTCATTGATATCTCTGCTGAACATGACTTTAAAGAGGTCCTAACCATGGCTATTCCTGAGTTGGATGAGAACAAGTATGTCAATGAGACTATTCATGTGGAATATGAATGGAAACCCCCGAGATGTGCCCACTGTTGTGTATTTGGGCATGATTCTGAGGAGTGTCCAAAATGCATTCGATCGACAGTGAAACCTCCTACAAACAGTCCGAAAGTAGATAAGGATGGTTATACGGAAGTCAAGACAAAGAAGAATGTAAAGAAGAGCGGTTTTCAAGTTAACAATCAAAAGCCTAAGTTTGAATATAGACCTGTGGATAAAAAGAAAAAGGCAGTGAGTTCTTCCGCGCGGTGCACTAGTTCGTCCAAGGTTCAAACACACAATTCGTTTAGTGCTCTTGGGTTCGTTGGGGGGAATGGGGGTTCCTTCTAGGGGAGATATAAAGGGGGACGTGAGCTAAATGAGGAGTCTGACGATGACGAGGTAGAGGTTGTATTTGATGAAACGAATGAGTTTATGACATCGGGTACACATCCTACGTCTTCCAGTACAGGGGCAAGCACCTCTCACATAAAGTTGTCCAATGGATAGGTGGCTTTTGTTTCATGCTAAGGGGCTGCCGGTTGGTAGCAATTTCATTTTTGATGATGGCGGTTGACGTCGTTGTTTGATTTTTTTCGTTTGTCTACTAGTTAGTCATTATCATGATTGTAGTAGGCTAGATTGAGGTGGTATGTTGGTTTGTTTGCTTTTTGCTTACATATATGGGGCATATCCTGTATATGAACTAGTGGGGAACTCATCCTCACTACTTGTACTTATTTGACGGTTGTCTATAATAGAATCACCGGGGTAACCCTTTACCCAAAAAAAAAGTGTGTTTATCGTTTTAGCTTTCCGAATGATTGTCATGTTAGTATCCCGAAAGGGATACTAATTGTCTTGAAAATGGAGAATTGACCAAATGTTTCTAGTGACAAAACCGACTTAGTTCACATGCTTTGGTTGTGTATAAAGCAAGCCTATATATCTATTTTCTTATTTGGAGTCTTTTATGTTTTTATAAATATTTGTTTATGCTTATTTTAGCTTTTAGAAAATCACACAACTTATCTTTCTTCCGTTATTTTAATGACAAAGGTCTAGTATTATTCCTCCGCCCACTTCCTTGGATCGATACTTGGTTCTTGCCGATACTTTACTACATATATGGCAGGGTACACTTGCCTCTTTCATGTGTGTTTTGATGTTGAAGTATAAATCACTTTTATAAATTTAAAACCGAATCGTGTGTAAATTCATGGCAAAATTATGTATATACGTGCCCACGTCAATAATGCATGGTTAAATGAATAACCAAGTAAAAGTGAATTTGTATAAAATATGTAATTTGTAAAACAATGGCGTGTTCTTGTATAAAATGTTTCATGTCTTATCAAAGTGGTTTAGATAACGCAACAATGTGTAATACAATAAAAGCACTTATATATAGGAAGTACCAGCGACGTATCCACCATGCTTTTATCATATAACACATAGCCCCGTTACATAAGTCACTTATCAATAACTAACCAAAATATCTTGTTCAATGTCAAAATGTTTATGTGTAAACCATGTTCAATGTCATGTGTGAAATGTATCATGTATAACCAGATGTAATGCATAGCAAGTAGAAAAGTGTCTACTCAAACTATGTGATAATGTCAATGTGTAAACAAATGTCATGTATGGTGAATAACTAGTAATTACTCAACCCCATAGGAAAATGTACAAAACAAAGTTTTTGAATAAACCTAAGTTTAAATCAAATGTTATGTTTTGCAGAAAACAATGCTTAATGATTACAAACATTTATGCAGTAATGTTAATCGCATACATTCAAGCCTTGCGACTGTGGCGACAAACCTTTAAACAAATTAAAGGTTTATCTAAATTATGTATATCGGATTCTGTCATTCCCAACTTCCAAACAAACCTAGGAAGTCGGAAACGAGATTTGTCAAGTCCTATGGTACCATTACATACTACCGAGCGGCGTGATCAATGTTAATGAATGTATTATTGTCCCGATTAAACATACCAAATGTCATAACCAATGTAGCATGTGAAAACCATGTACTAGGTATGATAAGTAAACATGCCTAGTAGAAATGATCATGTAAAACAATGTGCTAGCATGCTTAGTAAACATACATAGCAGAAATGTCATGTAAAACAATGTGTTCATATGCTAAGTGAACATATGCAACAGATGTGTAATAAATCAATGTGCTAGCATGCTTAACATACATAGCAAAACATAATTGAAAGCATGTACTAGATATGTACTAGGTGAAACTAGCATGTTTATGTCATAAAAGCATGAAAAGCACGAAAGTAACACGTATGTACATGTGTATCACCCCAAAGTATTTGAAAGCGGTAAAAGAGAGGAACTATGTACTCACTTGGGATTGCTTATTAGTCTTGAGAATAAGACCAATTTAAGCTCCAAGGATCACGGAATCAACAAGGCACCTAACATGGGTAAATATGTTAATAATCGGATCCTAAATCGGGAGATAGGATAGAATGATGTTCTATAAATCAAATGAGTATTTGAACTCATATGGTATGATTTAATAGAGCTACATTCTGATTTGGAAGTCTACCTAAGTGCTTTTGACCCGTTTCGACCCATTATGGTAGTATAAGCCACTATAATGCGTCGTTTGCGTAAAACTAAGGTCGGATGGTTAACTATGTGCTATGTCAAGCCTTACATGCCAAATTATGCCTAAGCATGTTACTAAATCAGATTATATGTCAAAAATATGTTTACATATGCACAATATGGATTTATGCTACAAAAGGGCATTTTGGTCATTTCCTATGGGCATATAAGCTACTTAACAAATAACTAACCAATCCTAAGTGATCATAAGGTATAACCTCAGAGGTTATTCCCTATGCAACTATGATCACTAAGCATGCTTGGTCGGATCCTAATGATCGACCAAACGGGTCAGGTTCGAAAGTCTAAGCGGTTGTTTAGACCGCTTAACTTACGACCCTAAACAAGCACTAAACTAGTAGTGACGAGTTAAACATGTTAAAACATGTTTAACTAACTTAGAAAATTGATTTGGTATTAAAACAAATTGTTTTGATACTTAAAAGTAGTTCCGTTGCAAAATGCGCGCAAATGCGCATTTTGGCCGAATTTTGACTCGTCACTACACCTAGTCAACGTGGTAATCAGTAGGTATAATCGCTAAGGATTATAACCATCGTGATTACAATCACGTTGCAAAGTTCAAACGAACTTTGTGTTGACCATTCACTGGTCAAAGCTGAAAGTCAAACACTGTTTGACTTTCACGCTTGGAAAGCGATAAAAGAACGAAAGAAGCTTACAAAGGGTCCAAGCTAGGGAGAACTTGATCTTATAATTCTCAGGTATGAAGTTATAAACCTCAACTTAGAGAATTTGAATCAAGGGTGAGGAAAAATGAATGAAAGGAATGGCTATTTATACTTGTGGTGAGTTCACAAGATCAAGACATGTGTATTGTGAGATTAACATGGAAGAATCCCATCCATACAAGTGTTTGGTGCAGGTTTAAAGCCTTGATGATCACACAAGAGCCCACAAGTTTGCAAAAACTAGCATTGAAAACAAGGGTTGAAGCTAATTCAATGAATCTGCCCAGATACGGTTGTGGCTACCCGCGACGGATACAACCTTAGGCTGTCGCGCCCCGCCACGCCCTCAGATCAGAATTTTCATTTTAGGCAGAAATAGTCCCTGAACGCTCCAAACTTGTTTTTCGACGCGTTTAACCCCTGTTAACCCAATTCAAGGCTCTACAAGGATGTTAAAGCATATAGGACTTAAAATATGCTTGAAAATATCACGGATGTCGGTTCGTTTGGTCGTACGGTCACGTTGTTCGGTTAATTACGACTAAACTCGAACGGACGTGAAAACGATCCAAATTAAGCGATGAATGGTATTTTGCTTGCCGATCACTAAAATAAAAATATTTTAGTGTCTACAAAAATTTTGGATGTCCAGATGTGGTCAGAACGTAAGATATGCGCGTAAATTCAAACTTACGCTGTTTTTGACACTCTTAGTCCCTGTAAGATCAAATAAGCTTATTTTCGTGCACCGAACCACTCAAAGCTTATTTCTAAGCTATGTTTAGGTTATATATAGTATGTTTAGCTTATGATCATGTTCCGGACTATATGTTGCCTTACAAAATGGCAGACTTTTGCAGTTTGACGCAAATAGTCCCTATGAGCGAATAAACTTGTTTTTGCCACACCAAACCCTTTAAAACTTATTTCTAAGTTATATATAGGTTATTTAAGGTATGTTAAGCTTATGTTGCTGTTCCGGAGTGTTTATCGCGTGAAACTAATTACGTTTACGCATCAGTTTGCGTTTAACTTTCCAGAAAGCGATATAGAGTTTAAAATCGATCAAAAATCAAAACGTGCAAAATGTCAAACATAAATAACAAACATTGGGATCAAAACACGTTGTTTTATTAATATTGTATTGTTCAGAGTCTGTAAAATGATTACACAAGCACAGATGTCACAAAGCCCTTCATCTCGAACAAACTAATCACTTCGGTATCATGGTTAGTGTCTATCATTGTTAGTTGCTAGAATCTTGATGTTGTGACTTTATGTAAAACTAGGGTTTCATCTATAAGATCATAAATCTAGAATATATGATTGATTATGGTGTTAAACTATGTTGGATTTAGTGATTAGAAACTTGGGGTTAACAAACTGATAGAGTTGTTCGATTAGCATAATGATTCACATGATAAGTTGTTAGTTATGATTTGTATGATGAGTGGGAACTGTTACGTTTTGAATGGATTGGGATGGTTGATGATTGTTCATAATTAGGGTGCATAATCATGGTTAAAAAGTGTCGTTTAATCTGATTGGAAAACTGTTACGGCTGAAACTAAGGGAATTGTAACCGTCTGATGAGGGCAGCGACGAAAGACTCCCTCACGAAGAACGTAATTGACGAAGAACCTGGTTCTTCATTGACTGGTTCTTGATGAACCACTAGGGTTCTTCGTCACACACATTCTCGATGAAGAATAGTTCTTCGCCATTAGGGTTCTTCGCCATGGAAGCATCCCATGAAGAACTGGTTCTTCGTGAAGATGCTGCTAGTGAACAATCAAACAGAACAGTTTAAACAACGAATGTGTCCACATAACATAAGGTTTTGAATAGTTTATGATGTGTAAGAGGATGAATGTTTATGTTTATAAAGTTTTATATGATGCATGATAATTATGAATGAGGAACCTGATTTGGCTCGTGTGAGTAGCAAACTCACCTATTAATTGTTGTTATGTGACATGCACGTGAGATGTAGACTTGTATGAGATTTGAGTACTTGCTATGTGTTATACGGTGATCTTTGCGGTGAATGCAATATGTGAAAATATTTGACTTAATTGATTACAAAACTAATATTATTGGTAAACACGGTAGGGTTTGGTTGACCAACTTGGAACGGGTAACTTAATATACCGATCAAAACTAAGGTGAGTTCATTTCTCTTGAGCATGCGTCCCGGTGGGTGGGACAATCAAATGGGTATTCCTGAGAGGAATAAGTCTTTTGGGTAAAAACTTGAATGTTAGATAATACCCTAATTTCCTATCACCTTAAGTCCCATCTTCTACTGAATAGTTACCTGAGAGGTAACGGGGTATTAGTTGATAGCGCTATTAGGCTTGGAAACCTCACGTCGTACCTGAGAGGACGGGCATGAAATAATGACCTTAAATCACGACCAATGCTTAGATAGGGGGCATTGGAAACGGGCAAAACAATCTGAAGCCATCTTGTACGGTACTCGAGTTATTATCAACATTAATATTAAACTGAACTAAACACTTGGCAATTAACATTTTCATAAAACTATGAACTCACCAGCATTGTCTGATACACTTGTTGCATGCTCGCAGGTCGTTAGATTCTTGGATATAGAACTTGCTGTCTAGAATGGCTGGAGTGGTCATGGGTCGAACTGATTGGATACACATGACAGGCTTACTGTTTTTCATACATTTGGTTTTTGAAACATTTAAATAATGATTTACTTATTGCTTCTGCTGAACTTGTTGGATTTTATTATGCTTGTGTTGAAACACTTTTATTTATAAATCGCAACTTTATTTTTTTACGAGTTCAATGTGATTAGTGGCTAGATCCTGGTACGTCACATGCCTAGCGGGGTTTCCGCATGTGGTATTTTTTGGGTGTGACAAAAAATGTTTACAAACGTTTATCTGGGTGTTGCGAACCCCACCCCTGGGCCGGAAGTGGCCGAAGGTGGTTACTATGTCTTCCAGCTGGAAGCCCAGTACAAAATCTGCTAGGTTTGAGCCTTCCTACACCGTTGCACACATATTAATGACCTTTCAAATCATTAATTGATCTGTTCATAGACACTTCCATAACGGGTTTACAAATACATACTTACAATGTTTACAAGTTTATTACGAGCTCAGATACAAAACACATGAACTCGCTCAACTTTTGTTGATGGTTTTCAAACTACATGTATTTCAGGAAATTAATTATGGATCTGGCGGGCGTTCAAGGATTTTTCAAGTTGTGTCTTCAATAAATGATGTCATCCAGCGTTGAAGGGTTTGAATCATGTATTTTATCTTTGATAGGATACATGGTTCAAAGCCTCGTTTTATTAGTGTCTTTTGTGAAGTCCGGTATGGAACTTAAAACAATTGGTTGGTTTGTATTATGAACTTGAAGTCTTAGTTTTCTGTTAAACAATGTTGGTTGTATTATTCTGAAACTCTTTAATGGATGAACATCATGGTTTCTACCATATAGTTGTTTGTTATGGTTGAATGCAATGATATTAAGCAAGTCACACGTAACACGCTTCCGCAAAAGTCAGGGTGTGACAGTTTGGTATCAGAGCCTCGATTGTAGCGAACTAGGATTCCTTCTCCAGTCTAGACTACAATCATTAGGGCTCTCCCACGAAAATATTTTTACAAAGTATTTTTCATTCCATTTTCAAAACGCCAAGATCCATGGAATAAACATTTTACAAAAGGAAAGACAAGAAACACAATGCAAGGTCACAGTGGTGGCTTAGTTGCATGGTGTAGACTAGTTAAGATAGAAAGGTCTCATGAAGGATAATGTGAATACATGATTAAGTGATAATTGTCTTTGCTTGCATACACTGAGTGCTAGTAGTTAACATATGTGCACATGTTATGATTGTTATGCTACAGGTATACATGTCCTCTTCTGAGAGCGGTTTATCCGAGGAGCACGATCCGATGGCGATCGTCTCCGAAGACGAGGTGTCACACCCCGACCACGTAGAACATACAGAACGTGGCGGAAACGTCGGGGAGTGTTGTAACAGAATTAATGTTTCAAATCCATGGCAATTGAAGTTTCTTTTTATTAATTAAAAGTGTTACAATGTCTTAACAAACAAAGAAATACAACATAATTAACTAGTCTTGTATCTTTTATTGTCACTAAAGCCCAAGTCTGCCTATGTGTATCTTGATCATCTTATGCAACAGCTCCTGAAAAACACATGTGAAAATAGGTACGTCAGCATAAAAATGCCTGTGAGATACATAGGTTTTGTGAAAATAGGTTTCATGACTTATGTTTGAGAAAATGTTTAGTCATGAACCTTGTAATTTGCTTTGTCTTGTAAATCATTTGAAAAACAATAAGATCAGATGATATGTATAAATAAGTGAATAATGTATGGTTAAATGAATAACCATGTAAAATGAGTTTGTATAAGATAAGTTGTTTGTAAATCAATGTCTTGTGAAAAGTATGTTATTTGTATAAAATGTTATATGTATCAAACTGAAATGATTCAAATAACGCTACGATATGTAATACCATACAAACATTTATATATAGGAAGTACCAGCGGCGTATCCACCATGCTTGTATCATATTACACACGCATCGTTACTTAATCACTTAATCAAACCAAACCAACAATGTATGATGTCTATGTCTAGACCAATTGTCAAAGGTATTGGATAATATGTCAAAGTGTTTATGTCAAGATGTAAATCATGTAGTGTAAAACAAGTGTCAAACATGTTTATGTGTCAAATGTAAATCATGTCAAAATGTCTATGTCAAATGTCCATGTCAAATGTCTTTGTCAATTGTCTTTGTCAAATGTCATGTATGGCAAGTGGAATGTATCAGCTAAACCATATGTAAAATGCACAAAAAACAAGGTATTGAAGTAAAACATGGTTTAAATCAAGGTTATCTTTTGTGTAATAAATGCATGTTATACTGATATAAACATCTATGCGGTATTGTGAAAAATTCATTTAAACAAACCCAACGTCATATCAAAATGTAAGCATGTGAAAACAATGCACTAAGTATGTAATCAAATGAACATACATAGCGTGAAATGTCATGTAAAATGATGTACTAAGTAATGCACACAATGGGCACACCTAGCATGAAGTGTAATGAAATCATGTACTATAATGTACTAACGAACATAGCAGTATATGATGTGAAAACAGGAAAGCATGAAAGTAACAAGTAGGCACATGTGTTTCACCCCAAAACAGTTTGGAAAACAGTAAAAGAGGGGTCTATGTACTCACTTGAGATTGCTCAGAAGTCCTAAGATAACCACCAAGCAATGCTAGAGATCACGGAATCAAACGGCACCTAATATAGGTAACTATATTAATAAACCGGACCTATAATCGGAAGATCGGGTAGCATGAGGGTTTGTAAACCAAATGAGTGTAGGAACTCATGTAACATGGTTTAACAAAGCCTACATACTAAATGAAACCTAACCTAAGTGCTTACGACCCATTACGACCCGTTTAGGTAGCTTATGCTACTTTAACGCGTCGTTCGCGTAAAACGCGTTCGGAACTCATAACTAGTCCTATGATAAGTAAAATATGCCTTAACATGTCTAATATTGTTTCCATATCAGTTTAGATACCAAAATTTATGTTACATATGCTTAAAATGAATTTTGGCGTAAAAAGGGCATTTTGGTAATTTACCTAAGGCATATAAACTACCTATCATACAACTACTTAAACGAAGCGACCATAAGGTATAACCTCGGAAGGTTATTCCCTATATACTATGGTCACCTAATATGTTTGGTCGGATCCTAATGATCGACCAAATGGGTCGGGTTCGAAAGCATAAGCGACTGATCAAGTCGC
This sequence comes from Helianthus tuberosus, assembly GCA_030545235.1. Lineage (NCBI taxonomy): Eukaryota > Viridiplantae > Streptophyta > Magnoliopsida > Asterales > Asteraceae > Helianthus > Helianthus tuberosus. The sequence continues at coordinate 92,162,903 of CM060416.1, forward strand.
TTACCCTTACGACCCTAGACAACGTGGTAATCAGTAGGCATAGTCACAAGGACTATAACCATCGTGATTACAATCACGTTGCGAAGTTCTAACGAACTTCGCATTGACCATAAACTGGTCAATGCAGAAAGTCAAACAAGGTTTGGCTTTCGGACTCGAAAAGCAATAAAAGAACGAAGGAACACTTACAAAGGGTCCCCGAATGCTAATCTAGATCCAAATAACTCAGGTATGAAACAATGGTTCCAACTTAGAGTCTTTTGGATCAGATTCTTGTGAGGAAAAGTGAAGGGTGGAGGTGGGTATTTATAGTAAATGGTCCACCGTTAGGATCGTTTGTCGAATATCGTGCCTTAATCACATCCGTACATGTGTCGGAACCTTATGGTACCCAAAATGGCCACTCACCATAAGAGATCAACATGTGGCAAGGGGTTAGGGAGTGGTTAACAGCTGTTAACAGCTGTAAAAAAAGATATTTTGCTGCATCTAGCCCCTACTTAGGGACCTAGTTTGGCAGATTTACAGTTTCAGTCCCTGCAACCTCAAAACTTGGTTTACGATGCGTTTTTTTTTTTTTTTTTTTGACACGTTTAAGCCCCGTTAACCCCATTTCAAAGCTCTAAAATGAAGTTAAATTATAGGGAACTTAAAATGTGTTAAAAAATATCTCGGGTGTCGGTTCGTTCAGCCGTACGGTTACGTTGTTCGGTTAATTACGACGGAATGCGCATAAGCGCGAAAAATGATCCAAATGGCGTGACGAATGGATTTTTCTTATGCCAAACACTAAAATAAAATATTTTAGTGCTTACATAAATTTTTGGATGTCCGGATGTATTCAGAACGTAAGTTATGCGCGAAAATGCAAACTTGTGCACTTTTTGACGCTTTTTGTCCCTGAATGACCCCAAAAGTTTATTTTAGCATACCGAACCCCTCAAAGCCTATTTATAAGCTATGTAAAGGATATTTATGGTATGTTTAACTTATGGTCATGTTCCGGAATGTCTGTTACAGTTCAAATTGGCATACTTTCGCAGTTTGTCAAGTTTAGTCCCTGTAAGCGAATTAAATTGTTTTTGCCATACCAAAGCCTTCAAAACTTATTTCTAAGTTATGTAAAGGTTATTTAAGGTATGTTAAGCCTATTTCACTATTCCGGAGTGTTTGTTGCATTAAACTGGTTATATTTATGCATTGGTGCGCGTATAACCTTCCAGAAAGCGATTTAGAGTTTGGAATTGAACAAAAATTGATATGTGCAAATGATACACATATTTTTTACAAATCCCAAGTATGAAATATAATATTTCATTGGTTCGGTATTTGTTTGATGGCCGTGGAGGCACAGGTGTTACAGTCTCCCCTACTTTTGGAAATTTCGTCCCGAAATTAATTTCTAGAGGAAACTTGTGAAGAAAGTTGTGACAGTTTCGCCTTCTAATAAATCCATTGACCCTTAAGTAAAACTCTGGGTCATGTTAGGATTCTTAGCAAAATTATCGACTATCAATGTAAAGTCCTTGTAGTAGCAAAACATGGAGTTTCGAACTACGGACAGAAGAATGTTTCTTATGAAGACTCATCGTAGGAAACTTGAATTCAGGATTGGGAAGTGTAAGATAATACGACATCGGTCAAAGTCCAAGACTTCTCCCGTATCATTACTCTTGCCACTATTGGTCTTTACACATGACAAAACTTCCTGTGGTTTCTGTGCACTGAATTCCATAATTATGTAGGCCTCCATAATTACGTACTTCCTTGCACAGTCCGCACAGTTCATTTCATAATGCGTATGGAAATCAAACGAATAATCCTATGGTGATTTAACTTGACTGTAATAGAGTCTCTTTAACTAAGTCACCAAAGGATTAGATAAACGAACAATCTCTTCAGCTAAACTACCCAAGAGAAATATTTAACTACACCGACGTAGGATGTATTTAACTACATTGTCGAACCAATCTATTTAATTTAGATCGACGTAGGATCTCTTTAACTAAACTACCTAAGAGAAACATTTAACTACACCGACGTAGGATGTATTTAACTTTAGATCGACGTAGGATCTCTTTAACTCAACTACCTAAGAGAAACATTTAACCACACCGACGTAGGATGTATTTAACTTTAGATCGACGTAGGATCTCTTTAACTCAACTACCTAAGAGAAACATTTAACTACACCGACGTAGGATGTATTTAACTTTAGATCGACGTAGGATCTCTTTAACTCAACTACCTAAGAGAAACATTTAACTACACCGACGTAGGATGTATTTAACTTTAGATCGACGTAGGATCTCTTTAACTCAACTACCTAAGAGAAACATTTAACTACACCGACGTAGGATGTATTTAACTTTAGATCGACGTAGGATCTCTTTAACTCAACTACCTAAGAGAAACATTTAACTACACCGACGTAGGATGTATTTAACTTTAGATCGACGTAGGATCTCTTTAACTCAACTACCTAAGAGAAACATTTAACTACACCGACGTAGGATGTATTTAACTTTTTGAATAGTACTTTATAATCCAAGGGACTTAACTACAACGTAGAAGTCCATTAAGGATTTAAGATAGTACCTTTTTCGAATATCCTACTACGAATCCTTCATATGAAGAAAAGATTCTATGAGGATTCTGAATGACAAGAATATCCAGTGTATACAAAAACACAAAATGCATAAACACATAGTTACATAACCACAACATTGTTTAACTTGATCTATACTTTGTAAGCTTTGTTTAGTTAATTAAGAATTTAAAGTACACTAGGAATCCATTTCATGGATTTCATTTGGTACTTTAAACATTAGCAAGAATCTAACTATAAAGATAGAAAGATCGTCCAAAAATTCGATTTCGTTTTCAAGAAAACGCAATATTCGAATTAAGGTGTAATAACTTTTGAATATACGAAAATACCCTTAGGTACCCTATTAAGAATTTATAATGGTACTTTGGGTATTCGTACAGAGTTGTAACTTGCGCCTTGTACTTCGTTTCCTTGGAAGAAACGGGTATTTTGGATTTCCGTGGAAAACGCAAGAGATAATAAAATGGAAGAAATTACGGGGTAGTCCGTTCTTCAAGGAATACGGTCCCTTGATTGTCGGTATTGTAGAGGATACGTTGTTTATACAAACCATCACATTTGTACATTGCAATGTAAATAAAAAGATTTATTTATTAACAATGATAACAACTGTTTCATGGACCTTGACAACAAAAGAAATAATACATAAGGCTTGATTATTTCTAAACAACATTGTCTTCTAGTTGGTCTGATGCTCATCCCTGAGCCGGATTCGCATTAGCAAGCCTTGGGCAATTTCTTCGGAAATGGCTCATCTCGCCACAGTTGAAGCAAGGACCTGGTGGAAGACGAGCTTGAGCAGGATTTACTTGAGGTTGGTTTGGACCACCTTGGTTTGGGGTAAATCGACAAGCATTTGCCAGGTGACCGAGTCGCCCACATGATGCACATAAACGACACTGTAGGTGAGCTAAGTGATGTGCATTACATTTGTCGCATATCGGTGCAGTACCGGCATAAGGTTTCTTTGCAAGAGGTTGAGTTGGTTGGTTGCGGGTGTTTTGGTTGGGTTGATCAGCAATCGCAAAATTCTGCGAAGCCTTACGCTTCTTTGACTCCTTATGGGATCCAGTCTGTTCATCCATGATCTTTGATTCCTCGACTGGTTTTGATTCCTCGACCGGTTTCTTGTCACCTTTCCGGAAAAGTTTATGCTTTCTGATCTGAGATTCAGTCAAGGTTACAGATAGCTCAATGGCCTGCCTAACCGTAGTGGGGTTACTACCAGTAACAATGTCCTGGACTGAGTCAGGGAGACCATCAATGTATTTCTCGATCGCCTTATCCAAAGGCGTAACCATGGTAGGGCACAACAGGCTCAGCTCCTCATATCGATCAGTGTATGCTCGATGTTCACCGCTGTCTTGCTTAAGATCGTCGAATTCCCTTTCCAATGCCCTGATCTCGTGACGAGGACAGAATTCCTTCATCATCAGTGCTCGAAGTTCTTCCCAAGTTTGGGCCAGTGCCACTTCGGCACCCCTATCTCTCACCACACCGTTCCACCACGTCAGAGCTCGTTTCTCAAAGACACTAGATGCGAAATCTACCTTTCGCTCGTTTGGACATTGTACATGCCTGAAGGTGCTCTCTAAACTCTCGAACCATTGTAGAAGTGCAGTCGCTCCTTGAGACCCGGAAAACTTTGATGGCTTAGCCGAGTTGAACGTCTTGAAGTTGCAAAGGGCATTATTGTTGTTGATAGCTTGGTAACATTGAGCAACGACGTTCGGGATTGCAGCAGTCATTTGCTGTGTAATGACAGCTGCCAGATCGTCAATAGATATCGGATTTTCGCGTCGTGGAGGCATTCTAAAAGAGGAAACATGAAAGGAAACGAGTGAGAGAATTAGACGAAAAGAATGAGATGAAACAAATCTGATGAAAGCCAGGATAGTGGTCATTTGTTTGTTACTACAAAGCAACAAATGACACACAGTGACTGAATTAAAGTAAATGGATCAAAAATAATGTATCGCGAAGACATGCTCGCCTATAAGTGAACACTCATCCCAAGAATTCCCAGGTAAGCACAACTGGTCTCGCGTCTGATGAGATATATACGAAGTGCTTGCCTAGACAGAAAACCCAGAATACAGGCATTCACCCTTCCAGTTTGCACGTGTTCACATTATTTAAAAACCCAAAACCTTGACGAGATTTTGAAAACTCAAAGGGGTTCAAAACCATATAATAGAGAGTTCAAAACCTTACAATAGAGGGTTCAAAACCTAGTAATTAATCATCCTAGAACAGATGATTAGTTTTCAAAGCGGTTTTGAAATTTATGTTCTTGTTGTGGTAGTCGCCTAAGGATAGGTAACGGTATTGTTTTATGACTAAACGCAAGTAAACTCGCGTTAGGGTCCTAAGAAGGTTATAGACTAGGTCAAAGCATTACTAATAACCTAATTCCCTATAACCATTGTGTCACACCCCGACCGCGTAAAACAACAAATCGCGGCGGAAACATCGGGGCGTGTTGCAACAGAATTAATGTTTCATAACCATGGATACCAAAAGTGTTTCGTTTTATTAATCATTGAACAATTACATCGTTTGGAAAATCTAAATACACAATTTAAACGTAATCTATCATTGTTATTTAGTCACTAAGGCCTTGTCCAGTCCTATGTGAGCATGCATCTTATCAATCGATACCATTCAACAATACCTGAAACATATGTGAAAACGAGGTCAGCAAAGAAATGCTGGCGAGTACATAGGTTTTGTAGGAGTGTCGAAATCATGGCTAGTTTAGATGTTGCAATACTTTATTTAAAAACCTTGTTTTGAAAAGAGTATAATATTGCAACTTAATTAACCAACTCAAATCAAGCGGGTTATAATTTGTAAAACCTCGTAGCCATGACTCTTAACCCAAAAACATTTGTTTTAGTAAATTATTTGGAAAAACAATGATAAGTTCAAGTGATATGTATAACTAAAAGAATAATGCATGATTAAATGAATAACCATGTAAAATGAGTTTGTATAAGATAAGTTGTTTGTAAATAAATGTCTTGTGAAAAGTATGTTACTTGTATAAAATGTTCTATGTCTCGAGCTGAAATGATTCAAATAACACTACAATATGTAATACCATACAAACACTTATATATAGGAAGTACCAGCGGCGTATCCACCATGCTTGTATCATATTACACACGCATTGTTACTTAATCACTTAATCCAAACCAAACCACCAAAGTAATGTTCATGCCCAAATGTAAATCATGTAATATGTATAACCAAAATAATATCGTATATCGCTTTGAAGCCAATCGTTTACCCAATCGTTACCCAATCGTTAAAACATCGTGTGAAAACCCAATCGTTACCCAATCGTTAAAACATCGTGTGAAAACCCAATCGTTACCCAATCGTTACCCAATCGTTAAATCGTTAAATTCGTTTTAGGTCGTGAAACTACTTATGTGATCGTCTCGCTAATAACATCCAAACCTTCGTGACTCGAATATACCTCGTCGCTTCTCGATTTCGCATTAACAAACCTCCATAGGGTAAGTTAATGTTTTCAGATTCAGTCGCTACCTACCATTGCCCACACATAACCACGGGGTAGTAAATAACGGGATTTGTCAGATCCTATGGTACCATAACCTAATACTGGTCGGCTTGATCATTGCTAATGAATGTCATTTGTTATGTAAACACAACCAACAAGTTTGTTCACTTTATGAAATCGTTATTAGTTTTGTATAAATCGTTTTAGTCGTTTTTGAAACCATATTGTAATTGTTCTTGAAACCATTGATAAAACATTTAGCACATATGAGTCACCCCAAAACAATTGAAAACAGTAAAATAGGGGAAGAATGTACTCGCCTGAGAATGCTTGGAGGTCTTGAACAACAACCAAACAAAGCTTGAGGGAGCACGGAATCAATCGGCAATCTAAAACTATAAATAAACCGGACCTAAATCGGGAGATCGGATAGGATGAGGCTTGGTAAACCAAACAAGTGTTGGAACTCATATGATATGGTTTAACAAGGCCTACATACTACAATGAAACCAAACCTAAGTGCTATCGACCCATCGCGACCCATTAAGGTAGCTTATGCTACTTTAACGCGTCGTGCGCGTGAAACGCGTTCGGACCGTCTAACTAGTCCTATGACAAGTGTTATATGCCTAAACATGTTACATAATCAGTTATGTGACAAAAGTTTAGGTTACATATGCTTAATTACCAATTATACATGAAAAGGGTATTCTGGTAATTTACCTAAGGCATATAAACTACCTATCATACAACTACTTAAACGATGTGACCATAGGGTATAACCTCGGAAGGTTATTCCCTACCTACTATGGTCACCTAATATATTTGGTCGGATCCTAATGATCGACCAAATGGGTCGAGTTCGAAGGTATAGGCGATTTATCAGATCGCCTACCCTACGACTCTAGACAACGTGGTAATCAGTGGGCATAGTCCCAAGGGACTATGACCAACGTGATTACACTCACGTTGCGAAGTTCAAACGAACTTCGCATTGACCATTACTGGTCAACGCTGAAAGTCAAACAAAGTTTGACTTTCGGACTCGAAAAGCAGTAAAATAAGGAAAAGAACGAAAGAATACTAACCCAGGGTCCCCGAATGCTAATCCCGACTCAAGAACTCAGGTATGAAACAATGGTTTCAACTTAGAGCTCTCAAAATCAGAATTCTAGTGAGAAATGCAATGGGGGTGTTGGGTTATTTATAGTTTTCGGTCCACCGTTGAGATCGTTTCTTGGAAAAGGGGAAACGATCAAGGCCGTACACTTGTCCAAATGTTATGGTGGCTAAATCTTGATCTTATCTTGCTGATTAGGCGAATTAGAACATGTGGTTGTGGATCAAACAAGTGCAAACAGCTGTTCTGAACATTGAATCTGGTCTGCAGACCCCTAGCGCACCGCTACGCTTAAAGTGTAGCGCACCGCTAGGCACTATTTCGGCAGAATTACACTTTTGGTCCCTGAACTGTATTTAGGCCATTTTCGACACGTTTAAGGCCCGTTAACCCCATTTCAAAGCTCTAAAATGAAGTTAAAGTATAGGGAACTTAAAACATGCTCAAAAATATCTCGGATGTCGGTTCGTTTGGCCGTACGAACGCGATGTTCGCTTAATTACGACGGAATGCGCATAAGCGCGAAAAACGAACCAAAAGACGTGACGAATGGATTTTTCTTATGGCGAACACTAAAATATAATGTAGTCATGCTTACATAAATTTTTGGATGTCCGGATGTATTCAGAACGTAAGTTATGCGCGAAAATGCAAACTTGTGCACTTTTTGACACTTTTAGTCCCTGAATGTCCCAAAAGTTTATTTTAGCACACCGAACCCCTCAAAGCCTATTTCTAAGCTATGTAAAGGATATTTATGGTATGTTTAACTTATGGTCATGTTCCGGAATGTCTGTTACAGTTCAAATTGACATACTTTCGCAATTTGTCAACTTTAGTCCCTGTAAGTGATTTAGCTTGTTTTTGCCATACCAAAGCCTTCAAAACTTATTTCTAAGTTATGTAAAGGTTATTTAAGGTATGTTAAGCCTATGTCACTATTCCGGAGTGTTTGTTGCATTAAACTGGTTATATTTACGCATCGGTGCGCGTATAACCTTCCAGAAAGCGATTTAGAGTTTGAATTTGAACAAGAATTGATATGTGCAAATGATACACATATTTTTACAAATACTAAGTATGAAATACAATATTTCATTGCTACAGTATTTGTTTGATGGCCGCGAAGGCACAGGTGTTACACATTGGCTCTGATACCATCTTTTCTGTCACACCCCGACCACGTAGAACATACAGAACGTGGCGGAAACGTCGGGGAGTGTTGTAACAGAATTAATGTTTCAAATCCATGGCAATTGAAGTTTCTTTTTATTAATTAAAAGTGTTACAATGTCTTAACAAACAAAGAAATACAACATAATTAACTAGTCTTGTATCTTTTATTGTCACTAAAGCCCAAGTCTGCCTATGTGTATCTTGATCATCTTATGCAACAGCTCCTGAAAAACACATGTGAAAATAGGTACGTCAGCATAAAAATGCCTGTGAGATACATAGGTTTTGTGAAAATAGGTTTCATGACTTATGTTTGAGAAAATGTTTAGTCATGAACCTTGTAATTTGCTTTGTCTTGTAAATCATTTGAAAAACAATAAGATCAGATGATATGTATAAATAAGTGAATAATGTATGGTTAAATGAATAACCATGTAAAATGAGTTTGTATAAGATAAGTTGTTTGTAAATCAATGTCTTGTGAAAAGTATGTTATTTGTATAAAATGTTATATGTATCAAACTGAAATGATTCAAATAACGCTACGATATGTAATACCATACAAACATTTATATATAGGAAGTACCAGCGGCGTATCCACCATGCTTGTATCATATTACACACGCATCGTTACTTAATCACTTAATCAAACCAAACCAACAATGTATGATGTCTATGTCTAGACCAATTGTCAAAGGTATTGGATAATATGTCAAAGTGTTTATGTCAAGATGTAAATCATGTAGTGTAAAACAAGTGTCAAACATGTTTATGTGTCAAATGTAAATCATGTCAAAATGTCTATGTCAAATGTCCATGTCAAATGTCTTTGTCAATTGTCTTTGTCAAATGTCATGTATGGCAAGTGGAATGTATCAGCTAAACCATATGTAAAATGCACAAAAAACAAGGTATTGAAGTAAAACATGGTTTAAATCAAGGTTATCTTTTGTGTAATAAATGCATGTTATACTGATATAAACATCTATGCGGTATTGTGAAAAATTCATTTAAACAAACCCAACGTCATATCAAAATGTAAGCATGTGAAAACAATGCACTAAGTATGTAATCAAATGAACATACATAGCGTGAAATGTCATGTAAAATGATGTACTAAGTAATGCACACAATGGGCACACCTAGCATGAAGTGTAATGAAATCATGTACTATAATGTACTAACGAACATAGCAGTATATGATGTGAAAACAGGAAAGCATGAAAGTAACAAGTAGGCACATGTGTTTCACCCCAAAACAGTTTGGAAAACAGTAAAAGAGGGGTCTATGTACTCACTTGAGATTGCTCAGAAGTCCTAAGATAACCACCAAGCAATGCTAGAGATCACGGAATCAAACGGCACCTAATATAGGTAACTATATTAATAAACCGGACCTATAATCGGAAGATCGGGTAGCATGAGGGTTTGTAAACCAAATGAGTGTAGGAACTCATGTAACATGGTTTAACAAAGCCTACATACTAAATGAAACCTAACCTAAGTGCTTACGACCCATTACGACCCGTTTAGGTAGCTTATGCTACTTTAACGCGTCGTTCGCGTAAAACGCGTTCGGAACTCATAACTAGTCCTATGATAAGTAAAATATGCCTTAACATGTCTAATATTGTTGCCATATCAGTTTAGATACCAAAATTTATGTTACATATGCTTAAAATGAATTTTGGCGTAAAAAGGGCATTTTGGTAATTTACCTAAGGCATATAAACTACCTATCATACAACTACTTAAACGAAGCGACCATAAGGTATAACCTCGGAAGGTTATTCCCTATATACTATGGTCACCTAATATGTTTGGTCGGATCCTAATGATCGACCAAATGGGTCGGGTTCGAAAGCATAAGCGACTGATCAAGTCGCTTACCCTTACGACCCTAGACAACGTGGTAATCAGTAGGCATAGTCACAAGGACTATAACCATCGTGATTACAATCACGTTGCGAAGTTCTAACGAACTTCGCATTGACCATAAACTGGTCAATGCAGAAAGTCAAACAAGGTTTGGCTTTCGGACTCGAAAAGCAATAAAAGAACGAAGGAACACTTACAAAGGGTCCCCGAATGCTAATCTAGATCCAAATAACTCAGGTATGAAACAATGGTTCCAACTTAGAGTCTTTTGGATCAGATTCTTGTGAGGAAAAGTGAAGGGTGGAGGTGGGTATTTATAGTAAATGGTCCACCGTTAGGATCGTTTGTCGAATATCGTGCCTTAATCACATCCGTACATGTGTCGGAACCTTATGGTACCCAAAATGGCCACTCACCATAAGAGATCAACATGTGGCAAGGGGTTAGGGAGTGGTTAACAGCTGTTAACAGCTGTAAAAAAGATATTTTGCTGCATCTAGCCCCTACTTAGGGACCTAGTTTGGCAGATTTACAGTTTCAGTCCCTGCAACCTCAAAACTTGGTTTACGATGCGTTTTTTTTTTTTGACACGTTTAAGCCCCGTTAACCCCATTTCAAAGCTCTAAAATGAAGTTAAATTATAGGGAACTTAAAATGTGTTAAAAAATATCTCGGGTGTCGGTTCGTTCAGCCGTACGGTTACGTTGTTCGGTTAATTACGACGGAATGCGCATAAGCGCGAAAAATGATCCAAATGGCGTGACGAATGGATTTTTCTTATGCCAAACACTAAAATAAAATATTTTAGTGCTTACATAAATTTTTGGATGTCCGGATGTATTCAGAACGTAAGTTATGCGCGAAAATGCAAACTTGTGCACTTTTTGACGCTTTTTGTCCCTGAATGACCCCAAAAGTTTATTTTAGCATACCGAACCCCTCAAAGCCTATTTATAAGCTATGTAAAGGATATTTATGGTATGTTTAACTTATGGTCATGTTCCGGAATGTCTGTTACAGTTCAAATTGGCATACTTTCGCAGTTTGTCAAGTTTAGTCCCTGTAAGCGAATTAACTTGTTTTTGCCATACCAAAGCCTTCAAAACTTATTTCTAAGTTATGTAAAGGTTATTTAAGGTATGTTAAGCCTATTTCACTATTCCGGAGTGTTTGTTGCATTAAACTGGTTATATTTATGCATTGGTGCGCGTATAACCTTCCAGAAAGCGATTTAGAGTTTGGAATTGAACAAAAATTGATATGTGCAAATGATACACATATGTTTTACAAATCCCAAGTATGAAATATAATATTTCATTGGTTCGGTATTTGTTTGATGGCCGTGGAGGCACAGGTGTTACACGAGGTGGCGCCCGTACCGGAGGTTTTGACTTCGGATACTGATAGAGATCCAGAGATGCTGTCCAGTGACGACGATGACTTTCAGCCTTTTGCTCTCCCGGATTTTGGAGACGATGGACCCCTCGCTGATGGCTTTCCTATCGAGGATCCTTTTGATTTTCCTACTCCTATTCACGATCACCTCATCATTGGTCATCCTGATGGTGAGCACATTGTGGCACCGATCCTCGACGCTGTTCCCCTTGTGGTCATTCCTCCTGAGGATTGGCCTTTTGATGATCTTTTTGGTGATGATGTCGATTTATTTGTGGACGGTCCCCCAGCTGACGCCCAGGGCGACGGGGGGATTGATGATAATGTTGTTGTTGTACCTCCTCCTGCTATTCCAGTTATCATGTTATCCTCCGACTCCAGTTTGCATTCGGTTTCAGACTCCTTTGAGTATGTGACTTCCTCAGCCCTCCAGGCGGCAGGAATGCAGCTATATGCCACTGATTCTGATGACGACACCGCGATGTCAATTGCACCAGTATCCCCTGCTCGTGTCCCCACACCTCCACATGACCCAGAGTCTATCCCTGAGCCAGATCCTATCCCTTTTGGCCAGCCTGATATTGCACCTCTTATTCCAGATCCGATTCCTGCACCACCTGAGCTTCCACATGTTGATCCATTCATTCCACCACCCCCACCCACTGATGTTGCTCCCCCACCTCCTATTGAGTCTGATGTTCACCGTACTGACCTACCTATTGTTTTCTTACAGGAGATCCCTGCACCCCGTCCAGGGGAAGGTACTTCGGGATAGCCCTCGAGTTATGACCCATTTGCTTCAGCAGTTTTCCCTCTGATCCCACAGACTACACCTTTCACTCCCTTTTCATCTGCATCACTTGATGAGCCATTTCGATGGTTCCCGCCTTATACCATTCCGATCTCAGACCCCTATCATCCCTCGCATTTTGTTGGTTACACACGGGATGAGTTGCTTTTGTCGCTTTAGTTGCAGTTTGAGATCTTGAGCCGCAGAGTTCTGGAGCTTGAGCTGACTCCTCCATGCCCTCCACCTTGTCCCTGTCATTCTACTTTTGTCCCTCCACACTCATCACCGTCAGCTTCGTTCGTACCTCCACCTGCTGCTCTCGCTCCTTTTCCGGTTTTTGATGCCCGCTTTCTTTTTGTCGAGCAGCAGATTAGCTACTTGCTTCGCCGTGTGTATGAGCTCGAGGAGGAGCTCGCACATGTCCGCAGTTTGCTTTTCTTCCCTCCTCCTCCTCCGCCATCAGCACAGTATGCTTTTGGTTTTATGCCGATGCATTACTTTTAATGAGAGCACTACAATTGAGCCGAGATCGTGAAGTATGGAAGACCACTTTTTGACTATATGATTTTGTATATTGGTAGACTTATTTGACAAGGGTAGAGTGACCCTATGTTCCTTTTGATGTGAAACACTTTGTAAACAATGTAACTTGTGGTTGGTAATTAATGAAAGCTCAATCGTCATGTTCTCACTAAGCACATTGTTGGATTACATGTTCGTGCTATGATTATGCTGTTTCACGATTGTTTGCTATGATGATTGCTTATATATATATGTGTGTGCATACGACCTGTGACACCTGGTTCACTGCGACCATCAAACAAATGCCAAGCCAATGAAATATTGTATTTCATACTTGGGATCTGTATAAATATGTGTATCTTTTGCACATATCAATTCTTGTTCGATTTCAAGCTCTAAATCGCTTTCTGGAAGGTTATACGCGCACTGATGCGTAAATATAACCAGTTTAATGCAACGAACACTCTGGAATAGTGAAATAGGCTTAACATACCTTAAATAACCTTTACATAACTTAGAAATAAGTTTTGAAGGCTTTGGTATGGCAAAATCAAGTTAATTGGCTTACAGGGACTAAACTTGACAAACTACGAAAGTATGCCAATTTGAACTGTAACAGACATTCTGGAACATGACCATAAGTTAAAAACACCTTAAATATCCTTTATATAGCTTAGAAATAGGCTTTGAGGGGTTCGGTGTGCTAAAATAAACTTTTGGGTCATTCAGGGACTAAAAGTGTCAAAAAGTGCATAAGTTTGCATTTTCACGCATAACTTACGTTCTGAATACATCCGGACATCCAAAAATTTATGTAAGCACTATAATATTTTATTTTAGTGTTTCGCATAAGAAAAATCCATTCGTCACGCCATTTGGATCGTTTTTCGCGCTTATGCGCATTCCGTCGTAATTAAGCGAACATCGCGATCGTACGACCAAACGAACCAACATCCAACATATTTTTGAGCATGTGTCATGTCCAAAATGTTTAGGCATCATTTTAGGGCCTTAACGTTGGCTTAACGGGCCTTAAACGTGTCGGAAATGGCTTAAACACATAACAGGGACTGAAACTGTCATTTGGTAAACGTGTTTCTGATATGTGCAGCCCAGGCGGGCCGCGTAAGATTCTGTTGTCACTTACGCGGGCCGCGAGGCCCCTTCTGACCAGATTCAATGTTTTAAACAGCCGGTTAACAGCCCTTCAAACACCCCAAAGGCCAATGCCATGTGTCAAACTCTTGTGGTGGGGGCAAAATGAGTTACCACAACATTCCGACAAGTGTACGGGTGAGATCAAGGCACGTTATCCAAGAAACGATCCTAACGGTGAACCGAAATCAATAAATACCCATCCATCCCCATTGCAAAAACCCACTAGAATCTGATTTGAGAAGCTCTAAGTTGAAACCTTTGTTTCATACCTGAGCTACTTGAATCAAGATTAGCATTCGGGGACCTTTCGTAAGTATTCCTTCGTTCTTTTATTGCTTTTCGAGTCTAAAAGTCAAACCTTGTTTGACTTTCTGCATTGACCAGTTTATGGTCAATGCGAAGTTCGTTTGAACTTCGCAACGTGAGCGTAATCACGATGGTTATAGTCCCTTGTGACTATGCCTACTGATTACCACGTTGTCTAGGGTCGTAAGGGTAAGCGATCTAATAAATCGCTTATACCTTCGAACCTGTCACACCCCGACCACGTAGAACATACAAAACGTGGCGGAAACATCGGGGAGTGTTGTAACAGAATTAATTGTTTCAAATCCATGGCAATTGAAGTTTCGTTTTATTGATCAAAGTGTTACAATGTCTTAACAAACAAGGAAATACAACATAATTAACTAGTCTTGCATCTTTTATTGTCACTAAAGCCCAAGTCTGCCTATGTGTATCTTGATCATTTTATGCAACAGCTCCTGAAAAACACATGTGAAAATAGGTACGTCAGCATAAAAATGCCTGTGAGATACATAGGTTTTGTGAAAATAAGTTTCATGACTTATGTTTGAGAAAATGTTTAGTCATGAACCTTGTAATTTGCTTTGTCTTGTAAATCATTTGAAAAACAATGAGTTCAGATGATAAGTATAAATAAATGTAAGGTTAAATGAATAACCAAGTAAAATATGTTTGCATAAGATAAGATGTTTATAAATCAATGTCTTGTGAAAAGTATGTTATTTGTATAAAATGTTCTATGTCTCAAACTGAAATGATTCAAATAACGCTATGATATGTAATACCATACAAACACTTATATATAGGAAGTACCAGCGGCGTATCCACCATGCTTGTATCATATTACACACGCATCGTTACTTAATCACTTAATCAAACCAAACCAATCAATGTAAGAAGTCTATGTTTAAATCAATTGTCAAATGTATTGGGTAATATGTCAAAGTGTTCATGTCAAGATGTAAATCATATCAAAATGTCTATATCAAATATCCATGTCAAATGTCTATGTCAAATATCCATGTCAAATGTCTATGTCAAGATGTCATGTATGGCAAGTGAAATGTCTCAACTATACCATATGCACAGAAACAAAGTATTGAAGTAAAACTTGTTTTAAATCAAAGTTATGTTTTGTGGGAAATGCATGATCAAATGTCAATCATGTTAAAATGTCTATGCCGAAATGTCTATGTCAAATGTCTATGTCAAAATGTCATATAAAACGATGTACTAAGTAATGCACACAATTGGGCACACCTAGCATGAAATGTCATAAAATCATGTACTATAATGTACTAACGAACATAGCAGGTATATGATGTGAAAACGGGAAAGCATGAATGTAACAAGTAGGCACATGTGTTCCACCCCAAAACAGTTTGGAAAACAGTAAAAGAGGGGTCTATGTACTCACTTGAGATTGCTCAGTAGTCCTTGAGTAACAACTAAACAATGCTAGAGATCGCGGATATCAAACGGCACCTAGTATAGGTAGCTACATTAATAAACCGGACCTAAATCGGAAGATCGGGTAGCATTAGGGTTTGTAAACCAAACGAGTGTAGAGACTCGTGTCATTTGGTTTAACAAAGCCTACATACTAAATGAAACTTAACCTAAGTGTCTACGACCCGTTTAGGTAGCTTATGCTACTTTAACGCGTCGTTCGCGTGAAACGCGTTCGGACCGCCTAACTAGCCCTATGACAAGTGTTATATGCCTAAACATATTACATAATCAGTTATGTGACAAAGGTTTAGGTTACATATGCTTAATTACCAATTATACATGAAAAGGGTATTCTGGTAATTTACCTAAGGCATATAAACTACCTATCATACAACTACTTAAACGATGTGACCATAGGGTATAACCTCGGAAGGTTATTCCCTACCTACTATGGTCACCTAATGTGTTTGGTCGGATCCTACTGATCGACCAAACTGGGTCGGGTTCGAGGTATAAGCGATTCATTAGATCGCTTACCCTACGACCCTAGACAACGTGGTAATCAGTGGGCATAGTCCCAAGGGACTATGACCAACGTGATTACACTCACGTTGCGAAGTTCAAAAGAACTTCGCATTGACCATTACTGGTCAACGCTGAAAGTCAAACAAAGTTTGACTTTCGGACTCGAAAAGCAATAAAATAAGGAAAAGAACGAAAGAATACTTACGAAGGGTCCCCGAATGCTAAACTCGATTCAAAAATCTCAGGTATGAAACAAATGTTTCAACTTAGAGTTTCTCAAATCAAGTTTCTAGTGATTTTAGCAATGGGGGGTATGGGGTATTTATAGGAATACCCGAACCGTTAAGATCGTTTCATGGAAAACGTGCCTTAATCCCATCCGTACATGTGTTGAAAAGTTATGGTGTTTAGGTGTTTAAATTCCATCCATACATGTGTTGCAAAGTTATGGTGTTTAGGTGTTTAAATTCCATCCATACATGTGTTGCAAAGTTATGGTGCTTAGATTCCATCCTTATCCGCTGACTAAGCAAGTTTAGAATGTGTGGTTGTGAATTAAACAACGGCTAATACATCGAATCTGGTCCCGAATGCGAAAAACGATCCAAATGACGTGACGAATGGATTTTTCTTATGGCGAACACTAAAATAAAATATTTTAGTGCTTACATAAATTTTTGGAAGTCCGGATGTATTCAGAACGTAAGTTATGCGTAAAAAATGCAAACTTGTGCACTTTTTTGACGCTTTTAGTCCCTGAATGACACAAAAGTTTATTTTAGCATACCGAACACCTCAAAGCCTATTTCTAAGCTATGTAAAGGATATTTATGGTATCTTTAACTTATGGTCATGTTCCGGAATGTCTGTTACAGTTCAAATTGACATACTTTCGCAGTTTGTCAACTTTAGTCCCTGTAAGCGATTAAACTTTGATTTCACCACACCAAACCTTCCAAAACTTATATCTAAGTTATGTAAAGGTTATTTAAGGTATGTTAAGCCTATTTCACTATTCCGGAGTGTTTGTTGCATTAAACTGGTTATATTTACGCATCAGTGCGCGTATAACCTTCCAGAAAGCGATTTAGAGCTTGAAATCGAACAAGACTTGATATGTGCAAAAGATACACATATTTATACAAGTCCAAAGTATGAAATAAAATATTTCATTGGTTTGGTATTTGTTTGATGGTTGAAATGACACAGGTGTTACAGAACCCGACCCATTTGGTCGATCATTAGGATCCGACCAAACACATTAGGTGACCATAGTATATAGGGAATAACCTTCCGAGGTTATACCTTATGGTCGCTTCGATTAAGTAGTTGTATGATAGGTAGTTTATATGCCTTAGGTAAATTACCAAAATACCCCTTTGATGCCAAAATTCATTTTAAACTTATGTAACATAACTTTTGACATCTAAACTGATTTGACAACAATATTAAACATGTTAAGGCATATTTTACTTGTCATAGGACTAGTTAGGCGGTCCGAACGCGTTTTACGCGAACGACGCGTTAAAATAGCATAAGCTACCTAAACGGGTCGTAATGGGTCGTAAGCACTTAGGTTAGGTTTCATTTTAGTATGTAGGCCTTGTTAAACCATACTACATGAGTTCCCATACTCATTTGGTTTACGAGCCCTCATTCTATCCGATCCTCCGACATAGGTCCGGTTTATTAACACCGTTACCTATACTAGGTGCCGTTTGATTCCGTGATCTCTAGCATTGCTTGGTGGTTATCTTAGGACTTCTGAGCAATCTCAAGTGAGTACATAGACCCCTCTTTTACTGTTTTCCAAACTGTTTTGGGGTGAAACACATGTGCCTACTTGTTACTTTCATGCTTTCCTGTTTTCACATCATATACTTGCTATGTTTATTAGTACATTTATAGTACATGATTTCAATACATTTTATGCTATGTACGCCCATTGTGTGCATACTTAGTACATCACTTTACAATACATTTCATGCTATGTATGCCCATTGTGTGCATACTTAGTACATTGCTTTACATTACACTTATGCTATGTATGTCCATTACGTGCATACTTAGTACATTGTTTTACATTACACTTATGCTATGTACGCCCATTGTGTGCATACTTAGTACATTGTTCTACATTACACTTATGCTATGTATGTCCATTACGTGCATACTTAGTACATTGTTTTACATTGCATTTCTATTGCATATGCTCATCCAGCATATGAACACATTATACTACATTTTGAACCGTTGTAACCATTTGACTATGTAAACCGTCGTAACCATTTGATTATATGAACCGTTTGTAACCGTTGAACCGTGTGAATCGTTTGTAACTATTGAACCATGTGAACCAGTTGTATCTGTTGACATGATTTACATTTGACAATAGACATTTGACTATACATAAACTTTTCTACAATTGTTAAACATTTCATCTTGATGGTTTGGTTTGAGTAAGTGATTTAAGTAACGAGGCGTATGTAATATGATACAAGCACGGTGGATACGCCGTTGGTACTTCCTATATATAAGTGTTTGTATGGTATCACATATTGTAGCGTTATTTGAATCATTTCAATTTGAGACATATAACATTTTATACAAATAACATACTTTTCACAAGACATTGATTTACAAACAACTTATCTTATACAAACTCATTTTACATGGTTATTCATTTAACCATACATTATTCTCTTATTTATACATACCATCTGATCTTATCGTTTTTCAAATGATTTACAAGACAAAGCAAATTACAAGGTTCATGACTAAACATTTTCTCAAACAGAAGTCATGAATTCTGTTTTCACAAAACCTATGTATCTCACAGGCATTTTTATGCTGACGTACCTATTTTCACATGTGTTTTCAGGAGATGATGCATAGGACTTATCAAGACATACTTAGGCGGACCTGTGCCTTAGTGACTTAAAACGAGACATGAACTAGTTAATTTATGTTATGTACTCTTTGGTTCTTGTTTAAAACAATGTAAACTTTCATGTTTGATTAATAAAACGAAACTTCAATTGCCATGGATTTGAAACAATTAATTCTGTTACAACACTCCCCGACGTTTCCGCCACGTTTTGTATGTTCTACGTGGTCGGGGTGTGACAGAAAAGTTGGTATCAGAGCCAATGGTTATAGGGAATTAGGTTATTAGTAATGCTTTGACCTAGACTATAACCTTCCTAGGACCCTAACGCGAGTTTACTTGCGTTTAGTCATAAAACAATACCGTCACCTATCCTTAGGCGACGACCACAACAAGAACATAAATTTCAAAACCGCTTTGAAAACTAATCATCTGTTCTAGAATGATTGATTACTAGGTTTTGAACCCTCTATTGTAAGGTTTTGAACCCTCTGTTATAAGCTTTTGAACCCCTTTGAGTTTTCAAAACCTCGTCAAAGTTTTGGGTCCTAAATAGTGTGAACACGTGCAAACTGGAAAAGTGAATGCCTGTACCCTGAGTTTTCTGTCTAAGGCTAGAGTTTTCGTACAAATCCACATAATCGGACCAGTCACTCTTACCTGGGAACTCTTGGGGTGAGTGTCCACTTATAGGCGAGCATGTCTTCGCGATACACTATGAGGATCTATTTGCTTTAATTCAGCCTTTGTGTTGTTTGTTTGCTTCGTGGTTCAAACAAATGACCATCAACCATGATTTTGGTCGGTAATTGTAACATCCTATTCTTACCCAATGCCATTTCATTTGTTTTCTTTCTTGTTTCTCTTTTAGAATGCCTCCTCGACGCGAAAACCAGATAGCGACTGCCGAACTGGCAGAAATCATTACGCAGCAAATGGCTGCTCAATTCCCAAACTTCTTTGCTCAATGGAACCAAGCCAACAACAACAACAATGGTCCATGCAATTTCAAGAGTTTTAACTCGGCTAAACCACTCAAGTTTAGTGGTTCTGAGGGAGCGACTGGGCTTCTTCAATGGTTCGAGAGCATTGAGAATACTTTCCGCCACGTGCAGTGTCCTGACAATCACAAGGTCGAGTTTTCTTCGAGTGTGTTCCAGAAGAGGGCCCTTACGTGGTGGAACGGGGTTATGAGAGATCGTGGTGCAGAAGTTGCTCTAGCACAGACATGGGCTGAACTTAGGGCCCTTATGATGAGGGAATTCTGTCCTCGTCACGAGATCAGGGCCTTGGAAAGGGAATTTGACGATCTTACGCAAGATAGCGGTGAGCATCGAGCCTACACGGACCGTTATGAGGAGTTAAGTCTATTATGCCCAAACATGGTCACGCCTTTGGATAAGGCAATCGAAAAGTACATTGATGGCCTCCCTGACTCAATACAAGACATTGTGACTGGTAGCAACCCTACTACAGTTAGACAGGCCATTGAGCTATATGCAACCTTGACGGAATCAAAGATCAGGAAAGGTAAACTTTTCCGAAAAGGTGACAAGAAACCGGTCGAGGAATCGAACCCAATCGAGGAATCAAAGACCATGGATGAACAGACTGGATCCCCTAAGAAGTCAAAGAAGCGAAAGGCTTCTCAGAACTTCGCCATGGTTACTCACAATGATCAAGTCGTCCCCAACCAACCAGCTCAACCCCCTGCTAGGAAGCCATACAATGGAACTGCACCCTTGTGCAACCAATGTAGCCTCCATCATCATGCCAATGTAAAGTGCCGCAAATGCCAAACTTGTGGACTTATAGGCCATACAGCAAGAGTCTGCCCAGCTGCGGCTGCACCAAACCAAGCTGGCAACAATCCCGCTCAAGGTCGTTTTCTACCAGGTTCTTGTTTCAACTGTGGCGAGATGGGTCGTTTCCGAAGAAATTGCCCAAAGCTTACTAATGCAAATCCAGCACAGGGATGAGCATCTGACCGACAACATTGTTTAGAAATAATCACGTCTTATGTATTATTTTCTTTTGTTGTCATGGTCCATGAAACAGTTGTTATCATTGTTTATAAATAAATCTCTTATATACATTGCAATGTATTTATGTGGTTGTATGTATAAACAACATATCCCTTACAATACCGACAATCAAGGAATCGTATTCCTTGAAAAGCAAACTACCCCCAAAATTTTTCCATCTTATGATCTCTTGCGTTTCCACGAAATTCCTAAGTACCCGTTTATTCTAAGGAAACGAAGTACAAGGCGCAAGTTACAACACGAGACGATTACCCAAAGTACCACTATAAATCCTTAATAAGGGTACTTAAGGATATTTCCGTAAATCCTAAAATTGTTGTGATCCTTAATTCGAATATTACGTTTCCTTGAAAACAAAATCAAATTTTGGG
This sequence comes from Helianthus tuberosus, assembly GCA_030545235.1. NCBI lineage: Eukaryota > Viridiplantae > Streptophyta > Magnoliopsida > Asterales > Asteraceae > Helianthus > Helianthus tuberosus. The sequence goes on from CM060416.1 coordinate 92,184,668, forward strand.
AGATCATCCTATCTTTTCAGATAGATCCCAGAGGACATTGAAGTCCAGCGACTGGTTTCCTGGTGTACTTTGAATATCCATATTCAATCACTAACAAGTTAATAACAAATTAATAACTGAGTTAAGCAACTATGTGATTATGTGCTTATGTGTTCCCTTTTTGTTTTTGGTGAAATCCAAGTTTTTGTTATCTAAAATCCTTAATGGACTTCTACGTTGTAGTTAAGTCCCTTGGGTTATAAAGTACTACTCCATAATTAGACCCCTTGAGTGGTCTAGTTAAACAGATTGATCCAAAAATCTGGTTAGGAACATCATGTGATGATATAGCTGAAAGGACTCCTTGGTGGCCTAATTAATAAGATCATCTGTCGATCTAATTAAAAGGACCCTATGGTAGTCTAGTCACCCTCATCACAGGTTTGATTTTCTTCCCCTAAACATTACAAGACAAACTGTGCGGACTGTGCAAGGAATTACGTAATTATGGATGCATACATAATCATGGAATTTAGTGCACAGAAACCACAGCGAGCTTTGTCATGTGCCTAGAAGTTAATTCTATTCATTTCCATTTCTGAGGAAGCACCCGTTGAAAATGACTCCGTTTGTTCATTTTCGTTTCTGAAGATTGTCCGTTGAGGAAATGAATATCCGTTTGATTATCCTTCTCATTTCCATTTCTGATGAAGCACCCGTTGAAAATGACTCCGTCAGTTCATTTTTCGTTTCTGAAGATTGTCCGTTGAGGAAATGAATGTTCGTTTGTCTATCATTTTCATTTCCATTTCTGATGAAGCACCCGTTGAAAATAACTCCGTAAGTTCATTTTTCGTTTCTGAAGATTGTCCGTTGAGGAAATGAATCCCCGTTTGTTTATTCCTTCATTTCCGTTTCTGAAGAATACTCGTTGAGGAAAATGACTCCATCTGTTCATTTTTGATTCTGAAGATTGTCCGTTAAGGAAATGACAGGATTATGCCTTGTATATCTGGTGGTTACTTGACACAAAGTCACAGATGGACTCCTACGAATAAAATTCGGGATGAAATTTCCTAAAGTAGGGGAGACTGTGACACCTGGGTCACTGCGACCATCAAAAAAATGCCAAGCCATTGAAATATTGTATTTCATACTTGGGATCTGTATAAATATGTCTATCTTTTGCACATATCAATTCTTGTTCGATTTCAAGCTCTAAATCGCTTTCTAGAAGGTTATACGCGCACTGATGCGTAAATATAACCAGTTTAATGCAACGAACACTCCGGAATAGTGAAATAGGCTTAACATACCTTAAATAACCTTTACATAACTTAGAAATAAGTTTTGAAGGCTTTGGTATGGCAAAATCAAGTTAATTCGCTTACAGGGACTAAACTTGACAAACTGTGAAAGTATGCCAATTTGAACTGTAACAGACATTCTGGAACATGACCATAAGTTAAAAACACCTTAAATATCCTTTATATAGCTTATAAATAGGCTTTGAGGGGTTCGGTGTGCTAAAATAAACTTTTGCGTCATTCAGGGACTAAAAGTGTCAAAAAGTGCATAAGTTTGCATTTTCACGCATAACTTACGTTCTGAATACATCCGGACATCCAAAAATTTATGTAAGCACTATAATATTTTATTTTAGTGTTTGGCATAAGAAAAATCCATTCGTCACGCCATTTGGATCGTTTTTCGCGCTTATGCGCATTCCGTCGTAATTAAGCGAACATCGCGATCGTACGACCAAACGAACCAACATCCAACATATTTTTGAGCATGTGTCATGTCCAAAATGTTTAGGCATCATTTTAGGGCCTTAACGTTGGCTTAACGGGCCTTAAACGTGTCGGAAATGGCTTAAACACATAACAGGGACTGAAACTGTCATTTGGTAAACGTGTTTCTGATATGTGCAGCCCAGGCGGGCCGCGTAAGATTCTGTTGTCACTTACGCGGGCCGCGAGGCCCCTTCTGACCAGATTCAATGTTTTAAACAGCCGGTTAACAGCCCTTCAAACACCCCAAAGGCCAATGCCATGTGTCAAACTCTTGTGGTGGGGGCAAAATGAGTTACCACAACATTCCGACAAGTGTACGGGTGAGATCAAGGCACGTTATCCAAGAAACGATCCTAACGGTGAACCGAAATCAATAAATACCCATCCATCCCCATTGCAAAAACCCACTAGAATCTGATTTGAGAAGCTCTAAGTTGAAACCTTTGTTTCATACCTGAGCTACTTGAATCAAGATTAGCATTCGGGGACCTTTCGTAAGTATTCCTTCGTTCTTTTATTGCTTTTCGAGTCTAAAAGTCAAACCTTGTTTGACTTTCTGCATTGACCAGTTTATGGTCAATGTGAAGTTCGTTTGAACTTCGCAACGTGAGCGTAATCACGATGGTTATAGTCCCTTGTGACTATGCCTACTGATTACCACGTTGTCTAGGGTCGTAAGGGTAAGCGATCTAATAAATCGCTTATACCTTCGAACCCGACCCATTTGGTCGATCATTAGGATCCGACCAAACACATTAGGTGACCATAGTATATAGGGAATAACCTTCCGAGGTTATACCTTATGGTCGCTTCGATTAAGTAGTTGTATGATAGGTAGTTTATATGCCTTAGGTAAATTACCAAAATACCCCTTTGATGCCAAAATTCATTTTAAACTTATGTAACATAACTTTTGACATCTAAACTGATTTGACAACAATATTAAACATGTTAAGGCATATTTTACTTGTCATAGGACTAGTTAGGCGGTCCGAACGCGTTTTACGCGAACGACGCGTTAAAATAGCATAAGCTACCTAAACGGGTCGTAATGGGTCGTAAGCACTTAGGTTAGGTTTCATTTTAGTATGTAGGCCTTGTTAAACCATACTACATGAGTTCCCATACTCATTTGGTTTACGAGCCCTCATTCTATCCGATCCTCCGACATAGGTCCGGTTTATTAACACGGTTACCTATACTAGGTGCCGTTTGATTCCGTGATCTCTAGCATTGCTTGGTGGTTATCTTAGGACTTCTGAGCAATCTCAAGTGAGTACATAGACCCCTCTTTTACTATTTTCCAAACTGTTTTGGGGTGAAACACATGTGCCTACTTGTTACTTTCATGCTTTCCTGTTTTCACATCATATACTTGCTATGTTTATTAGTACATTTATAGTACATGATTTCAATACATTTTATGCTATGTACGCCCATTGTGTGCATACTTAGTACATCACTTTACAATACATTTCATGCTATGTACGCCCATTGTGTGCATACTTAGTACATTGTTTTACATTACACTTATGCTACGCCCATTGTGTGCATACTTAGTACATTGTTTTACATTACACTTATGCTATGTATGTCCATTACGTGCATACTTAGTACATTGTTTTACATTACAGTTATGCTATGTACGCCTATTGTGTGCATACTTAGTACATTGTTCTACATTACACTTATGCTATGTATGTCCATTACGTGCATACTTAGTACATTGTTTTACATTGCATTTCTGTTGCATATGCTCATCCAGCATATGAACACATTATACTACATTTTGAACCGTTGTAACCATTTGACTATGTAAACCGTCGTAACCATTTGATTATATGAACCGTTTGTAACCGTTGAACCGTGTGAATCGTTTGTAACTATTGAACCATGTGAACCAGTTGTATCTGTTGACATGATTTACATTTGACAATAGACATTTGACTATACATAAACTTTTCTACAATTGTTAAACATTTCATCTTGATGGTTTGGTTTGAGTAAGTGATTTAAGTAACGAGGCGTATGTAATATGATACAAGCACGGTGGATACGCCGTTGGTACTTCCTATATATAAGTGTTTGTATGGTATCACATATTGTAGCGTTATTTGAATCATTTCAATTTGAGACATATAACATTTTATACAAATAACATACTTTTCACAAGACATTGATTTACAAACAACTTATCTTATACAAACTCATTTTACATGGTTATTCATTTAACCATACATTATTCTCTTATTTATACATACCATCTGATCTTATCGTTTTTCAAATGATTTACAAGACAAAGCAAATTACAAGGTTCATGACTAAACATTTTCTCAAACAGAAGTCATAAATTCTGTTTTCACAAAACCTATGTATCTCACAGGCATTTTTATGCTGACGTACCTATTTTCACATGTGTTTTCAGGAGATGATGCATAGGACTTATCAAGACATACTTAGGCGGACCTGTGCCTTAGTGACTTAAAACGAGACATGAACTAGTTAATTTATGTTATGTACTCTTTGGTTCTTGTTTGAAACAATGTAAACTTTCATGTTTGATTAATAAAACAAAACTTCAATTGCCATGGATTTGAAACAATTAATTCTGTTACAACACTCCCCGACGTTTCCGCCATGTTTTGTATGTTCTACGTGGTCGGGGTGTGACACGACCTCTAGACAACTATTTATTTTTGTAACGAATAAGACCTGACCCATCCGATCTTCTTCTTAGAAGAAGAATGCCGCCACGAAGGAATACCGATACCAACAATCCTCTGCCAACGACTGAGGCAGAATTACAAGAGCGCATCTCACAGGCCATCACACAGCACGAGGCCCTTCGCTCTGAACATGGCGGGGGTACCTTAGGGAATAACCCACCAATCGGTAATGTTTAAGTCACCTAAGACACATTACAATATGTTTAGACATTTCCATGTGTGCTTTGCTAACGCTTTCTGTGAATGATGTTGTTTGTGTACAGGTTGTACCTATAAATAGTTCTTGGACTGTAAGCCCCTGAATTTTGATGGCACTGGGGTGCCGTAGCCTTCGTACGATGGGTAGAGAAGATGGATTCTGTTTTAAGGATGAGTAAATGTGTTCCAGAGCAACAAGTCACGTATATTTCTGGACTGTTTCTAGACGGGGCATTGTCATGGTGGAACCTTTAGGTTCAGACGTTGGGTGAGGCTGCTGGGTATGCTTTGACATGGAATGAACTGAAAGAGTTGTTGCATAAAAAGTATTGTTCTCGGGCAGAAATCTAGAAGTTGGAAACTGAATTCTGGAACTTGAAAATGGAAGGTTCAAAGGTGGCTGAGTATGTGCAGAGATTTCATGATTTGTCTAGAGTTGTTCCTTATTTGGTGGAACCGGAGTTTAAGAGGATAGAACGTTTCATCTGGGGTTTGGCACCTCAGATTCTGAGCATGGTGACAGCATCCAAGCCTTCAACCATTACCGAGGCTATTGACTTGAGTGTAGCGCTTACTGAAAAAGCAGTTAGGTTGGGCAAGTTTTCAATTTCTGAAACAAAGAAGAAAGAGACTCATGTGGAGTCGTCTGGGGATAACAAAAGAAAGTTCATAAATTTCAAGAAGGGTACTCGGGCGAATAACAATAACAATGCCAACAAGCGCAGAGACACTAAGCAGCCAGCTGAGGCACAGACTGGTGTTGGGAATGTTGAAAATAGAGGAAAAGGGTACATGGGTACCCTACCAAAGTGTGACACTTGCCAATTTCATCATGCTGGTCGATGCAAATATGGAAAATGTGATACTTGTGGAAAATTGGGCATTCTAAGGAGGTATGCTGGTATGGTGTTGGGCGTGGAAATGGAGGACAAGCTGGTAACGGTAATGGAAACCGTGGTGGAAATGGAAATCATAATGGGAATCGCAATCAGGGAGGAAACGGTAATTTCGGTGGAAACGGGAATCGTGGTGGTTATGGAAACCAAGCTGGTAATGGAAACCGTGGAGTAAACAACAATAACAATAACCAGGGTGGTAATGGCAATGGACGCGGCCAAGGATGTTATGGTTGCGGTGATGTGGGGCACTTTAAGCGGGACTGCCTCAAGAACAATCAGGCACGTGGAAGGGTGTTCACAATTGGAGCTAGGGAAGCACGCCAGGATCCAAACGTGGTTACTGGTACGATCCCTATTAATCAACGTTTTGTATCTGTGCTGTTTAATACTGGTGCCGATTTTAGCTTCGTATCTCTAGACTTTAAGAATATGCTTGGTTTAGTAGCAAGTAAGTTAGATGTTCCGTACTATATAGGACTGGCTAATGGAAAGCTAGTAGAAGCTAATGAGGTAATAAGAGGTTGTGTTATAGAGTTTGGAGAGCGTGAGTTTTTGATAGACCTTCTGCCGGTTGATTTGGGAAGCTTTGATGTCGTAGTTGGGATGGACTGGTTATCTTGCAACCGTGCAGAGATAGTGTGCCATGAGAAGATCATTCACATTACGATGGCGAATGAAGAGACGATCGTGATTCACGGAGAGAAGCATGATACACCTTTGAAGATTATTAGTTGTATGAAAGCACAGAAGTGCCTACGTAAGGGATGTGTTGCCTTATTAGCTCATGTTGGGATAAGGAAGCCGAAGAGCCGAAGCTTGAAGATATCCCTGTGGTAAGGGAATATCCTGAAGTATTTCTCGATGGCTTGCCAGGATTACCTCCTCAACGACAAGTCGAATTCCACATTGACTTGGTTCCAGGCGTCGCGCCTGTAGCCAAGGCACCTTATCGACTTGCGTCATTAGATATGCAAGAGTTATTCACGCAGCTTCAGGAGTTATTGGACAAGGGATTCATAAGGCCGAGCTTCTCGCCTTGGGGAGCTCCATTGTTGTTCGTCAAAAATAAGGATGGTAGCTTTCGAATGTGTATCGACTATCGGGAGCTGAACAAACTAACCATCAAGAATCGGTACCCTTACCGAGGATTGATGATTTATTCGACCAACTGCAAGGATCAAGCTACTACTCCAAGATTGATCTTCGATCGGGTTATCATCAGCTGCAGATTCAAGAGGAAAGTATACCGAAGACTGCCTTCAGAACTCGTTATGGACATTACGAGTTTCCAGTGATGCCGTTCGAATTAACCAATGTGCGGGCAGTGTTTATGGACTTAATGAATCGAGTGTGCAAGCCATATCTCGATAAATTTGTGATCGTATTTATTGATGATATTTTGATTTATTCGCGGACAAAGGAATATCACGCGCAACACCTCAGAGCCATCCTAGAGCTGCTAAAGAAGGAAAAGCTCTATGCTAAGTTTTCGAAGTGCGAGTTCTGGATACGCGAGGTACAATTTCTCGGTCATGTGGTAAACAAGGATGGTATTCATGTGGATCCCATGAAGATTGAAGCAATCAAGAACTGGGAAACTCCGAAGACAACGACCGAGATCCGATAGTTTTTGGGTTTAGCAGGCTATTATAGCAGGTTCATTGAGAATTTCTCCAAGATAGCTTAACCATTGACCTCCCTTACTCAAAAGGACAAGAAGTATGAATGGGGAGACAAGCAAGAAGAAGCCTTTCAGTTGCTTAAGAACAAGCTATGCAATGCACCGATATTATCCCTACCCGAAGGCACCAAAGACTTCGTGGTTTATTGCGACACTTCGCGTCAGGGATTGGGTTGCGTGCTAATGCAACGCCAAAGCTTATGCTTCACGCCAATTGAAGGCCCATGAGAAGAATTATACCACTCACGATTTGGAGCTAGGTGCAGTGGTGTTTGCTTTGAAGATCTGGCAACGTTATCTATATGGTACTCGATATACAATTTTCACGGATCACAAGAGCCTTCAGCACATATTTGATCAGAAAGAGCTTAATATGAGACAGCGACGTTGGGTTGAGTTTCTAAATGATTATGACTGCGAGATCAAGTATCATCCTGGAAAGGCGAATGTGGTAGCAGACGCCATAAGTAGAAAGGAAAGGATCAAGCCCATAAGGGTTTGGGATTTAGAAATGATTATACAGACGGATCTCACTTCACGTATACGTGCTGCACAACAAGAAGCTCTTAAGAAAGAGAACATTAAGGCTGAATATCTCCGAGGAATAGAGAAGAAGATGGAGCCAAACGAGGAAGGAACCTTGTATTTCATGGGACGTATTTGGGTTCCGCTTTATGGGGGTATTAGAGAGGTTATTTTTTATGAGGCCCATAAGTCGAGGTACTCAATCCATCCAGGATCGGACAAGATGTACCAAGATCTGAAGGATTGCTATTGGTGGCCAAGACTCAAGAGTGATGTTGCCATTTATGTGGGGAAGTGCCTAACATGTGCCAAGGTTAAGGCCGAGTATCAGAAACCCTCAGGTCTTCTGCAACAGCCTGAAATACCTATGTGGAAGTGGGAACATATATCGATGGACTTCATAACAAAGTTACCCAGAACTCCTAGAGGACATGATATGATTTGGGTAATAGTGGACCGATTGACCAAGTCTGCGCATTTCCTACCGATTCGAGAGAAAGATAGCACCGGGAAGTTAGCTGAGCTTTACCTCAAGGAGATAGTAGCACGTCATGGAGTGCCTATCTTGATAATTTCAGATAGAGATGGACGGTTTGTGTCAAGGATTTGGCAATCCTTTCAAGAAGCCTTTGGTTCTCAGTTAAATCTGAGTACGGCTTTTCACCCACAGACAGACGGTCAGAGCGAAAGAACAATTCAGACGCTGGAAGATATGCTTCGCGCTTGTGTAATGGATTTGGGTAGCAGTTGGGATACTCATCTACCTCTGGTTGAGTTTTCCTATAACAACAGCTACCATACGAGTATTCAAGCCGCACCGTTCGAAGCTCTCTATGGATGCAAATTCCGCTCACCGTTGTGTTGGGCAGATGCTGGAGATAGACAGATGGTTGGCCCTGAACTGGTCCAAGAAATGACTGACAAGATCAGGCAGATCCGAGAGCGTATCAAGGCGGCTCGAGATCGACAAAAGAGTTATGCGGATCAAAGACGAAAACCTTTGGAATTTGAAGTAGGAGACATGGTTTTGTTAAAAGTCTCACCTTGGAAAGGTGTAGCACGATTTGGGAAACGTGGCAAGTTAAACCCACATTACATAGGGCCATTCAGGATATTGGAAAGGGTTGGTACCGTAGCGTATAAGTTGGAACTACCAGAGGAATTAAACGGTGTTCATGATACATTTCATGTATCAAACCTGAAGAAAAGTCCAACTCAAGAGACAGTTATCATCCCTGCGGATGAAGTGCATATAGACGACACTCTCCACTTTACTAAAGAACCCCTTGAGGTTACAGACTGGAAGGTTAACAAGACTCGGAGGAGTAGTGTTAAGCTTGTCAAGGTTCGTTGGAACTCTCGTCATGGCCCAAAGTTTACTTGGGAGCGTGTAGACCGAATGAAATCGAAGTACCCACATTTGTTCCCTAACTCCCCTGCAACCAATAGCGCAGCTTAAAATTTCGAGACGAAATTTTCTTAATGGGGGGGGGGAATGTGATAACTGTCAAATTTCCATGTATCCGTACAATAATTAAACAGTAATTTCTGGCTTGATGACTGTGCTGATTTAAATTAATGGCATGAATGCTTTCTGATTATTGTCATAATACATACATGTGCATCACATATTGCATGTTTCCATATCATTATTGCATGCAACACTTTATGATTCAAATGATGCACGAAACAAAGATAGCACAGTTATCAGACAAATCAGAAGTACTGACGGGAGTTTAGTACTCAGTCAGACATAATGTTAGAGCACAGAATGAGCTAGAAACCAAGAGTTACACTAGTATAGTGTGTAGGAAAGTAAGGATCATAAAACTGCCTTCCTAGTGATAGTTTAAGTGCCGGAAAGTGCCTAAAACTCACCCAAACTGCAGAATTCTGCAATTTTCAGCAAAAATCAGCATTTAAACAACTTAATATTATGCAGAATTATGGTTTAATGGTCCAGAATACTTTCCTAAGTGTCGGGAATCAAAACTGTCATAAAAGGGAACATAAAGCACACTAAACTGCGTAGTTTAGCATCTTAACAAACCGGTAACCAACTGAACAACTAGACACTACCCGAACACCAAATTTTCACTAGAAGCACAGTTTTCTCATTTCTGAGCTAGTTATGGTCCCTGAACATCATAACACACCTTTTAATCATATAACAACTAAAAACACTAACTTAAGCACTTAGAATCTAACTAGTTCTCTAACTATCCATTACACCATAACCCCCCCCCCCCTCATGCTTACGGTCACAAGGGTGGCCCCCACCCTTGATTTTATTTGTTTTGTTTATTTAATCTTGTTGATACTTTGGAAACATATTACACACTAGATAACACAATGTTGGGAGCAAGTTTAAATAAACCACAAGTGAGTTCACTAATCACATTTCACAAACACACTTCACACTCAAACTCTCTCCCTCCTTCTCCTTGGTCTCGGCCGAGAGCACCACCACCATCACCATCATCTTTAAGTCTTGATCATCCAATCTCTAGTGATACAAAGGTGTAAGGAGCTAGGATAAGAAGCTTGGTGTCATTTGTCACACCCCCAAAATCCACATGCGGAGTATCACCGCTTGGAGGTGTGACTGACCAGGATCAAGCCACCAATCATATTGAACCATAAAGTAAAGCAATTAAAATTTCAACCACACAATATAATTGGTGTCTAAAACAATTTAATAAGTCTAAGTTATCAGCGGAAGCAATCAGTTCAAAACCCAAATCATAAAGTAAAAGTGTTTAAGTTTATCATGAACACTCAATGTCCATGCTCCACAACGACTTTTCCCCATGCAAGCTCCTGCTAAACCTATTGACCTGCAAAGCATGTAGTAACGAGTCAACAACAAAGTTGAGCGAGTTTACAGTTGGGTGTTTGTTTAGTATTTCCAAAAAAAACATAGTTTCCTTTAACTGGCATCCTTGCCGTGGGGGTTACCCCATAGTTGAAAACGTGTTTTGTTCATTCCCATTTACTCTGGCAATCCAGCCGTGGGGGCTACCCCATGTTTAATTATCTGGCTCTCTGGCCGTGGGGGCTACCCCATGTATATACTACTAGACTCGTTACCATATCGACCACTGACTTTAGTAATGTTTATGTGCCCTTAGCGTCAATGTCTATCATCATTGACGTGCCCAGATCCATTAGTTCACGCCCGTCCTCTGCGGCACGGTGTGAGGCTTGTCAGACCTAAATAGCGCTATCCAACTAAAGACTCGTTCGCCATTGGCCCGGCGATTAAGTCGATATAAAAAGGAGGGACTTCGTGATAGAGTTTTGGTCTAGTGAGATTTAAACTGTCCAAGAGGACGAGGAATTATATTCCTGAACCTGTATTGTCCTACCCAAGAAGGACGAGGAATCCATGTTCCTTAACCCATTCCCAACCCCTGGGAATCCCATGCTTTGTAGAAAGTGTGAACTCACCTTAGGTTAGCTCGGCAGATAAGTAAAGGTCGTTTGAGCTCCTAGTGGTCAACCACGTCCTAACATGGTTACCATTCAAGTCAGGTCTAGGTTCAAATAGTGCACGTATATTTACACATAGGCTAACAGGTTACGAACACATATAGATCATGGCAAACACGTATCATCACGTTTTAACAGTCAAAACATATCCGAACTTGTGTGATCAAAAGATTGGGCTCGCACAAGTTCAGCAACCTTGTGCGAGTCACCCATTGAAGCCCAATAGTACCCGGCCCATTAACTAGAAAGCCCAACACATCCATATGCAAATACACGGCCCAAATTAATAAACAAATAATCTATCTTGTGCAATCCAGTTGATCTTGTGCGACTGGGGACATTCTTGTGCGACTGGACTTGGGCTTTGAGGCCCAACAGTAATGTAATTCGTGTGAGGCCCAAGCCTTGTGCTATCGGCACTATCTTGTGCGATCCACAAGTCTTGTGCGATCATGCATAATAAAACAGTACTATGTGCTTTATGTGTTTATACCCCGTCTTGTGCGATACACTTGTGCGATCAGATCAGGTCTTGTGTGACCTGATCTTGTGCGACCGAGAGGGAACTTGTGCGATCCGTTTTACTATCTGGATATTATGCTATTCGGTTACAATCATTCAACAGTTTCCAAATTTACAATTAATCAATCAACAGTTTCTAACTATCCAGCTAACATACAATCGATCAAATTAAACATATTCCAATCGATTCTCATGAACCCTAAGTATGAACAACACAAGAACAATAATCATAACACTTAAACATCTCAATCTTGGCTCGTGATCTAAATCACCAGCATGCTTACTAACATAACATCAATTCGAACAGTGACATATCACAGCCGATTATCATCCAATCGGTTCTAGATCTTAACATCAACATTACATAATTACCAACCCTAAATTAATCAAGTCATGCAACACATATGAACCGATTACATGAACACCAATCCTCATCATTCATAACTAGTCATATATCATTCACACATCATTGTAGAGAATCACATAAATCACACATCATCCAACATGAAATCAACAATGAAACCACTAACCGGTTAAGAAAGTATAACGAGGATGATCCGAACAATAAGATCTTCGATTGAGAAAGGATGTGTTGCCGTCGGCTTCAAAGAGAAGAGAAAGAGAGCTAGGGTTTGTAAACTTTGTGTGGTTAGGTAAAGTGTGAGATTTATACCAACACCCTAGGTGTTGTGCGAGTTAATGGAGTGGGCCAAACCCTCCTAATGGGCTGCCCTTTATGGGTTTCGAGTACAACAAGTGTAGCCCGAATGGGCTTGTGCGATCGGCCAAGTGTTGTGCGTTTGGGCTCGTTTAATATTATCATATTATATACATACATTCGTTACACAATAAACACATACCAAACATAACATTTCATAAATCATCAAAGTTTACATAATCACGCAGTAGCATGCTACACTTAGCACAAAGATAGGTTCTGAAATACGAGTTGTCATATTATCCCCAAGTTGAAAGAATATTCGTCCCGAAATTTGGTACGTACTCACTGAGGAAGCTAGTTAAGTTGCATGGTTTCCTGGTTTTCCTGGGGTGTCACATCCTCCCCCCGTTGATCTGGAATTTCGTCCCGAAATTCCGCAGTAGCTTCAGCCTCAGTAGTGGTTGTACTGTTTGCGAACAATTGGGGATACTTTTGTTTCATTTGATCTTCGCGTTCCCAGGTGAACTCTGGGCCACGACGTGAGTTCCAACGAACTCGAACAAGAGGAATTCTAGTGCGCTTGAGAATCTTCACATCTCGGTCAATAATCTCTACTGGTTCCTCGATGAATCGCAACTGTTCGTCGATAGTGAGTTCCTTCAAAGGAACTATGAGGGTCTCATCTGACAGACACTTCTTCAGATTCGACACGTGGAAAACGTTGTGAACTCCACCGAGTTCCGTTGGCAAGTTCAGTTTGTAGGCCACTTTGCCTATTTTCTCTATGATGTCAAATGGTCCGACGTATAGTGGGTTAAGTTTGCCTCGTTTGCCAAAATGAACAACACCCTTCCAAGGTGAGACTTTAAGTAGCACTCGATCCCCAACCTGGAACTCGAGTGGTTTCCTGCCCTTATCAACGTAGCTTTTCTAACGGTCATGATCTTCCGCCATTCTTTGTCTTATTTGAGCAATCCTTTCTGTTGTGTCTACCACAAGTTCTGGGCCAGTGATCTGACTATCCCCCACCTCTGCCCAACAAAGAGGTGATCGGCATTTACGCCCGTACAATGCCTCAAATGGAGCGGCCCGAATGCTGGTGTGGTAACTGTTATTATACGAGAATTCTACTAGTGGCAGATGTTTTTCCCAACCATTGCCAAAATCGATAACACATGCACGAAGCATGTCTTCAAGGGTCTGGATTGTGCGTTCAGACTACCCATCCGTTTGCGGGTGATAAGTTGTGCTCATATCTAAACGTGAGCCAAAGGACTTGTGCATTGCTTGCAACAGTTCAGAGGTAAAACGTGCATCACGATCAGAGATAATAGAGGTGGGCACCCCGTGCCTTGAGACTACTTCCTTAAGATATACGTCTGCTAGAGTGGAGAACTTATCCGTTTCCTTGATAGCCAAGAAGTGTGCAGACTTTGTGAGTCGATCCACGATCACCCAAATAGTATCATTTCCACACTGAGATCTAGGCAGGCCAGTAACGAAATCCATGGAAATTTTCTCCCATTTCCATTGTGGTATCTCTGGTTGTTGGAGTAGGCCTGAGGGTTTCTGGTATTCGGTGTTGACTCTCGCATAAGTCAAACACTTGCTGACGTAAGTTGCTATGTGGGCTTTCATGCTAGGCCACCAGTATGTAGTTTTGAGATCATGGTACATCTTATCTGATCCAGGATGTACTGAGTAACGAGACTTGTGTGCCTCATCCATCACAAGCTCTCGTAGGTTGCCATAGAATGGGACCCAGATGCGTCCTGTTACGTAGTATGCACCGTCTTCCTTTTGTTCTAACCGTTGCCTTGATCCGCGTAAGGCTTCAGCCCTGACGTTTTCTGGTTTCAATGCTTTCACCTGAGTATCTCGTATTTGTGCAGGAAGACTAGACTGAATGGTAAGTTGTAATGCTCGCACACGCTTAGGCGTAGTGTCCTTTCGACTGAGGGCGTTAGCCACAACATTGGCTTTTCCTGGATGGTACTTGATCGCGCATTCGTAATCATTCAGTAGCTCGACCCATCGATGTTGACGCATGTTTAACTCCTTTTGCTTGAAGATATGCTCGAGACTCCTGTGATTGGTGTAAATGGTGCACCTGGTACCGTACAGGTAATGTCTCCATATCTTGAGTGCGAAGACGACAGCTCCCAGATCCAAATCGTGTCTAATGTAGTTCCTTTCGTGAATCTTAAGTTGGCGTGAGGCGTAGGCAATGACCTTGTCACGTTGCATCAATACACACCCAAGACCCTGAATGGATGCATCACAATAGACTACAAAATCGTCTGTGCCCTCTGGCAATGAAAGGATAGGTGCGCTACAAAGTCTATCCTTTAGGTACTGAAATGCTGATTCCTGTGTAGTACCCCAGCGATAAACAACGCCTTTCTGAGTTAGTGAGGTGAGAGGTTGCGCAATCTTGGAGAAGTCCTTGATAAACCTTCTGTAGTAACCTGCCAAACCCAAGAATTGGCGAATTTCTGTTGGTGTACGGGGCGCAGGCCAGTTCCTGATTGAGTCAACCTTGGATGGATCAACGTGAATCCCATCCTTGTTTACCACGTGGCCTAGGAAATGGACTTCACGAAGCCAGAAGTCGCATTTCGAGAACTTTGCATAAAGTTGTTCCGTTCGAAGGAGTTCCAAAATAAGTCGTAGATGTTGCTCGTGCTCTTCCAGACTCTTAGAATAGATCAG
Source organism: Helianthus tuberosus (assembly GCA_030545235.1). Classification (NCBI taxonomy): domain Eukaryota; kingdom Viridiplantae; phylum Streptophyta; class Magnoliopsida; order Asterales; family Asteraceae; genus Helianthus; species Helianthus tuberosus. The sequence continues at coordinate 92,199,859 of CM060416.1, forward strand.
GATGTCGTCAATAAAAACTATAACGAATCTAGGTAAGGCTTGCACACTCGATTCATCAAGTCCATGAAGACCGCAGGTGCATTTGTCAGCCCAAAAGGCATGACCAAAAACTCGTAGTGTCCATAACGAGTTCTAAAGGCTGTTTTGGAGACGTCCTCATCTCGGACTCTCAGTTGGTGATATCCCGATCTCAGATCAATCTTCGAGTAGAAACTCGACCCTTGCAACTGGTCGAATAAATCGTCGATACGTGGAAGAGGATAACGATTCTTCACAGTCACCTTGTTGAGTTCTCGATAGTCGATACACATCCTGAAGGTACCGTCTTTCTTCTTCACGAATAGCACTGGAGCTCCCCATGGCGAAGAGCTAGGACGAATAAAACCCTTGTCCAAGAGTTCTTGTAGTTGCGTAGAGAGTTCTTCCAACTCTGATGTAGCTAAGCGATACGGTGCACGAGCTATTGGTGCGGCTCCAGGACCCAGTTCAATCTGAAATTCGACTTGACGATGAGGCGGAAGGCCAGGTAATTCCTCAGGGAATACCTCAGGATAGTCGCGTACGATTGGAAAATCTTCCATCTTCTTCTCTTTCTTCGAGGTGTCCGTAACAAGAGCCAAAATAGCATGTGGCCCTTTCGCAAACACTTTTGGGCCTTCAGGAAAGAGATGATGCTCACAACAGCACCACTCTTGTCGCCACGAATCATGAGAGGTTCATCACCTGAACGAGGAACACGGACAATCTTTTCGTTGCAAAGAATCTCTGCTTGGTGTTGGGATAACCAGTCCATCCCAATGACAACGTCGAAACTACCCAGAACGATAGGAAGGAGGTCGATAGAGAAAGTGTGACCAGCAAGAACAAGATTACAACCCTTGACTATGTGTGTGACCTCTAAACTTTTACCATTAGCTAGCTCTATAGTATGCTTGGTGTTCAATAGTGTTGGGGTACGCTTAAGCATTTGACTAACTTTTAAGGACACGTAGCTAGTATCGGCACCCGAATCAAATAAGACAGTAACATAAAAGTCATCCAGTAGGAACTTACCCGTCACAACATTGGGATCATTCCTCGCTTCACCCTGGCCAATAACGAACACACGACCCCTTGCACCATTGCCGTTGTTACCCCCGTTGTTTCCATTCCCCTGGTTGTTATTATTGTTGTTGTTGTTCTGGTTCCGGTTAAGTTGGGGACAATCTCTCTTGAAGTGGCCTTCAGCTCCACACTGAAAGCACCCTTTGTTGATACCTTGTTGCTGCTGCTGGCGTTGATTTTGTGGGGCTTGTTGTTGACGATTCTAGTTTGCGGGGTATAAACTTCTGCAATCCTTTGCGGCATGGCCTGGCTTGTTGCACCTATGACAGTTACTCCTGGTGCATGGCCCGCTGTGGTGTAGGTTACAGCGATTGCACTTTGGGTGAATTCCCTTGTACCCACCTTGACTTTGACTACCAGATGATTGCTGACTAGGGCTCTTATAGTCGTCAGTCCTCCTCTGCTGAGACTGGGACAGAACAGAAGTTGAACCTTTGCTAGAAGTTCCATCCCACTTACACTTGTTGTCGCCGGGAGTTTCAGAAGTAGCTGTAGCACTAATACGTTTTGGTAATCTGTTCTGCTCCACCGCCTGATCCGTGAGACGATGAGCCAACTTGATGATCTGCTGAATGGTGCCTAGATTTGCTGAGGTCACGTAACTTTGAATCTCTGGCACTAAACCCTTGAGATACAGTTCGATACGTTTGATGGGAGGGTCTACCATAGTAGGACACAGAATAGCCAACTCGTTCGATCTTTTAGTGTACGCTTAAATTTCTGACCCCGTCATCTTTAAGTTGTAAAACTCTACCTCCAGCTTATGAATGTCATCACGACTACAGTATTCTTCCTTGATCAATTCCTTGAAATTGTTCCATGGGGTGGCATTAGCAGCAACTAACCCCAGCATTTGGACTTGAGCGTTCCACCACGTGAGCGCTATGCCCTCAAGAGTACCAGTAGCATATTTCACCCTGTGAGCCTCAGGGCATTCACACATCTCAAAGACGGATTCGAGCTTCTCGAACCAGTGGAGGAGACCGACGGCTCCTTCAGTACCACTGAAGGTACCAGGTCGACAGTCCATAAAGGTCTTGAAAGTGAACACAGGAGGCTGTGCAGGTTGACCTGTCGTGAGAGTAAGAAAGGACAAAGTTTAACACAAAGGTTGGTTCACGAGAGTAGGATCTAGGGATCCTAGACTGAGTTTCAACTGCAAGATATACCTCCTGCTTGTGCGGCTGCAAGTACTGCAGCAACTTGTTGGTTAATCAGAATCGTCAACTGGGCTTGAGTCATGTTAACGCGTCCACTCATGATCTTCATATCAAAGGAAAACATGAGTGAGAGGGGTTCGCAAAAGTGCGATGACAGGAGAGAGTAAGCACACGTGGTTCGAGCAACAGTTGTTATACTAACTAAGCATACCATGAGCAATGTTCTGCGTAACTAGCAAGTAGGCAACATAAGCATAATTCATATCACCTATAGTGTTGAGTCTTGCACGTGGAGTGAAGCGTCGTTGTGGATCGTTGAGCACTGTACAGGTTATAGTCTGGTTTTAACAAAAACTTTTTCCCTTATTAAAACCAAGTTCACTATAACCAATGGCTCTGATACCAATCTGTCACACCCCCAAAATCCACATGCGGAGTATCACCGCTTGGAGGCGTGACTGACCAGGATCAAGCCACCAATCATATTGAACCATAAAGTAAAGCAATTAAAAGTTCAACCACACAATATAATTGGTGTCTAAAACAATTTGTAGGACCGGTTTTGACTCCGAAACGATTGCGAAACGAACGTGAGACGTGCGGAATTCGTACACGAACGCGACCTAACACACACGATGTAATATAAACATGATTCTATTAGAAATCTAACAAGAACAAGCACCTTGAATCACTTTCTCTCTCTAGATTCTCTCTCTAGATCTAGAAAGCTCCAAAACACAAATGAGCCAAAAGTCTCTAATCTAAACATAAAGCTCCTATTTATAGGCCTTGGCTTTTAATGAGATTTCTCATTAATTACAATATTGCCACCTTGCCTTTTGTCTAGATATTACATCATAACGACTCGTTTTCTTCTGTTTCTCGCTACGGCTCGGATTGACGAAGGCGATAGACATAAATGTACTAACAGACTCCCCCTTGGATATTGCCGCGGTCAATCTCGATCATTGAGTCAAACTCGTAGCGTCTTCTTTTTCTCTCTCTCTTTGAATCTTCTTGAACAGAATCCCGGTGGATCTGCTTTCAGCTTCAGCTTCTCCTTTCTGTAGACTCTTTTCTTCATCAGGCTCCCCCTTTCGTCAAGCTTCCGTGCTTTTGGGATCGACACCTTGTTTTTCGTATACAAGCTCCTCTGGGATAGTTACATGGCTTCTTGAATCCACGCTTCCTTTTGCGTTGAGCTCATCTTCAGACTCCCCCTTAGACTCGGCTTTCGGGATCGTAGTCTGGTACAACATCTGCAATCCTCAAACGTTTATAAGTACAAACATTTTGAAATTGTTCAGGAATTTTAATCTGTCTCTATTTAACTTTCTAAAACACTCTTAAACAAATTTCATAATTTTGGCAGTTTCATCGAATCGAATCGGAAACTAGCTCTATAATAGTATAAGCATCCAAATCCCTCACAGTTAATCATCCAAGTCCAAACTAATGACCTTGGAGATATCACAAACTGTTTTTTATTTTTGATTTTTAAATCAAGTTTCAAATTAATGAACTTGTTTTATTTTCAGAAACACAATCAGCTTACTTAGATTTTGAAACTCAGCATTTCAGACATCGATTGTCGAAAATAAAACAGAATCAAAAATCTTTTTGTATTTTTCTGAAAATATAAAGCAGTAAAGAAATATGTACAAACATATTTACAGACAATATTTTTGTTTGAGTATGCGTCAGAGGATCATATCAGTTTTTGACAAGTCACAAGTACCGTTGAGCTTAGTTACACATTAAGAATTAAACAATTCACTTAGATTGTCGATATACTTGTCTACTTAAATTTTCATACAAAGTTCAACTGATTCAGGATACGAATTAGATGTATTAAGAACTTAAACTCATTCATGTGTCCCACCTCTTGAATATACTCCCGTATCCAGATCCCAATATTCAGTCTTACAGGTGAGTATACCTAAATGATATCTGTAAGGGGAATAAATTATAGTACGAAACCGTGAGAGCTCAGGTCAGAACTTCCGTTCAGCAGAGAGATGACGGCTCGACTTTTGGTGTGTCCCCTTTAGAGGATCTTTTGTTACAACAGCAATGACTATCAATTTTATTGTTTCATCAATTTGCTGAGGGCGGCGCTATATTTCAAGCAATGCAGAAAGTATTCTCCGGGGACTAGGCCATTGCTTCCGCAAAATCAGAAGTCCCGAGATAATACCCCAGATATCACTAAGCATAAAGACCTAGTATCTCAGAAAGAATGACCTTTCAAACGAGATTTCAGGGGTTACCTATATATCCAAGTAGTGTTCCCCATGAAATAAGCAAGTTTGAATTTATGTTTATATCCCGAAAAAGTTTACTAAATGTATAAAAATCTACCGACACATCCACGGTGAGATCGTTTAACACATTTTGACTTTCCAATTCTTTAGCGTACTGTAACTGTCTACTGATGTACTATCATTTCCTCTTTTTACACAAAAACTCATTTTCATTTTTAATGTTTTTTTCTTATTGCCAATAGGTTTTATCATGTTTTTGTCATTTTCAAATTTTTCAAATGTTTTTGTATTTTCTAACAATATTACTCCCCCTAAAATGCAAAATCATTTACAGAAAATTTGACAACCAACACTGATAGCTTTGTCTCGCCATCCATTTTCTTCTTCTCATGCACTGATTTGCAGAAAAATAATGTACCCCCATGATTTACAACACATTGATATTTACAGTTTGAAAACCGTTTTTCAATCTTGTGAAAATAATCATGTTTGTTCAGCCGTGAGGGTTTCGACGTATTCAATCAGAACTCCCCCTTACAACAAACTATTTTCCCATAATGATTTCAAAACACTTAAGTTTGTGTTAATCAGAATGGTTTTTCTGAAAAATTAGTTTGTTTACCCATCACTTGTAGGTTCGGGGTCATCTCATCACCTTGTTCTCTTTTAATCATTTTGTAAAATTTTAATAATATAAGATCAAACATCACAGTCACTTGTAGAAAATCAAGTACAACTTAATATCCTTGATTAACCACTAGTAAGATGAAATATCATAGTTACCATCCTGTGAATTTCTCAAGAATGATGCCGATACCTGCTTCACACTTACCAACCTGGAAGCTCCGGCAAGTCAGATTTTTCTATTTGAAAAGTTTCACCCAAGCCTGACTATCCTTGGGTGTATTTTGAGCTTTTCTCTTTTCTTCATAAAATTCTTTTACTCCTTTTTCCTTACCATCAGCCATCTTACTAAAAATATGTTTAACATTGCTATTAAACATTTTTTCAGCATCAACACCTTTTGATTTTAGGTTTGCAGCTCGTAATGGCGGAAATTTCTCACCATTCATTAAAGGAACTGTTTCTTCCTTTTTTACCTCAACATGTGGCTCATCTAATTTTGTGGAATCAGATTAATTGCCCGAACTTGGCTTGTCTGACTTGGATGAGCCAGATTCATCTGTCACACCCCGAAATTATCAGAGCTGGCGTGACTGGACTGGTATCTTCATTGCACAGCGGAAGCAAATAAGCAAAGACTTCTAGAAACTGAACGCCTGCTAAGTACTCGAATTCTCGATGGTCCTCCTATTCCAACCGTGCCTTGACTTTGAAAAGCAACCTGAGAAAGAAACATGCGAAAAAGTCAACATAAAGTTGATCGAGTCCATAGTTTGTTTGTAAAAGATTTGAAATAAATCTTTTGAGTTGTGAAAGATTTGAAATAAATCTTTGGAATAACCGGTTTTTGAAATAGTATTGAGAAAACGAATCAAAAGTCATTTTCTTGCCAAGTTATATGGAAACGTTGTGTTTGTAACACATTATGTTCATAAAAACCATGTGTTTGTAATGTTCGCATAACCGTCAATGCCCACCCTGACTTTGACTCTATACCCGCATAATCCTATGCTTTGAATTTTGTATAAAACATGGCATTTAATTCGTATGAACAAGTATTTTTTTTTGTAAGTATAAAATCCCTGGTATGTAGCAAATAAGGAAATAAAGAGATCACCAATGGTTTGCAAGGCCATTGATATGTGTGAAGTGCAAGTAGGAAGACTCAAACCTAGCGGATTTTGCGTTGGGCACAAAGTCACCCCGAGGTCCGTTCTGCTGGGCCTGGGGCTGGGCTCACTACACCCAGATAGATCTACCGCTACTGTCCCTCGGTCCTACAATGAGGATTAATGGCCTCAAGTTGCGCCTACCCACTCACATGATCTGTACGTCCTAACCCTCCTTAAGCTAACCATACCATGTATAAAAATGTCTGTAATCCTTTTGTAATATGTCTGCATGTATGAAAATCCCTGGTCTCCCCGACCCAATCCCTGGTCACCCTGACCGAATCCCTGGTCTCCCCGACCAAATCCCTGGTCACCCTGACCGAAAATCATTCGCATTTCGAAAATAAGCATTTGTTTTGTAAAAACCGGTAAGTTTAGTATAAACCTTTCGTAAATCATTTGTGTTCCTCGAATCCCTTCGTAATATGATTTAGAAATACGAGTTTTGCGTTAGTTCAAAACTTTGTATGTTTTTGCAAAACGTGCATGTCTTTCCACCCCGAAAACATTTACAAAAATGTAAAACAGTAAAAAGTGGGGGTTATGAACTCGCCTGAATATTCCTGTGCAAAGCTAGCTATATACGACTTTGTGATGTCGTTTCCAAGACTTGACTCGCTAGCGTGCATTCTACAATATTCCTAACACGAAATATCTTATAAGTTTCTAATTAATGCGGTAACAAATCTACGTGTTACCGAGCTCTACCGAATCGTTGACGAAGCGATTTGACGGTAAATTGTCAACTTAAAAGAAGCGAAGAAGTTATACGTGTTAGTTCGTTCATTCTTCGGTATTTAAGAAGTCTTGAAAAGACTTAGTTCTCGAGAGGTTTAAAATATATGAATATTTATATAAGTATATAAATACATTGTTATAATCGCGTTAGTTGTCTCGAGAAGTTGTACGTGTATGTAGAGTATATTTACATGAAAGTATATATATATCAAATTCGTACGAAAATTATATAATAAACTCGTATTATATATTGCTTTCGTTTGACCTTTGTCAAGATTTTCGTATATGCCGCTCCGGCGTATAAAATAAATATGAAAAATTATATTTATTTTATAAAAGAATTGTCGAGTTGTCGTGTTTGAAAATAAATATACAACTATATTTATGTTATAAGACGAAATCATGTCGTTTGATATCTGAAATAAATATAAACTATATTTATTTTCGTGAAACGGCTTCGTATTGATCGATGTTTGAAATAAATATAAAATATATTTATTTATATAAAACGTTTTCGTGTTATACGAAAGTTTGAAATAACTGTAAACTACATTTATTTTTATAAAATAGTTGCCGTAAATAGTTCCGAATCCTCGCTTTCGTACATTGTAGAGTATCATCGAAAGTAGTTTCATATTTAGATTTGTCTTTATAAAAGTTCCTCGGATCCAAAGAGTTTTGTCTTATAATAAAATGCGCTTTAAGTTTACGGATTTTCTCGAAAAACGGGCAGAGTTTCCTCTGTTTTTGGACGCCCCGACAACGCAAGTTGTCGTTATTTATCGAAATTCAATCAACTTCAACCAATATAATCAATATATGAGATTTCGTCAGTTATGTAAAGATGTAAAGCATATTTAGATAGATCGGTTCAGCTCGATTTCGCGTATAATAATAACAATTGAACGTAAATAATAATCGTCATAAATCCTTTACCGAGTCTCTCGCGTCGAACCGCGGACCGCCTAACTGAGTTGACCGAGTCAGCTCACTGTTGACCTGAGTTGACCGGGTTTGACCAGTGTTGACTGACTTTGACCTGCTGACCACAGTTGACCCGAACCGCTCGAGCCAAAGTTGAACAGTCTTGAACCCATCCTGAACCAAGAGCGACTCGTTGACTTTCGTTGACCCGAACTGAAACTAAAACGAGCCACCACCCTATTTCTTTGTTGAACTGAAACTTGAAGCATAACAACTCGTAACAGCAAATCTTCATCATCGTAAATCTTCATCAGAAAAGTGAAAGAATTGAGAGAACAGAGACGTGTGCTTACCGGGAGCCTGTCGGACAGAACCAAGGACCACTGCCATGCCGCCACTGCCGCTGTGACGGCGGCGCTGCCGCCTGTCTCTGTTGCCGCTCGCTGGAGCTCAACGGCACCTCCTCATCTTTCCGTCTCTCTCTCTCTCTCTTCTACTCACTTTCTCTCTCATCGCCTCTCTCTCTCTTCCTCCCGAACTCTCTCTCTCTCCTTTCGTCATCGCACCACCACCAAACGGTGGTGGTGGTGGTCGGCCGGTTACACACCACGAAGAAGGGGGTGGGGGGGTACCGCTGGCGGGTGTCGTCGGAGAAAAAGGAGCCGGTGACCGGCTCCGACCGTCAGACCGAGTGGTTCGAGAGGGAGAGGGGAACAAGAAGATAGCAGGGTGTTGATTGAGTGTTTGGTTTGGGTTTCTTCCATAATCAGTGAGGAGATGAGGTCTTGCTATATAGATAGAGAGGAAGAGGGTAATAGAGATATCTTCTGTGTTTGCTTCAAGTATGTTGAGTTATGTCCATAAGGTTTGATATTTATTCTTCGTGCCTTTCTTCAAATTCTAATTCATCATTGAAACTCAACCAGAACTGTCAAGAGTTAACTAGATCAAATAAAATTGGGTTTTGTTTGGAGGTTAATGTCTTTATTTTCCAACCACTTATTATCCATGAGAATTTATGTTCCCACTTTTGAGGCCAAATCTCTAGTATATATTTTGTAGGGATTTTGAACGGATTTGCTAAGTTTTGCAAAAGATTTGTAGGGATTTTAAAGGATCTATTATATTATGCGCAGTGGGTTTTGGGCTTGGGTCCAGGGCCCACAAGCTTAATCTTCGTGTTTAAGCGGTCCGTAATTTCTACGAGACCCGTTTTTGCATCCCGAATTATTTGTAACGCCGTAAGCTAAATTTTTAGATTTTAAAACAGGTAAAATAATATCGTTTTCGTCGTTGCCGCGCTCGTGCGTCGTTGCCGTTTGTAATCCGTTTTTTTTTTTCAATCTGGTTTCGACTGCGATTGCTAAAATTTAATTACGAAGCTAGAATATATCGTAAAAATTTATTTCTTGTCGGCGTTGTCAGTATTTCGTTCGGTTTCGTTTCGTTATCGCTTAACGTTTAGCTTGCTTCTCCGCAAATCACCGTTCGCGCATTGTAAAGTCGGATAGACGTTCCTAGGCACTCCAAAGGCCTAATTAAGTTAATTCGCGCTGTAAACACTATTTATTATTGCGTTAATCATCTGCTAATCACGTAATTAAGAGCCGTAAATCACCGGTTGTCACATTCTCCCCCTGTTACAGAAATTTCGTCCTCGAAATTTAGACTACGTTAACTCCTTAGAGTTACGTTATGTGTAGGTAATTACGAATAGTATCAAAGTGTATGACCATAAAATCGGATCAAGACTTATTCAAATCATATGAATTCAAGGACATCCCCTCACAATAGGGATCCCAACGGTTTAAAAGAAATGTGTCTCAGTAATTGATGTCAAAGGAAACGAGACGTAATGATACAGCCACTAGTGCGACTAAGTTAACTAGGATCCAACAATGAACAGGAACTTCGGCCAATCGAATTCCTTACGAACGTTTATCATGTGTAGATGAGTTCTAGGAGCAATAACATCCATTGGATGAACTTAGAATCAAAAATCTCGAATATACTAGTTTGCATGGAACGCTCGATCGTGATCAGCGCAAGCTGCAAGTTATACTGACGCCACAAGGTGTCGCAATGAATGAAACAATTTAATAATAGGGGTGATCGAACAAGTATCACCTGTGTTTTGCATGAAACGCTCAATCATGATTAGCCCAAGGTACAAGTTTGTACTGGCACCACAAGGTGTCGTAGTGATTCAAATAATTCAATAATAGCGGTGATCAAATAAATCCACCGTGTTTGAAGTCAAATGAAAGCGTAATAAGGTGAATCCGAAAGTTTGTTTCAAATGACATCATAGAATTTTCAATTGAAATTTGAACATCAAAGAAATAATGTTTTCGATCGAAGGTGAAGAAGCAATGAATGTCGCAAAGCATTCGATCGATTTTGAAAGAACCGTTATGAGGTACACCGGAATATGAAATGAATTTGTGTACCATTGTCTTAACACACGATTGTGTTAAGACTGCTTTAGTATGATAATTCAAAGAAGATTTAAAACAAATTAATAAAGAAATAATTAAATTCGTGCATGAGACGCGTAAACGAGTTTAGCGCAAGCTTCAAGTTAATGAATACACCACCATAAGGTGTCGAAATCAACATATGACTTATTGGAGTCGTAGACCAAACAAGTCTACTACGACTTGGAACAAATGAAACTCTTGTTAAAACGAATTTGAATATGATGTCTTCAATACATCATATGGTATCTTGAATTGAGTATGTGTAATGCAGAAGTTCAAACAATCGAACTTGGTTTTAGCGCAATCCGACAATAAATATATGTATTGACAAGAAAACTTTAGGCATGGTTACAACGAAAAACCATGTATGTAACTTGTAAAGAAATGATCGTGATACAATGACCATTAAGAGGAGTAGAGATACGAAAATCTACTCAGTAAGTGTGAAATTCGAAATTTCAATAAAAGAAATATGAGGACTTTACCTGGGGTTTCGTGTGACGACCAATTGTTAGGTGACATTACCATGGAATGTCGAACATAGCGTATTCGTCGTTAGTTAGGTAGGGGGAATGCGGAGACAATCGTCTTCTCCCTGGCGTGATTCATGTCGTTGCAGGATCGCGTGACAAGTTGTCTTTTCCTGATCGTTAGTTCTCCTGCTGACAGGGATCTAGCGTCGTCGTTAAATTTGCGTCATCGTTCCTTCTTAAAGGCCTCGCCTCGATAGTCGTATGTGTCGTACTTCAACCTCCGTTGATGTATAGCTTAAGTTTCACGTATACCTGTGCACTAGCGTTGTGTGCCGCGTAGAAGGTGATGTACCCCGACATCCGTTGACGTAGAAATTGAGTTCCATGTATTCTCGTGCGCTAGTGTTTCGTTTTGCGTAGAATGTGATGTACTCCGACATCCGTTGACGTAAAATTGAGTTCCATGTATTCTTGTGTGCTAGTGTTTCGTTATACGTAGGCTGCCTGCTCGGGAAGTCAAAATATCATAGACAATATGGATAATAATAATATGTGCCCGAGTTAATATTCGCGGTTCCTACGTGATGACCTTTAATAAACACACACATGCGTAAATAATCAATCATATAATCAAATAAACATGTTAGTCACCAATAAGCAATCAAGTAATTCCCCTAGTCCCACTAGTCTATCCTCCCAGCCTCTCAGACTGAACTTCCTAGTCCCACTAGACTATCCTCCCAGCCTCTCAGACTGAATCTCCTAGTCCCACTAGACTATCCTCCCAGCCTCTCAGACTGAATCTCCTAGTCCCACTAGACTATCATCCCAACCTCTCAGACTGAATCTCCTAGTCTCTCAGACTACCTTCCCAGCCTCTCAGACTGAATCTCCTAGTCTCTCAGACTGACTCCCTGGTCTCTCGACCAGATCCAGCCACCCGGGTGAATTCCCTGTTCCGAAGGTCTTAAATGCATGTTTCCTAAACTCTCAGAGTGTTGTGTACTGTATGTAATTGTTTTGTGTACCGTGTATAAAACATCATTACAGCGTATGTTTGAAAACAAAATTTTGACTGTTTGCTTTTCGGCAACGGTTGGAGACCATATTCGAGTACTAGGCGTTCTGTATGTATTCAACGTCTTAATAGTCTAAGTCCCAGAGAAAAGTGAGGTTAGAGCCTAAGTATCACAACAGAAACCTAATTCGCTGTAACCTATAGCTCTGATAACAATCTGTCACACCCCGAAATTATCAGAGCTGGCGTGACTGGACTGGTATCTTCATTGCACAGCGGAAGCAAATAAGCAAAGACTTCTAGAAACTGAACGCCTGCTAAGTACTCGAATTCTCGATGGTCCTCCTATTCCAACCGTGCCTTGACTTTGAAAAGCAACCTGAGAAAGAAACATGCGAAAAAGTCAACATAAAGTTGAGCGAGTCCATAGTTTGTTTGTAAAAGATTTGAAATAAATCTTTTGAGTTGTGAAAGATTTGAAATAAATCTTTGGAATAACCGGTTTTTGAAATAGTATTGAGAAAACGAATCAAAAGTCATTTTCTTGCCAAGTTATATGGAAACGTTGTGTTTGTAACACATTATGTTCATAAAAACCATGTGTTTGTAATGTTCGTATAACCGTCAATGCCCACCCTGACTTTGACTCCATACCCGCATAATCCTATGCTTTGAATTTTGTATAAAACATGGCATTTAATTCGTATGAACAAGTATTTTTTTGTAAGTATAAAATCTCTGGTATGTAGCAAATAAGGAAATAAAGAGATCACCAATGGTTTGCAAGGCCATTGATATGTGTGAAGTGCAAGTAGGAAGACTCAAACCTAGCGGATTTTGCATTGGGCACAAAGTCACCCCGAGGTCCGTTCTGCTGGGCCTGGGGCTGGGCTCGCTACACCCAGATAGATCTACCGCTATTGTTCCTCGGTCCTACAATGAGGATTAATGGCCTCAAGTTGCGCCTACCCACTCACATGATCTGTACGTCCTAACCCTCCTTAAGCTAACCATACCATGTATAAAAATGTCTGTAATCCTTTTGTAATATGTCTGCATGTATGAAAATCCCTGGTCTCCCCGACCCAATCCCTGGTCACCCTGACCGAATCCCTGGTCTCCCCGACCAAATCCCTGGTCACCCTGACCGAAAATCATTCGCATTTCGAAAATAAGCATTTGTTTTGTAAAAACCGGTAAGTTTAGTATAATCCTTTCGTAAATCATTTGTGTTCCTCGAAATCCCTTCGTAATATGATTTAGAAATACGAGTTTTGCGTTAGTTCAAAACTTTGTATGTTTTTGCAAAACGTGCATGTCTTTCCACCCCGAAAACATTTACAAAAATGTAAAACAGTAAAAAGTGGGGGTTATGAACTCGCCTGAATATTCCTGTGCAAAGCTAGCTATATACGACTTTGTGATGTCGTTTCCAAGACTTGACTCGCTAGCGTGCATTCTACAATATTCCTAACACAGAATATCTTATAAGTTTCTTATTAATGCGGTAACAAATCTACGTGTTACCGAGCTCTACCGAATCGTTGACGAAGCGATTTGACGGTAAATTGTCAACTTAAAAGAAGCGAAGAAGTTATACTTGCTAGTTCGTTCATTCGTCGGTATTTAAGAAGTCTTGAAAAGACTTAGTTCTCGAGAGGTTTAAAATATATGAATATTTATATAAGTATATAAATACATTGTTATAATCGCGTTAGTTGTCTCGAGAAGATGTACGTGTATGTAAAGTATATTTACATGAAAGTATATATATATCAAATTCGTACGAAAATTATATAATAAACTCGTATTATATATTTCTTTCGTTTGACCTTTGTCAAGATTTTCGTATATGCCGCTCCGGCGTATAAAATAAATATGAAAAATTATATTTATTATATAAAAGAATCGTCGAGTTGTCGTGTTTGAAAATAAATATACAACTATATTTATGTTATAAGACGAAATCATGTCGTTTGATATCTGAAATAAATATAAACTATATTTATTTTCGTGAAACGGCTTCGTATTGTTCGATGTTTGAAATAAATATAAAATATATTTATTTTTATAAAACGTTTTCGTGTTATACGAAAGTTTGAAATAAATGTAAACTACATTTATTTTTATAAAATAGTTGCCGTAAATAGTTCCGAATCGTCGCTTTCGTACATTGTAGAGTATCGTCGAAAGTAGTTTCATATTTAGATTTGTCTTTATAAAAGTTCCTCGGATCCAAAGAGTTTTGTCTTATAATAAAACGCGCTTTAAGTTTACGGATTTTCTCGAAAAACGGGCAGAGTTTCCTCTGTTTTTGGATGCCCCGACAACGCAATTTGTCGTTATTTATCGAAATTCAATCAACTTCAACCAATATAATCAATATATGAGATTTCGTCAGTTATGTAAAGATGTAAAGCATATTTAGATAGATCGGTTCGAGCTCGATTTCGCGTATAATAATAACAATTGAACGTAAATAATAATCGTCATAAATCCTTTACCGAGTCTCTCGCGTCAAACCGCGGACCGCCTAACTGAGTTGACCGAGTCAGCTCACTGTTGACCTGAGTTGACCGGGTTTGACCAGTGTTGACTGACTTTGACCTGCTGACCACAGTTGACCCGAACCGCTCGAGCCAAAGTTGAATAGTCTTGAACCCATCCTGAACCAAGAGCGACCCGTTGACTTCCGTTGACCCGAACTGAAACTAAAACGAGCCACCACACTATTTCTTTGTTGAACTGAAACTTGAAGCATAACAACTCGTAACAGCAAATCTTCATCATCGTAAATCTTCATCAGAAAAGTGAAAGAATTGAGAGAACAGAGACGTGTGCTTACCGGGAGCCTGTCGGACAGAACCAAGGACCACTGCCATGCCGCCACTGCCGCTGTGACGGCGGCGCTGCCGCCTGTCTCTGTTGCCGCTCGCCGGAGCTCAACGGCACCTCCTCATCTTTCCGTCTCTCTCTCTCTCTTCTACTCACTTTCTCTCTCATCGCCTCTCTCTCTCTTCCTCCCGAACTCTCTCTCTCTCTCCTTTCGTCATCGCACCACCACCAAACGGTGGTGGTGGTGGTCGGCCGGTTACACACCACGAAGAAGGGGGTGGGGGGGTACCGCTGGCGGGTGTCGTCGGAGAAAAAGGAGCCGGTGAGCGGCTCCGACTGTCAGACCGAGTGGTTCGAGAGGGAGAGGGGAACAAGAAGGTAGCAGGGTGTTGATTGAGTGTTTGGTTTGGGTTTCTTCCATAATCAGTGAGGAGATGAGGTCTTGCTATATAGATAGAGAGGAAGAGGGTAATAGAGATATCTTCTGTGTTTGCTTCAAGTATGTTGAGTTATGTCCATAAGGTTTGATATTTATTCTTCGTGCCTTTCTTCAAATTCTAATTCATCATTGAAACTCAACCAGAACTGTCAAGAGTTAACTAGATCAAATAAAATTGGGTTTTGTTTGGAGGTTAATGTCTTTATTTTCCAACCACTTATTATCCATGAGAATTTATGCTCCCACTTTTGAGGCCAAATCTCTAGTATATATTTTGTAGGGATTTGAACAGATTTGCTAAGATTTGCAAAAGATTTGTAGGGATTTTAAAGGATCTATTATATTATGCGCAGTGGGTTTTGGGCTTGGGTCCAGGGCCCACAAGCTTAATCTTCGTGTTTAAGCGGTCCGTAATTTCTACGAGACCCGTTTTTGCATCCCGAATTATTTGTAACGCCGTAAGCTAAATTTTTAGATTTTAAAACAGGTAAAATAATATCGTTTTCGTCGTTGCCGCGCTCGTGCGTCGTTGCCGTTTGTAATCCGTTTTTTTTTTCAATCTGGTTTCGACTGCGATTGCTAAAATTTAATTACGAAGCTAGAATATATCGTAAAAATTTATTTCTTGTCGGCGTTGTCAGTATTTCGTTCGGTTTCGTTTCGTTATCGCTTAACGTTTATCTTGCTTCTCCGCAAATCACCGTTCGAGCATTGTAAAGTCGGATAGACGTTCCCAGGCACTCCAAAGGCCTAATTAAGTTAATTCGCGCTGTAAACACTATTTATTATCGCGTTAATCATCTGCTAATCACGTAATTAAGAGCCTTAAATCACCGGTTGTCACATTCTCCCCCTGTTACAGAAATTTCGTCCTCGAAATTTAGACTACGTTAACTCCTTAGAGTTATGTTTGGGCTCGTTTAATATTATCATATTATATACATACATTCGTTACACAATAAACACATATCAAACATAACATTTCATAAATCATCAAAGTTTACATAATCACGCAGTGTTCAAGCATGCTACACTTAGCACAAAGATAGGTTCTGAAATACGAGTTGTCACATTATCCCCAAGTTGAAAGAAATTTCGTCCCGAAATTTGGTACGTACTCACTGAGGAAGCTAGTTAAGTTGCATGGTTTCCTGGTTTTCCTGGGGTGTCACATCATTGAAGCTTGAAGGACCTCTCTCAAATGCTTTTAACCACCAAGTTCATCATCTTCATCAACTTGAATCTCTTCCCTAGCCTTGTGCTAGTAGTAAGACCCTCCTAATCTCATTTTACTTCTTATTTAGATGGTTAAAAGAGTATGTAAGTCACTAAACATGAAGAACATAAAGAATCAAGAAGATAATCTCTAACATAAAGCTCAAAATCATAATAATCTATGTTGTTTAAGTATATGTATGCTTCTTGATTGTTGATTATTTGTTTTTATGATGTTAAACATCATATGAAACTTGCTATATTGTAATTAAACACATGATCTAGCAAGTGAGAGGATGATCTTGTGAAAAGTCAAGATGATCATCCTTTATGTTTATCATGAACTTGAAAACAAAGATGATTTTGTGTAAGATGATTATTAATACATGTTATTAGTCTATTACATGGATGATTTCAAAACTAGTTTTCTCAAAGAAACCAAGTTTATAAACAAGATTTACATAACCATGACTTTTAAAGAAATTAACCACATTTTTAGTGTTAAATCAAGTGTAGAAACATGTTATTAACAAGAAAAATTCAAGAAGAAATATTTTTAGAAAATCATTTTACAAGTTATGAAAGACTAACTTTCTCAAGAATGATGTTTAGAAACAAATAACCACACTTTAAAGGGTAACTAAGCTTACTTAACAACATGCTAAGTTACTACAAGTTTTTTCAAAATTTCAAGTTCATGATGCAGTGAAAATTATAAGATTTTGGCTCATGGTAAGTGTTGTTTGATTTGTTGATTGATTGGTGATGATTTAAAAGAAAATGATATGCTTTGAAAGTATGGAAACCTCCATTTTTAAGGGGAAATTATGGAAAAAAATTTCTAGAATTTAAACACTAAGAAAAATATTTTTAAACAAGTGTTTACAAGTGTATTTTAACCATGATTTTTCATATAAAATTTGCCATAATTTTTGTTACAAAAATTATAAATGTTGGAGGTTGTTTTTGATAAATAAAAGTGGCTAAATATGTATTTAGGAAAATATATATTTAGATGTCACAATTTGTGTGATTACTTGTATATTATGTGTAATAGTTATATTATTTTAGGACTTAAAATAATATAACTCACCAAATTACCAAAAATTACAATACAAAATATTACCAAAATTCCAAGAAAATAAATATATAAACTACACCAAAAATTGGACAAACCGAACAAGGAATGTGAACTACAAAAATATTCCGGAATTAAATTTATATATATACTTTGACAAGTAAGTAAAACGGTATTTTGGAAACCAAGGAAACAAAAAATATGAATTTTATAATTGTTACAAAACTATATCATATTTTGACAAGGAGAAAATATATTATTTTGAGTAAAGAAAAATATATGTGTTTTCTTGAACTATGAAGAAAATATATTATTTTTTGAGAAAATATATATTTTCTTAAATAAATTTAGAATATATTATTTTTGGGGTGAAAATGGATTTATAAATATTTTCTAAGATAACCTTGAAAATATATTATTTTTGAAGTTATATGAAAATAAAATTATTTTTGCCAAGGGAAAAGTTATAGATAATTTTCTATAAAAGTTTTCTTAAAATATATATATATTTTAAGAATATATATTGGTGATTTTTATTGGTTAAAAATAATATTCCGGAAAGTATAAATACAAAAATTAAGTATAAGAATACTTGTTAGTGCATACATCTGTCGTCTTCGTCTTATGTTGAGTCTCAGTTTTGTTGCGGATCTGAACCGGATCTGAACGAGCATGAAGTCATCATCAAGAATGATGACATCACATAAGTGACATCATCATTGCATCACTACACAAGAAGACAAAACAGATTGTAGATATTTGTTGACTTTCGCTTGAAATCAGATTGTTATACATAAGGTTTCGCTTCAAGTCATTTAGTGGGTTTCGCTTGAACCAAAGTGTATGGTTTCAAGCGAAAGCATGAGTAGTATAAAAAGGCATGTTGTCTATTCATTTGTAATAGTTCGTGAATTCCATACCGAGGTGCTGCCGGTGTGAAGACTGATTGTAATTGCTAGTATATCAATATAATCAGTGTTTAAAGTGATAATCAAGCTGTTTCGACGTCAGTTTCTTATTTTCCGCATCTGAAACTGATAAAATCTCTTCTGAACGACTAGTTTGGGTCACAAACCGATCCTACAAGTGGTATCAGAGCTCAGGAGGAAGAGATCTTGCCAAAACAGCCTGTTTTCGTCACTTTTTCTAATTTCTACACTTTCTTTCACAAAATTGAAAATTTTTAACGGTTAAAATCGGCTCAAATTCACACATATTATGCGTAATCATGTTTTAACAAATCCTGGAAAGTTTCAGAACTAAAATCGGCTTAAAATTGATGCAAATTGAACTTTCGCTTGAAATTCTGTTCGTTATTTGCTGACGTCATTCGCTTGAATCTGGCTCTCGCTTGAAACCGACACACCGCTTGAAAAGTGCATCGAATTTTGTGAAAGTTCATTGATTCATGTGATTTGTCAGGTCATTGATAGTTGGGAAAAGTGATCATGTGATTTGTGTCTGTGCATGTGTTGTAGGATTCAAAATATTCGGCTCAATCACTAACTTTTATCGTTGCATGTGAACATTAAACATTTGCATTAAACATTTGCATGTGATTCAAGATTCACGGTCCAATCCTTGAGTGTTGATAATTCAATTGTCGGCCACTTTTGATATTGTATGAGAATTGATAAGGGTTGTCGGCTAAGTGGTGTTGAAAACATGTTTGCATGTGACTTGATGTAAGGTGTCAGCCATTGTGTATTTATCGATCCTATCAAGACTTTGCATGAGAACAGACTATCATAGTGAGGTCCAATGAAATTGGATTGAGATATCGGGTCACTAAACTCGAGAATTTGCATGTGAAGAATCAATTTGATATTCAAGATTGCATGTGATATGTCAGTCCAAATTGTCGCTTTTGATTAGTTCAAGTTTTTGAACCAATTTTGAACAGCTCAAGTTATCACGTGGTTCATTTACTTCTCGGCCCAATCATTGTTTAGTGCAGCCCAATTCATACTTGGAACAATTGAAAGTGTGTTTTGAGTGAAATTTGTCAGGACTGTTTGAAAGATGGCAATGGTCTTTGATGAGAAGGAAAATCATGATCTTGTAAGGATAAATGATTGGTATCGAGGAAATTTCAGTAGTCATTATCAAGGTTTGTCCAAGAATGTTTGGGCTAACCGGTTCGAATGTTTTCTGTGTAAGAAAGATGAGAAATTAGATGATTTGGAGAAGAGATTTGATTGTTTGATTGACCATTTGAAAGAAAACAAGATAATGATATCAGAAGCTGAAATAGTATCAAAGTTTGCTAATGGATTACCAGCTGAATGGAATGATTTTTTGGAAAATCTAAGAAAGAATTCTAGTTTTTCAAAATTATCTTTAAGTAAATTCATTAGTAAACTTACAACGCATAGATATGATAATGAAGAGAAAAAGAAAGGGTTGTTGAATAAGATAGAAAATAATTTGAAAAAATTAAGTTTGGATGTGGTTGTAGAACTGAACAAAAGAGTCTGTGTGTGTCTTCGTGCAAAAGATGTTATTAAATATGATATGAAGAGGGGTTGTTATATTGATGAGAATGCAAATCCTCTTGATTTCGTTAAAATCTTTTGTGCAGGAACATACAAAACAGAGACAGAGCAAGTTACAAAGAATGAAGAATCTGTGAAGCTTGGATCTTCAAGTTCAGAATCAGTGTGCTCTAAATGTGACAACTTTAAGGCTGATAATGACAAACTCTTGAAAGATGAGGAAAGTTTGACATTGGAAGTCAAAAAGTTGAAGGATGAGAAGCAAGCTGATATTAACCAGATTCTTATGTTGCAGGGAAATTATGAAAAGCTTAAATCTGAAAATGTTAAACTGTTAAATGACTTGAACAGTTTGACATTAGAAAACAAAACTTTTGAAGAAAAAATTAAAAGTTTTGAAAATGAAAAATCGAAGATTTAAAAAGTTTTTCAAAGTCAAATAAAAATTTTAGAAGATGAGAGAGATATGTTTGGTAAAAACAATCTTGAAAAACAAATTGAAATCAATTCTCATCTTGAAAAGATTATTCGACTTGAGAAAGAGGCAGAATGTGCTCAAAAGAAAATCAATGAATGGGAAGAAAAGTTGAAGGTTTTTGTGAATACTTCAACTATTCCTTGCCCAAAACCTTTAAATTCTGTTCCAATAAGTGACAATGTCACAAACTTTGACAAAGTCAAAGTTGAAGATTGTGATGAGAAATCTGATGATGAAAATGAAAAAATGAAGAAAAAGAATTTATTTTTGAAGTTAAAAGAAAAGTTTCAAGAAACTGTTTCACAATCAACTGAAAAGGGAGAATGCTCTAAGCAAAAACCTTTGAAGAAGAAAGTGGAACAAAAACAAAAAGAGAAAATTTTGAAAAATGTTCAAAAAGAAAATAAAAGTTCATCAGATCAATCATCCAATCGCAATCAAAAATTACAAAAAGTAAAAAATACAAATTCAAAAATTGTTGGTAATGAGTGGTGCAGGTCGGACCACAGTGCTCAAAAGCCAAATCCAGCATACAAGAGGAGAAATGACTATCACCAAGCCAAACAGTGCTTTGATCTGAATGTTTGGACTGAAAATGCTAATTGGTATGATAACAGAGTGTGTTACAGATGCGGCTATCAAGGACACATTGCTGTTAACTGCCAGAGTTGGAGTTTTGAGACGAGGAGATGCTATAACTGCCAAATCAGAGGACACATTGCCAGAGATTGCCCAATGAGATCAAAGGGAAGATCGAGGGCTGAATCTCATAAAATGGCAAAGAAAACAGTCAATGTCAAAGCAAAGCCCAAGGAACAGAAAGTTCAAGAACCTAAAGTTCAAGAACAGAAAGTTCTAAAACCGAAGGTGAAGCTTTCATAGGGACAAAAAGACAGACTGAGGAAGAAGAGGAAGAAGGCCAGAGAGTATCTGGAGAAGATTTTGTCCTCGGATACAACTGGTAAAACAGATAAAAGTTCTGATAAGTCGTCTTGCTCGCCAAAGAATGACAAATCAAGCAAAACGAATTCATCAGATACAAATCTGAGGACGAAAGAGAGAAAGATGAAAAAGAAAGTTACTGGTGATGAATTTGTTTCTCCGGAAACAAACAAGCCAAGTTCAGGCAATGAATCTGGTGTGGTAAAGCCAGAAGAGCCGTGTGTTGAGGTAAAAGTTGAGAATTCTGGTTTAACAATGGATGATGCAAATTTTCCACCATTGTTGAACAAGAATTCAAAATCACCCAAGGACCGTCAAGCTTGGGTGAATCTGTTTAAATGAAAAACCTGACTTGCCGGAGCTCCCAAGTTGGTAATCGCGGAGCATGAATCAGCATCATTCATTGTGTATGAATTTTTTTTTTTAAAGTGTGAATTGCCGGAACTCCCAGGTTGGTAAGTGTGGAGTAGGAATCGGCACCTTGAGAATTCAACCAACAGATGATGTTTGGTTGAAAATGCTTGATTGGATTGATCTTACAAGTGGTAAATTAGGGACATTAAGTTGTATCTGATTTCCTACAAGTGGTTAAAAAACAATGTGATGAACCAAACCCCTAACTTACAAATGGTAAAATCAACAAAACTAATTTTCCGGAAAAACCATTTTGATTAAAACAAACTTAAGTGTTTTGAGATCATAATGGGAAAATAGTTTGTTGTGAGGGGGAGTTCTGATTGTTTATGCCAAGTGGATGGCGATTTGAGGCGATTCGATATCAGTTGTCATGTTTTTGTACAGTTTGTTTTTTATATTTTCCCAGAAAATCAAAATTGAGACATATTTTGATTTTAGGGGGAGTAAAAATTTTAAAAAAATTAGAAAATTTGAAAATTACAAAAACATTGAAAAAATGCAAAAAATGAGTTTTGTTGTCAAAAAGAGGAAATGATAGTAGATCAGTAGACTGTCACAACACGCTAAAGAAATGGAAAGTCAAAATGTGATAAACGATCTCACTAAAGATGTGACGGTAGGCTCAGCTAGATTAGTAGATTTGCGATAACGATACAAACTTAAATGAAAAAGCCTAGTTCTAGTGGGAAACATGGTCAAAAGCATAGTACTTAGTTTTGTCCTTCTTGACTGTGTGCCTACTCAGTAATCGCTGATTGTCGAAAGACATAAAACTGGTTAAGTTTGTGAACTTTCACAACTTTGCTGAAAAGTCGCTGTGATTGTGCATTTTATTTTGCAAAGATTTAAACTTTTTTTATTTCTTTATTTTGTTTAAGCATCGGACATCCTCTGCGTATACGTGAGTATCGACCTGGATGTTGTTGCCTAAACGTTCTGCTTTATTTTCTTTGGTGTTTCGTTTAAGCTTTGGACCTCCTCTGCGTATACGGGAGTATCGACCTGGTGGTTAAAGCCTAAACAACTTCAACTTGTTTTATTTTCTTATTTTGTTTAAACATTGGACTTTCTCTGCGTATACGGAAGTATCGACCTGATTGTTAATGTTTAAACATTCTGCTTTGTTTTTGCACAAATCACAGTTGATAAAAGTTTAAAGGCATTACTTGAGTCAGTGTATTGCATGATGAGGGGATATGCTGAGATTGTGGGGTCCATAAGAGCTTAGTGCATATTAATATACCTTAACGTATCGGTAAGCATTTCGAAAGTTTTTAGATTGAGTTTATGTGGACAACAATATCGCCAATCAACGTGAAGCGTTTAGAACTTACAATGTATAAAGCTTAACGGTGTTGGTGATGTGTCTCAAAAACTGATATGATCCTCTTGCACAAACTCACAAAAATATTGTCTGTATATATTTCGTTACTGCATTTCATTTCTGTAATAAAAATCCAAAAAGATTTTCAGTGTGTTTTAGCATAAGTTTTGAAAAATACAAAAAGATTTTCGACAACTGATGTTGGAGAGCTGATTTTCAAAATTCCGAGTGCTGAACATGATGAACTGGTTTGGGAGTGTGTGTATTGAATTGAAAATTTTTGATTTGAGAAAGAAGTTGAGATTAGTTAATCGAGATCATTAATTTGAACTTGATGTAACTATTACTTGTAAGTTTTTCTTATTGATTTAAGTAAAAACTTATGTGGTGATGAGAAAATTTGTGCAGGAAATGAGCTTAAACAGATTTAAAGCCAGGATTTGATCTCAAGGTGATAGCTAATTCCAGACGGCGATCCCATCATGATGAGAGGGGGAGTCTGGCGAGGTTAGAGCCAAAGAGAAAATCCTGGTATATGCTAAGAAAGAAAAGAGACTGATAAAGACTGAAGATGCAAAGACTCGACACTTAAGACTCGTCAACATCTGAGGGGGAGTCTGTTAGTGCATACATCTGTCGTCTTCGTCTTATGTTGAGTCTCGGTTTTTGTTGCGGATCTGAACGAGCATGAAGTCATCATCAAGAATGATGACATCACATAAGTGACATCATCATTGCATCACTACACAAGAAGACAAAACAGAATGTCGATATTTGTTGACTTTCGCTTGAAATCAGATTGTTATACATAAGGTTTCGCTTCAAGTCATTTAGTGGGTTTCGCTTGAACCAAAGTGTATGGTTTCAAGCGAAAGCATGAGTAGTATAAATAGGCATGTTGTCTATTCATTTGTAACAGTTCGTGAATTCCATACCGAGGTGCTGCCGGTGTGAAGATTGATTGTAATTGCTAGTATATCAATATAATCAGTGTTTAAAGTGATAATCAAGCTGTTTCGACGTCAGTTTCTTATTTTCCGCATCTGAAACTGATAAAATCTCTTCTGAACGACTCGTTTGGGTCACAAACCGATCCTACAATACTTAATAAACACAATAAAAATACGTATTCTCGTACGTATAAATACACACCGGGATACGCCACCAATACTTGGCAAAATACACAAGTTTAAGAATACATGTATAAGTATACCCATCCTTGGGGGAGATATGTTCTTGAAGGATTACAAAACAAATAAGTTAAAATATATTATTTTAACAATTATTCCAATAATTAATAAATAAAATTTAAGTTAAAATATTATTATTTTAACAAATAATTATATACCTTGGAATAATATTTATGACACCAAGAAATTGTAACTCAAAGTTACTAAGTCATAACAATTAAAACTAAGACAAGGCACGATCCATCCGTCTAATGAACCATAGCACGTGTGTAGGTAGTCGTGCGATCGAGAAGAAGCTTTGAGTTACATCAGTTTACGAGACGCAAGATTGTGAGTTCATGTCCCCCCTTTTCTTTTAACTGTTTTCAGTTTTATAAATTCGGGGGTGAAATGCATGTTACAAATGTTTACAAACGTTTATAAATGGTATGGTTAGCTAAGGAATGAACTGTTAGATCATGTGAATGGGTAGGCGCACACTTAAGACCATTAATCCTCGTATAAGGACCGAGGGACATGAGTGATAGATCTATTTGGGTGTTGCGAGCCCCACCCCTGGGCCGGAAGTGGCCGAAGGTAGTGACTAGGTCTTCCAGCCAGAAGCCCGGTACAAAATCTGCTACGTTTGAGCCTTCCTACGCCGTTGTACACATATTAATGACCTTGCAAATCATTAATTGATCTGTTCATAGACGCTTTCATACCGGGTTTACAAATACATACTTATAATGTTTACAATTTTATTACGAGCTCACATACAAAACACATGAACTCGCTCAACTTTTGTTGATGTTTTCAAACTACATGTATTTCAAAAAATTGATTATGGATCTGGCGGGCGTTCAAGGATTTTCAAGTTGTGTCTTCAATAAATGATGTCATCCAGTGTTGAAGGGTTTGAATCGTGTATTTTATCTTTGATAGGATACATGGTTCAAAGCCTCGTTTTATTAGTGTCTTTTGTGAAGTCCAGTATGGAACTTAAAACAATTGGTTGGTTTGTATTATGAACTTGAAGTCTTAGTTTTCTGTTAAACAATGTTGGTTGTATTATTCTGAAACTCTTTAATGGATGAACATCATGGTTTCTATCATATAGTTGTTTGTTATGGTTGAATGCAATGATATTAAGCAAGTCACACGTAACACGCTTCCGCAAAAGTCAGTATGTGACATGACTACTACAGGAAATAGGGACTGAAAAACCAACAGTTATATCACACAGATCCTGCCAGTGACAAACTGCGTGAAACACTTACTAATCTTATGAGCAGGCCACAATCACCAAACTCATCAAAAATAATCCTTCACCCAAGAAAATTATCTGATTCAAAAATTCTAAAGTGGAAGTCATCCTCAGACACCCACGAATTGACTTTGCTCAGATCAGATGGTGATTTTCAAAGGATAAAAATGGAGGATGCATATGGTCTGGATGCAGGTGACCTCCAAGATCTATTGAACCTTGAACTAGAAAGTGATTTTGAAGATATGGTTTCCATAAACTTTGAAATACAAGTCAAAGGGCAAATCAGGGAAATGCTGATGAGAAATAAAGATCGGAAATAAAGAAGAGTTTTGGCATCATTTGTTCTAGGTGAAATTGGTGGATCTAGTGGACCCCACAAAAGAACAGATGATTGGAAAGCCAAAATAGTCTACAACCTCTTATTACAAATAACAGTGTTTTGAATATCTGCTCCTCCCAAAGGCAAAGACTCAACATCTTCTTCTCTAAAGTCTGCCAAAGCCAAAGGTCTGCCAAAGAGAACATCTGCTGATGAAGACAAAGTCTGTTGAAGCAAAAGTCTGATCATCCTCTGCTAATGAAGACAAAGTTTGATGAAGCTAAGGTCTACTGTGGATCAACAGATGATAAATTCCAACAGAAGATCTTTAACAGATGATGATCAACAGAGTTAATTAATGTAACAGTGCTTAGGCTCCAGTGGATTTTAGGAGTTTGTTAGGCTGTTAGATATCGCTCTCTAGGTGATGTCAGCTTAGAGGGAGTTGTATTCTTTTATACTATAAATAGAACAGTGCATGTATTGTTCTATTCAACACTTTCACCTTGACATTTTTGTACGAACAAACAAAGAGTGATCAGGCTGAGAGGGAGTTGTATTCTTCATGCATACGTAAACTTGTGATTACGAATTTATAAAATCATGTTGATGAAAGCAATATCTTCATTGTTATGATTGAAAAGCTAATTATTCCGCTGCATATTTCATCTATGTTTATCTTCTTTCATTATTTTCATCTTAACTGTCACAACAATCAAACTTAGATCCTAAGAATTTTATAAAATACTTTGCATCTCGACTGGTTTCATTCTTAAAATAAATCGCGTTTCGTATTATGGATTTTTATGAAAAACGGGCAGAATTTCCCCTATTTTTAGGATAACCCGACAATCAATTTGTCGATATATTTGTCCAAACTCAACAACAATGTAAACAATATATAATTTTTGTCGAGTGTGCAAAAACGCAATTTAAGTCGTATGTTATCCAACACATATACATATAAATTATATAAGCATTTCTAATGTACAAGTCCGGGAAATTTTGTATAACGATTTCATTAGTCGGTACGGTGTGAGCTTGGTTTTGTGTAAATAATAATCATATAAAACAAAATAACGAAATTCATGTCGTCAAACTTTAACCAATCCTCGTGTTGACCGAGTTTACCGTGTTGACCGGGTTGACCGAGTTGACTGTGGTTGACCCATCTTTGACTGAGCCCCAAATGGTCGCGTTGATTTCTGGACCCGAGCCACTCGTAAGTGACCCGAAACGGACGTTTGACTTGTTGACCCGAACCTGAACCGAGACCCGAACCCGAAAGTGAAGGCTCGAAACTGAACCAAAACCCGACCCGACCCGACCAGACCCAACCCGAACCAAACCGAGTCGTCCATACCATCACTGCCAAACACACTACCACCGTCGCCGGCTGTGCTTGTCACCACCACCACTACCGCCATCGCCGGCCGACCAGAAGCCGCCGGCTGCTGCTGTTCTGCCACCTGTAATTCCGTTGGTTTCCCGTCGTCGGCCACCACCTGAAATAACAAAACCAATCGGAGAGTCCCGGATCTTGAAAGATCTAAATGAGAAAGGGAAGTCCGTGGGCTTACCAGGGGATTTGGTGCTACCAGAGCTTCAAACCACCATCACCGTGGCCGTGAGCGGCACTGCCGCTGCCAGAATCGTCGCTGTCATGACGGCTCCGCCGTCCATCCTCGCCGCCAACTCTTTTTCCGTCGATCTCTCTCTCTCTCTCTTCGTCGATCTCTCTCTCTCTTCGTCGATCTCTCTCTCTTTCTCTCTCTCCGTCGATATCTCCACGGATCCCCCTCTCTCTCTCTCTCAGTTTCATATGTATGTGTGGTGGTACAACGGGGGAAGGTTGCAGGTGTGGTGTGTGTGTCGCCGGAAAAACGGCGCCGGAGTGCCGGCCGAAAAACGGCTCTGGTCGTCAGAGTATAGAGAGAAGGCAGACAGTTTGGATAAGGTTTAGGGCTTTCAAATGAGGGTGAAAGAGGGGATGAGATGAATTTATATTTAGGGTTATAGGTGTGTTGTGGGACCCAATCGTAATTCTAAAGCACGTTTTCGCACCCGAACCTTGTGAAATATCGTAATATGTTTGTTTAGGGTCAAAAGTGCTTAAAATTATGTCGGAGGTTGGTGTTTGGCGCGTATTCCTTCGGTTGCGTTAAAACCGCGTGACTTGCTTCGGGGGTCGTTTCTAATTCGTTTTTCGATCCGATTTCGACTACGGCTATTAAAATTCGATTACGAAGCTAAATTTATTATTATATTTCAGTTTTTAAGGTATTACACGTGTCCGATGCTTCCATTTCGTTGTCGGTGCGTTCCTGCAGTCGCGTTTTTTGTTCACGTAAGCCTTTTCTGACGTTCGAAAGCACGATAATTACGCAAAATCAAATTCATGTGTCTAAATTATACGTATAAAATTCGTATTTGTGGCGTTGTCAGTATTTCGTCCGGTTTCAGTTCGTTACCGTTTAACGTTCAGCAGATTTCCCGCAAACCACCATTCGCGCACTGTAAAGCCAGATAGACGTTCCTAGGCACTCCAAAGGCCTAATTATATTAATTTACGTCTTAAAACACTTCTTATAATCGTCTTAACGCTTGTTATTCGCGTAATTAAAAACCGAAAGTTACCGGTTGTCACAATACCTATCCAGTGTCTTCGTTCCTCACCCACTCATGTTGAGGCCTCGATCCAAACCTTTCATTACCAACCATACGAAACACATGTGCTTGTGCAATTGGATTCAATAATAAACTCATTTGCAGCTCTATATGGGCGTAAACCACTAGCTCTCCTTCATTCGATCAGCCTTCAAAGATTTCTTATTCTGCACCATTACCTCAACCTACATACAGGCTTCCTCAGCGTGTATCTGTTCATGTTCATTTCGGTTACCATGGTCATACCATTTTTATGCCAATTGGTGACCTCCATGGCGGGACTTCGCTAGACTAACGGTTTTCTTGCATTACAACATTTGATCCAACTCGACATATTAGTCAATTTCTTTCACCTTGAGGACCAGGTGAATTTGAAAGGGGGGTAATGTTATGAACCACGTTAGTTCACCACGGGCCCAACTTACCAGCCCATTCAAGGAGCCCATCAAGAGAGCAGGCATGTTGTGTCGTAAAGGAAAAGTTATTGATGAATATAACACACGAGAGATGGAACGAATAGGGCAAAAAGATTGTTTAAGCAAATTGGTTATTGTTCTCTCATCAAGTCCTTTAGTGCCTAATTCGATTAATACTTGGTTGTGTTTAGATTAGTTCACAACACAGGGTCTTATATGAAAATTGTAAAGGGTGCTTTAATGTCGACTGTAATAGTATAAGGTTTTGTAGGAAAATTGTAAAAAACAACCGATAGGTCGTTATTTTTTGCAATGTGATACTTATGGATTTTAAACGATACTTAAGGATTCAATGAGTGTGTACTACGATCTTATGCAATGTGATACGATCCAATAGATAGAGAGAGAAAGAAAGCTATAGAGAGGGAAAGGTTCTTCCGTTCAATTGGATATCAAACAATTATAGACTCGATGGCATATAACGACCTACCAAAGTTACAATAAACCCCCTAAACAATGAACTAATGACAAAACTCCCCCTTTTTTATTCTAGCAACTTGTTTATTCCATATCACAGTGAATGAGATTTTGTGAGGACCGTTTCGGTGCTCCTAATGCTCCGACCGGCTTAGTTGATCTTCGTATCTCGTGCGGAATCCGAGTAGAAAGTGAACATAGACACAATGATACCGGTGAACATTCTTTTCATTGATAAAATTGCTTTACAGAACCGTGAAAAGAATGACATAGCTTCGCTACTCTAGCCAAAAAGTTACAAATGAAGAACCCACATCCACTATTTATAGACCTTGCAAATCCGCACGTACCAGCAATAGCGGATGGGCTCGGTTCGTACGGATTGAGACTATAGCCCATTCGCACGGATGACTCATCCGTACGAATGGGTTATTTACAACAAATCCCATTCAATCCAGTACAAACTACAATCAAACACATACAATAAACTACTAAATAAAGTAAAACTCGATACATGACGTAAGCTACAGACATATGCATTCACAGATTTCCTTCGTCTGATTTCTATTCTCTCATTCCTATATAAATTTTATCAATAAGAGTTAATTTTTACAAAGTACAGACACAATAACTAGTACACTTTGACAACACATCCAAAACCCTACCAAATGCCTTTTTTTCAATACAAGTTTGTGAGGTTTGGTGTTCGTTAAAAATATCTTTTTCCTCATAATATAGACCTTATTTTGGGACACAATCAATGGCTATAATAAAATGTGAAAGAAGACTCGGCCCATTAATTTCATGGGCTCAATTACCTTATTTAAGGAGGTGGAAAAGGGGACTTTTTATGGATGGGTGATTATGTCATCAAGTCAATCAATGGTGCTATTTTGCTGTGACCAGAGTTGTGCATATCGACCAGCATTTGACAAAAGAACTTCATGAGGACCTTGTTCTACAACCATTCCACCTTCCATAACTATAATCTAATGAAAAAAAAAATAACACAAAATATTTATTTATATTACCATCCCAATGTGGGTCTTAAGGTTTTTAAAACATGCAACTCTTTGGGTGACTTTTTAGCGCTTTCTTATGCATAGTTTGTGCATTAAAGGTATATTATAACATTTAAAAATTTAAATTTTTAAAAAGGTGATTTAGTAGTCGGTTCTATGCATTTGAATATTCTTTAGGTGACTTTTGACATGTTTCCTTTTTGAGTTAAATGCCCGGATAGTCCCTGTGGTTTGGCTTTTTTTCACGTTTAGTCCATAACTTTCTAAAATTACAGCTATAGTCCTCAACTTTTTCAATTTCGTTCCCGGATAGTCCCTGACGTGGATGGAGGTTAATTTTCTTAGTTAAGTGGATGTGAAATGACAAAAGTACCATTTCTAGCAAAATCCCTAAAAAGTAAAAATCCATCCTTTCATTCAGATCACTATACCCACCATCAGCTACAACCACCACCACCCTCCACCGGAGAACCACCACCTCCGCCGTACATACACCATCCCCGCCATTAACACCACTCCACCCCTTCAACCACCGTCTCCCTACAAACGTCTGCCCAAGCCCCAACAGTTTGGAAACAACACTCGAATCAGTTGAAAAAACCAACACAATGTACATCAAAAGCACCAGAAGGTACAACACATAAGCAAGCGTTTGCAACAGCTGCGGGAAAACATATGTGTTCTGCGAAGTAGCGTAGAAAAACTTGAGCGGTTTGAGACCGGTTACAAGTGAGGAGAGTGCGAGTATTGAGAAGTAGATTGAATTGTAAATTTGGATGAATATTATTAGCTTTTGAAGCGAGAAATACACTTTTATTTGGTTGAAAATGAGGGATATGAGAAGAAATGGGATTAAAATGAATAAAAATGAGAAGAATGAAGTGGCTATTGGTGCATATTTTTTACCAACGATGGGGTTTACTCCTTTATAGATGTGTTTGTTGGCTTTGTTGAGATATGTTTTTGAGGTTTTTGAGACCACTTCTAGATCGGGTATCAGTGTTTCTTGAATCTGGATGGTAGATCTTTGAATTCTGATACAAAATCGTCTTCTTCATCGTCTTCTGTAAAAGTCAAACTACCGAATGGTTTCGTTGACTTTTGTTCTTTTGTAATGGGTTTGGTTTTTTTAGGCTGATCTATTGACTTTTGGGTCAAAAGTGATGAGTTATTTGTGGCGGGGGTGGTTGAAGGGGTGGAGTGGTGTTAATGGCGGAGATGGTGTATGTACGGCGGAGGTGGTGGTTCTCCGATGGAGGGTGGTGGTGGTTGTAGTTGATGGTGGGTATAGTGATCTGAATGAAAGGATGGACTTTTAGGGGTTTTACTAGAAAGGGTACTTTTGTCATTTCACATCCACTTAACTGAGAAAATTAACCTCCATCCGTGCCAGAGACTATCCGGGAACGAAATTGAAAAAGTTTGAGACTATAGTTGTAATTTTAGAAAGTTAGGGACTAAAAGTGAAAAAAGGCCAAACCACAGGGACTATCCGGGCATTTAACTCTTCCTTTTTTTCCTTTGCTATTTCTTTAGCTTAAAACATAACCAAAATCGGCTCGCTCATAGTCAACAAGTCCAAAGGCCAAGCCTATCATGTAGCATCATTAGGTAGGAGTAAGCAAAAAACCAAATAATCCAACCGTAGTTAAACTAACAGAGCCAACCAAATATTTGATGGTTTTGTGCTCAGTTTTGTTAACCAATTCAAATGTTTGATTTTGATGTTATCATTGATGATTTGATGGTTAAAAATATTTTAAGTGGAGGAGTAAAGTCCAAAATTTCAGGTCTAAATATATATATAACTTATTAATATCTTTTATTTTTGTAAAACCCAAATCTATATTAACCCTGCCCATGCAAGACAAATTCAAAAATGAAGCCCAATGGTTATCAGTTTACCAAAGCATTTTGTATATCCAACCGAAAACGAACCTAAATGAACCGATCGAGTATACATTTTCAATAACTGAAACTTTTGGTTATGGAACGGTTATCAACTGGAGAATATTTTGAGAAAAAAAAAAAGGACTTGCCTCATCACACTGCATTGCAGTTGTAAGTCTATGAGCAATAAAGACAGATGTTCTGTTATTGGCAAGTGCCCTTAGTGCAGTTAATATCTCTGCTTCTGTTGTGCTATCTAGAGCACTTGTTGCTTCATCACACAACCTGAAACAAGTTGATGTAATATATTATCTAAAATTCAAACCTTTTTTTAAACAACTAATGCATGACATACGCTTAAGAGAATGCACGAGCTAATGCAAAATTTCTGGTGCTTTCAAGAATGCACAAGCTATTGATAAGACAATCAACTTACAAAATTGCCGGTGCTTTCAAGAATGCACGAGCTAATGCAACTCGTTGTTTTTCTCCACCGCTAAGCTTCAATGAGTACAAAAATTAGGAAAACTAGTATAAGTTTCTGTAAAACCGATTGACTTGTAAAATTATATCTGAACTATATTGCACATAAAGAGAATAAGAACAATCCAAAAGACATGATTTATATGTTACCCTCCCCTGTCAATTGAGTTTATGAAGAACTTGTGGCAATTTCGATAATGGGGTATATTTGTACTTTGACATACAAATAAAGGCAAAATAAACAAAATTATTATATTCTAAAGTACTTACCTTAAGGCCTCGCTCTCCAACAAGTGTGGAATATTTATCAGGGAATTTCATGATGGTGTCGTGAATTGCTGCTTTTCGGGCAGCATCATATACCTAGAAGAAGTCTATTGAGTAGTCAAAAGAAGCCATTAACTTATATTTTTATAAACAGCATATTGCAAATGAATGAACCTGTTCAGGGGTAGAAGAGAGACAACCATACTGAATGTTGTGGAATATTGTGTTGTTGAATAATACCTGCTCATAAACAACAGTTTGCAAATCATGCAAATGCCAACTTAATAGGAAACATAATGATGCAGTTAGGGCCAGCCTAAGTGGCAGCCCAGTTCGTGACCCGGATTACAGCAGCTCTGGCCCAGTCGAAAACCCAGGTTAAGACCAATCGGCCTTTACATGGGAAGCAAGCTGGAATCGTTATTTGAATTATTAATATTCAGTATTATTTGCTTTATATACTTTTGTTCTCTGCGTACGCTTTCTTCACCGGCACCACCAACGGCCCTTGATTGTGAACACTAGTGAACTAATCCTAGCCTTGATTATCAATGCACAAGTGTATACACGTGTAAATCAATGGCCAGAATTTGATGATGAAAATACACTAATGTATTTTACGATTTGATTATGTAAATCAATGGTCAGGATTCACTCGGTTCACAAATACACTACTGTTCACTCTAGAACCCCACTCTATATATATATATATATAGTCAAAGTGTAAAATACAATATCCCTTAACGTACAATACGTACGATATTGTGAAATCGCACGTTATAAAAAAGCATGTTCGAAATCGCATGTTATTTTTTATGAAATTGCATGTTGGTATTTTTTATGAAATCGCATGTTGGTTTTTTGTAGCAATTTCGCATGTTGGTAAATATGATGAAATCGCATGTTGGTTTATAAAGCAATTTCGCATGTTGGTTTTACAGCACAATTCGCATGTTCAAAAGTGAATTCGCACCAGATCGGATGGCTGAGATGATCGCGTACATATTGTACGATAAGGGCCATGTATATATATATATGGGAGGGTTCATTGGGGAACACTAAAAAAGTGGGGAACCGGGGAACACTCTTAAAAATTCAACTTAACATGTTAAAAATCAACTTTTTCTAATTTTTTTTCGGCGCTTTTCCTTATAAATACATGTAGAAACATTTTTAATAAAAAATTAAAAAACTAAAACATATAAAAAATGTTTAAAAAACAGTTAAAAAATATATCTTATAAAATTAACTTAACATGTTAAAAATCAATTTTTTTTTAAAAAAATCAGCGCTTTTGCTTATAAAAATGGGTAGAAACTATTCCAATAAAAAAATCATTTTTGTAAAAACAAAAAAAATTAAGCCTTTTTAACTGTTTTTTTATATTTTTAGTTTTTGATTTTTTTTATTAAAATTGCTTCTAAATATAAGGAAAAGCGTTGAAAAAATTTTTAAAAAAAAATGATTTTTAACATGTTAAGTTAAATCTTTAAGAGTGTTCCCCGGTTCCCCACTTTTTTAGTGTTTCCTAATGAACCTCACACTATATATATAACGATAGTCGGTACTCAAAAGGATCCTCCATCGATTCAGCCAATTCATGTTAGGACGGAATTCCAACTAGAGGATATCTTCACAAAACCACGCCGGAACGCACAATTAGACTTCATATGTAACAAGTTGGGCATGATTAACATCTATGCTCCAACTTGAGGAGTGTTAGTTGTAAATAGTTGAAGGACCTAGTTGTTAACTAGAGGTGCCTACATGCAATTAAGAGTCCTTGCATGTAATTATAGATGTCCTTACATGCAATGATAGGTGTACCCGCATGTAATTAGTTATTTCTTTTTGGTTCCTTTTCTTCCCTATATATAGAGGGTTCTGTGACACTTGCACATTTTCAATCATTGTAAAATTTCGATCATTTTCGTGTTCAATAAAATGTTATATTTTATTTACGAAACACGTAACCGTACGATCGAACGAAACGATATCCACGACAATTCCGAAACAAAATCCGAGTTACACATGCCTTAACACCTTTATATAACCTAAATATTTAAAAGGAGTTAAAAATGACAAAATGCGATTATACAAGTCCAGGGGCTGAAACTGCCAAAAACCAAAAGTTCTACCAGCTAAAAGGCTTACGGACCGTAAGCCCATAGCTCTTACAGTCCGTAAGGACCCCCCAGCACAGCAAAACTGGCAGCTGGTTGTTCTTTTGCATTTCTTGGCCCCCAAGTCGCGATTTTTGCCACTTCTCACCTGCTTTGGACACCTGGGAGGACACTAAGCATTGCCATAACACCTGGATGGGCACTTTGCATGATTTGGTGGCCTCTTGATCACTATAAATAGGTGATTAAAGTCCTCATTTCAACTTGCTCATTTCAAAAATTCTCTCTCTATCTTGGAGCTTGTTTCCAGCTGATTGGAAGCCTCCTATCTGAAGTTCTGAAAGTGTTCTTCAACACAAGTAAGTACTTTCCTTGGTTCTTTCATTATTTTAGATATTATGAGCTAAAAGTCAAACACTTTGACTTTCTGTTTGACTTTCGGTTCTGACAATTTTCGGTCAAGTCAAAGTTCAATTGAACTTTGCAACGTGATCGTAATCACGAAGGTATTAATCCCTTGCGATTGCACCTTCTGATTACCACGTTTAGTAGGCGAAGTGACGAGTCAAAGTTTTATGAATTAAAAGTCAAAAATGCACAAAAGTGCATTTTACGACGAAAACGTTTTCAGATTTTAAAACTTAAAAGTTTAGACACCAAATTAGTTTTATAAAATTACTAGACATGTTTAAACATGTCTAACTCGTCATTTCTAGTTTAGTGTTTTTTATTTAGTCGTAAGTTAAGCGGTTTGACTACCGCTTTGACTTTCGAATCTGACCCGTTTGGTCAATCTTAGGATTTGACAAAGCGCATTTTATGACCATAGTAATATAGGGAATAACCCTCTAATGTTATACCTTATGGTCATGTCGTTTGGTTAGTTATATGACGAGTCGATTTTATGTACTTTTAACTTTCCGAAAATGCCCTTTTGGCGCATAAAGTGATTTTAAGCATATAAGACCAATGTTTTGACATCTAAACTGATGTTGCAACATAATCAAACTTGTTTTGGCATATTAGACTCGTCATAGGACTTATTTAACCATCCGAACTCATAATTACGCTTACGACCCGTTAAAGTGGAGTAAACCACTTTAACGAGTCATAACGGGTCAAAGCACTTAGAAACTCTTCCAAATCAGAATGTAGGGTCTAATGAACCATACTACACGAGGTCCTTCTCTTGTTTGGTTTATAAACCTCATTCTATCCAATCTCCCGTTTAAAGTCTCGACACACTAACGTAGTATTCCGATACATTAGGAGACACTTGAGCTTTGTTTATTCCATTGAGCAAGGACACATACGCAATCCCAAGTGAGTAGATAGCTCCCCTCTTTTATGTTTTCTAAATGTTTTGGGATGACACATATGTGCTAAACCGTTTTCAAGTTTTCAAACAAAGTCTATAGTTTATAAATAACAATACGATTTCAATAATGTGGTAAACTTGTTGGTGTGTTATCCATGACACGAATGACATTCATAAACTTTGGCCGAGCCGACCAGTAGTATGTTATGGTACCATAGGACTGACAATCCCGTTACCACATTTCCCGGGGTTTGTGGGGAAGTTTGGGGAACGACAGAAACTGTAATTTTTAACATACCCTTTGGGGGTGTGTTAGTCGATTTAAAGAGACCCTTTGGTGGTCTAGACGAGTCATCACAGGTTTAAATGTATTCACTAAAGAACGACCATAGTTTTCACAATTAAAACACGGACGATTTGTTTATACAAAACAAGGACGATTGGTTTATAACACGGACGATTGGACGATTGATTTATGGTAAGTAATTTAGATAACGAGACGGGTGTAATATGATAAAAGCATGTTGGATACGCCGCTGGTACTTCCTATATATAAATGTTTTTATTGTATTGCATATCGTAGCGTTATCCAAATTACTTCAACTTGTTTAGTTGGTTAAATATATTGCAATACCAAACACTTTTGATACAAGGTTTTCAATTATCGACTCTCGTAGTCGGACGAGGTATCAAACTATTTATATATAAGGTCAAACAAATTACACCAAGATAGCCGGTAAGCGGGCAACAAGCTGCGCCGCTACCCCCTTTTGAATAGCGAAACCTAACCTAGTAAAAACGAAACCCCGATCTCTAGGAGACGAAATGTTGCTGTTAACAACCCGTTGGACCCGTTCAAGAAATCGGATGGCTTCTGGGGCTAGCGAGCCAAAGGTATCAAAGGCAAAAGGGATAAAGGAATGTTGATTATCCTCGCAGGCTTTTGCGTGTTTGTCCATTTTCTTTGCTGACGCCCTTGCAATCGCCTGACCAGGGACAAAACCTGTATCCCGAAAGCCTACAAGGGGGGAAACCCCGGTAAGATCAACACAAGCGTGTTTACCTGCATCCCACCCGAAAACTAAAACGTCCGCGGGGCGCAATGTGGATCTTCATTCCCTCGGATCCGTCAAAAAGTTTACGGGGGCTTCTTTCTTCACCGAGATCCCCGCCCGTTTGAGGATGTCCCCCAAGACATCCCGCACCCAGTCGTGCCTATACTTAAAACCTAGCAGTTCTTTACAGTGCAGAGCATGCTCCCCAAATTGGTCTAAGCAAGCTTTCCGGCAAATCGGGCATTGCTCATCATCAGGGAACATAGGAATCATGAGCCGATATTTTAAGATAGCACGATATTCAACGGCTGACATCTTTTGGCCTAAGCCCTCGATGGGGATGACCGATAGAAAATCTTGGGCGTGGGGGCCCCGCAAGCATTCTAGGACGGCGTTCTGACGAGGGGTCGTACAGAAACCTGATCCAATATTCTGAGCGATACGACAAAACAGAGCACTCGCCAAAGTCTTCTGGGTCTTCGGTGGGGCGGTGTCCCTGTTAGCGAAACCGCCAATATCCAAATCCGGGAGGTGTCTATGCAACTCCCCCAGAGCCATGTCATAATCCCCATCAATTCCAACAACCCCACTCTCGCGCAAGATGTGATCTTGTAGGCCCCATGATTGAGCTCGCGAGGCAACAAAACCGTAGATGGAGACATCCATGGCCGATAGAAGCCCCAGCCCCCCCATCTTACAGGGCAGAGAAGCAACCCGCCACTGAAAATCCCCAAAAAACGGACCCCCACACACCACAATGTCCTCTATAGCCACCCGTAGCCCTTTATCGAATAGGGATACCGCCTCCTTTACAAACACAGGTTGACAAGTTCGCAGACCAAAAAGGAGCTTGGCGACACCCATGCAAGAGCGCAGCAGGAGAAGCTCACTTTGCGGGTCTCGGAGTTGCGAAAGGCTACTCATAAGGTCCACTGCCCGGGAAGCTCGCCGCGCAGCCA
Organism: Helianthus tuberosus; assembly: GCA_030545235.1. Taxonomy (NCBI): domain Eukaryota; kingdom Viridiplantae; phylum Streptophyta; class Magnoliopsida; order Asterales; family Asteraceae; genus Helianthus; species Helianthus tuberosus. The sequence goes on from CM060416.1 coordinate 92,238,474, forward strand.
AAGCACTAATGAAACTGGGGTCCTGGCTCACAGCTCCCCCAAGGAGTCTCACGCCCCCCGTTGGTCTTCCAATCTCTTTCGGGAATAAACTAGCCTCCAATTTTTCTCCATTGCAAGACGGCCAATATACCTCTGTTTTTTTATATTAAGCCGAAGCCCCAAAGGTGGCCCCTCAGATTGAATGATAGCCAGAGCCTTTGCTACCTCAGATGTTTTTCCCATAATAGTACCATCATCCAAATACCACGAGGTATTGTAATAACGAATACAAGCCATGAATTTAAAACACACAAAACCTATGTACTCGCCGGCTTTTTATGTGACAACCCTCACCAAACCAGGTATCCGTACAACTTAATTAATAATTAATTACTGCTTAATTACTGTGCTTGCTTGAACTTGTGAATAAACTGCTACTTGAATACTGATACATGTACTTACTTGCATCGTACTTTACTTGCTGTCACTACATTATTTACATGACTGAACCTTAGTGACAAACATGATGCACAAAAAACACAGTAGCACTATAGCGGATAACCTATTGAACATGCTGATAAAGCCAGCATCAGGCAGACACTGCCTCTAAGGCCTGTATGAGCCAGAAATATTTTACTACACTAGTGGTGAGTGTAGGGATACAAGGGTTGTAGAACTGCGTCTCTAGGAATAAGTTACAATGACTGGATGTGCCTAAAACGTACTTTAAGTACAAAATTCAGCACTTTACATAATAATTCAGCTTTTAGCTAACTAATAAAGTGCCAAAACTTGAGAAAAATATTACTAGACACTTTCCAAAGTGTCAGAAATGAGTTGTGTCACTAAAAATGGTATTAACAACACTTTAAAGCTTTGTTAACGCTTTAACGGATTACTATCCAACCGAACAACCGGACTATACCCGGAACATGAAAATATTGTTAATAACATTGTTTGTCTTTTTCTGAGCCAGTTAGGGTCCCTGAATACCCTAACACCCGTCATAACACACGACACACAACTAACCGGGTTAAGCACTTAACTAACTTACTTAACCCAACTATTATCCTAACTAACTAGTTAGAATCGAACTAGACCCCCCCCCCCCCCTCTCTAACCGTCCCCAACTAGAGGGGACACACTTGTCCTTTGTTGATTTGATTAATCTCTTGTGCTTAATATCTAGGAGGCACAAAATCCATTGGTTAATGGTGGTGTTAATTGTCTATAAGTTTATGGCTTAACACACATGATCACTTACACTTCACAAATCAACAACACAACTCTCTCCCTCTCTCTATAGAAGCTACGGCCGAACACCCCCTTGAACACACAACCATTGTCGAGCTTTGATCTTGCCATTTCAAGTTCACACAAGTGTTAAGGATCACGGATAAGGAGTCTTGGTGCAATCGGAAGGCGAAGGACCTCTTTATCTTGCTTTTATCCACGCATTTTTCGCATAGATTCTTCCCTAGCCTCGAGCTAGTGGTATGTTGCTTAGATCACCTTCTTGAACTATTCTAAAGTGGTTAATACGATATATGACGGTTAAAATTTATGAACATACAAGATGAAGCACAAAAGTCTACTTAAAACACTAAAATGTTGGTTAATAGCTCATATGTTGTGTAAATCATGTAGTATTTGATTTGTGTGATTATTTGGACCCGATCTATGTTGTGGTAGCTCGGATCATCATTTAACCCGGTTTAGTCATGATCTTGGATTATGACATAAAGCTTGTTTAAGTGTAACAAGGGTTAGAAGATGAAACTCTACCACACACGAAGCATGAACTTGTGTAAAAGTGTTTTAGTTTGTACAATAGTGTTTAAAACTAGTAGATCTACGTATCTACAAGCGGTATTTTCAAAGGACCACGTGTCAAGAGAAAACATATTTTTAAAGACGGATCTTACACTAACAAGAATGGTTTTTAGAACACACAAGTGTGTAAACACTTGTGTAACACAAAGTTTCGACAAAATAACTATTTTTGAAAAAGATGACGAGAAGTTGTAAAGATGGAACTTCCCTAAAAACGAGGTTTTTACAAAATCGGATAGTTTTATGTAAAGATCCACTAAAAGTAATGGGATTTACTTCATAGTTTGAATAAATCGCAAGTTCATGAAGATTTATATATATATTGACTAGTTTGTGGTTTGAACATTGTTTTGATTGAATGAAAAATGGTTGGTTTGATTTATAAAAGAAAATGATACGCTTGAAAGCGTGGCCACCTCCAGTTATAGAAGAAACTCTGGCGAAATTTTTCTAAAAACCTAACACTTAGAACTATTTTCACTATAAGTGTTAGAAATACTTTTCGACTTGTTTTCAAAATATAGATTTCGCCACGACTTATTTATAAAATACCGGAGGTGGGATTTCACAAAATAAAACGTGATACATAAATATATTTAGTATATATTTTTCACAACATCACTTGTATAAGTGTTTATGATTATTTTGTGAACTACGTAAATATTATTTTTAGGGTAAAAATAATATTACTAAGTATTATTTTGGGAAAATCGCATGTATTAAAATATAATATTTTTGGGAAGAATATTTATATTTTGGAGTTAGAAATAAAATATATATTAAGTGAGACTTAATAGTGTAATCCGAAGTATACGAACGCACATGTATTAAATCCCCCATCCTTGGGAAGGAGAATGACTACCAAGTATACAGAATGTAAACACGAAATAGTTGCCTAACTATTTCCCAAAAACTTAAACCATAAAGCTAAGGCACGGCCATCCGTCTAATAGAGTTAGCACGTGTAGGTCGTCATACAGCTGATCGATTTGGAGGCATACTTGGTAGAGACGCACCACGGTGAGTTCATGTCCCCCCTTTCTCTTAACTGTTTTCAGTTTTCTAAACTACGGGGGTGAAATACATGTTACTATGATTACGAGTACTTTATACATGGTATGGTTAGCGTAAGGAGGTTTATTACTTAGATCATGTGAGTGGGTAGGCGTGAACTGGAGGCCATTAATCCTCATTATAGGACCGAGGGACGTAAGCGGTAGATCTATCTGGGTGTAGCGAGCCCAACCCCAGGTCCAACAGTACGGATCTCGGGGTGACTTTGTGCCCCGACGCAAAATCGCAAGGTTTGAGTCTTCCTACTTGCACTTCACACATATCAATGGCCTTGCAAACCGTTGGTGATCTCTTTTTCCTTATTTGCTACATACCAGGATTTTTATACATACAAGGTTTATTTACTCACTTACACATGAACTCGCTCAACATTATTGTTGATTTTTCAACTTACATGTATTTCAGGAAATTAAAGATCTGGCGCAGTATGTTATGTTTTCCCGCTGCATAAGGGTTCCAAGGTCATCCCAGTTTAGGAAATGTGACTCTTTCCTGGACAAGTCACAAATCTTAAACTGCGTTTATTTCATGTCGGTGTTTATGTTTTTCAAGACAATGTATTATGTTATGATGTTGTAAGTCTCTAAGACAAAGTTATGTTACTTCGGTTTTAAAACTTAAATCTATGGATGATCTTGCATGATTTTATTTCATATAGCTTTGTTATGATTAAGCTATGGTATTAAGAAGTCACACCAAAATTAACCACGCTTCCGCAAAGCCAGGGTGTGACAGCTTGGTATCAGAGCTCTGATCATAGCGAACTAGGATTCTTTCTCGAGTCTAGACTATGATCACTAGGGCTCTCACGAAAACATTTTTACTGCATACCACTTAAGTCCAGATCCAAAACTTTTTATAAACAAATGTTGAGCACATTTTATTTATTATTAGGCTCAGTCTAGAAAGGCTGAGGCTCGGTCTGGGAGGCCGAGGCTCGGTCTGGGAGATCGAGGTAGTTGGCTAGTGGGACTAGGAGAATTGGCTAGTGGGACTAGGAGAATTGGCTAGTGGGACTAGGAAGAGCAGTCTGAGAGGCTGGGAGGCTAGTGGGACTAGGAGAACTACTTGAATGCTTACTTGGTGACTTATGTGATTATTTGATTGTATGATTGACTATTTGTGCATGTTTGTGTTTATGTTACAGACACCATGGACACCTCTGGCACTGGTGATTCAGACACCACAGGACCTAGACCTATAGTATCGGACGACCTAGAGTCTTCTGAGCGCGAGGTTCACACATCCGACGTTACGAGCACAGACGAGGATGATTTCCAGCCCTTCGCTTTACCTGATGGTGCTGATGAGCTCGCTGATGACCCTTTGGCCGGGGACCTACCGTTAGTGGAGATCCCTGCTCCCATACCGCTTGCTTCATATCCTGCTCACGATTTACTCCTCGATGCCGACGCTGACGACGACGTCGATCTTTTTGATGACGAGCCCTTAGAGGAGGAGGTTCAGGGCGAGGCCCTTCTTGCTGCTGGTGATCTTTTGATGATCGCAGATGCTCCCGCTGAGGAGTCACCTGCTCACTCACCGGTCCCAGGCTCTTTCGAGTCTGTGGCCTCCGCACCTTCACACACTCAGAGTGCGCAGTACTTTTCTCATGGATCAGATCCCGACCAGGCATCCTCTGTTGCCCCTATTCCTAGCTTTGCTTTCGACCATGATGATTTGGAGGATTCCGATCCTGACTTTCCCCCAGGATTCGACCCGGATGAGGATATAGAGTTTATACCCATGGATCAGCCTATGGAGGATCCAGTCGACCCAGTTGATCCCATCGATCCCGAGTATGATTTTGAGATGGCCTTTGATGAGCCCGAGCAGCCACTAGACCCTGCTCCTGACCCAGTACTTGAGCATGACCCAGTTCATGCTGACGCGCCTATTTTTGAGCCTGTCATTGCTGACCCACCTATTGATGATCATCCTATAGACGCTCCGTTGTTAGAGGGCGATCATGTTATTGTTGCTGATCATGTTGATCCCCCACTTTTTGCTGATGCACCAGTTGACCCTCTTGTTGCACCTCATCTCGATCCTATGCCAGTTCAGTTTGATCGTGCGCTTTTTGAGGCACAGGTGGACCCACGAGGTGAGCACGCCCAGTGTGGGTGGATTCCTGCTGATGACGAGGTTCCACCTATTCCCCCTCAGATCCCTGATACCCGTCACATTGATGCTTCCTTTTCATTTCCTCGGTTTACACTTCCAGCACGAGCTGGAGAGGGCTCTTCGGCTCACCCTTTTGGACACATACCGGTATCTATCCCTACTATACCACCGTCTGCTACTTTTCCCCCTGTTTCTCCATTTCATGTGGCACCTTTTGATCCCACCAGTGAGCCGTTCCTTTGGACATCATCTTCTGCTATGCCACCGACTGACCCCTACCATTCTTTCCATATGGGGTATACTATTGAGGACGTTTTGATGTCTTTTGTCGCCCAGCACAAGGCACACACGCAGCGCATACAGGAGCTTGAGAGAGCCCAGCCGCCGCCGTGTCAGTGCCAGGGTCAGACCCACTCTCCTTTGCAGCCCTCTCGACCTGTACCACCAGACTATGCTGCACGCCTTTTTGCCCTGGAGCAGCAGGTTGCTTCATTCTTGCGTACCCAGAGAGCCATGGAGGAGGACTGGCTCCACTTGCGCCATTTGTTTTACACTCACTTTCCCCCTCCTCCACCGCCATCCGTGTAGAGCTCTTCAGTACCGTATAGGTAGACATTGGTGAGAAGACGGCGAATGCTTTTGACTGCACAGCATTTTTGGAGACTACATTTTGATTCTGACTTTTGTTGACATGTATTTGATGTATTGACACTGATTTGATATAGTTTTTGGACTAGGGTGATGTAGCCCTTAGTCGACTGATGTTGTATGACACTGTACTTGTACGCTTACTATGTGGTCTCATTATATGGCAATCGCAGTATTCTCATCATATTTGATGCTTGATTTGGTTATTTATATTCTATGACATGGGATGTTGTGTGATTGATGTTTGTGACATGGGATGTTGTGTGATTGATGTGATGATAACATGAGATGTTATGTACTATTACTATCATAAAGCGTATGTATTATAACTATGGCCTGACCGACGTAAACCATCTTTTAGAAGATGCCGCCGAGACGTGAGACACGCATGCCTACCAATGAGGCAGAACTCCAGCAAGTCATCGCTGCTGCCATCGCACAATACGCCGCTTCGCAAGGAGGACCCAGCGGAAGCAGCTCGAACAATAATGGCAACAATAATCCACCTCATGGTAATACTGAGTCGTTTAGACATACCATGACCTAATTGGATATCTTTAGCAAAGATGCTAATGCCGTTCACGTGTTACAATGTATGTGCAGGGTGCACCTACAAGCAGTTTCTAGACTGCAAACCGGTCAACTTTGATGGCACAGGAGGAGCTGTCGCCTTTGTTCGTTGGGCCGAGAAAACTGAATCTGTTCTTCGCATGAGCAAATGCGTGCCAGACCAGCAAGTCACCTATATCTCAGGGCTATTCTTGGATGGAGCCCTCTCTTGGTGGAATCTGCAAGTACAGACACTTGGTGAAGCTGCCGCCTACGCGTTAACCTGGACCGAACTGAAGGAACTTATGCGCAGGAAGTACTGCTCTCGCACGGAAATCTAAAGATTGGAAACTGAGTTCTGGCACTTGAAAATGGACGGTCCAAAGATCGCAGAATACGTTCAAAGGTTCCATGACTTATCGCATGTGGTACCCTACATGGTCACTCCGGAGTTCAAGAGGATTGAACGTTTCATTTGGGGATTAGCTCCTCAAATCATAAGCATGGTAACCTCATCCAAGCCTGCGACCATTACTGAGGCGATTGATTTGAGCGTAGCTCTCACTGAGGAGGCGATCCGCCTAAACAAGTTTGGTGATGTTGAGCAAAAGAAGAAAGAGACTCACGTCGAGTCATCAGGAGGTAACAAACGGAAGTTCTCAAACTTCAAGCAGGGCGCCAGTGTGGTTGTTAAGAAAGGAGAGCCAAACGCGCCAGCTCAGGATACCGTTGGTGGTAGGAGGAAAGGAAAGGGATATATGGGTGCACATCCCAAGTGCAATACCTGCCAACGCCACCATTCTGGCCGATGCGGGCCAAAAGTATGTGAAGCTTGTGGAAAGACTGGCCACTTGAAGGATTCTTGTTGGGCTAGTGCTGGCCGGGGAGGCCAAGGAGGATTTGGAAATAGAAATAATCGTGGTGGTATTGGGAATCGCCCACAAGGAAACAATGGAGGAAACGGGAGTCGAGGCAACTTTGCGAATCAAGCTGGTTATGCGAACCAAAACAACAACCAAGCTGGAAATGGAGGTGGAAACGGGCAAAGACTTGGATGCTTTAACTGCGGTGATATTGGGCATTTTAAGAAGAACTGCCCAGAGTTAAACCAAGCCCGTGGAAGAGTGTTCCAAATCGAAGCAAGGGAGGCGCGCCAGGACCCCAATGTCGTTACTGGTACGTTCCCTGTAAACCAACGCTATGCATCCGTTTTATTTGATACTGGTGCCGATTATAGCTTCGTATCATTAGAATTTAAGAATATGCTTGGTTTAGCCGCTAATAAGTTAGATATTCCCTACTCAATCGAATTGGCCAATGGGAAGTTAGTAGAAGCCAATGAAGTAATCAGAGGTTGTGTGATCGAATTGGGAGAGCGTGAGTTTGCTTTGGATCTACTACCAGTCCAGCTGGGGAGCTTTGACGTAGTAGTAGGAATGGATTGGTTATCAGGCAACAAGGCTGAGATAGTTTGTCACGAAAAGGTTGTTCGTATCCCAACCGAAGATGGCGAAACAATTGTGGTACATGGCGAAAAGCGTGATACGCCGTTAAGGATTATCAGCTGCCTGAAAGCGCGAAAGTGTTTGCAGAAGGGATGTGTTGCCTTCCTGGCACACATTGTGGATAAGAAGGCTGCTGAGCCGAGAATCGAAGACATCGCTGTCGTGAGGGAATATCCAGAAGTCTTCCCAGAGGACTTACCTGGACTGCCACCTCAGAGACAAGTAGAGTTCCGCATCGACTTAGTTCCAGGCGCCGCGCCTGTGGCTAAGGCACCTTATAGACTTGCTCCGTCTGAGATGCAGGAACTGTCGACACAACTTCAAGAGTTGTTAGACAAAGGTTTTATCCGACCAAGCTTCTCGCCTTGGGGAGCTCCGGTCCTATTTGTCAAGAAGAAGGACGGTAGTTTTCGTATGTGCATCGACTACCGGGAGCTGAACAAGCTGACGATCAAGAATAGATATCCTCTGCCAAGAATTGATGATCTGTTTGATCAACTGCAAGGCTCAAGCTTTTATTCAAAGATCGATCTTCGATCTGGATACCATCAGTTAAGGATACAAGAGGAAAGTATCCCGAAGACAGCCTTCAGAACTCGATATGGACACTACGAGTTCCTTGTTATGCCGTTTGGATTGACAAACGCACCTGCAGTCTTTATGGACTTGATGAATAGAGTTTGCAAGCCGTACTTGGACAAGTTCGTGATTGTGTTTATCGACGACATCTTGATTTATTCAAGGACAAAGGCTGAGCACGAACAACATTTAAGAGCTATTTTGGAGCTGCTAAAGAAAGAACAGCTGTATGCCAAATTCTCTAAGTGCGAGTTTTGGCTACGTGAAGTACAATTTCTTGGACACGTGGTGAATGGAGATGGAATCCACGTGGATCCAACCAAGATCGAAGCGATCAAGAATTGGGAAACGCCAAAGACGCCAACCGAGATTCGACAATTCTTGGGATTGGCTGGCTACTATCGAAGGTTCATTGAGGATTTTTCGAAGATCGCTCAACCATTGACGCTCCTCACGCAGAAAGATAAGAAGTTTGATTGGGGAATCAAACAGGAAGAAGCGTTCCAGATATTGAAGGATAAGCTCTGCAATGCGCCAATCTTAGCACTACCGGAAGGTACAGATGATTTTGTGGTATACTGTGACGCCTCACCTCAAGGATTGGGTTGTGTGTTGATGCAACGCCAAAAGGTTATTGCTTACGCATCGCGTCAATTGAAAGTGCACGAAAAGAACTATACCACACATGATTTGGAACTTGGCGTAGTGGTATTTGCATTAAAGATCTGGAGACACTACCTTTATGGTACAAAGTGTACAATCTTTACAGATCACAAGAGCCTACAACACATATTCAATCAGAAGGAGCTGAATATGAGGCAGAGACGATGGGTTGAGTTGCTGAACGATTACGACTGCGAGATAAAGTATCATCCAGGGAAGGCGAATGTGGTCGCCGATGCCCTAAGTCGAAAGGAGAGGATCAAGCCCATAAGGGTTAGGGCTTTAGAAATGATTATCCGAACCGATCTTTCCTTGCGCATTCGTGCCGCGCAGAAAGAAGCTCTTAAGGAAGGAAACCTTGAAGAAGAATATCTCCGTTGGATGGAGAAGCTACTGGTACCAAACGAGGAAGGAACGTTATGTTTTGAGAAAAGGATTTGGGTTCTTTTGTTTGGAGGTTTAAGGAAGGTTATTTTCGATAAAGCTTACAAGTCGCGGTACTCTATTCACCCTGGAGCGGACAAGATGTACCAGGATCTTAAAGATTATTATTGGTGGCCTAGGATGAAAGGCGATGTTGCTGTTTATGTGAGCAAATGTCTAACGTGTGCTAAGGTGAAAGCGGAATACCAGAAGCCTTCAGGACTTCTGCAACAACCTGAGATTCCCAAGTGGAAATGGGAATAAATCTCAATGGATTTTATTACGAAGTTGCCAAGAACGCCAAGAGGCCATGACACTATTTGGGTAATAGTGGATCGATTAACGAAGTTAGCACACTTCTTACCTATCAGAGAGAAGGATAATACGAGCAAGTTGGCTGAAATTTACATGAGAGAGATCGTTACGCGCCATGGAGTACCCCTCTCAATCATCTCTGATAGAGACGGAAGGTTTGTGGCAAGGATATGGCAATCCTTCCAAGAAGCTTTTGGCTCACAATTGAATCTGAGCACTGCGTTTCATCCGCAAACTGACGGTCAAAGTGAGCGAACGATACAGACTTTGGAAGACATGCTGAGAGCGTGTGCTATGGATTTGGGCGGTAGCTGGGACAAGCATTTGCCTTTGGTCGAATTTTCATACAACAACGGCTACCACACCAGTATTGGTGTCGCGCCATTCGAAGCCCTTTACGGACGCAAGTGCCGATCACCCCTATGCTGGGCTGACGCAGGTGATAGGCAGCTTGCTGGTCCCGAAATCGTCCAAGAGACGACAGACAAGATTGCGCAGATTCTTAAACGCATCGAAGCAGCTCGCCACAGACAGAAGGCCTATGCGGATCCAAACCGGAAGCACTTGGAATTTCAAGTGGGAGAAATGGTTTTATTGAAAGTCTCACCCTGGAAGGGTGTGGCACGCTTCGGAAAGCGTGGGAAGTTAAATCCGCGCTACATTGGTCTATTCAGAATTTTGGAAAGAATAGGACTGGTAGCATACAAGTTGGATTTACCTGCTGAACTGAATGGTGTTCACGATACATTCCATGTATCCAACCTGAAGAAAAGTCCAACTCAAGATGACATTGCCATTCCCATCGACGAGATTCATGTTGACGACACGCTCCGTTTCGTTGAAGAACCGGTTGAGGTTACGGATTGGAAGGAAAACAAGACCCGCCGGAGCAGTGTCAAGCTCGTCAAAGTTCGTTGGAATGCCAGACACGGTCCTGAGTACACCTGGGAGCGTGAGGACCGGATGAAAGAGAAATACCCCCACCTATTTCCTAAGAACCCTGCATCTACAAGCAGAACTTAAAATTTCGGGACGAAATTTTTCTAACGGGGGGAGAATGTGACAACCCTCACCAAACCAGGTATCCGTACAACTTAATTAATAATTAATTACTGCTTAATTACTGTGCTTGCTTGAACTTGTGAATAAACTGCTACTTGAATACTGATACATGTACTTACTTGCATCATACTTTACTTGCTGTCACTACATTATTTACATAACTGAACCTTAGTGACAAACATGATGCACAAAAAGCACAGTAGCACTATAGCGAATAACCTATTGAACATGCTGATAAAGCCAGCATCAGGCAGACACTGCCTCTAAGGCCTGTATGAGCCAGAAATATTTTACTACACTAGTGGTGAGTGTAGGGATACAAGGGTTGTAGAACTGCGTCTCTAGGAATAAGTTACAATGACTGGATGTGCCTAAAACGTACTTTAAGTACAAAATTCAGCACTTCACATAATAATTCAGCTTTTAGCTAACTAATAAAGTGCCAAAACTTGAGAAAAATATTACTAGACACTTTCCAAAGTGTCAGAAATGAGTTGTGTCACTAAAAATGGTATTAACAACACTTTAAAGCTTTGTTAACAATTTTTCTAAAAACCTAACACTTAGAACTATTTTCACTATAAGTGTTAGAAATACTTTTCGACTTGTTTTCAAAATATAGATTTCGCCACGACTTATTTATAAAATACCGGAGGTGGGATTTCACAAAATAAAACGTGATACATAAATATATTTAGTATATATTTTTCACAACATCACTTGTATAAGTGTTTATGATTATTTTGTGAACTACGTAAATATTATTTTTAGGGTAAAAATAATATTACTAAGTGTTATTTTGGGAAAATCGCATGTATTAAAATATAATATTTTTGGGAAGAATATTTATATTTTGGAGTTAGAAATAAAATATATATTAAGTGAGACTTAATAGTGTAATCCGAAGTATACGAACGCACATGTATTAAATCCCCCATCCTTGGGAAGGAGAATGACTACCAAGTATACAGAATGTAAACACGAAATAGTTGCCTAACTATTTCCCAAAAACTTAAACCATAAAGCTAAGGCACGGCCATCCGTCTAATAGAGTTAGCACGTGTAGGTCGTCATACAGCTGATCGATTTGGAGGCATACTTGGTAGAGACGCACCACGGTGAGTTCATGTCCCCCCTTTCTCTTAACTGTTTTCAGTTTTCTAAACTACGGGGGTGAAATACATGTTACTATGATTACGAGTACTTTATACATGGTATGGTTAGCGTAAGGAGGTTTATTACTTAGATCATGTGAGTGGGTAGGCGTGAACTGGAGGCCATTAATCCTCATTATAGGACCGAGGGACGTAAGCGGTAGATCTATCTGGGTGTAGCGAGCCCAACCCCAGGTCCAACAGTACGGACCTCGGGGTGACTTTGTGCCCCGACGCAAAATCGCAAGGTTTGAGTCTTCCTACTTGCACTTCACACATATCAATGGCCTTGCAAACCGTTGGTGATCTCTTTTTCCTTATTTGCTACATACCAGGATTTTTATACATACAAGGTTTATTTACTCACTTACACATGAACTCGCTCAACATTATTGTTGATTTTTCAACTTACATGTATTTCAGGAAATTAAAGATCTGGCGCAGTATGTTATGTTTTCCCGCTGCATAAGGGTTCCAAGGTCATCCCAGTTTAGGAAATGTGACTCTTTCCTGGACAAGTCACAAATCTTAAACTGCGTTTATTTCATGTCGGTGTTTATGTTTTTCAAGACAATGTATTATGTTATGATGTTGTAAGTCTCTAAGACAAAGTTATGTTACTTCGGTTTTAAAACTTAAATCTATGGATGATCTTGCATGATTTTATTTCATATAGCTTTGTTATGATTAAGCTATGGTATTAAGAAGTCACACCAAAATTAACCACGCTTCCGCAAAGCCAGGGTGTGACATTTTATGCTGACTATCTTATTCTTTTCACATATGTTTCAGGAGCTAATGTTTGATGATTTGAACGCATGCTACACATAGGATGGACACAGACCTTAGTTTACCTTAAAACTTGAAAGATAATTGTTGTGTTTGTTTGTTTTTATTTCCAAGACAATGTAATCTATTAATTTAATAAAACAAAACCTTATGTACCATGTGTTGTGAAACAATTCCTGTAACGTGACTCCCCGATGTTTCCGCCGCGGTTTGTTGTATTACGCGATCGGGGTGTTACAGGTTCCTTCTCTTGTTATAATCAGATTTCCTTCATTTTATACAAGTTTCAATTACATTAATTAAAGAACGTGTGGACGTGACTCGAATTGTTGATAGGTGTCGTACATGCCATACCGCAAAAGCTCATCACTCAAATGCGGGTCTCTACCCTTCGTTACCAGTGCCCGAGGGACCATGGGAAGACGTTAGTCTTGACTTTGTTGACGGCCTTCCCCGAACACAACGTCAGAAGGACTCAATCATGGTGGTTGTGGACCGTTTCTCAAAAATGGCTCATTTTATACCTTGAGCCAAAACTTATGATGCAAGTCAAATTGCTCGGTTATATTTTCAGGAAATTGTACGTTTTCATGGCATTCCTAAATCATTAACATCGGATCGGGATGTCAAGTTTGTTGGTCATTTCTAGAGAACGTTATGGCGAAAACTCAGGTCACGCCTTAATTTTAGTAGCGCTCACCACCCCCAAAGTGATGGTCAGACTGAGGTAACAAATCGTAGTTTGGGAAACTTATTGCTTAGTTTGGTCAGGACCAATCCCAAGCAGTGGGATCTCATGTTGTCTCAGGCGGAGTTTGCTTATAATAGGTTCTCTCATCGGTCCACAGGTAAGAGTCCATTTTTAATCGTGTATGGTCTAAATCCCTTTACACCTTTGGATCTTGCTCCATTCCCAGTTGTCAAACATTATAGTGTTGAGGGTGAAGACCGGGCCAAGCAAATTAACCTCATTCATGAGCAAGTCCGAGACAAGATTGTCAATAACAACATTGTTTACCAAAGGAAGGCTAATGTCAAAAGAAAGAAGGTAGTCTTTCATGAGGGAGATTTTGTGTTGGTTCACCTTAGCAAGGAACGTTTCCCGGGTAGTAAAGCTAGAAAATTACAACCCCAGGCGGATGGGCCTTTCAAAGTCGTGGAACGTATTAATGACAACGCCTACAAGATCGACTTGCGTGGACATTATAATGTATCTGCCACTTTCAGCGTAGCTGATCTTTCACCATTTGTGCGTGGAAATTATAATGTATCTGCCACTTTCAGCGTAGCTGATCTTTCACCATTTGTTGTTGAGATAGATGATCCTTTTGACTCGAGGACGAGTCCTTCCGAAGAAAGGGAGAATGATGCAGTTAGGGCCGGCCCAAGTGGCAGCCCAGTTCGTGACCCAGATTTCAGCAGCTCTGGAGTCTGGCCCAGTCGAAGACCCGGGTTAAGACTAATCGGCCTTTACTTGGGAAGCAAGCTGGAATCGTTATTTTAATTATTAATATTCAGTATTATTTGGTTTAGACTTGGTATTTTATTTTGTTTCCTTTTTCCTGGTTTGTTGCCTAAATTACTGATTAGGTTTAGGCTTTAAATACTCCTTTGTTTTGGTTGAAAGACTTCGTTTTTGATTCAAAATTTTATAATAAACCGATTCTAGTTTGTCTTGTGTTTGTTTGATCCAACTTGTGGCAAATTGCATCACATGAAATGGATCAATTAACAAACATTCAATACATCGATTAATGTAGTTTTATCGAACTTACTGTATCTTGTGGAACAACACCAATATGCTTTCTAAGGCTTTCAAGCGTCACCTTCCGTATATCCTGACCATCTATCCTCACCTGTAATGCAGAAATCTGGTAAGTGATAACCTTTTAAAAACTTTAGTTCAAATAATTGCACTCTTATTGTAATAACAAAATATTCACATGTAACACACTATTTATTATTATATATATTAAAAGGCTATTTTTTCAACATCAAACATCTCTAATCCCTCAACATTAATAATAAAATGTTTAGCCACTCAACTTTAATAATGACAAGTTTAGCCCCTCAACTTTAATTTTTAATTTTCAATATTTACCCTTACACTTTATTATCATTACAATTTATACCGTCAATTTTAGCTTTTTTCCTTTTACTTATTTTCTGTGGTTTCTTTTTAGTTTTTTTCTCAACGTAATGTTTTTCTAAAATTTTCCATATGTACCTTTGTAAGTAGGTTATTTCAATTTTATAACCAGTGTCAATACAATAACTCGTAACGAACTGAACAGATAACTTTTCCTGGTTTTTTTATCTTCACGTAGACTGGTCCATCACAATTTACTTATTTTTATCTATGTTTTAAACCCACTACAGAGTGCGGGTGGTAACCCACTAGTTTATTTAAGAAATGAATGAAAAGTGTTTCGATACCATCTCTTACAAAAAAGATTTACACATTATCCCCCGTTAACCAGCTCATATGAACTGGGTCAGAAATTAACAAAGAACCAGTTACCGTGCCAGATTGGGTGTCAAAGAATCTGAAGATCATCCTAAGAATTGTTGATTTCCCTGCGCGTGAAATTTAATATAACAAGAATTAGATTTAATAAAGTAATATGATTTTCCTTAAACAATTTTGCAGTGTGCGCATATAATACATATATGTGTGGGCGCTTGGGGGCAAATGTAAAATTGCACTAACTTTTAACGTTATTTTACTAATTTTGCGAAAATGTCGTTAAAAACGGCGGACGATTAGTCATGCATCAAGTGGTGGCGTTGATAGCCGAAAGACACGGGGGGTACATGCACCAATCGGTCTTTGTCCCGATGAGTGTTATGTGCCTTAGGTCCAAGGCTTAATGCAAAACTAATATCGAGCCCGGGGTCTCACGGGAAGAAGCCCCTCTATTCCTACCGAGTAGAGGTAAGGCTGTCTACATCTTACCCTCCTCAGACCCTACCTTAGCTTTGCTATTGGTGGGATTTACTGAGTATGATGATGATGATATAAACACTTGGTGGGATTTACTAAGTATGATGATGATATAAATACGAGCTTGAACTCAAACTATATGTTCACATGAAAAGAACAACAAATATGGTATTGTCATGAGGCAGCTGGAAATATAACATAGTTTGAGTAGAATAGAAACCTCACCACTGCCACTAGATCCAACAATAGCCACACTTTTGCCAGCTGGCACAACAAAAGATACCCCATCAAGAATCTTTCTATCTGTCAGATAACTAAAGCCAACCAAGAAAATCAACATATCTAACATTATGCAATGCTTGCTACACCTTAATGTCTAAAAGGAAGTGTAATTGACTTTTGAGTATCAAATGAACTACTTGTTTGGTATTTTTATTATTTATGAAAATATTGCTTTGGGCCAAGCAAAAAATCAGCAACTGTATCAAACTATTGAAGAGAATTATAAACATCTTTGAAAATTATCTGCATCAACTTCTAGATTTTAGGAATTACTAGGTTGAATTTCCAAAATCAAAAGCACTTTTTTTCTATTATATATGAAGGAGGAGGCTTATTTACACGTCACGAGATCAAAATCAAGTACAATGGATACCAAAATATTTTTAACAAATGCATAAATCAAGTAAATCCAAGTTTAAGTTATCATTATATATTAGGTAATCAATTCAAAACAATTGATTAGTGGTCACTGTTGTAATTTAAGTAGCTTGATAAGTGAGAAACTTCACCTAAAATGAACATTTTCAAATTCAATGCTACCCCCATCCAACTTGAGAGGCTTTGCATCATCTCCATCTTTAATTTCTGCTTTCTCCTGATAAAACAAGAAGAAAAGAAAAACAAAATAACCAAAGATAAGAATTAGAGGCCGCAAGAATGCAAGATGAGCGGGTTGGGTAACACATCATTTTAGATTTGGGTTGCAACGTGAAATTTTCTTATACATGACAAAACGTGAATATATATATTCCAAACTTACCTCAAGCAGCTGAAACATGGATTTCATGTCAATAAGACTCTGCACGGTTTCACGATAAACGCTACCAAGGAAGTTGAGTGGAAGAGACAGCTGGAAGAGGAGCCCATTAACCATAACCTATACATATCATAAATACCTTATATCACCATAGTTAAATTATTAATGAAAGCAGCACTAGAGATATAATATAACGACGGTTTACCAAATCACCAACAGTCGCCACACCATTCATGATACCATTTGAACTCAATATCATTGCTGCTGTGAGAGCTGTACTGAATATCAGTGTTTGTCCAAAATTTAGTAACGCAAGACTGTGTTGTGTATTCAACGCAGCACCTTCATAGCCTGAGACCAAATGATATTAAAGTTAGTCAATTAAGGAAAATAAAGTAGAAGTGGCAAGATGGGCGGGCGTGTTGGATGATGAGTCAAAATGGGTTCGGGTAACTTGTGAAATATAGATGCTTACGTTTCAAATATTTATCATACTCCTCTGCTTCATATTGCTCATTGTTGAAGTACTTTACAGTCTGGTCAAAAAAAGTACAAACTCAGTGCAAAAAGGGAAAAACAATAACAAGCATGAGAAAAGGGGATCTTACAAATTATCATTACATATGAAAGCAAGATACACACATAAATGTTGACTCCTCACCTCATAATTTATAAGTGAATCAATTGCCCTTGTACTCGCATCATTATCAGCTTTGTTCATATCCGTCCTAAATTTAGTCCTCCACTTGAAGTTATAAAAACAGAGGTAAATATACATTAGAAAAACAGCTCTCAGTCAAGAGATAAAAAAAAACTAAAAGGAAAAAAAGGTACTTGTGTCACAGCCAATGTGAAGGCGACATAAGCAGCAACTGATAAAGAAGTAATCCATGCAAATGGTGCTCCAAAATTGTATGCAAGAATACCCGACACCAAAGAAATCTACAAGAACACATGCTGAGTCAGCTGAATTGAAACATGCAGGAAGGATGAAATACAATAAGAGATCAAGTAGAGACTGAAATGCCACAGCAATAAAATTTACGGGCTTTGTACTATAAAGAAAAATAGTAAGATGACAACTTTTACCTCCAATATAGTTGGTACAACATTAAATACCATGGCTGAGAGGATAAAGTTAATAGCACGGCTACCACGATCAATAATTCGATTTAGAGCACCTGTTTCTTGGCTGCAAATAGAAAATAAACTAATATTATTCTGTATGATACTTGTATTGATGGCTAAAGAAAGTAGATGAAATGATTGTTTTGATACAAGCACAGCAAATTAAAAGGCAATAATTCCAATATTATGCTGACAGCAGCCTCTTTTAAGTAAATCAGGCAAATATGCTAACATAAAGTGGGTTTCCGAGCAAGTTCAAAAATCATTTGACAGATTTGTGTACTTTAAATTCCAAAATTATACTTCCACTAAACAGGATGTTAAATTGTTAACAGATATACCTAAGATGATACCGCAGATCAAGCTGGTGCAAATGTGTAAACACCTGTATCACACAAAGTATATCATAAACTTTATGCTTTTCCAACATATATTTATCACCAACGGGTCAAACAAAAAATTAAGCTAAATTGGAAATGGGTTGATCGAGTTGAAAGTCGCCCAAAGTCTATTCTAAATGCATACACACGCCTAAATCAATTTTATTCAAAGATTAAGATTATTGTTGTAATAGTATAGTTTTGTAATCATAAGTAAAAAGGACAAAGAGGTATTTGCAGGTCAACCCAACCCATTTCAACCATACTAAAATATGACTTGTTTTGCCCCGTGACCCGGCCCGCCCACCTTGTCATCTATAATATGAAACATGAAAAATGACATGAGCTAAAATAGTGTGCCACTTGGAAGAAAAGTTGTTTTTCTGGCTCAGTTGTACCTTTCTTGATACCGACCTAATAGTCCGCAATGCAACCTTAGAAAAAACTGCCGTACGCAACTCTGTAACAAACAAAATAAGTCCAAACTGAATGTTATTAGTTATGTGTGTAGGGGAAGCTATATTTGGATTTAATATAAGATTCGAATTCAAATACACAGTAGCACAACAAGCACCAGCAATTACATCACAATGAAATACCATTGAAAGCAGAAGCCCCTGTTCTTGCAATTCCATAACCAATCAACACAGCTGTGGGACTCACAAAAACAGCTAACGCTACTGAATTAGCAGCTGTAAACTCAGAAAGTGAACTAGGGTTTCCTGCCACCGTTGTTAACCAATCAACAGCTAGCTTAAACAAAAAGGGAACTTGAACATTCAACACCTGATAGAAAGAAAAACAACCCCTTTAAACACATATAACCATCTTAAACCCTTCATCTTACAAAACCTAACAGAAATTTCCCTTCACTAACCTTGGCTCCAACCAAAAATCCCATAGCAGTGAGCACTCTTAACCTGAACTCCATGTTATCTTTCATCCACAAGTACTTTGCTAGTGTACTAAGAATTTTAGCATTATTGATTCGCTCTCCTTTTGTAACAAGATTTGTTTCCCGACTTTCCTCCCATTTCTTATTTAGCTTCTTACCTTTTGCATCGTTGTCACTGGATGTTGTCAATGAAGCATATCCATTAGAACCCTGATAATTACAATCATATAAACTTAAATGTGTTGATTTCAACATATGACCTAACATGCTAACACAAACACATCTATCCTTCATGATATTGATTAACAAAGTCAATTGGCAGTATAAAGCCAAAGCAAATATGATATTGATATTGATCTCAACATAAGCTAACACGAACACATCTATCCTTCATGATACTGATCAATAAACTAAACTGGCAGTATAAATTTAAAGCAAATATGCAATGGATTCGTCAACCGTAGTATTATTAGTCGATTTCACTGGATGTTGTCAATGAAGCATATAGAGCCCTGACAATTACAATAATATAAACACAAATGTATTGATCTGATCTCAACACATAACCTAACCAGCTAACGCAAACACATCAATCCTTCTTCATCATATTAACTAACTAAGTCAACAATGCAATGCAATGCAATGCAATGCAATGCAATGGATTCATCAAACATAACTAATTTACTTACAGATTTCCTAACAGGAGCATCCGAAACAAAAGCATTCAATTGCTCAAAAAAACGCGTGGATTTCCTCGAAACTTCCCACGGATTACGCCGGTGAAGGGAGAATTGCCTAGTGAATAGACAACTGCGCAAATCATCGGAAAAACTTCGTCGGAGAAATTGTCGACAATAATCAGTGCTAGAATAACTCGAGATCGGCATCATCTTGTGGAGAAGGATCTGAACGGCATTACCGCACCTTGCGCTGATTATTGACTGCATTTTTGGTTAATTATAACATTGAAATGTTTGATTAAGATCGAGATGTGAGCCTAATTTACAGAACGCCGTTCACCGGCGAGCTTCTGCGTTGTTGTAGTTGGATTCGCACGGGATAATATTCCGTCGTTACTTTTGACTTTTCTGTTAAACCATTGATTTTGACTTTTTTTTATTTTGTTTGTGTATGGGGTGTTTGTAGAGACGAGTAAGAGGCTCCTTAAGCAAACACGGACATTGGGGCAAGTAAGGAGATTGTGCAAGTAGGTACTCTTGGATATTTATATCCGGTTTGATAAGTCAACGCTGTCGACCGGGCCTTGACCCGTAAGAGTTACACCGTCGGCAACGAACTAAAATTCACTTAACTAATTTAACTGGTAATTACGAACGATACGCGGGTATTAAACTGAGAGACGGGTACATGAACCGGGTGAGACAAGAGCACTCTTCTACGCCACTTGTCACGCATGCACTCTTGCATCGCCACTTGCCGCGCACCTATATCTCGGCCAATGGCATTACATGCACTATGCATGTCCGCCATTTGGCAAACATGCATAGATCTTCATTCTCTATTTAAAGGAAGGTTGGTCTTGCATTTTGGAGGATGGAAAAACTAGCAAAAAAACTCTCATAACACCCACAACCAAAACCGGCCACAACCGCCTCGGGTAGCCCGCCGCCGACGCCGGCCCACCCTGCCGCCGCCGCTGATCGCCGTGGGTCACCGCCGCTCGCCGTCGGTCACCGGCGCCGCTACACGGGTCCGCACTCGCAACTCATTCGTTCGTATCACTAGCACTTGTTCGTTGAACCTCGGTGTCTCAACCGGCTATTTAATAACCGAAGGTATATCAAAACCCCCTATGGTTGATGTTTTGTTTCGTGTTTGCATGTTGGTGATATTGTTCCATTGCGGATATCCTTTGGTATAAAAGTGTGCATATTTTATATATTGTTACTCATGCTTCCGTTGCTTAAAAATGTGTGTACATATATAGGCTAAAGATAGAGTAAATTGCCATTTTAGTCCCTGAGTTTTGACCAAAATTGCCACTTTAGTCCAAATAGTTTTATTCTTGCCATTTTAGTCCAAATAGTTTTGTTTTCTTGCCATTTTAGTCCAAATAGTTTTGTTTTCTGCCATTTTAGTCCCTGGTAGGTGGTGATGGTGGTGGGGTGGGTGGTGACGGTGCAGGCAGGTGGTGGCGATGATAGAAGGTTAGTCCCTGCACCGTCACCACCCACCCACCCCACCACCATCACCACCCACCATTTCCACCACCATCGGGCACTTTTACGCCACCCACGTCATTAACCAACATCACCGTCATCATCGTAAAACCAACAACCACCGCCATCATCTTCACTGTAAACTGGCACAACACCATCCCCATACCATCGCACCTGCAAAAAAAGAAAGAAAAATGTGGTTCGACCAAAATTCACCTAAGTTAAATAATTTTTTTTGAATGGAGTTAGTGGGTTGGATGAAAATGGCAACAAATGACAAAACTCAGGGACTAAAATGGCAGAAAACAAAACTATTTGGACTAAAATGGCAAAAAAACAAAACTATTTGGACTAAAATGGCAAGAAAAAAACTATTTGGACTAAAGTGGCAATTTTGGTCAAAACTCAGGGACTAAAATGGCAATTTACTCCTAAAGATAAATAGAAAACCACTTTTATTGAGAAAACCCGGGAAACTCTAAGCTCCCGACTTTTTTTTTTTGAAAAAATTACCACACGTAATATACATGTTTTTAAGAGTTTTGGGCAAAAAAAATCGAAAAAGCACCGAAGGATTATTTTTTAAAAAAATTAACAAATTTCAACAACTTTGTTGTGTAACACGTGTTAGGCAAAAAATGTTGAAACTTGTTTATTTTTTTTTTTTAAATCCTTCGGCGCTTTTTTGTTTTTTTGGCCCAAAACTCTTAAAAACATGTATATTACATATGTTATTTTTTTCAAAAAAAAAATGTCGGGAGCTTTGAGTTTCCCGGGTTTTCTCAATAAAAGTGATTTTCTATATATATATATATATCTTCACTAGTTAAAGTTTATGTTAACTAACATATATATACATGTACACTTACTTGTCAAAAGAGTTTTGACTATTTATTTGTAACAAATAAATATATACGTATATGAACCGGGTTCAATAAAAAAATATTATACCTCGGACATCCTTCAGTGGTATCAGAGCCGATGCTCACCACATGCAAATCGAAACCGCTCTTTTTCACCGGAATAATAAGTCACAAACTTTAAAAGTCTAAAGTTTTTTATTTATTTTATCTTTGGGTTATATATATATTTTTGGTCATATTTTAATTGTTAAATATTTGGTTGACCAAAAATTACCTAAACATACTTTTGGTTATGTTGAATATGTAAATCGGGCCCGACCTTGTGATTGTGTTTATGTTTGTTTTTGTTCATGGTTTTGGCCCATTTTGCGACTCAAAGTTGTAACAGACTAGTTTATGGTTTTGGCTCATTTTGTGGTTCAAAGTTGTAATAAATATACTTTTTGTCTTTGTTATATTTACTTGTTAAATATTGTTGATACAAAGACCCGAAACAAAACCGAATGCCAAGAAGAGTCTTGGAGTTAGTGGGAGTCGCTCAAGACAACAAGATGCACTCAAGTCCATCCTTGTGGTTGTTTTGTGTGTTGTGACCGTGACCCCTTTGATCTTGCTACTTGGCTCTAGCAAGATCATAATTATGCCCATATGATTTACATATTCATTTTTGCTATTATGGTTGCCTTTAATAAATGTTATTACACTTCAACCTAATACCAAAACGCATTCTTAAAAAATGGTTTTTTTTAAATGAAATCGGGAAAAAGCAAGTTCTAGCAACTTGCATATTTTTTTATAACCACTAGAGTTTTATAACATGTTTTTTCTCACATCTTTAAAACTCATAAACTTAATAGTATTCACTATTAACTTTAATTGGTTATTCCAAGTCGCAACAAACTTAGTTTTATAGGTTATCTAAAACTAATTGTCCCGAGAGGTGAAAGTGTCTTTTGGTTATGTCGCAAATTTAATATCTAAATTAAAACCGACTATAACGACCCTATTTGGCAGTGGCGGAGCTTGACCAAAAGTTTCGAGGGGGCGTAAAGTGATGGGACCCAATTTTTTTTCCAATCGTTATATTTCGGGTCGGGTTGGCTATTGATTCGGGTCAGGTCAAATAATAATAGTTCCAAATAAAACAAAAAAAATTCATTCATTCAAATGACTCATTCTTACACATAAAAACATGCGATTAAGTTTATTGTGTGGTGTGTAATCTAGAGTTAAACAAATAAGAGTTAAAATATATTTACAAAATTACCCATCACTTATATACAAAGTGGTAACAAACTTTACTTTAATTTATATATTGTATAAATATTTAGGAAAAATAATTGGGGAGAGGCAATCCTATATAACTTTTAAAATTTTCGGACGAAAAATTGGAACCTATACACTTCTAACCGAAACATTGGGGTGGGCGGGTGCACCCCCGGGCACCAACTAACCTTCGCCAGTGCTATTTGGTAAAAATTAAAATCAATGTTCTATGTCATCCTACTACTAGCAACACTTGGGGCATAATGCGAACCATCAGTGTTGGAGCCACAGCACGACACTTGGTGTCTAGTTTATCCTTCCAAGGTGCAAGGGCTTTCGTTAACACATCCGACCCTTCCACATGTGACCGTTTTAGGACGACTATTACTTTTCTTCTCGTGTTTACGTGCCCCAGCTGTCTCGAGAACAAAAGTGGCATAGATGAGGCCAAACGTATCAATGCAAGGACAATAGACTATCCTCGCAGCCTCATAAACCCCGGGAGTTGTGCTTTTCTCACAATTGACAATCATTGTTAGTCCGCTTGAACCTCTTGCTAATGTTGCATGCCCCAGCTGCCTTTAGAAAGAGCTTCTAACCGGATTCTCATTCCTTATCGTCTCACCTCACGAAATAAGGAGATATACATCGAAAATACTAATTAAAATCACCTTGCTTATATAACAGATGTCTAATGAAAACAACTCCTTCATTTTCAAGTTTATATTTGAAAAGAAAAACTGAATAACACCAACTTTCTTGAATGGCACCGCAATCTGAGAATAGTTCTCAAGATGAAGAAAAAGCTGTATATCTTAGATGGCCCAGTCCCTACCGAGCCTGAAAGTAATTCTACTACTGCAAGCAAGGCATTGGAGAAACATAACGAGGATGTCGTTGAGGTAGCCTGCCTTATGAAAGCCACCATGTCTCCTGAACTTCAGAAGAACATGGAAGATAAGGATGCTTATGACATGATCCAGCAACTGAAAGTCATGTTCCAGAAACAAGCCCAACAGGAGCGATATGACGCAATGAAACAGCTAATAAGTTGTAAAATGCTGGAAGGATCATGTATCAGTGCTCATGTGTTAAAGATGAAAGGATACATTGACCAGATGAACAAACTTGGTTATTCCACAAAACCAACCAAGTTCTAATGGTCAAGTCTGGTGGTGTTAAGAAGCCCAATAACAAGAAAAGGAAACATAAGAGGTAAGGCAAGAGAAAAGTTGTTGTTACTACCAGAAATGCCACCAACAACAAGCATGTTGCAAAACCACACCCTCCTAGGAGCGTCAGTGCTTTGAATGCAACCAAATAGGCACTGGAAGGGAAACTGCCCACAGTATCTAGCCAAGCTGAAGATGAACAAGGCCAATAACATTGGCACCTCTTCTAATACTCTCATTTATGTTATCGAACTTTTCACTGTTTCTAGCAACACATGGGTATTTGATACCAGATGTGGTCTCCACATCGTTAATGTCTTGCAAGAGCCTGAAAAGTGGAAGAGACTGAAACAAGGCCACCTGGAACTCATAGTTGGTAATGAAAAGAGAGTTCCAGTTATAGCAACTGGAACATTTTGTTTTTCATGTTCCCCTGGCCTTGTAGTTACTTTAAATAACTGTTTATATGCACCTGGTTTGACCAGAAACATTATTTCAGTTTCTTCACTATTTGAACAAGGAGTCAAGTACTTTTTAATGGTTTTTCTATTTTAACCTACTTGAATGATGTCTTTTATTTTGAGGCTAAACCTCGAAATGGTATTTATGAGATTAATATTCAAACAAGTAATAACATATATCATCTTTCTAAACGTAACAAAGCTGGCATAAATGAAACATATTTATGGCATTGCAGACTTGGCCACATAAGTAAGGCATGCATAAAATGGCTCCAGTCCGAGGGGATTCTTGAATCCACTAGACAAGACTCCTTTGATGATTGTGAATCTTGCTTAGCTGGTAAACTCACAAAACACCCATTTATCGATGTTGGTGAACGGATCAATGGTCTTCTAAAACTCATTCACATGATGTATATGGCCCTTTCAGAACCATGACTAGAAACCATGACTGAAAACCAGCTTGATAGAAAGATAAAAGTACTTCGATCAGATCGAGGTGGTGAATACCTCAGCTTTGAATTTCTCAATCATCTGAAAGAGTATGGAATAGTTTCACAACCCTCTCCACCTGGCACACCCCAAGTTAATGGCGTGAGTGAAAGGTGAAATCGAACTCTACTTGATATGGTTTGATCGATGATGTGTAGAACTAACTTGCCTCACTCCTTTTGGGGACATGCTCTTATGATCGCTTCCCGCATTGTCAATTTAGCTCCGACAAAAGGGTAAACAAAAACGCCATATGAGATATGGCATGGGCGTAAACCCGATTTGGAATACCTTAGAGTATGGGGATGTGATGCATACTTCACAAGTGATTCTAATGATAAGCCCGATCCTCAAGGCGAAAAGGTTGTTTTGTCGGATACTATAAAAGAAGCGGATATTATTTCTACCATCCTGATGCAAATGTGATTTCCATCAAACGGAAGGGACACTTTCTCGAGGAAGAACTTCTTAATCGAGAAACTGGAAATAATGTGGTTGATCTTGAAGAAATTCATGAACCACAAACAACCGCTAATGTAGTCGGACTATCTGATCAACAAGTAGTTGTTGCCAATGAATCAGATATAAAACACAAGCGTTTGCAGAAGTAGTAGAATTCGCAAGAATCTGATAGATGTCTATGGCGTCTAAAAGGTCTCGAAGTCTTATTAGTAGCCGAGTCTAATGATGAACCTGCTAACTACAAATCTGCAATCTTAGATTTGGAATCTGAGAAATGGCAAGAAGCCATGAATGTCGAGATGCAATCTATGCATGACCATCAAGTATAGGACTTGGTTGAGCTACCCCCCGAATCTCGGGCAGTAGGGAGCAAATGGATTTTCAAGAGAAAAAACGATATGCATGGAAATGTACACACCTATAAAGCACGGCTAGTTGCGAAGGGTTTCACTCAAACTCAAGGTATTGACTATGATGATACCCTCTCGCCCGTTACTATGATTAAATCAATCAGGATATTGCTTGCCATAATTGCATACTGTGATTACGAAATATGGAAAATGGATGTCAAAACTGCCCTTCTTAATAGACATCTCTCTGAAGATGTCTATATGGTTCGGCCTGAAGGTTTCGTCGATCCTAAATATCCAACTAAGGTGTGCAAACCCAATAAGTCCATTTATGGACTAAAGCAAGCATCTCGTAGCTGAAATCTTCATTTTGACCAGAAGATCAAAGAGTTTGGTTGTGACAACCCGAGTTTTCAAGGTCTTTACCCGACTTAATTGCAAGTGTGTTTTATAATTACTTGATATGAATACATGTATTGACTTTAATTTGTGGTGTATATGTTATGTGTATAGAGGCAATACATATTGTAGGGGTTATGTGATTGAATAAGTGAAACTAAATAGTGGAACTCTAGCTGAAATCCTCACCCACGAAAACACCTTGTGTTCGAAAACACTTGAGTGTTTTCGTCCATTCCAAACAGCCGAAAAGAACAACTAGGCTTCGGCCCAGAAGTGAATCATATATGAACTTCATTTAACCTGTGCGTATGTAATCGATGACTAGCAAACCCTAACTATTTCTCTCTCTTCATCCCTGTACGACGGCAAGTCTAAGATTTCGAAGCCTTTTCACATATTCGTTGTGCATTCTGTTTGGGTTAGTTATCTTCTATTGATGACTATTTGATTTAAAATCCATCATGAATTATCTGCTTGTTACATGAATAAACTGTTAGTGTGAAGTGTTAGTGACTATTTGATATTAATATCATGAGTTAACTATTATGATTGAATGATGGTAGGTGGTATAGATGGATGTGATAGAAATCTCTAGGATCTGTTGTGTGATATATATCTTGCTCATGTTCGATGTTAATATTAATAATCTTGATTTTTATAATAGTTTCTGATGTCGAATGATGACTGAATGCGATCATGATTGTAGAATGGTTTTGTAATTCATATGATCACATGCCTTGGTTTGTTTGGATGATCGAATGATTTTATAAATGGATCGTGTTGAAACTGTTATTGATGATTAGGGATTCTTGTGATACGAAACGGTTGTTGATGATGATGAGGTACTCGACGAAAACCCCCACCCAATGAAATCCCATCTCAACGAAATCACCTAAGTGATTTCGGCCAAGTGATTTCATCACAAAATGGTTTTCATTGCACGTGAACCCAATAAACAAATCGGTTTCAAAAGTCAGCGGTCTAATTAAATTCATATTAACTGAAAATTTGGTCGATCATTAATTGAATACAATATGTTGCTCACTGTTCAAGATAATTGTACAGAATTTCATTATCAATTAAGTTGGTGGTCGGCCACTTATTGAACACAAACTTTGTTTATATTGTTTTGCTATTATGTGATAGTTGGGGTATATAGTGGGCCGGCATAATAGCAGGCCACATCACACAAGGTAATAGATCTGAATTAAGTGTGGATCGAACTTGCTTAATAGTTGGACCTGTTAGGTTAAAACTTGTGTGATGGACCATGAACTGTTTTGAGTAGGAGATTGATGCGATAATGTTAATTGGGTTAGTTATATATCGTTAAATGTAACTCATGTGAATATGCGATTAACTGTTTAATGCTATGAGTCGTTTGATATTTAATCGATACCGTATGATCATGAATGATACGTGAACTATGTGGATATAAACTGATTGTGAATACGTGCATAACTATAGGACTTGATTGATTACTTGCGAGCACACAATTTAGCATACCGAGCAAACCAAGGTGAGTTCACACTAGCCAAGGCATGGGATTCCCAGGGGTTGGGAATGGGATTGGATAACTACTCGTACAACCATTACTATTAAACTACTTATTACTGTCCTCGGTTGAAGGACACGTACGTAAAACCTACGTACAGTTATACTTACTACTGTCCTCGGATTGAAGGACACGTACGTAAAGCCTACGTACACGATCTTAAGACCATCACCTCTATCAAAGGAAGTCCCTCAATTATCGACTTAATCGCCGAGGCCTAGGGCGAGCGGGTCATTAGTTAATAGCGCTATTAGGTTTAACAAACCTCACACCGTGCCAGTCGGACGGGCGTGTACTAATGGACTATGGGCAAAGGGTCAATGCTGATAGACATTGACTTAGGGCACCTCTTATATTTTCGTAGCAGTCGATACGCGTGGTCTAGTAACACATGGGAAGCCCCCACTAATCATCGCACATGCCTGGATCGGCCGCGATAAGGATAAATACGATACATGGTTTACAAAACGAACTTACGGTTTACGAAATGAATACTATAACCAAACAACCAACTGTGAACTCGCTCAACTTTGTTGTTGATTCGTTGCTACATGCCTTGCAGGTCATTAGGTACCCATGGAGCTTGCACAGGGAGGAACGGTCGTTGTGGGACATGGCGATGTGTGTCATGCTTTAAACATTACTTTATTTCACATTTTTATACTTGCTATGGGTTTTACAATTCATGCTTCCGCTAAACACTTAACTATGATTTGGTTTTTGAAGACCTTTCATATTGGTTTGTTGAATTATGTTTACTTACATGCTTGTTCAATATGATTGGTGGCTTGATCCTGGTCAGTCACGCCTCCAAGCGGTGATACTCCGCGTGTGGATTTTGGGGGTGTGACAGATTGGTATCAGAGCCATTGGTTATAGAGAACTCGGTTTTAATAAGGGGAAAACGTTTTTATTAAAACCAGACTATAACTTGTACAGTGCTCAACGATCCACAACGACGCCTCGCTCCACGTGCAAGACTCAACACTCTAGGTAATACTGCTCATGTTTACATTACCTACTTGCTAGATACATATTACATTGCTCATGGTATGCTTAGATAACGTAACAACTACTATTTGAAACCCTGTATGCTCACACTCTTCTGTCATTCCACATTTGCGTATTGATACGACGCACTTCTTTCTTGTGCTCCTTTCGTTATGAAGATCATGGGTGGACGTTCGAACTTGACTCTAGCCCAGTTGACGGCTCTAATCAACGAACGAGTTGCCAAGGCACTCGCTGCAGCTCAAGCAGGAGGTATAACCTGCCAAATTGACTTATTCTAGGATGTGTAGATCCTACTCTAACGATTGATTATGCGTTCTTTCTACTCGTAATTTCATCTCGATGCGACATCACCCTTTTACCCTCTGTACATTCGGTTTATACGTCAACAACTACATAGACCAGAACCGGCTCAAATGAACTTGGGCTTAGGAGAACTACACCCACGCATCCCTGTTGACGAACCTTATCATATCCACTAGTCGGCATCACCAGAAGTGAAACAGCCACAATTACACGCGTTCGTCGTTGTACAACTAGCAACCCTACCAACCAAATTCTGTTTTGGACAAGTAATATACCTTCATGACGGTGATGCAACTAACATCTCTTATTGAGCCATGCCGCCATACACCATAACTAGAAATTGCTTCTAGACAGCAGATTAGCGGGTTGAATCTTTCGAATATGGTTGGACCCCTGTTTCACTCGATTTTTTTCGTATGAACCTCAGTAACTCCCTGTTGTTTCGATTGGCAACCAATTTAATGAAACGCCAACAACCAAACCACAACTTTAACGAGACCACCTTACTACCCTGTTGGATGGTTCATTTTTACCCTAATTAACTAACTCTATCGTATACTCAACTTAGCGAATGGATGTCATTATTGGTGAAATGGTTTTCAAGACATTTAGGGACAGAGTTATGGATCAGTCAACCTGCCAGCAAGCGCGATAAATTATACATTTGCAAGACCCACCTTACACTACAAGAGACGTACCTTAATTTATGATAGTTTTCTTGCATATACAAAATCTCTGCACTAACTCTTACACCGACTCATGATTATCGATGGCTAGTATGTCCGCTTCCTACCATCGGCTTAGAGCAAACCATCACACCCGTACCACAGCAACGCTACGCTCTCATCCCTCCATGACGAGCCACTGAAAACGAACCACTCTCTAGTTTAGAGAATTTAGAAGGGTAGACTCCTGATCACTGGTGATCACTTCACGAAACCTTGAGAATGGTGGTGTAATGTTGATACGATTATACTCTCTTGAATGCATTTACACGTCTTTCCTTGGAACCTCATGAATACGCAGACGTACTTGGGACTCAATGGCACGACATAAGAAAACCCCCCTGACTTGGTTGCTTACTTGATGAAACACATACCTAAGTTCATGAATTGAGGTAAATTGTCCCTCCTTCACATGGGGGCGAATCCAATGGCTCCTAGTGGGAGTCACAGTGAAACTTAACGCTACACGATTTTACAATAACCATGCTGCTATGTTAAGTTTTTTTTGTTCTGATTGATTTAACCTCGTGACAACAATATGTAGTCAACGACATACTCTATCTTAACTATACCCAACTGGCGTGCAGCCAGCTGTACATTCAATATCGAGTAAACCCCTGTTGTGGATTCTTAAACGATTACCAACCGATGAGACTACTCTTCCTTATGTTGCCACACCAACGCATGATATACTTTTGGGATTCAGTGATACTAACGAACAATCCCCGCGGAAACTTGCTTGGACCAGTTATACTCTACACATATTACCCGATGAGCATTGGGCTATACCTGGGATGATACCACAGGTACTGATCTTTGAACTTGACACGACCGATATGGATTCTCAGACTCGACATGCGAACCTAGACTAATCAAATGAATGTGTCACTTACTCTCATCGACGACATTCTGATCTACTTCAAGAGTCAGGAGGAACACTAACAGCATATGCGACTCATCTTAGAACTCCTTCGAACGGAACAGCTGTAAGCCAAGTTTTCAAAATGCGACTTCTGGCTTCGTGAAGTCCACTTCCTAGGCCACGTGGTAAACAAGGATGGGATTCATGTCGATCCATCCAAGGTAGATTCGATCAAGAACTGGCCTGCACCTCGCACACCAACTGAAATGCGCCAATTCTTGGGTTTGGCGGGATACTATAGAAGGTTCATCAAAGACTTCTCAAAGATTGCACAGCCGCTTACACTACTGACACAGAAGGGTGTGGTTTATCGTTGGGGTAATACCCAGGAAACAGCATTTCAGCACTTAAAGGATAGACTTTGTAGTGCACCTATCCTCTCATTGCCTAAAGGCACAGACGATTTTTGTAGTCTACTGCGACGCATCCATCCAAGGTCTTGGGTGTGTGTTGATGCAACGGGATAAAGTCATTGCTTATGCTTCGCGCCAACTTAAGATTCACGAACGGAATTACACTACGCATGATTTAGAGCTGGGAGCTGTTGTTTTTGCACTCAAGATATGGCGACACTACCTGTACGGTACCAAGTGTACCATCTACACCGACCACAGGAGTCTTGAGCATATTTTCAAGCAGAAGGAATTGAACATGCGACAACGTAGATGGGTCGAACTACTGAACGATTACGAATGTGCTATAAAGTACCATCCGGGCAAAGCCAATGTGGTGGCCGACGCCCTCAGTCGAAAGGATACTACGCCTAGGCGTGTACGAGCATTGCAACTCACTATTCAGTCTAGCCTTCCTTCACAGATAGGAGATGCTCAGGTAGAAGCATTGAAACCAGAAAACATCAGGGCTGAAGCCCTACGCGGCTCAAGGCAACGGTTAGAACAAAAGGCAGACGGCGCCTACTATGTAACAGGACGCATTTGGGTCCCACTCTATGGTAACTTACGCGAGCTTGTAATGGATGAAGCTCATAAGTCTCGCTACTCAGTACATCCTGGTTTGGATAAGATGTACCACGACTTGAAAACTACATATTGGTGGCCTAGCATGATAGCTCACATAGCAACTTACGTTAGCAAGTGTTTGACTTGTGCGAGAGTCAAAGCGGAATATCAGAAACCTTCAGGCCCACTCCAACAACCTGAGATACCACAATGGAAATGGGAACAAATTTCCATGGATTTTGTTACTGGCCTGCCTAGATCTCAACGTGGGAATGATACTATTTGGGTGATCGTGGATCGACTCACTAAGTGTGCACACTTCCTGGCTATTAAGGAAATAGACAAGTTCTCTACCTTAGCAGACATCTACTTAAAAGAAGTGGTCTCAAGGCACGGGGTGCCAACCTCCATTATCTCTGATCGTGACACACGTTTTACCTCAGAACTATGGCAAGCAATGCACAAATCTTTTGGCTCTCGTTTAGACATGAGCACAGCTTATCATCCTCAGACGGATGGGCAGTCTGAGCGCACTATTCAAACTTTAGAAGACATGCTTCATGCATGTGTAATCGATTTCGACAACGGCTGGGAAAAACATCTCCCGTTAGTGGAGTTCTCGTATAACAACAGTTACCACACCAGCATTCAAGCCGCTCCATTTGAGGCATTGTACGGACGTAAATACCGGTCACCTCTTTGTTGGGCAGAGGTGGGTGATAGTCAAATCACAGGTCCAGAACTCGTAGTTGATACTACAGAAAAGATTGCTCAGATACGACAACGCATGGCGGCAGCTCGTGACCGTCAGAAAGCATACGCCGATAAAGACAGGAAACCACTCGAGTTCCAGGTTGGGGATCGAGTGCAACTCAAAGTTTCACCCTGGAAGGGTGTGGTTCGTTTTGGCAAACGAGGCAAGCTCAATCCGCGATATGTCGGACCGTTCGAAATTATTGAGAAGATAGGCAGGGTGGCCTACAAACTGAACTTACCAGCTGAACTCAGTGCAGTTCACAACGTCTTTCACATGTCGAATCTGAAGAAGTGTCTGTCAGATGAGACCCTCATAGTTCCTTTGAAGGAGCTTACTATCGACGAACAGTTGCGATTCGTTGAGGAACCTGTTGAAATCACGGACCGGGATGTTAAGGTCCTCAAGCACACTAGAATACCTCTTGTACGAGTTCGTTGGAACTCCCGTCGTGGCCCAGAGTTCACCTGGGAACGAGAAGATCAAATGAAACTCAAGTATCCCCAGTTATTCGAAAACAGTGCAACCACTACTGAGGCCGAAGCTACTACAGAATTTCGGGACGAAATTCCAAATCAACGGGGGGATGATGTGACACCCCAGGAAAACCAGTAAACTACACAACACAACTAGCTTCCTCAGTAACCACGTGCTAAATTTCGGGACGAAATTTCTTTCAAGTTGGGGATAATGTGACAACCCGAGTTTTCAAGGTCTTTACCCGACTTAATTGCAAGTGTGTTTTATAATTACTTGATATGAATACATGTATTGACTTTAATTTGTGGTGTATATGTTATGTGTATAGAGGCAATACATATTGTAGGGGTTACGTGATTGAATAAGTGAAACTAAATAGTGGAACTCTAGCTGAAATCCTCACCCACGAAAACACCTTGTGTTCGAAAACACTTGAGTGTTTTCGTCCATTCCAAACAGCCGAAAAGAACAACTAGGCTTCGGCCCAGAAGTGAATCATATATGAACTTCATTTAACCTGTGCGTATGTAATCGATGACTAGCAAACCCTAACTATTTCTCTCTCTTCATCCCTGTACGACGACAAGTCTAAGATTTCGAAGCCTTTTCACATATTCGTTGTGCATTCTGTTTGGGTTAGTTATCTTCTATTGATGACTATTTGATTTAAAATCCATCATGAATTATCTGCTTGTTACATGAATAAACTGTTAGTGTGAAGTGTTAGTGACTATTTGATATTAATATCATGAGTTAACTATTATGATTGAATGATGGTAGGTGGTATAGATGGATGTGATAGAAATCTCTAGGATCTGTTGTGTGATATATATCTTGCTCATGTTCGATGTTAATATTAATAATCTTGATTTTTATAATAGTTTCTGATGTCGAATGATGACTGAATGCGATCATGATTGTAGAATGGTTTTGTAATTCATATGATCACATGCCTTGGTTTGTTTGGATGATCGAATGATTTTATAAATGGATCGTGTTGAAACTGTTATTGATGATTAGGGATTCTTGTGATACGAAACGGTTGTTGATGATGATGAGGTACTCGACGAAAACCCCCACCCAATGAAATCCCATCTCAACGAAATCACCTAAGTGATTTCGGCCAAGTGATTTCATCACAAAATGGTTTTCATTGCACGTGAACCCAATAAACAAATCGGTTTC
This sequence comes from Helianthus tuberosus, assembly GCA_030545235.1. NCBI lineage: Eukaryota > Viridiplantae > Streptophyta > Magnoliopsida > Asterales > Asteraceae > Helianthus > Helianthus tuberosus. The sequence continues at coordinate 92,273,102 of CM060416.1, forward strand.
AAAAGTCAGCGGTCTAATTAAATTCATATTAACTGAAAATTTGGTCGATCATTAATTGAATACAATATGTTGCTCACTGTTCAAGATAATTGTACAGAATTTCATTATCAATTAAGTTGGTGGTCGGCCACTTATTGAACACAAACTTTGTTTATATTGTTTTGCTATTATGTGATAGTTGGGGTATATAATGGGCTGGCATAATAGCAGGCCACATCACACAAGGTAATAGATCTGAATTAAGTGTGGATCGAACTTGCTTAATAGTTGGACCTGTTAGGTTAAAACTTCTGTGATGGACCATGAACTGTTTTGAGTAGGAGATTGATGCGATAATGTTAATTGGGTTAGTTATATATCGTTAAATGTAACTCATGTGAATATGCGATTAACTGTTTAATGCTATGAGTCGTTTGATATTTAATCGATACCGTATGATCATGAATGATACGTGAACTATGTGGATATAAACTGATTGTGAATACGTGCATAACTATAGGACTTGATTGATTACTTGCGAGCACACAATTTAGCATACCGAGCAAACCAAGGTGAGTTCACACTAGCCAAGGCATGGGATTCCCAGGGGTTGGGAATGGGATTGGATAACTACTCGTACAACCATTACTATTAAACTACTTATTACTGTCCTCGGTTGAAGGACACGTACGTAAAACCTACGTACAGTTATACTTACTACTGTCCTCGGATTGAAGGACACGTACGTAAAGCCTACGTACACGATCTTAAGACCATCACCTCTATCAAAGGAAGTCCCTCAATTATCGACTTAATCGCCGAGGCCTAGGGCGAGCGGGTCATTAGTTAATAGCGCTATTAGGTTTAACAAACCTCACACCGTGCCAGTCGGACGGGCGTGTACTAATGGACTATGGGCAAAGGGTCAATGCTGATAGACATTGACTTAGGGCACCTCTTATATTTTCGTAGCAGTCGATACGCGTGGTCTAGTAACACATGGGAAGCCCCCACTAATCATCGCACATGCCTGGATCGGCCGTGATAAGGATAAATACGATACATGGTTTACAAAACGAACTTACGGTTTACGAAATGAATACTATAACCAAACAACCAACTGTGAACTCGCTCAACTTTGTTGTTGATTCGTTGCTACATGCCTTGCAGGTCATTAGGTACCCATGGAGCTTGCACAGGGAGGAACGGTCGTTGTGGGACATGGCGATGTGTGTCATGCTTTAAACATTACTTTATTTCACATTTTTATACTTGCTATGGGTTTTACAATTCATGCTTCCGCTAAACACTTAACTATGATTTGGTTTTTGAAGACCTTTCATATTGGTTTGTTGAATTATGTTTACTTACATGCTTGTTCAATATGATTGGTGGCTTGATCCTGGTCAGTCACGCCTCCAAGCGGTGATACTCCGCGTGTGGATTTTGGGGGTGTGACATTGGTTTTGTCAAGAATGAAGATGAGCCTTGTGTTTACAGAATGGTTAGTGGGAGCACCATATCATTCCTCATCCTGTATGTGGATGATATACTAATCATTGGAAATAACATCCCTATGCTTAACGAAGTTAAACACTTTTTGGGATCTTGCTTCGCAATGAAAGATCTTGGAGAAGCTGCTTACATTCTAGGAATGAAGATCTATAGGGATAGATCTAAGCGGCTTCTAGAGCTAAGTCAAAGAACGTACATAGACAAAACGATAACACGCTTCAAGATGGAAAACTCCAAGAAAGGAGATGTTCCTATGACTAAAGGAACCGTGTTGAACAAATCGCAGTCTCCTTCAACGGAGATTGAAATTAAGCAAATGGAAGTAGTTCCATATGCTTCAGCGATTGGTTCAATCATGTATGCTATGTACTAGACTTAATGTCTCGTATGCTTTAAGCATGACCATTCGTTATCAGCATAGTACTGGCATTGCCCATTGGACTGCAGTAAAGAACATTCTGAGGTACTTGAGAAGAACCAAAGATATGTTCTTGGTGTTTGGAGGAGTGGAAGAGGAGCTCACTGTAAGGTGTTACACTGATGCTGGCTTCCAAAGTGACCAAGATGATTCTCTCTCACAATTAGGATTCGTATTCACTCTCAATGCAGGATCTGTCTATTGGAAAAACTCCAAGCAGAGTGTAGTGGCGGATTCAGCCACCGAATCTGAATGAATAGCTGCATCAGATGCTGCGAAAGAATCTGCTTGGAAGAAGTAGTTCATCAGCGACCTCGATGTGGTTTCAAGTATTCAGAAACTAATCTAGGTGTTCTATGATAACACAGGAACCATTGCTCAAACCAAGGAGCCTACATCACAGGGTTAAGAAAGTTCCACTATATACGGGAAATACTGGAACGAGGAGACATCTTAATAAGCAAAATAGACACAGATCAAAACTTAGCAGACCCGTTCACTAGACCGATGTCTCAGGACAAGCATGGGAATGATATCGGTCTTAGATTGGATAACCATTTGTTTTGATTTAGTATTTGGATGTACGAACATTCAAACAGTTGTACCTTTTGAATTCACCTTTGATTTACTAGTTAAATGCATAGTTTGAATCTTACAACTGTGTTCGATTTTGATACGTTTAATCCATGAATCTTGTATTCTAAATTATCCGTAGTCGGTCAGACTCGTGGGAACGACTCTGAATTAAGACTATTCTGATTTTGGACTCAAGTGGTTGACTTCCAAAACCGCAGGCCTCATTGTGAATGACGCTGGATGTAACTCGCATCAAATCATCTTCATGGATCTTAGTCATAAGATGTTTTGATTTAGGCATACTCATTTAGTATCCTCTGACCTGAGATACATACTAGAACTTTCGTTTACTAAAGACTATTCTTTGATCAGTGTCAATCGTTGTCACGTAACTGCCAGTCATAAAGGCATTGGTTGGGAGGAGCTCTGAAGTTCAGTTGGAGTTGTATGTAGTCAAGATGGAATTATGTACTCTTACATTATTTGTAACAGCTAGACGTTGGGGCGCCCTCGTTGATTCAAACTGGTGAAGTGTAAGGCCTTACCCAAACTTACTGCGTGTTTGATTGGACCACTTTGATTCTGTGAACGAGAACGATAATGATTGAACGCCATATGAGATTGAATCTGATCCATGTCTCATTGTTCAATTGATGTCTTTTACAGAAAGGATAGATGACAATGATTGCGATAAGTCTATTGTCTTCAAGTAGCAAGCCGTTGCTAAAGGGAAGATACCTTGGTTAGTGACTTTAAAGTGTCATGACCTGTTGGGGGCAACTATGTGTAGCTAGAGCACCGCTGGCTGTCTACATTGAGATCTTATCAGAGACCGTCCAAGTGGGAGCTGTTGGATATTTATGTCCGGTTCGATAAGTCAACGCTGCCAACCGGGTCTTGGCCCGTAAGAGTTACACTGTCGGCAACGAACTAAAATCCACTTAACTAATTTAACTGGTATCTACGAACGATACGCGGGTATTAAACTGAGAGACGGGTACATGGACCGGGTGAGAAAAGAGCACTCTTCTACGCCACTTGTCGCGCATGCACTCTTGCATCGCCACTTGTCGCGCACCTAGATCTCGGCCAATGGCATTACATGCACTATGCATCTCCGCCACTTGGCAAACATGCATAGATCTTCATTCTCTATTTAAAGGAGGGTTGGTCTTGCATTTTGGAGGTTGGAAAAACTAGCAAAAAAACTCTCAAAACACCCACAACCAAAACCGGCCAGAACCGCCTCGGGTACCTTTTGAATTCACCTTTGATTTACTAGCTAAATGCAAAGTTTGAATCTTACAACTGTGTTCAATTTTGATACGTTTAATCCATGAATCTTGTATTCTAAATTATCTGTAGTCGGTCAGACTCGTGGGAACGACTCTGAATTAAGATTATTCTGATTTTGGACTCAAGTGGTTGACTTCCAAAATCACAGGCCTCATTATGAATAACGCTGGATGTAACTCGCATCAAATCATCTTCATGGATCTTAGTCATAAGATGTTTTGATTTAGGCATACTTATTTAGTATCCTCTGACCTGAGATACATACTAGAACTTTCGTTTACTAAAGACTATTCTTTGATCAGTGTCAATCGCTGTCATGTAACTGCCAGTCATAAAGGCATTGGTTGGAAGGAGCTCTGAAGTTCAGTTGGAGTTGTATGTAGTCAAGATGGAATTCCATACTCTTACATTATATGTAACAGCTAGACGTTGGGGCGCCCTCGTTGATTCAAACTAGTGAAGTGTAAGGCCTTACCCAAACTTACTGCGTGTTTGATTGGACCACTTTGATTCTGTGAACGAGAATGATAATGATTGAATGCCATATGAGATTGAATCTGATCCATGTCTCATTGTTCAATTGATGTCTTTTATAGAAAGGATAGATGACAACGATTGCCATAAGTCTATTGTCTTCAAGTAGCAAGCCGTTGCTAAAGGGAAGATACCTTGGTTAGTGACTTTAAAGTGTCATGACCTGTTGGGGGCAACTATGTGTAGCTAGAGCACCGCTGGCTGTCTGTGTTGAGATCTTATCAGAGACCGTCCAAGTGGGAGCTGTTGGATATTTATGTCAGGTTTGACAAGTCAACACTGCCAACCGGGTCTTGGCCCGTAAGAGTTACACTGTCGGCAACGAACTAAAATCCACTTAACTAATTTAACTGGTATTTACGAACGATACGCGGGTATTAAACTGAGAGACGGGTACATGGACCGGGTGAGAAAAAAGCACTCTTCTACGCCACTTGTCGCGCATGCACTCTTGCATCGCCACTTGTCGCGCACCTAGATCTCGGCCAATGGCATTACATGCACTATGCATGTCCGCCACTTGGCAAACATGCATAGATCTTCATTCTCTATTTAAAGGAGGGTTGGTCTTGCATTTTGGAGGTTGGAAAAACTAGCAAAAAAACTCTCATAACACCCACAACCAAAACCGGCCACAACCGCCTCGGGTAGCCCGCCGTCGGCCCACGCCGCCGCCGGTGTGACAACTGGCACCAAACCGGTAATTTCCGTACACTTTAATTATTATTTAATGACTGCAATTATGTGATTAAATGTCAACATTGTTTGATTACAAACCATACAAGTGAATTCATGCACGTTTTATACTACAAAATATTGCTTTATGCATTAACGAGAGCGTTGCGTCAGAAATACTAGTAAACTCACCGGTAAGACACACTGTGTCAACAAATCTGCAGAAAACAGACAGACATTAGAACTGAGGCCTAGGTGTAGGTCCAATGACAAGAATACATCAAAACCCAAGAGTACATACAAGGGTTTATATATAGACACTCCGGAAGCTAAAATACGCACTAAAAAGCACCCGAAACGCACTTTAAGTGCATAATTTTATTAAATTCAGCTATAATCAACATTATGACACTGAAATATTATGCAGAAACTATGATCTATCATTCAGAATATTTCCCTAAGTGTCGGGAATCGAAGGTGTTAAAAAGGGTACTGAAAGGACACTAAACGGAGCAATTTAGCACTTTAACGAATCAGTGTCTAACCGAACAATCGGACTTTACCCGGAACATAAAAATATTACAAGAAGCATTGTTTTTATTTTTCTGAGCTAGTATTGGTTCCTGAACACTTAAACACCTTATATAAAACATCCTACACACTAAAGCACTAGACATTACAAGTAACCTCCACTAATTAACATCATGTGCCATCGAATTTACACTTTACCCCCTACTCATGTGGACGGCTACATGGGGGTGACCCCACCAAAAATTGCTAAATTCTTAATAATCTTGTTAAGATATGCTAGGATCTTCATTGGATTCATGTAAGATACCATAAGATCTCAAAGGACTTGTAAGAAGATATGCATGTACCACAAGTTACATCTAGACCCTTTCCCCCTCATGCTTAAAATCGGCCATGTGCCTAATTTAAAAAGTTTTGGTGAATATCTTGGGATCTTGTTTGGATTATGGAAGGATTTGTGTGTACTAGAGGAGACAAGGGATCCTTTGGTTAATAACACTTGAAGAGTTATATGAACACTTAACCATCTTCCTCAACATACCACACAACTCTCACTCCCTCCTCCCTCCTTACCTCACGTCTCACCACCATCACCATACATCCACCATTTTCGTTCATCATCCATCTATTCCAAGGTTATCACAAGGTGCTAGAAGGTATTCAAGGAGGCCTAGAGCTTGCGGATCTTGAAGGACCTCATTCGTTTGCTTTTATCCACCGCATTTGCAACCTTGATCTTCCCTAGCTTAAAAGCTAGTAGTAAGTCTCTTGAATCCTTATTTATGCCATGTTTATGGTGGTTAATAGTTAGATTATGATGAGAATACAAGAACTCTAAAAGATTATAAACAAAAGTCATGAAGATAAAGCTTTGCATAAAAATCATGAGATGAGAGATGGTAATACATGATAAATCTGAGTTATATAAACGATAATCTGCTGTAAATGACTTACGTTATGATATAAATCGTTATTAGAATGAATGGTAATCGTATGTGTACATTTTAGTGGCATTTAGACTATAAAAAGCATGCTGAGTAAAGTTTCCAGCCAACTTCAACTGGCTGTAACCGGACCATTATAAATCGAAAAACTGATTTTCTGAAGTCCAAATTATGTATTTTCGAAAAACGAAGCAAATGGCACTGGAAGCATATTTTTTTGAGGTCGTTTACTATTTTTAAAGACCCGTTTTGTAACAGCAGCTAAAGCTGAGTTTTTACTGCAGTAAATGGGTGAGATGTTTTTAGTCATAACTTGAAATCTACGTTGAATCAGCTCATAAAAATTGTACTGTAGATGACCACTGATGTCGTAGTAATTCTCCCACTGGAATTTCATCAATCGGACTTACGATAAATTTTAGATGAATTATTTCGTAGACTGCAGTCAGAAAGTGACAAATCTGATTGCAGTCCGGTAAATAAATTTTTCTAAAATATTGGTAATGAACTGGACCCCGATATGTTTACACAATAATATTTGGATCGTATAAGACATTCTGTAAAAATTTGGGAATTTTTGGAATAAGATAACTATTTTATTAAAATGCCCGAAAACAGCTCAGTTTTGTATATTAAAACTGAAATGATAGAAGTAGTATTTTGCATGTCTAAATGTCGGGTTGGTTATTTGAGAACGATCTAACGTGTTATATGTTAAAGAAAATGATATAAGTAAGACACTTAGTTAAAAATATAAATTATTTTTAACACACGAATACATACATAAAAGATGGTGACTTGTACTTGTGTGTTACAAGTCTAGTGACCAACGTAAATAAAACACGTTTAGGTCACGACGCTAGATAAGCAAACCCGGTGAAGTTTACGACGCAAGGAACGCAAAGTTGTGAGTTCATGCTCCCCCTTTTCTTTTAACTGTTTTCAGTTTTATAACTTCGGGGGTGAAATACATGTTACTGAATGTTTACAAGAAAGTTCGTGTCCCCACTTTTAAATCTTTTACATACTTTTAAACTTGGGGCGAACACATGAAAATTGATACTTGATATAATAAGCGAGAATTGATACTTGGTATAATAAACGAGAATTGATACTTGACATGATGAATACATAAACAAGAAGCACTCTTGGTGATCACTAGTACCAAGTATGATGCGTTTTGAGGAATGATACGAGAAATCGTGTCACGAATAGGGTACCATAAGCACCATTAATCGTGTACATACTTAGACCGCAGAACAAAAGGATAGATCTAATGGATGTCCGGGCGGCCACACTCTCGGTGAACACTAGTACCGAGTAGTGCTTTTGTGTCTCCGTCGTGAATCGACAACTAGAAAAATGCCTATGGTTTGGTGACTTCCTATGTCGTGTCACATGTTAATGGCCTTGCAACCCATTAACTACACAAGAATACTTTATTTGTACGAAGTTCGTACACAAGAATAGTTTATTTGGTTCATACCACAAGAATACTTTATTTGGTTCATATCACAAGAATACTTTATTTGGTTCATACCACAAGAATACTTTATTTACACAAGAATACTTTATTTTCACAAGATACTTATCATGTTTTCATACAAAGTATACAAACGTGTTCAATACAAAGCTGCATGAATTCACACCAACATTATGTTGACGTTTTTCCAAAACTCACATGTATTTCAGGTAACTAAAAGTGGATGTGCGCGCGGTCTTACTTATGCTCTTGGATGTCGTCTATGTTACGTTTAAATAAAGTTGTAGACTTTCAGACAATATGTTGTCTCATGATGTAAACACTTAAACTATGATTTTCAATTATGTAATGTTAGCATTTGAAGTTATTTTAAGAGCATGTAGTATGTTTACCTTTCGTATGCAATGAGAACCTTTCATGATCACACCTCGTGCTTCCGCCGCAGAAAGGGGTGTGACAGATTGGTATCAGAGCTGCGATTGTAGTGAACCATGATTCCTTCTCGAGTCTAGACTACAATCTCTAGGATCCTTTCACGAAAACAAATTTTCAAAAAGTTTTCATTGCATAAAACGTCCCGCGACATCCACGACCTGAAACTGTTTACAAGAGTCAAGAAAAGACATTACGAGACTTAGGGTGCACTGGAATAGCACTTATATGTGATTAAGAATTACTTGCAATTATGTGTGATAATTGAAATTTACATAGGCTAGTGGTAGAATGTCACAAGTATACGTGACTTTACCTGAAAACAATGGCCTATCTGAAGGAAGAAATACGAGGATAAAACGAACTGTGCGGACTGTGCAAGGAGTTATGTAATTATGGATGCATACATAATTATGGAATTCAGTGCACAGAAATCACAGCAAGTCTTGTCACGTATAGATTCCCTCAGTGTGACACCTCGAAAATTTACGTCCAATAATGTATTGACACGTGTCATAAGCTTTGAATATGTGAAAAAGTACTATAGAGGGACTAAAGTTGACAAACAGAGAAACTATGTGAATATAAGGGTCCAAAGTGTCAACAATGGATAAATATATTTTAAAATAGCCCTACAAGATGTTTATACCTTCAAACGAATAAATCATAGATCATACGAAGCTGAAAATGAAAGAAAGTGAGGAATTACATACTACTGGGGTTAAATGTGTCAACATGTTGAAAGTATACCTCTGAGTGACCTTTTAGCAAACCCAAAGCTTTGTAACGGTAAAATATACTCACTAGAATATGTGATAAAAATTTCATAAAGTTTCGTTATCGTATGAAAAAGTTATGACCAAATTCGTGTACGAAGGGTTAAAAGCGTCAACGTTGAAATTTGTGACTTTTCGGGTAAGCACAAAGTTAACCAAGGACTTAACCAAGTTTGTAAAAGTCTTAAGGCCCTTAAAAATCAAGTTAGAGGGCCAAAAGTGCAAGAAAAATAGTTAAAACCACGTTACAAAGGACCAGGGACTAAAATGTAATAAATGAAACAAGTTTGGCTGGTTGCGCCGGTTTTAGACGCCCCGCGAGGGAGCTCTCGCGGCCCGCGTACAAGCAGCAGCGACAGAAACAACTTCCAGCTGCCAGTCAGACCTCTGAAACCGACTTTACACTCTTGTTTTACATTCCAGGGGCTGCTCCAATGGTTTAACATGCATAGGGGGCACTTGTACTGATCTGGTAACATGTGTAGACTATCTTGGCACCATCTTAGATGATCAAACTTGGTATATAAGAACACCCAATGTTGCAACATTTGTTCATTCACTTGCATTCTCATTTCTAGGGCTCTCCTGATCAGCAACCAAGTTCCTTAGGCTCCCTAATCGTGCATAAGACTATTGTAAGTATCCTTAACCCTTCCTAATTCAGTTTAGCCTAGTTAATTAGCTAAAAGTCAAACCGTCGTAATTAACGTTTGACTTTGAGATTAAATAAAATTGGCTCAGTCAAATCTCGAATTAAAAGTACCTATAAGTAGGTAATTATGTGGGTAATAAACCCTTAAAAGGGTACTCTCTGATTCCCACTCTAACTAGGTCAATTGTCGGGTCAAACTTGTTATTAAAAAAGTCAACATAATGCTTATTTTCAAATTAATGCATAATTAGCAATGTAGGAGGCATGCAACCTGTTTTATCATTAATAAAACTTGGTAATTAATGTAAGAACATGTCTAAGCATGTTCAACCCGACAATTTTCAGTTTAAACCCGGATCGGAACCGAAAGTCGCATAATTTGACTTTTGCTTTGACTTTCAGTTCTGACCCGTTTATGCATGTTTTAGATTGGCCTTAGAGCTTTATTTGGACCAGGTTTCATATAAGTATAACTCTCTGAGATTATACAACTTGGTTCATTAGTTATCCGATTCATATGCATGTTTCCGTTAAGTGCTTAAATATTGACTATTATGCCCTTTTGACTATAAAACGTGATTTTTTGAAAAAGTAAAAGAGTAGAAACCTTAGTTACTGATTTATAAACTTGCACCTAAAATTTGACGTCAATTTGAGGTCTAGATTAAGAGTTATGCTCATTAGCGTAATTTGAAAGCTTTTTATTAAATAAACGGCGTAATTAGCATATAACCTATTTAAACCCACTTTTTGATATCAAAATTTTTACCCACTGATATAATATAATATTTTGGGATTTTTGGAGATTTTTAATTAATTTTAGGCTGAGCATAACTTAGGGTCGTAGCTTTAATTCGGTTAATACCAGTTTTGCCCTTTTAAGCCATAAAATGAGTTTTACAAATCCTTTTGACCCCAAACCTTTTTCTACTGATTTTATTTGATAAATGAAATATTTTGAGCCTTCTGGAATTATAAAAATATCAGCTTTCCTTTGAAAACCCGGAAATGGCTCCAAATCGCCTTTTTAAGCGTTTTTAGCGCATAGCATGTACTAAAACTATTTTTAACATATAAGGTTGATACCTACTGATATTTTTAGTATATTTTCATATATTAACAGTAAGTAAAAGTTTTTAAACTCAGGTTTCCAGTTTTGACCTTTTTAGCCCATGTGAAATTACCAAAATACCCCTAAGGTGCATAGTTGGGTTTTAAATGATAAGTTTCACATATAGGTCATACCCTACTGTTATAACTTATTAAATTAAGTATATTTACTGAATAAATCAGACCTGTAACTCAGATTACTAATTAAACTCTTTTATAACCTTTTAAATGACCAAAATGCCCCTACGAGGCATAGTTTGAGTTTAAATCCATTTCGGGCATAATAGGGGATATCTTACTGATGTCTCAACATATTTAAGGCATATTAACTTAGGAAACTTGCATATGACTCATATGGTTACCCGTTACGCCCTTTTCGCGTTCGGTTCGGTTTATGTAACTAGTTTGCATAAATTAACCGAAACGGGTCAAACCTTATCATCTTTGTCTCAAAATCCAGAATGTATTTAGTTTACCCATATTATACAAGTCTTCAAACTTGTCGGGTCTAAATCACATTCCATTCCGGTCTCCGCTTAATCGTGCGTTGGAACCGTATCTTCCTTTAAGACTAACCGGTCTAAGCTTAAGCTTAAATAAAGACCCGTTAGAAATCTAATAGGTTATTATAAACATTCGTTCCAGATTAGGAGCCCAGTAAAAGCCATCTGTACTTGCTGTATTTGACCTATACATTACTCAGGTAAATACTCTTAACTTATTTTCCCTATACGGGCTTGGGATACGGTATTATAATAATACCGCTTGGTCGGGTGTGTAATCATTTAAATCGGATTGTGATTAATGTATTTACATAACTCGTTTAATATGTATTATTTGGTGTATGGCCTTTGGGGGTTAAATGACCATGTCCCAGATATCCTTGGCATCATTCAAAGAAATGGCCACGACCTAAGCACGGGGTGTAGGCGTACACCTGACATATGCATTATGTAAAAACTGGTAATCCACTTAGAGGAATAAATCCTTGTGGGCATTATACATGTGGCGTGTCAATTAATCTAGACCGGTCCTACAAACCGGCCCTAATGGACGACAAATAAGTAAAACTGTATACATGATTATTTTAATAATTGTTCCAAGTTATAAAAGATATTTTTTCCGAAGTGCACTCAAATCAATTTTCAAACTCTTTTCAAAATGAGTCAGTTAAGTTGTATTTACCAGTGTAAACTGACGTATTTTCCAAAAAAAGGGTAAGTGCAGGTGCTACACGTAATAGGCTGGATACTCCAGACATCAATAATCAAGTCTCGCAAAGCTTTAGGTGTCAAAGTCTGTTGAACGATTTTCCTCTTTATTTTTGATCCGCCTGTGGATCTGTTTCAACTACATTGTGATACTTTATATTACAATTTATTTGGTTGGAATAAATCTATCTTTTGCTTCCGCTGTGCATTTAAATATTGTGTTTGACTATGATGATATCAACTACGTCATGATACTCCCCACCGGGCCCACCTGTAATACGTGGAAATATCGGGGTGTGACAGGTTGGTATCAGAGCCAACACTGAGTGAATTAAACACTAGCCTTTTGTGTTTAATCTCAGTTACACAAATTGCACATTTCTCGATTCTCGAGTCTAGGAACTTAGGAATTATCCAAATTTGTTTATTTCTAACTTTGTCTTATATATTTTCTTGTTGTATCACTTGTTTGTTTTTTGACATGTTGACAAAATGCCACCAAGGATGAGAGGAAGGGGAAGAGGAAAAGGGCCACTCGTAGCCCCAAATGACCATGAGGCCGGGCCTTCGCACCGGCGAACACCTTCAGATCCCCACAACCCGGGTCCTCAAGATCCCTGGAGGACCTACATTGAACCAGCTAGGCGCTCAGTTTCACTGAGTACCTCCCCTTCCATTCCACACTCTTTTGGGCCTCATTCTGAAAATGAGCCCCACAACTCCCACCAATCCTACATACCTCTTCAAGGACACAATTCACCTTTCGACCACCTGTCGCCTGTTTTCCAGGGCCAGTTCAACCCTGCCAACTACCTTGGAGCACCAGTGGGTTTTAACCCACTTGGACCCGAAGATCATTTTTCCGGTGGCAACGCGATGGATATAGATGAGGACACCGATCCTGCGGAACCACCATCCGGAACTCCTAACCACCCCATCGAAATTTCAGATGGGTCACCTTTTGTGGGATCACCTTATAATGGTCCCGACAACTATGAGGAGAGATTCAGGCAGTGTGACTGGGCTTTTACCCCCAGTTACCACAACTCTCCCCTGCACCAGCAGCAGCAGCGGGATCCTTTCGAGGATTCTCGTTTTTTAGCGGTCACTCCACCGCCACCACCACCACTGCAACAGCCTCCGGAGCCCCCGAGGCGAAGAAGAACGAATGCACGGATATCCGCGCGAGGAGGAGTGCGTATCAACACCCCTCCACTTTCAAGTGGCAGCCGATACTCGCCACTTCATGAAGAACCAGAGATGGGAGAATCTTCACACCCCGTCTCAGAAGTAAACTCTGCGCCAGTCGCGCCACCACCACTGGGTTTTGGAGACCCAATTCCTACGTATACTGGTGCGGCGGCGTATAATCCCTTCGAGCAGCCGATCCACACCAATTACAACTACGCCGAGGCCGATCCTTACTTGGTAGCTGCGAACTACAACACTCTCCATCTGGAAGGTCCCTATGGAGGCCCTTGGACTACGGGATACCTGACTTATGGATACCCACCATATGGGTATCAGCAACCGCCGCCTCCTCAACCTCCGCTTTATCAGCAACCCCCACAGCCGCCGGTGATGTCACCACCACAATATCAAGAAATCCTTCAAGGGATTAATGAGGGGCGGCAAGAAGTGCGGGAAGACCGTATGCATAACCGAGGGATGTTCAAGAAAATGGTGGATTTAATCAAGGGAAAAAGCAAGAAGGATCACTAAATCCTTTGTTTGTTTGTTTGTTTGTTTTAGTGTTGTAATCATGTCCCTGCGAGGACATTTGTTTCTGTACTCTGCCCCTGCGTGGGCATGTCTTTCTATTTGACCCCTGCGTGGGTATGTTTGTTAGTTTGGCCCCTGCGTGGGCGTGTTATTTATGTAAAAGTCCCGTTTAGGGCAAACTTGTACTAGTTTAATTTTAATGGAATGGTTAGTTCAAATTTTTCATTTTAAATTATATGCATAAATATAATATGTGAATAAATGAAAAATAACATTCATTTTATAGATTTACATTTTAATAAAATAACAAGAATCTTTAAAGGTAAAACCTAGCTTGTATGTCATATTAAAAACCTGGCCAATATGGTAAAACCTGTTTAATAAAAGATTCAAATCTCTGTTAACATCTGCAAACATGTTAACATTCTTGGCTAATGTGATCCGCAAAAATCACACATGTCACCCTTTTAATAAATTATCCAAATTCCTTACTATTATTTAAACATTTAATTGTGATGTAATGCCTATGGGCTATAACTAATGTCATATAAGACAAAAGGCAGTCATAGTTTATAGACTCCCTGCCAAGAAAGGTAATGAATTTTTAATTCAAACCCTAATAATTAGATCCTATAAGATCTAAATCTATAATTTAGAATTATCCACGTGACTAGGCCTGTCGTGCCAATATTATATTTCATTCTGGAACTAAGGGCTACTGATAAAAGTCCTGAATGAAATTACTAAATAAATTAACTAGTATAGCTCTTTAATTATCATGGTTAATAAATCGTCAAGAACGATAGTACTGTTTAGGCTTATAAATAAACCTTGTCCTTATTTTCTTTATGTAGCAATTAAAGCTACATGGCCAAGTCTAAAGAAATAAACAATCATTCAGTGGAAAACCCTGAAAATGCTAAAATACTTTTAACTGGTGCGGAGCTGCAAGCATTAGTAGAAAATGCTGTTACCAAAGCAATAAATAGGCAGTATAGTGAATCAAGCGGGACCCGAAGTAGGACCCGATCCGCACCACATTCCAAGCCTAAGACACACTCGGAGGCTCATAGCAAACCACCCTCTAAGAAAGATGAACCCAAGAAAGATGATGATCGACATTCATCTAATCAAAACAGTGTACCCTCAAAAAGGATAGTGTTTGATGCTAAACCTCATACCAAGTCCTGTACCTACAAGTACTTTGTTTCTTGCAAACCCCGGGACTTCACTGGGGAGAAAGGAGCAATAGATTGTATGACCTGGTTGGATGAAATGGACACGGTAGTTGACATCAGCGGTTGTGCTGAAAGAGACGTAGTGAAATATGTATCACAATCATTCAAGGGAGAGGCACTGGCATGGTGGAAGTCTCTCATCCAAGCTGCTGGAAATATCCCACTCTACAACTTGTCATGGGATCAGTTCGTTGCTCTCATTAAGGAGAATTATTACCCGCAGCACGAAGTCGAAAGAATCGAATCAGATTTCTTATCATTGGTGAGGAAGAATTTAGACTGTCAAGCTTACCTCACCAGTTTCAATACCCTATCTAGGTTGGTTCCGTATCTGGTAACCCCGAAACCCAAAAGGATTGCTCGCTTCATTGGTGTGACAAATGGCAAATAACCGGAAATTCCGTACAGTCTAATCACTATTCTTAGTATATAATCTCATGCAATTAGCGTAATTTAATTACGTAACTTTGTCGTACATTAGACGACAGTGCTAGGACAAGAAAACAATGATATAACATATGTTGGTTTTCGTCGTATTGCGAAACCAATTAAACAATGTCCTAAAAGTGTTGGTAAACCGTGAAAACAGAGAAAAAACAAGGAAAAACGACACACGGATAACATAACTGAGTCCGTTTATATAAGAAAACACTAATATGAAAACATATCTTACAAAGATACAAGACTTTCCGGTACAACTCCCTAATCGCTAAATCGTCCGTTTCACTAAAAAAATAAGACAATTTTAACTCGTCCAAAATAATAATTTAGCATTTCCGGGACTCCGGAAATACGACAAATGATGACAAACATATGGAAACAATATGAGGATATTAATGGGGTGTCCGAAACCTAAGCTTTCGACACTGCGTTGCAACCCCCACAACTTGTCTGTTTCTGCACCGACAAGCTAATAAACGACATTTCCGACATCGAAAACAACCAAATGAAAGCTTTGGTGAACTAGTTAAGCTTATTTTTAGATTCCAAATCCCTTTATACATCTCTTGGTTGCGGATTTACAACTTACGGAAAAACTTCGTCAGTAGGAATTAAAAGTGCTTTTATCGAACCGACGACCAAACAGAAGTCGTTTAAGATATCAAAATACCATTTCTACTAGTTTAGTGAATTTGTTAATAATAATTAACATTCCGAATCACTAATTACCTCCTAATGGTGAAAGATTACCCCTAATCACCATACTTAGCCTAATTACCAAAATATCTACATGTTTAAGACATTTTTATAAAAATGTTACACTTTACCCCCCCCCCCCACAAACTTATGAACATTTTTATGAGGATCCCACATGTCTTCAACTTGCCAAAAATATCTAGATATTTATCTAATTACATGTGGTGAATTAATGGATGAATAAAGTCATGGTATACTTATCTAAAATAGATATTTTCCATCATTCTTACACCATCATTTACACACACTTAAGAACCCATTTTTCCTTCCAAAAATTCAGCCATATACACCCTTAAATCACCTTACTTTCAAGCTTCTTCTTGATGATCAAGTTGTACTTCTATGGAGCATAAGAAGTTCTAAGGCACCTACAAGTTAAAGCAAGCATTTTCATCCATTCAAGAGCTTTCTACCATCAAGATCATCATCTTCTTTGTTTCTTTATCGTCATCGAGATCATCCCTAGCCACAAGTACTAGAAGTGAGCTTCTAAATCTATTTTTCATACTTATTTATGTATATGATGATTTAAGAACATGATATAACTAAAAGAATCATACATAATAATATGAAAATACAAAGAAGCAAAATAATAATCATGATCTATGTTTGTTTATGTGGTGATTTGAGACTTATTACTTGCATATTTGATCTTGTCATAATGATTAGCATATGAATAAATTGTTAGATGATGTTTAAATACATGATTTAACAAGTATACATGTTTATGTTAAAAGGGTTTTTGTTAAACATAAAGTTTTTTTTTTGGGTAAAGGGTTACCCCAGTAAAATTTTATAAAATAATCAATAAGAACACAGGTGTGCCTGACATAGCACACACAGCTAGCCTTGGCATACCAAGACTAGGAAAACCAGAAACTAACAAAACCAGACACATCACAACTATATGGATGATCATAATCTATGGTGTTGTTAAAGTATTTAGTGTTTTTCATTAAAAACAATACTTCTACAAGATTAGGAAAACAAACATACAAGATGGGATTTTTGTAAAAGTGGATGAAACTAGAAGTAAGCATGGATTTGAACTAGTTAACATATGTAATGATCATACCCAAAACCCTACATGATTTGATTTCATCTTGATAAGTTTATGTTATAAAATCTCATATGTTTTTTTTATTAAAGATGTTATGAGTAAATTGATGGTAAATTTGAAAAGAAAATGATATGTTTACTAAACATGGCTAAGTGCTTATTACAAAGGTTATATGGCCAAATTTTCTTAAAATTCATATGTTAACAAAACTATAATTTTTGGCTAAATCTTTACAAGATTAAAAAGATTGTTAAAGAATGGTTTTTGAATAAAAGCAAAGTTAGATGAATATATATTTTTGAGAAAATATATATTTGGTCATTTAACAACTTATGTGCAATATGTGATACTTGGTGTATTAGTTATATGTAACAAAACTAGGAACTTGAATTCAGTATAACAAATAAACACAAGATACATTATAATCAAAGTCTTACAAGACTACATAGAAATACGCCTTAAAAACGAGTTACGGACGATCCGAATAATCGGACACAAATTATGGTCAATTCGGACGACGAACGAATCCATAAACATATCGCCAATCCGAGGAGTTACTACGACGCTTAGGCGATCTTTCGACGCGAATACATATAAATCACCGACAACAATATCAGGATGTTTTGAAACTTATAAAAATTATTATGTTAACTTATACTTAGTGATTTTTATAAAAATTACTAGATATGTACAAATGGGTATATTTTACAAATGGGCTTAATTTACAAATGAGTATAATTTACAAATGGGCTTATATTACAAATGGGCATATATTTCACAAATGGGCTTATATTACAAATGGGGCCTACATTTCACAAATGGGCTTATACTTAGTAATGGGCTTATCTTTCTAAATGGGCTTAACATAAATACATTGGCTAAGCCCAATATCAAAACTCATGGGCTAAGCCCAATACCAAACATATGGGCCAATGCCCAATAACATTAAGCCCAATACTATTTAGGCCCAATACTATTTAGGCCCAATACTATTTAAGCCCAATACTATTTAGGCCCAATACTATCTAGGCCCAATACTATCTAGGCCCAATACTATTTAGGCCCAATACTATTTAAGCCCAATACTATTTAGGCCCAATACTATTTAAGCCCAATACTATTTGGGCCCAATAACATAAATTCTTGGGCTAGGCCCAATAACATTAAGACATGGGCTCGCCCCAATGACATGAAAACATGGGCTCGGCCTAATGACACAATTTCCGAAAATACAAGTATACAATTGATTCATACAAGACACGAAATCAAGAGGACTAGATCCAATGATACAACTTACAAGATACAAGATTACATATATATATATATATATATATATATATATATTTGGTGAAATATATATATAACAGTTTAACAATTCATACATCTAATTCAAAGTTCAACGAATAACAAAGACTTGTACACGGGTCATTACAAAGACCGAAGTGTCTAACAAACATAGAACGTTTGTAGGTCGTGATACAATTCAAGACAATGCAAGTGAGGTTACAATTACATACAGTTACGGATGCAATTCTGTGAGTTCATGCCCCCTTTTCATCTTAAATACTTTTCAAGCTTTACAACTATCGGGGAAAATACATGTACAATAGTATGATAAGTCAAGGAATGAAACACCTTAGATCATGTGCGAAATTAGGGCCATAACTAAAGCACCATTAATCCAAGTTTGGACCAAGGAACAAAAGGGTTAGATCTAATGGGTTTTGGCGAGCCCCACTGATGGCCATTCGTTTGCTTAGGAGTGCTTTTGTTGCCCTACAACATGGTGTCGATACAATTAAAATCGTCTAGGGTTGGATTGCTTCCTATTTCGTCACACATATTAATGTCCTTGCAAAACATTAATGATCACGATTTCATTGACGCTTTTCATACTACATTTGATACAAATACAAATACATCTCACATTTTACAGATACATCTTATATCAAGTTTGGATACAATTACAATTGAGACAAATACATATTACATACTGTTTTGATACAGATACATCTTATACAGCTAAACTGCATGAACTCGCTCAACTCTTGTTGATGTTTTCAAACTTACATGTATTTCAGGGAATTAGTGGACCAATGCAAAGATTTCAGTTCAAGGAAAACAAGTATCAATACTCCATGCCAACTATTGAAGGGTTTGCCTGTTATATACCGCCTCTTTGCGGTGATATAGTGGTCAAAGCCTTGACATTTTTAGACTTACATTTGATGTATGAAACAATGACAACTTATTTTCATTTGATGGTTTGTAAACAATGTACTTAAATTATGTTGCGATCTTTTGAACAATTATGACAATGGCATTGGAGCATGTTTTATTCATTTAGTATGTTTACTTATATCGTTATGCAATGAGAACCGAACAGATCACACCTCGCGCTTCTGCTACGAGCGGGTGTGACAGTTTGGTATCAGAGCTTCGATTGTAGTGAACCAGGATTCTTTCTCGAGTCTAGTCTACAATCACTAGGGAACCTCTCACGAAAACAATTTATACAAGAACGAGAAGTTTTCATTGCATAAACATTTTTCAAGGTCCACTACAAACAAAAAATTCATTTCATAAAAACCAAGCAAGGGCATTTCCATGGGTGAAGTCTATGAGAGATATGCGCATTACATTAACAGACTATGTGCCTACAATACATTACATTATCAGTGCTTATACAAGATAGACACATTACATTATCAGTTTACACATCATAAACAGTTTACAAGTTCAGCATATACAAATTCAACTTATGCAAGATAGAAATCCTTGTTAGATAGGATTTCATGTGATTATATATATTTATATATATATATATATATATATATATGATTTATTTATATATGGGTTGTACAAAATATTTTGCCAAGAACAAAATACCTTCGACTTCAAACTCTATTATTATTCTTTACTCGCACGATGAAAATATCGACCTCACGTCTACTGCGGAGCTTATGGCGAACATGATTCCTAAGTGAAATCGTAAACTTAATTCCGTAAAATATGGTTGCTTTCTCACGAATGCTGAGATGCCTGACCATGATAATGACGACGAGGCAGAGGTGGTAACCTTGGACAACAACTCCATTAGTGGGACGAGATCCATGTGACTCATACTAATCAAGGTTGGTATACTCTTGTCCCTACAAGGAAAATGAAGTACGCATCTTGAAGGTGCCCCTTCAGTTGTTATTGTTACAGATTCTTTCCATTTCTATTTCATCTAACGCCGTGCCGTTCTGCGAGTAATGACAACGGACGTTGACACGTGAACTATCACGAAGGTCCCTCCTATGTTGAAGGTATATTGACAATAGTGTTTCCTCTCTTACTGATCGGCTGCTTTGTACGAGAGAACGCTAGGGTGACCATGCAAGGAAATTTATTATTACGGTGGCCAACGTAATAACAACTTGTAGTGCATGGGAATTCTGGTGGACTCTGCGGGCCAAGCTAATGATCACTATTCGTTCAGAATTCTTAAGTTATTACTTGAGATTCAATTCTTCTTATCTAGTAGAACACGAACTGGGGTGGTTAGAATAACACTCTACAATACAATACAATACAACACAATACAAGAAGATGACACGTATTTATTCACACCTAACATTCGATTTATATCGTGAGACGGTTGAGACTATTCATGTAAACAAACAAAACTTGTTAGCCACTCATGGAGGATTTTCCTCAACATTCAAAAATTCTGGCACATGGGTTGGTTCCATGGTGCCTATGACACCTTACTTTACCTTATCATATTCCACCTTATCATATTTATTGGAAATGGATACAATAAATTCCGTCGCTTGACATTTGTCTTTTCCCAAGGGATGGTATGGCATGAGCCATGCTGCAACTCCCTCATTGCATTCTATTCAACATCTTTGGAGATTCTAATAATCTTGCTAGAGCTCATGAAACTCAAGCACTATTACCATAATTGTCACATGGACAAGTAAGACAAATGATTTTCTCTACTTAGGACGATCGAGGTCCATAGAGTAGGGAATACATATTATATGGACGAAGACCACTGGTTGGTTTCCCCTCCTCAACGAATTATTTTTCTTTTTCCATTTAGACATATGACCAATACACGCAAGAGGCGTTACACCTTTTGGTTTTGGTTATCCACATTATCATTTATTCAAACATGTATGAACAATGCGGTTTTGAGGTTTCCATGACCGATTGATTGCATTCTTCATTCTTGGGCACGTGATAGACTTTATTTATCCAAATACATGTCTAGATTCTTTTAATAGTGTGTATTAAAAGGATCATGGCGCCAAAAGAATCAAATGTTTAAGTCAAAAGTTATGTGTTGAAAATCATTGCTTTTACACAAGACATGGTTTATACATGACATTATTACGCAAGACATTGTTATACATGGCATTTGACGTTGGTATACACAAGACATTTTTGGTGGTTATTTGTAAGTGATGAGACGTGTGTAATATGATAAAAGCATGGTGGATACGCCGCTGGTACTTCCTATATATAAGTGCTTATATTATATTGCATATCGTGGTGTTATTTAAACCTCTTCGACAAAGACAAGACATGACATTTTTGCACAAGACACGACATCCTCTACACAAGACATAATATTCTATTTCAAGACATGATATATTTATACACTGCATTTCTATTGGTTATTTATTTAACCATACATCATTTTTTTATATCATCTGATTTTCATATCTATTTTCATATGATTTTATAAAAGAACTCGATCATAACTGGAGCCAATGTTGATGGTTACACTTGATGCTTTCACGGTCTCTCAACGGTTGTTCCATACTGGTTAACACCCGAATTCAAACACACTGAGTGTTATATTTCGGGTTTAGCCTCGGAGATCCGAAGTATGACCGCATCATCCCTCCCTACCTCGATCACTCAATCAATAACTCTCGCCATGAGAGAAACGAAGGCAATTGCTGCCATAAACGATTTTGGCACCAGGATGTATGCTGGTAACTTGCCGAAATCCTAAATGCGACAAGTGAGACGTTCATCATGAGGGTAATTGCAAAAGCGCCAAGAGTAGCAGTGTGCTGATACCGGGCGCAAAACAAAGGCTAGTAAGACGATAATACTTAAGAATGGATCAAGCTAGTGAATAAGTGTGTGTGTGGTTAGAACTATGAATACTCCACAAAATCCCAATGAAGTCATGAGTACGAACACTCTACGATCATCATGTATCAATTCTTTTAATACCAACACTGAGCTTAGCTAGTGTCTTTAGATGTTAAGCATATACTCGAAGTAGAGTCATGTTAGTTAGACACACATGAACCTATCAAGTTAGCTAATGGGGAATTAGCTGAGACATGTCAAATCATTAAGGGTCACCAGTATGTATCCTATCAATCAACATTTCACATCCATATTATTTGATACCATTGCCGATTTTTAGCTTTATCTCAACATTTCACATACATAGTTTCATGGCTAGTGACGGGATTGTCCTAGTTACAATTAGGGATTGGGTTATCCTACATCTAAACATAGGGATTGGGTTATCCTACATCTAAACATAGGGATTGGGTTGTCCTCTACACCAGTACAGGGAAGTCCTTACTACATAGAATTCAAAATGTACTTGGCCTAGAGTCAAGTAAGCTAGACGTCTCCTCATTCTATAGAATTGGCAAACGGTAAACTAGCCGAGTCAGGAGCAGAAATTTCATATCGATCTCTTACCCATTGAGTTGGGTATTTTCGACGTAGTGGTTGGCATGGATTGGCTATCCAATAATCGAGCCGAAGTCTTCTGTCATGAGAAGATCATTCGCTTACCACTACCGAATGAAGATACACTTGTTATCCATGGAGAGAAGCGCAACACATCATTGCGGATCATCAATTGCATGAAGACACAGAAGTGCTTACGAAAAGGTTGTACTGACTTCCTAGCACAAGTTGTCGACAAGAAGGCCGTTGGGCTGCAGCTGACAGATATTCTTGTGGTAAAAGAATTTCCTGAAGTCTTTCCTGAAGACTTGCCAGGACTACCATCATATCAACAAGTCGAGTTTCACATCGACTTGGTACCGGGAGCCGCACCCGTAGCCAAATCTCCATGTCGATTAGCACCTTCTGAACCTTGTAGTTGACAGAATAAGGATGTTGTGAGTTCATAACCCCCACTCTTTACCATTATACATCTTTATAAAGGTTTTGGGGGTGGAAAGACATGCAAGTTTTGCAAAAATGCACAACATTTCGATGAATGAAAATTCATATTTCTAAACCATGTTACAAATGAATTTCCAACTAACTCAAATGGTTTATGAAAGGTTCTAGCTTCTACTCTAAGATAGACTTACGATCAGAGTATCATCAGTTATGAATTCAAGAGGAAAGCATACCGAAAACGGCTTTTAAAATTCGTTATGGTTATTACGAGTTTCTCGTTATGCCTTTTGGTTTAACGAAAGCAACAGTGATCTTCATGGATTTAATGAATCGTGTGTGCAAGCCGTACCTCAACAAATGTCATAGTATTTATTGACGACATATTAATATACTCACAATTGACTGATGAACACGAACAACATTTGAGAACCATTTTGGAGCTACTAAAGAAGGGGAAACTATACGCGAAATTTTCCAAGTACGGATTTTGGATTCGCGAGGTACAATTTCTCAGGCATGTAGTGAACGAGAAAGGCATTCAAGTAGACCCAGCTAAGATTGAAGCAAATGAGAATTGGGAAGTGCCCAAGACTCCAACTGGAGTCCGACAATTTTTTGGGATTAGCGGGATATCATCAGAGATCTATTGAGATTTTTTTTAATTACTCAATTGCTAACCTCCCTCACCCATAAAGACAATAAATTCACCCCAATCGAAAAACAAGATATAGCATTACAACTTATTCTTAAGATTGGTGCATAGCATTTTACAATCTTATCATTATTCGACGATACCGATGACTTTGTTGTAAACTATGATGCTTCGCATCAAGGATTGGGTTGCGTACTCGTGCAACGTGAAAAAGTTATCATGTACACGTCGCGCCAATTAAAAAGTTCACGAGAAGAACTATACCACTCTCGACCTTGAGTTAGGCGCGGTGGTATTCGCTTTAAAAATTATGGCGACATTATTTATATGGTACTCAATGCATTATTTTCACGGATCATAAAAGTCTTCAACACATATTCAACCAAAAAGAATTAAATATGCGTCAACGATGTTGGGTTGAATTGTTGAACGACTATGATTGTGAAATAAAGTACCATCCAGGCAAGGTGAACGTTGTAGCTGACGCCTTGAGCCGCAAGGAGCGAGTTAGAACACTGAGAGTTCAAGCATTAGAGAAGATGATTCACAAGCGCTCAAGGAAGAGCATATTCAAGCAGAAACACTTCGAGGCATGAAGGAACAATTAGTGCCGAAAGAAGATGGAACTTTATACCTTATGGGTCGATATTGGGTTCCATTCTTTGGCGGCCTTCGAGATGATATTTTGAGGAAGCACATAGGCCTAAGTATTGAAAGAATACTATTGGTGGCCTAACCTCAAAAGTGATATCGCGACTTATGTCGGAGAATGCTTGACTTGCGCGAAAGTCAAAGTCGAATAGCAAAATCCCTCGGACTTGTTACAACAACCCGAGATTCCCGTTTGGAAATGGGAACAAATATCGATAGACTTCATTACGAAGTTACCCAGGACCTCATGCGGTCATGACATGATTGGGTAATCATCGATAGACTAACAAAGTCCGCACACTTCTTACCGACTCGAGAGGAGGATAGTATAGCGAAACTAGCGGAACCCTATCTCAAGGAAATAGTGGCTCGTCATGGAGTACCTATTTCAATCATCTCTAACCGAGACGGTCTTTTTGTTTCAAGAATTTGGAAATCCTTTCAACAGGCCTTTGGATCTCATTTGAATCTAAGTACGGCCTTTCATCCACAAACTGACGGCCAGAGCGAACAGACAATCCAAACACTCGAAGATATGCTTCGTGCATGTGTTATGGATTTAGGCGGCAGTTGGGATACTCATCTACCTTTAGTTGAGTTTTCCTACAATAACATCTACCATACTAGTATACAGGCTGCACCGTTTGAAGCTCTTTATGGTCGATAGTGTCGCTCTCCGCTATATTGGGCGGAAACTGGCGATAAACAGTTAATTGGTCCGGAATTAGTCCAAGAGACTACGGATAAAACTTTTCAGATCAGAGACCGTATCAAGGCGGCTCGCGATCGACAAAACGGCTACGCAGACAAGAGACATAAACCATTATCTTTCGAGGTCGGAGACAAAGTCTTGTTGAAAGTCTCGCCTTGGAAAGGCGTAGCGAGGTTTGGTAAGCGTGGAAAGCTTAACCCACGATAACATTGGACCATTTGAAATCTTGAAAAAGATTGGCACCGATGCCTACAGGCTGAAATTTCCAGACAAACTTAGTAGTGTGCACGACACGTTTTATGTGTCGAATCTTAAAAAGAGTTCAACACAAGAAACAGTTATCACTCCTGTGGATGAGATTCATACTAATGACAAACTCCAATTCATTAAAGAACCTGTTGAGGTCATGGACTGGAAGGTCCAGAAAACCTGGAGGAGTCGTATCAAATTAGTAAATGTACGTTGGAACTCTCGACACGGGCCCGGGTATTTACATCAAAGCCAAATACCCTCACCTGTTTGAGTAGTCTCCTGTAAAGGATGACTCAGTTTGAATTTCGGGACGAAATTCTCAATAACAGGGGGAGAATGTGACAAATGGCAAATAACCGGAAATTCCGTACAGTCTAATCACTATTCTTAGTATATAATCTCATGCAATTAGCGTAATTTAATTACGTAACTTTGTCGTACATTAGACGACAGTGCTAGGACAAGAAAACAATGATATAACATATGTTGGTTTTCGTTGTATTGCGAAACCAATTAAACAATGTCCTAAAAGTGTTGGTAAAAAGTGTTGCGCGCACTATTCACGGTTACACTATTCATGCCAGCAAAACCGTGAAAACAGAGAGAAACAAGGAAAAACGACACACGGATAACATAACTGAGTCCGTTTATATAAGAAAACACTAATATGAAAACATATCTTACAAAGATACAAGACTTTCTGGTACAACGCCCTAATCGCTAAATCGTCCGTTTCACTAAAAAAATAAGACAATTTTAACTCGTCCAAAATAATAATTTAGCATTTCCGGGACTCCGGAAATATGACAAATGATGACAAACATATGGAAACAATATGAGGATATTAATGGGGTGTCCAAAACCTAAGCTTTCGACACTGCGTTGCAACCCCCACAACTTGTCTGTTTCTGCACCGACAAGCTAATAAACGACATTTCCGGCATCGAAAACAACCAAATGAAAGCTTTGGTGAACTAGTTAAGCTTATTTTTAGATTCCAATTCCCTTTATACATGTGACACCCTGACCGGAGGCGGAAACGTCGAGGGCATCACGAAACTTGATAGAATGCATATGAGCACATGGTGGTTAAATTAAAGTTGAAATATAATTAAGTTGATTGGTAGGATTGCATTCTCATCCAAACTAGTACATAACAACTATAACACATTGTTCACAAAAGTCTTGTTTTTATTTAGCTAAGGCACTTGTCTTGAGCAATCCTATGTGATCCATAAGCAAAGCTAACTTCAAACAATCAACACCTGAAACATATGTTAAAATAAACGGGTCAACAAACGGTTGAGTGAGTTCATAGGTTTTGGTTAGTTTGGTAATAAACAAATAATGTGATAATTAAATAAAATGTTTAACAATGTGGCATTTGATATGTTCTAAACAATTGAATGAAACAAGTCCCGCTTGGTGAACATTCAAACCTTTGTAGACTGAACACGGCATTGATCATCCAGACCCCCCATAATGATTAACATGAACAACAACAACAACAACAATTGACCATGGAGTCGGATGGGATGTCACCCCTATAGCGCTATAATGTACCGTTCGGCTTGTACGGAGTTAATGAATGTAATGATTAAGCATCAAGTAATCAAACAATTGAAAGGAAACAATCAAGATAGCCACAACAATGCAAATGAGTTTGTATCACATTATTACATATGTTTCACCCCGAAAATATTGTAAAACAAAAAGTGGGGACTATGAACTCACCTTGTTTGCGAAATAAATCCCAGACAAATATAAAGATAAGAGTTTGCAGGAACAAGTCTTTCCAGGCTACTCTATAACATGCATGAAACAAACACATATGGAACATAGCATTAACAAGGGCAACACTGTGATTTTGTATAAACGGGTGACAAGGTTTTGTGTTGTACGGTTTGACAATCTGTTTGGGGAACACTTGGTATTTTGATAAATTTGAGAGTGTTTATACTAAGTTATACAAATAATAAGTAAAATATTCTCAGTATTATCAAAACATATGTATTTTCAGAATAATGTGATACTTATACAAATTAATTATCTAATAATTAATTTAGGGCAGAATAATTAAAAATGACATTTTAATTATATAACAAGTATAAATCAGATTAAAAATAATTATCATGGCAGAAAATAAATATGTTTTAAATAAACAGTTTAATTATTTGTTAAAATGAAATAACTGGATAATTGTGTAAATAATTACCTAAATAATTCTTTTTAAAGCAGAAAAATTAGAAATAATATTTTTAAATATTGACATGCAATAATACAGATTTAAAATAAATATTATGGCCTTTAATTAATTTTACATAATATTCTGGAATTAAAAAAATAATCGCACAAAAACTGATTTTATAAGGTTTATTATATAAAAATAACATGCAAAATAATTAAACATGGTTTCTAATTTTTAATAATCTCAAAATAACATGCATGAAATTATAAAAATAATTTGGATATATTTTACAAATCAGAATAATTAAATTAATACAATTAAACTTAATAAAACATGAGATTTAACTGTTTTAATTATAAAAATATCAGAACAGTTTCAAATATTTATAAAAATTTATTTTTACAAAGTATACTGTTCAAAATGTTTAACATAAAAATTTCATAAATAAATTCCTAAAATTAGAATTAATATAAATATTTAAATTCAGAACAGATTTTAATTAAAATAAAATAGATCTATAAAAATTTTACAAACTTTTATATTTGTAATAAATACCTTAACATGTCAGGAATATAAGATAAAAATTTCGGAATTTATAAAGGTAGCATCGATTTATTATGAATTTATTTGTAACTGATAACAAAATAGAAATTAAAATTATATTTATATTCATCATCTTCCCCAAATTTTAGTCAACAGAAGTCAACCGAACGAATTACCCGACCAAACGTGCATAATACTTAAATTAATTTAACAGGGATGTTGAGTGTACGATAAAATACCGATCGGTGATCAGAAACTATGTCTGGTATCGTCTGAAATGTCGTTCCGACTAACTCTGGCGAGCTGGATTTCCGGCGAAGAAACAGAGGTGAACCAGGAGTGTTTTACGAAGTTTTTATGTGAATTGAAGGGTCTGAGAGATTCGTGAAGGTTGCAGGAGTCTTATAATGATGTTCAATTGCTTCAGAAACAACCGAAATCCGACAAATTTAATTCCATTTAAATTTTTTTTAAACGTTTCCGATATCGAAAACACAATTGCATGGTTCGGTGGAATTAAGGACTTTGGACGGTTCAAGATGTCGAGGAGAACAAGCAGAAATGTTCGTAGATCAGAGAGCTTTGTCAGTTTGCGTCTTGGACCGATTTCCGGCGATACAAACGGTGAAATCCGGTTTGAAATGAAGTTTCAAGAATGGTCCTTAATGTTTCTGAATTAAACTAAACAGGTCCCTCTATTGTCAACCGTAAAGTCTAACGGAGTTAGTTTTAAAACATGTTTTCTTAATAAAATGTTTAACTGGGTTAAATAATCCGGTTAAATAATTTTGAAATTCGACAAGTATGGTCCCTGGACTTGTTAACTGAACTAGTTTAACTGGGTTATTTTTAAAATTGAATTTCCTTTTATAATTTCTAACCCGGTTAGGGTTTTTAACCGAAATCAGTTTCGAAAATGGCAAGAGTAGTCCCTAGACTACTAGTTTGGAAAAATGACCCAATGGTCCTTGGACTTTAATATCAAAAATATATATGTTTATTTATTTTATATAATATAAGTTTCTAAAATTACATTTTAAACCCTAAACTTTTAAAACTTTTAAAAACTTATTTTTTTTTATTTATAAATCAAGTTTCAAAAATGTCATAAAGGACCCTAAACTTTATGTTTTACAATTTTTACGTTTTTAACCCGAACTTTCAAGTTTCAAAAATTACAATTTAGTCCCCGAACTTTGTATTTTGTAAAATAGTGACGATTTTATCTACAGATTTAAAATCGAAGTTTTCAAACAAGTTTCAAGGAATGACAATTGAGTCCCTTAACTTATACTTCCACTAAATGACATGTTTGGCCCTTGCAATTAGTGCGGCCTTGTTTACAAGTATAGAACTAAGATAAATTGTAAATATCCACGCGTTCGGGCCGACAAAGCATGCAGCAACGACAAAACTAAACATGTATCAAATAAATTGCATCTCAAAATATGATATGTGTATCAAACAAGTACATGTTTGAAAATCAAGGTTGTTACAATACATCTCTTGGTTGCGGATTTACAACTTACGGAAAAACTTCGTCAGTAGGAATTAAAAGTGCTTTTATCGAACCGACGACCAAACGGAAGTCGTTTAAGATATCAAAATACCATTTCTACTAGTTTAGTGAATTTGTTAATAATACTTAACATTCCGAATCACTAATTACCTCCTAATGGTGAAAGATTTTCACATGTTTATCAAAGCTATTGTATCCTTACAAAATTAAAACGCAGCGGAAATAATTATTTAAAACATGTTTACTTTCAAGATATAAAACTCATTTTCTATGTAAAACCCAATCTCGGATCCATATACGAAAATTCATGCTATCAAATATTTAAACCACAACCATAGGGTGTTTAGAATACCACCTTCCAAGGAGTAATGGATATGAAGAAGATGATGCTTCTTGAATTGTTGCCTTCAAGTGTAGAAGACCTCAAGCTTGTATACCCCAAGCCTTCCAACAAACACCTTAGTTTTAGCTAGGATTTGAACACTTGTGAACTCACTAAAACTTCCTTCTTGGAGCCAACCCTTGGCCGGAAATTCCACTAGGGAATATGAGAGTTCTTGGCACTTGAATTACAAACTTGAAAACCTCTTGAACCAACACTTGTTGGCCGAAATTTAGAGAAGAAATTCTCTAGTTTTTCTTTCAAGTTCATAAGTCTTGCACATTCTTGCATTTGACATCTAAGTATTTATAGAACCATGAGAGAGAATTGCCACCCACCTTGACCAATCATGTGCCAACTTACACATGCAAGTGCATGAAACCCCATTAGACCAAAATGGTCTTGGTTAGACCACCCAATCAACTCTTCTCTAGCTTATGACAATTGCATGTATTGTGATTGGATCAAAATGTTTGGGAAGAACACCAAGGGGGGGGGGGGGGAGGCCCACTTTATTTTTTTATAAAAAAATTCAATTTCTTTTATAAAATAATTTAAGTCTTGATTAATTTTATAACTTTTATAAAATTATAACATCTCATGTTATAAGACTTATATAACTTTTATTATGTTATTTAACCCATTAAATAACAAGATAAAATATTCTCTCAAAATAAATTATCCATATAATTTATTAGTTTGTCAAGTGCAATTATTTAGAAAACCAATTTCTAAATATTCTAAGTGTTAATATTTATTTGTTTGATCATATCATAAATAAATATTGTAAGTGTTTGTCTAGCTTGTATTTGGGTATGACTCGACTTGGATCATAACGTACTAGCCACATCAATTTAATATGTGTCTTGGGCATACAGAGTCCAACAATCTCCCACTTGCACAAGATACATAGAAGATTGATGCAAGCAGTAAATGACGCCTAACTACGGTTTACTACCCCCAATACGTATGACTATATTTGCCATTCAATAACATCATCCGCTTCAAGTCCCTTACTTGAACATGATTTAGGTGAATCTATCATTTATCCTTTCGTTACAGATGTCATGTCAAATCTAGAGACATAGAGTGATCACTCTCTGTTGATTTAACTTTAGCAGGCCTTAGACATCTTACTCTCAACGAATAAGAGGAACAAATCCCATCTTGACTACATACGTCTCTCACAATCACCTTGTACCACACCTGAGCTTAGCCTTATGTACTGTCATATTACTAACAGCGAAGGAAAAAAGTCAAGGTACAATATTTGGTGAATATCAAGACCCAATATGTATCTCAGGTCTGAGGATACTATGATATTCTCCTTTACTCAAATTTACTTATGATCAATCACAAATGATTTCATGCAGTAATATTTGAGAGCGAGTCAGTCCAATATTTGTATCCCACAAATATCTATGAGCCTTAGCAGCAACGCCTTGCTCTATATTCATACTTCATGAATATCCACCAATCCAAGTTCATAATAGTCTTACATTCATATTTGTTCCCACAAGTATGATCGACTACGGACATTTAGAATAAGTAACTTATTCACGGATTTAAACATGCTAAAATGGAACATAACTCAACATATCATAAAGAGTTATAATAACAGTTGTTCCAATATCCAAATAAAAAATAGATCAAATCCAATCACTAGAATATCGAAGTCCTAAGGCACAAGTATGACCCTTTCATGCTTTGCCCGTTCAAGGAGCTCCGTGAGTGGATCCGCAATATTTTGATCAGTGTGAACTTTGCGAATACATATTTTCCCTTTTTCAACTTCATCCCTTATGTAGTTGAAACTCCGCTTAATGTGCCCAGTCTTTTGATGTGCACGAGGTTCCTTGATTGAGCAATCGCATCATCGTTGTCACAAAGATCTCTAGGGTCCTGAATGGTAGGGACTACCCCTAGATCGGCAATAATTCAAGTGGTAGATCCATATGAATTATCTCGATCAATGAAGCGGCGATGTATTCTGATTCTGTTGTGGACAATGCTACCGTGATTGCGATCGAGAATCATCTCGATCAGTTTGGAAACTCGCATCCATGTAACCCTTTACAACGATTTCTTCTTCACCAAATCCATATATTAGAAATATATATCCTTAGTCCTTCTAAGGTATTTCAATATATTTTAACAGTCACCCAATGACCGTTACTTGGATTTCGCTGGTATCTTCTAGTCATGCTTAATGCACATGACATGTCCGGTTTAGTGCATATCATTACATACATAATGAATCCTATAGCTGACGCATATGGGATTCCTTTCATTCTTTCTTGCTCATCCTTTGAGCTTGGACATTGAGACGCATTCAATATTGTCCTCTCTTGAATAGGTACCAAACCTTTCATAGAATTCTTCATCTTGAACCTTTTTAAGACTTTGTGAATGTATGCACTTTGGTTTAAACCTATCAAGCGCCTTGATCTATCCCTATAGATCTTTATTCCAAAATATAGGCGACTTCACCAAGATCCTTAATAGAAAAACAACTTTCAAGCCAGGTTTTTACACCTTCCATGGTTGGAATGTCATTTTCAAATAGTAGAATGTCATCGACATTTAATACTAAGAAAGTAATAATGCTCCCACTAGCCTTCTTATACACACAAGCTTCATCGCCGTTCTTGATGAATCCATATTCCCTAATCTCTTCATCAAAACGGTGATTCCAACTTCTAGATGCTTGTTTCAATCCATAGATTGATTTCTTTAACTTGCATACTTTGTTAGGATGTTTTGTATCGATAAAACTTTCAGGCTGAACCATATAGACATCTTCCTCAAGATATCTATTAAGGAAAGCCGTTTTGACATCCATTTTCCAAATCTCATAATCATATTATGCAGGTATGGGAAATAATATCCTAATTGACTTTAGCATCGCCATAGGCGAGAAGGTCTCATCATAATCAACCCCTTCATTTTGATTGAAACCTTTTGCTACAAGTCTCGCTTTATAAGTATCCAAGTTACCATGCACATCTGTTTTCTTCCTGAGAACCCACTTACTTTCAACTACTTTGGAGTTAAGAGATTGCACAACCAATTCCCATGCTTGGTTGTTATACATGGATTGCATCTCTACGTTCATGGCTTCAAGCCTTTTGTCACAATCGGATTTTGACATTGGATCATGGTATGTGGTAGGTTCATCCAAATCTACCACGTAGCATCCATCCATAAAAAATCCATATCTTTCAGGTGGACTACTAATTCTACCAGATCTATGAACGTTTTATGTGTATTAATCAACACTTTGATCGTTTTCAACAACCTCTTGTTGATTGCTAGTTTTAACCTAATGTGTATCGGCTTGTGGTTCTTGATCTTCATCAAGTTCCATTGTTCTACTAATTCCTTCCACAAGGAACTTAGCTTCAATGAACTCAGCCTTTCGAGCAACAAATACCTTTTGCTCTGTTGGATCGTAGAATTAATATCCTATACCATCTTCAGGATATCCTACGAAGATACACTTAGTGGATCAGACTTTCAATTTATTTGAGGTGTATAGCTTAACATAAGCTTTACAACCCATACATTTAAATATGATAATGATGGAGCCCTTCCATGTCATATTTCAAAAGGTGTCTTATCCACTTTCTTGGCTTGGGCCATATTTAATATACGAGCCACGGAGAGCAAAGCGTAACCCCAAAGTGATAGAGATAATGCGCTCCTAGCCATCATAGATCGAACCATATCTAATAGAGTTCGACTCATCCTCTATCGAAACGAAGAACTTTAAAAGAGTTGATTTTGTACTTCACCTTTTGAAGATTCTGAATGTTTCAAAACTTCTTCTTTGTGTCTTAGCAAGTACACATAACCATAACTACTATAGTTGTCGGTAAAAGTAATGAAGTATCTTTCACCATTCCTAGTCATTGGCTTAAAAGGATCACATACATCCAAATGTATGATACCTAATAAATCTTTTGCCCTTTCCCACTAAAGGGTTTCTTAGTCATTTTACCTTGTAAATAAGATTCGCATGTATCAAATGAACCAATTTCATTTGTTTCCAAAAGAAAATTCTTTCGAAGTGTTTACATGCGACATCTGTTTATATGACCAAGGCGATAATGCCAAAGATAGGTCTTACTCAAATCGATTTTGAGTTGCTTGGTGATTGCTTGGTACATTTAATTATCAAATGGTATATTATCATGAACCAATTCATAAATACCATTTGAAGGCATAGCTTTAAAGTAGAACATGTCATTTATCGAAACATAAATGTCATTGTTTACAAACTTTAAATTAAAACCATATTGTCTTAAAAGGGAAACTTGAATAATGTTCCTATTCAAACTAAGACATTTTAAAACAATTTCCAAACCATTTGGAAGTTTCAAAACATAGTCTCCTTTCTTGTAATGTTTATTTCTTTTGAACCTTTTGCAACGAATTGCAAACATGAGTTCCTCATCCGGTATCTAATATCCATGTGTTAGAAGAAATAACATTAAGGTCAATATGTATCATTAAGATTGTACCTGAGGTTTGCCTAGCATCCCTCTTGTTTTTCAACTCTTTGAGATAGGTTGGACAATTCCTATTTAAATGCCCTATCTCACCACACTCAAAGCATGGATCGTTCATGGCAACCTTTGCCTTTTTCTCTTTTGGTTTTGGTGGTTTTGCTTTAGTCTTTCTAATCATTTCCCTTTGAATTACCCGTTTCCATTTTCAACATTTGCTTTGGTGTCGGGGTGATGCCCTTTCTAGTTGCCACCCTCATTGATCGTTAGAATGGATAAAACCCTTTTATCCATATTGAGCCTTTCGAGGTGATCAATGTGGCTTTTCATTTTAAAGACATAAGATGAGTCCGATTGGGTTTCGTCCATTCGACATGCATGAAGCGCTCGAACCGTTTCGAAGCGTTTTACCATTAGGAACATTTCCTACAATTGGGTAATCATGTCGTATGCTCATGATGTTCAAAACCTTTTGAATTTCGGGAATCATAATTCCTAACATGAGGCAAGAGGTTGCGTAGTATCCTCGATATACTTAATCCAATCGTCATAGGCATCCTTATCTTCCATAAGAGGTTCATCGGGATTTAGAATCGTTTTCAATGATAGGTTACGGACGGTTTGGGTAATATTGTTAGCGGCCATCTACAAAATTTTACAACGTTCAATTTTAGTATTTTCGATATTATTATATTTTAATCATTAATACCCTTTTGTGTCTTATAGACAATTAATAATTAAAATCTAGAATCCAACGTTACATTTAAATATTGGTTAGGTGACCTTTATCCCATTATTTAAATTAACAAGGTAGTCAACGTTTGACTATTGCAACCCTTTGCAACTTCTAGCCATATGGGATCAGTTAAACATCTTTATGTTTAGTTGGCATGTTTAATCCCATCAACACCTTTTGTACCCCATGCTTCGGTGACCCTAAGTTCATGGTTTCCAAATCAAGTCGTCCAACTTACACACACGTGTGAGTTTATACACATAAGTGGTTAGGTGACCTTTATCCCACAAACATGGTAAACCTACCTCGAATATACAAATTCCCTCAAATGTGGTTAGGTGACCTTTATCCCACAAAAGAGTTCCCAAGTGATTCGAGTGTTGTATAAAAGGATGGTGTTTGACTTGTTTAATAAAAGGGATTTTGAGTTTTCAAAAATTCTAGTTTAGAAAACTTTATGTACCATACATTTGCATGCATTCAAATCCTTGGTACTTTTGTGAAAACAAAATTTTAAGGTTCTTTTTAATAAAACCCATTTTATTATAAAATCATTAATTTTAATAACCTTTTATTAACCATTTTTAATGATCTTTAAAGAACCAATTTTAAGCTTGTTGTTGATTATTAGTTTGTTAAGCATGCATATCCAAATATCATCCAAAAAATAAAATAAGCAACCACACAAGCATAACATTCTTAACAATAGGTGCATAACCATAGCCAACTATTTTGACCACACTTGTTAGCCGAAACAAGTGTGCCAAAAGGTCCTCCCTAAAGGGTGAAAAATGACACAAATGATGTGTCGTTGAACTCCCACTTGATCCCGCATCCAAATGCTTCAAGTCTTCTTCTTGTGTTGTGATTTATTCACATTTTTTGAGCTTCCAAAATGTCCTTTAATTCAGCTCCAAACTCCTTTGGACTTCGAAAATGTGTTTTGGTTATCGGGCTAAAATCCCGTTAAGAACTATGAAGTCCTTTAGGCCCGGAATTAGCCAAAACCAAAACCGCATTTTTGTGTGCATCTTCTTTTACAAAAAAAATATCCTAATACATTTTTCTACTAAAATAAAATGCACCTAATCTATTTATTTTACATACCAAATGAAAATAAATAAATTACATAACTTTACAAATGGAAGAACAAAGATAAATAATTATTATTACAACCCTTTGAAATAATTAAATACAAATCACAAACACAAATATTCAACATATTCACACAAGGTCATGGCTAGGTTATGAACACCAAAAATATATATATCCACATATATAAAATTCAAGAAGCAAAATGGTTTCCTTTTTACAACCTACTTTTCGGTCAAGAATGAAAAAACCGAAAAAGTGGGTTTTTGTCCAAACAAACAAATCATCCAAATGACATAATTTTTCAAGATACTTTTATGCATGTATTAAAATAATCTTGAAAAACAAAAGGACAACCATATATAAAATTTCGGCCATAGGGTTTTAACCAAACCCGAAACCCGAAAATTTCATATCCTATGAAGCATGCACTCATATAAGCGGCTCTGATACCACTGTTGAGATTTTCACATGTTTATCAAAGCTATTGTATCCTTACAAAATTAAAACGCAGCGGAAATAATTATTTAAAACATGTTTACTTTCAAGATATAAAACTCATTTTCTATGTAAAACCCAATCTCGGATCCATATACGAAAATTCATGCTATCAAATATTTAAACCACAACCATAGGGTGTTTAGAATACCACCTTCCAAGGAGTAATGGATATGAAGAAGATGATGCTTCTTGAATTGTTGCCTTCAAGTGTAGAAGACCTCAAGCTTGTATACCCCAAGCCTTCCAACAAACACCTTAGTTTTAGCTAGGATTTGAACACTTGTGAACTCACTAAAACTTCCTTCTTGGAGCCAACCCTTGGCCGAAAATTCCACTAGGGAATATGAGAGTTCTTGGCACTTGAATTACAAACTTGAAAACCTCTTGAACCAACACTTGTTGGCCGAAATTTAGAGAAGAAATTCTCTAGTTTTTCTTTCAAGTTCATAAGTCTTGCACATTCTTGCATTTGACATCTAAGTATTTATAGAACCATGAGAGAGAATTGCCACCCACCTTGACCAATCATGTGCCAACTTACACATGCAAGTGCATGAAACCCCATTGGACCAAAATGGTCTTGGTTAGACCACCCAATCAACTCTTCTCTAGCTTATGACAATTGCATGTATTGTGATTGGATCAAAATGTTTGGGAAGAACACCAAGGGGGGGGGGGGGGAGGCCCACTTTATTTTTTATAAAAAAATTCAATTTCTTTTATAAAATAATTTAAGTCTTGATTAATTTTATAACTTTTATAAAATTATAACATCTCATGTTATAAGACTTATATAACTTTTATTATGTTATTTAACCCATTAAATAACAAGATAAAATATTCTCTCAAAATAAATTATCCATATAATTTATTAGTTTGTCAAGTGCAATTATTTAGAAAACCAATTTCTAAATATTCTAAGTGTTAATATTTATTTGTTTGATCATATCATAAATAAATATTGTAAGTGTTTGTCTAGCTTGTATTTGGGTATGACTCGACTTGGATCATAACGTACTAGCCACATCAATTTAATATGTGTCTTGGGCATACAGAGTCCAACATGTAGGTCGTGATACAATTCAAGACAAGGCAAGTGAGGTTACAATTACATACAGTTACGGATGCAATTCTGTGAGTTCATGCCCCCTTTTCATCTTAAATACTTTTCAAGCTTTACAACTATCGGGGAAAATACATGTACAATAGTATGATAAGTCAAGGAATGAAACACCTTAGATCATGTGCGAAATTAGGGCCATAACTAAAGCACCATTAATCCAAGTTTGGACCAAGGAACAAAAGGGTTAGATCTAATGGGTTTTGGCGAGCCCCACTCATGGCCATTCGTTTGCTTAGGAGTGCTTTTGTTGCCCTACGACATGGTGTCGATACAATTAAAATCGTCTAGGGTTGGATTGCTTCCTATTTCGTCACACATATTAATGTCCTTGCAAAACATTAATGATCACGATTTCATTGACGCTTTTCATACTACATTTGATACAAATACAAATACAAATACATCTCACATTTTACAGATACATCTTATATCAAGTTTGGATACAATTACAATTGAGACAAATACATATTACATACTGTTTTGATACAGATACATCTTATACAGCTAAACTGCATGAACTCGCTCAACTTTTGTTGATGTTTTCAAACTTACATGTATTTCAGGGAATTAGTGGACCAATGCAAAGATTTCAGTTCAAGGAAAACAAGTATCAATACTCCATGCCAACTATTGAAGGGTTTGCCTGTTATATACCGTCTCTTTGACGTGATATAGTAGTCAAAGCCTTGACATTTTTAGACTTACATTTGATGTATGAAACAATGACAACTTATTTTCATTTGATGGTTTGTAAACAATGTACTTAAATTATGTTGCGATCTTTTGAACAATTATGACAATGGCATTGGAGCATGTTTTATTCATTTAGTATGTTTACTTATATCGTTATCCAATGAGAACCGAACAGATCACACCTCGCGCTTCCGCTACGAGCGGGTGTGACAATTGGGGGTTTAGCCCCAAAAATTAAAGCCAGTGTTAAGGCGTCCAGACCTACTACCTTCAGATCAGCAGTTGATCTATCTCTGTCTCTTACCTTGGACGCGGTCAGGTTAAGATCGCTCAGGAATTCGGAAGAAGGTAAGAGGAAGCGTGAGGACGATACCTCACGAAGATCTGAGAAGAAGCATAAGGGTAATACTGACTCCAGGAAGAAGTCTGGATCCAACAAGGGTAGCCAGCAAGCTGAGGAAAAGCCAAAGTGCAAGACTTGCCAAAAACGCCACTTTGGAAAGTGGCGACTTGAGTCCAAGTCTAAGTCAGGATCACCTGCATGTGGGTTATGCAAGTCTAAAGAGCACAAGACTGTTGATTGCAAGAAGATTAAAGATGCCACATGCTACAACTGCAATGAGAAGGGGCACATTAAAACCAACTGCCCTAAATACGCAAAGAAGCCGGAAGATGTCAAGAAGACCAATGCTAAGGTCTTCAAGATGGACGCAAAGGAAGCTGTTCAGGACGACAACGTAATCACAGGTACTTTTCTCATAAATGATGTTTATGCCAGAGTATTGTTTGATTCTGGAGCGGATAAGTCTTTTGTGGATAACAAATTTTGTGAGTTGTTGAAATTGCCTGTAAAAGCCTTAAGTGTGAAGTATGAGGTGGAATTAGCAGATGGAACCATAGAAACCGCTTCAACTATTTTAGATGGATGTGTTATATCCATTAGGAACCACTCTTTTCCTTTGTCCTTACTTCCCTTTAAGCTAGCCGGTTTTGATATAGTTATAGGTATGGATTGGTTATCGCATAACCAAGCCCAGATTATGTGCAACAGAAAGCAAGTGGTAGTCAAAACTCCACCTGGTGAGTCACTTACCATTCAGGGGGATACCCAGCATGGATTGCCTGAGCAAGTGTCTATGCTCAAGGCATCCAGATGTCTGAGGAAGGGTTGTGTCATTTATATGGCACATGTTATTATTGATGAGCCGAAGCCTAAGATTGAAGACATCCCTGTTATTTCGGAATATCCTGAAGTTTTTCCTGAAGAACTACCTTGTTTACCACCAGATAGGCAAGTAGAATTCTGAATTGACATCATCCCTGGAGCAGCACCTGTTGCCAGAGCACCTTATAGGTTGGCACCAACAGAGATGAAGGAGTTGAGGACGCAGTTAGATGATCTGCTAGCCAAAAGTTTCATTAAACTTAGTTCGTCCCCTTGGGGAGCGCCGATCTTGTTTGTCAAAAAGAAGGATGGATCGATGCGTCTGTGCATCGATTACCGTGAGCTTAATAAGGTCACTATCAAGAATAGGTATCCTTTACCCAGGATCGACGATTTGTTCGATCAACTTCAAGGGGCAAGTTACTTTTCTAAGATCAATTTGAGGTCAGGCTGTCATCAGTTGAAAGTTAAGGATGAAGATGTACACAAGACTGCATTTAGGACTCGTTATGGTCATTACGAGTTCCTAGTGATGCTATTTGGGCTCACTAATGCACCTGCCGCATTCATAGATCTCATGAATCGCGTCTGCAAGCCTTACTTGGATAAATTTGTCATCGTCTTTATTGACGACATCCTTATCTACTCGAAGAACCAAGCTGACCATGAGAAACATATTCGCTGTATTCTTAAACTTCTACATCGTGAGAAACTCTACGCCAAATTTTCGAAGTGCGAATTTTGGCTTCGAGAAGTCCAATTCCTTGGACATGTGGTTAGTGAGCGTGGTATCCAAGTAGATCCCGCTAAGGTAGAAGTAGTTATGAATTGGCAGGAGCCAAAGACGCCTACTGAGATTCGTAGCTTTCTAGATTTAGCAGGATATTATAGGCGATTTATTGAAAACTTCTCAAGGATTGCTGCACCCCTAACTTCGTTGACTAGGAAGAATATTAAGTTTGACTGGGGGCCTAAGCAACAAGAATCTTTTGATATTTTGAAGCAAAAGTTGAGTAACGCTCCTGTATTAACGTTGACTGATGGAATTGATGAGTTTGTAGTATATTTTGATGCATCACACACCGGGATGGGCTGTGTGCTTATGCAGAAAGGCAAAGTCATTGCCTATGCTTCATGACAGCTAAAGGTGCATGAAAATAACTACACCACCCATGACTTGGAGCTGGGTGCCGTTGTATTTGCATTAAAACTATGGAGGCACTACTTGTATGGAACCAAGTGTGTGATCTATTCAGATCACAAGAGCCTTCAGCACTTGTTTAATCAGAAGGACTTAAACATGAGGCAAAGACGACAGATGGAAACTTTAAATGATTATGATTGTGAGATAAGATACCATCCAGGCAAGGCAAATGTGGTTGCTGATGCCTTAAGTAGAAAAGAAAGAGTAAAACCTATAAGAATCAATGCCAAGAGCATTGAGATAAAGAATAGTTTGAACGAAAGGTTGTTAGCTGCACAGAAGGAAGCTGTGTTGGAAGCTAACTATCCTGATGAAAAGCTAGGAGTAACTGAGGAGCAGTTATCCTATGGCAAGGACGGAATTCTGAGGTTAAATGGACGAATATGGGTTCTAATTTATGGAGGACTTCGGGATGTCATACTCCAGGAAGCCCACAGTTCTAAATATTCTGTTCATCCTGGAGCTGATAAGATGTACCAGGATCTAAAGGCAAACTATTGGTGGACAGGCTTGAAAAAGTCTGTAGCTGCCTATGTAGCTAAATGTTTGACGTGTGCGCAAGTCAAAGCTGAACATCAGAAACCGTCAGGTTTGCTACAACAGCCTGAACTCCCCACATGGAAGTGGGAAATGGTAACAATGGATTTCATCACCAAGTTACAAAAAACAAGGAAGGGAAACGATACTATATGGGTAATAGTAGATAGACTGACCAAGTCAGCACATTTCCTACCCATTAAGGAGACTTATAACTCTGACATGTTAGCTCAATTGTACGTAGATAAGATTGTAGCTTTGCATGGCGTACCAGTGTCAATTATCTCTGATAGAGATACGAGATACACCTCTCATTTTTGGAAAAGCTTCCAACAATCATTGGGCACACATTTGAA
Organism: Helianthus tuberosus; assembly: GCA_030545235.1. Classification (NCBI taxonomy): domain Eukaryota; kingdom Viridiplantae; phylum Streptophyta; class Magnoliopsida; order Asterales; family Asteraceae; genus Helianthus; species Helianthus tuberosus. Next base: position 92,315,427 of record CM060416.1, read on the forward strand.
TTTTAGTACGGCTTACCATCCACAGACGGATGGGCAAAGTGAGCGTACCATCCAAACTTTGGAAGACATGCTTTGTGCATGTGTAATTGATTTAGGTGGCAGTTGGGATAGCCACCTGCCATTAATCGAGTTCTCCTATAACAATAGCTATCATACCAGCATTAAGGCTGCGCCTTTCGAGGCATTATATGGTAGAAAATGCAGAACACCTATTTGTTGGGTGGAAGTAGGAGAAGTTCAATTATCAAGACCTGATTTGGTCTTTGAAACAACGGAAAAGATTGTCCAGATTCGTGACCGCCTCAAAGCTGCCAGAGATAGGCAGAAAAGCTACGCAGATCCAAAGCGTAAACCTCTAAAGTTTGAGGTTGGTGATAAAGTTTTGCTTAAAGTATCACCCTGGAAGGGAGTGATGCGATTTGGTAAGAAAGGTAAGTTAAGCCTAAGGTATATAGGACCATTCGAGGTTATCGAATGTGTTGGATCAGTGGCTTATAAGTTGAACTTGCCTGAAGAGCTCAGTGGTATTCACAATGTTTTTCACATCTGCAATCTGAAGAAATGCCTAGCTGACCACTCGCTAGTCATACCTCATACAGATGTGCATATAGATGAGAGCCTGAAATTTGTGGAAAAACCATTATCGATTGAGGATCGACGGGTAAAGAGGCTTCGAAGGAAACATGTGCCTATTGTAAAGGTCAAATGGGATGCCCGCAGAGGTCCTGAATACACATGGGAGGTGGAGTCTACCATGAAAGAAAAGTACCCTCATTTATTCCAGTAAATCTCGAGGTCGAGATTTCTTTTAAGGTGGTGAGGATGTGACACCTCGAAAATTTACGTCCAATAATGTATTGACACGTGTCATAAGCTTTGAATATGTGAAAAAGTACTATAGAGGGACTAAAGTTGACAAACAGAGAAACTATGTGAATATAAGGGTCCAAAGTGTCAACAATGGATAAATATATTTTAAAATAGCCCTACAAGATGTTTATACCTTCAAACGAATAAATCATGGATCATACGAAGCTGAAAATGAAAGAAAGTGAGGAATTACAAACTACAGGGGTTAAATGTGTCAACATGTTGAAAGTATACCTCTGAGTGACCTTTTAGCAAACCCGAAGCTTTGTAACGGTAAAATATACTCACTAGAATATGTGATAAAAATTTCATAAAGTTTCGTTATCGTATGAAAAAGTTATGACCAAATTCGTGTACGAAGGGTTAAAAGCGTCAACGTTGAAATTTGTGACTTTTCGGGTAAGCACAAAGTTAACCAAGGACTTAACCAAGTTTGTAAAAGTCTTAAGGCCCTTAAAAATCAAGTTAGAGGGCCAAAAGTGCAAGAAAAATAGTTAAAACCACGTTACAAAGGACCAGGGACTAAAATGTAATAAATGAAACAAGTTTGGCTGGTTGCGCCGGTTTTAGACGCCCCGCGAGGGAGCTCTCGCGGCCCGCGTTGTGACAACCCGCACTAAACCAGGTATCCGTACGACTTAACAAATGATTAATTACTGCTTAATTACTGTGCTTATCTGAACTAGCTGATGAACTGCTACTTGATATCTGATACATGTACTTACTTGCATCATACTTGCTTGCTGTCACTACATTATTTACATGCTGAACCTTAGTGACAAACATGATGCACAAAAAGCACAGTAGCACAATACACGGATAACCTATTGAACATGCTGATAAAGCCAGCATCAGGCAAACACTGCCTCCAAGGCCCATAAGAGCCTGAGATATTTGGCTACACTAGTAGTGAGTGTAGGGATACAAGGGTTGTGGAACTGCGTCTCTAGGGATAAGTCACAGTGATAGGATGTGCCTAAAACGTACTCTAAGTACAAAACCCAGCACTTTACAAAATAATTCAGCTTTTAGCAAACTAATAAAGTGCCAAAATATGAGAAAAATAACACTAGACACTTTCCAAAGTGTCAGGAATAAGCTGTGTCACTAAAGAGAGAAATAACGACACTTTAAAGCTTTGGTAACGCTTTAACGGATTACTATCCAACCAAACAACCGGACTATACCCGGGACATGAAAATATTGTTATTTTCATTATTTTTCTTTTTCTGAGCCGGTTAGGGTCCCCGTATACCCTAACACCCATTGTATCTCACTAAACATAACTAACTAAGTTAAACACTTAACTAACTTGTTTAACCAAACTAAGTCCTAACTATCTAGTTGATTTCGAACCAAGGACCCCCCCTCTTGACCGAAACCGTCCCCTTGGGGACATGCTTTGTACTTGCAAGATCTCCTAATCTAATCTTGTCTAATATCCTAAAGACACAAGATCCATTGGTCATTAGCACATGAAATGTCTATAAGTTCTTGACTAAACACACACTTAACCTTCATCACTCATCACAACACTCACACACTCTCTCCCTCTCTACCTAGCTCTCGGCCGAACCCCCCTATAACCACCCACCCATTTTCGAGTTTGATCATCATCATTCCAAGCATCTACAAACATCAAGGGTCACGTATTAAGAAGCTTGGAGCAAGTGGAACGCGAAGGACCTCTTTCTTTGGCTTTTATCCACCTCATTTGCGCATAGATCCTTCCCTAGCCTTGAGCTAGAGGTATAATGCTTAAAACTCATATTTGAACTAATCTAGAGTGGTTAAAAGGATTTTTATCGGTTAAATCTCGTTATAATGCAAAATGATGCACAAAAGTCTACTAAAAACACTTAAAATGGTGGTTAATAGCTCATGTGTTGTGTAAATGTTGTAGTAATTGAAACTTGTGATTATTGAGACCCGATCCATGATTGTGGTAGCTCGGATCACCATTTAACCCGATGTAGTCATGTTCTTGGATCATGGCATAAGGTTATATTAGAAGATACAAGGGTTAAAAGGTGAAACTCTACCACACATGAAACATGAACTTGTGTAAAAGTATTTCTACTTGCAAAATAGTGTTTAAAACTAGCAGATCTACGTATCTGCAAGTGGTATTTTCAAAGGACCAAGCGTTAAAGAAATCATGTTTTCTAAAATACGGATCTTACAATAACAAGTATGATATTTAGAACACACAAGTGTGTAAACACTTGTGTAACACAAATTTCGACAAAATAACTATCTTTGTAAAAATGGACAAGAAGTTGTAAAGACGGAACTTCTCTAAAAACAAGACTTTTACGAAACCGGCTTTATTTATATAAAGATCCACTAAAGGTAATGAGATTTACCTCATATTTTCGGAAAAACTACAAGTTCATGTAATATACGAAATTTGTATATTTTGACTAGTTAAAATGTTGGAAATTGTTTGATTGAATAAGGAAGTTGTTGAAATTGATTCTTGTAAAAGAAAATGATACGCTCGAAAGCGTGGCCACCTCCAGTTACAGAGGAAACTCTGGCGAAATTTTTCTAAAAACCTAACACTTGGAACTATTTACACTACAAGTGTTAGAATTATTTTTGGACATGTTTTCAAAATATAAATTTCGCCATGACTTTATTTACTAAATATTCGGAGGTGGGATTTTCACAAAATTTAACGTGATAAATGTATATTTTTCACACACTGTTTATGATTATTTTGTGAAAGTACATAAATATTATTTTTAGAGTAAAAATAATATTTGCGAACGTTAACGAATCCAAAATAATACGAACGCTTTCACCATAAATATATAAGTTACACCGGTAAGTATATTACCACTCGATTGTTAAAACGTAACTTACGAACTTACGGAAATATTTATGAACACACATGTATTGAATCCCCCATCCTTGGGAAGGAGATTATCTACCAAGTATATACAGAACGTAAACACGAAATAGTTGTCTAACTATTTCCCAAAGATTTAATTATAAAGCTAAGGCACGGCCGTCCGTCTAATAGGATTAGCACTTGTAGGTCGTCGCACAGCTTTCTGATTTGGAGTACTTGGTAGAGACGCACCGACTGTGAGTTCATGTCCCCCTTTTCTCTAACTGTTTTCAGTTTTCTTAACTGCGGGGGTGAAATACATGTTACTATGATTACGAGTACTTTATACACGGTATGGTTAGCGTAAGGAGGTTTATTACTCAGATCATGTGAGTGGGTAGGAGCAATATGAGGCCATTAGTCCTCATGTCGGGACCGAGGGACAGGAGCGGTAGATCTATCTGGGTGTAGCGAGCCCAGCCCCAGGCCAAACTAGAAACGGACCTTGGGGTGACTTTGTCCACATACTAATGCCGTGGCGAAATCTGCTAGGTTTGAGTCTCCCTATTTGCACTTAACATATATCAGTGGCCTTGCAAACCATTGGTGATCACAAGTCCCCTTATTTGCTACATACCACGACTATTTTTATACTCACAACGGTTTACTTACTCACTTACACATGAACTCGCTCAACATTATTGTTGATTTTTCAACTTACATGTATTTCAGGAAATTAACGAGATCTGGCACGGTATGGCATGTTTTCCGCTGCACTAGTTTCCGAGGTCATCCGGGGTTTAGGGGATGTGTCTCTTTCCTGGACAAGACACAATCCTTAAACCATGTCTATGTTATGTTTTAAGTTTGTAATGTCTGTTGAACAAGATAATGGTTGTTAGGGTATGTTCCCGTTAAACAATGGTACTGTATTTGGTTTTCAAAACTTAATGGATGATCTTGCATATTTTTAATGCATATAGCTTGGTTATGATTAAGCTATGGTATTAAGAAGTCACACCAAAATTAACCACGCTTCCGCAAAGCCAGGGTGTGACAGCTTGGTATCAGAGCTCTGATCATAGCGAACTAGGATTCTTTCTCGAGTCTAGACTATGATCACTAGGGCTCTCACGAAAACATTTTTCTGCATACCACTTAAGTCCAGATCCAAAACTTTTTACAAACAAATGTTGAGCACATTTTATTATTTATAGGCTCAGCCTGGAGGGCTGAGGCTCGGTCTGGAGGATCGAGGCTCGGTCTAGGTGACCGAGGTAGTTGAGCATGTTGATTTATTATAGGCTCAGCCTGGAGGGCTGAGGCTCGATCTGGAGGATCGAGGCTCGGTCTAGGTGACCGAGGTAGTTGAGCACGTTGATTTATTATAGGCTCAGCCTGGAGGGCTGAGGCTCGGTCTGGAGGATCGAGGCTCGGTCTAGGTGACCGAGGTAGTTGGCTAGCAAGGCTAGGAAGAGTAGGTTCAGTCACGAAGACTGAGGCTCGGTGTTGGAGACCGAGGCTCGACCTAAGTGGTCGAGGTGGAGGATAGAGCAGTCTTAGAGACTGGGAGAAATTGGCTAGTGAAACTAGGAGAATTATGTGATATCTTACTTGGTGACTTATGTGATTATCTGATTGTATGACTGATTATTTGAGCATATTTGTGTTTATGTTACAGACTCATGGATTCCGCCGGTACTGGCGATTCGGACACCACTGGACCCATACCTATCGTATCTGATGACCTCACATCCTCCGAGCATGAGGTGTACACATCTGACTATACCAGTACTGACGAGGATGATTTCCAGCCCTTCGCACTACCCGATGGTGCTGATGAGCCTGCAGATGACCCTCCCGCTGAGTACCTTCCTCTAGTAGAGATTCCGGCCCCTATACCCTTAGCCGTTTATCCAGCATATGATTTTCTACTTGACGCCGAGGCTGATGGCGATGTTGACCTGTTTGAGGATGAGCCTTTTGAGGACGAGATCCAGGGCGAGGCCCTTTTTCCTGCGGACGATCTTCTGATGATCGCTGACGTTCCCGCTGAGGATTCGCCAGCACATTCTCCTGTCCCAGACTCCTTCGAGTCTGTGGCATCCGCACCTTCTCACACGTTGAGCGCACAACACTTTGCGCACGATTCTGATCCTGACCAGGCATCCTCTGTTGCACCTATACCCAGTTTTGCGTTTGACCATGATGACATAGAGGATTCTGATCCTATCTTTCCCCTGGGATACGACCCAGATCGTGATATCGAGTTTATACCTATGGATCAGCCCATGGAGGATCCAGCTGACCCAGCAGATCCTATCGACCCCGAGTTTGACTTCGAGATGGCTTTTGATGATCCCGAGCCTGTCGTCGCTCCTGAGCAGGCAGCCGCTCTAGACCCCATACTTGAGCATGACCTCGTACATGCTGACATCCCTATTGAGCCTGTTATAGCAGACCCACTTGTTGATGATCTCCCCGTGGATGTTCCTTTGTTAGAGGGCGATCATGTTGCTGTTGATCCTATTGTTCCTCTACCTGTTGTTGATATACCTATTGACCATCCTGTTGAGCACATTGCACCTGTTCATCCTTTTGTTGCCCCACCTGATCCCATTCCACTAGAGCCCGAGCATGCACTGTTCGCGGCACGCATGGATCCACCAGATGAGCATGCACAGCACGGTTGGATACCTGCTGATGAGGATGTTCCACCTTTTCCCCCTCAGATCCCTGATACACGACATGTTGATTTTTCTTTTCAGGTTCCTCAGTTTGTACCTCCAGCGAGGCCTGGAGAGGGTTCTTCCGCCCATCCTTCTGGGCATCTACCGATGTCTATTCCCTTCATGCCCCAGATGTCATCTGTTCCACCCTCTGTTGCTCCATTTCATGTGGCACCTTTTGACCCCACCAGTGAGCCGTTCCTTTGGGCACCAGACTCTGGTATGCCACCTACTGACCCCTACCATTCTTTCCACAGGGGGTATACTATCGAGGACGTTTTGATGTCTTTTGTCGCTCAGCACGAGTCACACACGCAGCGCATCCAGGAGCTTGAGAGAGCTCAGCTGCCACCGTGTCCGTGCCATGGTCAGACACACTCTCCTCTGCAGCCGTTTCGACCTTTACCTCCAGATTATGCTGCCCGTCTCTTTACACTAGAGCAGCAGATTGCTTCTATCATTCGTACTCAGCAGGCTATGGAGGCGGACTGGCTCCAGTTACGTCGTTTGTTTTACACCCACTTTCCCCCTCCTCCACCACCATCTGTATAGAGCTCATCAGTGCTGTTTGGGTAGACGAGAGTGAGAAGGCGACGATTGCTTTTGACTGCACAGCATTTTTTTGGAGACCACATTTGATTCTGACTTTTGTTGACTTGTATTTGACGTATTTGACATTGACATGATGTAGTTTTTGGACAGGGGTGATGTAGCCCCTATTTGATTGATGATTGTATGACACAGGGATGTATTGATACACTTACTATGTGGTCTCGATATATGGCAATCGCAGTATTCTCATCATATTTGATTCGCTTGATTGCTTACTTATATTTTTGTGACATGGGATGATGTGTGATTGGTATTTGTGATGTGTTGATGACATGAGATGTTATGTGCTATTACTATTACTATATACGTACGTTTTACTATGGCCTGACCAACTTAAACCATCTTTTAGAAGATGCCGCCAAGACGTGAGACACACATGCCTACTAATGAGGCAGAACTCCAGCAGATTATTGCTGCTGCCATAGCACAGTATGCAGCATCCCAGCCCGGAATGAGCGGAAGTATTAACCAAGGCAATAACAATCCACCTCACGGGTGCACCTACAAGCAGTTCTTGGACTGCAAGCCCGTAAACTTTGATGGCACTGGAGGTGCTGTCGCCTTTGTACGTTGGGCTGAGAAAACCGAATCTGTTCTTCGCATGAGCAAGTGCGCGCTGGATCAGCAAGTCACCTATATCTCAGGGCTGTTTCTAGATGGAGCCCTATCCTGGTGGAATCTACAAGTACAGACACTAGGCGAAGCTGCTGCTTACGCGCTAACCTGGACCGAATTGAAAGAACTTATGCGCAAAAAGTACTGTTCCCGCGCAGAAATCCAACGATTGGAGACCGAGTTCTGGCACTTGAAAATGGACGGTCCAAAGATAGCAGAATACGTTCAAAGGTTCCATGACTTATCGCATGTGGTACCCTACATGGTCACTCCTGAGTTCAAGAGAATTGAACGCTTCATTTGGGGACTAGCTCCTCAAATCATAAGCATGGTAACCTCATCCAAGCCTGCGACCATTACTGAGGCGATTGATTTGAGCGTGGCTCTCACAGAGGAGGCCATTCGCCTGAACAAGTTTGATGATGCTGAGCATAAGAAGAAAGAGACTCACGTCGAGTCATCAGGAGGTAGCAAACGGAAGTTCTCAAACTTCAAGCAGGGCGCCAGTGTGGCGGTTAAGAAAGGAGGATCAGCTGGTAGTGGGAAGAAAGGAAAAGGATACCAGGGCACCCAGCCCAAGTGTAATACCTGCCAACGCCACCATACTGGGCATTGTAACGTGAAAATATGTGAAGCATGTGGAAAGCTGGGCCACTCGAAAGATTCTTGTTGGGCTAGTGCTGGCCGGGGAGGCCAGGGAGGATTTGGGAATAGAAATAATAACCGTGGTGGTATTGGAAATCGCCCACAGGGGAACAATGGAGGAGACGGAAATCGAGGCAACAATGCTAACCAAGCGGGCGCTGTGAATCGTAATCAGAGGAATGATCAAGCTGGTGGAAACGGGCAAAGACTTGGATGCTATAACTGCGGTGATATCGGGCATTTTAAGAAGAACTGCCCAGAGTTAAACCAAGCCCGTGGAAGGGTGTTCCAACTCGAAGCAAGGGAAGCGCGCCAGGACCCCAATGTTGTTACTGGTACGTTCCCTGTGAACCAACGCTATGCATCCGTTTTATTTGATACTGGTGCCGATTATAGCTTCGTATCGTTAGAATTTAAGAGTATGCTTGGTTTAGCCGCTAATAAGTTAGATATTCCCTACTCAATCGAATTGGCCAATGGGAAGTTAGTAGAAGCCAATGAAGTTATCAGAGGTTGTGTGATCGAATTAGGAGAGCGTGAGTTTGCTTTAGATCTACTACCAGTCCAGTTGGGAAGCTTCGACGTGGTAGTAGGAATGGATTGGTTATCAGGCAACAAGGCTGAGATAGTATGTCACGAAAAGGTCGTTCGTATTCCAACCGAAGATGGCGAAACAATTATAGTTCATGGAGAGAAGCGTGATACGCCATTGAGGATTATCAGCTGCCTGAAAGCGCGAAAGTGTTTGCAGAAAGGATGTGTTGCCTTCCTGGCACACATTGTGGATAAGAAGGCTGCTGAGCCAAGAATCGAAGACATTCCTGTCGTGAGGGAGTATCCAGAAGTCTTCCCGGAAGACTTACCCGGACTGCCACCTCAGAGACAAGTAGAGTTTCACATCGACTTAGTTCCAGGCGCCGCGCCTGTGGCTAAGGCACCTTATAGACTTGCTCCGTCTGAGATGCAAGAACTGTCGACACAACTCCAAGAGTTGTTAGACAAGGGTTTTATCCGACCAAGCTTCTCGCCTTGGGGAGCTCCGGTCCTGTTTGTCAAGAAGAAGGACGGTAGTTTTCGTATGTGCATCGACTACCGGGAGCTGAACAAGCTGACGATCAAGAATAGATACCCTCTGCCAAGAATCGATGATCTGTTTGATCAACTGCAAGGCTCAAGCTTTTACTCTAAGATCGACCTTCGATCTGGATACCATCAGTTAAGGATACAAGAGGAAAGCATTCCGAAGACAGCCTTCAGAACTCGTTATGGACACTACGAGTTCCTCGTTATGCCATTCGGTTTGACAAACGCACCTGCGGTATTCATGGATCTGATGAATAGAGTTTGCAAGCCGTACTTGGACAAGTTCGTGATTGTGTTTATCGACGATATCTTGATTTATTCAAAGACAAAGGCTGAGCACGAGCAGCATCTAAGAGCTATTTTGGAGCTGCTAAAGAAGGAACAGCTGTATGCCAAATTCTCTAAGTGCGAGTTTTGGCTACGAGAGGTGCAATTCCTTGGGCACGTGGTAAATGGAGATGGAATCCACGTGGATCCAACAAAGATCGAGGCGATCAAAGATTGGGAAACGCCAAAGACGCCAACCGAGATTCGACAATTCTTGGGTTTGGCTGGCTACTATCGAAGGTTCATTGAGGATTTCTCAAAAATCGCTCAACCATTGACGCTCCTCACCCAGAAAGATAAGAAGTTTGATTGGGGAATCAAACAGGAAGAAGCGTTCCAGATACTGAAGGATAAGCTCTGCAACGCGCCTATCTTAGCTCTACCAGAAGGTACTGATGATTTTGTGGTATACTGCGATGCATCGCGCCAAGGATTGGGTTGCGTGTTGATGCAACGCCAAAAGGTTATTGCTTACGCATCGCGTCAACTGAAAGTGCACGAAAAGAACTATACCACACACGATTTGGAGCTCGGCGCAGTGGTTTTTGCATTAAAGATCTGGAGACACTACCTTTATGGTACGAAGTGTACAATTTTTACAGATCACAAGAGCCTACAGCATATATTCAACCAGAAGGAGTTGAATATGAGGCAAAGACGATGGGTTGAGTTGCTGAACGACTACGACTGCGAGATAAAGTATCATCCAGGGAAGGCGAATGTGGTCGCCGATGCCCTAAGTCGTAAAGAGAGGATCAAGCCCATAAGGGTTAGAGCTCTAGAGATGATTATCCGAACCGATCTTTCCTTGCACATTCGTGCCGCGCAGAAGGAAGCTCTCAAGGAGGGAAACCTTGAAGAAGAATATCTCCGTGGGATGGAGAAGCTACTGGTACCAAACGAGGAAGGAACGTTATGTTTTGAGAAAAGGATTTGGGTTCCTCTGTTTGGTGGTTTAAGGAAGGTTATTTTCGATGAAGCTCACAAATCACGGTACTCTATCCATCCTGGAGCGGATAAGATGTACCAAGATCTCAAAGATTACTATTGGTGGCCTAGGATGAAAGGCGACGTTGCTGTTTATGTGAGCGAATGTTTAACGTGCGCTAAGGTTAAAGCGGAATACCATAAGCCTTCAGGACTTCTGCAACAACCCGAGATTCCCAAGTGGAAATAGGAACAAATCTCCATGGACTTTATTACGAAATTGCCAAGAACGCCAAGAGGCCATGACACTATCTGGGTGATAGTGGATCGATTAACGAAGTCAGCACACTTCTTACCTATCAGAGAGAGGGATAATACGAGCAAATTGGCTGAAATATACATGAGAGAGATCGTCGCGCGCCATGGAGTACCTCTCTCAATCATTTCTGATAGAGACGGAAGGTTTGTGTCAAGGATATGGCAATCCTTCCAAGAAGCCTTTGGCTCACAATTGAATCTGAGCACTGCGTTCCATCCGCAAACTGACGGCCAGAGCGAGCGAACGATACAGACTTTGGAAGACATGCTGAGAGCGTGTGTTATGGATTTGGGCGGTAGCTGGGACAAGCATTTGCCTTTGGTCGAATTTTCATACAACAACAGCTACCACACCAGTATTGGTGTCGCGCCATTTGAAGCCCTTTACGGACGCAAGTGCCGATCACCCTTATGTTGGGCTGACGCAGGTGATAGGCAGCTTGCTGGTCCCGAAATCGTCCAAGAGACGACAGACAAGATCGTACAGATTCTTAAACGCATCGAAGCAGCTCGCCACAGACAAAAGGCCTATGCGGATCCAAACCGAAAACATGTGGATTTCCAAGTTGGAGAAATGGTGTTATTGAAAGTTTCACCCTGGAAGGGGGTGGCACGCTTCGGAAAGCGTGGGAAGTTAAATCCGCGCTACATTGGTCCCTTCAGAATTCTGGAAAGAATAGGACTAGTAGCATACAAGTTGGACCTACCTGTTGAACTGAATGGTGTTCACGATACATTTCATGTATCCAATCTAAAGAAAAGTCCAACTCAAGTTGACGTTGCCATTCCCATCGACGAGATTCATGTTGACGACACGCTCCACTTCGTTGAAGAACCTGTTGAGGTCACGGATTGGAAAGTTAACAAGACCCGCCGGAGCAGTGTCAAGCTCGTCAAAGTTCGTTGGAATGCCAGACATGGTCCTGAATACACCTGGGAACGTGAGGACCGGATGAAAGAGAAATACCCCCACCTTTTTCCTAAGAACCCTGCATCTAGCAGCAGAACTTAAATTTCGGGACGAAATTTATTTAACGGGGGGAGAATGTGACAACCCGCACTAAACCAGGTATCCGTACGACTTAACAAATGATTAATTACTGCTTAATTACTGTGCTTATCTGAACTAGCTGATGAACTGCTACTTGATATCTGATACATGTACTTACTTGCATCATACTTGCTTGCTGTCACTACATTATTTACATGCTGAACCTTAGTGACAAACATGATGCACAAAAAGCACAGTAGCACAATACACGGATAACCTATTGAACATGCTGATAAAGCCAGCATCAGGCAAACACTGCCTCCAAGGCCCATAAGAGCCTGAGATATTTGGCTACACTAGTAGTGAGTGTAGGGATACAAGGGTTGTGGAACTGCGTCTCTAGGGATAAGTCACAGTGACAGGATGTGCCTAAAACGTACTCTAAGTACAAAACCCAGCACTTTACAAAATAATTCAGCTTTTAGCTAACTAATAAAGTGCCAAAATATGAGAAAAATAACACTAGACACTTTCCAAAGTGTCAGGAATAAGCTGTGTCACTAAAGAGAGAAATAACGACACTTTAAAGCTTTGGTAACGCTTTAACGGATTACTATCCAACCAAACAACCGGACTATACCCGGGACATGAAAATATTGTTATTTTCATTATTTTTCTTTTTCTGAGCCGGTTAGGGTCCCCGTATACCCTAACACCCATTGTATCTCACTAAACATAACTAACTAAGTTAAACACTTAACTAACTTGTTTAACCAAACTAAGTCCTAACTATCTAGTTGATTTCGAACCAAGGACCCCCCCTCTTGACCGAAACCGTCCCCTTGGGGACATGCTTTGTACTTGCAAGATCTCCTAATCTAATCTTGTCTAATATCCTAAAGACACAAGATCCATTGATCATTAGCACATGAAATGTCTATAAGTTCTTGACTAAACACACACTTAACCTTCATCACTCATCACAACACTCACACACTCTCTCCCTCTCTACCTAGCTCTCGGCCGAACCCCCCTATAACCACCCACCCATTTTCGAGTTTGATCATCATCATTCCAAGCATCTACAAACATCAAGGGTCACGTATTAAGAAGCTTGGAGCAAGCGGAACGCGAAGGACCTCTTTCTTTGGCTTTTATCCACCTCATTTGCGCATAGATCCTTCCCTAGCCTTGAGCTAGAGGTATAATGCTTAAAACTCATATTTGAACTAATCTAGAGTGGTTAAAAGGATTTTTATCGGTTAAATCTCGTTATAATGCAAAATGATGCACAAAAGTCTACTAAAAACACTTAAAATGGTGGTTAATAGCTCATGTGTTGTGTAAATGTTGTAGTAATTGAAACTTGTGATTATTGAGACCCGATCCATGATTGTGGTAGCTCGGATCACCATTTAACCCGATGTAGTCATGTTCTTGGATCATGGCATAAGGTTATATTAGAAGATACAAGGGTTAAAAGGTGAAACTCTACCACACATGAAACATGAACTTGTGTAAAAGTATTTCTACTTGCAAAATAGTGTTTAAAACTAGCAGATCTACGTATCTGCAAGTGGTATTTTCAAAGGACCAAGCGTTAAAGAAATCATGTTTTCTAAAATACGGATCTTACAATAACAAGTATGATATTTAGAACACACAAGTGTGTAAACACTTGTGTAACACAAATTTCGACAAAATAACTATCTTTGTAAAAATGGACAAGAAGTTGTAAAGACGGAACTTCTCTAAAAACAAGACTTTTACGAAACCGGCTTTATTTATATAAAGATCCACTAAAGGTAATGAGATTTACCTCATATTTTCGGAAAAACTACAAGTTCATGTAATATACGAAATTTGTATATTTTGACTAGTTAAAATGTTGGAAATTGTTTGATTGAATAAGGAAGTTGTTGAAATTGATTCTTGTAAAAGAAAATGATACGCTCGAAAGCGTGGCCACCTCCAGTTACAGAGGAAACTCTGGCGAAATTTTTCTAAAAACCTAACACTTGGAACTATGTACACTACAAGTGTTAGAATTATTTTTGGACATGTTTTCAAAATATAAATTTCGCCATGACTTTATTTACTAAATATTCGGAGGTGGGATTTTCACAAAATTTAACGTGATAAATGTATATTTTTCACACACTGTTTATGATTATTTTGTGAAAGTACATAAATATTATTTTTAGAGTAAAAATAATATTTGCGAACGTTAACGAATCCAAAATAATACGAACGCTTTCACCATAAATATATAAGTTACACCGGTAAGTATATTACCACTCGATTGTTAAAACGTAACTTACGCACTTACGGAAATATTTATGAACGCACATGTATTGAATCCCCCATCCTTGGGAAGAAGATTATCTACCAAGTATATACAGAACGTAAACACGAAATAGTTGTCTAACTATTTCCCAAAGATTTAATTATAAAGCTAAGGCACGGCCGTCCGTCTAATAGAATTAGCACTTGTAGGTCGTCGCACAGCTTTCTGATTTGGAGTACTTGGTAGAGACGCACCGACTGTGAGTTCATGTCCCCCTTTTCTCTAACTGTTTTCAGTTTTCTTAACTGCGGGGGTGAAATACATGTTACTATGATTACGAGTACTTTATACACGGTATGGTTAGCGTAAGGAGGTTTATTACTCAGATCATGTGAGTGGGTAGGAGCAATATGAGGCCATTAGTCCTCATGTCGGGACCGAGGGACAGGAGCGGTAGATCTATCTGGGTGTAGCGAGCCCAGCCCCAGGCCAAACTAGAAACGGACCTTGGGGTGACTTTGTCCACATACTAATGCCGTGGCGAAATCTGCTAGGTTTGAGTCTCCCTATTTGCACTTCACATATATCAGTGGCCTTGCAAACCATTGGTGATCACAAGTCCCCTTATTTGCTACATACCACGACTATTTTTATACTCACAACGGTTTACTTACTCACTTACACATGAACTCGCTCAACATTATTGTTGATTTTTCAACTTACATGTATTTCAGGAAATTAACGAGATCTGGCACGGTATGGCATGTTTTCCGCTGCACTAGTTTCCGAGGTCATCCGGGGTTTAGGGGATGTGTCTCTTTCCTGGACAAGACACAATCCTTAAACCATGTCTATGTTATGTTTTAAGTTTGTAATGTCTGTTGAACAAGATAATGGTTGTTAGGGTATGTTCCCGTTAAACAATGGTACTGTATTTGGTTTTCAAAACTTAATGGATGATCTTGCATATTTTTAATGCATATAGCTTGGTTATGATTAAGCTATGGTATTAAGAAGTCACACCAAAATTAACCACGCTTCCGCAAAGCCAGGGTGTGACAGCTTGGTATCAGAGCTCTGATCATAGCGAACTAGGATTCTTTCTCGAGTCTAGACTATGATCACTAGGGCTCTCACAAAAACATTTTTCTGCATACCACTTAAGTCCAGATCCAAAACTTTTTACAAACAAATGTTGAGCACATTTTATTATTTATAGGCTCAGCCTGGAGGGCTGAGGCTCGGTCTGGAGGATCGAGGCTCGGTCTAGGTGACCGAGGTAGTTGAGCACGTTGATTTATTATAGGCTCAGCCTGGAGGGCTGAGGCTCGGTCTGGAGGATCGAGGCTCGGTCTAGGTGACCGAGGTAGTTGAGCACGTTGATTTATTATAGGCTCAGCCTGGAGGGCTGAGGCTCGGTCTGGAGGATCGAGGCTCGGTCTAGGTGACCGAGGTAGTTGGCTAGCAAGGCTAGGAAGAGTAGGTTCAGTCACGAAGACTGAGGCTCGGTGTTGGAGACCGAGGCTCGACCTAAGCGGTCGAGGTGGAGGATAGAGCAGTCTTAGAGACTGGGAGAAATTGGCTAGTGAAACTAGGAGAATTATGTGATATCTTACTTGGTGACTTATGTGATTATCTGATTGTATGACTGATTATTTGAGCATATTTGTGTTTATGTTACAGACTCATGGATTCCGCCGGTACTGGCGATTCGGACACCACTGGACCCATACCTATCGTATCTGATGACCTCACATCCTCCGAGCATGAGGTGTACACATCTGACTATACCAGTACTGACGAGGATGATTTCCAGCCCTTCGCACTACCCGATGGTGCTGATGAGCCTGCAGATGACCCTCCCGCTGAGTACCTTCCTCTAGTAGAGATTCCGGCCCCTATACCCTTAGCCGTTTATCCAGCATATGATTTTCTACTTGACGCCGAGGCTGATGGCGATGTTGACCTGTTTGAGGATGAGCCTTTTGAGGATGAGATCCAGGGCGAGGCCCTTTTTCCTGCGGACGATCTTCTGATGATCGCTGACGTTCCCGCTGAGGATTCGCCAGCACATTCTCCTGTCCCAGACTCCTTCGAGTCTGTGGCATCCGCACCTTCTCACACGTTGAGCGCACAGCACTTTGCGCACGATTCTGATCCTGACCAGGCATCCTCTGTTGCACCTATACCCAGTTTTGCGTTTGACCATTGTCACACCCCGACCACGTAGAACATACAAAACGTGGCGGAAAGTATTCTCAATGCTCTCGAACCATTGAAGAAGCCCAGTCGCTCCCTCAGAACCACTAAACTTGAGTGGTTTCGCCGAGTTAAAACTCTTGAAATTGCATGGACCATTGTTGTTGTTGTTGGCTTGATTCCATTGAGCAAAGAGGTTTGGGAATTGAGCAGCCATTTGCTGTGCAATAATTTCTGCCAGTTCGGCAGTCGCTATCTGGTTCTCGCGTCGAGGAGGCATTCTAAAAGAGGAAACATGAAAGGAAACGAGTGAGAGAATTAGACGAAAAGAATGAGATGGAACAAATCTGATGAAAGCAAGGATAGTGGTCATTTGTTTGTTACTACAAAGCAACAAACGACCTCGGTGATTAATCAAAGTAGATAGGTCAAAAATAATGTATCGCGAAGACATGCTCGCCTATAAGTGAACACTCATCCCAAGAATTCCCAGGTAAGCACAACTGGTCTCGCGTCTGATGAGATGTATACGAAGTGCTTGCCTAGACAGAAAACCCAGAATACAGGCATTCACCCTTCCAGTTTGCACGTGTTCACATTATTTAAAACCCAAAACCTTGACGAGATTTTGAAAATTCAAAGGGGTTCAAAACCATATAACAGAGGGTTCAAAACCTTACAATAGAGGGTTCAAAACCTTGTAATAAATCATCCTAGAACAGATGATTAGTTTTCAAAATGGTTTTGAAATTTATGTTCTTGTTGTGGTAGTCGCCTAAGGATAGGTGACGGTATTGTTTTATGACTAAACGCAAGTAAACTCGCGTTAGGGTCCTAAGAAGGTTATAGACTAGGTCAAAGCATTACTAATAACCTAATTCCCTATAACCATTGGCTCTGATACCATCTTTTCTGTCACACCCCGACCACGTAGAACATACAAAACGTGGCGGAAACGTCGGGGAGTGTTGTAACAGAATTAATCGTTTCAAATCCATGGCAATTGAAGTTTCGTTTTATTGAATAAAAGTGTTACAATGTCTTAACAAACAAAGAAATACAACATAATTAACTAGTCTTGCATCTTTTATTGTCACTAAAGCCCAAGTCTGCCTATGTGTATCTTGATCATCTTATGCAACAGCTCCTGAAAAACACATGTGAAAATAGGTACGTCAGCATAAAAATGCCTGTGAGATACATAGGTTTTGTGAAAATAGGTTTCATGACTTATGTTTGAGAAAATGTTTAGTCATGAACCTTGTAATTTGCTTTGTCTTGTAAATCGTTTGAAAATCAATAAGTCCAGATGATATGTATAGATAAAAGAATAATGTATGGTTAAATGAATAACCATGTAAATGAGTTTGTATAAGATAAGTTGTTTGTAAAACAATGTCTTGTGAAAAGTATCTTATTTGTATAAAATGTTATATGTATCAAACTGAAATGATTCAAATAACGCTACAATATGTAATACCATACAAACACTTATATATAGGAAGTACCAGCGGCGTATCCACCATGCTTGTATCATATTACACACGCATCGTTACTTAATCACTTAAATCAAATCAAAACACCAAAGTAATGTTTAACAGTTGTAGAAATGTTTATGTATGGTCAAAGACGGTTCACACGGTTCACAGATACAAACGGTTCACAGATACAAACGGTTCACAGATACAAACGGTTCACAGATACAAACGGTTCACAGATACAAACGGTTCACAGATATCAACGGATCACATAGTCAAATGATTACAACGGTTCACATAGTCAAATGTTTACAACGGTTCAATATGTAGTATAATGTGTTCATATGCTGGATAAGCATATGCAACAAAATGTAATGTAAAACAATGTACTAAGTATGCACACAATGGACATACATAGGATAAAATGTAATGAAATCATGTACTATAATGTACTAACGAACATAGCAGGTATATGATGTGAAAACGGGAAAGCATGAATGTAATAAGTAGGCACATGTGTTTCACCCCAAAACAGTTTGGAAAACAGTAAAAGAGGGGTCTATGTACTCACTTGAGATTGCTCAGAAGTCCTTGAGTAACAACCAAACAATGCTAGAGATCGCGGATATCAAACGGCACCTAATATAGGTAACTATGTTAATTAACCGGACCTAGATCGGAAGATCGGGTAGCATTAGGGTTTGTAAACCAAACGAGTGTAGAGACTTGTGTTATTTGGTTTAACAAAGCCTACATGCTAAATGAAACCTAACCTAATTGTTTACGACCCATTACGACCCGTTTAGGAAGCTTATGCTACTTTAACGTGTCGTGCGCGTGAAACGCGTTCGGACCGCCTAACTAGCCCTATGACAAGTGTTATATGCCTAAACATGTTACATAATCAGTTATGTGACAAAGGTTTAGGTTACATATGCTTAATTACCAATTATACATGAAAAGGGTATTCTGGTAATTTACCTAAGGCATATAAACTACCTATCATACAACTACTTAAACGATGTGACCATAGGGTATAACCTCGGAAGGTTATTCCCTACCTACTATGGTCACCTAATGTATTTGGTCAGATCCTAATGATCGACCAAACTGGGTCGGGTTCGAGGTATAAGCGATTTATCAGATCGCTTACCCTACGACCCTAGACAACGTGGTAATCAGTAGGCATAGTCCCAAGGGACTATGACCATCGTGATTACAATCACGTTGCGAAGTTCAAACGAACTTCGCATTGACCATTACTGGTCAACGCTGAAAGTCAAACAAAGTTTGACTTTTTGACTCGAAAAGCAGTAAAATAAGGAAAAGAACGAAAGAATACTTACGAAGGGTCCCCGAATGCTAATCCCGATCCAAGAACTCAGGTATGAAACAATGGTTTCAACTTAGAGCTCTCAAATCAGAATTCTTGTAAGAAATGAGGTTGGGGTGATGGGGTATTTATAGTTTTCGGGTAACCGTTAGGATCGTTTCATGGAAAACGTGCCATGATCCCACCCGTACAAGTGTCGGGAAGTTGTGGTGGCTCAAAATGGTTCTTATCATCTGACTAGGCAAAGGAGAACATGTGGTTGTGGATTAAACATGTGCAAACAGGCTGTTTAAAAACACTGCATCTGGTCTGTGCAAGGCTAGCGCACCGCTACGCTAAAAGTGTAGCGCACCGCTAGGCCATAGTTTGGCAGAATTACACTTTTAGTCCCTGTCATGCATTCAGCCCATTTTCGACACGTTTAAGGCCCGTTAACCCCATTTCAAAGCTCTAAAATGAATTTAAAGTATAGGGAACTTAAAATGTGCTCAAAAATATCTCGGATGTCGGTTTGTTTGGCCGTATGATCGCGATGTTCGCTTAATTACGACGGAATGCGCATAAGCGCGAAAAACGATCCAAATGACGCGACGAATGGATTTTTCTTATGCCGAACACTAAAATAAAATATTTTAGTGCTTACATAAATTTTTGGATGTCCGGATGTATTCAGAACGTAAGTTACGCGTAAAAATGCAAACTTGTGCACTTTTTGACGCTTTTAGTCCTTGAATGACACAAAAGTTTATTTTAGCATACCGAACACCTCAAAGCCTATTTCTAAGCTATGTAAAGGATATTTATGGTATGTTTAACTTATGGTCATGTTCCGGAAGGTCTGTTAGAGTTCAAATTGGCATACTTTCGCAGTTTGTAGACTTTAGTCCCTGTAAGCGATTAAACTTTGATTTCACCACACCAAACCTTCCAAAACTTATATCTAAGTTACGTAAAGGTTATTTAAGGTATGTTAAGCCTATTTCACTATTCCGGAGTGTTCGTTGG
This sequence comes from Helianthus tuberosus, assembly GCA_030545235.1. Taxonomy (NCBI): domain Eukaryota; kingdom Viridiplantae; phylum Streptophyta; class Magnoliopsida; order Asterales; family Asteraceae; genus Helianthus; species Helianthus tuberosus. Next base: position 92,335,682 of record CM060416.1, read on the forward strand.
ATTAAACTGGTTATATCTACACATCAGTGCGCGTATAACCTTCCAGAAAGCGATTTAGAGCTTGAAATCGAACATGAGTTGATATGTGCAAAAGATACACATATTAATACAAGTCCAAAGTATGAAATACAATATTTCATTGGTTTGGCATTTGTTTGATGGTTGAAATGACACAGGTGTTACAACCATGATGACATAGAGGATTCTGATCCTATCTTTCCCCTGGGATACGACCCAGATCGTGATATCGAGTTTATACCTATGGATCAGCCCATGGAGGATCCAGCTGACCCAGCAGATCCTATCGACCCCGAGTTTGACTTCGAGATGGCTTTTGATGATCCCGAGCCTGTCGTCACTCCTGAGCAGGCAGCCGCTCTAGACCCCATACTTGAGCATGACCCCGTACATGCTGACATCCCTATTGAGCCTGTTATAGCAGACCCACTTGTTGATGATCTCCCCGTGGATGTTCCTTTGTTAGAGGGCGATCATGTTGCTGTTGATCCTATTGTTCCTCTACCTGTTGTTGATATACCTATTGACCATCCTGTTGAGCACATTGCACCTGTTCATCCTTTTGTTGCCCCACCTGATCCCATTCCACTAGAGCCCGAGCATGCACTGTTCGCGGCACGCATGGATCCACTAGATGAGCATGCACAGCACGGTTGGATACCTGCTGATGAGGATGTTCCACCTTTTCCCCCTCAGATCCCTGATACACGACATGTTGATTTTTCTTTTTAGGTTCCTCAGTTTGTACCTCCAGCGAGGCCTGGAGAGGGTTCTTCCGCCCATCCTTCTGGGCATCTACCGATGTCTATTCCCTTCATGCCCCAGATGTCATCTGTTCCACCCTCTGTTGCTCCATTTCATGTGGCACCTTTTGACCCCACCAGTGAGCCGTTCCTTTGGGCACCAGACTCTGGTATGCCACCTACTGACCCCTACCATTCTTTCCACAGGGGGTATACTATCGAGGACGTTTTGATGTCTTTTGTCGCTCAGCACGAGTCACACACGCAGCGCATCCAGGAGCTTGAGAGAGCTCAGCTGCCACCGTGTCCGTGCCATGGTCAGACACACTCTCCTCTGCAGCCGTTTCGACCTTTACCTCCAGATTATGCTGCCCGTCTCTTTACACTAGAGCAGCAGGTTGCTTCTATCATTCGTACTCAGCAGGCTATGGAGGCGGACTGGCTCCAGTTACGTCGTTTGTTTTACACCCACTTTCCCCCTCCTCCACCACCATCTGTATAGAGCTCATCAGTGCTGTTTGGGTAGACGAGAGTGAGAAGGCGGCGATTGCTTTTGACTGCACAGCATTTTTTTGGAGACCACATTTGATTCTGACTTTTGTTGACTTGTATTTGACGTATTTGACATTGACATGATGTAGTTTTTGGACAGGGGTGATGTAGCCCCTATTTGATTGATGATTGTATGACACAGGGATGTATTGATACACTTACTATGTGGTCTCGATATATGGCAATCGCAGTATTCTCATCATATTTGATTCGCTTGATTGCTTACTTATATTTTTGTGACATGGGATGATGTGTGATTGGTATTTGTGATGTGTTGATGACATGAGATGTTATGTGCTATTACTATTACTATATACGTACGTTTTACTATGGCCTGACCAACTTAAACCATCTTTTAGAAGATGCCGCCAAGACGTGAGACACACATGCCTACTAATGAGGCAGAACTCCAGCAGATTATTGCTGCTGCCATAGCACAGTATGCAGCATCCCAGCCCGGAACGAGCGGAAGTATTAACCAAGGCAATAACAATCCACCTCACGGGTGCACCTACAAGCAGTTCTTAGACTGCAAGCCCGTAAACTTTGATGGCACTGGAGGTGCTGTCGCCTTTGTACGTTGGGCTGAGAAAACCGAATCTGTTCTTCGCATGAGCAAGTGCGCGCTGGATCAGCAAGTCACCTATATCTCAGGGCTGTTTCTAGATGGAGCCCTATCCTGGTGGAATCTACAAGTACAGACACTAGGCGAAGCTGCTGCTTACGCGCTAACCTGGACCGAATTGAAAGAACTTATGCGCAAAAAGTACTGTTCCCGCGCAGAAATCCAACGATTGGAGACAGAGTTCTGGCACTTGAAAATGGACGGTCCAAAGATAGCAGAATACGTTCAAAGGTTCCCTGACTTATCGCATGTGGTACCCTACATGGTCACTCCTGAGTTCAAGAGAATTGAACGCTTCATTTGGGGACTAGCTCCTCAAATCATAAGCATGGTAACCTCATCCAAGCCTACGACCATTACTGAGGCGATTGATTTGAGCGTGGCTCTCACAGAGGAGGCCATTCGCCTGAACAAGTTTGATGATGCTGAGCATAAGAAGAAAGAGACTCACGTTGAGTCATCAGGAGGTAGCAAACGGAAGTTCTCAAACTTCAAGCAGGGCGCCAGTGTGGCGGTTAAGAAAGGAGGATCAGCTGGTAGTGGGAAGAAAGGAAAAGGATACCAGGGCACCCAACCCAAGTGTAATACCTGCCAACGCCACCATACTGGGCATTGTAACGTGAAAATATGTGAAGCATGTGGAAAGCTGGGCCACTCGAAAGATTCTTGTTGGGCTAGTGCTGGCCGGGGAGGCCAGGGAGGATTTGGGAATAGAAATAATAACCGTGGTGGTATTGGAAATCGCCCACAGGGGAACAATGGAGGAGACGGAAATCGAGGCAACAATGCTAACCAAGCGGGCTGTGGGCGATTTCCAATACCACCATGATCGGAACCGAAAGTCGCATAATTTGACTTTTGCTTTGACTTTCAGTTCTGACCCATTTATGCATGTTTTAGATTGGCCTTAGAGCTTTATTTGGACCAGGTTTCATATAAGTATAACTCTCTGAGATTATACAACTTGGTTCATTAGTTATCCGATTCATATGGATGTTTCCGTTAAGTGCTTAAATATTGACTATTATGCCCTTTTGACTATAAAACGTGATTTTTTGAAAAAGTAAAAGAGTAGAAATCTTAGTTACTGATTTATAAACTTGCACCTAAAATTTGACATCAGTTTGAGGTCTAGATTAAGAGTTATGCTCATTAGCGTAATTTGAAAGCTTTTTATTAAATAAACGGCGTAATTAGCATATAACCTATTTAAACCCACTTTTTGATATCAAAATTTTTACCCACTAATATAATATAATATTTTGGGATTTTTGGAGATTTTTAATTAATTTTAGGCTGAGCATAACTTAGGGTCGTAGCTTTAATTCGGTTAATACCGGTTTTGCCCTTTTAAGCCATAAAATGAGTTTTACAAATCCTTTTGACCCCAAACCTTTTTCTACTGATTTTATTTGATAAATGAAATATTTTGAGCCTTCTGGAATTATAAAAATATCAGCTTTCCTTTGAAAACCCGGAAATGGCTCCAAATCGTCTTTTTAAGCGTTTTTAACGCATAGCATGTACTAAAACTATTTTTAACATATAAGGTTGATACCTACTGCTATTTTTAGTATATTTTCATATATTAATAGTAAGTAAAAGTTTTTAAACTCAGGTTTCCAGTTTTGACCTTTTTAGCCCATGTGAAATTTCCAAAATACCCCTAAGGTGCATAGTTGGGTTTTAAATGATAAGTTTCACATATAGGTCATACCTACTGTTATAACTTATTAAATTAAGTATATTTACTGAATAAATCAGACCTGTAACTCAGATTACTAATTAAACTCTTTTATAACCTTTTAAATGACCAAAATGCCCCTACGAGGCATAGTTTGAGTTTAAATCCATTTCGGGCATAATAGGGGATATCTTACTGATGTCTCAACATATTTAAGGCATATTAACTTAGGAAACTTGCATATGACTCATATGGTTACCCGTTACGCCCTTTTCGTGTTCGGTTCGGTTTATGTAACTAGTTTGCATAAATTAACCGAAACGGGTCAAACCTTATCATCTTTGTCTCAAAATCCAGAATGTATTTAGTTTACCCATATTATACAAGTCTTCAAACTTGTCGGGTCTAAATCACATTCCATTCCGGTCTCCGCTTAATCGTGCGTTGGAACCATATCTTCCTTTAAGACTAACCGGTCTAAGCTTAAGCTTAAATAAAGACCCGTTAGAAATCTAATAGGTTATTATAAACATTCGTTCCAGATTAGGAGCCCAGTAAAAACCATCTGTACTTGCTGTATTTGACTTATACATTATTCAGGTAAATACTCTTAACCTATTTTCCCTATACGGGCTTGGGATACGGTATTATAATAATACCGCTTGGTCGGGTGTGTAATCATTTAAATCGGATTGTGATTAATGTATTTACATAACTCGTTTAATATGTATTATTTGGTGTATGGCCTTTGGGGGTTAAATGACCATGTCCCGGATATCCTTGGCATCATTCAAAGAAATGGCCACGACCTAAGCACGGGGTGTAGGCGTACACCTGACAGATGCATTATGTAAAAACTGGTAATCCACTTAGAGGAATAAATCCTTGTGGGCATTATACCTGTGGCGTGTCAATTAATCTAGACCGGTCCTACAAACCGGCCCTAATGGACGACAAATAAGTAAAACTGTATACAAGATTATTTTAATAATTGTTCCAAGTTATAAAAGATATTTTTGCCGAAGTGCACTCAAATCAATTTTCAAACTCTTTTCAAAATGAGTCAGTTAAGTTGTATTTACCAGTGTAAACTGACGTATTTTCCAAAAAAGGGTAAGTGCAGGTGCTACACGTAATAGGCTGGATACTCCAGACATCAATAATCAAGTCTCGCAAAGCTTTAGGTGTCAAAGTCTGTTGAACAATTTTCCTCTTTATTTTTGATCCGCCTGTGGATCTGTTTCAACTACATTGTGATACTTTATATTACAATTTATTTGGTTGGAATAAATCTATCTTTTGCTTCCGCTGTGCATTTAAATATTGTGTTGTTTGACTTTGATGATATCAACTACGTCACGATACTCCCCACCGGTAATACGTGGAAATATCGGGGTGTGACACTCAGTGCAAGAAAAGGTCAAACGTGAACACCCCTCCCCCAGCCTACTAAGTACTCCGTTGGAGTAATAATTGTTTGATGTCACTTATGTGGTGTATGCCTGAATATATATACTACTACTGTCTCGTAAGACGATATCAAACAAATATCTAACCCTGCTGTGTTGTGTTCTGATAGAACATGGCGCCCAGGAAAGCTGTGAATGCTCACAATGATGATCAACCTCCTCCTCCCCCACTGCCAAGAACTGCTGAAGAGCTGAACGCTCTACTGGAGGAAAGGATCTCCGCAGCTATCGCCCAGTACGAGGCAACCCGAACCCAAGACAGTGGCGGACCAAGCAACGCTAGACGTAATGGGAATGGAGATTCATCTGGAGGTAATGCAGCTCCAGGCTGCACTTTCAAGCAGTTTCTCGACTGCAAACCGATGAACTACGACGGCACAGGAGGTGCAGTAGCATTTGTACGCTGGACGGAGAAGACTGAAGCTACTATCCGCATGAGCAAGTGTACCGCGGATCAGCAAGTCACTTTTGCTACTGGGTTGTTTGTCGATGAAGCTCTGACTTGGTGGAACTTGCAAGTCCAAACCTTGGGCGATGATGCCGCTTATGGCCTAACTTGGGATGAACTGAAGGAAAGAATGAGAGAGAAGTACTGCTCTCGTGCTGAACTCCAAAGACTGGAAACGGAGTTCTGGCACTTGACTATGGAAGGTGCTGACATTAATGGTTATACTCGAAGGTTCCATGATCTGTCTAGAGTGCTTCCCTACATGGTGACTCCCGAATTTAAGCGCGTTGAACGCTACATTTGGGGACTGGCCTCAGAATTCCGTGGCACGGTAACTTCAGCCAAACCCCAAACTATCACTGAGGCTGTAACTCTGGCTGTCAGCCTTACTGAAGATTGTGTTTGTATGAAGAAGCAATCACTGAACCCAACAGAAAAGACCGAGACGCATGCTGAGTCATCCGGTGAAAAGAAAAGGAAACATGCAAACCTGAATCAAGCAACTCGTAACAACAAGGGTTTCAACAAGAAGCGCGACCCTAACCCGCCTCAGGAGACGAAAACCCTTGCAACCATGAATGACGCTCCTGCCAAGAGGTACCTGGGCACTCGGCCCATTTGTAACAATTGCAAGCGTCATCACGAAGGGATTTGTCGCGTTCCAAAATGCGATAAGTGCAGAAAACTGGGTCACCATACTGAGGATTGTTGGGGAAAAGGAAATAAGAACGGGAATGGAAACCGCAACAGGGCTGGTAATAGAAACAATGGTGGAAATGGAAATGGTGTTGGTAACGGGAATGGGCGAAACCAAGGATGCTTCAGTTGTGGAAGCAAAGATCATTTCATGAAAGACTGCCCAAAGGGGAACAACGATCAGGCTCGAGCATTTGTGGTTGGAGCAAGGAACACACACGAGGACCCTAACGTGGTCACCGGTACGTTTCTCATTAACAATCACTTTGTATCCATATTATTTGACACTGGTGCCGACTCTAGCTTCATGTCTGTGGAATTTAAACGTATGCTTGGAATAGAATCTAGTATATTAGATATTCCTTTTTCCATAGAGCTAGCCAATGGTAAACTTGTTGAATCGGGCGAAGTTTTTAGAGGCTGCACATTAGAACTTGGTGAAAGAAGATTTAGCATCGATCTCTTACCTATTCAATTGGGTAGCTTCGATATAGTGGTCGGAATGGACTGGTTATCCAAGAACAGAGCTGAAGTTATTTGTCATGAGAAAATCATTCGCATCCCTTTGACGAATGATGAAACTCTCATTGTACATGGAGAAAAACGAGACGCGCCTCTTCGAATCATCAGTTGTAAGAAGGCACAGAAGTGCTTAAGGAAAGGATGTGTTGCCTTCCTAGCAGACGTTGTAGATAAGAAGGCTATGGAGCCAAAACTCAAAGATATTCCTATGGTGAAGGAATTCCCTGATGTTTTTCCCGAAGATCTGCCAGGACTACCTCCGCAACGACAAGTCGAATTCCGTATAGACTTGGTTCCAGGAGCCGCACCTGTAGCCAAGGCACCCTATCGGCTTGCACCATCCGAAATGCAAGAATTATCTACACAACTCCAGGAGTTGTTGGATAAAGGATTCATAAGGCCAAGCTTCTCGCCTTGGGGAGCTCCAGTATTGTTCATGAAGAAAAAGGATGGAACTCTGCGGATGTGTATCGATTATAGAGAACTGAACAAGCTCACTACCAAGAATCGGTACCCGTTACCGAGGATTGATGACTTATTTGATCAGCTGCAAGGATCGAGCTAGTATTCCAAGATCGATCTTCGATCTGGATACCATCAGTTAAGGATACAAGAGGAAAGCGTACCAAAGACTGCATTCAGAACACGCTATGGGCATTACGAATTTCTTGTGATGCCATTCGGACTGACAAACGCACCAGCAGTCTTTATGGATCTGATGAACCGCGTATGCAAACCATATCCCGATAAATTCGTGATTGTATTTATCGATGATATCCTGATTTACTCGCGAATGAAAGAAGAACATGAGCAACACCTCAGAACTATTCTGGAACTATTGAAGAAAGAGAAGCTTTATGCAAAGTTCTCGAAATGCGAATTCTGGATTCGCGAAGTACAATTTCTTGGTCACGTTGTGAATGAGAAGGGCATTCATGTAGACCCATCTAAGATTGAAGCAATAAAGAATTGGGAAGCTCCCAAGACCCCAACTGAAGTTCGACAATTTTTGGGCCTAGCGGGCTATTATCGGCGATTCATCGAGAATTTCTCCAAGATAGCTCAACCGCTAACGACCCTTACTCAGAAAGACAAGAAATACGACTGGGGTTACAAACAAGAAGAAGCCTTGCAGCTACTTAAAAACAAACTATGCGATGCACCGATACTATCATTACCCGAAGGCACCGAAGACTTCATGGTATACTGCGACGCCTCACGACAAGGTTTGGGTTGCGTGCTCATGCAACATCAGAAGGTCATCGCTTACGCTTCAAGACAATTGAAGGTGCATGAAAGAAACTATACCACTCACGACCTGAAGCTAGGCGCAGTGGTATTCGCCCTGAAGATCTTGCGACATTATTTATATGGTACTCGATGCACAATCTTCACAGATCACAAAAGCCTACAACACATATTCGATCAGAAAGAATTAAACATGCATCAGCGACGATGGGTCGAGCTGCTGAATGACTATGACTGTGAGATTAAGTACCATCCTGGAAAGGCAAACGTTGTAGCAGATGCACCAAGTCGAAAAGAAAGGGTTAAGACCCTAAGGGTTCGGGCGTTAGAAATGACTATTCGAATGAACCTCACTGCACGTATTCGCGATGCACAACAAGAAGCTCTTAAGGGAGAAAACCGTAAAGCTGAATACCTCCGGGGTATGTTGAAATATATGGTGCCAAATAAAGAGGGAGCCTTATACTTTAAGAAGCGTATTTGGGTTCCGCTCTATGGTGGCATACGAGAAGTCATTCTTGACGAAGCGCACAAATCGAGATACTTGATCCATCCAGGATCAGACAAAATGTATCAAGACTTGAAAGAATATTATTGGTGGCCGAGACTCAAGAGCGATGTTGCTGTATATGTTGGAAAATGCCTAACCTGTGCTAAGGTTAAGGCTGAATATCAGAAACCGTCCGGCCTACTACAACAACCAGAGATACCCATGTGGAAGTGGGAGCAAATCTCGATGGACTTCATAACAAAATTACCCAAGACCCCTAGAGGGCACGATATAATATGGGTGATAGTTGATCGGTTAACAAAGTCTGCGCACTTCCTACCGATCCGAGAAAAAGACAGCACTGGAAAGCTTGCTGAGATATACTTAAAAGAAATTGTGGCACATCATGGAGTGCCTATCTCGATTATTTCAAACAGAGATGGACGCTTTGTCTCAAGAATCTGGCAATCCTTTCAAGAAGCCTTTGGATCTCAGTTAGATCTAAGCACGGCCTTCCACCCACAAACAGACGGCCAGAGCGAACGGACTATACAAACGTTGGAAGATATGCTTCGCGCATGTGTTATGGACTTAGGCGGCAGCTGGGATACTCATCTACCTCTAGTTGAGTTCTCCTACAATAACAGTTATCATACAAGCATAAAAGTCGCACCGTTCGAAGCTCTGTATGGCCGCAAGTGCCGATCGCCCTTATGTTGGGCAGACGCTGGAGATAAACGTATGGTTGGTCCTGAACTTGTACAAGAGACAACCGACAGGATTATGCAGATCCGAGAGCGCATTAAGGCGGCTCGAGATCGACAAAAGAGCTACGCTGATCGAAGACGAAAACCATTAGAATTCGAGGTGGGAGACAAAGTGTTGTTAAAAGTCTCACCTTGGAAGGGCGTAGTAAGATTTGGAAAGCGTGGAAAGCTGAATCCACGATATATCGGACCATTTAAGATCTTAAAAAGAATTGGTACCGTGGCATACAAGTTGGAATTACCGGAAGAACTTAATGGAGTACATGATACGTTCCATGTATCCAACCTCAAGAAGAGTCCAACACAAGAAGACGTGATCATCCCTGTGGATGAAGTGCATATTGATGACGCCCTCCGATTTACAGAACAACCCGTTGAGGTTACTGGAAAGTCAACAAGACCAGGAAGAGCACTGTTAAACTTGTCAAAGTACGTTGGAACTCTAAGCACGAACCCGAGTACACGTGGGAATGTGAAGACCAGTTCAAAGAAAAGTACCCCCACCTATTCAAGAAGACTCCTGCGAGAGTTAGTTCAACCTGAATTTCGGGACGAAATTCTTTTAACGGGAGGAGACTGTGACAACTGGCACCAAACCGGTAATTTCTGTACACTTTAATTATTATTTAATGACTGCAATTATGTGATTAAATGTCAACATTGTTTGATTACATACCATACAAGTGAATTCATGCACGTTTTATACTACAAAATATTGCTTTATGCATTAACGAGAGCGTTGCATCAGAAATACTAGTAAACTCACCGGTAAGACACATTGTGTCAACAAATCTGCAGAAAGCAGACAGACATTAGAACTGAGGCCTAGGTGTAGGTCCAATGACAAGAATACATCAAAACCCAAGAGTACATACAAGGGTTTATATATAGACACCCCGGAAGCTAAAATACGCACTAAAAAGCACCCGAAACGCACTTTAAGTGCAAAATTTTATTAAATTCAGCTATAATCAGCATTATGACACTGAAATATTATGCAAAAACTATGATCTATCATTCAGAATATTTCCCTAAGTGTCGGGAATCGAAGGTGTTAAAAAGGGTATTGAAAGGACACTAAACGGTGCAATTTAGCACTTTAACGAATCAATGTCTAATCGAACAACCGGACTTTACCCGGAACATAAAAATATTACAAGAAGCATTGTTTTTATTTTTCTGAGCTAGTATTGGTTCCTGAACACTTAAACACCTTATATAAAACATCCTACACACTAAAGCACTAGACATTACAAGTAACCTCCACTAATTAACATCATGTGCCATCGAATTTACACTTTACCCCCTACTCATGTGGACGGCTACATGGGGGTGACCCCACCAAAAATTGCTAAATCCTTAATAATCTTGTTAAGATATGCTAGGATCTTCATTGGATTCATGTAAGATACCATAAGATCTCAAAGGACTTGTAAGAAGATATGCAAGTACCACAAGTTACATCTAGACCCTTTCCCCCTCATGCTTAAAATCGGCCATGTGCCTAATTTAAAAAGTTTTGGTGAATATCTTGGGATCTTGTTTGGATTATGGAAGGATTTGTGTGTACTAGAGGAGACAAGGGATCCTTTGGTTAATAACACTTGAAGAGTTATATGAACACTTAACCATCTTCCTCAACATACCACATAACTCTCACTCCCTCCTCCCTCCTTACCTCACGTCTCACCACCATCACCATACATCCACCATTTTCGTTCATCATCCATCTATTCCAAGGTTATCACAAGGTGCTAGAAGGTATTCAAGGAGGCCTAGAGCATGCGGATCTTGCAGTCCGGTAAATAAATTTTTCTTAAATATTGGTAATGAACTGGACCCCGATATGTTTACACAATAATATTTGGATCGTATAAGACATTCTGTAAAAATTTGGGAATTTTTGGAATAAGATAACTATTTTATTAAAATGCCCGAAAACAGCTCAGTTTTGTATATTAAAACTGAAATGATAGAAGTAGTATTTTGCATGTCTAAATGTCGGGTTGGTTATTTGAGAACGATCTAACGTGTTATATGTTAAAGAAAATGATATAAGTAAGACACTTAGTTAAAAATATAAATTATTTTTAACAAAAGAATACATACATAAAAGATGGTGACTTGTACTTGTGCGTTACAAGTCTAGTGACTAACGTAAATAAAACACGTTTAGGTCACGACGCTAGATAAGCAAACCCTGTGAAGTTTACGACGCAAGGAATGCAAAGTTGTGAGTTCATGCTCCCCCTTTTCTTTTAACTGTTTTCAGTTTTATAACTTCGGGGGTGAAATACATGTTACTGAATGCTTACAAGAAAGTTCGTGTCCCCACTTTTAAATCTTTTACATACTTTTAAACTTGGGGCGAACACATGAAAATTGATACTTGATATAATAAACGAGAATTGATACTTGATATAATAAATGAGAATTGATACTTGACATGATGAATACATAAACAAGAAGCACTCTTGGTGATCACTAGTACCAAGTATGATGCGTTTTGAGGAATGATACGAGAAATCGTGTCACGAATAGGGTACCATAAGCACCATTAACCATGTACATACTTAGACCACAGAACAAAAGGTTAGATCTAACGGGTGTCCGGGCAGCCACACTCTCGGTGAACACTAGTACCGAGTAGTGCTTTTGTGTCTCCGTCGTGAATCGACAACTAGAAAAATGCCTATGGTTTGGTGACTTCCTATGTCGTGTCACATGTTAATGGCCTTGCAACCCATTAACTACACAAGAATACTTTATTTGTACGAAGTTCGTACACAAGAATACTTTATTTGGTTCATACCACAAGAATACTTTATTTGGTTCATACCACAAGAATACTTTATTTGGTTCATACCACAAGAATACTTTATTTACACAAGAATACTTTATTTTCACAAGATACTTATCATGTTTTCATACAAAGTATACAAACGTGTTCAATACAAAGCTGCATGAATTCACACCAACATTATGTTGACGTTTTTCCAAAACTCACATGTATTTCAGGTAACTAAAAGTGGATGTGCGCGCGGTCTTACTTATGCTCTTGGATGTCGTCTATGTTACGTTTAAATAAAGTTGTAGACTTTCAGACAATATGTTGTCTCCTGATGTAAACACTTAAACTATGATTTTCAATTATGTAATGTTGGCATTTGAAGTTATTTTAAGAGCATGTAGTATGTTTACCTTTCGTATGCAATGAGAACCTTTCATGATCACACCTCGTGCTTCCGCCGCAGAAAGGGGTGTGACAGCCGGCCCACCCTGTCGCCGCCGCTGATCTCCGCGGGTCACCGCCGCTCGCCGCTGGTCACCGGGGCCGCTACACGGGTTCGCACTCTCATCTTATTCATTCGTATCACTAGAACTTGTTCGTTGAACCTCGGTGTCTCAACCGGTTATTTACTAACCGAAGGTATATCAAAACCCCCTATGGTTGATGTTTTATTTCGTGTTTGCATGTTGGTGATCTTGTTCCATTGCGGATATCCCTTGGTATAAAAGTGTTTATATTTTATATATTGTTACTCATGATTCCGTTGCTTAAAAATGTATATATATATATATATATATATATATATATATATATATATAGGGTCGGGATTTAGAGAAAACAGTAGAAAGTGTGAGAACGGTGAGAACGCTTATGGATCGTCCGATTAAAACAATCTATGGACTAGATTGGCGCGGTGGCGTTTTCGTAAATAAAATCAATTTTATTACGTGGACGCGCCTCATTAAGGGTAAAAAGGTCTTTACGCCTCTATACCAAAACGCCATACTGATGAATAAAACGCCATTACGGACCAAAACACATCGCTATATGTTAGTGCGTATGTCTGTTGACTTCGTCTTATGTCTTGTATCGAGTCATGTAATAGAATAGATAGACCAGGACACATTGTACGAGAGAATCGGGAAACAGGCCTGAACCAGCAAGTTCACACGAACTGACAGGTTCATGCGACCTGGCCAGTTCGTGCGAACTGACCAGTTCGTGCGACCTGGACCAGAAAGCATGGATTGGTTCGTGCGACCTGGGATTCCTATAAATATGAGGTCTTGGGTCTTCATTTGTAACTTTTGGATTCCAGTAGCGAAGCTCTGCTGAGGTGTCGTCAGCTCGTGTAAACAGTTTCAAATCAATACAATCGACATTTAATCTACTTCTAAGTGTAAATCTAGCTGTAATGAAGATCAAATCAATGAATTCCGCCTCTGATTTGGTCTAGAACTCTTCTGATCGACTCATTTGATCGAATTCCCAATCCTACAAGTGGTATCAGAGCTCAGGAGGAAGAGTTCTTACCATTTCAGCTCGTTTTCATGGATAAATCTGATTTCTACTCATTTCTACTCATTCTTCTACACTTTTTCATCAAATTTACCAAGATTCCATGGTTAAAATGACCTGATTTTGACATATAACACGTAAAACACTGTTTTAATCAATCCGTGAACAAATCAGAACCAAATTCAAACTAAAAACTGTTCAAATTTGACAAAATGATGAACTATTGGACTTAGAAACACTCAGATCGTTCGAATATTGACCCAGATCGTTTGATTTTTGTCCAAGTCGTGTGAGAATTACATCAGGCCGCCTGAAATTTGTAAGACCCAACTTAAAATAACTAGTATAATGATACAAAAACTTGCATTTAGTCCAAAATTTAGAGTTTACAAAAACTTTCATGATTTGAAGGACCATATTTGATCCTAATATTGCAGTTAAGAAAACAAACTATCCATTAAACTTACTAAACATAACTTCAAGTGTCTACTAGATAACCTTTGAAAACATAGTTCAAGTATCTACATATTGCTAGGACAAAATAGATCAAGTGCGGAAGCTTCGTTTAGTGCGTTCGGTTCTTGATAATAGCTTAATCACCATCCGGGTTAGGTTCCATCTTCACCTACGGTCAAAACCAATTAAAATTATTAGTTTGACACTTTAAATATCAAGTATAACATGTTCCATGATCAAAACATAACAAAAACAAACAAAATTCATGGTGGGACTCAGTCGCGCCGCGCGAGGAAGAGAGGGGAAGTCTGTCGCGTGACGCCATCACCGTCGCGTTGCGCGACGGTAAGCGTGTTCGGCCGTGGCGCGGCGCCAGGGGGCATTTTCGACAGAATGTTGTTGTGTTGAGCTGCTAATTTGACCCAACACCATTTTTCTAAGTTCCAAACTTTAAATTGGCATAACTTTTGACTCGGGCATTCGTTTTAGCCGATTCTTTTTCCTACGTGACCGTAATTTAATTACGGACACGTTTATCAACACGTTTTGCATAAAAATATCATTTCAAGAGCAGTTGGATTTTATTTCATCTCTTATTTATTCAACCCTTTTGTTACTAGTTCCCTAACTTGTATTGTTGACATCTTTAATTTCAAACCATATCACCCGTTTTCCATGTTTACCAATTATGACTTCCGCTTCCCTCCCGAGAGCGCTCATGTCATAACTATCATGCTTAATTCTAAGGATTTAATCATGCTTTTTCGGAATCGATTGGCAAACAAATGTTCCGAAACTATAATCCCCCTACAAGGGCTCATGCCTTTGCAATAAGTTAGCATATCTGTGACACGGCCTACGCTTGATTTGTGTGTGTATATATATATATATATATATATATAACCAATCACAAGATATGGTTTTAAATTTCTATGTTTGTAACTCAACTTGTTTTTGACCCGTTTGGATGCTAAATGGGTGTCACCATTACTAGACACATCCGAACTCTATTTCTAGTACATGTTTGACCCGTTTTACATATCTAAGGCATTTTTTCGTTCTCGTGACTTAACGGGTTTTCCTTGTTTACCAAATTTCAATATGACAAAGTAAAACTAACAATTTAAACATAATGTAGCGAAACTATAAGTCGCGTACCTTCAAAGTGTACCCTTCAAACGTGTTTCACCTCCGGCTTGTCCACTCGACGATCCGGATGCTTTACCTAGAGAGTTCCATTCACCATCAATTTAGAACTCTTTTACAATAAATAACGGACAATTATTATAATATTCAAATATGAATTTTTTGTCCAATTTAACACTTTTTCCTCACTTAGGTGTTTCAACAAACACCTAGCGGGTCAAATTCTTACATAATCATTACTAGGTTCTTGACATGTTATTTTCACCTACTTTTACTTCGATCAAGCGATTTGCACCAAATTTCAACATCAATGATACCGAATTTAACACATGAATTCAGTTTTCACTAGAATAGTATTCACAATCCTAGTGTTTATCTAGTCTCTACAAACTCAATAATCACCTACATTGGTGACTAAAATCTCTAGAATTATCGTACTAAATTTTAACAAGAATTCATCTAGGGTTTTATCCCTAAACATCATGTTGCTTCTAATTTCAACCATGCATCAAGTAATCAAGCTGAATTTTCGTTTTTCACATTTAACCTAGAATTTAAGATGCAACAAAATACTACAATTTTGCATACCTTTTGATCCCTGCAACGAGGTGATCACTAATTCATGTTTGAAACTTGATTTAGAGCAGAATAGAGGCTTCAATTTGTGAATTTTGTGAGTATTTTAGGGTTTGAAGGAAACCCCTGGTCGCCCTCCTCTTCTGATCGATCCCAGCACACGCATGTGTGTGTCTGGTGGGTTATTTTTCTTATTTGAACATTTAAGTTTCAGTTTTTATTAATTTGGCCCCTCAACTTTTGTTTAACTTATAGTTTAGGTATTTCAACCTTAATAATAGTCATTTCAAGACTTCTTAACTAACTGGGTTATAAATTCCTAGATAGTTTGTTCTTGTTTATTTAACATTTTATTATCCTGATTTTAAATTTTATATATTTCGGGGTGTTACAAGTCCACCCCACTTAAAAAGGGTTTCGTCCCGAAACCTGATTACGTACTTAATAATGTAGGGTAGAGTCGCTGCATCTCCTCCTCGAATTCCCATGTGGTATCCGAACCCTTCCGGTGTTCCCATTTGACCTTTACTTGATTGATTTCTTTATTCCTTAAGATTTTCACTTTACGATCCAAAATCGTAATGGGCTTCACCACATAGTTAAGTCCATCATCCACCTCGATGTCATCGTAGTGGATATAGGTTGTTTCATCCGCCAAACATTTCCGAAGATGTGACACATGAAATGTGCTATGAATTCCACTTAATTCTTCCGATAATTCGAGGCGGTATGCTACTTTCCCTACTCGTTCGACTATTGTAAATGGCCCAATAAATCTTGGGCTTAATTTTCCTCTCTTTCTAAATCGGATAACCCCCTTCCATGGGGATACCTTAAGCATGACCTTGTCACCAACCTGAAACTCGATCGGTCTTCGCCTTTTGTTCGCATACGACTTTTGTCTATCTTGTGCCGCTTTCAAGTGTGCTCGAACCGCCTCAATCTTTTCATTAGTGGCTCGAACTATATCTTTGTGAGCGAGTTCACGTGGACCCACCTCACCCCAACACACCGAGGTCCGGCACTTCCTACCGTAAAGCATTTCATACGGTGCCATCCCGATACTAGTATGGTAGCTGTTGTTATATGAAAATTCGACTAAAGGTAGATAAATATCCCAACTACCTCCGAAGTCAATAATACATGCTCGTAGCATGTCCTCCAACGTTTGTATTGTTCTTTCACTCTGTCCATCCATCTGAGGATGGTACGTAGTACTGATGAACAATTTGGTTCCCATTTGCTCTTGGAACTCTCGCCAGAAATTTGAAGTGAACCGGGTATCCCTATCGGACACGATGGATACCGATACTCCGTGGCGTGCCACTATCTCATTAGTGTAAACCCCCGACATCTTTTATGACGTGTAAGTCTCACGTATTGGAATAAAGTGAGCACTCTTTGTCAATCTATCAACAACCACCCATATAGCATCAAACCCGCAGTTCGTCTTTGGTAGTTTGGTTAATAGGTCCATTGTAACATGTTCCCATTTCCAAACCGGAATTTCCAACGGTTGGAGTTTACCGTATGGTTTTTGGTGTTCTGCCTTGACTTGTGGGCATGTCAGGAACTTCTCCACGTATTTCACTACATCCCTTTTCATTTCGGGCCACCAATAGTTTTGTTTCAGGTCGTTATACATTTTGGTCACCCCCGGATGAATGGAATAACGGGATTTGTGAGCTTCATCGAGTAAGAGCTTTTTAACTCCACATGTGTTAGGAACCCAGATTCTGTTGAAACGTGTTTTCAAACCGTGATTGCCTTCTTCAAGATCTTTAAATTGACCGATAATTCTTTCCTTCTTCCAGTTTTATACTTTCACTGCTTCAACTTGTGCTTCTCGGATTCGTTCTAGTAGGCCCGAGGTCACAATAAGCTGCATTGATTGTACTTGTATCGGGGTATAATCTGTCTTTCGACTTAATGTGTCTGCTACTACATTGGCTTTCCCGGGGTGGTAATGTATTTCACAATCGTAATCCTTGACCGTTTCTAACCACCTCCTTTGCCTCATGTTTAATTCCTTCTGATCGAAGAAATATTTCAAACTCTTATGGTCAGTAAAGATTGTACATTTTACCACATACAAATAATGTCTCCATATTTTTAAGGCGAACACTACTGCTGCCAGCTCCAAATCATGAGTCGGGTATTTCTTTTCATGGATCTTCAGTTGTCTCGAGGCGTAGGCTATGACCTTGCCTCGTTGCATTAAAACACATCCGAGCCCCGAATGCGACGCATCCGAGTAAACCACCATGTCATTAACTCCTTCCGGTAACGTTAGCACCGGAGCGTGAGTTAACTTTTCTTTAAGTGTTTGGAAGGCTTCCTCTTGTTCGATGTCCCATACAAACTTTTCCTCCTTGCGAGTCAATTTGGTCAATGGTAAGGCAATTTTGGAGAAATCTTGTATGAATCTCCGATAACATCCCGCGAGCCCTAAAAAGCTTCGGATTTCTGAAGGATTCCTTGGAGTGTTCCATTTTGATGCGGCTTCTACTTTTGACGGATCCACTAGTACCCCGTCGGCACTAATGATATGCCCGAGAAACTGCACCTCTCGTAACCAGAAAGCGCACTTTGAAAATTTTGCATACAGCTTTTCTCATCTGAGTGTCTCTAACACTTCTTGCAAATGGTAAACATGCTCGGCTTTATTCTTCGAATACACTAAAATGTCATCGATAAATACGATTACCGACTTATCCAGCATAGGTTTGCAAACCCGGTTCATGAGATCCATGAAAGCCGCGGGTGCATTAGTCAACCCAAAGGGCATCACGAGGAACTCATAATGCCCGTATCGCGTACGAAAGGCCGTCTTCGGTACATCTTCCTCCTTGACTTTCAATTGGTGATAACCCGATCTGAGATCAATCTTTGAGAACCAACTCGCTCCTTGTAGCTGGTTAAACAAGTCATCAATTCTTGGAAGTGGGTATCGATTTTTCACCGTGAGTTTGTTTAACTCCCGGTAGTCGATACACATACGCATACTACCGTCCTTCTTCTTCACGAATAGTACTGGTGCGCCCCACGGGGACACACTCGGTCGGATAAACCCTTTGTCGAGCAATTCTTGGATTTGAGACATCAATTCTTGTAGCTCCGACGGCGCGAGCCGATACGGCGCCTTGGCCACTAGTTTTGCGCCCGGAATCAATTCGATTCCGAACTCTACCTCCCGTTCTGGTGGTATTCCCGGTAAGTCTTCTGGGAACACGTCTTCATAATCACTTACGACTGGCACATCTCTGATTTTGAGGGATTCTTTCTCCGATTCATTTGCGTATACCATATATGCCTTGCATCCATGTTTCATGAGTTTGTGAGCTTCTAGCATCGTGCATATCACCGGGTTACCCCCTTTTTCGCCGCATATTGTAACGTGCTTTCTGCTAGGAGATGTCAGTTTTATTTCCTTTCAGAAACATGCCACCCTTGCGTGGTATCGCGACAACCAATCCATACCCACGATCACTTGAAACTCTCCCATTGACATTGGGATTAAGTCTATTGTATATTCTTCGTCGTCGATGCTCAATTTACAGTTTTCACATACATCACAAACGATAAAACTCTTGTTATTACCTATCTCTACTTCTAAAGGCATAGGTAATTTTGTTAGAACAAATGAAGGATGTCGAATAAACCCATATGAAATAAAGGATTTATTCGCACCCGTATCAAATAATATACGCGCAGGAATCGAGTTTACAGCAAATATACCTGAAATAGTTTCGGGTTCAACTTTTGTTTCTATGGCAGTCAAGTGGAAAGATCTAGCCTTTGCCTTCGGGGCTTCACCTTTCGTGTCTTGCCCATCTTTCTTTCCTACTAGTTCCGAGCATTCCGATTTCTTGTGATCCGGTTGATAACAATTGTAGCAAACCGTCACTTTTTCCGGGCATGACGAAGCTATATGCCCCGTTTTCCGACATATGGGGCAAGGCTTATCCTTGAAACGACATTCGCCCCTATGCCCCTTTCCATAGATTTTGCAATTTGGTGACCCACTTTTTACATCTGATTTCTTCCCTGTTTCGTTCATTCGCGCTTTCTTGGTAGGGCTCGGATTGACATTTTGAGCCCTCCGTTCACCTAGTTCAACCTGCTTCCTCAATTCGATCTCCCGTTCCCGAGCAACATTTATGATCTCGGTAAGGGTCTCGTAGTTTGAAGGAGTCATAAACTCCCTATACTCGGCGCTCAACATATTATAATAATAATATATCTTCTGTTCTTCGTTTGTTATCAGTTCATCACAAAACTTCATTTTATCCATAAACGTTCCCGTGATCTTGTCTATGGACTCACCCTTGTACCTAAGTTGCATGAACTCTTCCTTGATTCGATTTATGACCGCCTTGGGACTGTGGTGTTTAAGAAACGCCGTCTTAAATTCATCCCATATCATAGTCTTGGCTGCTTCGCTTCCAATTTCTTTCTTTTTGTTATCCCACCAGTCTTTCGCTTGACCCCTTAATTGACCCGTACCATAAGCTACGTAGTTATCTTCATCACAATGGGTCCTCTCGAATACTCCTTCGATATCGCTTAGCCATCGCTGGTATACGATTGGGTCAACTTCCCCATTATAGACTGGCGGTTTGCACGCCATGAACTCCTTGTATGTACAAGGCTTTCATCCTCCGGACTTTTCCTTTGTTAAATTGGCATTATCCTCCAATTTCTTGATTCTTTCCTCAACCACTGATAGTACCGTGTTCTGGATCTTATCGATGAAACCAGACAAACTATTTTCGATTGCCTTTCCAACCTCCTCGGCAATCACTTCTCTTGTTTGCTAGGTGACTCTCGGCACCGTATCATCGTTACCTTCATCCGCCATCTTTAATACTGAGATGTTTACATTAACCGTTAGACATTTCATTTATAATATATGATTTACTTGTTTTGGTTTAATCAAGTTCATAACTTGATTCGACCGTTCTTGTTTCATGCATTTCTTGTGTTTGAGTGAATCTACACACTCTTTTCGTGCATATTCGTTCATGTTTCATTTCTGTATTCCCTAAATCTATTTAAAACAATTAATACTTACCAGATGCTTGATCAAGCTTGAACCGAACACACTTTATTGACAACCCTTAGCTCTGATTACCAACTTGTAAGACCCAACTTAAAGTAACTAGTATAATGATACAAAAACTTGCATTTAGTCCAAAATTTAGAGTTTACAAAAACTTTCATGATTTGAAGGACCATATTTGATCCTAATATTCCAGTTAAGAAAACAAACTATTCATTAAACTTACTAAACATAACTTCAAGTGTCTACTAGATAACCTTTGAAAACATAGTTCAAGTATCTACATATTGCTAAGACAAAATAGATCAAGTGCGGAAGCTTCGTTTAGTGCGTTCGGTTCTTGATAATAGCTTGATCACCATCCGGGTTAGGTTCCATCTTTACCTACGGTCAAAACCAATTAAAATTATTAGTTTGACACTTTAAATATCAAGTATAACATGTTCCATGATCAAAACATAACAAAAACAAACAAAATTCATGCTGGGACTCAGTCGCGCCGCGCGAGGAAGAGAGGGGAAGTCCGTCGCGTGTTCAGCCGTGGCGCAGCGCCAGGGGGCATTTTCGACAGAATGTTGTTGTGTTGAGCTGCTAATTTGACCCAGCACCATTTTTCTAAGTTCCAAACTTTAAATCAGCATAACTTTTGACTCGGGCGTTCGTTTTAGCCGATTCTTTTTCCTACGTGACCGTAATTTAATTACGGACACGTTTATCAACACGTTTTGCATAAAAATATCATTTCAAGAGCAGTTGGCTTTTATTTCATCTCTTATTTATTCAACCCTTTTGTTACAAGTTCCCTAACTTGCATTGTTGACATCTTTAATTTCAAACCATATCACCCGTTTTCCATGTTTACCAATTATGAATTCCGCTTCCCTCCCGAGAGCGCTCATGTCATAACTATCATGCTTAATTCTAAGGATTTAATCATGCTTTTTCGGAATCGATTGGCAAATAAATGTTCCGAAACTATAATCCCTTTACAAGGGCTCATGCCTTTGCAACGACTTAGCATATCTGTGACACGGCCTACGCTTGATTTGTATATATATATATATATATATATATATATATATATATATAACCAATCACAAGAGATGGTTTTAAATTTCTATGTTTGTAACTCAACTTGTTTTTGACCCGTTTGGATGCCGAATGGGTGTCACCATTACTAGACACATCCGAACTCTGTTTCTAGTACATGTTTGACCCGTTTTACTTGTCTAAGGCATTTTGTCGTTCTCGTGACTTAACGGGTTTTCCTTGTTTACCAAATTTCAATATGACAAAGTAAAACTAACAATTTAAACATAATGTAGCGAAACTATAAGTCGCGTACTGTCACACCCCCAAAATCCACACGCGGAGTACCACCGCTTGGAGGCGTGACATGACCAGGATCAAGCCACCAATCATATTGAACATAAGTATATAGTAAAAGTCATTCATCAATACGATAGGTGTTTCCAAAGCCAAATATAAACAAGTGTGTAGCGGAAGCAATAATGTAAAACCCAACATAAGTTTAAGTACAAAATGTTATAATGTTTAACAACACATTCACGATCCATGTCCACAACGACCGTGCCTCCCGTGCAAGCTCCAAAAGTACCTAAGGTCCTGCAAGGCATGTAACAGAGAGTCAACAACTAGTTGAGCGAGTTCACAGTAAGTAAGTTCGTAAATGCAAGTTCGTTTCGTAACGTGCGGCTATACTGGGCCGATAGTATGTTCTATTAGTGGGGGCTTCCCATGTTTGCATATACACTAGACTATTTGCAACCATAAGTGTTCTTCTTACCGAGAACAGTAGTACGTACAAAGTTTACATAGGTTTTACGTAAGTGTCCTTCACAACCGAGGACAGGGGTACGCGGGGGTTTACGTAGGTTTTACGTAAGTGCCTGACACAACCCGAGGCAGTAATGAATATAAGTTTACGTAGGTTTTACGTAAGTGTCCTTCACAACCGAGGACAGTGATGTGTACAAGTATACGTAGGTTTTACGTATGTGTCCTGCGCATCCGAGGACGATGATAGATAGTCTAGTAACATTGTAAGTACAAATCCATTCCTTCAATCCCATTCCCAACCCCGGGAATCCCATGCCTTGGTAAGAGTGTGAACTCACCTTGTTTGCTCGGTATGCTAAGTTAAGTGCTCACAATTAATCAGTCAAGTCCTATAGTGCACGTATGTTCAGTCAGTTTACGTTCGTAATATTTCACATGTAACTATCATCACAGTAATATAACAAAGCGTTTGACAGTTCATAACATGCAACACAAGCAGTTAATTGCATCTATACATGTAACAGAGTTGGCATCTAGCAAATCTAGCAAATCAACTGAGTGAATAAAGTTAACGGAGTTCAATGGAATAACAGAATTAATCCACTTAATTTGGAATAATAAATAATCAGAGTAAGTCAGTTAACCCAGTTAATCAACTTAACAGAGTTTGTCCACTAACAGAGTTACTCAAACAATAAAGTTATCAACATACATAATTAACATAGTTAAATAAACTAACTGAGTTATTCTAGTAATTAGTTTAATTGTTTAACATGTTTAATGACATTAATAATTACAGTAAACATGTTGTCTAACACACCCTAGTGCCGAAATCACATAAGAGCCGAAAACACCTTAAGAGCCGAAAACCCCTTAGCCGAAATCACCTTATGTCCGAAATCCCTAATGTGCCGAAAACACTAGGTGGCCGAAAACCCTTATAGCCGAAATCACTTAAGTGGGCCGAAATCTAGGTTGGGCCGAAATCAAACACATGGGCCGAAATCACCTAAAGTGATTTCGTCCAGCTTCTTTTGTGGGGGGGGTGTTTTCGTTACTGTTCATCATCATCAACAACACTTACTGTAACATATCAAAAACCCAGAAACTCTATAAACTCATTACAGTTACATGTTTAATCATCTACAAGTCATTTAAATCAATCATTGATATGTAATATATAATTTGCCAACATCATATGATACCAGGATCCCGATTTAATCAGTTTATCATTCATTAACATACACCCACTATTGATCCAAACATCCAATATACAGACACTTCGTGGATGATAATTATCTAGCAAGCACACTATGATAAATCACATATTCACATATATACATACATCATGATTAAACATCCAATAATCATACGATAAGCATCTTAAACAATCTGAACATGAAGGTCACTAACCAAGGATTTAAACAGAGGTTTTGCTTCAAGATGAGTTCTCTTTTGTTGGGTTTTCAGAGATAGACAGAGAAACGATTGTGATAAGATATGGTTTGGTAATTGTGAAACTTCTCTGAGAAGATTGTTTATAAAATATCTCAATACTGGGCCATGGGCCAAGCCCATCTCTGATTTCGTTGTTCACATGGACGAAAACACTTAAAGTGTTTTCACCACTTGGGTGTTTTCATGAGTATTGTTTTCAGTAAGTTCCAACTTTATTTAACATGTTAATAAATACAAACCTTATAAACATACACTCACATATAATAAATATTATGGATTTCCAAGTGTAAAATATCAATCGAAATACGATATAACGTATTACAAAGGTGAGCGTTGTGAAACAACGAGTCGTGTAACAAACAACATAAACAATAAAAAAAATTAACGTGCACTAAATGCGATGATAGAATCTTGGAAACTCGAGTTGTCACACGTACCTTCAAAGTGTACCCTTCAAACGTGTTTCACCTCCGGCTTGTCCACTCGACGATCCGGATGCTTTATCTAGAGAGTTACATTCACTATCAATTTAGAACTCTTTTACAATCAATAACGGACAATTATTATAATATTCAAATATGCGTTTTTGTCCGATTTAACACTTTATTCCTCACTTAGGCGTTTCAACAAACACCTAGCGGGTCAAATTCTTACATAATCATTACTAGGTTCTTGACATGTTATTTTCACCTACTTTTACTTCGATCAAGCGATTTGCACCAAATTTCAACATCAATGATACCGAATTTAACACATGAATTCAGTTTTCACTAGAATAGTATTCACAATCCTAGTGTTTATCTAGTCTCTACAAACTCAATAATCACCTACATTGGTGACTAAAATCTCTAGAATTATCATACTAAATTTTAACAAGAATTCATCTATGGTTTTATACCTAAACATCATGTTGCTTCTAATTTCAACCATGCATCAAGTAATCAAGCTGAATTTTCGTTTTTCACATTTAACCTAGAATTTAAGATGCAACAAAATACTACAATTTTGCATACCTTTTGAATCCTGCAACGAGGTGATCACTAATTCATGTTTGAAACTTTATTTAGAGCAGATTAGAGGCTTCAATTTGTGAATTTTGTGAGGATTTTAGGGTTTGAAGGAAACCCCTGGTCGCCCTCCTCTTCTGATCGATCCCAGCACACGCATGTGTGTGTCTGGTGGGTTGTTTTTCTTATTTGAACATTTAAGTTTCAGTTTTTATTAATTTGGCCCCTCAACTTTTGTTTAACTTATAGTTTAGGTATTTCAACCTTAATAATAGTCATTTCAAGACTTCTTAACTAACTGGGTTATAAATTTCTAGTTAGTTTGTTCTTGTTTATTTAACATTTTATTATCCTGATTTTAAATTTTATATATTTCGGGGTGTTACAAAATTCTCCAGATCGTGTGAAATATAGTCAGGTCGCACAAGCTGAACAGTCCAGGTCGCACGGATTGTTCAAGTCGTTTGAAAAAGTAATTCAGCTCACACGGTTTGAGCCAGATCGCACCAATTCAGGTCGTACGGGGTGTTTGAAAGTTTATCAGATCGTTTGAGATTGGGTTCCAGGTCGCGTGAAATCATTAGGTCGCTTGAAAGGTTTTCAGATCGTTTGAAAGTTTCATCAGGTCGTTTGAATTTCAGACCGCACGAACTGATATCAGATAGTGTGAATTACTAGATAGTGTGAACTCAGCTCGTTTGAAACTTCAATTCACTTGAACATTGTGTTTTTGTATATCTTTTATACCGAAACATGGACAACGAATTTTATAATGCATTTGCTACTGCCCCAGGTACTCCTGTTACTGTTGCTCAGAATGTAAACATGGAGAATGAAACGAGAATGTTACAAAAACCTCCAAAGTTGATGAGCATTGAAGAATATTACAGTTGGCAAGAACGGTTCGAAAACTGGGTTCAAGCAAATCATCTAATGTCTTGGGTTTGTATTGAAACTAAGTACGTTCGACCTCATTCTGGTATGGGAGTTATAAAGATTATTTCTGAATTTTCGGATAAAGAGAGAGACATGTACAAGGCAGAAAAACTGATGATTAGTTTACTTTAACAAGCTGTGAAAGAAGATATTTTCGTATTACTTCAACATGATGGTAGTGCACGTTCGATTTGGGAAGCACTTCGCACAAAATTCGAAGGAAGTACGGAGATGATCAAGAATAAAAAATCATTACTGAAGAAAGAATTTGAATTGTTTTCAAGTTTGCCGGGTGAAACTACAAAGACTCTTATTGAGAGATATTGTCATTTAGTGCGTTCAATGACTCGGTTGGATATCAAAAAAGATCGAGAAGAATGGGTTGAAAAACTAGCCGATGCTTTACCACAAAATGAATGGGGTACATATCTTATGATTTTGAAGAATACCGGAGAGTATGATAGATTGTCAATTGCTCAATTCATTGAAAAACTTGAAGGACAAGATCTTGAACAACAAAAGATCGCTAGAATGAACAATTCAAGTGGTCAACAAGATATCAAGATATATTTCAAAGGTAATGTTAAAAATGTTGAAGCTAGTTCAAAGACCAGACTGCTTTCAGCGCAGAAAACTCATCCGGATCACTCAATCAAAGTTCAATCAACAACAGTGGATTTTCTTCATATCCGAGTGTTAATCCTAATGTTTCAACTTCAAATTATCAGTCTCAAAGCTCAAACAATGGTAATGGTCATGTGCTACAATGTAACATCGCGTTGCATCTTCAGAACGGTCAGATTTTCTCTGAAGAAGTCGCTAAAGGACATATGGCATTACTAGTTACCGTGTTATGAGAGTTTGGTTGCGGGAAAAATTAGAAATCCTATGTTAGCAAAAGAGGATTACGATCAGATTGATGCTGAGGAAATGGAGCTAATGGATATTAAGTGGTGTTTAGCGAGTGTGTTGAGGAGAGCTGAGAAATTTAAGTAGATTACCGGAAGAGATGACTTACGTGATGCTAATGTTTCTACTTTAGGTTTTGATAAGTCTAAAGTTACGTGTTTTCGGTGCAGGGAAAAAGGACATTTCAAGAGGGAATGTACCAACCGAGAAGCAGGTGGAGCTCAGAATCCTTTCGGGAACAATGAATATTATCGGAAAGCAATATATCATCAAGTAGCTCAACAACCGTCATCATCTCGTACTATTCTGATTGAAGATGGAAAGAAGAAAGCTTGTATTACTATGCCTCCAGATCAAGAAGATGAAAGATTGCCAGAGGGATTTAGCTGGGACAAATATATTCCGGCTGAAAGTAACTCAAAGTTTAGATCGTTTGTGGCACAGATCATTCAAGAGCCAGAGTTGATGAAAGAATGGATGAATGTGTTTGCCAATGATGAGAAAAGTCAAGATGGAGAGTCTATCACTTCAGAAGATAGTTCAGAAAAGACATCAGTCTTTGACCAATCATCAATTGATAGCAGTGATGATGATGAAGAAATTAAACAAATAAACATTGGTAAAACTCATTTATCACCTGAAAGTTTCAAATTTTATTTTGCAGATAAATCGGAGAAACTAAAGGAGAAACGAGCAGCAAAAGAAAAGAAAGAGGTAAAATGTGAGAATGTTGCTCAGGAAGAGAAGAATGAACAGAGTGAAGAAGTTAAAGTTGCTGAGAAGATTGTTGGGATTGAAAAGGTTGTAGAGGTCACAAAACCTTGTCTGAAATGTTTGGAACCATGCAAACATTGTGAAGAGAAAGATAAGAAGTTTAGTGAGCTAGACAAGATGAAAGAAAAATTGTTGTTCGATGTTAAGTACGTGAAAGAATCTTATGATGTATTGAACAGAACAATCAACCAGTTGGAAAAGACAACTCAGAAAGGGAAGATTCTTTGACAATGATGAATGCAGTGATGATGTCTAAGCAGAAGGCCATCAATCACTATATTGATGAGTGTGCAAAGTTGAAGCAAGAATTGGAGACTGAAAAGATTGAAAATGAAAGAATCAGACGATAATGAGTTACTCAAGTTCTGATTACTTGATTGATAGAATCTATCCAACAGTAACAGGTTTGAAGCCTTTCAAGATAAGAAGTCGGAAGATACGGATACTGGTAAGACACAAAGTGCAAATTATAACAAGTGTCCGCCTCCGATCTGGGAAGGTTATTCTCCCAGAAAACCAAAT
Organism: Helianthus tuberosus; assembly: GCA_030545235.1. Classification (NCBI taxonomy): domain Eukaryota; kingdom Viridiplantae; phylum Streptophyta; class Magnoliopsida; order Asterales; family Asteraceae; genus Helianthus; species Helianthus tuberosus. The sequence continues at coordinate 92,363,899 of CM060416.1, forward strand.
TCGGAACAAGTAAAAAAGGCAGTCAATATAAAGTTAAAGTCTGAAACAACTGATGAGTTACCAGACAACATTGACGTCACATTCACATCGTCTGATACTGACCATGAGTCTGAGTTAATAAAGAAAGTGGTTGATCAGGTGTTGAATAAGGATGAGGAGTCAGAGTCAAAGTCTGAATCTGAGAGTTCAAGTTCATCAGTTGACAGTTCGAAATCATCGGTCAAAAGGGTTTACAATAAAGATTTTCTGATATCAAAAAATAATTTGAATGATGAACCAATCAAAGTGGCATATACTTTGAATGATTCAGACAAATTATATTCTGATGAGGAATTTCCAATTAAAAATGTGAAAATTGAAAATATTTAAACAGTTTTTAAATTGATAAAAATAAAGTTTTCAGAAATAAAAGATAAAATGGGATTTTCAAAACCTAAATATACGTCTAGAGTTCAACAACATTTAAACAAAAAAAAAGGTTTCGGTCCAGGTCATCAAAAGAAACCGAATCATAAAAGCAATTTAAAAAAAGAAGGGGTTGGGTTTTGATGTTGAAAATAATCAAAATATTAAAGATTTTAAATCAAAAACTGTATTTGTTTCAGGGGCAAGTTCTGAAGAAGAGAAAAAGAGCTCATTCTGGAAGCAATCGAACAAAGCGTTTCTTGCAGAAAAACAGAAACATGAGAAGAATGAAGCTAATAAAAAAAGGAGACAAGAACCTGTTACCGATGCAATGAAGTTGGTGTAACACCTGTGCCTCCACGGCCATCAAACAAATGCCAAACCAATGAAATATTATATTTCATATTTGGGATTTGTAAAATTATGTGTATCATATTTCACATATCAATTTTTGTTCAAATCCAAACTCTAAATCGCTTTCTGGAAGGTTATACGCGCACCGATGCGTAAATATAACCAGTTTAATGCAACAAACACTCCGGAATAGTGACTTAGGCTTAACATACCTTAAATAACCCTTACATAACTTAGAAATAAGTTTTGGAAGGTTTGGTATGCCGAAATCAAGTTAATTTGTCTACAGGGACTAAATATGACAAACTGTGAAAGTATGCCAATTTGAACTGTAACAGACATTCCGGAACATGACCATAAGTTAAACACACCTTAAATATCCTTTATATAGCTTAGAAATAGGCTTTGAGGGGTTCGGTGTGCTAAAATAAACTTTTGGCTCATTCAGGGACTAAAAGTGTCAAAAAGCGCACAAGTTTGCATTTTCACGCATAACTCACGTTCTGAATACATCCGGACATCCAAAAATTTATGTAAGCATGAATATATTATGCTTTAGTGTTTGGCTTGCCAAAAGTCCATTCGTCGCGTCATTTGGATCGTTTTTCGCGCTTATGCGCATTCCGTCGTAATTAAGCGAACATCGCGTTTGTACGGCCAAACGAACCAATGTCCGGCATATTTTTGAGCATGTTTCATGTCCACAATGTTTAGGAATCAATTTAGGGCCTTAAAGTTGGCTTTACGGGCCTTAGAAGTGTCGGAAATGGCCTTAAACACGTGCAGGGACTGAAACTGTCATTCTGCAAACTTAATTCTGATCTGTGCAGGCCAGGCGGCCCGCCTCAGTTTCTGAACATCCTTACGCGGCCCGCGTCAGTCCTTCTGACCAGGTTAAATGTTTCTAACAGCAGATTGCAGCTGTTTGATCCACCACCACACATTCTAAATTGTCTAGTCAGCTGATAAGGATCAACTTTTAGCCACCATAAGGTTCTGACACTTGTATGGTTGCGATTAAAGCACGGTTTCCATGAAACGATCTTAACGGTGGACCGAATACTATAAATACCCCATGCCCCCCATTGCTCAAATCACTAGAATTTTGATTTGAGAAACTCTAAGTTGAAACTATTGTTTCATACCTGAGATTTTTGAATCGAAATTAGCATTCGGGGACCCTTCGTAAGTATTCTTTCGTTCTTTTATTGCTTTTCGAGTCTTTCGAGTCTGAAAGTCAAACTTTGTTTGACTTTCTGCATTGACCAGTTTATGGTCAATGCGAAGTTCGTTTGAACTTCGCAACGTGAGTGTAATCACGTTGGTTATAGTCCCTTGGGACTATGCCTACTGATTACCACGTTGTCTAGGGTCGTAGGGTAAGCGATCTAATAAATCGCTTATACCTTCGAACCCGACCCTTTTGGTCGATCATTAGGATCCGACCAAACACATTAGGTGACCATAGTAGGTAGGGAATAACCTTCCGAGGTTATACCCTATGGTCACATCGTTTGAGTAGTTGTATGATAGGTAGTTTATATGCCTTAGGTAAATTACCAGAATACCCTTTTCATGTATAATTGGTAATTAAGCATATGTAACCTAAACTTTTGTCACATAACTGATTATGTAACATGTTTAGGCATATAACACTTGTCATAGGACTAGTTAGGCGGTCCGAACGCGTTTCACGCGCACGACGCGTTAAAGTAGCATAAGCTACCTTAATGGGTCGCGATGGGTCGAAAGCACTTAGGTTAGGTTTCATGTAGTATGTAGGCCTTGTTAAACCATATCATATGAGTTCCAATACTCATTTGGTTTACCAAGCCCCATCCTATCCGATCTCCCAATTTAAGTCCGGTTTATTTATATAGTTTTAGATTGCCGACTGATTCCGTGCTCCCTCTAGCTTTGTTTGGTTGTTATTCAAGACCTCTAAGCATTCACAGGCGAGTACATTATTCCCCTATTTTACTGCTTTCAATTGTTTTGGGGTGACTCATATGTGCTAAATGTTTTCAAGGTTTTAACGATGGTATCAAAAACCATTAAGACGATTTATACAAAACTAATAACGATTTCGATAATGTGAATGAACTTGTTGGTTGGGTTACATAACAAATGACATTCATTAGCAATGATCAAGCCGACCAGTATTAGGTTATGGTACCATAGGATCTGACAAATCCCGTTAGTTACTACACCCGTAGTTATGTGTGGGTGTTGTGGGTAGCGACTGAATCTGTAATTGTTAATTTACTCTTTGGTAAGGGTTTATTAATGCGAGTTGTTAATCTATCCTTTGGTAAGGGTTTATTAATGCGAATTGTTAATCTATCCTTTGGTAAGGGTTTATTAATGCGAGTCAAGAAGGTTTGAATGTTATTAGCGAGACGACCACGTAAGTAGTTTCACGACCTAAAACGAATTAAACGATTGGGTAAATGATTGGTTTTCACACGATGATTTAACGATTTGGGTAAACGATTGGTTTTCACGCGATGTAATTAACGAGTTAAACGATTTGGTTAAACGATTGGCTTCAAAGCGATATACGATTGGTTTTTGGTTAAGTGTTTAGATAACGGGACGGGTGTAATGTGATGAAAGCATGGTGGATACGCCGCTGGTACTTCCTATATATAAAAGATTTCATCATATTACATGCCGTGGCGTTATTTAGTTCACTTGGGTAAACAAATTTCAAACGATGTCACACAAACTAGATTTTCGATATGATATAAACTATACGAGTTTTTAACGAGATTTATTAACGAGTTTCATTAACGATTTATTTTGAGATGTTTCACAATTTGCTTTACTAAAACAAATGTTTTTGGGTTACGAGTCATGGCTACGAGGTTTTATAAACTATAACCTGCTTGATTTGAGTTGGTTAATTAAGTTGCAATGTTATACTCTTTTCAAAACAAGGTTTTTATAAAGTATTGCAACATCTAAACTAGCCATGATTTCAACACTCCTACAAAACCTATGTATTCGCCAGCATTTCTTTGCTGACCTCGTTTTCACATATGTTTCAGGTATTGTTGAATGATATCGATTGCTAAGATGCATGCTCACATAGGACTGGACGAGGCTTTAGTGACTCAATAACAATGATAGACTATGTTTAAATTATGTATTTAGATTTCTAGACGATGTAAATATTCAATGTTTAATAAAACGAAACACTTTTTGTATCCATGCTTATGAAACAATGATTCTGTTGCAACACGCCTCGATGTTTCCGCCGCGCTTTGTTGTTTTACGTGGTCGGGGTGTGACAGTTGGTCACATCGCCTGGAACTGTCCAAAGGCAACCAACACACAACAGGGAGTGTCTTCTAAACTCAAAGAAAAAGTTGTTGATAAAAATGAACCACCAACTGAAAAATTTAAACTGTTTAAAAATTCAACATATGAAGTTGGTGAGTGTTCTAAAAGGTTTTACAAAAGAAGAGTGAATCTTAACAACCAAACGTGGGTTGTTAACAAATCAGAGGTTAAATCTGGCGATGAATCTGAGTCGTCAAAGTCAGAGGAGCCACAAATTGAGCTAAAAGGAGAAAAGTCAGTACCGCCAATGGATGATGTCAACTTTCCACCATTGAGGGCTGCAAATTTAAAACAAAAAGTTGGAAAAGTGGAAATTTCAAATCAATTCTATTCTGAAAAGAAAGAATTCGATGTCGAAAAGGCTTTTAATGGCAAAGTGAAACATATCTTTGGTAAGATGGTTGATGGAAGGGCAAAAGGGGTAAAATAATTCTATGAATCAAAGAGGAGAACTTACACACCGAGTGAAAATAACTCGGATGCACCCAAAGCTGGTCAGGCTTGGGTGTTTGTATTCTCTGCTTAAAAAATCCTGACTTGCCGGAACTCCCAGGTTGATAAGTGGGGAGTAGGAATCGGCATCTTTCTTGAGAAATTCACAACTGTGATATTTCGATTTACAAGTAGTATTGTTGATAAGAACCTACAAGTGGTTAATCAAGGTCATTAAGTTGAACTTGAGTTAACTTTTTTACAAGTGGATTGAAAGAACAAAGTGATGAATGAATCCCCATGATGTGTGAAATTAACAAAACTAATTTTCCGGAAAAACCATTTTGATTAAAACAAACTTAAGTGTTTTGAAATCATAATGGGAAAATAGTTTGTTGTCAGGGGGAGTTCTGATTGTTTAAGCCAAGTGAATGGAGAATTGAAGCAATTCACATTAGTTTGTCATTTTATGTGAACAGTTTATTGCTTTTACTTTCAAATTTTCCCGAAAAATCAAAAATTGAAACATATTTTTTTTTATTTTAGGGGGAGTAAAAAATTTAGAAATTTTGAAAATTTGAAAAATCCAAAAACATGATAAAATCTAAAAACCAAAAACATCGAAAAATCAAAATAAGTTTTGTTGTGAAAAAGAGGAAATGATAGTACATCAGGAGACAATCACAGTACGCTAAAGAATTGGAAAGTTCAAATGTGATAAACGGTCTCACTGATGATATGCTAGTAGGTTTTTACACGCTTAGTAGATTGTTTTCGAGATATAAACCTAAATATCTAATGCTTACTTATCTCGTGGGGAACATCTCTCGGATATATAGGTAACCCCTGAAATCTTGTTTGAAGGGCTTTCTATTTCTGACATACTAGGTCTTTGTGCGTGATGATATCTGGGGTATTATACCAGGACTTCTGATTTTGCGGGAGCAATAGCCTAGTCTTCGTATAATACTCTGCACTGCTTTAATCATAAAGCCCACCCTCAGCATCAAAATGATGAAACATTGAAAAATGCTAATCATGTGTTGTTGAAGAAATGATCCCCAAACGGGACACACCTAAAAGTCGAGCCATCATCTCTTTGTCTGAACGGAAGTTCTAACCTGAGGTCTCATGGCCTCGCATTACCTGTTTACAGATATCATTAGTGTACATTCACCTGTAAGACTGAATATAGGAGTCTGGATACGGGAGTATATTCTGAGGTGGGAAAGGCGAATAAGTTAAGTCTATTAAAACACTAAGTCTCCTATCTCGAAACAATTGAACTTTGTGTGAAAATTTAAGTGGATCAGTATACTGACAATCTAAGTGAATCGTTTAGAACTTAAAGTGTTTAAAGCTCAACGGTGCTAGTGATTTGTCATAAACTGATATGATCCTCTTACACAAACTCACAAAAAGATGTCTGTATATAGTTTATTTCCCAAAATCCAAAAAGATTTTCAGTGTGTTTTAGCATAAAATTTTGAAAATTCAAAAAGATTTTATTTCATATTATTTTCGACAACTGATGTTGAAAAGCTGATTTTCAAAATTCCGAGTGCTAAACATGATGAACAACAGTAGATTGGGAGAGTGTGATTGAAATGAAAAATGAAGTCAAAGTTTGAGATAATTTGAGAAATGTTACAAGTGATGTTTTGAGACTGATTTTACTGTTAGTTAATCAAGATCATTAATTTGAACTTGATATAACTATTGTTGATGTTGAATACTATCTACAAGTGATTTCTAAATTTGTTAAATTTTAAAAATTGTGAAATTTACTTTTGGGTAGAGATTTGTGCAGATCCCTGTGTCTAAGCCTGAGCAGAGCGTGAGCCAGGATACGATCTTAGAATGAATGCTATGTCAGATTGCGATCCCGAAACAACTTAAGGGGGAGTCTGTTAGCAAAGGGGAGTCTAATAATTGGAAGAATTCAGAGTTTAAAGAATCAAGAGATCTGATCAAGAGAATTTGAAGAGTCAGGTTGAGATTCTGGGAGAATAAGAGAGAGATTGAAGGATGCTTACAAAGAAAGATACTTTGGAAAGAGCAAGAAGACCGATCAAGACTAAAGGCTCAATACACTAAAGACTCGTCAACATCCAAGGGGGAGTTTGTTAGTGCGTATGTCTGTTGACTTCGTCTTATGTCTTATATCGAGTCATGTAATAGAATAGATAGATCATGTCACGTTGTATGAGAGAATCGGGAAACAGGCCTGAACCAGCAAGTTCACACGAACTGACAGGTTCATGCGACCTGGCCAGTTCGTGCGAACTGACCAGTTCGTGCGACCTGGACCAGAAAGCATGGACTGGTTCGTGCGACCTGGGATTCCTATAAATATGAGGTCTTGGGTCTTCATTTGTAACTTTTGGATTCCAGTAGCGAAGCTCAGCTGAAGTGTCGTCAGCTCGTGTAAACAGTTTCAAATCAATACAATCGACATTTAATCTACTTCTAAGTGTAAATCTAGCTGCAATGAAGATCAAATCAATGAATTCCGCCTCTGATTTGGTCTAGAACTCTTCTGATCGACTCATTTGATCGAATTCCCGATCCTACACTATATAAACAAAAACATCCCAGACATAAAAACACACCCCAGACCCTGAAATGCCATATTTTCTACTATATACCATTCATCTTACAAACGCCAAAATCCCCAAAACTGTAACACCTCGAAAATTCACGTCCTATAATGTATTGACACGTGTCATAAGCTTGAACGTGTGAAAGAATACTCTAGAGGGACTAAAGTTGACAAATAAAGAAACTATGTGAATATAATGGTTCAAAATGTCAACAATGGATAAATATGCCTTACAATAACCCTACAAGATGTTTATACATTCACACGAATGAATCATGGATCATACGAAGCTAAATATAAAAGAAAGTGAGAGATTACAAACTACAGGGGTTAAATGTGTCAACATGTTTAAAGTATACCTATGAGTGACCTTTTAGCAAACCCGAAGCTTTGTAACGATTAAATATGCGCACTAGAATACATGATAAAAATATCATCAAGTTTCGTTATCGTATGAGAAAGTTATGATCAAATTCATATACAAGGGGTTAAAAGCGTCAACGTAAGAAATTATGGCTTTTCGGGTGATTACAAAGTTAACCAAGGACTTAACAAAGTTTGTATAAGTCTTGGAACCCTCAAAAGTAAATTTAGAAGGCTTATATTGCAAGAAATAATGCGAAAACGACGTTTGGAAGGTCCAGGGGCCAAATTGTAAACATTTGAAAGTTTTGTTATGCTGGCATGTTGCTTGCGCACCTCAACACTGTGGACGTTGCGGTGCGCAAGCAGGTCCCAGGTGCAGAAAAACTTCCAGCTGCCAGTTAAAACGGTTACACCGACTTAAAAGCTGGTTTTTCGATTCAAGGGGCTCCTATATCTGGTTTTTAGCATCCTAGGCCACCTGGGATGATCTTATAACATCTCTAGACCAAGTTGGCATCATCCTAGAAGATCAAAGTTAGTATATAAGGACTTGAAGTTGTAGCAATTTTGCTCTTTCATTTGCAACTTACTTTCTGGAGCTCTCTGGTCAGCAAGCAATCTTCCTAGTGATCACTAATCATAATTAGGACAATTGTAAGTAGCCTTAACCCTTTCTAATTTAGTTTAGCTTAGTTAATTAGCTAAAAGTCAAACCATCGTAATTAAGGTTTGACTTCGTGATTAATTAATATGTGCTCAGTCTAATCACGAATTAAAAGTACCTTTAAGTAAGTATTTAGGTGGGTAATAAACCCTTAAAAGGGTACTTCCAGATTCCCACTCTAACTATGTTAATTGTCGAGTCAAAGCTTACTTTAAAAAGTCAACAGAATGTTTATTTCCAAATTAAAGCATAATTAGCAATGTAGGATACATGTAACCTGTTTGATCATTAATGTAACTTGGTAATTAATATAAGAACATGTCCCAACATGTTCAACTCGACAATTTTCAGTTTAGGCTCGGTTCGGGACCGAAAGTCGCATAGTTTGACTTATGCTTTGACTTTCAGTTCTGACCCGTTTAAGCATAGTTTAGACATGCCTTAGAACTTTATTAGGACCAAGTTACCTATAAGTATAACCCTCTGTGATTATACAACTTGGTTCATTAGTTATCCGATTCATATGCGTGATTCCGTTAAATGCTTAAATGTTGACTATTATGCCCTTTTGACCTTAAAACATGATTTTTGAAAAAGTAAAAGAGTAGAAACCTTAGTTACTGATCTATAAACTTGCACCTAAAATTTGACATCAGTTTGAGGTCTAGATTAAGAGTTATGCTCGTTAGCGTAATTTGAAAGCTTTTAGTAATTAAATGGCGTAATTAGCATATAGCCTATCTAAACCCACTTTTGATACCAAAACTTTTTACCCACTGATATAAAATAATATTTTAAGATTTTTTGGAGATTTTTATTTATTTTTAGGCTGAGCAGAACTTAGAGTTCTAAGTATGATTCGGTTAATGCCGGTTTTGCCCTTTTAAGCCATAAAATGAGTTTTACAAATCCTTTTGACCCCAAACCTTTTTCTACTGATCTAATATAATAAATAAAGTATTTTGAACCTTCTGGAATTATAAAAATATCAGCTTTTGTCACACCCCGACCGCGTATAACATGCAACCGCGGCGGAAACGTCGGGGAGTGTTGAGACAGAATTAATTGTTTCATAACCATGGCATTCAAAGTTGTATTTTATTTATAAACATAAGAGTTACATTGTCTTAAACAGGAAATAAAGAGTTCAGAATATAATTAAACTAAGTCTATCTTCATTTTATGTCTCTAAGGCACAGGTCCGCCCTAGTGTCACGATCATCATCCTACGGAAAAGCTCCTGAAAACACATGTGAAAATAGGTACGTCAGCATAAAAATGCCTGTGAGATACATAGGTTTTTGTGAAAATAGGACTCATGACTTATAAGTTTAGGAAAAATTGTTTAATAACAGTCAGTCATGAACCTTGTAAGTTGTTTTGTTTTGTAAATCATTAAAAAGCAATGATATGTATAAGTAAGAGAATAATGTAAGGTTAAATGAATAACCAAGTAAAAATGAGTTTGTATAAGATAAGTTGTTTTGTAAATCAATGTCTTGTGAAAATAAGTTGTTTATGTAAAACGTAATATGTCAAATATTGAAATGATTTAAGTAACGCTACGACATGTAATATCATACAAACACTTGTTTATAGGAAGTACCAGCGGCGTATCCACCATGCTTGTATCATATTACACACGCCTCGTTACTCAAATCACTTACTCAAACCAACCACCAATGTAAATTGTTTATGTATAAATGAATTGTCATGTGTTAATGTGTAAACCATATCGAAATGTCTATGTTCAATGTAAACCACCAAATGTGTATATCAATGTCAAAATGTTTATGTTTAATGCCACACCCCGACCACGTAGAACATACAAAACGTGGCGGAAACATCGGGGAGTGTTGTAACAGAATTAATTGTTTCAAATCCATGGCAATTGAAGTTTCGTTTTATTGATTAAAAGTGTTACAATGTCTTAACAAACAAGGAAATACAACATAATTAACTAGTCTTGCATCTTTTATTGTCACTAAAGCCCAAGTCTGCCTATGTGTATCTTGATCATCTTATGCAACAGCTCCTGAAAAACACATGTGAAAATAGGTACGTCGGCATAAAAATGCCTGTGAGATACATAGGTTTTGTGAAAATAGGTTTCATGACTTATGTTTGAGAAAATGTTTAGTCATGAACCTTGTAATTTGCTTTGTTTTGTAAATCATTTGAAAAACGATAAGATCAGATGATATGTATAAATAAGAGAATAATGTATGGTTAAATGAATAACCATTGTAAAATGAGTTTGTATAAGTTAAGTTGCTTGTAAAACAATGTATTGTGAAAAGTATGTTATTTGTATAAAATGTTATATGTCTCAAACTGAAATGAGTCAAATAACGCTACGATATGTAATACCATACAAACACTTATATATAGGAAGTACCAGCGGCATATCCACCATGCTTATATCATATTACACACGCATCGTTACTTAATCACTTAATCAAATCAAACCATCATGATGTAATGTTTAACAATTGTAGAAATGTTTATGTATGATCAAATACGGTCCACACGGTTCACAGATACAAACGGTTCACAGATACAAACGGTTCACAGATACAAACGGTTCACATAGTCAAATAGTTATAAACGGTTCAAAATGTAATATAATGTGTTCATATACTGGATGAGCATATGCAACAAAATGTAATGTAAAACAATGTACTAAGTACGCACACAATGGGCATACATAGCATGAAATGTAATGAAATCATGTACTATAATGTACTAACGAACATAGCAGGTATATGATGTGAAAACAGGAAAGCATGAATGTAACAAGTAGGCACATGTGTTTCACCCCAAAGTGTTTGGAAAACAGTAAAAGAGGGGTCTATGTACTCAATTGAGATTGCTTAGTAGTCCTTGAGTAACAACCAAACAATGCTAGAGATCGCGGATATCAAACGGCACCTAATATAGGTAACTATGTTAATAACCGGACCTAAATCGGATGATTGGATAGAATGAGGGTTCGTAAACCAAACGAGTATAGAGACTCGTCTCATATGGTTTAACAAAGCCTTCATGCTAAATGAAACCTAACCTAAGCGTTTTCGACCCATTATGACCCGTTTAGGTAGCTTATGCTACTTTAACGCGTCGTTCGCGTGAAACGCGTTCGGACCGTCTAACTAGTCTTATGACAAGTGTTATATGCCTAAACATGTTACATACTCAGTTATGTGACAAAAGTTTAGGTTACATATGCTTAATTACCAATTATACATGAAAAGGGTATTCTGGTAATTTACCTAAGGCATATAAACTACCTATCATACAACTACTCAAACGATGTGACCATAGGGTATAACTTCGGAAGGTTATTCCCTACCTACTATGGCCACCTAATGTATTTGGTCGGATCCTAATGATCGACCAAATGGGTCGGGTTCGAAGGTATAAGCGATTTATCAGATCGCTTACCCTACGACCCTAGATAACGTGGTAATCAGTAGGCATAGTCCCAAGGGACTATAACCAACGTGATTACACTCACGTTGCGAAGTTCAAACGAACTTCGCATTGACCATAAACTGGTCAATGCAGAAAGTCAAACAAAGTTTGACTTTCAGACTCGAAAAGCAATAAAAGAACGAAAGAATACTTACGAAGGGTCCCCGAATGCTAATCTAGATCCAAATAACTCAGGTATGAAACAATGGTTCCAACTTAGAGTCTTTTAGATCAGATTCTAGTGAGTTTGAAGCAAATGGGGGTGGGGTATTTATAGTTTTCGGGTAACCGTTAAGATCGTTTCATGGAAACCGTGCTCGAATCTTGTGCGTACACTTGTTCAATTGTTGTGGTAACTAAAAATGATCCCCCATGAGCTGAAAGGGCAAGTTAGAATGTGTGGGTGTGGATTAAACAACTGGAATCAACTGACTAATCGATCTTATCTGTTCTGGAAGGCTGAGGCGGCCCGCTTCAGGATACACCAAAACTAATGCGGGCCGCATGGGGGTTCTGATCAGAAAATAAGTTTCAAAAATGACAGTTTTGGTCCCTGTTGTGTATTTAAGCCATTTCCAACACTTCTAAGGCCCGTAAAGCCAAATTTAAGGCCCTAAAATGATGCCTAAACATTGTGGACATGAAACATGCTCAAAAATATGTCGGATGTCGGTTCGTTTGGCCGTACGATCGCGATGTTCGCTTAATTACGACGGAATGCGCATAAGCGCGAAAGACGATCCAAATTGCGCGACGAATGGATTTTTCTCATGCCAAACACTAAAATAAAATATTATAGTGCTTACATAAATTTTTGGATGTCCAGATGTATTCAGAACGTAAGTTATGCGCGAAAATGCAAACTTGTGCACTTTTTGACACTTTTAGTCCCTGAATGACCCAAAAGTTTATTTTAGCACACCGAACCCCTCAAAGCCTATTTCTAAGCTATGTGAAGGATATTTAAGGTGTGTTTAACTTATGGTCATGTTTCAGAAAGTCTGTTACAGTTCAAATTGGCATACTTTCGCAGTTTGTCAACTTTAGTCCCTGTAAGCGATTAACTTGTTTTTTTTTTTGCCATACCAAAGCCTTCAAAACTTATTTCTAAGTTATGTAAAGGTTAATTAAGGTATGTTAAGACTATTTCACTATTCCAGAGTGTTTGTTGCATTAAACTGGTTATATTTACGCATTAGTGCGCGTATAACCTTCCAGAAAGCGATTTAGAGCTTGAAATCGAACAAGAGTTGATATGTGCAAACGATACACATATTTTTACAAATCCCAAGTATGAAATACAATATTTCATTGGTTTGGAATTTGTTTGATGGTTGAAGTGACACAGGTGTCACAGTCTCCCCTACTTTAGGAAATTTCGTCCCGAAATTTATTCGTAGGAGTCTATTTGTGACTTTGTGTCAAATAACCACCAGAGATATGTAAGGCATAATCCTGTCATTTCCTTAACGGACATTCTTCAGAACGAAAATGAACAGACGGAGTCATTTTCCTCAATGAGTATTCTTCAGAGGCGGAAATGAAGGAATAAACAAACGGGGATTCATTTCCTCAACGGAAATCTTCAGAAACTTAAAATGAACTTACGGAGTCATTTTCAACGGGTGCTTCATCAGAAATGGAAATGAAAAGGAGAAACAAGCGGATATTCATTTCCTCAACGGACAAATCTTCAGAAACGAAAATGAACAAACGGAGTCATTTTCAACGGGTGCTTCATCAGAAATGGAAATGAAAAGGAGAAACAAACGGATATTCATTTCCTCAACGGACAAATCTTCAGAAACGAAAATGAACAAACGGAGTCATTTTCAACGGTGCTTCCTCAGAAATGGAAATGAAAAGGATAGACAAACGGATATTCATTTCCTCAACGGACAATCTTCAGAAACGAAAATGAACAAACGGAGTCATTTTCAACGGGTGCTTCCTCAGAAATGGAAATGAAAAGGATAGACAAACGGATATTCATTTCCTCAACGGTCAATCTTCAGAAACGAAAATGAACAAACGGAGTCATTTTCAACGGGTGCTTCCTCAGAAATGGAAATGAATAGAGTTAACTTCTAGGCACATGACAAGGCTCGCTGTGGTTTCTGTGCACTAAATTCCATAATTATGTATGCATCCATAATTACGTAATTCCTTGCACAGTCCGCACAGTTTGTCTTGTAATGTTCATAAGCACATAATCACATAGTTGTTTAACTTGGTTATTAATTTGTTATTAATTTGTTATCGATTGAGAACGGATATGGAAACTAGTCGATGAACTTCAATGTCCTCTGGGATCTATCTGAAGAGATAGGAAGATCTCCCAAAAATTCGATTTTGTTTTCAAAGAAATGTAATATTCGAATTAAGGAACACAACAATTTTAGGATTTACGGAAATACCCTTAGGTACCCTATTAAGGATTTATAGTGGTAATTTGGGTATTCGTTCAGTGTTGTAACTTGCGCCTTGTACTTCGTTTCCTTAGAATAAACGGGTACTTAGGAATTTCGTGGAAACGCAAGAGATCCTAGAATGGGGAAAATTTTGGGGGTAGTTTGTCCTTCAAAGAATACGGTTTCTTGATTGTCGGTATCGTAAGAGATATGTTGTTTATACATACAACCACACAAATACATTGTAATGTAAATAAAAGATTTATTTATAAACAACGATAACAACTGTTTCTTGGACCTTGACAACAAAAGAAAATAATACATAAGACGTGATTATTTCTAAACGATGTTGTCTTCTAGTCAGTCAGATGCTCATCCCTGTGCTGGATTTGCATTAGCAAGTTTTGGGCAATTTCTTCGGAAATGACCCATCTCGCCACAGTTGAAGCAAGAACCTGGTAGAAAACGACCTTGAGCGGTATTGTTGCCAGCTTGGTTTGGTGCAGCTGCAGCTGGGCAGACTCTTGCTGTATGGCCTATAAGCCCACAAGTTTGGCATTTGTGGCACTTTACATTGGCATGATGATGGAGGCTACATTGGTTGCACAAGGGTGCAGTTCCATTGTATGGCTTCCTAGCAGGGGGTTGAGCTGGTTGGTTGGGGACGGCTTGATCATTGTGAGTAACCATGGCGAAGTTCTGAGAAGCCTTTCGCTTCTTTGACTTTTTAGGGGATCCAATCTGTTCATCCATGGTCTTTGATTCCTCGATTGGGTTCGATTCCTCGACCGGCTTCTTGTCACCTTTTCGGAAAAGTTTACCTTTCCTGATCTTTGATTCAGTCAAGGTTGCAGATAGCTCAATGGCCTGTCTAACTGTAGTAGGGTTGCTGCCAGTCACAATGTCTTGTATTGAGTCAGGGAGGCCATCAATGTACTTTTCTATTGCCTTATCCAAAGGCGTGACCATGTTTGGGTATAACAGACTTAACTCCTCATAACGGTCCGTGTAGGCTCGATGCTCACCGCTGTCTTGCTCAAGATTGTCAAATTCCCTTTCCAAGGCCCTGATCTCGTGACGAGGACAGAATTCCTTCATCATAAGGGCCCTAAGTTCAGCCCATGTCTGTGCTAGAGCAACTTCTGCACCACGATCTCTCATAACTCCGTTCCACCACGTAAGGGCTCTCTTCTAGAACACACTCGAAGCAAACTCGACCTTGCGATTGTCAGGACACTGCACGTGGCGGAAAGTATTCTCAATGCTCTCGAACCATTGAAAAGCCCAGTCGCTCCCTCAGAACCACTAAACTTGAGTGGTTTCGCCGAGTTAAAACTCTTGAAATTGCATGGACCATTGTAGTTGTTGTTGGCTTGATTCCATTGAGCAAAGAGGTTTGGGAATTGAGCAGCCATTTGCAGCGCAATGATTTCTGCCAGTTCGGCAGTCGCTATCTGGTTTTCACGTCGAGGAGGCATTCTAAAAGAGGAAACATGAAAGGAAACGAGTGTGAGAATTAGACGAAAAGAATGAGATGAAGCAAATTTGATGAAAGCAAGGATAGTGGTCATTTATTTGTTACCACAAGGTAAACAAACGACACACAGTGACTAATCAAAGTAAATGAGTCAAAAATAATGTATCGCGAAGACATGCTCGCCTATAAGTGAACACTCATCCCAAGAATTCCCAGGTAAGCACAACTGGTCTCGCGTCTGATGAGATGTATACGAAGTGCTTGCCTAGACAGAAAACCCAGAATACAGGCATTCACCCTTCCAGTTTGCAAGTGTTCACATTATTTAAAACCCAAAATCTTGACGAGATTTTGAAAACTCAAAGGGGTTCAAAACCATATAACAGAGGGTTCAAAACCTTACGATAGAGGGTTCAAAACCTAGTAATCAATCATCCTAGAACAGATGATTAGTTTTCGAAGCGGTTTTGAAATTTATGTTCTTGTTGTGGTAGTCGCCTAAGGATAGGTGACGGTATTGTTTTATGACTAAACGCAAGTAAACTCGCGTTAGGGTCCTAAGAAGGTTATAGACTAGGTCAAAGCATTACTAATAACCTAATTCCCTATAACCATTGGCTCTGATACCATCTTTTCTGTCACAACCCGACCACGTAGAACATACAAAACATGGCGGAAACATCGGGGAGTGTTGTAACAGAATTAATTGTTTCAAATCCATGGCAATTGAAATTTCGTTTTATTGATTAAAAGTGTTACAATGTCTTAACAAACAAGGAAATACAACATAATTAACTAGTCTTGCATCTTTTATTGTCACTAAAGCCCAAGTCTGCCTATGTGTATCTTGATCATCTTATGCAACAGCTCCTGAAAAACACATGTAAATATAGGTACGTCAGCATAAAAATGCCTGTGAGATACATAGGTTTTGTGAAAATAGGTTTCATGACTTATGTTTGAGAAAATGTTTAGTCATGAACCTTGTAATTTGCTTTGTTTTGTAAATCATTTGAAAAACGATAAGATCAGATGATATGTATAAATAAGAGAATAATGTATGGTTAAATGAATAACCATTGTAAAATGAGTTTGTATAAGTTAAGTTGCTTGTAAAACAATGTATTGTGAAAAGTATGTTATTTGTATAAAATGTTATATGTCTCAAACTGAAATGATTCAAATAACGCTACGATATGTAATACCATACAAACACTTATATATAGGAAGTACCAGCGGCGTATCCACCATGCTTGTATCATATTACACACGCATCGTTACTTAATCACTTAATCAAATCAAACCATCATGATGTAATGTTTAACAATTGTAGAAATGTTTATGTATGATCAAATACGGTCCACACGGTTCACAGATACAAACGGTTCACAGATACAAACGATTCACAGATACAAACGGTTCACAGATACAAACGGTTCACAGATACAAACGGTTCACAGATACAAACGGTTCACAGATACAAATGGTTCACAGATATAAACGGTTCACAGATACAAACGATTCACATAGTCAAATAGTTATAAACGGTTCAAAATGTAATATAATGTGTTCATATACTGGATGAGCATATGCAACAAAATGTAATGTAAAACAATGTACTAAGTACGCACACAATGGGCATACATAGCATGAAATGTAATGAAATCATGTACTATAATGTACTAACGAACATAGCAGGTATATGATGTGAAAACAGGAAAGCATGAATGTAACAAGTAGGCACATGTGTTTCACCCCAAAGTGTTTGGAAAACAGTAAAAGAGGGGTCTATGTACTCACTTGAGATTGCTTAGTAGTCCTTGAGTAACAACCAAACAATGCTAGAGATCGCGGATATCAAACGGCACCTAATATAGGTAACTATGTTAATAACTGGACCTAAATCGGATGATTGGATAGAATGAGGGTTCGTAAACCAAACGAGTATAGAGACTCGTCTCATATGGTTTAACAAAGCCTTCATGCTAAATGAAACCTAACCTAAGCGTTTTCGACCCATTATGACCCGTTTAGGTAGCTTATGCTACTTTAACGCGTCGTTCGCGTGAAACGCGTTCGGACCGTCTAACTAGTCTTATGACAAGTGTTATATGCCTAAACACGTTACATAATCTGTTATGTGACAAAATTTTAGGTTACATATGCTTAATTACCAATTATACATGAAAAGGGTATTCTGGTAATTTACCTAAGGCATATAAACTACCTATCATACAACTACTCAAACGATGTGACCATAGGGTATAACTTCGGAAGGTTATTCCCTACCTACTATGGTCACCTAATGTATTGGGTCGGATCCTAATGATCGACCAAATGGGTCGGGTTCGAAGGTATAAGCGATTTATCAGATCGCTTACCCTACGACCCTAGATAACGTGGTAATCAGTAGGCATAGTCCCAAGGGACTATAACCAACGTGATTACACTCACGTTGCGAAGTTCAAACGAACTTCGCATTGACCATAAACTGGTCAATGCAGAAAGTCAAACAAAGTTTGACTTTCAGACTCGAAAAGACTCGAAAAGCAATAAAAGAACGAAAGAATACTTACGAAGGGTCCCCGAATGCTAATCTAGATCCAAATAACTCAGGTATGAAACAATGGTTCCAACTTAGAGTCTTTTAGATCAGATTCTAGTGAGTTTGAAGCAAATGGGGGTGGGGTATTTATAGTTTTCGGGTAACCGTTAAGATCATTTCATGGAAACCGTGCTCGAATCTTGTGCGTACACTTGTTCAATTGTTGTGGTAACTAAAAATGATCCCCCATGAGCTGAAAGGGCAAGTTAGAATGTGTGGGTGTGGATTAAACAGCTGGAATCAGCTGACTAATCAATCTTATTTGTTCTGGAAGGCTGAGGCGGCCCGCTTCAGGATACACCAAAACTAATGCGGGCCGCATGGGGGTTCTGATCAGAAAATAAGTTTCAAAAATGACAGTTTTGGTCCCTGTTGTGTATTTAAGCCATTTCCGACACTTCTAAGGCCCGTAAAGCCAACTTTAAGGCCCTAAAATGATGCCTAAACATTGTGGACATGAAACATGCTCAAAAATATGTCGGATGTCGGTTCGTTTGGCCGTACGATCGCGATGTTCGCTTAATTACGACGGAATGCGCATAAGCGCGAAAGACGGTCCAAATTGCGCGACGAATGGATTTTTCTCATGCCAAACACTAAAATAAAATATTATAGTGCTTACATAAATTTTTGGATGTCCAGATGTATTCAGAACGTAAGTTATGCGCGAAAATGCAAACTTGTGCACTTTTTGACACTTTTAGTCCCTGAATGACCCAAAAGTTTATTTTAGCACACCGAACCCCTCAAAGCCTATTTCTAAGCTATGTGAAGGATATTTAAGGTGTGTTTAACTTATGGTCATGTTCCGGAAAGTCTGTTACAGTTCAAATTGGCATACTTTCGCAGTTTGTCAACTTTAGTCCCTGTAAGCGATTAACTTGTTTTTTTTTGCCATACCAAAGCCTTCAAAACTTATTTCTAAGTTATGTAAAGGTTACTTAAGGTATGTTTAGCCTATTTCACTATTCCAGAGTGTTTGTTGCATTAAACTGGTTATATTTACGCATTAGTGCGCGTATAACCTTCCAGAAAGCGATTTAGAGCTTGAAATCGAACAAGAGTTGATATGTGCAAACGATACACATATTTTTACAAATCCCAAGTATGAAATACAATATTTCATTGGTTTGGAATTTGTTTGATGGTTGAAGTGACACAGGTGTCACATTTAATGTAGATCATGTAATGTGTACCCAAAAATATCATGTATGGTAAGTGAAATATATCAACTAAACCATATGTAAAATGCACAAAAACAAGGTATTGAAGTAAAACATGGTTTAAATCAAAGTTATGTTTTGTGGAACAAATGCATGCTATACTGATACAAACATTTATGCGGTATTGTGAAAATGCATACATCCAAGCCTTGAGACTGTGGCGATAAACCCTTAAACAAATTAAAGGTTTATCTAAGTTATGTATATCGAATTCGGTCATTCCTTCCAATCCAAACAAACCCAGGATTTCAGGAACGGGAGTTGTCAATTCCTATGGTACCACTACCTACTAATGAACGACGTAGCTAATGTTAATGAATGTATTGTTCCATTGTAAACAACCCAAATGTCATAGCAAAATGTAAGCATGTGATGAAAACAACTGTACTAAGTACGCACACAATGGGCATACATAGCATGAAATGTAATGTAAAACAATGTACTAAGTATGCACACAATGGACATACATAGCATGAAATGTAATGTAAAACAATGTACTAAGTATGCACACAATGGACATACATAGCATGAAATGTAATGTAAAACAATGTACTAAGTACGCACACAATGGACATACATAACATGAAATGTAATGTAAAACAATGTACTAAGTATGCACACAATGGGCATACATAGCATGAACACAATGAAATCATGTACTATAAATGTACTAATGAACATAGCAAGTATACGATGTGAAAGCAGGAAAGCACGAAAGTAACAAGTAGGCACATGTGTTCCACCCCAAAACAGTTTGGAAAACAGTAAAAGAGGGGTCTATGTACTCACTTGAGATTCCTCAGAAGTCCTAAGATAACCACCAAGCAATGCTAGAGATCACGGAATCAAACGACACCTAATATAGGTAACTATGTTAATAAACCGGACCTATATCGGAAGATTTAGATAGAATGAGGGTTCGTAAACCAAACGAGTATGGAGACTCGTGTCATATGGTTTAACAAAGCCTACATACTAATTGAAACCTAACTTAAGTGCTTACGACCCGTTTAGGTAGCTTATGCTACTTTAACGCGTCGCTCGCGTGAAACGCGTTCGGACTGCTTAACTAGTCCTATGACAAGTAACATATGCCTTAACATGTCTAATATTGTTGTCAAATCAGTTTAGATGTCAAAAGTTATGTTACATATGTTTAAAATGAATTTTGGCATCAAAGGGGTATTTTGGTAATTTACCTAAGGCATATAAACTACCTATCATACAACTACTTAAACGAAGCGACCATAAGGTATAACCTCGGAAGGTTATTCCCTATATACTATGGTCACCTAATGTGTTTGGTCAGATCCTAATGATCGACCAAATGGGTCGGGTTCGAAGGTATAAGCGATTTATTAGATCGCTTACCCTTACGACCCTAGACAACGTGGTAATCAGTAGGTATGACAAGGGACTATAACCATCGTGATTACAATCACGTTGCGAAGTTCAAATGAACTTCGCATTGACCATAAACTGGTCAATGCAGAAAGTCAAACAAAGTTTGACTTTCGGACTCGAAAAACAATAAAAGAACGAAGGAACACTTACGAAGGGTCCCCGAATGCTAATCTAGATCAAAATAGCTCAGGTATGAAACAAAGGTTTCAACTTAGAGCACATTAGATCAGATTCTTGTGAGGAAAAGTGAAGGGTGGAGGTGGGTATTTATAGTTTTTGGTTCACCGTTAGGATCATTTCTTGGAAAAGGGGGCACGATCTAAGCCGTACACTAGTTGGAAAGTTGTGGTAACTCATTTGCCATCCACCATAAGAGTTTGACACTTGGCACTTGGCCTTTGGAGAGTGTTAAGGGCTGTTAACAGCTGAAAAAAAACGTTTTGCTGCATCTGGCCCCTACTTACGGACCTAGTTTGGCAGATTTACAGTTTCAGTCCCTGCAACCTCAAAACTTGGTTTTCGATGCGTTTTTTGACACGTTTAAGCCCCGTTAACCCTATTTCAAAGCTCTAAAATGAAGTTAAAGTATAGGGAACTTAAAATGTGTTCAAAAATATATCGGGTGTCGGTTCGTTTAGCCGTACGGTTACGTTGTTCGGTTAATTACGACGGAATGCGCATAAGCGCGAAAAATGATCCAAATGGCGTGACGAATGGATTTTTCTTATGCCAAACACTAAAATAAAATATTTTAGTGCTTACATAAATTTTTGGATGTCCGGATGTATTCAGAACGTAAGTTATGCGCGAAAATGCAAACTTGTGCACTTTTTTGACGCTTTTAGTCCCTGAATGACCCCAAAAGTTTATTTTAGCATACCGAACCCCTCAAAGCCTATTTCTAAGCTATGTAAAGGATATTTATGGTATGTTTAACTTATGGTCATGTTTCGGAATGTTCGTTACAGTTCAAATTGGCATACTTTCGCAGTTTGTCAAGTTTAGTCCCTGTAAGCGAATTAACTTGTTTTTGCCATACCAAAGCCTTCAAAACTTATTTCTAAGTTATGTAAGGGTTTTTTAGGGTATGTTAAGTATATGTTGATGTTCCAGAGTATTTGTCGCATTAAACTGACTACGTTTACGCACCAGTTTGCGTATAAATCTCCAGAAAGCGATGTAGAGTTTGAAATTGGATAAAAGTCAAAACATGAAAAATGTAAAACATAACCAAACAAACATTGGGATCAAATGACATTGTTTTATTGATAATGGTACTGTTCATAATGATTACAAGCACAGATGTTACAGTCTCCCCTACTTGTGGAAATTTCGTCCCGAAATTTATTTAGAGGAAACTCGTGGGAAAAGATGCGGATATTTCGCCTTCATTTGATCTTCGCGTTCCCAAGTAAACTCGGGTCCACGTTTAGCTTCCCAACGAACTTTGACCAAAGGAATGCGCTTGCGTTTGAGCCACTTGACTTCACGTTCCATGATTTCCACAGGTTTCTCAACAAATTTCAGTGTTTTACCAACACGAATTTCGTCAAGTGGTATGTGGAGGTTCTCATCAGCTAAACACCTCTTGAGATTGGACACGTGAAAAGTTGGATGAACATTTCCAAGTTCAGGAGGTAACTCAAGTCTGTAGGCTACCTTACCGATTCTTTCGATGATCTTGAATGGTCCAACATATCTAGGTGCAAGTTTTCCTTTCTTTCCAAATCTGATCACACCTTTCCAAGGTGAGTCCTTAAGTAATAATCGATCACTAACTTGAAATTCCAAGGGCTTGCGTTTTGGGTCTGCGTAACTCTTCTGACGGCTTCTAGCTGTCTGAAGGTTATCACGAACTTTCTTGACCTTATCTGTTGTCTCTAAAATGAGGGCAGGTCCAGTAAGCTGAGCCTCGCCGACCTCATTCCAGCAGACTGGTGAACGATATTTTCGACCATAGAGAGCCTCGAAAGGAGCCATTTTGATGCTGGTGTGATAACTGTTGTTGTAGGAGAATTCAATTAACGGAAGATGTGAATCCCAACTACCACCAAAATTGATCATACAAGCTCTAAGCATATCCTCCAGAGTCTGGATTGTTCTTTCAGATTGACCATCCGTTTGCGGATGATAAGCTGTGCTCAGATTAAGTTGGGTCCCCATTGCAGATTGCATGGTTCTCCAAAAATGAGAAGTGAAACGAGCATCTCTGTCAGAAATGATGTTCAAAGGAACACCATGCCGAGCTACAATTTCATCCACATAGATTATAGCAAGTTTGTCAGCAGGAAAATCCTCACGGATTGGCAAGAAATGCGCTGACTTAGTAAGACGATCAACAACTACCCAGATGGCATCATGACCTTTCTTAGTGCGCGGAAGTTTAGTAATGAGATCCATAGTAATGTTTTCCCATTTCCAAACTGGGATCTCTGGTTGTACCAATAAACCCGAAGGACGTTGATGTTCAGCCTTAACCTTAAGACAAGTAAGGCATTTTGATACGTATAAGGCAATGTCTTTCTTCATACCAGGCCACCAATAGTGAATACGAAGATCCTTATACATCTTATCTGAGCCCGGATGAATAGAATAACGAGACTTATGGGCTTCATCCATAAGCAAGGTACGAAGATCATCCTGGCTTGGGACCCACAAACGGTCCATGAAGTAATACGATCCATTGTCCTTCAGTTCCAGATCAGGTGTTATGTGATAGGGAAATTCCTTATCCATCAAACCTTGTGAAACACAAGATTGTTGAACCTGAGAAATGCGTGCTTGGATATCGGATCGAGCTTGAATAACAGATTGAACACGTACACAATGAAGCTTAGTACATTCCTTACGACTCAATGCATCGGCTACGACATTCGCCTTACAAGGATGGTAGCGAATTTCGCAGTCATAGTCGTTTAGTAGCTTAACCCAACGTCGTTGCCTCATGTTGAGTTCTTTCTGGTTGAAGATATGCTGAAGACTTTTGTGGTCCGTGAAAACCACACATTTTGTACCGTACGAATAGTGTCTCCAGATCTTAAGAGCGAAGACAACTGCACCCAACTCAAGATCATGAGTGGTGTAGTTCTTCTCATGTATCTTCAACTGCCTCGATGCATATGCTATGACTTTGTTCCTTTGCATCAGGACACAGCCAAGACCCAATTTAGATGCGTCGCAATAAACGACGAAATCATCATTGCCCTCAGGCAAAGTCAGAACAGGCGCGTCGCAAAGTTTCTGCTTCAAGTGTTGAAAAGCTTCCTCTTGTTTGAATCCCCAGTCAAAGGGTTTGTTCTTCTGAGTTAGAGCAGTTAGAGGAACTGCAATCTTTGAGAAGTTCTCAATGAAGCGACGGTAATAACCCGCTAGACCAAGAAAAGAACGAACCTCAGTGAGAGTAGTAGGCGTATCCCAATCCTTAATCGCACTGATCTTGGAGGGATCTACATGAATACCTTGTTCGTTGATGATGTGCCCTAAAAATTGAACTTCTTTAAGCCAAAATTTGCACTTGGAGAATTTGGCGAAAAGTTGCTCTTTCTTTAGGAGTTCCAAAGTAAGACGAAGATGTTGCTCGTGATCAGCTCGCGTCTTAGAATAAATCAAGATGTCGTCAATAAAAAAAATGATGAACTGATCCAAATAAGGTTTGCAGACCCTATTCATTAAGTCCATGAAAACAGCAGGAGCATTAGTCAAACCGAATGGCATGACTGTGAATTCATAATGCCCATAACGAGTGCGGAACGCTGTCTTGGGAATATCTTCTTCATGCACACGAAGTTGATGATACCCGGAACGCAGATCAATCTTCGAAAAATAAGAAGCGCTCTGCAGCTGATCAAAGAGGTCGTCTATGCGCGGTAGGAGATATCGATTCTTGATGGTAAGCTTGTTAAGCTCACGATAATCGATACACATCCTAAAAGATCCATCCTTCTTCTTGACAAAAAGAACGGGAGCACCCCAAGGTGAAAAGCTGGGACGGATAAAGCCTTTGTCAGAGAGATCTTGAAGCTGCTTAGACAACTCTTGCATCTCAGATGGTGCAAGATGATATGGAGCTCTGGTAATAGGATTTGCACCAGGTACGAGATCAATGCGGAACTCGACTTGGCGTGCTGGAGGTAGACCATGTAACTCTTCAGGGAAAACTTCAGAATAATCCCGAACGACAGGAATATCTGAAATAGACTTACCTTTGCCTTTATCTGCTGTGACATGTGCCAGGAAGGCCACATAGTTCTTTCGGAGGTACTTCTGAGCTTTAAAACAAGACATGAGTTTGAGACCTCCGGCAGGCTTCTCACCACGAACCTGTAGGATCTCACCTGTCGAAAGCGGCACATGAACAATCTTCTCAGAACAAACTATCTATGCGCGATGCTTAGATAACCAATCCATACCCACTATAACGTCGAAGCTTCCAAGTTGCATAGGCGTGAGGTCGATAGGAAAAAGATGGTCGTTAAGATTTAACTGGCAGTTGTGGAGAACAGAATCAAGAATAATGGGTTCACCACTAGCAACCTCTACTGTCAAAGGTTTTCCTAGTTTTGTTCTAGACACGTGAAGCATTGGCTCAAAAGACAATGACACAAAACTCTTGTCGGCACCCAAATCAAAAAGAACAGATGCAGGCTGATTATTAATAAAGAACGTACCGTTCACCACATTATCGTCCTCCTGCGCCTCTTGGGCATTCAAGTTAAAAGCTCGCCCTCGAGCCTGAGCCTGATTCTGGTTTGCATTCTGATTCTGGTTAGCTAGCCTTGGGCACCGGTTTCTGTAGTGGGTCAGATCCCCACAGTTATAACAAGCACCAGGTGGGTAGTGTGGTCGTGCAGCTTGACCCTGTTGTTGATATGTTGTTGCTGGGCAACTTGTTGAGCCGGGTTCTGAACTGCGCGATTTTGAGCAAACCGACAAACATCGGCAAGATGACCTGACTTCCCACAGTTAGTACAGAAACGGCACTGATGTTGCGGCTGATGGTGACTGTTGCATCTATTGCACAAAGGTGCATTCCCTGAATAGGGCTTCTTCGCTGGAGGCTGTGCGGGTTGGTTGGGAGCTGCCTGGTTAGCTTGGGCAGTGACAACATAGTTTTGGGAAGCCTTACGCTTCCTTGCCCTTTTCGATGAACCAGAATCCTTTCCATTCTTGTTTTGACCTTTCTTGCTATCCCCCTGGTCAGACGCCTGCTTCTTTCCCTTGTCACCCTTTTTATGCAGTTTTCCTTTTCGAACCTGCGACTCAGTCAATGTCGCTGATAACTCGATCGCCTGACGGAGTGTGGTAGGGTTACTACCAGTAATGAGGTCTTGTACTGAGTCAGGTAGGCCGTCAATGTATCTTTCGATAGCCTTGTCGAGTGGGGTAACCATAGTTGGGCAAAGCAGACTCAACTCCTCAAACCTATCAGTATATGCCCTGTGCTCGCCACTATCTTGCTTCAAGTCCTCAAACTCTTTCTCCAACGCTCGCTGTTCATGGCGAGGACAGAATTCCCTCATCATAAGAGCTCTAAGTTCAGCCCATGTCTGTGCTAGAGCAACTTCTGCACCACGGTCTCTCATTACCCCATTCCACCATGTAAGAGCCCTCTTCTGAAACACGCTCGAAGAAAATTCGACCTTGCGATTATCCGGACACTGCACGTGGCGAAAAGTATTCTCAATGCTCTCGAACCATTGAAGAAGCCCAGTCGCTCCTTCAGAACCACTAAACTTGAGTGGTTTAGCCGAGTTAAAATCCTTGTATTTGCATGGAGCATTGTTGTTGTTGTTGGCTTGGTGCCATTGAGCAAAGAGATTTGGAAATTGAGCAGCCATCTGCTGCGCAATAATTTCTGCCAGTTCGGCAGTCGCAATCAAATTGTCGCGACAAGGAGGCATTCTAAAAGAGGAAAACATGAAAGGAAACGAGTGAGATGATTGGATGAAGAGAATGAGATGAAACAAAATTAACAAAAGAAAAGATGGTGGTCATTTGTCCGCATTACCAAGCAACCAAACGACACACAGTGACTAATCAAAGTAAATGGATCAAAAATAATGTATTGCGAAGACATGCTCGCCTATAAGTGAACACTCATCCCAAGAATTCCCAGGTAAGCACAACTGGTCTCGCGTCTGATGAGATGTATACGAAGTGCTTGCCTAGACAGAAAACCCAGAATACAGGCATTCACTCTTCCAGTTTGCACGTGTTCACATTATTTAAAACCCAAAACGTTGACGAGATTTTGAAAATTTGAAGACGCAAGGCCAAAAATTTAGTTAACTGGAAGGGTTCAAAACCTTACAAAAGAGGGTTCAAAACCTTGAAATAAATTATTCAAAAACAGAAGATTGTTTTTCGAAAATCGTTTCGGAAAAATTTGGTTTTTGTTTTGATAATCACCTAAGGATAGGTGATGTACATGTTTTAAGATCTAAACACAAGATAACTTGTGTTAGGGTCCTAGAAAGGTTATAGTCTAGGTCAAAGAATTACTAATAACCTAATTCCCTATAACCATTGGCTCTGATACCAACTCTTCTGTCACACCCCGACCGCGTATAACATGCAACCGCGGCGGAAACGTCGGGGAGTGTTGAGACAGAATTAATTGTTTCATAACCATGGCATTCAAAGTTGTATTTTATTTATAAACATAAGAGTTACATTGTCTTAAACAGGAAATAAAGAGTTCAGAACATAATTAAACTAAGTCTATCTTCATTTTATGTCTCTAAGGCACAGGTCCGCCCTAGTGTCACGATCATCATCCTACGGAAAAGCTCCTGAAAACACATGTGAAAATAGGTACGTCAGCATAAAAATGCCTGTGAGATACATAGGTTTTTGTGAAAATAGGACTCATGACTTATAAGTTTAGGAAAAATTGTTTAATAACAGTCAGTCATGAACCTTGTAAGTTGTTTTGTTTTGTAAATCATTAAAAAGCAATGATATGTATAAGTAAGAGAATAATGTAAGGTTAAATGAATAACCAAGTAAAAATGAGTTTGTATAAGATAAGTTGTTTTGTAAATCAATGTCTTGTGAAAATAAGTTGTTTATGTAAAACGTAATATGTCAAATATTGAAATGATTTAAGTAACGCTACGATATGTAATATCATACAAACACTTGTTTATAGGAAGTACCAGCGGCGTATCCACCATGCTTGTATCATATTACACACGCCTCGTTACTCAAATCACTTACTCAAACCAACCACCAATGTAAATTGTTTATGTATAAATGAATTGTCATGTGTTAATGTGTAAACCATATCGAAATGTCTATGTTCAATGTAAACCACCAAATGTGTATATCAATGTCAAAATGTTTATGTTTAATGTAGATCATGTAATGTGTACCCAAAAATATCATGTATGGTAAGTGAAATATATCAACTAAACCATATGTAAAATGCATAAAAACAACGTATTGAAGTAAAACATGGTTTAAATCAAAGTTATGTTTTGTGGAACAAATGCATGCTATACTGATACAAACATTTATGCGGTATTGTGAAAATATATACATCCAAGCCTTGAGACTGTGGCGATAAACCCTTAAACAAATTAAAGGTTTATCTAAGTTATGTATATCGAATTCGGTCATTCCTTCCAATCCAAACAAACCCAGGATTTCAGGAACGGGAGTTGTCAATTCCTATGGTACCACTACCTACTAACGAACGGCGTAGCTAATGTTAATGAATGTATTGTTCCATTGTAAACAACCCAAATGTCATAGCAAAATGTAAGCATGTGATGAAAACAACTGTACTAAGTACGCACACAATGGGCATACATAGCATGAAATGTAATGTAAAACAATGTACTAAGTATGCACACAATGGACATACATAGCATGAAATGTAATGTAAAAC
Source organism: Helianthus tuberosus (assembly GCA_030545235.1). Lineage (NCBI taxonomy): Eukaryota > Viridiplantae > Streptophyta > Magnoliopsida > Asterales > Asteraceae > Helianthus > Helianthus tuberosus. Next base: position 92,392,552 of record CM060416.1, read on the forward strand.
AATGTACTAAGTATGCACACAATGGACATACATAGCATGAAATGTAATGTAAAACAATGTACTAAGTACGCATACAATGGACATACATAACATGAAATGTAATGTAAAACAATGTACTAAGTATGCACACAATGGGCATACATAGCATGAACACAATGAAATCATGTACTATAAATGTACTAATGAACATAGCAAGTATACGATGTGAAAGCAGGAAAGCACGAAAGTAACAAGTAGGCACATGTGTTCCACCCCAAAACAGTTTGGAAAACAGTAAAAGAGGGGTCTATGTACTCACTTGAGATTCCTCAGAAGTCCTAAGATAACCACCAAGCAATGCTAGAGATCACGGAATCAAACGACACCTAATATAGGTAACTATGTTAATAAACCGGACCTATATCGAAAGATTTAGATAGAATGAGGGTTCGTAAACCAAACGAGTATGGAGACTCGTGTCATATGGTTTAACAAAGCCTACATACTAATTGAAACCTAACTTAAGTGCTTACGACCCATTACGACCCGTTTAGGTAGCTTATGCTACTTTAACGCGTCGCTCGTGTGAAACGCGTTAGGACCGCTTAACTAGTCCTATGACAAGTAACATATGCCTTAACATGTCTAATATTGTTGTCAAATCAGTTTAGATGCCAAAAGTTATGTTACATATGTTTAAAATGAATTTTGGCATCAAAGGGGTATTTTGGTAATTTACCTAAGGCATATAAACTACCTATCATACAACTACTTAAACGAAGCGACCATAAGGTATAACCTCGGAAGGTTATTCCCTATATACTATGGTCACCTAATGTGTTTGGTCGGATCCTAATGATCGACCAAATGGGTCGGGTTCGAAGGTATAAGCGATTTATTAGATCGCTTACCCTTACGACCCTAGACAACGTGGTAATCAGTAGGTATGACAAGGGACTATAACCATCGTGATTACAATCACCTTGCGAAGTTCAAACAAACTTCGCATTGACCATAAACTGGTCAATGCAGAAAGTCAAACAAAGTTTGACTTTCGGACTCGAAAAACAATAAAAGAACGAAGGAACACTTACGAAGGGTCCCCGAATGCTAATCTAGATCAAAATAGCTCAGGTATGAAACAAAGGTTTCAACTTAGAGCACATTAGATCAGATTCTTGTGAGGAAAAGTGAAGGGTGGAGGTGGGTATTTATAGTTTTTGGTTCACCGTTAGGATCATTTCTTGGAAAAGGGGGCACGATCTAAGCCGTACACTTGTTGGAAAGTTGTGGTAACTCATTTGCCATCCACCATAAGAGTTTGACACTTGGCACTTGGCCTTTGGAGAGTGTTAAGGGCTGTTAACAGCTGAAAAAAAAAACGTTTTGCTGCATCTGGCCCCTACTTACGGACCTAGTTTTGCAGATTTACAGTTTCAGTCCCTGCAACCTCAAAACTTGGTTTTCGATGCGTTTTTTGACACGTTTAAGCCCCGTTAACCCTATTTCAAAGCTCTAAAATGAAGTTAAAGTATAGGGAACTTAAAATGTGTTCAAAAATATCTCGGGTGTCGGTTCGTTTAGCCGTACGGTTACGTTGTTCTGTTAATTACGACGGAATGCGCATAAGCGCGAAAAATGATCCAAATGGCGTGACGAATGGATTTTTCTTATGCCAAACACTAAAATAAAATATTTTAGTGCTTACATAAATTTTTGGATGTCCGGATGTATTCAGAACGTAAGTTATGCGCGAAAATGCAAACTTGTGCACTTTTTTGACGCTTTTAGTCCCTGAATGACCCCAAAAGTTTATTTTAGCATACCGGACCTCTCAAAGCCTATTTCTAAGCTATGTAAAGGATATTTATGGTATGTTTAACTTATGGTCATGTTTTGGAATGTTCGTTACAGTTCAAATTGGCATACTTTCGCAGTTTGTCAAGTTTAGTCCCTGTAAGCGAATTAACTTGTTTTTGCCATACCAAAGCCTTCAAAACTTATTTCTAAGTTATGTAAGAGTTTTTTAAGGTATGTTAAGTATATGTTGATGTTCCAGAGTATTTTTCGCATTAAACTGACTACGTTTACGCACCAGTTTGCGTATAAATCTCCAGAAATTGATGTAGAGTTTTAAATTGGATAAAAGTCAAAACATGAAAAATGTAAAACATAACCAAACAAACATTGGGATCAAATGACATTGTTTTATTGATAATGGTACTATTCATAATGATTACAAGCACAGATGTTACAGCTTTCCTTTGAAAACCCGGAAATGGCTCCAAATCGCCTTTTTAGGCATTTTTAACGCATAGTATGTATTAAAATTATTTTATACACATAAGGTTTGATACCTACTGATATTTTAAGTAAATTATTATATTTTTACAATAAGCTAAAGTCTTACACTCAGGTTTCCAGTTTTGACCTTTTAGGCCTATATGAAATTACCAAAATACCCTTAAGAGGCATAGTTTGGTTATAAAGGATAGATTTCACATATATATGATACCCTACTGATATAACCTAGTAAATTGAGTAATTTTACTGATTACATCAGACCGAAACTCAGGTTCATATTCAAACTCTTTTATAACCTTTTTAATGACCAAAATACCCCTACGGGGCGTATTGTGAGTCTAAATCCGTTTTGGGCATAATATAAGATATCTTTCTGATGTCACAACATAATTAAAGCATAATAACTTAGGAAACTTGCATATGACTCATTTGGTTACTCGTTAACCACTTTTCGCGTTCGGATCGGCGTATGTAACTAGTTTGCATATATTAGCCGAAACGAGTCAAACCATATCCTTTTTGTCTCAAAATCCAGAATGTGTTTAGATTACCCATATTATACAAGTCTTCAAACTGGTTGGGTCAAAACCACATTCTAATCCGGTCTTCGCATTATCATGCGTTTGAACCGTATCTTTCTGTAAGACTAACCGGTCTAAGCTTAAGCTTAATTAAAGACCCGTTAGCATTCTAATTGGTTATTTATACCATTATTCCAGACTAGAGCCTTCCAGTAAATGGTACCTACGCTTACTTAAGTGAATACGGCTGAGTTATTAAATTCTTGCTATTTAAGTCAGGAGCTAGCTCAGGTAAATCCTCTTAACTTATTTTCCCTATACGGGCTTGGGATACGGTATTATAATAATACCGCTTGGTCGGGTATTGAATATTTAATCTTATTATGGTTAAATTATTGAGGTAACCTGGTTTAATCTGTATTGTTTGAAATAAAGACCTTTAGGGGTTAATGACCATGTCCCGGATATCCTTGACATCATTGTGTTATAAAATGGCCACGCCTTATACACGGGGTGTAGGCATACACCTGACAGTTGTATAAGGAAAAACGGTATCTCACTCTCTTGTGGGCCTATACTTGTGGCGTGTCTGTTAATCTGACTCGGTTTCTACATCGGGCCCTGAACGTATAACGAACATGTAAATCTGTATACAAGATTATAACTATAATTGTCCCAAGTTATAAAGAGTTTGTGCCTTGTGCATTCAAATCAATTTTATTAAACCTTTTCAAAATGAGTCGGTTGAGTGTATTTACCAGTGAAAACTGACGTATTTTCCAAAAGGGTTAAGTGACAGGTACTGGACGTAATTGGCTGGAAGCTCAGGGCGTCAATAAGGAATCTTGCAAGTTCTAGGCGTCTAAAGTCTGTTGAATAATGTTTATGTTTTAAGATCCGCCTGTGGATCCTTTACTTTCCGTTGTAATACTGGATATTACTTTATATTCGGATTGTAATATATTTATCTTTTGCTTCCGCTGTGCATTCATATATATTGTGTTGTTTGACTATGATGATATCAACTACGTCACGATACTCCCCTACCGGGTCCACCGGTGAAACGTGGAAATATCAGGGTGTGACAGGTTGGTATCAGAGCCAACACTGAGTGAATTAAACACTAGTCTTTTGTGTTTAATCTCAGTTACACAATTGCACATTCTTGAGTCTAGACAAGAACATAGGACTAATCCTAATTCGTTTTATTTTTTTCTTTTGTTATTTTCTGATTAGCCCTTGCATGGGCGAGTCATTTCAGGGCAACCATGTATTTGTTTAAATTTTAATAGGAACGGTTAGATTTAAAATAACATTCCTTTTTATAAGATCTACCATTATAATAAAATGGCAAAATTTAAAAAGGACAAGTCCTAGCCATATGTCACATTAAGACAGGGCCAAGATGGTAGTTCCTCAATTAGATTCAGATCCTTGTTAACATTTCAATTTAGGATTGTTCTGTGTAATTATTAAAAGAATCTTAAAGGTAAAACCTAGCCTAATTGTCGTTGCAGACATGGCCAAGATGGAAAAACCTATTCGAAAGATTCAAACCCTTATTAACATCTGATATGTTATCATTAATGACAAAGATGTGATTCGATAAAATCACATAAGTCATTTTTAAATTGGGATGTTCTAAATTCCCTTATTTATATAACCATCCCTTATGGATGAAGCGCCCACGGGCTACAATTAACGTCCTCTGGGACTAAAGACAGTGGTAGCCTACAACTCCCTGTCAAGAAAAGGTAATGAACTTTGATTCAAACCTTGATGCCTCGATTCCATAAAATATGGGCTTATAAATTTAAACTTGTCTACGTGACTAGGCCTTTTGTGCTATTGCTAACTTATAATTTAGGATTATGATAAAGATCCTGAACAATTATATATTTAACAAATTAACTGAAATGTGTATTAAAACCATGGTTAATAAATCGTCAAGAATGATAGTACTATATAGGCTTCTAAATAAACCTTGTCCTTATTGATTTTATGTAGCAATTAAAGCTACATGGCTAGGTCAGAAGAAGTAAACAGTCATCCCCTGGAAAACCACGATGATGATAAGATTAATATAACCAGAGGAGAGCTCCGTACACTAATTGATACAGCTGTATCTAAAGCTGTAGAGGAGCAATTCAAGGAGTATAGTGGGACGCATAGTAGAACTTCTTCAGTACCCCACTCTAAGTCTGTTCCTAAGACCCATTCAGTGGCTCATGACAAGCCACCCTCTAAGAAAGACGAACTAAAGAAGGATGATGATCGACATTCATCTAATGAACACAGCGTTCCATCCAAGAGGATAGTGTTCGATAACGAACCGCGTACCAAGTCTTGTACCTATAAATACTTTGTTTCCTGCAAACCCCGAGACTTCACTAGGGAGAAAGGGGCAATCGATTGTATGACCTGGTTGGATGAAATGGACACAGTTGTCGATATTAGTAGTTGTGCTGAGAGGGATGTAGTAAAGTATGTATCCCAATCGTTCAAGGGAGAGGCACTAGCATGGTGGAAGGCTCTCATTCAAGCTGCTGGAAAGATCCCACTTTACAACATGTCATGGGAACAGTTTGTTGCTCTCATTATGGAGAACTACTGCCCTCAACACGAGGTTGAGAGGATTGAGTCAGATTTCTTATCATTGGTTATGACAAACTTAGATTGTCAAGCTTACCTCACCAGTTTCAATACCCTGTCCAGACTGGTTCCTTACCTAGTAACACCAGAACCCAAGAGAATTGCTCGCTTCGTTGGGGGTTTAGCCCCAGAAATCAAAGCCAGTGTTAAGGCTTCAAGACCTACTACATTCAGGTCAGCGGCCGATCTGTCGCTATCTCTTACACTCGATGTAGTCAGAAACAAGGCTGCCAAAGCCTCTGAAGATGGAAAGCGTAAAAGGGAGGATGAGGATTCTCACCGCTCCGATAGGAAGAGGAACTCTGAGGATAAGAAGAGTTCCGGGTTTAAGAAAGACAGCCAACAGTCGGGTGAGAAGACCAGGTGCGAAACCTGTAGGAAATACCATCTCGGGAAATGCAGGTTTGAATCTCAGCCTCTACCGTGTGGAATTTGCAAGTCTAGGGAACATAAAACCCTGGATTGCAAGAAGTTGAAAGATGAAACCTGTTACGGTTGCAACGAGAAGGGGCATATCAAGACCAACTGCCCTAGGAATCAGAAGAAGCCCGAAGAAGCCAAGAAAACAAACGCATGAGGAACGCCCAGGATGCAGAATGATAACTTTATAGCAGGTACCTTTCCGTATCAAGCAGTTTATAAAGAAATTTATTTGATACTGGCACATATAATTCCTTAAAGAACAATAATTGTTGTGAACTGTTGTCTCCGCTGATTAGGACTCCGGTCATTTAACGCAAGATAGAAATTGACCGATGACACTATAGAAAATGCGCTAACAAATCTTAGATTGATATTTTTTTTAAATCACACTTTTCTGATATCCTTATGGCAAGCTTTCAAGCTATCCAAATTCATCACTATAATAAAGACAGATGTGACATTTTGATCCCCTGTCAAAAAGGTGATGGATTAGGACTAAACTTTAAATGCCATTAAAGGTCTTTTGTGACCTAGGCTAAGTAAATTTATATATATTAAATAACGTTCATTGAGAATGTTAATTCTATATTGGCCGGTATGGTTTAATGAAACCATGGTTAGTATATAAGACCATGAGGATGATGAATAACAGTTGTCGGATCGCAACCAAGAGATTGATTCATTTAGTAATAGGAACCAAATCTTGAGTATGACAAACTCGGATAAGACATCAGTCAATCACGCCATTGATGAGGCGGCGCATGCTAATGATACTACAATTGTAAACCTGAAAAAGTCCAAGGATGTTCTTCAAACTATGATAAGACGCAGCTGTGGGAAAAGCTGTGAAGAAGATCATGAAAAAGTTTAAAGAGCCGAATGCTACTTGCTCCAAATCCTTCGTAAACTATAAGTATAGCAAACTTTTAAAATCTTTCTTAAGGACCATAGTTATTAAGTGAAGGCAAGAATCATAAGAACTATTTCTTCTGTTCTTGTCAAGAACCTTCAGTCGTAGAATTTTAGAAGTATCCTCTTTCTAGGTGTAATGCGTCAACACTTAGAATTGATATCTTATTGATATCTAATGATTGCGGATACCAGACGGTATGATAAAAGCGTCATATGAGGATTGGTGTATCTTAATATGTTCCATAGATTGCTTCCATGCCTGATCAGTATGGAGGTTTAATGCATGGGACCACAAGGATATCTCAATGGTCATATGGTGCTAAGGTCAACTATTGGTATTCAAAGAAGATATCCAAAATGGAATGGTCCAAGTAAATGTTCCCGATTAAGGAATTCATGGACTCGTAACATAAATGTGTCACTTATCTGATACAGAATATGATTGATGAACTGAAGCCCGAGATTTGGAAATCTCTGTAACCTCCTTGTACCTTAATTATCTTCTCCTAAGATTACCCTGTTTACCCCTGAGAGGCATGTAGAGTTAAGATTAACATCCCACTTTGGGTTAGAGTGTTGTAGAACTCCATGATTGATTATGGAATAATCGAAACCCTGATTAAGTAAACTTTAAGATAAGAAATTCATATAGTCTAACTCGATATTCCGAGAGTTAAATAAGAAATACGGTTCATTCTGCTTATGCATTGATTACCGCAACCCTAATTAGACAACAATTAAGAATTTTCATTAGCTGCCCAGGATCGTCGATTTGATCGACTAACACAAGAATTAACTATTCCTTGGGATTAGTTCTAAGCAGTGGTTAGAATAACCATCCCACCTTAAGATAAGCTTTTCTATAATAATTGATATGTAAGTATTAAGGCTGCTCCTTTGGAGACCTTGTATAGATGGAATGTTAAACATCTATTGTTAGATAGAGAATTGGTGAGTCCAATTATCAGGATTCGAAAGTTGCCTAGGAAACAACAAATAAGATCATACGAATCCATAATCGATTGTAAGTTGCCAGTATACGGCAGGAAATCAAGGATTTATGAAAGAAGCAACCCTCCTAAGTTCTTGTTAAAGAATAAGGTTCAACAAAAGATATCACCCTGGAAGGGTGTGCCAATTTGTTAATCATCAGACTAGTTAAGCTCTGAATATATAAAATCATTCGAAGGAATCGAATGTATCAAGATCAGATAGCTTAAAGCTAAAACCTTTTTAAAGGAGTTGGATGGAGCTCGCAATACATTTCACACTAATGATTTAAGGATGTGTTCCGTCAATAAGTCAAGAAGCACTATCACATAATGATATGCAGATTTATGATATAATGAGCAACCTATGTCGATTAAGGATCGACAGATGAAGAAGCTCCAAAAGGATACATGTGCCTATTATAGAGGTCAACTGTGGGAGCTTGGAAAGACTCCAGATATGTTAAAGGAGTTAGGTCCATTATGCGACAAAAGGTACTTCCAGCGTTTTAACAAATCTCGAGGTCGAGATTTCTTTTAAGGGGGTGAGGATGTAACACCTCGAAAATTCACGTCCTATAATGTATTGACACGTGTCATAAGCTTGAACGTGTGAAAGAATACTCTAGAGGGACTAAAGTTGACAAATAAAGAAACTATGTGAATATAAGGGTTCAAAATGTCAACAATGGATAAATATGCCTTACAATAACCCTACAAGATGTTTATACATTCACACGAGTGAATCATGGATCATACGAAGCTAAATATAAAAGAAAGTGAGAGATTACAAACTACAGGGGTTAAATGTGTCAACATGTTTAAAGTATACCTCTGAGTGACCTTTTAGCAAACCCGAAGCTTTGTAACGATTAAATATGGCACTAGAATACATGATAAAAATATCATCAAGTTTCGTTATCGTATGAGAAAGTTATGATCAAATTCATATACAAGGGGTTAAAAGCGTCAACGTAAGAAATTATGGCTTTTCGGGTGATTACAAAGTTAACCAAGGAATTAACAAAGTTTGTATAAGTCTTGGAACCCTCAAAAGTAAATTTAGAAGGCTTATATTGCAAGAAATAATGCGAAAACGACGTTTGGAAGGTCCAGGGGCCAAATTGTAAACATTTGAAAGTTTTGTTGTGCTGGCATGTTGCTTGCGCACCTCAACACTGTGGACGTTGCGGTGCGCAAGCAGGTCCCAGGTGCAGAAAAACTTCCAGCTGCCTGTTAAAACGGTTACACCGACTTAAAAGCTGGTTTTTCGATTCAAGGGGCTCCTATATCTGGTTTTTAGCATCCTAGGCCACCTGGGATGATCTTATAACATCTCTAGACCAAGTTGGCATCATCCTAGAAGATCAAAGTTAGTATATAAGGACTTGAAGTTGTAGCAATTTTGCTCTTTCATTTGCAACTTACTTTCTGGAGCTCTCTGGTCAGCAAGCAATCTTCATAGTGATCACTAATCATAATTAGGACAATTGTAAGTAGCCTTAACCCTTTCTAATTTAGTTTAGCTTAGTTAATTAGCTAAAAGTCAAACCATCGTAATTAAGGTTTGACTTCGTGATTAATTAATATGTGCTCAGTCTAATCACGAATTAAAAGTACCTTTAAGTAAGTATTTAGGTGGGTAATAAACCCTTAAAAGGGTACTTCCAGATTCCCACTCTAACTATGTTAATTGTCGAGTCAAAGCTTACTTTAAAAAGTCAACAGAATGTTTATTTCCAAATTAAAGCATAATTAGCAATGTAGGATACATGTAACCTGTTTGATCATTAATGTAACTTGGTAATTAATATAAGAACATGTCCCAACATGTTCAACTCGACAATTTTCAGTTTAGGCTCGGTTCGGGACCGAAAGTCTCATAGTTTGACTTATGCTTTGACTTTCAGTTCTGACCCGTTTAAGCATAGTTTAGACATGCCTTAGAACTTTATTAGGACCAAGTTACCTATAAGTATAACCCTCTGTGATTATACAACTTGGTTCATTAGTTATCCGATTCATATGCGTGATTCCGTTAAATGCTTAAATGTTGACTATTATGCCCTTTTGACCTTAAAACGTGATTTTTGAAAAAGTAAAAGAGTAGAAACCTTAGTTACTGATTTATAAACTTGCACCTAAAATTTGACATCAGTTTGAGGTCTAGATTAAGAGTTATGCTCGTTAGCGTAATTTGAAAGCTTTTAGTAATTAAATGGCGTAATTAGCATATAGCCTATCTAAACCCACTTTTGATACCAAAACTTTTTACCCACTGATATAAAATAATATTTTATGATTTTTTGGAGATTTTTATTTATTTTTAGGCTGAGCATAACTTAGAGTTCTAAGTATGATTCGGTTAATGCCGGTTTTGCCCTTTTAAGCCATAAAATGAGTTTTACAAATCCTTTTGACCCCAAACCTTTTTCTACTGATCTAATATAATAAATAAAGTATTTTGAGCCTTCTGGAATTATAAAAATATCAGCTTTCCTTTGAAAACCCGGAAATGGATCCAAATCGCCTTTTTAGGCATTTTTAAAGCATAGTATGTATTAAAATTATTTTATACACATAAGCTTTGATACCTACTGATATTTTAAGTAAATTATTATATTTTTACAGTAAGCTAAAGTCTTACACTCAGGTTTCCAGTTTTGACCTTTTAGGCCTATATGAAATTACCAAAATACCATTAAGAGGCATAGTTTGGTTATAAAGGATAGATTTCACATATATATGATACCCTACTGATATAACCTAGTAAATTGAGTAATTTTACTGATTACATCAGACCGAAACTCAGGTTCATATTCAAACTCTTTTATAACCTTTTTAATGACCAAAATACCCCTACGGGGCGTATTGTGAGTCTAAATCCGTTTTGGGCATAATATAAGATATCTTTCTGATGTCACAACATAATTAAAGCATAATAACTTAGGAAACTTGCATATAACTCATTTGGTTACTCGTTACGCACTTTTCGCGTTCGGATCGGCGTATGTAACTAGTTTGCATATATTAGCCGAAACGGGTCAAACCATATCCTTTTTGTCTCAAAATCCAGAATGTGTTTAGATTACCCATATTATACAAGTCTTCAAACTGGTTGGGTCAAAACCACATTCTAATCCGGTCTTCGCATTATCATGCGTTTGAACCGTATCTTTTTGTAAGACTAACCGGTCTAAGCTTAAGCTTAATTAAAGACCCGTTAGCATTCTAATTGGTTATTTATACCATTATTCTAGACTAGAGCCTTCCGGTAAATGGTACCTACGCTTACTTAAGTGAATACGGCTGAGTTATTAAATTCTTGCTATTTAAGTCAGGAGCTAGCTCAGGTAAATACTCTTAACTTATTTTCCCTATACGGGCTTGGGATACGGTATTATAATAATACCGCTTGGTCGGGTATTGAATATTTAATCTTATTATGGTTAAATTATTGAGGTAACCCGGTTTAATCTGTATTGTTTGAAATAAAGACCTTTAGGGGTTAATGACCATGTCCTGGATATCCTTGACATCATTGTGTTATAAAATGGCCACGCCTTATACACGGGGTGTAGGCATACACCTGACAGTTGTATAAGGAAAAACGGTATCTCACTCTCTTGTGGGCCTATACTTGTGGCGTGTCTGTTAATCTGACTCGGTTTCTACATCGGGCCCTGAACGTATAACGAACATGTAAATCTGTATACAAGATTATAACTATAATTGTCCCAAGTTATAAAGAGTTTGTGCCTTGTGCATTCAAATCAATTTTATTAAACCTTTTCAAAATGAGTCGGTTGAGTGTATTTACCAGTGAAAACTGACGTATTTTCCAAAAGGGTTAAGTGACAGGTACTGGACGTAATTGGCTGGAAGCTCAGGGCGTCAATAAGGAATCTTGCAAGTTCTAGGCGTCTAAAGTCTGTTGAATAATGTTTATGTTTTAAGATCCGCCTGTGGATCCTTTACTTTCCGTTGTAATACTGGATATTACTTTATATTCGGATTGTAATATATTTATCTTTTGCTTCCGCTGTGCATTCATATATATTGTGTTGTTTGACTATGATGATATCAACTACGTCACGATACTCCCCTACCGGGCCCACCGGTGAAACGTGGAAATATCGGGGTGTGACAGGTTGGTATCAGAGCCAACACTGAGTGAATTAAACACTAGTCTTTTGTGTTTAATCTCAGTTACACAATTGCACGTTCTTGAGTCTAGACAAGAACATAGGACTAATCCTAATTCGTTTTATTTTTTTCTTTTGCTATTTTCTGATTAGCCCTTGCATGGGCGAGTCATTTCAGGGCAACCATGTATTTGTTTAAATTTTAATAGGAACGGTTAGATTTAAAATAACACTCCTTTTTATAAGATCTACCATTATAATAAAATGGCAAAATTTAAAAAGGACAAGTCCTAGCCATATGTCACATTAAGACAGGGCCAAGATGGTAGTTCCTCAATTAGATTCAGATCCTTGTTAACATTTCAATTTAGGATTGTTCTGTGTAATTATTAAAAGAATCTTAAAGGTAAAACCTAGCCTAATTGTCGTTGCAGACATGGCCAAGATGGAAAAACCTATTCGAAAGATTCAAACCCTTATTAACATCTGATATGTTATCATTAATGACAAAGTTGTGATTCGATAAAATCACATAAGTCATTTTTAAATTGGGATGTTCTAAATTCCCTTATTTATATAACCATCCCTTATGGATGAAGCGCCCACGGGCTACAATTAACGTCCTCTGGGACTAAAGACAGTGGTAGCCTACAACTCCCTGTCAAGAAAATGTAATGAACTTTGATTCAAACCTTGATGCCTCGATTCCATAAAATCTGGGCTTATAAATTTAAACTTGTCTACGTGACTAGGCCTTTTGTGCTATTGCTAACTTATAATTTAGGATTATGATAAAGATCCTGAACAATTATATATTTAACAAATTAACTGAAATGTGTATTAAAACCATGGTTAATAAATCGTCAAGAACGATAGTACTATATAGGCTTCTAAATAAACCTTGTCCTTATTGATTTTATGTAGCAATTAAAGCTACATGGCTAGGTCAGAAGAAGTAAACAGTCATCCCCTGGAAAACCACGATGATGATAAGATTAATATAACCAGAGGAGAGCTCCGTACACTAATTGATACAGCTGTATCTAAAGCTGTAGAGGAGCAATTCAAGGAGTATAGTGGGACGCATAGTAGAACTTCTTCAGTACCCCACTCTAAGTCTATTCCTAAGACCCATTCAGTGGCTCATGACAAGCCACCCTCTAAGAAAGACGAACTAAAGAAGGATGATGATCGACATTCATCTAATGAACACAGCGTTCCATCCAAGAGGATAGTGTTCGATAACGAACCGCGTACCAAGTCCTGTACCTATAAATACTTTGTTTCCTGCAAACCCCGAGACTTCACTGGGGAGAAAGGGGCAATCGATTGTATGACCTGGTTGGATGAAATGGACACAGTTGTCGATATTAGTAGTTGTGCTGAGAGGGATGTAGTAAAGTATGTATCCCAATCGTTCAAGGGAGAGGCACTAGCATGGTGGAAGGCTCTCATTCAAGCTGCTGGAAAGATCCCACTTTACAACATGTCATGGGAACAGTTTGTTGCTCTCATTATGGAGAACTACTACCCTCAACACGAGGTTGAGAGGATTGAGTCAGATTTCTTATCATTGGTTATGACAAACTTAGATTGCCAAGCTTACCTCACCAGTTTCAATACCCTGTCCAGACTGGTTCCTTACCTAGTAACACCAGAACCCAAGAGAATTGCTCGCTTCGTTGGGGGTTTAGCCCCAGAAATCAAAGCCAGTGTTAAGGCTTCAAGACCTACTACATTCAGGTCAGCGGCCAATCTGTCGCTATCTCTTACACTCGATGTAGTCAGAAACAAGGCTGCCAAAGCCTCTGAAGATGGAAAGCGTAAAAGGGAGGATGAGGATTCTCACCGCTCCGATAGGAAGAGGAACTCTGAGGATAAGAAGAGTTCCGGGTTTAAGAAAGACAGCCAACAGTCGGGTGAGAAGACCAGGTGCGAAACCTGTAGGAAATACCATCTTGGGAAATGCAGGTTTGAATCTCAGCCTCTACCGTGTGGAATTTGCAAGTCTAGGGAACATAAAACCCTGGATTGCAAGAAGTTGAAAGATGCAACCTGTTACGGTTGCAACGAGAAGGGGCATATCAAGACCAACTGCCCTAGGAATCAGAAGAAGCCCGAAGAAGCCAAGAAAACAAACGCATGAGGAACGCCTAGGATGCAGAATGATAACTTTATAGCAGGTACCTTTCCGTATCAAGCAGTTTATAAAGAAATTTATTTGATACTGGCACATATAATTCCTTAAAGAACAATAATTGTTGTGAACTGTTGTCTCCGCTGATTAGGACTCCGGTCATTTAACGCAAGATAGAAATTGACCGATGACACTATAGAAAATGCGCTAACAAATCTTAGATTGATATTTTTTTTAAATCACACTTTTCTGATATCCTTATGGCAAGCTTTCAAGCTATCCAAATTCATCACTATAATAAAGACAGATGTGACATTTTGATCCCCTGTCAAAAAGGTGATGGATTAGGACTAAACTTTAAATGCCATTAAAGGTCTTTTGTGACCTAGGCTAAGTAAATTTATATATATTAAATAACGTTCATTGAGAATGTTAATTCTATATTGGCCGGTATGGTTTAATGAACCATGGTTAGTATATAAGACCATGAGGATGATGAATAACAGTTGTCGGATCGCAACCAAGAGATTGATTCATTTAGTAATAGGAACCAAATCTTGAGTATGACAAACTCGGATAAGACATCAGTCAATCACGCCATTGATGAGGCGGCGCATGCTAATGATACTACAATTGTAAACCTGAAAAAGTCCAAGGATGTTCTTCAAACTATGATAAGACGCAGCTGTGGGAAAAGCTGTGAAGAAGATCATGAAAAAGTTCAAAGAGCCGAATGCTACTTGCTCCAAATCCTTCGTAAACTATAAGTATAGCAAACTTTTAAAATCTTTCTTAAGGACCATAGTTATTAAGTGAAGGCAAGAATCATAAGAACTATTTCTTCTGTTCTTGTCAAGAACCTTCAGTCGTAGAATTTTAGAAGTATCCTCTTTCTAGGTGTAATGCGTCAACACTTAGAATTGATATCTCATTGATCTCTAATGATTGCGGATACCAGACGGTATGATAAAAGCGTCATATAAGGATTGGTGTATCTTAATATGTTCCATAGATTGCTTCCATGCCTGATCAGTATGGAGGTTTAATGCATGGGACCACAAGGATATCTCAATGGTCATATGGTGCTAAGGTCAACTATTGGTATTCAAAGAAGATATCCAAAATGGAATGGTCCAAGTAAATGTTCCCGATTAAGGAATTCATGGACTCATAACATAAATGTGTCACTTATCTGATACAGAATATGATTGATGAACTGAAGCCCGAGATTTGGAAATCTCTGTAACCTCCTTGTACCTTAATTATCTTCTCCTAAGATTACCCTGTTTACCCCTGAGAGGCATGTAGAGTTAAGATTAGCATCCCACTTTGGGTTAGAGTGTTGTAGAACTCCATGATTGATTATGGAATAATCGAAACCCTGATTAAGTAAACTTTAAGATAAGAAATTCATATAGTCTAACTCGATATTCCGAGAGTTAAATAAGAAATACGGTTCATTCTGCTTATGCATTGATTACCGCAACCCTAATTAGACAACAATTAAGAATTTTCATTAGCTGCCCAGGATCGTCGATTTGATCGACTAACACAAGAATTAACTATTCCTTGGGATTAGTTCTAAGCAGTGGTTAGAATAACCATCCCACCTTAAGATAAGCTTTTCTATAATAATTGATATGTAAGTATTAAGGCTGCTCCTTTGGAGACCTTGTATAGATGGAATTTAAAACATCTATTGTTAGATAGAGAATTGGTGAGTCCAATTATCAGGATTCGAAAGTTGCCTAGGAAACAACAAATAAGATCATACGAATCCATAATCGATTGTAAGTTGCCAGTATACGGCAGGAAATCAAGGATTTATGAAAGAAGCAACCCTCCTAAGTTCTTGTTAAAGAATAAGGTTCAACAAAAGATATCACCCTGGAAGGGTGTGCCAATTTGTTAATCATCAGACTAGTTAAGCTCTGAATATATAAAATCATTCGAAGGAATCGAATGTATCAAGATCAGATAGCTTAAAGCTAAAACCTTTTTAAAGGAGTTGGATGGAGCTCGCAATACATTTCACACTAATGATTTAAGGATGTGTTCCGTCAATAAGTCAAGAAGCACTATCACATAATGATATGCAGATTTATGATATAATGAGCAACCTATGTCGATTAAGGATCGACAGATGAAGAAGCTCCAAAAGGATACATGTGCCTATTATAGAGGTCAACTGTGGGAGCTTGGAAAGACTCCAGATATGTTATAGGAGTTAGGTCCATTATGCGACAAAAGGTACTTCCAGCGTTTTAACAAATCTCGAGGTCGAGATTTCTTTTAAGGGGGTGAGGATGTAACACCTCGAAAATTCACGTCCTATAATGTATTGACACGTGTCATAAGCTTGAACGTGTGAAAGAATACTCTAGAGGGACTAAAGTTGACAAATAAAGAAACTATGTGAATATAAGGGTTCAAAATGTTAACAATGGATAAATATGCCTTACAATAACCCTACAAGATGTTTATACATTCACACGAATGAATCATGGATCATACGAAGCTAAATATAAAAGAAAGTGAGAGATTACAAACTACAGGGGTTAAATGTGTCAACATGTTTAAAGTATACCTCTGAGTGACCTTTTAGCAAACCCAAAGCTTTGTAACGATTAAATATGGCACTAGAATACATGATAAAAATATCATCAAGTTTCGTTATCGTATGAGAAAGTTATGATCAAATTCATATACAAGGGGTTAAAAGCCTCAACGTAAGAAATTATGGCTTTTCGGGTGATTACAAAGTTAACCAAGGACTTAACAAAGTTTGTATAAGTCTTGGAACCCTCAAAAGTAAATTTAGAAGGCTTATATTGCAAGAAATAATGCGAAAACGACGTTTGGAAGGTCCAGGGGCCAAATTGTAAACATTTGAAAGTTTTGTTGTGCTGGCATGTTGCTTGCGCACCTCAACACTGTGGACGTTGCGGTGCGCAAGCAGGTCCCAGGTGCAGAAAAACTTCCAGCTGCCTGTTAAAACGGTTACACCGACTTAAAAGCTGGTTTTTCGATTCAAGGGGCTCCTATATCTGGTTTTTAGCATCCTAGGCCACCTGGGATAATCTTATAACATCTCTAGACCAAGTTGGCATCATCCTAGAAGATCAAAGTTAGTATATAAGGACTTGAAGTTGTAGCAATTTTGCTCTTTCATTTGCAACTTACTTTCTGGAGCTCTCTGGTCAACAAGCAATCTTCCTAGTGATCACTAATCATAATTAGGACAATTGTAAGTAGCCTTAACCCTTTCTAATTTAGTTTAGCTTAGTTAATTAGCTAAAAGTCAAACCATCGTAATTAAGGTTTGACTTCGTGATTAATTAATATGTGCTCAGTCTAATCACGAATTAAAAGTACCTTTAAGTAAGTATTTAGGTGGGTAATAAACCCTTAAAAGGGTACTTCCAGATTCCCACTCTAACTATGTTAATTGTCGAGTCAAAGCTTACTTTAAAAAGTCAACAGAATGTTTATTTCCAAATTAAAGCATAATTAGCAATGTAGGATACATGTAACCTGTTTGATCATTAATGTAACTTGGTAATTAATATAAGAACATGTTCCAACATGTTCAACTCGACAATTTTCAGTTTAGGCTCGGTTCGGGACCGAAAGTCTCATAGTTTGACTTATGCTTTGACTTTCAGTTCTGACCCGTTTAAGCATAGTTTAGACATGCCTTAGAACTTTATTAGGACCAAGTTACCTATAAGTATAACCCTCTGTGATTATACAACTTGGTTCATTAGTTATCCGATTCATATGCGTGATTCCGTTAAATGCTTAAATGTTGACTATTATGCCCTTTTGACCTTAAAACGTGATTTTTGAAAAAGTAAAAGAGTAGAAACCTTAGTTACTGATTTATAAACTTGCACCTAAAATTTGACATCAGTTTGAGGTCTAGATTAAGAGTTATGCTCGTTAGCGTAATTTGAAAGCTTTTAGTAATTAAATGGCGTAATTAGCATATAGCCTATCTAAACCCACTTTTGATACCAAAACTTTTTACCCACTGATATAAAATAATATTTTATGATTTTTTGGAGATTTTTATTTATTTTTAGGCTGAGCATAACTTAGAGTTCTAAGTATGATTCGGTTAATGCCGGTTTTGCCCTTTTAAGCCATAAAATGAGTTTTACAAATCCTTTTGACCCCAAACCTTTTTCTACTGATCTAATATAATAAATAAAGTATTTTGAGCCTTCTGGAATTATAAAAATATCAGCTTTCCTTTGAAAACCCGGAAATGGATCCAAATCGCCTTTTTAGGCATTTTTAACGCATAGTATGTATTAAAATTATTTTATACACATAAGGTTTGATACCTACTGATATTTTAAGTAAATTATTATATTTTTACAGTAAGCTAAAGTCTTACACTCAGGTTTCCAGTTTTGACCTTTTAGGCCTATATGAAATTACCAAAATACCATTAAGAGGCATAGTTTGGTTATAAAGGATAGATTTCACATATATATGATACCCTACTGATATAACCTAGTAAATTGAGTAATTTTACTGATTACATCAGACCGAAACTCAGGTTCATATTCAAACTCTTTTATAACCTTTTTAATGACCAAAATACCCCTACGGGGCGTATTGTGAGTCTAAATCCGTTTTGGGCATAATATAAGATATCTTTCTGATGTCACAACATAATTAAAGCATAATAACTTAGGAAACTTGCATATGACTCATTTGGTTACTCGTTACGCACTTTTCACGTTCGGATCGGCGTATGTAACTAGTTTGCATATATTAGCCGAAACGAGTCAAACCATATCCTTTTTGTCTCAAAATCCAGAATGTGTTTAGATTACCCATATTATACAAGTCTTCAAACTTGTCGGGTCAAAACCACATTCTAATCCGGTCTTCGCATTATCATGCGTTTGAACCGTATCTTTCTGTAAGACTAACCGGTCTAAGCTTAAGCTTAATTAAAGACCCGTTAGCATTCTAATTGGTTATTTATACCATCATTCCAGACTAGAGCCTTCCGGTAAATGGTACCTACGCTTACTTAAGTGAATACGGCTGAGTTATTAAATTCTTGCTATTTAAGTCAGGAGCTAGCTCAGGTAAATACTCTTAACTTATTTTCCCTATACGGGCTTGGGATACGGTATTATAATAATACCGCTTGGTCGGGTATTGAATATTTAATCTTATTATGGTTAAATTATTGAGGTAACCCGGTTTAATCTGTATTGTTTGAAATAAAGACCTTTAGGGGTTAATGACCATGTCCCGGATATCCTTGACATCATTGTGTTATAAAATGGCCACGCCTTATACACGGGGTGTAGGCATACACCTGACAGTTGTATAAGGAAAAACGGTATCTCACTCTCTTGTGGGCCTATACTTGTGGCGTGTCTGTTAATCTGACTCGGTTTCTACATCGGGCCCTGAACGTATAACGAACATGTAAATCTGTATACAAGATTATAACTATAATTGTCCCAAGTTATAAAGAGTTTGTGCCTTGTGCATTCAAATCAATTTTATTAAACCTTTTCAAAATGAGTCGGTTGAGTGTATTTACCAGTGAAAACTGACGTATTTTCCAAAAGGGTTAAGTGACAGGTATTGGACGTAATTGGCTGGAAGCTCAGGGCGTCAATAAGGAATCTTGCAAGTTCTAGGCGTCTAAAGTCTGTTGAATAATGTTTATGTTTTAAGATCCGCCTGTGGATCCTTTACTTTCCGTTGTAATACTGGATATTACTTTATATTCGGATTGTAATATATTTATCTTTTGCTTCCGCTGTGCATTCATATATATTGTGTTGTTTGACTATGATGATATCAACTACGTCACGATACTCCCCTACCGGGCCCACCGGTGAAACGTGGAAATATCGGGGTGTGACAAAAACATCAAACACAACTACTCAAAAAACGCCATGTTTTCTAGTATATACCATTCATCTTAGAAAACGCCAAAACACTCAAACATCAAAGATTCCAAAAAAATTGACGGTTCTTTCAGATACACTATTTCCTCAGTAAAACGCCAAAAATGCCAAATATCGTTTCTTGTATATTCAAATATTGTTTTACGCCAAAGTTTCAGATAATGCATTCTTCCCTGAGGTGCTGTGACTCAAATAACATTTTGCTGCATGAGATGGACAAATCATAAACAAAAACATGCTGGGGTCAGACTTATGTCATTTTCTGTGTTTTGTTCTTGATGAATATTATAATGGCATGAAAAGACGAATGACACTGATGAGTTGTTTGAAGATACATATTCAAACAAAAAACTTATGTCATTTTGTCTTTCCAAACGGCCACAAAAACACAAGCATTGCTAAGCCAAACCA
Source organism: Helianthus tuberosus (assembly GCA_030545235.1). Lineage (NCBI taxonomy): Eukaryota > Viridiplantae > Streptophyta > Magnoliopsida > Asterales > Asteraceae > Helianthus > Helianthus tuberosus. Next base: position 92,412,973 of record CM060416.1, read on the forward strand.
CCAGCGAACATGATTCAAAGAAGAAAGAGACTGATGACAGTGAAGATTTGGAAGATGAATTGTTTCTATTTTTATTTTTATTTTTTTAATTTTCTTTTTCTGTTGTTTGTTATGTATTTTTCAACTTAGAATAAAAAAATACATTATGTTAATAAAACGCCAAACAGTCATAATGCATATGAAATGCCATAAATGGAGCAAAAACGCCAAAAACTTCCAAACTATAATGAAAGTAGTTTGCAGAAGTATTAATTAATAAAAGCTAAAAATGGAAAAAAAACGCCAAAAACGCCAAAAACTACTTAAACCCATTCAAAAACGCCAAACTTGGGAGATGAAAAGTCTATGACCCTAAAAACTCATAAAAAGCTGAACAAAACAGTAAAAATACACAGTAACTGAAAAGACGGCTACTTTATTAATATCATTTATTATAAATAAAATCCTGCCTAAACTACGCTCCAAAAACATCCTATAAGAGAGACGTATCTGCACAATCAACTGATCACAAAACCAGAAACAAACGTCATATTTCCTAGAAACCATTTACTTTAAAAACGCCAAAAATAATAGTTAAAAAAGCCACAGATGCAGAACCTTGATTCTGCTATTTTGAGTATTGATCTGAATGAAGTTTCACTGAATGGATTCTTCTCTGAGTTGGGTATCTCTATAATCTTTTGCTGAATGAGATGGACAAATATTCAAGATAAAGAGACTGATGACACTGATATGACATCATGTCACTTTGTTCTTGATGGATATATTGATGGCATGAAGGGATCAATACATTAGAGCAGGCGTTGGTCTTTAACATGTCATCAAACAAGTATATATCCACCCACCATAAAGGATGCCACAAAAAATAAGCATCTTCTAAAGACGGCCGTTATGTAGGAAAATAAGGATCTACATAAGGTATTCAAAAACAGGTTCAAAACGCCAAAAAGGTTAAAGTAGAAGAGGCTAATGACAGTGAAGATTTGGATGAGAAATTAGATTATAATTTTTAATTTTTTTTTTCATTTTCTATTGTTTGTTATCTAATTTTCTGTTGTTTATCATCTAATTCTCTACTATTTTAAAAAAAATTGAGTATAAAACGCCAAACACTACAAACACCAAAACACCTGATAGTGTGAAAAACTGTGAGAACAAATCCTAGCAAAGCACGATGTTGCTATATAAAACGCCAAAAACGCAAACAAAGTATTACTGGAAAAATCAACACTAATTGACAGATGAAAATTGAAAGAAACAGTAAAATAAAGAGACGGTATCATTATGGCCAAACGTTATAGTTATATTAATGCCACTACATGGAAAATTGAAATTTATTTATCTTTTCAAAACGCCATAATTGCCTGTCACATTATAGGCCTGTATCCTACATGGCAAAACACTTGATATAATGAAATCAAGAAAATTACTGATGTTTTTTTTACATTAAACGCCTGCATCCTGATCTAAAAAACAATAAAAACGCCAAAACAATACTTAAAACGCCAAAATATTTACTATGATTCTGATCTAAAAACAATAAAAACTCCGCGTATTTATTAAACGCCAAAAAATGGAAAGATGAAGTGACACGCGTTAAAAAAAGAAATATGAAAGGACAAAAAAAACCCCTCCGCCCTTATCTAAGTGGCGTGACACGTGTTGGGCCAGGAAGCGTTCTCACCGTTCTCACACTTTTGAGTGTTTTCTACTGATCCCGTTTCTATATATATATATATATATATACCTTCACTAGTTAAAGTTTATGTTAACTAACATATATCTTGTCAAAAGAGTTTTGACTATTTATTTGTAACAAATAAATATATACGTATATGAACCGGGTTCAATAAAAAAAATATTATACCTCGGACATCCTTTAGATACTTCCATAAAGGCATCGGGATGGTTAAGGCAGAGCATGAGGATATTTGAGACGTAGCAAACTCCGTTTAAAAAATGATGCAAGAAGAACCAAGGACTATGACAGACACTCACGGAATAGATTTGGAAGTCATTAGACCACCCACTATGGCAACCATTTCCTTGGTTGGGTTGCCATATGGATTTAATAAAAAGGAAAATATAATTGTTTGTTGGAAAAAGCCAACAACCTGGTTGTCATGGCAACCTAGGTTGCAAGCCAACATCATACCACATGTCCAAATTTAATTGGTGTACTATCTTTATCTTTATTTTTTAATTTTTTTCTTAACTACTAATTCCTCCAATAATTTAATTACTTCATTAATTTATAATATATAAACTTAAAAACAAAATTAAATACACTATATTTTTTAGTTTATTTTTATGAACATCTACATATAAATTTTATTAAAAACAAATTTCTTTTAGAAATATGTATTTTTAGTATAAAATAGATATTAATGTTTTAACTTTTTTGTTTTTATATTTAATATAAACTAGTATTTGACACCGCAAGCGTTGCAGCGCGGGATTTGATTGTTATGGGCTTGTATTCTGTCACACCCTGGCTTTTGCGGAAGCGTGGGTTTATTTGGTGTGACTTCTTAATACCATAGCAACAATCATAACAATGCTATATGATAAAAACACAAGATGCTCATCCATTAATATAATTAGAAAATACCATAACATAATTGTCTTGAATCATCAACCCAAAATAAGTTACAACCATGACTTGTTTAAAAATGAGTTCCCAATGGACTCAACAAAAGACCTTAAATAAAACATGGTTTGGAGACGTGTGACCCGTCCAGGCAAGGGTTACACCTCCCAAACCCTACACCCCTGGATGACATCTTTTATTTAATACGCAGCTTAACGTGCATCACCTGCCAGATCCGATCAATTTCCTGAAATACATGTAGTTTGAAAAAAATCAACAAAAAGTTGAGCGAGTTCATGTGTATGTGAGTATGTATAAACCCTTGTAAACGATGTATGTATAATCCTTTGTAAACGGTGTATGAAAGTCCCTGGTATGTAGCAATAAGGAAATAAAAGAGATCACCAATGGTTTGCAAGGCCATTGATATGTGTGAAGTGATGCAGGAAGACTCAAACCTAGCAAATTTGTACCGGGCCTCGGCTGTAAGACACAGTCACCACTATGGGCCGCCCCGGCCTCATGGGTGTGGGCTCGCTACACCCAAATAGATCTATCACTCATGTCCCTCGGTCCTACGACGAGGATTAATGGCCTTTAGTAGCAGCCTACCCACTCACATGATCTAACGGTGTATGAAAAGTCCCTCCTTAAGCTAACCATACCATGTATAAAATGTCTATATAATTGTAACATGTATTTCACCCCCGAAGTATAAAACCGAAAACAGTTAAGAGAACAGGGGGACATGAACTCACAGTAGTGCGTCTCCTGAATCGTACTCAAATCTCCGGTTCTTGTCAGCAAACACGACTCCCTACAATGTGCTAATGTCTATTAGACGATCGGGCCGTGCCTTGCCTTTGTATTTACGTTTGAGTTACGATACTTTGATATTATTCCAAGTTATAACTTATTGTTAAAATAATAATTATTTTAACTTACATTATATTTTTAGGTCTTGAAATAATAGTTAGGCAACTATTCCGTATTCATACTTCTCAAGTATTTTTATGTACGCATTTCCTTCCCAAGGATGGGGGTATTTATGTGTCACACCCCGACCACGTAAAACAACAAAACGTGGCGGAAACGTCGGGGAGTGTTGTAACAGAATTATTGTTTCACAACCATGGAATAAATAATTTTGTTTTATTTAATAAATGAACTCATTGTTTTAATACAATCAGATAAGTACAACTATTATCTTTCAAGTTTTAAAGTCGCTAAGGCACGAGTCCATCCTAAGTGTAGCATCAGTCATCACAAAGCAGCACCTGAAACATGTGTAAAAATAGGTACGCCAGCATAAAAATGCCTATGAGATACATAGGTTTTAATTGTAATTAGGATTCATGACTTATGAGTTTAAAGAAAATGTTTTAATAAGAGTAGTCATGATCCTTGAAAAAGGTTTTCTTTTATAAATCATTTATAAGAAATCAGATGGTATAAAATAATAACACATAGGAAATTAAATAAGTAAGTGAAATGAATTTGTATAAAGTATATTGTTTGAAAAACAATATTTTGATAAAAAGGTTTATAGTATATATAAGAATATACTTTGGTTTTAAGAAAGTAATAATTTTCAGTAGTATATCAAAAGTATACTTTGGATTTATAAATAATATATTGAACTATGTTTTGGTTTCATAAATAACATATCAAAATATGCTTTGGGTTTTATAAATAACATATCATAATATGCTTTGGATTTGATAAATAACATATCAAAATATGTTTTGGTTTGTTAACAAAATATATATATGTTGGTTTTGTACAATACCACACATAAGAGTATATCAAACTATACTTTTGGGAGTATATCAAAATATACAATAAAAGTGTGATTTAAGAATTCATTCAGACCTAGTGCATCAAACTACACCTTTGAGACTATAAGAATACCACAAAGGCAATCCCTATTTGGATGGAGAAACAAATTGGTTTCAGACATTCCATGACAACAGGAATGGGGTGTCTAGTCCTATAGCGCTATATCATACTACCAACCAATCCGGTGAACAAAATAAGTACTATTCCAAACATTTATTTCATAATCTTTGAAAATCAGTGTTTAAACCATAAACAATCATTCAGATTGTCAAAAGATAAGTACTACTACGTATAATCAATTATACTTTGAAATCATGAACATAACAAATAGGTACACATGCTTCACCCCAAACATTGAAAACAGTAAAAGAGGGGACTATGTACTCACCTTTGGGTGCGTTTTTATACACAATCCCATAATTTGTTTATTTGTCCTAAATTAAATAAGAATGATTAAATAAACAAAACTCACAACAATACATGAGTTTCTCCGATACTTGGAATTTTCACATAACCTTGAGATTTCTCTCAAAAAGTTATTATTTTTTATTATCTTGGTGTATTTGTATATATGCACTCGAGCGTAATACTTATAACTTTGTCAACACTAACACATTACTATACACATATTGTGAAACACACAACACATTGTAACACATAAAATAACCCATGAACAACCCATTCTAGTGTATATCGAAAAACACTTATTTTAGCGATTCGGTGACATTTTTGGGCGTCGAAGTCACGTATGACTAGCTAATCACCAAGTAAACTTAATATAAGTTAAAATACTTATTTTTATACCAAATATATCAGTTTGGTTACTGATCTAAAACAGTTTTATAAAAGTCCTTCGAAAAGGCGATTTTTGACCGTTTTACCGCATAGTTTTGCATCAAACGTTACCCGAACCATCCCAACTCGAAACGACTTGAAATTTTAACACAACCCATGTTATTTACTGAATAAAATAATGGTTATACTCATGATAGTGCAGGTCTTAAACAAAGCACACAAATCATGCAAATTTCACATAATTTACCACTTTTTAAGCTATATGTACAACATGCAAAGCTATCAAACCTATGTCAAAGTTTTGTGTCATTATAATACATCAAATAAGGTCATTTTTAGTGCTTATAATCTGTTCAAATTCAGTTTTGTCATACAACCCTTTTTATCACCTTTTAAGCTCTAAATCAACATATATTCACATGTACAAGTGCCTAAAGCATACTTATCATAACATCATCATTTTATATGGGTTTAGATGCATCAAATATAAGATATATTCAGATCTATTTGCTGATTTAATTTACATTTAACATCTCCTACATAAATCACCAAATACTTGCATTTTTTTACCACCATTAAACAACATGTAACAACATAAACAAGTACTTAACAAGTTATCAAACTCAAACTCAAAAAATAACTCATATACACACATATATATGTACGGTTATATACATATATATACATCACCATTTTTGTTGGTTTCAAGACCCATTTCATTCTAGATTTCAAGTTTAGTGAAAATCCCAAGATTCAAGAGAAACTTCAATCATCAAGAACAACCAAGAATCAAAAGTATGATTTAAACATAATGTTATACCTTCAAGATTCAAGTAGGTTGTAGGATGAGATTTTGATGATATGAAGCTTGTAATCACTTGACAACACCTTGGAATCACCTTTGTATCTTCACACTAACTTGAAGGTTGCTAGAAAGGGACTTGATTCACTAGAACAATGTTTGAAGGTTTGAAGAAATGAAAATGGAGGAGAGAGAGGGGTTACGGTTTGGGAATGAGAGAGAGGAGAAGGTGGAGTGTGAAATGTGAAGTGATGATCTTGTGTAGATTTGAAGGGATATAAGTAGGAGATTATGAATGTGGCATGCATATACAAGTGTCACCACAAATCTAAAGAAATATTTTGCAGATCTTACAAAAATTTGGTGGGTCCCCTATGTATTAAAACCGTAAGTTTGAAGGGGGGAGGGGGTCCAAGTGTAACTTTGATGGTAAATAAGATAAAAGTAGGTGTTTAACTAGGTACCGGGTATTTTATCTAGCGTTTAAATCCCGGTTTATGGCGTTCTAAATTATTTTTATTATTCTATAAAAATAATCTTGCCAAAATATTACTGAAATAAATTTCAGTTGCCAAGATTTGGCTGTGTTGTCTGCGTTTTGCAGTAGAAGCACTGTGTTGCGTAGAAACACACGGTACGCGCTTAAACTTGAAAAATAACATTTTTAGGTGTTTTAATTTATTTTTCAACACGGACCTGATTAAAATATAATTTTAATCACAACAGAATATTTTTGGGATTTAAATATAATCCGGGCGGTCACCAACGTTCGTTTCGCAGTTTTGTCGTAATTAGCTCTTTAGTCCAAATAAACATGTTTTTGCCATACCGAATCCTTCGAAACTTATTTCTAAGTTATGTAAAGGATATTTATGGTATGTTTGTCTCACATCACAGTTCCGGAGTGTACGTCGCGTTAAACTGATTGCGGTTATGCACCAGTTTTTGCGTATAACCTTCCAGAAAGTGATTTAAAGCCCGAAATCGAACAAGAATTGATATGTGCAAACAATACACATTTTTATACAAATCCCAAGTATGAAATACAATATTTCATTGGTTTGGTTATTTGTTTGATGGTTGAAGTGACACAGGTGTCACATTATGCATGTATTTTTGTGATTTAAAGTCTTGACATTATATATTTTTAAGTCCCACTCTAGAAAATATATAATAATTTATTTATCAAAATAATATATCCCCAAAATATATTTTTCCCAAAAATAATATATTTTCATTCTTTGTATCCAAATAATATTTACCCCAAAATATATTTGTAAACGTATTTTCCGGATTTATAAATGTGATGGTATTTTTCTAAGTTACATTATTTTGTCCTAAATAATATAACTAGTTCCCAAAATAAACAAATAATCACACAAGCATTTTAGTATGAAATATATATTCTAAATATATATTTATCCGCTTCTATTTTCGAAAACCCACCTCCGACACTTTGAAGTTTTGTAACAATACTCATGGCGAAGTTTACTTCCGAAAAACAAAGTTAAACACATTTGTAAACACTTGTTAGAAAATACTTTTCTAAGTCTTGGGATTTTTAGAAAATTTCGCCAGAGTTTCCCCTAAAAACGGAGGTGTGCATGCTAATAAGCATATCATTTTCTTTTCAAATTCAATCAATAATTATCTTTTAAACAACTTTACATCACCGAGAGTAAAAACTATACGCGTTACATATTAATCATGAATCTTGATATATCCTGAAAACACGTAGTAACTTGGTAAAGCTTTTAGTGGACTTAGTTACCTTCCAAAGTGTATTTGTTTCTTTAAAAATCATTTTCTTACAAAAGTTTAGTGTTTACAACTTGTAAGCAATTTTTACAAAAATTAATCCTTTGAACTCTTCTTGTAAATAAAAGGTTTTCACACTTATTTTATGTCCAAAAATAGTATAAGTGTATGTAAGAGTCATGATTTTCCAAAAACCGATTCTCTAACTTGGTTTATTTAGAAAAGTCCTTTGTAAAACCCGGATCTACATGATCCTCACTTACTTTGTTTACTAATATTTCAAGAAAAATTATTTTTATTCAAGTTCATGATTAAACTAGAAGGTGGTTATTTTATGTAACACATAACCACTTTCTAATCTTGTTAAATCGTATTTCTAAATATTATTTAACAAGATCCACATGGTGATTAACACCACATAACCAAGAATCAATAAGAAACCAACAATACATTCATAACAACATCCTACTAGTAACATTTCATCTTCATGTTCCATTCTAATGTAAACTTTATGTAAGGCATCATGTAAACTTTTATGTTCAAGTTTCTTGTTTAAACTCTGTTAGTGTTCTTATGAATCCAAACATAATATAACTTTTAACTACTCAAAGTAGGAATAAACAAGAGTAAATCAAGACTTACTACTAGCTTATAGATAGGGAAGAATCTCTAGTGAAAAGATGAATGAAGATGATGGTGAAAAAGCAAGAAAGAAAGCTCCTTGAAGTTCCACAAGTTGCAAGCTCCTTTAATCCTTCTTCTACACTTGAATGAAGCTCAAAAATGGAAGGAGATGATGTTGGTATGGTGGTGATGGTGGCGGTTATGTGTGACCGAGAGGGAGGAGGGAGAGAGTGAAAAAGTGGTGTGGAGATTTGAAATGATGAAGTTGATCATGGAGCCATACTTACAAAGATGTTCTCTAATATTTTGTTTATAAGATCAAGCAACATCTAATAAAATAATGGAAATAATCTAGGAGGCATGGTGTGGATTTTGGTGGGTCCACTTGGGACCGAAATCGGTTAGGGGGGGGGGGTTGGATGTAAAATTTGCAACTAAATGGTAAAGGTAAGTTAGATTTCAAGTAATATGATTTCATATGGTATTTACTAGAGAAATTAGTGGGTGTTATGGTAAACGGGGACCATGACTAGCCAAAAATAATAAAACGATGTATTTGACAAAAATTTGGTGTCCCGGGTAATGTCCGGTTATTCGGTTAGATACCGTTTCGTTAAAGTATTTAATTATACCGTAAAGTGTCTATTATATATATTTTTGTAACACTTTTTTATTCCCGACACTTAGGAAAGCATACAGGACCATTCTTGTGACAAATGGCAAATAACCGGAAATTCCGTACAGTCTAATCACTATTCTTAGTATATAATCTCATGCAATTAGCGTAATTTAATTACGTAACTGTGTCGTACATTAGACGACAGTGTTAGGACAAGAAAACAATGATATAACATATGTTGGTTTTCGTCGTATTGCGAAACCAATTAAACAATGTCCTAAAAGTGTTGGTAAAAAGTGTTGCGCGCACTATTCATGCCAGCAAAACCGTGAAAACAGAACGAAACAAGGAAAAACGACACATGGCTAACATAACTGAGTCCGTTTATATAAGAAAACACTAATACGAAAACATATCTTACAAAGATACAAGACTTTCCGGTACAACGCCCTAATCGCTAAATCGTCCGTTTCACTAAAAATAAGACAATTTTAACTCGTCCAAAATAATAATTTAGCATTTCCGGGACTCCGGAAATATGACAAATGATGACAAACATATGGAAACAATTTGAGGATATTAATGGGGTGTCCCAAACATAAGCTTTCGATGCTGTGTTGCAACCCCCACAACTTGTCCATTTCTGCACCGACAAGCTAATAAACGACATTTCCGACATCGAAAACAACCAAATGAAAGCTTTGGTGAACTAGTTAAGGTTATTTTGAGATTCCAAATCCCTTTATACATCTCTTGGTTGCGGATTTACAACTTACGGAAAAACTTCGTCGGTAGGAATTAAAATGCTTTTTGAAAGATTTATAAAAGAAACATACAAGATGGGTTTTCTATAAAAGTTTGGCAAAACTAGAAGTAAAGTATGATTTTTAAACTAATAAACATATGTAAAGATCATACTAAAACCCTACATGTTTATGAGTTCATATTGTTAAAAAGTTTGTTATGAATCTCATGTGTTTTTGTTTAGAAAATGATATGTTAATAAACATGGCAAAGTTCATATATCAAAGGAACTATGGCCAATTTTTCTTAGAAATCATATGCTAGAAAAATTATCATTTTCAACAAAGTCTTTACAAGATTAGAAAGTGGTCTTTCTAAAAACAAAAAAAAAATAGATATAAATATATATTTTTGGGAAAATATATATTAGTGATCTTAACAAGTTATGTACTATGTGTTTATTATTTGTATTAGTTATGTACAAAAGTTAGGGATTTGATAACAATGATACAAATAAATACAAGACACATTTACAAGTAAAGACTTACAAGAATACATATATACACACTTGAATACAATTTGCGGATCATTCGGACATCGGATACAACTTATGGACAATTCGGACGACGGGCGAATCTGTGAACATATCGCCATTCCGAGGACTTAGTACGACGTTTAGGCGATCTTTCGACGCGGACACCAAAATTACGTTACCATTAACAAAATTCGGACATTTTTAAACTTATAAAAACTATTATGTTTTTATTAACTAAAAAGTATACTTAGTGATTTTTATAAAAATGAAAGACTTATACTTTCAAATGGGCTATTTTATACAAATGGGCTTACACTTCTTAATGGGCTATTTTATACAAATGGGCTTACACTTCTTAATGGGCTTATCTTCATAATGGGCTTAACATAAATACATGGGCTAAGCCCAATATCAAAAACTCATGGGCTAAGCCCAATACCAAACATATGGGCCAAGGCCCAATAACATCAGGCCCAACACTATTTAGGCCCAATACAATTTAGGCCAAACACTATTTAGGCCCAATAACATTAGGCCCAACACTATTTAGGCCCAATACTATTTAGGCCCAACACTATTTAGGCCCAACACTATTTAGGCCCAACACTATTGAGGCCCAACACTATTTAGGCCCAACACTATTGAGGCCCAACACTATTTAGGCCCAACACTATTTGGGCCTAATAACATGAATTCTTGGGCTAAGGCCAATGACACCATTATTGGAAATTCAAGTATACAATTGATACATATAAGACACGAAATCAAGAAGACAAGACCCGATGATACAACTCACAAGATACAAGATTACATATATATATATTTGGTGAAATATATATATAACCATTTAACAATTCATTCATCTAATACAAAGTTCAACGAACAATAAAGACATACAAGTCTTACACATATTTAAGACACAAGGCTTGTACTCAAGTCATTTACAAAGACCGAAGTGTCTGACAAATATAAGAACATTTGTAGGTCGCAACATCATTCCAGACGACCACGCGTAAGATCACAAACACTTATCATTCACGGACGCAATACTGTGAGTTCATGTCCCCTATTCATTTAAATGTTTTACAACTATCGGGGAAAGTACATGTTCAACGTATGTTAAAGTTAGGGAATAAAACACCTTAGATCATGTGCGAATTAGGGTTATACATCTAAGCACCATTAATCCAGTTTGGACCTAGGTACAAGTGGTTAGATCTAATGGGTATTGGCGAGCCCCACTCTTGGTCGTGGACCCATACAGAAGAGTGCGTTTGTGTCCCAGTCGATAGTAGTCGACACGAAATCGTCTAGGTTTGGATTGCTTCCTATTCGTCACACATATTAATGTCCTCGCGAAACATTAATGATCAACGATTTCATTAACGCTTTACATACTACATCATTATATACAGATACATTTTATACAACTCACATTTTATGGATACATTTTATACAACTCACATTTTACAGATACATTTTATACAACTCACATTTTACAGATACATATCATTCAACTAAACTGCATGAACTCGCCAACTTTTGTTGATGTTTTCAAACTTAACATGTATTTCAGGGAATTAGTGGACCATGCAGACATTTCAGTCAAGGAAAGCAAGTATCAAGACTCCATGCCACCATTTGAAGGGTTTGCCCGTAATATACCGCCTCTTTGCGGTGATATAGTGGTCAAAGCCTTGACATTTTAAGACTTACATTTTGATGTATAAAACGATGACAACTTATTTTCATTTGATGGTTTGTAACCAATACATTTAACTTATGTTGCGTTCTTTTGAAACAATTATGACAATGGCATTGGAGCTTGTTTTTATTCATTTAGTATGTTCACTTATATTGTTATGCAATGAGAACCGATCAGATCACACCTCGAGCTTCCGCTACGAGCGGGTGTGACAGATTGGTATCAGAGCATCGATTGTAGTGAACCAGGATTCTTTCTCGAGTCTAAGTCTACAATCACTAGGGACCTCTCACGAAAACCTCTTGTTCATGTTGAACAGATTATAAATAAAATTGTACAGGTCAAAAGGTTTTCATTGCATAAACATTTTTCAAGGTCCACTACAACAAAAATTCACTTCACATAAATCAAGCGAGGACATTTCCATGGGTGAAGTCTATGAGAATTAGACACATTACATTAACAGACTATGTGCCTACAACACATTACATTATCAGTTTACGCATTATAAACAGTTTACAAGTTCAGCTTATACAAGATAGAAATCCTTGATTGATAGGGTTTTACATGATTATATATATAGGTTGTTCATATATATGTTGCATGAAATATTTGGTAAAAACAAAATGCCTTCGACTTCGAATTCCATTGTCATCCTTGACACACATAACATGGTTAAGACACGACATCTTTTACACAAGATATGATGCTCTATTTTCAAACATGACATATTTTATACAATACATCTTCCATGAGAATATCGACCTCATGTCTATTGCGGAGCTTATGACGAACGTGGTTCCTAAGTGAGACCATAAAGTATTGATCCCGTGGAAGATGGTTGCTTTCTCGCGGATGCTGAGATTCTTGACTTCAGTAGTGACAATGAGGCGGAGGTGGCAGCCTTGGACAACAACTCCATTAGTGGGACGAGGTCCCTGTGACTCATACAAATCATGATTGACGACACCCTTATCAAGACAAGGAAGATGAAGTACTCATCTTGAAGGCGTCCCTTCAGATGTTATTTTTACAAATTCTCTCTATTTTTATTTCATCTAACGCCGTGCCATTCCGCAAGTAATGACAACGAACGTTGACACATGAACTATCATGAAGTTCCCTCCTGTGTTAAACATAGACAATAGTGTCCTCTCACTGACTGATCGCCTTCTCTGAACGAGAGAATGCTAGGGTGACCATGCAAGACAATTTATTATTACGGGGGCCCACGTAATAACAACTTGTAGTGCATGGAAATTCTGGTGGACTCTGCGGGTCAAACTAATGATCACTATCCATTCAAAATTCTTAAGTGTTCAAGTTCTATCTAGTAGAACACTAACCGAGATGGTTACTATAACACCTTACAATACAATACAATACAATACAATACAATACAATACAATACAATACAATACAATACAATACAATACAATACAATACAATACAATACAATACAATACAATACAATACAATACAATACAATACAATACAATACAATACAATACAATACAATACAATACAATACAATACAATACAATACAATACAATGTAATACAATACAATACAAAACAATACAGGAAGACGACACGTATTTGTTCACACCTAACATTTGATCTACATCACGATTCAGTTGAGACTAGTCATCTAAACAAACAAAATTTGTTAGCCACTCATGAAGTAATTTCCTCAACATTCTAAAATTTTTTTTGTACATGGGCTATTTCCATGGTGTCTATGACACTTTACCCTACTTTACCTTGCCTTACCTTATCATATTCCACCTTATCATATTTATTAGATATAGATACAATAAATTCCGTCGCTTGACATTTGTCTTTTTCCAAGGGATGGTATGGCATGAGCCATGCTGCAACTCCCTCATTGCATTCTATTCAACATCTTTGGAGATTCTAATGATCTTGTTAGAGCTCGTGAAGCTCAAGCACTATCACCATACTCATCACATGGGCAAGTACGACAAAGAAATTTCTTTACTTGGGACGACCGAGGTCCATAGAGTAGGGAATACATATTATATGGACGAAGACCACTGGTTGGTTTCCCCGCCTCAATAAATTATTTTTTTTCTCTTTCCATTTAGACATATGACCAATACACGCAAGAGGCATTACACCTTTTGGTTTTGGTTATCCACAATATCATTCATTCAAACATGTAGGAACAATGAGGTCTTGAGGTTTCCATGACCGATTGCATTTTTCATTCTTGGGCGCATGATAGACTGTATTTATCTAAATATACGTCTAAATTATTTTAGTAGTATATATTAATAAGATCATGGCGCCAAAAGAAACAAATGCTTTTACACAAGACATGGTTTATACATGACATTGTTACGTAAGACATTGCTATACATGACATTTGACGTTGGTTTACATGTAGGAACGTTATGCGACCTGACGAGTCGATCAGAAGAGTGCTCAGACTGAATCAGAGGCGGAATTCATTGATTCAGTCTTTGTTTAGCTTGATTTCACTATTTAACGTCTCTTTTATTGATCTGTAAACAATATACAAGCTCTGGAGACAAACTGGCAGGGCTTCGCCGTAATACAATCTAAGTGCTACTAGTTCCGCTCATATGTCACCTATATATAGGCTAGGGTGGTTCGCTTATATGGACATGTCCATATAAGCGGACCTACATCATTGACACATAAGCGGATCTCCTCACTAATGTTCAAATAAGCGGACCTCCAAGCTTATGACCATATGAGCGAACCTAAAACACTAAACACATACAATCTCCTGTTTTCTCATACAATGAGCCCTAACCTAAGACTCGAACTAAGATGTAGTCGACAGACAACTGCACCAACAGACTCCCCCTTGAATGTTGACGAAATCTTCAGTGAGAGTCTTCAACCTAACAACTCTTCAATCTTGATCGGTCTTCTTCAGGAACTCTTCCTGGAATCATGAACCCGGATCTTTCTCTGGCTCTAACTCTCGTCAGACTCCCCCTATCATCAAGCTGGGATCGCCATCTGGAATTTGTTATCACCATTGAAATAAAATCCTGGTTTTTGAAGTCTAAGCTCTCCTCAGGTTCTGATTAATCTCCTGGCTTTCATAGCAACAGGATCAGAAACCTACACATCTCAAACACTCTATTACAAACAAAACAATGTTGTGATTCAACTTAATGAATTAACTTAAACATTTCAAACTATTTAACCAACCCAACTGTTCATCTTGTTTAGCCTTTGAGATTTTGAATATCAGCTTTTCAACATCAGTTGTCAAAAATCTTTTTGGATTTTTCAAACTATGAAATACAAACGCAATAACAGAAATTAAATGCAGAAATGAAATATGTACAAACATATTTTTGTGAGTTTGCGAAAGAGGATCAGATCAGTTTTTTAGACAAATCACAAGCACCGTTAAGCTCTTAGTCGTTTTAAGCTCTAAACGATTCACGTTGATTGACGATATGTTTGTCCTCTTAAGCTCAATCTAAAAACTTTCGACATGCTTACCGATACGTTAAGGTATATTAAGATAGCACTAAATTCTTATGGACCCCACGATCTCAGCATATCCCCTCATCATGCAATACACTGACTCAAGCAATGCCTTTAAACTTTTATCAACTGTGATTTATGCGAAAACAAAACAGAATGTTTAAACATTAACAATCAGGTCGATACTTCCGTATACGCAGAGAAATTCCAATGTTTAAACAAAATAAGAAAAATAAAACAAGTTGAAGTTGTTTAGGCTTTAACCACCAGGTCGATACTCCCGTATACGCAGAGGTGGTCCAAAGCTTAAACGAAACACCAAAGAAAATAAAGCAGAACGTTTGGGCAACAACATCCAGGTCGATACTCACGTATACGCAGAGGATGTCCGATGCTTAAACAAAATAAAGAAATAAAACAAGTTTAAATCTTTGCAAAATGAAATGCACAATCACAGCGACTTTTTAGCAAAGTTGTGAAAGTTCACAAACTTAACCAGTTTTATGTCTTTCGACAATCAGCGATTACCGAGTAGGCACACAGTCAAGAAGGACAAAACTAAGTACTATGCTTTCAACCATGTTTCCCACTAGAATTAGGCTTTTTCATTTAAGTTTGTATCCTTATCGCAAATCTACTAGTCTAGCTGAGCCTATCGTCACATCATTAGTGAAACCGTTTATCACATTTAGACTGTACATTTCTTTAGCATGCTGTGATAGTCCACTGATTTTCTATCATTTCCTCTTGTTTCAGGAAAACTCATTTTTAAATTTTTCAATGTCTTTGACATTTTCAAATTTTCTAATTTTTTTTAAAATTTTACTCCCCCTAAAATCAAAATATGTTTCAATTTTGATTTTTTGGGAAAATTTGAAACAAACTGTACAAACTTGACAACTTGATGAGAATCACTTCAATTCTCTATCCACCTGGCATAAACAATCAGAACTCCCCCTCACAACAAACTATTTTCCCATAATGATTTCAAAACACTTAAGTTTGTTTTAATCAAAATGGGTTTTCCGGAAAATAAGTTTTGTGAGTCATTTCTCAAACTTGGGGATCATTCATCACCTTGTTTTCTTCAACCACTTGTAAAAACTAACATTTGTAAGATCAATCCACAAACATCACTTGTAGAAAATCAAGTACAATTTAATGTCCCTGATTTACCACTTTTAAATCGAATTATCACAAATGTGAATTTCTCAAGAAATGTGCCGATTCATGTTCCACGCTTACCAACCTGGGAACTCCTGCAAGTCAGGTTTTTCTATTTAAACAGATTCACCCAAGCCTGACGGTCCTTGGGTGATTTTGAATTCTTGTTCAACAATGGTGGAAAATTTTCATCATCCATTGTTAAACCTGAATTCTCATATTTTACCTCAACAACAGGCTCTTCTGGCTTTGACGAAACAGAATCATTGTCTGCACATGGCTTGTCTGACTTTGACCTGTCAGATTCATTGCCTGATGGTGGCTTGTCTGACTTTGACACATCAGATTCATCGCCGACCATTTTCTTCTTCTTCTTTTCTTCTTTCGTCCTCAGATTTGTATCCGATGAATTCGCCTTTCTTGACTTTGCAATCGAGGAAGTTGATTCATCAGAACTCTTATTCTTATCAACAGATGAACCCGAAGACAAGATCTTCTCGAGATACTCTCTCGCCTTCTTCCTCTTCTTCCTCAGTCTGTCTTTTTGCCCTTGAGAAAGCTTCACTTTCGTTTCTTGAACTTTAGGTTCTTGAACCTTTTGTTCTTTGAGCTTGACGTTGACTGGAATCTTTGCCATATTCTGAGAATTAACCCTCAATCTTTCATTTGATCTCCTTGGGCAATCTCTGGCAATGTGACCTCTGATGTTGCAATTAAAGCATCTCCTCGTCTCATAATTCCAACCTTGGCAGTTAACAATAATGTGTCCTTGATAACCACATCGGTAACACACTCTGTTATCGTACCTATCACCATTTTCAGCCCAAATGCTCAAATCATAGCATTGTCTGGCTTTGTGGTGATCATCACTCCTCCTGAAAGCTGAATTTGGCTTTGAAGCACTGTGGTCCGACCTGCACCACTTATTACCAACAATTTTTGAATTTTCATTTTTCGATTTTTGTAATTTTTCATTGCTATTGGATGATCGATCTGATGAGCTTTTATTATCTTTTTGTACATTTTTCAAAATTTTCTCTTTTTGTTTTTGTTCCACTTTCTTCTTCAAAGGATTTTGCTTAGAGCATTCTCCCTTTTCAGTTGATTGTGGAACAGTTTCTTGAAACTTTTCTTTAAACTTCAAAAATAAATTCTTTTTCTTCATTTTTCATTTTCATCATCAGATTTCTCATCGCAATCTTCAACTTTGACTTTGTCAAAGTTTGTGACATTGTCACTTATTGGAACGGAATTGATCGGTTTTAGACAAGGAATAGTTGAAGTATTTACAAACACCTTCAACTTTTCTACCCATTCCTTGTTTTCTTTTGAGCACACTCTGCTTCATTTTCAAGTCGAATAATATTTTCAAGATGAGAATTGATTGCAATTTGTTTTTCAAGATTGTTTTTACCAAACAAGTCTTTCTCATCTTCTAAAATTTTTATTTGACTTTGAAAATCTTTCTCAATTTTTACGTTTTCATTTTCAAAACCTTTTTCATTTTCTATCAAAATTTTGTTTTCTAATGTCAAACTGTTCAAATTACATAACAGTTTGTCATTTTCAGCTTTCAGCTTTTCACAATTTCCCTGTAACTCCAGAATCTGTTTAATATCAGCTTGCTTCTCATCTTTCAACTTCTTGACTTCCAATGTCATACTTTCCGCATCCTTCAAGAGTTTGTCATTGTCAGTCTTAAAGTTGTCACATTTGAAGCACACTAATTCAGAATTTGAAAATTCATTCTTCACAGATTCTTCATTATTTGGAGCTTGTTCTTTCTTTATCTTATATGTACCTGCACCAAAAATTGTAACGAAATCAAGAGGATTTCCATTATCATCAATATAACAACCTCTTTTCATATCATATATCAAATTTCTTTTTGCTGCCCAACAAACATTGATTCTTTTGTTTATTTCATTTATCACGTCTAAGTTCAACTCATCTAAATTCATTTTTATTTTATCCATCACATCTCTCTTCTTTTGATAAATTTCATAATCGTGATTTTTAAGTTCACTGATGAATTTAGTCAAAGATAATTTTGAAAAACTTGAATTTTCTCTCAGATTTTTCAAAAAATCATCCTATTCAGCTGGTAATCCATTAGCAAACTTTGATATCATTTCAGCTTCTGATATTACTATTTGATTTTCTTTCAAATAGTCAATCAAACGATCAAAACGCTTCTCCAAATCACCCAATTTTTCATCTTTCATACACAGAAAACATTCAAACCGGGTACTCCAAACCTTTTTGGGCAAACCATGATAATAACTACTCAAATATCCTCGATACCAATTATTTAACCTTTCAAGATCATTGTTTTCCTTTTCATCAAACATCATTGTCATCTTTTAAACTGTCCCGACAAATTTTCTCACAAAAACACACTTTCACTTGTTCCGAGTATAAAGTGGGCTGCACTTGACTGTGATTGGGCCGAACAATTTCGATCACGTGGACTGAATCAAAAACTATCCGACAACTCTTGATGATTGTTTATTTGGGCTGATGACTATTATCACATGGGCTGATAACACCACTAACTATTCTTTGATTGGGCCGCAATGTAAATTCAATTCCAAATCACATGCAACTTTGAAAATAATGAAATGATAAACACAATTAAAGTCAAAGACTTTAATTCACATGCAAACCTTTCATGTATGTCCAACAATTTTACACACTGACAAATAACCGACCAACCGATATCACATGCAATCTGACTTCTTTCCACTAAAATCTCATTGGACCACAAATATGAGTGTGGCAGATAACAACCTTCAATTGATTTGACCAAGGGTGATCACGTGAACTGATTTTCCCTCAATAGTCCTTAAAAGTGAAATCAGGATTCGTGCACTAAAAGCGAAATCAGGATTCGTGCACTAAAAGCGAAATCACAAATTTTCAAATACGCGAAATCCAATATCGTGACACAAGAGCGAAACTAGTCAAGTCCTCAAGAGCGAAACACCTGTAATGTTCACAAAAGCGGATCTCTGATGTGACAGAAAAACGAACCAGAGTTGTTCACAAGAGCGGAACTGATTGTTGTCCACTGAAGCGGACCTACTTGTGTTCAACCGAGCGGACCAACTAAGTACGGATAAGCGAACCACTGGATGATCACAAGAGCGGATCTGTTTGTTGTTCACTGAAGCGGACCTTACACGCAATTTGAAGCGGATCTATACACAATATGTCCTTATGAGCGGACCTCTTGAGCAAACCAACAACAGATATGATCTTATAAGCGGACCTAAAAAGCGAACCTCTATAGTGACATAAAAGCGGAACTTATTCACGAGCAGTTTTAAGTCATTTTTAGTCCGTATTTTGGTCCAAAACTTTCCAGGGTTTGTTATTGACTTATAATACACAATCTGTGAAATTTTGAGCAGATTTTGTCCAGTAAATCTCGTTCTGGTGAATAAAGAAGGTGTAGAAAACAGAATTTTTGAGCGAAAACGAACTAAACAGTAAGAACTCTTCCTCCTGAGCTCTGATACTACTTGTAGGAATGTTATGCGACCTGACGAGTCGATCAGAAGAGTGCTCAGACTGAATCAGAGGCGGAATTCATTGATTCAGTCTTTGTTTAGCTTGATTTCACTATTTAACGTCTCTTTTATTGATCTGTTAACAATATACAAGCTCTGGAGACAAATATACGTCTAAATTCTTTTAGTAGTATATATTAATAAGATCATGGCGCCAAAAGAAACAAATGCTTTTACACAAGACATGGTTTATACATGACATTGTTACGTAAGACATTGCTATACATGACATTTGACGTTGGTTTACACAACACATTTTTGGTAGTTATTGATAAGTGATGAGACGTGTGTAATATGATAAAAGCATGGTGGATACGCCGCTGGTACTTCCTATACATAAGTGCTTATATTATATTGCATATCGTGGCATATCTGAACCATTTTGACAAAGACAATACATGACATCTTTTACCAAAGACAGGATTTTCTATTTTAAGGCATGATATATTTTATGCACTACATTTCATTTGGTTATTTATTTAACCATACATCATTCTTTTATATCATCTGATTTTCATATCTATTTTCATATGATTTTACAAAAGAACTCGATCATAACTGGAGCCAATATTGTTGGTTACACTTGATGCTTTCACGGTCTCTCAAGGGTTGCTCCATACTGGGTAACACCCGAATTCAAACACCCTGAGAGTTACATTTTGGGTTTAGCCTCGGAGATCCGAAGCATGACCGCATCATCCCACCCTACCTCAATCACTCAAACAGTAGTTACTTGACACGTTTCCAATCAACCAACATTTCACATCCATGTTATTTGATACTGGTGCCAATTTTAGCTTCATCTCAACATTTCACATACATGAGTTTCATGGCTAGTGGCGGGATTGTCCAAGCTACAATTAGGGACTGGATTATCCTACAACTAAACATAGGGAGTGGGCTATCCTACATCTAAAACATAGGGATTGGGCTATCCTAGATCTAAACATATGGATTGGGTTATCCTACATTTAAAC
Organism: Helianthus tuberosus; assembly: GCA_030545235.1. Classification (NCBI taxonomy): domain Eukaryota; kingdom Viridiplantae; phylum Streptophyta; class Magnoliopsida; order Asterales; family Asteraceae; genus Helianthus; species Helianthus tuberosus. The sequence goes on from CM060416.1 coordinate 92,434,191, forward strand.
ATACGGTTCCTAAAACTATACAGTGAAGTACTCGCCACACAGAATTCCAAATGTACTTGGCCTAGAGCCAAGTAAGCTAGACGTCCCCTCATTCTATAGAATCGGTATACGGTAAACTAGTCGAGTCAGGGAAAGTTGTTAGAAGATGTTCCTTGGAACTTGGCGAGCGAAGATTCAGTATTGATCTCTTACCCGTTGAGTTGGGTAGTTTCGATGTAGTGGTTGGCATGGATTGGTTATCCGCTAACCAAGCCAAAGTCTTTTGTCATGAAAAGGTCATTCGCCTACCACTACTGAACAAAGAGACACTTGTTATTCATGGAGAGAAGCACGATACACCATTGTGGATCATCAATTGCATGAAGGCACAGAAGTGCTTACGGAAAGGTTGTGTTGCCTTTCTGGCACATGTTGTCGACAAGAAGGCCGTTGGGCAGAAGCTCGCAGATATTCCAGTGGTAAAAAGGGTTTCCTGAAGTCTTTCCTGAAGACTTGCCGGGACTATAACCATATCGACAAGTCGAGATTCATATCGACTTGGTATCGTGAACCTCACCCATCACCAAATCTCCATATCGATTAGCACCTTTTGAAATGCAAGAGTTATTCACGCAACTTCAAGAGTTGTTGGATAAAGGATTCATTAGATCAAGCTTCTCGCCTTGGGGAGCTCCAGCTTTGTTTGTAAAGAAGAATGATGAAACACTCAGAATGTGCATCGACTACAGAGAGTTGAATAAACTCACCATCAAGAATCGGTATCCACTATCGAGGATTGGTGATTTATTCGATCAATTGCAAGGTTCAAGCTTCTACTCTAAGATAGACTTACGATCGGAGTATCATCAGTTACGAATTCAAGAGGAAAGCACACCGAAAACGGCTTTTAAAACTCGTTATGGTTATTACGAGTTTCTCGTTATGCTTTTGGTTTAACGAATGCACTAGCGGTCTTCGTGGAATTAATGAATCGCGTGTGCAAGCCGTATCTCGACAAATTCGTCGTAGTATTTATTGACGACATATTAATATACCCACGATTGACTAATGAACACGAACAACATTTGAGAACCATTTTGGAGCTACTAAAGAAGGGGAAACTATATGCGAAATTTTCCAAGTGCGAATTTTGGATTAGCGAGATACAATTTCTCAGGCATGTAGTGAATGAGAAAGGCATTCAAGTAGACCCGGCTAAGATTGAAGCAAATGAGAATTGGGAAGTGCCCAAGACTCCAACTGGAGTCCGACAATTTTTTTTTGGGATTAACGGGATATCATCGGATATCTATAGAGATTTAAAAAAAATTACTCAATTGCTAACCTCCTTCACCCATAAAGACAATAAATTCGCCCCAATCGAAAAACAAGAAATAGCATTACAACTTATTCTTAAGATTGGTGCATAGTATTTTACAATCTTATCATTATCCGACGATACCGATGACTTTGTTGTAAACTATGATGCTTCGCATCAAGGATTGGGTTGCGTACTCGTGCAATGTGAAAAAGTTATCGTGTACGTCGCGCCAATTAAAAAGTTCACGAGAAGAACTATACCACTCTCGACCTTGAGTTAGGCGCGGTGGTATTCGCTTTAAAAATTATGGCGACATTATTTATATGGTACTCAATGCATTATTTTCCCGGATCATAAAAGTCTTCAACACATATTCAACCAAAAAGAATTAAATATGCATCAGCGATGTTGGGTTGAATTGTTGAGCAACTATGATGGTGAAATAAAGTACCATCCGGGCAAGGCGAACGTTGTAGCTGACGCCTTAAGTCGCAAGGAGCGAGTTAGAACACTGAGAGTTCAAGCACTAGAGAAGATGATTCACAAGCGCTCAAAGAAGAGCATATTCAAGCAGAAACACTTCGATGCATGAAGGAACAATTAGTGCCGAAAGAAGATGGAACTTTATACCTTATGGGTTGAAATTAGGTTCCATTCTTTGGCGGCCTTCGAGATGATATTTTGAGGAAGCACATAGGCCAAAGTATTAAAAGAATACTATTGGTGGCCTAATCTCAAAAGTGATATCGTGACTTATGTCAGAGAATGCTTGACTTACGCAAAAGTCAAAGCTGAATATCAGAAACCCTCGGACTTGTTGCAACAAACCTAGATTCCCGTTTGGAAATGGGAACAAATATCGATGGACTTCATTACGAAGTTACCCAAGACCTCATGCGGTCATGACATGATTGGGTAATCATCGATAGACTAACAAAGTCCGCACACTTCTTACCGATTCGGGAGGAGGATAGTATAGAGAAACTAGCAGAACCCTATCTCAAGGAAATAGTGGCTCACCATGGAGTGCCTATTTCAATCATCTCAGACCAAGACGGTCGCTTCATTTCACGAATTTAGAAGCCATTTCAAGAGGCTTTTGGACCTCATTTAAATCTAAGCACGATCTTTCATCCACAAACTGACGGCCAGAGCGAACGGACAATCCAAACACTCGAAGATATGCTTCGTGCATGTGTTATGGATTTGGGAGGCAACTGGGATACTCATTTAATTTTGGTTGAGTTTTCCTACAACAACAGCTACCATACAAGCATACAAGCTGCACTGTTTGAAGCTCTTATGGTCGAAAGTGTCACTCACCGCTATGTTGGGCGGAAGCGGGCGATAAACAACTAATCGGTCCGGAATTATTCCAAGAGACTACGGATAAAATCTTTCAGATCATAGACCGTATCAAGGCGGCTCGCGATCGACAAAAGAGCTACGCGGACAAGAGACAGAAGCCATTATCTTTCGAGATCGGAGACAAAGTCTTATTGAGAGTCTCGCCTTGGAAGGGCGTAGCGAGGTTCGGTAAGAGTGGGAAGCTTAACCCTCGTTATGTAGGACAATTTGAAATCTTAGAAAAGATTGGCACTGTTGCCTACAACTTGAAGTTACCAGACGAACTAAGTAGTGTACACGACACATTTCATGTGTCGAATCTTAAGAAGAGTCCAACACAAGAAACGGTTATCATCCCGACGGATGAAGTTCACATTGATGACAAACTCCAATTCATAAAGCACCTGTTAAGGTCATGGACTGGAAGGTCCAGAAAATACGAAGGAGTCGTAACATATTTGTAAAAATTCATTGGAACTCTCGACACGGACCCGAATATACTTGGGAACGTGCAGATCAAATCAAAACCAAAATACCCTCACCTGTTTGAGTAGTCTCCTGCAAAGGATGACTCAGTTTGAATTTCGGGACGAAATTCTCAATAACAAGGGGAGAATGTGACAAATGGCAAATAACCGGAAATTCCGTACAGTCTAATCACTATTCTTAGTATATAATCTCATGCAATTAGCGTAATTTAATTACGTAACTGTGTCGTACATTAGACGACAGTGTTAGGACAAGAAAACAATGATATAACATATGTTGGTTTTCGTCGTATTGCGAAACCAATTAAACAATGTCCTAAAAGTGTTGGTAAAAAGTGTTGCGCACACTATTCACGGTTACACTATTCATGCCGGCAAAACCGTGAAAACAGAACGAAACAAGGAAAAACGACACATGGCTAACATAACTGAGTCCGTTTATATAAGAAAACACTAATACGAAAACATATCTTACAAAGATACAAGACTTTCCGGTACAACGCCCTAATCGCTAAATCGTCCGTTTCGCTAAAAATAAGACAATTTTAACTCGTCCAAAATAATAATTTAGCATTTCCGGGACTCCGAAAATATGACAAATGATGACAAACATATGGAAACAATATGAGGATATTAATGGGGTATTTGAAACATAAGCTTTCAACGCTGCATTGCGACCCCCACAACTTGTCCGTTTCTGCACCGACAAGCTAATAAACGACATTTCCGACATCGAAAACAACCAAATCCCTTTATACATCTCTTGGTTGCGGATTTACAACTTACAAAAAAACTTCGTCGGTAGGAATTAAAAGTGCTTTTATAGAACCGACGACCAAACGGAAGTCGTTTAAGATATCAAAATATAATTTCTACTAGTTTAGTGAATTTGTTAATAATAATTAACATTCCGAATCACTAATTACCTCCTAATGGTGAAAGATTACCCCTAATCACCATACTTAGCCTAATTACCAAAATATCTACATGTTTAAGACATTTTTATAAAAATGTTACACTTTACCCCCCCCCCCCATGTATATGACGAAAATAAAGGGGTCCCACACCCTTAATTACTTGCTAAAATATCTAGATATTTTGGTTTATTAAAAGTGGATGAAGTTGGTGATTTGTTATAACAACTAGTTACTTTAAGTTACTAACCATTTTATCATCACTTTATATTTTTTTTTATTTACAAACACAAACTCTCTCATCATCTTCATCTTTTCATCAAGAACACCCACCATAAACCCATTTTATTTTATCACCTCCTTGATGATCAATATGGATTTCCATGGAACATAAGAAGATCTAAAGCACTTACAAGAAAAATGACACTCTTTCATCCACTCAAGAACCTTCAATCATCAAGATCTTCATCTTCTTAGCTCTTAATCATCACTTAGATCATCCCTAGCCTAGTGCTAGAAGTGAGCTTCTAAATCTCTTATTTTCATACTTGTTTATGTTATGATTGTTATTATAACTAGAGATAACAAAATAATCATACATAATACACATGAAAATATAAAGAAGCAAAAAATAATAATCATAATATATAAGATTGTTTATGTTGTGATTTGAACCTTGTTACTTGTTTATTTGATCTAGTTATGATTAACATCATATGAAAAACTTGTTAGATAATGTTTAAAAACATAATCTAACAAGTATACATGAAAGTATTAAAAAGGGTTATATGAAACTTAATGTTTAATGAATGAACATATATTTTTGATGTTATAAAAGTGTGTAAAGTATTTTACCAAGAATCATGCTTTTTGAAAGATTTATAAAAGAAACATACAAGATGGGTTTTCTATAAAAGTTGGGCAAAACTAGAAGTAAAGTATGATTTTTAAACTAATAAACATATGTAAAGATCATACTAAAACCCTACATGTTTATGAGTTCATCTTGTTAAAAAGTTTGTTATGAATCTCATGTGTTTTTGTTTAGAAAATGATATGTTAATAAACATGGCAAAGTTCATATATCAAAGGAACTATGGCCAATTTTTCTTAGAAATCATATGCTAGAAAAATTATCATTTTTAACAAAGTCTTTACAAGATTAGAAAGTGGTCTTTCTAAAACAAAAAAAAATAGATATAAATATATATTTTTGGGAAAATATATATTAGTGATCTTAACAAGTTATGTACTATGTGTTTATTATTTGTATTAGTTATGTACAAAAGTTAGGGATTTGATAACAATGATACAAATAAATACAAGACACATTTACAAGTAAAGACTTACAAGAATACATATATACACACTTGAATACAATTTGCGGATCATTCGGACATCGGATACAACTTATGGACAATTCGGACGACGGGCGAATCTGTGAACATATCGCCATTCCGAGGACTTACTACGACGTTTAGGCGATCTTTCGACGCGGACACCAAAATTACGTTACCATTAACAAAATTCGGACATTTTTAAACTTATAAAAACTATTATGTTTTTATTAACTAAAAAGTATACTTAGAGATTTTTATAAAAATGAAAGACTTATACTTTCAAATGGGCTATTTTATACAAATGGGCTTACACTTCTTAATGGGCTATTTTATACAAATGGGCTTACACTTCTTAATGGGCTTATCTTCATAATGGGCTTAACATAAATACATGGGCTAAGCTCAATATAAAAAACTCATGGGCTAAGCCCAATACCAAACATATGGGCCAAGGCCCAATAACATTAGGCCCAACACTATTTAGGCCCAATACTATTTAGGCCCAACACTATTGAGGCCCAACACTATTTAGGCCCAATACTATTTAGGCCCAACACTATTGAGGCCCAACACTATTCAGGCCCAACACTATTTGGGCCTAATAACATGAATTCTTGGGCTAAGCCCATTGACACCATTATTGGAAATTCAAGTATACAATTGATACATATAAGACACGAAATCAAGAAGACAAGACCCGATGATACAACTCACAAGATACAAGATTACATATATATATATTTGGTGAAATATATATATAACCGTTTAACAATTCATTCATCTAATACAAAGTTCAACGAACAATAAAGACATACAAGTCTTACACATATTTAAGACACAAGGCTTGTACTCAAGTCATTTACAAAGACCGAAGTGTCTAACAAATATAAGAACATTTGTAGGTCGCAACATCGTTCCGGACGACCACGCGTAAGATCACAAACACTTATCATTCACGGACGCAATACTGTGAGTTCATGTCCCCTATTCATTTAAATGTTTTACAACTTTACAAATATCGGGGAAAATACATGTTCAACGTATGTTAAAGTTAGGGAATGAAACACCTTAGATCATGTGCGAATTAGGGTTATACATCTAAGCACCATTAATCCAGTTTGGACCTAGGTACAAGTGGTTAGATCTAATGGGTATTGGCGAGCCCCGGTCTTGGTCGTGGACCCATACAGAAGAGTGCGTTTGTGTCCCAGTCGATAGTAGTCGACACGAAATCGTCTAGGTTTGGATTGCTTCCTATTCGTCAGACATATTAATGTCCTCGCGAAACATTAATGATCAACGATTTCCTTGACGCTTTACATACTACATCATTACATACAGATACATTTTATACAACTCACATTTTATGGATACATTTTATACAACTCACATTTTACAGATACATTTTATACAACTCACATTTTACAGATACATATCATTCAACTAAACTGCATGAACTCGCCAACTTTTGTTGATGTTTTCAAACTTAACATGTATTTCAGGGAATTAGTGGACCATGCAGACATTTCAGTCAAGGAAAGCAAGTATCAAGACTCCATGCCACCATTTGAAGGGTTTGCCCGTTATATACCGCCTCTTTGCGGTGATATAGTGGTCAAAGCCTTGACATTTTAAGACTTACATTTTGATGTATAAAACGATGACAACTTATTTTCATTTGATGGTTTGTAACCAATACATTTAACTTATGTTGCGTTCTTTTGAAACAATTATGACAATGGCATTGGAGCTTGTTTTTATTCATTTAGTATGTTCACTTATATTGTTATGCAATGAGAACCGATCAGATCACACCTCGCGCTTCCGCTACGAGCGGGTGTGACAATTCTACCATATTTTTTGCACCTTACTAGCATGTTACAATGCTGAATTTTGTAAATAAATGCAGAATTCTGCACTTAAAGTGTGTTTTAGGCACTTCCCGGCACTTTAACTATCACCTAGCGACGCAGATTTATGGTCCTCCCTTCCCTACACTCCATACTAGTGTAGTACCCTGTCCCGGGCTCATACTGGCCTCAAAACATTGTCTGTCTATGTGCTGGCATTGTCAGCATGTTTCTGAATTATCCGTTCAGTGTGCTAACTGTGCTTTGTGCATCAAGTATGTTACTAATGTTTGTATGTATTAAATGGAGTGACGGTATGAAATGTGATGCATGTGTATGTATGATACAAAAATCATAAAGCAGTTCAAGTTGTCAGTTGTAATCAAGCACAGTCATTAAGCACATAATTAAAATTAATTAATTGTACGGTACCTGTAATTGTGAGGGTTGTCACATATTCTACCTCACGCGTTGTGGCACGGGATTCAATCCTTTTAGGCTTGTATTTTATCTCATATGTTGCAGCACGAGATTCAATCATTATATCGTTAATGTTATGGGCTTGTATTTTACCTCACGGGTTGCGGCGCGGGATTCAATCCCTATGGGCTTGTATTTTACCTCACGCGTTGCAGCACGAGATTCAATCTTAATGGGATCAAATCGTCATGGGCTTGTATTTTACCTCACGCGTTGCGGCGCGGGATTCAATTGTTATGTGATCCGGGATTTGATCGTTATGGACTTATATTTTACCTCACGCGCTGCGGCGTGGGATTCAATTGTTATGGGCTCGTATTTTACCTGAAACGTTAGGATTCGATTGTTATCAGCTCGTATTTTACGGTTTACCCCGCGAGACAAGATTCGATCGTTATCAGATCAGCGAAACACAAAAGAAGTAAAACTTTTATGTAAACTCAATTATACATTATACAACAATCAATTACTGATGATATTCGCTGGTGATGTAGCTTACACAGATGCACAACATTCAGAATTATCTAGTGATTTGGTCGGTCACATGCAATCCAATCCGCTACCAGAGGCCATTCACCTTTTTAGTGTGATAACTATAAAAAATCCAGGTATCCGTACAATTAATTAATCTTGATTAGTGCTTAATGACTGTGTTGAATTACAATTAACTGCTTTCTGATTATTGCTTTATACACACATGTGCATCACATATTGCAAATGACATATTATTGATTGCATGAGGACTTTGTTGACATAAAAGATGCACAAAGCACAGTTAGCACAGTTAACAAACAAACCGGGAAAATGCTGACGTAGTTCAGTACATAGACATACAGTGTTTTGAGACCCAGTATGAGTCAGAAATTAAGTACTACACTAGTGTAGAGTGTAGGGTGTAGGGAAGTAAGGATCACAAAACTGCTTTTCTAGGTGATAGTTTAAGTGCCAGAAAGTGCCTAAAACTCACCCAAAGTGCTGAATTTAGCAAAATTCAGCATAAATCAGCATTTAAACACATTAATATTATGCAGAAACATGGTTGAATGGTCCTGAATGCTTTCCTAAGTGTCGGGAATTAAAAGTGTCACAAAAAGATACATAAAGGACACTAAACTGCAAAGTTCAGCACTTTAACGAATCAGTATCTAACCGAACAACCGGACACTACCCGAAAAACAAAATTTACACTAGAAGCATTGTTTTAATGTTTCCAAGCTAGTTATGGTCCCCGAACATCATAACACCCCATACAAAATATCTAGTAACTAAAACACTTAACCTAGACTTGAAATTGAACTAAATTGCAACTAAATGATTAAACCTACTCTACATACCCCCCCCCCCCCTCCCACATACAATCGGCCATACCACCACCATCATACTTCAAGATTTTATTCCTATATTTAAATAGATCTTGTTTTTTTTTTTTCTTTTTAGAGCATAATACACATGAGGTAATTGAAGAACATGGATATAAGTATCATATGAGAGGTTAAAAGTTCAATACATTTCACACACTAACACACACTCACCTTTCTCCCTCTCTTGCTCTCCCTCTCGGCCGAACACCCACACTAACACCACCATCATCATCCAACCTTCTTCATCTATTCCAAGATCATACAAAGGTGCTAGGAGGTATACAAGGAAGCTTGGTGGCTTTGGAAGCTAAAGGACCTCTCTTGCTTGATTTTATCCTCTTGATTTATACTCTTGATTCATCCCTAGCCTTGAGCTAGTGGTAAGATCCTTGTACACTCTAGTTTACATCTATTTTGAGTGGTTAAAGTAGTATCAAAATCAAGAACACTAAGAACATAAGCATGAAACTTGAACATAAGCTTGATTTATGAAGTAATCTTGATGAAACTAAGTTGTTTATGAGATGTATGCTTGTTGATCTTTAATTGTTTGTAGAAATGATGTTGATCATCATAACATCTTGCTAGATCATGATTAAAAACATAGTTTAGCAAGATGAGAAAGTGAGAATGTGGTAGGATGAAAGATCATCCACACTTAAATCATGAACTTGAGAATAATACTTTGGTTTCTTGAAAAATAATTGTAAGACCCTAAATCGTACTTGACAAAAGTCGCAGCGGAAACACGTACCATAAAATTTCTTTCCTTATAATTACCTTGACTTACTTAAAACTTCATTTTAACACAACTTTTTCACATGAAGTCATCAACCGACTCATTTACAATTAAATACATGACATGGGTTTTCTAAATTTCAACACCAACGTTCCCGTACAATCTGTCTTGTGACTCGATCCTTGATCTCTATTCCTTGAAGATCCTCATGACTCGTAATACCTGTGCTCACCACAATAAAATTTATAGCATTAGTACGCATTATAACATACAAGATCTATTCACGTTCTTTTTTCGTTCCGTTAACTCTTTACATCCCGGCTTTCCATCAAATCATAAAATCCGTGGTGAGACTTCGTGGCTATTCCTGCGTTACACTTCATTCACCAGACACGTTATTAATATCATTAGTACTCAATTTCATTGGACACATGCGTACCTGCCTTCATACATACTTATACATTTTCATATGTTCACACATAATCAATTACGTACATACATACATACCCACATATAAACACATCTACGTTAATACATGCATATCTACATACACCCATACCTACATCATCACGCACACTCATGACGTTATACATCTATACATACATACGTCCCTATTTGCATCATACCCAACTCATACTTGCCTACTCATATACACCTTCATATATCTGCGTGTACTTGCTCACACACTTATAATCTTACCTACGTTCGCGCATACATGCTTACATACCCTTCTACATGCGTGTATAGATACATACAAACATACATACTTTCCTATCTACATATGTGCATACACGTGTGCTCATAAAAACGTAAGTTAAATTAGTCATACGCAACTTAAAACGCGTTTAAACGAGTTCCCAAGACAAAACGGAGCAACGAACAATTTTCGCCAAACAAGGGGGCCTCGCGTGACGCCAAGGGCCTTGGGGTCATGCCAAGCCCCTGTTTTCACAGAAAAGTTGCAGCTAAATGCTGCATATTCCCAGCACGATCCGGTTTTACGGAAACGAGCATAACTCTCTCGTTTTTGATCCGTTTTACCCGATTCTTTTTCCTATACGTCCGTAATTTAATTCTCCATCTAATGGAGTTAAAATACAACATCCGACACAATATAATCTCAGACTTTTAACTCTTCGTCTTATTACCCTCTTACCAATTTTCGACCCGTTCATGCATTCATCAACATAACTTGTTTGTTTTACCATAACTTCTTATGAAACTATTAATATTAGTGACGTCTATCATAAAAGACTAAATTCTTAGATGTCTTGCATCCTCTTAACCTAGTATCATTCCTACGCTTATTTTCACCCGTTAAGGTATTAGCGCATTAATTGGTCTTGTGACTAACAAAACCATACTCCCCACTTTCATACTTGACCAAAACATTACACTAATCGAATAACTTGTTTCTAAACTACTTTTAAGATCGTTTGCCCCAAAATACCCCTCAAGGGCATTTTGGTCAACTTTAATCCCATCATTTACGACGAAAGACTACGACGCATATTTGACCTCAACCATCATGTTTAGTTAATTAAAACACCATATTACTTAATCAAACTAAGAAGTGATTACAGAAATCACTTACCTTATGCGTCCGTGCTCGTATCCGATTCCTTGCCTCTTCTTGCCCCGTTAACACCTCATGCTTGAGCCCGTCTCGACGTGATTCCCATACTTTCATTTCATCGAAATCACGCTCTTATTAGCATACTCATTTGTACACGTTAACAATCATATTTCACACTTAACTTTCCTTAGTCATTTCTAACAAGCATAAAACTTATAATCAACTTCATATCCTTTCCAACACATGTACTTTATCATGTAATCATAATTAACGCATATTAACATAAAATGCCCAAACGATATTCCTATAATCCGGCTTTTACAACAACGAGTTAAATCATGTTTCTTATACTTGTTGACTTTCAAGAGTCAACTATTAACCATATGTAACTATCGACTTATCAACATATACTCGTAACATCATAATCGACTATACGGACGACACTATATACATTTTATCATACACTTGATGTACGTACTACCTTTTAAGCATAACGTACAACTAATTCATGCATAAATCTTCTAAACTCATACATAACCCATCAAAACCTACTACTAATCATCATGTATCATTCCCAATTAAACATCAAACATATCATCATCATATTTCTCCTAACTCATCTAACAAGAATTCATCATACCCATATAATACATCAATCTTTCAACAAAACTTTGACATAGGTGGTAATTCTAGTCATTATCTTTACCCTATCTAACGGGTTTCACCTCTAATCATCAAATTAACACAAACCATACGTACCCCATGTTCTATACGATGATTCTAACCCTTGTACATGATTAATTTCATATTAACTCACGGATTTGAACATAACCCACTTCACACATGATCACCAATCTTAGATTTAAGACATACCTTATGATCCCCTCGTGAAGGTGATCATTAATCCGTGTTCCTTCTTGAATTTGAGCTTCGATTCACCCTTTAATTTGGTGATTTAGTTGAACTAGGGTTTGGAGCTCTTGAGAGCTCCTGAAGCTTCAAGAACACGCACGTATGTGTGTGTTTGTGTGCGTATAGACCTTTTAATTAGTAGTCACCTTTCATCTGTTCCACTTTAGCCACTCGGGTTTGCCTTTAAAACATAACTGACACTACCTTCATCATTTAATACTTTTGACCATACCCTTAACTAGGTTAAATAGCCTAGTTATTTATTTCATGACGTGTCATATAGGAACACACGACAAATATTAACATTCGGATTTTGGGGCGTTACAAGTCTACCACCCTTAAATGAGGTTTCGTCCCCGAAACCTTTCTCACTTTCATCGAACACACATTATCTTTTCTTCCAGTCCATCCATACGACCACTAGCCCATCCTAATGAGAATCTTCTAGCTTCAAGAACACGTTCCGGAGTTCTTATTAGTGTCGCTTTCACTAATAGCGCTAATTTCTAACAACCTTCATAGCTAGTGGTTTATTCCTCGTTCAAATATTCCTTCATCATGTGCAATATATCCTTTTGTTTACTTAAATAATTCCAACATTTCATTATTAACATTCTCTCTATTTATTTGCACATTCATATCGTTTTCGTCGACTAAACGATCTTACTTTGTAATTTATACATACTCATATATGCCTGACTTTAACTGGTACATAAAAAAATGGATAACTATTCATTCCTAATTCATAAACTATTCAAATAATTGACTTCTTCCTAACCAATCCATACTTTCATTATCATACTTTCACATATCATTTTCATTTCCTTGACCTGTCAATACGGGCCCATACACATACTCCTTCAACCTGTAGTCATATTTACATTCGTATGATCCGTTCTCAACAGATTTAATATCTTCATCTCTTCTTTTTAAAATTACATTCTCGACATGCACTGTATAACATTTACTTTTGTTTTGTCACCACAACAAAACTATTATTACATAATCACATCTACGTGCTTAACTCTAACGTTAACCTTATTCCACGTTTTCTACAATTACTTGTTACTTGCATACCTTTACGTTACCTTTAAATCATTTCGTTCATTCCACATTACTATTGCTTTCACCTCATGCATTAATTAATTTACGTATATAAATGTGTCATACTAGTTCATATCTATCCAATCATGAGTTAAACATTTTACTAACCTCTTTTTCATTTCTCAAACCAACGACCCGCAACCCAGATCGACCATCTTCTCCTCGAGTTCTAGCCGTACAGGCCAGGTTTCATTCCTCCGTGTAATGAGCTTCCGCTCGTGCACCTCCTTTCACCAATACGATTGGTTGCATCACATCGATAGTTCTAACATTATCATCAACAACATCGGCGGTTAACATATGTCATTTAAACATTCATTACACTAGGTGATTACCCACCTATAACTCTTCTACAATTTCCTACGTACCTACTATAACGTACCACACATTCTAACTCTTACATGCAATCCTTTCATTCTATTAATCATTTTGCCAACTGAAGTACACGCTCGTACTTCCTTCCATTCATGCTTATTTGCAAAGACCTTATTACATCATTTCAATATTTCTTACCAAGCTTACCATTCCCGCCCATACTCAAGTTATTGTCCGGGTCACAGCCCGTCATCATTCTGACTTCTACGAGTCAATTACTAACACACCTAACACGTAACTTATACAAAACTTCGTCTATTATACTATCACCTTTTACTTTATACTTATTTCTATGACCCGTTCGGCATTTTTAAATCCATCTTACGGATTCAGACGCATCATTCATGCTTTTTCATTCATTGAATCCGCCTTACGGATTCAAACATTACATTCATGCCTTTCATTACTTCTGTGTTTTGAATCCTTCCCGCGGATTCAAACATTTTATCCATGCCTCTCATCCTCGAATCCGTCTCATGGATTCAAACATATCATCCATGCCTTTCATCCTTGAATCCGTCTCACGGATTCAAACATATCATCCATGCCTTTCATCCTTGAATCCATCTCACGGATTCAAACATATCATCCATGCCTTTCATTCCCTGAATCCGTCTCACGGATTCTAACATATTATTCATATCTTGTTGATTCGCACTTAATCACGGATTCAACATTCTTCGTTCTTATCAGGCATGTTTTTCATTCTTACATAGTACTCTCAATTTCCCGAGAGTCTTACTTCCCATTTCACCCACACACCCGCCTGCTACCCAACTCTACCGGACATACCTGTAACCATTATCATGATCTCACGAACGTCATACGTTTCTCGTGTACTGGCCAGGTACACAATCCACATAGTAGTTTCGTGCCTTCATGTAATTGTCACCTTATGTCCGTAAACTTAGGTTTCGGCGCGTGTATCACTTTCAGTACTTCATTACTATACTATCCTTATCCTTCATTTAAAATTTTCCTTCCCTTAATGAGTTTTACTATTACATATACCCACATATCGAATTTACGTACCTGGATTCAAATTTAGCTTATTACCTCTTTGCCTGTCTTAGTATTCATCCTAAACTGCATTCACAGATCATCCTCTTCAAACACTTATGCTTACCTCGCACATACAAAACCGTCAGTTTCTTTATACGTATACATAAGTACATACTTACATTAGCTTTTACCTTTGGATCTTGATCGAGTCTTAGATTGTACGGGTTCCTTGTCACAAGAGCACACAGGTTTGAGTTCAAGTATTTATCTCCTCATACTTGATTTCCCTCAAACCAGGGCTCTGATACCAACTTGTAAGACCCTAAATCGTACTTGACAAAAGTCGCAGCGGAAACACGTACCATAAAATTTCTTTCCTTATAATTACCTTGACTTACTTAAAACTTCATTTTAACACAACTTTTTCACATGAAGTCATTAACCGACTCATTTACAATTAAATACATAACATGGGCTTTCTAAATTTCAACACCAACGTTCCCGTACAATCTGTCTTGTGACTCGATCCTCGATCTCGATTCCTTGAAGATCCTCATGACTCGTAATACCTGCGCTCACCACAATAAAATTTATAGCATTAGTATGCATTATAACATACAAGATCTATTCACGTTCTCTTTTCGTTCCGTTAACTCTTTATATCCCGGCTTTCCATCAAATCATAAAATCCATGGTGAGACTTCGTGGCTATTCCTGCGTTACACTTCATTCACCAGACACGTTATTAATATCATTAGTACTCAATTTCATTGGACACATGCGTACCTGCCTTCATACATACTTATACATTTTCATATATTCACACATAATCAATTACGTACATACATACATACCCACATATAAACACATCTACGTTAATACATGCATATCTACATACACACATACCTACATCATCACGCACACTCATGACGTTATACATCTATACATACATACGTCCCTATTTGCATCATACCCAACTCATACTTGCCTACTCATATACACCTTCATATATCTGCGTGTACTTGCTCACACACTTATAATCTTACCTACGTTCACGCATACATGCTTACATACCCTTCTACATGCGTGTATAGATACATACAAACATACATACTTGCCTATCTACATATGTGCATACACGTGTGCTCATAAAAACGTAAGTTAAATTAGTCATACGCAACTTAAAACGCGTTTAAACGAGTTCCCAAGACAAAACGGAGCAAACGAACAATTTTCGCCAAACAAGGGGGCCTCGCGTGACGCCAAGGGCCTTAGGGTCACGCCAAGCCCCTGTTTTCACAGAAAAGTTGCAGCTAAATGCTGCATATTCCCAGCATGATCCGGTGTTACGGAAACGAGCATAACTCTCTCGTTTTTGATCCGTTTTACCCGATTCTTTTTCCTATACGTCCGTAATTTAATTCTCCATCTAATGGACTTAAAATACAACATCCGACACAATATAATCTCAGAATTTTAACTCTTCGGCTTATTACCCTCTTACCAATTTTCGACCCGTTCATGCATTCATCAACATAACTTGTTTTTTTACCATAACTTCTCATGAACCTATTAATATCAGTGACGTCTATCATAAAAGACTAAATTCTTGGATGTCTTGCATCCTCTTAACCCAGTATCATTCATACGCTTATTTTGACCCGTTAAGGTATTAGCGCATTAATTGGTCTTGTGACTAACAAAACCATACTCCCCACTTTCATACTTGACCAAAACATTACACTAATCGAATAACTTGTTTCTAAACTACTTTTAAGATCGTTTGCCCCAAAATACCCCTCAAGGGCATTTTGGTCAACTTTAATCCCATCATTTACGACGAAAGACTACGACGCATATTTGACCTCAACCATCATGTTTAGTTAATTAAAACACCATATTACTTAATCAAACTAAGAAGTGATTACAGAAATCACTTACCTTATGCGTCCGTGCTCGTATCCGATTCCTTGCCTCTTCTTGCCCCGTTAACACCTCATGCTTGAGCCCGTCTCGACGTGATTCCTATACTTTCATTTCATCGAAATCACGCTCTTATTAGCATACTCATTTGTACACGTTAACAATCATATTTCACACTTAACTTTCCTTAGTCATTTCTAACAAGCATAAAACTTATAATCAACTTCATATCCTTTCCAACACATGTACTTTATCATGTAGTCATAATTAACGCATATTAACATAACATGCCCAAACGATATTCCTATAATCCGGCTTTTACAACAACGAGTTAAATCATGTTTCTTATACTTGTTGACTTTCAAGAGTCAACTATTAACCATATGTAACTATCGACTTATCAACATATACTCGTAACATCATAATCGACTATACGGACGACACTATATACATTTTATCATACACTTGATGTACGTACAACCTTTTAAGCATAACGTACAACTAATTCATGCATAAATCTTCTAAACTCATACATAACCCATCAAAACCTACTACTAATCATCATGTATCATTCCCAATTAAACATCAAACATATCATCATCATATTTCTCCTAACTCATCTAACAAGAATTCATCATACCCACATAATACATCAATCTTTCAACAAAACTTTGACATAGGTGGTAATTCTAGTCATTATCTTTACCCTATCTAACGGGTTTCACCTCTAATCATCAAATTAACACAAACCATACGTACCCCATGTTCTATACGATGATTCTAACCCTTGTACATGATTAATTTCATATTAACTCACGGATTTGAACATAACCCACTTCACACATGATCACCAATCTTAGATTTAAGACATACCTTATGATCCCCTCGTGAAGGTGATCATTAATCCGTGTTCCTTCTTGAATTTGAGCTTCGATTCACCCTTTAATTTGGTGATTTAGTTGAACTAGGGTTTGGAGCTCTTGAGAGCTCCTGAAGCTTCAAGAACACGCACGTATGTGTGTGTTTGTGTGTGTATAGACCTTTTAATTAGCAGTCAACTTTCATCTGTTCCACTTTAGCCCCTCGGGTTTGCCTTTAAAACATAACTGACACTACCTTCATCATTTAATACTTTTGACCATACCCTTAACTAGGTTAAATAGCCTAGTTATTTATTTCATGACGTGTCATATAGGAACACACGACAAATATTAACATTCGGATTTTGGGGCGTTACAATAATAATCAAAGTGGGTTAATAATCATATAAATCTATGATTTATGAATGGTTTTCCAAAAGAACCAAGTTTACAATATGAGTTTTAGTAGATCATGGTTCTTACATAAACAAACGCTATTTTTGGTAGTTAAACAAGTGTAGAACCACTTGTGTAACAGGAAGATTACATGAAGAAACATTTTTATAAAACATGATTACAAGTTGTAAACATCTAAGTCTTTCAAGAATGATGTTTTTGTATAAACAGCCACACTTTGGAGGATAACCAAACTCACTAAACACACTACCAAGTTACTACAACGTTTCATAAACTTTCAAGTTCATGAATTAGTGGAATAAGCATGATTTTGGAAAAGTTGGTAAGTGTAAGTTGTTTAGTGTTGATTGTGGATTGATTGTGGTGATTTTACAAAAGAAAATGATATGCTTGAATGCATGGAAACCTCCATTTTTAGGGGAAACTATGGCAAAATTTTCTAAAAATACAAACACTTAGAAAAATATTTTCAAACAAATGTTAACCAAGTGTATTTTAAACCATACATTGTTACATAAACTTTGCCATAAATTTTTGTTACAAAATACAAATATTGGAGGTTGGTTTTTACAAATAAAAGTGGCTAGATATATATTTAGAATATATATATACATTAAAGACACACATGTGTGATTATTTGTATACTTGGTGTATTAGTTATATTATTTTAGGGCATGTAATAATATAACACATTAAAACACCAAGAATTACGATCCAAAATATTACCAAAATCTCAAGGAATAAATATACAAGTTACACTCAAAATATTGGCAAAACCGAACAAGAAATGTAACTTACAAAATATTCCGGAACTTAATTCGCAAGTATATTTTGGTAAGTAATATTTTGGACACAAGGAAGTGAAAATATGATTTTTGCAATTATTACAAAGTTATATCATATTATTTTTTACAAAGGGAAAATATATTGTTTTTGGGAAGTAAAAATATATTTTCTTAGAATTTTTAGAAGATATATAATTTTTGGGAAAGATATATATTTTCTTGAGTACACTTGAAATACATTATTTTTGATGAAAATAAGTTTATATATTTTCTAAAGATAGACTTGAAAATATATAGTATTTTGGAACTATAAATATTTTGCCAAGAGAAAAATTATAAATAATTTTTCTAAGTAATATTTCTTAAATATATATATTTTGGAAATATATATATTGGTGGACTTGTATTAGAAATAATATTCCGGAAGGTTTAATATAAATTTAAGTATATGAATACTTAATGAATACCTTAAAATACGTACTCTCACGCGTATAAATACACACCGGAATACGACACCAAAACATGGCAAAATATACAAATACAAGAATGCGAATACACATGTATAAGATACCCCCATCATTGGGAAGGAAATACAAGAACCAATACTTGGGAAGTATTAAGTTAATACATATTGTTCAACAATTATTCCAAAATTTAATAAATATAATTTAAGTTGAAATATTAATTATTTTGACAATAATTATATAACTTGGAATAATATCAGAAGCGTAAAAGAAACGTAACTCAGAAACGTTAACACTAAGTTAAGGCACGACCCGTTCGTCTAATAGACATTAGTACGTTGTAGGTAGTTGTGTTCACCGGGGAAGTTCGAGTTACGATCGTTGAAGACGCAAGACTGTGAGTTTCATGTCCCCCTTCTCTTTTAACTATTTTCAGTTTTATAACTTCAGGGGTGAAATACATGTTACAATGGTTTACAAACGTTTTATACATGGTATGGTTAGCTAAGGAAGGGTACTACTTGATCATGTGAGTAGTGGGTACAGCACTTAAGGCCATTAATCCTCGCTGTAGGACCGAGGGACATGAGTGATAGATCTATTTGGGTGTAGCGAGCCCACACCCATGAGGACCAGGGTGGCCCATGTGGTGACTATGTCTTATTCCCGGAGACAAATCTGCTAGGTTTGAGTTTTCCTGCATCACTTCACACATATCAATGGCCTTGCAAACCGTTGGTGTTCTGTTTTCCTTGTTGCTTTCATACCAGGATTTACATACATATAGATATACATTCAAAGGTTTACTCATACACATAAACAAACACATGAACTCGCTCAACTTTTGTTGATGTTTTCAAAATACATGTATTTCAGGGAATTAGTAAGTGGATCTGGCGGGCGTTGGAAGTTTCATGCTGCGTTGTGAATAAAGATGTCATCCATGGTTTTGAGGTTTGGGTTGGGTGTCTTATTCCTGGACGAGACATGTCTTCCAAACCTTGGTTTTATTTAATGTCTTTTGATGAGTCCTTAGCGAACTATTAAAACAATTCGTATGGTTTGTAAAACTTGAATTTGAAGTCTACGTTTCAAGACAATGTCGTTATGTTTAAACATATTTAATGGATGACAAATTTTATGGTTATATCATATAGTGGATGTTATGATTGAATGCAATGGTATTAAGAAAGTCACACCATAATCACGCTTCCGCAAAAGTCAGGGTGTGACAGCTTGGTATCAGAGCTTCGATTGTAGTGAACTAGGATTCTTTCTCGAGTCTAGACTACAATCACTAGGGCTCTCACAAAAATGTTTTCACAACATACTTTCATTGCATACACGAAACACCCAGATCCAGGGAGACAAACATTTTTACAAACAAAATACACGAAACACATTTCAAAGTTTATGTTTATGATTCAGTCTGAGAGGCTGGGTAGTTCAGTTTGGGAAACTGGGTGGTTCAGTCTGAGAGACTGGGTAGTTCAGTTTGTGTTGGTGCACCTAGTGTCTGTTAACTTCGTCTTAATCGAGTCTTATGTCTAGATAGGATGAACGAGCACACAACAGGGTTTGAAATTAGGGTTTTACATGTAATTGTGAGTGATTTCGCTTGAAAGTGTAGAAGTGCAGTTCAAGCGAAATCAAATACATGAGATTTCGCTTGAAACTGACATGGTCATTTGGAGCGAAATCAGGTTAGTATATATATGTGTGTGCTGGTTTCATTTGGAGCGAAATCTGGTCATTGTCTCTGAGTCAAGGTGTTGTCCGTTTGTCATTTGAACGTGTAAAAAGCTCAGGATTGATCAATAAAAGGATAATTAGAGAGAAAGAAGCTGTATTGACGTCTTTTACATTGATTCTGCCTTTGTACTTGATGATGAACTGCTCATACTGACTATTTAGGGTCACCGGACGATCCAACAAGTGGTATCAGAGCTCAGGACGAGGAGTTCATACCAATTCAGCTTGATTTTACTGGATTCTCACTCTTCTACTCATTCTTTTCTGATTTGAACGAGATTTAACGGTTGATGTAACACCCCAACCCGGAAGGGCTGACGTGTCACAATAACAGTAGTATCATAAACAAAAGTCATAATTCCATTTCTTTATTTGACAAGGATACAACCACATAACAACTAAACTTAAGGTTAATTATACAAGCGGAGACATTCAACTTCATTAACTAACATCTTCAGATTTATTCCTAGGCTTTATTCTTCTCTCTTTTCCCCGCCCAAAGTAACCTGCGTACCTGTATATACAAAAATTTACGGAATGAGCCGAATGCTCAGTACGGAATATTAGGCTCAAATAACAAATAACGCTTTATAGAATTTTTATTCGGATGAAACTTATTGCGAAAATGATACGATGCAAGACCATAATTTCATAATCATATCTTACGGATGTACCCATGAGCAAACTTAAAACGTGACAACACACAGGTAGCTACTCCTGCATAATTATCACTTGAGATGGCGAGTTGGCATACCCGTTATCCACCTCCTTATACTTAAATCCTAGGATCGATCCATACGCCTCCTAATAGCCTTATGTACCACACTTGTACTTAAGAGACGCCGTGAACTGATCTCTCCGTCACGGATAGAGCACATGATGTCGATGCCGCAACAACATGCTCGTGGGACACTCCACGAGAAGCGATACTCAGGGTATCAGAGTACAAATGGTCTTATTCTCATAACTTATAAAACTTATTTTCATAATAAAACGGAACATATATTGGAACATGCGATAATGAGTATAACAACATAATACTATCGCATGACATGAAAGCTAAATCAATTGATTAGAATAGGAATCGAACGGACTGTCAAATGAATCGATAATCAAAGACGTGAGGAGTTTTTAAAAGATATATGAATTTAATGGTTTTATAACAATTTGAATATGAAATAATAAGGAGTGGGGTAAGGATCCGTACCTTAACAATTCCAAAGTTATGCTACCTTGTGATAATATTTCTGATTTATACGCGCAGAGTTTAGACTACTGATTAGTCTTTTAACCTAATTTAAATAACATGCACACAACTAGGTTAGTAACTTAATACAGCTTTTACGATAATTCACGAGATCAAATTCTCACAACGAACGACAAAGTGCGATACTTAAACATCCATCGAATTAACGACGAACGACAAAGTACGATACTTAAACATCCATCGAATTAACGACGAACGACAAAGTATAACCCTAATGTGGGCAGCACTTAAACATCCATTGGATATATTGATCGATCGGACAATGAACCATAATAGCGATCGAGTTATTACCCTGTTCTGCAGCACCCCGCTATACTTAATTAGTGTTTCGTGTGTGTTAATTGTGATAATCAGACGATAACTCGATGCCTGAAACGAATTTCTTTGTCGAATGAACACCAGAAATCTAGTGCCAATGTCCTGTATTTATAGTCGAATTTTCATCTTGCTTACGGACCGTAAGCATTAAAAGGTGGGGTCCGTAAGGATGCTTACGGACCGTAAGCCTAATATTGTTACGGTCCGTAAGGGACACCAAAGCACTATAGGATTGCCACGCGTGGGACTAGCCTAGCTGAGTCGACAGTTTTTAAAACTTCAACTTCGTCCGCAAGTTATTAAGATAATCATCAAGTAGGGAATACCCCCCCTGAGTTTTAGGGGCCCTAATCCTGATTCTGAAATTTCTGAAAATTCTAGGGTTTGTACAGAATTACTTGGGTGTCTTAATTAGGGTTTTCTAGTGGGTAATTTATAAATTATTATTATTCTTTTTATTTCTAGAATAATGATTTTAAATTTATGGTCATTACAACTATTACCCCCTTAAAAGAAATTCCGTCCTCGAAATTTTTCAAATAAGAATATAACATATCGCATAAGTAACAGAAACGGAATTTTCATAGCAGTGTTACTAACTTATATAACCATAATCTCCTAAATACACATGTGTATCTGAAATTCATAACTAAGGTCATGATTATACTTGTCAATTACCTTATATATGTGCCCTAATGGTCCTCCTATAACGCATCTTAATAAAATATCTTACCGTACGAAAAGTCAATGGAGACTTACAGATACTAGAGTGACTATTGGTACCGATATTTCCTACATAGATATGCTTAATCATAGCTAATGATATATTCACATAAGGTAAAGCATAAATCACCGTAAACAGAAACAAATGAACATATATCAAAGAGCAAGATTTACCGTTACTCGACTAAAATTCTATTACTAGAATAGATTAGGGTATAGAGAGCGAATTGATTCTTCAGATTCCCATGTTGCTTCGTGTTCAGAGTGATTTTTCCAGAGGATTTTAACAAATGGAATTACTTTCCTATGCAAAACCCTTTCTTTTCGATCTAAGATGGCTTCTGGTTCCTCTTCGTAGGACAAATCTTCGTGAATTGTAAGTAACGGATAATTAATGACATGAAGTGGATGATAATTATATCCTCTTAACGAGGAGACATGAAAAACGTTATGAACGTGAGAGAGCTGAGGAGGTAAAGCCAGTCGATATGACACTTCTCCAACTCTTTCAAGGATTTCAAACGGACCGATGAAACGGGGATTAAGCTTCCCTTTAATTCCAAATCTACGAACGCCACGCCAAGGTGATACCTTTAAGAAAACGTGGTCGCCAATTTTAAATTCGAGTGGTCGTCTATCTTGATCTGCATAGCTCTTTTGTCTGCTCTGAGCTTCTTTCAGTTTTTCTCGTGCCATATTGACTTTTTCATTTGTAATATGAACTAGTTCTGGCCCTTCAATAATCTTTTCTCCAACTTCATCCCAGAATATCGGTGCTCGACATTTCCTACCGTATAAAAGTTCAAAAGGTGCCATGCCAATACTTGCTTGCCAACTATTGTTGTAAGCGAACTCAACAAGACATAGATATTCATCCCAGTTTCCAGACCATTCAAGTGCACATGCTCGGAGCATGTCTTCCAAGGTCTGAATCATGCGTTCAGACTGCCCATCTGTTTGTGGATGGAAAGCCGTGCTAAACTTCAGTCGTGTACCCCAAGCTGCCTGAAAACCTTTCCAAAATCGTGAGGTGAAACGTGGGTCTCTATCTGAAACAATGGAAGATGGTGTGCCATGGAGTCGAATAATCTCTTGAAGAAATATTTCGGATAACTTACTAACCGAAATTCCTTGCTGAATTGGTAGAAAATGTGCTGACTTTGACAATCTATCGACAACAACCCATACCACATCATTCTTCTTGAAAGTCTTAGGCAAACCGGTAACAAAATCCATTGTGATCTCATCCCACTTCCATATGGGAATATCCAATGGTTGCAACAGACCGCTTGCTCGTTTGTGTTCAATTTTCACTTGTTGGCAAGTGAGGCATTTACTTACGTATCGAGCAACGTCTTCCTTCATGCCATTCCACCAGAAGTTCTGTCTTAAATCTCTATACATTTTAGTAGATCCTGGGTGAATTGAAAATGGTGAGCTGTGAGCTTCGGCTAACAATGACTCTCGAAGGGTGGAGTCATCGGGTACACAAAGTCTTTTACCGCACCAAATCACCCCATGATGGTCTATACGAAATTCAGATTGCTTACCCACCTCAAGATTTTGCACAATTGCCCAAAGTTCTCCATCTTGCTTCTGTGCATCTTTGATCCGTGATATGAGGTCGGGTTCAATCTGGATTCTAGCTAGATATCCATCAGATTTACTAACCTGAAGCCAAATGTTCATTCTTTCGAGATCCCTCCTAATACGAGGCTGAATTTGCAAGCAAGATATAGTCCCGGAATTCTTTCGGCTCAATGCGTCAGCTACAACATTGGCTTTACTTGGATGGTATTGAATATTTGCGCCGTAATCTTTTAAAAGTTCTAATCACCTTCTTTGCCTCATATTTAGCTCTTTCTGAGTAAATATGTACTTGAGGCTCTTATGGTCGGTAAAGATGTCACAACTTTCACCATACAGATAGTGTCGCCAAATCTTAAGTGCAAAGACGACTGCGGCTAGTTCTAAATCATGTGTAGGGTAGTTAACTTCATAAGGCTTTAACTGACGGGAGGCATAAGCGATAACCTTCCCATGTTGCATTAGCACACAACCTAATCCTTTCTTTGAGGCATCACTATAGACTTGGTAACCTCCTGATCCAGAAGGGAGAGTGAGTATCGGAGAGGATACGAGTCGTTTCTTCAATTCTTCAAAACTTTTCTCTTGTTCCTCATTCCACGAATACTTCACCCCTTTTCTTAGGAGTTTTGTGAGTGGCAAAGCAATTACCGAGAATCTTTCAACAAATCTTCGGTAATAGCCAGCAAGACCCAAGAAACTTCGTATTTCGGTAACAGAAGTAGGTCTTGGCCATTTTTTAATAGCTTCAACCTTTGTTGGGTCTACCATAATTCCCTCTGCTGATATGACATGACCTAGAAATGCCACTTGGCTAAGCCAAAAGTCACATTTGGAAAACTTAGCGTACAACTTCTCATGACGCAAGGTTCCAAGTACTGCATGTAGATGTGCTTCATGCTCTTCACGACTCTTGGAATATACCAGAATGTCATCGATAAAAACAATAACGAATTTGTCTAGGAATTGGTGAAATACGCGATTCATCAAATCCATGAAGACTGCGGGTGCATTAGTTAGCCCAAAGGGCATAACCAAAAATTCGTAATGACCATATCGAGTACGAAAGGCGGTCTTGGGAACATCATCATTTTTTATCTTTAGCTGATGATACCCGGACCTCAGGTCGATTTTTGAAAAGAACTGAGCCCCCTGAAGTTGATCAAAGAGATCATCAATGCGAGGCAGAGGATACTGATTACGAATAGTAATCTTGTTCATCTCTCGGTAGTCAATACATAAACGCATACTACCGTCTTTCTTCTTCACAAATAAGACCGGAGCACCCCAAGGTGAAACACTGGGTCTTATGAATCCTAGATCTAACAATTCTTGCAATTGTTCCTTCAACTCCTTCAGTTCCATTGGAGCCGTACGGTATGGAGCTTTAGAAATAGGTTCGGCACCAGGGATCAAGTCGATGGTGAATTCTACCTGACGGTCGGGTGGTAATCCTGGTAGTTCATTCGGAAATACATCAGGATATTCACGAACAACGGAGTGGCTATCGATACTATTAACACTAGCAGAAGTATCCTTAATCGATGCCAGGAATCCAGCACAACCTTTTGATATGAATTTTCGAGCTTTGAGTGCGGAGATAATTTTAAGAGATTTATGAGCTTGAGTTCCCTGATATATAATATCAGGATAATGAAGATCACCGAAAATAACACGACGAGAATGACAATCTATAGTTACGCGATGTCGAGACAACCAATCTATTCCTAGAATAACATCAAAGTCACACATATGTATTGGAAATAGGTCTGCCTTACACACAATAGATTCAATACGGATCGGACAATCTTTATATACGTAAGTGATTACGGATGAATTTTCCATGGGAGTGGAAATGGTTAAAGTATGAATTAAGAGAGTTGGTTTTATCTGAAGGTACTTAGTAAACGAGTGGGATACTAAAGAATGAGTCGCTCCTGTATCGAATAACACATAGATACTATGTTTACCAAGCTGAAGGGTTCCCGACACAGTACCTGGGGCATTAGCAGCATCAGTAGCAGAAAGTGCGAAAACTCTTCCTCCAATATTGGGTGGTGCAACATTTGGTTGGTTATTCTTCCTAGTGTCTTTCTTTGTACACTCCTTGATCATGTGTCCAGTTTGGCCACATCTGAAGCATGCTCCTGTAGTTCGGTGACATACGCCCTGATGTCGCTTACCACAAGTATTACATAGAGGATATGTAATCTGATTCGGGTTTACATGTTGATTCAGTGGTTGAGCTCTAATTGGTTCTGCATACAACTGAATCTGGTTTTGAGCAGGCCTCGGGTTTTGCAGTCTAGGTTGCCATGTACGTGCCTGATTTCCAGAGTTTTGATTTCCTTGCACTTTGCGATCTTGATGCTGTGGCGTAGTGGATGATTGGCCGATTTCCTGCTTAATTTGTCCTTCCCTATTTCTCTTCTTATTATCCCCAGTTCGAGATAAAAATTCTTTCCTTTCGAATTCAAAAGTTTTGATTGCATCAGCAACTTCGGTGATATCCTTAAATTTCATATACATGATCGACTTCCGAATTCGATCATTGACTGCCCACTTACATTTTTCTGCCTGGACTTCTACTGATCCTACAACGTCTCCTACAATACTACCCAACCTTGCAAATCGAGTAATGAACTCAGAGGCTGGTTCATCATTCCCCTGTCGAATCACTGCATATTCCCTGATATAAGCTTCTTTATCAGCGGTCGAAAAATACTTGTCGTAAAAGATATTACGAAAGTCGACCCATGAAAGATTAGCGTCAAAATCATCCCCTCCTTTGACTTGCTTATATCTTTCCCACCAAGTTTGTGCGTCATCTTCAAATTTGTAGGTAGCCAATCTAACTTTGTATTGCTCCGGAACTCCAAGAACTCCGAAGATCTTTTCAATATGAGCTATCCAGTTTCTTGCTTCGACTGGATTAGTAGCGTGACTAAAGGATTTCGGCTTTTGTTTTTGGAATTTAACGATCCATATGTCTATACTATAGGTAGTATGGTTCGTGGTATTCTCATGAATTTCTTCACCAGAGATTGGATTCGTGTTATTACGTTCTGGAGGACGAGTTTGTTGAATGACGGCCTCAGCTGTTTGAGCAACAAGGTTTGGAAGCAACCCGGCAACAGCCTGGTTGATAGCATTAATTACGTTTGGATCAACTGGAGCCTCATTCGAAGAAGTGTTGTTACGTACATGGTTAGTACGAGTACTCCTACGTAGCGGACGACGAGGAGGCATCTATAAGAATAGACACAGGAGTTAAACCAAATAAGAGACCAAGTTGAATCCTATCATAGATATCTACCCATTCCTCACAGGTTTTTATTACTATCTTCAAGTTTTCTACAGGAAAGAGCCTTTGCTCTGATACAATAGCTGTAACACCCCAACCCGGAAGGGCTGACGTGTCACAATAACAGTAGTATCATAAACAAAAGTCATAATTCCATTTCTTTATTTGACAAGGATACAACCACATAACAACTAAACTTAAGGTTAATTATACAAGCGGATACATTCAACTTCATTAACTAACATCTTCAGATTTATTCCTAGGCTTTATTCTTCTCTCTTTTCCCCGCCCAAAGTAACCTGCGTACCTGTATATACAAAAATTTACGGAATGAGCCGAATGCTCAGTACGGAATATTAGGCTCAAATAACAAATAACGCTTTATAGAATTTTTATTCAGATGAAACTTATTGCGAAAATGATACGATGCAAGAACATAATTTCATAATCATATCTTACGGATGTACCCATGAGCAAACTTAAAACGTGACAACACACAGGTAGCTACTCCTGCATAATTATCACTTGAGATGGCGAGTTGGCATACCCGTTATCCACCTCCTTATACTTAAATCCTAGGATCGATCCATACGCCTCCTAATAGCCTTATGTACCACACTTGTACTTAAGAGACGCCGTGAACTGATCTCTCCGTCACGGATAGAGCACATGATGTCGATGCCGCAACAACATGCTCGTGGGACACTCCACGAGAAGCAATACTCAGGGTATCAGAGTACAAATGGTCTTATTCTCATAACTTATAAAACTTATTTTCATAATAAAACGGAATATATATTGGAACATGCGATAATGAGTATAACAACATAATACTATCGCATGACATGAAAGCTAAATCAAATGATTGGAATAGGAATCGAACGGACTGTCAAATGAATCGATAATCAAAGACGTGAGGAGTTTTTAAAAGATATATGAATTTAATGGTTTTATAACAATTTGAATATGAAATAATAAGGAGTGGGGTAAGGATCTGTACCTTAACAATTCCAAAGTTATGCTACCTTGTGATAATATTTCAGATTTATACGGGCAGAGTTTAGACTACTAATTAGTCTTTTAACCTAATTTAAATAACATGCACACAACTAGGTTAGTAACTTAATACAGCTTTTACGATAATTCACGAGATCAAATTCTCACAACGAACGACAAAGTGCGATACTTAAACATCCATCGAATTAACGACGAACGACAAAGTACGATACTTAAACATCCATCGAATTAACGACGAACGACAAAGTATAACCCTAATGTGGGCAGCACTTAAACATCCATTGGATATATTGATCGATCGGACAATGAATCGTAATAGCGATCGAGTTATTACCCTGTTCTGCAGCACCCCGCTATACTTAATTAGTGTTTCGTGTGTGTTAATTGTGATAATCAGACGATAACTCGATGCCTGAAACGAATTTCTTTGTCGAATGAACACCAGAAATCTAGTGCCAATGTCCTGTATTTATAGTCGAATTTTCATCTTGCTTACGGACCGTAAGCATTACAATGTTGCGGTCCGTAAGGATGCTTACGGACCGTAAGCCTAATATTGTTACGGTCCGTAAGGGACACCAAAGCACTATAGGATTGCGACGCGTGGGACTAGCCTAGCTGAGTCGACAGTTTTTAAAATTTCAACTTCGTCCGCAAGTTATTAAGATAATCATCAAGTAGGGAATACCCCCCTGAGTTTTAGGGGCCCTAATCCTGATTCTGAAATTTCTGAAAATTCTAGGGTTTGTACAGAATTACTTGGGTGTCTTAATTAGGGTTTTCTAGTGGGTAATTTATAAATTATTATTATTCTTTTTATTTCTAGAATAATGATTTTAAATTTATGGTCATTACAGTTGAAATGGCCTGAAACTCTCACATATCAAGCGAAACATAGTGTTAACTAATCCTTGAAAGAATTGGACCTTAATTCAAACAAAATCTGATAAAAACTTGTTATTTCGCTTGAAAATCTCTTCGAACTAGCTGACATCATTCTTATTTCGCTTGAAATAATTGTCTGATTTCGCTTGAAAATCAGATTTCGCTTGAAAGTTTAAGCGAAATAAGAGATTTCGCTTGAAACAATTGTCTGATTTCGTTTGAATTGCTATTTCGCTAGAAAAGCAATTTTGCTTGTAAAGTTGATTTCGCTTGAAGCTATTTTGCTTCAACTGATTTCGCTTGAAATTGTTGTTTTTTTCAAAATCAAAAATTTTCTAAGTGTTTGTTGATCATTTCAGGTACGTGAAGATGGATGATTTCAATCCTTTCTGTGATGTGTTTGCATTTACTGGTGGTTCGGGAGATGGCACATTAAACAATACGAATGAAAATACAACAACACCGAGTGCAAAGAAAATTCTCAATGATGCTATGAGCGTAGACAATGCATATGGAACATACAACAAGCCGCCCAAGCTGATGGCGATTGAAGATTACAACAGGTGGGCTACAAGATTTGAGGAATGGCTTAAGGCGTTTGCTTATCAGAGTTGGAGAAGTCTGAAAAATGGCTATGATTTGGGGAGAGATGATTATGAGAACTTGGAAGATAATCAAATTGAAAGATATGTTTCTGAACAAAAGTGTATTGCTATGCTTCACCAATCTGTTCGAGATGATATTATCGCACTGATCGAATACGAAGATTCAAGAGATCTCTGGAAAAAAATTAAAAATAAAATGTATTGGTAGTGCTGAAATAGTTAAGAACAAAAAGAAACTGTTACGAAAAGAGTTTGATTTGTTTGGTTATTTGAAGAACGAGTCAGTTTCCAAGATGATTGAGAGATTTGGGCATCTGAAGATGGAGCTTGCTAGACATGATATCATTTACACTCAAGAAGAGCTGGTAGACAAGTTGTTTGACGCACTTCCGAATGAATAAGACTGGCAATATTTTGCATAGATGCTGAAGAATACGATAAAGCCAGCTGATATGAAGGTTGATCTGCTTATAAAAAGACTAGAAAGCCATGAATTGGAGATCAAGAAATCCAGCAAAATCAATAACTCATCTTATCAGCAGAATGTGGAGTTGTACTATAGAGGAAATCTACCAAAGACTAGTTCTCCAAGAATAGCATTTTCTGCAGAGAGCTCAAATACAAAGAATCAAGAAACTCCTAGCAGTGGTTACCATGGTGGATCTTCTTCAACAACTTCAAACCAATCTGCATCAAAGAATCTCTTTCAATGCAACATTGTTGTTGATCTGAAGAATGGTCAGAATTTTAGTGAAGAGTCTGCAAAACAACAGATGGTGTTTTTAGCTTCTGTGTTAGAATCATACGAAAGTCTCGTTGCAGGAAAGATAGGCAACACCAACCTACCAAAGGAAGACTACGATCAAATAGATCCTGAGGAGATGGAATTGATCGATATAAGGTGGTGTATGGCCAGTGCAGTGAGAAGAGCGCAGCGTTTCATGGAGATTACTGGAAGACAATCTATTGGTGGACCTTCTACCAAGTTAGGCTTTGACAAGTCAAAAGTGACGTGTTTCAAGTGTAAACAGAAAGGTCACTTTAAGCGTGAGTGCAGAAATGCTTACACTGATGATACTGCAAATCCTTTTCGAGAGGATTATTACAAAAAGGCAATTTATCATCAGAATAAATCAGAACCTTCCAGGATGAAGCAGATAGAGGAGGTACCCAAAGAGAAATCCAGGGCACTTGCAGTTTTTCATGACGATGAAGGTTACGATTGGAGTGATGTTTTGCCTGAGGAAGACGCAGATGGTTATGCTTTTACAGCAGCAAAGATTGTCCCATTTAAAGATAAAAGATCTGAAGAAGTGAAGTATGTGAACAGGAAGGAAACAGCTCATTTCATGAAAAACAAAATCTATCGTATATACAAAGAAGCTAAACAGGCGAAAAGATGGGATCCTGATAGAGAATGTTATCTTGACCCTAATGGTAACATAGCTGTGGATCCAGATACTGTTGATCTTGAAGTTCTCACCAAGCAAGTTGCTGATGAAGAAGAAGCCAGACAGAGAGAATGGTGGGGAGGAGGAGAAGTTGTTGAGAAAGAAAAAGAAAAAGAGACAGCAAAAGAACCAGAGCCAAAGAAGATTGATGATGGAGTTATTGATACGTCACAAGAACTCACCGCTAAAAACTTGAAGAAGATGGCTGACAAAGTTCTAGCTGCAAAAGAACTAGAGGTAGTTTCTGGTTCTAGAACTGAGTCCAAAGATAAGGTCAGTACAAATGATACACATGTGTCAGGTAAGAATGGTAAATCTGAGAACAACTGCAAAAATTGCATGAAAGAGTGCAAAGTTTGTAGTACAGTTGCTTACCTTAGTGGTAAGAAGGTTGAAGAACTGATTGGTAGAGTCAGAAGTGTTGAAGATCAAATCTTAAACCGGGATAAATTGTTGAAAGTTTCGAACGACAAATTAAAATAATTAACTGAGAAAATCGAAAAAGATAAAAATGATGTAGAAAGAATTAGGAAAGAAAATGAAAAATTGATTCTTGAAAATCGTCAAATCTTAGAAAATTTTGAGAAGCTAATGTGACAACTGTGCCTCCGTGACCATCAAACAAATACCAAATCAATGAGATATTGTGTTTCATACTTGGGATTTGTAAAAAAATATGTGTATCGTTTGCACATATCATTCTTGTTCGATTTCGGGCTTTAAATCGCTTTCTGGAAGGTTATAACCAGTTTAATGCAACGAACACTTCGGAATAGTGAAATAGGCTTAACATACCTTAAATAACCTTTACATAACTTATAAATAAGTTTTGGATGGTTTGGTATGCCGAAATCAAGTTAATTCGCCTACAGGGACCTAAATTTGAAAAACTGCGAAAGTATGCCAATTTGAACTGTAACAGACATTCCGGAACATGACCATAAGTTAAACATACCATAAATATCCTTTACATAGCTTACAAATAGGCTTTGAGGGGTTCAGTGTGCTAAAATAAACTTTTGGGTCATTCAGGGACTAAAAGCGTTAAAAAGTGCATAAGTTTGCATTTTCACGCATAACTTACGTTCTGAATACATCCGGACATCCAAAAATTTATGTAAGCACTAAAATATTTTATTTTAATGTTTGGCATAAGAAAAATCCATTCGTCGCGCAATTTGGATCGCTTTTCGCGCTTATGCGCATTCCGTCGTAATTAACCGAACATCGCCATCGTAAGACCAAACGAACCAACATCCGGCATATTTTTGAGCATGTTTCATGTCCACAATGTTTACGTATCATTTTAGGGCCTTAAAGTTGGCTTGACGGGCCTTAGAAGTGTCGGAAATGAGCTTAAACATCAACAGGGACCAAAACTGACAATTCTGCAAAGTTGATGGCTTACGGACCGTAAGCCATCACCCTTACGGTCCGTAAGGTATCCCCAGACCAGCAGATTCAGTTTAAACAGCTGTTAACAGCTGTTACCCACTCCTAATCCCTTTGGCACTTGCCTCTTCCTGATAATGGGGGGCCAATTTGAGTTACCTTAGTGTTACAACAAGTGTAAGGACAAGATCAAAGCACGGTATTCGAGAAACGATATTAACGGTTCCAACATTCCTATAAATACCCAACCCCCACTTCTTGCAAACCCACAAATCTTATCTAAGAATGCTCTAAGTTGAAGCCATTGCTTCATACCTGAGCTACTTGGATCAAGATTAGCTTGCGGGGACCCTTTGTAAGTGTTCCTTCATTCTTTTATGGCTTTTCGAGTCCGAAAGTCAAACTATGTTTGACTTTCTGCATTGACCAGTTTATGGTTAACGCGAAGTTCATTTGAACTTCATAACGTAAGCGTAATCACGATGGTTATAGTCCCTAGTAACTATGCCTACTGATTTCCACGTTATCTAGGCTCAGTGACGAGTCGTAGTTTCGGCCAAAATGCGCATTCTTGTGTATTTTGTAACCAAACTACTCTTAGGTATCAAAACCGTTTGTTTTGATACCAAACCTGTTTTCTAACCTTAGTTAAGCATGTTTTAACATGCTTAGCTTGTCACTTTTAGTTTAGTGCTTATATAGGGTCGTAAGGTAAGCGATCTAAACAATCGCTTATACTTTCGAACCCGACCCGTTTGGTCGATCATTAGGATCCGACCAAACACTTTAGGTGACCATAGTATATAGGGAATAACCTTCCGAGGTTATACCTTATGGTCGCTTCGTTTAAGTAGTTGTATAATAGGTAGTTTATATGCCTTAGGTAAATTACCAAAATGCCCTTTTTACGCCAAATTCATTTTAAGCATATGTAACATGACTTTTAACATCTAAACTGATTTGGAAACAATATTAGACATGTTAAGGCATATTTTACTTGTCATAGGGTCGTAAGCACTTAGGTTAGGTTTCATTTTAGAATGTAGGCTTTGTTGAACCATACTACATGAGTTTCCATACTCGTTTGGTTTACGAACCCTCATTCTATCTGACCCTCCGTTTTAGGTCCGGTTTATTAACATAGTTACCTATATTAGGTGCCGGTTGATTTCCGTGATCTCTAGCATTGTTTGGTTGTTATTCAAGGACTACTAAGCAATCTTAAGTGAGTACATAGACCCCTCTTTTACCGTTTTCAAACTGTTTTGGGGTGAAACACATGTGCCTACTTGTTACTTTCATGCTTTCCATGTTTTCACATCATATACTTGCTATGTTCATTAGTACATTTATAGTACATCGTTTTACATTACATTTCATGCTATGTATGTCCATTGTCTGCATACTTAGTACATTGTTCTACATTACATTTCATGCTATGTATGTCCATTGTGTGCATACTTAGTACATTGTTTTACATTACATTTCATGCTATGTATGTCCATTGTGTGCATACTTAGTACATTGTTTTACATTACATTTCATGCTATGTATGTCCATTGTGTGCATACTTAGTACATCGTTTTACATTACATTTCATGCTATGTATGTCCATTGTGTGCATACTTAGTACATTGTTTTACATTACAATTTGTTACATATGCTCATCCAGCATATGAACACATTATATTACATTATGTGAACCATTTGTATCTATTGAACCATGTGAACCATTTGACAATAGACATTTAACTATACCTAAACATTTCTACAATTGTTAAACATTACATCATGATGGTTTGGTTTGAGTAAGTAATTTAAGTAACGAGGCGTGTGTAATATGATACAAGCATGGTGGATACGCCGCTGGTACTTCCTATATATAAGTGCTTGTATGGTATTACATACCGTAGCGTTATTTGAATTATTTCAATTTAGACATATAACATTTTATACAAATAACATACTTTTCACAATACATTGTTTTACAAACAACTTATCTGATACAAACTCATTTTACTTGGTTATTTACTTAACCATGTATTATTCTTTTATACATATATATATCATTTGGTTTATTCATCACTTTTCAAATGATTTACAAGACAAAGCAAATTACAAGGTTCATGACTAAACATTTTCTTAAACATAAGTCATGAATTCTATTTTCACAAAACCTATGTATCTCACTGGCATTTTTATGCCGACGTACCTATTTTCACATGTGTTTCAGGATATGATGCTTAGGATTTATGAAGATACACTTAGGCGGACTTGGGCCTTAGCGACAATAAAAGATGCAAGACTAGTTATTTATGTTATGTTTCTTTGATTGTCAAGTCATTGTAACTCTTTTAATCAATAAAACAATATTTTCAATTTCCATGTGTTATGAAACAATGATTCTGTTACAACACTCCCCGACGTTTCCGCCACGTTTTATTGTTTTACGTGGTCGGGGTGTGACAGAAAAAGTTGGTATCAGAGTCAATGGTTATAGGGAATTAGGTTATTAGTAATGCTTTGACCTAGACTATAACCTTTCTAGGACCCCAACACAAGTTATCTTGTGTTTAGATCTTAAAACATGCACGTCACCTATCCTTAGGTGATAACCACGACGAGAACATCAATTCCGAAGCCGCTTTGAAAATTAATCATCTGTTTTTGGATGATTGATTACTAGGTTTTGAACCCTCTGTTATAAGGTTTTGAACCCCTTTGAGTTTTCAAAATCTCGTCAAAGTTTTGGGTCCTAAATAGTGTGAACACGTGCAAACTGGAAGAGTGAATGCCTGTACCCTGAGTTTTCTGTCTAAGGCTAGAGTGTTCGTACAAATCCACATAATCGGACCAGTCACTCTTACCTGGGAACTCTTGGGGTGAGTGTCCACTTATAGGTGAGCATGTCTTCGCGATACATTATGAGGATCTAATTGCTTTGATTCAGCCTTTGTGTGTCATTTGTTTGCTTCGTGGTTCAAACAAATGACCATCACCCATGATTTTGGTCGGTAATCGTAACATCCTATTCTTACCCAATGCCATTTCATTTGTTTTCTCTCTTGTTTTCCCTTTTAGAATGCCTCTACGACGCGAAAATCAGGTATCTATTGAAGATCAGGCAGCTGTCATTACACAGCAAATGATTGCTGCAATCCCGAACATCGTTGCTCAATGTAACCAAGCCCTCAACAACAATAATGCCCCCTGCAACTTCAAAACATTCAACTCGGCTAAGCCATCAAAGTTTTCTGGGTCTCAAGGAGCGACTGCACTTCTGCAATGGTTCGAGAGTTTAGAGAGCACCTTCAGACATGTTCAATGCCCAATCGAGCGAAAGGTAGATTTCGCATCTAGTGTCTTTGAGAAACGAGCTTTGACATGGTGGAACGGTGTGATGAGAGATAGGGGTGCCGAAGTGGCACTGGCTCAAACGTGGGAAGAACTTCGAGCACTGATGATGAAGGAATTCTATCCTCGTCACGAGATCAGGTCCTTGGAAAGGGAATTCGACGATCTTAAGCAAGACAGCGGTGAACATCGAGCATACACTGATCGATATGAGGAGCTGAGCCTGTTGTGTCCTACCATGGTTACGCCTTTGGATAAGGCGATCGAAAAATACATTGATGGTCTCCCTGACTCAGTTCAGGACATTGTTACTGGTAGTAACCCCACTACGGTT
Source organism: Helianthus tuberosus (assembly GCA_030545235.1). NCBI lineage: Eukaryota > Viridiplantae > Streptophyta > Magnoliopsida > Asterales > Asteraceae > Helianthus > Helianthus tuberosus. The sequence goes on from CM060416.1 coordinate 92,471,417, forward strand.
AGGCAGGCCATTGAGCTATCTGCTACCCTGACTGAATCTCAAATCAGGAAAGGTAAACTTTTCCGAAAAGATGATAAGAAACCAATCGAGGAATCAAAGACCATGGATGAACAGACTGGATCCCCTAAGAGGTCAAAGAAGCGAAAGGCTTCTCAGAACTTCGCCGTGGTCGCTCACAATGGTCAAGCCGTCCCCAACCAACCAGCTCAACCCCCTGCTAGGAAGCCATACAATGGAACTTCACCCTTATGCAACCAATGTAACCTTCATCATCATGCTAGTGTGAAGTGCCGTGAATGCCAAATTTGTGGACTTAAAGGTCATACAGCAAAAGTTTGCCGAGCTGCAGTTGCACCAAATCAAGCTGACAACAATCCTGCTCAAGCTCGCTTTCCACCAGGTTCTTGCTACAACTGTGGCGAGATGGGTCATTTCCGAAGAAATTGCCCAAAGCTTGCTAACGCAAATCCAGCACAGGGATGAGCATCTGACCGACTAGAAGACAACACCGTTTAGAAATAATCACGTCTTATGTTTTATTTTCTTTTGTTGTCAAGGTCCATGAAATAGTTGTTATCATTGTTTATAAATAAATCTTTTATTTACGTTGCAATGTATTTATGAGGTTGTATGTATAAACAACATATTCCTTACAATACCGACAATCAAGGAATCGTATTCCTTGAAAAGCAAAATACCCCCAAATATTTTTTTCCCATTTTATGATCTCTTGCATTTTCCACGAAAATCCTAAGTACCCGTTTCTTCCAAGGAAACGAAGTACAAGGCGCAAGTTAAAACACTGGACGAATACCCAAAGTACCACTGTAAATCCCTAATAGGGTACCAAAGGGTATTTCTGTAAATCCTAAAATTTTTGTGCTCCTAAATTCAAATATTACGTTTCTTTGAAAACAAAATCGAATTCTTGGGAGATCATCCTATCTTTTCAGATAGATCCCAGAGGACATTGAAGTCCATCGACTGGTTTCCCGGTGTACCTTGAATATCCATATTCAATCGATAACAAGTTAATAACAAATTAATAACCAAGTTAAACAACTATGTGATTATGTGATTATATGTTCCCTTTTATGTTTTTTTGGTGTAATCCAAGTTTTTGTTATCCAAATCCTCGTAGAATCTTCCATATCATTCGTATAAGGGATTCATAGTAGGATACCCAAAGGTACTATCTAAAATCCTTAATGGACTTCTACGTTATAGTTAAGTCCCTTGGATTATAAAGTACTACCCCATAAGTAGACCCCTTGAGTGGTCTAGTTAAACAGATTGATCTAAAAATCTGGTTAGGAATATCATGTGATGAGATAGCTGAAAAGACTCCTTGGTGGTCTAATTAAAGAGATCATTTGTCGATCTGATTAAAAGGACCCTATGATAGTCTAGTCACACTCATCACAGGTTTGATTTTCTTCCCCTTCGCATTACAAGACAAATTGTGCGGACTGTGCAAGGAATTACGTAATTATGGATGCATACATAATTATGGAATTCAGTGCACAAAAACCACAGCAAGTTTGGTCGTGTGTCTGGAGTTGACTCAGTCCATTTTAGTTTCAGAAGAAATTAAGGAAAATGACTCATTCCGTGCATTTTCGTTTCTGAAGAAATTAAGGAAAATGACTCATTCCGTGCATTTTCGTTTCTGAAGAAATTGTGGAAAATGACTCATTCCGTTCATTTTCGCTTCTGGAAAATGACTCATTCCGTGCATTTTCATTTCTGAAGAAATTGTGGAAAATGACTCATTCCGTTCATTTTCATTTCTGAAGAAATTGTGGAAAATGACTCATTCCGTTCATTTTCGTTTCTGGAGAAATTGTGGAAAATGACTCATTCCGTGCATTTTTGTTTCTGAAGAAATTGTGGAAAATGACTCATTCCGTTCATTTTCGTTTCTGAAGAAATTGTGAAAAATGACTCATTCTGTTCATTTTCGTTTCTGAAGAAATTGTGGAAAATGACTCATTCTGTTCATTTTCGTTTCTGAAGAATACCCATTAAGGAAAATGACTCATTCCGTGCATTTTCGTTTCTGAAGGATACCCATTAAGGAAAATGACTCATTCCGTGCATTTTTCATTTCTGAAAATTATCCATCGAAGGGAAATGAATATCCCTGATTCTTCCTTCATTTCCATTTCTGAAAAATGTCCGTTAAAAAGGAATATCAGGATTATGCCTTATCCTTGATGGTTATTTAACACAAAGTCACAGACAGGCTCCTACAAAAAAAATTCCGTTCGAAATTTCCTAAAGTAGGGGAGACTGTGACAACTGTGCCTCCGTGACCATCAAACAAATACCAAATCAATGAGATATTGTGTTTCATACTTGGGATTTGTAAAAAAAAATATGTGTATCGTTTGCACATATCATTCTTGTTCGATTTCGGGCTTTAAATCGCTTTCTGGAAGGTTATACGCGATCTGATGCGTAAATATAACCAGTTTAATGCAACGAACACTACGGAATAGTGAAATAGGCTTAACATACCTTAAATAACCTTTACATAACTTAGAAATAAGTTTTGGATGGTTTGGTATGCCGAAATCAAGTTAATTCGCCTACAGGGACCTAAATTTGACAAACTACGAAAGTACGCCAATTTGAACTGTAACAGACATTCTGGAACATGACCATAAGTTAAACATACCATAAATATCCTTTACATAGCTTAGAAATAGGCTTTGAGGGGTTCGGTGTGCTAAAATAAACCTTTGGGTCATTCAGGGACTAAAAGCGTCAAAAAGTGCATAAGTTTGCATTTTCGCGCATAACTTACGTTCTAAATATATCCGGACATCCAAAAATTTATGTAAGCACTAAAATATTTTATTTTAATGTTTGGCATAAGAAAAATCCATTCGTCGCGCAATTTGGATCGTTTTTCGCGCTTATGCGCATTCCGTCGTAATTAACCGAACATCGCCATCGTACGACCAAACGAAACAACATCCAGCATATTTTTGAGCATGTTTCATGTCCAAAATGTTTAAGCATCATTTTAGGGCCTCAAAGTTGGCTTGACGGGCCTTAGAAGTGTCGGAAATGAGCTTAAACATCAACAGGGACCAAAAGTGACCATTCTGCAAAGTTGATGGCTTACGGACCATAAGCCATCACCCTTACGGTCCGTAAGGTATCCCCAGACCAGCAGATTCAGTTTAAACAGCTGTTAACAGCTGTTACCCACTCCTAATCCCTTTTGCACTTGCCTCTTCCTGATAATGGGGGGGGGGCAATTTGAGTTACCTTAGTGTTACAACAAGTGTAGGGACAAGATCAAAGCACGGTATTCGAGAAATGATATTAACGGTTCCAACATTCCTATAAATACCCAACCCCCACTTCTTGTAAACCCACAAATCTGATCTAAGAATGCTCTAAGTTGAAACCCTTGCTTCATACCTGAGCTACTTGGATCAAGATTAGCTTGCGGGGACCCTTTGTAAGTGTTCCTTCGTTCTTTTATCGCTTTTCGAGTCCGAAAGTCAAACTATGTTTGACTTTCTGCATTGACCAGTTTATGGTCAATGCGAAGTTCGTTTGAACTTCATAACGTAAGCGTAATCACGATGGTTATAGTCCCTAGTAACTATGCCTACTGATTTCCACGTTATCTAGGCTCAGTGACGAGTCGTAGTTTCGGCCAAAATGCGCATTCTTGCGTATTTTGTAACCAAACTACTCTTAGGTATCAAAACCGTTTGTTTTGATACCAAACCTGTTTTCTAAACTTAGTTAAGCATGTTTTAACATGATTAGCTCATCACTTTTAGTTTAGTGCTTATATAGGGTCGTAAGGTAAGCGATCTAAACAATCGCTTATACTTTCGAACCCGACCCGTTTGGTCGATCATTAGGATCCGACTAAACACTTTAGGTGACCATAGTATATAGGGAATAACCTTCCGAGGTTATACCTTATGGTCGCTTCGTTTAAGTAGTTGTATGATAGGTAGTTTATATGCCTTAGGTAAATTACCAAAATGCCCTTTTTACGCCAAATTCATTTTAAGCATATGTAACATGACTTTTAACATCTAAACTGATTTGGCAACAATATTAGACATGTTAAGGCATATTTTACTTGTCATAGGGCTAGTTAGGCGTTCCGAACGCGTTTTACGCAAACGACGCGTTAAAGTAGCATAAGCTACCTAAACGGGTCGTAATGGGTCGTAAGCACTTAGGTTAGGTTTCATTTTAGAATGTAGGCTTTGTTGAACCATACTACATGAGTTTCCATACTCGTTTGGTTTACGAACCATCATTCTATCCGACCCTCTGTTTTAGGTCCGGTTTATTAACATAGTTACCTATATTAGGTGCCGGTTGATTTCCGTGATCTCTAGCATTGTTTGGTTGTTATTCAAGGACTACTAAGCAATCTTAAGTGAGTACATAGACCCCTCTTTTACCGTTTTCAAACTGTTTTGGGGTGAAACACATGTGCCTACTTGTTACTTTCATGCTTTCCATGTTTTCACATCATATACTTGCTATGTTCATTAGTACATTTATAGTACATCGTTTTACATTACATTCCATGCTATGTATGTCCATTGTGTGCATACTTAGTACATTGTTCTACATTATATTTCATGCTATGTATGTCCATTGTGTGCATACTTAGTACATTGTTTTACATTACATTTCATGCTATGTATGTCCATTGTGTGCATACTTAGTACGTTGTTTTACATTTCATTTCATGCTATGTATGTCCATTGTGTGCATACTTAGTACATCGTTTTACATTATATTTCATGCTATGTATGCCCATTATGTGCATACTTAGTACATTGTTTTACATTACAATTTGTTGCATATGCTCATCTAGCATATGAACACATTATATTACATTATGTGAACCATTTGTATCTATTGAACCATGTGAACCATTTGACAATAGACATTTGACTATACCTAAACATTTCTACAATTGTTAAACATTACATCTTGATGGTTTGGTTTGAGTAAGTAATTTAAGTAACGAGGCGTGTGTAATATGATACAAGCATGGTGGATACGCCGCTGGTACTTCCTATATATAAGTGCTTGTATGGTATTACATACCGTAGCGTTATTTGAATTATTTCAATTTAGACATATAACATTTTATACAAATAACATACTTTTCACAATACATTGTTTTACAAACAACTTATCTGATACAAACTCATTTTACTTGGTTATTTACTTAACCATGTATTATTCTTTTATATATATATATATATATCATTTGGTTTATTCATCACTTTTCAAATGATTTACAAGACAAAGCAAATTACAAGGTTCATGACTAAACATTTTCTTAAATATAAGTCATGAATTCTGACGTACCTATTTTCACATGTGTTTCAGGATATGATGCTTAGGATTTATGAAGATACACTTAGGCGGACTTGGGCCTTAGCGACAATAAAAGATGCAAGACTAGTTATTTATGTTATGTTTCTTTGATTGTCAAGACATTGTAACTCTTTTAATCAATAAAGCAATATTTTCAATTTCCATGTGTTATGAAACAATGATTCTGTTACAACACTCCCCGACGTTTCCGCCACGTTTTGTTGTTTTACGTGGTCTGGGTGTGACAGCTAAAACGAACGGTTAAAGATTGTGATGAAAGAAATGGAAAGACAGACAAGGAAAATCTTCAACTGACCGGTGTTCTTAGAGTGAAGGAAGAGTTAATCAATCAGCAACTGGATGAAATTGCTAAGTTGAAGCTTCAATTTCAAGAAGCCAAAATTGAAAATGAACGCATCCAGTTGAAATTGAACAGTTACAATTCTGCAAGCTTTGTTTTACAACACATTGTTCCCAAACCCATCGGGAAAAACAAACCAGGCGAAGATGTATACTTTGATGGAACCGGGGTTGGATTTCATCAGGTTCCACAACCAGTTTTAAATAATTTCTCAAAGAAAAAGTCCAGGTTGGTTAATGATGAAGATGAAACAAATGAAATAAAACTTCCAGAGTCAATTGATGTTACATTTTCTTCATCTGATGATAGTGTTCAAACTGATATTGTGAAAGGCATGTCTGAAAGTGTTTTGAAGTCTGATAGTGATTCAGTTGAGGATGAAGAGTGTTTTCTGAACAATTACATTCCGAAACCAAAATCCAAAAACAACTTAAATGAAGAACCTACTCTTGTCATGTACAAGATGTCGGGATCGGATAAGTTGTATTCGGATTCTGAGTTTCCACTGGAGAATGTTAATATGAACAAGTTGAAAAATGTTTTCAAACTGGTTGAAATTGATTTGTCTGAAGTAGTAGGTTTGAATCAGACAAAGAGGCAAATGAATTTTGAAAAAGATAAAGCTTACTACAAGAAACCTGTTGTTCCACCACATTTTTATAACAATAATCGAAACAGATGGTCGGGTGGTTATCAGGGTGGTAAGAATTATCAAAGGAAAAATGTTCAAAACAGAAGGTTTCCTGAGAAAAAGGTGTTTGTAAACAGTTCAAGTTCACTTTCTGATGAGGAATCTGAAATTTTTTCAAAATCAAACAAAGAGTTCTTTGAGAAGAAAGCATCGTAGTCTCAGTCTGAAGGCACAAGTCGGGTAGTTGACACTTGAATATGTTTCAAATGCAATCAGGTTGGACATATTGCACGAAAGTGTACCAACTTGAAGCCTAAGACTGAAATTGTGATGAACCCAAGGAAGAAAGTTGAGGTGAAGGGAAAAGCTACATTGGTTGTTGAGAAAAAGGTTTTGAAAAATGACAACACCAAGATCAAAACTGAACCTGTTAAGAATGTTGTAACTAAAAATGACAAGTTTTATAAACGGGTTGCATCATCTCAACAAGCATGGAATCCAAAAGTGGTTGAAAAGAAATCAAGTGTTCCAAAACCAAAGGTTTCAGAGTCAGAAAAACAATCGTCTTCTACCACACCGGTAAAGATGGATGTTCCTTTGGAATACTATGAGAAACTTGATCCATAAGAGTCTGTTATTTCTGAGAAAAAGGTTGTTTCGAAGAAAGACCAACCATCTGGTCAACCTCATAAAGACGAATTTTTCTTATACAAAGAGGTTGAGGTTGGGTCTGCAGAGAGCTTAAAGATGAATGATAAAAACTTTCCGCCACTTTACACTACAAAATCTCACATTAAAGTTCAGTTACCTGAGTCGAAAGAGGTTTGGGTAGCATCCAAATCTAACTAAGTGTTTGTGATATGTGCAGGAGCTTCCAAGATCCGTTTTGTGTTGGATTATGGATAGTGGAGCTTCTCGGCACATGACAGGGAAAACAGCCTTGCTGTACGATGTCAGAAATTTCAATGGTGGTTATGTAGGTTTTGCAGGCAATCAAGGTGGTAGAATAGTTGGTGAAGGAACGTTATCCAATGGGATTGTTACGTTTGAAAGAGTTAACTACATCGCTGAGCTTGAAAACAATCTTCTGAGCATATCTCAAATCTGTGATAGGATGTATACAACGCACTTTACAGACAAAGAATGTTTGATCTTGAAACCAGGATTTGTTATCCCTGAAGAATGGATTATCATGAGGGCACCTAGAGTGAATGATTTGTATGTATTGGACATGAGTGTAGCAACTACAACTACTGGTCAAGCACATTGTTTTGTTTCAAGAGCAACTGAGAAGGAATCGCAATTGTGGCACCGGAAGATGGGTCATATACATCTTAGAAAAATGAATCACTTGGTGCACAATGATTTGGTTATGGGTGTTCATGTCAAAGGTTTTCATCTTGAGGGGGAGTGCATAAGCTGCATCAAAGGAAAGTAAAAGAAGAAATCGCACCCCAGGAAGAAAGAAAATTTAATCTCAAGACCTTTAGAGAGACTTCATATGGATCTTTTTGGTCCAGTGAACGTCAAAAGCATTACTGGGGATCTCTATTGTCTTGTAGTTACAGATGATTATTCAAGATTTTCATGGGTATTATTTCTGAAGTCGAAAGATGAGACGTTTGATCATTTGATGACGCTTTTCAAGAAGATGGAAAACTTGTACCAAACACGCATTAGAAGAATCAGAAGTGACAATGGTACTGAGTTTAAGAATATCAAGATGGAAGAGTATTGTGATGAGAGAGGTATATTGCATGAATTTAGTGCTCCTTACACTCCGCAGCAGAATGGAGTAGCTGAAAGAAAGAACAAGACGCTAATTGAAATGGCCAGGATGATGCTTGCTGATTCAAAGCTACCAATCAATTTTTGGGCAGAAGCAGTATCCGCCGCATGTTATACACTCAATCGGGTTCTCACTGTTAAGAAATTCAATAAGACGTGTTTCGAGCTGATCAATAACCGCAAGTAGAACCTGAAGTATTTAGAACCGTTTGGGTCTCCCTGCACAGTTCGAGAGCCTTTTGGTAAATTTGGTCCAAAGAGCATTGAAGGAATTTTCGTGGGTTACTCAAGTCCTCAAAAACGAGTCTTTGTTCCAAGCTTGAAGCGGATTATTGAAGCACACAATGTTGAGTGTCAAGGTTACACAATGCCACCGCAGAATCCTGGAGATTCATGGCGTTTTCATTATGACACTTTGTGGGATTCGTTTGACATGGAAGAAGAAAAGGAAGAAGAAGAAGAAGATTTCTTTGACGAGTTGGATATTCTGAGAGAGTATGAAGAATCGCAGGAAAGGTTCCCAGCTGAGTATTCAAGACGACCGCGACAAGCTTCGAATGACGATGAAGCAGGTCCAAGTAATGCTGGAGAACATGATGATATTCAACAAAATGAAGTTGCTCATGATTATCAGACGACACAGAATGATAATCAAGAATTTGAGAACATGCCAGTATTTGATCGTGGTGATTCAGTGTAACATCTATGCTTGTAATCATTGTGAACAGTTCTATTATCAATAGAACAATGTTATTTGATCCCAATGTTTGTTTGGTTGTGTTTTACATTTTTCATGTTTTGACTTTTATCCAATTTCAAACTCTACATCGCTTTCTGAAGAGTTATACGCAAACTGGTGCGTAAACGTAACCAGTTTAATGCGACAAATACTCCGGAACATCAAAATATACTTAACATACCTTAAATAACCCTTACATAACTTAGAAATAAGTTTTGAAGGCTTTGGTATGTCAAAAACAAGTTAATTCGCTTACAGGGACTAAACTTGACAAACTGCAAAAGTATGCCAATTTGAACAGTAACGAACATTCCGGAACATGACCATGAGTTAAACATACCATAAATATCCTTTACATAGCTTAGAAATAGGCTTTGAGGGGTTCGGTGTGCTAAAATAAACTTTTGGGTCATTCAGGGACTAAAAGCGTCAAAAAGTGCACAAGTTTGCATTTTCGTGCATAACTTACGTTCTGAATACATCCGGACATCCAAAAATTTATGTAAGCACTAAAATATTTTATTTTAGTGTTTGGCATAAGAAAAATCCATTCGTCGCGTCATTTGGATCGTTTTTCGCGCTTATGCGCATTCCGTCGTAATTAACCGAACATCGCGATTGTACGACCAAACGAACCGACATCCGAGATATTTTTGAGCATATTTTGAGTTCCCTATACTTTAACTTCATTTTAGAGCCTTGAAATGAGGTTAACGGGGTTCAAACGCATCGAAAATAGCTTAAACGGGCTGCAGGGACCATTTCTGCCATTTTTGAAACATTTCTGAAACAGGTGCATGGTGGCGTAGCGCGAGCCCTAAGGCTCTTACCGTCGCGCTACGCGACTGCCTAACCAGATCAGATAAGATCGATTAGTCAGCAGATCACAGCTGTTTAACTCACAACCACAAACCCACACTTGCCCTTTCAGCACATTAGGGGCCATTTCTAGTCACCACAACTTTCCAACAAGTGTACGCACGAGATTCGATCACGTTATCCAAGAAACGATCTTAACGGTTCGGGAAAAACTATAAATACCCCACCCCCATTTGCTTCAAACTCACAAGAATCTGATCTAATGTGCTCTAAGTTGAAACCTTTGTTTCATACCTGAGTTATTTTGATCTAGATTAGCATTCGGGGACCCTTCGTAAGTATTCCTTCGTTCTTTTATTGCTTTTCGAGTCCAAAAGTCAAACTTTGTTTGACTTTCTGCGTTTACCAGTTTATGGTCAATGCGAAGTTCGTTTGAACTTCGCAACGTGATTGTAATCACGATGGTTATAGTCCCTTGTGACTATGCCTACTGATTACCACGTTGTCTAGGGTCGTAAGGGTAAGCGATCTAATAAATCGCTTATACCTTCGAACCCGACCCATTTGGTCGATCATTAGGATCCGACCAAATACATTAGGTGACCATAGTATATAGGGAATAACCTTCCGAGGTTATACCTTATGGTCGCTTTGTTTAAGTAGTTGTATGATAGGTAGTTTATATGCCTTAGGTAAATTACCAAAATACCCCTTTAATGCCAAAATTCATTTTAAACATAAGTGACATAACTTTTGACATCTAAACTGATTTGGCAACAATATTAGACATGTTAAGGCATATATTACTTGTCATAGGACTAGTTAGGCGGTCCGAACGCGTTTCACGCGAACGACGCGTTAAAGTAGCATAAGCTACCTAAACGGGTCGTAATGGGTCACAAGCACTTAGGTTAGGTTTCGTTTTAGTATGTGGGCTTTGTTAAACCATATTACACGAGTCACCATACTCGTTTGGTTTACGAACCCTCATTCTATCCGATCCTCCGATATAGGTCCGGTTTATTAACATAGTTACCTATTTTAGGTGCCGTTTGATTCCGTGATCTCTAGCTTTGCTTGGTGGTTATCTTAGGACTTCTGAGAAATCTCAAGTGAGTACATAGACCCCTCTTTTACCATTTTCAAACGTTTTGGGGTGAAACACATGTGCCTACTTGTTACTTTCATGCTTTCCTGTTTTCACATCATATACCTGCTATGTTTGTTAGTACATTATAGTACATTATTTCATTACATTTCATGCTATGTATGCCCATTGTGTGCGTATTTAGTACATCGTTTTACATTACATTTCATGCTATGTATGTCCATTGTGTGCATACTTAGTACATTGTTTTACTTTACATTTCTGCTATGTATGTTGACTGATAGCATGCTAGCACATTGATTTACAAGACTTTTCTGCTTTGTATGTTAACTTAGCATACTTAGTACATTGTTTTCACATGACATGTATACAACTGCTATAACATTTGGTTTGCACAAACGGGACTTATATACGTTCATTAACATTAGCTACGCCGCTCGGTAGTAAGTACTGGTACCATAGGACTTGACAAATCCCATTCCTGACATCCCGGGTTTGTTTGGATGTAAGGAATGACTAAATCCGAAAACATTTCTTTTGATAACCTTGACTGAAAGGGTTATCCGACTGTCTCAAGGCTTGAATGTATGCGTTAACTTACCCCATAAATGTTTGTATCAATGTAACATGCATTACTTTGCAAAAACATAACTTTTTGATATATTCAAAATACTTTGTTTTGTACATTTCTACATTTGAATTATGTGACAATACTTTACTTACAATACATAACATTTGATACACATTACTTGACTACTTTTGGACTTATAAACATTTGACATGGCTTATACAAGGACTTTTGACTATTGGTTTAAACATAGACTTTATACATTGGTGGTTTGGTTAAGTGACTTAAGTAACGAGATGTGAGTAATATGATACAAGAATGGTGGATACGTCGCTGGTACTTCCTATATATAAGTGTTTGTATTATATTACTTATCATAGCGTTATTTAAATCATTCAATTTGGACTTATACATTTTACACAAGTAACACGATTTTCACAAGACTTTGGTTTACAAACAATTTACTTTATACAACTCATTTTACTTGGTTATACATTTAACCATACATTATTCTTTTACTTATACATATCATTCGATCTTATCGCTTTTTAAATAACTTACAAAACAAAACAATTTACAAGGTTCATGACTGACTTTTACTAAACAACTTTTTCTTAAACTTAAGTCATGAATCCTATTTTCACAAAACCTATGTATCTCACAGGCATTTTTATGCTGACGTACCTATTTTCACATGTATTTTCAGGAGCTTTTGCATAGGATGATGATCGTGACACTAGGGCGGACCTGTGTCTTAGAGACTAAAAAAATGAAGATAGACTAGTATAATTATGTTATAAACTCTTTGATTCCTGTTTAAAACAATGAAACTCTTATGTTGATAAATAAAATACAACTTTGTATGCCATGGTTATGAAACAATTAATTCTGTTACAACACTCCCCGACGTTTCCGCCACGTTTTGTATGTTATATGTGGTCGGGGTGTGACATTCAGATTCTGAGGGGGAGCAAATTCAGATTTCAAGTCAAACAAACCTAGTTAGTGAACAAGGTGCAAATCAGAATGTTACTAACCTGGAAGGCGAGGTAGATGTTTCAGGCAAGGTGATGCCGAGAACTCTTTCATACCATCCAGAGGAGCTGATCATTGGAGAATTGCAATCAGGCGTTCGCACTAGACGTCAAATTGACCAAGGCCTTACATGTTTTTATTCTACAGTAGCACCTTTACAAACTGAGTTTTCACTAAGTTGTTTTATTTCGCAGATCGAACCGCGAACATACAAAGAGGCGCTAACTGAAGATTCTTGGGTCAATGCTATGCAAGAAGAGTTGAGTCAGTTTGAGAAGTTAGGAGTGTGGAAGTTAGTAGACTTGCCTGATGGTCAGAGGAAGATAAACACCAAGTGGGTGTTCAAGTGTAAGAGAGACGATAGAGGGGTTATTATTCGTAACAAAGCTCGACTCGTAGTCCAGGGTTTCAATCAGCGGGAGGGGATAGATTTCACTGAAGTATATGCTCCGGTTGCTAGACTAGAAGTGATCAGAATATTCCTAGCATTTGCATCTTGGAAAAATTTCAAAGTTTATCAGTTAGATGTTAAATCTGCGTTTCTCTATGGGAAGGTAAAAGAGGAGGTATATGTCGGACAGCCACCGGGCTTCACCGATCCAATCCACAAAGACAAGGTCTACTTGCTAGATAAAGCGTTGTATGGTTTACACCAGGCCCCGAGAGCTTGGTACGAGACATTGTCTCAACACCTGCTAGCCAACAGCTTTATTCGTGGAAAAGTGGATGCCACTCTCTTCACCAAAGAGGTCGACGGACATCTTCTGATTGTTCAGATATATGTGGACGACATCATATTTGGGTCTACAAATGAAAATTTGTGCAAATATTTTGAAAGAGTTATGAAGAAAAAATTTGAAATGTCATCGATGGGTGAGATGAAATTCTTTTTGGGACTTCAGGTTGATCAACTACCCAAAGGAATTTTCATACATCAGACGAAGTACGTTCATGATATCTTAGAGAAATTCGGGATGTCAGGTTCTACTCCAGCTTCCACCCCATTAGCAACGAATCATGGGATAAACCCTGATCTCACCGGAGAGAAGGTAGATGAAACGCTGTATCGTTCCATGATCGGATTGCTGATGTATTTGACAGCTTCAAGACCCGATATTATGTATCCAACCTGCCTCGCAGCAAGATTTCAATCTAATCCGAGAGCTTCCCACATGGTAATTGTTAAAAGGATATTACGTTACTTGAAAGGAACTCTATCGTTGGGGTTGTGGTATCCAAAAGATGGCGAATTCATGCTCGAAGGTTATTCCGATTCAGATTTCAGATGCTGCAAAGTTAACGCTAAATCAACAACAGCGGGGTGCCAGTTCTTTGGATCACGATTGGTCACCTGGCAATGTAAAAAGCAGACCTCTGTGGCTTTATCCACATGTGAAGCGGAGTATGTATCTGCTAGCAGCTGCTGCTCTCAGATCTTGTGGATCCAGCAACAGATGCGCGACTACTGTGACAAATGGCAAATAACCGGAAATTCCGTACAGTCTAATCACTATTCTTAGTATATAATCTCATGCAATTAGCGTAATTAAATTACGTAACTGTGTCGTACATTAGATGACAGTGTTAGGACAAGAAAACAATGATATAGCATATGTTGGTTTTCGTCGTATTGCGAAACCAATTAAACAATGTCCTAAAAGTGTTGGTAAAAAGTGTTGCGCGCACTATTCACGGTTACACTATTCATGCCAGCAAAACCGTGAAAAGAGAACGAAACAAGGAAAAACGACACACGTATAACATAACAGAGTCCGTTTATATAAGAAAACACTAATACGAAAATAAATCTTACAAAGATACAAGACTTTCCGGTACAACGCCCTAATCGCTAAATCGTCTGTTTCGCTAAAAATAAGACAATTTTAACTCGTCCAAAATAATAATTTAGCATTTCCGGGACTCCGAAAATATGACAAATGATGACAAACATATGGAAACAATATGAGGATATTAATGGGGTATTTGAAACATAAGCTTTCAACGCTGCATTGCGACCCCCACAACTTGTCCGTTTCTGCACCGACAAGCTAATAAACGACATTTTCGACGCCGAAAACAACCAAATGAAAGCTTTGGTGAACTAGTTAAGCTTAATTTGGGATTCAAAATAACTTCATACATCTTTTAAAAGCTGAATGACAACTTACGGCGAACTCTGTCGGTACGCCACAAAAGTGCTGAAAACTAGCCAACGAAGAAACGAAAAGCATTCAAAGTATCAAAACATGATTTCTACTAGTTTAGTGAACTAGTTAATGTTAATTTATGTTCCGAATTCCTAATTACCCCCTAATGGTGAAAGATTACCCTAATCACCATACTTAGCCTAATTACCAAAATATCTAGCCTAATTACCAAAATATCTAGATATTTTGGTAACTTTTATAAAAAAATACTTATACTTTATTTCCCCCACACCAAGTTGGTGGATTCAAGTGGGTCCCACTTGATTAGTGTTGAAAATGAATGAGTGCATGAACTTGGAAAACATAACACTTGAAAACTTATCCATCATTTTTTTTACTAACTTTTACACCTTAATAAAAAAAACCACAATTCTCTCATCTCCTCTCTCAAAACTCACGGCTGAAAGGGCAGCCCTAACACCACCATTTTCTTCATAAAAACATCACATTTAACTCACTTTAAAAGCCTAACAAGAACCTCTAAACATGGATTAAGCATGGAGCTTCATCTAGGATCATCTTGGAGCTTAAACATCTTCTTATTTTCTTGTCTAGATTGTGCCATCATGTAAGCTTTCAAACCTTTGTTTTTAAGCTTCATATTACTAGTAGATATCAAAAGTACAAGTTGATTATCTTGAAGTTTAATAAAAATCTAATAAAAAACCCTAATATCAAAGTTAATAATCTACTAATCTAAACTTATTATGTGGTTATTTGTGTAGATTAGTATATCTTGTTGGTATAATCATGATGATTATGTTGATTTTGTTACAGATTAGTGGTTTAAAGTTTATGTTTATGATGATCTTGTGATTAGTTTTATGTAGTATTTTAGATTAGTGTTAATCTAGCCATAATACACTTGAAGTTGTGATTTAAACATTTATATGTTTAAATCATACAAGATCATCAACTTCAAAAAAAAAAATTATGTGTCACACCCCGACCGCGTAAAACAACAAATCGCGGCGGAAACATCGGGGCGTGTTGCAACAGAATTAATGTTTCATAACCATGGATATCAAAAGTATTTCGTTTTATTAAACATTGAGTAATTACATCGTCTGGAAATCTAAATACACTATTTAAACATAGTCTATCATTGTTATTGAGTCACTAAGGCCTTGTCCAGTCCTATGTGAGCATGCATCTTATCAATCGATATCATCCAACAATACCTGAAACATATGTGAAAACGAGGTCAGCAAAGAAATGCTGGCGAGTACATAGGTTTTGTGAAAATAAGATTCATGACTTCTGTTTAAGAAAATGTTTAGTCATGAACCTTGTAATTTGCTTTGTCTTTGTAAATCATTTGAAAAATAATAAGTTTAGATGATATGTATAAATAAGAGAATAATGCATGATTAAATGAATAACCATGTAAAATGAGTTTGTATAAGATAAGTTGTTTGTAAATAAATGTCTTGTGAAAAGTATGTTACTTGTATAAAATGTTCTATGTCTCAAACTGAAATGATTCAAATAACGCTACAATATGTAATACCATACAAACACTTATATATAGGAAGTACCAGCGGCGTATCCACCATGTTTGTATCATATTACACACGCATCGTTACATAATCACTTAATCAATCCAAACCAACCAATGTAAGAAGTCTATGTTTAAATCAATTGTCAAATGTATTGGGTAAATATGTCAAAGTATTCATGTCAAGATGTAAATCATGTCAAAATGTCTATGTCAAATATCCCTGTCAAATGTCTATGTCAAATATCCATGTCAAATGTCTATGTCTATGTCAAATATCCATGTCAAATGTCTATGTCAAAATGTCATGTATGGCAAGTGAAATGTCTCAACTAAACCATATGCACAAAAACAAAGTATTGAAGTAAAACTTGGTTTAAATCAAAGTTATGTTTTGTGGGAAATGCATGATCAAATGTCAATCATGTACAAATGTTTACCCAAATGTTAAAACTTGTTCTTGTTCTTAACAAACCCTTACCAAAGGGTAAGTTAATATTTTAATTGTGAAACTACTTTATGGTCGATTCTCTAATAACATTCAAACCTTCTTGACGCGTTCCTCGTTCCAACTCGCTCTCGCTCTCGTTCTTAACAAACCCTTACCAAAGGGTAAGTTAATAATTTACAGATTCAGTCGCTACCCACAACCCCCACACATAACAATGGGTGCAGTAAATAACGGGATTTGTCAGATCCTATGGTACCATAACCTAATACTGGTCGGCTTGATCATTGCTAATGAATGTCATCGGTCATGTAACTACAACCAACAAGTTTGTTCACTTTTTGAAATTTGTTATTAGTTTTTGAAATCATTGTATTCGTTCTTGAAATCATTGTTAGCGTTCTTGAAATAATTGTTATTGTCCTTGAAACCACATTGTAATTGTTCTTGAAACCATTGTAATTGTTCTTTGAAACCATTGATAAAACATTTAGCACATATGAGTCACCCCAAAACAGTTGAAAACAGTAAAAGAGGGGAATAATGTACTCGCCTGGGAGTGCTTAGGAGTCTTGAACAACTATCAAGTAAGCTAGAGGAGTCCCGGAAATCAAACGGTACCTAATATAGGTAACTACATAATTAACCCGGACCTAAATCGAAAGACTGGGTAGCAGGAGGGTTTGTAAACCAAATGAGTGTAGGAACTCATATGATATGGTTTAACAAAGCCTACATACTAAATGAAACTTAACCTAAGTATTATCGACCCATCGCGACCCATTAAGGTAACTTATGCTACTTTAACGCGTCGTGCGCGTGAAACGCGTTCGGACCGTCTAACTAGTCCTTATGACAAGTGTTATATGCCTAAACATGTTACATAATCAGTTATGTGACAAAAGTTTAGGTTACATATGCTTAATTACCAATTATACATGAAAAGGGTATTCTGGTAATTTACCTAAGGCATATAAACTACCTATCATACAACTACTTAAACGATGTGACCATAGGGTATAACCTCGGAAGGTTATGCCCTATACTAGGGTCACCTAATGTGTTTGGTCGGATCCTAATGATCGACCAAACTGGGTCGGGTTCGAGGTATAAGCGATTCATTAGATCGCTTACCCTACGACCCTAGACAACGTGGTAATCAGTGGGCATAGTCCCAAGGGACTATGACCAACGTGATTACACTCACGTTGCGAAGTTCAAACGAACTTCGTATTGACCATTACTGGTCAACGCTGAAAGTCAAACAAAGTTTGACTTTCTGACTCGAAAAGCAATAAAATAAGGAAAAGAACGAAAGAAGACTTACGAAGGGTCCCCGAATGCTAATCCCGAGTCAAGAATCTCAGGTATGAAACAATGGTTTCAACTTAGAGGTTCTCAATTCAGAATTCTAGTGATTTTAGCAATGGGGGTGAATGGGTATTTATAGGAATACCCGAACCGTTAAGATCGTTTCATGGAAAACGTGCCTTAATCCCATCCGTACATGTGTTGCAAAGTTATGGTGTTTAGGTGCTTAAATTCCATCCATACATGTGTTGCAAAGTTATGGTGTTTAGGTGCTTAAATTCCATCCATACATGTGTTGCAAAGTCATGGTGCCTAAATTCCATCCTTATCCGCTGACTAAGCATGTTAGAATGTGTGGTTGTGAATTAAACAACGGCTAATACATCGAATCTGGTCCCGAAAATGCAAAACTGAGTTTTCTGCATGTTTTCTGTCCAGCATAGGCAGTAGCGTAGCGCGACTGGTAAAGCCTATAGGGCTCACGCTACGCTAGCCCTCCTCTGATTCAGAAATGTTTCAAAGTTGGCAAAAATGGTCCCTGTTGTGTTTTAAGGCCTTTTTCGATGCGTTTGAACCCCGTTAACCTCATTTCAAGGCTCTAAAATGAAGTTAAAGTATAGGGAACTCAAAACATGCTCAAAAGTATGCCGGATGTTGGTTCGTTTGGTCGTACGAACGCGATGTTCGCTTAATTAAGACGGAATGCGCACAAGCGCGAAAAACGATCCAAATGACGTGACGAATGGATTTTTCTTATGGCGAACACTAAAATAAAATATTTTAGTGCTTACATAAATTTTTGGATGCCCGGATGTATTCAGAACGTAAGTTATGCGCGAAAATACAAACTTGTGCACTTTTTGACACTTTTAGTCCCTGAATGTCCCAAAAGTTTATTTTAGCACACCGAACCCCTCAAAGCCTATTTCTAAGCTATGTAAAGGATATTTATGGTATGCTTAACTTATGGCCATGTTCCGGAATGTCTGTTACAGTTCAAATTGGCATACTTTCGCAGTTTGTCAAGTTTAGTCCCTGTAAGCGAATTAACTTGTTTTTGCCATACCAAAGCCTTCAAAACTTATTTCTAAGTTATGTAAAGGTTATTTAAGGTATGTTAAGCCTATGTCACTATTCCGGAGTGTTTTTTGCATTAAACTGGTTATATTTACGCATCGGTGCGCGTATAACCTTCCAGAAAGCGATTTAGAGTTTGAAATTGAACGAGAATTGATATGTGCAAATGATACACATATTTTTACCAATCCCAAGTATGAAATATAATATTTCATTGGTTTGGAATTTGTTTGATGGCCGTGGAGGCACAGGTGTTACAGTCTCCCCTACTTTAGGAAATTTCGTCCCGAAATTTATTTAGAGGAAACTTGTGAGAGCTTGAAAGCATGAAGTTTGAAAAGATCGAACAATATTGGTTAGGGTTCTTGAACTTCTAGTAACCTTAATAACATTATGTTTGCAATGTAAGAGGGATACTTATATACAAGTATATGAAGCGTCATTGGTGCGTCCACCGTACCTCCATTACATCGTTCCTATTTCGTTATTGTTGTCACTATCGATTCTTACACATAATAAATCTTACTGGGTTTCTGTGCACTAAATTTCTTAATTATGTACGCGTCCATAATTAGACAATTCCTTGCACAGTTCACACAGTCTATTTTATAACGTGTAGGGTAAAACCAAATGAACATTCCTGTGATGAGTGTGACTAGACCGCCATAGAGTCCTTTTAATTAAATCAATAAATGATCTAAAGAGACTATCAAGGAGTCTGTTCAGCTACATCACTAGATGTCATTCTTTAACCAGATTGTGAATCAATCTTTTTGACTAGACCACTTAAGGTCTCTTAAGAATCATGGAGTGGTACTATATAATCCAAGGGTCTTAACTACTACGTAGAAGCCCATAAGGATTTAAGGTAGTACCTTTTGAATATCCTACTACGAATCCCTCATATGAAGATATAAAAGATTCTATGAGGATTTGAAAATCGGATCACACAAAAACATAGAGGAGAACACATAAACACATATCACATAATCGCATAATTGTTTAATTTGACCTTTAAATTTGTTATCTTTGGACACGGGTATTTAAAGCATACAAGGAATCAAATCCTTAATTGCGGTAATTTGGATTGATCCATATGAATACCCTGCTTGTTGACTACATGACCCAAAAAAAAACTGAACTTCTTTAAGCCAAAATTTCCTCTTGGAGGATTTAGCGAAAAGTTTGTTCCTTCTTTAAGGGTTCCAGTGTCAATGAAAGTGTTGATCGTTATCAGCTCGGGATATGAATAGATCAAGATGTCATTAACAACAATGACGAACTGATCCAAATAAGGCTTGCAGACTCTATTTATTAAGTCCTTGAAGATGGCTGGAGCATTTGTCAACCCTAAAGGCATGACTATAAACTCGTAGTGGCCATACTTTGTGCAGAAAACCGTTTTGGGAATATCTTCTTCGAGAATACAAAGTTGATGATACCCAAAACGCAAATCGATCTTGGAAAAGCATGAAACGCTATGCAGTTGATCGGAGAAATCGTTGATTTAAGGTAGGGGATATCGATTCTTGATGGTAAGCTTAATAGGCTTACGTTAATCGATATTCATTTGAAAAGATCCATTTTTCTTTTCACAAAGAGGATAGGAGTTTCTCCAAGGTGAAAAGTTCGGACGGATGAATCCTTTATCAGACAACTCTTGAAGCTGTTTTGATAATTCTTGCATCTCGAACGGTGCAAGACGATAAGATACTTTAGATTTAAAAGAAACAAGTGTTTGAGGTTCTTAGGGAGATCACAAGTGATCATAAAAATGACAGAACCACACAAGTAGTTTTGTCTTTGTGTTGACATCATAAGGTTGAATCAAACATTCATACAATTGCATTAGTTAAAAATAAAACCACAAATTTTATTTATATAACAACCGCATTGTCTTTAAATGTTACAAGATACCAACCAGAGGAAAAACAAAATACTAATTGTTCACTCCTTCATCATTGAGTGCCTCATTGATGTTAAACACTCGACCGCGTGCTGGATTTACATTGACGTTGACGTTCGCATTCGGGTTTGCGTTAGCATTTGCATTCATCAGTCTCGGGCAGTTGTGACGGAAATGACCAATCTCTCCGCAGTTGAAACATGAACCCAGTGGAAATCTCACAGCATTCCCTTGAACCGGAGCTTGAACCTGAGCAGCCTGATTTTGTCCCAAACGACAAACCTTGGCCAAATGCCCAAGTTTACCACACGTCGTGCATTGCCAGCAAGCTTGTTGTACTGCGTGATGACCGTTGCAGCGTGCACAATAAGGTGCGGTACCGGCATATGCTTTCTTTGCAGGTGGCTGAGCTGGTAAGTTTCGCGGGTTCTGAGCAGTCTGTGCTGTAACAGCAAAGTTTTGACCACCCTTTCGCTTCCTTGATTTCTTTGACGTCTCACCTTCCTTATCCTTCTTGTTTTGACCTTTCTTGCTATCATCCTTGTCAGACTCCTGCTTCTTACCCTTGTCACCCTTTCTGTGTAACTTATTCTTCCGAATCTGCGACTCAGTCAATGTCGCAGATAACTCGATCGCCTGACGGAGTGTGGCAGGGTTACTACCAGTAAGGATGTCTTGTACCGAGTCAGGTAGGCCATCGATGTACCTTTCGATAGCTATGTCAAATGGGGTAACCATTGTCGGGCAAAGCAGACTCAACTCCTCAAACCTATCAGTATACGCCCTGTGCTCACCACTATCTTGCTTCAATTCATCAAATTCCTTCTCCAAAGCTCGCTGCTCATGACGAGGACAGAATTCCCTCATCATCAGGGCCCTAAGTTCAGCCCATGTCTGTGCCAGAGCAACTTCTGCACCACGATCCCTCATAACCCCGTTCCACCATGTGAGAGCCCTCTTCTGAAACACACTCGAAGAAAACTCGACCTTGCGATTGTTAGGACACTGCACGTGGCGGAAAGTATTCTCAATGCTCTCGAACCATTGAAGAAGCCCAGTCGCTCCTTCAGAACCACTAAACTTGAGTGGTTTAGTCTGGTTAAAATCCTTGTATTTGCATAGTACATTGTTGTTGTTGTTGGCTTGGTTCCATTGAGCAAAGAGGTTTGGGAATTGAGCAGCCATTTGCTGCGCAATGATTTCTGCCAGCTCGGCAGTCTCTATCTGGTTTTCGCGTCGAGGAGGCATTGTCTAAAAGAGGAAACATGAAAGGAAACGAGTGAGAGAATTTAGACGAAAAGAATGAGATGAAACAAATCTGATGAAAGCAAGGATAGTGGTTATTTGTTTGTTACTACAAAGCAACAAACGACACACAGTGACTGATCAAAGTAAATGGGTCAAAAATAATGTATCGCGAAGACATGCTCGCCTATAAGTGAACACTCATCCCAAGAATTCCCAGGTAAGCACAACTGGTCTCGCGTCTGATGAGATATATACGAAGTGCTTGCCTAGACAGAAAACCCAGAATACAGGCATTCACCCTTCCAGTTTGCACGTGTTCACATTATTTAAGACTCAAATCCTTGTCGAGATTTTGAAAATTTGAAGGGGTTCAAAACCATATAACAGAGGGTTCAAAACCTTACAATAGAGGGTTCAAAACCTTGTAATCAATCATCCTAGAACAGATGATTAGTTTTCAAAGCGGTTTTGAAATTTATGTTCTTGTTGTGGTCGTCGCCTAAGGATAGGTGACGGTATTGTTTTATGACTAAACGCAAGTAAACTCGCGTTAGGGTCCTAGAAAGGTTATAGACTAGGTCAAAGCATTACTAATAACTTAATTCCCTATAACCATTGGCTCTGATACCATCTTTTCTGTCACACCCCGACCGCGTAAAACAACAAATCGCGGCGGAAACATCGGGGCGTGTTGCAACAGAATTAATGTTTCATAACCATGGATATCAAAAGTATTTCGTTTTATTAAACATTGAGTAATTACATCGTCTGGAAATCTAAATACACTATTTAAACATAGTCTATCATTGTTATTGAGTCACTAAGGCCTTGTCCAGTCCTATGTGAGCATGCATCTTATCAATCGATATCATCCAACAATACCTGAAACATATGTGAAAACGAGGTCAGCAAAGAAATGCTGGCGAGTACATAGGTTTTGTGAAAATAAGATTCATGACTTCTGTTTAAGAAAATGTTTAGTCATGAACCTTGTAATTTGCTTTGTCTTTGTAAATCATTTGAAAAATAATAAGTTTAGATGATATGTATAAATAAGAGAATAATGCATGATTAAATGAATAACCATGTAAAATGAGTTTGTATAAGATAAGTTGTTTGTAAATAAATGTCTTGTGAAAAGTATGTTACTTGTATAAAATGTTCTATGTCTCAAACTGAAATGATTCAAATAACGCTACAATATGTAATACCATACAAACACTTATATATAGGAAGTACCAGCGGCGTATCCACCATGTTTGTATCATATTACACACGCATCGTTACATAATCACTTAATCAATCCAAACCAACCAATGTAAGAAGTCTATGTTTAAATCAATTGTCAAATGTATTGGGTAAATATGTCAAAGTATTCATGTCAAGATGTAAATCATGTCAAAATGTCTATGTCAAATATCCATGTCAAATGTCTATGTCAAATATCCATGTCAAATGTCTATGTCAAAATGTCATGTATGGCAAGTGAAATGTCTCAACTAAACCATATGCACAAAAACAAAGTATTGAAGTAAAACTTGGTTTAAATCAAAGTTATGTTTTGTGGGAAATGCATGATCAAATGTCAATCATGTACAAATGTTTACCCAAATGTTAAAACTTGTTCTTGTTCTTAACAAACCCTTACCAAAGGGTAAGTTAATATTTTAATTGTGAAACTACTTTATGGTCGATTCTCTAATAACATTCAAACCTTCTTGACGCGTTCCTCGTTCCAACTCGCTCTCGCTCTCGTTCTTAACAAACCCTTACCAAAGGGTAAGTTAATAATTTATAGATTCAGTCGCTACCCACAACCCCCACACATAACAATGGGTGCAGTAAATAACGGGATTTGTCAGATCCTATGGTACCATAACCTAATACTGGTCGGCTTGATCATTGCTAATGAATGTCATCGGTCATGTAACTACAACCAACAAGTTTGTTCACTTTTTGAAATTTGTTATTAGTTTTTGAAATCATTGTATTCGTTCTTGAAATCATTGTTAGCGTTCTTGAAATAATTGTTATTGTCCTTGAAACCACATTGTAATTGTTCTTGAAACCATTGTAATTGTTCTTTGAAACCATTGATAAAACATTTAGCACATATGAGTCACCCCAAAACAGTTGAAAACAGTAAAAGAGGGGAATAATGTACTCTCCTGGGAGTGCTTAGGAGTCTTGAACAACTATCAAGTAAGCTAGAGGAGTCCCAGAAATCAAACGGTACCTAATATAGGTAACTACATAATTAACCCGGACCTAAATCGGAAGACTGGGTAGCAGGAGGGTTTGTAAACCAAATGAGTGTAGGAACTCATATGATATGGTTTAACAAAGCCTACATACTAAATGAAACTTAACCTAAGTATTATCGACCCATCGCGACCCATTAAGGTAACTTATGCTACTTTAACGCGTCGTGCGCGTGAAACGCGTTCGGACCGTTTAACTAGTCCTTATGACAAGTGTTATATGCCTAAACATGTTACATAATCAGTTATGTGACAAAAGTTTAGGTTACATATGCTTAATTACCAATTATACATGAAAAGGGTATTCTGGTAATTTACCTAAGGCATATAAACTACCTATCATACAACTACTTAAACGATGTGACCATAGGGTATAACCTCGGAAGGTTATGCCCTATACTAGGGTCACCTAATGTGTTTGGTCGGATCCTAATGATCGACCAAACTGGGTCGGGTTCGAGGTATAAGCGATTCATTAGATCGCTTACCCTACGACCCTAGACAACGTGGTAATCAGTGGGCATAGTCCCAAGGGACTATGACCAACGTGATTACACTCACGTTGCGAAGTTCAAACGAACTTCGCATTGACCATTACTGGTCAACGCTGAAAGTCAAACAAAGTTTGACTTTCTGACTCGAAAAGCAATAAAATAAGGAAAAGAACGAAAGAAGACTTACGAAGGGTCCCCGAATGCTAATCCCGAGTCAAGAATCTCAGGTATGAAACAATGGTTTCAACTTAGAGGTTCTCAATTCAGAATTCTAGTGATTTTAGCAATGGGGGTGAATGGGTATTTATAGGAATACCCGAACCGTTAAGATCGTTTCATGGAAAACGTGCCTTAATCCCATCCGTACATGTGTTGCAAAGTTATGGTGTTTAGGTGCTTAAATTCCATCCATACATGTGTTGCAAAGTTATGGTGTTTAGGTGCTTAAATTCCATCCATACATGTGTTGCAAAGTCATGGTGCCTAAATTCCATCCTTATCCGCTGACTAAGCATGTTAGAATGTGTGGTTGTGAATTAAACAACGGCTAATACATCGAATCTGGTCCCGAAAATGCAAAACTGAGTTTTCTGCATGTTTTATGTCCAGCATAGGCAGTAGCGTAGCGCGACTGGTAAAGCCTATAGGGCTCGCGCTACGCTAGCCCTCCTCTGATTCAGAAATGTTTCAAAGTTGGCAAAAATGGTCCCTGTTGTGTTTTAAGGCCTTTTTCGATGCGTTTGAACCCCGTTAACCTCATTTCAAGGCTCTAAAATGAAGTTAAAGTATAGGGAACTCAAAACATGCTCAAAAGTATGCCGGATGTTGGTTCGTTTGGTCGTACGAACGCGATGTTCGCTTAATTAAGACGGAATGCACACAAGCGCGAAAAACGATCCAAATGACGTGACGAATGGATTTTTCTTATGGCGAACACTAAAATAAAATATTTTAGTGCTTACATAAATTTTTGGATGCCCGGATGTATTCAGAACGTAAGTTATGCGCGAAAATACAAACTTGTGCACTTTTTGACACTTTTAGTCCCTGAATGTCCCAAAAGTTTATTTTAGCACACCGAACCCCTCAAAGCCTATTTCTAAGCTATGTAAAGGATATTTATGGTATGCTTAACTTATGGCCATGTTCCGGAATGTCTGTTACAGTTCAAATTGGCATACTTTCGCAGTTTGTCAAGTTTAGTCCCTGTAAGCGAATTAACTTGTTTTTGCCATACCAAAGCCTTCAAAACTTATTTCTAAGTTATGTAAAGGTTATTTAAGGTATGTTAAGCCTATGTCACTATTCCGGAGTGTTTTTTGCATTAAACTGGTTATATTTACGCATCGGTGCGCGTATAACCTTCCAGAAAGCGATTTAGAGTTTGAAATTGAACGAGAATTGATATGTGCAAATGATACACATATTTTTACCAATCCCAAGTATGAAATAAAATATTTCATTGGTTTGGAATTTGTTTGATGGCCGTGGAGGCACAGGTGTTACATTATGAGTATTATGTTTCTGAACTTGATTGGTGATTTAAATACGTTTTTGAAAACGTGGTAAACGCTATAATTTTAGGGGAATTATGATGAAATTTTCTAATATCATAATCATGATTTAATAGGGGTTAAATTGTGATTAAAATGGCTAATCACACTTACGGATTTTAATCTTGGTTAAACAAACTTTTTGAGAAAAGTTTAAGTATCAAACAAGTAAGTAAGTTTCCAAATTACTTATAATGGTTTTTATGAGATAAAAACGAAACTTATGAATATATATATGTTTGGGGAAAATATATATATTTTTGAAGAATCCATCAAAGTGTATATTATGTGTTATGTGTATGTATTTAGATGCATTAGGATAATCTAAATAATACACAAAGGACACCAAGAAATTACTTGAAAGATAACAAGTATAAATACACATAAAAACATATACACAATATCCTCAATCTATTGATAAATGCTAAATTA
Source organism: Helianthus tuberosus (assembly GCA_030545235.1). Taxonomy (NCBI): domain Eukaryota; kingdom Viridiplantae; phylum Streptophyta; class Magnoliopsida; order Asterales; family Asteraceae; genus Helianthus; species Helianthus tuberosus. The sequence continues at coordinate 92,498,283 of CM060416.1, forward strand.
ACGGACAAAACGGACGAGCGAACAATACGGACGACAGAACCAAAAATAACAAGAATAAATGTTCCTAAGAAATATATATATTTCAATCGACCAAATACATACATATAAACAAATTGGTCGAAAAAGGAATGCTGAGCATCCGACGACAACAAATGGGTGTATCGTCATTACGAGGAGTTACTACGACTTTTTAGGCGACCTTTCGACGCGAAAATGTATTTATTACCGATAACCAAAGTCCGGAAATATAGAAACTTATAAAAACTATTAAGTCTTTTTATTAACTAAAAAGTCTATAATTGGTGGTTTTTATAAAATTGAAAGACTTATACTTCTTAATGGACTATTTTATACAAATGGGCTTACAATTCTTAATGGGCTTATCTTCATAATGGGCTTAACATAAATACATGGGCTAAGCCCAATATTAAAAACTCATGGGCTAAGCCCAATACCAAACATATGGGCCAAGGCCCAATACCAAACATATGGGCCAAGGCCCAATAACATTAAGCCCAACACTATTTAAGCCCAACACTATTGAGGCCCAACACTATTTATGCCCAACACTATTTAAGCCCAATGACATGAAAACATGGGCTCGGCCCAATGACATAATTGATAAAAATACAAGATTACATATAGATATATTTGATGAAATATATTTATAACAGTCTAACAATTCATACATCTAATACACAGTTCAACGAATAACAAAGACATACAAGTCTTAATACATATTCAAGATAGAAGACTTGTACATGAGTCAATACAAAGACCGTAGTGTCTAACAATTCTAGGACCTTTGTAGGTTGTGATACAATTCAAGGACAATCCAAATGAGGTTACAGTTACATACAGTTTACGGAATGCAATTCTGTGAGTTCATGTCCCATTTTCATCTTAAATGCTTTTCAAGCTTTACAACTATCGGGGAAAATACATGTACAATAGTTTGTTAAGTCAAGGAATGAAACACCTTAGATCATGTGAGAAATTAGGGCCATAACTAAAGCTCCATTAATCCAAGTTTGGACCAAGGAACAAAAGGGTTAGATCTAATGGGTTTTGGCGAGCCCTACTCATGGCCATTCGTTTTCTTAGGAGTGCTTTTGTTGCCCTACGACATGGTGTCGATACAATTAAAATCGTCTAGGGTTGGATTGCTTCCTATTTCGTCACACATATTAATGTCCTTGCAAAACATTATTGATCACGATTTCATTGACGCTTTTCATACTACATTTGATACAAATATATCTTACATGCGGGTTTGATACAAATACATTTCCTACAGATAAAGCGCATGGTTTTGATACAAATACATTTCACAATTGACAGATACATCTTATACAACTAAACTGCATGAACTCGCTCAACTTTTGTTGATGTTTTCAAACTTAACATGTATTTCAGGAAATTAGTGGACCTAGCAGACATTTCAGTCAAGGAAAGCAAGTATTAAGACTCCATGCCACCATTTGAAGGGTTTTCCCGTTATATACCGCCTCTTTGCGGTGATATAGTGGTCAAAGCCTTGACAATTTAAGACTTACATTTTGATGTATAAAACAATGATAATTTATTTTCATTTGATGGTTTGTAACCAATACATTTAACTTATGTTGCGTTCTTTTGAAACAATTAGGACAATGGCATTGGAGCTTGTTTTTATTCATTTAGTATGTTCACTTATATTGTTAGGCAATGAGAACCGATCAGATCACACCTCGCGCTTCCGCTACGAGCGGGTGTGACAGATTGGTATCAGAGCTTCGATTGTAGTGAACCAGGATTCTTTCTCGAGTCTAGTCTACAATCACTAGGGAACCTCTCACGAAAACAATTTATACAAGAACAAGAGTTTTCATTGCATAAACATTTTTTTTTTCAAGGTCCACTACAACAAAAATTCAATTCACATAAATCAAGTGAGGACATTTCCATGGGTGAAGTCTATGAGAAATAGACACATTACATTAACAGACTATGTGCCTACAATACATTATATTATCAGTTTACGTATTATAAACGGTTTACAAGTTCAGCTTATGCAAAGATAGAAATCCTTGTTAGATAGGATTTTACATGATTATATATATAAGTCATTCATATATGTGTTGTACGAAATATTTGGCAGGTACAAAATACCTTCGACTTCAAACTTTATTATTATTCTTTACTCGCACGATGAAAATATCAACCTCACGTCTACTGCGGAGCTTATGGTGAACATGATTCCTAAGTGAAATCTTAAACTTAATTCCATAAAAATCTGGTTGCTTTCTCGCGAATGCTGAGATGCCTGACCATGATAATGACGACAAGGCGGAGGTGGTAACCTTGGACAACAACTCCATTAGTGGGACGAGATCCCTGTGACTCATGCTAATCAAGGTTGATATACTCTTGTCCCTACAAGGAAGATGAAGTACTCATCTTGAAGGTGCCCCTTCAGTTGTTATTGTTACAGATTCTTTCCATTTCTATTTCATCTAACGTCATACCATTCTGCGAGTAATGACAACGGGCGTTAGCCGTGGACTATCACAAAGGTCCCTCCTACGTTGAAGGTATGTAGACAATAGTGTCCTTTCTCTTACTGATCGTCTGCTTCGAACGAGAGAATTCTAGGGTGACCATGCAAGGCGATTTATTATTACGGAGGCCTACGTAATAACAAATTGTAGTGCATGGAAATTATGGTGGGCTCTTCGGGCCAAGCTAATGATCACTATCCATTCACAATTCTTAAGATATTACTTAAGATTCAATTCTTCCATTCTTAGAACACTGACTAGGGTGATTACTATAACATCTTACAATACAGGAAGACGATGTATGCTTGATCGCACCTAACATTCGATTTATATTGCGAGACGATTGAGACTAGTCATTTAAACAAACAAAACTTGTTAGTCACTCATGGAAGATTTTTCCTCAACATTCTAAAATTCTTATATACGGGCTATTTTCTTGGTGCCTATGATACTTTACCTTACCTTACCTTACCTTATCATATTTATTGGAAATGATACAATAAATTTCGTCGCTTGACATTTGTCTTTTCCCAAGGAATGGTATGGCATGAGCCATGCTGCAACTCCCTCATTGAATTCTATTCGACATTTTTGGAGATTCTAATCATCTTGCTAGAGCTCGTGAAACTCAAGCACTATTACCATAATTGCCACATGGACAAGTAAGACAAAGGATTTTCTCTACTTAAGACGATCGAGGTCCATAGAGTAGGGAATACATATTATATGGACGAAGACCACTGGTTGGTTTCCCCTCCTCAACGAATTTTTTTTTTCCCATTTAGACATATGACCAATACATCTTTATAAAGGTTTTGGGGGTGGAAAGACATGTAAGTTTTGCAAAAGTGCACAACATTTCGATGAATGAAAATTCATATTTTTAAACCATGTTACAAATGAATTTCCAACTAACTCATATGGTTTATGAAAGGTTCTAGCTTCTACTCTAAGATAGACTTACGATCGAAGTATCATCAGTTACAAATTCAAGAGGAAAGCATATCGAAAACGGCTTTTAAGACTCGTTACGGTCATTACGAGTTTCTCGTTATGCCTTTTGGTTTAACGAACGCACTAGCGGTCTTCATGGAATTAATGAATCGCGTGTGCAAGCCGTATCTTGACAAATTCGTCATAGTATTTATTGACGACATATTAATATACTCACGATTGACTGATGAACACGAACAACATTTGAGAACCATTTTAGAGCTACTAAAGAAGGGGAAACTATACGCGAAATTTTCCAAGTGCGAATTTTGGATTAGCGAGATACAATTTCTCAGGCATGTAGTAAACGAGAAAGGCATTCAAGTAGACCCAGCTAAGATTGAAGCAAATGAGAATTGGGAAGTGCCCAAGACTCCCACTGGAGTCCGACAATTTTTTTGTGGGATTAGCGGGATATCATCGGAGATCTATTGAATTTTTTTTTTAAATTTACTCAATTGCTAACCTCCCTCACCCATAAAGACAATAAATTCGCCCCAAATCAAAAAACAAGATATAGCATTACAACTTATTCTTAAGATTGGTGTATAGCATTTTACAATCTTATCATTACCTAACGGTACCGATGACTTTGTTGTAAAATATGATGCTTCGCATCAAGGTTTGGGTTGTGTACTCATGAAACGTGAAAAGGTTATCGTGTATGCGTCTCGCCAATTGAAAGTTCACAAGAGGAACTATACCACTCTCGACCTTGAGTTAGGCGCGGTGGTATTCGCTTTAAAAATAATGGCGACATTATTTATATGGTACTCAATGCATTATTTTCACGGATCATAAAAGTCTTCAACACATATTCAACCAAAAAGAATTAAATATGCGTCAACGATGTTGGTTGAATTGTTGAACGACTATGATTGTGAAATAAAGTACCATTCGGGCAAGGCGAACGTTGTAGCTGACGCCTTGAGCTGCAAGGAGCGAGTTAGAACACTGAGAGTTCAAGCATTAGAGAAGATGATTCACAAGCGCTCAAAGAAGAGCATATTCAAGAAGAAACACTTCGAGGCATGAAGGAACAATTAGTGCCGAAAGTAGATGGAACTTTGTACCTTATGGGTCGAAATTGGGTTCCATTATTTGGCGGCCTTCGAGAGGATATTTTGAGGAAGCACATAGGCCTAAGTATTGAAAGAATACTATTGGTGGCCTAACCTCAAAAGTGATATCGCGACTTATGTCGGAGAGTGCTTAACTTACGCAAAAGTCAAAGCTGAATATCAGAAACCCTCGGACTTGTTACAACAAACCGAGATTCCCGTTTGGAAATGGGAACAAATATTGATGGACTTCATTACGAAGTTACCCAGGACCTCATGTGGTCATGACATGATTGGGTAATCATCGATAGACTAACAAAGTCCGCACACTTCTTACCGATTCGGGAGAAGGATAGTACAGAGAAACTAGCGGAACTTTATATCAAAGAAATAGTGGCTCGTCATAGAGTGCCTATTTTAATCATCTCATACCGAGATGGTCGCTTTGTGTCAAGAATTTGGAAGTCATTCCAACAGGCCTTTAGATCTCGCTTGAATCTAAGTATGGCCTCTCATCCACAAACTGACAGCCAGAGCGACCGGATAATCAAAACACTAGAAGATATGCTTCGGGCATGTGTTATAGATTTAGGCGACAATTGGGATACTCATCTACCTTTAGTTGAGTTTTCCTATAATAACAGCTACCACACTAGTATTCAAGCTGCACCGTTTAAAGCTCTTTATAGTCGAAAGTGTCGCTCTCCGCTATGTTGGGCAGAAACTAGCGATAAACAGTTAATTGGTCCGGAATTAGTCCAAGAGACTGCTGATAAAATTTTCCAGATCAGAGACCGTATCAAGGCGGCTAGCGATCGACACAAGAGCTACGCAGATAAGAGACGGAAACCATTATCTTTCAAGGTTGGAGACAAAGTCTTGTTGAAAGTCTCGCATTGGAAGGGCGTAGCGAGGTTTGGTAAGCGTGGAAAGCTTAACCCACGATACATTGGACCATTTGAAATCTTGAAAAAGATTGGCACCGATGCCTACAGGCTGAAATTACCAGACAAACTTAGTAGTGTGCACGACACGTTTTAGGTGTCGAATCTTAAAAAGAGTTCAACACAAGAAACAGTTATCATCCCTGCGGATGAGATCCATACCAACGACAAACTCCAATTCATTAAAGAACCTATTGAGGTCATGGACTGGAAGGTCCAGAAAACACAGAGGAGTCGTATCAAATTAGTAAATGTATGTTGGAACTCTCGACACGGACCCGGTTATTTACATCAAAGCCAAATACCCTCACCTGTTTGAGTAGTCCCCTGCAAAGGATGACTCAGTTTGAATTTAGGGACGAAATTCTCAATAACAGGGGGAGAATGTGACAAATGGCAAATAACCGGAAATTCCGTACAGTCTAATCACTATTCTTAGTATATAATCTCATGCAATTAGCGTAATTAAATTACGTAACTGTGTTGTACATTAGATGACTGTGTTAGGACAAGAAAACAATGATATAGCATATGTTGGTTTTCGTCGTATTGCGAAACCAATTAAACAATGTCCTAAAAGTGTTGGTAAAAAGTGTTGCGCGCACTATTCATGGTTACACTATTCATGCCAGCAAAACCGTGAAAAGAGAACGAAACAAGGAAAAACGACACACGTATAACATAACTGGGTCCGTTTATATAAGAAAACACTAATACGAAAATAAATCTTACAAAGATACAAGACTTTCCGGTACAACGCCCTAATCGCTAAATCGTCCGTTTCGCTAAAAATAAGACAATTTTAACTCGTCCAAAATAATAATTTAGCATTTCCGGGACTCCGAAAATATGACAAATGATGACAAACATATGGAAACAATATGAGGATATTAATGGGGTATTTGAAACATAAGCTTTCAACGCTGCGTTGCGACCCCCACAACTTGTCCGTTTCTGCACCGACAAGCTAATAAACGATATTTCCGACGCCGAAAACAACCAAATGAAAGCTTTGGTGAACTAGTTAAGCTTAATTTGGGATTCAAAATAACTTCATACATCTTTTAAATGCGGAATGACAACTTACGGCAAACTCCGTCGGTACGCCACAAAAGTGCTGAAAACTAGCCAACGAAGAAACGAAAAGCATTCAAAGTATCAAAACATGATTTCTACTAGTTTAGTGAACTAGTTAATGTTAATTTATGTTCCGAATTCCTAATTACCCCCTAATGGTGAAAGATTACCCTAATCACCATACATAGCCTAATTACCAAAATATCTAGCCTAATTACCAAAATATCTAGATATTTTGGTAACTTTTATAAAAAAATACTTATACTTTACTTCCCCCACACCAAGTTGGTGGATTCAAGTGGGTCCCACCCCACTTGATTAGTGTTGAAAATGAATGACTAAGTGCATGAACTTGGAAAACATAACACTTGAAAACTTATCCATCATTTTTTTCCTCACTTTTACACCTTAATAAAAAAAACACAATTCTCTCATCTCCTCTCTCAAAACTCACGGCTGAAAGGGCAGCCCTAGCACCACCATTTTCTTCATAAAAACATCACATTTAACTCACTTTAAAAGCCTAACAAGAACCTCTAAACATGGGTTAAGCATGGAGCTTCATCTAGGATCATCTTGGAGCTTAAACATCTTCTTATTTTCTTGTCTAGATTGTGCCATCATGTAAGCTTTCAAACCTTTGTTTTTAAGCTTCATATTACTAGTAGATATCAAAAGTACAAGTTGATTACCTTGAAGTTTAATAAAAATCTAATCAAAAACCCTAATACCAAAGTTAATAATCTACTAATCTAAACTTATTATGTGGTTATTTGTGTAGATTAGTATATCTTGTTGGTATAATCATGATGATTATGTTGATTTTGTTAAAGATTAGTGGTTTAAAGTTTATGTTTATGATGATCTTGTTATTAGTTTTATGTAGTATTTTAGATTAGTGTTAATCTAGCCATAATACACTTCAAGATGTGATTTAAACATTTATATGTTTAAATCATACAAGATCATCAACTTCAAAAAAAAAAATTATGAGTATTATGTTTCTGAACTTGATTGGTGATTTAAATACGTTTTTGAAAACGTGGTAAACGCTATAATTTTGGGGGAATTATGATGAAATTTTCTAATATCATAATCATGATTTAATAGGGGTTAAATTGTGATTAAAATGGCTAATCACACTTACGGATTTTAATCTTGGTTAAACAAACTTTTTGAGAAATGTTTAAGTATCAAACAAGTAAGTAAGTTTCTAAATTACTTATAATGGTTTTTATGAGATAAAAACGAAACTTATGAATATATATATGTTTGGGGAAAATATATATATTTTTGAAGAATCCATCAAAGTGTATATTATGTGTTATGTGTATGTATTTAGATGCATTAGGATAATCTAAATAATACACAAAGGATACCAAGAAATTACTTGAAAGATAACAAGTATAAATACACATAAAAACATATACACCATATCCTCAATCTATTGATAAATGCTAAATTAACGGACAAAACGGACGAGCGAACAATACGGACGACGGAACCAAAAATAACAAGAATAAATGTTCCTAAGAAATATATATATTTCAATCGACCAAATACATACATATAAACAAATTGGTCGAAAAAGGAATGCCGAGCATCCGACGACAACAAATGGGTGTATCGTCATTACGAGGAGTTACTACGACTTTTTAGGCGACCTTTCGACCCGGAAATGTATTTATTACCGATAACCAAAGTCCGGAAATATAGAAACTTATAAAAACTATTAAGTCTTTTTATTAACTAAAAAGTCTATAATTGGTGGTTTTTATAAAAATGAAAGACTTATACTTCTTAATGGACTATTTTATACAAATGGGCTTACAATTCTTAATGGGCTTATCTTCATAATGGGCTTAACATAAATACATGGGCTAAGCCCAATATCAAAAACTCATGGGCTAAGCCCAATACCCAACATATGGGCCAAGGCCCAATAACATTAAGCCCAACACTATTTAAGCCCAATACTATTTAAGCCCGGCACTATTTAAGCCCAACACTATTGAGGCCCAACACTATTTATGCCCAACACTATTTAAGCCCAATGACATGAAAACATGGGCTCGGCCCAATGACATAATTGATAAAAATACAAGATTACATATAGATATATTTGATGAAATATATTTATAACAGTCTAACAATTCATACATCTAATACACAGTTCAACGAATAACAAAGACATGCAAGTCTTAATACATATTCAAGATAGAAGACTTGTACATGAGTCAATACAAAGACCGTAGTGTCTAACAATTCTAGGACCTTTGTAGGCTGTGATACAATTCAAGGACAATGCAAATGAGGTTACAGTTACATACAGTTTACGGAATGCGATTCTGTGAGTTCATTTCCCCTTTTCATCTTAAATGTTTTTCAAGCTTTACAACTATCGGGGAAAATACATGTACAATAGTATGTTAAGTCAAGGAATGAAACACCTTAGATCATGTGAGAAATTAGGGCCATAACTAAAGCTCCATTAATCCAAGTTTGGACCAAGGAACAAAAGGGTTAGATCTAATGGGTTTTGGCGAGCCCCACTCATGGCCATTCGTTTGCTTAGGAGTGCTTTTATTGCCCTACGACATGGTGTCGATACAATTAAAATCGTCTAGGGTTGGATTGCTTCCTATTTCGTCACACATATTAATGTCCTTGCAAAACATTAATGATCACGATTTCATTGATGCTTTTCATACTACATTTGATACAAATATATCTTACATGCAGGTTTGATACAAATACATTTCATACAGATAAAGCGCATGGTTTTGATACAAATACATTTCACAATTGACAGATACATCTTATACAACTAAACAACATGAACTCGCTCAACTTTTGTTGATGTTTTCAAACTTAACATGTATTTCAGGAAATTAGTGGACCTAGCAGACATTTCAGTCAGGGAAAGCAAGTATTAAGACTCCATGCCACCATTTGAAGGGTTTGCCCGTTATATACCGCCTCTTTGCGGTGATATAGTGGTCAAAGCCTTGACAATTTAAGACTTACATTTTGATGTATAAAACAATGACAATTTATTTTTATTTGATGGTTTGTAACCAATACATTTAACTTATGTTGCGTTCTTTTGAAACAACTAGGACAATGGCATTGGAGCTTGTTTTTATTCATTTAGTATGTTCACTTATATTGTTAGGCAATGAGAACCGATCAGATCACACCTCGCGCTTCCACTACGAGCGGGTGTGACAACTACGCTTTGCAATTTCTAAATACCCCTATCTTTGTTGATAATGAGGCAGCGATTAACTTTACAAAAAATCCTGTTCATCACGCTAAAACCAAACACATTGAAATTCGTCATCACTTTATCCGAGATTGTTTCGAGAAGAAGTTGATACGAATTGAGAAAATCCACACTGACGAACAAAAAGCTGATTTACATACCAAAGCATTTGACAAAACTCGTTTTCAATATTTGCTAAAATTGAACGGTATGAAGCTTTTATCGGTGTTGGAAGAGATTCTTGGCGTTGATGAAGGAAACACTGTAGATGATGATGTTGAGAAGCAATCTGCAATGGTTTGTCGATTTTTTACTTGTTTTGGTATTTAGGGGGAGTAGGGTAATATTTTCGGAAAATACAAAAACAGTAAAAAATTTCATAAATACAAAAACATGAGATATTTTTCAGAATCCAAAAACAATAGAAAACCAGAAAAGAGCTTGTGTAAAAAGGGAAAATGATAGTACATCGGCTTGACAGTTATGGTATGCTAAAGAATTGTAATGTTTAAATGTGATTAAACAGTCTCGCTGATAATGTGCCGATAGGTTTTTGCACATTTAGTAGGTTTGTTCGGGATATAAACCTAAAATCCTTACTTGCTTATTTCATGGGGAACACTACTTGGATATATAGGTAACCCCTGAAATCTTGTTTGAAGGATCCCTCTTTCTGAGATACTAGGTCTTTATACTCAGTGATATCTGGGGTATTATTCCGGGACTTTTGATAATGCGGAAGAAATGGCCTAGTCCCCGAATAATACTTTCTGCATTGCTTGAAACATAGCACCGCCCTCAGCTAAAAAATGATAAAACATTGAAAAATGCTAATCATGGCTGTTGTAAAAAAGATCCTCTAAAGGGGACACACCAAAGTCGAAGCCGTCATCTCTCTGCTGAACGGAAGTTCTGACCTGAGCTCTCACGGTTCTTCGCAATTTAACCCCTTACAGATATCATCTGTGGTATATTCACCTGTAAGACTGAATATTGGGATTTGGATACGGGAGTATATTCAAGAGGTGGGACACATGAATGAGTTTAAGTCTCTAAAACACTAAATTCGTATCCTGGACAGATTGAAAATTGTGTGAAAATTTAAGTGGATCAGTATATCGACAATCTAAGTGAATTGTTTAATTCTGAGTATGTAATTAAAGCTTAACGGTACTTGTGACTTGTCAAATAACTGATATGATTCCCTAACACGCTCATCAAAACTATGTTTGTAAATAGTTTATTTTTTTATTTCATTTTAGTTCTGTATTTCATTTCTAGTTTAGAAGCTTTATTAAAAATCCAAAAAGATTTTACATTTTTGCTTTATTTTTGACAAACCAAAGTGGAAAGTTGATCTTCAGATTCGATTTGAAGCAGATGCAGGAAGTTTCTGGGCTGGATGATGAGTTGTGAGCTTAACATGATAAGTTTGTGAAAGTTGAAAAGTTAAAGCAGGTTCATTAATTTGAAACTTGTAAATTTCAGAAAATTATTTGAAAGGTTTTGTACAAATGTCAGTGTGAATTGTCTCAGATCAACCAAGGTCATTAAGTTGGACTTGGTAGATTAATTGAGTAATCAGGGTCATTAATTTGGACCTGAATACTTAAGTAGATTTCTAATTCTGACAAAATCATCAAATGAAGGTGAATGGTAAGTTTGGATTGAAACTCTTATTGTCATATATCTTATATTTAGGTAGAGTTTATGCAGGAAACAGGAATTAAGTTCCCCATGGCAAAGAAAAGTCAAAGTTTGAATCAGAATTTGAGCCCTAGCTGATAGAGAGGGGGAGTCTGCGAAAGGGGGAGTCAGAATTCTGAATCAACATTCAAAGGGGAGATTGAATATTAAAGTTTGAAGATAAAGATTGAAGGAAGCTTTTACAATGTCAAGACAATTTGGATAGAGAGACAAAGACTAAAGACTCGACGCCGAAGACTCCGTCAACATCCAAGGGGGAGTCTGTTGGTGCACCTAGTGTCTGTTAACTTCGTCTTAATCGAGTCTTATGTCTAGATAGGATGAACGAGCACACAACAGGGTTTGAAATTAGGGTTTTACATGTAATTGTGAGTGATTTCGCTTGAAAGTGTAGAAGTGCAGTTCAAGCGAAATCAAATACATGAGATTTCGCTTGAAACTGACATGGTCATTTGGAGCGAAATCAGGTTAGTATATATATGTGTGTGCTGGTTTCATTTGGAGCGAAATCTGGTCATTGTCTCTGAGTCAAGGTGTTGTCCGTTTGTCATTTGAACGTGTAAAAAGCTCAGGATTGATCAATAAAAGGATAATTAGAGAGAAACAAGCTGTATTGACGTCTTTTACATTGATTCCGCCTTTGTACTTGATGATGAACTGTTCATACTGACTATTTAGGGTCACCGGACGATCCAACAGTTTGGGAAATTAGGAGGTTTAGTCTGAGAGACTAGGTAGTTCAGTCTGAGAGACTGGGTGGGATAGTATAGGAAGACTAGGATGGATACGTGAATACATTATTGTTAATTACATGCTTATTGATGATTGTTGATATATGTGCATATGTTGTGATTGTTTTGTTACAGACACTATGTCTTCGTCTGAGAGTGGACTGTTTGATACTGTCGACCCCATGGCTATCGTTTAGGATGATGAGATTGTCCCAGAGCCTGAGATTTTTGCCTCCGACACTGAGAGGGACCCGGAGATGATGTCAGATGACGATGACGATTTCCAGCCTTTTGCATTACCCGACTTTGGCGATGATGTACCGCATGCTGATGGTTTACCCGACGAGGATCCCTTTCTTATTCCTATTCCTGACCAGGACCACCTCATCCTCGGACATCCCGATGGTGAACACGTCATGGCTCCGATCCTCGCCCCTCTGCCTCTTGCGGCCTTTCCTCTCGAGGATTTGCCTTTTGATGACGTATCTGATGATGATATCGATCTTTTCATTGATGGTCCCCCTGATGATGCCCAGGGTGACGGAGTTCCAGCTGATGATGCCATTGTTGTTCCACTCGTTGAGATTCCTATGATTGAGGTTTCTTCTGATCATTATGTTCCAGATTCTTTCGAGTCTGTGTCATCCACCACTTTGCATGCATTGGGATTGCAGCGTTACCCCACTAATTCTGATACTGACACGGCCCTGTCTGTTGCACCTGTTCCTCCACACGACTTTGATCTTGACCTTGAGCTAGACATTACCCCTGACGATCAGCCTATTGATGCACCCGCTGATCCTGAGCTGGTACCTGCTCCTGTGCCTATACCTGCTCCTGTGCCTATACCTGCTCCTGTTCCTATACCTGCTCCTGTGCCTATACCTGCTCCTGTGCTAATACCTTCACATGAGCCTTTACCTGGTCATAATCTCGTACCATTTGGCATACCTGTTGTTGCACCACTTGTACCAGACCCGATTCCTGCACCCACTGACCCTACTGCTTTTGCCGGTCAGATCGATCCCCGATATGCGTTCACCAGCAATGGGTGGATAGACGATGATGATGATGTACCCCCTTTTGTTGAGCCTGTTACTCCCCCACCTGCACCTACACATGCACCTGTTGACGTCGCCCCTTTTCACCTGATTGTGTACGATGTTCACCGCACCAACCTACCTGTCACTTTCTTACAGGACATTCCCGCACCCCGTCCAGGGGAAGGCCCGTCCAGTCAGCAGCCTAGCCATGTTCCACACGTGTCAGCAGCTTTTTCTCACATACCTCAGTGTACACCGACTGCTCATTTTACTTCTGCACCGCCAGGCGAGCCACTCATATGGTTTCCGCCGAACACTATGCCAGTTTCTGATCCATACCATCCCTCCCACTTTATTGGTTACACGAGGGATGAGTTACTTTTGTCATTGCAGCTTCAGCAGGAGATCTTGTGTCGTAGATTTATGGAGCTTGAGAGGATTCCATGTCCTCCATCTTGTTCATATCAGTCACCTTTTGCGACTCCACCTGCCCCTCTTTTGCCTTATCCAGATTTTGATGTTTGATTTCTCACTATGGAGCAGCAGATCATGTGACACCTGTGTCACTTCAACCATCAAACAAATGCCAAACCAATGAAATATTGTATTTCATACTTGGTATTTGTAAAAATATGTGTATCGTTTGCACATATCAACTCTTGTTCGATTTTAAGCTTTAAATCGCTTTCTGGAGGGTTATACGCGCTCTGATGCGTAAATATAACCAGTTTAATCCAACGAACACTCCAGAATAGTGAAATAGGCTTAACATACCTTAAATAACCTTTACATAACTTAGAAATAAGTTTTAAAGGCTTTGGTATGGCAAAAACAAGTTAATTCGTTTACAGGGACTAAAATTGACAAACTGCTAAAGTATGCCAATTTGAACTGTAACAGACATTCTGGAACATGACCATAAGTTAAACATACCATAAATATCCTTTACATAGCTTAGAAATAGGCTTTGAGGGGTTCGGTGTGCTAAAATAAACTTTTGGGTCATTCAGGGACTAAAAGTGTCAAAAAGTGCACAAGTTTGCACTTTTGCGCATAACTCACGTTCTGAATACATCCGGACATCCAAAAATTTATGTAAGCACTAAAATATTTTATTTTAGTGTTTGGCATAAGAAAAATCCATTCGTCGCGTCATTTGGATCGTTTTTCGCGCTTATGCGCATTCCGTCGTAATTAAGCGAACATCGCGATCGTACGACCAAACGAACTAACATCCGACATATTTTTTAGCATGTTTCATGTCCACAATGTTTAGGCATCATTTTAGGGCCTTAACATTGGCTTAACGGGCCTTAAACGTGTCGGAAATGGCTTAAACACATAACAGGGACTGAAACTGTCATTTGGTAAACATGTTTCTGATCTGTGCAGCCCAGGCGGGCCGCGTAAGATTCTGTTGTCACTTACGCGGGCCGCGAGGCCCCTTCTGACCAGATTCAATGTTTTAAACAGCCTGTTAACAGCCCTTTAAACACCCCAAAGGCCAATGCCATGTGTCAAACTCTTGTGGTGGGGGCAAAATGAGCTACCACAACATTCCGACAAGTGTACGGGTGAGATCAAGGCACGTTATCCAAGAAACGATCCTAACGGTGAACCGAAATCTATAAATACCAATCCATCCCCATTGCAAAAACCCACTAGAATCTGATTTGAGAAGCTCTAAGCTGAAACCTTTGTTTCATACCTGAGCTACTTGAATCAAGATTAGCATTCGGGGACCCTTTGTAAGTATTCCTTCGTTCTTTTATTGCTTTTCGAGTCTGAAAGTCAAATTTTGTTTGACTTTCTGCATTGACCAGTTTATGGTCAATGCGAAGTTCGTTTGAACTTCGCAACGTGAGCGTAATCACGATGGTCATAGTCCCTTGTGACTATGCCTACTGATTACCACGTTGTCTAGGGTCGTAAGGGTAAGCGATCTTATAAATCGCTTATACCTTCGAACCCGACCCATTTGGTCGATCATTAGGATCCGACCAAACACCTTAGGTGACCATAGTGTATAGGGAATAACCTTCCGAGGTTATACCTTATGGTCGCTTCGTTTAAGTAGTTGTATGATAGGTAGTTTATATGCCTTAGGTAAATTACCAAAATACCCCTTTGATGCCAAAATTCATTTTAAACATATGTAACATAACTTTTGACATCTAAACTGATTTGACAACAATATTAGACATGTTAAGGCATATATTACTTGTCATAGGACTAGTTAAGCGGTCCGAACGCGTTTCACGCGAACGACGGGTTAAAGTAGCATAAGCTACCTAAACGGGTCGTAATGGGTCGTAAGCACTTAGGTTAGGTTTCATTTAGTATGTAGGCTTTGTTAAACCATATGACACGAGTCTCCATACTCGTTTGATTTACGAACCCTCATTCTATCTAAATCCTCCGACTTAGGTCCAGTTTATTAACATAGTTACCTATATTAGGTGCCGTTTGATTCCGTGATCTCTAGCATTGCTTGGTGGTTATCTTAGGACTTCTGAGCAATCTCAAGTGAGTACATAGTCCCCTCTTTTACTGTTTTCAAACTGTTTTGGGGTGAAGCATGTGTACCTATCTGTTATTTTCATGTTTTCCAAAAGTATAATTGATTATACATGTTAGTACTTATCTGTTGACGAACTGAATGACTATCTATGGTTTAAACACTAATTTCTCAAAGACTATAACATAAATTGTTGAATTGTACTTATTTTGTTCACCAGACCGGTTGTTAGTATGATATAGCGCTATAGGATTTGACACCCCATTCCTGTTGTCATGGAATGTCTGAAACCAATTTGTTTCTCCATCCAAATAGGGATTTCCTTTGTGGTATCCCTATAGTCTCAAAGGTGTATTTTGATGCACTAGGCCTGAATGAATTCTTAAATCACACCTTTAAAGTATATTTTGATATACTCCCAAAAGTATATTTTGATATACTCTCATGTGTGGTATTGTACAGAACCAACATATATATTTTATCAACAAACCAAAACATATTTTTAATATGTTATTTACAAATCCAAAGTATACTTTTAATATGCTACTATAAGGTTATTCGTTTAACCTTACATTATTTTACAAAGCATAACTTTTGATTTATTCAAACACTTTGTTTTGTACATTTTTACTTGTGGTTTAAGAAATCTCATTTTACTTACCATACATAACTTTTGTTTACACATTACATGGTTTAAATTTAACTTGAGTTATACCATAACATTGGACTATTGGTTTAAACATGAACATTCTATGTTGGTGGTTTGGTTTGAGTAAGTGACTTAAGTAACGAGGCGTGTGTAATATGATACAAGCATGGTGGATACGCCGCTGGTACTTCCTATATATAAGTGTTTGTATGGTATTACATATCGTAGCGTTATTTGAATCATTTCAATTTAAGTCATATAACATTTTATACAAATAACATACTTTTCATAAGACATTGTTTTACAACAACTTATCTTATACAAATTCATTTTTACTTGGTTATTCAATTAACCTTACATTACTCTTTTACGTACCATCTACTTTATCATCACTTTTTGAATGATTTATAAAACAAAACATTTTACAAGGATCATGACTGACTTTTGTTAAACAACTTTTTCTTAAACTTATAAGTCATGAATCCTATATTCACAAAACCTATGTATCTCACAGGCATTTTTATGCTGACGTACCTATTTTTACACATGTTTCAGGTACTGCTTTGCAATGATTTGTTGATACATGCTACATTTAGGATGGACTTGTGCCTTAGCAACTTTAAAACTTGGAAGATCATAGTTGTACTTATTTGATTGTATTAAAACAATGAGTTCATTTATTCAATAAAACAGAATTTATTTATTCCATGTTTATGAAACAATGATTCTGTTACAACACTCCCCGACGTTTCCGCCACGTCTAGTTGCTTTACGTGGTCGGGGTGTGACAGATCAGCTATCTGTTGTGACACGTTTACAATCTTGAGGAGGAGCTCGCGCATGTGCGCAGCTTGCTTTTTGTTCCTCCACCTCCTCCTCCACCACCATCAGCATAGCCGGTTTTTGGTTTTATGTAGGTAGTTTGCTTTTGATGAGAGTATCGCTATTGAGCCTAGCCTGCACAGCCTTTTGGAGACCACTTTTTGAGTACATGACTATTGTAGATTGATAAACATTTTGGACAAGGGTGATGTGACTGTAGTCCCTTTTGGTGTGATACGATACATTTGTAGGACATGTAACTGTATTCGTGGTCGATGATTTATGAAAGCTCAATCGCAATGTTTTCATTATATACACTATTGAATTATACATTGGTAACATGAATGTGATGTTATATGCTTGCTTGCGTTGATAAATGCTACTACATACGCGTACTACATACTTAACATACTTATATACATATGACCTGACCTATAAAATCTTCTTTAGAAGATGCCTCCTCGAAGAAACAACCAGTTGCCCACAACAGAGGCTGAGCTACAAGAACGGATTTCACAAGCAATAGCACAACACGAGGCCTTGCGCTATGAACACAACGGAGGTACCTCAGGAAATAACCCACCTCATGGTAATGTTTAAGTCACTAAAGACACATTACGTTACATTTGGATATTCCATGTGCGTTGCTAATGCTTTCTGTGAATGATGTACTTGTACAGGCTGTACCTATAAGCAGTTCTTGGATTGCAAGCCTCTAAACTTTGACGGCACTGGAGGTGCTGTAGCTTTCGTTAGATGGGTTGAGAAAACTGATTCTATGCTGAGAATGAGCAAGTGTGCGTCGGAGAACCAGGTCACCTACATTTCGGGACTGTTCTTAGACGGAGCTCTATCATTGTGGAACCTCCAAGTTCAGACTTTGGGAGAGGAAGCTGCTTACGCTATGACTTGGGATGAAATGAAGGAACTTATGCGCAAGAAATACTGTTCAAGGGCCGAGATTCAGAAATTGGAAACTGAGTTCTGGAATCTAAAGATGGATGGACCAAAGATTGCTGAATATGTACAGAGATTCCACGACTTATCTCGCGTCGTTCCTTACATGGTTGATCCGGAGTTCAAGCTAATCGAGAGTTTTATTTGGGGATTGGCACCCTAGATCATGAGCATGGTGACGATGTCAAAGCCTTCAACGATCACTGAGGCTATTGAATTGAGCGTGGCATTGACGGAAGAAGTGATTAGGCTGAACAAGTTCTCAATCTCTGATGGAAAGAAGAAGGAGACTCATGTCGAGTCGTCTGGAGAAAAAAGCGGGAATTCTCCAACTTCAAGAAAGGTACTCGTGCGAGCAATGCCAACAAGTGTAAGGACGCTAACCCGCCAGTTGAAGCACAAGTTGCTGCTATTGGTGCTGCTGCTGGGATTGAGATCAAAGGAAAAGGATACTTGGGCACCTTGCCCAAATGTAATGCATGTCAGTATCATCATGCCGACCAGTGTAGAGTTAGAAAGTGCGAAACTTTTGAAAGAATGGTCATTCGAAGGAGACGTGTTGGGTTAGCACTAGTCGTGGGAATGGTGGCCAGAGAGGAAATGGCAATGGAAATCGTGATGGAAACGACGATGGTAATAGAAACAACCAGGGAGGAAATGGAAACCGTGGTGGTTTTGGAAACCAAGCAGGTAGTGGAAACCGTGGAGCAAACAACAATCAAGGCGGTACTGGGAATAGACAAGGTTGTTTTAACTGTGGTGATGTTGGGCATTTCAAGAGAGATTGCCTAAAGAACAACCAAGCTTAGGGGAGAGTCTTTAACATTGGAGCTAGGGAAGCTCGCCAAGATCCGAACGTAGTCACGGGTACGTTCCCTATCAACCAACACTTTGCATCTGTACTGTTTGATACTAGTGCCGATTATAGCTTTATATCCCTAGAATTTAAGAAAATGCTTGGGTTAATAGCTAGTAAGCTAGATATTCCGTACTCGATAGAGCTAGCTAATGGAAAGCTAGTAGAGACAAACGAAGTAATTAGAGGTTGTGTAAAAGAGCTCGGAGAGCATGAGTTTACGCTTGATCTTCTGCCAGTCAAGTTGGGAAGCTTTGACATGGTAGTTAGAATGGATTGGTTGTCGAGTAACCGAGCTGAGATCGTATGTCACAAGAAGATCATTCACATTCCGATGGCGAATGGAGAGATGATTGTAGTGCATGGAGAGAAGCATGATACGCCTCTAAGGATCATCAGTTTTTTGAAAGCCCGAAGATGTTTGCAGAAGGGATGTGTTGCCTTCTTGGCACACGTCGTGGACAAGGAAGCCGCTGAGCCAAAGCTGGAAGATATCCTAGTTGTCAGGGAATACCCTGAAGTCTTCCCCGAAGACTTGCCAGGATTGCCGCCCCAACGACAAGTCGAATTCCATATTGACTTGGTTCAAGGCGCCACGCCTGTAGCCAAGGCACCTTATCGACTTGCGCCTTCCGAGATGCAAGAGTTGTCGATGCAACTTCAAGAGCTTTTGGATAAGGGATTTATTAGACCAAGCTTCTCGCCTTGGGGAGCTCCAGTTTTGTGTGTTAAGAAGAAGGACGGTAGTTTCCGTATGTGCATTGACTACCGTGAACTAAACAAGTTAACCATCAAGAATCGGTATCCCTTACCGAGGATTGATGATCTTTTCGATCAACTGCAAGGTTCGAGTTACTACTCCAAGATCGATCTTCGATCAGGATATCACCATCTACGAATTCAAGAGGAGAGTATTCCGAAGACTGCCTTTAGAACTCGATATGGACATTACGAGTTTCTAGTAATGCCATTTGGGTTGACAAACGCGCCAGCAGTGTTTATGGATTTGATGAATAGAGTTTGCAAGCCATATCTTGATAAATTCGTGATTGTATTTATCGACGATATTTTGATTTATTCAAGAACGAAGGAAGAGCATGAGCAACACCTTAGAGCCATTTTAGAGTTGCTCAAGAAGGAAAAACTATACGCAAAGTTCTCAAAGTGTGAGTTCTGGTTGCGCGAGGTTCAGTTCCTTGGTCACATGGTAAACGAAGATGGAATTCTTGTGGATCTCACCAAGATCGAGGCGATTAAGAATTGGGAAACTCCGAAGACGCCAACCGAGATCCGTCAGTTTCTAGGTTTAGGTGGGTATTATCGCAGATTCATTGAGGATTTTTCTAAAATCGCTCAACCGTTAACCTCCCTTACTCAGAAGGATAAGAAGTATGAATGGGGAGAGAAACAATAAGAAGCTTTTTAGCTGCTCAAGAACAAGCTTTGTGATGCACCTATTTTATCCCTACCCGAAGGCACCGATGACTTCGTGGTGTACTGTGACGCCTCACATCAGGGATTAGGATGCGTGCTGATGCAGTGACAAAAGGTTATCGCTTATGCTTCGCGCCAGTTAAAGGTTCATGAGAAGAACTACACCACACATGATTTGGAATTAGGCGATGTGGTGTTTGCCTTGAAGATTTGGTGACATTATTTGTATGGTACGTGCTGTACGATCTTTACAGATCACAAGAGCATACAACACATATTTGATCAGAAGGAGCTTAATATGAGACAGCGCCGATGGGTGGAGCTATTAAACGATTATGATTGTGAAATCAAGTATCATCCAGGAAAGGCGAACGTAGTAGCAGACGCCTTAAGTCGAAAAGAGAGGATTAAGCCCATAAGGGTTAGGGCTTTGGAAATGATTATACAGACAGATCTCTCATTGTGCATCCGTGCTGCGCAGAGAGAAGCTCTTAAGAATGAGAATCTTGTGGACGAATATCTCCGTGGGATGGAGAAACAGTTGGTACCCAATGGGGAAGGAACATTGTGTTTCATGGGACGAATTTGGGTTCCCCTCTTTGGTGGTCTTAGAGAAGTAATTTTTGATGAAGCTCATAAGTCAAGATACTCGATCCACCCAGGATCGGATAAGATGTACCAAGATTTGAAGGATTTCTACTGGTGGCCAAGATTGAAAGGTGATGTTGCAACTTATGCTGGAAAGTGCTTAACCTGTGCTAAGGTAAAAGCCAAATATCAGAAGCCTTCAGGTCTTCTGCAGCAACCCGAGATACCCATGTGGAAATGGGAGCAAATCTCAATGGATTTTATAACCAAGTTGCAAAAGACACCCAGAGGTCATGACACGATTTGGGTAATCGTAGACCGCTTGACGAAATCTGCACACTTTTTGCCAATCACTGAAAAGGATAACACTGGTAAGCTAGCTGAGCTGTACCTAAGGGAGTTAGTAGCACGTCATGGAGTGCCTATCTCGATTATATCTGACAGAGATGGAAGGTTTGTGTCAAGGATTTGGCAATCTTTTCAAGAAGCGTTTGGTTCTCAGTTGAATTTGAGCATGGCATTTCACCCACAGATAGACGGTCAAAGCGAGAGAACGAGTCAGACGCTTGAAGACATGCTGCGAGCTTGTGTAATGGACTTGGGTGGCAGTTGGGACACTCACCTACCTTTGGTTGAGTTCTTCTATAACAACAGCTACCATACAAGCATTTAAGCTGCACCGTTTGAAGCTCTTTACGGACGCAAGTGTCGATCGCTGTTATGCTGGGCAGATGTGGGCGATAGACAGCTAGTTGGTCCCGAATTGGTTCAAGAAATGACAGATAAGATTGTACAGATCCGAGAGCCCATTAAGGCGGCTCGTGATCGACAAAAGAGCTATGCGCACCAAAGAAGGAAACCGTTGGAATTTGAAGTGGGAGATATGGTTCTATTGAAAGTTTCACCTTAGAATGGTGTGGCACGCTTTGGGAAGCGTGGAAAGTTAAACCCACGATTCATTGGACCGTTCAAAATCCTGGAAAGGATTGGTCTTGTGGCTTACAAGTTGGACCTACCTGCGGAACTTAATGGTGTACACGATACATTCCATGTATCCAACCTGAAGAAGAGTCCAACACAGGAATTGGTGGTTATTCCTGCTGACGAAGTTCACATTGATGACATACTCCATTTTACAGAAGAACCCGTTGAGGTCACGGATTGGAAAGTGAACAAAACTAGAAGTAGTAGTGTTAAACTTGTTAAGGTTAGATGGAACGCACGTTACGGCCCAGAGTTTACTTGGGAGCGTGAGGACCGCATGAAAGCAAAATACCCGCACTTATTCCCTAACACCCCTGCTGCTAATAGTAAAGCTTAAAAATGCGGGACGAAATTTTCTTAACAGGGGGAGAATGTGACAACTGTCAAAAATCCAGGTATCCGTATAATTAATTAATCTTGATTAGTGCTTAATGATTGTGCTGAATTACAATTAACTGCTTTCTGATTATTGCTTTATACACACATGTGCATCACATATTGCAAATGACATATCATTGATTGCATGAGGACTTTATTGACATAAAAGATGCACAAAGCACAGTTAACAAACAAACTGGGAAAATGCTGACGTAGTTCAGTACATAGACAGACAATGTTTTGAGACCCAGTATGAGTCAGAAATTAAGTACTACACTAGTGTAGAGTGTAGGGAAGTAAGGATCACAAAACTGGTTTTCTAGGTGATAGTATAAGTGCTGGAAAGTGCCTAAAACTCACCCAAAGTGCTGAATTTAGCAAAATTCAGCATTTAAACACATTAATATTATACAGAAACATGGTTGAATGGTCCTGAATGCTTTCCTAAGTGTCGGGAATTAAAAGTGTCACAAAAAGATACATAAAGGACACTAAACTGCAAAGTTCAGCACTTTAACGAATCAGTATCTAACCGAACAACCGGACACTAACCGAAACACTAAATTTACACTAGAAGCATTGTTTTAATGTTTCCAAGCTAGTTATGGTCCCCAAACATCATAACACCCCATACAAAATATCTAGTAACTAAAACACTTAACCTACACTTGAAATTGAACTAAATTGCAACTAAATGATTAAACCTACTCTACATACCCCCCCCCCCACCTACAATCGGCCATACCACCACCACCATACTTCAAGATTTTATTCCTATATTTAAATATATCTTGTTTTTGCTTTTAGAGCATAATACACATGAGGTAATTGAAGAACATGGATATAAGTATCATATGAGAGGTTAAGAGTTCAATACATTTCACACACTAACACACACTCACCTTTCTCCCTCTCTTGCTCTCCCTCTCGGCCGAACACCCACACTAACACCACCGTCATCATCCAACCTTCTTCATCTATTCCAAGATCATACAAAGGTGCTAGGAGGTATACAAGGAAGCTTGGTGACTTTGGAAGCTAAAGGACCTCTCTTGCCTTCTTTTATCCTCTTGATTTCTACTCTTGATTCATCCCTAGCCTTGAGCTAGTGGTAAGATCCTTGTACACTCTAGTTTACATCTATTTTGAGTGGTTAAAGTAGTATCATAATCAAGAACACTAAAGAATATAAGCATGAAACTTGAACATAAGCTTGATTTATGAAGTAATCTTGATGAAACTAAGTTGTTTATGAGATGTATGCTTGTTGATCTTTGATTGTTTGTAGAAATGATGTTGATCATCATAACATCTTGCTAGATCATGATTAGAAACATAGTTTAGCAAGATGAGAAAGTGAGAATGTGGTAGGATGAAAGATCATCCACACTTAAATCATGAACTTGAGAAGAATACTTTGGTTTCTTGAAAAATAATAATCAAAGTGGGTTAATAATCATATAAATCTAAGATTTATGAATGGTTTTCCAAAAGAACCAAGTTTAAAATATGAGTTTTAGTAGATCATGGTTCTTACATAAACAAACGCTATTTTTGGTAGTTAAACAAGGGTAGAAACACTTGTGTAACAAGAAGATTACATGAAGAAACATTTTTATAAAACATGATTACAAGTTGTAAACATCTAAGTCTTTCAAGAATGATGTTTTTGTATAAACAACCACACTTTGGAGGATAACCAAACTCACTAAACACACTACCAAGTTACTACAACTTTTCATAAACTTTCAAGTTCATGAATTAGTGGAATAAGCATGATTTTGGCAAAATTGGTAAGTGTAAGTTGTTTAGTGTTGATTGTGGATTGATTGTGGTAATTTTACAAAAGAAAATGATATGCTTGAATGCATGGAAACCTCCATTTTTAGGGGAAACTATGGCAAAATTTTCTAAAAATACAAACACTTAGAAAAATATTTTCAAACAATGTTAACCAAGTGTATTTTAAACCATACATTGTTACATAAACTTTGCCATAAATTTTTGTTACAAAATACAAATATTGGAGGTTGGTTTTTACAAATAAAAGTGGCTAGATATATATTTAGAATATATATATATACATTAAAGACACACATGTGTGATTATTTGTATACTTGGTGTATTAGTTATATTATTTTAGGGCATGTAATAATATAACACATTAAAACACCAAGAATTACGATCCAAAATATTACCAGAATCTCAAGGAATAAATATACAAGTTACACTCAAAATATTGGCAAAACCGAACAAGAAATGTAACTCACAAAATATTCCGGAACTTAATTCGCAAGTATATTTTGGTAAGTAATATTTTGGACACAAGGAAGTGAAAATATGATTTTTGCAATTATTACAAAGTTATATCATATTTTTTTTGACAAAGGGAAAATATATTGTTTTTGGGAAGTAAAAATATATTTTCTTTGAATTTTTAGAAGACATATAATTTTTGGGAAAGATATATATTTTCTTGAGTACACTTGAAATACATTATTTTTGATAAAAATAAGTTTATATATTTTCTAAAGTTAGACTTGAAAATATAATATTTTGGAACTATAAATATTTTGCCAAGAGAAAAATTATAAATAATTTTTCTAAGTAATATTTCTTAAATATATATATTTTGGAAATATATATATTGGTGGACTTGTATTAGAAATAATATTCCGGAAGGTTTAATATAAATTTAAGTATGTGAATACTTAATGAATACCTTAAAATACGTACTCTCGCGCGTATAAATACACACCGGAATACGACACCAAAACATGGCAAAATATACAAATACAAGAATGCGAATACACATGTATAAGATACCCCCATCATTGGGAAGGAAATACAAGAACCAATACTTGGGAAGTATTAAGTTAATACATATTGTTCAACAATTATTCCAAACTTTAATAAATATAATTTAAGTTGAAATATTAATTATTTTGACACTAATTATATAACTTGGAATAATATCAGAAGCGTAAAAGAAACGTAACTCAGAAACGTTAACACTAAGTCAAGGCACGACCTGTTCGTTTAATAGACATTAGTACGTTGTAGGTAGTCGTGTTCACCGGGGAAGTACGAGTTACGATCGTTGAAGACGCAAGACTATGAGTTTCATGTCCCCCTTCTCTTTTAACTATTTTCAGTTTTATAACTTCAGGGGTGAAATACATGTTACAATGGTTTACAAACGTTTTATACATGGTATGGTTAGCTAAGGAAGGGTACTACTTGATCATGTTAGTGGTGGGTACAACACTTAAGGCCATTAATCCTCACTGTAGGACCGAGGGACATGAGTGATAGATCTATTTGGGTGTAGCGAGCCCACACCCATGAGGACCAGGGTGGCCCATGTGGTGACTATGTCTTATTCCCGGAGACAAATCTACTAGGTTTGAGTTTTCCTGCATCACTTCACACATATCAATGGCCTTGCAAACCGTTGGTGTTCTGTTTTCCTTGTTGCTTTCATACCAGGATTTACATACATACAGATATACATTCAAAGGTTTACTCATACACACAAACAAACACATGAACTCGCTCAACTTTTGTTGATGTTTTCAAAATACATGTATTTCAGGGAATTAGTAAGTGGATCTGGCGGGCGTTGGAAGTTTCATGCTGCGTTGTGAATAAAGATGTCATCCATGGTTTTGAGGTTTGGGTTGGGTGTCTTATTCCTGGACGAGACACGTCTTCCAAACCTTGGTTTTATTTAATGTTTTTTGATGAGTCCTTAGCGAACTCTTAAAACAATTCGTATGGTTTATAGAACTTGAATTTGAAGTCTACATTTCAAGACAATGTCGTTATGTTTAAACATATTTAATGGATGACAAATTTTATGGTTTTATCATATAGTGGATGTTATGATTGAGTGCAATGGTATTAAGAAAGTCACACCATAATCACGTTTGCGCAAAAGTCAGGGTGTGACATTTAGCACTGCCATCGGAACACCATAAAACCCTGTTTTATCATGTGTCATCATCCACCACCTAAATCATCCAATAAAAAGCATAAAACCTACATAGATGGTAAATAAGATACAATGCACAATGTACAACCTCTATAGCCTGAAAATGTTATACATTTCATATTACATATTACATATATCTTGTTGCTACAACAAATACAAGACCAAGGCCTGTAGCGATATCTCCGGGGTAAAAGGGTTCAAGGTTTCAGTTAGCCTAACGCAAGTCATGGGGTCCCCCCACGTTTGCAAGACGTGGAGAGAGGTTCACTAGTATTGTTGTTATTCTCCTTAGATCCTGAACTGATTAGAAATCAGCCCATTAAGCAATCGTTGGAGAAGATGAATTATTTAGTGTGAAGAAGAGAAGCAAGCATGAATCTAGTTCTCATGGGAGAAGAAGAAGAGAAGCAAGCATGAAGCTAGTTCTCGAGAGGGGGAGGAAGAATCAGAGAGTTGGAATGGTCTCTGCTGATCCTGGAGTGTCTTTGCATGTTTGTCATGGCTGCACTTTATAGGGGAAGAGGTTTCTCAAAGGAGAAACCTTTGACTAGTGAACCTGGCTTGCAGTGAGGGACTTACCCTTTTAGGAGTTGAAAGGTTTGGACCTGTGGACAAAAGGGTGTGCTTTCCCACATGTTCTGGTTGTGGCTGGGCAGGAGGTTTCACACACAAAAGGTGATGTGACAAGGCTCTGACTTGTCCTTTTTACTGTTCATGACAACTGACCATTTCCGAACCTCTTAACCTTTTAACCTTTTAAGTTGTTGTGTCTCTAATCAGTTTATTAAGGTTTGAGCTACCCCCGTCATCAGCCCCCCAAGTCATAGGTATTTGGGGTGTAAGCTCAAACGCTTCTGACTTTTTTACACGATTTTATTGCTTAAAGGCTTCAAGGCTTGAAAGGTTATCAGGCGTCTAAGTTGTTTGGATTTGAATTTTGAACTGACAGTTAATGTGATGGATGGCAGTTTTTTGCCTGTTGCATGATAATAACTTCCTAGATTTTACTTTTTTCTTTCGATCGTCTCTCATGGGTGCTAGCAAAGATCTGTATGTTAGTTATTCTTGTCTCACTCGAGAGGAAGTTGAGGCTTTTTGTAAAGAATGGGGGATCGATCTAAAGTTTAATCCGGTGGCTACGGGTTTTAGATAAATCGATCGATCAGTGTCCCGCTGGTTCGATTGCTCTTTATTGCTATCATTTCGAGTTTTCCAACTTGTGTCATCCGTTTTCGGTCTTTGTTCTGAATATTTTAGAGTATTATCGTGTGTCGTTTGGTCAGTTGCGTCCTCAAGGTCTTGCTGGGATTTTACACTTTGAGGTTTTGTGATAGGGTATGACCCATCGTTGTTGTTCCGATGTTTCTTCCAGTTGACCGAGAATGACGATTGGGTCACGTTTGAAACATCCCAAGTTGATGTTTATTTGATTTCCTTAATGGTTACTACCTTTGGTTCTTGGAAGGACCGATTTTTCTGGATTTCTGAGTCCATTGTTCCCTTCAAGCTTGTTTGGAGGCACCCTGATGCTGTGTTAAACAAGCTTGAGCTATTTGAGTCTGAACTAGATAGTTGGTTGTTAAAAGCCGTTAGGAAGTGTCCTTCGAGGCTTTGTCCCTTTCCTGAACACTTTTTAGTTTTGATGGGTGTGAGCACTTAGTGGGACAAGCCGGATCGTGGCCCTGTGCTCATGAGGGATGATCAGGGTATGATTGATGTGTGCAAAATGCAACATATAAATTACATCAATTGTGGCATAAAACTAACCCTTTTTTAGTACTAATGTTGGAAAAAATGTGCTTTTGTCTTCCTTTTGTATTTTCAGGATTAAATGAGCTCAAATTAACAAAAAAAAAGCAAAAAAGACAGCAAAATCTAACATAAATACAAGAAAAGGAACAAACGTGACATGCCCGACCCCACGACAGCATCTTCCCAAGCAAAACAAGAAGACAGAAGACTGAATACGCCCCGTGCTCAGCCAGCACGGGGGCGTGCCCAAGTGTCAGCAGAAAAGACAAAGTGGTAGAAGCTTCTATTGCCCACCACGGGGCCGTGCTCAGCGGGCACGGGGCCGTGGTCAACCTTAAGATTCGCATAATCCAGGCAAATCTTGATAGTACAGATATGCTTCTGCACACGGGGTCGTGTTCAGCGGACACGGGGGCGTGGTCAACTAATAAAGACAAGCTGCAATAAATGAAGAAAGAGAAGGATGTGGACACGGGGCCGTGCCCGAGCTTCTGTTCAGCCTATAAGTAGGAGTGCTTGGCTCAAGCTCAAACCATCCCTTGGCACACCACCTCTCTCACACTTCACCCACCACCCACCACCACCATAACACCATCATCCACCACCATCATCCATTATCCATCATAAAGTGTGTGAGTCGTCTCATTGATCGTAAGAGTTCTTGACAATCAAGGCCATGTTTGCCTAAGTCTCTTACATCACTTGGTGAAGACAAAGTGTCTAGTGTAATACTTTTTATTTTTAATCTTTTCGCACTTTTTAATTGGTTATGTATTAATGACTTTAATAACTAGTTTCTTATGTTGAAGGTGATTCTTCCTTATCGTTTGTCCGTGGTGTCTTGGCATTATTTTACTGTCTATATAAAATAAAAGATTTTCACCATTCATATCTCCACGGTCTATATGGAGGTATGTTGGCTACCTGGTCGGGGGTTAAGGGAACGGTTTGGTAAGAGTCTTGCCATTGTTCAGTGTATAGATCCTGCAAAGGACCTGGGTCAAATTTAGTAGGACCTCCTTCAATACTTAACGGTATTGGATGGCGGGGGTCCAAACTCTTTGACCCCCTCATAAGTTAAACTACTATTAAAACTTTAACCCGGCTACTTAGGACTGTATCCCTGCTGACTCAGACTACTTAGCCGAGGGTAACGTCACCTTCAAAAGAGGGGCCTACCACATTATGCATTAATAACTTAATTAATTATCTTTCAATAATCCGACCCTTTAGGATTGTATCCTTGCTGACTCAAACTACTGGGTTGAGGGTAACGTCACCTCCAAAAATAACTAAGATAATCTCTTAAATAGTGCAAAAGTGCGGAAATAATCAAATGTTACACTAAACACGAGTCGGAACCAAGTGATTCATCTTGTCTATCTGTTTTTACTTTTATTTTTATTTTCAGCATTTTAGTTAGTTTTTATTTTTCTTAGTTTAAAAACATTTTTTCTAAACTTTTGATTTGATTAGACGTTGAGGATAAACCGGTACTAAAAGCTCTTGTGTCCTTGGACGACCTCGGTATCTTACCAACACTATACTACGCTCACGATGGGTGCACTTGCCCATATGTGTGTCTAGTGTTAGTAAATATCGTATTTTATAAATTTAAAACTTGGCTAAAGAAAGTGTAAAAGGGCTTAAAATATACTTAAACTTATATACACACTTCACACGCATCAAGTTTTTGGCGCCGTTGCCGGGGACACAAGGATTTTAAGAAAGTTAGGAATCAACGGCCTAATCTTTTTTTCTTATTTTTCATTTTTTTAGGATTTTTTTTCTTAGTTTTTCAGCTTCTGCAGAACTCAGCACGGGCCGTGCCCGCTGAACACGCCCCGTGCCCAATCATTGGAACTGGCAATCCTGTTTTAAGTCAGACAGTAAGCTGAACACGGGGATGTGCCCACTCAACACGCCCCGTGCCCAAGATTCAGTTCCTGAAAACATAACCGTAAGATCCCGACGGTTGGTAATTTCTGACACAAACATGAGTGATACTGATACTTTTTACTTTCGGCGCTCTTATGGTACTACGTGGTGTCAATTATGTGGCGGTACCCATGAGGAATTAGAATGTTATTTTCTAAATTATAAGCCCCACTATATAGACCCATCGTTTCCTTGTATCCTTAAGAGGGGCGAAAGTAAAAATAATCCCTATCTCTCCCTCGAATGCTCCAACCAGATTTTCTAGGAGAAATGCTTCTCGATGAATTATTTCAATTAGAAGATCTAATTCTTAATTGGTTAAAAGAAGTTAGGATAGATTTCAATAATGTATCTCAAGATGATAACCAAGAAGAAGTGTTGGAATCGCATTCAAACAACTTCGTTGTTTCCGACGATACTTCTAACTCTAGTGAGGACTTGAGCGATAGTCGTCCCTGTGTCGATTGTGCCGTGAAGGACTCCCCATCGACTTCGTTCGATGCATACATAGACCTGAGCGATTCGACATACACCTTCTTTAACAAGAGCCCGGAAAAGGGTTGGACTTGTCCACCTACATATAGCATAGGAATCACCCTCACCGACAACCTCTTGCGTTCTCGTCTTAATCTAGAGCAACTAAGGTATCTTAGGCACTTTGGGGTTGTTCCATCCAGTAAGGAACCACCCGATCTGAAGAAGTTCCTTGAAAATAGACGAATTCCTTAAGACAGCTTCAAGACACGGGGCCGTGCGCAACGTACTGTCGTTTTCTATAAATGCAGCCAAGAATCCTGCACATTTGAACCATTCCAGGGACATAGATTTGGGGAATATTCTCACATACCATCCTAGGTATTTTCTAAAAGAAGTTTCTCAACTATCTTCTTGTCCTTTCCTCTTTTATCCACTATCATCTTCTTCAATTTTTCTTTCCTTATACCTCCATTAAAGCTTGAGACTTCCATAATTTCAAGCTTTATTGAGATGCTTGTTCATGGAATCTTGTTAAGAATAAGTCCTACAACAATGTTTTAAGTTGTTTCTGTTCAAAAATGCTTTAAAAATCACAAAAACAAATTAAAACTCCAAGATTCCTTGTTCCTAAATCATGCAGATGTCTGAACACGGGGCCGTGTTCGTTGAACACGGGGCCGTGTCCGAGGTACTGGTCCCATAAAATTGAACTCTTTTCGGTTTGTTTTCTCAGAATGTCAAGCAGAACAAGCGGAAACTCTTCGTCACATTCTAGAAACAACCGGCAGGGGAGAAGATCATCAACGGTTGAGGATTCTCTTGTAAACTATGTTTACGCCCTAAGAGAAGCCATTGATGAGATAACGGGGGTGGAAGAAGCATTGGTCGACCATATTAATCATCTAACGGTGGGACTAGAAGGATGTCTCCGGGAAGTCAACCTTTTGCACCAAAGGTTGAACATTCTCGCCTCTCCTCCTTTGGTGCCGATTATCACACAAAGGGCATGGAATGTGGTACTGGAAGTCATCATTCCGGCCGAGTGGTACGCCTTACATCCGGAGCCCCCTCGAGACGTACTACAAGGGGTTCCGATTGATGTCGCTCCCCCTCCACAAGATGTTGAGGAACATGTAGCCGCCTCCCTTCTCCCAAGGGAGACTGAAGAATGGCTCTAACAACATCTAAGGGACACCGCTCGGCTTGGAGTTCTACAAGACTTTTAGAAACCGGAAAACTATTTCCGGAATTTTGGTTCTTATTATAGAAGTAGAGCTCCTTAGGATGATTTTACGTATTACTTGACCTATCTAAGTTAGGAATTTTAACTTTTATTTTCTGCTTTGTTTTTCAAATTTTAGGACTATTATGTAATTCTCTCTATGACTTAATGAATGATGGTTTTAGTTAAATTGGTGTTTGGATGGTGTTGAAATGAATAAAACACACTTGAGATGGCAAAGGAAACAAGGGAAGCTTGAACCAGCACCCCATGCAGGAAAACAGGGCCATCCGACAATTTTTCTCATTAACTTTAAGCTCAGCACGGGCCGTGTCCGCCCAACACGGCCCCGTGCTGCACATTCTGCAGAAATACCAGTTCAGGTAAACTGGACACGGGCCGTGCTCACCCAACACGCCCCAGTGTCCAGACTTCTGTTTCTCTTGATTTAATTTTGCTTCTTACATTGCCACGTGACCAGTCGGGATCCGAAAAATAACAGAAGTTTGCTTCTTACATTGCCACGTGACCAGTCGGGATCCGAAAAATTGGCAACCTGCAGTTGTTGATTTAGCATTGACTTTGCAGCAACCGAAGTCAGAATTAGAGTACCCCTCAAGCGTAAAATCACCATCCTTTGGATACCACAACCCCAAGCTTGGAGTTCCTTTCAGGTAGCGTAATATCCTCTTGACGATCGACATATGTGATGATCTGGGACTTGATTGAAATCGGGCCGCGAGGCAGGTTGGATACATAATATCAGGCCTTGATGCCGTCAAATACATCAGTGATCTGATCATGGAGCGATATAACATTTCATCGACCTTCTCTCCGGTGAGATCAGGGTTTAACCCATGATTCGTTGCTAACGGGGTGGACATTGGAGCAGTCCCGGACATCCCAAATTTCTCTAAGACGTCGTGAATATACTTTGTCTGATGTATGAAGGTTCCTTCGGGCATTTGGTCAACCTGGAGCCCTAAGAAGAACTTCATCTCACCCATTGAAGACATTTCGAACTTCTGCTTCATTACTTTCTCAAAATCTTTGCAGAGTTCTTCATTTGTCGACCTGAAAATAATGTCATCCACGTAAATCTTGACTATCAGAAGATGACCATCAACTTCTTTCGTGAAAAGAGTGGCGTCTACCTTGCCCCGGATAAAGCTGTTGGCGAGCAAATGTTGAGAGAGCGTCTCGTACCAGGCGCTCGGGGCCTGATGCAAGCCGTATAACGCCTTGTCCAAGAGGTAAACCTTATCTTTGTGGATTGGGTCGGTGAAGCCCGGTGGTTGTCCGACATATACCTCCTCTTTCACTTTGCCATAGAGAAATGCCGACTTAAAATCTAGCTGATATACTTTAAATCATTTCCATGAAGCAAATGCTAGGAAGATTCTGATAGCTTCAAGATGAGCAACAGGAGCATAAACCTCGGTAAAGTGTATCCCCTCCTGCTGACTGAAACCCTGGACCACGAGTTGAGCTTTGTTCCGAACAATAACCCCTTGGTCGTCTCTTTTACACTTAAACACCCACTTTGTGTTTATCTTCCTATGACCATCAGGCAAGTCCACCAGCTTCCATACACCAAGCTTTTCAAATTGACTTAGCTCCTCCTGCATTGCGATGACCCAC
Organism: Helianthus tuberosus; assembly: GCA_030545235.1. NCBI lineage: Eukaryota > Viridiplantae > Streptophyta > Magnoliopsida > Asterales > Asteraceae > Helianthus > Helianthus tuberosus. Next base: position 92,531,854 of record CM060416.1, read on the forward strand.
GAATCTTCAGTTAGTGCTTCCTTGTAGGTTCGCGGCTCAATCTGCGAAATGAAACAACTAAGTGAAAATTATGTTTGTAAAGGAGCGACTTCAGAATAAAAGCAAGTAAGGCCATGGTCAATCTGGCTTCTAGTGCGAACGCCTGACTGCAGCTCTCCTATTATCAACTCTTCTGGATAGTATGAAAGAGTCCTCAGCATAACCTCGCCTGGAACATCCACCTCGCCTTCCAAATTGGTAACGTTCTGATTCGCAACTTTTTCATTGACAGGAATTGTCTGATCTGAAGATTGGATTTGCTCCCCCTCAGACTCTGAATCACCACGGTCAAAAGTAGGAATATCATCAGATTCTGAATTATCATTGACCGCCATCTGATTTTTAGGAGCAGGCTCGTGTTCCGAAGTTTTCGGAGTTTGCTGAGCTTCATCATTCTCTTCAGTGTGACTTGGACGAGCTTCATCATCATTGGAAGTTTGTCGTTGGCGTCTAGAAGATCCTACTGGAAATCTTCCCTGTGATGCTTCATATTCTCTTAAAATATCCAAATCATCAAAGAACTATGGTTCTTCCTCTAACTCGAATGAATCCCATAGAGTATTGTAGTTGAATCGCCATGAGTCTGCGGGCTTCTGTGGTGGCATAGTATAGCCTTGACATTCAACATGTTGTGCTTCGATGATCCTCTTCAGACTTGGAACAAAGACTCTTCTGAGTGGACCGGCATACCCCACGAAGATACCTTCTATGCTCTTTGAACCAAATTTGCCATCGGGATCTAGAACAGTGCAGGGAGACCCGAACGGCTCTAAATACTCGAGATTAGGCTTGCGGTTGTTGATCAATTCGAAACAAGTCTTGTTATGCTTTTTCACAGTAAGTACCCTGTTGAGTGTATAGCAAGCGGCTAAAACTGCTTCTGCCCAGAAATTAACAGGTAACTTGGAATCAGCAAGCATTGTTCTCGCCGTTTCAATCAGCGTTCTGTTCTTTCTCTCTACGACTCCATTTTGTTGCGGAGTATAGGGTGCGCTGAATTCTTGCAGTTTACCTCTTCTATCGCAGAATTCCTCCATTCTGTTGTTCTTAAATTCTGTACCGTTGTAACTTCTTAATCTTCTAATGCGAGTTCGGTACAAATTTTCAATCTTCCTGAATAACCTCAGCAAACTCTCAAATGTCTCGTCTTTTTACTTCAGGAACAACACCCACGAGAATCTCGAATAGTCATCAATTACTACAAGGCAATAAAGATCACTCGTAATGCTCTTGACTTTCACAGGACCAAAGAGATCCATGTGAAGTCTCTCCAACAGCTTCGAGACTGAGTTCATCTTTTGGCACGGGTGTGATTTCTTTCGTTGTTTTCCTTTTATGCAACTGATACACTCCCCCTCAATATGGAAACTCTTCAAGTGAACACCTTTTACCAAGTCGTTATGCACCAGGTAGTTCATCTTGCGCAGGTGAATGTGGCCCATCTTCCGGTCCCACAATTGCGACTCCTTTTCAGTGGCTCTTGACATGAAGCAGTGAGTTTAACCCGTGGTATTCGTAGCAACTCTCATATCCAACACCTACAGATCATTAACTCGTGGTGCTCTCATGATGATCCACTCCTCGGGGATGACAAACCCCGGCTTCAAGATCAGACATTCTTTATCAGTGAAACGTGTCGAATACATTCTATCACAAATTTGAGAAATGCTAAGAAGATTGTTCTCAAGCTCGACGATGTAATTGACTCTTTCAAACGTGATTACACCATTCGATAATGTTCCTTCACCAATGATACGACCTCCTTGATTACCGGAAAAGCCAACGTAACCTCCGTTAAACCCTTTAACATCGTAAAGCATGGCTTTCCTCCCTGTCATGTGCCTTGAAGCTCCACTATCCATAATCCAACATGAGATAGATCTTGGGAGCTCCTGCACATTTCAAAACATTCAATTAGATTTTGAAGCTACCCAAGCCTCTTTTGACTCAGGTAGCTTGACATTAATGCGTGTGGTTTTGGTGTACAATGGTGGGAAATTCTTGTCATTCATCTTGAGACTTTCTTCAGACCCAATCTCAACCTCTTTATACAAAAAGAACTCATTTTTCGGAGGTTGACCAGATGATTGGTCTTTCTTTGGAACATACTTCTTCCCTGATGGGGTCGAAGTTTATTTCTCAAGTTTCTCATAGTAGTCCAAAGGTACATTCATCTTCTTTGTTGAAGATGATTGTTTTTCAGAAAAAGAAACCTTTGGTTTTTTAATATTCGATGTCTTTGTCTCAGATTTTGGCTTCCAAGTTTGCTGCGACGAAGCAACCCGTTTGTAAAATTTATCAGTTATAATTACCGACTGTTTTACGGGTTCAGTTTTGACTTTCATGTTTTCATTTTTTTAAACTTTCTTCTCAGCAAACATTGGTGCTTTACCTTTGACATCGTCTTTCTTCTTCGGAATTTCGACAACCACAGACTTAGGCTTCAAGTTGGTGCACTTTCGTGCAATGTGTCCAACTTTATTGCATTTAAAGCATGTCCGGGTATCAACTTCCCGACGTTTGCCTTCGGTCTGAGGTAGTGAAGCCTTCTTCTCAAAATATTCTTCATTTGACTTTGAAAAAATTTCAGATTCTTGCTCAGAGTGTGAACTTGAGCTTTTCACAAACACTTTATTTTCGACAAACTTTTTGTTTTGAAAGTTCCTTCCTTGATTGTTCTTACCACCCTGATAACCACCCGACCATCTGTTTTGGCTGTTGTTGTTAGAACGTGGTGGTACAACAGGTTTTTTATAGTAAGATTTATCCTTTTCAAAATTCAATTGCCTTTTGGAACTTTTCAAACCCTCAATCTCAGAAACATCGATTTCAACCAATTTGAACACATTTTTTAGCTTGTCAACATTCACATTTTCAAGTGGAAATTCAAGATCCGAATACAACTTATCAGAACCAGACATCTTGTACATCACAAGAGTAGGTCCATCACTTGAGTTTTTTTTGGATTTTGATTTCGGAATGTAGTTATTCAAAAAGCACTCTTCATCCTCAGTCGAATCACTGTCAGATTTCAAAACGTTTTCAACCACATTTTTAACGACTTCGGACTGAACACTGTCTTCATCAGATGATGAAGTGAATGTGACATCGATTGTTTCTGGAAGTTTAACATCATTTAATTTCTCATTTGTTTCATCGTCATTATCCAACCCAGACCTTTTCTTCGAAAAATTGTTTAACACGGGTGGTGGAACTTGATGATACCCCACCCCGGTTCCATCTGAGTATACATCTTCACCAGCTTTGTTTTGACCAATGGGTTTGGGAACTATGTGTTGAAGAACAAAGCTCACGGAGTTGTAAATGTTCAGTTTCAGATTGATTCTTTCATTCTCAATCTTAACTTCCTGAAACTGAAGTTTAAGATTTGCAATCTCATCCAACTGCTGGTTGATTTGCTTTTCTTTTGACTGAAGGACTCCAAACAGTTGAAGATTTTCTTTCAAAGTTTTACCATTTCTCTCATCAGAATCTTTAGCAGTTCTTTTTAACTTCTCAAAATTTTCAGAAATGGTTCTGTTTTCATGAATTAACTTCTCATTTTCTTTCCTAATTCGTTCTACATCAATTTTATCTTTTTCAATCCTCTCAGTTAATTCCTTTATTCTATCATTTGAAGCTCTCACTAGTTTATCTCGACTTAAGATTTGATCTTCAACCATTTTGACCTTTGCAACCAGTACTTCAATCTTTTTGGCATTGAGATATGCATTTATGCTGCAAACTTTGCAATCTTTCATGCAATTTTTGCAATCACTTTCAATTTTAGCCTTATCAGTCTTACCTGATTCATTTGTTGAATTACTTTTACTGACCTTGCTCTTTGACTCAGATGCAGACTTAGAATCTACCTCTAATTCCTTTGCCATGAGCACTTTATCTGCCATCTTTGTCAGGTTCTCTGAGGTCATTTCTTTTGTTGTGTCGATTATCCCATCATCGACTTTCCTTGACTTTAACTCTTCCTCTTCAGCTTTCCTTGCCAACACTCTCTCTCTCTCTCTCTCTCTCTCTCTCTCTCTCTCTCTCTCTTCATCCTGTTGCCTTATAGTTTCTATGAGAGTTTCAACAATGAGTGTTGATGGTTCAGCAATTATGTTGCCTTTTGGGTCCAAATAGCACTCACGATCAGCATCCCATCTATTTGCCTTTTTGACCTCTTTCCAGGCTCGATAGTTTCTATCATTCATGGTTTGAGCTAACATCTTTCTACAAATGTATTTCTGCTCTTCAGTTCGTGTGTCTTTGTATGGTTCGACTTTTGCCATGAAAGCATATCCTACAGCATCATCTTCTGGTAAAAACTCACTCCAGTCGAAGCCCTCGTCATCATGAATTACGGCTAATGCTTTAGACTTCTCCTTAGGAGTTTCTTCAATTTGCTTCATTCGGGGCGGCTCTTCCCGATTGCAATGATAAATGGCCTTTTTATAGTAGTCGTCATGGAACGGATTGGTTGTTTCATCTAAAGCTGCATTCCTGCATTCCCTTTTGAAGTGCCCCTTCTGCTTGCACTTAAAACACGTTACTTTCAACTTATCGAAGCCTAACTTTGTAGAAGGTCCACCGATGGAGTGTCTTCCAGTTATCTCCATAAATCTTTGTGCTCTTCGAACTACGTTTGCCATGCACCAGCGTATGTCGATTAACTCCATTTCTTCGGGGTCAATTTGATCATAGTCTTCTTTGGTCATATTCGTGTTCCCGATTTTCCCAGCTACCAAGCTTTCATAAGATTCCAGGATTGAAGCAAGGAATACCATTTGTTGTTTTGCAGTTTCTTCATTGAAATTCTGAGCATTGTTCAGATTCACTGCAATGTTACACTGAAACACGTTTTTAGGAACAGTTTGTTGTTGCTGGCTTGGAGCGGATGAAGAAGAACCCTCGTGATAACCACTGCTGGGTGCTGAACTGCTGCTTTGTCTTTCTTGAGTAACTATGTTCGAGCTCTCAGCTGAAAAAGCAGTTTTTGGTGAAGTGGTTTTAGGTATCATACTACCCCTGTAGTAGAAGTCGACGTTTTGTTGGTACGGGGTGTTGTTGACTTTATTCATCTTCTTGATCTCAAGTTCATGACTTTCAAACCTTTCTATTAGCCAATCAACAGTCATGTCAGACATTTTCATGGTGTTTCTCAAAACCAGTGCATAATACTGCCAATCCTTTTCGTTAGGCAACAATTCCAACAACTTCTCGACCAATTCTTCTTCGGTGAAAGTTATTCCATATCTCACAAGCTCTATCTTCAGGTGACAGAAACGCTCAATCATCTTCAACACTAACTCATTCTTCATGCATCCAAACAAAACAAACTCTTTCTTTAGTAGACGTTTTTTTTTTTTTTCACTATCTCTGCCCCTTCTACACACTTCTTTTCTAACTTGCCCCACAAATCTTTTGCATTTTCGTAACTGATCAAAGAAATGATATCATCCCTAACAGACTGATGTAATAATGCTATACATTTCTGTTCAGCAATAAACGTTTCTTGTTCAGTATCGTTCAGATTTTCATAATCTTTCCTTCCAATATTGAAACCGTTTTTCATACATTTCCAGCTTTGGTAAGCAAACGCTTTCAACCAATCCTCAAATCTGCTCGCCCATCTGTTATAATCTTCAATCGCCATGAGCTTAGGCGGCTTGTTATATGTACCATATGCGTTATCCACACTAAGCGAATCAGCAATCGCTTTCTTCGGATTTGGAGTTGTGTTGGTAGTTGTATTCGTCGATGTTTCTTCGGTGGTGTTGTATGCAAATACATCGCTGAATGGGTTTAGGAAATCGTCTCCCAATGTTGAGTACCTGAAAAAGTTTCAAACACTTAGACAATTTTTCACACTTTCAAGAATTTCAAACTGATGCACTTGGATCGGATGGTGATCCGATCGAGTGACACAGTCAAGTAGCAAATGTCAACTAAGCAAGTATCGGATGGTGACTCGATTAGATGGTGATCCGATCGAGTGGTCGTCCGATCGAGTGACACAAACTCTTTTGAAAACTTAAACCTTCAACTATTCACCGATCGGATGGTGATCCGATCGAGTGAGAATATGACGTCAGCTGATGAGACTTAACAACAATGCTACACCGATCGGATGGTGATCCGATCGAGTGAGAATGACGACATCAGCAAGCAATATCAATGAACAGTCTATGCCAATCCGATCGAACAGCTGTCCGATCGAGTGGATGACGTCAGCAACAACGAACAGTTCGACACGGTTTTTGCTTGATTTGATTCAGTTTTAATTGGAATTTTTTAATGAAAACTTGAAGGATTGATCTATGTTTGATTGCGAATCGATTGATATGATTTTTACTCAATTTTATCCATGAATTCCCGTTCAATTTTGGGTTTTCTCGTTTTTAAGGTGTAAAAATGTAAAACACAGCAAGAAATGAGTAGAAGATGAGAAATTGGTCAAATTTTCCGGTGAAATTCGACAGAAATCGGCAAAGAATCGCTGAAAATCCGGTGAATTTGCAGTTGTCGTCTTCGATTCAACCTCCTGTGGCTCTGATACCACTTGTTAGGCCATTTGGATCAGGATCTGTTCGTGTGGAACGTGGCTGGAATCGATCAGAATCAATGTGCGGAATCCATTGATTATGTCACAAGATCAACAACAACAGATTCAACGTTTAATCTCGTCTGATTTTCTATTAGAAAGATTGTGAAAGTACAGTAGCACCGGTAGAATCTCAGACCAGCAGAGGTTCCTTACAAGTTCAGCCCAAAGTTCTAAATGACTAATACATGCTAGCTATTTATAGGCAAACATCAGGGAGACTTATAAGTGTCACCCGATCGGATGGTGATCCGATCGGATGGCCATCCGATCGGATGACATCTGACATCCGTCGGATTTCACTTTTACATAATGTGCCGTTCCCTGAGTTGTCGTTACACAAACATACATACAATAACATACATATACACAAAAGACATACACAGTACAAAATAAGACTCAATGCTGATGGAAGCTACAGACATATGAACTAACATATAGGTGGAAGAGAGAGAAATTAGTTTTTTTAATGAAAGATTGGGTTGGATTAGGTTAGGTTGGGTTGTGATAGTGGATAGTCTTAATGTATGAGATGTGTAAGTTGGTATTGACTATTGACATAGTTTATTATGTTTTATAGATGAGCAGAGGGAGGGCTATGCATTTGTTCAAGGGTTCAGAGGACTTGCAAGCCGACTTGGTAATGGACGTGGAAGCTGACTTGGTAATATGCAATGCTGGTAGTGTATTCAACGGTTCAACTCCACATCAAGAATCAAGATCCCAAACCCATTATGTTCATTGGCAAGAGAGACGAGAGTAGTTAATGACTTTTCTATGGGAAATACAACATTACCTATACCTATAGGGGTACATATCAAGGATGATACACTTAAGGTCAAGACACTCACATCGTGTTTGAAGGTTAATGTGACATTATAGTCAGGAGTTCAAGATTAGGACATTGAACTAGTTTGTACAGGTTTTGAAGAGTTTTATGTCGTTTTGTTTGGAATTTTGCATGATACTTAGTCTTTTGTGTTTTACAGGTGTCCGGAGGAATAAGGAAGCAAAAACGGGCGAAAACGAAGAGAACCGAGTTTCCAGACGCATTGAAATTGGTCGGGAGAATTAAAGAATAAAAAAATTGCTGAAGTATATCCCTGTTGCGTCACGCGACAGGGTGAGGAAAAAGCTCTCGCGCGACAAAAGAGCTAGAAATTACCAGCAAAATTACTATTATACCCATGGAAGTTGTGGTTATTTACTGAAATTGCCACCGCATGATTTAGAGTTGTTGCGTCACGCGACAGCATTGGTAAACACCCCTCGCACGACGCGAGAGGACTTAATTACGGGAAAACATGAATTGTTATACAAGTTCTAGTAAATTAACCTAGATACGAATTGAAAACAACATAACCTGCAACTGGGACGAACTGAAGGCTGCATTGGGCAAATTCGGCAAGTCACAAGGCTAGAGATCAAGGTTTCAAGCTCTACGAACATGAATTCTTGGGTGTTCATCATTCGATTCTATTTTTTTATTCTTTTTATTTCAATCATGTTTGTTTTCTTGATTCTTTTGATTTCAATCATGTTTGTTTTCTTGATTCTTTTGATATCAATCATGTTTGTTGTTTAAAGATGATTCTTGGCTAAATTCATAGATTTGCCTAGGTTATGATGAATATACATGATTGATGTGTAATATGTCATTTTTAACATTGTTTATGGATTATTGATTTTGAAATAATAGTCTTTGTTTATCCTAATCTTATGTGTACGCATATTTAGATTAATTCAATGCATGATTATGAAACTCCACATGTGTTTTGTTGAATGTCTTTCAGTTATAAGTGCATGCTAGATCGTTTACTGTGTGTTCTTGATTGTTAAGTGGTTTGCTAGATGTTAAAAAACTCCACATGTGTTTTATAATTTTTTGGTAAAGAGTTAGACTCTATAAATTTAACACAAGGCCAACCCCTCCGAGGGGCACGTCACATAAAAATATCGTAATTTTTGCATTCTCGTAAGTACGGTAAACGGACATCCCAAAACAGCCTATTTTCAGTGATTTGAGTTATGCATGCTTATAAGTTTATAAAGTGTCGAACTTGCTACTTTTAGTGTCCGCACATTCTTAATGATTGTATAAATGGTGTATTGCACGTCGTAATGTATATTATGAACATGTGCTTAAAAACTACTCAGTAATATAATTGTGACAATTTGTATGCATGTTATTTGCTAGATACGTGTAGGATTTGCGTGAATTACATAAACGGCCCCCTAATATTCTTGGTAACCATAATAGGACGTGGTTGACCATACTAGCTTACATAACTTAATCTGCCGAGCTAATCTAAGGCGAGTTCACACATTTACTAAAGCATGCAAACGGGTATTGGGAACCACACTATCCCTGGATTGGGACCGCCTAGTATTCCTGGATTGGAATACTACTAAAAAAATACTGCAATTTATATTTCATGTCTTTAGCGGACTAAACGCACTCTATCTGAAAGTCCCCACACATTCTACCAATTAGTCGTCGGGTTTAGCGAACGGGGTATTAGTTGATAGCGCTATTAGGTTTGACAAATCTCACACCGTGCTGGGAGCCGGGCATAAACTTTTGACCTTGACACCTGATCAATGATGATAGACATTGATATGGGGCACAAACAACTACAACAGTCAAGTTTTGGTACCACACAGTTTAGTAGCTTAACGATGGGTTTGCTACCCATGACACTGAAAACTGTGAAGTATTTAAATGAACCTGTTTTGTAACAACACTGAAAACTGTGAACTCGCCAACTTTATGTTGACACACTTGTGCATGCTTTGCAGGTTGTTAGGTACAGCTCAGGAGCTTGCACTGTGGGAGTGTCGTGATTGATATGAACTATTTGTTTGGAATTTATTATACATTTATGGTTTTAACTATTGTCTGGATTTTTAAACATTTTACTTTCGCTGTTGACTTAGACTTTAATTTGAACGTTTAGAAACTTAATCACTAATCGTGTTGATGGTGATGGACTTTATTATATTATTTAATTGTTCAACATGATTAGTGGCTTGATACTGGTTAGTCACACGCCTCGCGGTAAAACTCCGCATGTGGATTTTGAGGTGCGACAGGCTTGGATTAGCTTATATATTACATTGTGAGCATAATTGGATTACGCTATCAAGTGAGTTTTCACTAACCCATTTTCAAACGGTTTTAGTGTTTTACAAGGGGTGAATGGCATGTCACATACGTACATACTTGCATATAAAAATGTGATCTGATGTGAATTATCTGAGTTGCACTAACACACGAAAAGTCCCCACAAGCACAAGTGATCAAATATAGGTCGGTGGATGTGTGAATAGTAATATTGCTCTGACAAACCCAATTGAACTAGCACGGATGCCATGGGTTCTACTGCAATTGCATATGTCCATGCATATACTGTGAACACGCTATGTAGTGTTAGACATAGCTACTTGGGGTGGGAAAATGCTGAGGTGACGGATGTGGGCCACAACACTAGTGCACAGTCAAGGTTTCACTTGTGGGCTTGGTATACTTACATCATATGTGCAAAACAATTTTGTTAAAACTTATTTTTGGAACAAGCAAAAACCGTGAAACTCACCAACTATTTGTAGTTGACCTTTTAAAACTTTATCATGCTTTTCAGGAAAGGCGAAGGAAGAATAAAATGTGCGTGTGCTATATGAATTCAGTTTTGTTGTTCGGATACTACTGAATATAGACGCAATCCTAGTAAAGACAAGCTGTTTTTGGAAGTTATGCATGTACATTATACTTTAGTGTGTGATCGAATGATGTAACCGATGCTCATAGTGTGTAATACAGTATCTTTATGAATAATGTGTTTGTACCATGTGTCTGTTGCACCCTGCGTGCGCTTTCGCTATGAGTCGGGGTGTGACAACAACATCCCTGGTTTATCGGTCAATGGGTGTGGGTTTCCAAGCCTTCGTTGATTAAAAAAAGAGGTCCTGGGATTTTATAAAAAGGCTTTTGGGGAAAAGGTTAACATAAGACCTAATTTAAATAAAACTATCGGATGTTGACACGAGTTCCCTCACGGTTCCTTTTTCTAACGAGGAAATTAAGTTGGCGGTTTTTATTATGGCGCGGAGAGGGTGCCGGTCCCAGACGGTTTAAATTTTAGATTCATAAAGAGGTTTTGGTATTTATTTGAGCATGATTTTAACAATATTTTGTCTTTATATTACAACAATGGAGTTCTCCCCAACGGGTGTAGTTCTTGCTTCATCACCCTTATTCCGAAGAACAAGGATCCCCTAGGGCTCAACGATTATAGACCTATCAACATTAGCGGGGTGATTAGTGAGACGATTACCAGAATCCTTGTTAATCTCCTTAAGAAGGTGATCAGTTTGGTGATTACGGAGAATCAAACAACATTCCTTAAAGGCAAGTATATTCTTGATAGTCATCTTATGCTTAATGAGGTGCTATATTGTTTAAAGAAAAGTAAAAAAAAACAGGCTTTCCTTTTAAAAACCAATTTTGAAAGGCATATGACAACCTTAGTTGGGTTTTCTAATTGACATCATGGTTCAAATGTGTTTCCCTGCTTTATGGTGTAAATGGATTAGAGGGTTCTAGCTTCGGCTAGGTCATCGGTTTTGGTAAACGGGGCGCCCACATTCGAATTCTAGTGCACTAGAGGTATATGTCAAGGGGATCCTCTTTCGCCTTTTCTCTTCCTAATTGTAATGGAGGTGTTTCATGCATCTTTTCTAAAGCGAGGAAAGCAGTTGTTTTTTAGGGCATTAACACCCCAAATGAAGGTCCGATCTTATCCCACCTTCTATATGCGGATGATGCCTTAATCCTTGGAAAATGGTCTAGAGATATTATGGTAAGTGTCTCTAGACTTCGTAGAGTCTTCTATGTGTGTTCGGGTCTAAAGTTATTTTAAAAAAAGTCAAATATTTACGGCATTGGGGTGGATTTGAGAAAGGTTATCTCGGTGGAGGAGGTTTTAGGGTGTAATAAGGAGGAAATTCTTTTAACTTATTTGGGGAGAACGGTCTACGCTAATATGAACAAGCATAATAACTAGAAACATGTTATCGATGTTTTTGAAAAAAGACTATCTTTGTGGAAAACTAAAACGCTTTCGATTGGGGCAAGGCTTAATTTAATAAGGGTGGTCTTAGAAAGTTTGCCTATTTATTTTTTTCTCTTTAAGCTCCCAAAGGTATTACAGATATTTTAGAATCGAAAATTAGAAAGTTTCTTTGGGTCGGGTCTAATGAGGTTAAAAAATTATGGAGGCATAGGATGGAGGATTAAAGTCTTTGGAGGAAAATTATGGAAGCTTGTCATTACAAAATAAAGGTTAGGGTTTTCTACCTTCAAATAACACCATAACTGATAATTGGTGCCTAGAATAATATAGCAAAAATGGAAAATAATTTGAAAATAAAGGGAAAATGTATTCCCAATTTTATCAAAGGTGAGGTGGGGAATGGAGGCTACCTTCGCTTCTGAAGGTTAGAGGGTGGGAAACCATTCACTTAAAGAAAATGACCACATCTCTTAGGTTAGAGGTTGAAAAAAAACATGTAAAACGGTTGATAGATTGGGTTTGGGTCAAAGTGGAGAAGGGGGTTTATGGTAGTGGTCTAGGTAGTCGGAGACGACTGAAGAAGTGGTCGAGTGGCAAGAATGTGAGGAAATTATGGAGTTGGTAGTTCTAAATGAGAATAAGGATTCGTGGAAATGGTTAGGTAATGAGACGGGTTGCTTTTCGGTTAAATTTGTTAAAAATTTGCCGGAAGAGAAGGGGGATGGTACTGCTCCGACTTTCAAATTGTGTAAGTGGGTTCCTCTGAAGTGCAATGTAATGGTGTGGAGGGCAAACTTGGATAAACTAGCTACCCGAATGAATGTGGGGAAAAGAAATGTTAACATCCTGTCGGTTTCTTGCCCTTTCTACGAGGAGCAGAAAGGATCGGTTGAACGCTTATTCACGGCATGTTTGTTCACGAATAGAGTTTGGATGAGTTTTAGTGTGTGGTGTAATATTCTTCCCCTTTACGTTTCCGCCTTCAAAGATTTAGTCAAATGTTGGTGCATATGGAGAGGGAGGAATGAGATGGTATTTTGAAATAAAAATATAGCTTGTAAGACATTATAAGGGAAGTTATGTCTAGAGCTTTTGTTTGGTTGAAAAATAGGTCTTCTTATAAATCCATTTGTTAGGTGGATTGGTGTAAATTCTCTTTGTATATGTGTAATTGTGGCTTATTGCCCGTTTGGGTCGGAGGCGTGTATTTGTTGGCCTTTAGCCCGTTTGGGTCGGGGATGTGTTTTAATAAAGTTTGCTTTTTAAAGAAAAAAAAATGTGTAAGTATGAGACTAGGAGTAAGCTACACAATCTAAGAAATGAAGAAAGAATCTAAGGTGCTGTTTGTTTTTAAGATGTAAAATGTCTGCAGTCTGTGGACCACATCTGCAAACATCTGTAGAAGAAAATGTGGACCAAACCTTTGCAGTCTGCAAGAAGAAGGTTGTTTATTTTTTAACGTACGCAGACTTGTAAAATAAACTGGTGTTGATGTAGAGACGGTGGTGGTGGGTGGTGGTGATGGACGGTAGTGGGTGGTGGACAGTGGTGGTGATGGACGGTGGTGGGTGGTGGACGGTGGATGGTGGTGGTGGTAGTGGTGGACGATGGTGGTGAACTGTGGTGGTGGTGGTGGACGGTAGTGGGTGGTGGACGATGGTGGTGAACTGTGGTGGTGGTGATGGGTGGTGGTGGTGTTTAACCCTCTGCAGACCTTAGAAAATCTTAGAAGTGGTTGGGCCAAGTCTGCACCAAGAAGAGCTCGCGCAGACGTTTTTTATTGAAACGTCTTCGGAAAAACAAACAGTCTGCGCGTGGTCTGCGCGGCGCAGACAGAAGAGCCTGCGCAGAGTTTTTCATAAAAAACAAGCAGCACCTAAGAGTTCATAGCCCTTGCTCTTGAGATCTCAAATATCTAGGAAAAGATTTGTTTTTCTACTTTCTCAAAGGGCTACTACTATGGGTGAGATCGAGGAGCTAAGAAGGGAGTTGAAAAGCCTTGTCATTGTGAGAGGAAAAGGCGGCTCTCATCGATCTTAGTTGTGAAAACCCAAGAATGATGTGAGAAAGGTGGTGGAGAGAAACAAGGTATATCTAAATTGTTATGAATTATCGTTAAGACCCCTCCCAACTAAGATCAAGTGTTCCACCCGAGGACAAGTGTGCCTCCGATGCTGAACTAAGACTTCAAAGACCTTGGAAGATCGACAAGATCATAGAGTTTGAGGAAGTCCCTTAGCACTTAAGACTTAATCTACTTAACCAATCGAAGAACAATAGCCGCATGACTGACAAAAGGTCATGCAACTTGCAGAAAGATACTTGTACAGGAGGATACAAGTATAATGCTTCAATATAAGATGCTTTTTGAGAGAGCTTGAGTAGATAATATATGATATTGTACGTCTCTTTTTCCACACAAATCATTATCATTTGTTTAGGTTATTAGTCATCTACCACCCATCACATATTATTTTTGTTTGCATGATCGCCAGTCAACCAATCTAGGGTTGCCCTATGCAACTTTAATATACAATAAATCCGTAATTTGAATTTTACATCTGACATAACAGTAAGATTACACATGGTCGCTAAAATCATATACAAATTAGCATATGCTCTAAACCTTAATTAATTAGTAGAGACAAATCTACAAGATTAGCATACGCTTCTACAACATAACAGATGATACGTGAACAAGACAGGAACTACCCTCTCCGGGTCACCCGTCTGCCAATATCTACATCCATGAGCCTTGATGAAGGTCTGGGTGCAGATGATGATAATCCAACCGATTCTGGAATGTCGAGATCGACTTTCATTGATGGCCCGGCTATTGCTCGCTTGATATCAGTTTCATTTAGTCTTCTGACTTGAAATTTTGTTTTTTCAATCTGTTCATGAGGTTACAAGGTGTTAACAACTTTTTGTTTTAGTGTGGCCCGGGTTGATCTGCAAACACTTTTTTAATATTTTGAAAAAATAATATTAAAAAGTAAGTAGTGATTATTATTTTAAATAATTCTTTACCTATTCAACCTGTTTCCCTTTTAGCTAAAAACTTTAGTTTAATGATTTAATCCGTTAAAGAGGTGAAACATAACCAAAGTCAAACCATCCGCGTATAATAGATGCCATTAGATGGATAATTGCTTCTTTGGTTGCTGAAGGGTATTTTCCACATTTAACAAACGTTCAACTTATTAATTTATATGCACAATTAAACACTGCAATTTTTATGTAACAGGGTAAACAAAAAATAATAAGAAATTACTGAAACAAATAAACTTACTAGTTCAAGATGATGAGCGGATGCACGTGCTTTTGAAAGTCGTCTTTGCAATTCATCTGCCTTTTTCTTCTCATATTCCCGATTTGTCGTTTCATTATCCTTTTCATCTACTTGCTCATACAATGCTGCAAAGAACAATAATTAAGGGGGGCAATTCTGACCCAAATGCATAAACATGGGTCATTTTGGACCCTAATTTGATTATTATGGATTAAATTGGGTTTTCTTGCAATAATTTGCGGGTCCAATTGGGTCATTCTAAACTGGTTTAAATAAGTTAACGGGTCAGTTTGGGTTTAGAAGGAAAAAGGGACGGGTTGAACGGGTTATCAGGTTTAGAAGAAAAAGGAACGGGTTAGAATCTAGGGTTTCTTCTCAGTTCTCACTTTCAGAGAATCAAAGACTCTGCAATGCGAGCTTTTCTCCAGTGATCCATCAAACAACCGACAATAGTTCAGCGACCGTTCTCCAACGGCGACGACGGTGGAGACAGTGACGAATTCAACAAGAAACCTCCGTAATTTCTCTATCCTTCTCTTTCTATTGATTGTTTGTTCATCTGAACTTAATCTTCCTTAAGTAATTCCAGTTGTTCGAGCGCCTTAGGGTTTAATAACTCGTTTAATTCAGCATAAAATGTATGGAATTGAATTAGACTGGTGCGTTATTTTACTGTAAATTGCTAACAAAAGCTTGTTGATTTGAGGCAGTTGTGATATAATAAGAAATATGAAGTTTTGTTGCCTAGGGTTTCCTCTGTTCTTACCATTGTCTAGTTTTGTTGATTTGGGTATTTTGCTGATTTCACTATCTGGGTGTTTCACATTCTTACTTTGTGCATTTTAGCATCTGGCTATCTCTTATTTATGTAAATCAAGGAGAATGGCCTTTGGATGCCTATAGAGGAAGACACCAGGAAAACGTGACACTCATGTGAGAACACCATTCTTTTATCCATTTTTTACTGATTATTATAATATTTATTCGTTAAAGACTGTATGATTCGCTAATGATCAGAGAGTAGTGCTTAACATATTTGATGTGAGAACTGGAAAAATAATGAAAAGTTTCAATGAAAAGGGCAGATGAGTTTGCGTTTGGAGAAACTGGCGGTTTCACTGGGGTTTCTTGGCCTGTTTTCAGGTAATGAATTAGTACGATTAAGCTAATTCGTTTTGCATGACATGTGTTGAGATGACACACTACCAAACATCTTTTACAATCCCTTTTATTATAGTTGATTCAGTACGTCTCACAGAAAACGCTGATCCCTGAAACATGTTTGATAAATATAACAATGAGAATTATATGCAGTTTTCATGGAGACCTCAACCGCCATCCTTGTTGGGTCCCGAGAAGGAGGAAGAAATATTGAAGAATCTTAAAAAATACAGTCAAAAGTATGAGATTGAGGATCAAGACATATCAGTGTTAATAAGCGAGCAGGAGTACGAAAAAAGGAAGCGGTTGAAGGAAGAATGGGTAAGGTGGGTAAACGAGTGGAAGAGAGATCACGAAGAACAAATGCTAAGAGATAGAGAAGCAAGTGATGTTGAAGAAGCCGAACAAGTGGAAGTGGAAGAATTGTTGGACGTTACTGAAGAAATCCTTCCTGACGTCGGCATCTTTTAGATTCGATCTGTTGTGTCAGAGTTGGCTAGTCAAAAACAATGCTATGGTAACTTTTTGTTATGATGCACAGGTTTGTTAAACTGATACACCATTTTTTGTAATTATAAATATATGCTTTCTGTTTGATAGCTGCCAAATGTTAATAGAAAGAAATAGTACCCAAATTTAACAAATCTTTACATCATTTAATGTATCTAATTTTGTGTTAAAAAAACCTGACCTGAAACCCGTTCTGACGCGGACCCGTTCCGACCCGAACCAAAACAACCCTTTTTTTTATAATTGACCCGTTTTGACCCATGTCCCGACCCGACCCGTCCCGTTTGCCAGGTCTACCTTAATATATATATTATAGAGTAAATTACAAGTTTTGTCCTTTATGTTTACACCAAATTGCAGGCGCTGTCCTTTGGCGCAAAAGTTGATAAGTTTTGTCCTTAATGTTCCAAAATCTTGCACGTTATATCCTTTAGGCCAAACCTAGTTAGATTTTTTGGTTAAATCTGGTCATGTGCCTTGCATATAAGGGCATTATTTTCATTTTACCTCCCTAGGGACTATTAAGTAAATAACTTGATATTCAAGGGACTAATTGTGTACGAAATAGAAAATAAAATATAAATATTAAAAAACCTCAAATCTCTGACTCTCTCTCCCTCTCCCTTCTCTCTCTCTCTAACACAATCTCCTCTTCTTTCTCTCTCTTCACCCATTACCACCGCCTTCCACCTCCACCTCCCACCACCGACACCCACCGCCGCCACATCCCAGATCGAAGATTCAACGGAACGTGTGTTTCCGGCGAAAGAGAAAGGGGCTGTCGGCCTACTTCCGGCGAACTCCGATCGACGATGGCAATCCCAGATCGAAGATTCAACGGAACAACGTGGTTTTCTTTCTTTCGTTCGTTTGTTTGGTGACGTTCACATTAGTTTGTCCGGATCTTGTTGCTGATCAGAATTCAGTTGGTCGCTGAATTAGAGATGTTTAGAACTGAATTCACCTCTCGGATCTTGTTGCCGTTCCTTTATCAACCATGAAGTGTTTATTCATATCTCCCACTGTGTAAACATGCTTCCCGGATTGTTGTTGGTTGTCTGTAGTGGTGCGGTGGTTAACGGTGGCTTGGAATCAAAAATATGGTGAAGAGAGAGAGAGAGAGAGAGAGTGAAGAGAGCAGGGGCGACGGCTGCAAATCAAACAATTAGGGTTTTATGGGAGGTTACAGGTCGGTGGCGGGTGGCGTGTTTGTGGTGTTAGGAGCGGCGTGGGGCGTTTGCAGGTGGCGCGGTTTTAGGGGCGGTTGCAGGTGAGTGGCGAGTGGTGGTGGTTGGCGGCCGGTGTGAGAGAGAGATAAGAGAGAGTTCTGAGTTTTGTTTTTTTTAAATATCTTTTTTATTTTTTTACACAATAGTCCCTTGATATAAGTTGTGTTACACAATAGTCCTTGGGGTGGTGAAAAGACAAGAAAGCCCTCATGTGCCTTGCACATGACCAAACTTAACCAAAAAAATTAACTGGGTTGGGCTCAAAGGGCATAACATGCATGATTTTGATACGTTAAGGACAAAACTCGTCAACTTTTGCGCTAAAGGACAGCGCCTGCAATTTGGTGTAAACATAAAGAACAAAACTTGTAATTTACTCTATATTATATAAACCTCTTAATTGCAAAACTGTAAGTTTTATTAAACATTTCCATTTTTGCAATAATTTGTAAATTAATCCAAACACGCAAAAGGTGGCAATTTTTCCCGGTTGGGTTGTGTTTTGATCTCAGATTGCAAATGAGCCAGATAAAATAATTTAGCTAAAAGAGAAACGGGTCAACTGGATCTCATATTTCAATACATGCAACATCCTAAAGTGTTGTAATTTAAAGATGAGTAAATTACTATTTTGGCCCCTCAGTTTAATCCTTTCAGCCCAAAAAGGAATCTTTTGACATATCAGATTGCATTTTGTAATGGTTTTGGCCTCTAACACCAACTAGAAGAAAAAAATAACAGAGTTAGTGTAGGGGCCAAAACCATTATAAAATGCAACCATAGGGTCTGATATGTTAAAAGCATAGTTATCAAAAGCGGTCGATTTTGGCGCCTAGCCGATTTTTCTGGGCGAAGCGCATCGAATACGCTTCTACGTCCCAGGTATTTAGAGCGTAGCATACTGATAAATGCTAATTAATCTCTCTTTTTTTTTAAATTCGTTAATTCCTCATTATCTGCAGTATTTATAGGGCTATTGGCAACTGATTATATCACTAAATATCAGCCTTTCAAAAAAAAACATATCACTAAAATATCAAGATCTCAGTTCGTATTATGAGGTTTGAATTCTGCAGTATTCATGGTTTTTTGTTCTCTGATTTAATTCTGCAGTATTTATTTTTTTCTTTATGAACATTTTGGTTTTAGAGTATTTTGGTATTTGAGACGAGTGTTTATTTATTTCTTTATAAACATTTTGGTTTTAGAGTATTTTGGTATTTGAGGCGATTTTGTTACTTTATATTGAAGATTATGGTATTTTGATATTTTGGTATTTGAAGGAAGCGCTATTTTCCATTAAATATAATTTATTTTTATTTTTTAATAACTCGTTTTTATTTTCTGAGGCCCACGCTTTTTTGCGCCTTTCGCCTAGGCCCTAGGTGGAGCCTTCGCGCCTTGAGTGCACTTCACGCCTTTGATAACTATGGTTAAGAGAATCCTTTTTAGGCTGAAAGGGTTAAACTGACTAAAAAAGGATGAATGAATTAGTTATAAAAACTTGTTAAAATGAACAAAAAGTATGCCCACACGTTTCGAGGCGAACTAGAACTCATGCCCCCATAAAACAAGCACATTACTCAAATGCAAGACGTACCGGTGAGGTTTGATAGGACCCAAATCTGAGTTGGAATATCATAAAGCTTCTTTGCCAATGTAAGGGAAGACCTCAAGATCTCTCGGGCTTGACCAGTATCATGAAGGGCTAGTGCCAGATTTCCAAGAACCGTTAGATATTGTGACACTAGTTGAAGATTTCCTAGAGTCGTATGTGTTGTCTGCAACCCACTTGCCAATTTAATCCTGCACAGTATAGTTATAAACAATTAAAGCTTAAAGTACGATTGTTGCAATAATAATGATATTCAAACTTTTTAACTTTATGCATTTAAATACACTTCGTATGACTTTCAAGTTTCAACCCATTTTGACATGTATCTTCTTACTTAAATCCTATTAGCGTAACCTGTTTGATCCATTAGGAATCAAATATAACCCAAATCACCACATTTTAGACATGATTGTTTTGGGCCAACCAGCCTAACTCAACCTGTTTAAACTTATACCACAAAACCCATTATACAATATATATATATATATATATATATTTTAAAAACCAACTCACTATGTCTCACTATTCATCCTAGCCAATCACACGCTGCCATGTGGCACTCTTTTATTACTTTAGTCCCTCAACTTTACTACTAACAATTTTAGCCCCTCTATTTTAATAAAGTTTTGAAATTTCTTCGTTTTTCTTTTTAACTCAATTAATCCCTCAACTTTGCTAATAACATGTTTGGCCCCTTTACATTAATTAAGTTTTCAAATTCCTTTGTTTCCATTTTTAACTTTATCAATATACATGTTTCGTCCCTTTACTTTAATAAAGTTTAATCAACGCAATTTTAGCCCCTCAACTTTGCTAATAGCATGTTTAACCCCTCCACTTTAATAAAATTCTATGTAATTAATATCGGTGAAATATCACGGAAATATCGGTGTCAAATATCGGTACCGATATTATCAGCGATATTGACTGATATCTGACCGATATTTGATGGAAATATCACAGATTTTCCTGATATCAGTACCTTTCTTTTTAGTCCTACCTTTCGTCTGTCTTCTTATTGCTGCTATTAGTGTTTTAAGTCTTTTAATTGTTATTTGTTAGTGTTAAATGTTAGTTTTTAAGTCTTAATCAGTTCCTACCAGCTACAATTGTTAGTGTTTTGCAAGTTACAAAAGGTTAATTTGTTAATGGTAGGAGAGTATACTGAATTGTTAGTGTTAAATTGCTAAATATATAAATTCTACATCATATTAAAATTACCAATATCCCACTGCGATAACCTGTATCTCAAATATCGTTCCTTGACTGATATCCGATTTTTTATCACATTAACTGCTTAGATAAAGTTTTCAAATTTCTTTGTTTTTCTTTTTTCACTTAATTAACATACACTTTATTTATTTTTTATTTTTTTTGTTCTACGTTTTGATATAATTTTTGTAACGTCATTTTAAAACTGAAATGTTCTTTTCCCCATGACTTGCCGCAACGCACGGGTTAAATTACAAGTCATGACCCACCCATTTTGCCACCTGGCCAAGGGCAAGAGATATAGACATGTGATCTTAATGGGGGATAGTTACCGTGCTTCTTGTAGATTCTCCTGCCTCATTAAAAGAAAACCATATGCTAAAAGAGCAGAAGTTTTCTCACGTACACCAACAAAAGAATCAATTGTTCTGTAAATTGGTCCAACCAACTCCAAAACCTGCATTTACGTTTGTAAACGGCATGAAGAATATAATATATTCTAACAATGAGAGAACAGCATGTTCACCTTTGCATAGGAATCTGCATCACCAATGCATATGTAAGACACAGCTGCATAAATTTCACACATAGCTTGTGCTGATTTGCTCTCAGTCAGCTGCATGAATGACGTTGAGTTATGATATGCTGACCAAGATTAGAAAACGATAACAAATGATACCTTTGCTGCCTCAACAAAATGAAAAGCAGCTTCACTGTAACAAGCAACACAATGAGCGTATTGCCCTCTGAGCATCTCTATAATGCTTTCACAAGCTTGTAAAATTGTGGGAAAACGATTAAACCAACTCTTCATCTCCAATAACGCCTGTAAACATTAAATGTTATAGTTTCAGTTTCATGGCCCAACATGGAATTGGCAATTATTTAATAAATAAGCCACCATCGGTAGGGCTGTAAACGAACCGAACGTCCAGCGAACCAGTTCACGGAATTGGCAATATTTAATATGTTATGTTCAAAAACAAACCTCTTGCGCTTCAACAAATTCTGAACGAGTGAGTTCTATGGCTACTTTATTCTCAAGAAACTGCATCAAGATCATTAGATACACTCCAGCCATCCAAATCGCAGAGTGCTGCAAATCCACTTCTGCTTGTATCAAAAGGACATTTAGAATCAACATTACAAATACTTGGAATTTATGTTGTTAAAATAAATAAAAAAAATCGAAATGATGATATCTTGCTCGATACTTTACATTAAGACTCATGAACAAAAGGCTTACCAGCTGTACCATCAGTTATTCCGTATTTCACCAGCTCCGCTGCACGTAACAAATAACTTATTTAGTTTCTAAAGCTGTCAATGCCACAGAAGGGCAAAACTGTAAAAAAGATACATGAAACCAAAGACACCTTTTTTCCTCAATGGATATTACATATAAAGCATAAATATAAAACAGATAAGAAAATAGCATGAGTATAACAATTTATCACCATTAGGTAAAGATAATCAACTTGACCCCAGTTATATACAAATTGGTCATTTCAAGTAATGTCTTATCTCTTAATGGGTCAAATCGGGTTAAGCTAAGCAAGCAGATAGAGTGAGTCCAGCAGGTTAAAAAAACGTATTCAGTTAATTACAACCTTCTAAAAGTCACTTTACTGAAAAACTTAGATTATTATTGATGATCATATTTAACACACTAGCAGTGTATAAAATTTTATAAAGAAAGAACATAAAAGTGGTTGCGAGTCTAGGGTGAGCAATAATCGAACCGTTAACCAAAACCAAACCGAAAGCTGATGAAACCAAACCAAAACTAACCGAATTAACCGACAATTGGTTATCGGTTTCTTTTGTACCATCAGATACCTCCATTTCATGTATTTGTACATCACTTTCTAAGAAAAAAATTTAGCCCAAGTTTGGTTTCGGTTATTAACCAAAATTAACCGAACTGAATAAACGAATCAATTAACCGAAAACCAAATGGTTGATAAAATAGATTAGCCGATGACTTCGGTTCGGTTTCGGTTAATGCTAATAACCGATCCGATCCGAACCGCGCACACCCCTAGTTGTGACCCATTTTTTATACGTATTATAAAATATATTTTTCGACCCATTATCCAATTTTCCTGACCCGTCCAATTTTCCACATCTACTTTTACGAGAAAAAAAAAACAGTAATCTGCAGTGATAATATGAGCAAAAAGAACCACCTTTGATAGTATTTAGCCCGGATTGAATTCTCTTTGCACAATCCTTAAAAAGTCCCTTCGGGCGGCCAAAAATGACAACCATAAGATCAACCAACGCATAAACCGCACTTTTCGGTAGCCACTCACCATCAATGGGATGAGGTGCTAACTCAAGCTTATCCCCCAAATCCCGTTTCACATTACCAAAATACGCAGGTTCCAACACGTCTTGGCCCATGAACCCAGGCCCAAGCAAATTACTGATTTCGACTTCAAGTTGAATTCGCCTCGAACTTAACGTAGCCCGATCTCTATGGGGTAGATCGGATTGTGAGACACCTTCGTTGACGATATTGAGTTCTTCTATGAGCTCACGCGCATGTTGCACTTTTTCTAAATCGGTCTTCATTGCAGCGTCTAATTTGTCAACATGTTGACCGGCGTTCTTGTAGTCGCATATACGGAGTAGATAGAAGATGTGGAGCAATTCATTGTAGAAGAATAGACCAACACATTGTTCTCTCTACAGTTCCACACAAGTACGAGTTACAAAAGTGGAATAAGCTAGAATTGTGATAAGAATCCTTAAGAGAATATATGAATACAGATATAAATAGCAAGCAATACACCACCGCATAAGATCAAATGCTAGAGGTGGCATTATGGTCGGGTTGGTAAATAGCACGCGACCAAAATGGGTAATAGTGTACAGGTTAGGTTGACCCAAAACACATTTAGCCCAGACATTTAAAGAAAAAGATAAAAAAACAAGAGTAAAGTACATGGATACTGGATAGTCCCTGTGGTTTTCCAAAATTTTGGATTTGGTCCCTAGCTTTTCAAAAGTACACAGATGGTCCATGTAGTTTGTACTGTGTAACGCATTTAATCCCTAGCCAACAAGTCTAAAGGTTTTAAGAGGTCCAAGTTATGGACTAAATACGTTACAAAGTGCAAACCACATGACCATCTAAGTACTTTTGGCAAAATTTGGGGACTAAATTCGTGACAAAGTACTTTTGGAAAGCTCGGGACCAAATCCAAAATTTTGGAAAATCATAGGGACTATCCATGTACTTTACTCAAAAAGCAATTAGTGTATGACTACAAAAAAGAGAAAAATGCCCGGATAGTCCTTGTGGTTTGCTCTATTTTTCATCTATACTCCCTAACTTTCTAAAATTACAGCTATAGTCCCCAACTTTTGCAATTTCGTTCCCAGATAGTCCATGGCACGGATGGGGGTTAGTTTTGGTGTTAAGTGGATGTGAAATTACAGAAATACCCTTATTATTAAAATCATCATCATCATCATCATCATCGTACTCAGTATATCCCACCTATAGCAAAGCTAAGGTAGGGTCTGAGGAGGGTGAGATGTAGACAGCCTTACCTCTACCCCGTAGGAATAGAGAGGCTGCTTCCAATGAGACCCCCGGCTCGATTGTGGTTTTGCATCAAGCCTTGGACATAAGGCACATAACACTCAGCAATTGAGACAAACGCCAATTGGTGCATGTACCCCCTTGTCTTTCGGCTATCAACGCCACCACATGATGCCTGATTAACGATCCCCTCTTTTTAACGTTATTTTCACGAAATTAGTAAAATAACGTTAAAAATTAGTGCACTTTTGCTTTTGCCCCCCCGAGCGCCCACACATATATTACATTATATGAGCAGACCGCAAGCGGGGCTTACCCTTATTATTAAAATATAACAAGTAAAACATTAAAGCCTGTTAGAGAATAAAGTTAGCAGAGATTAGTTTCTTGTTTACCAAGTTTATGTGATTGATTGTGTTTCCATATATATGTCTTGTAATGTCCTATTTATACAGGACCTCCTATTGTTCTAAAATAATACAATACAATCTTTCTCTTTTACTATTTGATTTGGTATCAGAGCCAAATCAACAACCACAACTTACGGCTGCCAAACCTGCAGGAAACCCTAAACAGAGCCAAATATTTCAACTGTTATATTTTAATAGTAAGGGTATTTCTGTAACTTCACATCTATTTAACACCAATAACTAACCCCCCATTCACGCCAGGGACTATCCGGGAACGAAATTGCAAAAGTTAGGGACTATAGCTGTAATTTTAGAAAGTTAGGGACTATAGGTGAAAATGGAGCAAACCACAGGGACTATCCGGGCATTTTTCTCTACAGAAAATACGTAACTTCAATAGATATCTAAATCTTTTAAATAAAATGAATTATATGCATTATTAAAACACTTGATTAACTTAAAAACGACGGATGAAATTGAAATGTTTATTTTTAGCTAAAATTTTGGATTTTGGTTGTTTGACCCGATAGTTATCGATAGCGAATAGCGACAAATAGCGATAACGTACCTATATGTTACGTAGCGATAGCAATGAAATAGCGTCCGCTATTTCGTGTTTAGCGATAAGGTAGTTAAAAATTTAAGAAAAAAATAGCCATCTATATAATTTTTTATATATATATAATGTTAATTTATACCTTTTTTATGTATAAATTTATAGGTTTAAGGATCAAATGTAAGCTAGTGAAAATACGGGGGTTAAATGTTAAACCACACAAACTAATTTTACACTTTTATGTAGATTTTACAAGTTTTAGGGACTAAATGTAACCTAATGAAAGATAGAGAGGTTAAATGTTAAAATCCATACACTTATTTAACCCTAAAAAGGCTCAAACGCAACAAAAACGAAGCCACTCTTCTTCCTATTCCAGCAAGTTTCCGGCAGAAATTGCAGGTTTCCAACCGGAATTCGTCGTCGGAATCCGCTATAATCACGCTACGGAGTAGCTACTCAATAGATTTTGAGGCATGGGCGCTTCGCTACGAAGCGCGTGATAGCGAGCGCTATCTTCGCTATCGATAGCTATGTTTGACCCATTATCAAGCCCGTGAAAGTTTATAATGGAAATATATTTGACATATAGTCAACCAAATGAAAATTATTTTGACTTCCAAGAAAGCGTAAAACTGGCATACTTGAGGAATGGTGATTTCGTTACAATCACAGTATGGGACTTGAGGCAAAATCAAACGTATATTTGCAGTAAGATACGAATACACTTACCCTGTCTGAGTCAATAGATTCCCAAACATCATTGCATCGACTTACAGCACCTTCAACTAAGCTTCCATCATCCCATTGCATGAGGTGTACATGCAGAACAGAAGTTGCAAAAAACATCTGTCCACAACACAACCACAAACAATTACACAAATGCCACAAGAATGACAGTCATCCCAAACACTATAATAATCCATTAAAACAATAAGGCAAATAGCATAGAATTGCAATACATCTGTGCCTTCGATTACACCTGTTTTCAGTTTGTTTAGGTAGTTATAAGCTTTAAAAGGCCTAATTTGATAATCTTAGAATAAAAAGGTTATAACCAGATAGGAGCAAAAAACTTGAGTAAAGCACACGAATAGTCCATGTGGTTAACCATAATTTTGAATTTGGTCCCTAGCTTTTCAAAAGTACAATGATGGTCCCTATTGTTTGCACTTTGTAACGCATTTAGTCCACAGTTAACATATCTAAAGGTTTCAGCAGCTCGAAGTTAGGGACTAAATGTGTTATAAAGTGCATAGGGACCATCCCTGTACTTTTGGAAAAAGTTGGGGACTAAATGCATTACTAAGTGTAAACCATAGGGACCATCCATATACTTTTGGACAGCTAGGGACCAAATCCAAAATTTTGGTCAACCACAGGGACATCCATCCGTGTACTTTACTCAAAAAAACTTTTACCAGACACGGACAAAAAAAAAACTTTAATTGCCAAATTAGTACGTTCCAAAACTGATAATTACCAAAAAGGATTAAAAATATTATAATAACCAAAACGGACCAAAGGGGCCGAAAAGTAATTGCCATTCTATAATACTTTCCCATTAGAACTTCATAATGGATGCAATCGTGTATGGTAGAACAATGTAACGTGAAATCAAAACAAAAAGATAAACAAAATCTAAAACATCGTGAATTCATATTCATCAGTTAAAAGATGCAGTTATTAGTTCACACAACCTGTAACTCTGGATAGTACATCTCGCTTGCAGAAACATAACCTTGCTCCAGAGCAGAAACTGAAGCCTGATAATCGCCTTCTATGATGAGAGCATTAGCAAGCTGTGAATTGAAGTTGCATGACCATAACTTCCCAGAAAACCTTGAAAAATTTAACAACAATAGCAATTAATTCAATTCTAATTGTAAAAACTCAGCATTAGCTAGAAAAAGACAAGCATACCCATCCCCAAAGGATGCAGTAAGTTCTATTCCCTTGTTTAATAGCTGTTTTTGAGAAGAAACAGCTCCAACAAGATGGTAACATTGGCTTAGTAAGCTATAAGCTCTGCACTTCAACTCAAAGCATGAGGGGATCGACTTTAAGAGTAGTTGCTGCACACACACAAAAAAAAGAATTAAAAAAAAACTACTAATAATCGGTTTAGTAAACCAAATTTATATAAGCCCCTCTTTAACTTTATCACCTCAACCTGCAAGCACAACTTTTCACATAGCATCATATGTTACATTCTATAGAATAGAATAGTACATGCTACTTAATTAAGTTTGATTTGGTGAATCATATATCAGCTTAGAGATGAGGAATTAAACTGTGAACACCAGCCAAACTACTTTAACAACAAACAAACAAACAAACAAACAAACAAAGACAGTTGGTGTTGGTTTAAGGCATTAAAATGATTCTGTCCTAACTTAACTTTGCTTCTTCTTCGTATGGTCCTGCTGATTACAAAAAGTTCCTCACTAACAAAATTCCACCACTCCAGAGACCTTAATTAATAAGAAACATAATATATCCTTGTCTAAATCCAATACAGCAAATACTTGAAAACCCTAAGTAAGTAAGTAAGGAAGTAGTGCAGTATACGAAGCAACCTATGAATCAACAACTTACGGAGCGTTCAAGGTGAGATTTAGCATGATTAACATTATTCGAATGCTTGAGAAGCAGAGTAGCAATTTTGAGACGAGTTTTGACTTCAACAACTGGAAGAAACGATACGGTGCTTTGACAAATGGCTTCCAGACACTTTACTGATTTCGCAATTTCGCCATTTTTTTCGTGTAAATCTGCTAGTTCCCATAGTCCTTCAGCTACTCCGTCCATTTTACTTCAACTTTCAGATCCCTTTGCTTGCTTGCTTCTTCATCTCTCTCTCTCTCTCTCTCTCTCTCTCGGTTTCCGGTGGTCTAGTTGAGTCAATGTCTATTGTCTCGTTTCGTTTCTAAGCCCATGGGCCTGGCCGCCTGTCATCCCATATCCTAGAGATGGGCGTAATACACCCGGTTCCAAACCCGAACCCATAGAACCGATCCGTAATTTGTTTCAGTTCTAACCCGATGTATAGTAGAACCGGGTCCGGGTTCAAAATACCCGGTTGTTCTTACCCGGTTCCATTTTTTTTTATAATAAACGGGTTGTACCCGGTTCCTAACCCGTACCCGAATATACCCGTACCCGGTCCCATTGTACCCGGTAATAAGTTACCGTTAGAACCGGGTACTAGCCGTTGGAATCGATTTTGGGGGTTTCAAAACGCATTAAATGCCAAATATTACCGTTAGAACCGGTTACTAGCCATTGGAAACGGTTATTATAAATTGTTTTCAATTTTCATTTGTTTAACTCACCAGTCCTCATTTTCTTCTTGTATCATTTTCTTCTACATCTTGTGATCTTGATATACTTTTCTACAATGGCTTCAAAGAACTCTAAAACCACAAATTCCCCATCCGTCAATAATGTTCCTTAAGCTCAAACCGCTCCATATGTTGTTGGAACATTATCACATAGTCGCAATATTTGTAGGATCGTTTTGGAACCCGAACGAGTCGATCAGAAGAGTTTTGCTCAGTTTGAAAGGCGGAAACAGACAAACTGAGGTCAATTCAGCAAGATTATCACTTAAAACTGTCGTAGTATTGATTATCAAACGTTTTACAATGAGACGACACTTCGACAGCACTTCGTGGCTCAACCGGAAACTGTTACAAATGAAATCGCTTGAAGGATATATATAATGTTTAGATTTCGCTTGAAAGTGACAACATGTCAGTTCAAGCGAAATATGTAATGTTGATTTCGCTTGAAACTGCTCATGATACTTTCAAGCGAAATTACATCACTCAAGCGAAATATCATTATCTTGAACTACGTGCACTGATCTAACATTCTAAACACAAGACTCGATACAAAACGAAGTCGACAGACGCATGCACTAACAGACTCCCCCTCGAATGTTGACGAGTCTTCAAGTGTCGAGTTTTCGCATCTTCAGTCTTTATCAGTCCTTTCGAACTCTCTGAAGTATCTTGACACTGTAAAGCATCCTCAAATCTCTCTCTCTTCTCTTTCTATCCAGAAATGCAACCTCATGATCAGAACCTGGCTCTTTGCTCTTTCCATAGGTTCAAGATCGATTCCTGACTCTATCATTACCTGCACAAATCTCTTCCTCAAAATAAATTTTCTGATGATCACTTGTAAAAACAATCTCACCATCTAATAAACCACTTACAGGAATAAAACAATCAAAGAATGATTTTACTATGTAGATCTTTGATGAAACATTTGAAGAAATATCGTTTTTCTTATCAAAACAACACACTCTCCCAAACCATCTGTTCATTATGTCTAGCACTCGGAATTTTGAAAATTAGCTCTCCAACATCAGTTGTCGAAAATCTTTTTGTCTTTTTCAAAATTTATGCTAAAACACACTAAAATCTTTTTGAATTTTTGAATGTAATGAAATGCAGAAAAGAAATATTTACATACAATATTTTTGTGAGTTCGTGTAAGAGGATCATATCATTTTATGAGACAAATCACCAACACCGTTAAGCTTTAAACATTTTAAGTTCTAAACGATTCACTTAGATTGTCAGTATACTGATCCACTTAAATTCTCACACAAAGTTCAACTGTTTCAAGATACGAGATTAATGTCTTAAGCACTTAAATTTAATCGCGTGTCCCACCTCAGAATATACTCCCGTATCCAGATCCCAATATTCAGTCTTACAGGTGAGTATACCACAGATGATATCTGTAAGGGTTAAATTGCGAAACCGTGAGAGCTCAGGTCAGAACTTTCGTTCAGCAGAGAGATGACGGCTCGACTTTCGGTGTGTCCCCTTTAGAGGATCTTTTTTTTTACAACAGCATTGATTAGCAATTTTATTGTCTATTATTTTATGCTGAGGGCGGCGCTATATTTCAAGCAAGCAGTAAAGTATTCTCCGGGGACTAGGCCATTGCTTCCGCATTATCAGAAGTCCCGGGATAATACCCCAGATATCACTGAGTATAAAGACCTAGTATCTCAGAAAGAAGGACCTTTCAAACAAGATTTCGGGGGTTACCCATATATCCGAGAGATGTTTCCCGCGATATAAGCAAGTTTGAAATTTAGGTTTATATCTCGTCACAATCTACTAAATGTGTAAAAAACTACTGGCACGTCATCAGTGAGACCGTTTATCACATTTTACTTTCCATTTCTTTAGCATGCTGTGATTGTCCACTGATGTACTATCATTTCCTCTTCTTTGACACAAAACTCATTTTTGATTTTATCTTGTTTTTGACTTTTTCAAATTTTCAAATGTTTTTGGATTTTCAGAAATTGATTTTCAGAAATTCTTACTCCCCCTAAAATGCAAACACATTTAAAGAGATTTGAAAACAAACTATACAAGTAAATTGACAACCGATATCGAATCACTTCAATTCGCCATCCACTTGGCATAAACAATCAGAACTCCCCCTCACAACAAAACATTTTCCCATTGTGATCTCAAAACACTTAAGTTTGTTTTAATCAAATGGTTTTTCCAGAAAATAAGTTTTGTTGATTGATTTTAACCATTTGTAGGTTAGGGGATAAATTCATCATTTTGTTTTTCAACCACTTGTAGGAAATCAGATACAACTTAATGTCCCTGATTTACCACTTGTAAGAATAGTTCAATCAAGTTCAACCTAATGACCTTGATTAACTTTTAATTTAAAAAACACAACCTCTTTTTCAACCACATGGCTTACCAACCAATACCACTTGTAAGTTACCATATGTAGGTTGAATTCTCAGAATGCCGATTCCTACTCCTCATTTACTAACCTGGGAGTTCCGGCAAGTCATACTTGTGACCAAATTTTCAATTTACCAAAAACAATCTAAGAAAGATGCCGATTCATGCTCCGTGATTACCAACTTGGGAGCTCCGGCAAGTCCAGGATTTTACTGTTCATAGTAAGTACCATCCTAGTCACAAACCAGGGATGGTTCAACTTTTTCTTTCTTCGTTTTCTTCTCGTAAAACTCCTTGACTCCTTTTACCTTCCTGTCAACCATTTTTCCAAAAATATGATGAACTTTGGAATTAAAGGCTTTCTCAATATCAAACTCTTTCTTTTCTGAGAAAAATTGGTTTGAAATCTCAACTTTACCAATTTTCTTTTTAAAACTTTCAGCACGAAGTGGTGGAAAATTCATATCATCCACAGTCGGCACTTACTTTTCACTTTTAATCTCAATCTGTGGCTCCTCTGACTTTGTGGAATCAGATTCATCGCCAGAAGATAGCTCCTCTGATTTTGAAGAATCAGAATCATTTCTAGAACTATCATCAGACTTCTTAACAACCCATTTCTGGTTGTCAAGATTTCCTTTCTTCTTGTAAAATCTGTTTGAACATTCACCAATCTCAAAAATCGAATTTTTGAAAAGTTTTGTTCTATCAATTGGTGATTCAAACACAATCTCTTTATCTTTCAGTTTACGAGAAACTCCCTGTTTTGATTTTATTGCCTTGGAACAATCTTTGGCAATATGTCCAACATTGTTGCATTTGAAACAGGTTCTCGTTTCTTTCATCTGAACAACAGTCTTCATCTCTTCTTGCTTCTTTGCAAGGAATTCTCCGTTTGACTGCTTTCTGAACATATTTTCTTTTTCTTCTTCAATAGTTGTACCTGAAACAAATATCATTTTTGATTTAAAATCTCGAATATATTTTTCATTTTTCTGTTTTTCTGATGGAATAAATCCAAGACCTTTCTTTTTGAAATTACCGTTATATTTTGGTTTCTTTCGATAACCAGAACCAGAACTGTAACTTTTTTTCTTGTTTTCTCTTTGTTGAACTCTTGAGGTGTATTTTTTAGGTTTACCATTAAGATTTACATCTTTTATTTCAGAAATATTAATTTCTGTTAGTTTGAAAACCTTTTTTATCATGTCAGGTTTAACACCTCTTATTGGAAATTCCTCATCAAAATATAATTTGTCAGAACCATTCAAAGTATATGCAACTTTAAATGTTTCGTCATTCAAATTAGACTTTGATAACAGGAATTCTTTGTTGTAAACCCTTTTAACTGAAGACTTTGGACTGTTGACTGTCGAACTCGAACTTTCAGAACCAGACTTTGACTCTGACTTTGACTCTGAGTTTGACTCCAACTTTGACTCCTCAGTTTCATCTTTTTCCAACACCTGATCGACCACTTTCTTTATTAACTCGGACTCATGATCAGTGTCAGACGATGTAAACGTGACATCAATATTTTCTGGCAAGTTAACCGTAGACTCCAACTCCCACTGTAAATTTGTTGCCTTTTCGACTCTTTCTGAATTTGGATTTCTCGGAGAATATCCATTTTCAAGCGGGGGTGGACATTTGTTGTAACTGAAACCTTGTTTCTTACCAGAATCATTCTTTTCTTTGTTATCCTTCTTCTTTTCTTTCTTCTTTTCAGGAGTCTTTTCTTCAGAAACCTTCTGTTTTTCAGAATTCTTTGCCTCAGAAATTTCTTCTTCCTCAAACGCCTTCATGCCTTCTACTGTTGGATAAATCCTGTCAATGACATAAGAAGTACATGAGTAACTTTTCAACAAACGATTTACTCTTTCAGTTTCAATCCGTTGAGTTTCAAGTTTCTGCTCTAACACATCACACTTCTCGATGTAATTATTCACAACTTTCTGCTTTATCATGAAAGCTCCCTGAAGTGTTTTCATTGCCGTTGCCTGTTCTTCACTTGTTTGATTGTATTGATTCATAGCTTTGTTCAGGACATCATAAGATTCCTTCAAACTGTTCAAGTTATAAATCAATGTGCTGTTCTGCTTCTTTATAGCTTCACAGGTGTCACACTTCACATGAATCTTTTTAGTATCAACTTCTTCATCAACTTTGAACTTTGGAATATCTTTCACCTTTTTCTTTATCACTGGAACAGCCTCATCATCACTACTCACTGGTGTTTTGATCTTTTTCTTTTTATTTTTAACCTTTTCATCTTCACTATCACTTTCAGCCATCATTTTCAAATGATCTGCCATTTTTCTTGACCAATACTCACGATCATCATCACTATCCTCTTCAACACGAGCGATATAAGCTTTGTGATTTGAATCTTTGTGTGGATCATAATCATCCCAATTGAAATTTGCCCAGCTAGAACCTTCAGGCAATTTTTCATCATCTTGGTTTATCAGGCATGCTTTGCTGTTAGCTGAGATATATTTGTCCCAATTGAATCCTTCTGTTGGCTTTTGATCATCCTGATTCACCATATAAGCTCTCTTTGAAGATTCTTCAATCACTTTTCTTCCATGTACCACTTGTGGTTCTTGTTGTTGTTGGGCAACTTGATGATAGATAGCCTTCCGATAGTAATCATTGTTGTTGTTGAATGGATTTTGAGCTCCACTTGCTTCGCGGTTTTTGCACTCCCTCTTGAAGTGTCCTTTTTCCCTGCAACGAAAACAAGTGACTTTAGATTTATCAAATCCTAAAGTAGAAATATTAGCTTCACGTAAATCATCTCTTCCTGTGATCTGCTTAAATTTCTCAGCCGTCTCAACACACTAGCCAAACACCATTTAATATCCATCAATTCCATCTCTTCAGCATCAATCTGATCGTAATCCTCTTTTGTAAGCATTGGATTCCCGATCCGACCTGCAACAAAACTACCATAAGATTCTAATACAGTTCCCAACAAAGACATATGACTCTTAGCAATTTCTGCTGAATAATCCTCATCATTCTCCAGATTCAGTACAATATTGCATTGTAGCTTCTTGCCATTCTTTGTTGCTGAAAAGTTCGGATCAAATGATGGATATGATGAAAAACTTGTGTTGCTGTTTGATCCTTTAGAAGAACTTTCAGATGAATTCTTTGCATTGAATGCTGTCTGAATCTTCGGTGACAAGTTGGTGGATTTATCACTAACACCACCTTTGTAATAAAGCCCGATGTCTTGTTCACCGTCAAAATCTTTCATTCTAATAACCTTTCTCTGTTCCATCTCCTGAGCCTCAATCTTTTCAATAAATTTGTTCAAAGTCAGACTGCTAAACCCTTTCTTGTTCCTTAGCATCATAAGATATGTTCCCCAAGTCTCATAGGGTAATGTATTAGCTAGCTTCTCAATCAACTCCTCATTATCTTTTTCAATACTCAATCTCTTCATATTTGCTAGCAGATTGCAATGTCTTTCTATGATTTGCTTTGTGTTCTCATTCTTCAACCCACGAAATAGATCAAACTCTTTCTTCAAAAGCGATTTCTTGTTTTTGACCATCTCTTGACTACCATGAAACTTCGATCTTAATGCTTTCCAGATTGAGTAAGAAGTTCCATTATGTTGCAATAGAACCAAAATATCTTCCTTCACAGCTTGTTGTAAAAGACCTAGCATCATTTTCTCATCTTTGTATTTCTTTCTAGCATCGGCACTTAGATCTTTAATTGCTATAACCTCTTCGTCATCATTCATCGATCTAATGCATTTCGTCTTGACACATTCCCAAGCATCTAAGTAATTTGCTTGTTCCCAATTCTCAAACCGTCCTTCCCAACCTTTATACTCCTCGATGTTCATGAGTTTAGGCGGTTTTTGCATAGTCCCCGTTTCATTTTCCAGCATTGTGTTCTGTGCCAAAGTGATCGGGGTAACCGGGGTAGCAAACGCGTTATAAAAATCCTCGTCCATGTTTCGGATTTACAAAGTCCACAAAACTGAATGTTCAAGCGAAATTACAATCACAAGCTGAAACACACAATTCAAGCGAAATCTCTTCTGAAGCGAAATGTCTTTTCAAGCGAAATATCAACTCTCAAGCTAAATAACACTGTTGAAGCGAAAACACAGGTTTCAAGCGAGAACACTCAAGCGAAATAGAACTATTGAAGCGAAATCAGGAATTCAAGCTGAATCACTGAAGCGAAATCACACAACTGAAGCGGAATAGCCCAATTCAAGCGGAATCAAGTTGAATTTTCAAGCGGAACCACCGGTTTCAAGCGAAATTATAGACTGATTTCGCTTGAAGAGCTGCTGATGTCATCATCTCGCACATGTTTTCAAGCGGAAACTCAATTTTAAACTGATTTAGATCGATTTAAGGCCTGAAACTTTCAAGGCTTTGTAAAAATACTATTGCGCACAACCTGTGAGAATTTTAGCTGATTTTAACCATAAAAAGTTTTGAATTTTGAAAAAGAAGGTGTAGAAATCAGAATTTTCGACTGAATTGGTAAGAACTCTTCCTCCTGAGCTCTGATACCACTTGTAGGATCGTTTTGGAACCCGAACGAGTCGATCAGAAGAGTTTTGCTCAGTTTGAAAGGCGGAAACAGACAAACTGAGGTCAATTCAGCAAGATTATCACTTAAAACTGTCATAGTATTGATTATCAAACGTTTTACAATGAGACGACACTTCGGCAGCACTTCGTGGCTCAACCGGAAACTGTTACAAATGAAATTGCTTGAAGGATATATATAATGTTTAGATTTCGCTTGAAAGTGACAACATGTCAGTTCAAGCGAAATATGTAATGTTGATTTCGCTTGAAACTGCTCATGATACTTTCAAGCGAAATTACATCACTCAAGCGAAATATCATTATCTTGAACTACGTGCACTGATCTAACATTCTAAACACAAGACTCGATACAAAACAAAGTCGACAGACGCATGCACTAACAATATTGAAGTATGGTGCAATTGGGACTTGGTCGAAATGAGTGACGGTTCGCAAAAGGCCCAATGCAAACATTGTGGCGCCTTGTTAAGCAAGGACTCTAATTCCACGTTAACGAAGCATGCTAAAAAGTATTGTAAAACTTTAAAAGATTTGACACCCGGTCAAGTTCAACTCTCAAAAGATGGTACGATATTCCGTTATGAACAAAAGATAGCTCTTGATAGGATGGCGAAGTTGGTGATTCAAAAAGCTTTGCCGTTTGGACACTTTGACGACCCCGATCTTACTAAGTCGTCGTACTTTAAAACGCCATTGTTTAAATTTATGGGAAAATGCAAGAAAAGATTTAATTTTTTTTAATTTAAAAACTAGTGTAAACTTAACTAGTGATGTGTGGTCGGCTCCACACGGTTTACCCGAATCATACATTTGTGTCACCGCTCATTGGGTTGATCTCGATACATGGCAAATGATGAAGCGTACGATTGCATTTGATGAGTTTCCTTCTCCTCATATGGGAGAAAATATTTATAAAATTATAAATGCCACAATAATGAAATATTGTTTAGAGGATAAATTTTTTCAATATCATTTGATAATGCTTCAAACAACTCAAATGCAATCGGTAAATTAAAGTTGAAGTACAAACCGATTGTTGATGGTGTTTTTTTCCACACACGTTGTGTTGCACATATTATTAGTTTAGTTGTGCAAACCGGTTTAAAAGATAAATTTGTATCGGATTTTATTATACCTTTTAGAGCTATGCTTCAAGATGTTTTCAAAAGTGGCAAAGAACGATACCAAGATTACAAAAAGCTTTGTAAAGATGTTAACCAAAAAATAATTGGACCTAATTGGGATATTCTAACACGGTGGAATTCAACTTGTCATATGTTTGAAATGGCCTTAAAATAAATAGGCACTTTAAAATCATTTCATACAAATTTAAGTGATGACTACCAAGTCGACCCTTTTCCCGGCACGGCTTGGGCTAAAATTCAAACACTAAGTAATTTTTTAAAAGTTTTCAAAACCTCAACAACTTTGATTTTCCGGTGTTTATTATCCCACAAGTTCTAAAGTTCTATCTGAATTGTATTTGATAACATCATTTAAAAAAGTTTGAAAATAAAAGTGACATGTTGAGGAATATGATGAAACCTATGATTAAAAATTTTAAAAATATTTTTTGGATTTACCACCCATTTTTCTAGGTGTCGCCGTTTTAAATCCAATTTTAAACGTACCGGGTGTTGAAGCTTTAATTGAAGAAATTTATGACAAGTTGGATATGCATGAGGAGGATCCAACATTGAAAGATAAAACGAAAAAATTATTCAACAACTATTTGTCCAAGCTTTATGATCATTATTTAAAAAAATATGGGGAAAACAACATAGCAATTTGTTTGCGTCTAGGTCGTCAGCCTCTAATGATGAAACGATTGGAGACCCGATCATAACCATGTTGAATGTCGTTAGAGACGAAACGGCCAAGCAACAAAGGGGTAACGAACCATCAAGTGAACTCGGTCGATATAAAAT
The DNA here is from genome assembly GCA_030545235.1 of Helianthus tuberosus. Classification (NCBI taxonomy): domain Eukaryota; kingdom Viridiplantae; phylum Streptophyta; class Magnoliopsida; order Asterales; family Asteraceae; genus Helianthus; species Helianthus tuberosus. The sequence continues at coordinate 92,569,362 of CM060416.1, forward strand.
ATTTGATTATTCGCGTACTATGACCGCCGAGGAATATACCAACTTTGATATTTTGGCATGGTGGAAATCAAAAGAATCAGAATTCCCGATTCTAGCCACCATGGCGATATACTAACTGTCCAAGCTTCCACGGTAACTTCAGAAAGTGTCTTTTCTCTTAGTGGTAGGGTATTGTCCATTCGAAGAACAAGACTAACACCGGAATCGCTAGAGATGGCAATTTGCCTAAAGGATCATTTGGATGTCGTTGACCGTGTTCAACATAAATCGAGTCTAGAAGACGAAGTAGAGTTAGAGCACAAGATTATTGATGAAGAGGAGGAAGACGAGGTAGAAACTAATGATTCCGAAGATGATTGTACCGATGTCGCGGCCCCCGACCCGGTTTGACCCGTTTCAGGAGCCGCGGGACAGAAATCCCGTGGTATTTAATTAATTGAGTTTAACAGCGGAAGTTTATCATCAGGATCTTTTTAAGACTGAAATATTTCCCGATTATTTTATTTCACAACGCGGGATAAAACCCGGTAATTTACAATCATTTGATTTCACGAAGAAATCTTTTATTTTACAAAACATGTTTCTTTATTTTATACTGAGCCACTTCTTTGAGCTTGTAGTGCTATATGGCACTTTTCCTGGATCATAACAGATCACCTGAAACATGTTTGAAAAAGGTTTTGTCAACGGGAAATACTGAGTGAATCATTCTATTTTGCATAATGATGCATAGTTATTAATTACAGCATAAGAGCGATTACAATGGCTTTTATCTTATTTTTATCTGGCGTTCTGTCACAATGGTGACAAGTCACAATGATGACGATGGTCATACCACTATTAGATCAATGAACCCAAATAGTGATGATTATCCCTGTAGGTCAATGAACCTAACAGTGATTATCCCGAGTAGGTCAATGAACCTAACTGGGAGAAAATTAGTAATGTGCACAATACCCCACTAACCAGTAATTCAAGATATCCACGACTTAGTCCCTGTAATTATAACCTTGAAAATTATTTGAGGTATTGGAAAATAGTTGATAAAAAGAGAATGACTCACATTGCAGATTTATACGGGCAGAGTTTAGCCTACTGATTAGCCTTTTAACCTAAATTAATAACAGGCACACAATTCAGTCAGTAACTTAATACAGCTTTTACGATAACTCACGAGATCAAACCCTCACATCGAATGACAAAGTGCGATACTTAAACATCCATTGAATTTAATCAACGAATGACAAAGCATAAACCCTAATGTGGGCAGCACTTAAACATCCATTGGATAGTTTAATCGATCGGACATTGAATCGTAGCAGCGATCGAGTTATTACCCTGATTGTGGCGTCGATTAGTGATCCGTGTGTGTTAATTGTGACAAACAGAGCATAACTCAGTGTATTTTGTGAGAATTTACGTCGTTTCAAATCCCAGAATCAAGTCCCACTGCCTAGTATTTATATATGAAAAACCGTCCCCCTCGCGCCACGCGAGGGGTCCTCTTATTCCTGTCGCGTGGCGCGACAGGTCACTTCTAGGGTAGATTAGGTGCGTGTCTTTTATAGCTTTGGTGAGTCAGATTTCGACGTAATTCAATTCCTACAGCAAACTGTAAGGATATTACCGACTAGGGTTTACCCCCCCTGAGTTTTAGGGGCCCTAATCCTGATTCCAAATGTTCTGAAAATTTTAGGGTTTGTTCAAAATCACTTGGGTTTCTCAATTAGGGTTTCCTATTGATCAATTAAAATAATAATTAAGACTTTTTTATGAGAGTTGTTACATTCTCCCTACCTTAATAAAAATCTCGTCCTCGAGATTTACTGGAATAATTGAGAATACTTTCTCTTTATTTCGGATTCCAGCTCCCAAGTGTATTCAGGTCCTCGTTTCGAATCCCACTTAACTTTTAACTAATACTATTCGTTTACCTTTATATCTTGGAAATGTACTACCAAAGATTCGTCTGATAGACATTTCTTGAGATTGGATACATGAAATACATCATGTATCTCAGCTAAATATCCGGTTAGTTGTAAATGATAAACAACTGGTCCTATACGTTGGATCACTGGAAATGATCCTACTTACCTTGGATTTAGTTTTCCTTTCTTATCAAATCTAACAACTCCTTTCCAAGGAAATACGTTCAATTAGCATTTTGTCTCCAAATCGAACTCCAATGGCTTTTGTCTATTATCTGTATAACTTTTCTGACTATCTCTAGCCGTCTTCAGTCTTTCCTTCGTGATACTGAATATCACAGTCGTAGTCACTTAGGATTTTCATCCCTCTCCTTTGCCTCATGTTTAATTTTTTTTTTTGCCCAAATATATGTCTTAAATTCTTATAATTCGTATAGACAGTAAACTTACCTCCATACAGATAATGTCTTCAATCTTAAGGGCAAAATTTATGGTTCCTAATTCTAAGTCATGAGTGGTATAGTTTTCTTCATGCTTTTTCAATTACCTTGATGCATACGCATTTACCTTTTTGCGTTGCATTAACACATATCTAAATCCTAGTTTTGAAGCATCACCATATACTTCAAAATCTTCAGTTCATAAGGCTAAGATTGGAGTATTTGGTTAATTTCTGCCTTAAGATCCTAAAGCTTCTTCTTGTTTAGATCTCTAATCAAACTTAATTGTTTTACAGGTTAGCTTAGTTAACGGTATAGTTATCTTGGAAAATCCTTAATATAGTATCCGACTAAACCTATAAAACTTCTAATTTCCATTGTGGATTGCGTAACTTTCCATTTGGTAATTGCTGCTATCTTAGCAGAATTTACGTGAATACCTTCATGATTCACCATATGACCTAGAAATTGCACTTTTGGTAACAAAATTCACACTTCGAGACTTTGGCGTAAAGCTTCTCTTTTCTTAAAAATGTTAAGTGTGCATGCAAGTACTGACAATGTCCTTCCTAACTTTTGGATTAAATAAGTATATCGTTGATGAAGATAATTACAAATTTTTCCAAATATAGTTTACTGATCCTATTTATCATGTCCATGAATGCTGCAGGTGCATTTGTTAACCCAAAGGGCATGACTGTAAACTCATAATGATCATACCTAGTTCTGAAAATGGTTTTAGGTATGTCTTTCTCTTGTACTTTTAATTGATGATAACCGAAGCGTAAAAATATCTAACTCTTTGAAGTTGACCGAATAGATTATCAATCCTAGGTAATGGGTATTGATTCTTAATTGTAATCTCTATTCAATTCCCTATAATCAATACACATTTTCATCGAATCATCCTTTTTGAATAACACTGTGTTAACCGATAAGGTGCCTTGGCTTATCTGTATAGTTCCTGGATTTAAAGGAATTCTAAATTCTATCTCCCTATCAGGTAGTAACCCTGATAACTCTTTTTGGGAATACATCTGGGTATTCTGAAACTACAGAAATTTCCTTAAATTCTTTATCTTTAATGATTACTGAAATCATATATACTATTCCTTGTGTTCGTTCATAATTAGCAACTTTTATTACTGATATGAACTTTATGGGTTTACATAGCTTATCTCCTGTAATTATTATTACTTCTCCAGTGATTGCTCAAACTTCTATAGAATTCTTATCACAGATAATTCGAGCATAATTGTTTTACTAATCAATCCATTCTTAGCACAACCTTGATTTCAACTAATTTTATAGATAATAGGGTTGCAGAAAATTTATGACTTAAAAGTTATATTTCTATATTTTGCAGAATCTCATTTATTTTAACCGATTTCCCCATCTGTCATTTCTACTATAGAAATTTACCTAATACTGGTTAAAGGTAAATTAAGAGTTTAGCAGAATGAAGTACTTTGGTTTGCACCAGAGTCAAATAATACTTTTGTGTAAACGTTTGTGAACTTAAGAACGTACTGGCTATCACATCTGGAATGAGTTCTGCTTCCTTAGCAGTCAGTTGGAAGGCTCTTACATTCCTTTTTACTCCTTCTGCAGGTTTAGCCTTATTGTCAGATGGTTTGTTCAGTTTTGGACAATCTGGCCTAAGATGTCCAGCTTCTCCACAGTTGTAGCAGACTGAAAATTTCTTCCTCCTGCAGTCTTCTTCTTGATGCCCCAGAATTTTGCAAAAATTGCAATATCCTTTGCATCTTCCAAAATGCTTCCTTTTGCAAGAATTGCAAAATGGACTAGTGGAAGATTGCCCATTCCCTCCTTTCTTGAAATTGTTATGATTATCCTGACGGAATCCTTGGGTAATCTTTTGGGCTACTTCCTTCCTTCTATTTTCTTCTCTTGTCCGTACTAGCTCGTCAGTCAGAGTATTGGCTAAATCCACCGCATCATCAATCGTGCGAGGTTTCGCAGCCTTGACGATATTACGGATTTTGGAAATCAATCCCCAAATATAACGAGAAATGAGTACCGGCTTTGGCGAAGCTAGCGTTGGTACCATTCTAGCATATTCAAAGAATGTAGAAGTATACCCTCGACAATCTACATCCACCATCCGGTGGGTTAGAAACTTATTTGCCATTTGATCTTTTTCATACTCGGGACAGAATTTTCTTTCTACAAGACTCTTAAATTCTTCCCATTTCATGGCATAAGCCCTATTTCTCCCTTTAGCCTGTAACACCGTGTTCCACCATTCTAGCGCCCCTTCTTTGAAAAGGTTTGATGCATACATGACCTGATCATCCTGAGCACATTTACTTATGACAACTACTGCCTCGGTTTTCTCTAACCAACGCAGTGCCGCAGTCGCTCCTTCATTGCCTGCAAACTCAGTGGGTTTACAAGCAAGAAATTCTTTGTAAGTGCAACCAGGCGTTGCAGCTTTCCTTTTCTTAGGAGGAGGAGCTTGCCGTGGTTCATTATCATGATTAACATGATTACCGCCTCCATTTACGCTATTACTGAAGTTATCTTCAGAAATGCGTTTGCTAGGAACGATTTGTTGAGGTTCGATTGGATTTTTAATAGCAGCAATAATTGTTGGAATAGCGTTGGCTATCCCTTGAGTAACTATCGCTGGAATAGCATTGGCTATCCCTTGAGCAACGATATTTTCTATATCCTGTCTAGTCACATATTGATCCCCCGGTGGTTGCTCAGATTGATTAACCTCATTAACTGGTTCATTATTAGCGTTTTCCATCTGATAACTAATTTATAGATAAATAATTAGTATAAAAGAAATAATCCAAGGTCACAATTAATTGCACATAATCACGTAAACGAATATACAATTTTTTTTTTCTAAAATTTCATTTGTTTTATAGATTATATCATGCTTCTATATACAACCGGTTTATTATTTATTTTACACATACTGATTTTACTATTACTATTACACAATCACAGTTTCATAATCCCCTATCCTTTGTCAGGTGATATTCTAGTAACGGCGTTCCTTCTCATCGTATTTCCAGGAGATCTGTCCCAAAATCTCTTGGATTCTATTCTCAGCATCCATTAGTTCTTTGCCAAAGTGGCGGAGTTCAGCCATATTCTCGTTACTTATTGGTGGATTTGGTAAAGGTTCTGGTTTGAACTTAGGAAAAAGCTTATAGGGATAGTTTTGTAACAGTATTTCATTATTCAACCATTCGTCTATTTGCAAGTGGATTGAAGGGTTTGGAATAGCTGGTTCTAAATTCATTGGTAGTTGTGTTTCAAGAGAATGAATAAAATTATTTTCATCAATAGGCTCAATAGTATCATCGTTTTCCATTATAAAATCTAGTTCTTCTTGAGATGGTAACCCCTTAATTTGTCCAGAGCTTTCCCCAATTTCCATTTTCTTAGGCTTGGGTTTTTCGAGAGGTAAAGCGTTGAATTCTATAGGCTCTTCTAAGTCTGGTATATACCTATTGAAATCTCTGGAAACTTCTATTCTTACTGGATAGAGATTTAAATTCTGAAGAGCTTCCGACAGATCACTCATGCTGTTATGCAAAATACACACAATTACTAAGTTAAAATTATATAAATTTTCATAGAAAACCTTTAAATATTATTTCATACTGGGTAACTACTAAAACAACTGAAACTTAAAACACACCAAGTTTTATTTATTTATTTATTTACTGAATAAGGTTTCTAAACTGTAAATAAATAAAGGTGCTAAACTTTGAGTCAGAATATTTAAAGATTTGTAGTTATTGCTACAGTGGTTAACATATAAAGATCTGCCCACACTGTATAAAATTAGTCAGATAATAAAACATATAATCACAAAATAGCAATTAATAAAAAATATTAAGTATTTCTAAATACTTAATTGGCTTAAATCAGTGGCTCGATAAGTGGCTCTGATACCACCTTATTTCTGTCACGGCCCCCGACCCGGTTTGACCCGTTTCAGGAGCCGCGGGACAGAAATCCCGTGGTATTTAATTAATTGAGTTTAACAGCGGAAGTTTATCATCAGGATCTTTTTAAGACTGAAATATTTCCCGATTATTTTATTTCACAACGCGGGATAAAACCCGGTAATTTACAATCATTTGATTTCACGAAGAAATCTTTTATTTTACAAAACATGTTTCTTTATTTTATACTGAGCCACTTCTTTGAGCTTGTAGTGCTATATGGCACTTTTCCTGGATCATAACAGATCACCTGAAACATGTTTGAAAAAGGTTTTGTCAGCGGGAAATACTGAGTGAATCATTCTATTTTGCATAATGATGCATAGTTATTAATTACAGCATAAGAGCGATTACAATGGCTTTTATCTTATTTTTATCTGGCGTTCTGTCACAATGGTGACAAGTCACAATGATGACGATGGTCATACCACTATTAGATCAATGAACCCAAATAGTGATGATTATCCCTGTAGGTCAATGAACCTAACAGTGATTATCCCGAGTAGGTCAATGAACCTAACTGGGAGAAAATTAGTAATGTGCACAATACCCCACTAACCAGTAATTCAAGATATCCACGACTTAGTCCCTGTAATTATAACCTTGAAAATTATTTGAGGTATTGGAAAATAGTTGATAAAAAGAGAATGACTCACATTGCAGATTTATACGGGCAGAGTTTAGCCTACTGATTAGCCTTTTAACCTAAATTAATAACAGTCACACAATTCAGTCAGTAACTTAATACAGCTTTTACGATAACTCACGAGATCAAACCCTCACATCGAATGACAAAGCATAAACCCTAATGTGGGCAGCACTTAAACATCCATTGGATAGTTTAATCGATCAGACATTGAATCGTAGCAGCGATCGAGTTATTACCCTGATTGTGGCGTCGATTAGTGATCCGTGTGTGTTAATTGTGACAAACAGAGCATAACTCAGTGTATTTTGTGAGAATTTACGTCGTTTCAAATCCCAGAATCAAGTCCCACTGCCTAGTATTTATATATGAAAAACCGTCCCCCTCGCGCCACACGAGGGGTCCTCTTATTCCTGTCGCGTGGCGCGACAGGTCACTTCTAGGGTAGATTAGGTGCGTGTCTTTTATAGCTTTGGTGAGTCAGATTTCGACGTAATTCAATTCCTACAGCAAACTGTAAGGATATTACCGACTAGGGTTTACCCCCCCTGAGTTTTAGGGGCCCTAATCCTGATTCCAAATGTTCTGAAAATTTTAGGGTTTGTTCAAAATCACTTGGGTTTCTCAATTAGGGTTTCCTATTGATCAATTAAAATAATAATTAAGACTTTTTGATGAGAGTTGTTACAACCGAAGTGCCCGCATCAAAGCATAGCGCATGTGAAAGTGCCACACCCGAGACAAGCAAAAGGCAAAGGAAATAAATCGGTTACTTTAGAACCGGTTATTGTTTTAAATTTTGAACTGTTTTTTTTTAATTCTGGAAACCGGTTACTATAGAACCATAAATTGTTTAAGAACTTGATGTGATTTATTAAAGTGAGTTTTTTTTATAACTCGTTACTAAAACACACCATTTATTTATTTTAAAGGAACCGATTACATCATAACTAAACGAACCGATTACATCATAACTTAACTAAACTTAACACACCTAACTTAACTAAACATAACACAACAAACTTAACTAAACATAACACACCTGACTTAACTAAACAAACCGGTTACATCAAACACCCTAAACATTTGAAGAACCTGTCCCGGATCCTTCACCCATTTCGTTTTTCGCCTTGGTCACGGGACAATGGCGGTCGATGTGATTCTTTAGCGTCGAGTTGGCGGCCGCTTTCATGAACTTTATGCAACCTTTGCACCTAGCCATCTCATGGTTGTCGGTCATCAAACACAAATCGAAATGCTTCCAAATTGTCGGGTTTCGTTTGGTTTCCAAAACCATCACAACCTCGTCATTGCATGTCATTGTCTCTTCGTTTGGTGAATTTTTGGGGTAGTAATGGAAGGTAATGGAGAACTTGGGTAGTAATGGAAGTGAAGGGTCTAAATTGGGGTTTTTATAGGAAAAAAAACAGATTTTTTTTTAATATTAAATCGGTTTCCAACGGTCTTATATCCGTTGGAACCGGTTCCAAACAGTATTTTGCAGCTTTTTGATTTGAAATACCCGACATACCCGGTTCCAAACAGTACCCGGACCGACCCGGTTCCACAATACCCGTAACCGGTTACATCGGTTACACTTTTTTTTACTTCTACCCGGGTTGAACCCTGTCACACCCCAACCGATGGCGGAAACATCGGGGCGCGGAACTGAGCGAAACAGATTGTCCAGGAGAAATCCATAACAACTAAAATTTACCAGATATTTAACGTTACGTCCCATACCATAACATATCAAATAAAACAGTTATTACAGACATAGTATCTCAAAGAAAATTAAATTGTTTCTACAACTCAGATTAAATTATTTGTGGGTTTCTTATAACAACCCTCCTGAAATTTTTTCGACGCCCTAATATATTTAAAATATCATAATATGTCCTAAAATACACCCCATACTTGAAACGGACCCCGAATACCTTAATTTTTATTAAATTTAATTAAAAACAAGAAAATAGGGGCCCTGGCGGGCCGCGACAGACTCCACTTGAGTCTACGCGGGCCACGACCGTCTGGGCAAATGGCGCAGCCCTGGGCTGCCACATGTCCTAGCATCTGTCAAAGCTACCCGGTGACCAATCAAGCTTACGCCCTAGACCACCTACATCGTGGCCCGCGAAGGCTAAAGCCTTGGGCGTCGCGGGGCGCGACAAACCTGTCGACCAGCCCTATAAAGGGAGGCCTTCGACCTTCAGTTTCCATTCGTTCAATTCTTCGATCTTTCTCTCAAATCTGAATTATAGGCATAATACTCGGGTATAATCCCCCTAAATAACGAAGTTCTGCTCCGTTGTAAGTATCATAACCCCTGGATAAGTATTAGATACGCTGCCCGATTGATCTAGGGTTCCGTAACGGCTGTCGTGGTTCTGCCCGACGTAGTCGTTGGAATGCCGTCTCGGGAAGGGTATTACTAATGTTAAAATGGGTTATTATACTAACACGTGTGCATTTGTGTAAATTATAGATTGTCACCAGGAAACCCTAAAGGATAATCTAAGATAGCAATGTGAGTAATCTCCTTTTTGTAAATTGTTTTTACAAAACCTCACACGATTAATTATATATTAAGCAGTTATTGAGTATTTATAAGGATACAATTATCGTTGGTATGTTGGGGTTTTGTATACAAAATTTGTTACTGCCTTGCGAGGGGTAACATTTCCACAAATCGGGTTGACAGTACCGTGGGTGGTAATTGATATGACTTGGAAACAAATGTAATTGTGAGACCGCCCTCAATACTGTACAATGGTTTTTATTAAAACTTGATTAAACTGGGATTCACTCACCAGTATTTCCCACTGACAAAATGTTTTTAAACGCGTTTCAGGTAACAAAATGTGAAAGCCAAATAGAAGCCAGCTGGACATCACTGAAGGCTTGGAAAAGTGGCAATAAAGTTACCTAAAAATAAATATATGTTTTTTTAAATAAAATAGGGTTTATCCCTATGAAAATGTGTGTACTTAAACTTGGGATTTTCCATGTGTTTAATATATTAAAAGCGTGGTATTCTACTCTGATAAAATATTTCCTAACTACGGTCCTGATGTAAATTCCGCTGCCAAAATTGAATAAATACCAGATACCACCGAAACTGGCTCGCGGCCGCCCGTTCCCGGGAGATAGGGATCGGGAGTTGCGACAGAAGGTGGTATCAAAGCTAAGCCACTGATTCAGCCACAAAAGCGTTCTGCTGACACCAAAATTCAATCTGTTAGGAAATAAATTACGGAAATACGTGCATAATTGTATTTTATTGTTGTGTGTTATTTGACTATTTGTTAGTTTACAGTATGAGCGACCAAGGACCATCTGACGCGTACCGTCAATTGTCTGGTTCGCCTAGAAGCGAAGGTGCCTCTTCTCAGCCTGCCCTCTCGGGGTACTCTGCTGATAATGAAGAAGGAATATTCGTGTTTAAGGCTCAGTCTGAAGAGTCATTCCCTTAGAAAAAGAGAGGATGGTTCAGTAGGGGAGCACATGACCGTAGGAAACGTATGAAAAAGTTACAAGACCAGAGAGCACTAGCAGCAGCCAAAAAAGAAACCGATGCCCATGCCCAGGACATGATTAATAGGAGTTTAGCTAATTTCCATATCTTAGCAACCACTGCAACTGACTCTAACCTGGAGCAAATGATAGCACCCCAACCACAACCACCATTTCCCGACCAACCAATGGAAATAGAGAACCCTGAAAATCAAGTAGAAATGCATGATTTCAACCCGGAGGAAATACCTAGGGTACCAGCACCAAATCCCTTAGACCCAAATTACGACCCATGGTGGGACGACAATAGGGACTATGTGCAACATTACCCGATACACGAAGACATGCCCATGCCGAACTTAGGAGCCTACCCAGGTTTGGACCCTCTAGATCCCTATTACGATAATGATGTATACATTAAGGAGATTTTAGAGAATCCTTACCAATTCCAGGCACCTACACCTCCATACCAAGAACCCACACCCCAGATTCCAAACCCAGTCCTAGAACCTGCACCACCAATGAGTGCTGAAAATGTACAAGAACTCAGGACAATTGGTGAGGAAATTTTAGAGAGTAGTGAAAGGATGAGACAGGTGGGAGAGCGACTCGTCTGGAAGTACGACGAGCGCAATATAGATTTTTGGATGAATCCATATCCTTGAATGTGATGGTGGAGATGGTAGTAATAATAATATAATAATATATGTGTGTATGTGTATGAAAAAAAACTACGGATGCCTACTACTAGTAGTGTAGTTTTAAATTTCAGTTGGTATAATTTCCAGTATCGGTTTGTAGTGGATGCATATTATATAAAAATAGAGTAAAGTCGCAATGATCGACGCTTTTGACCAAAATGTGTGTCATGTGATTGGCTATATTAAATATTATTTTGTAATATTAATATGTGGTAACTGTTTAAAATTCAGATGGACAACGAAGTGAATCAGGAAAACCAGAATGATAACATCCAGAATGACAACAATCCAAATAACGATAATCTGGATAATGAGAATCTGAATAACAATAATAATGGAAACCAAGTGGATAATAGTGACATCCAACACATAGTGGCACAAGGAATAATAGATGCAATGCCATATATTCTTTAAACGGTTAAGGATGCTAATAATAAAAGTAGACATGATAGCAAGCGACCATCTGAACCTACAAACAGCGTGAACAATGGACCCGTACTTCAAGTGCCCATTCCCAAAAGAAGGAGAACCGTGTCTTACGGTTGTTCCTATAAAGAATCCTGGTCCTGTAAACCAATAGAATTCTCGGGCAATGAAGAACCCATTGCAGCTCTACGCTGGATAGAAAAGACTGAGGCAGTCTTAAAAATAAGCAAATGTGCGGAAGAGGATAAGATAATGTTTACTTCCAATCTATTTAAGAATTCAGCCTTAGAATGGTGGAACACTATCCTCCAGTCTAGAGGAAGTGATAGGGTTTATAATATGGAATGGGAGGAATTTAAAAATATGGTAGAAAGGAAATTATGCCCTCCTAATGAAAAGAAACAGATAGCCAATAAGTTCTTAAACCTTAGGATGACTGGTGTGGATAGTAAGGGATACACTAAGTTATTCTTTGAGTATGCTAGAATAGTGCTAACCCTTGCTTCACCTGAACCAGTATTAATCTCCCGTTACATCTGGGATTAATTGGAGAAATTAGGCATGTAGTCAAGGCAGCTAGACCTCAAACCATAGAAGAAGTTGTAGAATTAACAAACACCTTGACTGATGAATTAGTACGTACACGAGAAGAAGACCAAGGAGGAACCTAGTGTGACAACTCGAGTTTCCAAGATTCCATCTTCTCACGATTACACGTTAATTGGTTAGATTGTTTGTTGACACGACTTGTTTGCTTCACAACCGTACACGCTTGTAAAATGTTAAACCGTATTATGATTGCTTATATACGTGATGATGTGCATTATTAGTGTCTATGTGAGATGTATGCTTATTGTATTGATAGTGATGTGTAATTAATAAATTCTTGCCGAAAACAACCCCCACACGAAAACCTCTCTAGTCGAATACACCACTGGACGAAAGAATGGGCTTGCGAGGAGAATGGGCTTCGGCCCAGTAGCGAATGTGTATATTTTTGTCCAACCCTTGCGTGAGTTTGTTTTGGTAACCAGTAACAACCCTAGATATCTCTCACTCTCCCTCGCTCTCTTTCAAACCCGACGGCAGCCAGCATCATCCTCGGAGTCCTCCTAGTCTCGTTTTGCAACCGGTTAGTATGCGACTAGCTTAACCGACATAATCCGTTCGATTCCTTGTTGATGATTACCATAGTTATATATGATTTTCTGTCTTGTCTCTATGTGGATAAATGGGGATCGATGATAACTAAAGCCTTTGAAACTGCCATAGATAATTAATGTTGTGCATGTGATAGCATAGGAATTGTCGGCCATTATTCTTATTCTAGCATGTGATTGTTATTTGGTTTTAAATTTTGATTATTGTTTATTGATGATGATGATGAACCGACAATATGTCATGTGCCGATGACTTTTTAGTGAATGATTCTGATATGGTGATGTTGTGAATTGAAGTGATTGGTTATATCAATCTGATAGTGGTGACAAATCGATTTTCAATGTGATGATTGTAGCCGTAACCTATGTGAATATGTGAATACAATTGTTACTTGAATATAATTGGACCACAAGATCCATTGACTGTTTGTTGAAATTCTCGATATAGTGGATTGTCAGGACTTTTGTTTATAAACTTTGGGACTTGAAATCAAATGGGGGTCCAATTAAGGTTTCACAGCAAATAACCCATCAGCTTGCTATTTGAATTATATGTGTACTACTAGATAAGTATCACTTCATATGTCGGCCATTGAGATGTAATCATAATTTCATGTGAATGGACAGGGAATGTTTGATTGTTCTCTTATGAATGAAATTTGATAATAGTTATTATGATTGAACAATTGTTGGATGAACACGGTTCAAAACTGTTAGTGTTATTAGTTAACTGCTGTGATGATGATGATACTCTGTCCCAACGAAAACACACAACCAACGAAATCACCTTCTGATTTCGTCAACTGAGTGATTTCGGCCATAGGTGTTTTCGGCCCAACTGATTTAAATTGGTTACTCAGTTAAGTATTCACTTTGGTTAACTCTGTTACGTTATGCATGTGCTTCGGTGATGTATGTAATGCTGTTAAAGTAATTAACTCAGTTAGTATATATAGGTCTGTTAGTTATTAATTTAGTTAAGTGGGTAACCCAAATGGTGGTTAATTCCTGTTAGTGTACTTGGTTCTGTCAAAGCATGTTAACACTGTTAAACATATAACATTACTAGTTTGTTAACTCTGTTATCCAACTAACACTGTGGTTGTCATTCCCGTTAGTATATGTTAATCCAGTTAAGCTTGTTAACTCTGTTAAGTGAGTTATTGAATAACTCTGGTTATTACAAACTGTGAAGGACTTGTATATGAAACATGAGTTACATGATATTGATTTGATAAACTGTTATGTATTACACGATGATAACTGCCAAGCAATATGTGATGTTAAGTTTGCATGCGAGTCATTATGAACGAAACTGATTGTATATGCGTGCGTACTATAGGTCGTGACTGATTGATTTACTTTGAGCACTTACTTAGCATACCGAGCAAACCAAGGTGAGTTCACACTCTTACCAAGGCATGGGATTCCCGGGGTTGGGAATGGGTTGATTGATTAATTACGCTTAAGAATTGTCGGAATTACATACCATAGGCCTCGGGAGAGGGAGGTTAATGGTAGATACTGCTAGACTAGTGATACATATACTCCTCTTCGCACACACGCCGGGATTGGCCGCGATACTAGAACAATCTTCGCAAACATGCCTGGAATGGCCGCGAACTATACTTTAATCTTCGCAAACATGCCTGGAGGGCCGCGATACAAATATACCTAGTCTAGAGAACATATGGGAAACCCCCACTAAACTTCGCAAACATGCCTAGAGGGCCGCGATACCATTACATACGATACGTGATTACTAAACGAACTTACGATTTACAATACGAACACTATAACTGAATAACCAACGGTGAACTCGCTCAACTAGTTGTTGACTCTCTGTTACATGCCTTGCAGGACCATAGGTACTCTTGGAGCTTGCACGGGAGGCGCGGTCGTTGTGGGCACGGATCTCTGGATGTTATGATACACTCTTTTGTGACACTTCAACTTAATACTTATGTTGGGTTTTTACATTATTGCTTCCGCTACACACTTGTTTATGTTTGGTTTTGAAAACACCTATCGTATTGATGAATGACTTTTACTATTTACTTATATGTTCAATATGATTGGTGGCTTGATCCTGGTCAGTCACGCCTCCAAGCGGTGGTACTCCGCATGTGGATTTTGGGGGTGTGACAGATTGGTATCAGAGCCATTGGTTATAGAGAACTCGGTTTTAATAAGGGAAAACGTTTTTATTAAAACCAGACTATAACCTGTACAGTGCTCAACGATCCACAACGACGCTTCGCTCCACGTGCAAGACTCAACACTATAGGTAATACCGTTCATGTATACATTACCTACTTGCTAGATACATAGAACTTTGCTCATGGTATGCTTAGATAAACATAACAACTGTTGATTGAAACACTTATGTGCTTACTCTCTTCTGTCATCGCACCTTTGCGAACCTCTCTCACTCATGTTCTCCTTGATATCAAGATCATGAGCGGACACGTTAACCTAACTCAAGCCCAGTTGGTGGCTTCGATCACTGAACAAGTTACTGCAGCACCCGCCGCTGCCCAGGCAGGAGGTGTAACCTGGCATCACCACTTACTCTAGGATCTTTAGATCCTACTCTCGTAACCCAACACTCGTGCTTAAGTATGTTTACTCTTACGCACACGACAGGTCAACACGCTCAGCCACCTGTGTGCACGTTCAAAACTTTCATAGACTGTCGTCCTAGTACTTTTAGTGGCACTAAAGGGGCCGTTGGACTCCTCCACTGGTTCGAGAAGCTCGAATCGGTCTTCGAAATGTGTGAATGCCCTGAGGCTCGTAGGGTGAAGTACGCCACTGGTACTCTCGAAGGCACTACGCTAACTTAGTGGAACGCGTAAGTTCAGATGCTGGGGCTGGCGGCTGCTAATGCCACCCCATGGAATGATTTTAAGGAAACTGATCAAATGTGAATACTGTAACCGTGATGACATCCACAAGGTGGAAGTGGAGTTCTTTAACCTGAAGATGACGGGGTCAGAAATAGAAGCGTACACGAAACGATCCAACGAACTGGCAGTGTTATGTCCAACTATGGTGAATCTTCTCATCAAACGCATTGAGTTGTACCTCAAAGGCATAGTGCCAGAGATTCAAAGTCATGTGACTGCTGCTAACCTTACTACTATCCAGGATGTTACTCGTCTTGCTCATTGTCTCGCAGACCAAGAAGTGGAACAGAACAAGCTGCCTAAACGTGCCGGTGCTACTACTACTACTACTACTACTACTACTACTACTACTACTACTACTACTACTACTACTACTACTACTACTACTTCTGCTACTTCCTGTGACAACAAACGAAAGTGGGATGGAACCTCCAGCAAGGGTTCGACTACGGTTCAGTCCCAGGCACAACAGCGAAAGATCGATGACTACCGGAGTCCTGGTCAGCAACCTTCTGGTAGTCAAGGGCAGGGTGGAATTGATGTAATTTGCACCACAGCGGGCCGTGCAACAAAGATCGTTGTCAGAGATGCAATAAGCTCGGACATGAAGCCAAAGATTGTAGAAGCTCACGTCCTGCAAACAAGAACCGACAACAGCAGCCACAAGCTCCACGAAATCAGCAGCACCAACAGGGTAACAAGGGATGCCATCAGTATGGTGCTGAAGGTCACTTCAAGAGATACTGTCCACAGTTGAACAGGAACCACAACAACAACAACAACCAAGGGAATGGAAACAACGGGGGTAACAATGACAATGGTGCAAGGGGTTGTGTGTTCGTTATTGGTCAGGGTGATGCTAGGAATGACCCCAACGTTGTGATGGTTTCGACATCGTTATTGGTTTCGACATCGTTATTAGTATGGATTGGCTACCTCAACATCGAGCAGAGATTCATTGCAAAGAGAAAATCATCCACATTCCTCGTGCTGGTGAAGAACCTTTGGTAATTCATGGTGACAAGGGTGGTGCTGTTGTGGGCATCATTTCTTTCCATAAGGCCCAGAAGTGTTTACGTAAGGGCCACACAGCTATTTTAGCACTCGTTACAGATACATCGACGACAGAGAAGAAGTTAGAGGATATCCCAGTTGTACGTGACTTTCCTCAAGTGTTTCCTGAAGAGTTACCTGGGCTACCGCCCCATCGCCAGGTCGAATTT
The DNA here is from genome assembly GCA_030545235.1 of Helianthus tuberosus. Taxonomy (NCBI): domain Eukaryota; kingdom Viridiplantae; phylum Streptophyta; class Magnoliopsida; order Asterales; family Asteraceae; genus Helianthus; species Helianthus tuberosus. The sequence continues at coordinate 92,586,300 of CM060416.1, forward strand.
CAGATCGAGCTAGCTCCAGGAGCAGCACCTATAGCTCGAGCACCTTATCGCTTAGCTCCAACTGAACTGGAAGAACTGTCTAAGCAATTGCAAGAACTCTTGGAAAAGGGTTTCATAAGTCCTAGCTCTTCGCCCTGGGGAGCTCCAGTATTATTTGTGAAGAAGAAAGACGGTACCTTCCGCATGTGTATAGACTACCGCGAACTGAACAAGGTGACTGTGAAGAATCGTTATCCTCTTCCACGCATCGAAGACTTATTCGACCAGTTGCAAGGGTCGAGCTATTACTCGAAGATTGACCTGAGGTCAGGCTATCATCAATTGAGAGTCCGGGATAAGGACGTCTCCAAAACAGCATTCAGAACACGCTACGGTCACTACGAATTTTTGGTCATGCCATTCGGGTTAACGAACGCGCCTGCGGTTTTCATGGATCTTATGAACAGGGTGTGCAAACCTTATCTTGACAAGTTTGTTATTGTTTTCATTGATGACATCCTGATTTACTCGAAAAGTCAGGAGGAACACGAGCAGCACTTACGACTTATTTTGGAACTCTTACGAACGGAACAGCTATACGCTAAGTTTTCAAAATGCGACTTCTGGCTTCGTGAAGTCCACTTTCTAGGCCACGTGGTAAACACGGATGGGATTCATGTCGATCCATCCAAGGTAGATTCGATCAAGAACTGGCCTGCACCTCGCACACCGACAGAAATACGCCAATTCTTGGGTTTGGCGGGTTATTACAGACGGTTCATCAAAGACTTCTCAAAGATTGCACAGCCGCTCACATTACTAACACAGAAAGGTGTTGCTTACCGTTGGGGTAATACACAGGAAACAGCGTTTCAGCACTTAAAGGATAGACTTTGTAGCGCACCTATCCTCTCATTGCCTGAAGGCACGGACGATTTTGTAGTCTACTGTGACGCATCCATCCAAGGTCTTGGATGTGTGTTGATGCAACGGGATAAAGTTATTGCTTATGCTTCGCGCCAACTTAAGATTCACGAACGGAATTACACTACACACGATTTAGAGCTGGGAGCTGTTGTTTTTGCGCTCAAGATATGGCGACATTACCTGTATGGCACTAAATGCACCATCTACACCGATCACAGGAGTCTTGAGTATTTATTCAAGCAGAAAGAATTGAACATGCGACAACGTAGATGGGTTGAACTACTGAACGATTACGAGTGTGCCATAAAGTACCATCCGGGCAAAGCCAATGTGGTGGCCGACGCCCTCAGTCGAAAGGATACTACACCTAGGCGTGTACGAGCGTTGCAACTCACTATTCAGTCTAGTCTTCCTGCACAGATACGAGATGCTCAAGTAGAAGCATTGAAACCAGAAAACGTCAGGGCTGAAGCTCTACGCGGCTCAAGGCAACGGTTAGAACAAAAGGAAGACGGCGCCTACTATGTAACAGGACGCATCTGGGTCCCACTCTATGGTAACTTACGCGAGCTTGTAATGGATGAAGCTCATAAGTCTCGCTACTCGGTACATCCTGGTTCGGATAAGATGTACCACGACCTCAGAACTACATATTGGTGGCCTAGCATGAAAGCTCACATAGCCACTTACGTTAGCAAATGCTTAACTTGTGCGAGAGTTAAAAGAGGAATATCTGAAGCCTTCAGGTCCACTTCAGCAACCTGAGATACCACAATGGAAATGGGAACAAATTTCCATGGATTTTGTTACTGGCCTACCTAGATCTCAGCGTGGGAATGACACTATTTGGGTGATCGTGGATCGACTCACAAAGTCTGCTCACTTCTTGGCTATCAAGGAAACGGACAAGTTCTCCACACTAGCAGACGTATACGTGAAGGAAGTGGTCTCAAGGCACGGGGTGCCCACTTCTATTATCTCTGATCGTGATGCACGTTTTACTTCAGAACTGTGGCAAGCAATGCACAAATCTTTTGGCTCTCGTTTAGACATGAGCATAGCTTATCACCCTCAGACGGATGGGCAGTCTGAGCGCACAATTCAAACTCTAGAAGACATGCTTCGGGCGTGCGTAATTGACTTTGGCAATGGTTGGGAAAACATCTGCCACTTGTGGAATTTTTGTACAATAACAGCTACCACACCAGCATTAAAGCTGCTCCATTTGAGGCATTGTACAGGCATAAATGCCGATCACCTCTTTGTTGGGCAGAGGTGGGTGACAGTCAGATCACAGGTCCAGAAATGGTAGTTGATACTACTGAAAAGATTGCTCTAATACGGCAACGCATGGCGGCAGCTCGTGACCGTCAGAAAGCATACGCCGATAAAGACAGGAAACTACTCGAGTTCCAGGTTGGGGATCGAGCGCTACTCAAAGTGTCACCCTGGAAGGGTGTTGTTCGTTTTGGCAGAAGGGGCAAACTCAATCCACAATACGTTGGACCATTTGAAGTCATTGAGAAAATAGGCAAAGTGGCCTACAGACTAAACTTACCAGCTGAACTCAGTGCAGTTCACAACGTCTTTCACGTGTCGAATCTGAAGAAGTGTCTGTCAGATGAGACCCTCATAGTTCCTTTGAAGGAGCTCACTATCGACGAACAGTTGCGATTCGTCGAGGAACCAGTTGAAATCATGGACCGGGATGTTAAGGTCCTCAAGAACACCAGAATACCTCTTGTTCGAGTTCGTTGGAACTCCCGTCGTGGCCCAGAGTTTACCTGGGAACGAGAAGATCAAATGAAACTTAAATATCCCCAGTTATTCGAAACCAATGCAACCACTACTGAGGCTGAAGCTACTGCAGAATTTCGGGACGAAATTCCAAATCAACGGGGGGATGATGTGACACCCCAGGAAAACCAGTGAACGATACAACTTACCTAGCTTCCTCAGTAACCGCATGCTAAATTTCGGGACGAAATTTCTTTCAAGTTGGGGATAATGTGACAACTCGAGTTTCCAAGATTCAATCTTCTCACGATTACACGTTAATTGGTTAGATTGTTTGTTGACACGACTTGTTTGCTTCACAACCGTACACGCTTGTAAAATGTTAAACCATATTATGATTGCTTATATACGTGATGATGTGCATTATTAGTGTCTATGTGAGATGTATGCTTATTGTATTGATAGTGATGTGTAATTAATAAATTCTTGCCGAAAACAACCCCCACACGAAAACCTCTCTAGTCGAATACACCACTGGACGAAAGAATGGGCTTGCGAGGAGAATGGGCTTCGGCCCAGTAGCGAATGTGTATATTTTTGTCCAACCCTTGCGTGAGTTTGTTTTGGTAACCAGTAACAACCCTAGATATCTCTCACTCTCCCTCGCTCTCTTTCAAACCCGACGGCAGCCAGCATCATCCTCGTAGTCCTCCTAGTCTCGTTTTGCAACCGGTTAGTATGCGACTAGCTTAACCGACATAATCCGTTCGATTCCTTGTTGATGATTACCATAGTTATATATGATTTTCTGTCTTGTCTCTATGTGGATGAATGGGGATCGATGATAACTAAAGCCTTTGAAACTGCCATAGATAATTAATGTTGTGCATGTGATAGCATAGGAATTGTCGGCCATTATTCTTATTCTAGCATGTGATTGTTATTTGGTTTTAAATTTTGATTATTGTTTATTGATGATGATGATGAACCAACAATATGTCATGTGCCGATGACTTTTTAGTGAATGATTCTGATATGGTGATGTTGTGAATTGAAGTGATTGGTTATATCAATCTGATAGTGGTGACAAATCGATTTTCAATGTGATGATTGTAGCCGTAACCTATGTGAATATGTGAATACAATTGTTACTTGAATATAATTGGACCACAAGATCCATTGACTGTTTGTTGAAATTCTCGATATAGTGGATTGTCAGGACTTTTGTTTATAAACTTTGGGACTTGAAATCAAATGGGGGTCCAATTAAGGTTTCACAGCAAATAACCCATCAGCTTGCTATTTGAATTATATGTGTACTACTAGATAAGTATCACTTCATATGTCGGCCATTGAGATGTAATCATAATTTCATGTGAATGGACATGGAATGTTTGATTGTTCTCTTATGAATGAAATTTGATAATAGTTATTATGATTGAACAATTGTTGGATGAACACGGTTCAAAACTGTTAGTGTTATTAGTTAACTGCTGTGATGATGATGATACTCTGTCCCAACGAAAACACACAACCAACGAAATCACCTTCTGATTTCGTCAACTGAGTGATTTCGGCCATAGGTGTTTTCGGCCCAACTGATTTAAATTGGTTACTCAGTTAAGTATTCACTTTGGTTAACTCTGTTACGTTATGCATGTGCTTCGGTGATGTATGTAATGCTGTTAAAGTAATTAACTCAGTTAGTATATATAGGTCTGTTAGTTATTAATTCAGTTAAGTGGGTAACCCAAATGGTGGTTAATTCCTGTTAGTGTACTTGGTTCTGTCAAAGCATGTTAACACTGTTAAACATATAACATTACTAGTTTGTTAACTCTGTTATCCAACTAACACTGTGGTTGTCATTCCCGTTAGTATATGTTAATCCAGTTAAGCTTGTTAACTCTGTTAAGTGAGTTATTGAATAACTCTGGTTATTACAAACTGTGAAGGACTTGTATATGAAACATGAGTTACATGATATTGATTTGATAAACTGTTATGTATTACACGATGATAACTGCCAAGCAATATGTGATGTTAAGTTTGCATGCGAGTCATTATGAACGAAACTGATTGTATATGCGTGCGTACTATAGGTCGTGACTGATTGATTTACTTTGAGCACTTACTTAGCATACCGAGCAAACCAAGGTGAGTTCACACTCTTACCAAGGCATGGGATTCCCGGGGTTGGGAATGGGTTGATTGATTAATTACGCTTAAGAATTGTCGGAATTACATACCATAGGCCTCGGGAGAGGGAGGTTAATGGTAGATACTGCTAGACTAGTGATACATATACTCCTCTTCGCACACACGCCGGGATTGGCCGCGATACTAGAACAATCTTCGCAAACATGCCTGGAATGGCCGCGAACTATACTTTAATCTTCGCAAACATGCCTGGAGGGCCGCGATACAAATATACCTAGTCTAGAGAACATATGGGAAACCCCCACTAAACTTCGCAAACATGCCTAGAGGGCCGCGATACCATTACATACGATACGTGATTACTAAACGAACTTACGATTTACAATACGAACACTATAACTGAATAACCAACGGTGAACTCGCTCAACTAGTTGTTGACTCTCTGTTACATGCCTTGCAGGACCATAGGTACTCTTGGAGCTTGCACGGGAGGCGCGGTCGTTGTGGGCACGGATCTCTGGATGTTATGATACACTCTTTTGTGACACTTCAACTTAATACTTATGTTGGGTTTTTACATTATTGCTTCCGCTACACACTTGTTTATGTTTGGTTTTGAAAACACCTATCGTATTGATGAATGACTTTTACTATTTACTTATATGTTCAATATGATTGGTGGCTTGATCCTGGTCAGTCACGCCTCCAAGCGGTGGTACTCCGCATGTGGATTTTGGGGGTGTGACACCTAGCACAGAGGCTTACCCTGGAATTTCGTTATGGAAATTCTAACCGTAGGAATATAGGTTCTACCTCTGCACCTTACTGTACGGCTTGCAAGAAGAAGCATTCAGGAAAATGCTCCACTCACTGCAATTTCTGTAAGTTACCAGGACACAAGGAAGAAGACTGCAGGAGGAAATCTAGTAATGGACTGTGCTTTAACTATGGAGAAAAAGGTCACATCAAGCCAAATTTTCCAAAATTGGCTCAAGCTACGAACAACAAGAACACTAAAAATGCTAGAGAATTTGTTCTTGTAACACCTGTGTTTGTAATCACTATGAACAGTTCTATTATCAATAAAACAATGTTATTTGATCACAATGTTTGTTTGGTTGTGTTTTACATTTTTCATGTTTTGACTTTTAAGTAATTTCAAACTCTACATCGCTTTCTGGAGAGTTATACGCAAACTAGTGCGTAAACGTACTCAGTTTAATGCGAAAAATACTCCGGAACATCAACATATACTCAACATACCTTAAATAACCTTTACATAACTTAGAAATAAGTTTTGAAGGCTTTGGTATGGCAAAAACAAGTTAATTCGCTTACAGGGACTAAATATGACAAACTGCGAAAGTATGTCAATTTGAAATGTAACGAACATTCCGGAACATAACCATAAGTTAAACACACCTTAAATATCCTTGACATAGCTTAGAAATAGGCTTTGAGGGGTTCGGTGTGCTAAAATAAACTTTTGGGTTATTCAGGGACTAAAAGTGTCAAAAAGTGCACAAGTTTGCATTTTCGCGCATAACTTACGTTCTGAATACATCCGGACATCCAAAAATTTATGTAAGCATGACTACATTATATTTTAGTGTTCGCCTTAAGAAAAATCCATTCGTTTCGTCATTTGGATCGTTTTTCGCGCTTATGCGCATTTCGTCGTAATTACGCGAACATTGCGTTCGTACGACCAAACGAACCATCATCCGACATATTTTTGAACATGTTTCATGTCCACAATGTTTAGGCAACATTTTAGGGCCTTAAAGTTGGCTTTACGGGCCTTAGAAGTGTCGGAAATGCCTTAAAACACGTGCAGGGACCAAAAGTGTAATTCTGCCGAAATAGTGCCTAGCGGTGCGCTACACTTTAAGCGTAGCGGTGCGCTAGGGGTCTTCTGATCAGATTAAATGTTTTTAAATGCAAGTTGCAGCCATTTGATCCTTAACCACATGTTTTTAAGTGATGTGTCATTAAGTTAAGGTGCCAAGTAGCCTCCATAACATTGTGACAAGTGTACGGCTCGGATCGTGGCACGTTTCCCAAGAAACGATCTCAACGGTTCACCGAAAACTATAAATAACCCAACACCCCCATTGCATTTTCTCACTAGAATCTGATCTTTGTGACTCTAAGTTGAAACCGTTGTTTCATACCTGAGTTATTTTGATCACGATTAGCATTCGGGGACCCTGGGTTAGTATTCTTTCGTTCTTTTCCTTATTTTTACTGCTTTTCGAGTCAGAAAGTCAAACTTTGTTTGACTTTCAGCGTTGACCAGTAATGGTCAATGCGAAGTTCGGTTGAACTTCGCAACGTGATTGTAATCACGATGGTCATAGTCCTTGGGACTATGCCTACTGATTACCACGTTGTCTAGGGTCGTAGGGTAAGCGATCTAAACAATCGCTTATACCTCGAACCCGACCCTTTTGGTCGATCATTAGGATCCGACCAAATATATTAGGTGACCATAGTAGGTAAGGAATAACCTTCCGAGGTTATACCCTATGGTCACATTGTTTAAGTAGTTGTATGATAGGTAGTTTATATGCCTTAGGTAAATTACCAGAATACCCTTTTCATGCATAATTGGTAATTTAGCATATGTAACCTAAACTTTTGCCACATAACTAATTATGTAACATGTTTAGGCATATAACACTTGTCATAGGGCTAGTTAGGCGTTCCGAACGCGTTTTACGCGAACGACGCGTTAAAGTAGCATAAGCTTCCTAAACGGGTCGTAATGGGTCGATAACACTTAGGTTAAGTTTCATTTAGTATGTAGGCTTTGTTAAACCATATCATATGAGTTCCTACACTCATTTGGTTTACAAACCCTAATGCTATTCAATCATCCGATTTAGGTCCGGTTTATTAACATAGCTACCTATACTAGGTGCCGTTTGATTCCGAGATCTATAGCATTACTTGGTGGTTATCTTTATCCAACTGAGCAATCTCAAGTGAGTACATAGACCCCTCTTTTACTGTTTTCCAAACTGTTTTGGGGTGAAACACATGTGCCTACTTGTTACTTTCATGCTTTCCTGTTTACACATCATATACCGACTATGTTTGTTAGTACATTATAGTACATGATTTCATTACATTTCATGCTATGTATGTCCATTGTGTGCATACTTAGTACATTGTTTTACATTACATTTCTGCTTTGTATGTTGACTGATAGCATGCTAGCACATTGATTTACATGACATTTCTGCTTTGTATGTTGACTGATAGCATACTTAGTACATTGATTTACATGACATTTCTGCTTTGTATGTTGACTAATAGCATACTTAGTACATTGATTTACATGACATATCTGCTTTGTATGTTGACTGATAGCATACTTAGTACATTGATTTACATGACTTTTCTGCTTTGTATGTTGACTGATAGCATACTTAGTACATTGATTTACAAGACTTTTCTGCTTTGTATGTTGACTGATAGCATACTTAGTACATTGATTTACATGACTTTTCTGCTTTGTATGTTGACTGATAGCATACTTAGTACATTGATTTACAAGACTTTTCTGCTTTGTATGTTAACTTAGCATACTTAGTACATTGTTTTCATATGACATGTCTACAACTGCTATGACATTTGGTTTGCACAAACGGGTCTTTATTACGTTCATTAACATTTGCTACGCCGCTCGGTAGTAAGTAGTGGTACCATAGGACTTGACAAATCCCATTTCTTACATCTCGGGTTTGTTTGAATGTAAGGAATGACTGAATCCGAATACAATTCTTTTGATAACCTTGACTGAAAGGGTTATCCGACTGTCTCAAGGCTTGAATGTATGCGTTAACTTACCACATAAATGTTTGTATCAATGTAACATGTAAGGCTTGCAAAACATAACTTTTTGATATATTCAAAATACTTTGTTTTGTACATTTTTACTTATGGTTTAAGTAGTCTTATTTTTACTTACCATACATAACAATTGTTATACATTACTTGACTACTTTTGGACTATCAACATTTGACATGGTTTATACAAGGACTTTTGACTATTGGTTTAAACATAGACATTATACTTTGTTGGTTGGTTTAGGTGATTTAAGTAACGAGATGTGAGTAATATGATACAATCATGGTGGATACGCCGCTGGTACTTCCTATACATAAGTGATTGTATTATATTGCATATCATAGCGTTATTTAAATCATTCATGTTGGACTTATACACTTTATACAAGTAACATGTTTTCCCAAGACTTGGGTTTAATATACAGTTTATTTCATACAACTCATTTTACATGGTTATTCATTTACCCATACCTTATTCTTTAACTTATACATATCATCTGAACTTATTGTTTTACAAGCAAATTACGAAACAAATCAAATTACAAAGTTCATGACTAAACATTTTCTCAAACATAAGTCATGAATCTTATTTTCACAAACCTATGTATCTCACAGGCATTTTTATGCTGACGTACCTATTTTCACATGTGTTTTCAGGAGCTTTTCCGTAGGATGTTGATCATGATTCTAGGGCGGACCTGTGCCTTAGAGACTAAAAACTATGATAGACTTTGTTTAATTATGTTATAAACTCTGTATTTCCTGTGTTAAGACAATGTAACTCTTGTTTAATAAATAAAATACAACTTTGTTTGCCATGGATTTGAAACAATTAATTCTGTTGCAACACTCCCCGATGTTTCCGCCACGTCTTGTATGTTATACGTGGTCGGGGTGTGACAGAAGAGTTGGTATCAGAGCCAATGGTTATAGGGAATTAGGTTATTAGTAATGCTTTGACCTAGACTATAACTTTTCTAGGAACCTAACACAAGTTATCTTGTGTTTAGATCTTAAAACATGTACATCACCTATCCTTAGGTGATCATCAAAACAAAAGCCAAATTTTTCCGAAACGCTTTTTGAAAAACAATCATCTGTTTTTGAATAAATTTTTATAAGGTTTTGAACCCTCAATTGTAAGGTTTTAAACCCTCTGTTATATGGTTTTGAACCCTTTTCAGTATTGGTTTTTGGCCTTGTGCCTTCTAATTTTCAAAAATCCCGTCAAAAGTTTTGGGTTTTAAATAATGTGAACATGTGCAAACTGGAAGGGTGAATGCCTGTATTCTGGGTTTTCTGTCTAGGCAAGCACTTCGTATACATCTCAACCAGACGCGAGACCAGTTGTGCTTACCTGGGAATTCTCGGAGTGAGTGTTCACTTATAGGCGAGCATGTCTTCATTATACATTATTTTTGATCCATTTACTTTGACTAGTCACTGTGTGTCGTTTGTTTGCTTTGTGATACGGACAAATGACCACCATCTATGCCGTTTGCAATTCTTGTTTTTATCACCTCATTCTTTTCATCCAATCATCTCACTCGTTCCTTTTCATGTTTTCCTCTTTTAGAATGCCTCCTCGACGCGAGAACCAGATAGCTACTGCTGAACTGGCAGAGATTATTGCGCAGCAGATGGCTGCTCAATTCCCAAATCTCTTTGCTCAATGGCAACAAGCCAACAACAACAACAATGGTCCGTGCAAATACAAGGATTTTAACCAGGCTAAACCACTCAAGTTTAGTGGTTCTGAGGGAGCGACTGGGCTTCTTCAGTGGTTTGAGAGCATAGAGAATACTTTTCGCCACGTGCAGTGTCTCGAAAATCGCAAAGTCGAGTTTGCTTCGAGCGTATTTCAGAAGAGGGCTTTGACATGGTGGAACGGGGTTATGAGGGACCAAGGTGCAGAAGTTGCTCTCGCACAGACATGGGCTGAACTTAGAGCCCTTATGATGAGGGAATTCTGTCCTCGTCATGAGCAGCGAGCGTTGGAGAAAGAGTTTGATGTTTTGAAGCAGGATAGTGGTGAGCACAGGGCTTATACGGATCGGTTTGAAGAGTTGAGTTTGCTTTGCCCGACTATGGTTACTCCACTTGACAAGGCTATCGAAAGATACATCGACGGCCTACCTGACTCGGTACAAGACATTCTTACTGGTAGTGAACCTGCCACACTCCGTCAGGCGATCGAGTTATCAGCGACACTGACTGAGTCGCAGATTCGAAAGGGGAAGCTGCACAGAAAGGGTGACAAGGGAAAGAAACAGTCGGCTGACAAGAGCGATAGCAAGAAAGGTGAAAACAAGAATGGGAAGAATTCGGGTTCCTCAAAGAATGCTAGGAAGCGAAAGGCTTCCCAAAACTATGCTGTTACTGCACAGGCCCAAGCTGCACCAAATCAGCCTGCGCAACCACCTGCCAAGAAGCCTTATTTTGGCAACGCACCTTTGTGCAACAGGTGTAACGGCCATCATCTACCACATCTCCAGTGTCGTCAGTGCACCAACTGCGGAAGATCTGGTCATCTTGCTGTCAACTGCCGCATACCTATTAACCAGAACCAGGCAGTTCAGAACCAAGCTCAACAAGTTGTTCAGCCTCTTGCTCAGCAACAAGGTCAAGCTGCACGACCTCATTTTCCTCCTGGTTCGTGCTACAATTGTGGGGATCTGACCCACTACAGGAACCGATGCCCAAGGCTAGTCAACCAGAACCAGAATCAGAATCAAGCTCCGGCTCGAGGCCGAGTCTTTAACATGAATGCCCAAGAGGCACAGGCTGACGATAATGTGGTGAACGGTACGTTCTTTATTAATAATCAGCCTGCATCTGTTCTTTTCGATTCTGGTGCCGATAAGAGTTTCGTGTCTTTGTCTTTTGAACCGGTGCTTCGAGTGTCTAGAACGAAACTAAGTAAATCTTTGACAGTAGAGGTTGCTAATGGTGAACCCATTATTCTTGATTCTGTTCTTCGCAACTGTCAGTTGAATCTTAACGACCATCTTTTTCCTATTGACCTCGCGCCTATGCAACTTAGAAGCTTCGACGTTATTGTGGGAATGGATTGGTTATCCAAGCATCACGCAGAGATAGTTTGTTCTAAGAAGATTGTTCGTGTGCCGCTTTCGACAGGCGAGATCCTGCAGGTTCAAGGGGAGAAGCCTACCGTTGGTCTCAAACTCATGTCTTGTTTTAAAGCTCGGAAGTATCTGCAGAAGAACTATGTGGCTTTCTTAGCACATGTTACAGAAGATAAAGGCAAGGGTAAGACTATTTCAGATATTCCTGTCGTTCGGGATTATTCTGAAGTTTTCCCTGAAGATTTACCTGGTCTACCTCCAGCACGCCAAGTCGAGTTCCGAATTGATCTCGTACCTGGTGCAAATCCCGTTGCCAGAGCTCCATATCGTCTTGCACCGTCTGAGATGCAAGAGTTGTCCAAGCAGCTTCAGGAACTCTCTGACAAAGGTTTTATCCGTCCTAGCTTTTCACCTTGGGGTGCTCCCATTCTTTTTGTCAAGAAGAAGGATGGATCTTTTAGGATGTGTGTCGATTATCGTGAGCTTAACAAGCTTACCATCAAGAATCGATATCCCCTACCTCGCATTGATGATCTCTTTGATCAGCTACAGGGCGCTTCTTATTTTTCGAAGATTGATCTGCGTTCCAGGTATCATCAACTTCGCGTGCAAGAAGAAGATATTCCCAAGACAGCGTTCCGTACTCGTTATGGGCATTATGAGTTCACAGTCATGCCATTCGGTGTGACTAATGCTCCTGCTGTTTTCATGGACTTAATGAATAGGGTCTGCAAACCTTATTTGGATCAGTTCGTCATTGTTTTTATTGACGACATCTTGATTTACTCTAAGACGCGAGCTGATCACGAGCAGCATCTTCGTCTTACTCTGGAACTCCTGAAGAAAGAGCAACTTTTCGCCAAATTCTCCAAGTGCGAATTTTGGCTTAAAGAAGTTCAATTTTTGGGGCATATTATCAACGAACGAGGTATTCATGTAGATCCCTCCAAGATCAGTGCGATCAAGGATTGGGATACGCCTACTACTCCTACTGAAGTTCGTTCATTTCTTGGTCTAGCGGGTTATTACCGCCGCTTCATAGAAAACTTCTCGAAGATTGCAGTTCCTCTAACTGCTCTAACTCAGAAGAAAATGCCCTTTTATTGGGGATACAAACAAGAGGAAGCTTTTCAACACCTGAAGCAGAAGCTTTGTGATGCGCCTGTTCTATCATTGCCTGAGGGTGATGATGATTTCGTTGTGTATTGTGATGCATCGAAATTGGGTCTTGGCTGTGTTCTTATGCAAAGGAACAAAGTCATAGCATATGCATCAAGGCAGTTGAAGATACATGAGAAGAACTACACCACTCATGATCTTGAGTTGGGTGCAGTTGTTTTCGCTCTCAAGATCTGGAGACACTATTTGTACGGTACAAAATGTGTGGTTTTCACTGACCACAAAAGTCTTCAGCATATCTTCAACCAAAAAGAACTCAACATGAGACAGCGACGTTGGGTTGAGCTTTTAAACGACTATGACTGCGAGATTCGCTACCATCCTGGTAAGGCGAATGTCGTGGCCGATGCATTGAGTCGTAAGGAACGTACTAAGCTTCATTGTGTACGTGTTCAATCTGTTATTCAAGCTCGATCCGATATTCAAGCACGCATTGCTCAAGCTCAACAATCTTGTGTTTCACAAGGATTGATGGATAAGGAATTTCCTTATCACATAACACCTGCTTTGGAACTGAAGGACAATGGATCATATTACTTCATGGACCGTTTGTGGGTCCCAAGCCAGGATGATCTTCGTACCTTGCTTATGGATGAAGCCCATAAGTCTCGTTATTCTATTCATCCGGGCTCAGATAAGATGTATAAGGATCTTCGTATTCAGTATTGGTGGCCTGGTATGAAGAAAGACATTGCCTTATACGTATCCAAATGCCTTACTTGTCTTAAGGTTAAGGCTGAACATCAGCGTCCTTCGGGTTTATTGGAGCAACCAGAGATCCCAGTTTGGAAATGGGAAAACATTACTATGGATCTTGTTACTAAACTTCCACGCACAAAGAAAGGTCATGATGCCATCTGGGTAGTCGTTGATCGTCTTACAAAGTCAGCACATTTCTTGCCAATCCGTGAGGATTTTCCTACTGACAGACTTGCTCAAATCTATGTAGATGAAATTGTGGCTCGACATGGTGTTCCTTTGAACATCATTTCTGACAGAGATGCTCGTTTCACTTCTCATTTTTGGAGAACCATGCAATCTGCTATGGGGACCCAACTTAATCTGAGCACAGCTTATCATCCGCAAACGGATGGTCAATCTGAGAGAACAAACCAGACTCTGGAGGATATGCTTAGAGCTTGTGTGATCGATTTTGGTGGTAGCTGGGATTCACATCTTAAATTGATTGAATTCTCCTACAACAACAGTTATCATACTAGCATCAAAATGGCTCCTTTCGAAGCTCTCTATGGTCGAAAATGTCGTTCACCAGTCTGCTGGAATGAGATTGGCGAGGCTCAACTTACTGGACCTGCCCTCATTTTAGAGACAACTGACAAGGTCAAGAAAGTTCGTGATAACCTTCAGGCAGCTAGAAGCCGTCAGAAGATTTACGCGGATCCAAAACGCAAAGCCTTGGAATTTCAAGTCGGTGATCGAGTATTACTTAAGGTCTCACCTTGGAAAGGTGTGATCAGATTTGGAAAGAAAGGAAAACTTGCACCTAGATACGTTGGACCATTCAAGATCGTCGAAAGAATCGGAAAGGTAGCCTACAGACTTGAGTTACCTCATGAACTTGGAAATGTTCATCCAACTTTTCACATATCCAATCTCAAGAAGTGTACAGCTGATGAGAACTTCTCCATACCGCTTGACGAAATTCGTGTTGGCAAAACACTGAAATTTGTTGAGAAACCAGTGGAAATCATGGAACGTGAAGTCAAGTGGCTTAAACGCAAGCGCATTCCTTTGGTCAAAGTTCGCTGGGAAGCTAAACGTGGACCTGAGTTTACTTGGGAACGCGAAGATCAAATGAAGGCGAAATATCCACATCTTTTTCCACAAGTTTCCTCTAAATAAATTTCGGGACGAAATTTCCACAAGTAGGGGAGACTGTAACACCTGTGTTTGTAATCACTATGAACAGTTCTATTATCAATAAAACAATGTTATTTGATCACAATGTTTGTTTGGTTGTGTTTTACATTTTTCATGTTTTGACTTTTAAGTAATTTCAAACTCTACATCGCTTTCTGGAGAGTTATACGCAAACTAGTGCGTAAACGTACTCAGTTTAATGCGAAAAATACTCCGGAACATCAACATATACTCAACATACCTTAAATAACCTTTACATAACTTAGAAATAAGTTTTGAAGGCTTTGGTATGGCAAAAACAAGTTAATTCGCTTACAGGGACTAAATATGACAAACTGCGAAAGTATGTCAATTTGAAATGTAACGAACATTCCGGAACATAACCATAAGTTAAACACACCTTAAATATCCTTGACATAGCTTAGAAATAGGCTTTGAGGGGTTCGGTGTGCTAAAATAAACTTTTGGGTTATTCAGGGACTAAAAGTGTCAAAAAGTGCACAAGTTTGCATTTTCGCGCATAACTTACGTTCTGAATACATCCGGACATCCAAAAATTTATGTAAGCATGACTACATTATATTTTAGTGTTCGCCTTAAGAAAAATCCATTCGTTTCGTCATTTGGATCGTTTTTCGCGCTTATGCGCATTTCGTCGTAATTACGCGAACATTGCGTTCGTACGACCAAACGAACCATCATCCGACATATTTTTGAACATGTTTCATGTCCACAATGTTTAGGCAACATTTTAGGGCCTTAAAGTTGGCTTTACGGGCCTTAGAAGTGTCGGAAATGCCTTAAAACACGTGCAGGGACCAAAAGTGTAATTCTGCCGAAATAGTGCCTAGCGGTGCGCTACACTTTAAGCGTAGCGGTGCGCTAGGGGTCTTCTGATCAGATTAAATGTTTTTAAATGCAAGTTGCAGCCATTTGATCCTTAACCACATGTTTTTAAGTGATGTGTCATTAAGTTAAGGTGCCAAGTAGCCTCCATAACATTGTGACAAGTGTACGGCTCGGATCGTGGCACGTTTCCCAAGAAACGATCTCAACGGTTCACCGAAAACTATAAATAACCCAACACCCCCATTGCATTTTCTCACTAGAATCTGATCTTTGTGACTCTAAGTTGAAACCGTTGTTTCATACCTGAGTTATTTTGATCACGATTAGCATTCGGGGACCCTGGGTTAGTATTCTTTCGTTCTTTTCCTTATTTTTACTGCTTTTCGAGTCAGAAAGTCAAACTTTGTTTGACTTTCAGCGTTGACCAGTAATGGTCAATGCGAAGTTCGGTTGAACTTCGCAACGTGATTGTAATCACGATGGTCATAGTCCTTGGGACTATGCCTACTGATTACCACGTTGTCTAGGGTCGTAGGGTAAGCGATCTAAACAATCGCTTATACCTCGAACCCGACCCTTTTGGTCGATCATTAGGATCCGACCAAATATATTAGGTGACCATAGTAGGTAAGGAATAACCTTCCGAGGTTATACCCTATGGTCACATTGTTTAAGTAGTTGTATGATAGGTAGTTTATATGCCTTAGGTAAATTACCAGAATACCCTTTTCATGCATAATTGGTAATTTAGCATATGTAACCTAAACTTTTGCCACATAACTAATTATGTAACATGTTTAGGCATATAACACTTGTCATAGGGCTAGTTAGGCGTTCCGAACGCGTTTTACGCGAACGACGCGTTAAAGTAGCATAAGCTTCCTAAACGGGTCGTAATGGGTCGATAACACTTAGGTTAAGTTTCATTTAGTATGTAGGCTTTGTTAAACCATATCATATGAGTTCCTACACTCATTTGGTTTACAAACCCTAATGCTATTCAATCATCCGATTTAGGTCCGGTTTATTAACATAGCTACCTATACTAGGTGCCGTTTGATTCCGAGATCTATAGCATTACTTGGTGGTTATCTTTATCCAACTGAGCAATCTCAAGTGAGTACATAGACCCCTCTTTTACTGTTTTCCAAACTGTTTTGGGGTGAAACACATGTGCCTACTTGTTACTTTCATGCTTTCCTGTTTACACATCATATACCGACTATGTTTGTTAGTACATTATAGTACATGATTTCATTACATTTCATGCTATGTATGTCCATTGTGTGCATACTTAGTACATTGTTTTACATTACATTTCTGCTTTGTATGTTGACTGATAGCATGCTAGCACATTGATTTACATGACATTTCTGCTTTGTATGTTGACTGATAGCATACTTAGTACATTGATTTACATGACATTTCTGCTTTGTATGTTGACTAATAGCATACTTAGTACATTGATTTACATGACATATCTGCTTTGTATGTTGACTGATAGCATACTTAGTACATTGATTTACATGACTTTTCTGCTTTGTATGTTGACTGATAGCATACTTAGTACATTGATTTACAAGACTTTTCTGCTTTGTATGTTGACTGATAGCATACTTAGTACATTGATTTACATGACTTTTCTGCTTTGTATGTTGACTGATAGCATACTTAGTACATTGATTTACAAGACTTTTCTGCTTTGTATGTTAACTTAGCATACTTAGTACATTGTTTTCATATGACATGTCTACAACTGCTATGACATTTGGTTTGCACAAACGGGTCTTTATTACGTTCATTAACATTTGCTACGCCGCTCGGTAGTAAGTAGTGGTACCATAGGACTTGACAAATCCCATTTCTTACATCTCGGGTTTGTTTGAATGTAAGGAATGACTGAATCCGAATACAATTCTTTTGATAACCTTGACTGAAAGGGTTATCCGACTGTCTCAAGGCTTGAATGTATGCGTTAACTTACCACATAAATGTTTGTATCAATGTAACATGTAAGGCTTGCAAAACATAACTTTTTGATATATTCAAAATACTTTGTTTTGTACATTTTTACTTATGGTTTAAGTAGTCTTATTTTTACTTACCATACATAACAATTGTTATACATTACTTGACTACTTTTGGACTATCAACATTTGACATGGTTTATACAAGGACTTTTGACTATTGGTTTAAACATAGACATTATACTTTGTTGGTTGGTTTAGGTGATTTAAGTAACGAGATGTGAGTAATATGATACAATCATGGTGGATACGCCGCTGGTACTTCCTATACATAAGTGATTGTATTATATTGCATATCATAGCGTTATTTAAATCATTCATGTTGGACTTATACACTTTATACAAGTAACATGTTTTCCCAAGACTTGGGTTTAATATACAGTTTATTTCATACAACTCATTTTACATGGTTATTCATTTACCCATACCTTATTCTTTAACTTATACATATCATCTGAACTTATTGTTTTACAAGCAAATTACGAAACAAATCAAATTACAAAGTTCATGACTAAACATTTTCTCAAACATAAGTCATGAATCTTATTTTCACAAACCTATGTATCTCACAGGCATTTTTATGCTGACGTACCTATTTTCACATGTGTTTTCAGGAGCTTTTCCGTAGGATGTTGATCATGATTCTAGGGCGGACCTGTGCCTTAGAGACTAAAAACTATGATAGACTTTGTTTAATTATGTTATAAACTCTGTATTTCCTGTGTTAAGACAATGTAACTCTTGTTTAATAAATAAAATACAACTTTGTTTGCCATGGATTTGAAACAATTAATTCTGTTGCAACACTCCCCGATGTTTCCGCCACGTCTTGTATGTTATACGTGGTCGGGGTGTGACAGTTCTGACGGCAGATGAAGCCAAGATGATCCCGGGCATGATAGTCGGTACGTTTTTAGTTAATGATATTTTTGCTAAAGTACTATTTGACTCTGGTGCGAACCAAAGTTTTATTAATACTTCGTTTTGCAAACTTCTTAATCAATCATTAACTAAACTTCCACAAGAATGTCTAGTAGAGACAGCTAATGGAGAAACTGTTAGTATTTATGAAATCTTGCAGGGAGCAAGAATAGAATTTTTAAACCAAAAATTTATTGCAAATCTTTACCCAATGAATCTGGTAGGATTCGATGTCGTTTTAGGAATGGATTGGTTAACAGCCAATAAAGCTAGTATTTTATGTGATCAAAAGTCAATTCAAGTAAATTCACCAAAGGGTGAAAAGATCACAATTAAAGGAGATAAACCATCTAGGTCCACAAAATTCATCTCTGTGATGAAAACTGCAAGCTATATAAGAAAAGGATCTATAGTGTATTTGATTTCTATAATCACTAACACTAAAGGAAAAGAACTAAAAGGCATTCCAGTAGTATCACAGTTTTCAGATGTATTTCCAGAAGAATTACCAGGACTACCACCGGATAGAGAAGTTGAATTCAGAATTCACCTGCTACCAGGGACAGCACCAATTGCCAAAGCACCTTACCGATTGGCACCCGCAGAAATGCAGGAACTGAAGAAACAATTAGATGAATTGTTGGAAAAAGGATTTATACAGCCAAGTTCATCACCATGGGGAGCACCGATTTTATTCGTCAAAAAGAAGGACGGATCAATGCGTATGTGTATTGACTACCGCGAATTGAACAAGGTCACTATTAAGAATCGGTATCCATTACCAAGAATCGATGATCTGTTTGATCAATTGCAAGGAGCTCGATTTTTCTCTAAAATCGATTTAAGGTCAGGATATCATCAATTAAAGGTACAAGAAGAGGATATTCCTAAAAGACCGCCTTCAGAACGAGGTATGGCCATTATGAATTTACTGTCATGCCATTTGGTTTAACCAATGCCCCAGCTGCATTTATGGACATGATGAACCGAATATGTAAGCCATATTTGGATAAATTCATAATTGTTTTTATAGATGATATTCTCATTTACTCTAAGAGTAAAGAGGAACATGCAAAGCATTTGCACGCACTTCTAAGTTTACTAAGAAAATAAAAGCTTTATGCTAAATTTTCAAAGTGCGAGTTTTGGTTATAACAGGTACAGTTTCTTGGACATTTAGTTAATCATGAAGGAATTCATGTGGATCCCACAAAAATCAAGGTAATTACCAAGTGGAAGACCCCTGAGTCACCAACCGAGGTTAGAAGTTTCTTAGGATTGGCAGGTTATTATAGAAGATTTATTCGAGATTTTTCTAGAATAGCCATTCCCTTAACTAAGTTAACCTGTAAATCCATTAAGTTTGAATGGGGATCAAAGCAAGAAGAAGCCTTTAGAATTCTTAAGCAAAAATTAACCCATGCACCCATACTAGCATTACCAGAAGGAACTGAAGATTTTGTAATCTATTGTGACGCTTCTAAATTAGGTTATGGATGTGTGTTAATGCAACGTCAAAAGGTTATAGCTTACGCCTCTAGACAACTTAAGAATCATGAAGAGAATTATTCAACCCATGATCTTGAACTAGGAGCTATAGTTTTTGCCCTTAAGATTTGGAGACATTACCTCTATGGTAGTAAGTTTACTATTTTCACTGATCATAAGAGTTTAAGGTATGTTTTCGGGCAAAAGGAATTAAATATGAGACAAAGATGCTGGATGGAGATACTTAGTGATTATGATTGTAATATCCAGTATCATGCAGGAAAAGCCAATATAGTGGCTGATGCTTTAAGCCGAAAGTATCACGAAAAAACCAAAAAGAGTACGTTCGCTTAAATTAAATCTACAAGTAGATTTAAATGAACAGATTAGAAAAGACCAATAATCAGTAATCAAGGAGGATAGTGAAAAGTTAAAAGGAATGATCAAGGAATTAGAACAAGGAACAGATGGAATTTGCAGATTCCATGAAAAGAGAATGTGGATACCTAAATTAGGAAACCTACGTCATCGTATATTAGAAGAAGCCCATAAGTCTAAGTATACAATGCATCCTGGAAATGATAAAATGTATCAGGATTTAAGAAAAAAATTATGGTGGATAGGAATGAAAAAGGACATAGCAGCCTATGTTTCTAAATGTTTAACTTGCTCATAAGTTAAAGCTGAACATCAGAAACCCTCAGGATTGTTACAACAGTTAGAAATGCCAGTGTGGAAATGGGAATTGATAACAATGGATTTTGTTACTAAATTACCCAAAACAAAGAAAGGTAATGATACAATCTGGGTGATTGTAGATAGGCTAACTAAATCAGCCCATTTTCTACCAATGAAGGAAACTTTTAGTATGGAACAGTTAGATAAGTTATATGTAAATGAAATAGTTTCATTACATGAAATTCCTTTATGAATTGTTTCTGATAGGGATAATCGTTTTAACTCTCATTTTTTGGGCAAGTTTCCAAAAAGCCATGGGAACCAAATTGAATCTAAGCACCGCTTATCATCCTCAAACGGACGGACAAAGCGAAAGGATAATTCAGACAATAGAGGATATGCTTAGAGCTTGTGTAATTGATTTCAGAGGTAATTGGGATGAACACTTACCTTTAATAGAATTTTCTTGTAATAACAGTTATCACACAAGTATCAATGCTGCACCATTCGAAGCACTTTATGGACGAAAGTGTGACAACCGTCAAATGTGCATGCATCCGTACAATTAATTAATATTGACTTATGCCTAATGACTGTGCTTAATTACAACCGATGACTTAAACTGTTTTCTGATTTCTGTATCATACATACATGTGCATCACATTTCTTACTGTCACACCATTTATCATATACAAACTTTAGTGACATAAACGATGCACAAAGCACGGTTAGCACAGTGAGCGGATAACTCAGAAAATGCTGACGATGTTCAGTACATAGACAAATAGTGTTTTAAGACCCAGTATGGGCCAGAGACAAGGTACTACACTGGTATGGAGTGTAGGGAAGTAAGGACCATATAACTGCGTCACTATGTGATAGATAAAGTGCCGAGAAGTGCTTAAAAACCACTAATAGTGCAGAATTCTGCATTTTTCAGCAAAATTCAGCTTTTTAACAAGCTAGTTACATGCAAAAATTTGACTAAATGGTCCTGAATACTTTCCTAAGTGTCGGGAATTAAAAGTGTCACAAAAAGTAACATAAAGATCATTAAACGAAATAGCTTGACACTTTAACGAACTGGTATCTAACCGAACAACCAGACATTACCTGGAACACCGAAATATTGCCAGAAATATTGTTTAATTATTTTTGGGCTAGTTATGATCCCTGAACACCCTAACACACTATATAATGTGCCATACACATAAGACACTAGACTTTACACTTAACACCCTAACTAACTAACTTTACCATCAAAAGTCACAATTAACCCCCCCCCCCCCATATGACATTTACGGCCCAAAGGGGAGGACCCCACCACCATACCCCACAATATTTCATTCTTATTTTGATAGATCTTGCAAGATGTTATGAGATATTATTTGATTTTATTAGATATTGCTTAGATCTTCCTTGGATTTTATTTGATATTATTAGATATGGTTCAAACTTACACAAGACCCCCTCCCCCTTCCTACTTACGGTCATGAGATGGCCCCACCTTTGATCCACCAAGATTTTTCACAATCTTCCCATGATCTTCTCTAGATCCTTGCTTGATCTTGTGGACATAATATATGTAAGTATGGCAATAAGTAAGGTATGAAATATCTAGAGATCATGATACTCCTTACACTTCACAACATCACAACTCTCTCACTCTCTCCTTCTCCTCTCGGCCCTAGTAAGTGCCGCCACCACCACCACCACCTTGCAACCACCACCCACTCATTCCAAGCTCACTCCAAGGTGATAGAAGGTGTTACATGGAGCTTGGTGCCTGAAGAACCTTCATCCATTGCTTTTACCATCCATTTTCATCATCTTTTTCTCTAGTGATCTTCCCTAGCCTTTGAGCTAGTTGTAAGCTTCTTGCTACTAGTTTTTACTTCTCATTTTGAATTGTTAAAATATATGTTATGTTATAACCCTCAAGAACACTAAAAGAACATAAACAAGAATCATAAACATAAGCTTACATATGATGATTTATGGATGAAATAATATTGTTTAAGTACATGCATGACACTTGATTGTTATTTATTTGAGATTATGATGTTGATCATCATAAGGAGCTTGCTAGATGGTGATTAAACACATGATCTAGCAAGTTAAAGGATGATTATGTGGTGACATAAGAAGATCATCCTCACTTATAAACATGAACTTGAAAATAAAATTATTTCTTGAAAAATAGTAAATAAAATGAGCTAGTAATTTTATGAATCTAAGATTCATGAATGATTTTCCAAGAAAACCACGTTCAAAATATGATTTTTAGTAGAACTCGATTCTTACTTAAATGTACAATATTTTTGGTGATGAAATAAGTGTAAGAACACTTTAATTACAAGAAGAGTTCAAAAGAATAATTTTTGGTAGAAATGTTTACAAGTTGTAAACACCTAGTTTCTTTAAGAATGAGATTTTTAAAGAAGTAAACACACTTTAAGGGGTAATTAAGTCTACTATGTGACAATTCGTATTTCAGAACATATCTTTGTGCTTAATGTAACGTATGTGAACCTTGTGTGATAATCTGATATGTTGATTTAATGAATGTTATGAGACTTTATGTTTGTATTATGTGAATCTTGTATGTATATATATATACGATAACTCGGATCGCACAACACAACCCGATCGTACAAGCCTTTGTTGGGCCACACACCTTGCACTCGAACCACAAAGGCAACCCGTAATGGGTTCGGCCCATTCTCTTATTTGCGCATAACCTCACAGGAGGGGGGGGGGGGTATACTCTTCATTGTTTGTCAAACACTCTAAACACACAAACCCTAGCTCTCTTTCTCTCCTCTCAAACTCGACGGCAACACACACCCTCTCTCAATCGAAGATCTTATTGTTCGGATCATCCTCGTTATACTTTCTTAACCGGTTAGTGTAATACTTTTGATTTGCATGATTGAATGATATTCGGCTTATGTTTTACATGATGATTTAGTGATTGAATATGTTGAAAGTTGTTGAGTTTTAGTTATATAAATCGACTCACATGTATGGCATCTTAGATCAATATGGAATTGTTAATCATATGATGTTGTTGATAATCTAGAATCGGAAAGCATGATTATTCGGCTAGGATGTGTTTATGTTCGAATGATTGTTGTTGGATTGATTATGTTTATAGGCATGCTAGAGATCGAAATCATAAAGTATGTTAATATGCTTAGATGTTAGGATTGTTGCGTGTGTTTTGGTTCATGCTTAAACGGATTAGGGTTCATGAGAAGTTGGGTAGAATATGCTTGTTTGATCGATAGTTTGCATAATCTAAAACTGTTGGTTGTTGATTGATTGTGTGCAAATATGGAAACCATGTAACTGATTAGCATAACTTTCGGATATTAAAACAAATCGCACAAGTTTCCTCTCGGTCGCACAAGATCAGATCACATGGAAGCTGATCTGATCGCACAAGTCCAGTCGCACAAGATGTCCCCAGTCGCACAAGATCAAACGGATCGCACAAGACATGTTATCTGTTTATTTAATTGGGCCGTGTATATGATCATAGATTTATTGGGCTTATTCATAGACTGGGCCGGGTGAGTAATGGATCGCACAACATGATGTGGGTCGCACAAGGCTGTGCTGACGGCATAACATGTTGGGCCGGGGTGTTTAGTTGGGTTATGTTAGTAAACCGCACAAAGGGTTCGGCCCAAACTATTGAATCGTACAAGTATGATTATGTTATGCACTTCGACTGTTTATGTGATGCCATGATCAGTATGTGTTCGTAACTTGCTATCTCTGTGTAAATATACGTGCACTATTTGAACCTAGACCTGACTTGTATGGTAACCATGTTAGGACGTGGTTGACCTCTAGCAGCTCGATTGACCTTTCATTTATCTGCCGAGCTAACCTAAGGTGAGTTCACCCTTTCTACAAAGCATGGGATTCCCAGGGGTTGGGAATGGGTTAAGGAATAAGGATTCCTCGTCCTTATTGGGTAGGACAGTACGGGTTCAGGAATTTAATTCCTCGTCCTCATGGACAGTTAAATTTCACTAGACCAAAACTCTATCACGAAGTCCCTCCTTTTTATATCGACTTAATCGCCGGGCCAATGGCGAGCGGGTCATTAGTTAGATAGCGCTATTTAGGTCTGACAAGCCTCACACCGTACCGTAGAGGACGGGCGTGAACTAATGGATCTGGGCACGTCAATGATGATAGACATTGACAGTTCAGGGCACATAAACATGACTATAGTCAGCAGTCGATATGGTAACGAGTCTAGTAGTATAAACATGGGGTAGCCCCCACGGCTTAAGAGCCAGATTACTAAACATGGGGTAACCCCCACGGCTAGATAGCCAGAGTAAACGAGATTAAACAAACACGTTTTCAACTATGGGGTAACCCCCACGGCAGGGATGCCAGTTAAAGGGAACTGTTTTCGAAACAACTTAAAACAAACACCCAACTGTGAACTCGCTCAACTTAGTTGTTGACTCGTTACTACATGCTTTGCAGGTCATTAGGTACTTAGCTGGAGCTTGCATCGGGGAGAGTCGTTGTGGAGCATGGACATTGAGTGTTCATGATAAACTTAGATATTATTAACTTATGCTTTGGTTTTAGACATTATGCTTCCGCTTTGCAACTTAAACTATGTTTTGTTGGACACCAATTGTATTGGTTGGATTTTTATAATTACTTACATGCTTATTCAATATGATTGGTGGCTAGATCCTGGTCAGTCACGCCTCCAAGCGGTGATACTCCGCAGGTGGATTTTGGGGGTGTGACAGATTGGTATCAGAGCCATTGGTTATAGTGAACTTGGTTTTAATAAGGGAAAACATTTTGTTAAAACCATACTATAACCTGTACAGTGCTCAACGATCCACAACGACGCTTCACTCCACGTGCAAGGCTCGACATTCTAGGTGATATGATTTATGTTTATATTGCCTACTTGCTAGTTACTTAGAACTTTACTCATGATATGCTTAGTTAAACGTAGCAACTATAGTTTGAAAACACGCATGTGCTTACTCTCTTCTGTCATCGCACTTTCGCGAACCCCTCTCACTCATGTTTCCCTTGATATGAAGATCATGGCAGGACGCATTAACATGACTCAAGCCCAGTTGATGGCTCTGATTAACCAATAAGTTGCTGCGGCACTTGCAGCCGCACAGGCAGGAGGTATATCCTGTAGTCGAAACTTACTCTAGGTTCCTTAGATCCTACTCTCGTGAACCAACCCTTGTGTTAAACTTTATCCTTTCTTACTCTCACGACAGGTCAACCTGCACAGCCTCCTGTGTGCCCTTTCAAGACCTTTATGGACTGTCGACCTAGTACCTTTAGTGGTACCAAAGGAGCGGTAGGTCTCCTCCACTGGTTTGAGAAGCTCGAATCTGTTTTCGAGATGTGTGAATGCCCTGAGGCTCACAGGGTGAAGTATGCTACCGGTACTCTCGAGGGTATAGCGCTCACGTGGTGGAACGCTCAGGTCCAAATGCTGGGGTTGGTTGCTGCTAACGCCACCCCATGGAACAATTTTAAGGAAATGATTAAGGAAGAGTACTGCAATCGTGATGACATCCACAAGTTGGAGGTAGAGTTCTTCAACCTCAAAATGATGGGGTCAGAAATTGAAGCTTATACAAAAAGATCGAACGAGCTGGCAATTTTGTGTCCTACTATGGTAGACCCACCCATCAAACGTATCGAATTGTATCTCAAGGGTTTAGTGTCAGAGATTCAAAGTCACGTGACCTCAGCAAACCTTGGAACCATCCAGCAGATCATCAAGTTGGCACATCGTCTCACGGATCAGGCGGTGGAGCAGAACAGACTACCCAAACGTATTAGTGCTACAACTACTTCTGATACTCCTAGCGACAACAAGCGTAAGTGGGATGGAACTTCAAGCAAAGGTTCAACTTCTGTTCAGTCTCATGAGAGAAGGACTGACGACTACAAGAGCCCTAGTCAGCAATCAACTGGTAACCAAAGTTAAGGTGGGTACAGGGGAGTTCACCCCAAATGCAATCGCTGTAACCTACACCACAGCGGGCCATGCACCAGGAGTAACTGTCATCGGTGCAACAAGCCAGGTCACGCCACAAAGGATTGCAGAAGTTTATACCCCACAAATCAAAATCGTCAACAACAAGCCTCACAGAATCAACGCCAGCAGCAGCAAGGCATCAACAAAGGGTGCTTTCAGTGTGGAGCTGAAGGCCATTTCAAGAGGGATTGTCCCCAACTGAACCGGAACCAGAACAACAACAACAATAATAACAACCAGGGGAATGGAAACAACGGGGGTAACAACGGCAATGGTGCAAGGGGCCGTGTGTTCGTTATTGGCCAAGGTGAAGTAAGGAACGATCCCAATGTTGTAACGGGTAAGTTCCTACTGGACGACTTTTATGTTACTGTCTTATTTGATTCGGGTGGCGATACTAGCTACGTGTCCTTAAAAGTTAGTCAAATGCTTAAACGTACCCCAACACTATTGAACACCAAGCACACTGTAGAGTTAGCTAATGGTAAAAGTTTAGAGGTCACACATATAGTCAAGGGTTGTAATCTTGTTCTTGCTGGTCACACTTTCTCTATCGACCTCCTTCCTATCGTTCTGGGTAGTTTCGACGTTGTCATTGGGATGGACTGGTTATCCCAACACCAAGCAGAGATTCTTTGCAACGAAAAGATTGTCCGTATTCCTCGTTCAGGTGATGAACCTCTCATGATTCGTGGTGACAATAGTGGTGCTGTTGTGAGCATCATCTCATTCCTTGAGGCCCAGAAGTGTTTACGAAAGGGCCACACTGCTATTTTGGCTCTCGTTACGGACACCTCGAAGAAAGAGAAGAAGATAGAAGATTTTCTGACCGTACGTGTGTCACACCCCCAAAATACCACATGCGGAAACCCCCGCGAGGCGTGTGTCGTACCAGGATCCAAGCCACCAATCACATTGAACTCATAAATGTATTTAAATAAACTTTCATTCATTAACATAAAGTGTTACAAATGTTATATGTCATTCATTGTATACAGCGGAAGCATAATTCATTTGTTAAGTATTTCATAAACCATGTGTACATAAACCATTAAGCTTGTATGGAGATTCTTTGTTTCTCGACCCATGACCACTCCAGCCTTCCAGACAGCAAGTTCCACAAGATATACCCTATAAACCTGCAAGCATGCAGACAAGTGTGTCAGACGACGCTGGTGAGTTCAAGGTTTTGTTAACGTGTGTAGTTACTAGATATCTGTTAAGCCAATTCAACCTTGTGATATGATGCTGTTTATGACTTGTTGAGATACCCTAGGGAGTGTGCCCATATGTATCCGGGAAGTGTGTCCCTTAATAACCTGGAAGTGTGTCCAGTCCCCAATGCCCCTAACCAAGCATTGGTAATGATGCCCAGATAATTAGTTCGCGCCCGTCCTTACGGCCCGGTGCGAGGTATCAAACCTAATAGCGCTATCAACTAATTACCCCATTGCCCTACAGGCAATCCGATAATGATAGATTCCATGTTCAATAACCAAAACCCAATTTAACTGTTTACCCAAGATTCCCTTCCAAATGTTTACTAGTTGTCCCAAACCACCGGGACGCATGCTTGAGAAATGCAGTGAACTCACCTTGGTTTGCTCGGTATGCTAAGTTAAGTGCTCACAAGAAATCAGTCAAATCCTATTGTATGCACGAATACCAGATCAGTTTATGTTCGTAAGGACTCACATGCAATCTATGTCATAACATGTGTTCAAGCAATTATCACGCATCATATAAACAGTTAATCAAAACCTTGCAGTTCATGCTTGACATGATTAACAGACGGTTAACATAACATAACATACTAACAGAGCTAAAACAGAAGCATATCGCAGTTAACTCACATAACATAATTAACACAATAGAGTTAACATAGTTAATCATAACCCAGTTAATATACTTATTATAATCGACCTGCTTAACAGCATCAATAAACTTTAACAGAGTTAAGATCTAACTGAATCAAAACTAACTGAGTTTGCTGACATAACGGAGTTAATACTTAGTAAATTTATAGAGTAACCGAGTTAATAAAATCACAGATGTTCATTCGAGTTACAGCCATTGAGCCGAAATCACAATTGCGCCGAAATCACCTTAGGTGATTTCGTTGATGTAGCCATTTCGTGAGTGGGGGTGTTTTCGGCAGTTCATCAATCACCCTCAACAACAGTTGCGTATTTCAGCAAATGCAACATTTACAATCATGCGAACTTCTAAATCATTTGATATAAGAATCCTCATGATGTCATAGTTGACTCTACCCTTTTGATTGGACCAAAACAAATCATGTTAGCCGACAAGTCAATTAATTGACACACAACAATTTACTTCAATATTTAACATTCATGAAATACCTACTGACAATTCAATACATTAATCACATGGCTTGATCAGAACCTTATCAATTTACACATTCCAATGAACAATCACATGGCTAATATGAGAACAATGGCCGACAACATTATTCAGATCATATGCTCATCATCATCCACATCATTATTCAATATTAGCAGGTTAACATAATCATTTACTGCATGAATATCATGGAACCATATCATTCATTCAGATTCACCATTTCAAAATACTTAGCAATCAAATCTCGATGAACATAAACAAGTATTCGCATAGCAATCAATTCAGTATAACAAGAAATCACATCTGATTATCAAGCACTAACCGAGGTGGAAAAAGGTATCAGATTGTTCGAAAGGAATGACTTTGAAATCTTGAAGTTGCCGTCACACGCAGGAGATGCACTCTAGGGTTTCGGTTTTAACTGATTAGACTTATACGTAATAGTGGGGAACAATATATTAAAAACATTGCTACTGGGCCCGAGGCCCTTGTGTTGATTTGGCCGGCCCACCGGTTGACGAAAACTCTTTTGTGTTTTCGTGATGGGTGATTTCGCAGGGGGGGGGTTCGGCTAGAGTGTTTTCTAGTGAGTTAAGGTAAACAACCTAAGGTTCCATATTTGTTCCACGTTGTACATAAATACCAAAATGTATTGTTAACCTAACCACGTATAGTGCACACCATACATAAGCACAAAACAACACTTGCATTACACATCAAGTATAACATATAAATCACCAAACGATATGGCGTATTGTAAACGTGCACAGTTGCGTAACAAACAAGTCGTGTAACAAACAACCTAAACCATTAACGTGCAATAAATGCGAAGATGGAATCTCAGAAACTCGAGTTGTCACATTATCCCCAACTTGAAAGAAATTTCGTCCCGATATTTAGCACGTTGTTACTAAGGAAGCTAGTTGTGTTGTGTAGTTTACTGGTTTTCCTGGGGTGTCACATCATCCCCCTGTTGATTTGGAATTTCGTCCCGAAATTCTGTAGTAGCTTCAGCCTCAGAAGTGGTTGCACTGTTTCCGAATAACTGGGGATATTTGAGTTTCATCTGATCTTCTCGTTCCCAGGTGAACTCTGGGCCACGACGGGAGTTCCAACGAACTCGAACAAGAGGTATTCTAGTGTGCTTGAGGACCTTAACATCCCGGTCCGTGACTTCAACTGGTTCTTCGACGAATGCAGCTGTTCATCGATAGTGAGCTCCTTCAAAGGAACTATGAGGGTCTCATCTGACAGACACTTCTTCAGATTCGACACGTGAAAGACGTTGTGAACTGCACTGAGTTCAGCTGGTAAGTTCAATCTGTAGGCTACCCTGCCTATCTTTTCAATAATTTCTAATGGTCCAACGTATCGTGGATTGAGCTTGCCTCGTTTGCCAAAACGAACAACACCCTTCCAGGGTGAAACTTTGAGTAGCACTCGATCCCCAACCTGGAATTCGAGTAGTTTTCTGTCTTTATCGGTGTATGCTTTCTGACGGTCATGAGCTGCCGCCATGCGTTGCCGTATCTGAGCAATCTTTTCAGTAGTATCAACTACCATTTCTGGACCTGTGGTTTGACTATCTCCCACCTCCGTCCAACAAAGAGGTGACCGGCATTTACGTCCGTACAATGCCTCAAATGGAGCAGCTTTAATGCTGGTGTGGTAACTGTTATTATACGAGAACTCCACCAATGGGAGTTGTTTTTCCCAGCCGTTGCCGAAATCAATTACACACGCTCGAAGCATGTCTTCTAGAGTTTGAATAGTGCGCTCAGACTGCCCATCCGTCTGAGGGTGATAAGCTGTGCTCATGTCTAAACGAGAGCCAAAAGATTTGTGCATTGCTCGCCACAGTTCTGAAGTAAAACGTGCGTCACGATCAGAGATAATGGAGATGGGCACCCCGTGCCTTGAAACCACTTCTTTAAGATAGATGTCTGCTAATGTAGAGAACTTGTCTGTTTCCTTAATAGCCAGGAAGTGTGCAGACTTTGTGAGTCGATCCACGATCACCCAAA
Source organism: Helianthus tuberosus (assembly GCA_030545235.1). Classification (NCBI taxonomy): domain Eukaryota; kingdom Viridiplantae; phylum Streptophyta; class Magnoliopsida; order Asterales; family Asteraceae; genus Helianthus; species Helianthus tuberosus. Next base: position 92,617,519 of record CM060416.1, read on the forward strand.
TAGTATCATTTCCACGCTGAGATCTAGGTAAGCCAGTAATAAAATCCATGGAAATTTGTTCCCATTTCCATTGTGGTATCTCGGGTTGTTGAAGCAGGCCCGATGGTTTCTGATATTCCGTCTTTACTCTCGCACAAGTCAAGCACTTGCTAACGTAAGTTGCTATGTGGGTTTTCATGCTAGGCCTCCAGTATGTGGTTTTCAAATCGTGGTACATCTTATCCGAACCAGGATGTACTGAGTAGCGAGACTTATGAGCTTCATCCATTACAAGCTCGCATAAGTTGCCATAGAGTGGGACCCAGATGCATCCTGTTACATAGTAGGCGCCGTCTGCCTTTTGTTCTACTCGTTGCCTTGAGCCGCGTAGAGCTTCAGCCCTGACGTTTTCTGGCTTCAATGCTTCTACCTGAGCATCTCGTATCTGTGAAGGAAGACCAGACTGAATAGTGAGTTGCAATGCTCGTACACGCTTAGGTGTAGTATCCTTTCGACTGAGGGCGTCAGTCACAACATTGGCTTTGTCTGGGTGGTACTTGATCGAGCATTCATAGTCATTCAGCTGTTCGACCCATCGACGTTGCCGCATGTTCAATTCCTTCTGCTTGAAAATATGCTCGAGACTCCTGTGACCAGTGTAGATGGTGCACTTAGTGCCATACAGGTAATGTCGCCATATCTTGAGCGCAAGGACAACAGCTCCCAGCTCTAAATCATGTGTTGTGTAATTCCGTTCGTGAATCTTAAGTTGGCGCGAAGCATAAGCAATGACTTTATCCCGTTGCATCAACACACATCCAAGACCTTGGATGGGTGCGTCGCAGTAGACTACAAAATCGTCCGTGCCTTCAGGCAATGAGAGGATAGGTGCGCTACAAAGTCTATCCTTTAAGTGCTGAAACGCTGTTCCCTGTGTATTACCCCAACGATAACAACACCTTTCTGTGTCAGTAGTGTAAGCGGCTGTGCAATCTTTGAAAAGTCTTTGATGAACCTTCTATAGTATCCCGCCAAACCCAAGAATTGGCGTATTTCTATCGGTGTGCGAGGTGCAGGCCAGTTCTTGATCGAATCTACCTTGAATGGATCGACATGAATCCCATCCTTGTTTACCACGTGGCCTAGAAAGTAGACTTCACGAAGCCAGAAGTCACATTTTGAAAACTTAGCGTATAGTTGTTCCGTTCGTAGGAGTTCCAAAATAAGTCGTAAGTGTTGCTCGTGTTCCTCCCGACTCTTCGAGTAGATCAGGATGTCATCAATGAAAATAATAACAAACTTGTCAAGATAGGGTTTGCACACCCTGTTCATAAGGTCCATGAAAATCGCAGGCGCGTTCGTTAACCCGAATGGCATGACTAGAAACTCGTAGTGGCCGTAGCGTGTTCTGAATGCTGTTTTGGAGACGTCCTCATCCCGGACTCTCAGTTGGTGATAACCTGACCTCAGATCAATCTTCGAGTAATAACTCGACCCTTGCAATTGGTCGAATAAGTCGTCGATGCGTGGAAGAGGATAGCGATTCTTCACAGTCACCTTGTTCAGTTCGCGATAGTCTATACACATGCGGAAGGTACCGTCCTTCTTCTTTACAAATAGTACTGGAACTCCCCAGGGCGAAGAGCTAGATCGCTAAAACTCCCACCCGGTAGTCCCTGAAGTTGATTAGACAGTTCTGGCAGCCCTCCTGGTGCAAGTCGGTATGGAGTACGCGTGACCAAGGCTGCTTCTGGCGTGAGATTAAACTGAGATTTTGCCTAACAGTTGTGGAAGTAAGCCTGAAAGTTCCTCGGGTAGCAAACCGAGAGGGATCACAAACAATTGGTGGATCCTCGATCCTCTTTTCCCTCAACCCTAACATCAGTAACGGTTGCTAACACTGCGGAGTAATCCCTCCGTAGACACTTCTGACCTTCATAGCTGAAATGGCACTACCTTTTGCACTACTCTGATGCTTTAGAACAAATAACGATTCTCCACTCAAAGTTTTCTCCTCACTGAGTATATCTGCGTGATTCCTGGATAACCAACTCACACTAACTACTGCGTTGTACCCATCGAGGATAGTAGAAGGAAGGTCGACATCGAACATTTGTCCCACAAGGTCGTGTTTACACCCCAACGAACATATGAGATTTCATTTGACTTGCCATCAGCCGATTCCACATCAGGTTTGGTTTTCAAGAAGTATCAGGGTCAAGCAAAATAGAGACAAAGCGAACAGCTACCCATACAAGCTACCATATTGCTGCTATGCCTGACGTCGCCTACGCCAATCCTAATTGTCCTTCCACGAGCATCATTTCCAGTGTTGTTGTTATGGTTGCGAGGGTTCCCATTACTATCATTATTCCCTTGGTTGTTGACGTCTTGACTTAGCAACAGTCAATCCCTGTCAATGTCATCTTCGTTTCCATGCTGTAGACTACGATTACGAGTACCTTGATGTTTCCGCGACTGTTGCCCCCAATGCCGTTGCTTGAAACGAAGCCCTACAATCTTTCACCATCAAAATCCATCTTTTCACATTCTGTGCCACGCGCTACTCACTGTGCTGGTAGCCACATATTTCACACTATAATCTGTTGTCATCGCTTATGTTCCGATTGATTCGTAAGAGTTGACTCCCAGGAGTCGCTGACTAGAGTTAAGAATTCGATTGAAGTCAATGTGCTGGTGTTTGTTGCCGGTAATCAGGGTTGTCCAAATACTGAGGTCGGTAAAATACTACGCTCACCCTTTTGTCCATCGATCTAGCAAGTAGATTGAGTAATACGCGGTATGCTGTGGCAGTGTTGCCAAAGTGTCCACACTTTGGAGTCTAAGACGTCAATACATAGAGTTTCAGCAAACGAAGAGAAGCGAGAAAGATATAGAGCAGCACAAGGACGTCCGTGCAAGCACCTAACATTCTACACGTTTCGCTAGGCGTTCAGATGGGTGTTCAGGTACTACTCGATGGCATCGAGATTCGAAAGGATTCAGAGAGAGGTGAAAAGGTCACATTCGAGTAGGAGACGGTCACTGATATGACTCCTATAAATTTGTTACGTTTCACACTGATCAAATAACAGAGCGGAACCCCTTCTTCACTTGTTAAGCCTCACTGGGAATCACATGCACCCCACATTATTATTATGTGTGCACCCACAATAATATTGTGATTTGCATGCTCATCTCAGCTCCTCCTAACTCATGTCGAATGGTTCCTCAAACTCGAGTAGCAAACAAAGAGCATCACAAAACGTGAGTCACGAATGTTTAGGGAAACACCACCCTAGTAGTCATATAACACGTGCAAGTAATACGTAAGTTCATACTGTTGTGTTAAACGTGCAATCACATGCAATATCATATGTAAGTGTTCACTAGTTACGCAGTACAATGAGTTCAAGAGACGAACCTTGCAATCTGGAGCTGAGTGTCATGGTCGTATTCTCTGTTGTCAAAACTGTTCGGTTATAGTCTGGTTTTATAAAAACGTTTTTAAAACCAAGTTCACTAAAACCAGTGGCTCTGATACCAAACTGTCACACCCCCAAAATACCACATGCGGAAACCCCCGCGAGGCGTGTGTCGTACCAGGATCCAAGCCACCAATCACATTGAACTCATAAATGTATTTAAATAAACTTTCATTCATTAACATAAAGTGTTACAAATGTTATATGTCATTCATTGTATACAGCGGAAGCATAATTCATTTGTTAAGTATTTCGTAAACCATGTGTACATAAACCATTAAGCTTGTATGGAGATTCTTTGTTTCTCGACCCATGACCACTCCAGCCTTCCAGACAGCAAGTTCCACAAGATATACCCTATAAACCTGCAAGCATGCAGACAAGTGTGTCAGACGACGCTGGTGAGTTCAAGGTTTTGTTAACGTGTGTAGTTACCAGATATCTGTTAAGCCAATTCAACCTTGTGATATGATGCTGTTTATGACTTGTTGAGATACCCTAGGGAGTGTGCCCATATGTATCCGGGAAGTGTGTCCCTTAATAACCTGGAAGTGTGTCCAGTCCCCAATGCCCCTAACCAAGCATTGGTAATGATGCCCAGATAATTAGTTCGCGCCCGTCCTTACGGCCCGGTGCGAGGTATCAAACCTAATAGCGCTATCAACTAATTACCCCATTGCCCTACAGGCAATCCGATAATGATAGATTCCATGTTCAATAACCAAAACCCAATTTAACTGTTTACCCAAGATTCCCTTCCAAATGTTTACTAGTTGTCCCAAACCACCGGGACGCATGCTTGAGAAATGCAGTGAACTCACCTTGGTTTGCTCGGTATGCTAAGTTAAGTGCTCACAAGAAATCAGTCAAATCCTATTGTATGCACGAATACCAGATCAGTTTATGTTCGTAAGGACTCACATGCAATCTATGTCATAACATGTGTTCAAGCAATTATCACGCATCATATAAACAGTTAATCAAAACCTTGCAGTTCATGCTTGACATGATTAACAGACGGTTAACATAACATAACATACTAACAGAGCTAAAACAGAAGCATATCGCAGTTAACTCACATAACATAATTAACACAATAGAGTTAACATAGTTAATCATAACCCAGTTAATATACTTATTATAATCGACCTGCTTAACAGCATCAATAAACTTTAACAGAGTTAAGATCTAACTGAATCAAAACTAACTGAGTTTGCTGACATAACGGAGTTAATACTTAGTAAATTTATAGAGTAACCGAGTTAATAAAATCACAGATGTTCATTCGAGTTACAGCCATTGAGCCGAAATCACAATTGCGCCGAAATCACCTTAGGTGATTTCGTTGATGTAGCCATTTCGTGAGTGGGGGTGTTTTCGGCAGTTCATCAATCACCCTCAACAACAGTTGCGTATTTCAGCAAATGCAACATTTACAATCATGCGAACTTCTAAATCATTTGATATAAGAATCCTCATGATGTCATAGTTGACTCTACCCTTTTGATTGGACCAAAACAAATCATGTTAGCCGACAAGTCAATTAATTGACACACAACAATTTACTTCAATATTTAACATTCATGAAATACCTACTGACAATTCAATACATTAATCACATGGCTTGATCAGAACCTTATCAATTTACACATTCCAATGAACAATCACATGGCTAATATGAGAACAATGGCCGACAACATTATTCAGATCATATGCTCATCATCATCCACATCATTATTCAATATTAGCAGGTTAACATAATCATTTACTGCATGAATATCATGGAACCATATCATTCATTCAGATTCACCATTTCAAAATACTTAGCAATCAAATCTCGATGAACATAAACAAGTATTCGCATAGCAATCAATTCAGTATAACAAGAAATCACATCTGATTATCAAGCACTAACCGAGGTGGAAAAAGGTATCAGATTGTTCGAAAGGAATGACTTTGAAATCTTGAAGTTGCCGTCACACGCAGGAGATGCACTCTAGGGTTTCGGTTTTAACTGATTAGACTTATACGTAATAGTGGGGAACAATATATTAAAAACATTGCTACTGGGCCCGAGGCCCTTGTGTTGATTTGGCCGGCCCACCGGTTGACGAAAACTCTTTTGTGTTTTCGTGATGGGTGATTTCGCAGGGGGGGGGGGGTCGGCTAGAGTGTTTTCTAGTGAGTTAAGGTAAACAACCTAAGGTTCCATATTTGTTCCACGTTGTACATAAATACCAAAATGTATTGTTAACCTAACCACGTATAGTGCACACCATACATAAGCACAAAACAACACTTGCATTACACATCAAGTATAACATATAAATCACCAAACGATATGGCGTATTGTAAACGTGCACAGTTGCGTAACAAACAAGTCGTGTAACAAACAACCTAAACCATTAACGTGCAATAAATGCGAAGATGGAATCTCAGAAACTCGAGTTGTCACAACGTGACTTTCCAGAGGTATTCCCTGAGGAATTACCTGGCCTTCCGCCTCATCGTCAAGTCGAGTTTCAAATCGAGCTAGCTCCTGGAGCAGCACCTATAGCTCGAGCACCTTATCGTTTAGCCCCATCAGAACTAGAAGAGCTGTCTACGCAACTACAAGAACTCTTGGATAAGGGTTTTATTCGTCCTAGCTCTTCGCCTTGGGGAGCTCCAGTATTATTTGTGAAGAAGAAAGACGGTACCTTCAGGATGTGCATAGATTACCGCGAACTAAACAAGGTGACCGTGAAGAATCGCTATCCTCTTCCACGTATTGATGATCTGTTTGACCAGCTTCAAGGGTCGAGCTTTTACTCGAAGATTGATTTGAGATCGGGATATCACCAGCTGAGAGTCCGAGAAGAGGACGTCTCCAAAACAGCCTTTAGAACTCGTTATGGACACTACGAGTTTTTGGCCATGCCTTTTGGGCTGACAAACGCACCTGCGGTCTTCATGGACTTGATGAATCGAGGTGCAAGCCTTACCTAGATAAGTTCGTTATAGTTTTTATCGACGACATCCTGATCTATTCGAAGAGTCAGGAATAACACGAGCAGCATCTATGACTTATTTTGGAACTTCTTCGAGCAGAACAGCTTTATGCAAAGTTCTCAAAATGCGACTTCTGGCTTCGTGAAGTCCATTTCCTAGGCCACGTGGTGAACAAGGATGGGATTCACGTTGATCCATCCAAGGTTGATTCAATCAGGAACTGGTCTGCACCCCGTACACCAACAGAAATTCGCCAATTCTTGGGTTTGGCAGGCTACTATAGAAGGTTTATCAAGGATTTCTCCAAGATCGCGCAACCTCTCACCTCACTAACACAGAAAGGTGTCACCTATCGTTGGGGTGATGCACAGGAAACTGCGTTCCAACACTTAAAGGATAGACTTTTTAGCGCCCTATCCTCTCATTGCCTGAAGGCACAGAAGATTTTGTGGTTTATTGCGACGCATCCATTCAGGGACTTGGATGTGTGCTGATGCAACGTGACAAGGTCATTGCTTATGCGTCACGACAACTTAAGATTCACGAACAGAACTACACTACACACGATTTGGAGCTGGGAGCTGTAGTTTTCGCACTCAAGATATGGAGACATTACCTGTACGGTACCAGGTGCACCATTTACACCGATCACAGGAGTCTCGAGCATATCTTCAAGCAAAAGGAGTTGAACATGCGTCAACGTCGATGGGGCGAGTTATTGAATGATTACGAATGCGCAATCAAGTACCACCCAGGCAAAGCCAATGTTGTGGCTGACGCCCTCAGTCGAAAGGACACTACGCCTAAGCGCGTGCGAGCATTACAACTTACCATTCAGTCTAGTCTTCCTGCTCAGATACGAGATGCTCAGGTTGAAGCATTGAAACCAGACAACGTTAGGGCTGAAGCCCTACATGGCTCAAGGCAACGGTTAGAACAAAAGGAAGACGGTGCTTACTACGTAATAGGACGCATTTGGGTCCCACTCTATGGCAACCTACGAGAGCTTGTGATGGATGAAGCACACAAGTCTCGTTACTCAGTACATCCTGGTTCGGATAAGATGTACCACGACTTGAAAACTACGTATTGGTGGCCTAGCATGAAGGCCCACATAGCAACTTACGTAAGCAAGTGTTTGACTTGTGCGAGAGTCAAGACGGAATACCAGAAACCCTCAGGCCTACTTCAACAACCTGAGATACCACAATGGAAATGGGAGCAAATTTCCATGGATTTCGTTACTGGCCTGCCTAGATCTCAGCGCGAAAATGACACTATTTGGGTGATCGTGGATCGACTCACAAAGTCTGCACACTTCTTGGCTATCAAGGAAACGGATAAGTTCTCCACTCTAGCAGACGTATATCTTAAGGAAGTTGTCTCGAGGCACGGGGTGCCCACCTCTATTATCTCTGATCGTGATGCACGTTTTACTTCTGAATTGTGGCAGGCAATACACAAGTCCTTTGGCTCATGTTTAGATATGAGCACAGCTTATCACTCGCAAATGGATGGGCAGTCTGAACGCACCATCCAGACTCTTGAAGACATGCTTAGGGCATGTGTTATTGACTTTGGCAACGGTTGGGAAAAACATCTGCCACTAGTGGAATTCTCGTATAACAACAGTTACCACACCAGCATTCAGGCCGCTCCATTTGAGGCATTGTACGGGCGTAAATGCCGATCACCTCTTTGTTGGGCAGAGGTGGGGGATAGTCAGATCACTGGCCCAGAACTTGTGGTAGACACAACAGAAAGGATTGCTCAAATACGACAACGAATGGCGGCAGCTCGTGACCGCCAAAAAAGCTACGCCGATAAGGGCAGGAAACCACTCGAGTTCCAGGTTGGGGATCGAGTGCTACTCAAAGTCTCACCCTAGAAGGGTGTTGTTCGTTTTGGTAAACGAGGCAAACTTAACCCACGATATGTTGGACCATTTGACATCATAGAGAAAATAGGCAAGGTAGCCTACAAACTGAACCTACCAACAGAACTCAGTGCAGTTCACAACGTTTTCCACGTGTCGAATCTGAAGAAGTGTCTGTCAGATGAGACCCTCGTAGTTCCTTTGAAGGAGCTCACTATCGATGAACAGTTACGATTCGTCGAGGAACCAGTTGAAATCACGGACCGAGATGTTAAGGTCCTCAAGCACACCAGAATACCTCTTGTTCGAGTTCGTTGGAACTCCCGTCGTGGCCCAGAATTCACCTGGGAACGCGAAGATCAAATGAAACAAAAGTATCCCCAATTGTTCGCAAACAACATAACCACTACTGAGGCTGAAGCTACTGCGGAATTTCAGGACGAAATTCTAGATCAACGGGGGGAGGATGTGACACCCCAGGAAAACCATGCAACTTAACTAGCTTCCTCAGTGAGTACGTGCTAAATTTCGGGACGAAATTTCTTTCAACTTGGGGATAATGTGACAATTCGTATTTCAGAACATATCTTTATGCTTAATGTAACGTATGTGAACCTTGTGTGATAATCTGATATGTTGATTTAATGAATGTTATGAGACTTTATGTTTGTATTATGTGAATCTTGTATGTATATATATATATATATACGATAACTCGGATCGCACAACACAACCCGATCGTACAAGCCTTTGTTGGGCCACACACCTTGCACTCGAACCACAAAGGCAACCCGTAATGGGTTCGGCCCATTCTCTTATTTGCGCATAACCTCATAGGAGGGGGGGTATACTCTTCATTGTTTGTCAAACACTCTAAACACACAAACCCTAGCTCTCTTTCTCTCCTCTCAAACTCGACAGCAACACACACCCTCTCTCAATCGAAGATCTTATTGTTCGGATCATCCTCGTTATACTTTCTTAACCGGTTAGTGTAATACTTTTGATTTGCATGATTGAATGATATTCGGCTTATGTTTTACATGATGATTTAGTGATTGAATATGATGAAAGTTGTTGAGTTTTAGTTATATAAATCGACTCACATGTATGGCATCTTAGATCAATATGGAATTGTTAATCATATGATGTTGTTGATAATCTAGAATCGGAAAGCATGATTATTCGGCTGGGATGTGTTTATGTTCGAATGATTGTTGTTGGATTGATTATGTTTGTAGGCATGCTAGAGATCGAAATCATAAAGTATGTTAATATGCTTAGATGTTAGGATTGTAGCGTGTGTTTTGGTTCATGCTTAAACGGATTAGGGTTCATGAGAAGTTGGGTAGAATATGCTTGTTTGATCGATAGTTTGCATAATCTAAAACTGTTGGTTGTTGATTGATTGTGTGCAAATATGGAAACCATGTAACTGATTAGCATAACTTTCGGATATTAAAACAAATCGCACAAGTTTCCTCTCGGTCGCACAATATCAGATCACATGGAAGCTGATCTGATCGCACAAGTCCAGTCGCACAAGATGTCCCCAGTCGCACAAGATCAAACGGATCGCACAAGACATGTTATCTGTTTATTTAATTGGGCCGTGTATATGATCATAGATTTATTGGGCTTATTCATAGACTGGGCCGGGTGAGTAATGGATCGCACAACATGATGTGGGTCGCACAAGGCTGTGCTGACCGCACAACATGTTGGGCCGGGGTGTTTAGTTGGGTTATGTTAGTAAACCGCACAAAGGGTTCGGCCTAAACTATTGAATCGTACAAGTATGATTATGTTATGCACTTCGACTGTTTATGTGATGCCATGATCAGTATATGTTCGTAACTTGCTATCTCTGTGTAAACATACGTGCACTATTTGAACCTAGACCTGACTTGTATGGTAACCATGTTAGGACGTGGTTGACCTCTAGCAGCTCGATTGACCTTTCGTTTATCTGCCGAGCTAACCTAAGGTGAGTTCACCCTTTCTACAAAGCATGGGATTCCCAGGGGTTGGGAATGGGTTAAGGAATAAGGATTCCTCGTCCTTCTTGGGTAGGACAGTACGGGTTCAGGAATATAATTCCTCGTCCTCATGGACAGTTAAATTTCACTAGACCAAAACTCTATCACGAAGTCCCTCCTTTTTATATCGACTTAATCGCCGGGCCAATGGCGAGCGGGTCATTAGTTAGATAGTGCTATTTAGGTCTGACAAGCCTCACACCGTACCGCAGAGGATGGGCGTGAACTAATGGATCTGGGCACGTCAATGATGATAGACATTGACAGTTCAGGGCACATAAACATGACTACAGTCAGCAGTTGATATGGTAACGAGTCTAGTAGTATAAACATGGGGTAGCCCTGTAGGATCGGTTTTGACACCGTATGATTGCGTAACGACACGTTCGACGTGCGGAATCCGTGAACGTGCGTGACCGAACACACAAGAACGTACTAGAACCGTGATTCTTATTGAAAATATGACGTGTACAAGCTTCTAAGAACCACGTAGAGAACTTTCTCTCTCTACACTTTCTCTCTCTAAGATTAGCTCCAAAATTCTCAAATGAGCAAAAGTTCTTAACTTTACTACTAACTCCTCTATATATAGGTCAAGGCTTTAATGAAACTTTTCATTAATTACAAGATTGCCACCTTGCCTTTTGACTAGCCATAACACAATAAAGACTTGTTATCTTCAGTTTCTCGCTACGGATCGGATTGACGAAGGCTATAGACATTACTACACTAACAGTCTCCCCCTTGGATATTGCCGCAGTCAATCTCGTAGCGTCTTGTCTTTCTCTTTTTCGAACAGAATCCCCGTGGATCTGTTTTCAGCTTTAGTTGCTCCTCTCCTCGGTAGACTATTTCTTCAGGCTCCCCCTTTCGTCAAGCTTCCGTGCTTTTAGGATCGACGCCTGGCTTTCCGTAGCAACAGAATCAGAAACCTACATATCTCAACCTCTCATAAGACAAAATAATTTTGACTCTAAAAGAATTCACTCAAAATTCTCAAACATATAACACACAATATTGTGATTCAAATTAATGAATCATCTAAACATTTGAGGATTATATTCCAACTTCTCATCATTTTAACCAAACCAATTGTTCATCTTGTTTAGCCTTTGAGATTTTGAATAACAACTTTTCAACATCAGTTGTCGAAAATCTTTTTGGATTTTTTAAAAAAAATATGAAACATAAGTGCAAAAGCAAAATTTAACTGCAGAAATAAAATATGTACAAACACTATTTTTGTGAGTTTGTGTAAGCAGATCATATCAGTTTTTTAGACACATCACTAGCACCATTAAACTTTAAACATATTAAGTTCTAAACGATTCACATAGATTGACGATATAGTTGTCCTCTTAAGCTCAATCTAAAAACTTTCGAAATGCTTACCGATACGTTAAGGTATATTAATTATGCACTAAGTTCTTATGGACCCCACGATCTCAGCATATCCCCTCATCATGCAATACACTAACTCAAGTAATGCCTTTAAACTTATATCAACTGTGATTTGTGCGAAAACAAAGCAGAATGTTTAAACATTAACAATCAGGTCGATACTTCCGTATACGCAGAGAAAGTCCAATGTTTAAACAAAATAAGAAAAATAAAATAAGTTGAAGTTGTTTAGGCTTTAACCACCAGGTCGATACTTCCGTATACGCAGAGGAGGTCCAAAGCTTAAACGAAACACCAAAGAAAATAAAGCATAACGTTTAGGCAATAACATCCAGGTCGATACTCACGTATACGCAGAGGATGTCCAATGCTTAAACAAAATAAAGAAATAAAACAAGTTTAAATCTTTGCAAAAAGAAAACACACAATCACAGCGACTTTTTCAGCAAGTTGTGAAAGTTCACAAACTTATCGGTTTTTATGCTTTTTAGCATTCAGCGATTACTGAGTAGGCACACAATCAAGAAGGACAAAACTAAGTACTATGCTTTCGACCGTGTTTCCCACTAGAACTAGGTTTTTTCATTTAAGTTTGTATCGTTCTCGCAAATCTACTAGTCTAGCTGAGCCTATCGTCACATCTTTAGTGAGACCGTTTATCACATTTGACATTTCATTTCTTTAGCGTACTGTGACAGTCCACTGATTTACTATCATTTCCTCTTGTTCACAACAAAACTCATTTTGAATAATTTTTCAATGTTTTTGGCATTTTCAAATTTTCTAATTTTTTTTAAAATTTTTCTCCCCCTAAAATCAAAATATGTTTCAATTTTGATTTTCTGAGAAAATTTAAAAACAAACTATACAGATAAAGTGACAACATAATATCGAATCGCTTTAATTCGCCATCCACTTGGCATAAACAATCAGAACTCCCCCTGACAACAAACTATTTTCCCATTATGATTTCAAAACACTTAAGTTTGTTTTAATCAAAATGGTTTTTCCGGAAAATTAGTTTTGTGTGTCGTTTCACAAACATGGGGTTTAATTCATCACACTGTTTTCAACCACTTGTAGGTTTATCACAAAAACAATTTCCAATAATCATACCACTTGTAATATAGTTAAATCAAGTACAACTTAATGTCCTTGATTAACCACTTGTAAGTCGAAATATCACAAATGTGAATTTCTCAAGAAAGATGCCGATTCCTACTCCCCAATTACCAACCTGGGAGTTCCGGCAAGTCAGGTTTTTCAATTAAAGAGATTCACCCAAGCCTGACGGTCCTTGGGTGTATTTGAGTTATTTTCATTCGGGGTTTGAACATTCCTTTTTGTTTCATAAAATTCTTTAACCCCTTTTACCTTACCCTCAAGCATCTTTCCAAAAATATTTTTTACTTTGCTATTGAAAACCTTTTCGATATCAAATTCTTTTTTTCAGAATAGAACTGATTCGAAATTTTCACTTTCCCATCTTTTTGTTTAAAATTTTCAGTCCGCAATGGTGGAAAGTTGATATCATCCATTGGCGTAACTGAATTTTCTCCTTTTTGATCAACAAATGGCTCCTCTGATTTTGACGAATCAGATTCTTTGCCAGAACGTGGCTCTTCTGACTTTGACAAGTCAGATTTATTGCCAAAATTTGGCTCTTTTGCTTCCGAAGAAACAAATTCATTGCCAAGAACTTTTTCTTTCTTCACACACCATTCTGTCCTCAGATTTGTATCTGATGAATTCGTTTTGCTTGATTTGTCATTCTTTGGAGAGCAAGACGATTTATCAGAACTTTTATCTGATTTTCTTGTTGTATCCGAGGACACAATCATTTCAAGATACTCTCGTGCTTTCTTTCTTTTCTTTCTCAGTCGGTCTTTCTGCCCTTGTGAAAGCTTCACTTTCTGTTCTTTCACCTTCTGTTCTTTAGGCCTTTCTTCGACCTTGACTGATTTCTTCATCTTTTTCTGAGATTCAACCCTCGATCTTTCCATTGATCTCATTGGGCAATCTCTTGCAATATGTCCTTTGATTTGGCAGTTATAGCATCTCCTCGTTTCAAACCACTGACTCTGGCAGTTAACAGCAATGTGTCCTTGAAATCCACAAGTGTAGCACACTCTGTTATCGTACCATTCACCACTTTCACACCAAATGCTCAGATCATAACATTGTTTGGCTTTGTGGTAATCATCACTCCTCCTGAAAGCTGGATTTGGCTTTGAAGCACTGTGGTCAAACCTGCACCACATATTACCAACAGTTTTTGAGTTTTGATTTTTCGATTTTTGTGGTTTTTTATCATGATTGGATGATTGAACTGATGAGCTTTTATTTTCTTTTTGAAGATTTTTCAGTTTTTTATCCTTTTGTTTTTGTTCCACATTCTTCTTTACAGGTTTTTGCGTTGAGCATTCACCTTTCTCAGTAGAATGTAGAACGGTTTCTTGAAATATTTCATTTAATTTTAAAAATATTTTTCTTTTCTCAATTTCATCATCAGTTTTCTCATCACAATCTTCAACTTTGACTTTGTCAAAGTTTGTGACATTGTCACTTATTGGAACAGAATTGATCGGTTTTGGACAGATATAATCTGGTACTGATGAATTCACAAAACCTTTCAATTTCTTTTCAAGCTCATCAATTTTATTCCGAGCAATTTCAGCTTCATTTTCAAGCCGAATGATTTTCTGAAGATGAGAATTTATTTCAATCTGTTTTTCAAGATTATTTTTAAAAATAACAGATTTTTCATCTTCTAAAATCTTCATTTGACTTTGAAAATCTTTTTCAAATTTTAATTTTTCATTTTCAAAATCTTTTTCCTTTTCTTTCAAAATTTTGTTTTCCAATGTCAAACTGTCCAAATCACTTAACAGTTTGACATTTTCAGATTTCAATCTTTCATAATTTTCCTGCAGTTTAAGAATCTGTTTATCATCAGATTTCTTCTCATCATTCAAACTCTTGATTTTCAATGTCAAACTCTCCAAATCCTTCAAGAATTTTGCATTGTCTGATTCAGATTTTTCACAGTTTAAACACTTCTCTCCTGAATCAGACTTCAATTTTCTAATCTTTTGGAACTCAAGTTCTTGAGCTTCAATTTTCTCGACGAATGCACTAAGGTTGAGATTAACATAATTTGAATTATTCTTCAACTCCAGCAAATAAGTACCCCACACATCCTTTGGTAAAGCATTCGCCAACTTGTCAACCCATGTCTCATCCATTTTGTTAATGTTCAAACGCCTCATCTCTAAATGCAACTCGGCATACCTATCGATCAATTCTTTTGTAGACTCTCCCTTGATACTTGTAAAACTATCAAACTTGTTCAGTGCAATATAAATCTCAGAACCCATGTTTCGGTATTGAACAATTTACAAAAACGGATTTTCAAACAATATGAAAATTCACACAATCTGAGATTAGTTTCAATCACTTTATCAAACAACTGAATCAGATGAATATCCGATTAAGTGACAAAAATCCGATGACAATGGATCGGGTAAAGATTCGCTTGTGCGGGTATCCGATGCTTTGACTTTAAATCACTTTGAATCACTTGATTTGTTATCTAAAATGACTGACAAAAATGATAAGCTCAATTTTATAGGACCTCAAAGTCTGCTTTTTATCTTTTTGAAAATGACCAACACCTTTTAACTATGATTGGGCCGAATTAGTTAAGTGGTCAGTCAATATGATTTAACCTTTTGATTGTGATTGGACCATTCAATATATTTATATCAATTCAAGTAATCACATGCAACAAACACTACTCGAAATCTGATTGAGCCGATTTTTAAACGTGGCCGACAACACTTTATCAACACAACTTGATTGGACCTTTTATATGACTTCACTTAAGATCACGTTCAACCGAAAACTTTAAATGTATATCGAATTCTATTGGATCGTTAACGTGTATTGTGGGCTGATACTTCTCGATGACAATTAATATCCGACAACTATTATATGAAACTAGAATCTGATTGGGCCAATATCTTTGAATCACATGAACTAACACACGCAGTTATGATTTCACACAAGATATGTCTGCTCAAGCGAAATCAGACAATAAAGTTTGAGCGGAATCTGATATTCGGTACTCTGGAGCGGAATCAGAAAATTTCTGAAGCGGAATCAACACTTTAAATCAGAAACAGACAACTTGGAGCGGAATCAGTCAATATTCTGGAGCGGAATCAACCTTTTGGAGCTAAACCCTGATTTCGCTCCAAATGCTCGAGTGGAATCAGATATATCTCAAGCGAAATCAGTATTTTCGAGCGGAATCAGGCTGATGTCACTTGATATCGGACCAAACACCTTCGATTTCTCCTAAACGACTAGGAATTAGGATCTGAAACTTGGTAGGGTTATAGATCAGGTGTTTTCGCACAACATATTAAAAAATCATGAATTTTTGACCGTAAAAACCTGTTCAATTTGATGAAAAACAGTGAAAAACGTGAAAGAATGAGTAGAAGATGAAGAAATGATGCAATTCAGATATGAAATCGATGAAATCCGGTACGAATCTATGTGTTTGATCAGTGCAATCGAGCTCCTGCTCTGATACCACTTGTAGGATCGGTTTTGACACCGTACGATTGCGTAACGACACGTTCGACGTGCGGAATCCGTGAACGTGCGTGACCGAACACACAAGAACGTACTAGAACTGTGATTCTTATTGAAAATATGACGTGTACAAGCTTCTAAGAACCACGTAGAGAACTTTCTCTCTCTACACTTTCTCTCTCTAAGATTAGCTCCAAAATTCTCAAATGTGCAAAAGTTCTTAACTTTACTACTAACTCCTCTATATATAGGTCAAGGCTTTAATGAAACTTTTCATTAATTACAAGATTGCCACCTTGCCTTTTGACTAGTCATAACACAATAAAGACTTGTTATCTTCAGTTTCTCGCTACGGCTCGGATTGACGAAGGCTATAGACATTACTACACTAACAAGCCCCCACGGCCGAAGAGCCAGATAACTAAACATGGGGTAACCCCCACGGCTAGATAGGCAGAGTAAACGGGATTAAACAAACACGTTTTCAACTATGGGGTAACCTCCACGGCAGGGATGCCAGTTAAAGGGAACTGTTTTCGAAACAACTTAAAACAAACACCCAACTGTGAACTCGCTCAACTTAGTTGTTGACTCGTTACTACATGCTTTGCAGGTCATTAGGTACTTAGCTGGAGCTTACATGGGGGAGAGTCTTTGTGGAGCATGGACATTGAGTGTTCATGATAAACTTAGATATTATTAACTTATGCTTTGGTTTTAGACATTATGCTTCCGCTTTGCAACTTAAACTATGTTTTGTTGGACACCAATTGTATTGGTTGGATTTTTATAATTACTTACATGCTTGTTCAATATGATTGGTGGCTGGATCCTGGTCAGTCACGCCTCCAAGCGGTGATACTTCACAGGTGGATTTTGGGGGTGTGACATACTAAACACCCTACCAAATTACTATGAGCTTTTGTGAAAGTTCAAGTTCATGACGTTATGAAAATTGTATAGTTTTTGCACTTGAGAAGTGTAGTTTGATTACTGATTGTTGGGTTGATTTTTGAAAAGAAAATGATATGCTTTAATAGCATGGACACCTCCGTTTTTAGGGGAAACTATGGCAAAATTTTCTAAAAAATATAAACACTTAGAAAATATTTTCTAAACAAGTGTTTACAAGTGTGTTTTGAACTATGTATTTCAAATATAAACTTTGCCATAAATTGTGTAACAAAAATACAAGTATCGGAGGTTGGTTTTTGTAAATAAAAATGGTTAAATATATATTTAGAATATATATTTTATACTAAAGGCACTTGTGTGAATATTTGTATATTTTGTGGACTAGTTATATTATTTTAGGGTAAAATAATATAACTTAACAAATAACAAGAATTTACAACTCCAAAATAATACCAAAAATCACAAGGAATGAAATATAAGTTACACACTTGATATTGCGAAACCGAACGCAAAAACGTAACTTATGAAATATTCCGGAAAATACTCTTACAACTACGTTTTTGGTAAATATTATTTTGGAAACGAAAGAAGTGAAAATATGATTTTTGTACATATTACCAAGTATATCATGTTTTCGACAAAGAGAAAATATATTATTTTTTTTAGGAAGTTAAAATATATTTTCTTAGCATATTAGAAGATATATGATTTTGGGAAAATATATATTTTCTGGACGATACATTATTTTTGGGACATAATAAGTTATTATATATTTTCTAAAGTGGGACTTGAAAATATAAGTGTTTTGGAAATATATATTGGGAATATATTGACGTATTTTTATTTGGAATAATACATCGGAATACGACGCCAATACATGGCTAATTATACAAATACAAAAATACGAATACACATGTATGAGATACCCCCATCCTTGGGAAGGAAATATGAATATAAATACTTGAGAAGTATTGTTACCAAAATATTGATTTAACAATTATTCTAAAATTTATAAGTATAATTTAGAGTTAAAATATTGATTATTTTAACAAATAAATTATATACTTGGAATACTACCAAAGTCACTCCAAAACGTAACTTAAAGGCACTAATCAATACCAAATCAAGGCACGACCCGCTCGTCTAACGGACCGTAGTACACATGTAGGTAGTCGTGCGTTCTAGAGGAAGCTTTGAGTTACATCGGATACAAGGAACGCAAAACTGTGAGTTTATGTCCCCCTTTTCTTTTAATTGTTTTCAGTTTACAACTTCGGGGGTGAAATACATGTTACATACTGATTACAAACGTTTTATACATGGTATGGATAGCTAAGGAATGTACTGCTAGATCACGTGAATGGGTAGGCTATTATCTTAAGACCATTAATCCTTGTATAAGGACCGAGGGGCATGGGTGATAGATCTATTGGGTGTTGCGAGCCCCACCCATGGGCCTGCGAGTTGGCTGCATGTGGTGACTATGTCGTTCCGCCGGAGGGGCCGGTACAAAATACGCATACAGGTTTGAGTGCTTCCTAGGCCATGTCACTTATTAATGTATTAGCTACACATTAATTGATCCGTTTTTCCTTATTGCTACATACAAGGGATTTACATACATACAGACATACTTTAAAGGCATATTCATACACATACACATGAACTCGCTCAACTTTTGTTGATGTTTTTCAAACTACATGTATTTCAGGGAATTTATAAGTGGATCTGGCGGGCGTTGGGAGTTTTTATGTTGCGTTAAGAATAAAGCTGTCATCCATGGTCTTTGATTTGGTTAACATATCTTATTCATGGATGAGACACGTCATTCATGTTGGTGCACTACATCTGTCGACTTCGTCTTGTATCGAGTCTTAGTCTTAGAATGTTAGATTAGGGCAAATTTTACAAGAAAGTAGGAAGTGTATTGTGTCTAGTGTTGAGGTTTCGCTCATAGGGCCCTTAGGAGGTAGTTTCGCTTATATGTACATGACAGGTTTCGCTTATATGGACATCATGTCCATATGAGCGAAATCCCCTGCCCTATAAATAGGTTACATGAGCGAAATCACAGATAGAGTTCTTGTTATCCATACCGAGGTGCTGCTGGTGTGAGATTTGGCTGTAAACGTTGTTATATCAATCAACAAGGTGATTTAAGTGAAGATCAAGCTGTTTCTACGTTGGTTACTTGTTTTCCGCACCTGTAACTGATCGATACTCCTCTGATAGACTCGTTTGAGTCATAATACGATCCTACAAGTGGTATCAGAGCTTCAGGAGGAGGAGTTCTACAGAGATTTGCTGGATTTCATCATAAATTCTTACTTCTACATCTTCTTTCTTCATCAGAACAAGATTTACTGGTCGAAATTCGTTCAAATTTTCACAGACTAAAGGAAATTGATCATAGACAAATCCCTGAAAGTTTGAGCCTAAAATTCAAATTAAAAATGGTCCAAAATAACCCCCGAGTTAGTTTCGCTCTTACGGATAACCAGTGATTTCGCTTTTGTGATCATAGGTTTCGCTCATAAGACATAGGTTTCGCTCATTTGGACTACCTGTTTTCGCTCTTGTGTACATTATAACTCTGGTTTCGCTCATAAGGACTCCAATATGACCTATTTCGCTTTTGTGACCACCAACAAGACATGGTTTCGCTTTTGTGACCACTCATTAACCTCTGATTTCGCTCATGTGTACACTCATAAACCTGATTTCGTTTTTGTGACAACCAAGGAACCTGATTTCGCTTTTTAGGTCATCCAACAGAATCTGATTTCGCTCATAAGTACCTGTGTTTGAACAACGGGAATTGAAAAATGGATACTGAGTTTTACAACGCGTTTGCTACAACTCCGGCTAGTCCATCTGACTTTACTAAAACCATGACAATGGAGAATGAAACCGGAACAATGCAAAAACCCCCGAAACTCATGGGAATTGAGGATTATCACGGGTGGAAGAAACGGTTTGAGAATTGGGTTCAGGCGAATCATCTAAAAGCTTGGGAGAGCATTGAAACTGAATATGAGAGGCCACAAAGCTCAGTGGGAGTTGATAAAATCATTTCAGAATTCACAGAGCAAGAGAGAGAAAGTTATAAAGGAGAGAAAATGATGATCAATCTATTACAACAAGCTGTTAAAGAGGATATATTTGTGTTGCTTCAACATGATGACAGTGCTTATTCTATCTGGGAAGCTCTTAAAAAGAAATTTGAAGGAAGTACAGAAATGCTACAGAGTAAAGCAGCTTTGTTGAAAAAAGGAGTTTAAACTGTTTATGTACATGCCTGGTGAAACAACAAAGAGTCTTATTGAAAGATACTGTCATCTTATACGCACCATGTCACAGTTGAAGATTACAAAAACTCCAGCAGAATGGGTTGAAAAGCTTGCTGACGCGTTACCGCAAAAGGAATGGGGTACATATCTGATGATATTGAAGAATTCTGGACAGTTTAGCAGGTTATCGATTGCACAGTTTATAGAGAAGTTGGAGGCACAGGATCTGGAGCTGCAGAAAATTGCTAGAATGAACAGTTCTACTCATCAACAAGATATTAAATTGTACTATAAAGGAAATGTTCAAATTGCTGAAGCAAGTCCGAAGATACAAACTGCATTTAGTGCTGGAAATCAATCTACACCAAGCAGTCAAGGGTCAGTCAACACTAGTGGGTTCTCAACGGTGAATCCTCCAAGTGTTCAAAGTTCATCTGCTGGAAATGGTCATCTAATTCAGTGCAATGTGGCTTTACATCTTCAAAATGGACAAAATTATTCTGAAGAGATTGTAAAGAATCATATAGGATTATTGGTCACTGCATTAGAGTTTTATGAAGGGTTGA
The DNA here is from genome assembly GCA_030545235.1 of Helianthus tuberosus. NCBI lineage: Eukaryota > Viridiplantae > Streptophyta > Magnoliopsida > Asterales > Asteraceae > Helianthus > Helianthus tuberosus. The sequence continues at coordinate 92,638,663 of CM060416.1, forward strand.
TTGCCAGAAGAATTGGTAATCCGATGCTCACAAAGGAAGATTATGATCAAATCGATGCAGAGGAGCTGGAACTGATGGATTTTAAATGGGCCTTAGCTAGTGTTTTGAGGAGAGCAGAAAAATTTAGATTGGTTACAGGAAGAAATGATTTCTTGGATGCAAACCTTTCTAATCTAGGATTTGATAAATCTAAAGTTGTCTGTTTTCGTTGCAGGGAGAAAGGCCACTTTAAAAGAGAGTGCAAGAATCAGGAGCCGAGAGGAGCAAAGGAGTCGTCTGGGAAAGATGATTATTATAGGAAATCCATTTATCAGCAAATCACTCATCAACCGCATCAACAAAAAGAAGCTCAAACGGCACATGGAAGAATGATCGAGGATGCAAACAGGAAAGCTTATTATGGCATTGTTGATCAAGATGATGAGAAAATGGCTGAAGGTTTTAGCTGGGACAAGTTTATTCCAGCTGATTCAAATGTTCAAGCGTTTATTGCACATATTGTTCGAAAGCCAGAAATGTTGAAGGAATGGATGGAGGTGTTATCTGATGAAGAGAAAAGTGAAGATGAAGGATTTGTTTCATTAGAAAACAGTTCATCAGAAACAAGTGATGATGAAGAGATGGAGCAGATAAATTTGGGAAAAACTCATTTATCTTCTGACACTTTTGAATTTTATTTTGCAGAGAAATTGAAGAAACTAAAAGAGAAGAAAGTTGCAAAAGAATTGAAAGAAGTCAAAGTGATTGAGAAAATTGTGGAAGTTGAAAAGATAGTTGAAGTCGAGAAGATCGTTGAAGTCACAAAACCTTGTCTTACTTGTTTAGAGTCATGTAAACAATGTATAGAAAAGGATGAGAGATTTAGTGAGTTAGAAAAGTTGAAAGAAAAGTTGTTGTTTGATGTAAAAAATTTGAAACAGTCATATGATGTATTGAACAGAACTGTGAATAGTCTGGAAAAGACTAACTCTGAAAGAGAGAAAGCTTTGAAGATGTTGAATGCTACTATGATGACAAAGCAGAAAGAGATCAACTTGTACATAGAAGAATGTGCAAAATGGAAGAAAGAGTTGGATAGTGAAGCAACTGAGAATGAAAGAATCAAAAGATTGCTGCAAAGTTACAAAGGTTGTGATTACATAATTGATAGAATTTATCCAACGGTTGAAGGTTTTGAAGCGTTTAACGAAGATAAAAAGAAGTCGAAGAAAAAGGATACTGGTAAGAAACAGAGTGTTAGTTATAACAAGTGTCCGCCTCCAATTTGGGAAGGGTATTCGTCTAGAAAACCAAATGAGGAGCAAGTAAAAAAGGCAGTCAATATAAAGTTAGAGTCCGAGTTAACCGATGTGTTACCAGACAATATTGATGTCACATTCATAGCGTCCGACACAGATCATGTGTCCGAATTGATAAAAAGAGTGGTTGATCAGGTGTTGGATAAGGATGAGGAGTCAGAGTCAAAGTCCGAGTCCGAAAGTTCGTGTCAGTCTGTCAGGAGTTCGAGTTCGTCCGAAAAGAGTTCAAAATCATCGGGAAAACGGGTTTATAGTAAAGAATTTTTGTTGTCAAAATCTAATTTGAATGACGAAACATTTGAAGTTGTATACACTTTGAATGATTCTGACAAATTATATTTTGATAAAGAGTTTCCAATAAGAAGTGTTCGTTTTGACATGCTCAAAAAGGTTTTCAAAATGACAGAAATTAATATTTCTGAAATAAAAGATTTAAATCTTTCTGAAAAAACTAAAAAGTACACTTCAAGATTTCAACAGCGTTTAAACAAGAAAAAGAGTTACAATTCTGGTTCTGGTTTTCAAAAGAAACCTAACCAAAATCGTAGCTACAAAAAGAAAGGATTAGGTTTTATTCCACCTGAAAACTATAAAAATGAAAATTTTTCTAAAAATACAAAATTTGTTTCAGGACCATCTGCTGAAGAAGAAAAGAAGAGCTCATTTTGGAGACAAACAAATCAAGAATTCTTAGCTGAGAAAAAGAAGAATGAAGTTCAGAGAACAGAAACCAGAACTTGTTTCCGATGCAATGAAGCTGGTCACATTGCATGGAACTGTCCGAAAGCGACAAACACAAAACAGGGAGTTTCTAGAAAACTGAAAGAAGTTGTTGTTGATAAAACCGAACCACCAACTGAAAAATTTAAAGTTTTCAAAAATTCAACATTTGAAGTTGGTGAATGTTCGAAGAGATTTTACAGGCGAAGTGTGAAACTTGACAACCAAAAATGGGTTGTTAAGAAATCAGAAGTAAAATCTGGCGATGAATCTGATTCCACAAAATCAGAGGAGCCACAGTTTGATGAGAGTGATGAAAACTCAGTTCCTTCAATGGATGATGAGAACTTTCCACCATTGAGGACTGAAAATTTTAAAAGGAAAATTGGAAAGTCTGAAATCTCAAATCAGGGTTATTCTGAGAAGGATAATTTTGATGTTGAGAAAGCTTTTAATGGGAAAGTTAAAAAGATTTTCGGAAAAATGGTTGAAGGGAAAGTAAAAGGGGTAAAGGAGTTTTATGCTAAAAAGAAAGCAACTTACACTCCAACTGCTTCTGAATTGAAAACACCCAAGGCTGGTCAGGCTTGGGTGGATATTTTCTTTCATTGAAAAACCTGACTTGCCGGAGATCCCAAGTTTGTTATCGTGGATCAGGAATCGGCATCATTCATATTTTAAAGGGTTTGTATGAAAGTTGTTAAAATTGTTAAAATTTTTACAGGTTAAGTGTGACTTGCTGGAGCTTCCAGGTTGGTAAGTGTGAAGCAGGAATCGACATCTTGAGTGGTAAAATGGTTTGTGTAGATGTTTTATTCCTACATGTGGTTATATGATTTGGATATTTTTACAAGTGGTAAGAGGTTGGATCTTACAAAGTGATTCGTCAAGGTCATTAGTTTGAACTTGATGTAATCCTCATATATGTGATTGAATGAACAAGATGATGAACCCGACTCTACAAGTGGTTAAAACAAAACCTATTTTCCGGAAAAATCATTTTGGTTAAAACAAACTTAAGTGTTTTGAAATCATAATGAGAAAATAGTTTTGTGTAAGGGGGAGTTCTGATTGTTTATGCCAAGTGGATGGCGAATTGAGCTGATTTGATATCAGTTGTCATTTTTCTGTATAGTTTGTTTTCAAATTTCCTAAAATGTGTTTGCATTTTAGGGGGAGTAGAAAATTTCAGAAAATCCAAAAACATTTGAAAATTTGAAAAAGCCAAAAACATGATAAAATGAAAATGAGTTTTGTTGTACAGAAGAGGAAATGATAGTACATCAGTGGACTATCACAGCATGCTAAAGAAATGTAAAGTTAAAATTGTGATAAACAATCTCACTGATGATGTGCCAGTAGGTTTTTGCACATTTAGTAGATTGTGACGAGATATAAACCTAAATTTCAAACTTGCTTATTCTGTGGGTAACAACTTCTTGAATATATGGGTAACCCCCGAAATCTTGTTTGAAAGATTCCTTTTTCTGATATACTAGGTCTTTATACTCAGTGATATCTGGGGTATTATTCCGGGACTTCTGCTGAATGGAAGTTATGACCTAGTCCTCGAATAATACTTTCTGCAATGCTTGAAACATAGCATCACCCTCAGCATATATGATAAGACAATAAAATTGCTTAGCAATGCTGTTGTAAAAAAGATCCTCTAAAGGGGACACACCCAAAAGTCGAGTCATGATCTCTCTGCTGAACGGTAGTTCTGACCTGAGTTCTCATGATTCTTCATAATTTATTAACCCCTTACAGATATCATCTGTGGTATACTCACCTGTAAGACTGAATATTGGGATCTGGATACGGGAGTATATTCAAGTAGTGGGACACATGAATAAGTTTAAGTTCTTAAGACATTAATATCGTATCTCGGAACAATTGAACTTTGTGTGAGAATTTAAGTGGACCAATATACTGACAATCTAGGTGAATTGTTTAGAACTTAAAATGAAATAAAGCTTAACGGTGTTGGTGATATGTCTCAGAAACTGATATGATCCTCTTACACAAACTCACAAAAATATTGTTTGTAAATATTTCTTTTTTGCATTTCGTTCTATTTCAAAAACCTAAAAAGATTTTCGGTGTGTTTTAGCATAAATTTTTGATAATTCAAAAAGATTTTCGACAACTGATGTTGGAGAGCTGATTTTCAAAATCCTAAGTGCTAAACATGATGAACAAATGGTTTGGGAGAATGTGTTTTGAAAAGAAAAATGATTAATTTTTGCAAATGGTTCATCAGAATTTATCATTGATAAATCATTCTGGTTTAATTTGAGAGAGAATTTGGATTGATAAATTTGTTAAATGTTAAATTTGTGAAATTTATTTCTGGGTTAAGAATGTGCAGGTGTAGCCAGGTTTCGATTTTGAACCTGAAGACAGAGTGCCAGGTTCCGATACCTGAGGACTCTGATTGGAGGTAGCCATCTTGGAACATGAAGAGCTAGGCTGATTGATCCAGACAACGATCCTAAAGCTGATGATGCTGATGAACTGAAGAAATGCCAGCATGTCGCAAGGGGGAGTCTGAAGTCCTGCATTAAGAGATTGAGAGAATGAAGCCCAGAGACAGATCAAGACTGAAGATGCGAAGAATCGACACTTAAGACTCGTCAACATCTAAGGGGGAGTCTGTTGGTGCACTACATCTGTCGACTTCGTCTTGTATCGAGTCTTAGTCTTAGAATGTTAGATTAGGGCAAATTTTACAAGAAAGTAGGAAGTGTATTGTGTCTAGTGTTGAGGTTTCGCTCATAGGGCCCTTAGGAGGTAGTTTCGCTTATATGTACATGACAGGTTTCGCTTATATGGACATCATGTCCATATGAGCGAAATCCCCTGCCCTATAAATAGGTTACATGAGCGAAATCACAGATATAGTTCTTGTTATCCATACCGAGGTGCTGCCGGTGTGAGATTTGGCTGTAAACGTTGTTATATCAATCAACAAGGTGATTTAAGTGAAGATCTAGCTGTTTCTACGTTGGTTACTTGTTTTCCGCACCTGTAACTGATCGATACTCCTCTGATAGACTCGTTTGAGTCATAATACGATCCTACAATTCAAACCTTGGTGCTATTTAATATCTTTTGACGAGTCCTTAAGGAACTCATAAACAATTTGTACGGTTTGTAAAACTTGAATTTGAAGTCTGCAATGTTGTTATGTTTTAAACATATTTAATGGATGACAAACCTATGGTTTTTATCATATAGTTGATGTTATGGTTGAATGCAATGATATTAAGAAAGTCACACCATAATCACGCTTCCGCAAAAGTCAGGGTGTGACAGAAAGTGTCGAACCCCAGTCTGTTGGGCAGAAATTGGGGAAAAGCAACTATCTGGACCTGAGATAGTGCAGGAGACAACTGACAAGATCATTCAAGTCAAGGAACGACTGAAAGCAGCACGTGATCGACAGAAAAGCTATGCTGACAACAGGCGGAAACCATTGGAATTTCAAGTAGGAGATAAGGTATTATTAAAAGTCTCTCCTTGGAAAGGAGTGGTAAGATTCGTAAAAAGGGGAAAGCTAAGTACCAGGTATGTTGAACCTTTCAAGATCATTAGAAGAATAGGACCTGTAGCCTATCAGCTACAACTACCAGAAGAAATGACAGGAATACATGATGTATTTCATATATCTAATCTCAAGAAATGCTTAGCTGACGAATCATTAATAGTACCTCTTAAGGATATAGAGGTAAATGAACAACTCAAGTTTATAGAAAGGCCTCTACAGATTGAAGACAGGAAAGTTAAAAACCTCAAGCACACGAGATTAGTTCTGATCAAAGTGAAATGGGACTCTAAAAGAGGACGAGAATACACATGGGAACTTGAATCGGAAATGCAAAGGAAATATCCACACTTGTTCCAGTAGATCTCGAGGATGAGCTCTCAAACAAGGTGGGGAGGATATAACAACCCTCCTGAAATTTTTCCAACGCCCTAATATATTTAAAATATCCCAATATGTCCTAAAATACACCCCATACGTGAAAACAGACCCCGAATACCTTAACTTTTATTAAATTTAATTAAAAACAAGAAAATAGGGGCCCTGTGTAACAACTCTCATTAAAATTGTTACTTATTATTTTATTTTGTCCAATAGGAAACCCTAATTGAGACCCCCAATAAATAATGCATGACCCCTAAAATTTTCAGAACAATCAGAACTAGGATCAGGGCCCCTAAAACTCACGGGGGTATTCCCCATTGATGATTATCATCACAGTTTGTTGTCAAAATCGAATTTCGTCGAAATGTTGACTCACCCAAGCTAGTTAGACACTAGGCAACCCTATGCTAGAGGGGGTGCCCTCGCGCCATGCGACAGGCTCTCGCGCCACCCGAGGGAGCCGGTTTTCCAGTATAAATAGAGGGCATTGGCATTTGAAGTTTGGCATTTATTCGACGTAAAAATTCATTTTGTACGTTGAGATATCATCAGTTTACTTCAAAACACACACACAACACGAAATTCTGCCACGATAACAGGGTAATAACTCGATCACTGGTACGATTTAATGTCCGATCGATTGAAACCAATCCGATGGATGTTTAAGTGCTGCCCAAACTCGGGCTATACTTTGTCATTCGTTGTGAATCCGATGGATGTTTAAGTGCTGCCCAAACTCGGGCTATACTTTGTCATTCGTTGTGAATCCGATGGATGTTTAAGTGCTGTACTTTGTCATTCGTTGTGAGGGTTTTGATCTCGTGAGTTGTCGTAAAAGTTGTATTAAGTTACTGACTTAGTTTTCATGTGCATTATTAATTGAATTAGGTTAACCAGGCTAAAATCAGTAGGCTAAACGCTGCCCGTCTAAATCTGCAATGTGAGTCATTCTCTTTTTATCAAATTGTTTTCTTAAAACCCTATTTATTTTGAAAGTTATAATTACAGGGATTAAGTCTTTGTAATCTTCAATTACTGCCGGTATGTGGGGTTTTGTATACATTACTTGATACCCGTCACCATTGGACAACGAGTTAGCCAATGGGTGATCTGACCATAGTCACAAATACAGTCGAGTGACAAATACCGATTTGGGGTAATTGGTTGATAAAACAATGTAATCACCCTTAATACTGTATATTATAACAATGTGTCGTTTTGTGCAACTTGAGTGACTTGCCAGCATTTCCCTGCTGATAAAACCTTTTTAAAACATGTTTCAGGTGATCTGCTGTGATCCAGGAAAAGTGCCGTGTAGCACTGGAAGCTTGAGGAAGTGGCTCAATAAACTAAAGAAACATGTTTTTGTAAAACGAGGGTTTCCCAGTGAAATCATCTTTATTGTAAATTATGGGTGTTATTCCCAATTTGTGAAATAAATAAATTGGGCATTTTCAAGTTTTAAACGATCCTGTTAAAAATTCCGCTGCCAAAATAATAAATACCACGAAGTTTCTGTCCCACGACTCCTGAAACGGGTCAAACCGGGCCGGGGGCCGTGACAGAAAAAGGTGGTATCAGGGCCACTGATTTAAGCCAATTAAGTATTTAGAAATACTTAATTTTTCTGATTGCCATTATTTTATTATGTGAAAATGGATTTACAAAATTTTAACTTAGAATTCTGTGTGTTTCTCCATATATGCTAACAGCATGAATGAGTTGTCTGAAGCTCTTCAGAATATTACTATCCATTCTGCTGATATGGAAGTTTCCGAGGGGTTTTCCGGTTATTGGGCCGACGCTGAGGAACCTATGGAATTCCAAGCCCAACCCCAGGAGAAATCCAAACCGAAAAAGAGAAGAAGATTCATGGGCTGGAGGCGTGTGCGTAGGAAGAAACCAGCAACACGGAAAGTTATAAAAACTGAGGATCCAAATGATAAAGGCAAAGGAAAGGAGATCCGGGAGAGTTCCGGGCAAGCTCAGGAAATGCCATCATGGGAGGAGCTGGATCGTAAACTGGCACTTAGTGACCTCATCGGACCTGCCGATGAAAACCTCTTTAATTACCCAGCCGAAATACAACTTCCAGTTAATTTGGAGCCTGCTATCCCAGATCCTATTATCAACCCTAGACCTCTACCATAAGAGCTAGAAGAATGGTGGACAACTGACTGGCAATTCCAGAATCTTTTGAATAACCCTAATTCTATATGGGTGAATTGGATTCATGAGCACAAACTTAAAGGTCAGTCGTTCTGGCAGTTTCGGTCAAGAGGTAATTGTGCTACGGGGTGGCGGAATATTTTGAATATTCGGGATCGGGTTCGTCCTTTTATTGTCTCCAAGATCGGTAATGGTCATAATACATCAGCTTGGTTTGATAGTTGGGCGCATATTGGTCCGTTGTGTGAGTTTATTTCAGCTCGTCGGCTTCATAATGCGGGGTATACACTTACTTCAAATGTTAATGATATTCTTAATAATGGAGATTGGGGGTGGCCGAGAGCCTGGCTGGATTTATTTCCGGTTTTATTAAACGTTCATCCTCCTACGATTGTTCCTCATAAACCTGATTTCTTAGTTTGGCGTGATACTAGGGGCTCTGAGCTGGATTATTCAGCAACTGCTGTGTGGGATACGATCAGAATTCAGGGTGATAGAGTCCCTTGGGTCGAGATTGTATGGTTTGCGAATTGTATTCCTAGACATGCTTTTCTTGCGTGGCTTATCTTCAAGAAGAAGCTCAAAACACAGGATAAATTGAGGCAATGGGATGTTGGTGTTACCACTAACTCAAACCTGCTTTCTTGTCCGCTGTGTGATGTGGAACCGGACTCGCATGATCATTTGTTTTTTGAATGCCCTTTTTCAATGCAGGTTTGGTCTTCTATTAAATCTTTTGCTGGAATCCAGATAACATCCAGTAAGTGGGAGGATATTATTGACTGGCTGATTGCTGTTCCTTCAAAGAAGTCGATGCGAAGTGTGATTGGCCGTTTACTCCTAGCGGCGACTGCATATTTTCTATGGCAAGAGCGAAATCAGCGGATATTTAAATCAAAGAAACGAACAGTGCACGTGATTTCTGAAGCTATTGTATCTACGGTTAGATTGAAGCTAGCCTCGGTGAAGATCAAGAGCTCTCCGACTGGAATGAGCTTATTAGAAAAATGGAAGGTGCCGAGCATGTAGCTTTATTGGGTGTCTCTAGTAGTGTCTAGAGTTGTGTTTGTTATTTGCTTGTGGTTTGCTTTTTAGCTTGTTTAACGCTTCCTGGCAAGTCAGGATAGTGAACTAGTGAGGACTCTCCTTACTACTTGTTTTTTTTGGTTTGTGATACATGAAAGTGAACCGGGGTAACCCTTTACCCAAAAAAAAAAAACCCTAATACTTTTTCCCTCAATTTGACCCTGAGCCTCCACTACACCCACCAATGAGCAATGAGAACTTGGCTGAACTCTGCCATTTTGGCGATGAGCTGGTGGACGCAGGGAATCGAATCCGGGAGGTGGGAGAACAGATCTCCTGGAAGTACGACGAGAGGGAACGTCGTTTCTGACATGCCAGCTGATGAGGATCGTGTGTGGTTGTGGGAATGTGTGTTTAATAATAAAATAATAATAAATATTAACAAAAATATAATCATGTAAAATAACGTAAAATAAAACTTTGTAAGATAACTGGTGTGTACGGACGCATAGTGATATATAAAATATGGAAGTCGAAAAATCGATAATTTTGGCTATACGTGTTAACTTGATTATGTGTGATTGTTTTATTATGTTTGGTTGATTATTCATTTTGTGCTAATAAGTTATATATATTAATTACCAGATGGAACACACTGGTAATGAACCAGTTAACGAGGTTAACCAATCCGAGCAAAACAATGAGGACCATTTTCTGAATAGGCAAGATATAGAGAACATCGTTGCCTAGGGAATAGCTAACGCTATCCCAGCAATTCTTGCTGCTGCCCGAAATCCAGTTGAACCTCAACCAATTATTCCTAGCAAACGTACTCATGAAGACAACTTCAGTAATAGCATAAATGGAGGCGGCAACATTAATAATAATGATAATGATAATGATGTAATGCAGGCCCCAATTTTTAAGAAAATGAAAGCTGTAACGCCTGGTTGCACTTACAAGGAATTTCTTACCTGTAAACCTGTTGAATTTGCAGGCAATGAAGGGGTGACTGCTGCACTGCGTTGGTTGGAGAAAACCGAGGCAGTAATTAAAATAAGTAAATGTGCCGAGGAGGATAAAGTCATGTATGCTTCTCACCTTTTCAAGGAAGAAGCATTAGAATGGTGGAATACGGTACTACAAGCCAAGGGAAGCGACCTGGCTTATGCTATGAGTTGGGAAGAATTTAAGTGTCTGGTGGAAAGGAAATTTTGCCCAGAATATGAAAAAGAACAAATGGCGAACAAATTCTTGAACCACCGGATGGTGGATGTTGATTGCCGAGGGTATACTTCAAAGTTTTTCGAATATGCTCGAATTGTGCCTACTATGGCTTCGCCAGAACCGGTACTTATTTCTCGCTACATATGGGGTTTAATTAGCGAAATCCGTGATATTGTCAAAGCTGCGAGACCCCGCACAATCGATGATGCGGTGGAATTAGCCAACACTCTGACTGACGGACTGGTGCGTACGCGAGAAGAAAACAGGAAGAAGGAATTGGCTCAGAAAATTACCCAAGGATTTCGTGTGGGTAATAACAGCAACTTCAAAAGAAAGGGAACTGGATCATCTTCCACTCCGCCGTTCTGCAGGAACGGTAAAAAGAAACATTTTGGAAAATGTAATGAACCCTGCAACTTCTGCTAAGCTATAGGACACCGTGATGAAGATTGCAGAAAGAAAACAAAGATCTGCTATAACTGCGGAGAAGCTGGACATTTCAGACCAGAATGCCCTAAATTGGTCAAACCAGCAGATAACAAGGCAAAACTTGCAGAAGGGACTAACAAGAAGAATGCAAGGGCCTTCCAATTGACCACGCAGGAAGCTGAATTGATTCCTGACGTAATAGCTGGTACGTTCTTAGTTCACAAGTTTATGCAAAAGTATTATTCGACTCTGGTGCAAACCAAAGTTTTATAAATACTTCATTCTGCCAAGCTCTTAAGCTACCCTTAACAAAACTTAGGCAAGTTTTTACAGTAGAAACGGCAGACGGGAATTCTGTTAACATAGATACGGTTTTGCAAAAAGAAAATATAGAACTTTCAGGTCATAAATTTTCTGCAAACCTATTACCCATGTATTTAGCTGGATTCGATTTCGTGTTAGGAATGGATTGGTTAGTAGCCAACCATGCTCGAATCCTCTGTGATAAGAATTCCATAGAAATTCGTGCACCCACAGGAGAAGTAATTATGATTATAGGGGATAAACCACGTAAACCCATGAAGTTCATTTCAGTAATGAAAGTTGCTAGTTATCAACGAAAGCAAGGAATAGTGTATATGATTTCAGTAATCATTAGCACTAAGGGTAAAGAACTTAAGGAAATTCCTGTAGTATCAGAATACCCGGATGTATTCCCAGAAGAACTACCAGGATTACCACCAGATTGATAGGATTTTAACATGTTTATCAAAGCAATTTCATCCATATGAAATAAAAAAATGCAGCGGAATTAATATTTAAAACATGTTACTTTTAAGATATAAATTTCATTTATAAGCAAAATCCCAAAACCCGGATCCATATATGAGGATGCATACTATCAAACACAACCATAGGATGTTTAAAAAACTACCTTCTTGGAGTACAAGGATGATGAAACGGATGATGCTTCTTGAAATGGTTGTCCTCAAGAGTAGAAGACCTCAAGCTTGTATCCCCCAAGCTTCCAACAAACACACAAGTTTAGCTAGGATTTTTAACACTAAAGATCAAAAACCGAACACTTGAAAAACACCCCTTATGACTGATTTTTAGAGAGCAAGAACATAAGTCTTCCATGGCTCATTTGGTCATCCAACTTATTTATAATCTAAGAGAGAATATTGCCACCACCAACTCCCAATCAAAATGCATGCAAGTATGACAACATGCATGTCATTCTATTGGACCAAACCACTTAGGGAAGACCACCCAATTAGGATCCATGCAAATGCATGAAATGTGAGTGGAACAAGATCATATCTTGGTAAGACAAAAAGGGGGGGGGGGGTGGCGGCCCACTTATTTTATAAAAAAAATTCAATTTCTTTTATAAATAATTCAAGTCTTGGTTTATATATTTATAACTTTTATAAATATAACACTACATAAATGCAAGACTTTATACAATCTTTTAAAATGTTATTTAACCCATTAAATAACAAAATAAAATATTCTCTCAAAATAAATTATCCATATAATTTATTGGTTTATCAAGTGTAATTATTTAGAAAATCAATTTCTAAATATTGTAAGTGTTAATATTTATTTGTTTGATCATATCACAAATAAATAATATAAGTGTTTGTCTAGCTTGTTATTGGGTATGACTCGACTTGGATCATAACGTACTAGCCACGTCAATCTAATATGTGTCTTGGGCATACAGACTCCAACAATCTCCCACTTGCACAAGATACATAGAAGATTGATGCAAGCAGTAAATGACGCCTAACTACGGTTTACTACCCCCAATACGTATGACTATATTTGCCATTCAATAACATCATCCATTTCAAGTCCCTTACTTGAACATGATTTAGGTGAATATATCATTTATCCTTTTGTTACAGATGTCATGTTAAATCCAGAGACATAGTGTGATCACTCTCTATTGATTTAACTTTATCAGGCCTTAGACATCTTACTCTCAACGAATAAGAGGAACAAATCCCTTCTTGACTACATACGTCTCTCACAATCACCTTGCACCACACCTGAGTTTAGCCTTGTGTACTGCCTTGCTACAGACAGCTAAGAACTAGGTCAAGGTATAATACTTGGTGAATATCAAGACCCAATATGTATCTCAGGTCAGAGGATACTATGATATTCGCCTTTACTCAAATTTACTTATGATCAATCACAAATGATTCCATGCAGTAATATTTGAGAGCGAGTCAGTCCAATATTTGTATCCCACAAATATCTATGAACTTTGGCAGCAACACTTTACTCTATATTCATATCTAATGAATATCCACCAATCCAAATTCATAATAGTCTTACATTCATATTTGTTCCCACAATTATGATCGACTACGGACATTTAGAATAATTAACTTATTCACGGATTTAAACATGCTAATATGAAACGTAACTCAAAATACCATAAAAGAGTTAAAATAACAATTGTTTCAATATCCAAATACAAAAGGCAGATCAAATCCAATCACTAGAATATCGAAGTCCTAAGGAAAATGTATGACCCTCATGTTTTCCCCTGTCAAGGAGCTTCGTGAGTGGATCCGCAATGTTTTGATCGGTGTGAACTTGGCGGATACATATCTTTCCTTTTTCAACTTCATCCCTTATGTAGTTGAATCTCCGCTCGATATGTCTAGTCTTTTGGTGCGCACGAGGTTCCTTGATTTGAGCAATCGCACCCTCGTTATCACAAAAGATCTCTAGGGGGTCTTGAATGGTAGGGACCACCCCTAGGTCGGCTATAAATTTCTTCAGCCATGCAGCTTCCTGGGCTGCCAATGTAGCGGCGATGTATTCTGATTCTGTAGTGGACAATGCTACCACGTCTTGTTTTGAGCTCTTCCAAGAGACTGCTCCTCCATTTAAAATGAAGACATACCCCAATTGTGATCGAGAATCACTTCGATCGTTTTGGAAACTCGCGTCCGTGTAACCCTTTACAACGAGTTCCTCCTCACCAGATCCATATATTAAGAACATATCCTTAGTCCTTCTAAGATATTTCAATATGCTGTTAACAGCCATCCAATGACTGTTACCTGGATTCTGCTGGTATCTACTCATCATGCTCAAGGCACATGACACGTCCGGTCTAGTGCATATCATTGCATACATGATGGATCGTATAGCTGACGCATATGGGATTCTTTTCATTTTCTCTTGCTCATCCTTTGAGCTTGGACATTGAGATGTATTCAATATTGTCCCTTTTTGAATAGGTACAAAACCTCTCTTAGAGTTCTCCATTTGGAACCTATTCAAGACTTTGTCAATGTATGCACTTTGGTTTAAACCTATCAAGCGCCTTGATCTATCCCTATAGACCTTTATTCCCAGAATGTAGGCGACTTCACCAAGATCCTTAATGGAAAAACAACTTCCAAGCCAAGCTTTTACACCTTCCATGGTTGGAATGTCATTCCCAAATAGTAGAATGTCATCGACATACAGTACTAAGAAAGTGATGATGCTCCCACTAGCTTTCTTGTACACACAAGCTTCATCACCGTTCTTGATGAATCTAAAATTCTTAATTTCTTCATCAAAACGGTGATTCCAACTTCTAGATGCTTGTTTCAATCCATATATTGATTTCTTTAACTTGCATACTTTGTCAGGATGTTTTGGATCGACAAAACCTTCAGGCTGAACCATATAGACATCTTCATCAAGATATCCATTAAGAAAAGCCGTTTTAACATCCAATTGCCACATCTCATAGTCATAATATGCAGCTATGGCAAATAATATCCTGATTGACTTTAGCATCGCCACAGGCGAGAAGGTCTCATCATAATCAATCCCTTGAGTTTGAGTGAAACCTTTTGCTACAAGTCTTGCTTTGTAAGTATCCAAGTTACCATGCATATCTGTTTTCTTCTTGAAAACCCACTTACTTCCAACTACTTTAGAGTTAAGTGGTGGCACAACCAATTCCCAAACTTGGTTGTCATACATGGATTGCATCTCTATGTTCATAGCTTCAAGCCATTTGTCACAATCAGATTTTGACATGGCATCATGGTATGTGGTTGGTTCATCTGAATCTACCACGTAGCATCCATCCATGAAAAATCCATATTAAGGTGGATTACTAATTCTACCAGATCTGCGAACATTTTGTGTGTTCTGATCAACCTCTTGATCGTTTTCAACAGCCTCTTGTTGAGCGCTAGTATCAACCAAACGTGTATCGTCTTGTGGTTCTTGATCCTCCTCAAGTTCCACTGTTCTACCACTAGTTCCTTCCATAAGGAACTTAGCTTCTAAGAACTTACCCTTTCGAGCAACAAATACCTTTTGCTCGGTTGGATCGTAGAAATAATATCCTATATCATCTTTAGGATATCCTACAAAGATACACTTAGTAGATCGGACTTCCAATTTATTTGGAGTGTATTGCTTAACATAAGCTTCACAACCCCAAACCCTTAAGAATGATAATGATGGAGGGTTTCCATGCCATATTTCAAAAGGCATCTTTTCCACTTTCTTGGTTGGGGCCATATTTAGTATGCGAACTGCGGAGAGCAAAGCGTAACCCCAGAATGATAGAGGTAATGTGCTTCTAGCCATCATAGATCGAACCATATCTAATAGAGTTAGATTTCTCCTTTCGGACACACCATTGTGTTGTGGTGTTCCAGGTGGAGTAAGTTGTGAGATAATCCCACAACTTCTAAGATGATCTTGAAAGGCACCACTAAGGTATTCACCTCCTCTATCAGTGCGAAGGACTTTGATTGTTTTCCTGAGTTGATTTTCTACTTCACTTTTGAAGTCTTTGAACATTTCAAATGCTTCATCCTTGTGTCTTAGTAAATACACATAACCATAACGACTATAGTCGTCGATAAAGGTAATGAAGTATCTTTCACCATTCCTAGTCATCGGCTTAAAAGGACCACATACATCTGAATGTATGATGCCTAGTAAGTCTTTTGCCCTTTCAAAAGTTCCACTAAAGGGTGTCTTGGTCATTTTGCCTTGTAAAAAAGATTCGCATACATCAAATGAATTATCTTCATTTGTACTCAGAAGACCATTTCTCTGAAGTGTATGCATGCGATTCTTGCTTATATGTCCAAGGCGACAATGCCAAAGATAGGAATCACTCAAATCCATTTTGAGTTTCTTGTTGGTTACTTGGTACATTGAGCTATCATATGATGTGTTATCATGATCTAATTCATAAATACCATTTAAAGACATAGCTTTAAAATAAAACACATCATTCATAGAAACATAAATGTCTTGGTTAACAAATTCAAAATTAAAACCACATTGTCTTAAAAGGGAAACTGAAATTATGTTCCTAGTTAAACTAGGAGCATACAAAACATTCTTCAAAATATCTTCCAAACCACTTGGAAGTTGTAAAACGTAGTCTCCTTGAGCTTCGACTTCAACCTTTGCTCCGTTGCCCATGAAGAGACTAGCGTCTCCCTTCTTATAATGTCTATTTCTTTTGAACCCCTGCAACGAATTGCAAATATGAGTTCCACATCCGGTATCTAGTACCCATGTGTTAGAAGAAATAACATTAAGCTCAACATGTATCATAAAGATAATACCTGAGGTTTGCCCTGCATCCCTCTTGTTTTTCAACTCTTTGAGATAGGTCGGACAGCTTCTCTTCCAATGTCCTATCTCACCACATTCAAAACATGGGTCATTCGTAGCAACCTTTTGCTTCTTCTCCTTCGGTTTGGTGGGTTCTGCTTTAGTTTTTCCCTTTCCCTTTCCTTTGACGTGTCCCTTTCTTTTAGCAGAGCTTGCTTTAAAGTCGGGGTGGGGCCTCTTCTTGTTGCCTCCTTCATTGATCGCTAGGACGGGTAAAGCCTTTTTGCCCATTCCTGCTTTGGCCGTTTTGAGCATTGCATGAAGCTCACCAATGCTCTTGTCCCATCCATTCATGTTGGAATTCATTACAAAGCTCTCAAATTTCTTTGTTAAAGAGTTGAGGATCAAATCCGTAGCCAACTCTTTAGAGACGGGACAATTTAGCCTTTCGAGGCAATCAATGTGGCTTTTCATCTTAAGGACATAAGATGATACCGATTGGGTTTCCTCCATCCGACATACATGAAGCACCCGAACAGTTTCGAAGCGTTCTACCCTTGCTTGTTGTAGGAACATTTCTTTCAACTAGGTAATCATGTCGTATGCCCCGTGGTGTTCAAAATCCTTTTGAATTTTAGGAATCATAGTTCCCAACATGAGGCATGAGGCTTGCATGGAGTCCTCGGTATACTTAACCCAATAGTTGTAGGCTTCCACATCTTCCACGTTAGGTTCATCGGGAATAGGATCGTCCAACACATAGGATATCTTCTCTTGCTTGAGAACGATTCTCAAGTTTCGAAACCAATCCATGAAGTTGTTATGGTTGAGACGATCCTTTTCAAGGATCGTTCTTAGTGATAGGTTTCGGACGATTTGGTTAGTCGGGTTTGCATTGTTAGCGGCCATATACAAAATTTAACAAGTTCAATTTTAGTATTTTTGATATTATTATATTTTAATCATTAATACCCTTTTGTGTCTTAAAGATAATTAATAATTAAAATCTAGAATCCAACGTTACATTTAAATATTGGTTAGGTGACCTTTATCCCTCTATTTAAATTAACAAGGTAGTCAACGTTTGACAATTGCAACTCTTTGCAATTTCTAGCCATATGGGATCGGTTAAACATCTTTATGTTTAGTTGGCATGTTTAATCCCATCAACACCTTTGTTCCCCATGCTTTGGTGACCCTAAGTTCATGGTTTCCAAATCAAGTCGTCCAACTTACACACACGTGTGAGTTTATACACATAAGTGGTTAGGTGACCTTTATCCCACAAACATGGTAAACCCACCTCGAACATACAAGTTCCCTCAAATGTGGTTAGGTGACCTTTATCCCACAATAAGAGTTCCCAAGTGTTTCGAGTGTTGTATAAAAGGATGGTGTTTGACTTGTTTTATAAAAGGGTTTTTAATATTTCAAAATTCTAGTTTAGAAAATATTATGTACCATACATTTGCATGCATTCAAATCAATGGTACTTTAGTGAAAACAATTTTTCAAGGTTCTTTTTAATAAAACCCATTTTATTATAAAATCATTAATTTTTAATAAAACCTTTATTAACCATTTTAATGATTTTGTTAAGAACCAATTTTACGCTTGTTGTTGATTATTAGTTTGTTAAGTCATGCATATCGATATATCATCTAAACAACAAAATAAACAACCACACAAGCATAACATACATAACAATAGGTGCATAACCATAGCCAACTATTTTGACAACACTTGTTAGCCGAAACAAGTGTGCCAAAAGGTCCTTCCTAAGGGGAGAAAAATGACACAAGTAATGTGTCGATGAACTCCCACTTGATCCCGCATCCAAATGCTTCAAGTTTCCTTCTTGTGTTGTGATTTCTCCACCTTCTTTGAGCTTCCAAAAGTCTTTTATATTCAGCTCCAAACTCTTTTGGACTTCAAAAAAATGTGTTTTGGTTATCGGGTTAAAATCCCGTTGAGAACGATGAAGTTCTTTGGACCGAATATTATGGTCCAAACCAAAACCGCATTTTTGTGTGCATCTTCTTTTACAAAATATATCCTAATACCTTTTTTCTAGTAAAATAAAATGCACCTAATCTATTTATTTTACATAACAAATGAAAATAAATAAATTACATATCTTCTAATGGAAGAACAAAATAATAATTATTACAACCATTGAAATAATAATAAAATGAATCACAACACAATCATTCAACACAAGGTCATGGCTAGGTCATATGCACCAAAATATATATCCAAATATATATATATATATATATATATATATATATTAATTTCAAGAAGCATAAAAAAATGGTTCCCTTTTATAAACATTTTCGGCTATGTTCAAAAAACCGAAAAGGTAAGTTTTGTCTAAACAAACAAATCATCCATATGAAATAAATTTTTCAAGATTCTCTTATGCATGTAAGAAAATAATCTTGAAAAACAAAGGGTTAACCATGTTAAAATTTTCGGCCATAGGGTTTTATTCGAACCCGAAACCCGAAATTTTTAATCTATTGAAGTATGCACTCATATAAGCGGCTCTAGATGCCATTGATAGGATTTTAACATGTTTATCAAAGCAATTTCATCCATATGAAATAAAAAAACGCAGCGGATTTAATATTTAAAACATGTTACTTTTAAGATATAAATTTCATTTATAAGCAAAATCCCAAAACCCGGATCCATATATGAGGATGCATACTATCAAACACAACCATAGGATGTTTAAAAAACTACCTTCTTGGAGTACAAGGATGATGAAACGGATGATGCTTCTTGAAATGGTTGTCCTCAAGAGTAGAAGACCTCAAGCTTGTATACCCCAAGCTTCCAACAAACACACAAGTTTAGCTAGGATTTTTAACACTAAAGATCAAAAACCGAACACTTGAAAAACACCCCTTATGACTGATTTTTAGAGAGCAAGAACATAAGTCTTCCATGGCTCATTTGGTCATCCAACTTATTTATAATCTAAGAGAGAATATTGCCACCACCAACTCCCAATCAAAATGCATGCAAGTATGACAACATGCATGTCATTCTATTGGACCAAACCACTTAGGGAAGACCACCCAATTAGGATCCATGCAAATGCATGAAATGTGAGTGGAACAAGATCATATCTTGGTAAGACAAAAAGGGGGGGGGGGGGGTGGCGGCCCACTTATTTTATAAAAAAAATTCAATTTCTTTTATAAATAATTCAAGTCTTGGTTTATATATTTATAACTTTTATAAATATAACACTACATAAATGCAAGACTTTATACAATCTTTTAAAATGTTATTTAACCCATTAAATAACAAAATAAAATATTCTCTCAAAATAAATTATCCATATAATTTATTGGTTTATCAAGTGTAATTATTTAGAAAATCAATTTCTAAATATTGTAAGTGTTAATATTTATTTGTTTGATCATATCACAAATAAATAATATAAGTGTTTGTCTAGCTTGTTATTGGGTATGACTCGACTTGGATCATAACGTACTAGCCACGTCAATCTAATATGTGTCTTGGGCATACAGACTCCAACACAGATAGGGAGGTAGAATTTAGAATTCATCTAATTCCTGGAACTACACCCGTAGCTAAAGCACCCTACCGATTAGCACCCACTGAAATGTTAGAACTGAAAAAGCAATTAGATGAATTGCTCAGTAAAGGATTTATACAACCTAGTTAATCCCCTTGGGGAGCACCAGTGTTGTTCGTAAAGAAAAAGAATGGTTCAATGCGAATGTGTATCAATTATAGGGAACTGAATAAGGTTACAATTAAGAATCGATACCCATTGCCTAGGATTGATGATCTCTTTGATCAACTACAAGGAGCTAGATATTTTTCTAAGATAGACTTACGCTCCGGATATCATCAGTTGAAAGTACAAGAAGAAGACATACCTAAAACTGCTTTCAGAACTAGGTATGGTCACTATGAGTTTACAGTCATGCCCTTTGGACTAACAAATGCTCCTGCAGCATTTATGGACATGATGAATCGAATCTGTAAACCATGTTTGGATAAATTTGTAATTGTCTTCATTGACGATATACTTATTTATTCCAAAAGTCAGGATGAGCATTGTGAGCACCTGCATGCACTCTTAACTTTGTTAAGAAAGGAAAAGCTTTACGCCAAATTCTTGAAGTGTGAATTTTGGCTACAGGAGGTGCAATTTTTAGGACACATGGTGAATCACGAAGGTATTCACGTAGATCCCTCCAAGATAGAAGCGATCATTAAATGGAAGGTCCCGTAATCAGCTACAGAAGTTAGAAGTTTTCTAGGCTTAGCTGGATATTATAGGCGCTTTATTAAGGATTTCTCTAAGATAGCTTTGCCATTAACTAAGCTAACCTGTAAAACAGTTAAGTTTGAATGGGGACCTAAGCAAGAAGAGGCTTTTAGGATTTTAAAACAAAGGTTAACAAACACCCCAATTCTTGCCTTACCAGAAGGGACATAAGATTTTGAAGTATACTGTGATGCTTCTAAGCTAGGATTAGGGTGTGTGCTAATGCAACGCAAGAAGGTAATTACATATGCTTCAAGGCAATTGAAAAAGCACGAGGAAAACTATACAACACATGACTTAGAATTAGGAGCAATAATTTTTTCCCTTAAAAATTGGAGACATTATCTGTATGGCAGTAAGTTTACAGTCTATACAGATCATAAGAGTTTAAGATATATATTTGGGCAAAAAGAGTTAAACATGAGGCAAAGAAGATGGATGGAAATTCTAAGTGACTACGACTGTGATATTCAATATCACGAAGGAAAAGCAAATATAGTTGCAGATGCCTTAAGTCGTAAGTATCATGAAAAGCAGAAGCGAGTTCGTGCTCTTAGGTTAAGCTTACAATTAGACTTAATGGAACAACTGAAAAATGTTCAAGCCACAACAATCAAGGATGATGCTGAAGGAATGAAAGGAAGAATAAAGGAATTAGAGCAAGGAGCTGATGGAATTTGGAGATTCCACAAGAAAAGGATTTGGGTACCTAAGCAGGGAGAGTTAAGAAATAAGATTTTAGAAGAAGCCCATAAATCTAGGTATACCATGCACCCGGGAAATAATAAGATGTACCAAGATTTAAGAAATAATTTCGGGTGGATAGGAATAAAAAGGACATAGCTAGATATGTAGCTAAGTGTCTAACTTGTTTACAAGTTAAGGCAGAACACCAGAAACCTTCAGGGTTACTCCAACAATTAGAAATGCCTGTTTGGAAATGGGAACTAATAACCAAGGATTTTGTCTCTAAGTTACCCAAAACCAGAAAAGGTAACGACGCAATTTGGGTAATTGTGGATCGATTAACCAAATCAGCTCATTTCCTACCCATGAAGGAAACTTTTAGTATGGAAAGATTAGCAAAGTTATACGTAGACGAAGTAGTATCCTTATATGGAGTTCCACTCTCCATTGTATCGGATAGAGATAGTCGTTTCACTTCACATTTCTGGACAAGTTTCCAAGAAGCCATGTGGACACGATTAAATTTAAGTACAGCTTACCATCTCCAAACAGATGGACAAAGTGAAAGGACGATTCAAACCCTGGAAGACATGCTCAGGGCATGTGTGATAGATTTTGGTGGAAACAGGGATGACCACCTACCCTTAATTGAATTCTCCTATAACAATAGTTATCATGCAAGCATTGAAGCTGCCCCATTCGAAGCTCTGTATGGACGAAAGTGCAGAACTCCGGTCTGCTGGGCAGAAATGGGAGAAAGCCAAACTATCAGGTCCCGAGATTGTGCAAGAAACCACCAACAAGATCACTCAAATCAAGGAAAGACTGAAAACGGCTCGTGATCGTCAGAAGAGTTATGCAGACAATCGACGCAAGCCGCTAGAATTTCAAGTAGGAGACAACGTACTCTTAAAAGTTTCTCCTTGGAAAGGAGTAGTTCGGTTCGGTAAGAAGGGAAAGTTAAGTCTAAGATATGTAGGACCATTCCCAATAATCCAGCGGATAGGACCAGTTGCTTATCGCTTACAACTACCGAAAGAATTAGCCGGGGTACATGATGTATTTCACGTATCCAACCTCAAGAAATGTTTGTCCGACGAATCCCTGGTAGTACCTCTTCAAGATGTAGAGGTAAATGAAAAGTTAAAATTTGTTGAGAAGCCACTGCAGATAGAAGACAGAAAGGTCAAGTTTCTCAAGCACAAACGACTAGTGCTGGTCAAAGTCAAGTGGGATTCAAAGAGAGGACCGGAGTACACTTGGTGTGACAACTGAGTTCTGTAATCGATGAACAATTCAAAACAATGTTAATTATCAATAAAACGATGTGTTTTGGTGTTACTATATGTGTATTTGTGTTTGATGATTTTACGATTCGATTCGATTCCGATTTCAAGCTTTAAATCACTTTCTGGAAAGTTATACGCAAACTGGTGCGTAAACGCAGTCAGTTTAATGCGACAAACACTCTGGAATAGTGACATAGGCTTAACATACCATAAATAACCTAAAAATAGCTTAGAAATAAGTTTTAGATGGATTGGTGTGTTGAAAACAAGTCTATTCGATCGCAGGGACTATTTGTGTCAAACTGCGAAACTATACCGAATCGTATGATGTCGAACAGTCCGGAACTTGATCATAAGCTAAACATACCATAAATAACCTAAACATAGCTTAGAAATAAGCTTAGATAGGTTCGGTGTGCGAAAATAGGCTTATTTGATCTTACAGGGACTAAAAGTGTCAAAAACGATGTAAGTATGCATTTTCGCGCATATCTTACGTTCTGACCACATCTGGACATCCAAAATTTTTGTACACACTAAATTATTTTTATTTTAGTGATCGGCATGCAAAAATTCCATTCGTCGCTTAATTTGGTTCGTTTTCGCGTCCGTTTGAGTTTCGTCGTAATTTAACGTACAACGCGACCGTACGACCAAACAAGCTGACATCCGAGAGTGTTCCAAGCACGTTTTGAGTCCTCTAAACTTTATTGACCTTGTAGAGCCATGAAAATGGCTTAACAGGGGTCAAAAGGGCCTGAAATAGACTCAAAACACATGCAGGGACCTGAACTGTAATTTTTTCAAACTTGTGCTGAACTGGGGAGCCCAGGCGGGCCGCGTGACCCCCTCCCCATTGTTTACACGGGCCGTGTCAGTGTGCCCAGAATCAGAAATTCAGTTTCAGCATTCTGTTGCAACTTCAGGGGCTGTTATGGTAAATTCTTTGTGTGATGGGCAAGTTTAAGTGTTCTCTAAGGTCTCTAATCAGTTCCTAACAATTGTATGGCCATGATTTAATCCTTCATGGCCACACAAACACATGGAATGATCTTGTAAGTTCATGGAAACTATAAATAGCCAAGCACTTTCACTTGTTCATTGCTCATTTCCTCCTTATCTTCTCTACAATCTGAATTGAGAGCTCTCCCAAGTGTTTGGAGCTTTCTAATCTGATTATTCTTTGTAGAAAAGATAGCTAGGACCCTTTGTAAGTATTCTTTCATGCTTATTCTTTATGTTTAAGTAGAAAGTCAAACAGCTTGGCCAACGGTTTGACTTTCGGTTTTGACCATCGATTGGTCAAGTCAAAGTTCAATTGAACTTTGCAACGTGATTGTAATCACGATGGTTATAATCCTTAGCGATTATACCTATTGATTACCACGTTAACTAGGCGTAGTGACGAGTCAAAGTTTCGGTCAAAATGCGTTTTAGCACGCATTTTGCAACGGAACTATTTTCGGGTATCAAAAACCATTGTTTTGATACCAAATCAGTTTTGTAAACTAATTAAACATGTTTTGACATGTTTAACTCGTCACTATTAGTTGGTGCTTGATTAGGGTCGTGAGTTAAGCGGTCTAAACAACCGCTTAGACTTTCGAACCCGACCCGTTTGGTCGATCATTAGGATCCGACTAAGCTCGATTAGTGATCATAGTTGCATAGGGAATAACCACTGAGGTTATACCTCATGATCACATAGGATTGGTTAGTTATTTGTTAAGTAACTTGTATGCCCATAGAAAATGACCAAAACGCCCTTTTGAAGCATAAATCCGTATTTTACATATGTGAACATGTTTTTGACATATAAATTGATTTAGTAACATGTTTAGGTATTATTGGGCATATAAGACTTGACATAGCACATACTTAACCATCCGAACATAATTTTGCGTGAACGACGCGTTAAAGTAGCATAAGCTACCTTAATGGGTCGTAACGAGTCGAAAGCACTTAGGCTAAGTTCCGATTTAGAATGTAGGCTTTGTTAAACCATATCACATGAGTTCCAACACTCATTTGGTTTACAAGACCTCATTCTATCCGATCTTCCGATATAGGTGTTGATTTATTTACTAGTGATCCGATTACTAGGTACCACTTGAATTTCCTTGGTTTGTCTGAGCTTCGCTAAGTTCTTTAGATCAAGGATACCCTTTCATTCAATGTGAGTACATAGTTCCCCTATTTTACTATTTTCAATTGTTTTGGGGAGATTCATATGTGCTAAATGTTTTCAAGGTTTTAACGATAGTTTCCAAAACAATTTTCGATATTTAAACGATGGTTTCAAAAACGATAAAGATGGTTTATATTAAACTAATAACGATTTCGATAAAGTGAACGAACTTGTTGGTTGTAGTTACATAACAAATGACATTCATTAGCATTGATCAAGCCGACCAGTATTAGGTTATGGTACCATAGGATCTGATAAATCCCGTTATCAGACTACACCCATGGTTATGTGTGGGGGTTATGTAGGTAACGACCGAATCTGATGATTGTTAACTTACCCTTTGGTGGTTTGTTAATACGATAAACGAGGTAGTCGAGTCACGAAGGTTTGAATGTTATTAGCGAGGTGACCAAAAGTAGTTTCACAATTAAAACGAACACGATTTTGGGACGAATTAAATGATTTGAAACGACCTAAACGAAATAAACGATTTGAACGAACGATTGGTTTTGGGTAGTGATTAGATAATGAGACGGGTGTAACATGATAGAAGCATGGTAGATACGCCGCTGGTACATCTTATATATAAGTGCTTCTATCATATTACATTGCGTATCATTATTTAGTTCACTTGGGAAACGATTTGAAACGATGTCACACAACGAGGTTTTCGAAATGATATAAACCATACGAGTTTTATTAACGAGATTTAACGAGATGTTTTACGAATTGGTTTTCTAAAACAAAATGTTTTCGAGTTAAGAATCATGGCTACGAGATTTTATAAATTATAACCATCTTGATTTGAGTTGGTTAATCATATTGCAATACTATATACTTTTCAAAACAAGGTTTTCGAGGTATTGCAATATATATAAAAGGGCTATGATTCCGATACTCTTACAAAACCTATGTACTCGCCAGCATTTCTTTGTTGACTATGTTTTTACATATGTTTCAGGTGATGTTGCTTGATGATTGCTAGGAAGCAAGTTCACTTAGGATCTGGACAAGGCCTTAGTGACTTAAAAACAGTTATAAACAATGTGTAGGTTGTTTAATTTGGTTTAAAGACAATGTACATTATTTGATATTCAATAAAACGAAACTTTTAATTACCATGGTTGTTGAAACGATGATTCTGTTACAACACTCCCCGACGTTTTCGCCACGGTTTTGTTGTTTTAACGTGGTCGGGGTGTGACAGTAGAGTTGGTATCAGAGCCAATGGTTATAGGGAATTAGGTTATTAGCATTGCTTTGACCTAGACTATAACTTTCTAGGACCCTAACGCGAGTTTACTTGCGTTTAGATTTTAAAACAATACCGTCACCTATCCTTAGGTGATAACCATAACGAGAACACAATAACAAATCCGCTTCGAAAATTAATCATCTATCCTTGGATGATTGATTACAAGGTTTTGATCCCTCCGAGTTTTCGAAATCTCGTCAAAGTTTGGGTCTAAATAATGTGAACACGTGTAAACTGGAAGAGTGAATGCCTGTACCCTGAGTTTTCTGTCTAAGGCTAGAGTGTTCGTACAAATCCGCAGTATCGGACCAGTCACTCTTACCTGGGAACTCTTGGGGTGAGTGTTCACTTATAGGCGAGCATGTCTTCAACGATACATTATTATGACATATTTACTTTGATTAATCACTGCGTATCATTTGTTCGTTCGAGGTAACGAACGAATGATCGCTTTCCTCGTGTTTTGTCGATGTTTTCAATGCCTCCTTTGTTTCTCCAATTATCGACCTCACTTGTTTCTCATGTTTCCTTGTTAGACAATGCCTCCTCGACGTGATGCTCAAACTTTTACTGCTGAGGAAATCGCAGCCCTTGCCTCTCAGCAAATGGCTGCTGTACTTCCAGGCGTTGTGACCCAAATCCACGAGTTATTCAACAACAATAATAACAAAAATAATGCTCAGTGTAATTTTAAGAATTTCAATTCTGCGAAGCCGCTTAAGTTTTCTGGGTCACAAGGAGCAACTGCGCTCCTGCAGTGGTTTGAGAGTATCGAGAGCACATTCAGACATGTGCAGTGTCCGAATGCGCGTAAGGTTGAGTTTGCTTCAAGCGTGTTTGAGAAGCGAGCTCTTACATGGTGGAACAGAGTGATGCGTGATAGGGATGCCGAAGTTGCATTAGCGCAAACTTGGGATGAGCTCCGAGCTCTCATGATGAGAGAGTTATGTCCCCGTCATGAGATTCGAGCTTTGGAACGAGAGTTTGACGATCTAAAAAAAAGACGGGGGAGAACACCGTGCTTATACGGATCGATTTGAGGAGCTCAGTTTGTTGTGCCCCACAATGGTTACTCCATTGGAGAAAGCAATCGAGAGATATATCGATGGTTTTCCCGATTCTATTCAGGATATTGTGACCGGTGTTAATCCTACTACCGTTCGTCACGCGATTGAGTTGTCGGCTACCCTGACTGAGTCCCAAGTCAGGAAGGGTAAACTCACTCGCAAGGGTGATAAAAAGAAGTCGACCGATTCTGACAAGGAAAAGGGTAAGGGAAAGAAGCAGGGTGAGTCTTCTAAAAGGTCAAGGAAGCGCAACGCTTCCCAGAACTTTGCTGTTACAGCACAGGCTGCTCAGAACCCACCGACTCAACCTCCTGCAAAGAAAGCATATGCTGGTACCGCACCACACTGTACATGATGTAATGGTCACCATGTTGCCCAACAGGCCTGTAAACAGTGTGCTACGTGTGGTAGACTTGGGCATTTGGCCAACATTTGTCGTTTTGGTCAAAATCAAGTTGCTCAGGTTCCAGCACAAGCTCAAGGGAATCCTGCGAGATTCCCACCTGGTTCGTGTTTTAATTGCGGAGAAATGGGTCATTTCCGCAACAACTGCCCGAGGTTGGTGAATGCGAATGCGAATGCAAATCCGAATGTCAACGCGAACGCGAATGTGAATCTCGCTCGTGGACGGGGGCATTCAATCTAAACGCGAACGAGGCGAGGGCAGACAACGAAGTTGTTAACGGTACGTTCCTTGTTAACAATCAACTTGCGTCTGTTCTTTTCGATTCGGGTGCCGATAGGAGTTTTGTTTCGTTATCCTTTGAGCCTTTACTTGCGATACCTAGAACTAAACTAAGGAAACCCTTATCTGTTGAAGTTGCTACTGGTAAATCTCTTGTTCTCGATTCTGTTGTTCATGGTTGTCAATTGAACCTCGATAACCATCTTTTTCCCATTGACCTCGTACCGATGCAACTTGGGAGTTTCGACATTATCGTGGGGATGTATTGGTTAACCAAACACCATGTTGAGGTGGTTTGTTTCGATAAGATAATTCGTATTCCTCTTTCGTCTGGTGATGTCCTAGAGGTTCGTGGCGAGAAACCATCTGGTGGTTTAAAACTCATGTCCTGTACAAAAGCTCAAGGTTATCTACGAAAAGGATATGTTGCTTTTCTGGCACATGTCACCGAGGAGAAAGGCAAGAACAAGAGTATTCAGGATATTCCGATTGTTCGGGATTATCCAGAGGTGTTTCCTGATGAACTGCCTGGTTTGCCTCCAGTTCGTCAAGTCGAGTTTCATATTGACCTTGTACCCAACGCTAACCCGATTGCAAAAGCACCTTATCGTCTTGCACCGTCTGAGATGCAAGAATTATCGAAACAGCTTCAAGAGTTATCTGATAAAGGATTCATCCGTCCAAGCTTTTCGCCCTGGGGTGCTCCTGTCCTCTTTATGAAAAAGAAAGATGGATCTTTTCGAATGTGTATCGATTATCGTGAGCTTAACAAGCTTACCATCAAGAATCGATATCCCCTACCCCGAATCAATGATCTCTTTGATCAGCTGCAAGGTGCTACCTGTTTCTCCAAGATCGATCTGCGTTCTGGGTATCATCAGCTTCGTGTATTCGAAGAAGATATTCCCAAAACTGCTTTCCGAACAAGATATGGGCACTACGAGTTTACAGTTATGGCTTTTGGTTTGACAAATGCCCCAGCTATCTTCATGGACTTAATGAATAGGGTCTGTAAACCTTATTTAGACAAGTTCATCATTGTGTTTATCGACGATATTCTCATTTATTCGAAGTCTCGAGCCGACCACGAGCAACACCTTCGTTTGACTCTTGAGCTCCTAAAGAAGGAACAACTTTTTGCTAAATTCTCCAAGTGTGAATTTTGGCTTAAAGAAGTTCAATTTTTAGGATATATAGTCAACGAGCAAGGTATTCATGTGGATCCATCCAAAATTGCAGCAATCAAGGATTGGAATACACCAACGACACCTACAGAAATTCGTTCATTTCTTGGTCTCGCTGGTTATTATCATCGTTTCATTTCGAATTTCTCGAAGATTGCGGTTCCACTCACTGCTTTGACTCAAAAGAATAAGCCTTTTGAGTGGGGACCCAAGCAAGAAGAAGCGTTCCAAACGCTGAAACGGAAGCTCCGTGATGCTCCTGTTTTATCTTTGCCCGAGGGAAATGATGATTTCGTTGTCTACTGTGATGCGTCCAACTTAGGCCTTGGTTATGTTCTTATGCAACGAGGAAAAGTTATAGCATATGCATCTAGACAATTGAAAGTTCACGAGAAAAACGACACGACTCACGATCTTGAGTTGGGAGCTGTGGTTTTCGCTCTCAAAATCTGGAGACACTACCTCTATGGTACGAAGTGTGTGGTTTTCACAGACCACAAAAGTATTCAGCATATTCTTAATCAGAAAGAGCTCAACATGAGGCAACGACATTGGGTTGAACTCCTAAATGACTACGATTGCGAGATTTGTTACCATCCTGGTAAGGCAAATGTCGTAGCCGATGCGCTTAGTCGAAAGGAGCGAGTCAAGCTTCATTCTGTTCGAACTCTATCTGATCTCCAAACTCGTGTCCTTCAAGCTCAGCAATCTTGTGTTTCACAAGATTTGATAGGTAAGGAATTACCACATCAGCTTGAGCTTAAGCTCGAAGCAAAGGACGATGGTTTACTCTATTTCATGGATCGTTTGTGGATTCCGAAACAAGACGATCTTCGCACTTTAGTGATGGACGAGTCTCATAAGTCTCGATATTCTATCCATCCTGGTGCTGATAAAATGTACAAGGATCTTCGTACTAAGTTCTGGTGGCCTGGTATGAAGAGAGATGTTGCCTTGTATGTATCGAAATGCCTAACTTGTCTCAAAGTCAAGGCTGAACATCAACGACCATCTGGTTTGCTTGTACAACCAGAGATACCGGTTTGGAAGTGGGAGAACATTGCTATGGATCTCATCACTAAATTACCGCGTACATCTAAAGGTCATGATGCTATTTGTGTTGTTATCGATCGATTAACGAAGTCAGCTCATTTTATTCCGATTCGCGAGGATCTATCTGCTGATAAACTTGCAAAGATTTATGTTAATGAGATAGTATCATGACATGGTGTTCCTTTGGATATCATATCTGATCGTGATGCTCGATTTTCATCTTATTTCTGGAAGACCATGCAATCTGCTATGGGAACCCAACTAAATCTAAGCACTGCTTATCATCCCCAAACAGATGGACAATCTGAGAGAACGATTCAAACTTTGGAGGATATGCTTAGAGCATGTGTGATTGACTTTGGTGGTAATTGGGATTCTCATCTGCCATTGATCGAGCTCTCTTACAACAATAGTTATCATGCTAGCATTAAAATGGCACCATTCGAAGCTCTCTATGGTCGAAAATGTCGTTCACCTGTTTGTTGGAACGAGACCGGTGAAGCTCAGCTTACTGGACCGAAGCTTGTTCTGGAAACAACAAACAAAATCAAGAAAATTCGCGATAATCTTGTGACAGCTAGATGCCGTCAAAAGAGTTATGCGGATTTAGGACGCAAGCCCTTAGAATTTCAAGTCGGAGACCATGTCCTACTCAAGGTGTCACCTTGGAAGGGAGTGGTGAGATTTGGAAGGAAAGGAAAACTTGCACCACGATATGTTGGACCATTTAAGATTGTGGAAAGAATTGGGAAGGTTGCCTATCGACTAGAGCTACCTCCAGAGCTTGGAAATATTCATCCGAATTTTCACGTGTCCAATTTGCGAAAGTGTTTAGCTGACGCTGATCTTCACATTCCACTCGACGAAATTCAAATCGATGAAACGATGCACTTTGTCGAGAAACCTATGGAGATAGTGGACCGTACATACAAAAAATTGAAGAACAAACGAATTCATTTGGTCAAGATTCACTGGGAATCCAAACGTGGCCCATAATTTACTTGGGAATGTGCGGACCAAATGAAGGCGAAATATCCGCAATTGTTCTCACAAGTTTCCTCTAGTTAAAATTTCGGGATGAATTTCCTAAAGTAGGGGAGACTGTGACAACTGAGTTCTGTAATCGATGAACAATGCAAAACAATGTTAATTATCAATAAAACGATGTGTTTTGGTGTTACTATATGTGTATTTGTGTTTGATGATTTTACGATTCGATTCCGATTTCAAGCTTTAAATCGCTTTCTAGAAAGTTATACGCAAACTGGTGCGTAAATGCAGTCAGTTTAATGCGAAAAACACTCCGGAATAGTGACATAGGCTTAACATACCATAAATAACCTAAACATAGCTTAGAAATAAGTTTTGGATGGATTGGTGTGTTGAAAACAAGTCTATTCGATCGCAGGGACTATTTGTGTCAAACTGCGAAACTATACCAAATCGTATGATGTCGAACAGTCTGGAACTTGATCATAAGCTAAACATACCATAAATAACCTAAACATAGCTTAGAAATAAGCTTTGATGGGTTCGGTGTGCGAAAATATGCTTATTTGATCTTACAGGGACTAAAAGTGTCAAAAACGACGTAAGTATGCATTTTCGCGCATATCTTACGTTCTGACCACATCTGGACATCCAAAATTTTTGTACACACTAAAATATTTTTATTTTAGTGATCGGCATGCAAAAATTCCATTCGTCGCTTAATTTGGTTCGTTTTCGCGTCCGTTTGAGTTTCGTCGTAATTTAACGAACAACGCGACCGTACGACCAAACGAGCCGACATCCGAGAGTGTTCCGAGCACGTTTTGAGTCCTCTAAACTTTATTGACCTTGTAGAGCCTTGAAAATGGCTTAACGAGGGTCAAAAGGGCCTAAAATGGACTCAAAACACATGCAGGGACCTGAACTGTAATTTTTTCAAACTTGTGCTGAACTGGGGAGCCCAGGCGGGCCGCTTGACCCCCTCCCCATTGTTTACGCGGGCCGTGTCAGTGTGCCCAGAATCAGAAATTCAGTTTCAGCATTCTGTTGTAACTTCAGGGGCTGTTATGGTAAATTCTTTGTGTGATGGGCAAGTTTAAGTGTTCTCCAAGGTCTCTAATCAGTTCCTAACAATTGTATGGCCATGATTTAATCCTTCATGGCCACACAAACACATGGAATGATCTTGTAAGTTCATGGCAACTATAAATAGCCAAGCACTTTCACTTGTTCATTGCTCATTTCCTCCTTATCTTCTCTACAATCTGAATTGAGAGCTCTCCCAAGTGTTTGGAGCTTTCTAATCTGATTATTCTTTGTAGAAAAGATAGCTAGCACCCTTTGTAAGTATTCTTTCATGCTTATTCTTTATGTTTAAGCAGAAAGTCAAACAGTTTGGCCAACGGTTTGACTTTCGGTTTTGACCATCGATTGGTCAAGTCAAAGTTCAATTGAACTTTGCAACGTGATTGTAATCACGATGGTTATAATCCTTAGCGATTATACCTATTGATTACCACGTTAACTAGGCGTAGTGACGAGTCAAAGTTTCGGTCAAAATGCGTTTTAGCACGCATTTTGCAACGGAACTATTTTCGGGTATCAAAAACCATTGTTTTGATACCAAATCAGTTTTGTAAACTAATTAAACATGTTTTGACATGTTTAACTTGTCACTATTAGTTGGTGCTTGATTAGGGTCGTGAGTTAAGCGGTCTAAACAACCGCTTAGACTTTCGAACCCGACCCGTTTGGTTGATCATTAGGATCCGACTAAGCTCGATTAGTGATCATAGTTGCATAAGGAATAACCACTGAGGTTATACCTCATGATCACATAGGATTGGTTAGTTATTTGTTAAGTAACTTGTATGCCCATAGAAAATGACCAAAATGCCCTTTTGAAGCATAAATCCGTATTTTACATATGTGAACATGTTTTTGACATATAAATTGATTTAGTAACATGTTTAGGTATTATTGGGCATATAAGACTTGACATAGCACATACTTAACCATCCGAACATAATTTTGCGTGAACGATGCGTTAAAGTAGCATAAGCTACCTTAATGGGTCGTAACGGGTCGAAAGCACTTAGCCTAAGTTCTGATTTAGAATGTAGGCTTTGTTAAACCATATCACATGAGTTCCAACACTCATTTGGTTTACAAGACCTCATTCTATCCGATCTTCCGATGTAGGTGTTGATTTATTTACTAGTGATCCGATTACTAGGTACCACTTGAATTTCCTTGGTTTGTCTGAGCTTCGCTAAGTTCTTTGGATCAAGGATACCCTTTCATTCAATGTGAGTATATAGTTCCCCTATTTTACTATTTTCAATTGTTTGGGGTGATTCATATGTGCTAAATGTTTTCAAGGTTTTAACGATAGTTTCCAAAACGATTTTCGATATTTAAACAATGGTTTCAAAAACGATAAAGATGGTTTATATTAAACTAGTAACGATTTCGATAAAGTGAACGAACTTGTTGGTTGTAGTTACATAATAAATGACATTCATTAGCATTGATCAAGCCGACCAATATTAGGTTATGGTACCATAGGATCTGACAAATCCCGTTATCAGACTACACCCATGGTTATGTGTGGGGGTTATGTAGGTAACGACCGAATCTGATGATTGTTAACTTACCCTTTGGTGGTTTGTTAATACGATAAACGAGGTAGTCGAGTCACGAAGGTTTGAATGTTATTAGCGAGGTGACCAAAAGTAGTTTCACAATTAAAACGAACACGATTTTGGGACGAATTAAACGATTTGAAACGACCTAAACGAAATGAACGATTTGAACGAACGATTGGTTTTGGGTAGTGATTAGATAATGAGACGGGTGTAACATGATAGAAGCATGGTAGATACGCCGCTGGTACATCTTATATATAAGTGTTTCTATCATATTACATTGCGTATCATTATTTAGTTCACTTGGGAAACGATTTGAAACGATGTCACACAACGAGGTTTTCGAAATGATATAAACCATACGAGTTTTATTAACGAGATTTAACGAGATGTTTTACGAATTGGTTTTCTAAAACAAAATGTTTTCGAGTTAAGAATCATGGCTACGAGATTTTATAAATTATAACCATCTTGATTTGAGTTGGTTAATCATATTGCAATATTATATACTTTTCAAAACAAGGTTTTTGAGGTATTGCAATATATATAAACGGGCTATGATTCCGATACTCTTACAAAACCTATGTACTCTCCAGCATTTCTTTGCTGACTATGTTTTTACATATGTTTCAGGTGATGTTGCTTGATGATTGCTAGGAAGCAAGTTCACTTATTATCTGGATAAGGCCTTAGTGACTTAAAAACAGTTATAAACAATGTGTAGTTTGTTTAATTTGGTTTAAAGACAATGTACATTATTTGATATTCAATAAAACGAAACTTTTAATTACCATGGTTGTTGAAACGATGATTCTGTTACAACACTCCCCGACGTTTCCGCTACGGTTTTGTTGTTTTAACGTGGTCGGGGTGTGACACTTGGGAGCTGGAATCAGAGATGAATCGAAAATATCCCCAGTTGTTCCAGTGAATCTCGAGGATGAGATTTTTATTAAGGTGGGGAGGATGTAATAACTCTCATCAAAATTGTTACTTATTATTTTATTTTGTCCAATAGGAAACCCTAATTGAGACCCCCAATAAATATTGCATGACCCCTAAAATTTTCAGAACAATCAGAACTAGGATCAGGGCCCCTAAAACTCACGGGGTATTCCCCATTGACGATTATCATCACAGTTTGTTGTCAAAATCGAATTTCGTCGAAATGTCGACTCACCCAAGCTAGTTAGACACGAGGCAACCCTATGCTAGAGGGGGTTCCCTCGCGCCACGCGATAGGCTCTCGCGCCATGTGAGGGAGATGGTTTTCCAGTATAAATAGAGGGCATTGGCATTTGAAGTTTGGCGCTGGTTCAACGTAAAAATTCGTTTTGTACGTTGAGATATCATTGGTTTACTACAAAACACACACACACAGCATGAAATTCGGCCGCGATAACAGGGTAATAACTTGATCACTGCTACGATTTAATGTCTGATCGATTGAAACCAATCCGATGGATGTTTAAGTGCTGCCCAAACTCGGGCTATACTTTGTCATTCGTTGTGAATCCGATGGATGTTTAAGTGCTGCACTTTGTCATTCGTTGTGAGGGTTTTGATCTCGTGAGTTGTCGTAAAAGTTGTATTAAGTTACTGACTTAGTTTTCGTGTGCATTATTAATTGAATTAGGTTAACCAGGCTAAAATCAGTAGGCTAAACGCTACCCATCTAAATCTGCAATGTGAGTCATTCTCTTTTTATCAAATAGTTTTCTTAAAACCCTATTTATTTTCAAAGTTATAATTACAGGGATTAAGTCTTTGTAATCTTCAATTACTGCCGGTATGTGGGGTTTTGTATACATTACTTGATACCCATCACCATTGGACAACGAGTTAGCCAATGGGTGATCTGACCATAGTCACAGATACAGTCGAGTGACAATTACCGATTTGGGGTAATTGGTTGATAAAAACAATGTAATCACCCTTAATACTGTATATTATAATAATGTGTCATTTTGTGCAACTTGAGTGACTCGCCAGTATTTCCCTGCTGATAAAACCTTTTTAAAACATGTTTCAGGTGATCTGCTGTGATCCAGGAAAAGTGCCGTGTAGCACTGAAAGCTTGAGGAAGTGGCTCAATAAAATAAAGAAACATGTTTTTGTAAAACGGGGGTTTCCTAGTGAAATAATCTTTATTGTAAATTATGGGTGTTATTCCCAATTTGTGAAATAAATAAATTGGGCATTTTCAAGTTTTAAACGATCTTGTTAAAAATTCCGCTGCCAAAATAATAAATACCACGGAGTTTCTGTCCCGCGGCTCCTGAAACGGGTCAAACCGGGCCGGGGTCGTGACACCCTGGCGGGCCGCGACAGACTCCACTTGAGTCTACGTGGGCCGCGACCGCCTGGGAAAATGGCGCAGCCCTGGGCTACCACGTGTCCTAGCATCTGTCAAAGCTACCCGATGACCAATCAAGCCTACGCCCTAGACCACCTACGTCGCGGCCCGCGAAGGCTACAACCTTGGGCGTCGCGGGGCACGACGAACCTGTCGACCAGCCCTATAAAGGGAGGCCTTCGGCCTTCAGTTTCCATTCATTCAATTCTTCGATCTTTCTCTCAAATCTGAATTATAGGCATAATACTCGGGTATAATATCCCCCTAAATAACGAAGTTCTGCTCCGTTGTAAGTATCATAACCCCTGGATACGTATTAGATACGCTGCCTGTAAGGACTTGCAAAACTGTCCATAATCGACCCGTAAGTGAAAACCCGGACCCCTGAAACCCTAATGTGCATGAAAAACCAAGAAATTTAGGGATTTGGTTTTCACGCGGGCCGCGTAAGACGTAAGGAAAGGTTTACGCGGGCCGCGTCAACTTAAAGTTGACCGGATAAGTGTTCCAAGCCATGTGTCGCACGCATGGCAACCCTACTCGTGACACACAAGCCCTACACGTAGACTAGGAGTCCTCGCGGGCCGCGTAAAAGTCTTGTGAGGGTTTACGTGGGCCGCGTAAAACCCATTTTTCTGCTATAAATTGTTGGTGCATGGCCTGATCATCTGTGCTTGATAAAATCTTCAAAATCACACTTATTCTGCCCGAAAATCACATTCAAGTTAAGAAAACGCTGCTACGATACAGGGTATTAACTCGATCACTGCTACGATACATTGCCCGATTGATTGAAACCGATCCGATGGATGTTTAAGTGCTGCCCAAATCAGGGCTATACTTTGTCATTCGTCGTGAAGGTTTTGATTTCGTGAGCATATCGTAAATGTTGTATTAAGTTACTGACCTAGTTTCGTGTGCATTGTCATTTAAACTAGGTTACAAGGCTAAACTCTGCCCGTATAAACCTGGAATGTGAGTCATTCTCTTTTTATCAACAATGTTTTACAATACTCAAATTATTTTCAAAAGTTATAATTACAGGGATTAAGTCTTGGTTATCTTGAATCACTGGCAAGTGGGGTATTGTGCACATTACTAATTTCTCACGGTTAGGTTCATCAACCTAATAGTGATAATCATCACTACTTGGGTGAAAGGACCCAATAGTGGTATGACCATCGTCACCAGGGTGTGACACGGCGCCAGATAAAAATAAGATAATAGCCATTGTAATCGCTCTTATGCTGTAATTTATAACTAGGAGTCGTTTTATCAAAATTGAGTGACTCGCCAGTATTTCCCCGCTGATAAAATATTTTTAAACATGTTTCAGGTGACCTACTGTGAATCAAGTAAAAGTGCTACGGAGCACTAATAAATTACGGGGTTCGTCCCAAATTATGAAATAAAATAATTGGGCAGTTTCAAGTTTTAAAAAGATCATGTTATACTTCCGCTGTCAACTCAAATAATAAATACCACGGGTTTCTGTCCCGCGGCTCCTGGACCGGGTCACACCGGGACGGGGGCCGTGACACTGCCCGATTGATCTAGGGTTCCGTAACGGCTGTCGTGGTTCTGCCCGACGTAGTCGTCGGAATGCCGTCTCGGGAAGGGTATTACTAATGTTAAAATGGGTTATTATACTAACACGTGTGCATTTGTGTAAATTATAGATTGTCACCAGGAAACCCTAAAGGAGTTATCTCCTTTTTGTAAATTGTTTTTACAAAACCTCACACGATTAATTATATATTAAGCAGTTATTGAGTATTTGTAAGGATACAATTATCGTCGGTATGTTGGGGTTTTGTGTACAAAATTTGTTACTGCCTTGAGAGGGGTAACATTTCCACAAGTCGGGTTGACAGTACCGTGGGTGGTAATTGATATGACTTGGAAACAAATGTAATTACGAGACCGCCCTCAATACTGTACAATGGTTTTTATTAAAACTTGATTAAACTGGGATTCACTCACCAGTATTTCCCACTGACAAAATGTTTTTAAACGCGTTTCAGGTAACAAAATGTGAAAGCCAAATAGAAGCCAGCTAGACAACACTGAAGGCTTAGAAAAGTGGCAATAAAGTTACCTAAAAATAAATAGATGGTTTTTTTAAATAAAATAGGGTTTATCCCTATGAAAATGTGTGTACTTAAACTTGGGATTTTCCCATGTGTTTAATATATTAAAAGCGTGGTATTCTACTCTGATAAAATATTTCCTAACTACGGTCCTGATGTAAATTCCGCTGCCAAAATTCCGCTGCCAAAATTGAATAAATACCAGATACCACCGAAACTGGCTCGCGGCCGCCCATTCCCGGGAGATAGGGATCGGGAGTTGCGACATTTCTAGACCACCTAAACTTGATTCCATAGCAGCTAGCAAGCAAAAGCATCCTAAACACCTGTCACATACGTTAAAATAAAAGTCAATACACATAGTGTAAAGGTAAGCATACAAGTTTAATAGTATAATAGTAGCGAAAGCGATTTACGCATAACCAGCATGTAACACGTAGTAATGTGAAGCAAGTAGGTTATCGACAATGAAATATGCACAGACGTGACTGCGAGTTGTAGAATGCGCAACACATATCACCACTGTGACACGTGAAGAAAAGCACTTAACAACCCCTGTCCACGACAGGTGCTGAGTCCAAACTATAGTACTATCGTTGCTAAGGTGTCAGGCAACAATCACTGTGTAAACATAACATACAAGCATTCATCGAGTAACACGTATAACATGCAGAGCGGTCAACGTATAAAAGTGTTTGCGTTGTGTGATAGATGTGATTTGGTATACATAACGTATGTAACACCTAAAAGTGCGTTAAGCAAGAAGGGGTCGAGTATACTCACAGAGCATGTTTAGTAAATAAACACAGTCTTAGATTGAAGGGAGCACTGAGAGAATAGCCTGAACACAGTACGACGGTATAAGCGTGGAACGGTGCGTAAAACGACGACGGGTGGAATGAGTGACGGATTGTGATCCGGTTGGATGACCGTACGGACGGATGGTCATCCGGACGGATGACCATTCGGTCGGATGGTCATTCGTTTGGGAAGGATGTGTTTGTGTATGAACTTTGAAGTTTTCGTTGTAGCATTTTGTAAAATGAGAAGTGTTTCTAAATGTCAGGTCATCCGGCAGGACAGTCATCCGGATGGATGACCGTCCGGTCGAATGACCCTTTGCTTGAAACACTAATATCCTTTGAAGTTTTGTAAAATGTTTAAGTGTTGAAACTTACAAGTCACCTAGACGAATAGCCGTTCGATCGGATGGCTATCCGATCGGATGACGGTTCGATCTGGCAACTGTTTTGGTTGTAAACCTTTTAAAATAAGCTAAGTTAAAAGGTTTTGTGGGTGAACCAAGACGATATGATGACGTGTTAAACAACGGAAATCCTCATCAAGCCTAGCTCATCCGCTCGGATGGGAATCACCGCGTTCGGTCAGACTTAACTGTTCTGGATAAAGTTTCATGTTTAATACATGAATCGGTTGTCTCTTCATTAGAAATCCATCCTCAGTCCAAGTTTCCACTAAAGAAGGAGTAGTGAAGCCGAACGAGTCCAGATTCTAACGGTTTTGAGTGAAAAGTTAAGAAGGTTGAAGAAAAGTTTGAAACTATTGAAAAATGTTTAGATTTAGTAAGATTTGTTGTAAAATCATGTGGAAATCTGTAAGATTCGAACAGTTCTTGCTGGAATGAAGTCATTCTCCGGAGTTCATACAAACCCATGATGAGGTTGATGTGTGCAAAATGCAACATATAAATTACATCAAATGTGGCATAAAACTAACCCTTTTTTAGTACTAATGTTGGAAAAAGTGTGTTTTTGTCTTCCTTTTGTATTTTCAGGATTAAATGAGCTCAAATGAACAAAAGAAGCAAAAAGGCAGCTAAATCTAACATAAATACAAGAAAAGGGACAAACGTGGCGTGCCTGACCCCCCGACAGCATCTTTCCAAGCGAAAACAAGAGAACAGAAGGCTGAACACGCCCCGTGCTCAATGAGCACGGGGGCGTGCCCAAGTGTCTGCAGAAAAGACAAAGCTGTAGAAGCTTCAATCACCCACCATGGGGGCGTGCCCAGCGGACACGGGGCTGTGGTCAACTCTAAGATTCGCAGAATCTGGGGAAATCTTGATAGTACAGATACACTTCTGAATACGGGGTCGTGCCCAGCGGACAAGGGGGCGTGGTCAACTAATGCAGACAAACTGCAATTAATGAAGAAAGAGAAGGAGGATGGACACGGGGCCGTGCCCAATGGACACGGGGCCGTGCCCGAGCTGCTGTTCAGGGTATAAATAGGGGTGCTTGGCTCATTTGCAAACCATCCCTTGGCAAACCACCTCTCTCACACTTCACCCACCCACCACCACCATCATCCACCACCATCATCCATCATCCATCATCCATCATAGAGTATGTGAGTAGGTCTCGGGATCCAAGATTGATCATAAGAGTTCTTGACAATCAAAGGCCATGTTTGCCTAAGTCTCTTACATCACTTGGTGAAGACAAGTGTCTAGTGTAATACTTTTTATTTTTAATCTTTTCACACTTTTTATTTGGTTATGTATTAATGACTTTAATAACTAGTTTCTTATGTTGAAGGTGATTCTTCCTTATCATTTGTCCGTGGTGTCTTGGCATTATTTTACTGTCTATATAAAATAAAAGATTTTCACCATTCATATCTCCACGGTCTATATGGAGATATGTTGGCTACCTGGTCGGGGGTTAAGGGAATGGTTTGGTAAGAGTCTTTCCTTGTTCCGTGTATAGATCCTGCAAGGACCTGGGTCAAATTTAGCAGGACCTCCTTCAATACCCACCGGTATTGGATGGCGGGGGTCCCAACTCTTTGATCCCCTCATATGTAAGCTACTATTAAAACTTTAACCCGGCTACTTAGGACTGTATCTCTGCTGACTCAGACTACTTAGCCGAGGGTAACGTCACCTTCAAAAAAGGGGCCTACCACATTACGCATTAATAACTTAATTAATTATCTTTCAATAATCCAACCCTTTAGGATTGTATCCTTGCTGACTCAAACTACTGGGTTGAGGGTAACGTCACCTTCAAAAGAGGGACCTACCACAATAACTAAGATAATCTCTTAAAAAGTGCAAAAGTGCGGAAATAATCAAAGGTTACACTAAACACGAGCCGGATCCAAGTGATTCATCTTGTCTATCTGTTTTATTTTTATTTTATTTTTCAGCATTTTAGTTAGTTTTATTTTTCTAGTTTAAAAATCTTTTTCTAACTTTTGATTTGATTAGACGTTGAGGATGAACCGGTATTAAAAGCTCTTGTGTCCTTGGACGACCTCGGTATCTTACCAACACTATACTACGCTCACGATGGGTGCACTTGCCCATATGTGTGTTTAGTGTTA
Organism: Helianthus tuberosus; assembly: GCA_030545235.1. Taxonomy (NCBI): domain Eukaryota; kingdom Viridiplantae; phylum Streptophyta; class Magnoliopsida; order Asterales; family Asteraceae; genus Helianthus; species Helianthus tuberosus. The sequence continues at coordinate 92,680,228 of CM060416.1, forward strand.
GTAAATATCGTGTTTTATAAATTTAAAACTTGGCTAAAAAGTGTTTGAGGGCTTAAAAGATACATTAAAAATCTATGAGACTTCACGCACATCAAGTTTTTGGGGCCGTTGCCGGGGACACAAGGATTTTAAGAAAGTTAGGAATCAACGGCCTAACTGTTTTTTTCTAATTTTTCTATTTTTTTAGGATTTTCTTAATTTTTCAGTTTCTGCAGAGCTCAGCACGTGCCGTGCCTGGTCGAACACGAGCCATGCCCAGCATTATTACTGGCAGTTTTTATTTTCCAAGTTACAGAGAGTTGAGCACGGGGCCGTGTCGGTGCAACACGGGGCGGTGTCAAACTCCCCAATAACAGGGATCCGGAAAACAAACACTGTATCTCCGACCACGGGCCATGTTCATCTGAGCACGGGGCCGTGGTGAAGCTTCTGACCAACGTTCTTCTTTGTTTTTATTGCAGGACTTGGAACCCAGGCGCCACATCTGAATTTTCCACGTAGTGTATGAGCTCCAGTTCTAGTAGAGACATAAAAGAACCCCTAGACGAACCCGAACGCTTTCTAAGAAAAAGACTTAAAGCCAAAAATCAAGAGAAAGTTTCGGGGGACCCACTTCCAATGGCGGACCAACGTACCCTCATGGATTATCTACGCCCCACCGTAGGTAATCTCGGCGCCACTATCAATTCACCGAATGTCGAAGCCAACAACTTCGAACTTCGGCCACATTTGATACAGATGCTTCAAAACTCCGCAACCTTCCATGGGCTTGCGGACGAGGATCCCCATCTACATATTACTAATTTCTTATAAATATGTGATACCTTTCGGATCAATGGAGCATCAAATGACGCCATCCGCCTTCGAATGTGTCCATTTTCACTAAAAGACCGAGCTAAGGCTTGGCTTAATACCCTCCCAGTTGGCTTGGTAAACACATGGGATGAACTAGCCCAAAAGTTTCTATATAAGTATTTCCCCCTGCTAAAACGGCTAAATTAATGACTGAAATTAATACATATTCACAAGAGGATGGGGAATCCTTGTATGAAACTTGGGAAAGGTTCAAGGAGCTACTAAGAAAGTGTCCTCATCACGGTCTTGCGGTATGGAAACAAGTATCCACTTTCTATAATGGGTTGTTGCCACACACAAGACAAACACTTGACTCTAGCTCCGGGGGACTTTTAGGTAATCGTCGCCCAAATGAAATATATAATCAAATTGAGGAAATTGCTCAAACCAATTTTCAGTGGCACACTCCCCGAGGAAATAAATCTATTGCCCCGGGCGCCCATAAGGTTGATGAAAGCACCTCTTTACAAGCCCAAATCGAGGCCCTTTCTTCAAAAATAAAAAAGCTAGAAATGGCAAAAACAGCCTCGGTCATGGCTTGTGAGGGGTGTGGTGGGCCACATGAAAATTGGAGTTGTATGAAAGAAATAGATGATCAAACAGAATCGGTAAACTACATTGATAATAGACCTAGGCCGTCGGGTCCTCCAACGGGTACCTACAACCAAGGATGGCGTAACCACCCTAACCTTGGTTGGAGAGAACCCGACAATGGTAGTAACCAACAAAATCTAAACCAACGAACAAACTTTCAACAACCAAGAATCGAGTCACAAAATTTCTCTCAACAACAAGGTGGATGAGAAAGGCTTGAAGATACTGTATCTCGCTTCATCTCCGACACCGAAAAGAAAAACTCGGATCAATTTCAACAATTGGAATCGAATTTTAGAAATCAACAAGCTAGTATTCAAAACATTGAAAAGCAATTAAATCAAATAGCTCAGAATTTCTCAAAGAGACCACAAGGCGCGTTACCAAGCAATACCGAAACCAACCCAAAGGCGCAAGTACATCTCATCACATTGAGAAACCGTACCGTGGGCCCTGAGGAGGCTCCATTACCGCCAACTAGAGGAAGCCAATCTAGCCAAACCACAACTCCACCCACGCCCCAACAAGAGAAGGCTTCTCCACCACTTCAAGAGCCTACTAAGACTCCTCCGGTTCCATACCCCGGTCGGTTAATTCGTCAAAAGACCGATGAGCAATTCACAAAGTTCGAAAATTTACTAAAACAATTGCATGTTAATATTCCATTTATCGAAGTCCTAACTCAAATGCCTAAATATTCAAAATTTATGAGGGACTTCCTCACTCATAAAAGGAAAATTGAATCATTACAATTAGTTAATTTAAGCGAAGAATGCTCTGCCTTGCTACTCAACAAACTCCCACAAAAGAAGATTGACCCTGGGAGCTTCACAATTCCTTGCTCGATTGGGGAATCCCCCATTCGCAATACACTAGCCGATCTCGGGGCTAGCATCAACCTCATGCCTGCATCAATTTTCAACCGACCCGGCCTAGGGAAAACAAGCCCTACAAAAATAAGCATACAACTCGCCGATAGGTCCATCAAATATCCACAAGGTGTCGCTGAAAATCTATTGGTCAAAGTCGGCGAATTTGTCTTCCCGGCCGACTTTGTCATACTAGATATGGAGGAAGATACCGAAGTACCACTCATCTTAGGGAGGCCATTCCTAGCTACGGCCCAAGCGGTGGTAGACATGAATGAAGGAACACTAACATTGAGAATTGGGGACGAGGAAATGAAGTTCGGAGTTGGAAAAGGAGTAGAAGACGACGACCCGGTCAACTACATGAAGGTCATAGACTCAAGTTTGGATGATGCTCTCTGACGGTGTAGCATGGGATGCAAAACATCCCACTTGGGTAACATATTACCAGGCTTTGGGTCTAGCCAAGGACCCTTATAAACGTGGCGCACCACGGAGGCATTCCGCGGAACTATCCTTAGTTTAGTTTAGATTAATTTTTATGTTTTCTAGTTTAGTTTTAATTTTCAGGAATAAAACACACTCGGGATGGTGAAGGATACCAAGGGAAACTTGAACCAGCACCCCATGCACAAAAACAGGGCCACCCAACAATTTTTCTTCATTACAGCAAGTTCAGCACGGGCCATGCTCTGCCAACACGCCCCGTGCCCAACCATCTGTAAAAAATACCCAATTCAAGTAACTGGACACGGGGCGTGCTCGCTGAACACGCCCCCGTGCCCAGGCTTCTGTTTCTTTTTACTAACTTCTGTTACTGGCGATCTGAACACGGGGCCGTGTCCAGACGCCCAGTAACATAAATTTTTGCTTTTTCACACCTTTTTACATATTCAATCAACCTAAAAACTTATTTTTGGGACACATTGAGGACAATGTGTAATTTAAGTGTGGGGGGGATGCTAAAACCTTGAATCTTGCAAGTCCTAATTACAAGCCTTACACAAAACTCTATTGGAACCGCTAATCACCCCAATTTTTTTCAAAAATTTTTCATTTTTTTTACTTGTCTCAGTTTAACTTGGGAATTTCAAGTTCTAAAAAAGGTTATATTTTTACAAATTTACAACCGATAGCGTCGTGATAAAAAGAACCAACATAAGAAAATTATGAAACGACATGACAAGTTTAGTTAAAATTTGATTATATATACTTGATCACATAAAAACCAATTCCCACAAAAAAGTGAGTTTTGAGCCTTTATTGAGCATACAAATACATATCTTTAAACTAAATGCTCATTTTTCGTTTCTTGTGTGAATAGCCGCTTGGTTTTTACGACTCTAGAACTTGCCACGACGAAACATTCCCGGTCCTTACCAACTTAAACCCGAGTAAGTAAATGATGGAGGCATTAGGACTAACTCTTTTTATTTCTACACCATTATTTTTCTTTTTTTTACCACCTACCCAAAATCCCCCTAGTTAACCCCTTTGAGCCTAAACCTTTTCATTTCTTAACCCAAAACAAACACCCGTTTACCCACCAAAACCCTTTTTCATTTTAAACCCTTTATTTTAGTAACAAAGCTCGGTTTTTCCTATGACTTTCAAAAAAATAAAAAAATAAAATAAAAAAATGATGATGAAGCCAAAAGAAATAAACAAACAAGTTTATCAAAAATAACTTTGTTTGAAAAAAAAAATAATGCTTCATCAAAATAAAAAGTTACAAAAAAATAAAAAGTCTTACGAAAACCGACGCTTTTTACGCCTTTCGCCCTTTTACTAACCACTAACCCAACCACCTACCTTTAACCCAAGCCTAACCCTTCACCCACAAAAGTCCTCTTGATATTTACAAAGGTGTATAGTTAAGAAGGAGGAGGATTGATTGCTTGGCAAGCTTATGGTAGGAGTAAGTTCCATGCCGCTCTCGAGTGATTCACTAAAATACATCTTCGGCCGAGTGTTGAGTGACCTCCCGTGAGGTATGTGAACTTGTATATAAATGCAATTTTAAAAAGGCATGTTATGCCCTAATAAGTAATTTATCTTATGTAATGTTTTAAATAAATCATGACGAATAGGATTGTAAATAAATAAAAATAAAACTTAATAAAGAATCTTGTAAATCCCGACACTCTATGACAAGCCCAAAAACCTTCTCTTCTACCCATTCCATTTGGGAGTGTAAAGCCACATTATAAAGAGTTTTGCTTGAGGACAAGCAAAGATTCAAGTGTGGGGGTATTTGATGTGTGCAAAATGCAACATATAAATTACATCAAATGTGGCATAAAACTAACCCTTTTTTAGTACTAATGTTGGAAAAAGTGTGTTTTTGTCTTCCTTTTGTATTTTCAGGATTAAATAAGCTCAAATGAACAAAAGAAGCAAAAAGGCAGCTAAATCTAACATAAATACAAGAAAAGGGACAAACGTGGCATGCCTGACCCCCCGACAACATCTTTCCAAGCAAAAACAAGAGAACAGAAGGCTTAACACGCCCCGTGCTCAATGAGCACGGGGGCGTGCCCAAGTGTCTGCAGAAAAGACAAAGCTGTAGAAGCTTCTATCACCCACCACGGGGGCATGCCCAGCGGACATGGGGCCGTGGTCAACTCTAAGATTCGCAGAATCTGGGGAAATCTTGATAGTACAGATACGCTTCTGCACACGGGGTCGTGCCCAGTGGACACGGGGGCGTGGTCAACTAATGCAGACAAACTGCAATTAATGAAGAAAGAGAAGGAGGATGGACATGGGGCTGTGCCCAATGGACACGGGGCCGTGCCCGAGCTGCTGTTCAGGCTATAAATAGGGGTGCTTGGCTCATTTGCAACCCATCCCTTGGCAAACCACCTCTCTCATACTTCACCCACCCACCACCACCATCACAACACTATCATCCACCACCATCATCCATCATCCATCATAGAGTGTGTGAATAGTCTCGGGATCCAAGATTGATCGTAAGAGTTCTTGACAATCAAAGGCCATGTTTGCCTAAGTCTCTTACATCACTTGGTGAAGACAAGTGTCTAGTGTAATACTTTTTATTTTTAATCTTTTCGCACTTTTTATTTGGTTATGTATTAATGACTTTAATAACTAGTTTTTTATGTTGAAGGTGATTCTTCCTTATCATTTGTCCGTGGTGTCTTGCATTATTTTACTGTCTACATAAAATAAAAGATTTTCACCATTCATATCTCCACGGTCTATATGGAGATATGTTGGCTACCTGGTCGGGGGTTAAGGGAATGGTTTGGTAAGAGTCTTGCCTTGTTCAGTGTATACATCCTGCAAGGACCTGGGTCAAATTTAGTAGGACCTCCTTCAATACCCACCGGTATTGGATGGCGGGGGTCCCAACTCTTTGATCCCCTCATATGTAAGCTACTATTAAAACTTTAACCCGGCTACTTAGGACTGTATCCCTGCTGACTCAGACTACTTAGCCGAGGGTAACGTCACCTTCAAAAGAAGGGCCTACCACATTACGCATTAATAACTTAATTAATTATCTTTCAATAATCCAACCCTTTAGGATTGTATCCTTGCTGACTCAAACTACTGGGTTAAGGGTAACGTCACCTTCAAAAGAGGGGCCTACCACAATAACTAAGATAATCTCTTAAAAAGTGCAAAAGTGCGGAAATAATCAAAGGTTACACTAAACACGAGTTGGATCCAAGTGATTCATCTTGTCTATCTGTTTTATTTTTATTTTATTTTTCAGCATTTTAGTTAGTTTTATTTTTCTAGTTTAAAAACCTTTTTCTAACTTTTGATTTGATTAGACGTTGAGGATGAACCGGTATTAAAAACTCTTGTGTCCTTGGACGACCTCGGTATCTTACCAACACTATACTACGCTCACGATGGGTGCACTTACCCATATGTGTGTTTAGTGTTAGTAAATATCGTGTTTTATAAATTTAAAACTTGGCTAAAAAGTGTTAAAGGGCTTAAAAGACACATTAAAAATCTACGACACTTCACGCACATCAACGTCATCATTGAACAACCCGAAATCAGGTGATTTCATGGTTAAAAGTTATGATTTGTTGGTGAAATCGATGGAGAAGTGTGTGTAGATGATAGAAGTACAAGATATGGAGTAGAAACTTACAAGAATCGTGAGAAATCGAGAGGAAATGGCCTGAGAGTGCGTGGGTCAGAGGAGAGCTGTCACATCATGAACAGTGATGTGATAGGTGAGTATTTATAGGGGAAGGAGGGGGAAAGGCGGTGCAAAGTGTGACGGATCGGAGGGCCTTCCGATCGGATGGCCATCCGATCAGATGGTCATCCGGTCGGATGACCATTCAATCGAAGGGTCCTTCGATCGGATGGCTTGAGTAAGTTGGTTTCTGACTTTTCATTTCGTGCGTTGAGCGTTGCGTTGCATTGTGAGTAAGCGATGTGATAGTACTACACAATAGTTACACAAATAACATAACCCCTACTAATCACAAAAGTAAACCTTAGATTTTTGAGTTCGCGATGAGATTGCGTTGTGATAGAGTTGCAATTGCGTTTGCGAATAATCACCTCAAAACACATATAAACATGCAGAAGTAACACATAATAGCATACACACGTAAAACAATATCCATAACCTGTAATTCGAGTTGCGATGCGATAGCGATGTGATTAGCGTTAAGTGGGTTAGCATTTAATTACGTTTATCGCATTGTTACTCCGCGTAATACAACTAAAAAGCATAAACTAAAGTATCGATTATCGAGGTTCGAGAGTACAAATAATAATTAAGCAAGGAATGACAGATTTGATTAGCTATCTTGTCTTCCTTTGACTTGTACTTTGACTTCAAAAAAGTCGGGTTGTTACAAACCCGGACCCGGTTCTTCAGTGTACCCGGTTCCGCTCGCTTATATTAGTACCCGGGTACGGGTAGTACCCGGTTCCGGGTATTAAAAATACCCGATTATGCCCATCTCTACCATATCCAATACATTTAAATCACCTATTGAATAATAAAAAAATATCCACTAATCCATTAATTAATCTAATGGATAGATTCATTTATCTAATTAATTATATGGATCGATCCATTAGTAACTAAAAAAAAGTAGAGAAAGGAAAATGGATTGTGAAAAATGGATGGTTTAGTTTTTGTTTAAAAATGGGTACATGTTGTTTTCCTACATCTTGATGATTACTTGTAAACTAAATTTCAATCCAGTTGACATTTTTAAATAAAAAGTGGTTTGGTTTTTGTAAAAAGAACTGGTTATTAATTATGGAATTTTCATATGTTCTGTTTCTGCCTCTTCATGGTTAAATTGTAAACCGAACTTGAATCCAATTTGCCTTTTTTGAAATGAAAATAGTTTTCATCAAAAATTTGGTAATTAATCATGGAGTCTTCATATGCATCTTCATGACTAATTGTGAACCAAATTTTAGTTTAGTTTGTCATTTTCAAATGAAAAGTGGTTTAGTTTTTGTTAAAATAACTGCTAATTAATAACCAAATCTTCATGAATCACAAAAGTAAACCTTAGATTTTTGAGTTCGCGATGAGATTGCGTTGCGATAGAGTTGCGATTGTGTTTGCGAATAATCATCTCAAAACAAATATAAACATGCACAAGTAACACATAATAGCATACAAACGTAAAACAATATCCATAACCTATAATTCGAGTTGTGATGCGATAGCGATGTGATTAGCGTTAAGTGGATTAGCAATTAATTACGTTTATCGCATTGTTACTCCGCATAATACAACTAAAAAGCGTAAACTAAAGTATCGATTATCGAGGTTCGAGAGTACAAATAATAATTAAGCAAGGAATGACAGATTTGATTAGCAATCTTGTCTTCCTTTGACTTTGACTTGTACTTTGACTTCAAAGAAATCGGGTTGTTACAGCCTCCCCTACTTTAGGGAATTTCGTCCTGAAATTAAGGCGCAGGCGTAACGAAAAGCTGTGGATACTTAGCCTTCATGTCACTTTCGAGTTCCCAGGTGAACTCAGCGCCGTGTTTGCCTTCCCAGCGAACCTTCACTATAGGGATGTGTGAGCGTCGAAGTTTCTTGGTCTCTTGGTCCATGATCTCGACTAGTTTTTCCACGAAGTGTAATGTTTCATCCACTTGTAGATCCTCAAGTGGTACATGTAAATTCTGCTCGGCTAGACACTTCTTGAGGTTCGAAACATGGAAAGTCGGGTGGACGTTGCTGAGTTCCTCCGGTAATTTGAGTCTGTATGCCACTTTGCCAATTCTTTCCAGAATCTTAAAGGGTCCAACATATCGAGGCACGAGCTTTCCTTTCGTGCCGAATCGGATCACTCCCTTCCAAGGTGAAACCTTTAGGAGTACGTGATCGCCAACGTCAAATTCAAGGGGCTTGCGGTGTTTATCGGCGTAACTCTTTTGACGACTCCGAGCTTTCAAGAGATTGTCTCGGATCTGGAGGATCTTGTCAGTCGTTTCTTGCAATAACTCAGGACCGGTAATTTTCGCATCTTCGATCTCGTGCCATACAATAGGCGATCGACATTTTCTTCCATATAATGCCTCAAATGGTGCCATTTGAATGCTAGAGTGATAACTGTTGTTGTACGAGAATTCGACCAAAGGTAAGTGCGCGTCCCAATTACCACCAAAATCTATGACACATGAGCGAAGCATGTCCTCTAGGGTGCAAATCGTGCGTTCAGTCTGACCGTCGGTTTGGGGATGTAAAGCGGTACTTAGATTAAAAGTAGTACCGAGAGCAGATTGAAACATTTCCCAAAGACGCGAGGTAAACCGACCATCGCGGTCAGAGATGATATCACGAGGCGTCCCGTGTCGACAGATGATTTCATCGGTGTAGATCCGTGCTAATCGTTCTACCTTAAAGTCTTCTCGTATCGGCAGACAATGAGCAGATTTAGTAAGATGATCAACGATAACCCAGATGCTATCGTGACCTGATGGAGTGCTCGGAAGTTTCGTAATGAAGTCCATAGCTATACTCTACCATTTCCACATAGGGATCTCGGGTTGCACGAGTAAGCCAGAGGGGCGTTGTTGCTCAGCCTTGACTTTCGAACAAGTCAGGCACTTCGAAACATAAATAGCGATATCCTTCTTCATTCCAGGCCACCAATACCATAGACAAAGGTCATGGTACATCTTGTCGACACCGGGATGAATCGAATATCGAGATTTGTGGGCTTCAGTCAACAATATCTCTCGAAGATTATTGCGACTTGGGATCCAAATGCGATCGAGATAGTAGAGGATACCGTTCGATTTGCTCACTAATTGATGTTTGTTTCCAAGAATTCATTCTTCCTTCAATGTGCGTTCGGTAAAATAGGCATGTTGAGTGTCGCGAATAAGAGCTTCGAGGTCGTGCTGGGCTTGAATGTTATGAATGCTATGTAGATAGCTTCGTCGGCTTAGAGCGTCGGCAACGACATTTGCTTTGCCAGGGTGGTAGCGAATCTCACAGTCGTAATCGTTGAGAAGTTCTACCCATCGGCGTTGGCGCATATTCAGTTCCTTCTGGTTAAAGATGTGTTGCAGGCTCTTATGGTCGGTAAAGACCGTACACTTGGTACCGTAAAGGTAATGTCGCCAGATCTTTGACACAAAAACAACTGCACCAAGCTTGAGATCGTGGGTAGTATAGTTCTTCTCGTGGATCTTGAGCTGCCGAGAGGCGTACGCGATAACCTTGTCCCGTTGCATAAGAACGCAATCGAGACCGAGGTTAGAGGCATCGTAGTAGACTATGAAGTCGTCGTTTCCGTCGGGTAGTGTGAGCACAAGAGCATTGCAGAGCATATGCTTGAGAGATTGAAAGGCAGTCTCTTGTTCAGTTCCCCAAACAAAAGGCTTGTCTTTATGCGTGAGAGAGGTAAGCGGAACGGCAATTTTTGAGAAACCTTCGATAAATCGGCGGTAATAACCTGCTAGTCCGAGAAAAGAACGAACTTCGGACGGGTTCTTTGGTGTAATCCAACTCTTAACTGCTTCGATCTTCGCGGGGTCGATGTGAATACCTTGACTATTGACGATGTGACCGAGAAATTGGACCTCCTCAGGCCAAAATTCACACTTCGAGAACATGGCGTAGAGGTGATTTCCTTGGAGTAGTTCAAGAACCAAACGTAGATGTTGCGCGTGTTTGGCTTTTGACTTTGAATAGATCAGGATATCATTGATAAACACGATGACAAAGCGGTCGAGAAAGGGTTTACACATGCGATTCATTAGATCCATAAAGACTGCGGGGGCGTTAGTATGACCAAAGGGCATAACAACAAACTCATAGTGACCGTATCGAGTTCGAAAAGCGGTTTTGGGTATATCTTCCTCTTGGATCCGTAATTGATGATAACCAAAGTGTAGATCGATCTTGGAAAAGCATGTAGCACCTTGCAACTGATCAAATAAATCATCGATTCGAGGTAAGGGATAGCGATTCTTGATAGTCAGTTTATTCAATTCCCTATAATCTATGCACATCTGGAACGTTCCATCCTTCTTTTTGACGAAAAGGACAGGTGCGCCCCACGGAGAGGTGCTAGGGCGAATGAAGCCTTTATCAAGCAATTTCTGGAGTTGACTCAAAAGTTCACGCATTTCGGACGGAGCGAGTCGATAGGGAGCTTTAGCAACAGGATTTTCTCCAGGAATGAGATCTATACAAAAATCAATATCACGACTAGGGGGTAGACTAGGTAAATCATCAGGAAATACAGCAGGAAAATCACGAACCACAGGCACCTTATCCATTGCCTTCTTTTCCTTTTCCTCCGCTACTACGATGTGTGCCAAGAAAGCTTTGTATTCCTTTCAGAGATACTTGCTCGCTTGTATGCACGACATGAGTTTGAGATCCTTCGAAGGCATTTCGCCATAGACACACAATTGATCACCGTTAGCGAGAGAGAAACGAATCATCTTATCGAAACAAATAACTTCAGCACGATTTTCACAAAGAAAATCTATGCCTACTATGATGTCAAAACTACCAAGCTGCATCAGAATCAGATCAATCGGGAAAACGTGATTGTTGAGCTCAAGAGTGCAATCACGTAGAACTAAACTAACAGTGACGGTTCTTCCAGTGGCAATTTCTACGTCGAACGTCATTGGGAGGTTAACGCGTTTACGTTTTAGGAGATTTTCGAATTCTAATAATACAAAACAATTATCAGCTCCAGTATCAAATAAACACGAAACATATATACCGTTGACAAGAAACGTACCATTAACCACATTGTTGTCAGCTTGGGCCTAGCGGACGTTGATGTTGAAGGTTCATCCGCGGGCTACTGGTTGCTGTGGCTGCTGCTGTTGATGTTGTTGCTGCGCTGGTTGCTACTGTGGCTCTTGCTTCACCACTCTGTTCGGGCAGACATTCGCGAAGTGGTTGGGATCACCACATGCAAAGCAGGATCTTGCGTGAGCAGCAGGGGCAGTAGCTGCTTGTTGTCCCTGAGGAGCGGAAAGAGGAGCTGGCAATGCAGGAGCTTCAACTTGAGCTTGAGCTTGACAGGGACCAGTATGGCAGTTGGCAGTAAAGTGGTCGTAAAGGTTGCAGTGAACACAAAATCGACATGTGATCCCAACAGGATGATGGTAGGTACAGGTAGGGCATAGCGGGTGTGGACCAGTATATGCACGCTTGGCTGGAGGTGCATTGGTCACTGGTGCTGCTACCTAGCGATTCTGGTTCTGAGCGGGGATAGCATTGAGAGGAGCGGCGGTGACTGCATAGTTCTTGTTGTTGTTGTTGTTCTTGCGCTTGCGGCGTGAAGACTTAGAAGCTTGCAGTGAGGCGGTTTCAGTGGTGGGAGTAACAGAAGTAGGGGTGGCTTGGTGAAGACTCTTGGTGGTTTTATCGAAGTAACCAGCCCGAACTCGCTTGTCATTCGGTCGGATGGTCATTCATTTGGGAAGGATGTGTTTATGTATGAACTTTGAAGTTTTCGTTGTAGCATTTTGTAAAATGAGAAGTGTTTCTAAATGTCAGGTCATCCGGCCGGATGACCGTTCGTTCGAATGACCCTTCGCTTGAAACACTGATATCTTTCGAAGTTTTGTAAAATGTTTAAGTGTTAAAACTTACAAATCACCTGGATGAATAGCCGTTTGATCGGGTGACGGTTCGATCGGGCAACTGTTTTCATTGTAAACCTTGTAAAATTAGCTAAGTTAAAAGGTTTTGAGGGTGAACCAAGACGATATGATGACGTGTTAAACAACGGAAATCCTCATCAAGTCTAGCTCATCCGCTCGGACGGGAATCACCCCGTTCGGTCAGACTTAACTGTTCTTGATGAAGTTTCATGTTCAATACGTGAATCGGTTGTCTCTTCGTTAGAAATCCATCCTTAGTCCAAGTTTCCACTAAAGAAGGAGTAGTGAACCCGAACGAGTCCAGATTCTAACGGTTTTGAGTGAAAAGTTAAGAAGGTTGAAGGAAATTTTGAAACTATTGAAAAATGTTTAGATTTAGTAAGATTTGTTGTAAAATCAGGTGGAAATCTGTTAGATTCGAACAGTTCTTGCTGGAATGAAGTCATTCTCCGGAGTTCATACAAACCCGTGATGATGTCATCGTTGAACAACCCGAAATAAGGTGATTTCATGGTTAAAAGTTATGATTTGTTGGTGAAATCGATGGAGAAGTGTGTGTAGATGATAGAAGTACAAGATTTGGAGTAGAAACTTACAAGAATCGCGAGGAATCGAGAGGAAATGGCCTGAGAGTGCATGGGTCGGAGGAGAACTGTCACATAATGAACAGTGATGTGACAGGTGAGTATTTATAGGGGAAGGGGGGGAAAGGCGGTGCAAAGTGTGACGGATCGGAGGGCCTTCCGATCGGATGGCCATCCGATCGGATGGTCATCCGGTCGGATGACCATTCGATCGAAGGGTCCTTCGATCGGATGGCTTGAGTAAGTTGGTTTTTGACTTTTTGTTTCGTGCGTTGAGCGTTGCGTTGCGTTGCGAGTAAGCGGTGTGATACTACTACACAATAGTTACACAAATAACATAACCCTTATTAATCACAAAAGTAAACCTTAGATTTTCGAGTTCGCGATGAGATTGCGTTGCGATAGAGTTGCGATTGCGTTTGCGAATAATCACCTCAAAACAAATATAAACATGCACAAGTAACACATAATAGCATACACACGTAAAACAATATCCATAACCTGTAATTCGAGTTACGATGCGATATCGATGTGATTAGCGTTAAGTGGATTAGCATTTAATTACGTTTATCGCATTGTTACTCCGCATAATACAACTAAAAAGCGTAAACTAAAGTATCGATTATCGAGGTTCGAGAGTACAAATAATAATTAAGCAAGGAATGACAGATTTGATTAGCAATCTTGTCTTCCTTTGACTTTGACTTGTACTTTGACTTCAAAAAAGTCGGGTTGTTACAAACCCGGACCCGGTTCTTCAGTGTACCCGGTTTCGCTCTCTTATATCAGTACCCGGGTACGGGTACGGGTAGTACCGGGTACGGGTAGTACCGGGTACGGGTAGTACCGGGTACGGGTAGTACCGGGTACGGGTAGTACCCGGTTCAGGGTATTAAAAATACCCGATTATGCCCATCTCTACCATATCCAATACATTTAAATCACATATTGAGTAATAAAAAATATCCACTAATCCATTAATTAATCTAATGGATCGATTTATTTATCTAATTAATTATATGGATCGATCCATTAGTAATTAAAAAAAATTAGAGAAAGGAAAATGGATTGTGAAAAATGGATGGTTTAGTTTTTGTTTAAAAATGGGTACACGTTGTTTTCCTACATCTTGATGATTACTTGTAAACTAAATTTCAATCCAGTTGACATTTTTAAATAAAAAGTGGTTTGGTTTTTGTAAAAAGAACTGGTTATTAATTATGGAATTTTCATATGTTCTGTTTCTGCCTCTTCATGGTTAAATTGTAAACCGAACTTGAATCCAATTTGCCTTTTTTGAAATGAAAATTGGTTTAGTTTTCATCAAAAATTTGGTAATTAATCATGGAGTCTTCATATGGATCTTCATGACTAATTGTGAACCAAATTTCAGTTTAGTTTGTCATTTTCAAATGAAAAGTGGTTCAGTTTTTGTTAAAACAACTGCTAATTAATAACAGAATCTTCATGAATGTATATCCAGTTGCAATTTTTAAATGAAAAGTAGTTCAGTTTTTGTAAAATAGCTAATAGTTAATCCTGGAATCTTCATAGTTAATTTTAAACCAAATTTCAATCCATTTCGCCATATTCAAATGAAAAGTGGGTCGTTTTATTTTTTAAAACGGTGATTAGTTGTGGAATAAATATGTTTTGTAATGGATCGGTCCACATAAAAAGACAAATAAAATCCAAAAATCAATTGTCTTTAACGCCTCAAACACCGTATGTTCTTCTCCGATCACGGGCTGCATCAACATTTCCTTCTCCGCCTCCCTAACCATTATTTCCTCTTCTTATACTAGTAACAACGCCCTTGTGGTTGCTTCTGTCACACCCGCTCGTAGCGGAAGCGCGAGGTGTGATCTGATCGGTTCTCATTGCATAACAATATAAGTGAACATACTAAATGAATAAAAACATGCTCCAATTCCATTACATAGTTGTTTCAAAAGAACACACAAGAGTTAAGTGTATAGGTTACAAACCATTAACATGAAAAGTAAAGTGTCATAACTTCATACATCAAATTGTAAGTTCTAAAATGTTAAGGCTTTGACCACTATATCCCCGCAAAGAGGCGGTATATAACGGGCAAACCCTTCAAATGGTGGCATGGAGTCTTGATAATTGCTTTCTTGTCTGAAATATTTGCATGGTCCACTAATTCCCTGAAATACATGTTAAGTTGAAAACATCAACAAAAGTTGGCGAGTATATGCAATTTAGTTATATAAGATGTATCTGTAAAATGTGAGTTGTATAAAATGTATCTGTAAAATGTGAGTTGTATAAAATGTATCTGTAAAATGTGAGTTGTATAAAATGTAGCTGTATGTAAAGATGTAGTATGTAAAGCGTCAATGAAATCGTTGATCATTAATGTTTCGTGAGGATATTAATATGTGTGACGAAAATAGGAAGCAATCCAAACCTAGACGATTTTGTGTCGACTACTATCGACTGGGACACAAACGCACTCTCCTGCATGGGTCCACGACCAAGAGTGGGGCTCGCCAAAATCCATTAGATCTAACCCCTTGTACCTAGGTCCAAACTGGATTAATTGTGCTTAGTTGTATAACCCTATTCGCATATGATCTAAGGTGTTTCGTTCCATGACTTAACATATAATTGAACATGTATTTTCCCCGATAGTTGTAAAGTTGTAAAACAGTTAAAATGAATAGGGGCATGAGCTCACAGAATTGCGTTCCGTAAACTGTATATAACTGTAACCTCACTGGCTGTTATCTTGAATTGTATGACGACCTACAAAGGTCCTAGATTTGTTAGACACTTCGGTCTTTGTATTGACTCATGTATAAGTCTTTTATCTTGAATATGTATTAAGACTTGTATGGATTTGTTATTCATTGAATTGTGTATTAGATGTATTAATTGATAAACCGTTCAATATATATTTCGCTAAATATATATATTCTTGTATTTTGTGAGTTGTATTACTGGATCAAGTCTTCTTGACTTCATGTTTCGTATGAATAAATTGTATATGCATACTTCTTGACTTCGTGTCTCGTATGAATAAATTGTATATGTATGAATGTGTCTCGTATGAGTGAACTGTATGTGTATGAATGTGTCTCGTATGAGTGAACTGTATGTGTATGAATAATTCCCATGTATGGGCATACTTGTATTATGAGTACTTGTATACATAACTATGTATCTTTGATTAAGTATCATACTTGTATAATTGTACTTTCACCAAGTGTTAGGTGATGTGAGTGAATATATAGTTGCACGTATAGGAATACGTATGTTCTCGTGTTTATTATACGTGATCTTGTATTCTTAGAATATATATATATATTGTAAGATATATTCCATAAGAATATATAATCTATACTTGGTAAAAAGGTATAAAAATCATCTTAAAAATAATCTATTTTTAAGATTTGTTCTAAAAATATAATTTTAGTCTTTCACTAAAATAATATATTTTAGATGTTAGGAAATATATATATATATATATATATATCTTTATATATTTCAAAAACAATACCTTTTTAAGTTAAACCATAAGTAATATATTTTGTATACTTGTAGAAAATATATGGTTACTTGTTCGGTTTAGAAAACGTAGTTTACCAAGTCTTTGATACAGTATAAATTGTAGTCCGAAATACTTATATAGTCCGTTTATTTTTCCGTAAGTCCGATTTGTCCATAAGTTGTGTCCGAATACTCGGATCGTCCGTAATTTGCTTTTACGATGTATTTATGTGTAGTCTTGTAAGACTTTAGTGGTAATGTGTCTTGTGTTTATTTGTAACATTTTATTCTAGTTCCTAACTTTCATGTATATAACTAATACAATCAAATAACACATAGCACATAAGTTGTTAAGATCTCTAAATATATATTTTCTAAAAAATATATATTTATATCTAGTTTTGTTTTTATAAAAACTATGCTTTAAAATCTTTCATTCTATTAAAGATTTTGTTAAAAATGATAGTTTTTATAACATATGATTTCTAAGAAAAATTGGCCATATTTCATTTGAAATATAAGCTTTGCCATGTTTAATAAAACATATCTTTTTCTTTTCAAAATCACCAACAATTTACTCATCTTATTTCTAAGAAAAAGCACATGAGATTTATAACATAAACTTAATAAGATGAACTCATAATCATGTAGGGTTTTGGTATGATCTTTACATATGTTTACTAGTTCAAAAACCATACTTTACTTCTAGTTTGTTGAACTTTTATACAAAACCCATCTTGTATGTTTCTTTTTATAAATCTTGTAAAAGCATTATTTTTAGTGAAAACTTTATACACTTTAATAATATCAAAGATTATGATCTTCCATTAAACATTATGTTTAACATAACCCTTTTAACATTTTCATGTACACTTGTTAGATCATGTTTTTAAACATCATCTAACAAGTTATTCATATGATATTCATCATAACTAGATCAAATATGCAAGTAGTAAGCTTTAAATCATAACATAAACAAACTTATATATCATGATTTTTATTTTGCTTCTTTGTATTTTCATCTTATTTTGTATGATTGTTTTAGTTATAACTTGTTCTTTAAACAATAAATACATAAATAAGTATGAAAAAGGGATTTAGAAGGCTCACTTCTAGCTCTTGTGGCTAGGGATGATCTAGATGATGATAAAAGCAAAGAAAAATGTTGATCTTGATGCTTGAAAGCTCTTGAAAGTAAGGAAATCACTTCTTCAACTTGTAGTTGCTTTAGATCCTCCTAAGTTCCATCAAACTCCATCTTGATCATCAAAGAAAGGCTAGAAAATGAAACTTTTTGGTGGGTGTTCTTGGCTAAAATGATGAAGGTTGAGAGAGTTCTTAAGTGTGTGTAAATTATGGTGAAAATATGAGTAATGAGCTTAGTAAATCAAGTTACTAGTTGTTAAAAGCCTCCAACTTTCACCACTTCCACAAGTGGGTGAAATATCCAAGATCTTTTATCAAGTGGCCAGGGGGGGTCCCACATTTGCGCCAAGTGGGGGGGGGGGGGGCGGTGTCTCATGTTTGGTGAATTTTTGTCTAAGTGTTTAAGTGTTAGATTTTTGTAGAAATTGATTAGGAAACTTAGATGCATTAGGGATTTAAGTGTATCAATGTGTTAAGTGACCATTACTAGACCAAAATGATCCTAATAATGTTAGATGGTCACTAAAAAAAGATTATATATCGTTCGGATATTCGTTTGGCGTTGTTTCCGTTAGTCGTTATTTGAACACTAAGCTTGTGTAAATTGTGTGAATTGATGTGATTCTCGGTTTAGATGATACCCCAAGGTATTCTAATGTGAATTCTAGGTTAAACGACACTTTTGTACATTGCAATAAACTTACAATGCTCATTTCTGCTGAATTTCTACAGAAAACTGTTGAAATTGTGACTTTTAGTGCTTTTCGGGCAGTTTTTAGTGTTATCGGACTTCGGGAAGGTATTAAACCAAACCCTTGCATTCCTAGTTAGGGTTTAATGTATATTTGATTTTGGACTTTCGTCTGTGAGTTCTAAAGATGTCATTAAGATGGTTTCTGCGGATCCTGCGTTTTTGTCAGCATACTAGTCTACTAGGTACTATTCTAGTTGTTTTGATGCATTGTTTAAACTGTTTCAAATGTATTCAATAAAAAAGAATCATGTGCATCAAAAATAAGTATTCCATGAGTATTCTAAGTGTATGTCATGAAATAAGCAGTTCGGATGTTCAAAACACATAAATGTATAGCTAAAAATGAATAATTTAGATGTACGAAAGTTACCGGAAGGTGGCAGTTGTCACAGCTTCTATGTCTAGGGTCTTATTATAGTCTGATCGAATTAAGTTTTGAATCGCGAGGTACACCGGAACTGATAGGATAAATGCAAAATATTCGAGAAAGTGTGGTGTTGTGGTCTCTTGTGACGTCGAATATTAGTAAATAAACAGCAACGATGACAACCACGGAGTTGAATATGGTAAAGTAACACGCAGATATACAACTGTAAAGTTTGATTTTTTAGAATTTTTTTGTGTTTTTTTTTTTAGAGTTTTTTTGAGTTTTTTTTTAATATAGATCAATACGGATAGTGATCCATCCATTTAAAATTATTTGGATATGGATCGGATCATGATCCATTTAAGAATTTGTGACTAAGAATTGTTAGTACGAATATGTACGAGACTTGTATGTATAGTAATTTGTGACTAAGAATTGTTAGTATGAATACGTGAGAATGTAAGTTGTATGTAAGAGTTGGGATTAGATAATATATATGTGTGTTATTAAACCATATGTATTCGAATGAGTGAGACTTGTATGTATGTATGTAGGGTGTAAATATACACGAGTATTAACGATACTAACTGGGTTGCCTTTGAGAATGAAATGAAATGCAGGTACATTACTGTTGACTCATTGAAGGTTAAACATAGAGATGAAATGCTTGAATTCAGAAAGATAACCAAATGGAATGTATATGAGGATAGAATGCGATGTGATCCTATAATTAAGAATCTTAGATTATATATATAATGTCACCAAGTACTAACGATGTGAATGTATATGGTGAATGCAGGATGTACGGAATCATGGATCATCATCACGAGGTGTAAGCGGTCAAAGACCGAGGCACAAGATAGATTGTACGGGAATGCTTGATTATGTAATTTAGTAAACATAAGTTATGTTTTTATTTCATAAATGAGAACGAAGGATGTATTTATTGTAAAAAAGTCATTTTAAAATAGACTTTCAAGTAAGTCAAGATGTTTATAAAGAAAGAAATTTTAAGGCTCGTATTTTGAATTGATTGATAATTGTCCTACATTTGTGAATTGTCAAATGATTATAAAATTTGACTTTGCGAAATAAGTTTGTGTATTCATGATTTATCTTTCAAAAGGATTTACTTGTCCGAAGTAACGAAGTGCATTGCGGTCCGTTGTACGCGTTGATAGCAATTGGCACCTAAGCTTCGTGATAGAAAACTATTAATGACAAATTCAATTGAATCAATCTAAAATATTTTAGCAACCCTAGGCTTTACAATTGTTGAACCGGGTGTGAACCTAGTTTCTCCATCATTGTTTTAAATTATGAAACCAAGTTTCTTGCAATCGATCTAGTTTTTAGTAGTCAATTAGTTTAAAAAAATCATCGGTACGTTCCGACACCTTTTCAACCAAATAATTAATCAAATTAAAACCATTAGCAAGCTTCATAAAGTGACAACACCTAAATTCAATCAAGTCCGCACACAAACCACAAACTCTTCGTGGTTCGACCCCATACTACCACTAACTCATAGTTAAGGGTAAATCGGGTTTATAAATATTATTTTTTTACCGAGATGCGACACTCAGATCACATAGGTCTGCCACGTGTCTGGGTAGGTTGGACACGCGTCGGGCCGTGGTGACACGTATCCTCGGCGGCCTTTTTTGCCCAATCATGTGTTTTTCTTGATTTTTGTGTCGATACTTATCGCGTATGCTCTTTGATCCCAGTTGGTTCGGTTTTTAATTGTAAGTCTAATAAGGGTACTTTTGTACGGGTTGGTTCATCAATCGTCAAGTTTTGGTTTACGATTACGGATTGTTGTGGGACCTATTTGAGGGTTGTTACAGAATCCAAGTTTGTTTACCATAACCTAATTTTCCCATCTAATCCTTGTAGCAATAATTGTTTTCCATAATTTCATAATATAACTCAGAAGATTAATGACCTGTAATTAGTGATTGTGATAAATCATAGTGACTAAGAATGTTTTTAATTGTCAACAATCCCTAGCTCAGCTGGTGGGTCGGCTGGTTGTCTCCATTGGAGGCGCCGGTTCGATCCCTGGCTGCTGCAGGGTGAGACATCCAGGTGAAGGCTCGGCTCAGGATTCATCCCGGGTTTGAGTCCAACGGGGGGCGAGGGTTTACCTATTCCACGGGGTTCCCGCGCATCAGGGGTGTGCTACGCTTTCTAGCGGTGATCGAGTAGTCGGCCTTTGGACATAGCTCCGAAAGGGTGGGTTTACACGTGGAAAGCAGTTAGCCGTTCAAAAAAAATGTTTTTAATTTTTATTTTATTTATATAGTATTTAAGACCTAGAATCTAAACGTTAAAATAGTTTAAAATATATTTTCTAGATATTTTATTCTATTTAAATTTTATTCTTCTTCGTTATGTATCTACTATTTGGGTACATTTTTCATAATTTAGGTTGTTTGAAAAAGTAAAAGTTAAGTGCAATCTGAGTCCCTGTGGTTTACATGAAAAACAGGTTGAACCTCCTAATCTCTAAAACTAACCTCTTGAGCCCGTGGTTGCATTTTTATGCATTCTAAGTCTCTGAGTGACATGACGAGCCTAACCGATGCATTAAAATAAGGCCACTTAATTCAAGTAATCTGACTGCGGGTAAACATGTAATTAGTTTGTTAGTATGTTTGCTAAAAATCAAAACAATGTTATAGCCTTCACTCTAGTTATATTTAAAAGCATGAAACTCGACTCGGACAAAAAAAACATACAAACGCTGTTTCATATCCTTATAACCAACCTAAAACGCTCGTATTAAAAGCATATTGTTTTCATACTTGTTGATTTTGAGCAGTTGGTGCAAGAAAGAATCCCACCAACCGAACTCATATTTGTGGTATGGAGCAACCCATTTATCATGTTTCTCAAACTCCAGATTTACAGGATTAGACGCCAACGCTTCTTCAATGCTCTCAGCTTCAAAGCTTTCTTGCAAAACTTGATCTAGTCTCAGTTTCATAAACCTGTTTATGATTTAGATATATAGTGCATCATCATGTCATGTATTATTCATATGGTAGAAAACATAATTGCTCAAACATTTTATAACATCGATGGCCTATTTACTATGGAATTGAATGGGTCAGTTTGCGTTATGTTTTAACATGCTGAACGGGTCAAATCAATAAACTTAACAAATAAAATAATTGGGTTAGATAGGCTCCCCTTGTTCCCACACCTCCTATATCTTATTTTCACACCCCCTAGTGTATACGGGCTGTATACAATTATACGACCCGTATAGAATGTTTTTGAATAGGAAAATGCGCAGAGAATGTTTTTTTGCTTTTATTATATACGGCCCGTATATAGTTATACGTGTGACAACTGTCAAATTTGCATGCATCTGTACAGTTAATTAACTATGATTAGTGCTTAATGACTGTGCTGAATTACAATTAACTGCTTTCTGATTATTGCATCATACTTACATGTGCATCACATATTGCATAATGACATATCATTAATACATGCAAACCATATTGACATACATGATGCACAGAGCACAATTAGCACAGTTACCGGATAAAACAGAAAAATGCTGACGGAGTTCAGTACATAGATAGACAGTGTTTTGAGACCCAGTATGAGCCAGAAACCAAGTTCTACACTAGTATAGTGTGTAGGGAAGTAAGGACCACAAAACTGCATTCCTAAGTGATAGTTTAAGTGCCGGGAAGTGCCTAAAACTCACCTAAAGTGCTGAATTCAGCATATTTCAGCAAAATTCGGCATTTTAACAAGTTAGTAACATGTAAAAATATGGCTAAATGGTCCTGAATGCTTTCCTAAGTGTCGGGAATTAAAAGTGTCACAAAAGGGTACAAAAAGATCACTAAACGGAATAATTTGACACTTTAACGAACCGGTATCTAACCAAACAACCGGACACTACCCGAAACACGAAAATTATACTAGAAGCTTTGTCTTATTATTTCTGAGCTAGTTATGATCCCCAAACATCCTAACACACTATATGTTAGTGCATTTATGTCTATCGCATTCGTCAATCCGAGCCGTAGCGAGAAACTGTTTAATTCTAGCTTTATATTGTAATATCTAGTTAGAAAGGTAAGGTGGCATTATTGTAAATAAGGAGAACCTCCTTATATCCTTGGCCTATAAATAGAAGTCTTATGTTAGAGATTTAGGACTTTTGGCTCATTTGAGTTTTGGAGAGCTAGAGATCTAGAGAGAGATTCTAGAGATAGAAAGTGATTCAAGGTGCTTGTACATGTCAGATTTCTAATCGAATCACATTTATATTACGTCTTGTGTGTTAGGTAACGTTCGTGTATGGATTCTGCACGTCACACGTTCGTTTCGCAATCGTTTCGGAGTCAAAACCGGTCCTAACACTATATAACATATATTATGCATAACACTAAACACTACACTTAGTTTTCAACTAGTTAACATAACTTACCATTTAATCACAACTAATGCCCCCCCCCCCCTTATGTGGACGGTCACTAGGTGGCCCCACCACCCAAGATTTACATAATCTCACTAAATCTTACTTGATTTGCTTTGTTATCTTGAAAGATCATGTTTAGTACTTGAGGAACATAATACCCATTGGTTAAAACTCTAATATGGATTATAAGTATAAACCACAAGATCAAGACGCTAATTATCTCACCCACACTTCACCATCACCTCTCTCTCCCTCCCTTGCTTCCCTCATGGCCGTAGCCAACCATCCACATCACCACCATTTTCATCTCACAATCATCCATTCCAAGTTCATTACAAGGTGCAAGAAGGTGTTTAAGCAAGCTTGGTGGTCTTGGATCTTGAAGGACCTTTCCCATTTGCTTTTATCCATCATATTTGCCATCATCATCTTCAAGTGTTCCTCCCTAGCCCTTGTGCTAGTTGTAAGCTTCTTGTTACTTGTTTTTACTTCATATTTTGATGGTTAAAAGATGATGAACATTGTTAATCATGAAGAAAACTAAAGAACATGATCATGGATCTTTAACATAAGCTTATTAACATATGAATACATGTTGATTTGTGTTGATTTGCTTCTTGATGATTGGTGATTTGTGTTAGTAATGTTAGACATCATAAGAAACCTACTAGATTGTGATTAAACACATGATCAAGTAAGTTAAGGTGATGATCTTGTGAAAGACCAAGATCATCATGCTTTATGTTTTCATTAACTTGATGAATGAAAATGATTTTGTGAATGATATAGTATGTAACATGTTTACTAGTCATAAACTTGGATGGTTTTAAAACTAGTTTTCTCAAGTAACCAAGTTAAAACACAAGATTTACATAAACATTGTTTTTAAAGAAACTAACCATGTTTCTAGTGGAGAAACAGGTATAAGAATGTGACAACCCTCACTAAACCAGGTATCCGTACGACTTAATTAATAATTAATTATTGCTTAATTACTGTGCTTGCTTGAACTTGTGAATAAACTGCTACTTAAATACTGATACATGTACTTACTTGCATCATACTTTGTTTGCTGTCACTACATTATTTACATGCTGAACCATAGTGACAAACATGATGCACAAAAGCACAGTAGCACAATAAACAGATAACCTATTGAACATGCTGATAAAGCCAGCATCAGGCAGACACTGCCTCTAAGGCCTGTATGAGCCAGAAATATTTTGCTACACTAGTGGTGAGTGTAGGGATATAAGGGTTGTAGAACTGCGTCTCTAGGAATAAGTCACAATGACTGGATGTGCCTAAAACGTACTCTAAGTACAAAACTCAGCACTTTACATAACAATTCAGCTTTTAGCTAACTAATAAAGTGCCAAAACATGAGAAAAATATTACTAGACACTTTCCAAAGTGTCAGAAATGAGCTGTGTCACTAAAAAGGGTATTAACGACACTTTAAAGCTTTGTTAAGCACTTTAACGGATTACTATCCAACCGAACAACCGGACTTTACCCGAAACATGAAAATATTGTTATTTTCATTATTTATCTTTTTCTGAGCCAGTTAGGGTCCCTGAATACCCTAACACCCATTGTAACGCATGACACACCACTAACCAGGTTAAGTACCTAACTAACTAACTTAACCTAACTAGTAACTAACTAATACTTGGAAATGGACCAAGACCCCCCCCCCCTCTCTAACCGTCCCCAACTAAGGGGGGACACACTTGGTACAATTTTGATTATTTTAATCAATTGTGTTTAGTATCTACTAGACACTTAATCCTTTGGTTAATACACATGAACTTTGTCTATAAGTTAGAACCATAACACACTTATCATTCACATTACACAACATCACACAAACAACTCTCTCTCCCTCTCCTAGAGCTTACGGCCGAACACACCACACCCATCCATCCATTTTTCAAGTTTAGTTCATTCCATTCCAACATCATACAAGCTTCAAGGATCACGTATTAGGAGGCTTGGTGCACTCGGAGTTTGAAGGACCTCTTTATCTTGCTTTTATCCACGCGTTTTTCGCATAGATTCTTCCCTAGCCTTGAGCTAGTGGTATGTTGCTAAAATCACCTTCTTAAACTATTTTAAAGTGGTTAATACGATATATGATGATTAAAACTCAAAATCTTACAAAATGGTGCATTAAAGTCTACTAAAAACATGAAAAATGATGGTTAAAAGCTCACGAGTTGTGTAAATGTTGTAGTAATTGAAATTTGTGATTATTTAGACCCGATCTATGTTGTGGTAGCTCGGATCATCACTTAACCCGGTTTGGTCATGATCACGAATCATGACATAAGGTTGTTTTGAATAGAACAAGGGTTAAAGGGTGAAACTCTACCACACACGAATCATGAACTTGTGTAAAAATGTTTTACTTGCGGAATAGTGTTTAAAACTAGCAGATCTACGTATCTACAAGTGGTATTTTCAAAGGACCAAGCGTTAAAGAAATCATGCTTTCTAAAAATGGATCTTACACTAACAAGAATGGTTTTAGAACACACAAGTGTGTAAACACTTGTGTAACACAAAGTTTCGACAAAATAACTATTTTTGTAAAAGTTGACGAGAAGTTGTAAAGACGGAACTTCCATAAAAACGAGGTTTTCACAGAATCGGATTATTTTATATATAGATCCACTAAAAGTAATGAGATTTACTTCACAGTTTGGATAAATCACAAGTTCATGAAGTTTATGCGAATTATATACATATTTTTGACTAGTTGTGATTTGAACATGGTTTTGGTTGAATGAGAAGATTGTTGGTTTGATTTATAAAAGAAAATGATACGCTTGAAAGCGTGGCCACCTCCAGTTACAGAGGAAACTCTGGCGAAATTTTTCTAAAACCTAACACTTATAAATATTTTCACTATAAGTGTTAGAAATACATTTTGACTTGTTTTCAAAATATAAGTTTCGCCACAACTATATTTACAAAACATCGGAGGTGGGATTTTCACAAAATAAAACGTGATACATATATATATTAAGTATATATTTTTCACAACATCACGTGTATAAGTGTTTATGATTATTTTGTGAACAACGTAAATATTATTTTTAGGGTAAAAATAATATTACTAAGTATTATTTTGGGAAAATCACCTGTATTAAAATATAATATTTTTGGGAAGAATATTTATATTTTGAAGTTGGAAATAAAATATATTAAGTGAGACTTAATAATGAAATCCGAATGTTACGAACGCACATGTATTAAATCCCCCATCCTTGGGAAGGAAAAATAACTACCAAGTATATACAGAATGTAAACACGAAATAGTTGCCTAACTATTTCCCAAAAACTTAAACCATAAAGCTAAGGCACGGCCGTCCGTCTAATAGAATTAGTACGTGTAGGTCGTCACACAGCTGTTTGATTTGGAGGCATACTTGGTAGAGACGCACCACGGTGAGTTCATGTCCCCCTTTTCTCTTAACTGTTTTCAGTTTTCTAAACTGCGGGGGTGAAATACATGTTACTTTGATTATAAGTACATTATACATGGTATGGTTAGCGTAAGGAGGTTTATTACTTAGATCATGTGAGTGGGTAGGCAGAAACTGGAGGCCATTAATCCTCATTGTAGGACCGAGGGACGTAAGCGGTAGATCTATCTGGGTGTAGCGAGCCCAACTCTAGGCCCAACAGAACGGACCTCTGGGAGGCCCAACAGAACGGACCTTGGAGTGACTTTGTACCCAACGCTAAATCTGCTAGGTTTGAGTCTTCCTACTTGCACTTCACATATATCAGTGGCCTTGCAAACCATTGGTGATCTCAATTCCCTTATTTGCTACATACCAAGACTATTTTTATACTCACAAAGGTTTACTTACTCACTTACACATGAACTCGCTCAACATTATTGTTGATTTTTCAACTTACATGTATTTCAGGAAATTAAAGATCTGGCGTGGTATGTTATGTTTTCCCGCTGCATAAGGGTTCCAAGGTCATCCCAGTTTAGGAAATGTGACTCTTTTCTGGACAAGTCACAAATCTTAAACTGCGTTTATTTCATGTCGGTGTTTATGTTATTCAAGACAATGTTTTATGTTATGAGGTTGTAAGTCTCTAAGACAATGTTGTGTTACTCTGGTTTTAAAACTTAATCTAATGGATGATCTTGCATGATTTTATTTCATATAGCTTTGTTATGGTTAAGCTATGGTATTAAGAAGTCACACCAAATTAACCACGCTTCCGCAAAGCCAGGGTGTGACAGCTTGGTATCAGAGCTCTGATCATAGCGAACTAGGATTCTTTCTTGAGTCTAGACTATGATCACTAGGGCTCTCACGAAAACATTTTTCTGCATACCACTTAAGTCCAGATCCAAAACTTTTTACAAACAAATGTTGAGCACATTTTATTATTTATAGGCTCAGTCTAGAAGGGCTGAGGCTCGGTCTGAGAGATCGAGGTAGTTGGCTAGTTGGACTAGGAAGAGTAGGCTCAGTCTTGGAGGCTGAGGCTCGGTATTGGAGACCGAGGCTCGATCTGAGAGCTCGAGGTAGATGATAGAGCAGTCTTAGAGACTGGGAGAAATTGGCTAGTGAGACTAGGAGTATCAGTCTAGGAGGCTGGGAGGCTAGTGGGACTAGGAGAATGATTTGAATGCTTACTTGGTGACTTATGTGATTATTTGATTGTATGATTGACTGTTTGTGCATGTTGTGTTTATGTTACAGACATTATGGACACCTCTGGCACTGGTGATTCAGACACCACAGGACCTAGACCTATAGTATCGGACGACCTAGAGTCTTCTGAGCGCGAGGTTCACACATCCGACGTTACGAGCACGGACGAGGATGATTTCCAGCCCTTCGCTTTACCTGATGGTGCTGATGAGCTCGCTGATGGCCCTTTGGCCGGGGACCTACCGTTAGTGGAGATCCCTGCTCCCATACCCTTAGCTGTTTATCCTGCCCATGATTTGCTTCTCGACGCCGACGATGATGACGACGTCGATCTTTTTGATGACAAGCCTTTGGAGGATGAGGTTCAGGGCGAGGCCCTTCTTGCTGCTGGTGATCTTTTGATGATCGCAGATGCTCCCGCCGAGGAGTCACCTTCTCACTCTCCGGTCCCAGACTCTTTCGAGTCTGTGGCCTCCGCACCTTCACATACTCAGAGTGCGCAGCACTTTTCTCATGGATCAGATCCCGACCAGGCATCCTCTGTTGCCCCTATTCCTAGTTTTACTTTCGACCACGAGGATGTGGAGGATTCCGATCCTGTCTTTCCCCCAGGATTCGACCCAGATGAGGATATAGAGTTTATACCCATGGATCCGCCTATGGAGGATCCAGTCGACCCAGTTGATCCCATCGACCCTGAGTTTGATTTTGAGATGGCCTTTGATGAGCCCGAGCAGCCACTAGACCCTGCTCCTGACCCAGTACTTGAGCATGACCCAGTTCATGCTGACGCACCTATTATTGAGCCTGTCTTTGCTGACCCACCTATTGATGATCACCCTATAGATGCTCCATTATTGGAGGGCGATCATGTCCTTGTTGCTGATCACGTTGATCCCCCACTCATTGCTGATGCACCAGTTGACCTTCTTGTTGTACCTCACCATGATCCTATGCCAGCCCAGTTTGATCGTGCGCTTTTTGAGGCACGGATCGACCCCCGAGACGAGCACGCCCAGTGTGGGTGGATTCCGGCTGATGACGAGGTCCCACCTATTCCCCCTCAGATCACTGATACCCGTCACATTGATACCTCTTTTTCATTTCCTCGGTTTACACCTCCAGCGCGACCTGGAAAAGGTTCTTCGGCACACCCTTTCGGACATGTATCGGTATCTATCCCTGCTATACCACCATCTGCTACTTTTCCCACTGTTCCTCCATTTCATGTGGCACCTTTTGATCCCACCAGTGAGCCGTTCCTTTGGGCACCACACTCTGCTATGCCACCGACTGACCCCTACCATTCTTTCCACATGGGGTATACTATTGAGGACGTTTTGATGTCTTTTGTCGCCCAGCACGAGGAACACACGCAGCGCATTCAGGAGCTTGAGAGAGCTCAGCCGCCGCCGTGTCCGTGCCAGGGTCAGACCCACTCTCCGTTGCAGCCCTCTCGACCTGTTCCACCAGACTATGTTGCACGCCTTTTTGCCCTGGAGCAGCAGGTTGCTTCATTCTTGCGTACCCAGAGAGCCATGGAGGAGGACTGGCTCCATTTGCGCCGCTTGTTTTACACTCACTTTCCCCCTCCTCCACCGCCATCCGTGTAGAGCTCTTCAGTACCGTATAGGTAGACATTGGTGAGAAGACGGCGAATGCTTTTGACTGCACAACATTTTTGGAGACTACATTATGATTCTGATTTTTGTTGACATGTATTTGATGTATTGACACTGATTCGATATAGTTTTTGGACTAGGGTGATGTAGCCCTTAGTCGACTGATGTTGTATGACACTGTGATGTACTTGTACGCTTACTATGTGGTCTCGATATATGGCAATCGCAGTATTCTCATCATACTTGATGCTTGATTTGATTATTTATATTCTATGACATGGGATGTTGTGTGATTGATGTGATTATAACATGAGATGTTATGTACTATTACTATCATTATATACGTACGCTACATTATGACCTGACTTACGTATTATAACATGAGATCTTTACTATGGCCTGACCAACGTAAACCATCTTTTAGAAGATGCCGCCGAAACGTCCAACTCCGATGCCTACCAATGAGGCAGAACTCCAACAAATTATCGCTGCTGCCATTGCACAATACGCCGCCTCTCAAGGAGGGACTAGTGGAAGCAACTCTGGCAACACTGGCAACAACAATAATCCACCTCATGGTAATACTAAGTCATTTAGACATACCATGACCTAATTGGATATCTTTAGCAATAATGCTAATGCCCATCGTATGTTATAACGTATGTGCAGGATGCACCTACAAGCAGTTTCTAGACTGCAAGCCGGTCAACTTTGATGGCACAGGAGGTGCTGTCGCCTTTGTTCGTTGGGCCGAGAAAACTGAATCTGTTCTTCGCATGAGCAAATGCGCGCTAGATCAGCAAGTCACCTATATCTCAGGGCTATTCTTGGATGGAGCCCTCTCTTGGTGGAATTTGCAAGTACAGACACTTGGTGAAGCTGCTGCCTACGCGCTAACCTGGACCGAACTGAAGGAACTTATGCGCAAAAAGTACTGCTCTCGCGCGGAAATCCAGAGATTGGAAACCGAGTTCTGGCACTTGAAAATGGACGGTCCAAAGATCGCAGAATACGTTCAAAGGTTCCATGACTTATCGCATGTGGTACCCTACATGGTCACTCCGGAATTCAAGCGGATTGAACGTTTCATTTGGGGATTAGCTCCTCAAATCATAAGCATGGTAACCTCATCCAAGCCTGCGACCATTACTGAGGCGATTGATTTAAGCGTGGCTCTCACAGAGGAGGCCATTCGCCTGAACAAGTTTGATGATGCTGAGCCTAAGAAGAAAGAGACTCACGTCGAGTCGTCAGGAGGTAACAAACGGAAGTTCTCAAACTTCAAGCAGGGCGCCAGTGTGGCGGTTAAGAAAGGAGGATCAGACACGCCAGCTCAGGTTACAGCTGGTAGAGGGAAGAAAGGAAAGGGATACATGGGCACCCAACCCAAGTGCAACGACTGCCAACGCCACCATTCTGGTCGATGCAGGCCAAAAGTATGCGAAGCATGTGGGAAACGTGGCCACTTGAAGGACACTTGTTGGGCCACTGCTGGTCAGGGAAGCCAGGGAGGATTCGGAAACAGAAATTACAACCGGGGTGGGAATGGAAATCGCCCACAAGGAAACTATGGAGGTAACGAGAATCGAGGCAACAATGCTAACCAAGCGGGCGCCGTGAATCGTAATCAGAGGAATGATCAAGCTGGTGGAAACGGGCAAAGACTTGGATGCTTTAACTGCGGTGATATCGGGCATTTTAAGAAGAACTGCCCAGAGTTAAACCAAGCCCGTGGAAGAGTGTTCCAAATCGAAGCAAGGGAAGCGCGCCAGGACCCCAATGTCGTTACTGGTACGTTCCCTGTAAATCAACGCTATGCATCCGTTTTATTTGATACTGGTGCCGATTATAGCTTCGTGTCGTTAGAATTTAAGAATATGCTTGGGTTAGCCGCTAATAAGTTAGATATTCCCTACTCAATCGAATTGGCTAATGGGAAGTTAGTAGAAGCCAACGAAGTCATCAGAGGTTGTGTGATCGAATTAGGAGAGCGTGAGTTTGCTTTGGACCTACTACCAGTTCAGTTGGGAAGCTTCGACGTGGTGGTAGGAATGGATTGGTTATCAGGCAACAAGGCGGAGATAGTTTGCCACGAAAAGGTCGTTCGTATCCCAACCAAAGATGGCGAAACAATTGTGGTTCACGGGGAGAAGCGTGATACGCCATTGAGGATTATCAGCTGCCTGAAAGCGCGAAAGTGTTTGCAGAAGGGATGTGTTGCCTTCCTGGCACACATTGTGGATAAGAAGGCTGCTGAGCCAAGAATTGAAGACATCGCTGTCGTGAGGGAATACCCAGAAGTCTTCCCAGAAGACTTACCTGGACTGCCACCTCAGAGGCAAGTAGAGTTTCGCATTGACTTAGTTCCAGGCGCCGCGCCTGTGGCTAAGGCACCGTATAGACTTGCTCCGTCTGAGATGCAGGAACTGTCGACACAACTCCAAGAGCTGTTAGACAAGGGTTTTATCCGACCAAGCTTCTCACCTTGGGGAGCTCCGGTCCTGTTTGTCAAGAAGAAGGACGGTAGTTTTCGTATGTGCATCGACTACCGGGAGCTGAACAAGCTGACGATCAAGAATAGATATCCTCTGCCAAGAATTGATGATCTGTTTGATCAACTGCAAGGCTCAAGCTTTTATTCAAAGATCGACCTTTGATCTGGATACCATCAGTTAAGGATACGAGAGGAGAGTATCCCAAAGACAGCCTTCAGAACTCGTTATGGACACTACGAGTTCCTTGTTATGCCGTTTGGCTGACCAACGCACCTGCAGTGTTTATGGATTTGATGAATAGAGTTTGCAAGCCGTACTTGGACAAGTTCGTGATTGTGTTTATCGACGACATCTTGATCTATTCAAGAACAAAGGCCGAGCACGAACAGCATCTAAGAGCTATTTTGGAGCTGCTAAAGAAGGAACAGTTGTATGCCAAATTCTCCAAGTGCGAATTTTGGCTACGTGAAGTTCAATTTCTTGGACACGTGGTAAATGGAGATGGAATCCACGTGGATCCAACAAAGATCGAAGCGATCAAGAATTGGGAAACGCCAAAGACGCCAACCGAGATTCGACAATTCTTGGGTTTGGCTGGCTACTATCGAAGGTTCATTGAGGACTTTTCGAAGATCGCTCAACCATTGATGCTCCTCACGCAGAAAGATAAGAAGTTTGATTGGGGAATCAAACAGGAAGAAGCGTTCCAGATACTGAAGGATAAGCTCTGCAATGCGCCAATCTTAGCACTACCGGAAGGTACAGATGATTTTGTGGTATACTGTGACGCCTCACGTCAAGGATTGGGTTGTGTGTTGATGCAACGCCAAAAGGTTATTGCTTACGCATCGCGTCAATTGAAAGTACATGAAAGGAACTATACCACACATGATTTGGAACTTGGCGCAGTGGTATTTGCATTAAAGATCTGGAGACACTACCTTTATGGTACAAAGTGTACAATTTTTACAGATCACAAGAGCCTACAACACATATTCAACCAGAAGGAGCTGAATATGAGGCAAAGACGATGGGTTGAGTTGCTGAACGATTACGACTGCGAGATAAAGTATCATCCAGGGAAGGCGAATGTGGTCGCCGATGCCCTAAGTCGAAAGGAGAGGATCAAGCCCATAAGGGTTAGGGCTTTAGAAATGATTATCCGAACCGATCTTTCCTTGCGCATTCGTGCCGCGCAGAGAGAAGCTCTCAAGGAAGGAAACCTTGAAGAAGAATATCTCCGTGGGATGGAGAAGCTACTAGTACCAAACGAGGAAGGAACGTTATGTTTTGAGAAAAGGATTTGGGTTCCTTGGTTTGGAGGTTTAAGAAAGGTTATTTTCGATGAAGCTCACAAGTCGCGGTACTCTATCCACCCTGGAGCGGATAAGATGTACCAGGATCTCAAAGATTATTATTGGTGGCCTAGGATGAAAGGCGATGTTGCTGTTTATGTGAGCAAATGTTTAACGTGCGCTAAGGTTAAAGCGGAATACCAGAAGCCTTCAGGACTTCTGCAACAACCCGAGATTCCCAAGTGGAAATGGGAACAAATCTCAATGGATTTTATTACAAAGCTGCCAAGAACGCCAAGAGGCCATGACACTATTTGGGTAATAGTGGATCGATTAACGAAGTCAGCACACTTCTTACCTATCAGAGAGAAGGATAATACGAGCAAATTGGCCGAAATATACATGAGAGAGATCGTCGCGTGCCATGGAGTACCTCTCTCGATCATCTCTGATAGAGACGGAAGGTTTGTGTCAAGGATATGGCAATCCTTCCAAGAAGCTTTTGGCTCACAATTAAATCTGAGCACTGCATTTCATCCGCAAACTGACGGTCAAAGCGAGCGAACGATACAGACTTTGGAAGACATGCTGAGAGCGTGTGTTATGGATTTGGGCGGTAGCTGGGACAAACATTTGCCTTTGGTCGAATTTTCATACAACAACAGCTACCACACCAGTATTGGTGTCGCGCCATTTGAAGCCCTTTACGGACGCAAGTGCCGATCACCCTTATGTTGGGCTGACGCAGGTGATAGGCAGCTTGCTGGTCCCGAAATCGTCCAAGAGACGACATACAAGATTGCGCAGATTCTTAAACGCATCGAAGCAGCTCGCCACAGACAGAAGGCCTATGCGGATCCAAACCGGAAACATGTGGAATTCCAAGTTGGAGAAATGGTGTTATTGAAAGTTTCACCCTGGAAGGGTGTGGCACGCTTCGGAAAGCGTGGGAAGTTAAATCCGCGCTACATTGGTCCTTTCAGAGTTTTGGAAAGAATAGGACTAGTAGCATACAAGTTGGACCTACCTGCTGAACTCCATTCTGTTCACGATACATTTCATGTATCCAACCTGAAGAAAAGTCCAACTCAAGATAACATTGCCATTCCCATCGACGAGATCCATGTTGACGACACGCTCCATTTCGTTGAAGAACCGGTTGAGGTTACGGATTGGAAGGTAAACAAGACCCGCCGGAGCAGTGTCAAGCTCGTCAAAGTTCGTTGGAATGCCAGACATGGTCCTGAATACACCTGGGAGCGTGAGGACCGGATGAAAGAGAAGTACCCCCACTTATTTCCTAAGAACCCTGCATCTACAAGCAGAACTTCAAATTTCGGGACGAAATTTATTTAACGGGGGGAGAATGTGACAACCCTCACTAAACCAGGTATCCGTACGACTTAATTAATAATTAATTATTGCTTAATTACTGTGCTTGCTTGAACTTGTGAATAAACTGCTACTTAAATACTGATACATGTACTTACTTGCATCATACTTTGTTTGCTGTCACTACATTATTTACATGCTGAACCATAGTGACAAACATGATGCACAAAAGCACAGTAGCACAATAAACGGATAACCTATTGAACATGCTGATAAAGCCAGCATCAGGCAGACACTGCCTCTAAGGCCTGTATGAGCCAGAAATATTTTGCTACACTAGTGGTGAGTGTAGGGATATAAGGGTTGTAGAACTGCGTCTCTAGGAATAAGTCACAATGACTGGATGTGCCTAAAACGTACTCTAAGTACAAAACTCAGCACTTTACATAACAATTCAGCTTTTAGCTAACTAATAAAGTGCCAAAACATGAGAAAAATATTACTAGACACTTTCCAAAGTGTCAGAAATGAGTTGTGTCACTAAAAAGGGTATTAACGACACTTTAAAGCTTTGTTAAGCACTTTAACGGATTACTATCCAACCGAACAACCGGACTTTACCCGAAACATGAAAATATTGTTATTTTCATTATTTATCTTTTTCTGAGCCAGTTAGGGTCCCTGAATACCCTAACACCCATTGTAACGCATGACACACCACTAACCAGGTTAAGTACCTAACTAACTAACTTAACCTAACTAGTAACTAACTAATACTTGGAAATGGACCAAGACCCCCCCCCCCCTCTCTAACCGTCCCCAACTAAGGGGGGACACACTTGGTACAATTTTGATTATTTTAATCAATTGTGTTTAGTATCTACTAGACACTTAATCCTTTGGTTAATACACATGAACTTTGTCTATAAGTTAGAACCATAACACACTTATCATTCACATTACACAACATCACACAAACAACTCTCTCTCCCTCTCCTAGAGCTTACGGCCGAACACACCACACCCATCCATCCATTTTTCGAGTTTAGTTCATTCCATTCCAACATCATACAAGCTTCAAGGATCACGTATTAGGAGGCTTGGTGCACTCGGAGTTTGAAGGACCTCTTTATCTTGCTTTTATCCACGCGTTTTTCGCATAGATTCTTCCCTAGCCTTGAGCTAGTGGTATGTTGCTAAAATCACCTTCTTAAACTATTTTAAAGTGGTTAATACGATATATGATGATTAAAACTCGAAATCTTACAAAATGGTGCATTAAAGTCTACTAAAAACATGAAAAATGATGGTTAAAAGCTCACGAGTTGTGTAAATGTTGTAGTAATTGAAATTTGTGATTATTTAGACCCGATCTATGTTGTGGTAGCTCGGATCATCACTTAACCCGGTTTGGTCATGATCACGAATCATGACATAAGGTTGTTTTGAATAGAACAAGGGTTAAAGGGTGAAACTCTACCACACACGAATCATGAACTTGTGTAAAAATGTTTTACTTGCGGAATAGTGTTTAAAACTAGCAGATCTACGTATCTGCAAGTGGTATTTTCAAAGGACCAAGCGTTAAAGAAATCATGCTTTCTAAAAATGGATCTTACACTAACAAGAATGGTTTTAGAACACACAAGTGTGTAAACACTTGTGTAACACAAAGTTTCGACAAAATAACTATTTTTGTAAAAGTTGACGAGAAGTTGTAAAGACGGAACTTCCATAAAAACGAGGTTTTCACAGAATCGGATTATTTTATATATAGATCCACTAAAAGTAATGAGATTTACTTCACAGTTTGGATAAATCACAAGTTCATGAAGTTTATGCGAATTATATACATATTTTTGACTAGTTGTGATTTGAACATGGTTTTGGTTGAATGAGAAGATTGTTGGTTTGATTTATAAAAGAAAATGATACGCTTGAAAGCGTGGCCACCTCCAGTTACAGAGGAAACTCTGGCGAAATTTTTCTAAAACCTAACACTTAGAAATATTTTCACTATAAGTGTTAGAAATACATTTTGACTTGTTTTCAAAATATAAGTTTCGCCACAACTATATTTACAAAACATCGGAGGTGGGATTTTCACAAAATAAAACGTGATACATATATATATTAAGTATATATTTTTTCACAACATCACGTGTATAAGTGTTTGTGATTATTTTGTGAACAACGTAAATATTATTTTTAGGGTAAAAATAATATTACTAAGTATTATTTTGGGAAAATCACCTGTATTAAAATATAATATTTTTGGGAAGAATATTTATATTTTGAAGTTGGAAATAAAATATATTAAGTGAGACTTAATAATGAAATCCGAATGTTACGAACGCACATGTATTAAATCCCCCATCCTTGGGAAGGAAAAATAACTACCAAGTATATACAGAATGTAAACACGAAATAGTTGCCTAACTATTTCCCAAAAACTTAAACCATAAAGCTAAGGCACGGCCGTCCGTCTAATAGAATTAGCACGTGTAGGTCGTCACACAGCTGTTTGATTTGGAGGCATACTTGGTAGAGACGCACCACGGTGAGTTCATGTCCCCCTTTTCTCTTAACTGTTTTCAGTTTTCTAAACTGCGGGGGTGAAATACATGTTACTTTGATTATAAGTACATTATACATGGTATGGTTAGCGTAAGGAGGTTTATTACTTAGATCATGTGAGTGGGTAGGCAGAAACTGGAGGCCATTAATCCTCATTGTAGGACCGAGGGACGTAAGCGGTAGATCTATCTGGGTGTAGCGAGCCCAACTCTAGGCCCAACAGAACGGACCTCTGGGAGGCCCAACAGAACGGACCTCTGGGAGGCCCAACAGAACGGACCTTGGAGTGACTTTGTACCCAACGCTAAATCTGCTAGGTTTGAGTCTTCCTACTTGCACTTCACATATATCAGTGGCCTTGCAAACCATTGGTGATCTCAATTCCCTTATTTGCTACATACCAAGACTATTTTTATACTCACAAAGGTTTACTTACTCACTTACACATGAACTCGCTCAACATTATTGTTGATTTTTCAACTTACATGTATTTCAGGAAATTAAAGATCTGGCGCGGTATGTTATGTTTTCCCGCTGCATAAGGGTTCCAAGGTCATCCCAGTTTAGGAAATGTGACTCTTTTCTGGACAAGTCACAAATCTTAAACTGCGTTTATTTCATGTCGGTGTTTATGTTATTCAAGACAATGTTTTATGTTATGAGGTTGTAAGTCTCTAAGACAATGTTGTGTTACTCTGGTTTTAAAACTTAATCTAATGGATGATCTTGCATGATTTTATTTCATATAGCTTTGTTATGGTTAAGCTATGGTATTAAGAAGTCACACCAAATTAACCACGCTTCCGCAAAGCCAGGGTTTTCAATATAAGACAAGTGTGTTTAAACTATGGTTTTCAATATAAACTTTGCCATAGATTTTGTTACAAAAATACAAGTATTGGAGGTTGGTTTTTATAAATAAAAATGGATAGACATGTATTTAGAATATATTTACATTAAAGACACATTGTGTGTGATTATTTGTATACCTTGTGTATTAGTTATGTTATTTTAGGATTAAAATAATATAACTTGACAAAATACCAAGAAATTACAATCCAAAATAATACCAAAAATCACAAGGAATAAATATATAAGTTACACACATAATATTGTGGAACCGGACGATAGAACGTAACTTACAAAATATTCCGGAAAATATCGTTATAAATATATTTTTGGTGAATATTATTTTGGATACGAAAGAGATGAAAATATGATTTTCATTATTATTACAAAGTATATCATATTTTCGACAAGAAGAAAATATATTATTTTCGAGAAGTAAAAATATATTTTCTTAGAATATTTAGAAGATATATGATTTTTGAGAAAAATTTATATTTTCTTGAAATACATTATTTTTGGACAAAATAAGTTTATATATTTTCTAAAGTGAGACTTGAAAATATATTAA
The DNA here is from genome assembly GCA_030545235.1 of Helianthus tuberosus. Taxonomy (NCBI): domain Eukaryota; kingdom Viridiplantae; phylum Streptophyta; class Magnoliopsida; order Asterales; family Asteraceae; genus Helianthus; species Helianthus tuberosus. Next base: position 92,718,911 of record CM060416.1, read on the forward strand.
TTTGGAACTACAAATAGTTTTACCGAAGGAAAAATTATGAATAATTTTTCTAAGTAATATTCCCTAAAACATGTGTCTTGAAAATAAATATTGGATATTTATTCAAAATTCCGGAATAATCAAGTATGAGTATACTTAGCAAATACGAGAATGCAAAAATACATGTATGTGATACCCTCATCCTTGGGAAAGAAATATGAATATAAATACTTGAGAAGTATTAATACAAAATACTGTTTAACAAATTATTCCAAAATTAAATATAATTTAAAGTTAAAATAATTATTATTTTAACAAGTAATTATAACTTGGAATAATATTGAGGACATAAAAGAAACGTAACTCAAAAACGTGAATACTAAGGCAAGGCACGGCCCGTTCGTCTAATAGACATTAGCACATTGTAGGTAGTCGTGTTTGCTGACGAGATTTGAGTTACGAGTACCGAAGACGCAAAACAGTGAGTTCATGTCCCCCTTTTCTTTTACTGTTTTCAGTTTTATACTCGGGGGTGAAATACATGTTACAATTATTACAAACGTTTTATACATGGTATGGTTAGCTAAGGAGGGTTACTGCTTGATCATGTGAAAGGTGGGTACAACACTTAAGGCCATTCATCCTCATCGTAGGACCGAGGGACATGAATGATAGATCTATTTGGGTGTAGCGAGCCCACACCCATGAGGACCAGGGTGGCCCATGTGGTGACTATGTCCACATACTAATGCCGTGGCAAAATTCCGCTAGGTTTGAGTTTTCCTGCACCATTTCACACATACCATTGGCCTTGCAAACCATTGGTGATCTGTTTTTCCTTATTACTACATACCAGGGACATTCATACATACAGACATACTTTAAAGGTTTATTCATATACACAGACAAACACATGAACTCGCTCAACTTTTGTTGATGTTTTTCAAATTACATGTATTTCAGGGAACTAAGTGGATCTGGCAGGTGTTTGCATGTTTTCAAGCTGCGTCATGAATAAAGATATCATTCGATGTCATTAGGGTTTAGGAGATGTATCTTAATCCTGGACGAGACACATGGTTCTAAACTCGGGTTTTATTTAAGATCTTTTGTCGAGTCTTCATGAACTCATTAAAACACGTTATGGTTTGTAATTTAGATTCGGTGTCAACGTTTCAGACAATTAAGTTATGTTATTTTCAAACTTAATTTATGGATGAACATCTAATGGTTTTATCATATAGCGTTGTTATGATTGAATGCTATGGTATTAAGAAGTCACACCAATAATCATGCTTCCGCAAAAGTCAAGGTGTGACAGCTTGGTATCAGAGCTTCGATCATAGCGAACTAGGATTCCTTCTCGAGTCTAGACTATGATCATTAGGGCTCTCACGAAAATGTTTTCACAAACATGTTTTCATTGCATACACAAAACGTCCAGATCCAGGAGACAAACATTTTTACAAACAAAGCCACGAAACACAATTCAAAAATTTATGTTTATGATTCAGTCTGAGAGACTAGGAGTTTAATCTGAGAGATTCAGTCTGAGAGACTGGGTCGTTCAGACTGAGAGACTGGGTAGTTAGTCTGAGAAACTAGTTGGGACAATTTGAGAAACTGGATAGTTTAGTCTGAGAGACTAAATAGTTCAGTCTGAGAGACTGGGAGGCTTAGTCTGAGAGACTAGGATGAATACATCCTTAAATTGTTACTACTTACATGCTTATTTAATGATTGTTGATATATGTGCATATGTTGTGATTGTTTTGATTATAGACACCATGTCCTCATCTAAGAGTGAGCTGTCAGACACTGTAGACCCTATGGCCATAGTTTTGGACGATGAGATTGTCCCAGACCCTGAGATTTTCACTTCCGACACTGAGAGTGACGATGACGATGATTTCCAGCCATTTACCTTACTTGATTTTGGCGACGACATACCGCATACTGATGGTCTACTTGACGAGGATCCATTTTTCATTCCTATTCCTGACCAGGATCTTATCATCCTCGGACATCCCGACGATGAGCAGGCCGTGGTCCCGATCCTCGCCCCTCTTCTTCTTGCGGCTTTTCCTCTCGAGGATCTGCCCTTTGATGCCATGTCTGATGATGATATCGATCTTTTTATTGAGGGTCCCCCTGAGGACGCCCAGGGTGATGGAGCTCCAGTCGATGATGTCATTGTTGTTCCGCTTATTGAGATTCCGATCATTGAGGTTTCGTCTGATCATTCTGGTCCTGATTCATTCGAGTCTGTGTCATCTACTACTTTGCACGCACTGGGATTGCAACGTTATCCCACTGATTCTGATTCTGACACGGCTATGTCTGCCGCACCTGTTCCTCCACAGGACTTCGAGTTTAATGATGAGTTTGATCCTGACATTGATCCTGAGCATGGGATTGACTTCGTTCCCGATGATCAGCTTTTTGATGTACCCACTGATCTTGAGTTAGCTCCAGCCGACCCTGAGCTTATGCTTGCACCCGAGCCTATATCTGCTCACGATCCTCTGCCTGAGCATGACCCTGTTGGCATACCAGTTGTTGTGCCACCTTTACCCGATCCGATCCCTGTAGCCGCTGACCATGCTCCTTTTGCTGACCATATAGATCCCCGTTACGCATTTACCTGCAATGGGTGGATAGAGGACGATGATGACTAGCCTCCTTTTGTTAGACCTGTTACTCCCCCACCTGCACCTACTTATGCACCTGTTGACGTTGCCCCGTTTCACCCACATGTGTCTGATATACACCGCACAGATTTGCCGATCACCTTCTTACAGGATATCCCTTCACCCCGTCCAGGGGAAGGACCATCTAGCCAGCCATCTGGCCATGCTCCACCTGTGTCAGCAGCCTTTCCTTTCATGCCACAGTTTGCACATACTGCTCCTTTTGCTTCTGCACCATCGGGCGAGCCACTGATTTGGTTTCCGCCCAACACTATGCCTGTTTCTGATCCATACCATCCTTCACATTACACTGGTTACACGAGGGGCGATTTGCTTTTGTCGTTACATCTACAGCAGCAGATTTTATGTCGTAGAGTCATGGAGTTAGAGAGGATTCCACGTCCTCCACCTTGTACATGTCAGTCACCGTTTGCGACTCCACCTGCTCCTCTTCTGCCATACCCAAATTTTGACGTCCGATTTCTTACTATGGAGCAGCAGATTAGCTATTTGCTACGTCACGTTTATGACCTTGAGGAGGAGCTCGCACATGTGCGCAGTTTGGTTCCTGTTCCTCCACCTCCTCCTCCTCCACCATCAGCATAGCTGGTTTTTAGTCTTATGCAGGTCGCTTACTTTTGATGAGAGTGTCGCTATTGAGCCTAGCATACGAAGCCTTTTGAAGAGCATTTTGATTTTATAACTGTTGTAGATTGTTAGACACTTTAGACAAGGGTGATGTGACCCTGTAGTCCCTTTTGATGTATGGTACATTGTAGAACATGTAAAACCGTATTCGTGGTCGATGATATATGAAAGCTGAATCGCAATATTCTCATTACATACATTGTTGGATTATACATTGGTGATATGAATGTGATGGTATGTGTTTACTTGCGTTGATAAATGCTATTGTGTGTACATGTCATGTACTTATTATACTTATTATGACCTGACCAATACAATCTTCTTTTAGAAGATGTCTCAAAGGATCATTCAGCTGCCCATGACCGAGGTGGAACTACAAGCGCACATCACACAGGCCATAGAACAGTACGAGGCCCTGCGCCCTGAACATAGCGGGGGTACCTCAGGAAACAACCCACCTCATGGCTGTACCTACTGGCAGTTCCTTGACTGCAAGCCTCCAAATTTCGGCGGCACTGGAGGTGCCATAGCCTTTGTAAAATGGACCGAAGATATGGATTCGGTTTTGCGAATGAGCTGATGTACACCAGAGCAACAAGTCCTATATGCGTTAGGATCGTTTCAAGATGGGCCCCTGTCATGGTGGAACTATCAGGTTCGAATAATGGGCAGAGCTGCTATGAATGCTTTAACATGGGATGAGCTGAAGGAAATGATGCGTAGGGAGTTTTGCTCTCAGATAGCAATCCAGAAGCTGGAATTCGAATTCTGGAAGCTAATGATGGAAGGTCCAAAATTGGTGGAGTACGTACAGAGATTTCACGACTTGTCGCGAGTTGTTCCGTACCTAGTGGAACCAGAGTTGAAAAGGATGGAGCCATTCATCTGGGGACTGGCGCCTCAGATCCTGCGCTTAATGATGGTATCAGCTCCGCCAACAGCTATCGATGCGGTCGAATTAAGTGTGGCACTCAGTAAAGAAGCAGTTAGACTGGAAAGGCTTTCAAACCCTGACGAGAAGAAGGAAACTCAGGTAGAGTTATCCGGAAAGAACAAAAGGAAGCTCACTGACTTCCAGGCGGATACCCGAATGAATGACAAGGACAAAACCATAAAGGGAAAGGAGTACATAGGCATCCTACCTAAGTGCGATAACTGCCTACTCCACCATGCTGGGTCATGTAGGTATGAAAGAGGTGATGTCTACAACAAAGTAGGACATGTCGAGGAGACATGTCAGATCGGAACGGGACATGGAAACGAAGGACAAGTTGGTAACGGAGATCACGGAGGAAGCAACGTCAACAATGACTATCAAAGTAGAACCAATGATGAACAAAAACATATTCGAGGTTCTTTTGACTGTGGGGACAAAGGACATTTCAAGAAAGATTGCCCTAACAACAATCAAGCCGATGTTAAGATTTACTTGGGGACTAAGCCGAGATGTGATAAGTGCAAGTTTCACCATGAAGGTCGATGCCAGAAGCCTAAGTGCGGTAGGTGCGGAAAGAAAGGACACAACAAGGATGCCTGTTGGGCGAAGAGTCCCATAAAAGGAGGAAATGATGACAATAACCAAGGCGGAAATAACAATGATAAAATACCGGCCTGCTACAGATGTGGGAACGTGGGGCACTTCAGGAAAGAATGCCCAAGGAGGAGTAACCAAGACCGTGAAGGAGCATCCAACATCAGAGCTCGTGAAGCATGTCAGGATCCAGATGTGATTGCCGGTACGTTCTCTATCAACCAAAATTATGCAACTATGTTGTTTGATACCAGTGCCGACCATAGCTTCGTATCTCGTGAATGTAAGAATGTACTTGGTTTAGAAAAGGGGTAAGTTAGATAACCCGTACTCGATAGAACTAGCTAAAGGGAAGCCTCGACGTGGTATTGGGATGGACCAGTTGTCGAGCAACCGAGCGGAGGTTGTTATCCGCCTCCCGATGACGAACGACGAAACAATCATGACTCATGAAGTAGGATACGCCTCTACAAATTACTAGTGTTTGAAGGCACATAAGTCTTCGCACAAAGGATGTGTTGTTTTCTTGGCTCATGTCGTGGACAAGGAAGCCGAAGAACCAAAACTCGAAGATATCCCTGTGATAAGGGAACATCCTGAAGTCTTCCTCGAAGACTTTCCAAGATTTCCGCCCCAACGACAAGTCGAACTTCGCATCAATTTGATTTCCAGGCGCCACGCCTGCAGTTAATGCACCTTAGTGACTTACACCTTCGGAGATGCAAGGATTGTCAGTGTAGCTTCAGTCATTGAAAGAGAAAGAAGTTAACAGACCAAGCTTCCCGTTTTAAGTAACCCCAGTCTGCTCATCAAGAAGAAGGATGATGATTTTCAAAAGAGCATAAACTATCAGGAGCCGAACGAGCTAACCAACAAAAGTAGGTAACTCTTGATGAAGACTAACGAATTATTTATTTAACTAACTATGAGGACCCAATTACTATTTTAAGACTGATCAATGATTGAGTGTCTTTATCTGTGAATTCGGGAAGAAAGTATACCGGAGAAATTGTGGGACAATGACTTGTTTTAGACCTACACAAAAATTGTGTTTCCTGCGCAATGCGCAAAACGGTTTTATACAGAATACGAGACTTTGAGAACCTAGAAAACATGTGCTTTTGAGAACCCAGGTCAAAACTCATATAGGTTGTTGCTTAGTAACCACACCTGTTAACTCAAACAAACCGCATTATCTTGTCGTATATGCTATTTCAGTTAACCAAACAGAAAGTACTCAAAATTCTTCTGTTGAAATCCCCACTTTTGCTTCTAGCAAATAAATGTTTGCATTTCTACTCCCCTTAATGGTAGTTGCATCGCGTTAATTTTATTCGCTGAGAGCGAACACACATTGTTTCGATACTTGGTCATTTCTTCATACTCATGGTTTCAGTACTCGGAAACTTATATGTCACACATGCACCATTCGCTACGCATGTGGTTTCGTTTCAAATAAACGCTTCGTTAAAATTCAATATTATTTTGCTAAAGCTAACTATTGGTTTATGATTCGAATAACCTACATTATTGTAATTGTTGGCTCCTTTGCTATCAAGTCAACACACTTTCTTGAAACTTCTTTTCTTTCAAGTTACATTCATGGCTTATCTTCGTAACCATGCTGAGATTCCCTTGTTGATGCATACGTTTATTGTCGGGTTACGCTGAAACCAAATTCAATTGCTTGAACTTATCCATTTCTCATATTCAATTTAAGACGCCATATGATGTATTGAGAGCATCATATTCAAATATTTTTGCAGAAGTTCTTTTGTTTTGAGTCGTAGTAGGCTTAGTTGGTTTACGACCCCACTAAATCATTTGTTGGTTTCGATACCTTGCGGTGTTACTTTCACAGAATTGAAGCTTGCGCTAATTTGGTTACGCACCCTATACATGGATTTAATTGTCTATTTAATTTTTCTAAATCTGTTTTGTTTATCACAATTAAAGCGGTCTCAACATAGTTGTGTGTTAAGACAATGGTACCTAGATTCATTTCATATCACGATATACCTCCTAACGATTCTTTCGTTACAAATTGAATACCTTGCAGTGTTTATTGTTTTCCATCTTCAATCAGAAACAGTAGTTCTTTGATGTTCCACATTCGATTGAAAACCCCACGATGTTGTTTGAATTAAATTTTCAAGATTGTTTCAATACACTTCCCTTGATTTCAAGCACGCTAGACTTGTTCGGTCACCGCTATTACTGAAATATGTCAATTACGACACCTTGTGGTGTCATTACAAATTTGTAGCTTGTGCTAATCATGGTCAATCGTTTCACACAAAACCACATATACTTTTGTTTGACTTGTCATTTAAACATTCCTGATGCAACTACGAATCAAGACAATGATACACCAGATTCGCTTGTATTTCATTCGGTGTATTTTCGCAATTCAAGAATGTCAACACACGAATCCTTACCAGTTATTTATTCGAAAGTTGACAGATCATTTTCATATTCAAGTTGTTGATTTTGAGTTATAGCGGATGCTATGGTCTGTGGAAACTCGTTTGCATATTGTGACCAATCGTTTGAGAATCCTTTGGTCAAAACTCCCTCGTTGCACCCCTGTTAACCAAGTTACACAAGATTATACATCTATACATCTTGATTCCTTTAACATCAAATTCTGAGAGACAGGCCTTTAACCACTAAATTCTTAACATAGTAAGATGTCCTTGGATTCGCCTGATGTGAATAAGTTTTGATTCGGTTTTGGGTTACCTACCTCAGTATTATTCATACACATACACGCATAATGTAACCCTAAGGAGTTAAGGTAGTACAAATTTCGAGGATGATATTTTCTTAACAGGGGGAGAATGTGACAACTGTCAAATTTGCATGCATCCGTACAGTTAATTAACTATGATTAGTGCTTAATGACTGTGCTGAATTACAATTAACTGCTTTCTGATTATTGCATCATACTTACATGTGCATCACATATTGCATAATGACATATCATTATTACATGCAAACCATATTGACATACATGATACACAGAGCACAATTAGCACAGTTACCGGATAAAACAGAAAAATGCTGACGGAGTTCAGTACATAGATAGACAGTGTTTTGAGACCCAGTATGAGCCAGAAACCAAGTTCTACACTAGTATAGTGTGTAGGGAAGTAAGGACCACAAAACTGCATTCCTAAGTGATAGTTTAAGTGCCGGGGAGTGCCTAAAACTCACCTAAAGTACTGAATTCAGCATATTTCAGCAAAATTCAGCATTTTAACAAGTTAGTAACATGTAAAAATATGGCTAAATGGTCCTGAATGCTTTCCTAAGTGTCGGGAATTAAAAGTGTCACAAAAAGGGTACAAAAAGATCACTAAACGGAATAATTTGACACTTTAACGAACCGGTATCTAACCAAACAACCGGACACTACCCGAAACACCAAAATTATACTAGAAGCTTTGTCTTATTATTTCTGAGCTAGTTATGATCCCCGAACACCCTATATATTATGCATAACACTAAACACTACACTTAGTTTTCAACTAGTTAACATAACTTACCATTTAATCACAACTAATGCCCCCCCCCCCCTTATGTGGACGGTCACTAGGTGGCCCTACCACCCAAGATTTACATAATCTCACTAAATCTTACTTGATTTGCTTTGTTATCTTGAAAGATCATGTTTAGTACTTGAGGAACATAATACCCATTGGTTAAAACTCTAATATGGATTATAAGTATAAACCACAAGATCAAGACCCTCACTATCTCACCCACACTTCACCTTCACCTCTCTCTCCCTCCCTTGCTTCCCTCACGGCCGTAGCCAACCACCCACATCACCACTATTTTCATCTCACAATCATCCATTACAATGTGCAAGAAGGTGTTTAAGCAAGCTTGGTGGTCTTGGATCTTGAAGGACCTTTCCCATTTGCTTTTATCCATCATATTTGCCATCATCATCTTCAAGTGTTCCTCCCTAGCCCTTGTGCTAGTTGTAAGCTTCTTGTTACTGGTTTTTACTTCATATTTTGATGGTTAAAAGATGATGAACATTGTTAATCATGAAGAACACTAAAGAACATGATCATGGATCTTTAACATAAGCTTATTAACATATGAATACATGTTGATTTGCTTCTTGATGATTGATGATTTGTGTTAGTAATGTTAGACATCATAAGAAACCTACTAGATTGTGATTAAACACATGATCTAGTAATTTAAGGTGATGATCTTGTGAAAGACCAAGATCATCATGCTTTATGTTTTCATGAACTTGATGAATGAAAATGATTTTGTGAATGATATAGTATGTAACATGTTTACTAGTCATAAACTTGGATGGTTTTAAAACTAGTTTTCTCAAGTAACCAAGTTAAAACACAAGATTTACATAAACATTGTTTTTAAAGAAACTAACCATGTTTCTAGTGGAGAAACAAGTATAAGAATACATTGTTTACAAGAAAAATTCAAAGAAATGATTTTTAGAAAAATCATCTAGTAAGTTGTAAACACCTAAATCTTTCAAGAATGAGATTTTTAAAGAAGTAAACACACTTTAAAGGGTAACTAAACCTACTAAACATACTACCAAGTTACTACAAGTATTTATGAAAGTTCAAGTTCATGATTATTATGTAATAGCATTGTTTTTGCACTTGGTAAGTGTAAATTGTTTAGGGATTGATCGTTGATTGTTTGTGATGATTTTTAAAAAAGAAAATGATATGCTTTGATAGCATGGACACCTCCATTTTTAGGGGAAACTATGGCAAAATTTTCTAAAAATATAAACACTTAGAAAAATATTTTCTAAACAAATATTTACAAGTGTGTTTAAACTATGGTTTTCAATATAAACTTTGCCATAGATTTTGTTACAAAAATACAAGTATTGGAGGTTGGTTTTTATAAATAAAAATGGATAGACATGTATTTAGAATATATTTACATTAAAGACACATTGTGTGTGATTATTTGTATACCTTGTGTATTAGTTATGTTATTTTAGGATTTGTTAGTTCATACGTCTGTAGCTTCCGTCAGCATGTAGTCATATTTTGTATGTATGTATATTAGTTAGAACGACAACTCAGGAAATGGGACTGAATTGTAAAGTGTTGACTTTTGTTGACTAAGTGTCAACCGATCGAATGGGCAATCCGAATGACAGCGCTGTCAACCGTTCGGACAGCAGCCATGCCATCCGATCGGTCAGCACTAACCATGCTCTGAGTTGCCTATAAATACCCGGTCAGGGTATGTCATTTAGAACTTTTGACTCTAGAGAGAACTCTGTCAAGTCTGACTTCTACAGGCGCTTTTGTACTTTCATAACAGTTTAATAGAAAGATCAGACGGTGTTTAAGCGTTGAATACTTTGTCGTACATCTGTGATTTGATCAAATGGATTCCGCACATTAGTCAAAGTCGTTTCATCTAAGTTCCTGACGAACAGATCCTTTACGAGGGACCAACAAGTGGTATCAGAGCTTCCAGGGAGCTGAATCGAGATCTACGACAACAAATTCACCGGAATTCGAGCTTTTCTTGCCAATCAGAGTCAAATTTCACCGGAAATTTGACATATTCTCTTACTTTCTACTCTATTCTTACTGAAATTTTCTTCTTTATACACAAAAGTCAGAAAAACATAAAATTGGACGTGAATCTACGGTTAAAATTTGATAAAACTGATATAAATCGATTCGCAATCAATCAAAGCATAATCCTTCAAGATTTCATAACAAAATTCCTTCAAAAACTAGATCAAAATCATCATAAACTATGAAGAAATGTTCTTGCGTGCTGATGTCATCTATCCGTTCGAACAGCTGTACGGACGACCTGGCTTAGCTGTTCTTAGATTTGCTGACATCATCAATTCGTTCGGACAGCTGTACGAACGACTTGGATTAGATTGTTCTGTGAAACCGTGTTGCTGACATCATCAGTGCTACTCGATCGAACAGCAGGTCAATCGGACAACATTGTTGCTATTATCTTTGGTATTTACGTCTTCCTACCACTCGATCGGATAGTCATCCGATCGGTGTAAGGTTGAAAAATCAAAAGCTTATCTGCTACTCGTTCGGACAAGCACTCGTTCGGACAAGTACTCGTTCGGACAAGCACTCGTTCGAACAACCATTCGTTCGATTTGCATACACCACTTGATACCAGATTGTGTCACTCGTTCGGATAACCATCCGGTTTAAGTGCACCAGTGTAAAAGTTTTGAAAATCACAAAATTTTTTCTAAGTGTTTGAAAACTGTTTCAGGTACTCTAAAATGGGGGATGATTTTCTCAATCCTTTCAGTGACATCTTTGCTTACACCAGCAACACAGGAGACACTACGTCAAGCAGCACAAACACCACTGCTCCAAACCCGAACCCAAAGAAAGCCATTGCCGACTCATTAAGCATGGATAACGCGTATGGCACATACAACAAACCGCCCAAACTAATGGCTATCGAGGAATACCAGAGTTGGAAATGCATGAAGAACGGGTTTGACATTGGAAGAAGTGACTATGAGAACTTAATTAAATATAAACAAGAAAGTTTCATCGCTGAGCAAAAATGTATCGCATTGCTACATCAATCAGTAAGGGATGATATCATATCTCTAATCGATTACAAAAATTCCAAAGATTTATAGGCAAAATTAGAGAAAAAGTGTGTGGGTGGAGAAGAAATTGTTAGAAAGAAGAAAAAATTGTTGAAAAAGGAATTTGATCTGTTTGGATGTATGAAAAATGAATCGGTTTTAAAGATGATAGAAAGATTTTGTCACTTGAAGATCGAGCTGACTAGACACGGGTTTACGTTTATAGAGGAAGAATTGGTTGATAAGCTGATGGATTCACTGCCTGATGAAAAGGATTGGATGTACTTTGCTCTATTGTTGAAAAATACTGTGGAGAAGAAGAATCTGACAGTTGATTTCCTGATAGAGAGACTTGAAAGCCACGAGCTGGAGATCAGGAAAATGAATAAAGCCAACAGTACTCAGTATCAGCAGAACGTTGATTTGTATTATCGAGGAAGTATGATTCCAAAAATGGTATCACCAAAGACTGCGTTCTCAGCAGAAAATTCAAGTGTACCAAATCAAGAGAATCAAAACAGCAGTCCTGCTCCAAGCAGCGAATATCATGGAGGATCGTCTTCATCGACTCCAAGTCAACAACAACAATCTGTTCCGAAAAACATTTTCCAGTGCAACATTGCTGTAAATCTCAACAACGCACAAAATTTCAGCGAAGAAGCAGCCAAACAGCAGATGGTATTTCTAGCATCCATCTTGGAGTCTTACGAAAGTCTCGTAGCAGGAAAAATCGGAAACACTAACCTCACCAAGGAAGACTATGATCAAATTGACCCCGAAGAAATGGAGTTGATTGATATTAGATGGTGTATGGCGAGTGCGGTTAGAAGGGCTCAGAGGTTCATGGAGATAACAGGCAGACACTCCATTGGTGGACCTTCAACTAAATTAGGGTTTGACAAATCAAAGGTTACATGTTTTAAGTGCAAACAAAAGGGGCACTTTAAACGAGAATGTCGAAATGCAGCTGCTGATGAAACGGCCAATCCATTCCATGAGGACTATTATAAAAGGGCCATCTATCATCAAAACAAAGCAGAATCTCCCAGAATGAAGCAGTTAGAAGTTGTTCTCAAAGAAAAGTCGAGAGCATTAGCCGTTATCCATGATGATGAGGGCTATGACTGGAGTGATGTGCTACTAGAAGAAGATGTTGTGGGTTTTGCATTCATGGCAAAGATTGTGCCATTCAAAGACACCCATACTGAAGAAGAGAAATATCGTTCTAGGAAGTTGTTAGCCCAAAACATGAAAGATAAAATTTATCGAACATGGAAAGAGGCAAAGAGTGCAAAAAGATGGGATGCTACTCGGGAATGCTATTTGGATCCTAAAGGGAACATAGTTGTTGAACCATCATCAATCAGTGTTGAAACCCTCATAGAACAAATAGCAGAAGAAGAAGAAGAAGAGGAAAGGCAAAGAATGTGGGCAAGAGAAGCTAAAGAAAAGGAGAAAGAAAAGGAGCTACAGTCGAAAAAGGTCGATGATGGGATAATCGACACGACCAAAGAGATGACTGCAGAGAACCTAATGAAAATGGCAGATAAAGTGCTCGCAGCGAAGGAATTAGAGGTAGATTCTAAGTCCGGAACTGAGTCAAAGAGCAAGGTCAGTTCTAATGATTCAACAAATGGGTTAGGTAAGACTGATAAAGCCAAGATTGATAGTGACTGCAAAAATTGCATGAAAGAGTGCAAGATTTGTAGTACACATGCATATCTCAGTGCTAAAAAGACTGAAGAACTGACTGAAAGAGTCAAAGAAGTTGAAAATCAAATCTTAAGTCGTGGCAAATTGGTGAAAGCTTCAAATGATTGAATTAAAGAATTACCTGAGAAACTTGAAAATGATAAAATTGAAGTAGACCAAGTAAGAAAAGAAAATGAAAAGTTAATTCATGAAAATTGACAACTTTCTGAAAATCATGAGAAGCTAAAAAGAATGATAAAAGATTCTGATGAGAGAAACAGTAAAACAAGCAAAGAAAATTTTCAATTGTCAGGAGTCCTTCAGTCAAAAGAAAAGCAAATCAACCAACAATTGGATGAGATTGCTAATTTGAAGCTTCAGTTTCAGGAAGCTAAGATTGAAAATGAACGCATCAATCTGAAACTCAACAGTTACAACTCTGCAAGTTTTGTTCTTCAACACATAGTTCCCAAACCCATTGGGAAGAACAAAGCTGGCGAAGATGTATATTCTGATGGAACTGGGGTTGGGTATCATCAAGTTCCACCGCCAGTTTTGAATAATTTTTCAAAGAAAAAATCTGGGTTGGTTAAAGATGATGAAACAAATGAAATCAAACTTCCAGAAACAATAGACATCACATTCACATCATCATCTGATGAAGACAGCGTTCAGTCTGAAGTTGTTAAAAATGTAGTTGAAAATGTTTTGAAATCTGACAGTGATTCAACTGAGGACGAAGAATGCTTTTTGAATAATTACATTCCGAAATCAATATCCAAAGACAACTTAAGTGAAAAACCTACTCTTGTGATGTACAAGATGTCGGGTTCGGATAAGTTGTATTCGGATCTTGAGTTCCCATTAGAGAATGTGAATGTTGACAAATTGAAAAATGTGTTTAAACTGGTTGAGATTAATGTTTGTGAAATCGAAGGTTTGAAACATTCTGAAAGGCAATTGAATTTTGTAAAAGATAAATCTTACTACAAAAAACCTGTTGTACCGCCACGTTTTTCTAACAACAACCAAAACAAATGGTCGGGTGGTTATCAGGGTAGTAAGAAAAATCAAAGAAAGAACTTTCAAAACAAGAAATTTGTTGAGAAAAAGGTGTTTGTGAAAAGCTCGAGTTCACACTCCGAGCAAGAATCTGAGATTTTTTCGAAAACCAATGAAGAATTCTTTGAGAAGAAAGCCTCGCAGCCTCAGACCGAAGGCACAAGTCGGGTAGTTGACACCCGAACATGCTTCAAATGCAATCAAGTTGGACACATTGCACGAAATTGCACCAACTCGAAGCCTAAGTCTGTGGTTGTCGAGAATCCGAAAAGAAAAGATGATGTAAAGGGAAAAGCTCCAATGTTTGTTGAGAAAAAGTTTTTAAAGAAGGAACATGTCAAAGTTAAAACTGAATCTGTAATAGAGTCAATTAAGAAAACCAAACCCCTAAAGAAGATGGTAACTAAAAATGACAAATGTTACAAGCGGGCTGCGTCATCTCAACAAGCATGGAAGCCAAAATCAGTTGAAAAGAAAGTAAGTTCTCCAAAACCAAAGGTTTTAGAGTCTGCAAAACAATCATCTTCTACCACACTGGTAAAGATGAATGTTCCTTTGGATTACTATGAGAAACTTGAGAAACAAACTTCTACCCCACCAGGGAAGAAGTATGTTCCGAAGAAAGACCAACCATCTGGTCAACCTCGAAAAGACGAATCTTTCTTATACAAAGAGGTTGAAGTTGGGACTGAAGAAAGTTTAAAGATGAATGACAAAAATTTCCCGCCATTGTACACCAAAACCACAATTCTAAACGTCAAGCTACCTGAGTCGAAAGAGGCTTGGGTTGCTTCAAAATCTCACTAAATGTTTTTGAAATGTGCAGGAGCTTCCGAGATCCATCTCACGTTGGATAATGGATAGTGGAGCTTCTCGGCACATGACAAGGAAGAAAACCCTATTGTATGATGTTCGAGGGTTTAATGGAGGATATGTGGGATTTGCAGGCAATCAAGGTGGTCGTATAGTTGGTGAGGGAACTTTATCAAATGGTATTGTCACGTTTGAAAGAGTAAATTACATCGTCGAGCTGGAAAACAATCTTCTGAGCATCTCTCAGATTTGTGATCGTATGTATTCGACGCACTTCACAGACAAAGAATGTTTGATATTGAAGCTGGGGTTTGTTGTCCCCGAAGAGTGGGTCATCATGAGAGCACCAAGAGTCGACGATCTGTACGTGTTGGACATGAGGGTAGCAACTACTACCACGGGTCAGGCTCACTGCTTCATGTCAAGAGCCACGGAAAAGGAGTCACAATTATGGCATCAAAAATGGGCCACATTCATCTGCGAAAAATGAACTACCTGGTACACAACGATTTAGTAAATGGAGTTCATCTGAAAGGATTTCATCTTGAGGGGGAGTGCATTAGTTGCATCACAGGTAAACAGCGAAAGAAATCTCACCCTGGAAAGAAGATGAATTCAGTCTCAAGGCCGTTAGAGAGACTTCACATGGATCTCTTTGGTCCAGTGAATGTTAAAAGCATAACTGGTGATCTCTACTGCTTAGTTGTCACAAACGACTATTCGAGATTTTCGTGGGTAACGTTTCTGAAGATAAAAGATGAAACATTTGGGAGTTTGATAACAATGTTCAGAAAGATTGAAAACCTGTACCAAACTCGTATTAGAAGAATAAGAAGTGACAACGGTACAGAGTTTAAGAACAACAAAATGGAAGTATATTGTAATGAAAGAGGTATACTGCAAGAATTCAGTGCGCCATATACTCCGCAGCAAAATGGAGTAGCAGAAAGAAAGAATAGGGCGCTGATCGAAACGGCCAGGACAATGCTTACTGATTCAAAACTACCTGTCAATTTCTGGGCAGAAGCAGTGTCAGCCGCTTGCTATACGCTCAACCGGGTTCTTACAGTGAAGAAGTTCAACAAGACATGTTTCGAGCTCATTAACCTTCGCAAACCTAACCTGAAGTATTTGGAACTGTTCGGGTCTCCCTGCACAGTTCTAGAACCTTTTGGTAAATTTGGTCCAAAGTGCATTGAAGGAATATTTGTGGGATATGCTAGCCCATTGAAAAGAGACTTTGTTCCAAGCTTGAAACAGATCATCGAAGCACATAATGTTGAGTGTCAAGGTTACACCATGCCACCTCAGAATCCCGGCGACTCATGGCGTTTCAATTACGATACTCTGTGGGATTCATTCGACATAAAGGATGAACCAAATTTCTTTGACGAGTTGGATATTCTAAGAGAATATGAAGCATCACAAGAAAGATTCCCAGCAGAACCTTATAATCGTCAACGACAAGCTTCGAACGATGATGAAGCAGGACCAAGCAATGCTGGAGAGAATGATGATGTTATGCAAACTCCGGTATCTTCAGAAAGTGAACAAGCTCCTATCAATCAGACGGGAATCAATGATAATTCAGAATCTGATGAAAGGCCAGCATTCGATCGTGGTGATTCAGAGTCTGAGGGGGAGCAAATCTAGTCTCAATATCAAACCATTCTAGTCAGTGAACAAGTCGCAAATCAGAACATTACGAATTTGGAAAGTGAAATAGATGTTCCAGGCGAGGTGATGCCAAGAACTCTTTCATACCATCCAGAAGATTTAATCATTGGAGAGTTGCAATCAGGCGTCCGCACCATACGACACATTGATCAAGGCCTTACTTGTTTTTATTCTACAGTTGCTCCTTTACAAACATAGTTTTCACTTAGTTGTTTCATTTCGCAGATTGAGCCGCGAACGTACAAGGAAGCACTAACTGAAGATTCCTGGGTTAACGCTATGCAGGAGGAGCTAAATCAGTTTGAGAAGCTGGGTGTCTGGAAACTGGTGGACCTGCCTGATGGTCATAGGAAGATTAACACCAAGTGGGTGTTTAAGTGTAAGAGGGATGATCGAGGGGTTATTATTCGCAACAAAGCTCGACTCGTTGTCCAAGGCTTCAGTCAGCAGGAAGGGATAGATTTCACTGAAGTGTATGCTCTGGTTGCTAGACTTGAAGCGACCAGAATTTTCCTAGCATTTGCATCCTGGAAAGGATTTAAAGTGTTTCAGCTAGATGTGAAGTCGGCATTTCTCTATGGCAAGGTGAAAGAGGAGGTTTATGTCGGACATCCACCGGGCTTCACCGACCCAATCCACAAAGATAAAGTTTATCTCTTGGATAAGGCGTTATACGGCTTACATCAGGCCCCGAGAGCCTGGTACGAGACCCTGACTCAACATCTGTTAGCCAACAACTTCATCCAAGGAAAGGTAGACGCCACTCTGTTCACAAAAGAAGTCGACGACCATCTTCTGATAGTCCAAATTTATGTGGATGACATAATTTTCAGGTCAACAAATGAACAACTTTGCAAAGATTTTGAAAATGTTATGAAGAAGAAGTTTGAAATGTCATCAATGGGTGAGATGAAGTTCTTCTTGGGGCTTCAGGTTGATCAACTACCCGAGGGAACGTTCATACATCAGACGAAATATGTTCATGATGTTCTGGAGAAATTCGGGACGTCAGGAATGTCACCAATGTCCACCCCGTTAGCGACGAACCATGGGATAAACCCTGATCTCACCGGAGAGAAGGCGAATGAAACGCTGTATCGCTCCATGATCGGATCGTTAATGTATTTGACGGCATCAAGATCGGATATTATGTATCCAACCTGCCTTGCAACACGGTTTCAGTCAAGCCCCAGAGCCTCGCATATGGTAATTGTGAAAAGGATTCTACGCTACCTGAAAGGAACTCCATCACTGGGGTTGTGGTATCCAAAAGAAGGCGACTTCACACTCGAAGGGTATTCTGACTCCGATTTCGGATGCTGCAAAGTGAACACTAAGTCAACAACAGCGGGGTGCCAGTTTTTTGGACCACGATTGGTCACCTGGCAATGTAAGAAGCAGACCTCTGTCGCTTTATCCACATGTGAAGCCGAATATGTATCTGCAAGCAGCTGCTGCTCTCAAATCTTGTGGATCCAGCAACAGATGCGAGACTACGGTTTGCAATTTCTTAACTCCCCTATCTTTGTTGATAATGAGGCAGCTATAAACATAACAAAAAATCCTGTTCATCACGCTAAAACCAAACACATTGAAATTCGTCATCACTTCATCCGAGACTGTTTCGAGAAGAAGTTGATACGAATAGAAAAAATCCACACCGATGAACAAAAACATGACTTACATACCAAAGCATTTGAGAAAACTCGTTTTCAATATATTTTGAAACTTAATGGTATGAAGTTACTATCGGTTGCGGAGGGGATTCTTGGCGTTGATGAAGGTACCACTGCAGATGATGTTGAAAAGCAATCTGCAATGGTTTGTCGATTTTTTACTTGTTTCGGTATTTAGGGGGAGATAGGTTATATTTTTAGAAAATACAAAAAACAATAAAAAAATTTCAAAAATCCAAAAACAATAGAAAACCGAAAAAGAGCTTGTGTAAAAAGGGAAAATGATAGTACATCAGCTAGACAGTTGCAGTACGCTAAAGAAATGTAAAGTTTAAAAAAAGTGTTAAGCAGTCTCGCTGATGATATGCCGATAGGTTTTTACACATTTAGTAAGTTTGTTCGGGATATAAACCTAAATCACAACTTGCTTGTACGTGGGGAACATCTCTCGGATATATAGGTAACCCCTGAAATCCTGTTTAAAAGGCTCTATTTCTGACATACTAGGTCTTTGTACGTGATGATATCTGGGGTATTATACCAGGACTTCTGATTTTGCGGGAGCAATAGCCTAGTCCTCGTATAATACTCTGCACTGCTTTATTCTTAAAGCCCACCCTCAGCATAAAAAATGATGAAACATTGAAAAATGCTAATCATGTGCTGTTGTAAAGAAGATCCCCAAGGGGGACCCACCTAAAGTCGAGCCATCATCTCTCTGATTTTGCGAAAGCAATAGCCTGAGCTCTCATGGCATCGTATTTAACCCCTTACAGATATCATTAGTGTGCACTCACCTGTAAGACTGAATATAGTAGTCTGGATACGGGAGTATATTCTGAGGTGGTACACGCGTATAAGTTAAGTTAAAACACTAAATTCCTATCCTGAACAGATTGTAATTTGTGTGAAAACTTAAGAGGATCTGTATATCGGCAATAAGCGAATTGTTTAATTCTGAGTATGAAATCAAAGCTTAACGGTACTTGTAGCTTGTCGGTAGCTGATATGATTCCCTAACACGCTCACCAAAAATATGTTTGTAAATAGTTTACATTTACTGCATTTCATTTCTTTTACTGCATTTCATTTCTGTTTAACATTCAAAACCCAAAAATATTTCATAGCTTTCTGGTCTAGAAACTTTCTTAAATCCAAAAAGATTTTACATTTCTGTTTTGTTTTGTTTTATCGACAATCCAAAGCGGAAAGCTGATCTTCAGACTCGCAGTTTGAGGCAGAAGTAGGAAGTTTCTGAGATGGATAGATGAGTTGGGAGCTTATCATGTTAAACCTGATAAAATGAAAAGTCAAAGCAAGTTCATTAATTTGAAACTTGTAATTTTCAGAAAAATGTTTGAAAAAAGTTTGAACAAAAGGTCAGTGTGCTTTGTTTCGGGTCAACCAAGATCAAAAGGTCAGTGTGCTTTGTTTTGGGTCAACCAAGGTCATTAAGTTGGACTTGGTAGGCAAATTAAGTACCCAGGGTCATTAACTTGGACCTGGACACTTAAGTGGATTCTTGAAACTGATATAAACATCAATAGGTCAAAAAGTCAAACAAATGAGAATCAAAGAGGCGAACTTGGCTCGGGCGGCAATCCATACGAACTGCTATTTGATCGGACAACAATCCGATTCAAGAAACACTATAAATAGAGGGTCAAATGTTCAGTCAACACTTTCACTCGTTCGACCGACCGATCTCTCTATTCTCTCAATCACCTTTTCATCTGATCTTTGAATCTCATTATCTCTTTGCACAAATACATTAGATCGTTGGTTTGCTCATCGTTCATAATGGCAAAGGTATGTTTTTCATGCTCAAATATGATAAAACTTGATGTTTGTTGTTTGTTCTTGTTCGATGACGTCTCTGTTTGGAGCCTTAAATGGTAGATTTAGGAAGATTTAGAATGTTTTGATGAAATTTGGACATGAGGTTATGATAGCAATGATCAGATCTACAGATTTACCGAACCAATTTATGTTATAACATGTTTAAATGTGTAGATCTAAGGATTAGAACATGTCAGCAGTCGGTACTTTAAATATCAAATTAGTCTCTGTATAGGCCGAGATAGAACACAATGAACATAGGGTTTTGATTGCAATGAGATTTTCTACATAGATCTATGTTCAATTTGAAGATTTGACTGAGAAAATTTTCATGTTCATGTTTGTTCTTGAATGAGGTGCTGACCGAACGGACAGCAGCCCGAACGGACAACCACCAGATTATATACATGATGTTTTGGAGTGTTTTTGCCTAGGAATCTATGCCTAATCTGTTAGAATATTTTTTGCTTTGTATCATGTTTCTCAATCATGCCAAGAACAGGATGGGAATCCGCTCGGACAGCATTGCTAACCGCTCGGACAGCATTGCTAACCGCTCGGACAGCATTGCTAACCGCTCGGACAGCTCTGCAATCCGTTCGGACATCCATCTTATTCACAACACTATGTTGAAATTTGTGCCTTCTTGAAAAATTTGGTAATCCGTGCGGACTGCATTGTCATCCATTCGGACAACCTTATTATCATGACTTGAGATCTGTGCAAAGTGGCAATCCGTTCGGACAGCATTGCAATCCGTTCGGACAGCCACTAAAAGACAAAAGCCTTGTGGCAACCCGTTCGGATAGCAATCCGATCAGGTAGTCATCCGATTCAAAATACAATCTCATCTAGTCAACTGGTCAAAGCGAATTCTTTTGCATGTCACATGATTTGAGTGGCAACTCGAACGGATAGCAATCCGATCGAGCGGTCATCCTTTTCATTTGTTGTTGACCACCTTGACTTTATTCATTACACAAGAAAGGCCATCTGATCGGACAGCAATGTCATCCGATCGGACAACCATCCAATCCATCAGTACTATCACATAGAGAGTATCCCAGGTGTTTGGATTGCCTTTGGATTGCTATCCGTTCGAGTTGCCACTCAAACTTATCATTCTCAACCATCTTTTCTTTCAATTTTTCAGAGACTCCCCGTTTTGTTTGGATTGCCTTTGGACAATTCCTGGCAATGTGACCAACTGTTTTGCATTAAAAACAGGTTCTCGTCTCCTTTTTCTGATGAGCAACATCTTTCATCATTTCCTCTTGCTTCTTTGCAAGGAATTCTTTGTTTGTATGCCTTCTGAACAAATTTTCTTTTTCCTCTTCAGAAGATGTTCCTGAAACAAAAACAGTTTTTGGTTTATAAGTTTTCTCATTTTTATGATTTTTTGGTGGAATAAAACCTAGACCTTTCTTTTTGAATTACCGTTATAGTTTGGTTTCTTTTGAAAACCAGAACCAGAACTGTAACCTTTTTTCTTGTTTAATTTATGTTGAACTCTTGAGGTGTACTTTTTAAGTTTTTCAGAAAGATTTACATCTTTTATTTCAGAAATATTGATTTCTGTTAGTTTGAAAACCTTTTTGATCATTTCAGTTTTAACACCTCTTATTGGAAATTCTTCATCAGAATATAATTTGTCAGAATCATTCAAAATATATGCTACTTTGAATGTTTCATCATTCAAATTATTTTGTGATAATAGAAAATCTTTATTGTACACCCTTTTGTCCTTTTTGACTGATGGACTTGAAGTGTTGGACTCAGACTTTGACTCTGATTTTGACTTTGACTCGTCCTTTTCATCTTTATCCAACACCTGATCGACCACTTTCTGAATTATCTCGGACTCATGATCAGTGTCGGATGATGTGAAAGTAACATCAATGTTGTCTGGCAAGTTATCTGAAGGCTCAGATTCCCACTGTAAGTTGGTTGCCTTTTTTACTCTTTCTAAATTTGGATTTCGTGGAGAATATCCATTTTAAAGCGGGGGTGGACCTTTATTATAACCAACTCTTTGTTTCTTACCAGAATTCTTCACTTCAGTATCCTCTTTTTCAAATGCCTTCATGCCTTCAACTGTGGGGTAAATCCTGTCAATCACATAAGAAGAACATGAGTAACTTTTCAACAACTTGTTTACTCTTTCAGTTTCTATCCTCTGAGTTTCTAATTTCTGTTCAAGCTCAGCACACATATTGTGACACCTGTGCCTCTGCGACCATCAAATAAATACCAAACCAATTAAATATTGTATTTCATACTTGGTATTTGTATAAATATGTGTATCTTTTGCACATATCAATTCTTGTTCGATTTCAAGCTTTAAATCGCTTTCTGGAAGGTTATACGCGCATTGATGCGTAAATATAACCCGTTTAATGCAACAAACACTCCGGAATAGTGAAATAGGCTTAACATACCTTAAATAACCTTTACATAACTTAGAAATAAGTTTTGGAGGGTTTGGTGTGGCGAAATCAAGTTTATTCGCTTACAAGGACTAATTTCGACAAACTACGAAAGTATGCCGATTTGTACTGTAACGAACATTCCAAAACATGACCATAAGTTAAACATACCCTAAATATCATTTACATAGCTTAGAAATAGGCTTTGAGGGGTTCGGTGAGCTAAAATAAACTTTTTGGTCATTCAGGGACTAAAAGCGTCAAAAAATGCATAAGTTTGCATTTTCGCGTATATCTTACGTTCTGAATACATCCGGACATCCAAAACTTTATGTAATCATTAAAATATTTTATTGTAGTGATTGGCATGATAAAATTCCATTTGTCGCGTAATTTGGATCGTTTTTCGCATTCGTTCGTGTTTCGTCGTAATTAACCGAACAACGCAACCGTACGACCAAACGAACCGACATCCGAGATATTTTTGAGCATGTTTCATGTTCCCTATACTTTAACTTCATTTTAGAGCCTTGAAATGGGATTAACGGGGCTTAAACGTGTCAAAATGGATTAAAAACCATGTTTTGCACATTCAGGGACCAAAATTGACAATCTGCCATAGTTATCTTAGGAAGGACCAAAATGAAAAATATAAATTCCAGCTTGTTCCAGCTGTTCCCCTCATCTGCACATGGTATTAATGAAACTAGGGGCTCCCATGGTTTCACAAAACCATGGGCACATGTGTACGGATGAGATCAAAGCTTGTTTTACGATGAACGATCTTAACGGTTGTGCAAAAACTATAAATACCCCATCCATCTCATTGTTTCAACTCACATTTGATCTGATATTTCTCTAAGTTGAGGTGCTTTCACTTCATACCTGAGAATAATCGGGTCAAACTTCTGTTCTTGGACCTTTTGTAAGTCCTCTTTCGTTCTTTTTCGCGTGAAAGTCAAACTGTGTTTGACTTTCTGCATTGACCAGTTTATGGTCAACATGAAGTTCGTTTGAACTTCATAACGTGAGCGTAATCACGATGGTTTTAGTTTCTTGTGACTATACCTACTGATTACCACGTTATCTAACATAGTGGCGAGTCGTAGTTTCGGCCAAAATGCGTATTCTTGCGTATTTTGTAACCAAACTACTTTTAGGTATCAAAACCGTTTGTTTTGATACCAAACCTGTTTTCAAACCTCGTTAAGCATGTTTTAACATGTTTAGCTCGTAACTTTAGGTTTAATGCTTATGTAGGGTCGTAAGGTAAGCGGTCTAAACAACCGCTTATACTTTCGAACCCGACCCGTTTGGTCGATCTTTAGGATCCGACCAAACACATTAGGTGACCATAGTTGCATAGGGAATAACCTTTCGAGGTTATACCTTATGGTCACGTCATTTAAGTAGTTGTATGATAGGTAGTTTATATGCCTTAGGTAAATGACCAAAATGCCCTTTTTACGCCAAAATTCATTTTAAGCATATGTAACATAATTTTTGATATCTAAACTGATTTGGCAACAATATTAGACATGTTAAGGCATATTTTACTTATCATAGGACTAGTTAGGCGGTCCGAACGTGTTTTACGTGAATGACGCGTTAAAGTGGCGTAAGCTACCTTAACGAGTCGTAATGGGTCGTAAGCACTTAGGTTAGGTTTCGTTTTAGAATGTAGGCTTTGTTAAACCATATTACATGAGTCCCTACACTCAATTGGTTTACGAAAACTCATTTTATCCTATCCTCTGATTTAGGTCCGTTTATTTACATAGTTACCTATATTAGGTGCCGTTTGATTCCGTGATCCCTCTAGCTTTGCTTGGTTGTTATTCAAGACTTCTAAGCATCCTCAAGTGAGTACATAGTCCCCTCTTTTACTGTTTTCAATTGTTTTGGGGTGGAACACAAGTGCCTACTTGTTATTTTCGTGCTTTCCATGTTTTCATATCATATACTTGCTATGTTCATTAGTACACTATTAGTACATGATTTCATTATGTTTTGCTATGTATGTTCACTTAACATGCTAGCACAATTGTTTTACGTTTTGAACCATTTATAATCGTTGGATGTATGTGAACCATTTGTAATCGTTGGATGTATGTGAACCATTTGTAATCGTTGGGTGTATGTGAACCATTTGTAACCATTTGATGTGTTTGAACCATTTGTAATCGTTTGATGTATGTGAACCATTTGTAACCGTTTGATTTATGTGAACCATTTGTAATTGTTTGAACCATTGGGTTAGGGAAGTGTTTAGGTAACTGTAACATCTGTGCTTGTAATCATTATGAACAGTACCATTATCAATAAAACAATGTCATTTGATCCCAATGTTTGTTTGGTTATGTTTTACATTTTTCATGTTTTGACTTTTATCCAATTTCAAACTCTACATCGCTTTCTGGAGATTTATACGCAAACTTGTGCGTAAACGTAGTCAGTTTAATGCGACAAATACTCTGGAACATCAACATATACTTAACATACCTTAAACAACCCTTACATAACTTAGAAATAAGTTTTGAAGGCTTTGGTATGGCAAAAACAAGTTAATTCGCTTACAGGGACTAAACTTGACAAACTGTGAAAGTATGCCAATTTGAACTGTAACGAACATTCCGAAACTTGACCATAAGTTAAACATACCATAAATATCCTTTACATAGCTTAGAAATAGGCTTTGAGGGGTTCGGTATGCTAAAATAAACTTTTGGGGTCATTCAGGGACTAAAAGCGTCAAAAAAGTGCACAAGTTTGCATTTTCGCGCATAACTTACGTTCTGAATACATCCGGGCATCCAAAAATTTATTTAAGCACTAAAATATTTTATTTTAGTGTTTGGCATAAGAAAAATCCATTCGTCACGCCATTTGGATCATTTTTCGCGCTTATGCGCATTCCGTCGTAATTAACCGAACAACGTAACCGTACGGCTAAACGAACCGACACCCGAGATATTTTTGAACACATTTTAAGTTCCCTATACTTTAACTTCATTTTAGAGCTTTGAAATAGGGTTAACGGGGCTTAAACGTGTCAAAAAACGCATCGAAAACCAAGTTTTGAGGTTGCAGGGACTGAAACTGTAAATCTGCCAAACTAGGTCCGTAAGTAGGGGCCAGATGCAGCAAAACGTTTTTTTCAGCTGTTAACAGCCCTTAACACTCTCCAAAGGCCAAGTGCCAAGTGTCAAACTCTTATGGTGGATGGCAAATGAGTTACCACAACTTTCCAACAAGTGTACGGCTTAGATCGTGCCCCCTTTTCCAAGAAATGATCCTAACGGTGAACCAAAAACTATAAATACCCACCTCCACCCTTCACTTTTCCTCACAAGAATCTGATCTAATGTGCTCTAAGTTGAAACCTTTGTTTCATACCTGAGCTATTTTGATCTAGATTAGCATTCGGGGACCCTTCGTAAGTGTTCCTTCTTTCTTTTATTGTTTTTCGAGTCCGAAAGTCAAACTTTGTTTGACTTTCTGCATTGACCAGTTTATGGTCAATGCGAATTTCGTTTGAACTTCGCAACGTGATTGTAATCACGATGGTTATAGTCCCTTGTGACTATACCTACTGATTACCACGTTGTCTAGGATCGTAAGGGTAAGCGATCTAATAAATCGCTTATACCTTCGAACCCGACCCATTTGGTCGATCATTAGGATCCGACCAAACACATTAGGTGACCATAGTATATAGGGAATAACCTTCCAAGGTTATACCTTATGGTCGCTTCGTTTAAGTAGTTGTATGATAGGTAGTTTATATGCCTTAGGTAAATTACCAAAATACCCCTTTGATGCCAAAATTCATTTTAAACATATGTAACATAACTTTTGACATCTAAACTGATTTGACAACAATATTAGACATGTTAAGGCATATGTTACTTGTCATAGGACTAGTTAAGCGGTCCGAACGCGTTTCACGCGAGCGACGCGTTAAAGTAGCATAAGCTACCTAAACGGGTCGTAATGGGTCGTAAGCACTTAAGTTAGGTTTCAATTAGTATGTAGGCTTTGTTAAACCATATGACACGAGTCTCCATACTCGTTTGGTTTACGAACCCTCATTCTATCTAAATCTTCCGATATAGGTCCGGTTTATTAACATAGTTACCTATATTAGGTGCCGTTTGATTCCGTGATCTCTAGCATTGCTTGGTGGTTATCTTAGGACTTCTGAGCGATCTCAAGTGAGTACATAGACCCCTCTTTTACTGTTTTCAAACTGTTTTGGGGTGAAACACATGTGCCTGCTTGTTACTTTCATGCTTTCCATGTTTTCACATAATATACCTGCTATGTTCGTTAGTACATTATAGTACATGTTTTACATTACATTTCATGCTATGTATGCCCATTGTGTGCGTACTTAGTACATTGTTTTACATTACATTCCATGCTATGTATGCCCATTGTGTGCGTACTTAGTACATTGTTTTACATTACATTTCATGCTATGTATGCCCATTGTGTGCGTACTTAGTACATTGTTTACATTACATTTCATGCTATGTATGTCCATTGTGTGCATACTTAGTACATTTGTTTCACGTCACATGCTATGTATGTCCATTTGTTACATACTTAGTACAGTTGTTTTCATCACATGTTTACATTTTGGTATGACATTTGGGTTGTTTACAATGGAACAATACATTCATTAACATTAGCTATGCCGTTCGTTAGTAGGTAGTGGTACCATAGGAATTGACAACTCCCGTTCCTGAAATCCTAGGTTTGTTTGGATTGGAAGGAATGACCGAATTCGATGTACATAACTTAGATAAACCTTTAATTTGTTTAAGGGTTTATCGCCACAGTCTCAAGGCTTGGATGTATGCATTTTCACAATACCGCATAAATGTTTGTATCAGTATAGCATGCATTTGTTCCACAAAACATAACTTTGATTTAAACTATGTTTTACATCAATACCTTGTTTTTGTGCATTTTTACATATGGTTTAGTTGATATATTTCACTTACCATACATGATACTTTTGGGTACACATTACATGATCTACATTAACATAAACATTTTGACATTGATATACACATTTAGCGGTTTATATTGGACATAGACATTTCAATATGGTTTACACATTAACACATGACAATTCATTTATTCATGAACAATTTACATTGATGGTTGGTTTGAGTAAGTGATTTGAGTAACGAGGCGTGTGTAATATGATACAAGCATGGTGGATACGCCGCTGGTACTTCCTATATATAAGTGTTTGTATGACATTACATGTCGTAGCGTTGTTGAAATCATTTCAATATTTGACATATTACATTTTACATAAACATCTTATTTTCAGAAGACATTGATTTACAAAACAACTTATCTTATACAAACTCATTTTTACTTGGTTATTCATTTAACCTTACATTATTCTCTTATTTATACATATCATTGCTTTTTAATGATTTACAAAACAAAACAACTACAAGGTTCATGACTGGCTGTTATTACACAACTTTTCCTAAACTTATAAATCATGAATCCTATTTTCACAAAACCTATGTATCTCACAGACATTTTTATGCTGACGTACCTATTTTCACATGTGTTTTCAGGAGCTTTTCCGTAGGATGATGATCGTGACACTAGGGCGGACCTGTGCCTTAGAGACATAAAATAAAGATAGACTTAGTTTAATTATGTTCTGAACTCTTTATTTCCTGTTTAAGACAATGTAACTCTTATATTTATAAATAAAATACAACCTTGAATGCCATGGTTATGAAACAATTAATTCTGTTACAACACTCCCCGACGTTTTCCGCCACGTTTTGTATGTTATACGTGGTCGGGGTGTGACAGTAACGGGGCGGGTGTAATGTGTTAAAAGCATGGTGGATACGCCGCTGGTACTTCCTATATATAAGTGCTTTTAACACATTATATATCGTTGTGTTATCTAGATCTCTTGGGTAAACGATTTTGAAACGATATCAATCAATGATGTTTTCTGAATAATATAAACCATACGAGTTTTATTAACGAGTTTCTATGAGATGTTTTACAATTTGATTTAATAAAACAAATGTTTTGGAGTTAAGAGACATGGCTATGAGATTTTATAAATTATAACCAACTTGATTTGAGTTGGTTAATTACGTCGCAATACTATACTTTTCAAAAACAAGGTTTTTAATTAAGTATTGCAACATGTAAACTAGCCATGGATCTGACACTCATATAAAACCTATGTACTCGCCGGCATTTTTATGCTGACGTATTTTCACATGTGTTTCAGGTACCATAGTTGATGATGTTTGATGATGATTGATGATGATATTTGTGTACGCTCACATAGGAATGGACGAGGCCTTAGTGACTTAATAACAATGAAAGTCTATTTGTTCATGTTTTGTTTCAAATTCCAATGTAATGTAATACATTTAAATTCAATAAAACAAAATTGTTTAATCCATGGTTGTGAAACAATGATTCTGTTACAACACTCCCCGATGTTTCCGCCACGTTTTGTTGTTTTACGTGGTCGGGGTGTGACAGAAAAGTTGGTATCAGAGCCAATTGTTATAGGGAATTAGGTTATTAGTAATGCTTTGACCGAGACTATAACCTTCCTAGGACCCTAAAGCGAGTTTACTTGCGTTTAGTCATAAAACAATACCGTTGCCTATCTTTAGGCAGCAACCACAATAAGAACACTGATTTATTATAAGGTTTCGAACCTTCAAAGTTTTCAAATTCTCATCAAAGTTTAGGGCTACATAATGTGAACACGTGCAAACTGGAAGGGTGGGTGCCTGTACCCTGAGCTTTCTGTCTAAGGCTAGAGTGTTCGTACAAATCCGCAATAACGGACCAATCACTCTTACCTGGGAACTCTTGGGGTGAGTGTCCACTTATAAGCGAGCATGTCTTCGCGATACATTATGAGGACCTATTTGCTTTGATTCAGCCTTTGTGTGTCGTTTGTTTACTTCGTGGTTCAAACAAATGACCATCACCCATGATTTTGGTCGGTAATTGTAACATCCTATTCTTACCCAATGCCATTTCATTTGTTTTCTCTCTTGTTTCCCCTTTTAGAATGCCTCCACGACGCGAAAATCAGGTACCTATTGAAGAACTGGCAGCTGTCATTACGCGGCAAATGACTGCTGCAATCCTAA
The DNA here is from genome assembly GCA_030545235.1 of Helianthus tuberosus. Taxonomy (NCBI): domain Eukaryota; kingdom Viridiplantae; phylum Streptophyta; class Magnoliopsida; order Asterales; family Asteraceae; genus Helianthus; species Helianthus tuberosus. The sequence goes on from CM060416.1 coordinate 92,748,732, forward strand.
TGTAACCAAGCTCTCAACAACAATAATGCCCCCTGCAACTTCAAGACGTTCAACTCGGCTAAGCCATCAAAGTTTTCTGGGTCTCAAGGAGCGACTGCACTTCTACAATGGTTCGAGAGTCTAGAGAGCACCTTCAGACATGTTCAATGCCCAAATGAGCGAAAGGTAGAATTCGCATCTAGTGTCTTTGAGAAACGAGCTTTGACATGGTGGAATGGTGTGATGAGAGATAGGGGTGCCGATGTGGCACTGGCTCAAACGTGGGAAGAGCTTCGAGATCTGATGATGAGGGAATTATGTCCTCGTCACGAGATCAGGGCCTTGGAAAGGGAATTCGATGATCTTAAGCAAGATAGCGGTGAGCATCGAGCCTACACGGATCGTTATGAGGAGTTAAGTTTGTTATGCCTGAATATGGTTACGCCTTTGGATAAGGCAATCGAAAAGTACATTGATGGCCTCCCTGACCCAGTACAAGACATTGTGACTGGTAGTAACCCCACTATGGTTAGGCAGGCCATTGAGTTATCTGCTACCTTGACTGAATCTCAAATCAGGAAAGGTAAACTTTTCCGAAAAGGTGATAAGAAACCAACCGAGGAATCGAAACCCAAAGATGAGCAGACTGAATCCTCCAAGAAGTCAAGGAAGCGAAAAGCTTCCCAGAACTTCGCCGTGGTTGCTCACAATGATCAAGCTGCCCCCAACCAACCAGCTCAACCCCCTGCTAGGAAGCCATACAACAGAACTGCACCCTTGTGCAACCAATGTAACCTTCATCATCATGCTAGTGTGAAGTGCCGCAAATGCCAAATTTGTGGACTTATAGGTCACACAGCAAGAGTTTGCCGAGCTGAAGTTACACCAAATCAAGCTGACAACAATTCTGCTCAAGCTCGTTTTCCACCAGGTTCTTGCTACAACTGTGGCGAGATGGGTCATTTCCGAAGAAATTGCCCAAAGCTTGCTAATGCAAATCTAGCACAGGGACGAGCATCAGACCGACTAGAGGACAACACCATTTAGAAATAATCACGTCTTATGTATTATTTTCTTTTGTTGTCAAGGTCCATGAAACAGTTGTTATCGTTGTTTATAAATAAATCGTTTATTTACATTGCAATATATTTATGAAATTGCATGTATAAACAACACATCCCCAGCAATACCGACAATCAGGGAATCGTATTCCTTGAAGAACAGACTACCCCCAAAATTCTTCCATTTTATGGTCTCTTGCGTTTTCCATGAAAATCCTAAGTACCCGTTTCTTCCAAAGAAACGAAGTACAAGGCGCAACTTACAACTCTGGACGAATACCCAAAGTACCACTATAAATCCTTAATAGGGTACCTAAGGGTATTTCCGTAAATCCTAAAATTGTTGTGTACCTTAATTCAAATATTACGTTTCTTTGAAAACAAAATTGAATTTTTGGAAAATCATCCTATCTTCATAGATAGATTCTTGAAAATGATTAAAGTGCCAAATGAAATCCACGGATTGGATTCCTGGTGTGCTTTAAGTATCCGCGTCCAAAGATAACAAATTAAAGGTCAAATTAAACAATTATGTGATTATGTGCTTATGTGTTCCCTTTTATGTTTTTGTGTGATCCAAGTTTTTATTATCCAATTCCTCATAGAATCTTCCATATCTTCGTATAAGGGATTCATAGTAGGATATCCAAAGGTACTATCATAAATCCTTAATGGGCTTCTACGTAATAGTAAAGACCCTTAGATTATATTGTACTATTCCATAATTGGATCCCTTGAGTGGTCTAGTTAAACAGATTGATCCAAAAATCTGGTTAGGAATATCATGTGATGATATAGCTGAAAAGACTCCTTGGTGGTCTAATTAAAGAGATCATTTGTCAATCTAATTAAAAGGACCCTATGATAGTCTAGTCACACTCATCACAGGTTTGATTTTCTTCCCCTTCACATTACAAAACAAACTATGCGGACTGTGCAAGGAATTACGTAATTATGGATGCATACATAATTATGGAATTCAGTGCACAGAAACCACAACAAGTTTTATCATGTGTCTAGAGTTGGCCCAGTTCATTTCCGTTTCTGAAGAATACCCATCGAGGAAAATGACTCATTCCGTGCATTTTCGTTTCTGAAGAATATCCATTGAGGGAAATGAATATCCTTGATTCTTCCTTCATTTCCATTTCTGAAGAATACCCATCGAGGAAAATGACTCATTCCGTGCATTTTCGTTTCTGAAGAATATCCATCGAGGGAAATGAATATTCTTGATTTTTCCTTCATTTCCGTTTCTGAAGAATACCCATTGAGGAAAATGACTCATTCCGTTCATCGTTTCTGAAGAATATCCATCGAGGGAAATGAATATTCTTGATTTTTCCTTCATTTCCGTTTCTGAAGAATACCCATTGAGGAAAATGACTCATTCCGTTCATTTTCGTTTCTGAAGAATATCCATCGAGGGAAATGAATATTCTTGATTATTCGTTCATTTTCGTTTCTGAAGAATATCCATCGAGGGAAATGAATATTCTTGATTATTCGTTCATTTTCATTTCTGAAGAATACCCATTGAGGAAAATGACTCATTCCGTTCATTTTCATTTCTGAAGAATATCCATCGAGGGAAATGAATATCCTTGATTTTTCCTTCATTTTCATTTTTAAAGATTGTCCGTTGAGAGAAATGACAGGATTATGCCTTGCATAATCTTTGATGGGTTATTCTACGCAAATAGATAAACACCCTAGATTCCATGCAAGGCAATTATTTAACACAGCGTCACAGACAGACTCCTAAGAATAAATTTCGGGACGAAATTTCCTAAAGTAGGGGAGACTGTGACACATGTGCCTCTGCGACCATCAAACAAATACCAAACCACTGAAATATTGTATTTCATACTTGGGATTTGTATAAATATGTGTATCTTTTGCACATATCAATTCTTGTTCGATTTCAAGCTTTAAATCGCTTTCTGGAAGGTTATACGCGCACTGATGCGTAAATATAACCAGTTTAATGCAACGAACACTTTGGAATAGTGAAATAGGCTTAACATACCATAAATAACCTTTACATAACTTAGAAATAAGTTTTGGAGGGTTTGGTGTGGCGAAATCAAGTTTATTCGCTTACAGGGACTAATTTCGACAAACTGCGAAAGTATGCCGATTTGTACTGTAATGAACATTCCAGAACATGATCATAAGTTAAACACACCCTAAATATCCTTTACATAGCTTAGAAATAGGCTTTGAGGGGTTCGGTGTGCTAAAATAAACTTTTTGGTCATTCAGGGACTAAAAGCGTCAAAAAATGCATAAGTTTGCATTTTCGCGCATATCTTACGTTCTGAATACATCTGGACATACAAAACTTTATGTAATCATTAAAATATTTTATTTTAGTGATTGGCATGATAAAATTCCATTCGTCGCGTAATTTGGATCGTTTTTCGCATTCGTTCGTGTTTCGTCGTAATTAACCGAACAACGCAACCGTACGACCAAACGAACCGACATCCGAGATATTTTTGAGCATGTTTCATGTTCCCTATACTTTAACTTCATTTTAGAGCCTTGAAATGGGATTAACGGGGCTTAAACGTGTCAAAATGGATTAAAAACCATGTTTTGCACATTCAGGGACCAAAATTGACAATCTGCCATAGTTATCTTAGGAAGGGACCAAAATGAAAAATCTAAATTCCAGCTTGTTCCAGCTGTTCCCCTCATTTGCACATGGTTTTAAAGAAACTAGGGGCTCCCATGGTTTCACAAAACCATGGGCACATGTGTACGGATGAGATCGAAGCTCGTTTTACGATGAACGATGTTAACGGTCGTGCAAAAACTATAAATACCCCATCCATCTCATTGTTTCAACTCACATTTGATCTGATATTTCTCTAAGTTGAGGTGCTTTCACTTCATACCTGATAATAATCGGGTCAAACTTCTGTTCTTGGACCTTTTGTAAGTCCTCTTTCGTTCTTTTTCGCGTGAAAGTCAAACTGTGTTTGACTTTCTACTTTGACCAGTTTATGGTCAACATGAAGTTCGCTTGAACTTCATAATGTGAGCGTAATCACGATGGTTTTAGTCTCTTGTGACTATACCTACTGATTACCACGTTATCTAGGCATAGTGGCGAGTCGTAGTTTCGGCCAAAATGCGTATTCTTGCGTATTTTGTAACCAAACTACTTTTAGGTATCAAAACCGTTTGTTTTGATACCAAACCTGTTTTCAAACCTTGTTAAGCATGTTTTAACATGTTTAGCTCGTCACTTTAGGTTTAGTGCTTATGTAGGGTCGTAAGGTAAGCGGTCTAAACAACCGCTTATACTTTCGAACCCGACCCGTTTGGTCGATCTTTAGGATCCGAGCAAACACATTAGGTGACCATAGTTGCATAGGGAATAACCTTCCGAGGTTATACCTTATGGTCACGTCGTTTAAGTAGTTGTATGATAGGTAGTTTATATGCCTTAGGTAAATGACCAAAATGCCCTTTTTACGCCAAAATTCATTTTAAGCATATGTAACATAATTTTTGATATCTAAACTGATTTAGCAACAATATTAGACATTTTAAGGCATATTTTACTTATCATAGGACTAGTTAGGCAGTCCGAATGCGTTTTACGTGAACGACGCGTTAAAGTGGCGTAAGCTACCTTAACGAGTCGTAATGGGTCGTAAGCACTTAGGTTAGGTTTCGTTTTAGAATGTAGGCTTTGTTAAACCATATTACATGAGTCCCTACACTCATTTGGTTTACGAAACCTCATTTTATCCGATCCTCCGATTTAGGTCCGTTTATTTACATAGTTACCTATATTAGGTGTCGTTTGATTCCGTGACCCCTCTAGCTTTGCTTGGTTGTTATTCAAGACTTCTAAGCATCCTCATGTGAGTACATAGTCCCCTCTTTTACTGTTTTTAACTGTTTTGGGGTGGAACACATGTGCCTACTTGTTATTTTCGTGCTTTCCATGTTTTCATATCATATACTTGCTATGTTCATTAGTACACTATTAGTACATGATTTCATTATGTTTTGCTATGTATGTTCACTTAACATGGTAGCACAATTGTTTTACGTTTTGAACCATTTGTAATCGTTGGATGTATGTGAACCATTTATAATCGTTGGATGTGTGTGAACCATTTGTAATCGTTGGGTGTATGTGAACCATTTGTAACCATTTGATGTATGTGAACAATTTGTAATCGTTTGATGTATGTGAACCATTTGTAACCGTTTGATTTATGTGAACCATTTGTAACTGTTTGAACCATTGGGTTAGGGAAGTGATTAGGTAACGGGGCGGGTGTAATGTGTTAAAAGCATGGTGGATACGCCGCTGGTACTTCCTATATATAAGTGCTTTTAACATATTATATATCGTTGCGTTATCTAGATCACTTGGGTAAACGATTTTGAAATGATATCACTCAATGATGTTTTCTGAATAATATAAACCATACAAGTTTTATTAACGAGTTTCTATGAGATGTTTTACAATTTGATTTAATAAAACAAATGTTTTAGAGTTAAGAGTCATGGCTTTGAGATTTTATAAATTATAAACAACTTGATTTGAGTTGGTTAATTACGTCGCAATACTATACTTTTCAAAAACAAGGTTTTTAATTAAGTATTGCAACATGTAAACTAGCCATGGATCCGACACTCATATAAAACCTATGTACTCACCGACATTTTTATGCTGACGTATTTTCACATGTGTTTCAGTTACCATAGTTGATGATGTTTGATGATGATTGATGATGATATTTGTGTACGCTCACATAGGAATGGACGAGGCCTTAGTGACTTAATAACAATGAAAGTCTATTTGTTCATGTTTTGTTTCAAATTCCAATGTAATGTAATACATTTAAATTCAATAAAACGAAATTGTTTAATCCATGGTTGTGAAACAATAATTCTGTTACAACACTCCCCGACGTTTCCGCCACGTTTTGTTGTTTTACATGGTCAGGGTGTGACACATATCAATGTAATAATTGACCATTTCCTGCTTTATCATGTATGCTCCATTGAGTGTCTTCATGACTGTAGCTTGTTCACTGCTTGACTCATTATATTGATTCATTGCTTTGTTTAAGACATCATATGATTCTTTCAGTCTGTTCATGTTGTGAATCAACTCGTTGTTGTACTTTTTCATCGTCTCACAGTTTTCACAATCTTCAGACACCTTTTCTGCATCAGCTTCTATTTTAATCTCGAAAGCTGGAATTTCTTTGTCCTGCTTCTTTATCACACGGACTTCTTCATCATCATTTTTATCTTTCTCGGCTCGAGATTTTAAATACTCTTTCATTCTTTCTGCATAATACGAATTATCATCATCACGATCATCTTGTTTTTCAACCTTCTTCTTTGCCATTCGAGCCTTTTCAGCATCTCTCTCGGCTAGATATTTTAAGTGCTCTTTCATACTATCTGCCCAACACGAATTATCATCAGCACTGTCTTTAACAATTTTAGCAACAAAAGCTTTAGCCTATAAGATCTCTTCCTCCGGACAATATTTGTCCCAGCTAAAACCTTCTGGCAATCTTTCATCCTCTTGATTAACTAGATAAGCTTTCTTTGGTTCTTCAATCTCCTTCCTTGCATGTGAAGTTTGTGGCGATTGTTGTTGATACGGCTGTTGAGCAACTTGATGATAAATCACTTTTCGGTAATAATCATTGTTTCCAAAAGGATTTTGAGCTCCACTTGCTTCGCGGTTTGTGCATTCACGCTTGAAATGCCCTTTTTCCCTGCAACGAAAACAAGTAACTTTAGATTTATCAAATCCTAAAGTAGAAACATTTGCATCACGAAAATCATCTCTTCCCGTAATTTGTTTAAACTTTTCAGCTCTTCTCAACACACTAGCCAAACACCACTTAATACCCATAAGTTCCATCTCTTCAGCATCAATCTGATCGTAATCCTCTTTTGTCAACATTGGATTTCCGATCCTTCCTGCAACTAAACTCCCATAAGACTCTAACACAGTCACCAACAAAGACATATGACTTTTGGCTACTTCTTCAGAGTAATTTTGATCATTCTCAAGATTTAGTGCAATGTTGCATTGTAGAACTTTGCCACTCTTGGTGGCTGAAAAATTTGGATCGAACGATGGATATGAAGAAAATCCAGTTTTGCTACTTGATCCTTGAGATGAACTTCCAGAAGAGCTTTTTGCATTGAAAGCAGTTTCAATCTTTGGTGCAATGTTGGTCTTCTCACTAATACCTCCTTTGTAATACAAACCAATGTCTTGCTCACCATCATAGTTCTTCATTCTCGCTATCTTTCGTTGTTCCATCTCTTGAGCTTCGAGTTGTTCAATAAACTCGCTCAGCGTTAGATTGTCAAATTCAGGTTTATTTTTCAACATCATAAGATACGTGCCCCAAACATCTTGCGGCAATGCATCGGCCAACTTTTCAATCAATTCCTCTTTATCTTTATTGATGTTCAATCTTTTCATATTCATCACCAAATTGCAATATCTTTCTATAATCTGCTTGGTGTTTTCAGTTCTTAATCCACGGAATAGATCAAATTCTTTTTTCAAAAGCGACATTTTGTTCTTGATCATCTCTTTACTTCCAACAAACTTTGATTTTAAATTTTTCCATATCGAATGTGCACTTCCGTTGTGTTGAAGTAAAATCAAGATTTCTTCCTTAATAGCTTGCTGCAAGAGACTAACCATTATTTTTTCATTTTTGTATTTCTTTTTCTCATCAACATCTAGATCTTTAATATCAACCTTCTGTCCGTTGTCCTTAACCACTCTAATATATCGAAATTCAGTATATTCCCATGCATCTAAGTAATATGCTTGAACCCAATTTTCAAAATGTTCCGCCCATCCACTATACTCCTCAATACTCATAAGCTTAGGCGGTTTTTGCGTGGTGCCTGTTTCATTTTCTAGCATCGTATTCTGTGTTATAGTGATCGGACTAGCAAAGGCATTGTAGAACTCGTTCTCCATGATTTGGTTATCAAAAATTCACAAACACAGACTTTCAAACGAATTGGAATGCACTCTCACACGAAATGGATTATTTCAAGCGAAATGGTCACAATTCAAACGAAATGGAACCTTTTACCCACTTCGTGCGAAATGGAATGTATGATTCACATGGATTGGACTTTTCAAGCGAAATGACACTTCAAGCGAAATGGGATATCAATTCGTGTGAAATGATGTCTGTTTCAAACGAAATGATCTTTGGTGCGAAATGGAAGCATGTCTCGTGCGAAATGAATGCAAATTCAAACGATCTGGTATCCAATTCGTGCGAAATGGTGCTGACGTCACACGATCGGACAGATTTTTTACAAATTGATCAAGTTTCACTTCGAATTAAGATCTGATTCTTACAAGGATTTGTTAAAACAGTATTTCGCACGTTATATGAGAAATTCAAGCCATTTTAATCGTGAAAACTCAGTTAATTTTGAAAACTTTTGAAGAAAGTGAGTAGAAGTCAGAATTTTTGAAGGAAAACAACTGAAAATAGTAAGAACTCTTCCTCCTGAGCTCTGATACCACTTGTAGGATCGTTTGCACGACCAAACGAGTCGATCAGAAGAGATCTCGTTCAATACGAAAGGCGGAAACAGACGTATCGGAGTTATTTCAGCTGGATAACACTTAGATTCACTTTAATTGTCTCTTGTATTGATATTAGATAATTTTACAATGCTGTAGACACTTCCGCAGCACCTTGGCACCGGAATCACAAAGTTACAAATGAAATGACCAAGGCACATATATATATAGGGCATCCATTTCGCACGAAACAGGTTCACACGAAATGCCCAATGTCATTTCATACGAAATGGACCTGTTCCATTTCGTGCGAAATGGCTCCATCCTATACTTTTCTCGTTTTTCTCGTACAACGTGCCCTGATCTTTCTAATCTATTACAAGACTCGATACAAGACGAAGTCGATAGACATATGCACCAACACATTATTGTTGTTATATAACTCATGGATCTGGGTTACTACGCCAGGAAGTACTGCAGCCATTTGCTGAGCAACAAGGGCTGCGATTTCTTCAGCAGTAAAAGGTTGAGCATCACGTCGAGGAGGCATTGTCTAACAAGAAAACATGAGAAACGAGTGAGGTCGATAATTGAAAAACAAAACAGGTACTGAAAACATCGACAAAACACAAGGAAGGCGATCATTCGTTCGTTACCTCGAACAAACAAACGAAACGCAGTGACTAATCAAAGTAAATGGGTCAATATAATGTATCGCGAAGACATGCTCGCCTATAAATGAACACTCACCCCAAGAGTTCCCAGGTAAGAGTGACTGGTCAGATACTACGGATTTGTATGAACACTCTAGCCTTAGACAGAAAACTCAGGGTACAGGCGTTCACTCTTCTAGTTTGCATGTGTTCACATTATTTAGACCCAAACTTTGACGAGATTTTGAAAACTAAGAGGGATCAAAACCTAGTAATCACTCATCCAAGGATAGATGATTAATTTTCGAAGCGGATTTGTTATTGTGTTCTCGTTGTGGTTATCACCTAAGGATAGGTGACGGTATTGTTTTAAAATCTAAACACAAGTAAACTTACGTTGGGGTCCTAGAAAGTTATAGTCTAGGTCAAAGCATTACTAATAACCTAATTCCCTATAACCATTGGCTCTGATACCAACTCTTCTGTCACACCCCGACCGTGTTAAAACAACGAAACCGCGGCGGAAACGTCGGGGAGTGTTGTAATAGAATTATTGTTCCACAACCATGGTAATCAAATGTTTCGTTTTATTGATTTATAGAATAATTTACATTGTCTTAAAACCAAACAAAAAAGTTACATATCGTCTATCATTGTTTTTATGTCACTAAGGCCACGTCCAGATCCTAAGTGAACACGCTTCCTAGCAATCAACATCAAGAAACATTACCTGAATCATATGTAAAAATAAAGTCAGCAAAGAAATGCTGGCGAGCACATAGGTTTTATGAGAGTATCGGATTCATGGTATGTTGTAGTACCTCATTAGACAACAAGAGTCAAAAGTACAATCCTCGTTTTGAAAAGTGTATTGCAACATAATTAACCAACTGAAATCAAGATGGTTATAGTTTATAAAATCTCATAGCCATGATTCTTAACCCCAAAACATTTGTTTTAGTAAACCAACTCGTAAAACATCTCGTAAAAACTCGTTAATAAAACTCGTATGGTTTATATCATTTCGAAAACCTCGTTGTGTGACATCGTTTCAAAATCGTTTCCCAAGTGAACTAAATAATGACACAGAATATAATATGATAAAAGCACTTATATATAAGATGTACCAGTGGCGTATCTACCATGCTTTTATCATGCTACACCCGTCCCATTTTCTAATCACTACCCAAAACCAATCGTTTATCCAATTCGTTTATCTCGTTTAAGTCGTATCAAATCGTTTAACTCGTCCCAAAATCGTATTCGTTTTAATTGTGAAACTACTTATGGTCGTCTCGCTAATAACATTCAAACCTTCGTGACTCGACTATCTCGCTTCTCGTATTAACAAACCACCAAAGGGTAAGTTAACAATCATCAGATTCGGTCATTACCTACATAACCCCCACACATAACCATGGGTGTAGTCTGATAACGGGATTTGTCAGATCCTATGGTACCATAACCTAATACTGGTCGGCTTGATCAATGCTAATGAATGTCATTTGTTATGTAATTACAACCAACAAGTTTGTTCACTTTATCGAAATCGTTATTAATTTAATATAAACCATCTTAATCATTTTTGAAACCATCGTTTAAAATATCAAAATCGTTTTAATACATATGAATCACCCCAAAACAATCGAAAACAGTAAAATAGGGGAACTATGTACTCACATCAAAGTGCAAAGCATCCTCAATCTAAGAACTCAACAAGCTCAATCAAACCAAGGAAACTCAAGCAGCACCTAATAATCGAATCACTAGTAAATAAATCGACACCTAAATCGGAAGATCGGACATAATGAGGTCTTGTAAACCAAATGAGTATTGGAACTCATGTGATATGGTCTAACAAAGCCTACATTCTAAATCGGAACCTAACCTAAGTGCTTTCGACCCGTTACGACCCATTAAGGTAGCTTACGCGCTACTTTAACGCGTCGTTCGCGCAAACGCGCGTTCGAGACGTCTAACTAGTCCTATGACAAGTATTATATGCCTAAACATGTTACATAATCAATTAAGTGACAAAAGTTTATGTTACATTTGCTTAAAATTCAATTATGCATGAAAAGGGCATTTTGTTCATTTACCTAAGGCATATAAACTACCTATCATACAACTACTTAAACTATGTGACCATAAGGTATAACCTCGGAAGGTTATTCCCTATGCAACTATGGTCACTAAACATGCTTGGTTGGATCCTAATGATCGACCAAACGGGTCGAGTTTGAAAGTCTAAGCGGTGGTTTAGACCGCTTGACTTACGACTCTAAACAAGCACTAAACTAAAAGTGATGAGCTAAGCATGTTAAAACATGCTTAACTAAGTTAGAAAACAGGTTTTAATATCAAAACAAAGTGTTTTGATACCCTAGAGTAGTTTAGTTGCAAAATACGCTTAAATGCGCATTTTGACCGAAACTACGACTCGTCACTACGCCTAGTCAACGTGGTAATCAGTAGGTATAGTCGCAAGGGACTATAACCATCGTGATTACGCTCACGTTGCGAAGTTCAAACGAACTTCGTGTTGACCAACTCGTGGTCAAAGCAGAAAGTCAAACACTGTTTGACTTTCACGCTCGAAAAGTGATAAAAGAACGAAAGAAGCTTACAAAGGGTCCAAGCTAGGGAGAACTTGATCTTAAAATCTCAGGTATGAAGTATTGTAACTTCAACTTAGAGAAATCAGATCAAGGGTGAAGAAAAATGGAAGGAGGCGTGGCTTTATATAGTTTTCACAAAACTGTTAGGATCATTCCTTGCTAAAGAGGGAAAGATCTAAGCCATACATGTGGGCTAGTGGTATTAGGATACCATGGGACATCAAATACCAGTCCATAGCATGAAAAACCAGGGATTAAAACCATTAGAATAGGTGGAAATGACCAGATTCAATGTTTCTGCAATTCTGATGTGCTGGGGACTACTTACGGACCGTAAGCATAGGTCCATACGGTCCGTAAGGACCTTGCATACCAGCAACTTTTAGAAATTGAAAGTTTAGTCCCTGAAGCCCCAAACTTGGTTTTCGATGCATTTTTGACACGTTTAAGCCCCGTTAACCCCATTTCAAAGCTCTAAAATGAAGTTAAAGTATAGGGAACTTAAAATATGCTCAAAAACATCTCGGATGTCGGTTCGTTTTGATCGTACGGTTGCGTTGTTTAGTTAATTACGACGGAAGTCGTAATGAACGCGTATACGATCCAAATTGCGCGACGAATGGCGTTTTTGCGTTCCAATCACTAAAATAAAATATTTTAATGATTACATAAATTTTTGGATGTATGGATATATTCTGAACGTAAGATATGCGCGAAAATGCAAACTTATGCACTTTTTGACGCTTTTAGCCCTATTGATCAAATAAGTTTATTTTAGCATACCGAACCCCTCAAAGCCTATTTCTAAGCTATGTAAAGGATATTTATGGTATGTTTAATTTATGATCAAGTTCCAAAATGTTCGTTACTATACAAATCTGTAGAGTTTCACAGTTTGACACAAATAGTCCCTGCGATCGAACAAACTTGTTTTCGACACACCAAACCATCCAAAACTTATTTCTAAGTTATGTGAAGGTTATTTAAGGTATGTTAAGCCTATTTCACAATTCCGGAGTGTTTGTCACGTTAAACTGACTGCGTTTACGCACCAGTTTGCGTATAACTTTCCAGAAAGTGATTTAAAGCTTGAAATCGAACTCGAATCATCATCATCATCATCGTACTCAGTATATCCCACCTATAGCAAAGCTAAGGTAGGGTCTGAGGAGGGTGGGATGTAGACAGCCTTACCTCTACCCCGTAGGAATAGAGAGGCTGCTTCCAATGAGACCCCCGGCTCGATTGTGGTTTTGCATCAAGCCTTGGACATAAGGCACATAACACTCGGCAATTGAGACAAACGCCAATTGGTGCATGTACCCCCTTGTCTTTCGGCTATCAACGCCACCACATGATGCCTGATTAACGATCCCCTCTTTTTAACGTTATTTTCACGAAATTAGTAAAATAACGTTAAAAATTAGTGCACTTTTGCTTTTGCCCCCCGGAGCGCCCACACATATATTACATTATATGAGCAGACCGCAAGCGGGGCTCGAAATCGAACTCGAATCAAATCGTAAAATCATCAAACACAAATACACACATAATAACACCAAAACACATTGTTTTATTAATAATTAACATTGTTTCGCATTGTACATCGATTACAGAGCACAATTGTCACAACAACTGTTAAATATATATCTCAATAAAAATAAATTATGTATATAAAAACATGTCATACCTGTTTCAAAGATTCTGGGTTATCAAGAAACTTGACAAATGTAGTATACATGATAAAACCTGAATAAGTAAAGATGTTAAAAGATTGAAATTAAAAAGTTGGCTTCAAAGATGAACATTAACGTTTTGTATTAACAGAGTATCTACTGAAATTAATCATAGAAACAGAGTATGAGTTAAATTTTTTCTGCAAATAATAACTATTTTAATATGTTCTCAACAAATGATTCAAACACCTAACTAAACACTTCTTGAATGTATAGCAATAAACGTTTAAAATCGTATTTGTAGCAAGATAGGATTTGAATTAAAATCGGTTAAACAATATAAAGTTCATTACAATATGAATGTACATACCAGTTGCTGAAAAAAAAAACATTAAAACCTCCAGTGATTGAAGTGTAGAAGACGGAGAATAAGAAAGTTGAAACCCTAGAAAATGACTGGGAAGAAGAGATTTTTGAAAGAAGTCAGATGATAGATGTTTGATGTGTAATGATGCTAGAGAAATAATGACGGTTGTGTTTTCGTTTCCCATATTTTCAACAAATGAAAAATATTTACACATACACCCCTTATTGAATTTGTTATTTACAAGTCTAAAAGATGTCTAACAAAATGTGTTTGGAAACCTCTGTTGGTCGTTGGGAACAGTGTGAGTCAAACAGTGGTTAGATAAACAGAAGTTATCAGAACAGAGGATAACTTTCAGCAGTTGCTTAATTTTTAGCTAACATATGTCCACGTCAGAACCTCTGTTGTCATAATTGTGACAACCCGCGATTTACGGCTCTTAATTACGTGATTAACAAGTGATTAACGCGATAATAAATAGTGTTTACAGTGCGAATTAACTTAATTAGGCCTTTGGAGTGCCTGGGAACGTCTATCCGACTTGACAGTGCGCGAACGGTGGTTTACAGTGAAACCTAGGAAACGTTAAACGGCAACGGATTGAAACCGAACAGAATATTGACAACGCCGACAAATACTAAATTTTTACGATATATTTTGCTTCGTAATTAAATTTTAGTGACTACAATCGAAAAACGGATTCCAAACGGCAACGACGCACGAGCGCGGCAACGACGAGAACGACATTATTTTACCTGTTTTAAAAATTTAGCTTACGGCGTTACAAATAATTCGGGATACAAAAACGGGTCTCGTAGGAATTACGGACCGCTTAAACACGGGGATTGAGCTTGTGGGCCCTGGGCCCAAGCCCAAAACCCACAAGCCTAAACCTGTGCGTAATATAATAGATCCTTTAAAATCTCTACAAATCTTTTGCAAATCTTAGCAATTCCGTACAAAATCTCTACAAAATATATACTAGAGATTTGGTCTCAAAAGTGGGAACATAAATTCTTATGGATAATAATTTGTGGGAAGATAATGACATTAACCTCTAAACAAAACCCACAATTCACGTGTATAAAAAGGCCCATACCCCTCTTCAATTGTGCAGACCAAAAACAAATACACACTTATATTACTCTCACCTCACTTGTCTGCAACTAAATTCACCACACACACATGAAAAAATCATTTTCTCAAAACTCAAAGGTTCCCTCACCTCTCTCGGTTATACATACAGGAAGTAAACACACTCCCACATCTACTCCCTCTTACACCCGAAGAAGACCAACAGCCAAACACCCCTCTTCACCCCCCCCCCCCCATTCTGTCTCTGCTTATCGGCAGCCACCACCAGATGGTGGTGGCGTGTGGCGGCTGCAACAGGAAGGAACGAAGAGAGAGAGCTGCGGAGAGGAGAGAGAGAAAGAAACCGGCGGTCGGCTCGATTACCCGGCGGTCGGTTCATTATTCCGGTGGTCAGCCGGTTTATCCGGCGTGGTTTCACGGCGAAGAGAGAGAGAGGGCGACGGAGATGAGCAGCGCCGCCGCTCACGGCGGCGGCAGTGGCAGCGTGACGGTGGTTGTGTCTCGGTCCAACGGATTCACGGTAAACATACCCCCCCCTTCGGTTCCTTTTACCTTCTGTTGATTGAAGATGATGTAGATTTGTTGTGGTTAAAATTGATTAACTCAGATCTGAGTTATGGAAGGAAACGGGTTTTAAATTTCGGGTCAAGGTTCATGTCAGCCGGTTCAGATTCAGCGGTACGGGTTTCGGTCAACGCTGGCCAACAGTTCAGGTCAACGGGTCAGCCGGTTATCTCAGGTCAACTCAGCTCGGGCCCGGGTCAACTCAGTCATCAGTTTCGTGACGGTTCGGGTATCGACTCAGTCCAACTCGGTTCGACTCAGTGAAGTTCGGCTCGACTCGGTCCGACTCGGTCAACCGAGTCAACTCGGTCAGCTCAGCTGTTCGACACGAGAAGATGGTAAAAATTAACGGCGTATTTATTTCGTTATATTATCCTTATAATTTTAATTATTTCGTGAACGAGCTCGACCCGAATAGATTTGATAAAAGTTTACTTTTGATACATTTGGCAAAATCACATATATAGTGCTTATATCGTTAAAGTTCTGTTGAATTTTGATATAATAACGACAACTGGTGTTGTCGGGGGCATCCAAAAATAGAGGAAACTCTGCCCGTTTTTCGAGAAAAACCCTTAAACACGACACGTATTATATTTCAAAAACGACGCTTAAAGGAATTCGAGTTTATAATACTTCAAACCTTGATAATTCCAAACGCTTTTACAAATAAATATAATGTTATATTTATTTTGAACGTCGTCAACTCGTATACTTTTACAAAATAAATATAACTCATATATTTATCTCGTATTTCAAACGACACTACAATTGTGTTACTAAAATAAAATATAGTTATATATTTATTCTGAATGTCGTACAACGCGAAATCTTTTACAAAAATAAATATGGTTTATATTTATTTACAAACAAAACAACTCGACGATTTCTTTATAAAATAAATATAACTTTTCATATTTATTTTATACGCCTAAACGGCATATACGTATATTTTTGGCAAATATACACAAGACGCAATATATATAATACAAGTTTATTATATAATACTTTCATACGAATATTCCTACATACTCAAACGACTTCTCGCGACAGTTTAACTCAGTCATTTTCATTAAGTTAACAATTTACTGTCGAATCGTTCGATTAACGATACGGTAGAGCTCGATTACACGTAGTTAGTTACTGCGTTATTTAGAAACTTATTAGATATTCCGTGTTAGGAATATTGTAGAATGCACGCTAGCAAGTCGAGTCTTGGAAACGACATCGCGAAGTCGTAATTAGCTAGCTTTGCACAGGAATATTCAGGTGAGTTCATAACCCCACTTTTTACTGTTTTACAGTTTTGTAAATGTTTTCGGGGTGGAAAGACATGCACGTTTTGCAAAAACAAACAAAGTTTTTAACAAACGCAACACTAGTATTTCTAAATCATATTACGAAGGGATTTCAAGGAACTCAAATGATTTACGAAAGGTTTATACTAAACATACCGGTTTTTACAAAACAAAGGTGTATTATCGAAATGAATGATTTTCATGACTAGGGATGGATCGTTTGGTAATGATATATAGAGAGTGAGGAGCCAGCCTTAGTGGCTGGGGAGGATCAGCCTTAGTGCCTGGGGAGATTCAGCCTTAGAGGATGGGGTAAAATACATGATACAATTTTTACAGACATTTTTACACATGGTATGTTTAGCGTAAGGAGGGTTACTACTTAGATCATGTGAGTGGGTAGGCGGAAACTTGAGGCCATTAATCCTCATTGTAGGACCGAGGGACAGGAGCGGTAGATCTATCTGGGTGTAGCGAGCCCAGCCCCAGGCCCAACCAGAACGGACCTCGGGGTGACTTTGTACCCAACGCATAAATTTGCTAGGTTTGAGTCTTCCTACTTGCACTTCACACATATCAATGGCCTTGCAAACCATTGGTGATCTCTTTTTCCTTATTTGCTACATACCAGGGATTTTATACTTACGGAAACTTCTTGTTCATACAAATTAACTACCATGTTTTATACAAATTCAAAGAATTATGGGGGTATGGAGTCCAAGTCAGGGTGGGCATTGACGGTTAAATGAACATTACAAATACAAGACTTTACAACTACATGGTTTTTATGAACATACCGTGTTACAAACACAACGTTTCCATATAACTTGGCAAGAAAATGATTTTTAAATTCGTTTTCTCAATACTATTTCAAAAACCGGTTACTCCAAAGATTTATTTCAAATCTTTCACAACACCAAAGATTTATTTCAAACCTTTCACAACTCAAAAGATTTATCTCAAATATTTTACGAACAAACTATGAACTCGCTCAACTTTATGTTGATTTTTCGCATGTTTCTTTCTCAGGTTGCATTTCTAAGACAAGGCACGGTTGGAATAGGAGAACCATTGGAGACTCGAGTACTTAGTGGCGTTCATTTTCTAAAAGACTTAGCTTATTTACTTCCGCTGTGCAATGAAGATACCAGTCCAGTCACGCCAGCTCTGATAATTTCGGGGTGTGACAGATTGGTATCAGAGCTATAGGTTACAGCGAATTAGGTTTCTGTAGAGTTACCTAGGCTCTAACCTCACTTTCCTCTGGGAACTTAGATTATTGAAACCTGAATACATACAGAACGCCTAGTACTCGAATATGGTCTCCAACCGTTGCCGAAAAACAAACAGTCAAAATTTTGTTTTCAAACATACGCTATTGTGATGTTTTATACACGGTACACGAAACGACTACATACAGTACACAAAAATCTGAGAGTTTAGGAAACATGCATTTAAGACCTTCGGAACAGGGAGTCAGTCTGAGAGACTAGGAGATTCAGTCTGAGAGGCTGGGAGGATAGTCTAGTGGGACTAGGAGATTTAGTCTGAGAGGCTGGGAAGATAGACTGGTGGGACTAGGGAAATTACTTGATTGCTTATTGGTGACTAACATGTTTATTTGATTATATGATTGATTATTTGCGCATGTGTGTGTTTATTAAAGGTCGTCACGTAGGAACCGCGAATATTAACTCGGGCACACATTATCCATATTGTCTGTGATATTTTAACTTCCCGAGCAGGCAGCCTACGCATAACAAAACGAGTGCACAAGAATACATGCAACTCAATCTTTACATCAACGGATGTCGGGATACATCACCTTCTACGCGGCACACAACGCTAGTGCGCAGGTATACGTGAAACTTAAGCTATACATCAACGGAGGTTGAAATACGTCACATACGATTATCGAGGTGAGGCCTTTGAGAAGGAACGATGACGCAATTTAACGACGATGCTAGATTCCTGTCAGCAGGAGAACTAACGATCAGGAAACGGCAACTTGTCACGCGATCCTGCAACGACACGAATCACGCCAGAGAGAAGACTATTGTCTCCGCGTCCCCCCTACCTAACTAATGACGAATACGCTATGTTCGACATTCCATGGTAATGTCACCTAACAATTGGTCGTCACACGAAACCCCAGGTAAAGTCCTCAAATTTCTTTATTGAAATTTCGAATTTCACACTTACTGAGTAGATTTTCGTATCTCTACTCCTCTTAATGGTCATTGTATCACGATCATTTCTTTACAAGTTACATACATGGTTTTTCATTGTAACCATGCCTAAAGTTTTCTTGTCAATACATATATTTTCGAATTGCGCTAAAACCAAGTTCGATTGTTTGAACTTCTGCATTACACATACTCGATTCAAGATACCATATGATGTATTAAAGACATCATATTCAAATTCGTTTTAACAAGAGTTTCATTTGTTCCGAGTCGTAGTAGACTTGTTTGGTCTACGACTCCAATAAGTCATTTGTTGATTTCGACACCTTGTGGTGGTGTATTCATTAACTTAAAGCTTGCGCTAAACTCGTTTACGCGTCTCATGCACGGATTTAATTATTTCCTTATTAATTTGTTCTAAATCCGCTTTGATCTATCACATTACAACAGTCTTAATACAATTGTGTGTTAAGACAATAGTACACAAATTCATTTCATATTCCGGTGTACCTCATAACGGTTCTTTCATTATCGATCGAAAGTCTTGCGATATTCAGTGCTCCTTCCTCTTCGATCGAAACAGTAATTCTTTGGTGTTCCATCTTCAATTGAAAATTCTTTGATGTTTGTTTGGAACAAACATTCATATTCACTTCATTGCGCTTTCAATTGACTTCAAACACGGTGAATTTGTTTGATCACCGCTATTATTGAATTATTTCAATCACTACGACACTTTGTGGTGTCAGTACAAACTTGTAGCTTGGGCTAATCATGATTTAGCGTTTCATACAAAACACAGGTGATCTTTGTTCGATCACCCCTATTATTGAATTGTTTCATTCAATGCGACACCTTGTGGCGTCGGTATAACTTACAGCTTGCGCTGATCACGATCGAGCGTTTCATGCAAACTATTATATTTGAGATTGTTGATTCTAAGTTCATCCAGTGGATGCTATTGCTTCTAGAACTCATTTACATGTTAAAAACATTCATACGAAATTCGATTGGTCGAAGTTCCTGTTCATTGTTGGATCCTTGTTAACTTAGTCGCACTAATGACTGTATCATTACGTCTCGTTTCCTTTTGACATCAACTACTGAGACACATTTTTAAACCGTTGGGATTCCTATTGTGAAGGAATGTCCTTGAATTCACATGATTCGAATAAGTCTTGTTTCGATTACGCGATCATTCACTTGGTTATTATTCGGACTTACCTGCGAACAACACAATTCCGAGGAGATAACATAGTCTAAATTTCGAGGACGAAATTTCTGTAACAGGGGGAGAATGTGACAACCCGCGATTTACGGCTCTTAATTACGTGATTAACAAGTGATTAACGCGATAATAAATAGTGTTTACAGCGCGAATTAACTTAATTAGGCCTTTGGAGTGCCTGGGAACGTCTATCCGACTTGACAGTGCGCGAACGGTGGTTTACAGTGAAACCTGGGAAACGTTAAACGGCAACGGA
This sequence comes from Helianthus tuberosus, assembly GCA_030545235.1. Classification (NCBI taxonomy): domain Eukaryota; kingdom Viridiplantae; phylum Streptophyta; class Magnoliopsida; order Asterales; family Asteraceae; genus Helianthus; species Helianthus tuberosus. Next base: position 92,769,280 of record CM060416.1, read on the forward strand.
TTGAAACCGAACAGAATACTGACAACGCCGACAAATACTAAATTTTTACGATATATTTAGCTTCGTAATTAAATTTTAGTGACTACAGTCGAAAAACGGATTCCAAACGACAACGACGCACGAGCGCGACAACGACGAGAACGACATTATTTTACCAGTTTTAAAAATTTAGCTTACGGCGTTACAAATAATTCGGGATACAAAAACGGGTCTCGTAGGAATTACGGACCGCTTAAACACAGGGATTGAGCTTGTGGGCCCTGGGCCCAAGCCCAAAACCCACAAGCCTAAACCTGCGCGTAATATAATAGATCCTTTAAAATCTCTACAAATCTTTTGCAAATCTTAGCAATTCCGTACAAAATCTCTACAAAATATATACTAGAGATTTGGTCTCAAAAGTGGGAACATAAATTCTTATGGATAATAATTTGTGGGAAGATAATGACATTAACCTCTAAACAAAACCCACAATTCACGTGTATAAAAAGGCCCATACCCCTCTTCAATTGTGCAGACCAAAAACAAATACACACTTATATTACTCTCACCTCACTTGTCTGCAACTAAATTCACCACACACACATGAAAAATTCATTTTCTCAAAACTCAAAGGTTCCCTCACCTCTCTCGGTTATACATACAGGAAGTAAACACACTCCCACATCTACTCCCTCTTACACCCGAAGAAGACCAACAGCCAAACACCCCTCTTCACCCCCCCCCCCTTCTGTCTCTGCTTATCGGCAGCCACCACCAGATGGTGGTGGCGTGTGGCGGCTGCAACAGGAAGGAACGAAGAGAGAGAGAGCTGCGGAGAGGAGAGAGAGAAAGAAACCGGCGGTCGGCTCGATTACCCGGCGGTCGATTCATTATTCCGGTGGTCAGCCGGTTTATCCGGCGTGGTTTCACGGCGAAGAGAGAGAGAGACGAAGAGGAGAGAGAGGGCGACGGAGATGAGCAGCGCCGCCGCTCACGGCGGCGGCAGTGGCAGCGTGACGGTGGTGTTGGACTCTGTATGCCCAAGACACATATTAAATTGATGTGGCTAGTACGTTATGATCCAAGTCGGGTCATACCCAATAACAAGCTAGACAAACACCTACAATATTTATTTATGATATGATCAAACAAATAAATATTAACACTTAGAATATTTAGAAATTGGTTTTCTAAATAATTACACTTGACAAACTAATAAATTATATGGATAATTTATTTTTGAGAGAATATTTTATTTTGTTATTTAACAAGTTAAATAACAATTAAAAGGTTGCATGTGTTTATAAAATGTTATATTAAGTTTTATAAAAGTTATAAAACTTAAATAGAAGACATGGAGACAAGTTAAAAAATTTTGATTGGGTGAAATGGGAGGTGGCTTTGGCCGCCCCTATGGGGGTCTTCCCAAGGTGTTTCCACCACTCATATTACATGCAAACTTTTCAAAGAACAAGGCACTTGATTTTTTTAAGTTGCAACATCTTCTCTCATTTGATAGAACAACAAATTCAAGTGTAAGAACTCTCCAATTTTCTCTAGAAAATTTCGGCCAAGGTGGTCATCCAAGAGAGTTTTCAAGTGCAAATCCTAGCAATCTCAAGGTGTTTGTTGGGGCTTTCGGGTATACTAGCTTGAGGCTTTCTCGTTTGGAAGCTACCATTCAAGATTCATCATCATCTTCCATCTCCTTGCTCCAAAGAAAGGTTGAATTCTCAAACACCCTATGGTTGCGTTTTGATAGCATGCATGTCATATATGGATCCGGTTATTGGGTTTTGCATTTAAAATGGTTTTAAATCTTGTAAAGTAACATGTTTTAAATATATACTCCGCTGCGTTTTAATTTTATTTGGATAAAATTACTTTGATAAACATGTACAAAACCTAACAATGGCATCTAGAGCCGCTTATATGAGTGCATGCTTCATTGGATTTAAAATTTTCGGGTTTTGGGTTTGGTTAAACCCTATGGCCGAAAGTTTTGACCATGGTTCTCCTTTTATTTTTCAAGATTTACCTCCTACATGCATAAAGGAATCTTGAAAAAAAAATTATGTCATATTGATGATTTGTTTTGTTTGGACAAAAACCCACATTTTTCGGTTTTTCATTCTTGGCTGAAAAATGTAGGTTGTAAAAGGAAACCATTTTGCTCTTGAAATTTATATATATTTGGATATATATTTTGGTGTTCATAACCTAGCCATGACCTTGTGTGAATATGTTTGTGTTTGTGGTTTTAGTTAATTATTCAATGGGTTGTAATAATTATTATTTTGTCTTCCATTTGTAAAAATATGTAATTTATTTATTTTCATTTGGTATGTAAGTAAATAGATTAGATGCATTTTTTTTACTAGAAAAATGTATTAGGATACTTTTATGTAAAAGAAGATGCACACAAAAATGCGGTTTTGGTTTTTTGCCAATTTCGGGCATAAAGGACTTCATAGTTCTTAACGGGATTTTAGCCCGATAACCAAAACACATTTTGAAGTCCAAAGGAGTTTGGAGCTGAATTTAAAAGACATTTGGAAGCTCAAAGAATGTGAAGAAATCACAACACAAGATGAAGACTTGAAGCATTTGGATGCGGGATCAAGTGGGAGTTCACCGACACTTTTTTTGTGTCTATCTTCACCCTTTAGGAAGGACCTTTTGACACACTTGTTTCGGCTAACAAGTGTGGTCAAAATAGTTGGCTATGGTTATGCACCTTTTAACATATGTGTTGTGTGCTTGTATGGTTATATTTTATTTATGGTTGTTTGGATGATATTTGGATATGCATACTTAACAACTAATAACCCGTAACAAGCTTAAAATTGGTTCTTACAAAATCATTAAAACGATTAATAAAAGGTTTTATTAAAAAATTAATGATTTTATAATAAAATGGGTTTTATTAAAAGAACCTTGAAAATTGGTTTTCACTAAAGTACCATTGATTTGAATGCATGCAAATATATGGTACATAAAATTTTTCTAAACTAGAATTTTGAAAAATAAAAATCCCTTTTATAAAACAAGTCAAACACCGTCCTTTTATACAACACTCAAATTACTTGGGAACTCTTTGTGGGATAAAGGTCACCTAACCACATTTGAGGAAACTTGTATATTTGAGGTGGGGTTACCATGTTTGTGGGATAAAGGTCACCTAACCACTTATATGTGTAAACTCACATGTGTGTATAAGTTGGACGACTTGTTTTGGAAACTATGAACTTAGGGTCACCGAAGCATGGAGAACAAAGGTGTTGATGGGATTAAACATGCCAACTAAACATAAAGATGTTTAACCGATCCCATATAGCTAGAAGTTGCAAAGGGTTGCAATCGTCAAACGTTGACTACCTTGTTAATTTAAATAATGGGATAAAGGTCACCTAACCAATATTTAAATGTAACGTTGGATTCTAGATTTTAATTATTAATTGTCTATGAGACGTTAAAAGGGTATTAATGATTAAAATTTTAATAATATCGAAAATACTAAAATTGAACTTTGTTAAATTTTGTAGATGGCCGCTAACAATGCAAACCCGATTACCCAAACCGTCCGTAACCTATCACTAAGAACCATCCTTGAAAAGGATCGTCTCAACCATAACAACTTCATGGATTGGTTTCGAAACTTGAGAATTGTTCTCAAACAAGAGAAGATATCCTATGTGTTGGACGATCCTATTCCCGATCAACCTGACGAGGAAGATGTAGAAGCCTACAATGATTGGGTTAAATATACCGAGGACTCCATGCAAGCCTCTTGCCTCATGTTGGGAACTATGATTCCCGAGATTCAAAAGGACTTTGAACATCATGGGGCATACGACATGATTACCCAATTGAAGGAAATGTTCCTACAACAAGCAAGGGTAGAACGCTTCGAAACGGTTCGAGCGCTTCATGCATGTCGAATGGAGGAAACCCAATCGGTCTCATCTTACGTCCTTAAGATGAAAAGCCACATTGATCGCCTCGAGAGGCTCAATTGTCCCGTCTCTAAAGAGTTGGCTACGGATTTGATCCTCAACTCTTTAACAAAGAAATTTGAGAGCTTTGTTATGAACTATAACATGAATGGATGGGACAAGAGCATTGGTGAGCTTCATGCAATGCTCAAAACGGCCGAAGCGGGAATGGGTAAAAAGGCTTTACCCGTTCTAACGATCAATGAGGGAGGCAAGAAGGGACATCACTCTGACTCCAAGGCAAATTTTGCCAAAGGAAAGGGGCACGTCAAAGGGAAGGGAAAAAGAAAGGCTAAAGCAGAACCACCAAAACCAAAAGAGAAGAAGGCAAAGGTTGCCACGAGCGATCCATGCTTTGAGTGTGGAGAGATAGGGCATTGGAAAAGGAATTGTCCAACCTATCTCAAAGAGTTGAAAAACAAGAGGGATGCAGGGCAAACCTCAGGTACAATCTTTATGATACATATTGATCTAAATGTTATTTCTTCTAACACATGGGTATTAGATACCGGATGTGGAACTCATATTTGCAATTCGTTGCAGGGGTTCAAAAGAAATAAGCATTACAAGAAGGGAGACACTAGTCTCTTCATGGGCAATGGAGCAAAGGTTCAAGTCGAAGCCCAAGGAGACTATGTTTTAAAACTGTCACACCCCCAAAATCCACACGCGGAGTACCACCGCTTGGAGGCGTGACATGACCAGGATCAAGCCACCAATCATATTGAACATAAGTATATAGTAAAAGTCATTCATCAATACGATAGGTGTTTCCAAAATCAAATATAAACAAGTGTGTAGCGGAAGCATTTAAAGTAAAAACCCAACATAAGTTTAAGTACAAAATGTCATAATGTTTAACAACACATTCACGATCCAAGTCCACAACGACCGTGCCTCCCGTGCAAGCTCCAAAAGTACCTAAGGTCCTGCAAGGCATGTAACAGAGAATCAACAACTAGTTGAGCGAGTTCACAGTAAGTAAGTTCGTAATAATAAGTTTGTTTCGTAACATTTGGCGCTACTAGGCCGATAGTATGTTCTATTAGTGGGGGCTTCCCATGTTGCATATACACTAGACTATTTGTAACCATAAGTGTTCTTCACAACCGAGAACAGTAGTACGTACTAAGTTTACGTAGGTTTTACGTAAGTGTCCTTCACAACCGAGGACAGGGGTACGCGGGGGTTTACGTAGGTTTTACGTAAGTGCCCTTCACAACCGAGGACAGTGATGTGTACTAGTATACGTAGGTTTTACGTATGTGTCCTGCGCATCCGAGGACGATGGTAGATAGTCTAGTAACATTGTAAGTACAAATCCATTCCTTCAATCCCATTCCCAACCCCGGGAATCCCATGCCTTGGTAAGAGTGTGAACTCACCTTGGTTTGCTCGGTATGCTAAGTATGCTCACAATTAATCAATCACGTCCTAGATTATTCACGTATACATAATCAGTTTATAATAACGAAGTTGGCACGTAGGTATAATCATAGTAATCATCGTTCCAATCATCATGCAGCAGATCCATTATTCAAATCACCATTTAGACATGTATACATATTCATATCAAAATTACATGTTTACTGTCATCAACACATGCCTTATCATTATTATATGCACTAACATATTAAATTGTTCAATTCACCTACATCACTTCCCAAGGTCAAACAACCTAATCATGTGCTCTTATCAATTCCAGCCAACAATTGTTAATGTTTTCATGTTATCATTGGACCACAACATGTAGTGGGCTGCCATTATCATCACATGATACCTACAATATTAATAGAATACCTATGCACCTCTAATTGTTTAATCAACAGCATACAACAATCAAATCATAGGAGTAACATGCGATCACAAAGACAGAATCATTATTGCCAAGCACACATGACCGATCATATTACATTCCATATACCAGGCAGTTCATGAACAACCACATAGGTTTACATACCTATCGATTAACATCATAATCATACAATAAACATCTAGATCAACAGAGTATGTAAATCACTATATAAGCCGAAATCCCTTTATGGGTTTAATACACACATTGGGCTTGGAACCTGTTTGGGCCGAAATCACATAGTGATTTCGTCCAGTTGTTAGTGGGGGGTGTTTTCGTTAATGGGGGTTTGGTTTTCGACGGCACATCATCAGCATCAACTTCAATTCACAACATCATCATATTAGAATCATTCACTAAAAAGTCATCGGCACATGACAAGTTGTATGCTCATCATCATCATCATGATATAAACAATAATCAAGATTGAATACCAAATAGCAATCACATGCTTTCTGACAAATCCCTTTATGTTATTGAATTCGGTCCACTAGCAAGCATTCAAAAATAGCATCCCTTCATTTAATATAACTTAATTCACTTTACATAATCCCTTTGACTATTATGACAATATATTCAGGAGGTGCACATGAATTTATAAGATAGAAACTACAAGTTCCTATGCTACAGACAATACTATCGACACATATGATTACCAAACTTCCTTTTATTAAATAACACAATCATCAAGACATCATAATTATATCAATACTAACCGAGATTTTGACTTGATTCAGACGATTGAATGGGATGTTGCGTCCGTGAGGGGGGTGTATCCTTGCCGTCGCCAGTTTGTAGAAGAATAGGGTTTTTCCTAAAAGTGTTCTAACCTAAAGATCTCATAAGTTATAACACAACACAACTGGGCCGAAGCCCATATGCTTTTTGCAAAACAAAGTGGACGGAAACAAATAAGTGTTTTTCTAAAATACCAAGTTTCATGTTATAATCTAAATCACATAAACATGTAACAATCATAGTGCCTTTCATTATAACATAACGTGTATAGCTACAAGTCAAACAACAAAACAATCAAAGTCAACGTGCATTTAATGCGAAAGTGAAAGTCGGAAACTCGAGTTGTCACATTATCCCCAACTTGAAAGAAATTTCGTCCCGAAATTTAGCATGCGGTTACTGAGGAAGCTAGGTAAGTTGTATCGTTTACTGGTTTTCCTGGGGTGTCACATCATCCCCCCGTTGATTTGGGATTTCATCCCGAACTTCTGTAGTAGCTTCAGCCTCAGTAGTAGTTGCATTGTTTTCAAACAACTGGGGATATTTGAGTTCCATTTGGTCTTCGCGTTCCCAGGTATACTCTGGGCCACGACGGGAGTTCCAACGAACTCGAACAAGAGGTATTCTGGTGTTCTTGAGGACCTTAACATCCCGGTCCATGATTTCAACTGGTTCTTCGACGAAATGCAACCGTTCGTCGATAGTGAGCTCCTTCAAAGGAACTATGAAGGTCTCATCTGACTGACACTTCTTCAGATTCGACACATGAAAGACGTTGTGAACTGCACTGAGTTCAGCTGGTAAGTTCAGTCTGTAGGCCACTTTGCCTATCTTCTCTATGACTTCAAATGGTCCAACGTATCGTGGATTGAGTTTGCCCCTTTTGCCAAAACGAACCACACCCTTCCAGGGTGAAACTTTGAGTAATGCTCGATCCCCAACCTGGAACTCGAGTAGTTTCCTATCTTTATCGGCGTATGCTTTCTGACGGTCACGAGCTGCCGCCATGCGTTGTCGTATTTGAGCAATCTTCTCAGTAGTATCAACTACCATTTCTGGACCTGTGATCTGACTGTCACCCACCTCTGCCCAACAAAGAGGTGATCGGCATTTACGCCCGTACAATGCCTCAAATGGAGCAGCTTTAATGCTGGTGTGGTAACTGTTGTTGTACGAAAATTCCACAAGTGGCAGATGCTTTTCCCAGCCCTTGCCAAAGTCAATTACGTACGCCCGAAGCATGTCTTCTAGAGTTTGAATAGTGCGCTCAGACTGCCCATCTGTCTGAGGGTGATAAGCTGTGCTCATGTCTAATCGAGAGCCAAAAGATTTGTGCATTGCTTGCCACAGTTCTGAAGTAAAACGTGCATCACGATCAGAGATAATAGAGGTGGGCACCCCGTGCCTCGAGACAACTTCCTTAAGGTATATGTCTGCTAGAGTGGAGAACTTATCCGTTTCCTTGATAGCCAAGAAGTGAGCAGACTTTGTGAGTCGATCCACGATCACCCAAATAGTATCATTCCCACGTTGAGATCTAGGTAGGCCAGTAACAAAGTCCATGGAAATTTGTTCCCATTTCCATTGTGGTATCTCAGGTTGCTGGAGTGGGCCTGATGGTTTCTGATATTCTGCTTTGACTCTCGCACAAGTCAAGCACTTGCTAACGTAAGTTGCTATGTGAGCTTTCATGCTAGGCCACCAATATGTAGTTCTGAGGTCGTGGTACATCTTATCCGAACCAGGATGTACTGAGTAGCGAGACTTATGAGCTTCATCCATTACAAGCTCGCGTAAATTACCATAGAGTGGGACCCAGATGCGTCCTGTTACATAGTAGGCGCCGTCTGCCCTTTGTTCTAACCGTTGCCTTGAGCCGCGTAGGGCTTCAGCCCTGACGTTTTCTGGTTTCAATGCTTCTACCTGAGCATCTCGTATCTGTGAAGGAAGACTAGACTGAATAGTGAGTTGTAACGCTCGTACACGCCTAGGTGTAGTATCCTTTCGACTGAGGGCGTCGGCCACCACATTGGCTTTGCCCGGATGATACTTTATAGCACATTCGTAATCGTTCAGTAACTCGACCCATCGACGTTGTCGCATGTTCAATTCTTTCTGCTTGAAGATATGCTCAAGACTCCTGTGATCGGTGTAGATGGTGCACTTGGTGCCATACAGATAATGTCGCCATATCTTGAGCGCAAAAACAACAGCTCCAAGCTCTAAATCGTGCGTAGTGTAATTCCGTTCGTGAATCTTAAGTTGGCGCGAAGCATAAGCAATAACTTTATCCCGTTGCATCAACACACATCCAAGACCTTGGATAGATGCATCGCAGTAGACTACAAAATCGTCCGTGCCTTCAGGCAATGAGAGGATAGGTGCGCTACAAAGTCTATCCTTTAAGTGCTGAAACGCTGTTTCCTGTGTATCACTCCAACGGTAAGCAACACCCTTCTGTGTAAGTAATGTAAGCGGCTGTGCAATTTTTGAGAAGTCTTTAATGAACCGTCTGTAATAACCTGCCAAACCCAAGAATTGGCGTATTTCTGTTGGTGTGCTAGGTGCAGGCCAGTTCTTGATCGAATCTACCTTGGATGGATCGACATGAATCCCATCCTTGGTTACCACGTGGCCTAGAAAGTGGACTTCACGAAGCCAGAAGTCACATTTTGAAAACTTAGCGTACAGCTGTTCCGTTCGAAGAAGTTCCAGAATAAGTCGTAAATGCTGCTCATGTTCCTCCCGACTCTTCGAGTAAATCAGAATGTCGTCGATGAAAACAATAACAAACTTGTCAAGATAAGGTTTGCACACCCTGTTCATAAGATCCATGAAAACCGCAGGTGCGTTCGTTAGCCCGAATGGCATAACCAAAAACTCGTAATGACCGTAGCGAGTTCTGAATGCTGTTTTGGAGACGTCCTCATCCCGGACTCTCAGTTGATGGTAACCTGACCTTAGGTCAATTTTCGAGTAATAGCTCGACCCTTGCAACTGGTCGAATAAGTCGTCGATGCGTGGAAGTGGATAACGATTCTTCACGGTCACCTTGTTCAGTTCGCGGTAATCTATGCACATACGAAAGGTACCGTCTTTCTTCTTCACAAATAATACTGGAGCTCCCCAGGGCGAAGAGCTAGGACGTATGAAACCCTTTTCCAAGAGTTCTTGTAATTGCTTAGACAGTTCTTCCAGTTCAGTTGGAGCTAAGCGGTAGGGCGCTCGAGCTATAGGTGCTGCTCCTGGAGCTAGCTCGATCTGAAATTCGACCTGGCGATGGGGCGGTAACCCAGGTAACTCTTCAGGAAACACTTGAGGAAAGTCGCGTACTACAGGAATGTCCCCAATCTTTTTCTCTGTCGTCGATGTATCAGTAACGAGTGCTAAAATAGCTATGTGCCCCTTTCGCAGACACTTCTGAGCCTTCAAGAAGGAGATGATGCCACTCACAACACCACTCTTGTCGCCTTGAACTTCGAGAGGTTCTTTGCCAGTACGGGAAATACGAATGATCTTCTCCTTGCATAGGATCTCTGCTTGTTGTTGGGATAACCAATCCATACCAATGACGACATCAAAACTACTCAGAGTTATAGGAATGAGATCGATAGAGAAAGTCTGACCAGCGAGGATAAGATTACAACCCTGAACTATGTGTGTGGCTTCTAGACTTTTACCGTTAGCTAACTCTACGACATGTTTGGTGTTCAACAGTGTTGGTGCACGTTTAAGCATTTGACAAACTTTCAGAGACATATAACCGGTATCCGCACCCGAATCAAATAGTACAGTAACATAAAAGTCGTCGAGAAGAAACTTACCCATAACCACATGAGGATCGTTCCTTGCGTCACTCTGACCAATCACAAATACACGACCCTTTGCACCATTGTTGTTGTTGTTTCCCCCATTGTTGTTCCCACTGCCCTGATTGTTGTTGTTGTTGTTGTTGTTGTTCTGGTTTCGATTTAACTGAGGGCAGTGTCTTTTGAAGTGACCTTCAGCACCACATTGAAAACATCCTTTGTTGCCCTGTTGCTGATTCTGCGGTGCTTGCTGCTGCTGCTGATTCTGAGTTACAGGCCGTGGGCTCCTACAATCCTTGGCCTCATGGCCCATCCTGAGGCACCTCTGACAACGACCCTTGTTGCACTGGCCACTGTGATGCCTGTTACAGTTGTTACACTTTGGGAGGTTCCCTCGATAACTACCCTGCCTGTGACTGCCCGGAAATTGCTGACTAGGGCTCTGATAATCACTAGTCTTGCGCTGTTGCTGTGCTTGAGACTGTACAATAGCTGAACCCCTACTGGAATCCCCTTCCCATTTCCGCTTGTTGTCGCTGGGAGTAGCAGGAGTAGCTGGAGTGGTAACGGTAGTAGCGCTGATACGTTTAGGCAGCCTGTTCTGTTCCACCGCCTGATCAGTGAGGCGATGAGCTAGCTTGACGATCTGTTGAATAGTGCCAAGATTCGCTGAGGTTACGTGGCTTTGAATCTCCGGCACCAGACCATTGAGATACAGTTCGATACGCTTAATGGGAGGGTCCACCATAGTAGGACACAGAATAGCCAACTCGTTCGATCTTCTGGTGTACGCTTCAATTTCCGACCCCGTCATTTTCAAGTGGTAAAACTCTACCTCCAGCTTATGAATATCATCACGGCTACAGTATTCCTCTTTGATCAATTCCTTGAAACCGTTCCAGGGTGTGGCATTAGCAACAGCCAACCCTAACATCTGAACCTGCGCATTCCACCAAGTCAGCGCAATGCCTTCCAGAGTACCAGTGGCGTACTTCACCCTGTGAGCCTCAGGGCATTCACACATTTCAAATACTGACTCGAGCTTTTCAAACCAATGGAGGAGTCCAACCGCTCCTTCCGTGCCACTAAAAGTAGTAGGACGACAGTCCATGAAAGTTTTGAAGGTGCAAACAGGTGGCTGAGCGTGCTGACCTCCTGCTTGTGCGGCTGCAACTGCCGCAGCAACTTGTTCGTTAATGAGAGCCGTCAACTGGGCTTGGGTCATGTTAATACGTCCAGACATGATCTTCATAGCAAAGATAACATATGTGAGAAAGGTTCGCGAGTAGTGCGATGACAGAAGAGAGTGAGCAAACAAGTATTCTCATGCAATAGTGTTACGTTTATCTAAGCATACCCTGAGCAAGGTTCTATGCAATTCTAGCAAGTAGGCAATAAGACATGTACCATATTACCTAGGATGTTGAGTCTTGCACGTGGAGCGAGGCGTCGTTGTGGATCGTTGAGCACTGTTTCGGTTATAGTCTGGTTTTAACAAAAAGTTTTCCCTTATTAAAACCTAGTTCACTATAACCAATGGCTCTGATACCAATCTGTCACACCCCCAAAATCCACACGCGGAGTACCACCGCTTGGAGGCGTGACATGACCAGGATCAAGCCACCAATCATATTGAACATAAGTATATAGTAAAAGTCATTCATCAATACGATAGGTGTTTCCAAAATCAAATATAAACAAGTGTGTAGCGGAAGCATTTAAAGTAAAAACCCAACATAAGTTTAAGTACAAAATGTCATAATGTTTAACAACACATTCACGATCCAAGTCCACAACGACCGTGCCTCCCGTGCAAGCTCCAAAAGTACCTAAGGTCCTGCAAGGCATGTAACAGAGAATCAACAACTAGTTGAGCGAGTTCACAGTAAGTAAGTTCGTAATAATAAGTTTGTTTCGTAACATTTGGCGCTACTAGGCCGATAGTATGTTCTATTAGTGGGGGCTTCCCATGTTGCATATACACTAGACTATTTGTAACCATAAGTGTTCTTCACAACCGAGAACAGTAGTACGTACTAAGTTTACGTAGGTTTTACGTAAGTGTCCTTCACAACCGAGGACAGGGGTACGCGGGGGTTTACGTAGGTTTTACGTAAGTGCCCTTCACAACCGAGGACAGTGATGTGTACTAGTATACGTAGGTTTTACGTATGTGTCCTGCGCATCCGAGGACGATGGTAGATAGTCTAGTAACATTGTAAGTACAAATCCATTCCTTCAATCCCATTCCCAACCCCGGGAATCCCATGCCTTGGTAAGAGTGTGAACTCACCTTGGTTTGCTCGGTATGCTAAGTATGCTCACAATTAATCAATCACGTCCTAGATTATTCACGTATACATAATCAGTTTATAATAACGAAGTTGGCACGTAGGTATAATCATAGTAATCATCGTTCCAATCATCATGCAGCAGATCCATTATTCAAATCACCATTTAGACATGTATACATATTCATATCAAAATTACATGTTTACTGTCATCAACACATGCCTTATCATTATTATATGCACTAACATATTAAATTGTTCAATTCACCTACATCACTTCCCAAGGTCAAACAACCTAATCATGTGCTCTTATCAATTCCAGCCAACAATTGTTAATGTTTTCATGTTATCATTGGACCACAACATGTAGTGGGCTGCCATTATCATCACATGATACCTACAATATTAATAGAATACCTATGCACCTCTAATTGTTTAATCAACAGCATACAACAATCAAATCATATGAGTAACATGCGATCACAAAGACAGAATCATTATTGCCAAGCACACATGACCGATCATATTACATTCCATATACCAGGCAGTTCATGAACAACCACATAGGTTTACATACCTATCGATTAACATCATAATCATACAATAAACATCTAGATCAACAGAGTATGTAAATCACTATATAAGCCGAAATCCCTTTATAGGTTTAATACACACATTGGGCTTGGAACCTGTTTGGGCCGAAATCACATAGTGATTTCGTCCAGTTGTTAGTGGGGGTGTTTTCGTTAATGGGGGTTTGGTTTTCGACGGCACATCATCAGCATCAACTTCAATTCACAACATCATCATATTAGAATCATTCACTAAAAAGTCATCGGCACATGACAAGTTGTATGCTCATCATCATCATCATGATATAAACAATAATCAAGATTGAATACCAAATAGCAATCACATGCTTTCTGACAAATCCCTTTATGTTATTGAATTCGGTCCACTAGCAAGCATTCAAAAATAGCATCCCTTCATTTAATATAACTTAATTCACTTTACATAATCCCTTTGACTATTATGACAATATATTCAGGAGGTGCACATGAATTTATAAGATAGAAACTACAAGTTCCTATGCTACAGACAATACTATCGACACATATGATTACCAAACTTCCTTTTATTAAATAACACGATCATCAAGACATCATAATTATATCAATACTAACCGAGATTTTGACTTGATTCAGACGATTGAATGGGATGTTGCGTCCGTGAGGGGGGTGTATCCTTGCCGTCGCCAGTTTGTAGAAGAATAGGGTTTTTCCTAAAAGTGTTCTAACCTAAAGATCTCATAAGTTATAACACAACACAACTGGGCCGAAGCCCATATGCTTTTTGCAAAACAAAGTGGACGGAAACAAATAAGTGTTTTTCTAAAATACCAAGTTTCATGTTATAATCTAAATCACATAAACATGTAACAATCATAGTGCCTTTCATTATAACATAACGTGTATAGCTACAAGTCAAACAACAAAACAATCAAAGTCAACGTGCATTTAATGCGAAAGTGAAAGTCGGAAACTCGAGTTGTCACATTATCCCCAACTTGAAAGAAATTTCGTCCCGAAATTTAGCATGCGGTTACTGAGGAAGCTAGGTAAGTTGTATCGTTTACTGGTTTTCCTGGGGTGTCACATCATCCCCCCGTTGATTTGGGATTTCATCCCGAACTTCTGTAGTAGCTTCAGCCTCAGTAGTAGTTGCATTGTTTTCAAACAACTGGGGATATTTGAGTTCCATTTGGTCTTCGCGTTCCCAGGTATACTCTGGGCCACGACGGGAGTTCCAACGAACTCGAACAAGAGGTATTCTGGTGTTCTTGAGGACCTTAACATCCCGGTCCATGATTTCAACTGGTTCTTCAACGAAATGCAACCGTTCGTCGATAGTGAGCTCCTTCAAAGGAACTATGAAGGTCTCATCTGACTGACACTTCTTCAGATTCGACACATGAAAGACGTTGTGAACTGCACTGAGTTCAGCTGGTAAGTTCAGTCTGTAGGCCACTTTGCCTATCTTCTCTATGACTTCAAATGGTCCAACGTATCGTGGATTGAGTTTGCCCCTTTTGCCAAAACAAACCACACCCTTCCAGGGTGAAACTTTGAGTAATGCTCGATCCCCAACCTGGAACTCGAGTAGTTTCCTATCTTTATCGGCGTATGCTTTCTGACGGTCACGAGCTGCCGCCATGCGTTGTCGTATTTGAGCAATCTTCTCAGTAGTATCAACTACCATTTCTGGACCTGTGATCTGACTGTCACCCACCTCTGCCCAACAAAGAGGTGATCGGCATTTACGCCCGTACAATGCCTCAAATGGAGCAGCTTTAATGCTGGTGTGGTAACTGTTGTTGTACGAAAATTCCACAAGTGGCAGATGCTTTTCCCAGCCCTTGCCAAAGTCAATTACGTACGCCCGAAGCATGTCTTCTAGAGTTTGAATAGTGCGCTCAGACTGCCCATCTGTCTGAGGGTGATAAGCTGTGCTCATGTCTAATCGAGAGCCAAAAGATTTGTGCATTGCTTGCCACAGTTCTGAAGTAAAACGTGCATCACGATCAGAGATAATAGAGGTGGGCACCCCGTGCCTCGAGACAACTTCCTTAAGGTATATGTCTGCTAGAGTGGAGAACTTATCCGTTTCCTTGATAGCCAAGAAGTGAGCAGACTTTGTGAGTCGATCCACGATCACCCAAATAGTATCATTCCCACGTTGAGATCTAGGTAGGCCAGTAACAAAGTCCATGGAAATTTGTTCCCATTTCCATTGTGGTATCTCAGGTTGCTGGAGTGGGCCTGATGGTTTCTGATATTCTGCTTTGACTCTCGCACAAGTCAAGCACTTGCTAACGTAAGTTGCTATGTGAGCTTTCATGCTAGGCCACCAATATGTAGTTCTGAGGTCGTGGTACATCTTATCCGAACCAGGATGTACTGAGTAGCGAGACTTATGAGCTTCATCCATTACAAGCTCGCGTAAATTACCATAGAGTGGGACCCAGATGCGTCCTGTTACATAGTAGGCGCCGTCTGCCCTTTGTTCTAACCGTTGCCTTGAGCCGCGTAGGGCTTCAGCCCTGACGTTTTCTGGTTTCAATGCTTCTACCTGAGCATCTCGTATCTGTGAAGGAAGACTAGACTGAATAGTGAGTTGTAACGCTCGTACACGCCTAGGTGTAGTATCCTTTCGACTGAGGGCGTCGGCCACCACATTGGCTTTGCCCGGATGATACTTTATAGCACATTCGTAATCGTTCAGTAACTCGACCCATCGACGTTGTCGCATGTTCAATTCTTTCTGCTTGAAGATATGCTCAAGACTCCTGTGATCGGTGTAGATGGTGCACTTGGTGCCATACAGATAATGTCGCCATATCTTGAGCGCAAAAACAACAGCTCCAAGCTCTAAATCGTGCGTAGTGTAATTCCGTTCGTGAATCTTAAGTTGGCGCGAAGCATAAGCAATAACTTTATCCCGTTGCATCAACACACATCCAAGACCTTGGATAGATGCATCGCAGTAGACTACAAAATCGTCCGTGCCTTCAGGCAATGAGAGGATAGGTGCGCTACAAAGTCTATCCTTTAAGTGCTGAAACGCTGTTTCCTGTGTATCACTCCAACGGTAAGCAACACCCTTCTGTGTCAGTAATGTAAGCGGCTGTGCAATTTTTGAGAAGTCTTTAATGAACCGTCTGTAATAACCTGCCAAACCCAAGAATTGGCGTATTTCTGTTGGTGTGCTAGGTGCAGGCCAGTTCTTGATCGAATCTACCTTGGATGGATCGACATGAATCCCATCCTTGGTTACCACGTGGCCTAGAAAGTGGACTTCACGAAGCCAGAAGTCACATTTTGAAAACTTAGCGTACAGCTGTTCCGTTCGAAGAAGTTCCAGAATAAGTCGTAAATGCTGCTCATGTTCCTCCCGACTCTTCGAGTAAATCAGAATGTCGTCGATGAAAACAATAACAAACTTGTCAAGATAAGGTTTGCACACCCTGTTCATAAGATCCATGAAAACCGCAGGTGCGTTCGTTAGCCCGAATGGCATAACCAAAAACTCGTAATGACCGTAGCGAGTTCTGAATGCTGTTTTGGAGACGTCCTCATCCCGGACTCTCAGTTGATGGTAACCTGACCTTAGGTCAATTTTCGAGTAATAGCTCGACCCTTGCAACTGGTCGAATAAGTCGTCGATGCGTGGAAGTGGATAACGATTCTTCACGGTCACCTTGTTCAGTTCGCGGTAATCTATGCACATACGAAAGGTACCGTCTTTCTTCTTCACAAATAATACTGGAGCTCCCCAGGGCGAAGAGCTAGGACGTATGAAACCCTTTTCCAAGAGTTCTTGTAATTGCTTAGACAGTTCTTCCAGTTCAGTTGGAGCTAAGCGGTAGGGCGCTCGAGCTATAGGTGCTGCTCCTGGAGCTAGCTCGATCTGAAATTCGACCTGGCGATGGGGCGGTAACCCAGGTAACTCTTCAGGAAACACTTGAGGAAAGTCGCGTACTACAGGAATGTCCCCAATCTTTTTCTCTGTCGTCGATGTATCAGTAACGAGTGCTAAAATAGCTATGTGCCCCTTTCGCAGACACTTCTGAGCCTTCAAGAAGGAGATGATGCCACTCACAACACCACTCTTGTCGCCTTGAACTTCGAGAGGTTCTTTGCCAGTACGGGAAATACGAATGATCTTCTCCTTGCATAGGATCTCTGCTTGTTGTTGGGATAACCAATCCATACCAATGACGACATCAAAACTACTCAGAGTTATAGGAATGAGATCGATAGAGAAAGTCTGACCAGCAAGGATAAGATTACAACCCTGAACTATGTGTGTGGCTTCTAGACTTTTACCGTTAGCTAACTCTACGACATGTTTGGTGTTCAACAGTGTTGGTGCACGTTTAAGCATTTGACAAACTTTCAGAGACATATAACCGGTATCCGCACCCGAATCAAATAGTACAGTAACATAAAAGTCGTCGAGAAGAAACTTACCCATAACCACATGAGGATCGTTCCTTGCGTCACTCTGACCAATCACAAATACACGACCCTTTGCACCATTGTTGTTGTTGTTTCCCCCATTGTTGTTCCCACTGCCCTGATTGTTGTTGTTGTTGTTGTTGTTGTTCTGGTTTCGATTTAACTGAGGGCAGTGTCTTTTGAAGTGACCTTCAGCACCACATTGAAAACATCCTTTGTTGCCCTGTTGCTGATTCTGCGGTGCTTGCTGCTGCTGCTGATTCTGAGTTACAGGCCGTGGGCTCCTACAATCCTTGGCCTCATGGCCCATCCTGAGGCACCTCTGACAACGACCCTTGTTGCACTGGCCACTGTGATGCCTGTTACAGTTGTTACACTTTGGGAGGTTCCCTCGATAACTACCCTGCCTGTGACTGCCCGAAAATTGCTGACTAGGGCTCTGATAATCACTAGTCTTGCGCTGTTGCTGTGCTTGAGACTGTACAATAGCTGAACCCCTACTGGAATCCCCTTCCCATTTCCGCTTGTTGTCGCTGGGAGTAGCAGGAGTAGCTGGAGTGGTAACGGTAGTAGCGCTGATACGTTTAGGCAGCCTGTTCTGTTCCACCGCCTGATCAGTGAGGCGATGAGCTAGCTTGACGATCTGTTGAATAGTGCCAAGATTCGCTGAGGTTACGTGGCTTTGAATCTCCGGCACCAGACCATTGAGATACAGTTCGATACGCTTAATGGGAGGGTCCACCATAGTAGGACACAGAATAGCCAACTCGTTCGATCTTCTGGTGTACGCTTCAATTTCCGACCCCGTCATTTTCAAGTGGTAAAACTCTACCTCCAGCTTATGAATATCATCACGGCTACAGTATTCCTCTTTGATCAATTCCTTGAAACCGTTCCAGGGTGTGGCATTAGCAACAGCCAACCCTAACATCTGAACCTGCGCATTCCACCAAGTCAGCGCAATGCCTTCCAGAGTACCAGTGGCGTACTTCACCCTGCGAGCCTCAGGGCATTCACACATTTCAAATACTGACTCGAGCTTTTCAAACCAATGGAGGAGTCCAACCGCTCCTTCCGTGCCACTAAAAGTAGTAGGACGACAGTCCATGAAAGTTTTGAAGGTGCAAACAGGTGGCTGAGCGTGCTGACCTCCTGCTTGTGCGGCTGCAACTGCCGCAGCAACTTGTTCGTTAATGAGAGCCGTCAACTGGGCTTGGGTCATGTTAATACGTCCAGACATGATCTTCATAGCAAAGATAACATATGTGAGAAAGGTTCGCGAGTAGTGCGATGACAGAAGAGAGTGAGCAAACAAGTATTCTCATGCAATAGTGTTACGTTTATCTAAGCATACCCTGAGCAAGGTTCTATGCAATTCTAGCAAGTAGGCAATAAGACATGTACCATATTACCTAGGATGTTGAGTCTTGCACGTGGAGCGAGGCGTCGTTGTGGATCGTTGAGCACTGTTTCGGTTATAGTCTGGTTTTAACAAAAAGTTTTCCC
Organism: Helianthus tuberosus; assembly: GCA_030545235.1. Lineage (NCBI taxonomy): Eukaryota > Viridiplantae > Streptophyta > Magnoliopsida > Asterales > Asteraceae > Helianthus > Helianthus tuberosus. The sequence continues at coordinate 92,788,471 of CM060416.1, forward strand.
TTATTAAAACCTAGTTCACTATAACCAATGGCTCTGATACCAATCTGTCACACCCCCAAAATCCACACGCGGAGTACCACCGCTTGGAGGCGTGACATGACCAGGATCAAGCCACCAATCATATTGAACATAAGTATATAGTAAAAGTCATTCATCAATACGATAGGTGTTTCCAAAATCAAATATAAACAAGTGTGTAGCGGAAGCATTTAAAGTAAAAACCCAACATAAGTTTAAGTACAAAATGTCATAATGTTTAACAACACATTCACGATCCAAGTCCACAACGACCGTGCCTCCCGTGCAAGCTCCAAAAGTACCTAAGGTCCTGCAAGGCATGTAACAGAGAATCAACAACTAGTTGAGCGAGTTCACAGTAAGTAAGTTCGTAATAATAAGTTTGTTTCGTAACATTTGGCGCTACTAGGCCGATAGTATGTTCTATTAGTGGGGGCTTCCCATGTTGCATATACACTAGACTATTTGTAACCATAAGTGTTCTTCACAACCGAGAACAGTAGTACGTACTAAGTTTACGTAGGTTTTACGTAAGTGTCCTTCACAACCGAGGACAGGGGTACGCGGGGGTTTACGTAGGTTTTACGTAAGTGCCCTTCACAACCGAGGACAGTGATGTGTACTAGTATACGTAGGTTTTACGTATGTGTCCTGCGCATCCGAGGACGATGGTAGATAGTCTAGTAACATTGTAAGTACAAATCCATTCCTTCAATCCCATTCCCAACCCCGGGAATCCCATGCCTTGGTAAGAGTGTGAACTCACCTTGGTTTGCTCGGTATGCTAAGTATGCTCACAATTAATCAATCACGTCCTAGATTATTCACGTATACATAATCAGTTTATAATAACGAAGTTGGCACGTAGGTATAATCATAGTAATCATCGTTCCAATCATCATGCAGCAGATCCATTATTCAAATCACCATTTAGACATGTATACATATTCATATCAAAATTACATGTTTACTGTCATCAACACATGCCTTATCATTATTATATGCACTAACATATTAAATTGTTCAATTCACCTACATCACTTCCCAAGGTCAAACAACCTAATCATGTGCTCTTATCAATTCCAGCCAACAATTGTTAATGTTTTCATGTTATCATTGGACCACAACATGTAGTGGGCTGCCATTATCATCACATGATACCTACAATATTAATAGAATACCTATGCACCTCTAATTGTTTAATCAACAGCATACAACAATCAAATCATATGAGTAACATGCGATCACAAAGACAGAATCATTATTGCCAAGCACACATGACCGATCATATTACATTCCATATACCAGGCAGTTCATGAACAACCACATAGGTTTACATACCTATCGATTAACATCATAATCATACAATAAACATCTAGATCAACAGAGTATGTAAATCACTATATAAGCCGAAATCCCTTTATAGGTTTAATACACACATTGGGCTTGGAACCTGTTTGGGCCGAAATCACATAGTGATTTCGTCCAGTTGTTAGTGGGGGTGTTTTCGTTAATGGGGGTTTGGTTTTCGACGGCACATCATCAGCATCAACTTCAATTCACAACATCATCATATTAGAATCATTCACTAAAAAGTCATCGGCACATGACAAGTTGTATGCTCATCATCATCATCATGATATAAACAATAATCAAGATTGAATACCAAATAGCAATCACATGCTTTCTGACAAATCCCTTTATGTTATTGAATTCGGTCCACTAGCAAGCATTCAAAAATAGCATCCCTTCATTTAATATAACTTAATTCACTTTACATAATCCCTTTGACTATTATGACAATATATTCAGGAGGTGCACATGAATTTATAAGATAGAAACTACAAGTTCCTATGCTACAGACAATACTATCGACACATATGATTACCAAACTTCCTTTTATTAAATAACACGATCATCAAGACATCATAATTATATCAATACTAACCGAGATTTTGACTTGATTCAGACGATTGAATGGGATGTTGCGTCCGTGAGGGGGGTGTATCCTTGCCGTCGCCAGTTTGTAGAAGAATAGGGTTTTTCCTAAAAGTGTTCTAACCTAAAGATCTCATAAGTTATAACACAACACAACTGGGCCGAAGCCCATATGCTTTTTGCAAAACAAAGTGGACGGAAACAAATAAGTGTTTTTCTAAAATACCAAGTTTCATGTTATAATCTAAATCACATAAACATGTAACAATCATAGTGCCTTTCATTATAACATAACGTGTATAGCTACAAGTCAAACAACAAAACAATCAAAGTCAACGTGCATTTAATGCGAAAGTGAAAGTCGGAAACTCGAGTTGTCACAAAAACTTCCAAGTGGTTTGGAAATATGTTTGAAAAATGTTTTGTATGCTCCTAGTTTGACTAGGAACATTATTTCTGTTTCCCTTTTAAGACAATATGGATTTGATTTGAAGTTTGTGAACAATGAAATTTATGCTTTGATGAATGACATGTTCTACTTTAAAGCTACGCCTTCAAATGGTATTTATGAATTGGTTCATGATAATACATCATTTGATAATTCGATGTACCAAGCAAACACCAAGAAACTCAAAATGGATTTGAGTGAGACCTATCTTTGGCATTGTCGTCTTGGTCATATAAACAGAAATCGCATGCAAACACTTCAAAAGAATGGTCTTTTGGAAACAAATGAAATTGGTTCATTTGATACATGCGAATCTTTTTTACAAGGTAAAATGACCAAGAAACCCTTTAGTGGCACAAACCAAAGGGCAAAAGATTTATTAGGCATCATACATTCGGATGTATGTGGTCCTTTTAAGCCAATGACTAGGAATGGTGAAAGATACTTCGTAACTTTTACCGACGACTTCAGTCGTTATGGTTATGTGTACTTGCTAAGACACAAAGATGAAGTTTTTGAAACGTTCAAAATCTTCCAAAACGAAGTAGAGAATCAACTCACCAAGACAATCAAAGTTCTTCGTTCTGATAGAGGAGGTGAATACCTTAGTGATGCCTTTCAAGATCATCTTAGGAGTTGTGGGATCATCTCACAACTTACTCCACCTGGAACACCACAACATAATGGTGTGTCTGAGAGGAGGAATCGAACTCTATTGGATATGGTTCGATCTATGATGACTAGAAGCACATTGCCTCTATCATTTTGGGGTTACGCTTTGCTCTCCGCGGCTCGTATATTAAATATGGCCCCAACCAAGAAAGTGGATAAGACACCTTTTGAAATATGGCATGGAACGGTTCCATCATTATCATATTTGAAGGTGTGGGGTTGTGATGCTTATGTGAAGCAATACACCCCAAACAAGTTAGAAGTAAGATCCATTAAGTGTATCTTCATAGGATATCCTAAAGATGATATAGGATATTATTTCTACGATCCAACAGAGCAAAAGGTATTTGTTGCTCGAAAGGGTAAGTTCTTGGAGGATAAATTCCGTATGGAAGGAACTAGTAGAACAGTGGAACTTGATGAGGATCAAGAACCACAAGCCGATACACGTTTGGTTGATACTAGCACTCAACAAGAGGTTGTTGAAAATGATCAAATGGTTGATCAACATACACAAAACGTTCGCAGATCTGGTAGAATTAGTAATCCACCTGAAAGATATGGATTTTTCATGGATGGATGCTATGTGGTAGATTCAGATGAACCAACCACATACCATGATGCAATGTTGAAATCCGATTGCGACAAATGGCTTGAGGCTATGAACGTAGAGATGCAATCCATGTATGACAACCAAGTTTGGGAATTGGTTGTGCCACCTCTTAACTCCAAAGTAGTTGGAAGTAAGTGGGTTTTCAAGAAGAAAACAGATATGCATGGTAACTTGGATACTTATAAAGTGAGACTTATAGCAAAAGGTTTCACTCAAACTCAAGGGGTTGATTATGATGAGACCTTCTCGCCAGTGGCAATGCTAAAGTCGATTAGGATATTATTTGCCATAGCTGCATATTATGACTATGAGATTTGGAAAATGGATGTCAAAACGGCTTTCCTCAATGGATATCTTGATGAAGATGTCTATATGGTTCAGCCTAAAGGTTTTGTCGATCCAAAACATCCTAACAAAGTGTGCAAGTTAAAGAAATCAATCTATGGATTGAAACAAGCATCGAGAAGTTGGAATCACCGTTTTGATGAAGAGATTAGGAATTTTGGGTTCATTAAGAACGGCGATGAAGCTTGTGTGTATAAGAAAGCTAGTGGGAGCACCGTCACTTTCTTAGTATTGTATGTCGATGACATTCTACTATTTGGAAATGACATTCCAACCATGGAAGGTGTAAAAGCATGGCTTGGAAGATGTTTTTCCATTAAAGATCTTGGAGAAGCTGCCTATATTTTGGGAATAAAGATCTATAGGGATAGATCAAGGCGCTTGATAGGTTTAAACCAAAGTGCATACATTGACAAGGTCTTGAAAAGGTTCAAGATGGAGAACTCTAAGAAAGGTTTGGTACCTATTCAAAAGGGGACAATATTGAATGTGACTCAATGTCCAAGCTCAAAGGATGAGCAAGAAAGAATGAAAGGAATCCCATATGCGTCTGCTATAGGATCCATAATGTACGCGATGATATGCACTAGACCGGACGTGTCATGCGCTTTAAGCATGACAAGTAGATACCAGCAAAATCCAGGTAACAGTCATTGGATGGCTGTTAAGAGCATATTGAAATACCTTAGAAGGACTAAGGATATGTTTATAATATATGGATCTGGTGAAGAGGAACTCGTTGTAAAAGGTTACACGGATGCGAGTTTCCAAACTGATCGAGATGGTTCTCGATCACAATCTGGGTATGTCTTCATTTTGAATGGAGCTGCAGTCTCTTGGAAGAGCTCGAAGCAGGATGTTGTAGCATTGTCCACTACAGAATCAGAATACATCGCCGCCTCATTGGCAGCACAAGAAGCTGCGTGGTTAAAGAAGTTCATTGCTGACCTAGGGGTAGTCCCTACCATTCAAGACCCCCTAGAGATCTTTTTTGATAACGAGGGTGCGATTGCTCAAATCAAGGAACCTCGTGCACATCAAAAGACTAGGCACATTGAGCGGAGATTCAACTACATAAGGGATGAAGTTGAAAAAGGAAAGATATGTATTCGCAAAGTTCACACCGATCAAAACATTGCGGATCCACTCACGAAGCTCCTTGAACGGCCAAAACATGAGGGTCATACTTGTGCCTTAGGACTTCGGTATTCTAGTGATTGGATTTGATCTATTTTGTATTTGGATATTGGAACAATTGTTATTTTAACTCTTTTATGGTATTTTGAGTTATGTTCCATTTTGGCATGTTTATATCCGTGAATAAATTAATTATTCTAAATGTCCGTAGTCGATCATACTTGTGGGAACAAATATGAATGTAAGACTATTATGAACTTGGATTGGTGGATATTCATTAGGTATGAATATAGAGCAAAGTGTTGCTGCCAAAGTTCATAGATATTTGTGGGATACAAATATTGGACTGACCCGCTCTCAAATGTTACTGCATGGAATCATTTATGATTGATCATAAGTAAATTTGAGCAAAGGCGAATATCATAGTATCCTCTGACCTGAGATACATATTGGGTCTTAATATTCACCAAATATTATGCCTTGACTTAGTTCTTCGCTGTCTGTAATAAGATAGTACATAAGACTAAGCTCAGGTATGGTACGAGGTGATTGTGAGAGACGTATGTAGTCAAGAAGGAATTTGTTCCTCTTATTCGTTGAGAGTAAGATGTCTAAGGCCTGCTTAAGTTAAATCAACAGAGAATGATCACACTGTGTCTCTGGATTTGACATGACATCTAGAACGAAAGGATAGATGATACATTCACCTAAATCATTTTCAAGTAAGGGACTTGAAGGGGATGATGTTATTGAATGGCACTTCGTCATACGTATTAGGGGTAGTAAACCGTTGTTAGGCGTCATTTACTGCTGGCATCAATCTTCTATGTATCTTGTGCAAGTGGGAGATTGTTGGACTCTGTATGCCCAAGACACATATTAAATTGATGTGGCTAGTACGTTATGATCCAAGTCGGGTCATACCCAATAACAAGCTAGACAAACACCTACAATATTTATTTATGATATGATCAAACAAATAAATATTAACACTTAGAATATTTAGAAATTGGTTTTCTAAATAATTACACTTGACAAACTAATAAATTATATGGATAATTTATTTTTGAGAGAATATTTTATTTTGTTATTTAACAAGTTAAATAACAATTAAAAGGTTGCATGTGTTTATAAAATGTTATATTAAGTTTTATAAAAGTTATAAAACTTAAATAGAAGACATGGAGACAAGTTAAAAAATTTTGATTGGATGAAATGGGAGGTGGCTTTGGCCGCCCCTATGGGGGTCTTCCCAAGGTGTTTCCACCACTCATATTACATGCAAACTTTTCAAAGAACAAGGCACTTGATTTTTTTAAGTTGCAACATCTTCTCTCATTTGATAGAACAACAAATTCAAGTGTAAGAACTCTCCAATTTTCTCTAGAAAATTTCGGCCAAGGTGGTCATCCAAGAGAGTTTTCAAGTGCAAATCCTAGCAATCTCAAGGTGTTTGTTGGGGCTTTCGGGTATACTAGCTTGAGGCTTTCTCGTTTGGAAGCTACCATTCAAGATTCATCATCATCTTCCATCTCCTTGCTCCAAAGAAAGGTTGAATTCTCAAACACCCTATGGTTGCGTTTTGATAGCATGCATGTCATATATGGATCCGGTTATTGGGTTTTGCATTTAAAATGGTTTTAAATCTTATAAAGTAACATGTTTTAAATATATACTCCGCTGCGTTTTAATTTTATTTGGATAAAATTACTTTGATAAACATGTACAAAACCTAACAGGTGGTTGTGTCTCGGTCCAACGGATTCACGGTAAACATACCCCCCCTTCGGTTCCTTTTACCTTCTGTTGATTGAAGATGATGTAGATTTGTTGTGGTTAAAATTGATTAACTCAGATCTGAGTTATGGAAGGAAACGGGTTTTAAATTTCGGGTCACGGTTCATGTCAGCCGGTTCAGATTCAGCGGTACGGGTTTCGGTCAACGCTGGCCAACAGTTCAGGTCAACGGGTCAGCCGGTTATCTCGGGTCAACTCAGCTCGGGCCCAGGTCAACTCAGTCATCAGTTTCGTGACGGTTCGGGTATCGACTCAGTCCAACTCGGTTCGACTCAATGAAGTTCGGCTCGACTCGGTCCGACTCGGTCAACCGAGTCAACTCGGTCAGCTCAGTTGTTCGACACGAGAAGATGGTAAAAATTAACGGCGTATTTATTTCGTTATATTATCCTTATAATTTTAATTATTTCGTGAACGAGCTCGACCCGAATAGATTTGATAAAAGTTTACTTTTGATACATTTGGCAAAATCACATATATAGTGCTTATATCGTTAAAGTTCTGTTGAATTTTGATATAATAACGACAACTGGTGTTGTCGGGGGCGTCCAAAAATAGAGGAAACTCTGCCCGTTTTTCGAGAAAAACCCTTAAACACGACACGTATTATATTTCAAAAACGACGCTTAAAGGAATTCGAGTTTATAATACTTCAAACCTTGATAATTCCAAACGCTTTTACAAATAAATATAATGTTATATTTATTTCGAACGTCGTCAACTCGTATACTTTTACAAAATAAATATAACTCATATATTTATCTCGTATTTCAAACGACACTACAATTGTGTTACTAAAATAAAATATAGTTATATATTTATTCTGAATGTCGTACAACGCGAAATCTTTTACAAAAATAAATATGGTTTATATTTATTTACAAACAAAACAACTCGACGATTTCTTTATAAAATAAATATAACTTTTCATATTTATTTTATACGCCTAAACGGCATATACGTATATTTTTGGCAAATATACACAAGACGCAATATATATAATACAAGTTTATTATATAATACTTTCATACGAATATTCCTACATACTCAAACGACTTCTCGCGACAGTTTAACTCAGTCATTTTCATTAAGTTAACAATTTACTGTCGAATCGTTCGATTAACGATACGGTAGAGCTCGATTACACGTAGTTAGTTACTGCGTTATTTAGAAACTTATTAGATATTCCGTGTTAGGAATATTGTAGAATGCACGCTAGCAAGTCGAGTCTTGGAAACGACATCGCGAAGTCGTAATTAGCTAGCTTTGCACAGGAATATTCAGGTGAGTTCATAACCCCACTTTTTACTGTTTTACAGTTTTGTAAATGTTTTCGGGGTGGAAAGACATGCACGTTTTGCAAAAACAAACAAAGTTTTTAACAAACGCAACACTAGTATTTCTAAATCATATTACGAAGGGATTTCAAGGAACTCAAATGATTTACGAAAGGTTTATACTAAACATACCGGTTTTTACAAAACAAAGGTGTATTATCGAAATGAATGATTTTCATGACTAGGGATGGATCGTTTGGTAATGATATATAGAGAGTGAGGAGCCAGCCTTAGTGGCTGGGGAGGCCAGCCTTTGTGGCTGGGGAGGCCAGCCTTTGTGGCTGGGGAGGATCAGCCTTAGTGGCTGGGGAGATTCAGCCTTAGAGGTTGGGGTAAAATACATGATACAATTTTTACAGACATTTTTACACATGGTATGTTTAGCGTAAGGAGGGTTACTACTTAGATCATGTGAGTGGGTAGGCGGAAACTTGAGGCCATTAATCCTCATTGTAGGACCGAGGGACATGAGTGGTAGATCTATCTGGGTGTAGCGAGCCCAGGCCCAACCAGAACGGACCTCTGGGTGACTTTGTACCCAACGCATAAATTTGCTAGGTTTGAGTCTTCCTACTTGCACTTCACACATATCAATGGCCTTGCAAACCATTGGTGATCTCTTTTTCCTTATTTGCTACATACCAGGGATTTTATACTTACGGAAACTTCTTGTTCATACAAATTAACTACCATGTTTTATACAAATTCAAAGAATTATGGGGGTATGGAGTCTAAGTCAGGGTGGGCATTGACGGTTAAATGAACATTACAAATACAAGACTTTACAACTACATGGTTTTTATGAACATACCGTGTTACAAACACAACGTTTCCATATAACTTGGCAAGAAAATGATTTTTAAATTCGTTTTCTCAATACTATTTCAAAAACCGGTTACTCCAAAGATTTATTTCAAACCTTTCACAACTCAAAAGATTTATCTCAAATCTTTTACGAACAAACTATGAACTCGCTCAACTTTATGTTGATTTTTCGCATGTTTCTTTCTCAGGTTGCATTTCTAAGACAAGACACGGTTGGAATAGGAGAACCATTGGAGACTCGAGTACTTAGTGGCGTTCATTTTCTAAAAGACTTAGCTTATTTGCTTCCGCTGTGCAATGAAGATACCAGTCCAGTCACGCCAGCTCTGATAATTTCGGGGTGTGACAATAATGGATGACAGTCAGCAGTATAGTAAATCAACAGTTATTAGGATAAATAGAAATTATGACAACAGACGGTACCATTTAGAAGTGGATGTATTTTTAGGCAAGCATAAGTTTCAAAAACAGTTGTTTTCAATCGGTGTAACTCAACAGTCGTAAGTCTAACATCTGCTATTAACCCAACCACTGTTAGTATCAAATCCTCTGTTAAACATTTTAAGATTGAAAACACACCTTTTATAACAGCAGATGCTCTCTTTTGTCAGACTTTAGTTACAACACACCTTTTATAACAGCAAAATATACCGCAAATTCTTCCAAAAAACTGTTATCGACATACAAAATTATTTGACAATCAGCAGTATAGTAAATCAACAATCATTAGGATAAACAGAAATTATGACAACAGACGGTACCATTTAGCAATGGATGTATTTTTAGGCAAGCATAAGTTTCAAAACCAGTTGTTTTCAATCGGTGTAACTCAACAGTCGTAAGTCTAACATCTGCTAGTAGCCCAACCACTGTTAGTATCAAATCCTCTGTTAAACATTTTAAGACTGAAAACACACCTTTTATAACAGCAGATGCTCTCTTTTTGTCAGACTTTAGCTACAACACACCTTTTATTCATTTAGTCAACAATGGTAAATCAAACAGTCGTTAGCATACACAGTTGTTTCATCATCAGCAGATGTTCTATTTTACCAAACTTTAACTACAAAAGACCTTTTACAACTCCAAATATTGACTCTCTGTAATTTGCAGGAGCACAGATTCTTCAAAAAACTACTATCGATCAAATTCTGAACATTTGTTTTATCTTTGCACTCATTTGTTCACCATCAAACCAACCCTTGATACTATTAAACCTCTGTTGACTTACCAAACAAATGTTCAAACACAATTCAACATCAACATAATCTATTATCACACCCCGATATTTCCACGTATTACCGGTGGGCCCGGTGGGGAGTATCATGACGTAGTTGATATCATCATAGTCAAACAACACAATTTAAATGCACAGCGGAAGTCTTGAAATATAAAATATTATTACAAACACAAATGTCTGATAATATAAAAGTATTCCATACAGACTAGCTTGTAATAATCCACAGGCGGATCAAATCAACAAAAGAAGTTATCAGACTAATGGCTTATGTGAAGGAGTTGCAAAGTCCTCATCTAACAAGTCCTGAGCAGCTTCCAGCCTATTACGTACTTGTACCTGTCACTTAGACTTTGGAAAATACATCAGTTTTCACTGGTAAATACACTCAACCGACTCATTTGGAAATGTTTATGAAAATTGGTTTAGGTGCACAAGGCACGAAAATATTTTGACACTTTGATTAAAATGCACAAGGCAAAATTAATCTTTTATACTTGGGACAAACTATATCTCATGTTATCAGTTTTAGATAACTTGCTCTACATACGGGGCCCGGTTCTATGCCGGTTCAAGATTAACCGACACACCACTATTCCCTTATTGGGAATCCCAAATTGGGTATAATTAATTAATAAGCATATGGCATCTGTCAGGTGTATGCCTACACCCCGTGCTTAGGTCGTGGCCATTGCATTTAATGAGTCAAGGATATCCAGGACACCGTCGCATTAACCCCCAATGTTTCAGTCAAGCAATACGAATTAAAACAGGTTATTTGGATTTCCCGACTTATTGGTCTTTGAATCCCATACCTGACCATGCAGTATTCATATTACCGTATCCCAAGCCCGTAATAGGGAAAATAAGTTAAGAGTATTTACCTGAGCTAGCTCCTGTCTTAATAGCAAGAATTATAATAACTCAGCCGTATTCACTTAAGTAAGGGTAGGTACAATTTACCGGAAGGCTCTAGTCTAGAATGATGGTATAAATAACCAATTAGAATCCTAACGGGTCTTTAATTAAGCCTAAACTTAGACCGGTTAGTTTTAAGTAAAGATACGGTTCAAACGCACGATTAAGCGAAGACCGGAATAGAATGTGATTTAGGCCCAACAAGTTTGAAGACTTGTATAATATGGGTAATCTAACCACATTCTGGATTTTGAGATAAAACGATAAGGTTTGATCCGTTTCGGCTAATTTATGCAAACTAGTTACATAAACCGAACCGAACGCGCAAGAAGCGTAACGGTAACCATAAGAGTCATATACATGTTTCCTAAGTTAATATGCCTTAAATATGTTGTGATATCAGTAGGATACCTTCCATTATGCCCAAAACGAGTTTAATCTCAATTTAAGCCCCGCAGGGGTATTTTGGTCATTTTAAAGATTATAAAAGAGATTAATTAAAATTCTGAGATTCGGGTCTGAAATAATCAGTAAAACAACTTAATTTAATAGGTCATATCATTTGGTGATAAGTCTTATATGACAAAATGGTTTTAAACCCATACTAGGTGTTTAATACGCGTAAAAAGCCGTTTTAAGCGATTTCCGGGTTATACAGGAAATCTGAGTTTTCTGATCAGTTTATAAAGTTCAAAATACTTCATTTATTATATAAAATCAGTAGCAATTGGATTGGTGTCAAAATACTATGTAGAACTCATTTTATAAACAAAAAGGGTATAATCGGTATTTACCGAATCAACGCCATACCCTTAGGTTATGAGCAGGTTAAAAATAATTAAAAATCTTTAAAAATATCAAAATATTATATTACATCAGTGGGTAAAAGGTTTGGTGTCAAAAATTGGGTTTAGATAGGCTTTACGCTAATTATGCCTTTTAATTAACAAAAAGCGTTCTAATTACGCCTTTAAGCATAACTCCTAATCTAGACCTCCAACTGATATGAAGTTTTAGGGACATTTTTATAAATCAGTAATAAAGATTATTTTCCTTTCATATTTCCAAAATTCTCGTTTTATGGTCAAAAGGGCATTATGGTCAACATTAAGCAATTAACGGAAACGTGTAAACGAATCGGACAATCAACGATCCAACCACAGAGGGTTATACTATTATGTAACCTGGTCCTAAGGAAGCTCTAAGGTATTTCCAAACCCATCTAAATCGGGTCAGAACTGAAGTCAAAGCAAAAGTCAAAGTTTTGCGACTTTCGGTTCCGAACCGAGCCTAAACAGAAAATTGTCGGATCAAACAAGCTTAGACCAGTTCTTATACTTATTACCAAGTTATATGAGTGATAAAATAGGTTACATGCCTTCTACATTGTTAATTAGGCGTTAATTCGAAGATTAGCATTCTGTTGACTTTTTCTAATCAACTTTGACCCGACAAATGGTCTAGTTAGAGTGGGAATCAGAGGGTGCCCTTCTAAGGGTTTATTACCCACATAAATACCAACTTATAAATACCTTCAATTCGACTAATCACAGGACCATTAATGATTAATCGCTAAGTAAAACGTTAATTACGACGGTTTGACTTTTAAGCTAATAACCAAGTAAAACCCAATTAGGAAAGGCTAAGCATACTTACATAAGTCCTATGCACGATTAGGGATGCTTAGGGTCTGCTCTTGAACTCCCAAAAGCTCCAGAAATGCAGATGGAATGAATGCAAGAAGGTTTCAAACATTGTGGCTTTATATAGTGTTCTTGATTGCTTAAGATCATGACACACAAGGCTATACATGATCCCTGATGATTAACTAGTGTCCCTAAGGCCTAAGAATTTGTTTAGGCAGCTCTTGGAAGTGTAAAAGGGCGATATAAGTCGTTACATGGGCTGAACAGCCATTTTTCCGAGTTGCTGCATCTGGGAGTAGCTTACGGACCGTAAGACTCCCAGCATACGGTCCGTAAGGACCAGCCAGCTCACCAGAAATCTTTAAAAGTTGACACGTTTAGCCCCTGAACTTCTAGACTTGGTTTTAAGGTGCTTTCTTGCACTTGTGACCCCCAAACTTGACTTTTAAGGACTCCAAGTCATAAACCAACTTTGTTAGGTCCCCGGTTATTCATACAATCACCGAAAAGTCTTAAATTTCAGCGTTGACGCTTTTAACCCCTCGTATACGAATTTTATCATAACTTTCTCATACGATAACGAAACTTGGTGAAATTTTTATCATACATTCTAGTGAGCATAATTAATCGTTATAAAGCTTCGGGTTTGCTAAAAGGTCACTCAGAGGTATACTTTAAACATGTCGACACATTTAACCCCTGTAGTTTGTAATCTCTCATTTTCCTTCACAATTAGCTTCGTATGATCTATGATTTATTCGTTTAAGGGTATAAACATCATGTAGGGTTATTGTAAAGTATATTTATCCATTGTTGACATTTTGAACCCTTATATTCACATACATTTCTTGTTTGTCAACTTTAGTCCCTCTAGAGTATTCTTTCACACGTTCAAGCTTATGACACGTGTCAATACATTATTGGACATGAAATTTCGAGGTGTTACATCTATTCACTGTCACACCCCGACCACGTAAAACAACAAAACGTGGCGGAAACATCGAGGCGTGTTGCAACAGAATTAATGTTTCATAACCATGGATACAAAAAGTGTTTCGTTTTATTAAATATTGAATAATTACATCGTCTGGAAATCTAAATACATAATTTAAACATAATCTATCATTGTTATTGAGTCACTAAGGCCTTGTCCAGTCCTATGTGAGCATGCATCTTATCAATCGATATCATTCAACAATACCTGAAACATATGTGAAAACGAGGTCAGCAAAGAAATGCTGGCGAGTACATAGGTTTTGTGAAAATAAGATTCATGACTTCTGTTTAAGAAAATGTTTAGTCATGAACCTTGTAATTTGCTTTGTCTTTGTAAATCATTTGAAAAATAATAAGTTCAGGTGATATGTATAATAAGAGAATAATGCATGATTAAATGAATAACCATGTAAAATGAGTTTGTAGAAGATAAGTTGTTTGTAAATAAATGTCTTGTGAAAAGTATGTTATTTGTATAAAATGTTCTATGTCTCAAACTGAAATGATTCAAATAACGCTACCATATGTAATACCATACAAACACTTATATATAGGAAGTACCAGCGGCGTATCCACCATGCTTGTATCATATTACACACGCACCGTTACTCAAATCACTTACCCAAACCAAACCACCAAAGTAATGTTCATGCCCAATGTAAATCATGTAATATGTATAACCAAAATGATATGTATGGCTAGTGAAATGCATTAACTAAACCATAGGTGAATCGCACAAAACAAAGTATTGAAGTAAAACTTGGTTTAAACCAATACTATGTTTCGTGTAAATGCATGATCAAATGTAAATCATGTCCAAATGTTTACCCAATCGTTAACCCATCTTGTTTTAATCGTTCTTGTTTTAATTGTTCAAATCGTTCTTGTTTTAATTGTTCAAACTACTTTATGGTCGATTCTCTAATAACATTCAAACCTTCTTGACGCGTTCCTCGCTCCATCTCGCTCTCGCTCTCGTTCTTAACAAACCCTTACCAAAGGATAAGTTAATAATTACAGATTCAGTCGTTACCCACAACCCCCACACATAACAATGGGTGCAGTAAATAACGGGATTTGTCAGATCCTATGGTACCATAACCTAATACTGGTCGGCTTGATCATTGCTAATGAATGTCATCGGTCATGTAAACTACAACCAACAAGTTTGTTCACTTTTTGAAATTGTTATTAGTTTTTGAAATCATTGTATTCGTTCTTGAAATCATTGTTAGCGTTCTTGAAATAATTGTTATTGTTCTTGAAACTACATTGTAATTGTTCTCGAAACCATTGATAAAACATTTAGCACATATGAGTCACCCCAAAACAGTTGAAAACAGTAAAAGAGGGGAATAATGTACTCGCCTGAGAGTGCTTAGGAGTCTTGAACAACTACCAAACAAATCTTGAGGGAGCACGGAATCAGTCGGCAATCTAAAACTATATAAATAAACCGGACTTAAATCGGGAGATCGGATAGGATGAGGCTTGGTAAACCAAATGAGTGTTGGAACTCATATGATATGGTTTAACAAGGCCTACATACTACAATGAAACCAAACCTAAGTGCTTTCGACCCATCTCGACCCATTAAGGTAGCTTATGCTACTTTAACGCGTCGTGCGCGTGAAACGCGTTCGGACCGTCTAACTAGTCCTATGACAAGTGTTATATGCCTAAACATGTTACATAATCAGTTATGTGACAAAAGTTTAGGTTACATATGCTTAATTACCAATTATACATGAAAAGGGTATTCTGGTAATTTACCTAAGGCATATAAACTACCTATCATACAACTACTTAAACGAAGCGACCATAGGGTATAACCTCGGAAGGTTATTCCCTACCTACTATGGTCACCTAATGTATTTGGTCGGATCCTAATGATCGACCAAATGGGTCGAGTTCGAAGGTATAGGCGATTTATTAGATCGCCTACCCTACGACCCTAGACAACGTGGTAATCAGTGGACATAGTCCCAAGGGACTATGACCAACGTGATTACACTCACGTTGCGAAGTTCAAAAGAACTTCGCATTGACCATTACTGGTCAACGCTGAAAGTCAAACAAAGTTTGACTTTCGGACTCGAAAAGCAATAAAATAAGGAAAAGAACGAAAGAATACTTACGAAGGGTCCCCGAATGCTAATCCCGATTCAAGAATCTCAGGTATGAAACAATGGTTTCAACTTAGAGGTTCTCAAATCAGAATTCTAGTGATTTTAGCAATGGGGGGTATGGGGTATTTATAGGAATACCCGAACCGTTAAGATCGTTTCATGGAAAACGTGCCTTAATCCCATCCGTACATGTGTTGCAAAGTTATGGTGCTTAGGTGCTTAAATTCCATCCATACATGTGTTGCAAAGTTATGGTGCCTAAATTCCATCCATACATGTGTTGCAAAGTTATGGTGCCTAAATTCCATCCTTATCCGCTGACTAAGCAAGTTTAGAATGTGTGGTTGTGAATTAAACAACGGCTAATACATCGAATCTGGTCCCGAATGCGAAAAACGATCCAAATGACGTGACGAATGGATTTTTCTTATGGCGAACACTAAAATAAAATATTTTAGTGCTTACATAAATTTTTGGATGTCCGGATGTATTCAGAACGTAAGTTATGCGCGAAAATGCAAACTTGTGCACTTTTTGACACTTTTAGTCCCTGAATGACCCAAAAGTTTATTTTAGCACACCGAACCCCTCAAAGCCTATTTCTAAGCTATGTAAAGGATATTTATGGTATGTTTAACTTATGGTCATGTTCCGGAAGGTCTGTTACAGTTCAAATTGGCATACTTTCGCAGTTTGTCAACTTTAGTCCCTGTAAGCGAATTAACTTGTTTTCGGCATACCAAACCTTCCAAAACTTATTTCTAAGTTATGTAAAGGTCATTTAAGGTATGTTAAGCCTATTTCACTATTCCGGAGTGTTTGTTACATTAAACTAGTTATATTTACGCATCGATGCGCGTATAACCTTCCAGAAAGCGATTTAGAGTTTGAATTTGAACAAGAATTGATATGTGCAAATGATACACATATTTTTACAAATCCCAAGTATGAAATATAATATTTCATTGGTTCGGTATTTGTTTGATGGCCGTGAAGACACAGGTGTTACAGTCTCCCCTACTTTAGGAAATTTCGTCCCGAAATTTATTTAGAGGAAACTTGTGAGAGCTTGGAAATATGAAGTTGAAAAGATCAAACAACATTGGTTAGGGTTCTGAACTTCTAGTAACCTTTAATAACATCATGTTTGCAATGTAAGAGGGATACTTATATACAAGTATATAAAGCGTCATTGGTGCGTCCACCGTACCTCCATTACATCGTTCTCATTCCGTTATTGTTGTCACTATCGGCTCTTACACATAATAAATCTTACTGGGTTTATGTGCACTAAATTTCATAATTATGTACGCGTCCATAATCAGACCATTCCTTGCACAGTTTACACAGTCTATTTTATAATATGTAGGGGAAAACCAAATGAATGAACCTGTGATGAGTGTGACTAGACCGCCATAAAGTCCTTTTAATTAAATCAATAAATGATCTAAATAGACTATCAAGGAGTCTGTTCAGCTACATCACTAGATGTCGTTCTTTAGCCAAATTGTGAATCAATCTTTTAGGCTAGACCACTAAGAGGGTCTCTTATGAATCATGGAGTGGTACTATATAACCCAAGGGTCTTAACTACCAGGTAGAAGCCCATAAGGATTTAAGGTAGTACCTTTTGAATATCCTACTATGAATCTCTCATATGAAAACATGAAAGATTCTATGAGGATTTGAAAATCGGATCACACAAAATCATAGAGGAGAACACATAAACACATATCACATAACCACAAAATTGTTCGTTAATTTGTCTTGTAAATTGCGTACATGCATTTAAAGCACACTTGGAATCCATTCCGTGGATTTCATTTGGTACTTTAAACGTTATCAAGAATCCAACTATAAAGATAGAAAGATTCAAAAAGAAAATTCGATTTCGATTACTAGGAACCGAAATGTTCGAATTAAGGTACATAAGGAATCCAATTAAGGACTCTGATTTGAACGATAATCATCCACAAGGATCTAATTGTAAAGATAAAAAGATCCCATATGAATTTTAGAAGTTGAAGATGTTTTGAAACCTTGCACTGGATGTGCTTAGGTCAAAACATGATGTAAAATGCTTATGAAGTTGAGATGCTTGATATGTCAAGGCGACATATGAAGCAGAATTTTGAAGGTTAAGTCAATGTATGAGGGAAATATTTTTGAAAACTATGCATGGGGTTCTTTTAAGAAAAATGTGTTTAACGTTTTTGAAACCTTATATATAATACTTTTTGAAATCATAAAGTAGGTGTATTAGGTAGATATATTTATAAAAATGTTTTAAAATCATGCGAGATGAATTTTTGAAATTATGTATAAGGTTTTTGAAAGACATGAATGATGCTTTTCGAAATCATGCACTTGATCAGAAAATGTATTGTGTTAATATTGTCTTCAGACTATATGAAATATTTTGAAATTAGAAAGGTTGGTTTTGATAACATGGCCAATGTTTTTGAAATAACATAGACAATACATCTAGAAAAATTGTTTTCAAACTATATGAAATGTTTTGAGATCATGAAGATTGTTTTGAAATACTGGTACTGTGTATGTTGAAAAATCAAAACGTAATGGGTATGAGATTTGAAAATACCCTTAGTTATCTAACCAAGGATTTAAAGGCACAGATGTGCGAAAAGCACGATTACTCATAATGTCACTTAATTTTCTGTACTTTGTTTCTTAGAGTGAAACGAGTACTTAAAATTTTCGAGGGAATCATGAGCAATCATTTGAAAGAGAGAAATCACAAGAGTAGTTTGTAAGGTACATAGTTCCTTGATGTAGGTATCATAGGAAAAGCAATACACACCTAGCAGGGGGTTGAGCTGGTTGGTTGGGGACTGCTTTACCATTGTGAGCGACCATGGCGAAGTTCTGAGAAGCCTTTCGCTTCTTTGACTTCTTAGGGGATCGTTCATCCATGGTCTTTGATCCCTCGATTGGTTTATTGGCTGATGGTGTTGTCGCCTGACTAGGTCCTGCCTGTCTTGGTGACTCTTGAGTGGCTTCATCCTGGAGATGATACATGGCAGTAGCTAATTCAACAGTCTTCAGGACTACTTCGCCTATTCGCTGAGCGAATTTTGGCTGCTTGCTCAGATATCTGGGCGTCATCGTGATGAAGAGACATTCTTGAAGAAAAAGAAAGGCATAGGGAGAAACAGGTGAAAGATTATTGGACAATCAAAACAGAATGATAACGCATGAAGATTGCGATCATTTGTTTGTTACCTAAGGCAAACAATTGAGACGGTGACTGATCAAAGTAAATGGGTCAAAAATAATGTATCGCGAAGACATGCTCGCCTATAAGTGAACACTAATCCCAAGAATTCCCAGGTAAGCACAACTGGTCTCGCGTCTGATGAGATGTATACGAAGTGCTTGCCTAGACAGAAAACCCAGAATACAGGCATTCACCCTTCCAGTTTGCACGTGTTCACATTATTTAAAACCCAAAACCTTGACGAAGTTTTGAAAACTCAAAGGGGTTCAAAACCATAAAATAGAGAGTTCAAAACCTTACAATAGAGGGTTCAAAACCTAGTAATCAATCATCCTAGAACAGATGATTAGTTTTCAAAGCGGTTTTGAAATTTATGTTCTTGTTGTGGTCGTCGCCTAAGGATAGGTGACGGTATTGTTTTATGACTAAACGCAAGTAAACTCGCGTTAGGGTCCTAAGAAGGTTATAGACTAGGTCAAAGCATTACTAATAACCTAATTCCCTATAACCATTGGCTCTGATACCATCTTTTCTGTCACACCCCGACCACGTAAAACAACAAAACGTGGCGGAAACATCGAGGCGTGTTGCAACAGAATTAATGTTTCATAACCATGGATACAAAAAGTGTTTCGTTTTATTAAATATTGAATAATTACATCGTCTGGAAATCTAAATACATAATTTAAACATAATCTATCATTGTTATTGAGTCACTAAGGCCTTGTCCAGTCCTATGTGAGCATGCATCTTATCAATCGATATCATTCAACAATACCTGAAACATATGTGAAAACGAGGTCAGCAAAGAAATGCTGGCGAGTACATAGGTTTTGTGAAAATAAGATTCATGACTTCTGTTTAAGAAAATGTTTAGTCATGAACCTTGTAATTTGCTTTGTCTTTGTAAATCATTTGAAAAATAATAAGTTCAGGTGATATGTATAATAAGAGAATAATGCATGATTAAATGAATAACCATGTAAAATGAGTTTGTAGAAGATAAGTTGTTTGTAAATAAATGTCTTGTGAAAAGTATGTTATTTGTATAAAATGTTCTATGTCTCAAACTGAAATGATTCAAATAACGCTACCATATGTAATACCATACAAACACTTAAATATAGGAAGTACCAGCGGCGTATCCACCATGCTTGTATCATATTACACACGCACCGTTACTCAAATCACTTACCCAAACCAAACCACCAAAGTAATGTTCATGCCCAATGTAAATCATGTAATATGTATAACCAAAATGATATGTATGGCTAGTGAAATGCATTAACTAAACCATAGGTGAATCGCACAAAACAAAGTATTGAAGTAAAACTTGGTTTAAACCAATACTATGTTTCGTGTAAATGCATGATCAAATGTAAATCATGTCCAAATGTTTACCCAATCGTTAACCCATCTTGTTTTAATCGTTCTTGTTTTAATTGTTCAAATCGTTCTTGTTTTAATTGTTCAAACTACTTTATGGTCGATTCTCTAATAACATTCAAACCTTCTTGACGCGTTCCTCGCTCCATCTCGCTCTCGCTCTCGTTCTTAACAAACCCTTACCAAAGGATAAGTTAATAATTACAGATTCAGTCGTTACCCACAACCCCCACACATAACAATGGGTGCAGTAAATAACGGGATTTGTCAGATCCTATGGTACCATAACCTAATACTGGTCGGCTTGATCATTGCTAATGAATGTCATCGGTCATGTAAACTACAACCAACAAGTTTGTTCACTTTTTGAAATTGTTATTAGTTTTTGAAATCATTGTATTCGTTCTTGAAATCATTGTTAGCGTTCTTGAAATAATTGTTATTGTTCTTGAAACTACATTGTAATTGTTCTCGAAACCATTGATAAAACATTTAGCACATATGAGTCACCCCAAAACAGTTGAAAACAGTAAAAGAGGGGAATAATGTACTCGCCTGAGAGTGCTTAGGAGTCTTGAACAACTACCAAACAAATCTTGAGGGAGCACGGAATCAGTCGGCAATCTAAAACTATATAAATAAACCGGACTTAAATCGGGAGATCGGATAGGATGAGGCTTGGTAAACCAAATGAGTGTTGGAACTCATATGATATGGTTTAACAAGGCCTACATACTACAATGAAACCAAACCTAAGTGCTTTCGACCCATCTCGACCCATTAAGGTAGCTTATGCTACTTTAACGCGTCGTGCGCGTGAAACGCGTTCGGACCGTCTAACTAGTCCTATGACAAGTGTTATATGCCTAAACATGTTACATAATCAGTTATGTGACAAAAGTTTAGGTTACATATGCTTAATTACCAATTATACATGAAAAGGGTATTCTGGTAATTTACCTAAGGCATATAAACTACCTATCATACAACTACTTAAACGAAGCGACCATAGGGTATAACCTCGGAAGGTTATTCCCTACCTACTATGGTCACCTAATGTATTTGGTCGGATCCTAATGATCGACCAAATGGGTCGAGTTCGAAGGTATAGGCGATTTATTAGATCGCCTACCCTACGACCCTAGACAACGTGGTAATCAGTGGACATAGTCCCAAGGGACTATGACCAACGTGATTACACTCACGTTGCGAAGTTCAAAAGAACTTCGCATTGACCATTACTGGTCAACGCTGAAAGTCAAACAAAGTTTGACTTTCGGACTCGAAAAGCAATAAAATAAGGAAAAGAACGAAAGAATACTTACGAAGGGTCCCCGAATGCTAATCCCGATTCAAGAATCTCAGGTATGAAACAATGGTTTCAACTTAGAGGTTCTCAAATCAGAATTCTAGTGATTTTAGCAATGGGGGGTATGGGGTATTTATAGGAATACCCGAACCGTTAAGATCGTTTCATGGAAAACGTGCCTTAATCCCATCCGTACATGTGTTGCAAAGTTATGGTGCTTAGGTGCTTAAATTCCATCCATACATGTGTTGCAAAGTTATGGTGCCTAAATTCCATCCATACATGTGTTGCAAAGTTATGGTGCCTAAATTCCATCCTTATCCGCTGACTAAGCAAGTTTAGAATGTGTGGTTGTGAATTAAACAACGGCTAATACATCGAATCTGGTCCCGAATGCGAAAAACGATCCAAATGACGTGACGAATGGATTTTTCTTATGGCGAACACTAAAATAAAATATTTTAGTGCTTACATAAATTTTTGGATGTCCGGATGTATTCAGAACGTAAGTTATGCGCGAAAATGCAAACTTGTGCACTTTTTGACACTTTTAGTCCCTGAATGACCCAAAAGTTTATTTTAGCACACCGAACCCCTCAAAGCCTATTTCTAAGCTATGTAAAGGATATTTATGGTATGTTTAACTTATGGTCATGTTCCGGAAGGTCTGTTACAGTTCAAATTGGCATACTTTCGCAGTTTGTCAACTTTAGTCCCTGTAAGCGAATTAACTTGTTTTCGGCATACCAAACCTTCCAAAACTTATTTCTAAGTTATGTAAAGGTCATTTAAGGTATGTTAAGCCTATTTCACTATTCCGGAGTGTTTGTTACATTAAACTGGTTATATTTACGCATCGATGCGCGTATAACCTTCCAGAAAGCGATTTAGAGTTTGAATTTGAACAAGAATTGATATGTGCAAATGATACACATATTTTTACAAATCCCAAGTATGAAATATAATATTTCATTGGTTCGGTATTTGTTTGATGGCCGTGAAGGCACAGGTGTTACATTCACCATCAAACCAACCCTTGATACTATTAAACCTCTGTTGACTTACCAAACAGATGTTCAGACACAATTCAACATCAACATAATCTAAATGAAACTCAAACACTAAATAAGTAAAACTAAAACGCAAAGTTCAAATCTAACAATAACAACAAGAATTAAGAAACTTTAGCTTCAACTCCATCGATTGCTGAACCTCTCAATGTATGTCCTTCAGCATCGCCATGAACTCCACGTCTCTATCACTGCATTCTATATTACTGACAACACAAAGCTCACGAACGGAAGTTGAAGGCATCCACATAAGATGTTGGTGCACACATCTGTCGACTTCGTCTTATATCGAGTCTTGAATTCGTTGCGGATCTGAACAAGAATGATGTCAAGTTCGCATGAATGTTCAAACGAAGTGGGTGTTCAAACGAAGTGAATGTTCAAACGAAGTGGAAGTTCAAACGAAGTGGATGTTCAAACGAAGTGAATGTTCAAACGAAGTGGAAGTTCAAACGAAGTGGTCACTTCATACGAACTGGGGTTTGTCCAGTTCGTATGAAGCTCAGTCCCTATAAATAGGTCATGTTGTCATTTCATTTGTAACTTTTGCATTTCCGGTAGCGAAGCTCTGCCGAGGTATCTCCAGACCGTGTAACACTTTCATATCAATACAAGAGATAGTTAAACTACTTTTAAGTGTAAATCAAGCTGATTCAAAACCGAAACGTCTGTTTCCGCCTCTCGTTTTGGTCTAGAACACTTCTGATCGACTCATATAGGTCGTTTCTCGATCCTACAAGTGGTATCAGAGCTCAGGAGGAAGAGTTCTACCGATTCAGCTTGTTTTTCATAAAAAATTCTGATTTCTTCTCATATTCTTCACATTTTTCAAAAATTAAATGAGTTTTACTGGATAAAATGGCTTGAGGTTGGAGTATATCGTGCGAAACACTGTTTTAATCAATTTGTGAAAGTTTCAGATCTTAAAACAAAGTAAAACTTGATCAATTTTACGAATATTTGGTCAGTTCGTTTGAAAGTTTATACATCTCGTACGAACAGAACTTTAAACTCAGATCTACAGCGATTCAGTGGACGATATTGAACAAATTATACATCATTGTGTTCGGAATTCATAGTAGAACAATCCTTGAACTTATCAGATTCTAATTCAACCGAAAACGTGATCATATTTGGCAAAATAACATCAGATCGTTTGAACAATGGTTCAGTTCGTTTGAGACTTTGAATCACAGTTCGTCTGAGGTTGTTAGTCCGTCTGAGTTTACCTCGTTTGAACCTTAGATTTTTTAAATCTCAGGTCGTCTGAATCACAGTTCGTCTGAGGTTGTTAGTCCGTCTGAGTTTACCTCGTTTGAACCTTAGATCGTTTAAATCTCAGGTCGTCTGAATCACAGTTCGTCTGAGGTTGTTAATCCGTTTGAAATCAGCAGATCTCAGTTCATACGAAGGTTGTCAGTTCGTTTAAGGTTGATAGTCCGTTTGAAAGTTCATAGTTTTGTGTGATTCATCTAACAAGGTGTCAGTACATCGGGAATAAGAGATCATGTGGTTTATGTCGGTTTGCATGTGAATTGGTTTAATGAAGTTGTTGGCTTTGCATGTTATCTGATCAAGTTGGTCCAATCAGATTTTAATTAAAAAAAGGATGTCAGGTCTTTAAAAGGTTGTCGGCTTAGTGGGTGTTTGCATCAGGTTTGAAGTAAACTTCACAGTTGTCATGTTAGTGGAATTTAAGGTCCAATCAAATCATCTGATTGCATGTGATATAGTGAAATGTGTATAAGCATTTAATATGTGTTAGTTGTTGGGCATAATCATAGATTGAATATTGACTTCGTATTATTTTACATGAGATATGATTGTTTAGTATGTTCACCGATTAAAATAGTAATACATTTGTCATTTTTAGTGTGTTTTGAAATAGTTTGTGACATATTAGTTTACATGCATTAGTTGATCGAGTCGTGTGCTATTTTAGTTCAAATTGTTTGAATAGAATCTACAGGTCGCGTGGTTTGTATTTTGGTGTTTTGTCCGATTTGGAGTTTGTGATTAGCACGGTTCGTTCAGTACGATTGATCAGTCAAGTCGTTTTTGTGTGATCAAGTCGCGTATTAAAGTCATCGACTCGCTTGAAAGTTTCGTACTGTTTGGAGTTCAAAGGTTTCAAAGAGTCTGGTCAGTTAAATTGGATCTGGGTCATAGCAGTCCGCACAGTTTGTCATTCTGCAGTCCGCACAGTGTGTCAATTTTCAGTCCGCACAGTGTGTCAACCTTCAGTTCAAACAGAATATTCACCAGTTCGAGTACCAGTTTTATCCTGTTAATTGATAAATCTATAAACTGATTGTTGTTTGTTTGTTTGTTTGTCAGGTATTATTGTGTTACAAGGAGAATCAGTTCGGGTGAAAGATTGTTTGAGAAATTCTTTGATTCCGAGTCATGGATACCGAGTTCTACAATGCATTTGCAACACCGTCTGGTCCATCTACTATTGCTCAGAACATGAATTTGGAAAACGAGACGGGAACCACCCAAAAACCCCCGAAATTGATGAGTATCGAAGAATACTACGGGTGGAAAGATAGATTCGAAAACTGGGTTCAGGCTAACCATCTTAGGTCTTGGGAATGTATTTTGAAGAAATATGTTTTGCCACAGACTGATTTGAAAGTTGATAAAAAAAATACATGAATTTAGTAATGAAGAACGTGATATGTATAGAGCTGAAAAGATGATGATCAGTCTGCTTCAACAAGCTATCAAAGAAGACATTTTCATTCTGCTACAGCATGACAAAACTGCAAAGTCAATCTGGGATGCACTTAAAGTCAAATTTGAAGGTAGCGAGAAAATGATTAAAAGCAAGAAGGCACTGTTAAAGAAAGAGTTTGATCTGTTCAGCAGTCTACCAGGTGAAGACACAAAGAAGCTGATTGAAAGATACTGTCATCTTGTGCGATCTATGTCAATGCTTAGTATAAAAAAGGAGTCTGAAGAGTGGGTAGACAAATTAGCTGATGCGTTGCCGCAAAAAGAGTGGGGAACTTATTTGATGATTCTGAAAAACACAGGGGTTTATGATGGGTTATCAATTGGTGAGTTTATCGAAAAGATTGAGGGTCAAGATTTGGAACAGCAAAAGATCGCAAGGATGAACAGTCCAAGTGGTCAACAGGATGTAAAGATGTACTACAAAGGTAGTGTTCCGATTCCAGAAGCTGAGAGAAGTCCGAAAATCCAGACTGCGTTTAGTGCTGGGGATTCTACAGAAAAGATTGATAAAAGTTCAAACAAAAGCAGTAGTGGTTTCTCATTATATCCGAGTGTTAATCCAAAAAGTTCATCAGAAAGTTTTCAGTCTCAAAACACAAAGACAGGAAATGGTTATGTAATTCAATGCAACATTGCTTTAAATCTTCCAGAAGGTCAAAGTTTTTCAGAAGACACTGCTAAAGACCACATGGCTCTACTTGGTTCCGTATTGTTATCTTATGAAGGTTTAGTGGCTGGTCGAATCGGAAATCCCATGCTCACCAAAGAGGATTACGATCAAATAGACGCAGAAGAGATGGAACTGATGGACATCAAATGGTGTCTTGCTAGTGTTCTTAGACATGCTGAAAAATTCAAAACGATTACCGGGAGAAATAACTTTCTTGATGCTCATGTATCTACTTTAGGTTTTGATAAATCTAAAGTTACTTGTTTTCGTTACAGGGAGAAAGGCCATTTCAAACGGGAGTGCAAGAACAGGGAAGCTAGTGGCGCTCAGAATCCATTTGGAAAAGACGACTACTACCGGAAAGCCATTTATCAGCAAGTTGGTCAGTCACAAGACTCACAAACGGCTCATGGTAGAAAGATTGAGAATTCAAAGAAAGGATGTTTGGTAGATTTCAACTGGAGCAACTATATATCTTCTGATAGCAAAGCATGCATAGTCGATCAAGATGATGAGAGGCTACCTGAAGGTTTCAGTTGGGATATGTTTGTTGATGAAAAGGGTGATTTCAAAGCTTTCATTTCAAAGATTGTTAGAGAACCAGACATGTTCGCCACATGGATGAAATCTATTGGTGAGACAGTGAAAAGTGTGAAGGAACAGTCGGTTACATCTGAAGAAAGCTCAGAACGTGCTGATGAAGATTCACTAAGTGCAGATGAGAGTGTGCAAAATGATGTTACTTCAGAAAAAGAAGTTGTATTTGATCAAACATCGTCTGATTCTGGTGTATCAGATGCTGATTCTGAAAAATCTGTACAGTTTGATCAGTCACCAGTTGATAGTAGCAGTGATGATGAGGAAGAGAAACATATAAATGTTGCAAAATTTCATCTTTCTCCTGAAAGTTTTCATTTCTATTTTGCAGATCGCTTGGAGAAGCTGAAAGAGAAACGAGCTGCAAAAGAACATAAGGATTTGAAGACTGAAAGTGATGCTGAAAAGAATGAAATTGTTCAAACTGAAGAAGTTAAAGTTGTTGCTGGAGAAAAGGTGACTGAAACTGAGAAAGTGAAAGAAGAAGAAAAGATGGTTGAAGTGGTAAAGACAATTGAGATTGAGAAGATTGTTGAAGTTGTAAAGCCTTGCGAGAAGTGTTTGGAAGCTTGCAAGGAATGTGCAACAAAAGATGAGATAATTGCTGAGTATGAGAAGAAGAAAGAGCAGTTATTGTTCAACCTCAATTATATGAAAGAATCTTATGATGTTTTGAACAAAACAGTAACTAGTCTCCAAAAGACAAATTCAGAAAGAGAACAAGCACTTACGATGATGAATGCTGTGATGATGACAAAACAGAAAGCCATCAACTTTTACATCGAAGAGAGTGCTAAATGGAAGCAAGAGTTGGAGACAGAGAAGATTGAGAATGAGAGAATTAGACGTTTATTACAAAGTTATTCTAGTTCTGATTATCTCATTGATCGTATTTACCCAACTGTTGCAGGTATGGAAGTTTTTCAAGACGAGAAGCCAAAGGAAAAGAAAGATAGTGGTAAGAAACCGACTGTTAGCTATAACAAGTGTCCGCCTCCAATTTGGGAAGGGTATTCTCCTAGAAAACCAAACGAGGAGCAACTTGAAAAAGCAGTCAATATAAAGCTAAAAACCGACACAACTGACGTTTTACCAGATAACATTGATGTCACGTTTACTTCGTCTGATACTGATCATGAGTCTGAGTTAATCAAAAAGGTGGTCGATCAGGTGTTGGATACTGAAGAGGAGTCTGAGTCAAAGTCTGAGTCTGGAGGGTCAAATTCGTCAGTCAACAGTCAAAAGTCGTCGGTTAAACGGTCTTACAGTAAAGAATTTTTATTATCAAAAGCAAATTTGGATGATGAAACATTTGAAGTTGCATACACTTTAAATGATTCTGACAAATTATACTCTGACAAAGAGTTTCCAATAAGAAGTGTTCGTTTTGATATGATCAAAAAGGTTTTCAAAATGACAGAAATTAATATTTCTGAAATAAAAGATTTAAATCTTACTGAAAAACCTAAAAAGTACACTTCAAGAGTTCAACAACGTCAAAACAAGAAAAAGGGTTGCAATTCTGGTTCTGGTTTTCAAAAGAAAACTAACCAAAATCGTAGCTTCAAAAAGAAAGGCTTAGGTTTTATTCCACCTAAAAATTATAAAAATGATAAATATGTTCGAGATTTTAAATCAAAAATGACATATGTTGCAGGAAATAGTCATGAAGAAGAAGCAAAGAGCTCATTCTGGAGACAGTCAAATCAAGAGTTTCTTGCTGAAAAGAAGAAGAATGGAACTGAAGTTTGTCACTCAAAGGAAACTCGAATCTGTTACAAGTGCAATGAAGCTGGTCATATTGCATGGAACTGCCAGAAAAATGCCAAGTCAAAACAGGGAGTTTCTAACAAGTTGAAAGGAAAAGTTGTTGATAGTGAACCACCAACCGAAAAATTTAAAATTTTTGAAAACTCAACTTATGAGGTTGGTGAATGTTCTAAAAAGAATTTTTACAAAAAGAATGCAAAAGACAACCAAGTGTGGGTTGTTAAGAAAGACGATGAGAAAGTCGGCGATGAATCTGGTTCCACAAAGCCAGAAGAGCCACAGGTTGAGATGAAAATTTCAGTGAATGATGATGAGTTTCCATCACTGAAATTTGAAGAAGTTAAACAGAAAGTTGGTAAGGTTGATATCTCGAATCAGTTTTACAACGAGAAAACTAAGTTTGATGTCGAGAAAACATTTAATGGAAGTGTTAAGAAAATTTTTGGGAAAATGTTGAATGGGAAAGTAAAGGGGGGTTAAAGATTTTTATGCAACTAAAAAGGCAACTTACAACCCTACTGCGCAAGAACTAAAAGCCATCAAGTCTGAAAAGACTTGGATGGAAGTCTGTTTCCCTTGAAGTCTTAGGACTTTGCCGGAGATCCCAAGTTTGTAATCGTGGATCAGGAATCGGCATCTTTCTTGATAATTGTTTTTGTGATTGAATTTTAAAATTGTTTAATTTTTACAGGATAAGTGTGAATTGCCGGAGCATCCAGGTTGGTAAGTGTGAAGCAGGAATCGGCATCTTGATTGGTAAAATGGTTTGTGTAGAGGTTTATTCCTACATAGACTTATATGTTGTAAATATATTTTGCAAGAGGTACAGAGGTTGCATACATGCAAGTGGTAAATCAGGGACATTAAGTTGTACTTGATCTACTACAAGTAGTTAAAAGTAGACAATTTGATGAACCACACCCCTAATCTACAAGTGGTAAACTTAACAAAATTTATTTTCCAGAAAAATCATTTTGGTTAAAACAAACTTAAGTGTTTTGAAATCATAATGAGAAAATAGTTTTGTGAAAGGGGGAGTTCTGATTGTTTATGCCAAGTGGATGGCGATTTGAAGCGATTTGATATCGGTTGTCATTTTTTTTGTATAGTTTATTTTCAATTTTTTCTAAATTGTGTTTGCATTTTAGGTGTCACACCCCGACCACGTGGAACATACAAAACGTGGCGGAAATGTCGGGGAGTGTTGTAACAGAATTAATTGTTTCAAATCCATGGCAATTGAAGTTTCGTTTTATTGATTAAAAGTGTTACAATGTCTTAACAAACAAGAAATACAACATAATTAACTAGTCTTGCATCTTTTATTGTCACTAAAGCCCAAGTCTGCCTATGTGTATCTTGATCATCTTATGCAACAGCTCCTGAAAAACACATGTGAAAATAGGTACGTCAGCATAAAAATGCCTGTGAGATACATAGGTTTTGTGAAAATAGGTTTCATGACTTATGTTTGAGAAAATGTTTAGTCATGAACCTTGTAATTTGCTTTGTTTTGTAAATCATTTGAAAAACGATAAGACCAGATGATATGTATAAATAAGAGAATAATGTATGGTTAAATGAATAACCATTGTAAAATGAGTTTGTATAAGATAAGTTGTTTGTAAATCAATGTCTTGTGAAAAGTATGATATTTGTATAAAATGTTATATGTCTCAAACTGAAATGATTCAAATAACGCTACGCTATGTAATACCATACAAACACTTATATATAGGAAGTACCAGCGGCGTATCCACCATGCTTGTATCATATTACACACGCCTCGTTACTTAAATCACTTACTCAAACCAAACCATCGAGATGTAATGTTTAACAATTGTAGAAATGTTTATGTATGGTCAAATATGGTTCGCACGGTTCACAGATACAAACGGTTCACAGATACAAACGGTTCACAGATACAAACGGTTCACAGATACAAACGGTTCACAGATACTAACGGTTCACAGATACAAACGGTTCACATAGTCAAATGATTACAACGGTTCAAAATGCAGTATAATGTGTTCACATGCTGGATGAGCATATGCAACAGAAATGTAATGTAAAACAATGTACTAAGCATGCACACAATGGACATACATAGCATAAGTGTAATGTAAAACAATGTACTATGTATGAACTAAATGGACATACATAGCATAAAATGTAATGTAAAACGATGTACTAAGTACGCACACAATGGGCATACATAGCATGAAATGTAATGAAATCATGTACTTTAATGTACTAACGAACATAGCAGGTGTATGATGTGAAAACAGGAAAGCATGAAAGTAACAAGTAGGCACATGTGTTTCACCCCAAAACAGTTTGGAAAACAGTAAAAGAGGGGTCTATGTACTCACTTGAGATTGCTTAGTAGTCCTTGAGTAACGACCAAACAATGCTAGAGATCGCGGATATCAAACGACACCTAATATAGGTAACTATGTTAATAACCGGACCTAAATCGGATGATTGGATAGAATGAGGGTTTGTAAACCAAACGAATATAGAGACTCGTTTCATATGGTTTAACAAAGCCTTCATGCTAAAACGAAACTTAACCTAAGTGTTTGTGACCCATTACGACCCGTTTAGGTAGCTTATGCTACGTTAACGCGTCGTTCGCGTAAAACGCGTTCGGAACGCCTAACTAGTCCTATGACAAGTAAAATATGCCTTAACATGTCTAATATGGTTGTCAAATCAGTTTAGATGACAAAAGTTATGTTACATATGTTTAAAACGAATTTTGGCATCAAAGGGGTATTTTGGTAATTTACCTAAGGCATATAAACTACCTATCTTACAACTACTTAAACGAAGCGACCATAAGGTAAAACCTCGGAAGGTTATTCCCTATATACTATGGTCACCTAATGTGTTTGGTCGGATCCTAATGATCGACCAAATGGGTCGGGTTCGAAGGTATAAGCGATTTATTAGATCGCTTACCCTACGACCCTAGACAACGTGGTAATCAGTGGGCATAGTCCCAAGGGACTATAACCAACGTGATTACACTCACGTTGCGAAGTTCTTACGAACTTCGCATTGACCATAAACTGGTCAACGCAGAAAGTCAAACAAAGTTTGACTTTCAGACTCGAAAAGACTCGAAAAGCAATAAAAGAACGAAAGAATACTTACGAAGGGTCCCCGAATGCTAATCGTGATTCAAGTAGCTCAGGTATGAAACAATGGTTTCAACTTAGAGCTTCTCAAATCAGATTCTAGTGAGTTTAGAAGCAAATGGGGGTGGGGTATTTATAGGATTTCCCGAACCGTTAAGATCGTTTCTTGGAAACCGTGCTTTGATCTTGGCCATACACCTCAAGATAATGGTTTTACAAAACCATGTGAGCCCATGGTATTGCCCAAAACCATGTGCACATCAAAACCAGCCCATAGATTCCCCAAAACCATTTGCAACAAGTGGAATGGACCAGATTCGATGTATCAGCAAACATCCTTCAGAAATGACAGTTTTGGTCCCTGTTGTGTGTTTAAGCCATTCCCGGCATGTTTAAGGCCCGTTAAGCCAACTTTAAGGCCCTAAAATGATGACTAAACATTGTGGACATGAAATATGCTCAAAAATATGTCGGATGTCGGTTCGTTTGGTCGTACGATCGCGATGTTCGCTTAATTACGACGGAATGCGCATAAGCGCGAAAAACGATCCAAATGACGTGACGAATGGATTTTTCTTATGCCAAACACTAAAATAAAATATTATAGTGCTTACATAAATTTTTTTTATGTCCGGATGTATTCAGAACGTAAGTTATGCGCGAAAGTGCAAACTTGTGCACTTTTTGACGCTTTTAGTCCCTGAATGACCCAAAAGTTTATTTTAGCACACCGAACCCCTCAAAGCCTATTTCTAAGCTATGTAAAAGATATTTATGGTATGTTTAACTTATGGTCATGTTCCAGAATGTCTGTTACAGTTCAAATTGGCATACTTTCGCAGTTTGTCAAGTTTAGTCCCTGTAAGCGAATAAACTAGATTTTGCCATACCAAAGCCTTCAAAACTTATTTCTAAGTTATGTAAAGGTTACTAAAGGTATGTTAAGCCTATTTCACTTTTCCGGAGTGTTCGTTGCATTAAACTGGTTATATTTACGCATCAGTGCGCGTATAACCCTCCAGAAAGCGATTTAGAGCTTGAAATTGAATAAGAGTTGATATGTGTAAACGATACACATATTTTTACAAATCCCAAGTATGAAATACAATATTTCATTGGTTTGGCATTTGGTTGATGGTTGAAGTGACACAGGTGTCACAGTCTCCCCTACTTTAGGAAATTTCGTCCCGAAATTTATTCGTAGGAGTCTATTTGTGACTTTGTGTCAAATAACCACCAGAGATATGTAAGGCATATTCCTGTCATTTCCTTAACGGACATTCTTCAGAACAAAAATGAACAGACGGAGTCATTTTCCTCAACGAGTATTCTTCAGAAGCGGAAATGAAGGAATAAACAAACGGGGATTCATTTCCTCAACGGGCAATCTTCAGAAACGTAAAATGAACTTACGGAGTCATTTTCAACGGGTGCGTCATCAGAAATAGAAATGAAAAGGAGAAACAAACGGATATTCATTTCCTCAACGGACAAATCTTCAGAAACGAAAATGAACAAACGGAGTCATTTTCAACGGGTGCTTCATCAGAAATGCAAATGAAAAGGAGAAACAAACGGATATTCATTTCCTCAACGGACAAATCTTCAGAAACGAAAATGAACAAACGGAGTCATTTTCAACAGGTGCTTCATCAGAAATGGAAATGAAAAGGAGAAACAAACGGATATTCATTTCCTCAACGGACAAATCTTCAGAAACGAAAATGAACAAACGGAGTCATTTTCAACGGGTGCTTCCTCAGAAATGGAAATGAATAGAGTTAACTTCTAGGCACATGACAAGGCTCACTGTGGTTTCTGTGCACTAAATTCCATAATTATGTATGCATCCATAATTACGTAATTCCTTGCACAGTCCGCACTGTTTGTCTTGTAATGTTCATAAGCACATAATCACATGGTTGTTTAACTTGGTTATTAATTTGTTATCGATTGAGAACGGATATGGAAACCAGTCGATGGACTTCAATGTCCTCTGGGATCTATCTGAAGAGATAGGAAGATCTCCCAAAAATTCGATTTTGTTTTAAAAGAAACGTAATATTCGAATTAAGGAACACAACAATTTTAGGATTCACGGAAATACCCTTAGGTACCCTATTAAGGATTTATAATGGTACTTTGGGTATTCGTTCAGTGTTGTAACTTGCGCCTTGTACTTCGTTTTCCTTAGAAGAAACGGGTACTTAGGAATTTCGTGGAAAATGCAAGAGATCATCAAGTGGAAGAAAGTTTGGGGGTAGTCTGTCCTTCAAGGAATACGGTTCCTTGATTGTCGGTATTGTAAGAGATATGTTGTTTATACATACAACCACATAAATACATTGTAATGTAAATAAAAGATTTATTTATAAACAATGATAACAACTGTTTCATGGACCTTGACAACAAAAGAAAATAATACATAAGACGTGATTATTTCTAAACGATGTTGTCGGTCAGATGCTCATCCCTGTGCTGGATTTGCATTAGCAAGCTTTGGGCAATTTCTTCGGAAATGACCCATCTCGCCACAGTTGAAGCAAGAACCTGGTAGAAAACGACCTTGAGCAGGATTGTTGCCAGCTTGGTTTGGTGCAGCTGCAGCTGGGCAAACTCTTGTTGTATGGCCTATAAGTCCACAAGTTTGGCATTTGCGGCACTTTACATTGGCATGATGATGGAGGCTACATTGGTTGCACAAGGGTGCAGTTCCATTGTATGGCTTCCTAGCAGGGGGTTGAGCTGGTTGGTTGGGGACGGCTTGATCATTGTGAGTAACCATGGCGAAGTTCTGAGAAGCCTTTCGCTTCTTTGACTTTTTAGGGGATCCAATCTGTTCATCCATGGTCTTTGATTCCTCGATTGGGTTCGATTCCTCGACCGGCTTCTTGTCACCTTTTCGGAAAAGTTTACCTTTCCTGATCTTTGATTCAGTCAAGGTTGCAGATAGCTCAATGGCCTGTCTAACTGTAGTAGGGTTGCTGCCAGTCACAATGTCTTGTATTGAGTCAGGGAGGCCATCAATGTACTTTTCGATTGCCTTATCCAAAGGCGTGACCATGTTTGGGCATAACAGACTTAACTCCTCATAACGGTCCGTGTAGGCTCGATGCTCACCGCTGTCTTGCTCAAGATTGTCGAATTCCCTTTCCAAGGCCCTGATCTCATGACGAGGACAGAATTCCTTCATCATAAGGGTCCTAAGTTCAGCCCATGTCTGTGCTAGAGCAACTTCTGCACCACGATCTCTCATAACCCCGTTCCACCACGTAAGGGCTCTCTTCTGGAACACACTCGAAGCAAACTCGACCTTGCGATTGTCAGTACACTGTACGTGGCGGAAAGTATTCTCAATGCTCTCGAACCATTGAAGAAGCCCAGTCGCTCCCTCAGAACCCCTAAACTTGAGTGGTTTCGCCGAGTTAAAACTCTTGAAATTGCATGGACCATTGATGTTGTTGTTGGCTTGATTCCATTGAGCAAAGAGGTTTGGGAATTGAGCAGCCATTTGCTGCGCAATGATTTCTGCCAATTCGGCAGTCGCTATCTGGCTTTCGCGTCGAGGAGGCATTCTAAAAGAGGAAACATGAAATGAAACGAGTGAGAGAATTAGACGAAAAGAATGAGATGAACAAATTTGATGAAGCAAGGATAGTGGTCATTTGTTTGTTACTACAAAGCAACAAACGACCCTGGTGACTAATCAAAGTAAATGGATAAAAAATAATGTATCACGAAGACATGCTCGCCTATAAGTGAACACTCATCCCAAGAATTCCCAGGTAAGCACAACTGGTCTCGCGTCTGATGAGATATATACGAAGTGCTTGCCTAGACAGAAAACCCAGAATACAGGCATTCACCCTTCCAGTTTGCAAGTGTTCACATTATTTAAAACCCAAAACCTTGACGAGATTTTGAAAATTCAAAGGGGTTCAAAACCATATAACAGAGGGTTCAAAACCTTACAATAGAGGGTTCAAAACCTTGTAATCAATCATCCTAGAACAGATGATTAGTTTTCAAAGCGGTTTTGAAATTTATGTTCTTGTTGTGGTAGTCGCCTAAGGATAGGTGACGGTATTGTTTTATGACTAAACGCAAGTAAACTCGCGTTAGGGTCCTAAGAAGGTTATAGACTAGGTCAAAGCATTACTAATAACCTAATTCCCTATAACCATTGGCTCTGATACCATCTTTTCTTTCACACCCCGACCACGTGGAACATACAAAACGTGGCGGAAATGTCGGGGAGTGTTGTAACAGAATTAATTGTTTCAAATCCATGGCAATTGAAGTTTCGTTTTATTGATTAAAAGTGTTACAATGTCTTAACAAACAAGAAATACAACATAATTAACTAGTCTTGCATCTTTTATTGTCACTAAAGCCCAAGTCTGCCTATGTGTATCTTGATCATCTTATGCAACAGCTCCTGAAAAACACATGTGAAAATAGGTACGTCAGCATAAAAATGCCTGTGAGATACATAGGTTTTGTGAAAATAGGTTTCATGACTTATGTTTGAGAAAATGTTTAGTCATGAACCTTGTAATTTGCTTTGTTTTGTAAATCATTTGAAAAACGATAAGACCAGATGATATGTATAAATAAGAGAATAATGTATGGTTAAATGAATAACCATTGTAAAATGAGTTTGTATAAGATAAGTTGTTTGTAAATCAATGTCTTGTGAAAAGTATGATATTTGTATAAAATGTTATATGTCTCAAACTGAAATGATTCAAATAACGCTACGCTATGTAATACCATACAAACACTTATATATAGGAAGTACCAGCGGCGTATCCACCATGCTTGTATCATATTACACACGCCTCGTTACTTAAATCACTTACTCAAACCAAACCATCGAGATGTAATGTTTAACAATTGTAGAAATGTTTATGTATGGTCAAATATGGTTCGCACGGTTCACAGATACAAACGGTTCACAGATACAAACGGTTCACAGATACAAACGGTTCACAGATACTAACGGTTCACAGATACAAACGGTTCACATAGTCAAATGATTACAACGGTTCAAAATGCAGTATAATGTGTTCACATGCTGGATGAGCATATGCAACAGAAATGTAATGTAAAACAATGTACTAAGCATGCACACAATGGACATACATAGCATAAGTGTAATGTAAAACAATGTACTATGTATGAACTAAATGGACATACATAGCATAAAATGTAATGTAAAACGATGTACTAAGTACGCACACAATGGGCATACATAGCATGAAATGTAATGAAATCATGTACTTTAATGTACTAACGAACATAGCAGGTGTATGATGTGAAAACAGGAAAGCATGAAAGTAACAAGTAGGCACATGTGTTTCACCCCAAAACAGTTTGGAAAACAGTAAAAGAGGGGTCTATGTACTCACTTGAGATTGCTTAGTAGTCCTTGAGTAACGACCAAACAATGCTAGAGATCGCGGATATCAAACGACACCTAATATAGGTAACTATGTTAATAACCGGACCTAAATCGGATGATTGGATAGAATGAGGGTTTGTAAACCAAACGAATATAGAGACTCGTTTCATATGGTTTAACAAAGCCTTCATGCTAAAACGAAACTTAACCTAAGTGTTTGTGACCCATTACGACCCGTTTAGGTAGCTTATGCTACGTTAACGCGTCGTTCGCGTAAAACGCGTTCGGAACGCCTAACTAGTCCTATGACAAGTAAAATATGCCTTAACATGTCTAATATGGTTTTCAAATCAGTTTAGATGACAAAAGTTATGTTACATATGTTTAAAACGAATTTTGGCATCAAAGGGGTATTTTGGTAATTTACCTAAGGCATATAAACTACCTATCTTACAACTACTTAAACGAAGCGACCATAAGGTAAAACCTCGGAAGGTTATTCCCTATATACTATGGTCACCTAATGTGTTTGGTCGGATCCTAATGATCGACCAAATGGGTCGGGTTCGAAGGTATAAGCGATTTATTAGATCGCTTACCCTACGACCCTAGACAACGTGGTAATCAGTGGGCATAGTCCCAAGGGACTATAACCAACGTGATTACACTCACGTTGCGAAGTTCTTACGAACTTCGCATTGACCATAAACTGGTCAACGCAGAAAGTCAAACAAAGTTTGACTTTCAGACTCGAAAAGACTCGAAAAGCAATAAAAGAACGAAAGAATACTTACGAAGGGTCCCCGAATGCTAATCGTGATTCAAGTAGCTCAGGTATGAAACAATGGTTTCAACTTAGAGCTTCTCAAATCAGATTCTAGTGAGTTTAGAAGCAAATGGGGGTGGGGTATTTATAGGATTTCCCGAACCGTTAAGATCGTTTCTTGGAAACCGTGCTTTGATCTTGGCCATACACCTCAAGATAATGGTTTTACAAAACCATGTGAGCCCATGGTATTGCCCAAAACCATGTGCACATCAAAACCAGCCCATAGATTCCCCAAAACCATTTGCAACAAGTGGAATGGACCAGATTCGATGTATCAGCAAACATCCTTCAGAAATGACAGTTTTGGTCCCTGTTGTGTGTTTAAGCCATTCCCGGCATGTTTAAGGCCCGTTAAGCCAACTTTAAGGCCCTAAAATGATGACTAAACATTGTGGACATGAAATATGCTCAAAAATATGTCGGATGTCGGTTCGTTTGGTCGTACGATCGCGATGTTCGCTTAATTACGACGGAATGCGCATAAGCGCGAAAAACGATCCAAATGACGTGACGAATGGATTTTTCTTATGCCAAACACTAAAATAAAATATTATAGTGCTTACATAAATTTTTTTTATGTCCGGATGTATTCAGAACGTAAGTTATGCGTGAAAGTGCAAACTTGTGCACTTTTTGACGCTTTTAGTCCCTGAATGACCCAAAAGTTTATTTTAGCACACCGAACCCCTCAAAGCCTATTTCTAAGCTATGTAAAGGATATTTATGGTATGTTTAACTTATGGTCATGTTCCAGAATGTCTGTTACAGTTCAAATTGGCATACTTTCGCAGTTTGTCAAGTTTAGTCCCTGTAAGCGAATAAACTAGATTTTGCCATACCAAAGCCTTCAAAACTTATTTCTAAGTTATGTAAAGGTTACTAAAGGTATGTTAAGCCTATTTCACTTTTCCGGAGTGTTCGTTGCATTAAACTGGTTATATTTACGCATCAGTGCGCGTATAACCCTCCAGAAAGCGATTTAGAGCTTGAAATTGAATAAGAGTTTATATGTGTAAACGATACACATATTTTTACAAATCCCAAGTATGAAATACAATATTTCATTGGTTTGGAATTTGGTTGATGGTTGAAGTGACACAGGTGTCACATTAGGGGGAGTAAGAAATTTTAGAAAATACAAAAACATTTGAAAATTTGAAAAAGAAAAAAAAACATGATAAAATGAAAAATGAGTTTTTGTTGCATATAAGAGGAAATGATAGTACATCAGTGGACGATCACAACATGCTAAAGAATTGGAAAGTTAAAAGTGATAAACGGTCTCACTGATGATGTGCCAGTAGGTTTTTGCACATTTAGTAGATTGTGACGAGATATAAACCTAAATTTCAAACTTGCTTATATCGTGGGGAAACATCTCTCGGATATATGGGTAACCCCCGAAATCTCGTTTGAAAGATTCCTTTTTCTGATATACTAGGTTTTTATACTCAGTGATGTCTGGGGTATTATTCCAGGACTTCTGCTGAACGGTAGTTCTGACCTAGTCCTCGAATAATACTTTCCGCAAATGCTTGAAACATAGCATCACCCTCAGCATATATGATAAGACAATAAAATTGCTTAGCAATGCTGTTGTAAAAAAGATCCTCTAAAGGGGACACACCCAAAAGTTGAGTCATGATCTCTCTGCTGAACGGTTCTGACCTGAGCTCTCATGATTCTTCATAATTTATTAACCCCTTACAGATATCATTTGTGTCATAATTACCTGTAAGACTGAATATTGGGATCTGGATACGGGAGTATATTCTGAGGTGGGACACGCGATTGAGTTTAAGTTCTTAAAACATTAATATCGTATCTCGGATCAATTGAACTTTGTGTGAAAATTTAAGTGGACCAGTATACTATCAATCTAAGTGAATCGTTTAGAACTTAAAATGAAATGAAGCTTAACGGTGTTGGTGATTTATCTCAGAAACTGATATGATCCTTTTGCACAAACTCACAAAAATATTGTATGTAAATATTTCTTTACTACATTTCATTCTATTAAAAAAAATCCAAAAAGATTTTAGTGTGTTTTAGCATAAATTTTGAAAAATTCAAAAAGATTTTCGACAACTGGTGTTGGAGAGCTAATTTTCAAAATTCCGAGTGCTAAACATGATGAACAAATGGTTTGGGAGAGTGTGCTGTGTTTGAAATGAAAATGATATTTCTACAAGTGGTTCATCAGAGACTATAAACGTTGAATCATTTTAAAATTTGCTTTTCAAGTTATTATCAGAAAATTTATTGTGAGGTAGAGGATGTGCAGGTTTCTAAATGATGAAAAGCCAGGTTTCGATATTTGAGGATTCTGAAGACAAAGCATGAACTAGGCAACGATTTTGAACCTGTGAACGTCAGACTACGATCCTGAAGCAGATGATGCTGAAGAACTAAAGGAATGCCAGCACATTGTTAAGGGGAGTCTGTTGATGCTGATTGAAAGAGTGAAGCCCAGAGACTGATAAAGATTGAAGATTGTGAAGACTCGACACTTAAGACTCGTCAACATCTGAGGGGGAGTCTGTTGGTGCACACATCTGTCGACTTCGTCTTATATCGAGTCTTGAATTCGTTGCGGATCTGAACAAGAATGATGTCAAGTTCGCATGAATGTTCAAACGAAGTGGGTGTTCAAACGAAGTGGAAGTTCAAACGAAGTGGATGTTCAAACGAAGTGAATGTTCAAACGAAGTGGAAGTTCAAACGAAGTGGTCACTTCATACGAACTGGGGTTTGTCCAGTTCGTATGAAGCTCAGTCCCTATAAATAGGTCATGTTGTCATTTCATTTGTAACTTTTGCATTTCCGGTAGCGAAGCTCTGCCGAGGTATCTCCAGACCGTGTAACACTTTCATATCAATACAAGAGATAGTTAAACTACTTTTAAGTGTAAATCAAGCTGATTCAAAACCGAAACGTCTGTTTCCGCCTCTCGTTTTGGTCTAGAACACTTCTGATCGACTCATATAGGTCGTTTCTCGATCCTACAAACATAAGATCTCTCGAAACTTGCTCTCTAGTGAACAGGCCAACTTGCAATCCATCAAAACATCTCTTCAGCTCTTGAAGAGTAGCCCTATCTTCATACACTTGTTCCTCGATTTGTCTGACAAAACGCTACTTTAAATCATCTAATTTTGCATTTGTGAATGACGCCGTTTGAATAAACTATATTACTCGACTTTCCTAAAATTTACTACAAAACAGGTGAAGTGACTATGAGTTTACATACTGAAATTTGTAATTGTGAAAACGTGTAGATTTAAATAAACATATTAATGTATATTTCAAAACAGCAGTCTTTTAATGCAAAAACCTTTTCAAACCTCAACTTTTATGGGAAAACTGTAAAATTAAATACTAAGAAACCCAAGGGACAAAATTTCAAAGTTCAAAGAACAAAAGCAGATTATCACAATTATAATTAACCTTTTCATTTACCATGTAGACACGTTTTTAAACTCTATAAAAGACCGATGATTACTTTTGATTCAAAACATCAACAAATTGTCCTACAAATCACTTTCTGTCAAAAATTGTTCCAAATCAGAAAAACCAACAAAAAATCTACATGGCAAACTTCAGCTTCTACCACTGGTCAGACAACAGCGATGTTAAAACACAGTTCTCCATGTGGTCTCTCAAAGAACAAAGAACAGACGAAGAACTAAACAGAAAAGTCGACATAATCAATGACACTAATTACAACAAAACCTGCAACATGCTAACTGACCTGAAATTCAAAAGAGAGCATGAAATAACATGGAGAAGGTTGATGTGTGATGGGAAACTTCATTGAAATGACGATGTTGGAACAATGATATTGGAACGATAACATATAAACAAAATCATCAAAATTCGAACAAAGAAGGGTAATAGGAGATTAGCGGCTAAATCACGACAAAGATGCATTTGAGAGAGAGAGAGAGACACGCTCGCAGATATGAGCGAGAGAGATTTGAATGTGGAGCCAGATAATTATGTCTTATTTATAGGATTAGAATTAGAATATATGGTTTGAATTTTGAATTTTGAATGTGGAGCCAGAATTTTGAATTGAGAACAGATGTTTGATTATAAAATGTTGAGGGCAGATGTTAAGGGAACTAGATTTGAGGTTTTGAATTTTGAATTTTGAATCGTCAGATGTTTAAGGCAGTGGTTTGAATTTATAACATAGGTTTAAATTTTGGA
This sequence comes from Helianthus tuberosus, assembly GCA_030545235.1. Lineage (NCBI taxonomy): Eukaryota > Viridiplantae > Streptophyta > Magnoliopsida > Asterales > Asteraceae > Helianthus > Helianthus tuberosus. The sequence goes on from CM060416.1 coordinate 92,830,894, forward strand.
GATAGGCAGTGGTTTGATGGCAGACCTTTGGAATATGAATGTGGGCCACCTTTGAATTTTAAAGTCTTTTAATATTAGGCATTATGATGTCAAAATGACATAAGAAAAGCCTTGTTGAACAGCCTCTCCTGCTGACACATCAGCTTTTCTTATGTCATTGGGATTTCATCTTTTATAGAAAGTATATATAGATATAGATAATATAAAAGATGCATTCGTTTTATTTGAAAAGTGTATTATTATTATAAATATTTTAAAAAATAAGTTTTAATATAATAGGAAATTAAAAAAAAAAAACCTTTGACATTTCTATTACGGTGACAGTTCCAATATTTGTTTCTTCATCGGGTGAATATTCAAATATGTATAACTAGGTTAGAACCCTGTGTATTACACGAGTTGAATAAATGTAATTTTATATACCAAATAATAAAATAATATATATTTAAAAATCTCGTTTATTACATGGGTTGAATAAATGTAATTTTATATATTAAATAATAAAAAAAGTTTTATTTTTAAGAACCTCGTGTATTGTACAGGTTGAGTAATTTAATTTTATATATTAAATAATGAAAAAAGTTACATTTTAAGAATCTCATGTGTGATACGGGTTGAGCACATGTAATTTTATATATCAAACAATAAAAAGTTATATCTTTATAAACTCTATGTGTTGGAAAAATAGGTGAAAATAACATTTTTCACAAATATAGGAAAATGATTTTTTCCTATTTTGGACTAGAAATAAATATAAGAAACAGAGGTTTCTTTACATATTTATTTGTGGGTTTGTGTTCTATGTTGGAAGAGCTTCGCAACGAACTAAACAACGTCCAAAACGGAGCTAAGATGAAGGAGATATCGATGCTCAAAGTTGGGTGTTTGAAACATTGAATGCTGAAACAAAAGGGAAAGCTGCACCTTGTCCCACATATAGGAGGAGAGATGAAACTTAAATGGGTATTTAAGTGGGAGCTTTCCATCCTTATTGTTTCATGGAAGCACACACTAATTGTACTCGCGAAGGTGCGGAGCACCCTAACTCGCACTCGTGCACGCGCGCGCGCATGGCGTGGGCGATGAGGCGCAATGTGACACTTTGATGGCGCACTTTGCACTCCGCCTTTGTATTTTGACCACGTGCGCGTGGTGGATCACAGAGGCTGCAAGGACCAAGTGGTTGAAGTGGCATGCGGGTTCGAGGCGCGTGACGTGGCAGTCCGCGCGCGAGTACACGTAGGCGCGCAACCGCGCGCATGGTGCATGAGTCCTGATGTGACGTACATGGCGCACCAAAGTGAGCCAATACGGCGCGACTATGTGGCGTGCTCGTATAGGCTCACATGTGACGTGGCGCACGTGCGCATGGGAGTGAGCCAAAATGGCGCATGCGCGCGCAGAAGCTTCCAGCATTGAATGAAAGTGCAGTTACAGTTCAGGTTGAAACCGCCAAGTCAAACGGTTTTATATGACGAATTAAATTGCATTGAAGACGTTTAATGCAATTTATTCCTCTCATTTAATTTGTTTTTGGTTGTTTCGAATCAGAGGCTGTACAGCCTCTTAGTCACTGCAGAATACACCGGTAACACAACAGCACTTGCAACTTTCTCCAACACATTTCTGATCTTCTACTTGCATTCTTCAAGGTAGTCTTCGGGTTGTAGGCCAGCTCCGGCAGTACTACTGCTCCGGCTGTTGTACCCTGGGAAACAAAATGAGTACTACTGGGAGACTCGGAATTTGTTTTAAGGGAAGCGTGTGTACACGTGACTCAGCCTCTTTGATTTTCTGTTTCTTCTCCATTTCTTGTATTTGTTTATTTCAGTTGTATTTTTACTAGTTATTTCCTGCTTTCTTTATTTCTGTATTGTCATTGTATTATAAAAATTTGTTTATTTTATTTAAATTACGCGAACGGTTCCTACACTATGTATTATATGGATTGAATAAATCTAATTTTATATACTACATAATAAAAAAAGTATATTTTAAAAAACCTCGTGTATTACACGAGTTGCATAAATGTAATTTTGTATAGTAAAAAATAAAAATGTTATATCTTTAAAAAACCTGGTTTATTACACGGGTTGAATGAATCTAATAAAAATTTATATCGTTTAAAAAAAACTAACTGATATACTCGATATATGTGACAACCCGAACTTTCAGGTTAGTGTCATTTTGTGTCGTGACCTTAACTTCTCATTATTTCTCTCCAACGCTTCCTCCTGTGTTAAACTTGTTAAACGTTTTATTATATGCTAAGCGTAAACGGAATTGGATTGGATTGTGTGCTTGTATCTTTGGGCCGCGTATGATGGGCCACCTACATATCCCCTTCGGCTACACAATAACTTCGGCCTACACACAATTGGGTATCGCAGGCCCTAACTATAACACAAACAATCAAGATTTTGTAATGGGCCGGCCTTGTTGCCATCATTTAAAACACATGCACAACATATCTAGTTATATATGCGATTTAGGTGAAGCCCAAGTGAGGAATGAGTGTGGGCCGGTCACTTGGATATCGTATACATGTGCATCATAAGCCCAATTTATGGAATTTATATGCATGTTACGTAAGCATTGGTTTGGTTGTTGGCATCTTTTAAACTTTATAACAAACCCTAGAGATACTTGGTGATCGGAAACAAGAGACCCCCCCCCCCATTCGAAGTCCCTTCTCCTTTGGGAACTTATCATTGGCGGACCTAGGTTATGCCCAAGGTGGGCGGGCGCACCCCTTGAAAAAAAAAATTAGTGTATATTTTAGGCAAAAAACCCGACCGCACCCCTTGAAAATATGCTTGAGCCACTCATCCGCACCCCCAGCAAATAATTCCTGGGTCCGCCACTGGAACTTATTCTTTGTGCCTAGATCATACATCATCGAGTAAGTATGTTTCTAATGATTTCGTTTCCGTCTGATCACGATTGATTGCATGAGATGTGTTATTAGTGTATATATATATATATATAGTTGCAACGTTCGAATTATTTGCTGATTCTTGGATTAGTTATACTGTTCTTGTTGCATAGTTATGTTTAATGGCAAGTTGATAGTAACAGCCATAGAGCTCATATATGTGGACTTGATAAATAGGTCTTAATAATAATTCCATGATGAAACCATGATCATGTGTGATACTGAATGTTAGGGTCGAATTGTGTTCCTTCATATGTGGATAAGCATGTGGCTATTACATGTTAGTATTCTTAAAAAAAAAAAAAAAGAAAGGAAACCGATGACCAGGATTGTATAATATTGTTGAATTGTTTGCTACTGTTTGATGATGTAGAGGATGGTAAATTATTATGTTGATTGTTACGTAATTTTGATTTGATAATATGAATATAGGAGAGGAGTGTAATTGAGGGATTGGAATTTGGGTTAAGTATAGGGGAATAATGGTTGGAAACGAAACAATCTGTTAATGGGATCACACAATATTGTTATTGGGCCGACCAGGTTTGGGAACAGAAATAGTAATAATTGGATTGGGCCACAAAAGGGTAATGGCAGTGGGCTACACACATTATAATTGATTGGGCCGAGGAGGGTTGCTTAGCAGCCACGATTAGAATGGAAGGGGGGTGTAGTGGTGCACAAAAAACCCGAACCCGGACTCGGACCCAAAAAAAAAACCCGAAACCGGGTATTATAAAACCCGGGTTTTTTATACCCGAACCCGACCCTACCCGTAGGGTAGGGACCGGGTATGCATATTTGATCTAAAACCCGAACCCGGAACCGGTTTTTTTTATACCCGGTTTATACTCGAAACCCGGTTTTATAAATACCCGAACCCGAACCCGGAACCGGGTTTTATAAATACTCGGAACCGGTTTTTAAAAAAACCCGATTTTGATGTAATCTTGTTTAATTATGTATGCATTAAGACTTCTAGTTCTTATGACTTAACAAAATTATGTATGCACTTTGATGTAATCTTGTTTAATTATTAGGTTTCTAATTATATTTGCCACCGCTACTTAATTATTTAGTATATTTCATTACAAGTGGAAACAAATATGCCAATATATGTTGGCCCTTCTATTTTCTTTGTTTGTTTAATATCATTATTAGTTTTTGTATTTAATAAATTGTGCCTCTGTTTATAAAGTTCAAGAATAACCACATGAAGAACTATAAATTGTGCCTCTGTTTATAAATTGTGCCTCTGTTTATCAATAGATTTGATGTCTATGTGTGAGAGTTATGTTTGATACATTTTATAAGCATAGTTCCGGTCGGGTTTTTTTAATACCCGGTGCGGGTTTTTTCCCAACCCGATGCATACCCGAACCCTACCCGATGAATACCCGAACCGGACCCGAACCCGGAAATAGGGTATTATAATACCCGGGTTTTATAAAACCCGACCCGAACCCTACCCGAACCCGGGTATATAGGGTATACATTTTTGGTAGAGAACCCGGACCCGACCCGGTTTTTAAAAAAACCCGATTTTGTAAAACCCGATCCTACCCGAACCCGATCTTACCCGAAACCCAGTTTTAAAAAAAAAAACCCGATTTGTGCACCACTAGGGGTGACATGTTTGTAAATAACATCTATGTGATAGGTAGATAGTGAAGCACCTCAACTGTTATGTTATTTCATATTGCAACTATAATTTGAAAGATTCTTATGTGAATACCATTAGGTTGCATGTATAGCTAGGATGTAAATGACTAGTGTGTGTAACATACCAACTGCTATGAGAACCCATGATGACAAGAGGCCTTTATGTTACATGAACAACTGTTAATACATGTATGAAACTAAGTGAGTGCCATTTGTGTGATAAATGTATGTATATACACGGAACACTTTAATAAGGGTTTACAAAACTAATTGTTATCGGTAACTACGATAGGGTTTGGTAGACCATCTTGGGATACGTGATTTAATCTACCGAGCAAACCAAGGTGAGTTCACACTCCTAAGGCATGGGATTCCCGGTGGGTTGGGAATGGGATTGAATAACTATTTATATTATCAACACTACTAGACTACCTACTACTGTCCTCGGATTGAGAAGGGCACGTACGTAAAACCTACGCACACTCATACTTACTACTGTCCTCGGATTGGGAAGGGAACGTACGTAAAACCTACGTACACTCATACTTGCTACTGTCCTCGGATTGAGAAGGGCACGTACGTAAAACCTACGTACACTCATACTTAACACTGTCCTCGGATTGGGAATGACACTTATGGATACGACTAGTCTAGTAACATACAACATGGGAAGCCCCCACTAAATATCGTAGAAAGGTTTGGGAAACAGGGTAAACTGGTAATTCACATGGGAAGCCCCCACTAATTATCGAGAAGGTTTGGGAAACATGGATACTGATTAATACGTGGTTTACAAAACGAACTTACGATTATTGAAACGAACTCAATAACTAATCAACCAACTGTGAACTCGCTCAACTTTGTTGTTGACTCGTTGTTACATGTCTTGCAGGCCTTTAGGTGCATAACATTGGGGACTTGCTGTCTGGGAAGCTGGAGTGGTCATGGGTCGAGTTACATGGAAACGCAACACAAGACTAAGAGCTTTTATATGTGGTTTATAAACACTTAACGAATTAAATATGCTTCCGCTGTAAACTGTGAAATATTGTAACGTGTAACACTTATTGTTATTGAATGAAAGTTTTATTGAAATATACGCATGAGTTCAATGTGATTGGTGGCTAAGATCCTGGTCAGTCACGCCTCCAAGCGGTGGTGCTCCGCATGTGGATTTTGGGGGTGTGACAATATACGATGGATTGGGTGATTGCGGTGATGGTTCTTATAAATGTCACGTAAACATAGTAATTACCGTATTTGAGTTGAGAGTTGAACACGAAAATAAGTATAGAACCAATAAACATTGATTAATATTTTTGTTTACCTTTTATAAACATTTTTTAAATAAGTTCTACCCTTAACTACTTTAGTTTAATAAAATAAATAAATTATTTACATTATATTAATTTATATTTAACGTACATCATTTTGTTAATTTCAGGATAAATAATTTTGAAATCTAATAAATATTTTAAAATATTAGATTATCTCCTATACGAATTGTTTAAATTTATATTAAATTTAATTTATAATTATCTTTTAATTGATATTAATTAGTTATCTATAAAAAACAGATAGCTTCAATAAATGACATGTGTCCTCCCATTGGTTTCTTTTATTATAATAGATAGATAAATCAGAACAATTTTTTTTGTTACACATAAAAACGAGTATCGGATACGGAAAGTTATTAGAATAAAGCTCTTTGAGATCCCTTAACTCTGCTGCTTGACACTTTGTCACTGGCTACGACATTTTACAAAGAAACCATTATACTATTCTCTTTCTCGCACTGTATTCTAATACAAACTATAAATTTAAAATTAGTATATTTAATAACATGATTGGTAATAACTTTGAAAAACGTAAAAAGCAGTAAAATTGACCACAAATGTAGCTAAAAACAGCAGAAAATATTCAAGATCCACTAACATGACATGAAGAATTGACATGCCAGGCCCACCTCCATCTTCAGTACAAAAAGTTGGTATTAAAAAAAAAACAAACAACAATGAAGCAGAAAAATGGCTTCTTCATCTAACTGCATTCTTGTACCTTTGCTGCCTCCATTTTGACCAGCAGATTCCAATACTCTTATCCATTCTTTTAATTACAGATCTTCAAGCTAAATCTAAACAAAAACATCAACAAAAATTAAAAGTTAATGGCAGTAAATAAATAAACAAAACAAAAAAACCAACACCTTTACCGTATATCATTAGCAATAATCAACGAGTTCTTCCACATGTTTTCAACAAAACTAATAATCACATACTAAGATTCTCAGTTTCACGCGATATCAATTATAGGACGCTCGGATAAGTGAATTCCAGATCAATTGGACTAAGATAGTGTAACTTATACAGATATGTGATTCAAGTATGCAACCGAAACATTCTTGCTGCCACATGTAAATAAAAAAGAACATAGATGTTAGTAAAATGGTAACCAATTGGTTTATCCCGAAATCCAAACCAAGGATAATCTAAAACATTTAAGAAAAGGTAGATGAGCCAATTTCAAACAACCTGTGAATAGTCAATTTAACATGTGTTTTAAAACGGGTCAAATAAAAATAGCTAAAAGAGAAACGCGTCACATAGGTTGAAAGTCGTCTAAAGTCTACTTTAATGCATACGTCCTCTTAACTATTTTAATTCAAAGAATTAGATTATCTTAACGGATATCCTTTTTGTATTTTAAATAAATAATTAATAATATAACATACCATCCTTGGTCAAGAAAATGCATACGTCCTCTTAACTATTTTAATTCAAAGAATTAGATTATCTTAACAGATAATCTTTTTGTATCTTAAATAAATAATTAAAAATATAACATACCATCCTTGGTCAAGAAAATAGATGTCGGAGATCCCGGTGACGGAGGAGTTTGTTTCAGTATTGAAGCATGTCGGCCCGCCTTAACAACAGCATCTGAATCAGTAGCCGACAAAATTTCAACATGTTCAAGGCCTATCTGTCTCATAATCAGCTCTAGATTCTCTTGCAAAACCTCAATTTCACCAAACGGCAGCCTTAGATCCAATGCTTGAACACCAAGTGTCATCACCTCATCCTTCTTAAATCTCAAAAACGGCATGCATAGCTTCTGTATTTGCTTGAAGTTTCCTTCCTGGCCTACTGCACTCTGCTGCAGTGCTTGCAGTATCTCCTGGTCTGGTGCGAACTTTCGGTTTTCATTGTCGAATTTGCCTCGTAAGATGTTTAAACTAAGTAGCACTGGAGCGGGTACGGGATCGGGGTACGGGGACGATACGGGAACGAGGAACGGCAAAACTCAAAATTCCAAGATACGGGTACGGCAACAAAAATATAAAAAAATAAAAATACATTAAACAAATTCCAAAAATACTACATCTTCCAAAGGTAATTAATTATCAATAATCAAATCATTTTCAAATTCCGGTTCATCTAGTAAGAGATCGACAATCGATAGAGAATTAGAGATGATGAGACTTGAGAGTTTAGAGATTAGAGAAGCCGAATATGATAGGTCTATTTATTTAATGGCCGGTTGTGGAATTTGAAAGGGTAAAAACCCTAAAAATAAATGGAAACGGGTTGGATACTTCTACGAGATATGTCCCCGACATTGGAAACGTTTAGGAAACGTCCCCGACGAGTACCCATGGTGTTTCCGTCCCCGACAAGTACCCGAGACGGGTACGGCCACATAAATGGAGTCCCCGTGCTACATAGTGTTTAAACACTCTCTTTTCCAACCATCGTATTGTTCCTTCACGAATATAAGACCGGTGGTTGGTTTGCTTTGAATGCTACCTTTAATATTGCTACCTTTCTTTGAACCACCAGAAGCCTGCTTCGAAAGAAGCTTCCTGAAAGTAATAATCAACTTCAAATACATAAACTTGTTCTCATATACAAACATAATCTGAAGACAAACTCTGATAAATCAAAACTGAACCACACGATTAAAATGCTACAAGGTTACTTGACCCCTAGTAAATGTTATTAAACATAAACATAGGCATTACAAAATAGGGTGAGGTGCATTACAAAACACTAAATTATTGCGAGAACAAAAAGGACCAACCTACATCGTTTGATTTGTTGATCAATAGTTCATATTTTTTGAATTTCGTACTTTTTACATACAAATGTGTATGTTTATGCAGATAAAAACTATCAAACTAATTCTGTCATGTGTTTTTAAATTTTTAACTGTTTACCTACACATGGGTAAGTTATATACATAAATGAAATTTGTTTGTATTTTTCTTAGTTTCAGAAGAGACAAATAAACACTGCATTTCTATCATTTTCTTTTATAAAAAAGATATTAAAAAAAAATCAATTTTTTCTTCGTTTTTCACAATATCCGGTGTTCTACATAGATCCCTCTCCCCTTACATATATAGAGAGAGAGAGAGAGAAAAGTGTAAACTATGCAAATTGATCCCTCTAACCCTATATATATATAGAGAGAGAGGGGCTAGTTAACGTACAATAGTGTTTATCGTGTGTTGCATACGCGAGCGGGAGTTGAGACGCGGGCCATTTCTTACATTTTTATAACGTGTGTGTTGTGTATATAACATGCGTAATTAGGGTTTGGAACAACCCATGCGCTATTTTGAGTTTAACATGCGTAATTTTCATGTTTGGTGGCATGCGGGTTTTGATTTTTTTTATAACGTGCGTAATTATGCATTATAACGTACGTAATTATGCATTATAACGTGCGTAACTATGCAATAACGTGCGTATGTCAAGTTAATTACTATTGTGCCACCGCGTTCAATTGAAGGCCTAGGGTAGGTCAGATGTGCGGTTGAGATGCTCGTGTACGCTTCGCACGATAAGCACTATTGTACGTTAACTAGCCCCTCTCTCTCTCTATATATATAGGGTTAGGATCATGTGAGAATCACTAGGGTACTTGAGAACCGTGAGAACAATTCTGGACCACACATTTTTCCTAAGCAAAAGTGCAAAATATGCAAAAAAAAATTTGGGAAAATCGCAGCTTTTGCTTTCTGTTTTTTTCTAGATATATACACGTGTATATTATCAATCTTTAACTATACATATATGTATATACGTGTGTATACGCATGTATTTAATTAAAAAATTGACAATATAGTATGTATCCAACAAAACACTTAAAATTGTGCGATTAGAAATTGAAAAAACAAATTGGCTTTAGAGAAAATGCGTGGTCCAGAATCATTCTCAGTTAACATGTGTTTCTCTTAGGATCCCTACCCTATATGGCTATATATACATACGTATATATCCGTATATACATACGTATATATACGTATCATAGTTATCGATAGCAAATAGCGACAAATAGCAACAAGGTACCTATATGCTACGTAGCGATAGCGATGAAATAGTGCTCGCTATTTCCTGTGTAGCGATAAGGTAGTAGAAAATTTTAAAAATAAAAAAATATATATATATATTTATAATTTATATATGTATATATAATGCTAATTTTATAGTTTTTATGCATAAATTCGGAAGTTTAAGAACCAAAAATGTAATCTAGTGAAGATAGAGGGGGTTAAATGTTTAAATACACAAACTTGAAACTAATTTTACACTTTTTTTGTAAAAATTATAAGTTTTAGGGGCTAAATATAAACTGGTGAAAGGGGTAAATGTTAAAATATCTAAAATTTAACCCTAGAAGTGTAAAACACGCCGCTACTGCATCTTCTTCCTGGTCGCATCTTCTTCTCACAGGTTTGAGGTTTCCAGCCAAAAAGCAGCGCCGGCGCCGGAATTCATCGTCGGAGGTCGCTATCTGGTCGATATGTGGTCGCTAAGAACCTTGTAGCGGCATATAGGCGCCACGCCATGCTATTCGCAATAGCGTCCGCTATGGACACTGTTAATAACTATGATATATATATATATATATAGTGTGAGGTTCATTGGGGAACACTAAAAATTGGGGAACCGGGGAACACTCTTAACAATTTAACTTAACATGTTAAAAATCAATTTTTTTTAAAATTTTTCGGCGCTTTTCTTTATATATACTTTTAGAAGCATTTTTAATAAAAAAATCAAAAACTAAAAAAATAAAATAAAAACAGTTTTTACAAAAATGATTTTTATTGGAATAGTTTCTACCCATTTTTATAAGGAAAAGCGCTGAAAAAAAATTAAAAAAAAATTGATTTTTAACATGTTAAGTCAATTTTATAAGATATATTTTTTTAAACTGTTTTTTAAACATTTTTTACATGTATTTATAAGGAAAAGCGCCGATTTTTTTTTAGAAAAAGTTGATTTTAAAACATTTTTTTACATGTATTTAGGTCTTTTTAGGTTTTTGGTGGTGTAGTGGGTTTATTTTGTTGTGTTCACATTGGTCCTCGCGGTTCTCGCAATAAAGGTGGTTCTCGCATGAACCCTACCCTATATATATATACACATATATATATATATATATATATATCATATTTTAAGCAAGTTGTGATGAACCTGAAATTGGTAATAGAGTCCTGCAAGTATCTGTTAGCCTTTTGAAGGGTAAGATTAGGGTTTTCAGCTTCGGGCCATCCAGCTTTGATCACAAACCCTTCTTTCTTCAAAAGTATCCTCCATACATATTCAGAATAATGGGGACGAATAGGAGCAATAAGCCGCGTTTGAATATCCATAAACCGCCACAAAAGATCACGATTCATCCAACTCGAGCCACAAGAAAACCTATATTCATCCCTCGCAGCTTGCAGGTCATAAAACCCGGTTTTAAGCGCTTCACGAAACAAGTAATCACCGTAGTTCTTCTCCGTCATTTTAATCGCAAAGTTTATCTCATTAGCAAATACACGATCAGCATAAGTAGAAGGTGGGCCCACTCTTAACGATGACTCAGCAGCAAGAACTTCCTCCATCCACACGCGCTCCTTCGTAAGTCGTAAAATCACGGCATTCGCCGTTTCAAATACGAAATTCGCATCGTCCATCCCGACACCGGCATCCGCAAGCGAGAATCTAGTGGCATCCGCTGAGAACTCCTCGATAGCTTGTTTCAACGTCCGGAAATTCCCGGTTGACTTGGACATTTTCTCGGAATTCAACATAATGTGACCGTTACATCTAAACCCACGAGGCCAGTGTCTTTCGGGAAATATCGCAGTGTGGTTATAAATACTAAACGTGAGATGGTTCTGAATAAGATCCTTACCGGAGACACGAAGGTCAACGGGATACCAATATTCAAACTCCTGCTTCATCTTTTTAAGAAGGGTCGATGAAATATCAGAAGATTTCGGTTCCGGGCCAGAAAGAAATAAGTAATCCCAAACGTCGTCAGTAAGCTTCTCGGGTTTTACCGCAGACGTGTCTGCACCGAATAATTCCCCTTTCTGTAACAGATGACAGACGGTGTAATACGCCATGTAGATGGTGGAATCAGATAACGATTCAACTAGAAACTCCTCATCCCACGGAATACGCGTCCCGAGACCGAAACTTCTAGAACAAGCCCATTGATTCAGCCAGCTCAGCGTATGCTCGAACCCATGTCGGGTCTCGTCAGAGTATAAATTCATATTGGCTAAGCACTTTTCCGCAGCTTCTCGCCAGCTGGATTCACCATAGGTTAGATACCATTGGTCGGTTAGCGCGACAACGCACTCGTCACCTGATCTTGACATGACTTTCTTCTCGGGTTCACTGTATACAACAGCTTGATTGAGTTCTAAAAGCTTGTTTCGGATTAAGTTTTTAGCGTCCTGAACACGCATTCCGGCGTATTCGCCGGCGATCATGGTTCCCTCGTAGAAACCGCCTTTGTAGATTACCTTCTTAGCGGCATCGAGTTTTTCTCTCTAGTTTTGGCTCTTGATCTTCATGTCGGTGCATATTTTTTCAGCAGATTTGTCACCGAATTCAGGATGGCTGATGATTGGGATGATCTCAAAAGGTAATACCCACTCGTCTTTTACTCCGAATTTAGCCCTAAAAGGTGCTTTTGCTTTCAAATCCTGCAATGCAATTGAGTTCAATGTTAGGGTTCTAAAATCATTACATAACTGAACAAACAAAAAATATTACCTGCAATGCCATGAAATCGTCGGGGGAATCACTGGGAACACTGGTAACGATCCCAGTACCTTTATCGGTGAGAACCGAGAGGATGGGAAGACAGTATATAATTTCATTGAAAGAAAGCGGGGATCGAAGGGGTAACCCGATAAGATCTTGACCAGTCAACTCGACCAGACACGTAGCCTTTTCATGAACACGAGACAGTCTCTGATACGCCAGATTCCTAGCAGCACGCTCGGTTAAAATAAAGACTTCTGATTCATTGATCTCAAAGGCTCCGTATTTGCCGTCGGGCAAAACCCATGAATTTGTTTGGCCGTACATTGTTTCGGGCCTCAACGTTGCAGCGGCGAGAAACACTTTCTTGCCTTCTAAATGTGCGAATTTGACAGGGAACGGTGGGACGACCTCCATCTTAATGAGGGTATACTCCTGCGGGATAACGCCTTCGCCTGACGCGCGATCATGATCCGCACAAGGCTGTCCATCCAGAGGAGAATAAATTGTGTGTCGTAAATCTTTAACGATCTTCCCAAACGATTTCAACTTTCGCATCTGCCACCGCACAAACTTGTCGAAAAACGGGTTGACGTCTGTTGTGATAAACGACCTCCTCCAGTCAGCACCCAATCCGAAAGCTTTGAGGTCTTCAACAGCCAAAGGAGGAAAAAACCGAAGCCATTGAACCGGATCTTGAAATGTCGCAATCTCAGCGTCAGATAAACCATAACCGCGCATTATCTCCCACTGGTAAGTCTCCCTACCGGTTTTCGATGCTGCTTTTGACTTTTTACCCTTGAAATTTTCCGGGTTGTTTCCTTCATTAGGTTTTGGTTTTTGTTCAACGACTGCCTCCTCGGTTTCCACTGACGAAAAAACAGGTGGATTACCGAATTTTTCGATCTCCCTTCGAAGTTTGTCAGCAGATGCTTTAATTGGCATTCCGGTACAGTGGAAGCCAAAGGGTAAAAGGACATTTGCGCTCGTCAACCTGTGATAGGCAACGGCGAATTCGAGCTTGGAGAGGGAAAAGGCGTGGCCTAAGTGCAAATATCCGTTCATGTATGGAAAGGGGAAGGTGCCAAAAAACTTTTGGGCTTCTTTGGGAGGTTGGTCCTTAGCTTCAGCGTTGAAAACATGACTTTCGTCCCACCATTTTCTTACTTGGTGTTCCATTTCTAAAAGCTGGTCCCGCCTCTTGAAGCTCCTCCCACTGTCGGTATCTGCCATCTCGCTAGTAATTTGACAGAAACTGTAGAACGAGAGATAATATTAAAAAAAAAATTGAATAAACAAAGTGTGGCTGGCTGGCAGTACGAGGTGAACACAACCCTTATTGAGGCAAAACCCCATTTACTGATAATCTCACTACATGTAGAAAGTAAATATATTTTTGTGGAAGTCTTGCATAAGAATATCAACATGTAACTCGAATGTTTGTGATGATGCAAAACAATATGAATAAACCTAGACAGGCAAAGGGTAGAGTGTGTGTAAACCTGCTGCCACTTTTAGCTGTTTAGACGGCTAGTTGACGCTGGTGGTTCAAGCGAGCCCAAGGCAATGTTGTAGATTTTATATTAGCACAAGGCGAAATTAATCCAGTGAAGGAAGTTGTTGATCTGAAATTGATAACTAATAACAGAGGTAGGTCGCTCAGAGTGTACCTTGTGCGTGCAATGGATGATTTAAGGCGTAGAGCAAGATGGCGTCTCAACGCCACACTTAAAAACAATGTGAAAATCAACTAGCTGGTTTGCTTCTGCAACGTTGATCGTCAGATAAGACCAATGACGACCAAGTTAGCCGCTGCATCCCAGAACTGACCAAAACCCTAATTGGATTTTTTCGGCCATTGGATTTTTTCGGCCATTGGATTTTCCTTTTTTTTTTTAAATTGGGAGGGTGAGTAATTTATTGACTTTTCTTCTCACATACACTCTCAAACCCAAATATAGGGCTGTTCACGAGCCGAGCCGAACCGAGCGGAGCGGCTCATTTAAAACCGAGCCTCAAATCAAGCGAGCATTTTTCGAGCAGTAAATATTCCGAGCGAGCGTCGAGCGAAGTTCGAGCGATTTGGACAACCGTGTCGCCCGATTGAAATTCGCTAAGAGAGCTAGTGACAATCTTCGATCTCAAGTTTTTATGTCTTTAAAAACATGCACGTTTCATGACATAATATTTTTCTTATGAATAACAATGTTGTGGCCGATGAGGCGATGATCATATTGCACGAACAATTACGTTGAGAGCAGTAAACGATCGACTTCGGGTAACGACATAAAATATTGAGACGATGAGCAGCTTGTCATTTATCGATTTATGATTTAACTTTTAGGTTTTGATATTAATTTTGTATTGGCGTGGTTTGGCTAGTACATATAGATATAGTTGTAAATTTGTATATAGTGGACCAAAATCTAACAGAATGGTATATATAAAACTATAAATTTAATTTATATTTAAGTATATATGTATGTGTAATATGTGTGTATATATAGGTGTGTGTATATATGTATAATTTGTATTTGTGTATATATATGTGTATATACATGTTTATATATGTATGTGTATATGTGTATGTATATATATACTAATTATTAATTAAAAATAATAATTCGAGCCGAACCGAGCCGAGCGAACCTTTGCTCATGCTTGGCTCGTTTACAAACCGAACCGAGCAGAGTGGCTCGTTTACAACCGAGCGTCAAATCGAATGAGCATTTTTCGAGCAATTTCCGAACGAGCGTCGAGTGAGCGACGAGCGGCGAGCGATTTGAACGGCCCTACCCAAATATCATTTAACTTTTCAAAAAGTCAATAACTTATAAGTTGGCTAAAATAAGCACTCTCAAACACCCCTTGGGTCCGGTCCAAACTCCAAATAAACTCATTGAGTATCCGTGTATTACACGGTGCTCTCACTATTTAAAAGTGTGGACATAAACTTTTAAATGTCAAATATTTAAAATAAGTCGTAAATAGTATTTTGAAATAAGAGAAATATTGCATTTCGTTTTGCTTGGGATAGGTATAAAGTATGATAGAGTTATTTCTTCTCTGTTGTGCCACCTGTTGAAAGAGTACCCACACATTACGATGGACATTTGATCAGGGTTGATGTTATTCGTTACAGTATTGGTAATATAAACCTTTAACTGATCTGGTTCATTTTTATTTTTATAATCCAACATATCAAAAAGTTTGATCACAAACCAAATAAGCAACACAATAACTCCCCGCATTTACTTGGGTAAATACATTGGCTAATGGTCACTACACAATAAAAATAAATGTTGATCAACATTCAACCGTTTCAAAAGCAAATGAGTGATTGGCACCTCTAGTATTTTGTATAATAAACCTAAACTAGATTTAAAGCCCCGCCGCGTTGCGGCCGGGGGCCTTACAAATTAAGGCGCAATGTATACAAACAAAATATAAATGTTATTTGCAAAATCTAACCAATGTGCAACATTATTTACAAACAACTGAAGAAACGATAGATTCATGTTTCATTGCAGTTCCTTAAAGCGAGCCCTCGGTTCACCTCTTTTAACATCTCTAGTGCAGCCCTCTGGAACCATGTGACCTGTAAATACTCACTGATCAAGAATTGTGATAATTGTTGGTTCAGGCACACACTCAACACTCAAATAAAACATACGTAACTTTTTGTATATTGATTTTAAATAGATGATTTACAACTGATAGAAAATAACACTTAAATAGAAAACCAAAATAACAAACAAACTAACTCCAACAAAATCGTTGCTTCACTCACATATGCTCTCCTCATAATATTCCCACGTTTTCACCATGTCCCTCAGTCAAACTTGGACCAATCCTTACCCATGACCCGTTAGGTGTTTAATGACCTGACTTTAACCCGTACTCGACCCGAACCCATCAAGATTAACCCAACATTCACCCTCGTAATCTTGATGTGGTCATGCTAGCTATCTTTCCGAATTGAACCATATCGATCTTACTCGTTCTTGCTTGATTCTTTCTGATTCGAACTCTCTCACTTGCTTGTTTCGAATCTCCTTGCTGACTTGCTATACCAACCACGCATGACGCCGATCTTGCTCTTGTTGAATGAACCGCATGGGTCCGATTTCGCTTTCTTTCTTGTTGCGTGGATGCCTCATAAATAATTCAGCAGCTAACATTGTTGCTTGCTTTGATCTTTAAAAAATAAATCCATCGAACCCACTTAATTGATTTTCACCTATCACCAATAAGAAAAATCAATCCACGATCACAGTTCCTTTTTCTTTTAATTCTTATCATGCTTCATTCTTTCTACTCTTTCTACTGGTCACAAAATCGAAATCAGCCCTTCCTGCTACATTCTTTCTTTCTCTCAACGACAATCACCTGGTTTGGTCATCTTGATGCAAACCTTCAGCTTTTAAGCAAGTCTACCTCAATTCTATAAACTTCAAAAGGGACTCAGGAGAGACGTTAAGCTGTTCCTTTCCTTTCCATAGCAAGAACCCGTATTGAATATCCTACACCATAACCCAAACAAATTAAATAAAAAGTGATCTTGATTTTATTAGTGTCCATTGAATAAACACTAACCGAGTTACTTTTGAGTTCTTTCCTACACCATAACCAAAACAAATTAAATAAAAAGTAATCTTGATTTTATTAGTGTCTACAGAATGAACACTAACCGAGTTACTTTTGAGTTCTTTCGATGGTTCAAATTGAGATTCAGATATTTAATTTGAGGACGGAAATGAGATCGGCCTAAGAGAACCTTTTGGGTGCGGCATTGAATCTTTTTTCATCTTTTTTTTTTTATCAAAATAGGGATGCTATAGCCTATATTGTTTAAGGATACAGTTGTAACAATATTTCGTTCAAGATTGATTGTAACAAATCTATTACATACAAACAGGGAAGAAGAAATACCTTTTGAAAATTCTAAAAGAGAACTGTCATAGAAGTCGTTAACCAAAGTTGGGGTCGGAAATCAACTTATTAATCTGAGAAAAATCGAAAAAACCAAACTTAAGAGTTGGAAATTGGCTTGTAAATCTGATTGACAAACCTTCCTAAACCTCTTAGAATTGGATTATTATTTCTTCAATTAGCCTCCAAAAATCATAGTTTGCAAGTATTAATAAAATTAAGTAGTTAAAACTAATAAAGATCTCTTACCTTCTGTTGGCGAATAGAAGAAACGGTTAACGACACCACCGAGCACTTGGGATCAGCGATGATGATGCGTTCAGATATGAAAGCCCTAAGAACACAGTCGTTGATGGGATATACGCGTGGAGATAAAATGGTCAAAAGGTCACCGATGTTAATCTTGGTCGATGGAAAATCGTATTAGGTGTCATCAACCATGGTAGAGGCAATGGACACCAAGCAATTGGTATTATTTTGTTTCGAACCCCCACGAACCAAAAACGGCGCATGCAGGTGAGTTAAACTTCTGATTATCTTTATAACAATTCGTATACATACAATCATCTCAACAAATAAATACAATCTCAACAAATCAATATAACCTCAACAAATTAATCTAGTGAGTAACTAACATATTGCATTAGTTATTATATCACAATACTAAACTTAAAACCCTAACTCATAGCAATTTTTACCATCAGACACAACTTCTGGATTTAAATAAAGTTATGGATTTAAATAAAGTTATCAGTTGTACATAGAGCAATGCTTTAAAAAGAAATTATAAGATGATGCAAACTAAAACCAAGATAAATAAAAAGATCCCTTCCACGTGTTCCTAAATTCTAAACCTAGAGAGTGGCCTTCAACTACCAATATTGATATACATAACTTCCAATACAACATTCAAATGAGGCAATGAGTTGATTTAGGCCATTTTGTCTCTCAATATGAATCATCCATGAGCACATACACTATCAACTAAAGATGATCAATGAACCAAGTATTTCAATTGTAGATCATTCCGTTCAGCTAGGGTTCCGTAGAATCAGACTCAATGACAAACAAACAACAAACTCAGCTACATAATAACTTTTTCACATGCAAACTTCCATTTCAAATAACAGAATGAGAAACACAAATTACCTGCAGATGATAAGGCAAAATCATTTAGCAAAGAAGTAGAATACAATTACTTAATGATTTGAAGAACTTTGAGTTGTTATTTGTACTTTAAGTCAATATTATTAAATGATCAGATTCGACACAACTCAAGCAAAAATGGCAATGGATCAGAGTACAAACCTTCCTACCTTTAGAAATAATCAGGCTTCGGTTTCATATCAACACCAACGGGCGCTTGAGTTTTACTACAAAAGTAACAATAAAAATTGTAACATATCCTTTAGTAATCGAGCTAATAAGCTTCCTCGAGGGTAATTTACTTCAAAATTACACCAGAAAAACTCACTGTCGCTGCTAGTTGAGTCACCGTCGCTGCAAGATCCACTCCAAGAATCCCCAAATCGCCGCCGATTCCACCATCTCCGCGACACGTGTGGTGGAACACTCACCATTAACCACCGCTCCTGCCGCCAGCCTATTCCCACACATTCTCGTCTCGAACCCCTCTCTCTCTCTCTCTCTCTCTCTCTCTCTTGACGCCCCTTTTCTCTCTCTTAGTCTCTCTATATTCCTTACCTGCACTTGTATGGAAAAAGAAAACAATGTGTTGTTGCTGACTTGATGGACGGACAAAGATAAAGAAAAGGGTTGTTGTGGCGGTGGAAAGATGAGGCTAGGGTTTCACACGTTGCAAGGGGCAGACACGTGTATGAAGGAAAACAAAGTACAACTCTCAAAGAGTTAAACACAACAAAACAATGCACAATAAAACACTAATGCATAATGTACAACCACATAATGCACTACAATGTTTTAAATTAATAATATATAAATAACTGACACACCTTGATCCATTACTTTTAGTATATGAAAAATCATCTTCAAAAAATAAAATCGGTTAAATAACTTCTCTTCTACTTGGTGCCCCAATGCGCCCTACTTCACAAAAAAAAAAAAAAAAAAAAAAATCAATAAAAGAGACCTTGGCGGCAAAGTAATTGGAAAATAAGTTAAACTAGATATAACACCCGCGCGCGTTGCGGCGCGGTACATCGCAAACACCGAATGGATTAGTCTAAACATTATGTGATGCGTTAACCATATGAAAACACACGTTTTGACGTATCTGATTGAACTTGATGTAACCTATATAAGCATTGCAATTAGATCAAACATAAAGTAAATCAAATTTATACCATACAATCATAATGTATTATATGTGACCCGAGTCATACATAGAAAATGTAACGGGTATAATGGAAAAGCTGACACGTATAATCAAAAGAGATGAATTAGAGCTTTTGAAAAAATGGAAAAAAGAAAGCACAATTTGACTCCACTTGGTTCGAAACCAAATTTACAAAACATCACCTAACTCGTTTCCTAAAAAAGTTTACGCCGAAACATACACCAACTCAAATATATACCGAAACGTACATAAAAATATGCACGTAAAAAATGTTTTTTAAACGAAAACGTATTATATTTGACCTGACTCGTTTCCAGGAAAAGTTTATGTCGACTCATAGAGCAAATCGAATTTATACTGGTACGTACATAAAAATAAACACGTGAAAAACAATTGTTTTTCTTAAGTAAAGGAGGTATAACAGTAAACTCGAAACAAATTATTAGTAACAAACTTAATAGGTTAAATACGTTCGTAAAATTGTGCCAAGTAGCACTAATGTCAAACCATTGCCAGCGAACACCAACATCAAAAGAGCTTGTAAAAATAAATTAAATAAAAAAGTAAAACATAACACCGAACAAAAAACATACGTAAAATCGTTGAACCACGCACGCCCGTTGTGGCGTGTTAATGCAAAACAATTAGACAAAAACGTAAAACCTAGAAAAGAATAACCAAGTAGTCTAGGATCCGCGCGTTGCAACGAACTTGTCAAACGGAGAAAATAGACGCGTTGCGACTTGCCTGTCAAACGGGAAAAAACAGGCAAAAAAACGTTGAACCCCACACGCATGTTGCTGCATGTTGACTCGTAAAATTTAGAACGAAACGTAAAACGAAAACTTGCGAAAGATGAAAAGTACGGGGAGACCAAAGTTGAAAATAAAAAAGTTTTTGGGTTAAATTGAAAAGTTGAAAAGCTTTGGGTTAAATTTAAAAAAGCCAAAGGGGTTAAAATATAAAAGATAAAAACAATTGGATTGAAAGTGAAAAATACAAAAACTTTTTTGAAAATCTCCCAATGCACATGTTACAAGTATTTAATGCAAAAATATGTTTCTAATTTATAGTTTGAAATAACAAAGGCTAAAAAATTCATAAACGGGCCTCAAAGTCAATCAAGATTTCACAGTTAGTACATGTATACACAATGTTTATCATTTCTTTCTTTCAACTCTCAATATTGGCATAGTGTCCCTGAATTTCTAATGTAATTCTTCTGGGACTTATTTCAGATATTGATATCCATCGATATTTTTGCCCCAAAAAGCACCATTTCTAGAATTGTTTAGGAAACGATCAATAAATACACAACAAAACATAAATTTATCAAACTAATTTACTATTAAAGTTGTAAGAGAAAGCTCAACAAATATCAAAAAACATAGTCATACCTAAACATAAAACCTTTTCACATCTACTACACCAGCAGCGCTATCTATCCTTTGTACCATATGTTTGACCCAAGACCTGTTTGACCTGACACCTGTTTGACCCGACACCTAACTTAACCAATCTACTTTTCTAGACATATAAACGTTCAAGACTAAAGTTAGTCAAGTTAACTTTTAACACATAAACGTTCAAGACTAAAGTTAGTCAAGTTAACTTTTAACACATAAGTGTCACAACCTACCAGCTTACAAAGACACCTGCAGGTTGTAACAAAGAGCAAAAATCTTCGATCCAAACATTTTGGGTCCTAAAGCGAAGCAAAAAATCTGAGTAAAGGTGACAAATTAATATATACTAAGCCAAATATGTGAAAAAGAGAAACATGAACATTAATAAAACAACTTTAATCATTCTTTCCCTTCGTAATAACGAAAAATCTAATTTAAGTGGGTATAACAACCTGTACACACTTATGAGGCTATAATAACCCAAAAACAATTTAAATGGGTCAAGACGACCCGTGCGCACTTTAGGAGATTACAATAATTGAAATACAATTTAAATAGGTCAAAAACGACCAATACACACTTTATGAGGTTATAATAACAAAAATACAATCTAAATGGACCAAATCAATCATACACACTTATAAGGTTAAAACAATCAAAATACAATTTAAACGGGTCATAACGACCCATACACACTTTCTGATGTTACAATAATCGAAATACAATTTAATGGTCAAGACGGACTCAAACACAATTTATGTATGAGGTTACAATATCCGAAATACAATTTAAATGGGTCAAGACGACCCGTACAACAAATATAGCAGCAAAAGAATACAAACATTAAGCTAACTTTTTAATTAGTAACCACAACTTTAATATCATGCATAAAAACCATACATAAACAAAGACGACTATTAGTTTCTAATGCTACCGGTGGCGAAATAAAATGAAACAATAGTGTGTTCGCTAAAAAACAACAGAACTTGCAAACATTCGCAAACCTGAATCATTTATAAAACTATAGTATGTTATGATGCACAAACAGGAATCGTTAAAAATAACACATTAGTCATATAATTACATGTGAATAAGCATTTAGACTAATTATCATACCAATCCATTTAGACTAATTACTATAACTTTACTCGTCTTCAAACTTTTTTAGATTGACCTAGACATTTACCAGTGACATATAGAAGACTCAAACATCATTAAGAACAAAATATAATCATATTATGAAAAGCATACTGCATTTCAAGTGACAAAAAATGGATGGCCGATTAACAGTACTGTTGGTGAACCATAGGGGGCGTACCCGGTACACTCAACCAACCCGACCCATTTTGACTTGTCCCAAAATTACTCATTTAAACCCATAAGATGTATCAAATCACGCTGAAGGAATGAAAATCCTAGGGTAATTTTGTGGAAACGTGTTTGGACCAACTCCGATACACTTGAATGTACAATTGATTGCAGATCTCGTATCTTGTGCGGAATCCAAGTACGAGAGTGGATTGAACAAGAACAAGTAATTATAATATGATTTTTATTGATTGATTGACAATACAAAACCACGAAAATCACTTGGACAGAGTAACAGCTCTCAAGTCCAAAAGTTCTCTACAAATGAACAAGACATGAACCTATTTATACTAGCAGTTGATCCGCACAGAACATGTATTCACAGATGAACACCCTTGTGCGGATGGACTCTCATGCGAACCTACCTAAATGCGGATGTGCAGGAATGAATCAACCTACCTACGGACCAACTAGCGCGGATGAACATGCGGACCAAACAAACCCTAATCTGCCGTATATTGTTGATTTGCGCAGTCCTGCGCACGCCCATCCGTGCGAACCTACTTATCTAGAATGTTTAACACTCTAAAACCTTGTCTTGTTCTAACTAATTATCTACGATATAATATATTCGACACTGAAGCATGTGATTGACGGAAGCGATAGACATAGTGCATTCACATACTCTCCCTTGGATATTGTTGCAGTCAATCTCGTAGCTAATCTTCATCGTCTCTGAGTCTTTACAAATATTTGACACTTTAGAACCACATAATCCCTTTTGCATATTGATTCATCAGCTCCCCTTTTCATCAGACTCTCTCTTCAGCTCCCCCTTGCTTTAAGCTTTTAGAATCAGTACCTGGCTCACTGAGTTTCTGTATATTTGACAGTTCAAAACACTTGTAAAATCTTCTTTCAATTTCAATTTCAAAATCAGAAACCTGGCTCTCTCTAAACTTTATTTGACAATTAAACTTATTTGAGATTTCCAGGATCAAGAACCTAGCTCTTAATAGGATTCATTTGACAGTTAAAACTATTTGAGGTTTCCAGGATAACCTAACTCTACTCCCCCTATTAAATAACTTCTATCATACTAAATTCAGAATTAGATTTGACTTTAAAGTATCCAACTTCACAAACCCTCACATATAATCAAGTTCAACTTAATGACCTTGATTCATTTGATTATCTGCCAAGTTCAAATTAATGACCTTGGAGACAATTTCAAATTGTTTTTGATTTTTTAATTAAAAACCTTAAGTTCCAACTTAATGAACTTGTTATTTTCTGAGACATGTTCAGCGTACTTAGATTTTGACATTCAGCTTTCCAACATCGGTTGTCGAAACATAAGGTGAAACAAAATCTTTTTGTGTTTTACAAAGTTTATGCTAAAACATACCTAAAATCTTTTTGTGATTTTTCTTTAATGAAATGCAATAATGAAATATTTACAGACATATTTTTGTTGAGATTGCGACGGAGGATCATATTAGTATTATGACAAATTACTAACACCGTTGATGTATATAAACTTTAAGTTTTAAACGATTCACTTAGATTGTCAGTATACTGATCCACTTAAATTTTCTCACAAACTTCAATTGATTCAAGATATGAGATCAGTGTTTTAAGAACTTAACTTTTTCGCGTGTCCCACCTCATAATATACTTCCGTATCAAGATTCCCTAGATTCAGTCTTACAGTTGAATATACCTAAATGATATCTGTCTCTGGGTTAGTGCGAACCCTTGAGAGCTCAGGGTAGAACTTCCGTTCAGTCAAAGAGATGAAGGCTCGACTTAAGGTGTGTTCCATTTAGGAATCTTCTTTACAACTGCACTTGATATATATCTTTCGAGATTTTCTCAATTTTTATGCAGAAGGAAAGTCTTAAGCGCAAAAGCATTATACGAGGTCTAGTCCACTGCTGACGCAAAAACAGAAGACCAAGTATAATACCCCAGATATCAATAAGTATAAAGACCTAATATCTCATAATCAGGCAACCTCTCAAACGAAATTTCAGAGTACTAAGTCCATATATCCGAGAGATGTTCCCCACGAGTTAAGAAAGTTATTGATTTAGGTTTATATCTCGAAATCAATTTACTAAATGTGTAAAAACCTACTGGCATATCATCAGTGAGACCGTTTATCACATTTTAACTTTCCATTTCTTTAGCATGTCGTGATTGTCTTACTGATGTACTATCATTTCCTCTTTTTACACAAAACTCTTTTGAATTTTTCATGTTTTTGACATTTTCAAATGTTTTTGTATTTTTAAAATTTTTATTTTAAACCATTTTTTCCCAATTATTTGGAATATTGTTAAAAATAATATATTTTTAATTTGATCTCTCATGTATTTCCCACATATATATTTTCCAAGTATGGGTATACTTGTATTTGCGTATTTTGCCAAGTATTGGTAGTGTATTCTGATATGTATTTATACGTATAGGAATACGTATTTTTTTGTATTTATTAAGTATTTTATACTTAATTTGTGTAAAAAATTTTGGAATATTATTTTTATACAATTAAAAATCACCAACTTTATATTCTTAAAATATACATATTTTGAGAGAATTTTTATAGAAAAATATCTATAAATTTTACTTGGCAAAAATAAGTATACTTTCATATATATCTTAAAAATAATATATTTTTAAGATTAAACTTAGAAATATATACATTTTTAGTTTTCACCAAAATAATATATTTTTGTGTTGTTTAAGAAAATATATATTTTTCTCTACTTCAAAAATAATATATTTTCTATTTTGACAAAATATGATATATTTTATAATAGTTGTAATAATTCATATTTTGTCGTTTCTTCAGTTTCAAAAATACCGTTTATCACATTTGTCGGGTTACGAAATTATTTCCGGAATATATATATATATATATAGGACAAAGATCCGTTAGGAACCACCCCTTATTGCGAGAACCGCGAGAACCAATGTGAACACAACAAAAAATACCTAAAAATAGCTAAAAAACACACAAATTTTTTTTTTTTTAAATTTTTTTTATAAAAAAATCGCTACTTTTAGTAGCAAAAAAAAAAAAAATTAAAATTTTTTTTTTTTTTTAAAAAAAAAAAAAAATTTTTTTTTTGCTTCTAAAAGTAGCGATTTTAACTTAAAAAATAGTAAAAAAAAAAAAAATTTAGATTTTTTTTAATTTTTTTAGGTTTTTTGGGGGTTTAGTTTTTAGCTGGGGGGAGGGGGGTTAGGGTTTTTTTAGGTTTTTTGGGGGGTTTAGTTTTTAGCATGGGGGGGGGGGGGGGGGTGGGGGGGGGTTTAGGTTTTTTTTTTGGGGGGGGGGGTTAGGTTTTTTTTAGGTTTTTTTAGCTATTTTAGGTTGTGTTCACATTCGTTCTCGCGGTTCTCGCAATAAAGGTGGTTCTCGCATGAACCTTACCCTATATATATATATATATATATATATATATAGGGAGAAGATCATGCGAGAACTACCTCTTATTGCGAGAACCGCGAGAACCAATGTGAACACAATCAAAAATGCCTAAAAATAGCTAAAAAAAAAAAAAAAAAATTAAATATTTTTTATATAAAAATCGCTACTTTTCAAAGCCAAAAAAAATTTAATTTTTTTTTGCTACTAAAAGTAGCGATTTGAGCATAAAAAATATTTAAAAAATTAGATTTTTTTTAGATTTTTTTAGGTTTTTTGGGGGTTTAGTTTTTAGCATTTTAGCTTGGGGGGGGGGGGGGGTTAGGTTTTTGGGGGTGGGGGAGGGTGGTTTAGGTTTTTTTTTTTGGGGGGGGGGGTAGGTTTTTTTTTGGTTTTTTGGGGGTTTTAGTTTTTAGCATTTAGCTTGGGAGGGGGGGTTAGCTTGGGGGGGGGGGGGGGTTAGTTTTTTTTAGGTTTTTTTAGCTATTTTAGGTTGTGCTCACATTGGTTCTCGCGGTTCTCGCAATAAGGGTGGTTCTCGCATGATCTCCTCCCTATATATATATATATTGGGGAAGGATGTATAGAAAACTTACTTGTACTAAGAAAATCTAGGAAACCCAATCTATGACCATTGATCAAGATCATCCAACGGCTCATAAAATTTGAAGCCTTTTAGAATTAAATTAAATAGAGTGATAAAGTCAATAAAGGCACTTCAAGGGCATATAGGTAAAATTAACTATGATATTATTACATTTTATATATTATTTTCATATTGATTAGACATGCATGATATGATATGAAAGGAAAGAGGCGCGCGTTCCTATAAGCAATACTCCCCAACTCATTTCAAAACTGTCATCCAACCCTTTCTCTTTCTCTCTCAGACCTTCCATCTACCCCTAAAACCCACCGAAGGAGAAGAAAGAAACCGGAGAGGAAAGAAGCCGGAGAAGAGAGAAGCCGGAGAAGAAAGAAGCCGGATAAGAACTATCAGCGGAGAAGAAGGTGCCGGAGAAGAAGGTGCGGCTGCGAAGGTACGGCGGTGAATCGAAATCGCCGGAAAAGAAGGTGCGGAAACCCACCGGAGAAGAATAGATATGAGATCTTCCTTTCAGTTGTTATCGTCCGGTAAACGTCGCCGGAAATGGAAGAAAGAAAGAACACGCAGAAGCAAGTAAGTTTGATTCGGTGTTTTATCTTCTTATGTTTTTTTAACGCCCGAGATGTAGGTTTAACACATGTTTTTTTTTGTTTTTTGAACGCCCGAAATGTTGGGTTTTCTGTTTTCTCCGTTCGATCAGTGTTATGGTCCGATCGGGGTGGGGTTTTTGTTTTGAAAGTGTTAATGTTGGTCCGATTGGGGTGGGGTTTTTGTTTTGAAAGTGTTAATGTTGGTCCGATTGGGGTGGGGTTTTTTTTTTAAAGTGTTAATGTTGGTCCGATCAATGATGATTTTGAGTAGAAGTTGTCTCGGGTTATTGTTTTGAATGCCACTAGGAAGTGTCTCGGGTTATTTTCAGTATAAATTGTCTCAGGTTATTATTTTTTTTTAATTGCCAACTTCCGGCCGTGTATGGGGTAGGTTTAAGTTACGTGGCGGGAAAAGCGGGTAGTTCAAGAGGTAGGTGTTTGGGTCCGATTTTTGTTTTGAATGCGACTAGGAAGTGTTAGTGTAGGTTAAAGTTACGTGGCAGTGTATGGGACTGGGGTGTCTGATTTTTGTTTTGGTGGTTAGGCCATGTATGGGATTGATTTGGGATTGATTTGAAACAATAATTTGGTGGTTCGGCTGTGTATGTGTAGGTTAAAGTTACGTGGCGGGAAGAGCGGCGAGTTCAAGAGTACGCCGGAAGCGGGTCTGGCAAACCAACAAACAATAGCTAAAGTCACTGCTTAAAAGAATGAATATTTATTAGGTTCTGATTTTTTTTTTCGAAGCTACAGATATTGACGATTGGGACTCGGACACACCAATCGCAGAAATACAAAAAAGGAGATTGGGTTTGTTCTTTTTATATTGACTTTTGTTTTCGTAGGTAGTAAGTTCGGTTGATTAAAACACTTCATAAATTTTTTTATAGGAGCGGTTCCTATTGATGTCAGCAGCGCTACTCCGCCGACTACGGGGGTACATGGTTCGTATGTTATATTTTGTATATATGATAAGCTAGGGGACTGTAACGTGTGTAACGGTTGTTGTTGTTATTCATTTGCATAGCCAAACATCCAATTGTAGTGGGGAGCAGAAGTGAGCAAAGTCAAAAAAAGCATAGAGGTATGAAAAATTTTATCAAAATTAGGTAACATGTGTTAAACCTATCTTGTTTTTATAGAAAACAAATTAGGTAAACCTGTCTTATTAGGGTTTGATGTGTTAAACATCTGTAAAGATATTATCGTAACATGTGTTAAACCAGTATTATTTTTATCAAATTAGGTAACAGGTGTTAAAGCTGTCTTATATTTTTATGAAAAACATATTAGGGTAACATGTGTTACACCTGCCTTGTGTTTTATCAAAAATAAATTAGGTAAACCTATGATATTAGGGTACAAATGTAAGGGCTCAAAAGCATATAAATATATTAGCGTAACATGTGTTAAACCTGTCTGATATTAGGGTACAAGTCAACGGACTCAAAAGCATATAAACGTATTAGCGTAACATATAAGTGTAACATGTGTTAAACCTGTCTCAATTTTATAAAATGATGTAACATGTGTTAAACCTCTCTTATTACCATGTGCTAAACCTCTCCTATTAGGTAAACATGTTAGTGTAACATGTGTTACACCTGTCTTATTTTTATCAAATAATGTAACATGTGTTAAGCTCTCATATTTTTTCCAAGTTATCTAACAAGTGTTAAACTTGTTTTGTTTTTATAAAAATAGGTAACATATGTTAAACCTGACTTTATTTAATCAAAAACATAGTAGGTAACCTGTTTTATTTTTATGAAGTTAAGTAACATGTGTTAAACCTGTTTTATTTGCAGCTACAAAGAGAGTAACAAGATCGCAAACTGGTAAGATTCCGAAAAAGCGAAAGAAAGTAGACGAAGAAACTGACGATGAATGGGATGAAGAAAGAGAAGAAGCTGGGGCGGAGGTCGAGGGTAGGTTGAGGAAAAAGTCGAAGCGTGATAATTGGCCAGGGCTTAGAACGAGATCATCACCAATCCAACTGGCCCGATGCATTAACGTGTTGTCTTTCGAACAAAGAATGGCAGTAAAACAAATGGGATTTGGTCGACTTTTAAAGTTTAAAGTGGATGGCATGCCGAGAAAGTTGGCAAATTATGTGGTTGAAAGATTTAATCCTTCAACAATGGAGATTAATTTGCCGTGTGGGGATATCAAGGTAAATGTTAAAGCAATACATAAGTTGTTGGGCATACCTCGTACCGGTGTCAACTTAAGCTCTCTGCCTAAGCTTGCTGAGATGGATGAAGCTGTTCGAGGATGGAAAAATCGGTTCACGGGAAGTTATGTTTCGCCAACAAGAATGGTTGATACGATTGAGTCATCGGATGAAGGGGATAGTTTTAATTTCAGAATGGACTTCCTAATGTTGTTTTGTGTCAGTCATGATTGACTGCCACAAACAGGGCTGCCTTCGTCCATGGATATTAGATCATATCACGGGTGATCTTGATTTTGCAAGTGTTAATTGGTGCCAGCTGGTGTTGGATAAGCTTAAACAGTGCAAGAATGGTTGGTAAAGCAATGACGCAAATAGGCCATTTACAGGAGCATTGACAGTCCTAGTTGTAAGTTTTTGAATGATTTTGCATTTTAAGTACTGATTAATATGTGTAACATGTGTAACATGTGTAACACGTGTAATGGGTTTGGTGTGAAATTTTCAGCTGCTTTACGTGGACAGCGTCAGGTGCCGAGGGATGGAAGTGGATTACAGTATTTATCCCATGACATTCTGGACCCAAGAAAAGCTTAAACAAATGGAGAAGCTGGAGATTAGTAGGGGTGGTTTTGGGTTGGGAAAATTGAAATCTTTCACAGTCTGTAAACACAAGATGGATGATGAACCAACAATACAGGTTTGAAAGGATAAATATCTAAAACCATTGTATAATACTTATCAATGTAAATGTATCGGCTGAGTTTTTAACATCATTGACGTTGTGTGGGGAAACAGGAGAGGGCAACGGTGGTTCATACCCTAATAGATGTTGCAGAGAGAACAAAGAGAAAAATAGAAGCCATGTTGGGACGTTTGTGTAGTGAGAGCCCAGAGGATGTAGATGTGCAGGCGTTAAAAGCTAAGTATCAAACGCTGCTAAATGAAAAGCCTTCATGGTTGAATGATGAAGAAGAGAGGGGTGAAAAAGAAACAGAAGTGATTAATGAAGTTTTAACGGAGTTGAACTTGGAGACGGGTAATATAGAAACTGATGATTCAACAGGTGAAGGTAACAAAAAACGTGTTGCTTTGTTAGTTAATTAAATAAGTCGTGGGTTCTATAAATCATGGGTACTATTATTATTATTATTATTATTATTATTATTTTTGATACACAGATGAACCTATTGTGGAGATTGCAAGTCCAAGTATTACCAGTCCAATTATTCCAAGCCAATATAAGAAAACAATTGAGAAAAAACAGAAGTTAAAAACAAAGAATAAACGTAGGTGTTACATGTGTAACATGTGTTACAGATCTTTGTAACAGGTGTTACAAATCCATGTAACATGTGTTACAAATCCTTGTAACATGTGTTACACTGTGTATTTAGCTGTAAATCTGAGACTACTGATGTTTTCAGGATGTAGTGAAGTCCAACGCAATGAGACTACTGATGTTGAAGTTGAGAAGACGATAGAGAATGATGACGGGACGAGGAAAGATTTAATGGAGGAATTTGAGAACGCAGTTGTACCCGATGGCAGTGAAGTAAATGCTGCTGTTCATGCTGATGTTCATGATGATATTGAATCAAGGGATGTAGGTATGTTTGTATTGATACAAAGTGAAAAAAGTGTAAAAGTATAGGTAACATGTGTTGATATTAACTAGTATTTTTTTTTCTTTTGGAAGAAGGTACGAACGATGATGAGATGGAACGGGAAGAGAGTGATAAGGCGGTGAACAAAGAAGTTCCGGATATTCGTGCAGTTGAAAGTTGTGGCGAAAAGGACACACAGATATCGGACACCAAAGATTTTGGTATGCGTGTTCGAGTAATAAAAATCTTTTCTGATGAGACTGTCGGTCTAAGTTAGACTCGTAAAACAGGTTCATATTAACCATTAGTTTTTTACTTTTTTTTAAACAAGCACGAAGGTTGATGAGGATAAACGAGAAGATGTTGCGACAGATGCTGATGGTGAAAGGGAGTCATTGATAACGGACGACGAAGATTTGGGTTTGTGTAACAACCACGTCAGTTGTTTTAAACAGGTTGATATTAATAATTTTGTTTCATGACTTGTAAGAAGGCACAAAGGTACTTAAGGAGAGGCTGGTAGAAAGTGCTAAGGTAGTTGGCACAGAAGTTCCAGTGATTGGTGCGACTTTTAACAAGCTTTTTGAGGTGGAAATAGAAACTAAAGGGAAGCAAACTGATGTACAAGAAAAAGAACAGGTGGAGGAGACGTTAAATGCTGAGAGAAAACAACCCTTGGATTCGTTTGATTACGATGGGCCTAACTGGAGTGTTGGGTTGACCCAACTAGAAGAGATTGGGAATGAGAACAAGACAGGTACGCATTGATATAATTGACAGTATTTAGCGGTCTAACAACAAGAATGTAACACATCTTGCCATTGATAGTTATTGATGAGGAAGCTCGAACACCGGATGTCCGCACGAGGAGTGAAAGCACATCTGGTACTTCTTGTTTACCCTTCTCAATTTACATGGTCGTTGCATGTGAGTCACAATTGTATATATATTACACATGTTAGAAGGGTGTATTGTTTTGAAGTAACAATAGAATTGTCAAAATGATTCCTTCATTGTTACTTCAAAAAAATTAGGCACTTCTAACATGTGTTACACTTGTAATAAGGTAAATGCTTGATAACAAAGATATCTCTTTGACATGTGTTACAGGTCTTTGTAACATTTGTTACAGGTCTTTGTAACATGTGTTACATTTCCTTGTAACATGTGTTACATTTCCTTGTAACATGTGTTACATATCCTTGTAACATGTGTTACTTATCCTTGTAACATGTGTTACATATAATTGTTATTTCAAAAAACAAGAAGGCAATTCTAAGATGTGTTACACATCATTGAAGTAACAATAGGAATGCTAATATGTGTTACTTCACCTTCACAGGAATCATACATGAACAAGGGCCCATTGTAATGTCGGCTGAGCCGTTGATGGTAGAGCCCGTCACCGTCTTTGACGGGTCGAACTATGTAGAGAACATGGGTTTTTATACAGAAGAGATAGAGAGAGCGAACAAAGAAAGGATGTTAGCGGAGATAGATGCGAGAAAAAGAAAACTCCTGGATAGAGAGAAAGGGATAACATATGTTAACAGATCTCCTTTCTTCAGACGGGGAGTGGACATTAATGAAGATACAAGTAAGGATGATAATCGTATATGGGATTACATCCGCAACGATGAAGGGTTAATACATATGTTACATGGGGATTTAAGCCGAAAGGAGACGATGAAAATAAATCTGTAAGTGCTCTATGCAATGAAACCAATTAGGAAAAGCTACCTTTTTTGTTGTTTTCTATTTTGTGTAACATGCGATAACCCCCATGTCATAGGAGAGAGCGAGGAAAGGCATGGGTGGAGGGCTTTACTAATGAAGAATATAGAGCAAACCCAAGAGCAGAGTAAGAAAATTTACATTTGGAATACATAACATTTAGTAACATGGGTAACAAAGTAGGTGTTTTCACTGTGAATTTGGGTTGCAGGGAGCTACTCTACAGGAGCAGTGCATATGTTGAGGCAACTCGAAGAATGTTTAAGACATTGAGCGTAGGGGCCCTGGTGATTGATCGAATTATTGACTGCTGGACTGAGGTGCTGAACTATGAAGAAAAATTCAAAGCACCAGGGTCGACCAGCCGTTTGTTTATGGGGACGAGAATAGTTGTGAGTTATTTTTTAATAGCCATAAATTGTTTATGTGTGATGAAGCATGATATAATTAATGCCAATTGAATTGTCTTTCAGTTTGAGTGGATGCTGCTTGATCAAGAGATGCACCATGAGAAACGTATGGACAAGTTTAGAAAGAATATGCAAGGCAGAATGTATGGCAACGAAAAGCTGTTTGGCCTTAGAAGTTTCGACATGGTGCTGTTTCCGATATTAGAGGCCGGCCACTACTATCTGCTAGTGTTTGAGATGAAAAATCCCGCAATTACGTTGATCGACAATGGTGCAGAAAACTTCACACGTCAGGTCTTCGATAGTGATGTTTACAACAACAAGTCAGTACCATACAAATATGTAAGTACACTATAAAATGCGAATATTCATCAGATTGTACGTAACATGGGTATACCGACTCACTATGACTTTTGTAACGTGTGTTACCAGAAGGAGATGTTTGTACGTTACCTGGAGGAGGTAAACCATCCACGGGGTCGGTTATCAAGGGGTTGGAAATCAAGAGGAAGAAGCTTGATTGGGCCACGAATGTGAACAATACAGACTGCGGGATCTTCTTAATGAGGCACATGGAAAAATTCAAGGGGGTGCGTGAACCATTTGAAGCTGGGTTTAGTACAAATGGGAGCAGGAAAATGAAGGAGGTGAGAAAGCTGCGGACAAAGTATGCCACTCATATTCTGTTGTCGCCTACATAATTTCTAGTGTAACTCTTGGTTTCGGAACTCATTCTGTGTTCTAACAACATGTCTGTCTGAGTACTGAACTCCCGTCAGTACTTCTAGTTTATCTGATCAATGTACTAGTTTCGTCTTGTGCACTAATTGAACTATTCCGGGTTGCATTTAATAATGATAAGCAGTCATGCAATCATGTAATGCATTTCTATGTCTTTGAAAGTAATCAGAAAATCATTCATTTCATTGCTCAATCATGCACAGCCATTAAGGTACACATTACTGTTTATATTGTACGAATTACATGGAAAAGTGCCATTTGTCACACCAACAAGGGTTTGGTAGTGACGGGTATACCCCTTTCTTTACACAACCATGCCTACCAATTTTTTTTGCAACAATTCCCACCACAATTTTTTTCGCAACCTAATGCTCCTACTATGGATGCACCCTGTCGACTTGATTTCTCTCAAGACACCATGTTTTCATTAAACCTGTTTGCTTATAGGAGTCCATGTCGATGGTTCTCGCATGATAATGTGGAACAAACACTTCCAATTTGTGAAGACCATGATGATGTAGATCGTGTGCCAGACACACAATTTGATCCAGGATTGGAAGACATGCACACGCAAGAGATAGTTTGTGGAAGGTAGTGCTTATCACTTCAACGAACAAATAAGTAATACCGGTTGAACGACTCGTCAATTGAATTCTAAATAGACGACTATGTTGACTCAAATGAATTAGTTCACGGGATATGGATACAAACGGTACAATTTATATTTATTTAAATTTAGTTTATATCTATTCGTATTCATATTTAATGTATCTCCTTATAATATTTTTATCTAACTTTAATTTATACTTTTTTAACTCAATATGACTGTATATGAGAGAGTGGTTGCGGCGATATTAATGTCATGAGTAATGCGCTAAGTGATTTCCAGACTAAATACAAAGGTGATTTTAAGCATGTTGATGCTTGGAGGATTGTAAAAGAACATGCAAAATGAAGGAAGATCCCTTTGATGGGTGAGGAGTCCGGTGGTTAGAGGTGGCAACAAAAACCCAACCATGATATTTTGGGTTATTTTGGGCCTCTTTAAAAAATGAAATAAGTTAGATTGGGCTGGGGATTTAGTCAAGATGGGTTAGAATGGGTTTTAAAATACCCATCTAAATTTTCACATGGGTCAAGATGGGTTTTTACTCCCTAAACCTAAAACACGCATCAACTTCAAGTCTTCAAATGAATCTTCATAGCTGCTGCGTCCAGTGAATCGGTGATTAATCCTTTCTAATCATGCTCTCACCCTTGGTGCGATTCGTCTACAGACCAACTTGCAGTGATTAACCCTTGGTGTTCATCAACGTCCAGTGATTAATCCTTTCTAATCATTCACAGTGAATCACATTGTTTGGATCATTCCTTTTTCGAGCTTCTTCCACCCTTGGCAAACGAATCTCCATACAGACGAATTAATTGCAAACGAATCTTCATACAGACGAATCTGCAAACGTTTTGAGTAAGTTATTGAAATTGTTTTATGGGTTTGATGAAATTCAATGTTTTTATTAAGAATTTAGGGTTTTAGTATTCAAATCTTGAAGGGGGTGAGTCAAATTTGGAGTTTTTTGCTGCTTTTTGGGTTTCTGTTGATCAATTTAGGTTTTTGGATATTAAAGTCTATAGATTGTTGAAATTTGTATATCTAGTGGCAGTTGAAGTGGTTTTAAAGTAGGGTTTTGCTTTGTTTCTTGTTTCATCAATTAGGTTTGTTTGTTTCATATGTGGATGTGATCCAGTTTAATGATTTCAATAGAGTTGTTATCGTTATTTTGTTAAGTTGACTTTTAGAATTAGTCGATTATCACTGATTCTATGGAGAATGATTAATAGAGTATATGTGTTTATTTATTTGTAGGAGAC
The DNA here is from genome assembly GCA_030545235.1 of Helianthus tuberosus. Classification (NCBI taxonomy): domain Eukaryota; kingdom Viridiplantae; phylum Streptophyta; class Magnoliopsida; order Asterales; family Asteraceae; genus Helianthus; species Helianthus tuberosus. The sequence goes on from CM060416.1 coordinate 92,866,681, forward strand.
AAATTATGTCGACTAATCCCGAGTTCGAAGGTGAAGTTAGTTCATTCAGTTCGAGTAAAGACCATTCAATAGTTTGGAATTATTTTGAGAAAATACCACCTGGACAAGATGGGATTAAGAAAGCGAGTTGTAATGGTTGTGGAAAGGTGTTTAAGGCTAACAAGGGAACAACTACCATGAAACGTCATTTACCTAAGTGTTTCTACATTGATGAACCCGGCCCACTAAGAAAACGTGCTCCTTTAGATCAAGCAATGTATCGGAAAAAATTAGCATATTCTATCATTAAACATAACTATCCTTTTAGTTATGTTGAACATGAGGGGACACGAGATTTACATAAATTTTTTACATCGAGATGTGACTCCTATAACAAGAAACACGGCGAAGGCGGATGTTTTAAAAATATATGATAGAGAGAAGACAAAACTAAAAGAAAAGTTGCAAAAGATAACTAGTAGAATATGTCTGACCACTGATTTATGGAGCTCTATTGTAACATCTGTGCTTTTAATCATTGTGAACAGTTCAGTTATCAATAAAACAATGTTATTTGATCCCAATGTTTGTTTGGTTGTGTTTTACATTTTTCATGTTTTGACTTTTATTCAATTTCAAACTCTATATCGCTTTCTGGAGAGTTATACGCAAACTGGTGCGTAAACGTAATCAGTTTAATGCGACAAATACTCCGGAACATCAACATATACTTAACATACCTTAAATAACCTTTACATAACTTAGAAATAAGTTTTGAAGGCTTTGGTATGGCAAAAACAAGTTAATTCGCCTACAGGGACTAAACTTGAAAACTGCGAAAGTATGCCAATTTGAACAATAACGAACATTCCGGAACATGACCATAAGTTAAACACACCTTAAATATCCTTTATATAGCTTAGAAATAGGCTTTGAGGGGTTCGGTGTGCTAAAATAAACTTTTGGGTCATTCAGGGACTAAAAGTGTCAAAAAGTGCATAAGTTTGCATTTTCGCGCATAACTTACGTTCTGAATGCCTCCGGACATCCAAAAATTTATATAAGCACTAAAATATTTTATTTTAGTGTTTGGCATAAGAAAAATCCATTCGTCGCGTCATTTGGATCGTTTTTCGCGCTTGTGCGCATTCCGTCGTAATTAAGCGAACATCGCGTTCGTACGACCAAACGAACCAACATCCGACATATTTTTGAGCATGTTTCATGTCCACAATGTTTAGGCATCATTTTAGGGCCTTAAAGTTGGCTTAACGGGCCTTAAACGTGTCGGAAATGGCTTAAACACATAACAGGGACTGAAACTGTCATTTACGAAAGTTTGTTTCTGACCAGTCAGGCCAGGCGGCCCGCGTAAGATTAGTGAGTCCTCTTACGCGGCCCGCGTCAGACTCCCAGATCAGATAAGATCAATTTAAACAGCAGATTACAGCTGTTAAGCTCCCAACCACACACCCACACTTGCCCTTTCAGTTCATGAGGGGGGCCATTTTTAGTCACCACAACATTCCAACAAGTGTACGGACGAGATTCGATCACGTTATTCAAGAAACGATCTTAACGGTTCGAAGAATACTATAAATATCCACCACATTTTCACTCATTCCTCACAAGAATCTGATTTGAGAAGCTCTAAGTTGAAACCATTGTTTCATACCTGAGCTACTTGAATCAAGATTAGCATTCGGGGACCCTTCGTAAGTATTCCTTCGTTCTTTTATTGCTTTTCGAGTCCGAAAGTCAAACTTTGTTTGACTTTCTGCATTGACCAGTTTATGGTCAACGCGAAGTTCGTTTGAACTTCGCAACGTGAGCGTAATCACGATGGTTATAGTCCCTTGTGACTATGCCTACTGATTACCACGTTGTCTTGGGTTGTAAGGGTAAGCGATCTAATAAATCGCTTATACCTTCAAACCCGACCCATTTGGTCGATCCTTAGGATCCGACCAAACACATTAGGTGACCATAGTATATAGGGAATAACCTTCCGAGGTAGCGTTATTTGAATCATTTCAATTTGAGACATATAACATTTTATATAAATAACATATCTTTCATAAGACATTGCTTTACAAACAACTTATTTTATACAACTCATTTTACTTGGTTATACATTTAACCACACATTATTATTTTATTTATACATATCATTCGAACTTATTGCTTTTTAAACGATTTACAAAACAAAACAATTTACAAGGTTCATGACTAACTTTTGCTAAACAACTTTTTCTTAAACTTAAGTCATGAATCCTATTTTCACAAAACCTATGTATCTCACAGGCATTTTTATGCTAACGTACCTATTTTCACATGTGTTTTCAGGAGCTTTTACGTAGGACGATGATCGTGACACTAGGGCGGACCTATGCCTTAGAGACTTAAAATGAAGATAGACTTAGTTTAATTATGTTATAAACTCTTTGATTCCTGTTTAAAACATTGTAACTCTTATGTTCATAAATAAAATACAACTTTGTATGCCATGGTTATGAAACAATTAATTCTGTTACAACACTCCCCGACGTTTTCCGCCACGTTTTGTATGTTATACGTGGTCGGGGTGTGACAGAAGAGTTGGTATCAGAGCCAATGGTTATAGGGAATTAGGTTATTAGTAATGCTTTGACCTAGACTATAACCTTTCTAGGACCCTAACACAAGTTATCTTGTGTTTAGATTCTAAAACATGCACTTCACCTATCCTTAGGTGATAACCACAACGGGAACATCAAGTTCGAATCCGCTTTGAAAATTAATCATCTGTTTTTGGATGATTGATTACTAGGTTTTGAACCCTCTATTGTAAGGTTTTGAACCCTTCAAGTTTGATTTTTGGCCTTGTGCCTTTCAAATTTTCAAAATCTCGTCAAACTTTTGGGTTCTAAATAGTGTGAACATGTGCAAACTGGAAGAGTGAATGCCTGTACCCTGGGTTTTCTGTCTAAGGCTAGAGTGTTCGTACAAATCCACATAATCGAACCAGTCACTCTTACCTGGGAACTCTTGGGGTGAGTGTTCACTTATAGGCGAGCATGTCTTCGCGATACATTATTTTTGACCCATTTACTTTGATTAGTCACTGTGTGTCGTTTGTTTTCTTTGTGATGCGAACAAATGACCACCATCTTTGCTGTTGTCAATTTTTGTTTCATCTCATTCTCTTCATCCAATCGTCTCACTCGTTTCCTTTCATGTTTCCTCTTTTAGAATGCCTCCTCGACGCGAAAACCAGATAGCGACTGCCGAACTGGTAGAAATCATTGCGCAGCAGATGGCTGCTCAATTCCCAAACCTCTTTGCTCAATGGAACCAAGCCAACAATAACAACAATGCTCCATGCAAATTCAAGGATTTTAACTCGGCTAAACCACTCAAGTTTAGTGGTTCTGAGGGAGCGACTGGGCTTCTTCAGTGGTTCGAGAGCATTGAGAATACTTTCCGCCACGTGCAGTGTCCTGACAATCGCAAGGTCGAGTTTTCTTCGAGTAAGTTTCAGAAGAGGGCTCTCACATGGTGGAACGGGGTTATGAGAGACCGTGGTGCAGAAGTTGCTCTAGCACAAACTTGGGCCGAACTTAGGGCCCTTATGATGAGGGAGTTCTGTCCTCGTCATGAACAGCGACCTTTGGAGAAAGAGTTTGATGACTTGAAACAAGACAGTGGCGAACACAGGGCGTATACTGATAGGTTTGAGGAGTTGAGTCTGCTTTGCCCAACAATGGTTACCCCACTCGACAAGGCTATCGAAAGATACATCGACAACCTACCTGACTCAGTGCAAGACATCATTACTGGTAGTAACCCTGCCACACTCCGTCAGGCGATCGAGTTAGCAGCGACATTGACTGAGTCGCAGGTTCGAAAGGGAAAGCTGCATAAAAAGGGTGACAAGGGTAAGAAGCAGGCGTCTGACAAGGGGGATAGCAAGAAAGGTCAAAACAAGAATGGAAAGAATTCGGGTTCCTCAAAGGGTTCTAGGAAGCGAAAGGCTTCCCAAAACTATGCCGTTACTGCACAGGCCCAAGCTGCACCAAATCAGCCTGCGCAACCACTAGCCAAGAAGCCTTATCTTGGCAATGCACCTTTGTGCAACAGGTGTAACGCCCATCACCTACCACATCTCCAATGTCGTCATTGCACTAACTGCGGAAGAATTGGTCATCTGGCTGCCACCTGCCGCATTCCTGCTAATCAGAACCAGGCAGTTCAGAACCAAGCCCAACAAGTTGCTCAGCCTCTTGCTCAGCAACAAGGTCAAGCTGCACGACCTCATTTTCCTCCTGGTTCATGCTACAATTGTGGGGATCTGACCCACTACAGAAACCGGTGCCCAAGGCTAGCCAACCAGAATCAGAATCCAAATCAGAATCAAGCTCCGGCTCGAGGTCGAGTCTTCAACATGAATGCACAAGAGGCACAAGCAGAAAATGAAGTGGTGAACGGTATGTTCTTTATTAATAATCAGCCTGCATCTGTTCTCTTTGATTCGGGTGCCGATAAGAGTTTTGTGTCTTTATCTTTTGAGCCATTGCTTCGAGTGTCTAGAACGAAACTAAGTAAACCTTTGACAGTAGAAGTTGCTAGTGGTGAACCCATTATTCTTGATTCTGTTCTTCACAACTGCCAGTTGAACCTTAACGACCATCTTTTTCCTATCGACCTCACGCCTATGCAACTTGGAAGCTTCGACGTTATTGTGGGTATGGATTGGTTAGCCAAGCATCGCGCAGGGGTAGTTTGTTTTGAGAAGATTGTTTGTGTGCCACTTTCGACAGGCGAGATCCTACAAGTTCATGGTGAGAAACCTGCTGGTGGTCTCAAACTCATGTCCTGTTTTAAAGCTCGGAAGTATCTGCGAAAGAACTATGTGGCCTTTTTGGCACATGTTGTAGCAGATAAGGGCAAAGGTAAGCCTATTCAAGATATCCCTGTTGTTCGGGATTATCCTGAAGTATTTCCTGAAGATTTACCTAGTCTACCTCCAGCACGCCAAGTCGAGTTCCGTATTGATCTCGTACCTGGTGCAAACCCCATTGCCAGAGCTCCATACCGTCTTGCACCGTCTGAGATGCAAGAGTTGTCTAAGCAGCTTCAGGAACTCTCTGACAAAGGTTTTTTCCGTCCTAGCTTTTCACCTTGGGGTTCTCCCGTTCTTTTTGTCAAGAAGAAGGATGGATCTTTTAGGATGTGTATCGATTATCGTGAGCTTAACAAGCTTACCATCAAGAATCGATATCCCCTACCTCGCATCGATGATCTCTTTGATCAGTTACAAGGTGCTTCTTATTTTTCAAAGATTGATCTGCGATCTGGATATCATCAACTTCGTGTGCATGAAGAAGGCATTCCCAAGACAGCGTTCCGCACTCGTTATGGGCATTATGAGTTCACAGTCATGCCATTCGGTTTGACTAATGCTCCTGCTGTTTTCATGGACTTAATGAATAGGGTCTGCAAGCCTTATTTGGATCAGTTCGTCATTGTTTTTATTGATGACATTTTGATATACTCTAAGACGCGAGCTGATCATGAGCAACATCTTCGTCTTACTCTGGAACTCCTAAAGAAAGAGCAACTTTTCGCCAAATTCTCCAAGTGTGAATTCTGGCTTAAAGAGGTTCAATTCTTAGGACATATTGTCAACGAACGAGGTATTCATGTAGATCCCTCCAAGATCAGTGCGATTAAGGATTAGGATACGCCTACTACTCCTACTGAGGTTCGTTCTTTTCTTGGTCTGGCGGGTTATTACCGCCGCTTCATTGAAAACTTCTCAAAGATTGCAGTTCTTCTAACTGCTCTAACTCAGAAGAACAAGCCCTTTGATTGGGGATTCAAACAAGAGGAAGCTTTTCAAAACTTGAAGCAGAAACTTTGCGATGCGCCTGTTCTGACTTTGCCTGAGGGCAATGATGATTTCGTCGTTTATTGCGATGCATCTAAATTGGGTCTTGGCTGTGTTCTGATGCAAAGGAACAAAGTCATAGCATATGCATCGAGGCATTTGAAGATACATGAGAAGAACTACACCACTCATGATCTTGAGTTGGGTGCAGTTGTCTTCGCTCTTAAGATCTGGAGACACTATTTGTACGGTACAAAATGTGTGGTTTTCACGGACCACAAAAGTCTTCAGCATATCTTCAATCAGAAAGAACTCAACATGAGGCAACGACGTTGGGTCGAGCTCCTAAACGACTATGACTGCGAAATTCGCTACCATCCTGGTAAGGCGAATGTCGTAGCCGATGCATTGAGTCATAAGGAACGTACCAAGCTTCATTGTGTACGTGTTCAATCTGTTGTTCAAGCTCGATCTGATATCCAAGCACGCATTTCTCAGGCTCAGCAATCTTGTGTTTCACAAGGTTTGATGGATAGGGAGTTTCCCTATCACATAACTCCTGATCTCGAACTGAAGGACAATGGATCGTATTACTTCATGGACCGTTTGTGGGTCCCAAGCCAAGATAACCTTCGCACGTTGCTTATGGATGAAGCCCATAAGTCGCGTTATTCTGTTCATCCTGGCTCAGATAAGATGTATAAGGATCTTCGCATTCAGTATTGGTGGCCTGGTATGAAGAAAGACATTGCCTTATATGTATCAAAATGCCTTACTTGTCTTAAGGTTAAGGCTGAACATCAGCGTCCTTCTGGTTTATTGGTGCAACCAGAGATACCAGTTTGGAAATGGGAAAATATTACTATGGATCTCATTACTAAACTTCCGCGCACAAAGAAAGGTCATGATGCCATCTGGGTAGTTGTTGATCGTCTTACTAAGTCAGCGCATTTCTTGCCAATCCGTGAGGATTTTCCTGCTGACAAACTTGCTAAAATCTATGTGGATGAAATTGTAGCTCGACATGGTGTTCCTTTGAACATCATTTCTGACAGAGATGCTCGTTTCACTTCTCATTTTTGGAGAACCATGCAATCTACTATGGGGACCCAATTAATCTGAGCACGGCTTATCATCCGCAAACGGATGGTCAGTTTGAAAGAACAATCCAGACTCTGGAGGATATGCTTAGAGCTTGTGTGATCGATTTTGGTGGTAGTTGGGATTCACATCTTCCGTTGATTGAATTCTCCTACAACAACAGTTATCACACCAGCATCAAAATGGCTCCTTTCGAGGCTCTCTATGGTCGAAAATGTCGTTCACCAGTCTGCTGGAATGAGATCGGTGAGGCTCAGCTTACTGGACCTGCTCTCATTTTAGAGACAACTGACAAGATTAAGAAAGTTCGTGATAACCTTCAGACAGCTAGAAGCCGTCAAAAGAGTTACGCGGACCCAAAACGCAAACCCTTGGAATTTCAAGTCGGTGATCGAGTATTACTTAAGGTCTCACCTTGGAAAGGTGTGATCAGATTTGGAAAGAAAGGAAAACTTGCACCTAGATACGTTGGACCATTCAAGATCATCGAAAGAATCGGTAAGGTAGCCTACAGACTTGAGTTACCTCCTGAACTTGGAAATGTTCATCCAACCTTTCACGTGTCCAATCTCAAGAGGTGTTTAGCTGATGAGAACCTCCACATACCACTTGACGAAATTCGTGTTGATAAAACACTGAAATTTGTTGAGAAGCCAGTGGAAATCATGGAACGTGAAGTCAAGTGGCTTAAACACAAGCGCATTCCTTTGGTCAAAGTTCGCTGGGAAGCTAAACGTGGACCCGAGTTTACTTGGGAACGCGAAGATCAAATGAAGGCAACATATCCGCATCTTTTCCCACGAGTTTTAAAGTGGCAGTTGAAGTTGTTTTAAAGTAGGGTTTTGCTTTGTTTCTTGTTTCATCAATTAGGTTTGTTTGTTTCATATGTGGATGTGATCCAGTTTAATGATTTCAATAGAGTTGTTATCGTTATTTTGTTAAGTTGACTTTTAGAATTAGTCGATTATCACTGATTCTATGGAGAATGATTAATAGAGTATATGTGTTTATTTATTTGTAGGAGACAAATTATGTCGACTAATCCCGTGTTCGAAGGTGAAGTTAGTTCATTCAGTTCGAGTAAAGACCATTCAATAGTTTGGAATTATTTTGAGAAAATACCACCTGGACAAGATGGGATTAAGAAAGCGAGTTGTAATGGTTGTGGAAAGGTGTTTAAGGCTAACAAGGGAACAACTACCATGAAACGTCATTTACCTAAGTGTTTCTACATTGATGAACCCGGCCCACTAAGAAAACGTGCTCCTTTAGATCAAGCAATGTATCGGAAAAAATTAGCATATTCTATCATTAAACATAACTATCCTTTTAGTTATGTTGAACATGAGGGGACACGAGATTTACATAAATTTTTTACATCGAGATGTGACTCCTATAACAAGAAACACGGCGAAGGCGGATGTTTTAAAAATATATGATAGAGAGAAGACAAAACTAAAAGAAAAGTTGCAAAAGATAACTAGTAGAATATGTCTGACCACTGATTTATGGAGCTCTATTGTAACATCTGTGCTTTTAATCATTGTGAACAGTTCAGTTATCAATAAAACAATGTTATTTGATCCCAATGTTTGTTTGGTTGTGTTTTACATTTTTCATGTTTTGACTTTTATTCAATTTCAAACTCTATATCGCTTTCTGGAGAGTTATACGCAAACTGGTGCGTAAACGTAATCAGTTTAATGCGACAAATACTCCGGAACATCAACATATACTTAACATACCTTAAATAACCTTTACATAACTTAGAAATAAGTTTTGAAGGCTTTGGTATGGCAAAAACAAGTTAATTCGCCTACAGGGACTAAACTTGAAAACTGCGAAAGTATGCCAATTTGAACAATAACGAACATTCCGGAACATGACCATAAGTTAAACACACCTTAAATATCCTTTATATAGCTTAGAAATAGGCTTTGAGGGGTTCGGTGTGCTAAAATAAACTTTTGGGTCATTCAGGGACTAAAAGTGTCAAAAAGTGCATAAGTTTGCATTTTCGCGCATAACTTACGTTCTGAATGCCTCCGGACATCCAAAAATTTATATAAGCACTAAAATATTTTATTTTAGTGTTTGGCATAAGAAAAATCCATTCGTCGCGTCATTTGGATCGTTTTTCGCGCTTGTGCGCATTCCGTCGTAATTAAGCGAACATCGCGTTCGTACGACCAAACGAACCAACATCCGACATATTTTTGAGCATGTTTCATGTCCACAATGTTTAGGCATCATTTTAGGGCCTTAAAGTTGGCTTAACGGGCCTTAAACGTGTCGGAAATGGCTTAAACACATAACAGGGACTGAAACTGTCATTTACGAAAGTTTGTTTCTGACCAGTCAGGCCAGGCGGCCCGCGTAAGATTAGTGAGTCCTCTTACGCGGCCCGCGTCAGACTCCCAGATCAGATAAGATCAATTTAAACAGCAGATTACAGCTGTTAAGCTCCCAACCACACACCCACACTTGCCCTTTCAGTTCATGAGGGGCCATTTTTAGTCACCACAACATTCCAACAAGTGTACGGACGAGATTCGATCACGTTATTCAAGAAACGATCTTAACGGTTCGAAGAATACTATAAATATCCACCACATTTTCACTCATTCCTCACAAGAATCTGATTTGAGAAGCTCTAAGTTGAAACCATTGTTTCATACCTGAGCTATTTGAATCAAGATTAGCATTCGGGGACCCTTCGTAAGTATTCCTTCGTTCTTTTATTGCTTTTCGAGTCCGAAAGTCAAACTTTGTTTGACTTTCTGCATTGACCAGTTTATGGTCAACGCGAAGTTCGTTTGAACTTCGCAACGTGAGCGTAATCACGATGGTTATAGTCCCTTGTGACTATGCTGATTACCACGTTGTCTAGGGTTGTAAGGGTAAGCGATCTAATAAATCGCTTATACCTTCGAACCCGACCCATTTGGTCGATCCTTAGGATCCGACCAAACACATTAGGTGACCATAGTATAAAGGGAATAACCTTCCGAGGTAGCGTTATTTGAATCATTTCAATTTGAGACATATAACATTTTATATAAATAACATATCTTTCATAAGACATTGCTTTACAAACAACTTATTTTATACAACTCATTTTACTTGGTTATACATTTAACCACACATTATTATTTTATTTATACATATCATTCGAACTTATTGCTTTTTAAACGATTTACAAAACAAAACAATTTACAAGGTTCATGACTAACTTTTGCTAAACAACTTTTTCTTAAACTTAAGTCATGAATCCTATTTTCACAAAACCTATGTATCTCACAGGCATTTTTATGCTGACGTACCTATTTTCACATGTGTTTTCAGGAGCTTTTGCGTAGGACGATGATCGTGACACTAGCGCGGACCTGTGCCTTAGAGACTTAAAATGAAGATAGACTTAGTTTAATTATGTTATAAACTCTTTGATTCCTGTTTAAAACATTGTAACTCTTATGTTCATAAATAAAATACAACTTTGTATGCCATGGTTATGAAACAATTAATTCTGTTACAACACTCCCCGACGTTTTCCGCCACGTTTTGTATGTTATACGTGGTCGGGGTGTGACAGAAGAGTTGGTATCAGAGCCAATGGTTATAGGGAATTAGGTTATTAGTAATGCTTTGACCTAGACTATAACCTTTCTAGGACCCTAACACAAATTATCTTGTGTTTAGATTCTAAAACATGCACTTCACCTATCCTTAGGTGATAACCACAACGGGAACATCAAGTTCGAATCCGCTTTGAAAATTAATCATCTGTTTTTGGATGATTGATTACTAGGTTTTGAACCCTCTATTGTAAGGTTTTGAACCCTTCAAGTTTGATTTTTGGCCTTGTGCCTTTCAAATTTTCAAAATCTCGTCAAACTTTTGGGTTCTAAATAGTGTGAACATGTGCAAACTGGAAGAGTGAATGCCTGTACCCTGGGTTTTCTGTCTAAGGCTAGAGTGTTCGTACAAATCCACATAATCGGACCAGTCACTCTTACCTGGGAACTCTTGGGGTGAGTGTTCACTTATAGGCGAGCATGTCTTCGCGATACATTATTTTTGACCCATTTACTTTGATTAGTCACTGTGTGTCGTTTGTTTTCTTTGTGATGCGAACAAATGACCACCATCTTTGCTGTTGTCAATTTTTGTTTCATCTCATTCTCTTCATCCAATCGTCTCACTCGTTTCCTTTCATGTTTCCTCTTTTAGAATGCCTCCTCGACGCGAAAACCAGATAGCGACTGCCGAACTGGTAGAAATCATTGCGCAACAGATGGCTGCTCAATTCCCAAACCTCTTTGCTCAATGGAACCAAGCCAACAATAACAACAATGCTCCATGCAAATTCAAGGATTTTAACTCGGCTAAACCACTCAAGTTTAGTGGTTCTGAGGGAGCGACTGGGCTTCTTCAGTGGTTCGAGAGCATTGAGAATACTTTCCGCCACGTGCAGTGTCCTGACAATCGCAAGGTCGAGTTTTCTTCGAGTAAGTTTCAGAAGAGGGCTCTCACATGGTGGAACGGGGTTATGAGAGACCGTGGTGCAGAAGTTGCTCTAGCACAAACTTGGGCCGAACTTAGGGCCCTTATGATGAGGGAGTTCTGTCCTCGTCATGAACAGCGACCTTTGGAGAAAGAGTTTGATGACTTGAAACAAGACAGTGGCGAACACAGGGCGTATACTGATAGGTTTGAGGAGTTGAGTCTGCTTTGCCCAACAATGGTTACCCCACTCGACAAGGCTATCGAAAGATACATCGACAACCTACCTGAGTCAGTGCAAGACATCATTACTGGTAGTAACCCTGCCACACTCCGTCAGGCGATCGAGTTAGCAGCGACATTGACTGAGTCGCAGGTTCGAAAGGGAAAGCTGCATAAAAAGGGTGACAAGGGTAAGAAGCAGGCGTCTGACAAGGGGGATAGCAAGAAAGGTCAAAACAAGAATGGAAAGAATTCGGGTTCCTCAAAGGGTTCTAGGAAGCGAAAGGCTTCCCAAAACTATGCCGTTACTGCACAGGCCCAAGCTGCACCAAATCAGCCTGCGCAACCACTAGCCAAGAAGCCTTATCTTGGCAATGCACCTTTGTGCAACAGGTGTAACGCCCATCACCTACCACATCTCCAATGTCGTCATTGCACTAACTGCAGAAGAATTGGTCATCTGGCTGCCACCTGCCGCATTCCTGCTAATCAGAACCAGGCAGTTCAGAACCAAGCCCAACAAGTTGCTCAGCCTCTTGCTCAGCAACAAGGTCAAGCTGCACGACCTCATTTTCCTCCTGGTTCGTGCTACAATTGTGGGGATCTGACCCACTACAGAAACCGGTGCCCAAGGCTAGCCAACCAGAATCAGAATCCAAATCAGAATCAAGCTCCGGCTCGAGGTCGAGTCTTCAACATGAATGCACAAGAGGCACAAGCAGAAAATGAAGTGGTGAACGGTATGTTCTTTATTAATAATCAGCCTGCATCTGTTCTCTTTGATTCGGGTGCCGATAAGAGTTTTGTGTCTTTATCTTTTGAGCCATTGCTTCGAGTGTCTAGAACGAAACTAAGTAAACCTTTGACAGTAGAAGTTGCTAGTGGTGAACCCATTATTCTTGATTCTGTTCTTCACAACTGCCAGTTGAACCTTAACGACCATCTTTTTCCTATCGACCTCACGCCTATGCAACTTGGAAGCTTCGACGTTATTGTGGGTATGGATTGGTTAGCCAAGCATCGCGCAGAGGTAGTTTGTTTTGAGAAGATTGTTTGTGTCCACTTTCGACAGGCGAGATCCTACAAGTTCATGGTGAGAAACCTGCTGGTGGTCTCAAACTCATGTCCTGTTTTAAAGCTCGGAAGTATCTGCGAAAGAACTATGTGGCCTTTTTGGCACATGTTGTAGCAGATAAGGGCAAAGGTAAGCCTATTCAAGATATCCCTGTTGTTCGGGATTATCCTGAAGTATTTCCTGAAGATTTACCTAGTTTACCTCCAGCACGCCAAGTCGAGTTTCGTATTGATCTCGTACCTGGTGCAAACCCCATTGCCAGAGCTCCATACCGTCTTGCACCGTCTGAGATGCAAGAGTTGTCTAAGCAGCTTCAGGAACTCTCTGACAAAGGTTTTTTCCGTCCTAGCTTTTCACCTTGGGGTTCTCCCGTTCTTTTTGTCAAGAAGAAGGATGGATCTTTTAGGATGTGTATCGATTATCGTGAGCTTAACAAGCTTACCATCAAGAATCGATATCCCCTACCTCGCATCGATGATCTCTTTGATCAGTTACAAGGTGCTTCTTATTTTTCAAAGATTGATCTGCGATCTGGATATCATCAACTTCGTGTGCATGAAGAAGGCATTCCCAAGACAGCGTTCCGCACTCGTTATGGGCATTATGAGTTCACAGTCATGCCATTCGGTTTGACTAATGCTCCTGCTGTTTTCATGGACTTAATGAATAGGGTCTGCAAGCCTTATTTGGATCAGTTCGTCATTGTTTTTATTGATGACATTTTGATATACTCTAAGACGCGAGCTGATCATGAGCAACATCTTCGTCTTACTCTGGAACTCCTAAAGAAAGAGCAACTTTTCGCCAAATTCTCCAAGTGTGAATTCTGGCTTAAAGAGGTTCAATTCTTAGGACATATTGTCAACGAACGAGGTATTCATGTAGATCCCTCCAAGATCAGTGCGATTAAGGATTAGGATACGCCTACTACTCCTACTGAGGTTCGTTCTTTTCTTGGTCTGGCAGGTTATTACCGCCGCTTCATTGAAAACTTCTCAAAGATTGCAGTTCCTCTAACTGCTCTAACTCAGAAGAACAAGCCCTTTGATTGGGGATTCAAACAAGAGGAAGCTTTTCAAAACTTGAAGCAGAAACTTTGCGACGCGCCTGTTCTGACTTTGCCTGAGGGCAATGATGATTTCGTCGTTTATTGCGATGCATCTAAATTGGGTCTTGGCTGTGTTCTGATGCAAAGGAACAAAGTTATAGCATATGCATCGAGGCAATTGAAGATACATGAGAAGAACTACACCACTCATGATCTTGAGTTGGGTGCAGTTGTCTTCGCTCTTAAGATCTGGAGACACTATTTGTACGGTACAAAATGTGTGGTTTTCACGGACCACAAAAGTCTTCAGCATATCTTCAATCAGAAAGAACTCAACATGAGGCAACGACGTTGGGTCGAGCTCCTAAACGACTATGACTGCGAAATTCGCTACCATCCTGGTAAGGCGAATGTCGTAGCTGATGCATTGAGTCATAAGGAACGTACCAAGCTTCATTGTGTACGTGTTCAATCTGTTGTTCAAGCTCGATCTGATATCCAAGCACGCATTTCTCAGGCTCAGCAATCTTGTGTTTCACAAGGTTTGATGGATAGGGAGTTTCCCTATCACATAACTCCTGATCTCGAACTGAAGGACAATGGATCGTATTACTTCATGGACCGTTTGTGGGTCCCAAGCCAAGATAACCTTCGCACGTTGCTTATGGATGAAGCCCATAAGTCGCGTTATTCTGTTCATCCTGGCTCAGATAAGATGTATAAGGATCTTCGCATTCAGTATTGGTGGCCTGGTATGAAGAAAGACATTGCCTTATATGTATCAAAATGCCTTACTTGTCTTAAGGTTAAGGCTGAACATCAGCGTCCTTCTGGTTTATTGGTGCAACCAGAGATACCAGTTTGGAAATGGGAAAATATTACTATGGATCTCATTACTAAACTTCCGCGCATAAAGAAAGGTCATGATGCCATCTGGGTAGTTGTTGATCGTCTTACTAAGTCAGCGCATTTCTTGCCAATCCGTGAGGATTTTCCTGCTGACAAACTTGCTAAAATCTATGTGGATGAAATTGTAGCTCGACATGGTGTTCCTTTGAACATCATTTCTGACAGAGATGCTCGTTTCACTTCTCATTTTTGGAGAACCATGCAATCTGCTATGGGGACCCAACTTAATCTGAGCACGGCTTATCATCCGCAAACGGATGGTCAGTCTGAAAGAACAATCCAGACTCTGGAGGATATGCTTAGAGCTTGTGTGATCGATTTTGGTGGTAGTTGGGATTCACATCTTCCGTTGATTGAATTCTCCAACAACAACAGTTATCACACCAGCATCAAAATGGCTCCTTTCGAGGCTCTCTATGGTCGAAAATGTCGTTCACCAGTCTGCTGGAATGAGATCGGTGAGGCTCAGCTTACTGGACCTGCTCTCATTTTAGAGACAACTGACAAGATTAAGAAAGTTCGTGATAACCTTCAGACAGCTAGAAGCCGTCAAAAGAGTTACGCAGACCCAAAACGCAAACCCTTGGTATTTCAAGTCGGTGATCGAGTATTACTTAAGGTCTCACCTTGGAAAGGTGTGATCAGATTTGGAAAGAAAGGAAAACTTGCACCTAGATACGTTGGACCATTCAAGATCATCGAAAGAATCGGTAAGGTAGCCTACAGACTTGAGTTACCTCCTGAACTTGGAAATGTTCATCCAACCTTTCACGTGTCCAATCTCAAGAGGTGTTTAGCTGATGAGAACCTCCACATACCACTTGACGAAATTCGTGTTGATAAAACACTGAAATTTGTTGAGAAGCCAGTGGAAATCATGGAACGTGAAGTCAAGTGGCTTAAACACAAGCGCATTCCTTTGGTCAAAGTTCGCTGGGAAGCTAAACGTGGACCCGAGTTTACTTGGGAACGCGAAGATCAAATGAAGGCAACATATCCGCATCTTTTCCCACGAGTTTCCTCTAAATAAATTTCGGGACGAAATTTCCACAAGTAGGGGAGACTGTAACATCTGTGCTTTTAATCATTGTGAACAGTTCAGTTATTGATAAAACAATGTTATTTGATCCCAATGTTTGTTTGGTTGTGTTTTACATTTTTCATGTTTTGACTTTTATTCAATTTCAAATTCTATATCGCTTTCTGGAGAGTTATACGCAAACTGGTGCGTAAACGTAATCAGTTTAATGCGAAAAATACTCCGGAACATCAACATATACTTTACATACTTTAAATAACCTTTACATAACTTAGAAATAAGTTTTGAAGGCTTTGGTATGGCAAAAACAAGTAAATTCGCCTACAGGGACTAAACTTGACAAACTGCGAAAGTATGCCAATTTGAACAATAACGAACATTCCGGAACATGACCCTATATAGGTTAAACACACCTTAAATATCCTTTATATAGCTTAGAAATAGGCTTTGAGGGGTTCGGTGTGCTAAAATAAACTTTTGGGTCATTCAGGGACTAAAAGTGTCAAAAAGTGCATAAGTTTGCATTTTCGCGCATAACTTACGTTCTGAATGCCTCCGGACATCCAAAAATTTATGTAAGCACTAAAATATTTTATTTTAGTGTTTGGCATAAGAAAAATCCATTCGTCGCGTCATTTGGATCGTTTTTCGCGCTTGTGCGCATTCCGTCGTAATTAAGTGAACATCGCGTTCGTACGACCAAACGAACCAACATCCGACATATTTTTGAGCATGTTTCATGTCCACAATGTTTAGGCATCATTTTAGGGCCTTAAAGTTGGCTTAACGGGCCTTAAACGTGTCGGAAATGGCTTAAACACATAACAGGGACTGAAACTGTCATTTACGAAAGTTTGTTTCTGACCAGTCAGGCCAGGCGGCCCGCGTAAGATTAGTGAGTCCTCTTACGTGGCCCGTGTCAGACTCCCAGATCAGATAAGATCAATTTAAACAGCAGATTACAGCTGTTAAGCTCCCAACCACACACCCACACTTGCCCTTTCAGTTCATGAGGGGCCATTTTTAGTCACCACAACATTCCAACAAGTGTACGGACGAGATTCGATCACGTTATTCAAGAAACGATCTTAACGGTTCAAAGAATACTATAAATACCCACCACATTTTCACTCATTCCTCACAAGAATCTGATTTGAGAAGCTCTAAGTTGAAACCATTGTTTCATACCTGAGCTACTTGAATCAAGATTAGCATTCGGGGACCCTTCGTAAGTATTCCTTCGTTCTTTTATTGCTTTTCGAGTCCGAAAGTCAAACTTTGTTTGACTTTCTGCATTGACCAGTTTATGGTCAATGCGAAGTTTGTTTGAACTTCGCAACGTGAGCGTAATCACGATGGTTATAGTCCCTTGTGACTATGCCTACTGATTACCACGTTGTCTAGGGTTGTAAGGGTAAGCGATCTAATAAATCGCTTATACCTTCGAACCCGACCCATTTGGTCGATCCTTAGGATCCGACCAAACACATTAGGTGACCATAGTATATAGGGAATAACCTTCCGAGGTTATACCTTATGGTCGCTTCGTTTAAGTAGTTGTATGATAGGTAGTTTATATGCCTTAGGTAAATTAACAAAATACCCCTTTGATGCCAAAATTTATTTTAAACATATGTAACATAACTTTTGACATCTAAACTAATTTGACAACAATATTAGACATGTTAAGGCATATGTTACTTGTCATAGGACTAGTTAAGCAGTCCGAACGCGTTTCACGCGAACGACGCGTTAAAGTAGCATAATCTACCTAAACGGGTCGTAATGGGTCGTAAGCACTTAGGTTAGGTTTCATTTAGCATGTAGGCTTTGTTAAACCATACTACATGAGTTCCCATACTCATTTGGTTTACGAGCCCTCATTCTATCTGATCCTCCGATTTAGGTCCGGGTTATTAACATAGTTACCTATATTAGGTGCCGTTTGATTCCGAGATCTCTAGCATTGCTTGGTGGTTATCTTAGGACTTCTGAGCAATCTCAAGTGAGTACATAGAACCCCCTCTTTTACTGTTTTCCAAACTGTTTTGGGGTGGAACACATGTGCCTACTTGTTACTTTCATGCTTTCCTGTTTTCACATCATATACCTGCTATGTTTGTTAGTACATTATAGTACATGATTTCATTACATTTCATGCTATGTATGCCCATTGTGTGCGTACTTAGTACATCGTTTTACATTACATTTCATGCGATGTATGTCCATTGTGTGCATACTTAGTACAACGTTTCACATTACATTTCTGCTATGTATGTTAACTGATAGCATGCTAGCACATTGATTTACAAGACTTTTTTACTTTGTATGTTAACTTAGCATACTTAGTACATTGTTTTCATATGACATGTATACAAATGCTATAACATTTGGTTTGCACAAATGAGACTTATATACGTTCATTAACATTAGCTACGCCGCTCGGTAGTAAGTGCTGGTACCATAGGACTTGACAAATCCCATTCCTGACATCTCGGGTTTTGTTTGGATGTAAGGAATGACTGAATCCGAAAACATTTCTTTTGATAACCTTGACTGAAAGGGTTATCCGACTGTCTCAAGGCTTGAATGTATGCGTTAACTTACCACATAAATGTTTGTATCAATGTAACATGCATTACTTTGCAAAACATAACTTTTTGATATATTCAAAATACTTTGTTTTGTACATTTCTACATTTGGATTATGTGACAATACTTTACTTACAATACATAACATTTGTTACACATTACTTGACTACTTTTGGACTATAAACATTTGACATGGTTTATACAAGGACTTTTCGACAATTGGTTTAAACATGGACTTTATACATTGGTGGTTTGTTTAAGTGATTTAAGTAACGAGGCGTGTGTAATATGATACAAGCATGGTGGATACGTCGCTGGTACTTCCTATATATAAGTGTTTGTATGGTATTACATATCGTAGCGTTATTTGAATCATTTCAATTTGAGACATATAACATTTTATATAAATAACATATCTTTCACAAGACATTGTTTACAAACAACTTATTTTATACAACTCATTTTACTTGGTTATACATTTAACCACACATTATTCTTTTATTTATACATATCATTCGATCTTATCGCTTTTCAAACGATTTACAAAACAAAACAATTTACAAGGTTCATGACTAACTTTTGCTAAACAACTTTTTCTTAAACTTAAGTCATGAATCCTATTTTCACAAAACCTATGTATCTCACAGGCATTTTTATGCTGACGTACCTATTTTCACATGTGTTTTCAGGAGCTTTTGCGTAGGACGATGATCGTGACACTAGGGCGGACCTGTGCCTTAGAGACTTAAAATGAAGATAGACTTAGTTTAATTATGTTATAAACTCTTTGATTCCTGTTTAAAACATTGTAACTCTTATGTTGATAAATAAAATACAACTTTGTATGCCATGGTTATGAAACAATGAATTCTGTTACAACACTCCCCGACATTTTCCGCCACGTTTTGTATGTTATACGTGGTCGGGGTGTTACAGAAGAGTTGGTATCAGAGCCAATGGTTATAGGGAATTAGGTTATTAGTTGTCACACCCCGACCACGTAGAACATATAAAACGTGGCGGAAATGTCGGGGAGTGTTGTAACAGAAATAATTGTTTCAAATCCATGGCAATTGAAGTTTCGTTTTATTGATTAAAAGTGTTACAATGTCTTAACAAACAAAGAAATACAACATAATTAACTAGTCTTGCATCTTTTATTGTCACTAAAGCCCAAGTCTGCCTATGTGTATCTTGATCATCTTATGCAACAGCTCCTGAAAAACACATGTGAAAATAGGTACGTCAGCATAAAAATGCCTGTGAGATACATAGGTTTTGTGAAAATAGGTTTCATGACTTATGTTTGAGAAAATGTTTAGTCATGAACCTTGTAATTTGCTTTGTTTTGTAAATCATTTGAAAAACGATAAGATCAGATGATATGTATAAATAAGAGAATAATGTATGGTTAAATGAATAACCATTGTAAAATGAGTTTGTATAAGATAAGTTGCTTGTAAAAAAAAACAATGTATTGTGAAAAGTATGTTATTTGTATAAAATGTAATATGTCTCAAACTGAAACGATTCAAATAACGCTACGATATGTAATACCATACAAACACTTATATATAGGAAGTACCAGCGGCGTATCCACCATGCTTGTATCATATTACACACGCCTCGTTACTTTAATCACTTACTCAAACCAAACCATCAAGATGTAATGTTTAACAATTGTAGAAATGTTTATGTATGGTCAAATACCGTTCACACGGTTCACAGATACAAACGGTTCACAGATACAAACTGTTCACATAGTCAAATGTTTACAACGGTTCACATAGTCAAATAGTTATAAACGGTTCAAAATGTAATATAATGTGTTCATATGCTGGATGAGTATATGCAACAAATTGTAATGTAAAACAATGTACTAAATATGCACTAAATGGACATACATAGCATAAAATGTAATGTAAAACGATGTACTAAGTATGAACTAAATGGACATACATAGCATAAAATGTAATGTAAAACGATGTACTAAGTATGAACTAAATGGACATACATAGCATAAAATGTAATGTAAAAGGATGTACTAAGTACGCACACAATGGGCATACATAGCATGAAATGTAATGAAATCGTGTACTATAATGTACTAACGAACATAGCAGGTGTATGATGTGAAAACAGGAAAGCATGAAAGTAACAAGTAGGCACATGTGTTCCACCCCAAAACGTTTGGAAAACAGTAAAATAGGGGTCTATGTACTCACTTGAGATTGCTTAGTAGTCCTTGAGTAACAACCAAACAATGCTAGAGATCGCGGATATCAAAAGGCACCTAATATAGGTAACTATGTTAATAACCGGACCTAAATCGGATGATTGGATAGAATGAGGGTTCGTAAACCAAACGAGTATAGAGACTCGTGTCATATGGTTTAACAAAGCCTTCATGCTAAAACGAAACTTAACCTAAGTGTTTACGACCCATTATGACCCGTTTAGGTAGCTTATGCTACTTTAACGCGTCGTTCGCGTGAAACGCGTTCGGAACGTCTAACTAGTCCTATGACAAGTGTTATATGCCTAAACATGTTACAAAATCAGTTATGTGACAAAATTTTAGGTTACATATGCTTAATTACCAATTATACATGAAAAGGGTATTCTGGTAATTTACCTAAGGCATATAAACTACCTATCATACAACTACTTAAACGTAGCGACCATAAGGTATAACCTCGGAAGGTTATTCCCTATATACTATGGTCACCTAATGTGTTTGGTCGGATCCTAACGATCGACCAAATGGGTCGGGTTCGAAGGTATAAGCGATTTATTAGATCGCTTACCCTACGACCCTATACAATGTTGCTGCATCTGACCTATGCTTGCGCACCGTAACAAATAACCCTTACGGTGCGCAAGGGCCAAGTTTGGCAGATTTACCATTTTGGTCCCTGTTGTGCTATAAGGTCATTTCCGACGCGTTTAAAGTATAGGGAACTTAAAATGTGCTCAAAAATATCTCGGATGTCGGTTCGTTTAGCCGTACGATTGCGTTGTTCGGTTAATTACGACGGAATGCGCATAAGCGCGAAAAACGATCCAAATGGCGTGACGAATGGATTTTTCTTAATCCGAACACTAAAATAAAATATTTTAGTGCTTACATAAATTTTTGGATGTCCGGATGTATTCAGAACGTAAGTTATGCGCGAAAATGCAAACTTGTGCACTTTTTGACACTTTTAGTCCCTGAATGACCCAAAAGTTTATTTTAGTACACCGAACCCCTCAAAGCCTATTTCTAAGCTATGTAAAGGATATTTATGGTATGTTTAACTTATGGCCATGTTCCGGAATGTCTGTTACTGTTCAAATTGGTATACTTTCGTAGTTTGTCAACTTTAGTCCCTGTAAGCGATTTAACTTGATTTTGCCATACCAAAGCCTTCAAAACTTATTTCTAAGTTATGTAAAGGTTATTTAAGGTATGCTAAGCCTATTTCACTATTCCAGAGTGTTCGTTGCATTAAACTGGTTATATTTACGCATCAGTGCGCGTATAACCTTCCAGAAAGCGATTTAAAGCTTGAAATCGAACAAGAGTTGATATGTGCAAAAGATACAGATATTTATACAAGTCCAAAGTATGAAATACAATATTTCATTGGTTTGGTATTTGTTTGATGGTCGCAGTGACACAGGTGTCACAGTCTCCCCTACTTTAGGAAATTTCGTCCCGAAATTGATTCGTAGGAGTCTATCTGTGGCTTTGTGTTAAGTAACCATCAAAGATAAGCAAGGCATAATCCTGTTATTTCTCTTTAACGGACATTTTTCAGAAATGAAAAATGAACGGAGTTATTTTCAACAGGCATTCTTTAGAAACGAAAAAAAACAGAATGAGTCATTTTCCACAACCTCTTCAGAAACGAAAATGAACGAAATGAGTCATTTTCCACAACCTCTTCAGAAACGAAAATGAACGAAATGAGTCATTTTCCACAATTTCTTCCGAAACGAAAATGAACGAAATGAGTCATTTTCCACAACCTCTTCAGAAACGAAAATGAACAAAATGAGTCATTTTCCACAACCTCTTCAGAAACGAAAATGAACGAAATGAGTCATTTTCCACAATTTCTTCCGAAACGAAAATGAACGAAATGAGTCATTTTCCACAACCTCTTCAGAAACGAAAATGAACGAAATGAGTCATTTTCCACAATTTCTTCAGAAACGAAAATGAACGAAATGAGTCATTTTCCACAACCTCTTCAGAAACGAAAATGAACGAAATGAGTCATTTTCCACAATTTCTTCATAAACGAAAATGAACGAAATGAGTCATTTTCCACAACCTCTTCAGAAACGAAAATGAACGAAATGAGTCATTTTCCACAATTTCTTCAGAAACGAAAATGAACAAAATGAGTCATTTTCCACAACCTCTTCAGAAACGACCAAACTTGCTGTGGTTTCCGTGCACTGAATTTCATAATTATGTATGCATCCATAATTACGCAATTCCTTGCACCGTCCGCACAATTTGTTTGTAATATGAAGGGGAGGAAAAATCAAACCTGTGATGAGTGTGACTAGACTACCATAAGGTCCTTTTAATTAGATTGACAACTGATCCTTTTAATTAGGCCACCTAGGTGTCCTTTCAGCTATCTCATCACATGATATTCCTAACCAGATTTTTGGATCAATCTGTTTAACTAGACCACTCAAGGGGTCTAATTATGGAATAGTACAATATAATCCAAGGATCTTTACTATTACGTAAAAGCCCATTGAGGATTTAATATAGTACACAAAGATATGGAAGATTCTACGAGGATTAGATAACAAAACTTGGATTACACAAGAACATAAAAGGGAACACATAAGCACATAATTACATAGTTGTTTAATTTGTTATTAACTTGTTATCGATTGAAAATGGATATGGAAACCAGTCAATTGACTTCAATGTCCTCTGGGATTTATCTGAAAAGATATGAAGATCTCCCAAAATTCGATTTTTGTTTTATAAGAAACGTAATATTCGAATTAAGGAACACAAAAATTTTAGGATTTACGGAAACACCCTTAGGTACCCTATTAAGGATTTATAGTAGTACTTTGGGTATTCGTCCAGTGTTGTAACTTGCGTTTTGTACTTCGTTTTCCTTGAAAGAAACAGGTACTTAGGAATTTCGTGGAAAACGCAAGAGATTATAAAATAGTAAAATTTTGGGGGGTAGTTTGCTTTTCAAGGAATACGATTCCTTGATTGTCGGTATTGTAAGGGATATGTTGTTTATGCATACAACCACATAAATACATTGCAATGTAAATAAAAAAAATTATTTATTAACAATGATAACAACTGTTTCATGGACCTTGACAACAAAAGAAAATAATACATAAGACATGATTATTTCTAAAAGGTGTTGTCTTCTAGTCGGTCAGATGCTCATCTCCGTGCTGGATTAGCATTAGCAAGCTTTGGGCAATTTCTTCGGAAATGACCCATCTCGCCACACTTGTAGCAAGAACCTGGTGGAAAGCGAGCTTGAGCAGGATTGTTGTTAGCTTGATTTGGTGCAACTGCTGCTACGCAAACTTTTGCTGTATGACCTTTACGTCCACAAATTTGGCATTCGCGGCACTTCACCATAACATGATGATAAAGGTTACATTTGTTGCACAAGGGTGAAGTTCCATTGTATGGCTTCCTAGTACGGGGTTGAGCTGGTTGGTTGGGGACGGCTTGATCATTGTGAGTAACCATGGCGAAGTTCTGAGAAGCCTTTCGCTTCTTTGACTTCTTAGGGGATCCAGTCGGTTCATCCATGGTCTTTGATTCCTCGATTTGTTTCGATTCCTCAACCGGTTTCTTGTCACCATTTCGGAAAAGCTTACGTTTCCTGATCTGAGATTCAGTCAAGGTTGCAGATAGCTCAATGGCCTGCCTAACCGTAGTGGGGTTACTACCAGTAACAATGTCCTGAACTGAGCCGGGGAGACCATCAATGTATTTTTCGATCGCCTTATCCAAAGGCGTAACCATGGTAGGACACAACAGGCTCAGCTCCTCATATCGATCAGTGTATGCTCGATGTTCGCCGCTGTCTTGCTTAAGGTCGTCGAATTCTCTTTCCAAGGCCCTGATCTCGTGACGAGGACAAAATTCCTTCATCATTAGTGCTCGAAGTTCTTCCCATGTTTGAGCCAGTGCTACTTCGGCACCCCTATCTCTCACCACACCGTTCCACCACGTCAAAGCTCGTTTCTCAAAGACACTAGATGCGAAATCTACCTTTCGCTCGTTTGGACATTGTACATGCCTGAAGGTGCTCTCTAGACTCTCGAACCATTGCAGAAGTGCAGTCGCTCCTTGAGACCCAGAAAACTTTGGTGGCTTAGCCGAGTTGAACGTCTTGAAGTTGCAGGGGGCATTGTTGTTATTGAGAGCTTGGTGACATTGAGCAACGATGTTCGGGATTGCAGCAGTCATTTGCTGTGTAATGACATCTGCCAGATCTTCAATAGATACCGGATTTTCGCGTCGTGGAGGCATTCTAAAAGAGGAAACATGAAATGAAACGAGTGAGAGAATTAGACGAAAAGAATGAGATGAACAAATCTGATGAAATCAAGGATAGTGGTCTTTTGTTTGTTACTACAAAGCAACAAACGACCCCGGTGATTAATCAAAGTAAATGGATCAAAAATAATGTATCGCGAAGACATGCTCGCCTATAAGTGAACACTCATCCCAAGAATTCCCAGGTAAGCACAACTGGTCTCGCGTCTGATGAGATATATACGAAGTGCTTGCCTAGACAGAAAACCCAGAATACAGGCATTCACCCTTCCAGTTTGCACGTGTTCACATTATTTAAAACCCAAAATCTTGACGAGATTTTGAAAACTCAAAAGGGTTCAAAACCATATAACAGAGGGTTCAAAACCTTACAATAGAGGGTTCAAACCCTAGTAATCAATCATCCTAGAACAGATGATTAGTTTTTTCAAAACGGTTTTGAAATTTATGTTCTTGTTGTGGTCGTCGCCTAAGGATAGGTGACGGTATTGTTTTATGACTAAACGCAAGTAAACTCGCGTTAGGGTCCTAAGAAGGTTATAGAATAGGTCAAAGCATTACTAATAACCTAATTCCCTATAACCATTGGCTCTGATACCATCTTTTCTGTCACACCCCGACCACGTAGAACATATAAAATGTGGCAGAAATGTCGGGGAGTGTTGTAACAGAAATAATTGTTTCAAATCCATGGCAATTGAAGTTTCGTTTTATTGATTAAAAGTGTTACAATGTCTTAACAAACAAAGAAATACAACATAATTAACTAGTCTTGCATCTTTTATTGTCACTAAAGCCCAAGTCTGCCTATGTGTATCTTGATCATCTTATGCAACAGCTCCTGAAAAACACATGTGAAAATAGGTACGTCAGCATAAAAATGCCTGTGAGATACATAGGTTTTGTGAAAATAGGTTTCATGACTTATGTTTGAGAAAATGTTTAGTCATGAACCTTGTAATTTGCTTTATTTTGTAAATCATTTGAAAAACGATAAGATCAGATGATATGTATAAATAAGAGAATAATGTATGGTTAAATGAATAACCATTGTAAAATGAGTTTGTATAAGATAAGTTGCTTGTAAAAAAAACAATGTATTGTGAAAAGTATGTTATTTGTATAAAATGTTATATGTCTCAAACTGAAATGATTCAAATAACGCTACGATATGTAATACCATACAAACACTTATATATAGGAAGTATCAGCGGCGTATCCACCATGCTTGTATCATATTACACACGCCTCGTTACTTTAATCACTTACTCAAACCAAACCATCAAGATGTAATGTTTAACAATTGTAGAAATGTTTATGTATGGTCAAATACGGTTCACACGGTTCACAGATACAAACGGTTCACAGATACAAACGGTTCACAGATACAAACGGTTCACAGATACAAACGGTTCACAGATACAAACTGTTCACATAGTCAAATGTTTACAACGGTTCACATAGTCAAATGGTTATAAACGGTTCAAAATGTAATATAATGTGTTCATATGCTGGATGGGTATATGCAACAAATTGTAATGTAAAACAATGTACTAAATATGCACTAAATGGACATACATAGCATAAAATGTAATGTAAAACGATGTACTAAGTATGAACTAAATGGACATACATAGCATAAAATGTAATGTAAAACGATGTACTAAGTATGAACTAAATGGACATACATAGCATAAAATGTAATGTAAAACGATGTACTAAGTACGCACACAATGGGCATACATAGCATGAAATGTAATGAAATCATGTACTATAATGTAGTAACGAACATAGCAGGTGTATGATGTGAAAACAGGAAAGCATGAAAGTAACAAGTAGGCACATGTGTTCCACCCCAAAACGTTTGGAAAATAGTAAAAGAGGGGTCTATGTACTCACTTGAGATTGCTTAGTAGTCCTTGAGTAACAACCAAACAATGCTAGAGATCGCGGATATCAAAAGGCACCTAATATAGGTAACTATGTTAATAACCGGACCTAAATCGGATGATTGGATAGAATGAGGGTTCGTAAACCAAACGAGTATAGAGACTCGTGTCATATGGTTTAACAAAGCCTTCATGCTAAAACGAAACTTAACCTAAGTGTTTACGACCCATTATGACCCGTTTAGGTAGCTTATGCTACTTTAACGCGTCGTTCGCGTGAAACGCGTTCGGAACGTCTAACTAGTCTTATGACAAGTGTTATATGCCTAAAAATGTTACAAAATCAGTTATGTGACAAAAGTTTAGGTTACATATGCTTAATTACCAATTATACATGAAAAGGGTATTCTGGTAATTTACCTAAGGCATATAAATTACCTATCATACAACTACTTAAACGAAGCGACCATAAGGTATAACCTCGGAAGGTTATTCCCTATATACTATGGTCACCTAATGTGTTTGGTCGGATCCTAACGATCGACCAAATGGGTCGGGTTCGAAGGTATAAGCGATTTATTAGATCGCTTACCCTACGACCCTATACAACGTGGTAATCAGTAGGCATAGGTTTGAGGAGTTGAGTCTGCTTTGCCCAACAATGGTTACCCCACTCGACAAGGCTATCGAAAGATACATTGACGGCCTACCTGACTCAGTGCAAGACATCATTACTGGTAGTAACCCTGCCACACTCCGTCAGGCGATCGAGTTAGCAGCGACATTGACTGAGTCGCAGGTTAGAAAGGGAAAGCTGCATAAAAAGGGTGACAAGGGTAAGAAGCAGGCGTCTGACAAGGGGGATAGCAAGAAAGGTCAAAACAAGAATGGAAAGAATTCGGGTTCCTCAAAGGGTTCTAGGAAGCGAAAGGCTTCCCAAAACTATGCCGTTACTGCACAGGCCCAAGCTGCACCAAATCAGCCTGCGCAACCACTAGCCAAGAAGCCTTATCTTGGCAATGCACCTTTGTGCAACAGGTGTAACGCCCATCACCTACCACATCTCCAATGTCGTCATTGCACTAACTGCGGAAGAATTGGTCATCTGGCTGCCACCTGCCGCATTCCTGCTAATCGGAACCAGGCAGTTCAGAACCAAGCCCAACAAGTTGCTCAGCCTCTTGCTCAGCAACAAGGTCAAGCTACACGACCTCATTTTCCTCCTGGTTCGTGCTACAATTGTGGGGATCTGACCCACTACAGAAACCGGTGCCCAAGGCTAGCCAACCAGAATCAGAATCCAAATCAGAATCAAGCTCCGGCTCGAGGTCGAGTCTTCAACATGAATGCACAAGAGGCACAAGCAGAAAATGAAGTGGTGAACGGTATGTTCTTTATTAATAATCAGCCTGCATCTGTTCTCTTTGATTCGGGTGCCGATAAGAGTTTTGTGTCTTTATCTTTTGAGCCATTGCTTCGAGTGTCTAGAACGAAACTAAGTAAACCTTTGACAGTAGAAGTTGCTAATGGTGAACCCATTATTCTTGATTCTGTTCTTCACAACTGCCAGTTGAACCTTAACGACCATCTTTTTCCTATCGACCTCACGCCTATGCAACTTGGAAGCTTCGACGTTATTGTGGGTATGGATTGGTTAGCCAAGCATCGCGCAGAGGTAGTTTGTTTTGAGAAGATTGTTTGTGTGCCACTTTCGACAGGCGAGATCCTACAAGTTCATGGTGAGAAACCTGCTGGTGGTCTCAAACTCATGTCCTGTTTTAAAGCTCGGAAGTATCTGCGAAAGAACTATGTGGCCTTTTTGGCACATGTTGTAGCAGATAAGGGCAAAGGTAAGCCTATTCAAGATATCCCTGTTGTTCGGGATTACCCTGAAGTATTTCCTGAAGATTTACGTAGTCTACCTCCAGCACGCCAAGTCAATTTCCGTATTGATCTCGTACCTGGTGCAAACCCCATTGCCAGAGCTCCATACCGTCTTGCACCGTCTGAGATGCAAGAGTCGTCTAAGCAGCTTCAGGAACTCTCTGACAAAGGTTTTTTCCGTCCTAGCTTTTCACCTTGGGGTGCTCCCGTTCTTTTTGTCAAGAAGAAGGATGGATCTTTTAGGATGTGTATCGATTATCGTGAGCTTAACAAGCTTACCATCAAGAATCGATATCCCCTACCTGCATCGATGATCTCTTTGATCAGTTACAAGGTGCTTCTTATTTTTCAAAGATTGATCTGCGATCTGGATATCATCAACTTCGTGTGCATGAAGAAGACATTCCCAAGACAGCGTTCCGCACTCGTTATGGGCATTATGAGTTCACAGTCATGCCATTCGGTTTGACTAATGCTCCTGCTGTTTTCATGGACTTAATGAATAGGGTCTGCAAGCCTTATTTGGATCAGTTCGTCATTGTTTTTATTGATGACATTTTGATATACTCTAAGACGCGAGCTGATCATGAGCAACATCTTCGTCTTACTCTGGAACTCCTAAAGAAAGAGCAACTTTTCGCCAAATTCTCCAAGTGTGAATTCTGGCTTAAAGAGGTTCAATTCTTAGGACATATTGTCAACGAACGAGGTATTCATGTAGATCCCTCCAAGATCAGTGCGATTAAGGATTAGGATACGCCTACTACTCCTACTGAGGTTCGTTCTTTTCTTGGTCTGGCGGGTTATTACCGCCGCTTCATTGAAAACTTCTCAAAGATTGCAGTTCCTCTAACTGCTCTAACTCAGAAGAACAAGCCCTTTGATTGGGGATTCAAACAAGAGGAAGATTTTCAAAACTTGAAGCAGAAACTTTGCGACGCGCCTGTTCTGACTTTTCCTGAGGGCAATGATGATTTCGTCGTTTATTGCGATGCATCTAAATTGGGTCTTGGCTGTGTTCTGATGCAAAGGAACAAAGTCATAGCATATACATCGAGGCAGTTGAAGATACATGAGAAGAACTACACCACTCATGATCTTGAGTTGGGTGCAGTTGTCTTCGCTCTTAAGATCTGGAGACACTATTTGTACGGTACAAAATGTGTGGTTTTCACGGACCACAAAAGTCTTCAGCATATCTTCAATCAGAAAGAACTCAACATGAGGCAACGACGTTGGGTCGAGCTCCTAAACGACTATGACTGCGAAATTCGCTACCATCCTGGTAAGGCGAATGTCGTAGCCGATGCATTGAGTCGTAAGGAACGTACCAAGCTTCATTGTGTACGTGTTCAATCTGTTGTTCAAGCTCGATCTGATATCCAAGCACGCATTTCTCAGGCTCAGCAATCTTGTGTTTCACAAGGTTTGATGGATAAGGAGTTTCCCTATCACATAACTCCTGATCTCGAACTGAAGGACAATGGATCGTATTACTTCATGGACCGTTTGTGGGTCCCAAGCCAAGATAACCTTCGCACGTTGCTTATGGATGAAGCCCATAAGTCGCGTTATTCTGTTCATCCTGGCTCAGATAAGATGTATAAGGATCTTCGTATTCAGTATTGGTGGCCTGGTATGAAGAAAGACATTGCCTTATATGTATCAAAATGCCTTACTTGTCTTAAGGTTAAGGCTGAACATCAGCGTCCTTCTGGTTTATTGGTGCAACCAGAGATACCAGTTTGGAAATGGGAAAACATTACTATGGATCTCATTACTAAACTTCCGCGCACAAAGAAAGGTCATGATGCCATCTGGGTAGTTGTTGATCGTCTTACTAAGTCAGCGCATTTCTTGCCAATCCGTGAGGATTTTCCTGCTGACAAACTTGCTAAAATCTATGTGGATGAAATTGTAGCTCGACATGGTGTTCCTTTGAACATCATTTCTGACAGAGATGCTCGTTTCACTTCTCATTTTTGGAGAACCATGCAATCTGCTATGGGGACCCAACTTAATCTGAGCACGGCTTATCATCCGCAAACGGATGGTCAGTCTGAAAGAACAATCCAGACTCTGGAGGATATGCTTAGAGATTGTGTGATCGATTTTGGTGGTAGTTGGGATTCACATCTTCCGTTGATTGAATTCTCCTACAACAACAGTTATCACACCAGCATCAAAATGGCTCCTTTCGAGGCTCTCTATGGTCGAAAATGTCGTTCACCAGTCTGCTGGAATGAGATCGGTGAGGCTCAGCTTACTGGACCTGCTCTCATTTTAGAGACAACTGACAAGATTAAGAAAGTTCGTGATAACCTTCAGACAGCTAGAAGCCGTCAAAAGAGTTACGCGGACCCAAAACGCAAACCCTTGGAATTTAAAGTCGGTGATCGAGTATTACTTAAGGTCTCACCTTGGAAAGGTGTGATCAGATTTGGAAAGAAAGGAAAACTTGCACCTAGATACGTTGGACCATTCAAGATCATCGAAAGAATCGGTAAGGTAGCCTACTGTGACAACTGCCACTTTCTGGTAATTTACGTACATTTAAAGCAATGAATTACATTATACAAATATGTGTTTTGAATATCCGAATTTCTTGATTACATGATATACATCTTAGAACACTCATTTATGATGCACATTATTCGTTTCTATTGGTTATATTTGAAACAGTTTAAGACAATGCATCGAAACAACTAGAGTAGTACCTAGTGAACTAGCGTGCTGACGAAAACTCCGGATCCGTAGAAACCATCTAAATTACATCTTTAGGACTCAGACGAAAGTCCAACATCAAATATACATTAAACCCTATATGGAAATACAAGGTTTTGGTTTAATACTTTCCCGATGTCCGATAACACTAAAAACTGCCGAAAAGCACTAAAAGCGACAATTTCAACACTTTTCCGCAGAAATTCTGCAGAAATCAGCTTTCTAATATTTTTAAGACATGTAAAAATGTTATTAAACATATAATTCATATGAGGATACTTTCGGGTATCATCCGAACCAATAACTACATCAATTCATACAAGTTACACAACTTAGCGTTCAAATAACGTCTAACCGAAACAATTCGAAACGAATATCCGAACAATGTCGAATCTTTTTTTTTTAGTGACCATCTAATATTATTTAGATCATATTAGACTAGTAATGGTCACTTAACACCTTCTTAACACATTTATACACTTGAAACATTTAAACACCAAAACACCTAAACTTTGCTAAAAGTTTCTAACACTTTAAACACTTAATAACAATTCAACAATTCAAGACCCCCCCCCCCCCATGTTGTTGTGAACGGTTTTAAAGGGGTCCCACACCCTAATTTTTTTGTTAAATATCTAGATATTTTATTAGTTTGCAAGTGGATTATGTTGGTGAATTATTACAACACTTACTCACTAAGTAAACTAGCACTTTACCATTCATTTTTCATCTTTTAATTACACAAACAAAAGCTCTCATCATCTTCATCTTTTTCCACCAAGAACACCATAAAAACCCATTTAAATTTTATCACATCTTGATGATCAACATGGAGTTTCATGGAGCTTAAGGTGATCTAAAGCATTTGCAAGTTAAAGGAAGTGTATTCATCCATTCAAGAGCCTTAAATCATCAAGATCTTCATCTTTGTATTTCTTAATCATCCTCCAAGATCATCCCTAGCCAAGTGCTAGAAGTAAGCTTCAACATCTATTTTTTTTTCATACTTATATTATGTTTATGATTGTTGTTATAACTAATAAATAACTAAATAATCATACATAATAAACATGAAAAATACAAAGAAGCAAAAATAATAATCATGATATATTTATATTGGTTTATATTGTGATCTAAGACTTGTTATATGCATATTCGATCTTGTTATGATGATTATGATATAAATAAATTGTTAGAGGATGTTTTAAAAATATGATCTAACAATTATACATGTTTATGTTAAAGGGTTTTTAACATAAAGGTTTAAAGGGATGATCATAACCTTTGATCTTGTGAAAGTATTTAAAGTTTTTATTTAAAAACAAGACTTTTACAAGATTATAAAAAGTAACATACAACATGAGATTTTTATAAAAGTTGTTAAAACTAGAAGTAAACTTGGTTTTTGAACTAGTTAGCACATGTTATGATCATGTCCAAAACCCTACATGATTTGGAGATCATTTTGATAAGTTTATGTTATAAAAATCTCATATGTTTTAGTTAAGATGTTATGAGTAAATTGATGGTGATTTGGAAAAGAAAATGATATGTAAATAAACATGGCAAAGTTCATATTACAAAGGAACTATGGCAAACTTTTCTTAGAAATCATATGTTAGAAAAACTATCATTTTTTTTACAAAGTCTTTACAAGATTAGAAAGTTGGTCTTTCTAAACATAAAAATTGACATAAATATATATTTTGGTAAAATACATATTTATTGAACATATCAAGTATGTGTTATGTGTTATTATTTGTATTAGTTATATATACAAGTTAGAGACTTGATAACAATGACACAAATAAATACAAGACATACTTACAACTAAAGACTTACAAGAATACATATAGACACACTTGAAAACAACTTACGGACATTCCGAGCTTTCGGACACAACTTATGGTCGAAACGGACGACGGGCGAATTTATAAACATATCGCCATTCCGAGGAATTACTACGACGTATAGACGATCTTTCGACGCGGACACAAAAATTACGTTACCATTAACAAAATTCGGACATTTTGAAACTTATAAAAACTATTATGTTTTTATTAACTAAAAAGTATACTTAGTGATTTTTATAAAAATGTTTTTATAAAAATGAAAGACTTATACTTTCAAATGGGCTATTTTATACAAATGGGCTTACACCTCTTAATGGGCTATTTTATACAAATGGGCTTACACTTCTTAATGGACTATTTTATACAAATGGGCTTACACTTCTTAATGGGCTTATCTTCATAATGGGCTTAACATAAATACATGGGCTAAGCCCAATATCAAAAACTCATGGGCTAAGCCCAATACCAAACATATGGGCCAAGGCCCAATAACATTAAGCCCAACACTATTTAAGCCCAACACTATTTAAGCCCAACACTATTGAGGCCCAACACTATTTAGGCCCAACACTATTTGGGCCCAATAACATGAATTCGTGGGCTAAGCCCAATGACATATAATTAATAAACATTACAATTATACAATTTACTTATACAAGACACGAAACCAAGAAGACAAGACCCGATGATACAACTCACGATATACAAGAATATGTATTTGGAGAAATATATACACTAAACAGTTATCAGTTAATACATCTAATACACAGTTCAATGAATAACAAAGACATACAGGTCTTAACACATATTCAAGACACAAGACTTATACTCAAGTCATTTATAAAGACCGAAGTGTCTAACAAATAAAGAACATTTGTAGGTCACAACATTGTTCAAGACGACCACACGCGAGATCATAATTACTTCTATTCACGGACGCGATTCTGTGAGTTCATGTCCCCTATTCATTTAAATGTTTTACAACTTTACAACTATCGGGGAAAATACATGTTCAACGTATGTTAAAGTTAGGGAATGAAACACCTTAGATCATGTGCGGATTAGGGTTATACATCTAAGCACCATTAATCCAGTTTGGACCTAGGTACAAGTGGTTAGATCTAATGGGTATTGGCGAGCCCCACTCTTGGTCGTGGACCCATACAGAAGAGTGCGTTTGTGTCCCAGTCGATAGTAGTCGACATGAAATCGTCTAGGTTTGGATTGCTTCCTAATTCGTCACACATATTAATGTCCTCGCGAAACATTAATGATCAACGATTTCATTGACGCTTTACATACTACATCATTACATACAGATACATTTTATACAACTCACATTTTATGGATACAGTTTATACAACTCACATTTTATGGATACAGTTTATACAACTCACATTTTACAGATACATTTTATACAACTCACATTTTACAGATACATCTCATACAACTAAACTGCATGAACTCGCTCAACTTTTGTTGATGTTTTCAAACTTACATGTATTTCAGGGAATTAGTGGACCAATGCAACGATTTCAGTTCAAGGAAAACAAGTATCAATACTCCATGCCAACTATTGAAGGGTTTGCCTGTTATATACCGCCTCTTTGCGGTGATATAGTGGTCAAAGTCTTGACATTTTAAGACTTACATTTTGATGTATAAAACGATGACAACTTATTTTCATTTGATGGTTTGTAACCAATACATTCAACTTATGTTGCATTCTTTTGAAACAATTATGACAATGGCATTGGAGCTTGTTTTTATTCATTTAGTATGTTCACTTATATTGTTATGCAATGAGAACCGATCAGATCACACCTCGCGCTTCCGCTACGAGCGGGTGTAACAGATTGGTATCAGAGCATCGATTGTAGTGAACCAGGATTCTTTCTCGAGTCTAAGTCTACAATCACTAGGGATCTCTCACGAAAACCTCTTGTTCATGTTGAACAAATTATAAATAAAATTGGACAGGTCAAAAGGTTTTCATTGCATAAACATTTTTCAAGGTACACTACAACAAAAATTCATTTCACATAAATCAAGCGAGGACATTTCCATGGGTGAAGTCTATGAGACAGACACAATACATTAATAGACTATGTGCCTACAATACATTACATTATCAGTTTATGCATTATAAACAGTTTACTGGTTCAGCTTATACAAGATAGAAATCCTTGATTGATAGGATTTACATGATTATATATATAGGTTGTTCATATATATGTTGCATGAAATATTTTGCCAAGAACAAAATACCTTCGACTTCAAACTCTATTATCATTCTTTACTCACACGATGAAAATATCGACCCCATGTCTAATGCGGAGCTTATGGCGAACATGATTCCTAAGTGAAATCTTAAACTTAATTCCGTAAAATATGGTTGCTTTCTCGCGAATGCTGAGATGCCTAACCATGATAATGACGATGAGGCGAAGGTGGTAACCTTGGACAACAACTCCATTAGTGGGACGAGATCCATGTGACTCATACTAATCAAGGTGGATATACTCTTGTCCTTACAAGGAAGATGAAGTACTCATCTTGAAGGTGCCCCTTCAGTTGTTATTGTTACAGATTCTTTCCATTTCTATTTCATCTAACGTCGTACCGTTCTGCGAGTAATGACAACGAACGTTGACACGTGAGTTATCACGAAGGTCCCTCCTATGTTGAAGGTATATTGACAATGATGTTTCCTCTCTTATTGATTGGCAGCTTCGTACGAGAGAATGCTAGGGTGACCATGCAAGACAATTTATTATTACGGTGGCCAACGTAATAACAACTTGTAGTGCATGGGAATTCTGGTGGACTCTGCGGGCCAAGCTAATGATCACTATTTGTTCGAAATTCTTAAGTTATTATTTGAGATTCTATTAGAACACGAACTGTGGTGGTTAGTATAACACCCTACAATACAATACAATACAATACAATACAATACAATACAATACAATACAATACAATACAATACAATACAATACAATACAATACAATACAATACAATACAATACAATACAATACAATACAATACAATACAATACAATACAATACAATACAATACAATACAATACAATACAATACAATACAATACAATACAATACAATACAATACAATACAATACAATACAATACAGTACAGGAAGACGACACGTATTTGTTCACACCTAACATTCGATCTATATCACGATTCAGTTGAGACTAGTCATTTAAACAAACAAAACTTGTTAGCTACTCATGGAGGATTTTCCTCAACATTCTCGAAATTCTTGAACATGGGTTGGTTCCAGGGTGTCTATGACACTTTATCCTACTTTACCTTACCTTATCATATTCCACCTTATCATATTTATTGGAAGTGATACAATAAATTCCGTCGTTTGACATTTGTCTTTTTCCAAGGGATGGTATGGCATGCGCCATGCTGCAACTCCCTCATTACATTCTATTCTACATTTTTGGAGATTCTAATAATCTTGCTAGAGCTCGTGAAACTCAAGCACTATTACCATAATTGTCACATGAACAAGTAAGACAAAGGATTTTCTCTACTTAGGACGATCGAGGTCCATAGAGTAGGGAATACATATTATATGGACGAAGACCACTGGTTGGTTTCCCCTCCTCAACGAATTATTTTTTTTTTCTTTTTCCATTTAAACATATGACCAATACATGCAAGAGGCATTACACCTTTTGGTTTTGGTTATCCACATTATCATTTATTCAAACATGTATGCACAATATGGTCTTGAGGTTTCCATGACCGATTGATTGCATTCTTCATTCTTGGGCACATGATAGACTTTATTTATCCAAAAACATGTCTAGATTCTTTTAATAGTGTGTATTAAAAAGATCATGGCGCCAAAAGAATCAAATGTTTAAGTCAAAAGTTATGTGTTGAAAATCATTGCTTTTACACAAGACGTGGTTTATACATGACACTGTTAAGCAAGACATTGTTATACATGTCATTTGACGTTGGTATACACAAGACATTTTTGGTGGTTATTTGTAAGTGATGAGACGTGTGTAATATGATAAAAGCATGGTGGATACGCCGCTGGTACTTCCTATATATAAGTGCTTATATTATATTGCATATCGTGGTGTTATTCAAATCTCTTCGACAAAGACAAGACATGACATTTTTGCACAAGACACGACATCCTCTACACAAGACATAATATTCTATTTCAAGACATGATATATTTATACACTACATTTTCATTGGTTATTTATTTAACCATACATCATTCTTTTATATCATCTGATTTTCATATCTATTTTCATATGATTTTATAAAAGAACTCGATCATAACTAGAGCCAATGTTGATGGTTACACTTGATGCTTTCACGGTCTCTCAGGGGTAGTTCCATACTGGGTAACACCCGAATTCAAACACACTAAGTGTTACATTTCGGGTTTAGCTTCAGAGATTCGAAGCATGATCGCATCATCCCTCTCTACCTCGATCACTCAAACAATAACTCTCGCCATGAGAGAAATGAAGGCAATCGCTGCCATAAACGATTTTGTCACAAAGATGTATGCTGATAACTTGCCGAAATCCTAAATGCGACAAGTGAGACGTTCATCATGAGGGCAATTGCAAAAGCGCCAAGAGTAGCAGTGTGCTGAGACCGGGCGCAAAACAAAGACTAGTAAGACGATAATACTTAAGAAGGGATCGAGCTAGTGAATAAGTGTGTGTGTGGCTAGAACTATGAATACTCCACAAAATCCCAATGAAGTCATGAGTACTTACACTCTACAATCATCATGTATCAATTCTATTAATACCAACACCGAGCTTAGCTATTGTTTTTAAAAAAAAGTTAAGCATATACTCGAATCAGTGTCATGTTGGACACACATTACTATATCAAGATAGCTAATGGGGAATTATCTGAGACATGTCAAATCATTAAGAGTCACCGACACGTTTTCTATCAACCAAATTCATACATGTGAAGTGAGTTTCATGGCTAGTGACGGGATTGTCCTAGCTACAAATAGGGATTGGGTTATCCTACATCTAAACACAGGGATTGGGTTGTTCTCTACATTTGTACAGTGAAGTCCTTACTACATAGAATTCAAAATGTACTTGGCCTAAAGTCAAGTAAGCTAGACGTCTCCTCATTCTATAGAATTGGCAAACGGTAAACTGGTCGAGTCAGGAGCAGAAATTTCATATCGATCTCTTACCCATTGAGTTGGGTATTTTCGACGTAGTGGTTGGCATGGATTGGCTATCCAATAATCGAGCCGAAGACTTCTGTCATGAGAAGGTCATTCGCCTACCACTACCGAATAAAGAGACACTTGTTATTCATGGAGAGAAGCACGATACACCATTGTGGATCATCAATTGCGAGAAGGCACAGAAGTGCTTACGGAAAGGTTGTGTTGCCTTTCTGGCACATGTTGTCGACAAGGAGGCCGTTGGGCCGATGCTGACAGATATTCCAGTGGTAAAAGAATTTCCTGAAGTCTTTCCTGAAGACTTTCCAGGACTACCACCATATCGACAAGTCGAGTTTCACATCGACTTGGTACAGGGAGCTGCACCCGTAGCCAAATCTCCATGTTGATTAGCACCTTCTGAACCTTGTAATTTACCGAATAAGGATGTTGTGAGTTCATAACCCCCACTCTTCATCATTTTACATCTTTTTAAAGGTTTTCAGGGGAGAGATGCAAGTTTTGCAAAATTGCACAACATTTCAATGAACAAA
This sequence comes from Helianthus tuberosus, assembly GCA_030545235.1. Classification (NCBI taxonomy): domain Eukaryota; kingdom Viridiplantae; phylum Streptophyta; class Magnoliopsida; order Asterales; family Asteraceae; genus Helianthus; species Helianthus tuberosus. Next base: position 92,905,687 of record CM060416.1, read on the forward strand.
AATTCATATTTCTAAACATTGTTACATATAAATTTCCAACTAACTCAAATGATTTATGAAAGGTCCAAGCTTCTACTCCAAGATAGACTTACCATCAGGGGTATCATAAGTTACGAATATAAGAGGAAAGCATGCCAAGGATGGCTTTTCAAACTCGTTATGGTCATTACGAGTTTCTCGTTATGCCCTTTGGTTTAACGAACGCACCAGCGGTCTTCATGGAATTAATGAATCGTGTGTGCAAGCCGTATCTCGACAAATTCATCATAGTATTTATTGACGACATATTAATATACTCACGATTGACTGATGAACACGAACAACATTTGAGAACCATTTTAGAGTTGTTAAAGACGGAGAAACTATACGCGAAATTTTCCAAGTGCGAATTTTGGATTCGCGAAGTAAAACTTCTCAGGCATGTAGTGAATGAGAAAGGCATTCAAGTAGACCCAGCTAAGATCGAAGCAATTAAGAACTGGGAAGCGTCCAAGACCCCAACTGGAGTCCGACAATTTTTGGTATTAGCGTGATATCATCGGAGATCTATTGAGATTTTTTTTTTGCAATTACTCAATTGCTAACCTCCCTCACCCATAAAGACAATAAATTCGCCCCAATCGAAAAACAAGATATAACATTACAACTTATTCTTAAGATTGGTGCATAGCATTTTACAATCTTATCATTATCCGACGATACCGATTACTTTGTTGTAAACTATGATGCTTCGCATCAAGGATTGGGTTGTGTACTCGTGCAACGTGAAAAAGTTATCGTGTACACGTCGCGCCAATTAAAAAGTTCACGAGAAGAACTATACCACTCTCGACCTTGAGTTAGGCGTGGTGGTATTCGCTTAAAAATTATGGCGACATTATTTATATGGTACTCAATGCATTATTTTCACGGATCATAAAAGTCTTCAACACATATTCAACCAAAAAGAATTAAATATACGTCAGCGATGTTTGTTGAATTGTTGAACGACTATGATTGTGAAATAAAGTACCATCCGGTCAAGGCAAACGTTGTAGCTGACGCCATGAGCCGCAAGGAGCGAGTAAGAACACTGAGAGTTCAAGCATTAGAGAAGATGATTCACAAGCGCTCAAGGAAGAGCATATTTAAGCAGAAACACTTCGAGGCATGAAGGAACAATTAGTGCCGAAAGAAGATGGAACTTTATACCTTATGGGTCGAAATTGGGTTCCATTCTTTGGCGGCCTTCGAGATGATATTTTAAGGAAGCACATAGGCCTAAGTATTGAAAGAATACTATTGGTGGCCTAACCTCAAAAGTAATATCGCGACTTATGTCGGAGAATGCTTGACTTGCGCGAAAGTCAAAGTCGAGTAGCAAAATCCCCCGGACTTGTTACAACAACCCGAGATTCCCGTTTGGAAATGGGAACAAATATCGATGGACTTCATTATGAAGTTACCCAGGACCTCATACGGCCATGACATGATTGGGTAATCATCGATAGACTAACAAAGTCCACACACTTCTTACCGATCCTGGAGAAGGATAGTACTGAGAAACTAGCGGAACTCTATCTCAAAGAAATAGTGGCTCGTCATGGAGTGCCTATTTCAATCATTTCGGACCAAGACGATCGTTTTGTTTCAAGAATTTGGAAATCATTTCAACAGGCCTTTGGATCTCATTTGAATTTAAGTACGGCCTTTCATCCACAAACTGCCGGCCAGAGCGAACGGACAATCCAAACACTCGAAGATATTCTTCGCACATGTGTTATGGATTTAGGCGGCACTTGGGATACTCATCTACCTTTAGTTGAGTTTTCCTACAATAACAGCTACCATACTAGTATACAAGCTGCACCGTTTGAAGCTCTTTATGGTCGAAAGTGTCGATCTCCGCTATGTTGGGCGGAAACAGGCGATAGTCAATTAATTGGTCCGGAACTAGTCCAAGAGACTACGGATAAAAAAAATTTCAGATCCGAGACCGTATCAAGACGGCTCGCGATCGACAAAATAGCTATGCAGATAAAAGATGAAAACCATTATCTTTCAAGGATGGAGACAAAGTCTTGTTGAAAGTCTCGCCTTGGAAAGGCGAAACGAGGTTTGGTGAACGTGGAAAGCTTAACCCACGTTACGTTGGACCATTTGAAATCTTAGAAAAGATTGGCACTGTTGCCTACAAGTTGAAGTTACCAGATGAACTTAACAGTGTGCACGACACGTTTCATGTGTCGAATCTTAAAAAGAGTCCAACACAAGCAACCGTTATCATTCTATTCATATTGACGACAAACTCCAATTCATTAAAGAACCTGTTGAAGTCATGGACTGTAAAGTCTAGAAATCATGGAGGAGTCGTATCAAATTATTAAAATGTACGTTGGAACTCTCGACACGGACCCGAGTATACTTGGGAACGTGAACATTAAATCAAAGCCAAATACTCTCACCTGTTCGAGTAGTCTCCTGTATAGGATGACTCAGCTTGAATTTCGAGACGAAATTCTCAATAACAGGGGGAGAATGTGACAACTGCCACTTTCTGGTAATTTACGTACATTTAAAGCAATGAATTACATTATACAAATATGTGTTTTGAATATCCGAATTTCTTGATTACATGATATACATCTTATAACACTCATTTATGATGCACATTATTCGTTTCTATTGGTTATATTTGAAACAGTTTAAGACAATGCATCGAAACAACTAGAGTAGTACCTAGTGAACTAGCGTGCTGACGAAAACTCCGGATCCGTAGAAACCATCTAAATTACATCTTTAGGACTCAGACGAAAGTCCAACATCAAATATACATTAAACCCTATATGGAAATACAAGGGTTTGGTTTAATACTTTCCCGATGTCCGATAACACTAAAAACTGCCGAAAAGCACTAAAAGCGACAATTTCAACACTTTTCCACAGAAATTCTGCAGAAATCAGCTTTCTAATATTTTTAAGACATGTAAAAATGTTATTAAACATATAATTCATATGAGGATACTTTCGGGTATCATCCGAACCAATAACTACATCAATTCATACAAGTTACACAACTTAGCGTTCAAATAACGTCTAACCGAAACAATTCGAAACGAATATCCGAACAATGTCGGATCTTTTTTTTAGTGACCATCTAATATTATTTAGATCATATTAGACTAGTAATGGTCACTTAACACCTTCTTAACACATTTATACACTTGAAACATTTAAACACCAAAACACCTAAACTTTGCTAAAAGTTTCTAACACTTAAAACACTTAATAACAATTCAACAATTCAAGACCCCCCCCCCCCATGTTGTTGTGAACGGTTTTAAAGGGGTCCCACACCCTAATTTTTTTGTTAAATATCTAGATATTTTATTAGTTTGCAAGTGGATTATGTTGGTGAATTATTACAACACTTACTCACTAAGTAAACTAGCACTTTACCATTCATTTTTCATCTTTTAATTACACAAACAAAAGCTCTCATCATCTTCATCTTTTTCCACCAAGAACACCATAAAAACCCATTTAAATTTTATCACATCTTGATGATCAACATGGAGTTTCATGGAGCTTAAGGTGTTCTAAAGCATTTGTTGTTAGTGCATTCATCTGTCAACTTCGTCTTATATCGAGTCTCAGTCTCGGTGCAGATTCGAAAGAAGATGATGTCATCATATTGGATAATGACATCATATTGGTGAAGTATTCATGACATCATCTCACATGAGACAAAAAGGTTTAGGATGTTAAAGATTGGATTTCGGTCAAAACGTAATTCCGCTCATATGTCAAAACGTGATTCCGCTCATTTGTCCTTAATTGATTTCGCTTTTTAGTCATGTACACATAAGCGAGATCATGTCTACTATATATAGTGTCATATAAGCGGAATCACATAGTAGTTCGAGGTGTTGTCTTCCGGTGAGCCACGAAGTGCTGCCGAAGTGTCGACAGGTTGTAAACATTGTCCAGATCAATAATATCGACAGTTTAGTGTGTATACTTGCTGAATTGTACTCGGTTTGTCTGTTTCCGCCATTCAAACTGAGATAAACTCTTCTACGCGACTCGTTTAGGTCCGAATTCGATCCTACAAGTGGTATCAGAGCTAGTGAAGAAGAGTTCTATACATTTCAGCCGGATAATTCTGTTTCTACACTATTCTTTTTCGAAAATAAAAAAATTTTCGGTCAGAATTGGTTCAATTTCACACACAGCACTCGTAATCATGTATTAGTAAATCCTTGAAAATTTCAAAGCTAAAATCGACTTAGATCTTAGGATTTTTGAGGTTTCGCTTTTATGAACTCGTGAAAAAAGTGACATCAGCAGGTTCCGCTCATTTGTACACTTGTGATTTCGCTCTTACGGTCATCTTTTAGTGTGATTTCGCTCATTTGAACAATTAAGGGTCCGCTTATTTGAACAAGATTGGTTCCGTTTTTGTGACAACAAGGGTATCGCTTATTGTGACACTTAGAATTTTTGTGTACATTGAATCGCGTGAACCGTTTGAAAAGTTAATTGATTTGTATGATACTTTAAACAAGGTTGTCAGTTGGTTGGAATATGTGATCATGTGAATACATCGGTTACAGTTAATTGTTTTTGTCGACTTAGTGGATATTGAGGCCTAATCACAGTTTTGGTATCTTAAAGTGTCTTGGTCAATTCAAATTGGTCGGTTTAGTGGAATGGACGGTTCAATTGGATTTGTTTAAAAAATTAGAGTGTCAGTTTGGTCACATGAGTAATTTGTTCAAGGTGTACATGTGATATTAGTTGGTCAACACAATCAATATACTTCATCAGACTATTGTTAGTTTAGTGTTTTGTTGAGCTAAGTAAAGTCCAAGAAAGTCATCGGCCCAATCAAGAAAATCTTTCTAAGCCCAGCTCAAGTCATTGATTGCATTGCGACTAAATTGAAAAACTAATTCTCAGTTTGATCTTTCAAAGACTCAGTTCTTTTGAAGTGTTGTTAGGTTCAGGTTTGGAGTTTAGTCGGTTTGCACGGTTCGATCAGTACGTTTGATCAGTCAAATCGTTTTGTGTGGATAAATCACGTGATAAAGTCAAGTTCGTACAATTTGGAGTTCAAAGGTTTCAAAGGGTCAAGTCATTTGAATTCGATTCGGGTTCTAGCAGTTCGCACAGTTGGTCAACGTTCAGTCCGCACAGAAAATCATCAGTTTGATTGTTTGAAGATGTCAAACAGTAAGGTTGATCATGATAGTAACAGTGAAAAAGCCATTGCTTCTAAAGTTTGTACATTTACGATCAGTGGGAGAAATTTTATGGAACAGCACTGGTATTTTTGTTATACATGTGATCTGACAGTTTCAAAAGGTTGTTGTTCTGTTTGTGCAGATGTATGTCATCGAGGACATCGTGTTGTCTACTCTACATCAAGCAGATTTTTTTGCGACTGTGGAGCAGGGAGTGTACAGGACAGCAGCTGTCAGTGCCTAAAGCCTAGGAAAATCACTGAAGATGATGGGGATCAGATGTCTGAAATTGCTACTGGTAATCAGTTGGCAGTGAATGATGATCAAGAAGCTAAGAACATGCCAATATTTGATCATGGTGATTCAGATTCTGAGGAGGAGCAAATTTCAAGTCAAACAAAATGTGAAGTTGTGATGACTGAAGAAGTGTGAAAGAAGATGTTACGGAAAAACAGCAAGTTCTTGAAGAAGTAACTTCCGAGAAAGAAGAATCCAAGAAGAATGGATCTTTAAGTTCTAAAATTGTGTGTTTGAAATGCGAAAAATCAGAAGCAGACAATGTGAAACTCTTAAAGGATGTGGAGAGTTTAACATTGAAAATCAAAAGCTTGAAGGATGAGAAAGAATCTGATAGTAAACAGATTCTTGAAATGAGAGAAAATTGTAAAAAATTGATGTCAGAAAATGTCAAACTGTTGAGTAGTTTGGACAGTTTGACATTGGAAAACAAAGTTTTGAAAGAAAAAGAAAAAGATTTTCAAAATCAAATCAAGATTTTAGAAGATGAGAGAGATATTTTTGGTAAAGATAATCTTGAAAAACAAATTGAAATCAATTCTCATCTTGCTAAAATCATTCAGCTTGAAAAAGAAGCCGAAAAAGCTCGAATTAAAATCAAAGAGCTTGAAGTGAAATTGAAAGGTTTTGTGAATTTTACATCACATGTTTCTCCAAAACCGATCAATTCTATTCCAATAAGTGACAATGTCACAAATTTTGACAAAGTCAAAATTGAAGATTGTGATGACAAAGCTGATGATGAAAAAGAAATGAAAAGAAAAATATTTTTAGATTTACAAGAAAAATTTAAAAATACTGTTCTGCAATCTACTGAAACAGGTGAATGTTCTAAACAAAAACATGTTAAGAAAAGTGTAGAACAGAAACAAAAAATTAAAAATTTGAAAGATTTTAAAAATGAAAATAAAAGCTCATCAGTTCAGTCATCCAATCATTCTAAAAAATCACAAAAATTTAAAAATGAAAACTCACAAAATGTTGGTAATAAGTGGTGCAGGTTTGACCAAAGTGCTCAAAGGACAAATCATGCTTACAGGAGGAGTTATGATTACCACAAATCTAAACAATGTTATGATCTGAATAAGTGGTTTGAAGATGATCGATGGTACGATAACAGAGTGTGCTACACCTGTGGTGTTAGAGGACACATTGCTGTTAACTGCCAGAATTGGAATTTTGAAATACGAAGATGCTATAATTGCCATATCAGAGGACATATTGCCAGAGATTGCCCAAGGAGATCGATGGGAAGATCAAGGGTTGAATCTCAGAGAACGATAAAGAAACCAGTAAATGTCAAGCCCAAAGAACAGAAGGTTCTAGAACAGAAAGTGAAGCTTTCGCAGGGGTAAAAAGACAGACTGAGGAAAAAGAGGAAGAAGGCAAGAGAGTATTTGGAGAAGATTTTGTCTTCGGGTTCACCAGTTGGTTCGAATAAAAGTTCTGATGAATCGATTCACTCGACGGCAAAGTCAAGCAAATCGAATTCTTCAGATGCAAATCTGAGGACAAACAAGAGGAAAAATAAAGTTATTGGCAATGAATCTGGCTCATTCAAGTCAGACAAGCCAAGATCAGGCAATGAATCTGATTCCACAAAATCAGATGAGCCACAAGTTGAGGTAAAGAAGGAAGAGACAGTTCTGTTAATAAATGATGAGAATTTTCCACCATTACAAGCCGCAAACCTAAAATCAAAAGGTGTTGATGCTGGAAAAATGTTTAATAGCAATGTTAAACATATTTTTAGCAAGATGGTTGATGGTAAGGAAAAAGGAGTGAAAGAGTTTTATGAAGAAAAGAGAAAAGCTCAAAATGCGCCTAAGGCTGGTCAGGCTTGGGTGTCAAAATCTGTTGGTTGAATTCCTGACTTGCCGGAGCTTCCAGGTTGGTAAGCGTGAAGCAGGTATCGGCATCATTCTTGAGAAATTCACAGGATGGTAACTGTGATATTTCGTCTTACAAGTGGTTAATCAAGGACATTAAGTTGTACTTGATTTTCTACAAGTGATAGTGATGTATGACCTAATAATGTTAAATTTTCAAAATGGTTAAAAGAAATCAAGGTGATGAAATGACCCCGAATCCACAAGTGACGGGTAAACAAACTAATTTTTCCGGAAAAACCATTCTGATTAAAACAAACTTAAGTGTTTTGAAATCATTATGGGAAAATAGTTTGTTGTAAGGGGGAGTGTTGATTGAATACGCTGAAACCCTCACGGCTGAACAAACATGATTACTTTCACCAGATTGAAAAACGGTTTTCAAACTGTAAAAATCAATGTGTTGTATATCATGGGGGTATGTTATATTTTCTGCTTAAAGTGTTATATTTTCTGCAAAACAGAGCATGAGATGCAGAAAATGGATGGCGAGACAAAGCTATCAGTGTTGGTTGTCAAATTTTCTTTAAATGGTTTTGCATTTTAGGGGGAGATATATTGTTGTTAGAAAATACAAAAACATTTGAAAATTTTGAAAAACCCAAAAACATGATAAAATTCAAAAATTTGAGTTTTGCGTAAAAAGAGGAAATGATAGTACATCAGTAGACAGTTACAGTACGCTAAAGAATTGGAAAGTTTAACTGTGTTAAACGATCTCACCGTGGATGTGTCGGTAGATTTTTATACATTTAGTAAACTTTTCGGGATATAAACCTAAATTCAAACTTGCTTATTTCGTGGGGAACACTACATGGATATATAGGTAACCCCTGAAATCTCGTTTGAAAGGTCTCATAATCTGATATACTAGGTTTTTATACTCAGTGATATCTGGGGTATTATTCCGGGACTTCTGCTGAACGGTAGTTCTGACCTAGTCCTCGAATAATACTTTCTGAAATGCTTGAAACATAGCATTAAACCCTCAGCATGCCGATGAAACAATAAAATTGATAGTCGCTACTGTTGTAAGCAAAAAGATCCTCTAAAGGGGACATATCGTAAAGTCGAAGCTGATATCTCTCTGCGTATACGGAAGTATCGACCTGAGATCCCTCGGCCCTCGCATACCTAATTTATATACAGATATCATTGTAGTATACTCACCTGTAAGACTGATTATTGGGATTCTGGATACGGGAGTATATTCAAGAGGTGGGACACATGAATAGGTTTAAGTTCTTAATACACCTAATTCGTATCCTGAATTAGTTGAAGTTTGTATGAAAATTTAAGTGGATAAGTATATCGACAATCTAAGTGAATTGTTTAATGCATAATGTGATTTTAAGCTCAACGGTACTTGTGACTTGTCAGAAACTGATATGATCCTCTGTCGCATACTCAAACAAAAATATTGTCCGTAAATATGTTTGTACATATTTTTTTTCTGCTTTATATTTTCAGAAAATACAAAAAGATTTTGATTTCTACTTTATTTTCGACAACTGATATCTGAAATGCTGAGTTTCAAAATCTAAGTAAGCTGATTGTGTTTCTGAAAATAAAACAGGTTCATTAATTTGAAACTTGAATTAAAATCAAAAATTTCAAAAACAGTTTGTGATATCTCCAAGGTCATTAACTTGAACTTGGATGATAAACTGTGAGGGAGTTGGATTCTTTAGTACTGCTAAATCTATACAGTTTGTTGATAGGAGGAGTGGATTAGAGAAGTTGATTGATAATATGAAAACATTGTATTTATAAATGTTTGAGTGATTGCAGATGTACCAGATTACGATCCCGAGAGCAGAGTCTAAGGGGGAGTCTGAAGACAAGTTTGAAACAAAGAAAAGCTTGTAGATGGAAAGCTAGGTGTCGATCCCAAAGCACGGAAGCTTGATGAAAGGGGGAGCCTGAAGCTGATAAAGACTGAAGACTGAGAAGACTCGACACTTAAGACTCGTCAACATCTGAGGGGGAGTCTGTTAGTGTCTTCATCTGTCAACTTCGTCTTATATCGAGTCTCAGTCTCGGTGCAGATTCGAAAGAAGATGATGTCATCATATTGGATAATGACATCATATTGGTGAAGTATTCATGACATCATCTCACATGAGACAAAAAGGTTTAGGATGTTAAAGATTGGATTTCGGTCAAAACGTAATTCCGCTCATATGTCAAAACGTGATTCCGCTCATTTGTCCTTAATTGATTTCGCTTTTTAGTCATGTACACATAAGCGAGATCATGTCTACTATATATAGTGTCATATAAGCGGAATCACATAGTAGTTCGAGGTGTTGTCTTCCGGTGAGCCACGAAGTGCTGCCGAAGTGTCGACAGGTTGTAAACATTGTCCAGATCAATAATATCGACAGTTTAGTGTGTATACTTGCTGAATTGTACTCGGTTTGTCTGTTTCCGCCGTTCAAACTGAGATAAACTCTTCTACGCGACTCGTTTAGGTCCGAATTCGATCCTACATTTGCAAGTTAAAGGAAGTGTATTCATCCATTCAAGAGCCTTAAATCATCAAGATCTTCATCTTTGTATTTCTTAATCATCCTCCAAGATCATCCCTAGCCAAGTGCTAGAAGTAAGCTTCAACATCTATTTTTTTTTTCATACTTATATTATGTTTATGATTGTTGTTATAACTAATAAATAACTAAATAATCATACATAATAAACATGAAAAATACAAAGAAGCAAAAATAATAATCATGATATATTTATATTGGTTTATATTGTGATCTAAGACTTGTTATATGCATATTCGATCTTGTTATGATGATTATGATATAAATAAATTGTTAGAGGATGTTTTAAAAATATGATCTAACAATTATACATGTTTATGTTAAAGGGTTTTTAACATAAAGGTTTAAAGGGATGATCATAACCTTTGATCTTGTGAAAGTATTTAAAGTTTTTATTTAAAAACAAGACTTTTACAAGATTATAAAAAGTAACATACAACATGAGATTTTTATAAAAGTTGTTAAAACTAGAAGTAAACTTGGTTTTTGAACTAGTTAGCACATGTTATGATCATGTCCAAAACCCTACATGATTTGGAGATCATTTTGATAAGTTTATGTTATAAAAATCTCATATGTTTTAGTTAAGATGTTATGAGTAAATTGATGGTGATTTGGAAAAGAAAATGATATGTAAATAAACATGGCAAAGTTCATATTACAAAGGAACTATGGCAAACTTTTCTTAGAAATCATATGTTAGAAAAACTATCATTTTTTTTTTACAAAGTCTTTACAAGATTAGAAAGTTGGTCTTTCTAAACATAAAAATTGACATAAATATATATTTTGGTAAAATACATATTTATTGAACATATCAAGTATGTGTTATGTGTTATTATTTGTATTAGTTATATATACAAGTTAGAGACTTGATAACAATGACACAAATAAATACAAGACATACTTACAACTAAAGACTTACAAGAATACATATAGACACACTTGAAAACAACTTACGGACATTCCGAGCTTTCGGACACAACTTATGGTCGAAACGGACGACGGGCGAATTTATAAACATATCGCCATTCCGAGGAATTACTACGACGTATAGACGATCTTTCGACGCGGACACAAAAATTACGTTACCATTAACAAAATTCGGACATTTTGAAACTTATAAAAACTATTATGTTTTTATTAACTAAAAAGTATACTTAGTGATTTTTATAAAAATGTTTTTATAAAAATGAAAGACTTATACTTTCAAATGGGCTATTTTATACAAATGGGCTTACACCTCTTAATGGGCTATTTTATACAAATGGGCTTACACTTCTTAATGGACTATTTTATACAAATGGGCTTACACTTCTTAATGGGCTTATCTTCATAATGGGCTTAACATAAATACATGGGCTAAGCCCAATATCAAAAACTCATGGGCTAAGCCCAATACCAAACATATGGGCCAAGGCCCAATAACATTAAGCCCAACACTATTTAAGCCCAACACTATTTAAGCCCAACACTATTGAGGCCCAACACTATTTAGGCCCAACACTATTTGGGCCCAATAACATGAATTCGTGGGCTAAGCCCAATGACATATAATTAATAAACATTACAATTATACAATTTACTTATACAAGACACGAAACCAAGAAGACAAGACCCGATGATACAACTCACGATATACAAGAATATGTATTTGGAGAAATATATACACTAAACAGTTATCAGTTAATACATCTAATACACAGTTCAATGAATAACAAAGACATACAGGTCTTAACACATATTCAAGACACAAGACTTATACTCAAGTCATTTATAAAGACCGAAGTGTCTAACAAATAAAGAACATTTGTAGGTCGCAACATTGTTCAAGACGACCACACGCGAGATCATAATTACTTCTATTCACGGACGCGATTCTGTGAGTTCATGTCCCCTATTCATTTAAATGTTTTACAACTTTACAACTATCGGGGAAAATACATGTTCAACGTATGTTAAAGTTAGGGAATGAAACACCTTAGATCATGTGCGGATTAGGGTTATACATCTAAGCACCATTAATCCAGTTTGGACCTAGGTACAAGTGGTTAGATCTAATGGGTATTGGCGAGCCCCACTCTTGGTCGTGGACCTATACAGAAGAGTGCGTTTGTGTCCCAGTCGATAGTAGTCGACATGAAATCGTCTAGGTTTGGATTGCTTCCTAATTCGTCACACATATTAATGTCCTCGCGAAACATTAATGATCAACGATTTCATTGACGCTTTACATACTACATCATTACATACAGATACATTTTATACAACTCACATTTTATGGATACAGTTTATACAACTCACATTTTACAGATACATTTTATACAACTCACATTTTACAGATACATCTCATACAACTAAACTGCATGAACTCGCTCAACTTTTGTTGATGTTTTCAAACTTACATGTATTTCAGGGAATTAGTGGACCAATGCAACGATTTCAGTTCAAGGAAAACAAGTATCAATACTCCATGCCAACTATTGAAGGGTTTGCCTGTTATATACCGCCTCTTTGCGGTGATATAGTGGTCAAAGTCTTGACATTTTAAGACTTACATTTTGATGTATAAAACGATGACAACTTATTTTCATTTGATGGTTTGTAACCAATACATTCAACTTATGTTGCATTCTTTTGAAACAATTATGACAATGGCATTGGAGCTTGTTTTTATTCATTTAGTATGTTCACTTATATTGTTATGCAATGAGAACCGATCAGATCACACCTCGCGCTTCCGCTACGAGCGGGTGTGACACCTACAGACTTGAGTTACCTCCTGAACTTGGAAATGTTCATCCAACCTTTCACGTGTCCAATCTCAAGAGGTGTTTAGCTGATGAGAACCTCCACATACCACTTGACGAAATTCGTGTTGATAAAACACTGAAATTTGTTGAGAAGCCAGTGGAAATCATAGAACGTGAAGTCAAGTGGCTTAAACACAAGCGCATTCCTTTGGTCAAAGTTCGATGGGAAGCTAAACGTGGACCCGAGTTTACTTGGGAACGCGAAGATCAAATGAAGGCAACATATCCGCATCTTTTCCCACGAGTTTCCTCTAAATAAATTTCGGGACGAAATTTCCACAAGTAGGGGAGACTGTAACATCAGTGCTTTTAATCATTGTGAATAGTTCAGTTATCAATAAAACAATGTTATTTGATCCCAATGTTTGTTTGGTTGTGTTTTACATTTTTCATGTTTTGACTTTTATTCAATATCAAATTCTATATCGCTTTCTGGAGAGTTATACGCAAACTGGTGCGTAAACGTAATCAGTTTAATGCGAAAAATACTCTGGAACATCAACATATACTTTACATACCTTAAATAACCTTTACATAACTTAGAAATAAGTTTTGAAGGCTTTGGTATGGCAAAAACAAGTTAATTCGCCTATAGGGACTAAACTTGACAAACTGTGAAAGTATGCCAATTTGAACAATAACGAACATTCCGGAACATGACCATAGGTTAAACACACCTTAAATATCCTTTATATAGCTTAGAAATAGGCTTTGAGGGGTTCGGTGTGCTAAAATAAACTTTTGGGTCATTCAGGGACTAAAAGTGTCAAAAAGTGCATAAGTTTGCATTTTCGCGCATAACTTACGTTCTGAATGCCTCCGGACATCCAAAAATTTATGTAAGCACTAAAATATTTTATTTTAGTGTTTGGCATAAGAAAAATCCATTCGTCGCGTCATTTGGATCGTTTTTCGCGCTTGTGCGCATTCCGTCGTAATTAAGCGAACATCGCGTTCGTACGACCAAACGAACCAACATCCGACATATTTTTGAGCATGTTTCATGTCCACAATGTTTAGGCATCATTTTAGGGCCTTAAAGTTGGCTTAACGGGCCTTAAACGTGTCAGAAATGGCTTAAACACATAACAGGGACTGAAACTGTCATTTACGAAAGTTTGTTTCTGACCAGTCAGGCCAGGCGGCCCGCGTAAGATTAGTGAGTCCTCTTACATGGCCCGCGTCAGACTCCCAGATCAGATAAGATCAATTTAAACAGCAGATTACAGCTGTTAAGCTCCCAACCACACACCCACACTTGCCCTTTCAGTTCATGAGGGGCCATTTTTAGTCACCACAACATTCCAACAAGTGTACGGATGAGATTCGATCACGTTATTCAAGAAACGATCTTAACGGTTCGAAGAATACTATAAATACCCACCACATTTTCACTCATTCCTCACAAGAATCTGATTTGAGAAGCTCTAAGTTGAAACCATTGTTTCATACCTGAGCTACTTGAATCAAGATTAGCATTCGGGGACCCTTCGTAAGTATTCCTTCGTTCTTTTATTGCTTTTCGAGTCCGAAAGTCAAACTTAGTTTGACTTTCTGCATTGACCAGTTTATGGTCAATGCGAAGTTCGTTTGAACTTCGCAACGTGAGCGTAATCACGATGGTTATAGTCCCTTGTGACTATGCCTACTGATTACCACGTTGTCTAGGGTTGTAAGGGTAAGCGATCTAATAAATCGCTTATACCTTCGAACCCGACCCATTTGGTCGATCCTTAGGATCCAACCAAACACATTAGGTGACCATAGTATATAGGGAATAACCTTCCGAGGTTATACCTTATGGTCGCTTCGTTTAAGTAGTTGTATGATAGGTAGTTTATATGCCTTAGGTAAATTACCAAAATACCCCTTTGATGCCAAAATTTATTTTAAACATATGTAACATAACTTTTGACATCTAAACTGATTTGACAACAATATTAGACATGTTAAGGCATATGTTACTTGTCATAGGACTAGTTAAGCAGTCCGAACGCGTTTCACGCGAACGACGTGTTAAAGTAGCATAAGCTACCTAAACGGGTCGTAATGGGTCGTAAGCACTTAGGTTAGGTTTCATTTAGCATGTAGGCTTTGTTAAACCATACTACATGAGTTCCCATACTCATTTGGTTTACGAGCCCTCATTCTATCCGATCCTCCGATTTAGGTCCGGGTTATTAACATAGTTACCTATATTAGGTGCCGTTTGATTCCGAGATCTCTAGCATTGCTTGGTGGTTATCTTAGGACTTCTGAGCAATCTCAAGTGAGTACATAGAACCCCCTCTTTTACTATTTTCCAAACTGTTTTGGGGTGGAACACATGTGCCTACTTGTTACTTTCATGCTTTCCTGTTTTCACATCATATACCTGCTATGTTTGTTAGTACATTATAGTACATGATTTCATTACATTTCATGCTATGTATGCCCATTGTGTGCGTACTTAGTACATCGTTTTAAACCACCACAAGTGGCCTAGTGGTGGAGTGACTTGGGTTCTCCAATGGAGACCCAAGTTCAATTCCCACTAGTGCCACTTTGGTGGCCACCGACACCCACTTTAAAGCCGGACCGAGGACACTCGAGGTCTCGGGTTTGAAACATGTTTCTTACCCCTCTTTGATGGCTATGGGTATTTGCCGCCAGGGATCCTTGTCGGGTGGTGAACTGGGAAGGGAGATCCCTTCCGCGGTCAGGGGTACCGTGCACCTACCCTTTTTTTAGTACATCGTTTTACATTACATTTCATGCTATGTATGTCCATTGTGTGCATACTTAGTACAACGTTTCACATTACATTTCTGCTATGTATGTTAACTGATAGCATGCTAGCACATTGATTTACAAGACTTTTTTACTTTGTATGTTAACTTAGCATACTTAGTACATTGTTTTCATATGACATGTATACAAATGCTATAACATTTGGTTTGCACAAACGAGACTTATATACGTTCATTAACATTAGCTACGCCGCTCGGTAGTAAGTACTGGTACCATAGGACTTGACAAATCCCATTCCTGACATCTCGGGTTTTGTTTGGATGTAAGGACTGACTGAATCCGAAAACATTTCTTTTGATAACCTAGACTGAAAGGGTTATCCGACTGTCTCAAGGCTTGAATGTATGCGTTAACTTACCACATAAATGTTTGTATCAATGTAACATGCATTACTTTGCAAAACATAACTTTTTGATATATTCAAAATACTTTGTTTTGTACATTTCTACATTTGGATTATGTGACAATACTTTACTTACAATACATAACATTTGTTACACATTACTTGACTACTTTTGGACTATAAACATTTGACATGGTTTATACAAGGACTTTTCGACAATTGGTTTAAACATGGACTTTATACATTGGTGGTTTGTTTAAGTGATTTAAGTAACGAGGCGTGTGTAATATGATACAAGCATGGTGGATACGTCGCTGGTACTTCCTATATATAAGTGTTTGTATGGTATTACATATCGTAGCGTTATTTGAATCATTTCAATTTGAGACATATAACATTTTATATAAATAACATATCTTTCACAAGACATTGCTTTACAAACAACTTATTTTATACAACTCATTTTACTTGGTTATACATTTAACCACACATTATTCTTTTATTTATACATATCATTCGATCTTATTGCTTTTTAAACGATTTACAAAACAAAACAATTTACAAGGTTCATGACTAACTTTTGCTAAACAACTTTTTCTTAAACTTAAGTCATGAATCCTATTTTCACAAAACCTATGTATCTCACAGGCATTTTTATGCTGACGTACCTATTTTCACATGTGTTTTCAGGAGCTTTTGCGTAGGACGATGATCGTGACACTAGGGCGGACCTGTGCCTTAGAGACTTAAAATGAAGATAGACTTAGTTTAATTATGTTATAAACTCTTTGATTCCTGTTTAAAACAATGTAACTCTTATGTTGATAAATAAAATACAACTTTGTATGCCATGGTTATGAAACAATTAATTCTGTTACAACACTCCCCGACGTTTTCCGCCACGTTTTGTATGTTATACGTGGTCGGGGTGTGACATCTATCACAACTGATGGATATATGGCATTGACGGCTCATTATATTGACGATAGTTGGGTTTTAAGAAAAAAAATTCTAAACTTTAAAGTTATACCACCTCCACACAGTGGCAAACTTTTAGCAGAGTACTTGGTTAATTTTTTAGGAAATTGGGGTATTGAGAAAAAGGTGTTTACGATCACAGTAGATAATGCCAAATATAATGATGTTTTGGTAGATTGTTTAAACACTCATTTTCGTTTGAATCGTGCTTTACTTTGTGATGGGGATTTTACGCATGTGCGTTGTTGTGGACACGTGTTAAATCTTATTGTTCAAGGAGGATTAAAGGTGATTGAAGGAGCCATTGAAAAGGTTCGAGAGTCGGTGAAGTATGTTAGAGGAAGTTCTGATAGAAAGTACAAGTTTGCAGAATGTATACACCAACTGTCATTACAATGCGGGAAAAAAGTGCATCAAGATATTGTAACCAGATGAAATTCTACCTATCTCATGCTCGATAATGCATTGGCCTATCGTAATGCATATGAGCGTCTAGCACTTGTTGATTCGAGGTATAAGACTTTCCCATTAGAACAGGAATGGACAAGGGTGGAAACAGTCACATAATTTTTGAAGCCCTTCTATAACATCACAACTTTGTTTTCTGGTAACTCTTATCCTACTTCCGAGTTATATTTTTATAATGTCCGACTTATATTTTTATAATGTGTGGAAGATTCAAAGGTGTATTGAAGATCAGATGGACAATGTTGATAAGGTGATAAGTGACATGGCAAAAGAAATGAAAAAGAAATTTGATAAATATTGGGAAAACTATAGCATGATATATCTTTTGCAGTTGTTCTAGATCCACGATATAAGTTTGAGCTTGTTGAGTTTTTTTTTCAAAAAGCTTAACATGGAAGAGAAAGTATGTAAAGAGAAATTGGATATTATTTTCAAAGGGATACATAAGCTATATGATACGGAGTATGGTGTTTTGTCAAGAACAACTTCTTCAACAGCCGGGAGTTCAAATATTTGTGTTGATACGTCTGATGATTTGGATGGATTTGAATCATTTACAGTCGAATTTAGGAATGTCGAGAAAAAAAATCACAACTAGACATGTATTTGGAGGAGGCTCGACTTAATAGAAAAGAAGAACTTGACATTTTATAGTATTGAAGGATAATCAAGGGAGATATCCTCAATTGTCTCTCATGGCTCGTGACATATTGAGCATCCCAATCACTACCGTTTCCTCAGAATCATCTTTCAGTATTAGGGGTCGGGTTCTAAGTAAACATCGATCTTCATTACTCTCATCGAATGTTGAGGCTTTGCTATGCACCCGTGATTGGTTGTTTGATTTAGAAGGTATTAAGTTCGTTATATTTATGACTTCACTATGTATAGAATGTTAATTAATATTTTACTCTTTTTGCATATCCAGATGATGAAAACGAGAATGATATCGAGGAAGGACTTGCAGAAGATATTGAATCATTGTATCCGACATATGATGATAGCCACGTTTAGGTAATATTAACTACCATACTGATAAAGTAGTACATGTTTAGAATGTTAACTAATATTTTAATTTTAAACATGTGAAATATTGGTCTTGTTTTGATCGTTATTCAGGGTGGAGGATATATTCAACATGATCTGAAACAGCAAAGGGGATGAAAAAGATGCCGATATTGCAGTTCGTGTCTTTTTTTTTTTTTTTTTGCAGTAGGGAGCTTTTTAATATGTATTAAAATTCTTTTAACAACTCTATTAATAGCATTTGCTTACATTATGGTACATTATATGATTGATTAAATGCCTGTAGTATTTTGTTATGTTTGGGGCGTGCCAGGATCATTTTATGGCAGGTTGTTTCCATGCCTAACGCCAGTGCTCGCTTACCGCTGCCTGGTTAATGAAGACGATCGAGAGGTTCCTAGCTTTCTGTTTGAGTCAGTGGAGCCCGGTTTCCGAACATCACAAGTTGTAAACTGGTTGAAACTGCAACTGTTTTTTATTTGACCCGTTTAAGATAAAACACCACCCAGATCAGCTCGTTCATACCAAACGGGTTAAAACTAGACTTCTTTTTATTTGACCCGTTTGAGATAAAATAATATCGTTTATCGTTCTTGGTAGTGTAACAGCCTATGAAATAATGGAAGATGCTCAGGTGAAGTGGACTATGTTAATGGATGTAAGTATATATTATGTTGATTGTTTTTTTTTATTTTCCACTTGTTTTCTCAACTGCACTTGTGCGATATTCAATAGCTTGAAATTTTCTGGGACTGCCTGCTGTGACAGTAATAAAAAATATATTAGTTGTGAATGTAGCGACACAATTGATAGACCACAAGTGTTTGTTTTCTTCTGTAAATGTATTCTTTTAGGCATCATGTTTATTTTATTATATGTTGTGTATATTTATCCCTTAACATTTGGGGTGAATATTGATATTCTTGTTTACATATTTGGTTATTAATCTTTCTGTGACTGTAAAAGGTATATCCTTTTTAGAGGTGATCACTTATTAACATATTCTTGTTTACATATTTGTTTACATGATATTTTTTTTCCTTCATTACTACCTGCTGGAAATTTTCCTTCATTACTGTCAATATTTTTTTTCCCACATGGTGAGAAAGTTTTAATTTTTCCAGTCTTGGTACAATCCAGTTCAGTCTTGGAACTATTACACATTGACTTTTTTAATTTTTTTAATTTTCTGATGATGGCCTCCAATCCCAAAGTTTTTTTTTTTAACTTTTTTTTCTTTTTTGAATTTTTTTGAATTTTTTGACAAAAACCCATCTTGACCTAAACCCATTCTAACCCATCTCTTAATAAACTCATCTTAACCCAAACCTATTCTAACCCATGTCCATCCTAACCCATTACCCAAACCCACCCATTTTGCCACCCCTACCGGGGGTAGTTCCGAGAAGAGAAGAAAGCCATCGGTAGCAGGCAACTACTATGCGGGTTCATCCGACGTTGGTTTTACAAGTAGTAGGTCGTATTTTGACTTGAACGAAGAAATCAGGCCTACTCGATCAAAGTGGAAAGGAAAGACATCCGTCGAGTCGTAAAAAAAGTGTTTTGGACAAAAAAAGTAGACTCGAATACGTCAAAGAAGGAGGCGACGATTAATGAGTTGGTGGATGCTTAAAAGAAACAAGTAGATGAGTCTATCGCGTTAATGCATGCTTAACGCAAGAGGGTAAGTCGAATGGTGTTTGATCTGGACTTAGAGATATTTACTAAGCCCCATAATCATCTTCGCAGTCGGTGCAACAGAAATTGCTATACAATGTAAACATGAAATAGCCAAAACATATGGGTGGCCGACGGATAAGATAAATGAATGGAGTTTTTTTAATCAAATTAGTATTTTATTTATTTTTTCGTTATGTTTAATTTTTATTTTTGATGAAAATATAATTCATATATTTTAATTTATTTTAAAAAATAAAAAATAGGGTGGTTAAGGAGTGTTGCCAGTGTTATGGTGGTTTAGGCCTTAAGGGTAGTCTAGGGAAGAAATGATGTGGCAGACTGGCATTGGATGAAGTTAGGGTACTTGAAGGGGCGCCCGCTATACCCTTATTACAAAACTTTGCATTGTACGAGAACTCTTTAACACCATTATATCACCTTTTTTTTTAACGGTAGATCAGCTGGTATCCAACTCCTCTCTCCCCGAGTTCGAATCCTTTCCAGTGGTGCTCGCCCATATTTATAGAATTTATACTTAGGGGGTGTTTGGGATTACTTATTTTAGTAACTTATTAGCTTATTGACTTTTTGAAAAGTTAAAAAGTTTTTGGAATGAAATTGTTATCTGAGTTGAAAAGTCAATAAGTCACTCCATTGTGACTTATTAAGTTTTCCAAAAAGTCATAAGTTGTTTTGAAAAGCTAAGCTAAAAAAAGTCATATTGGAAACACCGTTATATCACTTAACCAATGACTTAGAATTGCTAATGACATCTTTCATAATTATTCAAAAGTTTAAGGAGATCAAACAATTAAGCGGATTTTTGAATACCACATCTGCCACAAATAGTCCTGATTTTTCTCCCCATTTTTCTCTTCTATTTAAACTCTGTGTATGAGTTACAAAATATATGGATGGTTCCTTCCTCATACCTGCTATGCATAAACCCTTTCTTCTCCGTTCAATGAACAATTCATTCGTACATCTTAAACTCCTATATTACGGTGTGACAAATTAGATGCAACTTATTGCTCAAACAGCGCCATGCTTTCCATGTTGGTACAAAACACATGAAATGGGATTCCAAAGGAACACGAATCGAGCTATCATTTGAATCTAATTCCAAAGATGGTCTTGGAACCGAATTTATTTTGTGATTTTCTTCCGACCTGTATAGAATTCAAATTATAGTTTTATTTTAGTAATTTTGTAAAAATGCATATGTTTTTCTATTTATTATATGTATATGTTATTTATTTTACTTATTTATACTTATTTTTTTCTCATAACTGGGGCATCCGAATCAACTCGAAGTCCAATTTTCGTATTCAAGTCGGCTTTCCGAAATCCAACTTAACTCGGTTCTTGGAACTCTAACTCGAATTCAGTGACCCAAGAAAGAACACCCGCATGTGGAAGTTATCAAATAGTTTGGATTTCTTCTACTGAATAATAATGGTAGTACAAAGTTTATTTATCCACAAAATTGTTATGTTGCTGTGCACACTACATCATCCTACTCCTACATATTGATGCACTTGGATGGATCTACCTACATATGCTTGGAGAATGGGTTCTTAATCTACAAGAACAACAATTTGTATAAACAACTTATGTGATGCTTCCAAGTAAGATTAATTATTCATCAACTAGAATCCTAAGAAATGTTGCGGATTATTATTAGTAGTATCCTCGATGATTTGTATTATTATTTGTGGTTTCTTTTGGATTATAACAGTTGTTGTTCCAAACTGATTGGGTTTGGACGATAAAGGGTTGTCGGTTCACCCGCCTAGCATGTTTATTAAACAAGTCAAGTTCCATTTTTATTGGGAATTAGCAAAATTTATTAAGAACCAAAAAAACTGAGATCTCCACCCCACCAAACTACTGTTTGGATAAATGGATTACACAGGACATGAATGGATAAAAGGTAAGGTTTATCCCAACCCACAGATCAACATGGGCTGTCTAAAAATACATTGCTTAAAATAGAAATTAACATTTAATTACTCAATTGAGTCAATTCAGTTCTTACGCTACCAAAAATTGGCATTCTAGTGAAGGGGAAAGTAAAAGAATATTATAACCCACAAAAGGGCATTGAAATCCAGTATTTCAGCTTACAAAGTTTGTGGGTATAAATAGAATGACAAAAGAAGGGATTATCAATGAAAGTCAAAAGTCAAACCAAAAAGTCTGTTAGTTCTTGTGCAACAGATCCTGAGTTTCCAATTCCACCCCTGCAACATCATGTTTGGCTAAGGGGGGTGCGTCCAAAGGTGACTTACATTTCTTCTGCAACTCCAGGAATCTTTCAACATCAAATTTGTGTTTTTTCATAAGCTTTCTTCTTCGCGACAAGAAAAGCCTCTTCATCAAATCTTGGTACGTCGGGTCTCTCGATGTTATAAGGAAATATGCATACCCCACGATTATGCCAGATGTTGTTGCGAAAAATGCAATAGGCTCCATAACATCCCAAGAGAATTCCCAAAAGGTTAAACGAAAAAATAGCCCGATTTGAGCTAGTGAGAACCCGAGCCCGCTATAGAGGATCCACCGGACCTGCTTGTGGGCCAGCCTATCAATTTCTTCCTGTTTCGCTTGTAAGGTCTTTAGCTCCTCCCTCCTCGGGTCATCATCTGGTGTTAGAGCGAGCGGCACGGCCCTTCTCACCAGATCAACCACCTAATTGTTCAACAACAACCATAAAATGTAATGAATATTAGTTGATCAACAACACGACAAACGCGTTACAAGTTGGCGCTAAGAGGTTCTAGTCGTTAACAGGTCAGACCAACCCTTTTAGATGAACACGGCTTACACGAGTCTAGGTTATATGAACCCACCAACTCAGCTCAAATTGCCACCCCTCTAGTGCAAGTTGAAATGGGTTGGACCAACCCGCAAACAATTTTTTTGTGTCTCCTTTATTGAATTATATAAGTAATTAATGTGTTAATATCATTATAGAAACAAATACCTATATATAATGTTTGAACATATTTCAGCCAACATTCAACCCAGTTTACCCATAAATAGGTCGAAACTGTGAGCATATTATATAGCAGAAACATACTTCAAGCAAACAAGGACTCCAGCAGAACACACATATCGTACTAAAAAGCCACAATCATATTACACGCATGCAAACAAAACCCATGCTACATAACAAAGTGCATTGGCAGCATATATACTTCTGCTTAAAGTAAGAAAATTCCAAAATGAAAATTGTGTTAATTCTTAGTTTCTTAATGCCAAACAAAAAATGCCATAAGCCAATTCCTGCTTTGGGAAAGAATTTGTGGCAAACAATATTCACATTAGATGATTCAAGGTGTTTTGTGCTTGACAAACAAAGCGCCTAAGTTCTGCGGTGCAATTCCTATATTTTTTCCAAACTTCGCAAATAGATCTAGGGTGAAGCTAATTACAGATAACATATCCGAACAGAAATCAACAAGCTAAAAGAAAATACTCAAAAATGCTAAAAATGTTAGATGCAAGCAAGGTTGTAAAAATCCCGATTAATCACTAACCGGAGGTTCACCGATTAATCACTAGACGGTCAATGAAGGTCCTATACTGGCCAAATTTTGGCCAGACGCCGGCCAAAGTTCAACCAAACTTTATAAATTCCTTCCAATTACTTAAAAAAAAATAGGTCAATGAGAGGTTAAAACATGTCTACTTTAGAAAACTACATATAAAAATGTGTGAGTATATATATAACTAAAAATTACATATAAAAATCTCGATCCGATTAATCGCTAGTCGGTACCCCACCGCCCGACTAGCGCCTAGCGATTCTTACAACACTGGATGCAAGTATGCATCATACTATCATAGAAACATAGTAGATATAATCAAACAAAAAGTCAGGGACATTATGCCACTAAAAACTTTATCACTAGATTTACCAAAGGAAAACTAACATCAGAGTGATTTTTCTAATCAAATGCTGGTCATAGTAGTCAAAGGCGCGCGTAGTAGCAACCTAGCGCAGCAAAAGCACCCTGCGCAGTCAATAGCGCTCTGGCCATATTACGGTATAAACAGCTAAAACTAGCCCGAAAGCATATATAAAACCTCGGAAAATAGCATGTTTATTAAAAATACCCTAGACTTTTATCTGCCGGCGCAAGGCACGCCTTGAGTGCCCCTTCGGCTAGGGTAACACAAGCCTAACATAAAAACATCTTATACCGTGATTTCAAATTCAACAAATCAAATGAAGAACCAGTAACTCTTTCTTCGCAATAACTCATCACCAGTAACTCATAAAAAATCAAACACATAAAATAAAAGCAATGCCAAATAATATAATAATAATAATAAATAAATAAATACCTTATCAGGATGAAGATAAACTTTATCTCTAAAAATCAAAACAACACCAGCCTCATCCAAAACCGTGGCAAAGGCCTTGGCTTCATGAAGCGATTTACAAACACCAGTAGTCTCACACGCCTGCAACAGCTCCGAATAACCTATCACCTCTTTTCCTTCCGTACCGAACTTCCTCTTCAACGCCTCCACATTCAACAACCGCATCAGCTTCTTCGCCTCCGCATACGATATATTATCAACACCTCCGCCATCGGCCGAACTCGAAAACAACACGTTACGGCATCTGTAACTCCATTCAACTCGTTTCAATCCACACGTAACCGCTTTTGACCTTGACGATAATCCTTCTTTCAACAACAAAAACGAACATCTCCACATCTTTTCTCTCTCTATATATCGACTTCTACAAATTTGGATACATAAACCTAACTGTGCATTTTGCGAACAGTGATTGTCGCCATGGCTGAGTAACTGGAGAATGAGCGAGCGACAGAGAGGAAGAAGGGGTGACAGTCCGAATTGACCGTTTAAATGGAGATACTTTTGATGGTTCAGATGTTGACACGTGTCGCGGGTGAATTGGAATGCGTGTGCTGTTCACCGTTAGAATAGCGTTTACAACTTGCCGACCTTTGTTTCCTTTTTGGATAAATTACACTTTTCGTCCTTTATGTTTGTATCGAATTGCAATTGATACCCTTTAAGTTTAATAATTACAGTCACGGTTCTTTATTTGGAAAATCTGTTACATCTTACGTCCTTCAACACTAACCAGGTTAAATTTTTAAGTTAAGTCTATTTCTATGAGGGTAGTTTTGTAACTTTACCTATTTACTTAAAAAAATATTTAAAAAAAAGAAAATATATACATATATTTATAATCCAATCTCCAAAACACTCCCTCTACACCCACTCCTATCTCTTTCTCTAACAAACCCTAATCTCCTCTAACCACCACCACATCTGCCGCCAGCCACCACCACTCCTGTCGCCGGCCACCACCTGAATCTCCTCAACACCACCACTCTACCCGCCGGACACCACCTAGTCTCGTCACCACCACCACTCCCGCTGCAGGCCCCCAACCCTAGATCTAAAATGTCAGTAGTTCATTTAACACACAAAAAAACCCATCACCATGACCGACCATCCTCAACCACACCACCGCCATCTTCTCCACGCTCCACCACCTCCGAATACTCCTCATCCTCTCATTCCTCTTACTTTGTCTCCGAACAAACATCGAAAACCTCACTAATTTCCGCACTACCCACATCGACAACGACCCATCAATCGAATAACTCTTATCCCCAGCTCAACCCCCACCATAAACCACCGCCACCACCACCGTCGATGCCCTTTTTTCCAGTTCACTAAACGATGATTTCATTTTTAGGGGATGAAGAACTCGATCATCGATTCTTTGAGAACACCCAATTAAATGAAACCCAGTTCTTACTTGATTCCTTTGATCCCTAATTTGGGTTTTATGATTTTGTTTTGGATAATGGGATTAGCGTTTCTAAACTGTGCGTTCGAGTGTAAAGATGTAGTTTAGATTGATTAAAAATGTTATTGATGTTAAATGATTTTAATGATTCTTCAGTGGTTGAAGGTGAGAAGATTGAAAGTAAAAGTGGTTGATGATGAAGATGATTCTTCAGTGGTTGAAGGTGAGAAGATGAGGGTTGGTGAAGTTTTTTAATGTTTTTTTTTGTTTTATTTATAATATATTTTAATTAGATTGGTAAAAAGACCAAAATGCCCTTATATAATTAGACTTAACCAAAATTTTTAACCTAGTTAGTGCTAAAGGACGAAAGATGTAACGAGTTTTCCAAACAAAGGACTGTGGCTGTAATTATTAAAGGTAAAGGTCATCTATTGCAACTACCTATAAACATAAAGGACGAAAACTGTAATTTTTCCTTCCTTTTTTTTTAAACGGGTGGGTTTTTTTTTAAGGGAACTAGAATTGCTATCCATTGTAATGTGGCTGGGATTCTTTAGTTATAATTAAGTCGATCTAGAACTCGCACGATGGTAAATCAGTCAAACGAGAAAAAATAGACGATATAAAAACGTTCAGCAACACACACGTTGCGTCGTGTTAACTCGCAAAATTTAGAACGAAACGTAAAAACGTTAAACCAAAGACGCACGTTGCGATGTATTAAGTCACAAAATTTAGAACCAAGCATAAAGCGAAAAATTTGCGGAAAATGAAAACTATAAAGGACCAAAGTTGAAAGTAAAAAAAGTTGTAAGGATAGATTGCAAAAGATAAAAATTTTTGGGTTAGAAGTAAAAAAAACAATAGTTTTTGGTTAAAAGTAATTTATGAAATACTTATGGGTGAAAAGAGAAAAAAATCGATATTTTTTTGGAAAACCCCCAAAGTCAAGGTTACAACAACCATATGCATAACCATTTTTTCTTTGAAAAACCACTAAAGCATACCCCACGTTACGGTGGGACGTAAAACGGTGTCAAATAGTACTAATGTCACACAACCGTCATCGACCACCAACACTGACTCGACCTAGGATCTGCGTGTTTCGACAAACCTATCAAACATGAAAAAATAGAGGTAAAAACTTTGAACCACACATGCACGTTGCGCCGTATTAACTTGCAAAATTTGAAACAAAACATAAAAAAATTGAACCACACTCGTACGTTGCGTCGCATTAACTCGAAAAATTTAGAACTATACGTAAAACGAAAATTTGCGAAAGATGAAAAGTATAAGTGACAAAAGTTGTAAAGTTAAATTGCAAATAATGAAAACTTTTGGGTTAAAGTTAAAAAAACAAATTATGTAGGGTTAAAATTGCAAAATGTAAAAACCTTTGGGTTAAAAGTAAAAAATCAAGTTTTTTTTTGAAAAAGTAACAAAGCACAAGTTACAACCACTTACGCCTAAATTTTTTGCTTCTTTATAGTGTAATGTGTTTTTTTTTTTGAACGACAATAAACGACGTGTCAACCACCGTGACATCGGGCGGCCAAGGTCGAGTACTCGACCGCCATCAGCCCCTTGGCTCTCCCACATGCGCGGAAACCCGACCTTCACCCGTTCAAAGGCACGACAGTGCAATAATCAGTAAAACCTCTCCTCCCATCCAAGACGAACCGGCGCCACCCGTATTCGCCCTTCACCTGGATGCCGTAGAAAATTATGGAGAGAGAGCGAGTCGAACATGGGTCATAACGAACACCAAGTTTTTCCCCAACCACTCTCAGGGTCGTTCCAATATTTTTGGAAACCCTAAGCGAACTACGAAGTGGAGGCCCTAATTTCACCCATGAACTCTCTTACAATCCCGATAGACTCGTCCACTCCACCACTACCTCATTGGCTTTTTAATGGAATGGTTATCTACACATCCCCTACCATATACACATCTTATTGCACCATACGAGGAGTATAGGGCCTCCTATTTAATGCCAATGATTGCTTAGGGGCTGTTTGGCAACATCTGAATAGTTAAGTGTTGAACCAGTAAGAGGTCTGAACCATTAAGAGCCAGTATAATGCTTAACCGTTTAGAGGCAAATGTCTGACCAATTCAAATTAGAGGTCTTAACCATTCAGACTCAGTATAGTGCTTAACCATTCAAAGGTAAATGTCTAAACCATTCAGACATTTACTCGCGAAACAAACAGTCTGAACCATTAAGTGCTTAATCATTAAGAGCCACGTTAAAAGGTAAACAAACAGTCCCTTAGTAATTATCTAATAATTCAGATGGTTTAGATGGAACAATTTTGGTGGATTTAATGTTTAATATATAATACTTATAAAAACATCATAGATATTTTATAAAATGTTGTTATAAAAATGTGTATATATTATAAAATATCAAATTATTTATTATTTTTTATTTATTAAGTATTATTATAAATTTTTTATTTATTAAATATTATTATTAAAAAAACTTCGTATTTTTATAAAATGTTGTTATAAAAAATTTGTATATATAACAAGGGTAAGGATAGTGTAAAAAGGGCCTAAAGTGTGAGAAGTGTGAGAAGTGTATCATAACACTATATATAATACTATATAACACCATATAAACACCGTATAACAATATGTAACACCATATAATACCATATAACACTATGTAACACTATATATCATTATATAACAAATATAACACTATACATCTATCATAGACATGCTATCAGACAACCTATAGTGTTATATTTGTTATATAATGATATATAGTGTTACAAAGTGTTATATGGTATTATATGGTGTTACATATTATTATACGGTGTTTATATGGTGTTATATAGTATTATATATAGTGTTATAATACACTTCACACACTTCTCACACTTCTCACACTTTTTACAAGATCCTCTACCTATATAACAAAATGTCAATTTTTATTAATTAATTATTAGAGTAAACTGCAATTTTACCCCCTGGGGTTAGGGGTCATTGGCACCCTTACCCCCCCCCCCTAAGGAAATAATTGCAAATTTACCCCCCACTGTTCACTGTTATGTCGCAATTTTACCCCCCGGCTTCAATTTTGTTGACTGGTCTGTTGACTTGGGGGTGAAATGACTATTTTACCCTTTTATTTTACCCCCCAACGTTTGCTGTTATGTCGCATGTTTACCCCCTGAAATCAAATATGTTGGCAGATCTATTGACTTGGGGTAAATTACTAAAATACCCTTTCTTATAACCCCCTATAATTTGTGTTTAGAAGCAAAATTACCCCCTGCAACTTCCAAAACCTTTCCCGCCACCATCCATATTTGATTCCACCACCATATAAACAGGCTTGTAACAGAATTCAAGCCACTCAGCCACCGTTGACCACCCTTCGCTACTGTCCCATCTCCATGAACCTGGCTGAAGCCCATACACATCCAGAACCAGGTTCACATGTCCAACTAGGTTCACTGTCAGCAAAAATCATAACCATTGTGTGTATGGCATCAAGTGTTGTAACAGAATTCAAAAACCATGAAGAAGTGTTGTAACAGAATTCAAAAACCATGAAGAAGTCAAACAGGTTCACTGTCAATACAAAAACCATGAAGAACCTTCAGCATTTGACAGGTTCACTGTCAAGTCAAACAGAATTCAAACAAGTTTGTACAACCCATGAAGAACCTTCAGCATTGCACATACACCTATTGACCCATATGCATTTGTACAATCTTGTTTAACTTTCATAAGCCAAACTTCACATACACCTATTGACCTATATGCATTGTACAAACCTGTTTGACTAGTAAAACTGCCTGTTGCATTTGTAGAAGCCTGTTTGACTTTCATAATACACCTATTGACCCATATGCATTTGTACTAGCCTGTTTGACTTTCATAATACACCTATTGACCCATATGCATTTGTACTAGCCTGTTTGACTTTCATAAGTCAAACTGCATTTCATAAGCCTGTTTGACTTTCATAATACACCTATTGACCCATGCACATTTGTACAAGCTTGTTTGACTTTCATAATACACCTATTGACCCATGCACATTTGTACAAGCCTGTTTGACTTTCATAATACACCTATTGACCCATGCACATTTGTACAAGCCTGTTTGTCCCATCCACACTACCCATATACATAAAACAATCCATTTTGACTTTCAAAGTCAAACTTCACATCCAAATATAACCAAATATAACAGGCCTGTTTAACCCACATTAACAGTCAAACTGCACATTTGTACAAGCCTGTTTAACCCACATTAACAGTCAAGCTTCATATACCCAAATATAACCTGTACAATCATAGATCCAAATATAACCCACATTAACAGTCAGTCTATGATCAAGCATACCAAAAGATCCTAATATATAACCCACATTAAAAGTCAACTACACTACATATTAACCCAAAACATCCTAATATATTAGAGTTTAAGTAAACTACACAACCATTTCCTGCTGCGGGGGAAACTGGAAGTGCAAGAAAGGGCGGCCCCGCATTTTCACCACCACGGAAATCACAATCGAGCGGACTGAAAAACGAACCCTCATGTCCACTGCAAACACAGAAAGAAGGATGTTTCAATAACCCCCTGTTTTTAACTTGTTCACAAAGATCGATGTTTATACCTGACAGCAGAGATAAAAAAGGAGGATCGGTTGTTGTCGCCGGAAACCAGCTGCATCGGCGGAGGTGTGGTCGCCATTGTGGTCGCTGGAGGCGGAGGTGGAAGGATGGGGTTCTCCGATTCACTCATGGTTAAGTGGAAGCCGGTTGTGGAGGTGGAAGCCGGTGGTGGAGGTGGAAGCCGGTGGTGGATGGATCGCCGGTGGTGGATGGATCGCCGGTGGTGGATGGATCACTGGAGGTGGAGGTGGAAGAAGGAGTGGAAGTGAAGAAGCTTAGGGGGTAAGAGTGTGAAATACTGTTGAGTTTAAGGGTTATTATAATATATAAGGTACTAATTAACGTGAAATTACCTATTTACCCTTTGACCCTCCCATGCTTTTATTGACCGGTCAACATATTTGAGCTTAGGGGGTAGAATTGCGACATAACAGTGAACAGTGGGGGGTAAATTTGCAATTATTTCCTTAGGGGGTAAGGGTGCCAATGACCCCTAACCCCAGGGGGTAAAATTGCAGTTTACTCTAATTATTATTATGTCTATAATTGTGTTTCACTTATCATTTGTTAACCATAACGAAACAAGAAACGTAATTTAAAAAGTAATTGAACATCGGTTTATATTATAACACAAAACATGACACTTTCATACAAAGTGTAATAAAAAGATAACCTAAACCCTAAACCCTAAATTGCTAATTGTTACATATTCTTAAGTTCTTGTACACTAAACCGATGGGTGTAACACCTGTGCCTCCACGGCCATCAAACAAATACCAAACCAATGAAATATTATATTTCATACTTGGGATTTGTAAAAATATGTGTATCATTTGCACATATCAATTCTTGTTCGATTTCAAGCTCTAAATCGCTTTCTGGAAGGTTATACGCGCACTGATGCGTAAATATAACCAGTTTAATGCAACGAACACTCCGGAATAGTGAAATAGGCTTAACATACCTTAAATAACCTTTACATAACTTAGTTATAAGTTTTGGAAGGTTTGGTGTGGTGAAATCAAAGTTTAATCGCTTACAGGGACTAAAGTTGACAAACTGCGAAAGTATGCCAATTTGAACTGTAACAGACCTTCCGGAACATGAACATAAGTTAAACATACCATAAATATCCTTCTCATAGCTTAGAAATAGGCTTTGAGGTGTTCGGTATGCTAAAATAAACTTTTGTGTCATTCAGGGACTAAAAGTGTCAAAAAGTGCACAAGTTTGCATTTTCGCGCATAACTTACGTTCTGAATACATCCGGACATCCAAAAATTTATGTAAGCACTAAAATATTTTATTTTAGTGTTCGCCATAAGAAAAATCCATTCGTCGCGTCATTTGGTTCGTTTTTCGTGCTTATGCGCTTTCCGTCATAATTAAGTGAACATCGCGACCGTACGGCCAAACGAACCGACATCCGAGATATTTTTGAACATGTTTTAAGTTCCCTATACTTTAACTTCATTTTAGAGCTTTGAAATGGGGTTAACGGGCCTTAAACGTGTCGAAAATGGGCTGAATGCATGACAGGGACTAAAAGTGTAATTCTGCCAAACTATGGCTAGCGGTGCGCTACACTTTTAGTGTAGCGGTGCGCTAGCCTTGCACAGACCAGATGCAGTGTTTCTTAACAGCCTGTTTGCAGCTGATTAACCACACCCACATGTTTCCAATTATCTAGTCATGAAGATAAGGATCATTTTTAGTCACCATAAGGTTCCGACAAGTGTACGCCTTGGATCATGGCACGTTTTACATGAAACGATCCTAACGGTTCGGGTATTCCTATAAATACCCAACCCATTCCATAGCTAAAATCACTAGAATCCTGATTTGAGAGCTCTAAGTTGAAACCATTGTTTCATACCTGAGTTCTTGGATCGGGATTAGCATTCGGGGACCCTTCGTAAGTATTCTTTCGTTCTTTTCCTTATTTTTACTGCTTTTCGAGTCAGAAAGTCAAACTTTGTTTGACTTTCAGCGTTGACCAGTAATGGTCAATGCGAAGTTCGTTTGAACTTCGCAACGTGAGTGTAATCACGTTGGTCATAGTCCCTTGGGACTATGCCCACTGATTACCACGTTGTCTAGGGTCGTAGGGTAGGCGATCTAATAAATCGCCTATACCTTCGAACTCGACCCATTTGGTCGATCATTAGGATCCGACCAAATACATTAGGTGACCATAGTAGGTAGGGAATAACCTTCCGAGGTTATACCCTATGGTCACATCGTTTAAGTAGTTGTATGATAGGTAGTTTATATGCCTTAGGTAAATTACCAGAATACCCTTTTCATGTATAATTGGTAATTAAGCATATGTAACCTAAACTTTTGTCACATAACTGATTATGTAACATGTTTAGGCATATTCTACTTGTCATAGGACTAGTTAGGCGGTCCGAACGCGTTTCACGCGCACGACGCGTTAAAGTAGCATAAGCTACCTTAATGGGTCGCGATGGGTCGAAAGCACTTAGGTTAGGTTTCATGTAGTATGTAGGCCTTGTTAAACCATATCATATGAGTTCCAATACTCATTTGGTTTACCAAGCCTCATCCTATCCGATCTCCCGATTTAGGTTCGGTTTATTTATATAGTTATCAGATTTGCCGATTGATTCCGTGCTCCCTCTAGCTTTGCTTGGTTGTAGTTCAAGACCTCTAAGCAATCTCAGGCGAGTACATTCTTCCCCTATTTTACTGTTTTCAATTGTTTTGGGGTGACTCATATGTGCTAAATGTTTTCGATGTTATAACGATGGTTTCAAAAACGATTAAGACGATTTATACAAAACTAATAACGATTTCAAAAAGTGAACAAACTTGTTGGTTGTAGTTACATAACAAATGACATTCATTAGCAATGATCAAGCCGACCAGTATTAGGTTATGGTACCATAGGATCTGACAAATCCCGTTATTTACTACACCCGTGGTTATGTGTGGGTATGGTAGGTAGCGACTGAATCTGTAATTGTTAACTTACCCTATGGAGGTTTGTTAATGCGAAAACGAGAAGCGACGAAAACGAGAAGCGACGAGTGATGAGTCACGAAGGTTTGAATGTTATTAGCGAGACGATCATTTAAGTAGTTTCACGACCTAAAACGAATTAAACGATTTACGATTGGGTTTCACACGATGTTTTAACGATTGGGTAACGATTGGGTTTCACACGATGTTTTAACGATTGGGTTTCACACGATGTTTTAACGATTGGGTAACGATTGGGTTTCACACGATGTTTTAACGATTGGGTAAACATTTGTACATGATTTACATTTGATCATGCACTTACACGAAACATAGTATTGGTTTAAACCAAGTTTTACTTCAATGCTTTGTTTTATGCGTTTCACTTATGGTTTAGTTGATGCATTTCACTAGCCATACATATTATTTTGGTTATACATATTACATGATTTACATTTGGGCATGAACATCACTTTGGTGGTTTGGTTTGGATTAAGTGATTAAGTAACAATGCGTGTGGAATATGATACAAGCATGGTGGATACGCCGCTGGTACTTCCTATATATAAGTGTTTGTATGGTATTACATATTGTAGCGTTATTTGAATCATTTCAGTTTGAGACATAGAACATTTTATACAAGTAACATACTTTTCACAAGACATTTATTTACAAACAACTTATCTTATACAAACTCATTTTACATGGTTATTCATTTAATCATGCATTATTCTCTTATTTATACATATCACCTGAACTTATTATTTTTCAAACGATTTACAAAGACAAAGCAAATTACAAGGTTCATGACTAAACATTTTCTTAAAACAGAAGTCATGAATCTTATTTTCACAAAACCTATGTACTCGCCAGCATTTCTTTGCTGACCTCGTTTTCACATATGTTTCAGGTATTGTTGAATGATATCGATTGATAAGATGCATGCTCACATAGGACTGGACAAGGCCTTAGTGACTCAATAACAATGATAGATTATGTTTAAATTGTGTATTTAGATTTCCAGACGATGTAATTATTCAATGTTTAATAAAACGAAACACTTTTGGTATCCATGGTTATGAAACATTAATTCTGTTGCAACACGCCTCGATGTTTCCGCCGCGATTTGTTGTTTTACGCGGTCGGGGTGTGACAGAAAAGATGGTATCAGAGCCAATGGTTATAGGGAATTAGGTTATTAGTAATGCTTTGACCTAGTCTATAACCTTCTTAGGACCCTAACGCGAGTTTACTTGCGTTTAGTCATAAAACAATACCGTCACCTATCCTTAGGCGACGACCACAACAAGAACATAAATTTCAAAACCGCTTTGAAAACTAATCATCTGTTCTAGGATGATTGATTACTAGGTTTTGAACCCTCTATTGTAAGGTTTTGAACTCTCTATTATATGGTTTTGAACCTCTTTGAGTTTTCAAAACTTCGTCAAGGTTTTGGGTTTTAAATAATGTGAACACGTGCAAACTGGAAGGGTGAATGCCTGTATTCTGGGTTTTCTGTCTAGGCAAGCACTTCGTATACATCTCATCAGACGCGAGACCAGTTGTGCTTACCTGGGAATTCTTGGGATGAGTGTTCACTTATAGGCGAGCATGTCTTCGCGATACATTATTTTTGACCCATTTACTTTGATCAGTCACCGTCTCATTTGTTTGCCTTAGGTAACAAACAAATGATCGCAATTTTCATGCGTTATCTTTCTGTTTTGATTGTCCAATAATCTTTCACCTGTTTCTCCCTATGCCTTTCTTTTTCTTCAAGAATGTCTCTTCATCACGATGACGCTCAGATATCTGAGCAAGCAGCCAAAATTCGCTCAGCGAATAGGCGAAGTAGTCCTGAAGACTGTTGAATTAGCTACTGCCATGTATCATCTCCAGGATGAAGCCACTCAAGAGTCACCAAGACAGGCAGGACCTAGTCAGGCGACAACACCATCAGCCACTAAACCAATCGAGGAATCAAAGACCATGGATGAACGATCCCCTAAGAAGTCAAAGAAGCGAAAGGCTTCTCAGAACTTCGCCATGGTCGCTCACAATGGTAAAGCAGTCCCCAACCGACCAGCTCAACCCCCTGCTAGGTGTGTATGGCTTTTCCTATGATACCTACGTCAAGGAACTATGTACCTTACAAACTACTCTTGTGATTTCTCTCTTTCAAATGATTGCTCATGATTCCCTCAAAAATTTTAAGTACTCGTTTCACTCTAAGAAACAAAGTACAGAAAATTAAGTGACATTATGAGTAATCGTGCTTTTCGCACATCTGTGCCTTTAAATCCTTGGTTAGATAACTAAGGGTATTTTCAAATCTCATACCCATTACGTTTTGATTTTTCAACATACACAGTACCAGTATTTCAAAACAATCTTCATGATCTCAAAACATTTCATATAGTTTGAAAACAATTTTTCTAGATGCATTGTCTATGTTATTTCAAAAACATTGGCCATGTTATCAAAACCAACCTTTCTAATTTCAAAATATTTCATATAGTCTGAAGACAATATTAACACAATACATTTTCTGATCAAGTGCATGATTTCGAAAAGCATCATTCATGTCTTTCAAAAACCTTATACATAATTTCAAAATTCATCTCGCATGATTTTAAAACATTTTTTGTAAAAATATCTACCTAATACACCTACTTTATGATTTCAAAAAGTATTATATATAAGGTTTCAAAAACGTTAAACACATTTTTCTTAAAAGAACCCCATGCATAGTTTTCAAAAATATTTTCCTCATACATTGACTTAACCTTCAAAATTCTGCTTCATATGTCGCCTTGACATATCAAGCATCTCAACTTCATAAGCATTTTACATCATGTTTTGACCTAAGCACATCCAGTGCAAGGTTTCAAAACATCTTCAACTTCTAAAATTCATATGGGATCTTTTTATCTTTACAATTAGATCCTTGTGGATGATTATCGTTCAAATCAGAGTCCTTAATCGGATTCCTTATGTACCTTAATTCGAACACTTCGGTTCCTAGTAATCGAAATCGAATTTTCTTTTTGAATCTTTCTATCTTTATAGTTGGATTTTTGATAACGTTTAAAGTACCAAATGAAATCCACGGAATGGATTCCTAGTGTGCTTTAAATGCATGTACGCAATTTACAAGACAAATTAACGAACAATTTTGTGGTTATATGATATGTGTTTATGTGTTCTCCTCTATGTTTTTGTGTGTTACGATTTTCAAATCCTCATAGAATCTTTCATATCTTCATATGAGGGATTCATAGTAGGATATTCAAAAGGTACTACCTTAAATCCTTATGGGCTTCTACCTGGTAGTTAAGACCCTTGGGTTATATAGTACCACTCCATGATTCATAAGAGACCCTCTTAGTAGTCTAGTAAAAAAGATTGATTCACAATTTGGTTAGAGAACGACATCTAGTGATGTAGCTGAACAGACTCCTTGATAGTCTATTTAGATCATTTATTGATTTAATTTAAAGGACTCTATGGCGGTCTAGTCACACTCATCACCGGTTTGTTCATTTGGTTTTCCCCTACACACTATAAAATAGACTGTGTGAACTGTGCAAGGAATTGTCTGATTATGGACGCGTACATAATTATGAAATTTAGTGCACAGAAACCCAGTAAGGTTTATTATGTGTAAGAACCGATAGTGACAACAATAACAAAATGAGAACGATGTAATGGAGGTACGGTGGACGCACCAATGACGCTTCATATACTTGTATATAAGTATCCCTCTTACATTGCAATCATGATGTTATTAAAGGTTACTAGAAGTTCAGAACCCTAATCAATATTGTTCGATCTTTTCAACCTCATGTTTTCAAGCTCTCACAAGTTTCCTCTAAATAAATTTCGGGACGAAATTTCCTAAAGTAGGGGAGACTGTAACACCTGTGCCTCCACGGCCATCAAACAAATACCAAACCAATGAAATATTATATTTCATACTTGGGATTTGTAAAAATATGTGTATCATTTGCACATATCAATTCTTGTTCGATTTCAAGCTCTAAATCGCTTTCTGGAAGGTTATACGCGCACTGATGCGTAAATATAACCAGTTTAATGCAACGAACACTCCGGAATAGTGAAATAGGCTTAACATACCTTAAATAACCTTTACATAACTTAGTTATAAGTTTTGGAAGGTTTGGTGTGGTGAAATCAAAGTTTAATCGCTTACAGGGACTAAAGTTGACAAACTGCGAAAGTATGCCAATTTGAACTGTAACAGACCTTCCGGAACATGAACATAAGTTAAACATACCATAAATATCCTTCTCATAGCTTAGAAATAGGCTTTGAGGTGTTCGGTATGCTAAAATAAACTTTTGTGTCATTCAGGGACTAAAAGTGTCAAAAAGTGCACAAGTTTGCATTTTCGCGCATAACTTACGTTCTGAATACATCCGGACATCCAAAAATTTATGTAAGCACTAAAATATTTTATTTTAGTGTTCGCCATAAGAAAAATCCATTCGTCGCGTCATTTGGTTCGTTTTTCGTGCTTATGCGCTTTCCGTCATAATTAAGCGAACATCGCGACCGTACGGCCAAACGAACCGACATCCGAGATATTTTTGAACATGTTTTAAGTTCCCTATACTTTAACTTCATTTTAGAGCTTTGAAATGGGGTTAACGGGCCTTAAACGTGTCGAAAATGGGCTGAATGCATGACAGGGACTAAAAGTGTAATTCTGCCAAACTATGGCTAGCGGTGCGCTACACTTTTAGTGTAGCGGTGCGCTAGCCTTGCACAGACCAGATGCAGTGTTTCTTAACAGCCTGTTTGCAGCTGATTAACCACACCCACATGTTTCCAATTATCTAGTCATGAAGATAAGGATCATTTTTAGTCACCATAAGGTTCCGACAAGTGTACGCCTTGGATCATGGCACGTTTTACATGAAACGATCCTAACGGTTCGGGTATTCCTATAAATACCCAACCCATTCCATAGCTAAAATCACTAGAATCCTGATTTGAGAGCTCTAAGTTGAAACCATTGTTTCATACCTGAGTTCTTGGATCGGGATTAGCATTCGGGGACCCTTCGTAAGTATTCTTTCGTTCTTTTCCTTATTTTTACTGCTTTTCGAGTCAGAAAGTCAAACTTTGTTTGACTTTCAGCGTTGACCAGTAATGGTCAATGCGAAGTTCGTTTGAACTTCGCAACGTGAGTGTAATCACGTTGGTCATAGTCCCTTGGGACTATGCCCACTGATTACCACGTTGTCTAGGGTCGTAGGGTAGGCGATCTAATAAATCGCCTATACCTTCGAACTCGACCCATTTGGTCGATCATTAGGATCCGACCAAATACATTAGGTGACCATAGTAGGTAGGGAATAACCTTCCGAGGTTATACCCTATGGTCACATCGTTTAAGTAGTTGTATGATAGGTAGTTTATATGCCTTAGGTAAATTACCAGAATACCCTTTTCATGTATAATTGGTAATTAAGCATATGTAACCTAAACTTTTGTCACATAACTGATTATGTAACATGTTTAGGCATATTCTACTTGTCATAGGACTAGTTAGGCGGTCCGAACGCGTTTCACGCGCACGACGCGTTAAAGTAGCATAAGCTACCTTAATGGGTCGCGATGGGTCGAAAGCACTTAGGTTAGGTTTCATGTAGTATGTAGGCCTTGTTAAACCATATCATATGAGTTCCAATACTCATTTGGTTTACCAAGCCTCATCCTATCCGATCTCCCGATTTAGGTTCGGTTTATTTATATAGTTATCAGATTTGCCGATTGATTCCGTGCTCCCTCTAGCTTTGCTTGGTTGTAGTTCAAGACCTCTAAGCAATCTCAGGCGAGTACATTCTTCCCCTATTTTACTGTTTTCAATTGTTTTGGGGTGACTCATATGTGCTAAATGTTTTCGATGTTATAACGATGGTTTCAAAAACGATTAAGACGATTTATACAAAACTAATAACGATTTCAAAAAGTGAACAAACTTGTTGGTTGTAGTTACATAACAAATGACATTCATTAGCAATGATCAAGCCGACCAGTATTAGGTTATGGTACCATAGGATCTGACAAATCCCGTTATTTACTACACCCGTGGTTATGTGTGGGTATGGTAGGTAGCGACTGAATCTGTAATTGTTAACTTACCCTATGGAGGTTTGTTAATGCGAAAACGAGAAGCGACGAAAACGAGAAGCGACGAGTGATGAGTCACGAAGGTTTGAATGTTATTAGCGAGACGATCATTTAAGTAGTTTCACGACCTAAAACGAATTAAACGATTTACGATTGGGTTTCACACGATGTTTTAACGATTGGGTAACGATTGGGTTTCACACGATGTTTTAACGATTGGGTTTCACACGATGTTTTAACGATTGGGTAACGATTGGGTTTCACACGATGTTTTAACGATTGGGTAAACATTTGTACATGATTTACATTTGATCATGCACT
Organism: Helianthus tuberosus; assembly: GCA_030545235.1. Taxonomy (NCBI): domain Eukaryota; kingdom Viridiplantae; phylum Streptophyta; class Magnoliopsida; order Asterales; family Asteraceae; genus Helianthus; species Helianthus tuberosus. Next base: position 92,945,664 of record CM060416.1, read on the forward strand.
TACACGAAACATAGTATTGGTTTAAACCAAGTTTTACTTCAATGCTTTGTTTTATGCGTTTCACTTATGGTTTAGTTGATGCATTTCACTAGCCATACATATTATTTTGGTTATACATATTACATGATTTACATTTGGGCATGAACATCACTTTGGTGGTTTGGTTTGGATTAAGTGATTAAGTAACAATGCGTGTGGAATATGATACAAGCATGGTGGATACGCCGCTGGTACTTCCTATATATAAGTGTTTGTATGGTATTACATATTGTAGCGTTATTTGAATCATTTCAGTTTGAGACATAGAACATTTTATACAAGTAACATACTTTTCACAAGACATTTATTTACAAACAACTTATCTTATACAAACTCATTTTACATGGTTATTCATTTAATCATGCATTATTCTCTTATTTATACATATCACCTGAACTTATTATTTTTCAAACGATTTACAAAGACAAAGCAAATTACAAGGTTCATGACTAAACATTTTCTTAAAACAGAAGTCATGAATCTTATTTTCACAAAACCTATGTACTCGCCAGCATTTCTTTGCTGACCTCGTTTTCACATATGTTTCAGGTATTGTTGAATGATATCGATTGATAAGATGCATGCTCACATAGGACTGGACAAGGCCTTAGTGACTCAATAACAATGATAGATTATGTTTAAATTGTGTATTTAGATTTCCAGACGATGTAATTATTCAATGTTTAATAAAACGAAACACTTTTGGTATCCATGGTTATGAAACATTAATTCTGTTGCAACACGCCTCGATGTTTCCGCCGCGATTTGTTGTTTTACGCGGTCGGGGTGTGACAATGGGTCTAACGCTCATCGGTCGATACAACAAAAGGGACCTAGACACAACGAGTGTCTTAAAATTGTGTGTGTTGGTACCCTAGGTTCCAACGGGCTTTCCGCCCGCCACATCAAGAGGACACTGAGTGGCGTCAGTTGGAGCAGTGGGTGCCAGAATCGACTACATCAATGAGTGTCCACCCTGGCTCGGGGCTTCTTGTAATTAGGTATGATGGTATACTAGGTTCCGACGTGCTTTCCGCCAGTCGGTCGATACCTCATGATCACACTAGATAAACTACTATCTTGGAATTCCGTGTGACTAGGCATATTGTATTCGCTGGCGTCACTTGGAGCACAACATAATGTAGTCTACTCCGATCTCACATCATCCTAGACTGACGTCCCAGTGCATGAATCTGAAATATAGACGCATGTAGGCATTTGAATCTGAAATATGAACGCAATGCACTTCTCCATAAGGATTACGTTACCACCAACGTCAAAACACTGACTTTTGATATCCTGTTAAAAACATACAATTATAGCGTTAAACCCGCCATTCGAAAGTGTATTGTAAAAAATAATAAACAAAACCAAGCACCACCACCCACCGCCAGAGCCACAACCTACCACGGGACCACTACCTCAACCACCCTAGTCGACCACCCACCACCACCATAGCCAACCACCATCACCTCAACCACCATAGTCGACAACCCACCACCAACTCAACCACCACAGCCAACCACCACCAACTCAACCACCACAGCCAACCACTACCACCACTCACCACCTCAACCACCACATCTACCATCACCACCACCACCACAGCCGATAACCCACCACCACAGCCAACCACCACAACCACTCACCACCTCAACCACCACAACCCACCACCCACTACCACCTCAACCATTTCAACAACCACCACAATCAAACACCCTCAACTACCTCAACAATCAGCCCAACACCATTGCAAACAACAATAACCACCCCACTGTCCCCATCCCGCAAACAACAAAATAAATATTAAACATCAAAACATGAAATACGAACACTAACCTTCATTACTTCGACCGTATAGAGAGATATGATAGCGAGATCGACACGAGAGACAGAGAATTCGTGCATGTGTGTGTACTTCCAGATCATCTTTGTGGTCCAAGCCTTTTGCTTTCTCTGGATCTTCTTCATTCATGTGGTCCAACATGTCCTTCATGTATGCCAAATAAGGAAAATGATCCCTATACGCTGCGAATAGGGCAATGAGAGCCGTATTGGTATACAGTTTCTTCAGCTTTTCAGAAAAATATCTATATACGCCGCTCATAGCCCTATATGCGACGTATATGGATATTTTCTCTAAAAAGGTGTCAGGAAGTGTATAGCAATACGCCTCTCATTTCCTTAGGAGTGGCGTATAGAGGTTTTTTTCTTTTGAAAAGTTGTATTCCCGTATTCATTTTCACATTCACAATGGTTCTCTGCAATTGTGGTAGTCAAGCTGCACTCAAAACATCGGGGACTGAAACTAATCCCGAACATCAATTTTACACCCGCCCTCAATTGGTATGCATTCTAAGCCCTAATTTTTACACTTTGAGGCCCTAATTCCTCTTCTGTTTTAGCGTTCTAAGTGCAAATTCTTTGCGTGGCATGATCCTCCCTTGTGTAATCGATCATGTCAAGTCATCAAAAGGCTGCTAAATTCGATGGCTGTGCTTGAAGACCAAGTCAAGGATTTGAAAGAGGAGGTTTTGCAAGTAGCAGAAATCGAAAATAATCATTCCAGGGTTGTTCGTAAGAGGGAAACCTATTTGATAATCAATTGGATTTTTTTGTGTCATTTGCCTTTGTGTTTGTCATTGGTAGTTAATGTTAGTAATATTTAAGTTTATGCAAGTTAAGGTTATTCAAGTTATATAATTGAATGTAACGAACTCTCATATTTTGGTGATCTAGTGAAATGTTATATTTTGAGAGTATAATAGTTTCAAGTTCTTACCTTTTTATGACACTTTTAATTCCTGACACTTAGGAAAGCATTCAGGACCATTTAGTCAATTTTCTGCATAATACTAGTATGTTAAAAAGCTAAATTTTGCTGAAAAATGCAGAATTCTGCACTTTGAGTGGGTTTTAGGCATTTTTTGGCACTTTATCTATCACCTAGTGATGTAGTTTTATGGTCCTTACTTCCCTACACACCATACTAGTGTAGTACCTTGTCCCTGGCCCATACTGGGTCTCAAAACACTGTCTGTCTATGTACTGAACCCCGTCAGCATATTCCTGCTTTATCCGTTAACTGTGCTAACTGTGCTTTGTGCATCATGTATGTCAATAAAGTTTGTATGTGATAATGATGTGCCAATATGAAGTGTGATGCACATGTATGTATGATACAGAATCAGAAAGCAGTTTAAGTTATCAGTTGTAATTAAGCACAGTCATTAAGCACTAATCAATATTAATTAAGTGTACGGATACCTGGTTTTATGAGGGTTGTCACATTCTCCCCCTGTTAAGAAAATTCCGTCCCGAAATTTAAGTTCTGCTACTAGTTGCATGGGTCTTGGGGAACAAGTGTGGGAATTTTTCTTTCATACGATCCTCACGCTCCTAAGTGAACTCTGGACCGTGTTGCGCGTTCCAACGAACCTTGACGAGTTTGACACTACTCCGTCGCGTCTTGTTAACCTTCCAATCAGTAAACTCAATAGGTTCTTCAGTAAAGTGGAGTGTGTCGTCAATGTGAACTTCGTCGGCTGGTATGACCACTGTTTCTTGAGTTGGACTCTTTTTCTGGTTAGATACATGAAATGTGTCATGAACGCCATTCAGTTATGCGGGTAGATCCAACTTGTAAGCTACAAGACCAATCCTCTCCAGGATTTTAAATGGTCCAATGTATCTAGGGTTCAACTTCACACCCTTCCTGAAGCGTGCTGCACCCTTCCAGGGTGAAACCTTTAACAAAACCATATCTCCTACCTCAAACTCCAGAGGTTTCCTTCTTTGGTTCGCGTAACTCTTTTGTCGATCAAGTGCCGCTTTATGCGCTCTCAAATCTGTGTAATCTGGCTCAATAGCTGCACTCTCATAAAAAATATGCTATCTGCATAAAACCAAAAACCTCTAAGCTGTTGGTGGAGGAGGAGGAGGTGGAGGAATGAAAAGCAAACGACGCATACGTGCTAACTCCTCCTTTAGAGTGTGAACGAGATGCAACCAACAGCTAATCTGCTGCTCCATCATAAGAAATCGAACAACGAAATCCGGGTAAGGAAATAGTGGAGCAGCAAACTGTGATGGACCAGTACCAGGTGGAGGACGCGGGATCCTCTCTAGCTCTGTGACTCGACGACTCAACATATCCTGCTGGAGCTGCAATGACAAAAGTATATCATCCCTCGTGTATCCAATGTGGAAGGGATGGTATGGATCAGTAACAGGCATCGTGTAGGGTGGAAACCAAATCGGTGGCTCGCCCGTGGGTGCAGAAACAAAAGGTGCAGTGTGTGTAAACTGTGGCATGAAATGATCGGCTGCTGATATAGGAGACCGTGCTGCTGAATCGATGGTCCTTCCCCGGGACAGGGAGGAGGGATATCCTGAAGAAATGTGACTGGTAAATCTGTGCGATGAACCTCAGATATGTGTGGGTGAAATGGAGCAAAGTCAATGGGTGCATATGTGGGTGCAGGAGGGGGAGTAACTGGTCTAACAAAAGGAGGTAGGTCATCGTCGTCCTCGATCCACCCATTGTGGGTGAATGCATATCTAGGGTCAATCTGTGCTGCAAAAAGGGAACGATCAACAAGTACAGGGATCGGGTCAGGTAGAGGTGGTGCAACAACTGGTACATCGGCAGGTGCAAGGTCATGCTCGGGCAAAGGATTGTGAGCAGGTATAGGCTCTGGTGCAATCAAAGGCTCGGGGTCAGCTGGAGCAAGCTCATGATCAGCGGGTATATCAAGGAGCTGATCGTCAGGAATGACAGGTGCATCAATGGGCTGCTCAGCAGGAATAAAATCAATCTCCTGCTCAGGATCGAAATCAGGATCAACAGGTGCCTCAAAAGGCTGCTCATCAGGGACAAACTCAATCTCATGATCAGGGTCAAAATCAAGTGGAAAGACAGGATCCATCTCATCATCAAAGTCAAAATCATGATCATCGTCATGTGGACCAACATGTGCGGCGGACATAGTTGTTTCCTAATCAGAATCGGTGGGATATCGCTGTATTCCCAATGCGTGTAAGGTACTGGAAGACACTGACTCGTACGAATCAGGACCTGAATGGTCGGAAGGAGCCTCGACAACGGGAATCTCCTCATGTGGAACAACAACGACGTCACCAACTGGGACCTCGACAAGTGGAGCGACAACGACATCATCGACTGGAGCCCCACCATCCTGGGCACCCTCAGGGGGACCCTCAATCAAAAGATAGATGTTGTCGTCAGACATAGCGTCAAGAGGCAGATCCTGAAGAGGAACTACAGCAAGAGGAAGAGGAGAAGGGATCTGAACAAGTGGTAGATCCTCGCCAGGAAGACCATCAGCTAGTGGTATGTCATCGCCAAAATCCGGCAAGGCAAAAGGCTGAAAATCGTCAGTATCATCTGAAAGCATCTCTGGATCACTCTCCGAGTCGGAGATAGGAATCTCGGGTGTCGGGATGTTCTCATCATCCGGAGTGATAGCCATGGGATCAATGGTGTCGGATGCTCCGCTCTCTGAAGAAGACATGGTGTCTGTAACAAATCAATCACAAGTATGCACATATATCAACAATTGTCAAATAAGCATGTAAGTAATAACAATGTAAGCATCTATGCAATCCTAGTCTTCCCAAGACTATCCCTCCCAGCCTCTCAGACTGACTACTTAGTCTCTCAGACTAGACCTCCCAGTTTCCCAAACTGAACTACCCAGCCTCTCAGGCTAAACCTCCCAGTTTCTCAAACTGAACCACCCAGCCTCTCATGCTAAACTTCCCAGTCTCTCAGACTGCACTACCTAGCTAGTCTCTCAGACTAACTCCCTAGTCTCCCAGACTGAAATATAAATGAATTCTTTGAAATGTATTTTGTGTCTTTTATTTGTAAAAATGTTTGTTTCCTGGATCTGGACACTTTGTGTATGCAATGAAAACATTTCGTGAAAGCCCTAATGATCGTAGTCTAGACTCGAGAAAGAATCCTAGTTCGCTACGATCGAAGCTCTGATACCAAGCTGTCACACCCTGACTTTTGCGGAAGCGTGGTTATTGGTGTGACTTCTTAATACCATAGCATTCAATCATAACATTGATATATGATAACAACATGAGATGTTCATCGATTAATTAAGATTTGAAAATACCACAACGTACTTGTTTGAAAAGTTGAACCCAAACTTAAGTTACAAACCACAACATGTTGAAATGAGTTCATCAAGACTCGACAAAAAGATCGTAAATAAAACCCGAGCTTAGAAACATGTATCCCGTCCAGGAGTAGGGTACACCTCTAAACTCTACGACCACGGATGACATCTTTTATTTAAACGCAGCTTGAAAACACATGCATACCCTTGCCAGATCCACTAGTTCCCTGAAATACATGTAATTTGAAAAATATCAACAAAAGTTGAGCGAGTTCATGTGTGAGTGTATGAATAAACCTTTAAAGTATGTCATGTATGTATGTATGTCTCTGGTTTGTAGCAATAAGGAAAAAGAGATCACCAATGGGTTGCAAAGCCAATGGTATGTGTGAAATGGTGCCAGAAAACTCAAACCTAGCAAATTTGTACCGGGCCTCCGGCTGGAAGACATAGTCACCACTATGGGCCACCCTGGTCCCCATGGGTGTGGGCTTGCTACACCCAAATAGATCTATCACTCATGTCCCTCGGTCCTACGACGATGATTAATGGCCTTAAGTGTTGTACCCACCCTTCACATGATCTAGTAGTAACCCTCCTTAGCTAACCATACCATGTATAAAAGTTTGTAATAACCGTAATATGTATTTCACCCCCGACGTATAAAACTGAAAACAATAAAAGAAAAGGGGGGACATGAACTCACTGTATTGCGTCCTCAGCTCGTAACTCAAACTCTGTCAGCAATCACGACTACCTATAGTGTACTAACGTCTATTAGACGGACGGGTCGTGCCTTTGCTTAGTATTAATGTTTTGGAGTTACGTTTCTAATGTTATTCCAAGTTGTATAATTATTTGTCAAAATAATTAATATTTCAACTTAAATTATATTTGGTTCTGGAATAATTGTTTAAGCAATATTTCTGTATTAATACTTCTCAAGTATTTAACTTCGTATTTCCTTCCCAAGGATGGGGTATCTTATGCATGTATATTTGTATTCTTGTATTTGTAATTTCCGAAATCATATATTTCCAAGTCTCACTTTAGAAAATATATTTGTAAACTCATTTTGTCCCAAAAATAATATATTGTCCAGAAAATATATATTTTTTCCCAAAAATCATATATCTTCTAACTATACTAGGAAAATATATTTTTATTTCCCAAAAATAATATTTACCAAAAATATATAAGTAACGGTATTGTTTTGGATAGTTAATTTCATGGTACTTTGTTAAGTTATATTACTTTACCCTAAAATAATATAACCATTTCACCGAGTACAATTAATCACACAAGTGTCTTAATACGTATATATATTCTAAATATATATGTTTACCCATTTTTATTTATAAAAGCCAACCTCCAATATTTGTATTTTTGTTACAAAATTTATGGCGAAGTTTATATTGAAAACTTATGCTCAAAATACACTTGTAAATACTTGTTAGAAAATATTTTTCTAAGTGTTTATATTTTTAGAAAATTTTGCCATAGTTTCCCCTAAAAATGAAGGTGTCAATGCTATCAAAGCATATCATTTTCTTTTCAAAAATCATTACAACAATCAACAATTAAACTTTAAACATTTTACACTTACCAAGTGCAAAAACTATACAATTTACATAACAACATGAACTTTAACTTTTATTAAAACTTGTAGTAACTTGGTAAAGTGTTTAGTAGGTTTAGTTACCCTTTAAAGTGTGTTTATTCCTTTAAAAATCTCATTCTTAAAGAAACTAGGTGTTTACAACTTGTTGGATGATCCTTCTAAAAATTATTCTTTTGAACTCTTCTTGTAAATAAAGTGTTCTTACACTTATTTTATCACCAAAAGTAGTGTACATTTAAGAAAGAATCAAGTTCTACTAAAACTCATATTTTGAACTTGGTTTTCTTGGAAAATCATTCATGAATCTTAGATTCATAAGATTACTAGCTTACTTTATTTATTGTTTTTCAAGAAATCATCTTATTTTCAAATTCATGTTCATACAAGAGGATGATCATCTTATGTTGTCACATAATCATCCTCTCACTTGCTAGATCACGTGTTTAATCACAATCTAGCAAGCTCCTTATGATGATCAACATCATAATCTCAAGTAAATAACAATCAAGTGTCATGCATGCTTTAATCAACATTATTTCAACAAGATTTCATCATATGTAAGCTTATGTTTATGATTCTTGTTTAAGTCTTTTTGTGTTCTTGTGATAATCAATATACTACAACTTTTAACCAACAAAATGAGAAGTAAAAACTAGTAACAAGAAGCTTACAACTAGCTAAAAGGCTAGGGAAGATCACAATAGATTGAAAATGACAAAGATGGTAGATGAAAGCAAGTAATGAAGGTTCTTCAAGTTCTACAAGCTTCAAGCTTCACAAGACACCTTCTCACAACCTTAAGAGTGTATGGAATGAATGGATGGTGGTTGTATGGTGGTGGTGGCGGCACTACCTAGGCCGAGAGGAGGGGAGAGAGTGGGAGAGATGGAGTGTAGTTGTGAAGGAATGATGAAATGATCTTGTGAATCTCAAGTGCCATACTTATAGCCATCTCTTCCAATATCTTGTCCAAAATATCAAGCAAAGATCCAAATAAAATAAGAAACAAATCTTTGAGTGGGGTGTGGGGTCCTTGTGACCGTAAATCATATGGGGGGGGGGGGGTAATTGTAAAATTGAATGGTAACTAGTTAGTTAATAATTCAAATCCAAGTATATGGTTGTTAGTGTTAGTTACTAGATATTCTAGTGGGTGTTATGGTGTTCGGGGATCATAACTAGCCAAGAAATAATTAAACAATGTATCTGGCGATATTTTCGTGTTCCAGCTAATGTCCGGTTGTTCGGTTAGATACCAGTTCGTTAAAGTGTCAAGTTATTCCGTTTAATGATCTTTATGTTACTTTTTGTGACACTTTTAATTTCTGACACTTAGGAAAGCATTCAGGACCATTTAGTCAATTTTCTGCATAATACTAGTATGTTAAAAAGCTGAATTTTGTTGAAAAATGCAGAATTCTGCACTTTGAGTGGGTTTTAGGCACTTTCCGGCACTTTATCTATCACCCAGTGACGTAGTTTTATGGTCCTTACTTCCCTACACACCATACTAGTGTAGTAACTTGTCCCCGGCCCATAATGGGTCTCAAAACACTATCTGTCTATGTACTAAACCCCGTCAGCATATTCCTGCTTTATCCGTTCACTGTGCTAACTGTGCTTTGTGCATCACATATGTCAATAAAGTTTGTATGTGATAATGATGTGACAATATGAAGTGTGATGCACATGTATGTATGATACAGAATCAGAAAGCAGTTTAAGTTATCAGTTGTAATTAAGCACAGTCATTAAGCACTAATCAATATTAATTAATTGTACGGATACCTGGTTTTATGAGGGTTGTCACATTCTCCCCCTGTTAAGAAAATTCCGTCCCGAAATTTAAGTTCTTCTACTAGTTGCAGGGGTCTTGGGGAACAAATGTGGGTATTCTTCTTTCATACGATCCTCACGCTCCCAAGTGAACTCTGGGCCGTGTTGCGTGTTCCAACGAACCTTGACGAGTTTGACACTACTCCGTCGCGTCTTGTTAACCTTCCAATCAGTAACCTCAACAGGTTCTTCAGTAAAGTGGAGTGTGTCGTCAATGTGAACTTCGTCGGCTGGTATGACCACTGTTTCTTGAGTTGGACTCTTTCTGGTTAGATACATGAAATGTGTCATGAACGCCATTCAGTTATGTGGGTAGATCCAACTTGTAAGCTACAAGACCTATCCTCTCCAGGATTTTAAATGGTCCAATGTATCTTGGGTTCAACTTCCCACGCTTCCTGAAGCGTGCTACACCATTCCAGGGTGAAACCTTTAACAAAACCATATCTCCTCCCTCAAACTCCAGAGGTTTCCTTCTTTGGTCCGCGTAACTCTTTTGTCGATCACGAGCCGCTTTATGCGCTCTCGAGTCTGTGCAAGCTGGCTCAATAGCTGCACTCTCATCAAAAATATGCTATATGCATAAAACCAAAAACCTCTAAGCTGTTGGTGGAGGAGGAGGAGGTGGAGGAATGAAAAGCAAACGACGCATACGTGCTAACTCCTCCTTTAGAGTGTGAATGAGATTCAACAAACAGCTAATATGCTGCTCCATCGTAAGAAATCGAACATCAAAATCCGGGTAAGGAAATAGTGGAGCAGCAAACTGTGATGGACCAGTACCAGGTGGAGGACGCGGGATCCTCTCTAGCTCCGTGACTCAACGACTCTACATATCCTGCTGGAGCTGCAGTGACAAAAGTATATCATCCCTCGTGTATCCAATGTGGAAGGGATGGTATGGATCAGTAACAGGCATCGTGTAGGGCGGAAACCAAATCGGTGGCTCGCCCGTGGGTGCAGAAACAAAAGGAGCAGTGTGTGTAAACTGTGGCATGAAATGATCGGCTGCTGACATAGGAGGTATATGACCGTGCTGCTGAATCGATGGTCCTTCCCCAGGACGGGGAGGAGGGATATCCTGAAGAAATGTGACTGGTAAATCTGTGCGATGAACCTCATATATGTGTGGGTGAAATGGAGCAAAGTCAATGGGTGCATATGAGGGTGCAGGATGGGGAGTAACTAGTCTAACAAAAGGAGGTAGGTCATCGTCGTCCTCGATCCACCCATTGTGGGTGAATGCATATCTAGGGTTAATCTGTGCTGCAAAAGGGGAACGACCAACAAGTACAGGGATCGGGTCAGGTAGAGGTGGTGCAACAACTGGTACATCGGCAGGTGCAAGGTCATGCTCGGGCAAAGGATTGTGAGCAGGTATAGGCTCTGGTGCAATCAAAGGCTCGGGGTCAGCTGGAGCAAGCTCATGATCAGCGGGTATATCAAGGAGCTGATCGTCAGGAACGACAGGTGCATCAATGGGCTGCTCAGCAGGAATAAAATCAATCTCCTGCTCAGGATCGAAATCAGGATCAACAGGTGCCTCAAAAGGCTGCTCATCAGGGACAAACTAAATCTCATGATCAGGGTCAAAATCATGTTGAAAGACAGGATCTATCTCATCATCAAAGTCAAAATCATGATCATCGTCGTGTGGACCAACAGGTGCGGCGGACATAGCTGTGTTCGAATCAGAATCGGTGGGATATTGCTGTAATCCAAATGCGTGTAAGGTATTGGATGACACTGACTCGTACGAATCAGGACCTGAATGGTCGGAAGGAGCCTCGATAACGGGAATCTCCTCATGTGGAACAACAACGACGTCACCAACTGGGACCTCGACAAGTGGAGCGACAACGACATCATCGACTGGAGCCCCACCATCCTGGGCACCCTCAGGGGGACCCTCAATCAAAAGATAGATGTCGTCGTCAGACATAGCGTCAAGAGGCAGATCCTCAAGAGAAACTGAAACAAGAGGAAGAGGAGCAGGGATCTGAACAAGAGGTAGATCCTCGCCAGGAAGACCATCAGCTAGTGGTATGTCATCGCCAAAATCTGGCAAGGCTAAAGGCTGAAAATCGTCAGTATCATCTGAAAGCATATGTGGATCACTCTCCGAGTCGGAGATAGGAATCTCGGGTGTTGGGATGATCTCATCATCCGAAGTGATAGCCATGGGATCAATGGTGTCGGATGCTCCGCTCTCTGAAGAGGACATGGTGTCTGTAACAAATCAATCACAGGTATGCACATATATCAACAATTGTCAAATAAGTATGTAAGTAATAACAATGTAAGCATGTATGCAATCCTAGTCTTCCCAAGACTATCCCACCCAGCCTCTCAGACTGACTACTTAGTCTCTCAGCCTAGACCTCCCGGTTTCCCAAACTGAACTACCCAGCCTCTCAGGCTAAACCTCCCAGTTTCTCAAACTGAACCACCCAGCCTCTCAGGCTAAACCTCCCAGTCTCTCAGACTGAAATATAAATGAATTCTTTGAAATGTATTTTGTGTCTTTTATTTGTAAAAATGTTTGTTTCCCGGATCTGGACACTCTGTGTATGCAATGAAAACATTTCGTGAGAGCCCTAATGATCGTAGTCTAGACTCAAGAAAGAATCCTAGTTCGCTACGATCGAAGCTCTGATACCAAGCTGTCACACCCTGACTTTTGCGGAAGCGTGGTTATTGGTGTGACTTCTTAATACCATAGCATTCAATCATAACAATTCTATATGATAACAACATGAGATGTTCATCCATTAATTAAGATTTGAAAATACCACAACATACTTGTTTGAAAAGTCGACACCAAACTTAAGTTACAAACCACAACATGTTCAAATGAGTTCATCAAGACTCGACAAAAGATCGTAAATAAAACCCGAGCCTAGAAACTTGTATCCCGTCCAGGAGTAGGGTACACCTCTAAACTCTACGACCACGAATGACATCTTTTATTTAAACGCAGCTTGAAAACACATGCATAACCTTGCCAGATCCACTAGTTCCCTGAAATACATGTAATTTGAAAAATATCAACAAAAGTTGAGCGAGTTCATGTGTGAGTGTATGAATAAACCTTTAAAGTATGTCCTGTATGTATGTATGTCCCTGGTATGTAGCAATAAGGAAAAAGAGATCACCAATGGGTTGCAAAGCCAATGGTATGTGTGAAATGGTGCAGGAAAACTCAAACCTAGCAAATTTGTACCGGGCCTCCGGCTGGAAGACATAGTCACCACTATGGGCCACCCTGGTCCCCATGGGTGTGGGCTCGCTACACCCAAATAGATCTATCACTCATGTCCATCGGTCCTACTACGAGGATTAATGTCCTTAAGTGTTGTACCCACCCTTCACATGATCTAGTAGTAACCCTCCTTAGCTAACCATACCATGTTTAAAAGTTTGTAATAACCGTAACATGTATTTCACCCCCGACGTATAAAACTGAAAACAGTAAAAGAAAAGAGGGGACATGAACTCACTGTATTGCGTCCTCAGCTCGTAACTCAAACTCTGTCAGCAATCACGACTACCTATAGTGTACTAACGTCTATTAGACGGACGGGTCGTGCCTTTGCTTAGTATTAATGTTTTGGAGTTACGTTTCTAATGTTATTCCAAGTTGTATAATTATTTGTCAAAATAATTAATATTTCAAATTAAATTATATTTGGTTTTGGAATAATTGTTTAAGCAATATTTCTGTATTAATACTTCTCAAGTATTTATCTTCGTATTTCCTTCCCAAGGATGGGGTATCTTATGCATGTATATTTGTATTATTGTATTTGTAATTTCCGAAATAATATATTTCCAAGTCTCACTTTAGAAAATATATTTGTAAACTCATTTTGTCCCAAAAATAAAGTATTGTCCGGAAAATATATATTTTTCCCAAAAATTATATATCTTCTAACTATACTAGGAAAATATATTTTTATTTCCCAAAAATAATATATTTCTCCTTGTCCAAAAATAATCTTTACCAAAAATATATAAGTAACGGTATTGTTTTGGATAGTTAATTTCACGGTACTTTGTTAAGTTATATTACTTTACCCTAAAATAATATAACCATTTCACCGAGTACAAATAATCACACAAGTGTCTTAATACGTATATATATTCTAAATATATATGTTTACCTATTTTTGTTTATAAAAACCAACCTTCAATATTTGTATTTTTGTTACAAAAATTATGGTGAAGTTTATATTGAAAACTTATGCTCAAAATACACTTGTAAATACTTGTTAGAAAATATTTTTCTAAGTGTTTATATTTTTAGAAAATTTTGCCATAGTTTCCCCTAAAAATGGAGGTGTCCATGCTATCAAAGCATATCATTTTCTTTTCAAAAATCATTACAACAATCAACAATCAAACTTTAAACATATTACACTTACCAAGTGCAAAAACTATACAATTTACATAACAACATGAACTTGAACTTTTATTAAAACTTGTAGTAACTTGGTAAAGTGTTTAGTAGGTTTAGTTACCCTTTAAAGTGTGTTTATTCCTTTAAAAATCTCATTCTTAAAGAAACTAGGTGTTTACAACTTGTTGGATGATCCTTCTAAAAATTATTCTTTTGAACTCTTCTTGTAAATAAAGTGCTCTTACACTTATTTTATCACCAAAAATAGTGTACATTTAAGTAAGAATCAAGTTCTACTAAAAATCATATTTTGAACTTGGTTTTCTTGGAAAATCATTCATGAATCTTAGATTCATAAGATTACTAGCTTACTTTATTTATTGTTTTTCAAGAAATCATCTTATTTTCAAATTCATGTTCATACAAGAGGATGATCATCTCATGTTGTCACATAATCATCCTCTCACTTGCTAGATCATGTGTTTAATCACAATCTAGCAAGCTCCTTATGATGATCAACATCATAATCTCAAGTAAATAACAATCAAGTGTCATGCATGCTTTAATCAACATTATTTCAACATGATTTCATCATATGTGAGCTTATGTTTGTGATTCTTGTTTAAGTCTTTTAGTGTTCTTGTGATAATCAATATACTACAACTTTTAACCAACAAAATGAGAAGTAAAAACTAGTAACAACAAGCTTACAACTAGCTCAAAGGCTAGGGAAGATCACAATAGATTGAAGATGACAAAGATGGTAGATGAAAGCAAGTAATGAAGGTTCTTCAAGTTCTACAAGCTTCAAGCTTCACAAGACACCTTTTTACAATCTTGAGAGTGTATGGAATGAATGGATGGTGGTTGTATGGTGGTGGTGGTGGTGGTGGCGGCACTACCTAGGCCGAGAGGAGAGGAGAGAGTGGGAGAGATGGAGTGTAGTTGTGAAGGAATGATGAAATGATCTTGTGAATCTCAAGTGCCATACTTATAGCCATCTCTTCCAATATCTTGTCCAAAATATCAAGTAAAGATCCAAATAAAATAAGAAACAAATCTTTGAGTGGGGTGTGGGGTCCTTGTGACCGTAAATCATATGGGGGGGGGGGGGTAATTGTAAAATTGAATGGTAACTAGTTAGTTAATAATTCAAATCCAAGTATATGGTTGCTAGTGTTAGTTACCAGATATTCTTGTGGGTGTTATGGTGTTCGGGGATCATAACTAGCCAAGAAATAATTAAACAATGTATCTGACAATATTTTGGTGTTCCGGGTAAGTCCGGTTGTTCGGTTAGATACCGGTTCGTTAAAGTGTCAAGTTATTCTGTTTAATGATCTTTATGTTACTTTTTGTGACACTTTTAATTCCCGACACTTAGGAAAGCATTTAGGACCATTTAGTCAATTTTCTGCATAATACTAATATGTTAAAAAGCTGAATTTTGCTGAAAAATGCAGAATTCTGCACTTTGAGTGGCTTTTAGGCACTTTCCGGCAGTTTATCTATCACCTAGTGACGCAGTTTTATAGTCCTTACTTCCCTACACACCATACTAGTGTAGTACCTTGTCCCTGGCCCATACTGGGTCTCAAAACACTGTTTGTCTATGTACTGAACCCCGTCAGCATATTCCTGCTTTATCCGTTAACTGTGCTTTGTGCATCATGTATGTCAATAAAGTTTGTATGTGATAATGATGTGACAATATGAAGTGTGATGCACATGTATGTATGATACAGAATCAGAAAGCAGTTTAAGTTATCAGTTGTAATTAAGCACTAATCAATATTAATTAATTGTACGGATACCTGGTTTTATGAGGGTTGTCACACATGCAACTATGGAGTACGCACGGCGTCCTCGTGAATAAACAGTAAAGGAAGTACAGGACCCACTCGTTGCTTTTGCCACGCGCAGAGATCGAAGTGGTAATGCAGCGGTGTAAGTAACGAACAAGTGGGTCAGGAATCAACGAGACATGGGCCTTCCTACCGAAGGGTTTGGAACAGATGGTGGGCCACCAAGCAACCGACTGATCATAAGGCATGGTTGTGATCACGGTGGTATAAATGTCCTGAACCAACTGATCATCCAAGTAGAATCCAGTGACAATGGAAAAATCACACAACGACATATTCTATCGCTGCCCAAATAAAGAGAAAGATACCTCAGAAGGCGGTGGGTCCATGTTCGGATTGTCCATATCCAAATTAGGCTGCTCAGCTGGTCGTGTATGAAAGATAAACATGGAGAGAAACTCCACCATTAAAGGCCTATAAGATGGCGTAACCGCCTCTTAAAACATACGATCCCATGAGGTATTCTCCTCGATAAAACCCCAGGCCATCTGCTCATCCTCGCACTCCCGTAACATATCCCAAGACAATGCCCTCTGCTGCCCCACCCTCATCTGTCGGAACCGGATGAAACGTTTGTATTCCCTAGACTGTTTTAGCTACACCACCCCAGCCATCGCATCGAATCCCGCCGCCTGTACCACACCATTTCCAGGAAAAAAAATCCTCCTCGTCTGATGATATACCTTCAACAATTAAAATGTAATACGTGTTAAATATCGATAAACCTAAAACAAATTTTATTAATCAATTTTATAGAAATATAATACTGGTTCTTTTCGCTTTCCAGTTCGTCTCAGTCTACGTGTTCAACTTATATTTTAATTATAAAAATATAACCAATTTTATAGAAATAACCATTCCCTTTATAATATGGGTTCGACCCACATGCCACCCACCACCACCACAGCCACAACCGACCCACCACCACCACTACAACAGCCAACCCACCACCACCCACCACCACCATTGTCACAGCCCACCCACCACCACCATCACTACCCTCAAACCCTAACCACCATCAAACTAATCACTGTTAAACCCACCACCCACCAACACCATCACCAACGTCAAACCCTAACCACCGTAAAACCCATCACCAACGTCAAACCCACCACCATAGCCAACCTACCACCATCAAAACTCACCACCGTCTAACACTAACCACATTCAAATCTTAACCACTGTTAAACACACCACCACTGTTAAACCCACCACCACCACCAAAAACCGAAAAAAATAAAAAAAGGAAATATGAAGATTCAACAGCAAATTAAAGGGTGTTACTAACCTCTTGCGAAAATGTGGAGCATATAGTTTGATATAAAAGAGAGATAGTATTCGGGACAGAGTTTGTGTGTTTTTTGGTGTTTGGTGTGTGTGTTTAAATGTGTTTTGATCCGTTTCCCCCTTTAGTGAAGATGAAAAGAGGTTTTGAACTATACGTCGATCATTGCCCTATACGCAGCGTATAGAAGGTCCACCATACGCAGCGTATTGTGCTATGAGTGTCGTTTAGTTCCACGTATACGCTGCTCATTGCCCAATACGCTACGTCTGGTTCCTTTTTTTAAAAATAAAGTGTTATGTAAATGAGGGTTTTTATATTATAAAACACTCTAATCAACATTTTTTATATAAAAATGTGGTGTAAACTATATTTTAAAGATAATGTAATGTAAATAACAATACTACAAGTAAACAATTCAAGTGTTACAACGAAGACCTAAAAAAAGTTAATGTAGTCTCTTGTTAACTTCTATTACAACCGATTAGCGCCTTACTCTGTGTAATACGAGACATTTACATTGTCTCGCATTCTATGGCTGCTTGACTTCGGTATATACTCCAAAGTCCATTCGGTGGTGGCATTGGACAATTATCCGTTAACTTAACCATGATGAAATGGCCATCTTCCACAATAGTAATAAACAAGACATAATGGCTAGGATAATCCTCCGGACTATCAAACATGGAGAAGAAAGTTTGGTAACCACCACTGCTTAAATGATGAACAATGACACCAAATTTTTGAGCCACCAACAATCCCGTGTAGGGCAACAACATCCGGCATGGATTTGGTGCAGGTTCCACGTACAACCAAATTATTGATTTCTATACTGCATTATAACATCCCAAAACCCACCCATCGACAATAGCCACCACCGGTCTTTGTTAATGAACATCTCATTGAGTAGCTATTGGCAGATCCACATCCACACATTTTGTTCCAACCCCAAACCCATAGCTACGGATCGAAACCCACAGTTACCGTCCGACTGGGCAGCTTCCATATGTGTTATGTATCTCCAATACATAGATGGAAGCCAATCCTTAAATCGACTGATCAAGTGTATGTACCTGTAATTGCCAAATACATAATGGAAAATCTTTGTCGGGGAAAATGTGTGTATGTACGTTTGCATGTATGTACGCATGCTTGTTTACGTACCTGTCCCCCACCAACAGTGGAAAATCTTCATTCAGAACCAGAATTGTCTGTTTAGCTTTAATTTTCTTCAAACTATTGTGTTGCACAGCTTGGTTTTGAGTGTCCTCGTTCCTTTATGATTGGGATTGGGTATCTTTAAGTCTCGCAACCACCTCTTTTCTTTTTGATTGGGTATCTTTAAGTCTCACAACCTCCTCTTTCCTTTGTGATTGGGTATCCTTACGTAGCAGCCTCTTCTTTCATTTGTTGTTGTATGTTGGTGCATATTTGTGACAACAACTTTTAGATTTGGTCTTTGGATATCTTTTAATTAGTAAAACGATAAACGGTTAGCGGGTTTAGCTTTGTATTAGTTATTTAAGAGTGATTGGGCCAAACCAAACCCATATCGGGTGATGGGAGGCGATTTGGGCTTAGCCCATGTGCAAGCTTGTACGATATAAACAAAGCTTTGCATTAGGGTTTAGGTTAATCACCTTAAGCATTCTAGAGAGAGAATTCGTAATAGCAAGAGGCTTGGACAAATTTGTAGATCTTGATTGATTGTAATCGTTTGAAGATAATCAATAAAGATCGGGTTAATAGTGATTTCTGTTTCTACTCGTTATCTATCAAAATCTGATCTAGAGGATTCTGCACTCTAGGTTGGATCGATGATTCTGTGAAGATCCATACGGATTAGGGGACCTACAATTGGTATCAGAGCGTTAGGCTCTTGATTGGCTTGGTTCAGAATCATTTTGTGCAGAAAAATTGGGTTTTTGGATGTTTTTGGAGGCTGTTTTTGAAGTTTTGAAGGCTGTTCTAGGGTTCTGCTACTGATCTTGGATAAACAGCAAGCATTTCGATCCATCTCGGATAGAAATCTTACATCTCGAATCATCTCGGATCACAAGAGTTGCATCTCGGATTAAAAAACTTGCATTTCGGACCAGAAAACTTGCATCTCGGATTGAAACTGAAGGATCTTGGATCATCTGCTGAGCATCTCAGATAACAATGCTCATCTCGGATAGAAAGGTTGTTCATCTCGGATCAGAAGAGTTCATCTCGAATTAAAAGTTGGGCATCTCGGACTATTTCTAATCATCACGGATCAACAACGTTTAATCTCAGACCATCTCTAACCATCTCGGATCAAGTGAGTTCATCTCGGGCCAGAAGTTGGGCATTTCGAACCATCTCTGATAACAGGATCATTTAAGACCATTTCGAACCATCTCGGATTACTGTTCCGAGGTGTATTAAAAATGGTGGAATTTTAACTGGCTGACGTAGATAAAAATTCACGTTTTCGTGAATAGAAAATTATTCGTAGACAATCTCAGCAAACCGTTTGCACGGTTGGATTCCATTGATTTTTAGGAAAAACAAATGGAAAATTCCAAAATAGGTCTTGGACAATATATATCATTGGATTCGTATTCTCGAGACAAGTCTAACGGTAGAATTTGATAATCACAGTTTCCGGAGACTTTTGTATGGTTTTAACCAGTCAGTTGCGTTAAAATGTCGAACACGTCGAACCTAAATGAGTTGATAAGGATGGAGTATGAGGTTGGCACAACAAACAAACCTCCAAAGATGATGAAGGTAGAAAAATACCTTACATGGAAAGACAGGTTTCAGTCCTTCGTTGAATATCAGGACACTCGTAAGTGGATCTGTATTGAAGATGGGTACGTGAACCCAACTCATGAGTTTGAGGGCAGACAACGGGTAACTACCTATGTTAACATGGAGGCTGAACAGAAGAAAATGTATGAAGCAGAAAAGAGAGCTCTTGCTGCAATAAAGATGTCACTTCCTGATGGCATCAAACATACTTTCAAGAGGTACACTACCTCGAAAGAGATGTGGGATGCATTAGAGAAAGTATATTTTAATTTTAAAAACAACAAAAATAAACAAATTGTATAACATTATTACTTCAACATATTACCAAAACATGACTTTTCGAAAGCCGCATTTACTGAACCACCTGAACCGGTTGTTAAATATTCACCGAACTCGTCCGATCTGGCCGGATAAAAGTCGCTAGATCTATACCGGGGAAGACGAAGAGGTGACGTTGTCGGATCCTGGTAAAAACAAAACAAAAGAGGGCTAACATGAATGTCGTCGGATCTTTGTCAGACCGTCGCCTATCAAACATACTTTCAAGAGGTACACTACCTCGAAAGAGATGTGGGATGCATTAGAGAAGAGATTTGAGGGTAATGCTGATGTGAAAAAGAAAAAATTAGACCTGCTGAAGAAGCAGTTTGTTGTCTTTAAGGGCATGAGAAATGAGTCTCTCGAAGATATCATCACTAGATACTGTCATCTGATGTCAGAAATGGACAACTATGACATAGAAGGCTACACTGACATAGAGATAAATGATAAGCTGCTTGATGCTTTATCTGCTAAGTGGGATATCTATACTCTCATGATCAAGGGGGAAGCTGATTATGAGACTAAAGAATCAGAAGAAGTTGTTGGTAAGCTGAGAGCTTATGAGCTAAATATGAAGAAGAAGGAAACAGGATACGATCAGGTTCAAGATCCAGGGATTTACAAAGGAATTCCATCTTCTTTGTCTCACAACACTTTAAGTGATTCTGCAACGACGTATCTTTAGTGTGAGAATGAGCAGGTTACCATTAATGCAGAGGGTGATGTATGTTTTGTTGCTGCTTCAGAAGGGTCAACTGGAGCTAAGAGACAATTAGCTACTAATCAGAGTAACGGTAACAAATCTATGCCTATGAGTGTGAAGTCTGCAGAAGAACATCTTGCCTTACTCGCTTCATTCGTTGCATCTTACGAGAATTAAATTCAGGGAAAGATTTATGATCCAACTACTTTCGATGAAGATTATGATCAGATTGACCATGATGGCTTAGAGGAGATGGATTTACAATAGCAAATGGCCATGATTTCTCAACGAGTGAAGAGGTTCATGAACATAACAAGAAGGAAGTTTGTGGGAAAGAGCGTTGGTTTTGACAAGACCAAACTGAGGTGCTTTAACTGTCAAAGTTACGGACATTTTGCTAGGGAATGTTAAAGGCCAAAAACAGTGTCTTCTTGTCAGGTTTCAAATAACAGGAATGCATCAAACAACACTAGCTCTAAGGCTTTAATCTCTGCAGCACAAGAGGGCTCGTATAACTGGAGCGTTCATTTGGAAGGTGATGAAAATGTCACACAAGGTTTCATGGCAGAGACTGTTCCTGATGATAGTGCTGAAGCAAAGGAGGATGCTGAAGCAAAGGTGGATGCTCAAGTAGAGAAGGAGAGTGAAGCTGAAAAAGCTGATGCTGATCAGACAACTGAAGCTGAAGAAGAAAAGCTAAAGTCTGAATATGAAAAGGAAGCTGAAGAAATGGATGCTGCAAATAAAAGATTGGAAGCTTAACTTGCTGCTCTCATGGCCAACTTAGACAAACCAATAGGAGAGGTAAGTTCTAATTCTGCTACTTCTATTTGTTTAAGATGTCGGGAATTACAGGGTGAGGTTGATAGGTTATCAACACAAAACCAAAGTCTGGTAAATGAGATGTCAAACATAAAAGAGACAAACTTTTTCGTAAAAAGAAATGAATATCTATATTTGAAGAAAATTAAAGGTTATGAAACTGAAATGGAAGTTTTAACATGCAAATTAAACGAAAAACTTCAAATCATAGACTTAGCTCATGACACTATGAGAGAGAAAACAAAAGAAATTTCTGAAAAATGCAAAGTGTTGTTAGATGCACAACTCAAAATTGTTGAACTTGAAAAGAAATTGAGTCAATTCAGAGATTCCACTTTTGTAATGAAACACATGATGGGTGGCTTGAAGAAAAGTAATGACAAAACCAGTGTGGGCTTCCAAGGCTTCAATGAAGTTCCACCTCCTATTTGCCATGACTATTCTTTCTTGCCAGATGAAGATGAGTTTACAGACTTTGTGAAATTTGCACCTAGTAGTTCCACTGTCACACCCCAATTTTTCGTTATTGCGGAAGCGTCGTAAGGTGTGGCCAGAGCGGCAATCGTTACATTCAATCAAGTAAACATCACAATTAAATCATGAAAAGATGTTCTTCCATATACTAAAACCATAGTTTACAAACCAACAACTTGTTCGAAATAAAACAATCTACAACTTTAACAACTTTGTTCAAAGTTTAAAACAATTTACAGAACATGATAACTGAAAACAGGATGACATCTCAAAAGCTGAAGTTCTTGACAACAACTCGAACATATTTTCACTAATTGGCTGTAATACATGTTAGTTTTCAAAAACGTCAAACAAAGTTGGTGAATTCATGTATTAAGTTTGCGTCAAATAATTCTTCAAAATATTTGATAAATTTGAAATTGGTACAAATGAAACTTGTAAGATCATTAGTGTTTTGCAAGGACACTAATCAGTATGCCGAATAGGAGGCAACCAAACCTTGATGATTTATCGTGTGTGTCAACGACACTAGTTTTAGACACAAAAGCACTCTTAACGATCTCTGTTATGCTGATAAGAGTGGGGCTCGTCACGCCCAATAGATCTATCCCACTGTTCCTTGGTACTTGTTTATTCATTAATAGCCCCTTCATTTTAAACACTATCCACATGTGATCTAAATATTTTCATTTTTATCGTCATACCAATTGTAACATGTATACATCCTCGAAAGTTTAAAACTGTAAAACGTTTAAATAAAAGGGGAAACATGAACTTACAAATTTGCGTTCCAAGCAAATCTTGTTTCGATTTCAAATTCTTCATTTGTTTCTCAACCTACAAGTGTTCTAACTTCATTAGACACTTGGGTTTATGTTCGTTCACCGTACAAGTATCTCATCTTGAATTGTTATTATACTTGTATTCATTTGCTTTCTTTGTTTATGTTTGCATATATATATATATCTTCCATATATATATTCTATTTGTCTATGTTTGAATGGGTCTAGCCCATGAGTTATATATGAAATTCCAATTCAAATGTTTAGTACATATGGGCCTAGCCCAATTGACTTTGTATATGTGGGTCTAGCCTATTTCATTTAACTAGTGTGGGGGCCTCGCCCAATGTGTTCTTATAAAAGTGGGTTTATCTTAATGGGCTGGATCCATGTTTAAAGATTACTTTTATTTTGTCTGGGTTATGCCTGATAACCTAGATGACCAGGTAGCTTATATGGGTTATGCCTGATAACCTAGATGACCAAGTAACTCGTCTAGGTTATGCCTGATAACCTAGATGACCAGATAACTTGTCTGGGTTATCACTGAACCTAGATGACCAGATAATTTGTCTGGGTTATGACTGATAACCTAGATGACCAGATTACTTGTCTGGGTTATGACTGATAACCTGTATAATCAGGATTAAATTTTATAAAATTTTGCCATAGTTTCCTTTAAACTATGGACTTTTCCCAAGTTTAAACAAACTTGTTTTCAAATCATCTTCAACTCAAGATATCATCAAGTACCAAGAATCATCCTATTTTGTCAACAAAAGTGTTATGAACATGTATAGTCTCCATCTTTCCCAAAAAGGAAACTTTAATTATGATTTTTGCCAAAAATTTGTAGATCGTAATAATACTTAAAAACCCATATTTTAGGTGACATATGAAGTCATTTTAAGTATAAACATGTGTTCAAAACTCTTCCATAAACAAGTTTCATGTCCATGATTCTTTCCAGAAATAGAAACTTTATTCATTCATTTTAACAAAAATTCAAGTTCTTGGATTTTAAATAATTACTCATGTTTCCCCAACATGCATGTAACTATTTTAAGAATAAAAATCCATGTTCATAACTTTTTGTTGATGAATCTTGTTAGATCTAAACATGCATGTGTTTAGATCATATTTTTGTACATGAACATACAAGATTCATAACCGCTAACATAAACTTCTTCAAGTTTATCCAAAATCACCAAGAAATTATAAGATCAAAATAATGGTTTTAGTTTTTCTTATTGTTTTTCAAGTGGGTTTGTTATGTATGATTCAAGATGAACACATATACTAAGAAAAATCAGGAATCACGAAAATGTAGGAGTTAGTTATGATTCTTCCAAGTTTGCTAATAAAAGCAAAGATGAAGATATGAAGATATGAAGATGGTGATGATGATCCAAGAACACCTAGTGCTCCTAAGGTACTTCTAGTGTATCTTCAAGTCTTGCAAATGCTTTGAATTATCCATGCACCTCCATGTTAGTATGATTTTCTAGAGTTTGAATTTTAAAAGGATGAAGATGATGAATGTTTGGTTTGGTCGATTTTTGGAGAGAGAGAAGGAGAGAGTTTGTGTGTTGTTTGCTATGAAAATTTAGAATGAAATGGTTAGTGAGATGTAGTGTTAAGTGTTATAATCATCTTCTTCTTACACATTACCGTAACACTAATCACCCTCTAAATTTTACAACACATCAAAGGAAGATGAGTTGGTTAAGGACCCACCAAAACCATGGACATGGGGGTGGTTTGGGGTTTTGTAAATTTTTTATAAAAACTTTGTTATACTTTATAAACTTCATGAACTTTAGTAATTTAGATGAAATTTTCTATAAAGTTTCAAGGTCCAATATTTTAAAGTAATGTGACAATAGATAAAGCTAACCCACTAAAATTATTAGTTCGTTGTTTAGTTGAAAAATTTGGTTCAGGTCTTGTACCGGATTTGTTGTCAGGTAGTTTACTGAACTAGCTATGCAGTTTAATACAATAAGATTTAAGTGCGAATTTTGTGTCGTTTTTAATACACGTTATATTATTCATGACAAATAATATTTGTTTTTGGGTTTTCGGACAGTTACTGTTTCGTTATGCGGAATGTTGTACACGTCCGCAAGATTACTGTACTTTTCTGCGGACTTGGACAATTTGGTTTTTAAATGGAATTTTCTAAATAATATAAGGCACATGTTATTTTTAGACGAAGTTTTTATGGAATATTTGCGCAGACATATCTTTATGTCTCGTTTTTGTCATGTCAGACTGTACCGCGACTAGTACTGACATGTATTGTCTGTTCGCATTTCTGCTGTAAATCTAGGATATAGTTCCTAACTGTAACAGATTTGTTATCATAATAAGCTATGATTGTTATAATTCCTATACTTTTAATACTTAATTAAATAAAATCTAGTCAAATATGCGAAAGTAAATAGTGTAATAGCTGTCTGGGTTGTACGGAATTACCGGAAATTTGCCAATTGTCACACCAGTGACGATGGGTTGAGTTGCTGAATGATTATGATTGTGAGATTAAGTACCACCAGGGAAGGCGAACGTGGTAGCGGATGCTTTGAGTCAAAAGGAACAGGTTAAAACGTTAAGGGTTCGAGCTTTGGAAATGACGATCCGGACGAATCTTACTATGCGTATTCATGACGCCCAACAAGAAGCTATTAAGGAAGAGAATATTAAAGCTGAACTTCTTCGGGGTATGGAGAAATAGTTGGTGCCAAATAAAGAGAGAACCTTATATTTCATGGGACACATTTGGGTTCCGCTCTTTAGCGGTGTTTGAGAAATTATCTTTGATGAAGCCCACAAGTCAAGATACTCGATCCATCCAGGATCATACAAAATGTATCAAGACTTGAAGGAATATTATTGGTGGCCAAATCTCAAGAATGACGTTGCTGCTTACGTCAAAAAATGCCTAACTTAAGCTAAGGTTAAGGCAAAGTATCAAAAGCCATCAGGTCTGCTGCAACAACCAGAGATACCCGTTTGGAAGTGGGAGAAAATATCGATGGATTTTATAACAAAATTACCCAGGACCCCTAGAGGACACGATATGATATGGGTGATAGTTGATCGATTGACCAAGTCTGCGCACTTCCTACCAATACGGGAAAAAGATAGCACTGGAAAGCTTGCCGAATTGTATCGAAAGGAAATTGTGGCACGCCATGGAGTGCCTATTTCAATAATTTTAGACAGAGACGGACGTTTCATATTAAGGATATGGTAATCTTTTCAGGAGGCCTTTGGATCTCAACTAGATTTAAGCACGACCTTCCACCTGCAGATCGACGGCCAGAGCGAGCGAACCATACAAACCCTTATGCTCTGTGCTTGTGTAATGGATTTAGGCAGCAGCTGGCATACTCACCTACCCTTGGTAGAGTTTTCCTATAATAACAGCTATCACACGAGCATAAAAGCCGCACCGTTTGAAGCTCTATATGGCCGCAAGTGTCGCTCACCGCTGTGTTAGGCGGAAGTGATGTGTTCAAAATACAACATATAAATTACATCAAATGAGGCATAAAATAAACCATTTTCTAGTACTAATGTTGTAAAAAGCTTGTGTTTTTGTTCCTTTTGAATAAACAGGGTTAAATAAGCTTAAAAGAGCAAAAGAAGCAAAAAGACTGCAAAAACCAACATAGAATGCTATAAAGAAGGATTGACCAACTTACCAAGCCCCCATCTACATCCAAACACAAGAAATAACAAACGCATAAGTTCTGGCAAGGGGCCGTGCCCAGTGGGAATTCACTACAGCAGAAAGAGACAACCATAAAAGAAAAATTTCAAGCTCAACACGGGGTCGTGCTAAGCCAACACGGGGCGTGGTCAACTATTAGATTTCTAGAATCTAAATAAGTACAACAAGTACATTGGCCACATGCCGTGCCGTTGAAACACGGGGCCGTGTTAGTACAAGTCTAACACTACAGTTAATGTAGAAGAGAGAGACTGAACACCACGGGGCCGTGCCAGGCGGGCACGGGCCATGCTGGATGTTCTGTTTTCAGCTATAAATAGAGATGCTTGGTTCCACTTCAACTTATCCCTTGGCAAACCATTTATCTCTCACTTGCCACCACTACACCACAACTACAACACCATCATCCACCACCATCACCCATTATCCATTTTCCATCTTTAGAGTGTGTGTGTAGTCTCGGGATCCAAGATTGATCATAAGAATCTTTGTCAAACAAAGGACATGTTTGGCTAAATTCTTACATCACTTGGTGAAGACTTATCTTTTATGTATTTTCTTTTGTATTTCCAACCTTTGGCTACTTTTTAATTGGGTATGTATTAATGACTTTAATAATTAGTTTTTTTTATATTGAAGACGAATTTATTCAAATACACTTCATATGTTCGTTTACTCAACATGTTCATGTCTTTACGGTCTATATAAAGCATGTTATTTAACCCGAAAGGGAGATTAGAAGGGTGGTTTGGGTAATTCTATGTCTCGTTCAGTGTATAGATCCTGCGAGAACCTGGTTCAAGCCTAGTAAACACATCACGAGTCGGAGCGGGCATTACCCACCACAGGAGAGGTGCAAAAAGCTTGAATCCCTTATTCTTAAACTACTATTAAAACTTTAAACGAACCACACGAGGACTGTATCCCTGCTGACTCAGACCAACAGGTTGAGGGTGATCGCCGCCTTTTACGAGGGGTCCACCACATTTTGCATTAATAACTTACTTAATTATCTTTCAATATTCCGACCTAGTGGGAATGTATCCTTGCTGACTCAAACCACTAAGTTGAAGGTACTGTCGCCTCCAAAAGAGCGGCCTACTACTATAACTAAGATAATCACTTAAAATGCCCAAAGTGCGGAAATCATCAAAATGGTACAGGAAAGATAAGTTGGACCCAAGTGATTCTTTCTTGTCTATCATTTTTATTTTATTTTTATTTTCTGTTTTTATCTTTTTATTAGCTTAAAAATCTTTTCTCAAAAGTTGGTTCGATTAGACGTTGACGATAAGCTGGTACTAAAAGCTCTTGTGACCTTGGATGACCTCGGTATCTTGCCATCACTATACTACGTCCGTGATGGGTATACTTTCCGTAGCGTGTGTGTAGAGTGATAGTAGAATATCGTGTTTCATAAATTTAAAACTTGAAATCGGCGAGTAAAAATAGCTAAAAATACAACTAAAAATATATATACTCACCCACGCACGTCAAGTTTTTGGCGCCGTTGCCGGGGACACAAGGATTTTAAGGAAGCTTAAAATTAATGGCCTAATCAAATTCTAACATTTTTTTCCAAAACTGCGCGCTCATTTTAAAAATTTTCTTTTTTACAGTAGGTTAACACGGGGCCGTGCTGCTGGGACACGCCCCCGTGCTACAAATCTTTCTAAAACCTTTTTAAACCACCCAGATACAGAGCTGAACATGGGGTCGTGCCGATTCAACACGGGGCCATTCTATCACACCCCGACCGCGTTAAAACAACGAAACCGCGGCGGAAACGTCGGGGAGTGTTGTCACAGAATTATTGTTTCACAACCATGGATACAAAAGTTTCGTTTTATTAATTTATTAAGTAATGTACATTGTCTTAAAACCAAACAAACAAGTTATACATCGTCTATCATTGGTTTTATGTCACTAAGGCCACGTCCAGATCCTAAGTGAACACGCTTCCTAGCAATCAACCTCAAGCAACACCACCTGAAACATATGTGAAAACAAAGTCAGCAAAGAAATGCTGGTGAGCACATAGGTTTTATGAGAGTGTCGGATTCATGGCTCATTTATATGTTGTAGTACCTCATTAGACTACAAGAGTCAAAAGTACAAACCTCGTTTTGAAAAGTGTATTGCAACATAATTAACCAACTCAAATCAAGTTGGTTATAATTTACAAAATCTCGTAGCCATGATTCTTAACCCAAAAACATTTGTTTTAGTAAACCAAATCGTAAAACATCTCGTAAAAACTCGTATGGTTTATATCATTTCGAAAACCTCGTTGTGTAACATCGTTTCAAAATCGTATCCCATGTGAACTAAATAATGACACGGTATGTAATATGATAAAAGCACTTATATATAAGATGTACCAGCGTGTATCTACCATGCTTTTATCATGCTACACCCATCCCATTTTCTAATCACAACCCAAAACCAATCGTTTAATCAAATCGTTTATCTCGTTTAAGTCGTTTCAAATCGTTTAACTCGTCCCAAAATCGTTTAACTCGTTTTAATAATGAAACTACTTTTGGTCGTCTCGCTAATAACATTCAAACCTTCGTAACTCGACTATCTCGCTTCTCGCATTAACAAACCACCAAAGGGTAAGTTAACAATCATCAGATTCGGCCGTTACCCATAACCCCCACACATAACCATGGGTGTAGTCTGATAACGGGATTTGTCAGATCCTATGGTACCATAACCTAATACTGGTCGGCTTGATCAATGTTAATGAATGTCATTCGTTATGTAAATACTTCCAACAAGTTTGTTCACATTATCGAAATCGTTATTAATTTTGTATAAACCATATCAATCGTTTTTGAAACTATCGTTAAAACCTCGAAAACATTTAGCATATCACCCCAAAACAATTGAAAATAGTAAAATAGGGGAACTATGTACTCACATCGAAGTGCAAAGTGTCCTCAATCTAAAGAACTCAACAAGCTCAGGCAAATCAAGGAAACTCAAGCAGCACCTAGTAATCGATTCACCAGTAAATAAATCGACACCTAAATCGGAAGATCGGATAGAACGAGGTCTTGTAAACCAAATGAGTATTGGAACTCATGTGATATGGTTTAACAAAGCCTACATCCTAAATCAGAACCTAACCTAAGTGCTTTTGACCCGTTACGACCCATTAAGGTAGCTTACGCTACTTTAACGCGTCGTTCGCGCAAATGCGCGTTCGAGACGTCTAACTAGTCCTATAACAAGTATTATATGCCCTACCATGTTTAAATATGTTGCATAATCAGTTTAGTGACAAATGTTTAAGTTACATATGCTTAAAGTCGAATTATGCATGAAAAGGGCATTTTGGTCATTTACCTAAGGCAGATAAACTACCTATCATACAACTACTTAAACTAGGTGACCATAAGGTATAACCTTGGAAGGTTATTCCCTATGCAACTATGGTCACTAAACATGCTTGGTCGGATCCTAAAGATCGACCAAACGGGTCGAGTTCGAAAGTCTAAGCGGTGGTTTAGACCGCTTGACTTACGACTCTAAACAAGCACTAAACTAAAAGTGACGAGCTAAACATGTTAGAACATGTTTAACTAAATTAGAAAATAGGTTTTGATATCAAAACAAAGTGTTTTGATACCCAAGAGTAGTCAACGTGGTAATCAGTAGGTATAGTCACAAGGGACTATAACCATCGTGATTACGCTCACGATGCGAAATTCAAACGAACTTCGTGTTGTCCAACTCGTGGTCAAAGCAGAAAGTCAAACACTGTTGACTTTCGTGCTCGAAAAGAGATAAAAGAACGAAAGAGGCTTACAAAGGGTCCAAGCTAGGGAGAACTTGATCTATAACACTCAGGTATGAAGCAAAGGCTTCAACTTAGAGCATTAAAATGATCAAGGGTGCAGAAAATGGAAGGAGGGCATGGCTTTATATAGTTTTCGCAAAACCGTTAGGATCGTTTCTTGCTAAAGAGGGAAAGATCTAAGCCATACATGTGAGCTAGTGGTTTTGCTAAACTAGGGGACATGAAATACCAGTCCATAGCATCCAAAAACAAGGATTAAAACCATTAGAGCAAGTGGTATTGACCAGATTCAATGTTTCTGCATCTCTACTAATCTGGGCACTGCATATAATGGGCTGGTTTAGATCGATCCTAACCGGATGATTATGAATTACTTTTATTCAATAGAATATAGAATAATAAAAAAAGTCATAGAATATTAATATTAAACTCGGCAGGGTGAATTTCAGAATTGACGTGAAATCTAGGCTATTGTCATTCAACCGCTACAAGATCAACAATTCCATAGGCTTGGGCCTCTGTTGCTGACATAAAAACATCTCTTTCCATGTCTTCGGATACAACCCATACGGGTTTGCCCGTTCTTTGTACATAAACCCTTGTCAGGGTTTCACATAGTTTCAGCAGTTCTCCCACTTCCAGGATGAATTCTCGCAAGAGACCACCTATACGGTCTGTAAGGCCTCATACAGACCTGCACTTTCAGAAAATGACAATTTAGCCCCTGCACCTTGTTTCGTCGTGTTTCGGCACTTCTAACACCCGTCAAACCCATTTTCAAGCTCCATAATGATGTTAAAGCATAGGAACATGAAATATGCTCAAAAACATCTCAGATGTCGGTTCGTTTGGTCGTACGGTTGCGTTGTTCGGTTAATTAAGACGGAAATCGTAACGGACGCGTGTACGATCCAAATTAAGCGAAGAATAGAATTTTATCATGCCAATCACTAAAATAAAGTATTTTAATGATTACATAAATTTTTGGGTGTCCGGATATATTCAGAACGTAAGATATGCATGAAAATGCAAACTCATGCACTTTTTGACGCTTTTAGTCCCTATCAGTGTTGTAAAAGTCGGATTCCAAGGACGAGTACTCGGCGAGTACTCGGTCCTCGGAACCCCTCCGAGGCGACTTCCTCCTAGGTGGACTCAATTAGTCGGCCTCGGTCAAACTCGGTCAAACTCGGCGCCTAGTCGGCGCTTAGTCGGACGTAGTTGGAAAGAGTCGGCCTAGTCGGTCTAGGCGGTCAACGTGATTTGTTGAATTTTAATTAGTCAAAATCGGTCAACATCGGCCTACTCGGCCTTGTACTCGAACTACTCGACCTTGTACTCAGACTAGTCGGACTTATATTCAGAATATTTGAACTTTAAACATGTTTCATTTTAAATTATACTCAGTTGACATGAATTATGCTTATTTTAACATATATATAATATATAAGAATTAATTTTCTTTATAGTTACCATGTCCGCGTACTCCCCGAGTACTCTCCGAGTACTCCGATTACTCCCAACTCCCCAGTCGGCCGACTAGGAACCGCCTAGCGACTTTTACAACACTGGTCCCTATTGATCAAATAAGTTTATTTTAGCATACCGAACCCTTCAAAGCCTATTTATAAGCTATGTAAAGGATATTTAAGTTATGTTTAACTTATGATCAAGTTCCGGAATGTTCGTTACTATACAAATCGGTATAGTTTCACAGTTTGACCCAAATAGTCCCTGCGATCGAATAGACTTGTTTTCAACACACCAAACCATCCAAAACTTATTTCTATGTTATGTAAAGGTTATTTAAGGTATGTTAAGCCTATGTCACTATTCTGGAGTGTTTGTCGCGTTAAACTGACTGCGTTTATGCACCAGTTTGCGTATAACTTTCCAGAAAGTGATTTAAAGCTTGAAATCGATCTCGAATCATATCGTAAAATCAACAAACACAAATACACACATAATAAAACCAACACACATTGTTTTATTAATAATTAACGTTGTTTTACATTATACATCGATTACAGAGCACAGTTGTCACAGTCTCCCCTACTTTAGGAAATTTCGTCTCGAAATTTTAACTAGAGGAAACTTGTGAGAACAATTGTGGATATTCCACCTTCATTTGGTCCTCACATTCCTAAGTAAACTCTGGGCCAAGTTTGGATTCCCAGCGAACCTTGACCAATCAAATCCGTTTGTTCTTCAACTGTTTGACTGCGCGGTCCACTATCTCCACAGGTTTCTCGACAAAGTGCATCGTTTCATCGATTTGAATCTCGTCGAGTGGAATGTGAAGATCAGCATCAGCTAAACACCTACGCAAATTGGACACTTGAAAAGTCGGATGAATATTTCCAAGCTCTGGAGGTAGCTCTAGTCGATAGGCAACCTTTCTAATTCTTTCAACAATCTTAATTGGTCCAACATATCGTGGTGCAAGTTTTCCTTTCTTTCCAAATCTCACCACTCCCTTCCAAGGTGACACCTCGAGTAGGACATGGTCTCTGACTTGAAATTCTAGGGGCTTGTGTCGCATATCCGCATAACACTTTTGACGGCTTCTAGCTGTCACAAGATTATCACGGATTTTCTTGATTTTGTCTGTTGTTTCCAGAATGAGCTCAGGTCTAGTAAGCTGAGCTTCACCGATCTCATTCCAACAGACAGGTGAACGACATTTTCGACCGTAAAGAGCTTCGAATGGTGCCATATTAATGCTAGCATGATAACTGTTGTTGTAAGAGAACTCGATCAACGGCAGATGAGAGTCCCAATTACCACCAAAGTCTATCACGCATGCTCTAAGCATATCCTCCAAAGTTTGAATCGTCCTCTCAGATTGTCCATCTGTTTGGGGATGATAAGCAATGCTTAGATTTAGTTGGGTTCCCATAGCAGATTTCATAGTCTTCCAAAAATGAGATGAAAATCGAGCATCACGATCAGATATGATGTCCAAAGGAACACCATGTCGAGATACAATCTCATCAACATAAATCTTTGCAAGTTTATCAGCAGATAGATCCTCGCGAATCGGAATAAAATTAGCTGACTTCGTTAATCGATCGATGACAACCCAAATAGCATCATGACTTTTCGATGTACGCGTTAATTTAGTGATGAGATCCATCGCAATGTTCTCCCACTTCCATACCGGTATCTCTGGTTCTACAAGCAAGCCAGAAGGACGTTGATGTTCAGCCTTGACTTTGAGATAAGTTAGGCATTTCGATACATACAAGGCAATATCCTTCTTCATACCAGGCCACCAATACTGAGTACGAAGATCCTTGTACATTTTATCAGCACCAGGAAGGATAGAATATCGGGACTTGTGAGATTCTTCCATTACCAAGGTGCAAAGATCGTCTTGTTTCGGAATCCACTACGATCCCTAAAATAGAGTAAACCATCATCTTTCCTTTCGAGTTTAAGCTCAAGTTGAAGCGGTAGCTCATATTTCAATAAGCCTTTGATCACACAAGATTGTTGAGCTTGAAGGACACGAGATTGGATATCAGATAGGATTCGAACAGAATGACGCTTGACTCACTCCTTTTGACTAAGCGCATCGGCTACGACATTCGCCTTACCAGGATGGTAGCGAATCTTGCAATCGTAGTCGTTCAAGAGTTCAACCCAACGTCCTTGCCCCATGTTCAGCTCCTTCTGATTAAAAATGTGCTGGAGACTTTTGTGGTTTGTGAAAACCACACACTTCGTGCCATAAAGATAGTGTCTCCAGATTTTGAGTGCAAAAACTACAGCGCCTAACTCAAGATCATGAGTTGTGTAGTTCATCTCGTGAACTTTCAGCTGTCTAGACGCATACGTAATAACCTTACCTCGTTGCATAAGAACACAACCAAGGCCAAGATTCGACGCATCACAATAGACAACGAAATCATCATTTCCCTCGGGAAAAGATAGAACAGGAGCATCACATAGCTTCTGTTTCAGTGTTTGGAACGCTTCTTCTTGTTTGGGTCCCCACTCAAAAGGCTTATTCTTCTGAGTCAAAGCAGTGAGTGGAACCGCGATCATCGAGAAGTTCGAAATGAAACGACGATAATAACAAGCGAGACCAATAAAAGAACGAATTTCTGTAGGTGTCGTTGGTGTGTTCCAATCCTTAATAGCAGCTATCTTGGATGGATCCTCATGAATACCCTGCTCGTTGACTATATATCCCAAGAACTGAACTTCTTTAAGCCAGAATTCACACTTGGAGAATTTAGCAAAAAGTTGTTCCTTCTTCAGGAGTTCTAACGTCAAACAAAGGTATTGCTCGTGATCGGCTCGAGACTTCGAATAAATGAGAATATCGTCGATGAACACAATGATGAACTTGTCTAAATAAGGTTTACAGACCCTATTCATTAAGTCCATGAAGATAGCTGGGGCATTCGTCAAACCAAAAGGCATGACAGTGAACTCGTAATGCCCATATCTCGTGCGGAAAGCAGTTTTGGGAATATCTTCTTCGAGAACACGTAGTTGATGATACCCAGAATGCAGGTCGATCTTGGAAAAACAGATAGCACCTTGCAGCTGATCAAAGAGATCATCGATTCGAAATAGGGGATATCGGTTCTTGATTGT
The DNA here is from genome assembly GCA_030545235.1 of Helianthus tuberosus. Classification (NCBI taxonomy): domain Eukaryota; kingdom Viridiplantae; phylum Streptophyta; class Magnoliopsida; order Asterales; family Asteraceae; genus Helianthus; species Helianthus tuberosus. Next base: position 92,980,899 of record CM060416.1, read on the forward strand.
AAGCTTGTTAAGCTAACGATAATCGATACACATTCGAAAAGATCCATTCTTTTTCACAAAGAGGACAGGAGCTCCCCAAGGTGAATAACTCGGACGGATAAATCCTTTATCAGATAACTCTTGAAGCTGTTTCGATAATTCTTGCATCTCAGACGGTGCAAGACGATAAGGTGCTTTCGTAATCGGGTTGACATTTGGTACAAGGTCAATATGATGAACTGGAGGCAAACCAGGCAGTTCATCGGGAAACACCTTTGGATAATCTTGAACAATCGGAATATCCTGAATACTCTTGCTCTTGCCTTTTTCCTCGGTGACATGTGCCAGGAAGGCAACATATCCTTTTCGTAAGTAACTTCGGGCTTTCGTACACGACATGAGATTCAAACCAACTGAAGGTTTCTCGCCACGAACTTCTAGAACATCGCCAGATGAAAGAGGAATACGAATGATCTTATCAAAACAATCCACCTCAGCATGATGTTTGGTTAACCAATCCATCCCAACGATAATGTCGAAACTCCCAAGTTGCATTGGCGTGAGGTCAATAGGAAAAAGATGGTTATCGAGGTTCAATTGACAACCACGAATAACAGAATCGAGTACGAGAGGATTACTAGTCGCAACTTCGACAGATAAGGGTTTCCTCAGTTTAGTTCTAGGTATCGCAAGTAAAGGCTCAAAAGATAACGAAACAAAACTCCTATCGGCACCAGAATCGAAAAGAACAGATGCAAGTTGATTGTTAACAAGGAACGTACCGTTAACAACCTTGTTGTCAGCTCGAGCCTCGTTTGTGTTCAGATTGAATGCTCGTCCATGAGCGGGGTTCACATTCGTGTTCGCGTTGGCATTCGGGTTGACATTCACATTCACCAACCTCGGGCAGTTGTTGCGGAAATGACCCATTTCTCCGCAATTGAAACACGAACCAGGTGGGAATCTCGCAGCATTCCCCTGAATTTGTGTTGGAACATGAGCAGCTTGATTCTGGCCCAAACGACAAATGTTGGCCAAATGCCCAAGTTTCCCACATGTTGTGCACTGTTTGCATGCCTGTTGAGCAACATGATGACCGTTGCAACGAACACAATGAGGTGCAGTACCAGCATTTGGCTTCTTCGCAGGAGGCAGGGCTGGTAGGTTCTGAGTATTCAGTGCAGTGACTGCAAAGTTATGGGAAGCCTTGCGCTTCCTCGACTTCTTAGAAGACTCACCCTTCTTCTTACCCTTACCCTTTTCATGTGCAGAATCAGCTGACTTCTTCTTGTCACCCTTGCGGGTTAATTTCCCTTTTCTGACCTGAGACTCGGTCAGAGTAGCAACCAATTTAATCGCTTAATGGACAGTAGTAGGATTACTGCCAGTCACAATATCCTGCATAGAATCGGGTAATCCATCGATATACCTCTCGATTGCCTTCTCCAACGGGGTAACCATCGTAGGACACAAAAGACTAAGCTCCTCATAACGATCCGTGTAAGCACGGTGTTCTCCCCCATCTTGTTTCAGATCGTCAAACTCTCGTTCCAAAGCTCGAATTTCATGACGGGGAAAGAACTCTCTCATCATGAGAGCTCGGAGCTCTTCCCATATTTGTGCTATCGCCACATCGTGTCACACCCCGACCACGTAAAACAACAAAGCGTGGCGGAAACGTCAGGGAGTGTTGTAACAGAATTATCGTTTCATAACCACGTAAAACATCGTTGTGTGACATCGTTTCAATATCGTTTACCCAAGTGAACTAAATAACGCCACGGTATGTAACATGTTGAAAACACTTATATATAAGAAGTACCAGCGGCGTATCTACCATGTTTTCACCACATTACACCCGTCCCGTTATCTAAACACTAGCCAAAAACCAATCGTTTACCCAAATCGTTTAACATCATTTCCAAATCGTTTAACATCGTTTCCAAATGGTTTAACATTGTTTCCAAATCGTTTCCAAATCGTTTAAATCGTTTAAATCATCCTCGTTTTAATTGTGAAAACTTATATATATGGTCGTCTCGCTAATAACATTCAAACCTTTGTGACTCGTTCATCGCTCAACTCGTTCTTGTGTTAACAAACATCCAAAGGGTAAGTTAACAATCATCAGATTCAGTCGTTACCCACAACACCCACACATAACCATGGGTATAGTGTAATAACGGGATTTGTCAGATCCTATGGTACCATAACCTAATACTGGTCGGTTCGGCCAAAATTAATGAATGTTATTCGTTATGTAACTACAACCAACAAGTTCGTTCACATTATCGAAATCGTTATCAGTTTAGTATAAATCGTTTTAATCGTTTTTGAAATTATCGTTAACACCTTGAAAACATTATGTACATATGAATCACCCCAAAACATTTGAAAACAATAAAATAGGGGAACTATGTACTCACATGTAGTGCAAGGTATCCTCAATCAATAGTACTTCAACAAACTCGAGTAAACCAGTGAAATCAAGCAGCACCTAGTAATCGAACCACTAGTCAAACAATAGACGCCTAAATCGGAAGATCGGACAGAATGAGGTCTTGCAACCCAAATGAGTGTTGGAACTCATGTGATATGGTTTAACAAAGCCTACATCCTAAATCGGAACCTAACCTAAGTGCTTTCGACCCATCGCGACCCATTAAGGTAGCTTATGCTACTTTAACGCGTCGTGCGCGCAAAGCGCGTTCGAGACGTCTAACTAGTCCTATGACAAGTATTATATGCCAATACATGTTTAATCATGTTGTATAATCCGTTATGTGACAAAATTTTAGGTTACATAAGCTTAATTACCAATTATACATGAAAAGGGTATTTTGGTCATTTACCTAAGGCATATAAACTACTTATCATACAACCATCTAAACTAGGTGACCATAAAGTATAACCTCGGAAGGTTATTCCCTATGCTACTATGGTCACCTAATGTGTTTGGTCGGATCCTAATGATCGACCAAACGGGTCGGGTTCGAAAGTATAAGCGATTGATTAGATCGCTTAGCTTTACGACCCTATATAAGCGCTAAACTAAAAGTGACGAGCTAAGCATGTTAAAACATGCTTAACTAAGTTAGAAAACAGGTTTTGATATCAAAACAAATGGTTTTGATATCCTAAAGTAGTTTGGTTACAAAATACGCGTAAATGCGCATTTTGGCCGAAACTTCGACTCGTCACTGAGCCTAGATAACGTGGTAATCAGTAGGTATAGTCACTAAGGGCTATAACCATCGTGATTACACTCACGTTATGAAGTTCAAACGAACTTCACATTGACCATAAACTGGTCAATGCAGAAAGTCAAACGCAGTTTAACTTTAACGCTAAAACGAATGAAAAGAACGAAAGAACACTTACAGAAGGTCCCCGCAAGATTTGATTCCGATTTTTCTCTCAGGTAGGAAGCATATACTTCCACTTAGAGAGCATAAATCAGATTTCAAATTGTGGGTTTTGAAGTGAAATGGATGGGGTATATATAGGATTTCTAGAACCGTTAAGATCGTTCCTCGAAAACTGAGCTTTGGTCTGGACCTTACATGTGTGCCCATGGTTTTCTAAAACCACGGGAGCCCCTAATATGGACTATGTTCATTGAATACCAGCCCATGTTTTTGCAAAACCATGGGTGAAAACCATCAACACTTCAAAATCGACTAGGTTCATTGAATCTGCCAGAAATTTCAAAAATGGTCCCTGCACTTGTAAAACTTGATTTTTTTGACACTTTTAAGCCCCGTTAACCCCATTTCAAGGCTCTAAAATAAAGTTAAAGTATAGGAAACTTAAAATATGCTCAAAAACATCTCGGATGTCGGTTCGTTTGGTCGTACGGTTGCGTTATTCGCTTAATTACGACGGAAGTCGTAACGAACGCAAAAACGATCCAAATTAAGCGACGAATGGAATTTTATCATGCCAAGCACTAAAATAAAATATTTTAATGCTTACATAAATTTTTGGATGTCCGGATGTATTCAGAACGTAAGTTATGCGCGAAAATGCAAACTTAAGCACTTTTTGACGCTTTTAGTCCCTGAATGAGCATAAAGTTTATTTTAGCATACCGAACCCCTCAAAGCCTATTTCTAAGCTATGTAAAGGTTATTTAGGGTATGTTTAACTTATGATCAAGTTCTGGAATGTTCGTTACTATACAAATCGGCATAGTTTCGCAGTTTGACACAAATAGTCCCTACGATCGAACAAAGTTGATTTCGACACACCAAACCATTCAAAACTTATTTCTAAGTTATGTGGAGGTTATTTAAGGTATTTTAAGCCTATGTCACTATCCCGGAGTGTTTGTCGCATTATACTGACTGCGTTTAAGCACCAGTTTGCGTATAACCTTCCAGAACGCGATTTAAAGCTTGCAATCGAAATCGAATCAAATTGAAAAATCACCAAACACAAATACACACATAGAAACACCAAAACACATATAATAACACCAAAGCACATTGTTTTATTAATAAACATCATTGTTTTACATCGTACATCGATTACAGAACACAGTTGTCACAGTCTCCCCTACTTCAGGAAATTTCGTCCCGAAATTTTAACTAGAGGAAGCTTGTGAAAACAAATGCGGATATTTCGTTTTCATCTGGTCCTCACGTTCCCAAGTAAACTCTGGGACACGTTTGGATTCCCAGCGAACTTTGACCAATCAAATCCGTTTGTTCTTCAACTGTTTGAAAGCACGGTCCACGATCTCCACGGGTTTCTCGACAAAGTGCATTGTTTCATCGATTTGGATCTCGTCGAGAGGAATGTGTAGATCAGCGTCAGCTAACCACTTTCGCAGATTGGACACGTGAAAAGTCGGGTGAATATTTTCAAGCTCTGGAGGTAGCTCTAGTCGATAGGCAACCTTTCCAATTCTTTCCACAATCTTAAATGGTCCCACATATCGAGGTGCAAGTTTTCCTTCCTTTCCAAATCTCACCACTCCCTTCCAAGGTGACACCTTGAGTAGGACACGGTCTCCGATTTGAAATTCTAAGGGCTTGCGTCGCAGATCCGCATATCTCTTTTGACGGTTTTGCGTTGTCACAAGATTATCGCGGATTCTCTTAATTTTGTCTGTTGTTTCCAGAACGATCTCAGGTCCAGTAAGCTGAGCTTCACCGGTCTCGTTCCAACAGACAGGTGAACGACATTTTCGACCGTAGAGAGCTTTGAATGGTGCCATTTTAATGCTAGCATGATAGCTATTGTTGTAAGAGAACTCGATCAGTGGCAGATGAGAATCCCAATTACCACCAAAGTCTATCACGCATGCTCTAAGCATATCCTCCAAAGTTTGAATCGTTCTCTCAGATTGGCCATTTGTTTGGGGATGATAAGCAGTGCTTAGATTCAGTTGGGTTCCCAAGGCAGATTGCACGTCCTTCCAAAAATGAGATGAAAATCAAGCATCACGATCGGAAATGATATCCAAGGGAACACCATGTCGTGATACAATATCGTCTACATAGATCTTGGCAAGCTTCTCAGCAGAGAAATCCTCACGGATTGGTAAGAAATGAGCAGATTTTGTCAAACGATCAACTACAACCCAAATAGAATCGTGACCTTTAGACGTACGCGGTAACTTAGTAATGAGATCCATCGCAATGTTCTCCCATTTCCAAACCGGTATCTCTGGTTGTACAAGCAAACCAGGAGGTCGTTGATGTTCTGCCTTGACTTTGAGACAAGTTAGGCATTTCGACACATACAAGGCAGCATATTTCTTCATACCAGGCCACCAGATCTTAGTACGAAGATCCTTGTACATTTTATCAGCACCAGGATGGACAGAATATCGAGACTTATGAGATTCGTCCATTACCAAGGTGCGAAGATCGTCTTGTTTCGGAATCCACAATCGATCCTTAAAATAGAGCAAACCATCATCTTTTGCTTCGAGCTTAAGCTCAAGTTGACGTGGTAATTCATTACCTATCAAATTTTGTGAAACACAAAATTGCCGAGCTTGAAGGACACGAGATTGAAGATCAGATAGAGTTCGAACAGAATGAAGCTTGACTCGCTCCTTTCGACTAAGCGCATCGGCTACAACATTCGCCTTACCAGGGTGGTAGCGAATCTCGCAGTCATAATCGTTTAAGAGTTCAACCCAACGTCGTTGCCTCATGTTCAACTCTTTCTGATTAAGAATGTGCTGGAGACTTTTGTGGTCTGTGAAAACCACACACTTCGTTCCATAGAGGTACTGTCTCCAGATTTTAAGCGCGAAAACCGCAGCTCCTAACTCAAGATCATGAGTCATGTAGTTCTTCTCGTGAACTTTCAGCTGCCTAGATGCATATGCAATAACTTTACCTCGTTGCATAAGGACGCAACCAAGGCCTAAGTTGGACGTATCGCAATAGACAACGAAATCATCGCTTCCCTCGGGCAGAGATAGAACAAGAGCATTACATAACTTCTTCTTCAGTGTTTGGAATGCTTCTTCTTGCTTGGGTCCCCACTCAAAAGGCTTATTTTTCTGAGTCAAAGCAGTGAGTGGAACCGCAATCTTTGAGAAATTTGAAATGAATCGACGATAATAGCCAGCAAGACCAAGAAAAGATCGAATCTCTGTAGGTGTCGTCGGTGTATTCCAGTCCTTAATAGCAGCAATCTTGGATGGATCCACATGAATACCCTGCTCATTGACTATATGACCCAAGAATTGAACTTCTTTAAGCCAGAATTCACACTTGGAGAATTTAGCAAAAAGTTGTTCCTTCTTCAGGAGTTCCAATGTTAAGCGAAGGTGTTGCTCGTGCTCGGCTCGATATTTTGAATAAATGAGAATATCGTCGATGAACACAATAATGAACTTGTCCAAATAAGGTTTGTAGACCCTATTCATTAAGTCCATAAAGATAGCTGGAGCATTCGTCAAACCAATGGGCATGACTGTGAACTCATAATGCCCATATCTTGTGCGGAAAGCAGTTTTGGGAATATCTTCTTCGAGAACACGAAGTTGATGATACCCAGAACGCAGGTCGATCTTGGAAAAGCATGAAGCACCCTGCAGCTGGTCGAAGAGATCATTAATTCGAGTTAGGGGATATCGATTCTTGATGGTGAGCTTATTAAGCTCACGATAATCGATACACATTCGAAAAGATCCGTCTTTCTTTTTCACGAAGAGGACAGGAGCTCCCCAAGGTGAAAAGCTCGGTCGGATGAATCCTTTATCAGATAACTCTTAAAGCTGCTTCGATAACTCTTGCATCTCCAACGGTGCAAGACGATAAGGTGCTTTTGCAATCGGGTTGGCATTGGGTACAAGATCAATATGAAACTCGACTTGACGAACTGGAGGCAAACCAGGCAGTTCATCAGGAAACACCTCTGGATAATCCTGAACAATCGAAATATCCTGAATACTCTTGCTCTTGTCTTTCTCCTTAGTGACATGTGCTAGAAAAGAAACATATCCTTTTCGCAAATAACTTTGGGCTTCCATACATGACATAAGCTTCAAACCATCTGGTGGTTTCTCGCCACGAACTTCCAGAACATTGCCAGACGGAAGAGAAATACGAACAATCTTATCGAAAAAAACCACCTCAGCGTGGTGTTTGGTTCACCAGTCCATTCCAATGATAATATCGAAACTCCCAAGTTGCATCGGTGTGAGATCAATAGGAAAAAGATGGTTATCAAGGTTCAACTGACAATTACGAATAATAGAATCGAGAACAAGAGGTTTACCAGTGGCAACTTCAACAGATAAGGGTTTCCTCAGTTTAGTTCTAGGTATCGCAAGCAAGGGCTCAAATGACAATGAAAGAAAACTTCTATCGGCACCAGAATAAAAAAGAATAGATGCAGGTTGATTGTTAACAAGAAACGTACCATTGACAAGGAACGTACTATTGACAACGAGGTTGTCAGCTCGAGCCTCGTTTGCATTCAGATTGAATGCTCGTCCATGAGCGGAATCGACAATTGGAAAAACAAAGAGGTATTGAAAACATCGACAAAACACAAGGAAGGCGATCATTTGTTCGTTACCTCGAACAAACAAACGACAAGCAGTGACTAATCAAAGTAAATAGGTCAAAAATAATGTATCACGAAGACATGCTCGCCTATAAGTGAACACTCACCCCAAGAGTTCCCAGGTAAGAGTGACTGGTCCGATTATGTGGATTTGTACGAACACTCTAGCCTTAGACAGAAAACTCAGAGTACAGGTACTCACTCTTCCAGTTTGCACGTGTTCACATTATTTAGACCCAAACTTTGACGAGATTTTGAAAACTCAGAAGGTACTAAGCCAAAAATGAGTCAAACTGGTAGGGTTCAAAACCTTACAACAGAGGGTTCAAAACCTTACAACAGAGGGTTCAAAACCTAGTAATCAATCATCCTAGAATGGATGATTAGTTTTCAAAGCGGATTCGAACTTAGCGTTCTTATTGTGGTTCTCACATAAGGATAGGTGACGGTTTTGTTTTAAAATCTAAACACAAGTAAACTTGGTTAGGGTCCTAAAGTTATAGTCTAGGTCAAAGCATTACTAATAACCTAATTCCCTATAACCATTGGCTCTGATACCAACTCTCCTGTCACACCCCGACCACGTAAAACAACAAAGCGTGGGGGAAACGTCGGGGAGTGTTGTAACAGAATTATCGTTTCATAACCATGGATACAAAAAGTGTTTCGTTTTATTGACAATATTAAGCATTAACATTGTTTTAACACATAACAAACAAGTTTTATATCAACTATCATCATTTTATGTCACTAAGGCCTCGTCCAGATCCTATGTGACGCATGCATCCTAGAACGTCGATCAAGCAACAACACCTGAAACATATGTAAAAACAAAGTCAGCAAAGAAATGCCGGCGAGTACATAGGTTTTATAAGAGTATTGGAATCATGGCTTGTTTACATATATTGCAATACCTCGAAAACCTTGTTTTGGAAAAGTATGTAATATTGCTACATGATTAACCAACTCAAATCAAGATGGTTATAGTTTATAAAATCTTGTAGCCATGATTCTTAACCCAAAAGATTTTTGTTTTAGAAAACCATCTTGTAAAACATCTCGTATAAACTCGTTAATAAACTCGTATATTATTTCGAAAACATCGTTGTGTGACATCGTTTCAATATCGTTTACCCAAGTGAACTAAATAACGCCACGGTATGTAACATGTTGAAAACACTTATATATAAGAAGTACCAGCGGCGTATCTACCATGTTTTCACCACATTACACCCGTCCCGTTATCTAAACACTAGCCAAAAACCAATCGTTTACCCAAATCGTTTAACATCGTTTCCAAATCATTTAACATCGTTTCCAAATGGTTTAACATCGTTTCCAAATCGTTTCCAAATCGTTTCCAAATCGTTTAAATCGTTTAAATCATCCTCGTTTTAATTGTGAAAACTTATATATATGGTCGTCTCGCTAATAACATTCAAACCTTTGTGACTCGTTCATCGTTCAACTCGTTCTTGTATTAACAAACCTCCAAAGGGTAAGTTAACAATCATCAGATTCAGTCGTTACCCACAACACCCACACATAACTATGGGTATAGTGTAATAACGGGATTTGTCAGATCCTATGGTACCATAACCTAATACTGGTCGGTTCGGCCAAAATTAATGAATGTTATTCGTTATGTAACTACAACCAACAAGTTCGTTCACATTATCGAAATCGTTATTAGTTTAGTGTAAATCGTTTTAATCGTTTTTAAAATTATCGTTAACACCTTGAAAACATTATGTACATATGAATCACCCCAAAACATTTAAAAACAATAAAATAGGGGAACTATGTACTCACATGTAGTGCAAGGTATCCTCAATCAATAGTACTTCAACAAACTCGAGTAAACCAGAGAAATCAAGCAGCACCTAGTAATCGAACCACTAGTCAAACAATAGACGCCTAAATCAGAAGATCGGACAGAATGAGGTCTTGCAACCCAAATGAGTGTTGGAACTCATGTGATATGGTTTAACAAAGCCTACATCCTAAATCGGAACCTAACCTAAATGCTTTCGACCCATCGCGACCCATTAAGGTAGCTTATGCTACTTTAACGCGTCGTGCGTGCAAAGCGCGTTTGAGACGTCTAACTAGTCCTATGACAAGTATTATATGCCAATACATGTTTAATCATCTTGTATAATCAGTTATGTGACAAAATTTTAGGTTACATAAGCTTAATTACCAATTATACATGAAAAGGGTATTTTGGTCATTTACCTAAGGCATATAAACTACTTATCATACAACCATCTAAACTAGGTGACCATAAGGTATAACCTCAGAAGGTTATTCCCTATGCTACTATGGTCACCTAATGTGTTTGGTCGGATCCTAATGATCGACCAAACGGGTCGGGTTCGAAAGTATAAGCAATTGATTAGATCGCTTAGCTTTACGACCCTATATAAGCACTAAACTAAAAGTGACGAGCTAAGCATGTTAAAACATGCTTAACTAAGTTAGAAAACAGGTTTTGATATCAAAACAAACGGTTTTGATATCCTAAAGTAGTTTGGTTACAAAATACGCGTAAATGCGCATTTTGGCCGAAACTTCGACTCGTCACTGAGCCTAGATAACGTGGTAATCAGTAGGTATAGTCACTAGGGGCTATAACCATCGTGATTACACTCACATTATGAAGTTCAAACGAACTCACGTTATTCGCTTAATTACGACGGAAGTCGTAACGAACGCAAAAACGATCCAAATTAAGCGACGAATGGAATTTTATCATGCCAAACACTAAAATAAAAATTTTAATGCTTACATAAATTTTTGGATGTCGGGATGTATTCAGAACGTAAGTTATGCGCGAAAATGCAAACTTAAGCACTTTTTGACGCTTTTAGTCCCTGAATGAGCATAAAGTTTATTTTAGCATACCGAACCCCTCAAAGCCTATTTCTAAGCTATGTAAAGGTTATTTAGGGTATGTTTAACTTATGATCAAGTTCTGTAATGTTCGTTACTATACAAATCGGCATAGTTTCACAGTTTGACACAAATAGTCCCTGCGATCGAACAAAGTTGATTTCGACACACCAAACCATTCAAAACTTATTTCTAAGTTATGTGGAGGTTATTTAAGGTATTTTAAGCCTATGTCACTATCCCAGAGTGTTTGTTGCATTATACTGACTGCGTTTAAGCACCAGTTTGCGTATAACCTTCCAGAACACGATTTAAAGCTTGCAATCGGAATCGAATCAAATTGAAAAATCACCAAACACAAATACACACATAGAAACACCAAAACACATATAATTACACCAAAGCACATTGTTTTATTAATAAACATCATTGTTTTACATCGTACATCGATTAGAGAACACAGTTGTCACACATCGGCTCCCCTATCACGCATCACTCCGTTCCACCATGTAAGAGGACGCTTCTCGAACACACTAGATGCAAACTCAACCTTACGCTCATTCGGACGTTGCACATGTCTGAATGTGCTTTCCAAACTTTCGAACCATTGCAGGAGCGCGGTTGCTCCTTGAGACCCAGAAAACTTCAACGGTTTAGCCGAATTGAAGTTCTTGAAACTACACTGAGTATTATTGTTATTATTGTTGTTGTTGTATAATTGATGGATCTAGGTCACTATGCCTGGAAGCACAGCAGCCATTTGTTGAGCGACAAGGGCTGCGACTTCTTCGTTGGTTAGAGGTTGTGCATCACGTCGAGGAGGCATTGTCTAAAAAGAACAAGGGAACATGAGAAACGAGTGAGGTCGAAAATTGGAAAAACAAAAGAGGTATTGAAAACATCGACAAAACACAAGGAAGGCGATCATTCGTTTGTTACCTCGAACTAACAAACAAACGACACACAGTGACTAATCAAAGTAAATGGGTCAATATAATGTATCACTGAAGACATGCTCGCCTATAAGTGAACACTCACCCCAAGAGTTCCCAGTTAAGAGTGACTGGTCTGATACTGCGGATTTGTACGAACACTTTAGCCTTAGACAGAAAACTCAGGGTACATACATTCACTCTTCCAGTTTGCACGTGTTCACATTATAAGACCCAAACTTTGACGAGATTTTGAAAACTCAGAAGGCACAAAGCCAAAAATGAATCAAACTGGAAGGGTTCAAAACCTTATAATCAATCATCCAAGGATAGATGATTAGTTTTCGAAGAGGATTTGTTTTTGTGTTCTAGTTGTGGATATCACCTAAGGATAGGTGACGGTATTGTTTTAAAATCTAAACGCAAGAACACTTGCGTTGGGGTCCTAGAAAGTTATAGTCTAGGTTAAAGCATTACTAATAACCTAATTCCCTATAACCATTGGCTATGATACCAACTCTTCTGTCACACTCCGACCGCGTTAAAACAACGAAACCGCGGCGGAAACATCGGCGAGTGTTGTAACAGAATTATTGTTTCACAACCATGGATACAAAAGTTTCGTTTTATTAATTTATTAAGTAATGTACATTGTCTTAAAACCAAACAAACAAGTTACATATCGTCTATCATTGGTTTTATGTCACTAAGGCCACGTCCAGATCCTAAGTGAACACGCTTCCTAGCAATCAACCTCAAGCAACACCACCTGAAACATATGTGAAAACAAAGTCAGCAAAGAAATGCTGGCGAGCACATAGGTTTTATGAGAGTGTTGGATTCATAGCTCGTTTATATGTTGCAGTACCTCATTAGACTACAAGAGTCAAAAGTACAAACCTCGTTTTGAAAAGTGTATTGCAACATAATTAACCAGCTCAAATCAAGTTGGTTATAATTTACAAAATCTCGTAGCCATGATTCTTAACCCAAAAACATTTGTTTTAGTAAACCAAATCGTAAAACATCTCGTAAAAACTCGTATGGTTTATATCATTTTGAAAACCTCGTTGTGTGACATCGTTTCAAAATCGTATCCCATGTGAACTAAATAATGACACGATATGTAATATGATAAAAGCACTTATATATAAGATGTACCAGCGGCGTATCTACCATGCTTTTATCATGCTACACCCGTCCCATTATCTAATCACAACCCAAAATCAATCGTTTAATCAAATCGTTTATCTCGTTTAAGTCGTTTCAAATCGTTTAACTCATCCCAAAATCGTTTAACTCGTCTTAATTGTGAAACTACTTTTGGTCGTCTCGCTAATAGCATTCAAACCTTCATGACTCGACTATCTCGCTTCTCGCATTAACAAACCACCAAAAGGTAAGTTAACAATCATCAGATTCGGTCGTTACCCATAACCCCCACACATAACCATGGGTGTAGTCTGATAACGGGATTTGTCAGATCCTATGGTACCATAACCTAATACTGGTCGGCTTGATCAATGTTAATGAATGTCATTCGTTATGTAAATACTTCTAACAAGTTTGTTCACATTACCGAAATCGTTATTAATTTTGTATAAACCATATCAATCGTTTTTGAAACCATTGTTAAAACCTCAAAAACATTTAGCACATATGAATCACCCCAAAACAATTGAAAATAGTAAAATAGGGGAACTATGTACTCACATTGAAGTGCAAAGTATCCTCAATATAAAGAACTCAACAAGCTCAGGCAAATCAAGGAAACTCAAGCAGCACCTAGTAATCGAATCACTAGTAAATAAATCGACACCTAAATCGGAAGATCGGATAGAACGAGGTCTTGTAAACCAAATGAGTATTGGAACTCATGTGATATGGTTTAACAAAGCCTACATCCTAAATCGGAACCTAACCTAAGTGCTTTTGACCCGTTACGACCATTAAGGTAGCTTACGCTACTTTAACGCGTCGTTCGCGTAAATGCGTGTTCGAGACGTCTAACTAGTCCTATGACAAGTATTATATGCCCTACCATATTTAAATATGTTGCATAATCAGTTTAGTAACAAATGTTTAAGTTACATATGCTTAAAGTCCAATTATGCATGAAAATGGCATTTTGGTCATTTACTTAAGGCATATAAACTACCTATCATACAACTACTTAAACTAGGTGACCATAAGGTATAACCTCGAAAGGTTATTCCCTATGCAACTATGGTCACTAAACATGCTTGGTCGGATCCTAAAGATCGACCAAACGGGTCGAGTTCGAAAGTCTAAGCGGTGGTTTAGACCGCTTGACTTACGACTCTAAACAAGCACTAAACTAAAAGTGACGAGCTAAACATGTTAGAACATGTTTAACAAAGTTAGAAAACTGATTTTGATATCAAAACAAAGTGTTTTGATACCCAAGAGTAGTTTGGTTTCAAAATACCCTTAAATGCGCATTTTAACCGAAACTACGACTCGTCACTACGCCTAGTCAATGTGGTAATCAGTAGGTATAGTCACAAGGGACTATAACCATCGTGATTACGCTCACGATGCGAAGTTCAAACGAACTTCGTGTTGACCAACTCGTGGTTAAACCAGAAAGTCAAACACTGTTTGACTTTCGTGCTCGAAAAGCGATAAAAGAACGAAAGAAGCTTACAAAGGGTCCAAGCTAGGGAGAACTTGATCTATAACACTCAGGTATAAAGCAAAGGCTTCAACTTAGAGCATTAAAATGATCAAGGGTGTGGAAAATGGAAGGAGGGCATGGCTTTATATAGTTTTCGCAAAACCGTTAGGATCGTTTCTTGCTAAAGAGGGAAAGATCTAAGCCATACATGTGGGCTAGTGGTTTTGCTAAACTAGGGGACATGAAATACCAGTCCATAGCATCCAAAAATAGGGATTAAAACCATTAGAGCAAGTGGTATTGACCAGATTCAATGTTTTTGCATTTTTGCTGATCTGGGCACTGCATACGGACCGCAAGAGACCACCCATATGGTCCGTAAGGCCTCATACAGACCTGCACTTTCAAAAAATGACAATTTAGCCCCTGCACCTTGTTTTGTCGCGTTTCGGCACTTGTAACACCCGTCAAACCCATTTTCAAGCTCCATAATGATGTCAAAGAATAGGGAACATGAAATATGCTCAAAAAACATCTCGGATGTCGGTTCGTTTGGTCGTACGGTTGCGTTTGTTCGGTTAATTACGACGGAAATCGTAACGGACGCGTGTACGATCCAAATTAAGTGACAAATGGAATTTTATCATTCCAATCACTAAAATAAAGTATTTTAATGATTACATAAATTTTTGGGTGTCCGGATATATTCAGAACGTAAGAAATGCGCGAAAATGCAAACTCATCCACTTTTTGACGCTTTTAGTTCCTATTGATCAAATAAGTTTATTTTAGCATACCGAACCCTTCAAAGCCTATTTCTAAGCTATGTAAAGGATATTTAAGGTATGTTTAACTTATGATCAAGTTCCGGAATGTTCGTTACTATACGAGTCGGTATGGTTTCGCAGTTTGACACAAATAGTCCCTGCGATCGAATAGACTTGTTTTCAACACACCAAACCATCCAAAACTTATTTCTAAGTTATGTAAAGGTTATTTAAGGTATGTTAAGCCATTGTCACTATTCTGGAGTGTTTGTCGCGTTAAACTGACTGCGTTTACGCACCAGTTTGCGTATAACTTTCCAGAAAGTGATTTAAAGCTTGAAATCGATCTTGAATCAAATCGTAAAATCAACAAACACAAATACACACAGAATAACACCAACACACATTGTTTTATTAATAATTAACATTGTTTTACATTGTACATCGATTACAGAGCACAGTTGTCACACATGCTCAACCTCCTGTTAAATTTATAATTTTTGTTTTTGATCCCGAGGCTCATTGTTCTTCTAGGTATCTTCCAATACAATGGATTACTACTCAGAAGACTACACCTATTATATAGAGGATGATGGTGTGTTATGATTTTATTGATATTTTAAGCCCATTTTACACATTAGTCAAGTTTTAAATTTATAAAACACGATATTCTACTAACACTAAACACACACATGGGCAAGTGTACCCATCGTGAGCGTAGTATAGCGTTGGTAAGATACCGATGCCGTCCAAGGACACAAGAGCTTTTAGTACCGGTTTATCCTCAACGTCTAATCAAACTAAAAAATTTTTAGAAAAGATTTTTAAACATGAAAACTAAAAACTAAAAATGCTGAAAATAAAAATATAATAAAAAAAGATAGACAAGATGAATCACTTGGATCCGACTCGCCTTTAATGTATCCTTTGATGATTTCCGCACTTTTGCACTTTTTAAGAGATTATCTTAGTTATAGTAGTAGGCCCCTCTTTTGAAAGTGACGTTACCCTCAACCCAGTGGTTTGAGTCAGCAAGGATACAATCCCAAAGGGTTGGAATAGGAAGAAAAATAATTAAGTTATTAGTGCGAAAAGTGGTAGGCCCCTCTTTTGAAGGTGACGTTACCCTCGGCTAAGTGGTTTGAGTTAGCAGGGATACAATCCCAAGTAGCCGGTTTAATGTATTAATAGTAGTTTACATATGAGGGGATCAAGACATTCACACCCCACCATCCAATACAAGTTGGTATTGAAGGAGGTCCTAGTAAGCTTGACCCAGGTCCTTGCAGGATCTATACACTGAACAAGGTAAGAACCTTACTAAACCATTCCCTTAACCCCCGACCAGGTAGCCAACATAACTCTATATAGACTGTAGAGATAGGAATGGTGAAAATATTTTACTTTATATAGACAATAAAGTAATGCCAAGACACCACAGACAAATGATAAAGAAGTTTCACCTTCAACATAAGAAACTAATTATTAAAGTCGTTAATACAAAACCAAATAAAAAGTGCGAAAAGATTAAAAATCAAAAGAAATACATTAAATGCATGTCTTCACCAAGTGATGCAAGAGACTTAGCCAAACATGGCCTTTGATTGACAAGAACTCTTACTATCAATCTTGGATCCCGAGACTACTACACACACTCTAAGGTGGATGATGGATGATGGTGGTGGATGTGGGTGTTGTAGTGGTGGTGGAGTGGTGGCAAAGTGGAAGAGAGGTGGTTTGCCAAGGGATGCCTTTAAAGAGAATCAAGCACCCCTATTTTTAGCCTGAATAGAAGCCCGGCCACGGCCCCGTGTGTGCTGGACACGCCCTCGTGGCCATCCCTTTTCTCTTCCTTCATTAATTTCATTTGTCTGCATTGGGCTCCACACGGCCCCGTGTTTGCTGGGCATGGCCACGTGTGTAGAAGCGTATCTGTAATATCAATATTTGCAAGATTCTACAAATCTTAGCGTTGACCACGCCCCGTGCTGAGCTGGGCACGCCCCTGTGGTGGGCATAAAAGCTTCCACAGCTTTGTCCATTTCTGTAGACATTTGACCACGCCCCGTGTCCATGGGCACGGGCCGTGGTCAGCCCTCTGTTTCTTGTTTTTGCTTTTGGAGATGCTGTTGAGGGGTCGGGCATGCCACGTTTATTCCTTTTCTTTGTATTTATGTTAGTTTTTGTTGCATATTTGTTCCTTTTGTTCGTTTAAGCTCATTTGGTCCTGAAAATACAAAAGGAAGACAAAAGCACACTTTTTCCAACATTAGTACTAAAAAGGGTTAGTTTTATGCCTCATTTGATGTAATTTATATGTTGCATTTTACACACATCAATGATTATGAGGAACCATATGGTACCTTTTGCGGAAAATCTCATTCGGTACAATATTGTGACCTTTTTAGCCCATCAACCTCATACACTACTCCAAGTTCTTCATACACCACTTTTGAAGAACCAAGGTTTGAACTCCCAAAGTCAAGCTTTTGGTACACCAATCCGTTTGAAGATTACGACACTCCACCAACAATCATCCCCGAAGCCGCAAGACTCATAGAGAGCATGAAAAATCTAGAAATCTTACTTAAGACATCTAGAGAAAAAGAAGAGGCTATTTGCACTGAAGAGGTAACAGTCGAAGAGGTAAAAATAGAAGAACAAAATGAAAACCTCACGCATGAACCAACTCAACAAGAAGGTAATTCTAAAACTAACAATTCTAAAATTGATCAAACTTTTTCAGAAATTCACGTTTTACAACTTTCTTTTGAAAACCATTGTTTGGTTTCTTCACATGCTAAGTTTTTAAAAGAGTTGAACACTTCTACTAAAATCGAAGAATTGGTAAGTGTCACGTTAACAAATGATCAAACTTCACTAATAAAAGACGAATATCATGAAATGAACATAAAACCGGTACAATGTTTTTTTTTTTTCAAAACATCTTTGTTAGTAATGTGCTAATCGATAAAGATCTTTGCGCTAACATAATGCCTAACTATATTTTAGAAAAATTGGGTACAAGTGGTTTTTCTCCTCTTAAAATTCCTATTTTTGTCTCAAATCTCAAAACGATTACTATCAAGGGAATGGTCAGAAATGTCTAAATTCAAGCAAGCAAAGAGGTAGTCCCAACCGACTTTGTCATCTTAGATGATGCTCCCCTCGTGTTGGGAAAACCATTTTTAAAATCCCATCAAGCCTTAACCCAACGGAAGCAAACCAACCGACCACTTCGATTAGGGGCCGACAGAAGGTATGTCGATCTTGACCAATCAATGAAATATCCAATTCACGACCACGACCCCTTAATCGAAGATGAAGCGGAACCACCCGATACGGAAGAAGAAGAGTTCGTCGAAGAGGAAATTTCCCTCGAGCAATCCTTTTCGGCCATCGACGTTAGTAAAGAAGAAAATAAGCGGTCTCTTGAAGACCCACCGCCACTTGAACACAAGGAACTACCTAAAAGGTCTAGAATACGCATTTTTAGACGAACTTGGTAAGTTCCCCGTCATCATTTCTTCTAAACTAACACTTTTTGAAAACGAAATATTAATAAAACTTTTGAAAAAACATAAAAATGCAATTGCATGGAGGCTCATGGATATCAAAGGCATCAACCCATCCATGTACACCCACAAGATTTTAATGGAAGATGAGTATAAAACGGTAATACAACCACAACGTCGCGTAAATCCAAATGTTCAAGAAGTGGTTAAAAATGAAATCATCAAGTTACTTGACGCCGGACTTATCTATCCTATTTCCGATGGCCCATGGGTAAGTCCCGTTCAAGTAGTTCCAAAGAAAGGAGGTATGACGGTAATAACAAATGATGAAAATGAATTAATAATAACAAATGATGAAAATGAATTAATACCAACAAGAACCGTCACCAGACGGAGACTTTGTATCGACTATTGCAAATTAAATGAAGCAACAAGGAAAGACCACTTTCCTTTACCTTTCATCAACCAAATGCTAGAAAGACTATCCGATCACAAATTTTATTGTTTTCTCGATGGTTTCTCCGGTTATTTTCAAATACCAATTGCACCGGAGGACCAAGAGAAAACAACTTTTACATGTCCCTATGGAACTTTAGCTTATCGACGCATGTCTTTTGGTCTATGCATTCCCCCCGCTACGTTTCAACGTTGCATGGTGGCCATCTTCCACGATATGATAGAAAAAACTATGGAAGTTTTCATGGATGATTTTTCTATCTTTGGGGATACATATGACCAATGCCTCGATAACTTTGAACTGCTATCCCGGTGTGAGGAAACTAACCTCGCCCTTAATTGGGAAAAATGCCATTTTATGGTAATGGAGGGAATAGTACTCGGTCATAAAATCTCAAGCGAAGAAATGGAAGTGGATCGGGCCAAAATAGACACTATTTCCCGACTACCTCCACCTTCCTCCGTTCGAGCCATTCGAAGTTTCTTAGGACATGCCGGATTTTATAGGCGATTTATCAAAGACTTTTCGAAAATCTTTAGACCTCTAAAAAAATTACTTGAAAAAGAAGCACCATTCGCCCTTGACGAGGAATGCAACAAAGCATTTCTAACCTTAAAAGAAATGCTAGTCAACGCACCAATCATGATAGCACCCGATTGGAAATTACCCTTTGAAATCATGTGCGATGCAAGTTACTTTGCCGTTGGAGCCGTTCTAGGATAACGAAAAGAAAAGCATTTTCACCAAATATACTATGCAAGTAAAACTCTAAATGATGCTCAAGAAAATTACACAACAACCGAAAAAAAGTTACTAGCCGTAGTATTTGCTTTGGATAAATTTTGTTCCTATCTTGTTCTCTCTAAAACAATAGTCTACATGGATCACGCCGTCATTCGATACCTCTTCAAAAAATAGGATGCCAGACCACGTTTGATCCGGTGGATTCTTTTCCTCCAAGAATTCGACATTGAAATAAAAGATAAACGAGGAGCCGAAAACACCACCGCCGACCATTTGTCAAATTTAGAAGATCCCACTTTGGAGTCGACTTGAGAAGAGCTCATCAATGAGAAGTTCCCCATCGAATATTTAGAGATGGTCAAATACCAAGAAGAACCATGGTACACCGACTATGCTAACTACTTAGCTAGTGGCATTATAGTCAAAGGTTGGTCACATCAACAAAGAACGAAATTCTTTGCCGATGTAAAACACTATTTTTGGGAAGACCCATATCTTTTTAAAATATGCGCGGATCAACTTATTCGAAGATGTGTCCATGGAAAAGAAGCAAGACAAATTCTTTGCCATTGTCATGAAGGATCGTATGGAGGACATCATGGAGTCGCAAGCACCACACGAAAGGTACTCGATTCAAGATTTTTTTGGCCAACCATCCATAAGGATGCTTACAATTTCATTCAAACTTGTGATGCATGCCAATGAACATGTAATATCTCTATAAGAAATGAAATGCCCAAAAAAGGCATTCTTATTTGTGAAATTTTTGATGTTTGGGGTATGGATTTTATGGGACCTTTCCCACCATCAAAATGTAACAAACACATTCTTGTAGCAGTTGATTACGTGTCCAAATGGGCCGAGGCCGAAGCTCTTCCAACCAACGATGGTAGAGTCGTGATAAAATTCTTAAAACGGATATTTTCTCGTTTTGGTGCTCCAAAAGCACTAATTATTGATAGAGGCACCCATTTTTGCAATCATCAATTATACAAAATCCTAAAAAAATATGGGGTCTATCATCGCATTTCAACCGCTTACCATCCTCAAACCAACGGTCAAGCCAAAGTAACAAACCGAGGGCTAAAAAGAATCCTAGAGAAAACCATAGGTCAAAACAAGAAATATTGGACGGATAAATTAGATGATGCTTTATGGGCTTTTCGAACCGCCAACAAAACACCAATAGGCACCACGCCATATAAGCTCGTCTATGGGAAACATTGTCACCTTCCGGTAGAAATTGCTCACAAGGCCTATTGGACATTAAAAAACGTAAACCTTGACCAAGACCTTACCTGTAAAAATCGATACTATCAATTAAACGAACTAGACGAGTTAAGTAATCAAGCATATTACAATTCTGAAATTTATAAGGAACGCATGAAAAATATACATGAAAAAATAAGTAAACCTAAAGAATTTCGGGAGGGGGATCAAGTGCTATTGTTTAATTCAAGGCTTCGATTATTTCCGGGTAAGCTTAAGTCAAGATGGACGGGAACCTATTCCATCACCCAAGTCTTTCCACATGGAGCGGTAGAAATTAAACCTCCAAATGGTATACCGTTCAAGGTAAACAGACAAAGGCTTAAACTAGACCGAGGATTCATAGAGGAGGAATAAATTGAAATGGATCTTCAAGAGGTAGACACTTGATTGGTAAAACGATCAAACTTTTATTTAGTTATTTTGCATATGTTTCTTTTTAATCAACTTGTAGGGACCATTGGAAAGCATCAACCATGAGGATTTGAAGAAAAACAGGTAAGTACCAAAGGAACCACAAAGAAACAGTCAAACACACGTGCACGGATTTAAAAATAAGGATACTGGCAGTCTGAACACGGGGCCGTGCCCATCTAACACCCCCGTGCCCAAACGCCCAGATGCATAAAAAATTAAAAACTCGTCATGGGGCTGTGCTGCACCAGCACGGGGTCGTGGCCTACTAACTATTGGGATATAAAACCCTTCAGTCTTCATTTTTTCAAACACAGCATGACCCGTTTCCTCTGCCACGGCGGTTCCTGCCAGTTTTAAGAGAATTTTCCACGTTCGATAAATCCAATCCAACCACATGGTATGATTCTAACATCATTGTAGTTAGTGTAACGATTTGCATGTAGTTTAACACCCAAAATTCGGGTTTAATCTAGGATTCTTGAACTAGACCCGTGCCAATCTCGAATTTTTGCTTAGATCTTGTTAACAGTAGTAATTTTAAAAGTAAATGTTTGAACATTGTTGTGGGAATCGATTGATTCACACTGTTTTCGCTAAATCGTTGTTCTTAACGGGAAATGTTAAAATCGGAAGGGTAAACATGCATTTTTGGTAAAAATGATAATTAGGGTTTCTTAATCGGGGTTAGGCGCTGCTAATGAACCAAAAATTTTTGATTTTTTGAAGCCGGCTCGAAAACCTTAAATTTTGGATGAACAAACTCGTCGACACGGGGTCGTGCCCAAAATAATCCTCGAACACGGGGTCGTGTCCAACTTTCACGGAGCCATGTCCAGAGCCCCTGATATCATATTTTTTTACATTTTTTCGTACGTATCAACTATCTTACCGGTTCTTTCTTGCAGGATGGCTCCACACAAGTTTATGAGGTTTAAAACTGCTGAGTTGGAGTTCCAAAATCGCTACGAAATCTTGCAAGCACGTCACGAAGAGCTACCAAGGCAGGTGTGTTACGACATGCTCGATGCAGTGGGACAAAGGGAGAGATTTGACTCACCCGTGACTGGTCCGCTCTGAATCTTCCTTGAAACCCAGCTCCGGTCCATACACCAATATAACATGGAAGTTCTAAGCACCCTCAAGTTCAAACGGACCGAGCCAGATTTGTTTGATTCGGATGCTGTGGAGTTCAGGTGTGGAGCAGAATGGTATAGCATCTCAGTCGCCCAATTTAGTATTCATCTTGGCCTATACACCGAAGAGGACACAGCTGAGCCCGAGTTTACTGAAGTCCTTTGCGAACTACCCAACAAATTCCACCAGACTGCATGGGCATTGATAGGAGAGACCACTATAATCCCACTACCACCAAAAGCACAAAGATCCAAGACCCACTCATCCGCTACATTCACTGGGTTCTAAGCGGTTCTTTGTGTCAACGGGATAATAGCGGCGGGGTGGTGAATCTACGAGAACTGACTATCCTCTACTGTCTCATGACTCACCAACCTATCGATGTTGCCCACATCTTGCTCCGAAACATGGTCTCCAATGCTACCGCGGACACCCGAACCTCGATTTTCTACGGGGGATGGATCGCAAAGTTGTTCAAAAATTTCATTCAACGAACCCCGTCATCGTTCAACAAAGGTGTCGGTACCACCAAGGTCGATCTTGCAATATGCCGTAGCATGTGTCTCATCATCGATTGCCCCAACGGTACCATGCGCTTCAAGGACTCAAAGGGTCGTGCTTGGAATCCCAACGACCCAGACATGATATTGGTAATCGAAGATATACCGAACCGTCCTCGCCTCGGATAATTCCCAGGATCCTCATCCCAAGGAGGCGCTGATTTTCCTGATTTTACTAGTTTATATAACGTTATGCAGGAAACCCTCCAAGTCTCGAAGAATGATTACAGCTTAGGCCAAAGCTCGAGCACCCAGATCGGAAGCATGGAACGAAGCAGCCAATCCATGCAAAACGACATTACCTACATCCGGGACCACATGGTGATTCGAGACGGTGACGATGAGGAGGAGGACGAGATGGAGTCCGACTAGGCGGCATTGGTGGTAGCCGATGGTTCTCATGCATGTTAAATCTCTCATCTTTTGAACAATCTTAACATTTCCTAGGGTTGCGTCCCGGTTGAAACAAATTACTTTCTGTTAAACTAGTTTACTTTCCTACACTTTATTTTTACTTTTGTGATGATGTGGTGGTGGTAGAACGTTAAAAGTTGGTAACTTAGGATCTATGATGGTTTTTGTAAATTATGTGTGCTGTGGTAGTATTGTAGAACGCATGTATAATAGGAGGCTTGGACACACTGAACACAGTGGTCCCTAAGCCCGAAAAACAAGAGCTAAACATCGAAAACCTACATTTTAAACAGAAACAGACGAGCAGCATGGGGCCGTATCCACTCAACACGCCCCCGTGCCCAAGCCACTAATGACAAAAAGTTTTTCTCAAAACAGTGACACGGGCCGTGCTCACCCGGCACTACCCCGTGCTCACTCCATTATAAGTTTTCTAAAAAAACTTAGTCACTGGTAATCTGAGCACGGGCCGTGTTCATTCAACACGACCCCGTGCCCAGTTACTGGGAATTTTGTTATTTTTTCCGCACTTTCACATATTTAACCTAAATAAATCCTTTTTGTGACACATTGGGGACAATGTGTAATTTTAGTGTGTGTGTGTGTGGGGGGGGGGGTGTTAAAACCTTGAATCACTTGTCCTGAAAACAAGCCTTACACGAAACTCGTTTGGAAACGCTAAACAATCAGAATTTTTTTTTCAAAAACTTTATTTTTTTTCTTTTACTTATCTTAGATTAGTTGGGTAAATAAGTTCTAAAAAGGATGTTTTTATTAATTTACATCTAAAAAAACGTCATGATAAAAAGAACCAATTAAAGAAAATTATAAAAATGGGCCAAACAAATCTTTATAAAAATAGAGACTTGTTTAGATATAAATTTTTACACTACAACCTCTTTTACACAAAAAGTGAGTTTTGAGCCTTTAATGAGCACAAACAAACATCCATACTAACAGCTCAAATTTCCATTTCTTATGTGATATAGCCCATTTGGTTCTTACAACTCTAGAACTTGCCAAAGCAATGCATTCCAAGTTTTTATCGACGCTAATCCAAGTAAGTAAATGACAGAGGCATTAGGACTAACCCCTTTTTTTCAAAAACCTTTATTTTCCTTTGCTTTCCCAAAAAATACTCCCCCTAGACAAACCATTTTGAGCCTTAAAACCTTTCGTTTTTAAGCCCGCAAACAAGATTTGCAAAAACAACCAACCATCCAAACTTTTTACCTTTTCACACTTTGTTTTCAAGTAAAATACGGCTCTTTTTTAAAGTTAGCAAAATAAGTGACTTAAAAAAAAGCTATATAGATACTTAGAATAAATAAGCAAAAAAATATTGCTTATAATTATATAGTTCGAACTAAGTCACAACAAAATAAAAACTTTGAAAAGAAAAAGCCGACATTTTACTATTTTTCTAGCCACTTTCAAATAAAACTCACCTACCCGAGCCCTAGCCTACCCTTTTAAAAAGTCCTCTTGATACCTACAATGATTAAAATGTAAAAAAGGAGGAGGTTTGATTATTTGTCAAGCCTATAGAAGGAGTAGTGTCCAAATCGGATACGAGCGTTCTCACTTATACATTTTTCGGCCGAGTGTTGAGTGATTACTTGTGAGGTGTGTAAAAACGCGTATATAAACAAAAAGAGTTTTATAAAGGCATGCTATGCCCAAAAATAAATTTTTTTATTAAATTATGTTGTAAATAATTCATGACCAAATAAGAATGTAAATAAAATAAAAACAAAATAAGTTAGAACATGGATTCCCGACACTCTAAAGATAAGTTGAAAAAAAACTCTCTTCTTCCCATTCCATTTGGGTGTGTAAAGCTAATAAAGAATTTTGCTTGAGGACAAGCAAAGATTCAAGTGTGGGGGTATTTGATGTGTTCAAAATACAACATATAAATTACATCAAATGAGGCATAAAATCAACCCTTTTCTAGTACTAATGTTGGAAAAAGCTTGCGTTTTTTGTTCCTTTTGAATAAACAGGGTTAAATAAGCTTAAAAGAACAAAAGAAGCAAAAAAGATAGCAAAACCTAACATAGAATGCTATAAAGAAGGACTGACCATCTTACCAAGCCCCCATCTACATCCAAACCTAGGAAATAACGAAGGTAGAAGCTCTGGCACGGGGCAGTGCCCGGTGGGAATTCACTGCAGTAGAAAGAGACAACCATAAAAGACAAATTTCAAGCTCAACATGGGGCCATGCTAATCCAAAACGGGGCGTGGTCAATTCTTAGATTTCCAGAATCTGAAGAAGTACAACATATACATTGGCCACAGGCCGTGCCGTTGACCCACAGGGCCGTGTTAGTACAAGTCTGACACTGTAGTTAATGTAGAAGAGAGCGACTGATGACCACGGGGCCATTCCAGGCGGGCACGGGCCGTGCTGGATGTTCTGTTTTCAGCTATAAATGGGGATGCTTGGTTCCACTTCAACTCATCCCTTGGCAAACCACTTCTCTCTCACTTGCCACCACTACACCACCACTACAACACCATCGTCCATTTTCCATCTTTAGAGTGTGTGTGTAGTCTTGGGATCCAAGATTGATCGTAAGAATCTTGGTCAAACAAAGGCCATGCTTGGCTAAATTCTTACATCACTTGGTGAAGACTTATCTTTTATGTATTTTCTTTTGTGATTTCCAATCTTTGGCTACTTTTTAATTAGGTATGTATTAATAACTTTAATAATTAGTTTTTTTTATATTGAAGGCGAATTTATTCAAATACTCGTCATATGTTCGTTTACTCAACATGTTCATGTCTTTACGGTCTATATAAAGCATGTTAATTAACCCGAAAGAGAGATTAGAAGGGTGGTTTGGGTAATTTTATGTCTCGTTCAGTGTATAGATCCTGCGAGAACCTGGTTCAAGCCTAGTAACACCTCACGAGTCGGAGCGGGCATTACCCACCACAGGAGAGGTGCAAAAAGCTTGAATCCCTTATTCTTAAACTACTACTAAAACTTTAAACCAACCCCGCGAGGACTGTATCCCTGCTGACTTAGAACAATGGGTTGAGGGTGAGCGCCGCCTTTTACGAGCGGTCCACCACATTTTTGCATTAATAACTTACTTAATTATCTTTCAATATTCCGACCTAGTGGGATTGTATCCTTGCTGACTCAAACCACTAAGTTGAGGGTAACGTCGCCTCCAAAAGAGGGGCCCACTACTATAACTAAGATAATCTCTTAAAATGTCCAAACTGTGGAAATCATCAAAAGGGTACCTGAAAGATAAGTTGGATCCAAGTGATTCTTTCTTGTCTATCATTTTTATTTTATTTTTATTTTCTGTTTTTATCTTTTTATTAGCTTAAAAATCTTTTCTCAAAAGTTGGTTCGATTAGATGTTGACGATAAGCCGGTACTAAAAGCTCTTGTGTCCTTGGACGACCTCGGTATCTTGCCATCACTATACTACGTCCGCGATGGGTATACTTGCCCTAGCGTGTGTGTAGAGTGATAGTAGAATATCGTGTTTTATAAACTTAAAACTTGAAATCGGTGAGTAAAAAGAGCTAAAAATATAACTAAAAACATATATACTCACCCACGCACGTCAGAAGCGAGAGACAGACAGCTGATTAGTCCCGAACTAGTCCAGGAAACGACTGATAAAATCTTTCAGATCTGAGACCGTATCAAGGCAGCTCGTGATCGACAGAAGTGCTACGCCGATCAAAGATTGAAATCGTTAACTTTCGAGGTAGGAGACAAGGTTTTGTTGAAAGTCTCACCTTGGAAGGGTGTAGTAAGGTTCGGGAAACGTGGGAAGTTGAATCCACGATATACTGGACCGTTTAAGATCTTGGAGAAGATTGGTACCGTAGCGTACAAATTGGAGTTACCAGAGGAATTAAATGGTGTACATGATACGTTCCATGTGTCAAACCTTAAGAAGAGCCCAACCCAGGAAACCGTTATCATCCCTGCGGATGAAGTTCACATTGACGACAAGCTCCGATTCATAGAAGAACCTGTTGAGGTGATGGACTGGAAGGTCCAAAAGACAAGGAGAAGTCGCATAAAACTGGTCAAAGTACGTTGAAACTCTCGACACGGGCCCAAGTATACTTAGGAACGCGAGGATCAATTTAAAGCCAAGTATCTCCACCTGTTCGAGGAAACCCCTGCAAGGGATAACTCTGCTTGAATTTCAGGACAAAATTATTTTTAAGGGGGAGACTGTGACAACTAGCACGAAACCGGTAATTTCCGTACTATTTTAATAGTTATTTATTTCCTGTATTTATGTGTTTACACGCCAACATTATATGCTTACATGTTATGCATTTGAAATCATGCATGTTTCATACTTTATTTGTCACATTATACAATACTTTAAGTGTTGCGTCGAAACAATTAGTAAGCTCACCGGTTAGACAAGCTGTGTCAGCATAGCTTCGGTATTCAATTAAACAATAGATTTAGGACTTAGATGTAGGTACAACATCAAAAATACATTAAAACCCAAGTGGGTGAACAAGGGTTTACATTAACACTTTCCGGATGGTAAAATAAGCACTAAAAACTGTCTGAAACACACTTTAAATGCAGAATTCAGCATAATTCAGCACTTAAACATTAAAATAACATGCAAAATTAATGATTAAGCATCCAGAATAACTTGTAAAGTGATGGGAATGAAAACCTGTCACAAAAGGTACTTCATATCTTGTAAAATTCACTATTTAGCACTTTAACGAACCTGCAACCGAACGATTAACCGGGCACTACTCAAAACACCAAAAATAGACTGGAAACATAGTTTTAATGTTTTAAAGCTAGTTATGGTGATAGAACACCTTAAAAACCATAAAAACACTTATCACACTTAACTTCACATTAAACCCCCTAACTTACCTTTTAAACCCTAGACTTCCAAAAACTTACACAATACCCCCCCCCCCCCCATGCTTAGGCCGGCCCCTTTAGTGGCCCCACAACCTTCACCCTTGACCAAACCATTGTTTGGTTAAAGATGCCAAACATAATTACCAAAGGATAAACTAATGTTGGAGAATTATTAGGAGGAACCAAGGGATGCAAAACCTTATCACATTTCATTCAAAATTTCCATCTTCTCTCCCTCTCCTCTCCTTGCTCTCGGCCTCCAACACACACCCTCACATCCATCTTTTTCTTCATCATTCAAGTAAATCTAAGGTTATACAAAGGTGTATGGAGATGATCTAAGAAGGTATCAAGCAAAGGAAGTTGAAGGACCATCACAAGGAGCTTTTAACCACCTTGTTTACATTATTCTCATCTTCATCTAGTTCTTTGCCACTTCCCTAGCCACAAGAGCTAGTGGTAAGCATCTTACACTCATTTTTACTTCATGATAATGTTATGTACAAGTTACATAATCTAAGAAACCAAACTTTAAAAGATGAAGATATGCAAATCTAACATAATCTAAGTAAAAACAAGTTGTTATGAAGTTGTTTGATGTATGATGTGAAGTTGTTGATGTTGATCTTGTGTTTTTAGTTAGATCCATTATATGTAAGCTTGTTAGAAGCTTAGATCTAACAAGTTTAAGCATGGATCTTGAAAGATCTTTAAAGAAAGTATGAAAATGGTTTTAAAGAATGTTTTTCACGATATTGAAACCACTAAAATACATGGATGAGTTGTTTGAGAAATAACGTTTCATAAAAGTTCGCCAAAGTTTAACAAAAATGCTTGTTTTTGAAAGATCTAAGTATGTAAAGTGTAGATTTGAAAGACTGCATATTTTTAAGAATATTCAAGTTCATCATAGGATTAAACATGATGATTTTAGTGATTAATGTTTTTTAATATGTTGAATCTTGAATCTTGATGATTTAAAGAAAATAAACACATGTTTTAAAAACATGGGAAACCTCCATTTTTAGGGGAAATTATGTCAAAATTTTGACACTTAGAAAAATATAAGCTTTGGTGAAACTTTTCCCCAAAAATTCATCCAAAAATATTTATCAAGGTTTCCTAATTTATATAGCAAATTACAAATCAAGAAAATAAGGTTTTCTACAAGGATAAAATCAAATATAAGTATGTAAATTTTTAGAAAAAACATATATATATATTTCATAGTCACAAAAATTATGTGCTAAGTGTATATTATGTGTATTATATGTATTAGTGTATGTTAGGAACTTGAAAATACACTAAATACACCAAAGGAGTATAACTACCAAAATACACATAAGAAATACTTAAGAATATATGTATACAAAATTGCCCATAAATGGGTATATGGGCAAATACAAAAATATATATTAATATAAATATATATCTCACAAATACATGGACTTGGACAATATTTGGACATTATTGGACAATTATATATATTTATGGAGATATATATACATTTACTACAAGTAATGAAAATTATAAAAATCGGACAAGTGACGAATATATATAGGGGATGGTTCAAATGAAAACCACTTTTATTGTGAAAACTCGAAAACTAACTAAAAAAAGCCTAAAAACACACCAATTATTTTTTCATTTTTTTATAAAAAATCGCAGGTTTTTGTATATAAAAAAAACTTTTTTCAAAATTTTTTTTTTTGTATTACACATGTGTATGTGTACATGTGCACTACAAAAAAGAATTTTTTTTTTTTGAAATTTTTTTTATATACTAAAAGTGGCGAAAATTATTATGCAAAAAAATAAATAAATAAAAATTTTTGGTATGTTTTTTGGCTTTTTAATTAGTTTTCGAGTTTTCACAATAACTAGTGGTTTTCATTTGAACATTCCCATATATATATATCACACAAGTATGACAAAATATATATGTAACAAGTAAACCTTAAAAATATATTATTTTTAAGAAATATAATTCCGGAAAGTATTAAAAAAATCAAAGAATTGATTTTTGGTAATTAATACAAAATACATAAGTATTTACACTTAAATACAAATATACTTTCCTAAGTATACTTATACTAAGATAATACTAGAAATATTATTTGTCAAATTTCTTATATCTATTTTGAGAAATAATATAAGTATCGTATCTTCGGACAAGTGAAAAATACATTATTTTTAACATATATCGTTTTCAAATCATACATATACAAATGTATAATTTTGGGAATAAAAATATATAATTACACATAACAAATACAACACTAAATATATTGTGAAATATATACACTAATAATAATTCAAGAACATATACATGTAAGACACAACGAATACATTGAACAAAATAGTAACTTGTACTTAGAGGTTTACAAGTTTAGGTGATTAACATACGTAGAACGTTTATAGGTTACGTCACCTACTTAGCGGACGCCGATGAAGTTTGACGCTCAAGACGCAAAGCAGTGAGTTCATGTCCCCACTTTTAAACATTATTATTGTTTTCTACACTTTGGGGAAAATACATGTACAATGGTACGTTTAAAACAAAGGAATGATACATAGATCATGTCACGAATAAGGTATACGTAAGCACCATTAATCTAAGTTAGACCGAAAGAGCAAGGGTTAGATCTATCAGGTCTGGGCAGCCTCACTCTCTTGGCAACACATAGCCATGGAGTGCTTTGGGTCACAGTCGAAGGGTAATCGATGTTAAAAGTCGCCTAGTTTTGGATGCTTCCTATGTAGTCACACATGTTAATGTCCTTGCAAAACATTAGCGATGTCGATTTCCTTACATTTCATTACAACTTACAAACTTACATTTTTCAATTACATACCATGTTTTATACAACTACAACTCTTACATTTTATACAAACTGCATGAATTCACACCAACTTTTGTTGATGATTTTTAAACTTACATGTATTTCAAGAAATTAGTGGAAATGCTCACAGCCTCTTTGTTCAAGATGTAGTTTTATGTTTCAAGATGTTATGTATCCATGCTCCATTGCCACCTTTTGATGGATTTGTTTGTGATATAGGAAACAAAACCTTGATTTTTGATTTGAAATGATGTTGTACACTTTCAAACAATTATCTTTTGTTGAGATGTAAACTCTAAACTTACTTTGTGTTTTGAATGATTAAACTTAGAATGGCAAAATGGAGGTTGTTTTATATCATGTAGTATGTTTACTTATCGTATGCAATGAGAACCTTTCACGATCACACCTCGTGCTTCCGCCTATCGTGCTTCCGCCTTTGAAAGGGGTGTGACATTGTATCTCAATTCATCACCTAATTTAATAGGATCATCTAAATCCCTACCTGTGGTAGTTTTATTTGTTTTGATAATAGGAGAAGTCTCCAAATCATCATAAACAAATGCCCCTTTGTCTTGGTACCGGGGACTTCCAACTGCAATAGAGGATACAATTGTAGTCTCAATAGTTGTTGCGTTCAAGGGAGTCTTAAGAATGTAACCACTATCCAACTGTAAACCAATTGATTCAACAATTGTAGTGGCTGCTCCACTTGAACTACCACCAAGAGTTTCTTGAAACTCAGGGGGTGTAGCCTCCTCGGCTGTTTGTGGGATAGCAGATTGAAGCTGTTTAGACTCAGTCATTTGTGGAAGTGTACTTTCAATAATGGGTAAGTGAGAGGGACAGATTCGTGTCTGAATTTCAATTGCCTCAAACAGAGATATAATGGTGGATGGAATTTGAGGAGAAGGTTGTGGAGTGGAAAGCGATATTGCCCTGGGAGAGGGAGCTTTTAAGCATACTTTCAAATGAAAGTTCTGCTTCTTGTTGTGGTATCCCTGTGCTTACAACATGAACCTTTTGTGAGGATTCATAAGGAGTTTGTTTGGGTGGAGATCCTACCAACTGTTGTGAGGAAGTAGCAACAATGGTTTCAGGTGACTTTTGTGTTGTCACTAGGTTAACTTTTGGGATCTCATCTTCTAGAGGACCCTTTTATGTTTTTGTGGGATTTTTGGAGATGGAAGGTTTCTTTTTGTGTTTGGCTGGTGTGGGTTTCACAACATCGGTTGTGGTGCCATGATCAACAGGAGCATTGGGCTCAACAACAGAGGTTTGAGCAACAGATGTGGATGCATCTAAAATAGGCTCATCCCCCTTTGTTTGTGTTTTTGAAACTCTTGAATCTTTATCCATAAGTCTAGTAAAAGTTTCACTTATAAGACTATTTATTTGAAAAGCTACATCCTGTTCAAAATCTGTTTGTGACACTTGTTTTCGTAGGTAGTAGCTTAGAAGTCTTGGATACAACAGAAAAACATTATTAGCACCTTTTTGAACATTTTTCACATTTGCCACCAATTCAGAAAACAATGCTTGGGATAAAATGTAATCAGATTTTGTTAAAATAGCATATCCCAAATACTGAATTTTTAAAGGTATCTCATTAAATGCGGTGGTCTTGGCTGAGAGACACATTAAAAGAGTATGGAAAAAAAATTCATTGGCGGAGGGAAGTTTGGTTTGAAAATAGTAAGTTCCTTTAATTGTGCATCATACCGTCTTTTAATGAACTCTGTATGAAGTTCATGTTTTTCAAAGGTGGTCTTACCTGCCAAGTCGTCCAATGCAAATGTAGTGGAAATTGTAGATGGGGAAATTCAAACCAGACTTTTTTCGACTTTAGACGTGATGGCAAAGGGCTGTTTATTTTCAGAGTGTATTTCAGCATTAGCCCAAAATTGTCAGAGTGTTTCCGTATGAACTGGAGCATCAGCAGAAAGGATTGCTTTATATTTTGATGACGTTAAAACGACATTTATTCAGTGAAAGTTGGTATTTTTGGTGGTTTTCTCGAAGATGGGGAGGTAGTTGTGAGGGCTATTGATGTTTTAAGTCATGATCGGAGAAGAAGGTGATAATGGAAACCGCTTTTGAGAATTTTGAATTCGAGACGGCAGTGAAAGCTCTATTTGGGATGAAATAGGGTTTATACTGGGTGAAAAAGTGAATGCTGACGTGGCAGCAATTACAAAGATCTGATGGCTAACATCTGTCCATATGGCAACCTCTGTTGTGATAATGGATGACAGTTGTTTGGAAACCTCTATTGGGCAACAACAGAGGTTGGGAACAGTGGTAAGTAAAAAGTTGTTAGGATATACAGAGGTTTTGAGAACAGAGGATACCTTTCAGCAGTGGATGAATTTTTAGCCAAGCAGAGGTTTTAAAAACAGTGTTTTTGAACATACTTTTATGGATTTTTGAAATTTTTTTCAAAAAATAGCTATTTTTTAAGAATGGATTTTTTATTTTCTTAAAACATTTTAATGCTTTTGATTGACCAATTCAACATGATTTGCTGGGATCGAATTTGATTGACCAAGCTCTGATACCAATTGTTAGGATCTGATTGTGATTGTTGTGACGGTTAGGATGATAACAGTGGAAGAAGATAAAACAGAAATGGAAATATGCAGTAGAATAATAAACTTTTTCTCATAACAATGAGAAGAATGCTTTCATCATCATGCTTTTATAAAGATTGCAATTACAATGTTTACATGTACATGAGAATTACAAACTCCCCCTCAACCTGTTCGTATAAAATGTCAAGAGGAAATTGATAAATAGAACAGTACATGCACTATGAGTGCATATGTCTATCGCTTGCATCAATCACGTACCTTAGCTTAAACGAATGATACAAGACTGAAGCTGAACAAAAGAGAGCAAGATGTGAAGCTTAGGTAGCTTCGTACGACGTCACTAGCTTCATACGAAGGCACCAATGCAGGCTTCGTACGAAGCCATGTGTCTATAAATAGAGGTCTTGTGTTCCTCATTTGTAACTTTGGGAGCAACTTTGAGGCGAAGCTCTGCTCGTTTATTTTCGCGTTATTGTACTGTCAAATTCAGTAATAGAAAACATTGATAGTTACATCAGAGTGTCTGATCCACACACGTATTTGGAATCCGCACATTATAGGTGTTCGTACGCATTCAACGGAGAAGGAATCGATCACGATCCTGAATTCACAAGTGGTATCAGAGCGGGTGTTTGATTGCACGGATTGAAGACACAAAGATTCATGCTTCTACATCAGATTCAAAGCTGATTTCATCTTCTTCATCACACATCTTCTTCTACTGTGACAATTGGCATTTTTGAGTAATTTCCGTACAATGTGAACAGTGTTTAACATTATGTGGTTGTGTATTTTGAACGTCTGATGTGCATGATTTCATGGCATACATTTAGAGAACTCACAAAAACATTTCATGATGCATGATACTTGTTTTTATTGGTCGCGACTTGAAACAGATTAGACAGTGCACAGAACTAACTAGCACACTTATCAGATAAACTAGTAGTGCTGACAGGAATTCAGTACTCAGACAAACAACACATTTAGGACATAGATTGAGTCCCAAAACCAGGGTTATACTAAACCTCATATGAGAAACTAAGGGTTTATGTTACTGCTTCCCGAGAGACAAACGAACACTAAAAACTGCCCAAAACTAGCTAAAACTATCCAAAACATTAAAATTCAGCAAAATTCAGCATTTTATAGCTTACGTAATAATAAGAAATAACGTCAGAATGTTCAGAATAACTTAAAAAGTGTTGGAAACATCATCACGACATAATAGCATAATGTGCTATACAAGCTACCAATGTAAATCATTTAAGCGATCCGATGACTAAACGAACACCCGAGCACATCTAAAAACATCATGTGAACTAGTTAGCAATATTTTCATGACATGAAACTAGTTTATGGTCTCAAACACCTTGTTATACATCAAGAACCCTAAACATATAACTTCCTTAATTAAATGATACTTAACTTCATCATCTCAACACTCTCGGCCGTAAGTACCCCCCCCCCCCCCCCCCCATCATCATCTTCCACTAAATTCAAGCTCATCCAAGGTTAACACAAGGTGTCTCAAGGTGAACTAAGAAGGTATCAAGCACAAGGACCACTCTTTGGAGCTATTAACCACCATCTTTGTGTAATTATCTTCATCTTCACCATCTTGTTTCTACCCTAGCCTTGTGCCTAAGTAGTTTCTTGTTGTAACCCTTGTGCAAAATTTCGGGCTTTCAAAAACTTTTTCTTTGAAAGCAGCTCGATAACCGATGCTTAAACGTAATCCGTTTAACGCAACATACACACCAGGACGAGGAAACAAGCTACATGTACCCTAAATACCCTTTATATAACTTAGAAATAGGTTTCGAAGGGCTAGGGACGACTAAAACATGTTTATACAAGTACAAGGACTATTTGCGTCAAACTGCAAAAGTCTGCCATTTCGAATAGCAACACACACTCTGGAACATGATGATAAGCTAAACATACCATAAATACCCTTAACATAGCTTAGAAATAAGTTTTGAGGGGTTCGGTATGCGAAAATGCGCTTATTTGATCATAGGGACTAAAA
The DNA here is from genome assembly GCA_030545235.1 of Helianthus tuberosus. Classification (NCBI taxonomy): domain Eukaryota; kingdom Viridiplantae; phylum Streptophyta; class Magnoliopsida; order Asterales; family Asteraceae; genus Helianthus; species Helianthus tuberosus. Next base: position 93,017,011 of record CM060416.1, read on the forward strand.
GCTTCAAAAACTGCGGAAGTTTGCGTATAAGCGCATATTTTACGTTCTGACCATATCCGGACATCCAAAAATTTTTGAAATCATTAAAATATATTATTTTAGTGATGGGAATGCAAAAATACCATTCGTCACGCAATTTGGATCGTTTTCGCGTCCGTTCGAGTTTCGTCGTAATTAACCGAACAACGCGATTGTACGGCTAAACGAACCGACATCTATGACATTTCCAAGCATATTTCATGTTCCCTATGCTTTAACATCCTTGTAGAGCCTTGAAATTGGGTTAACGGGGGTTAAACGCGTTAAAAAGACAAGTTTGGAGCATGCAGGGACTGTTTCTGCCAAAAAACTGAAACTTTCTAGTGGATCATCCAGGCGTGTCGCGCCAGAGGAGGTGGTACCTGTCACGTGTCACCTGAGCAGTCTCTGGACAGAAATTTCTAAACAGCTTCTCAGCTATTTCCTGCTGTTTTCCAAGCTGGTTTTTGAGATCTTGTGGGTGTTTTGTGTATCCTCCAAGGCTTTGATTCTTGTCCAAACACTTGTAAGGCTATAATTCTTCCTTGGGCAACACATAAACACTTGGTATGATCTTATTAATCCAAGAACACTATAAATACATGGCATCATTTCACTTCCAACTTGCTCATCTTCATTCTCTTTCACTATTGCTGTAATTTGAGGCTACCACATTAAGTTGGTGGCCTCATACTTGAGCATTCTAGTTCATTTTTCCAAGCATAGGACTCTTGTAAGTGTTATTTCATGCTTGTTTATTTGTTTCCAGCAAGAAAGTCAAACAGTGTTTGACTTTCAGCTTTGACCATGAATTGGTCAAGACAAAGTTTGTTTGAACTTTGCAACGTGAGCGTAATCAAGATGGTTATAGTCCCTTGCGACTATACCTACTGATTACCATGTTGACTAGTCGAAGTGACGAGTCAAAGTTTCGGTCAAAATGCACGTTTATGTTGTGTCGAAACTATTTTTGGATATCAAAACAATTTGTTTTGATATCAAAACGGTTTTCTAACTTAGTTAAACATGTTTTAACATGTTTAACTCGTCACTTTTAGTTTAGTGCTTATTTAGGGTCGTAAGTCAAGGGTCTCGACAACCGCTTAGACTTTCGAACCCGACCCGTTTGGTCGATCATTAGGATCCGACCAAACACATTAGGTGACCATAGTTATATAAGGAATAACCTTCTGAGGTTATACCTTATGGTCACTTCGTTTAGTTAGTTGTATGATAGGTAGTTTATATGCCTTAAGAAAATGACCAAAATGCCCTTTTTGCGCATAATTTCATTTTAAGCATATGTAACCAACGTTTTGACACCTAAACTGATTATGCAACATAATTAAACATGTTAGGGCATATAATACTTATCATAGGGCTAGTTAGACCATCCGAATGCGCTTTCACGCAAATGACGTGTTAAAGTAGCGTAAACTATCTTAATGGGTCATAACGGGTCAAAAGCACTAAGGATAGGTTTCAATTCGGAATGTAGGCTTTGTTAAACCATATCATATGAGTTCCAACACTCATTTGGTTTACAATACCTCATTCTATCCGATTCCTCGATTTATGTCCCGTTACACTAATATAGTATCCGATACACTAGGAACCACTTCAACACTTGAACTCTTGATCCTTTGAGCTTTGTTGTACCATTTGAACAAGACCTATACACAATCCCAAGTGAGTACATAGTTCCCCTCTTTTACACTTTTCAAATGTTTTGGGTTGATTCATATGTGTAACCAATTTACTTTTCAATGTATGGCATATATGTGTTTACTAAGTGCTTTTATGTGTATTATTCCGATTATCCAAACACAATGGTTATCCAAATCCTTATAGGATCTATCTATCATCATAGTTAGATTCTTGTAGGATATTTGAAGTACAGTCTTAGATCTTCCTATCTTCATAGTGAGATTTTTAAGAAGTACTTTACAAGACGATGGTTATGGTTTATGTGTAGATTGTTGGTGATTTAGATAACGAAACTAGAGTAATTCAATAAGGACATGGTGGATACGCCGCTGGTACTTCCTATATATAAGTGTGCTTATTGTATTACCCTTCGTGGCGTTATCCCGAATCACCATTAGGATTTAGAATGTTGTGATGCAATGATTCAATGTGACAGAAACCAAATCCTTTTAGCATCTATCTATCTTCATAGATTGATTCTTCTAGGATGTTTAAAGTACTAATATTTGAGTCCTAGTTTTGATTCATTGTGTACTTTAATGCGTATGTGACAAGATGATGTGACGAGAACCGGATCCCTGTAGTATTTATCTATCTTCATAACTAGACATACATGGGATGCTTAAAGTACTAATATTGGAGTCCTTGTTTGGATTCATTGTGTACTTTAATGCGTTTTTACAAGTTGGTGACAAAGTTGAAGATTTATGTGTTTATATGGTAGTTGTGACTTAGATAACGAAACGAGTGTAATAAAATAAGAACATGGTGGATACGTCCCTGGTACTTCCTATATATAAGTGTTCTTATTTTATTACTCTTGTAGCGTTATCCGAATCACATTAGGATTTTGTGTACGATTGATTCAATATTCGATTATCCAAATCCTTATAGAATCTTCCATATCTTCATATGTTAGATTCTTAGAAGGATGTCTAAAGTATTATTATAAATCATTGACTTGATTTATATAATACCCACACAAGTTTTGACAGATTTCGAAATAGTTATTACTAATCCTTCATTGGATTTCTAATAACACATTAACGAGTTTTACGATGATTTCAACGAGATTACAATGTACAATTTCAATGGCATAAAAAAACTTAGTAATAATCATATTGCCATATACAAAACTATTTGTCACAAGTTTTCACAATCAAGATTATGTATTGCAACACTAAACTTTTGCCATTCTTTGGCTTCAAGATTCATTTTCAATCGACAACTCTCGTAGTTGTCAAAGTATTGCAATATCAAACTTTTTGCCATTTATTTGGCTAACAAAACCTATGTACTCGCCGGCATTTTATGCTGACTATTTTTCACATATGTTTTAAGTTTTCAATTATTCAAGCATGTAATGCATAGGACTGCATCCGGGCATTAGACTTCTTTAATCAAAAGACATTTACATGTATTCTTTGTAAAACAATGTTAACAATATTGAAACAATTTAATACCAGTAGTTGAGAGCAATTTGTAACGTGACTCCCTGATATTTCCGATGCATGTTGTTGTATTACGCGTTTGGGGTGTTACACTTGTGAACCTATTTTTCATCTTGTTTTAGTAGGTGTAACATATGTAGAACTAAAAATCTAAAGGATCTTACAAAACAAAGAATATGAACACATGAACCAAACTAAAAATCATAAGAAAACAAGTTCTTTATGTTATGTGATGAAGTTGTTTGATGATTGTTTATGTGTATGATGATGAACACCACATAAAGACTTGTTAGATGATGATTAAACACATGATCTAACAAGTATGTGAAAGGATCTTGAAAGATCTATGTTGAACAAGTGTTATCTGAAGGATGAACTTGAAAAATAATCATGTTTAAATGTAGGATTTGATTCCTACCAAGTACGATTCTTGAAAAATCAAAGACTTGAAAGATTAAAGTTTCAAAGAATAAAGTTTACTACATGATAAGCATGATTTTGGTTCTTGAAAATAATTAAACTTGTTACACATGTGAGAATGAAATTGTTGAAGTATTTAGAACATGAAAAGTGGAAGAGAATGAATTTTTATAAAAACGGATCATAAGTTGTAAAGTGTGAATTTTTACAAGTTAGTTTATACTAAAGAACAAACCATGTTTTTGAAGTTCAAAGAACATGTTTAACACATAGTTTAAAGACTAAATTTTTTTACAAACTTTCAAGTTCATAATTTCAAGAAAAATGCATTTTTATGCATATGTTAGGCTTGTAAATTGTGGTAGATGAATTGTTGATTATTTTGAAAAGAAAATGATATGCTTTGAAAGCATGGAAACCTCCGTTTTACAAAGGGAACTATGGCGAATTTTTTATAAAATTTTAACACTTGGAAAATATATTTTTAACAAGTTCTTACATGTAATTTTGATTAATGATTTTAAATATAGAAATTTCCATAATTTTTGGTATTAAAATACAAATAATGGAGGCTGGTTTTCAAAAATAAAAATGACTAAATATTTAGAGACCACATAAACTATGTGCTATGTGTATATTATTTGTATTAATTATATTAAAATTTAGGGACTTGAAATAATATACCAGACAAATACCAAAAATTGTAATTAAAGAACTTACAAGAATTACAAGAATATGAATATATATTTTGGACACAAATATTGGACTTTTGGACAAATGGACATATCGGACACATTATATAAATATTCCATAATTTAATTTGTATTATAACAAAGCTTGGTAAATGGTATTTTCTAAACCGAACAAATGACAAAGTATGTATTTTACAAGAAGTATTATGAAAATATATCATATTTTGTCAAACATGGAAATATATTATTATTTTGAAATGCATGAGAATGTTTATTTTTCATAAATAACTTAAAAATATATTATTTTGGGTGGAAACTAAAAATAAATATTTTTCTAGTCTTAGTCTTAAAAATAAATTATTCTTAAGATATATGTGAACATTTATATTTACCAAGTCTAAGAAATAGTATTTTCTATGAACATGCCTTAAAATATATATATATATCTTAAGAATGCAAGAACTATGGTTATAATTGTGTAAGAATAATATTCCAGAAAAAACTAAACATATATTCAGTATGAAATACTTAATAAATACAAAAATATAAGTATTTCTATACGTACAAATACTTGCCAACATATACTATCAACGCTTGGTAATGTAGGATCGTTTTCAGACCCGAACGAGTCGATCAGAAGAGCTTTGCTCAGTACGAAAGGCGGAAACAGACGTACTGAGGTCAATTCAGCAAGAATATCACTTTAAACTGTGGTATTATTGATTTGAAAGCAATTTACAGCGAGACGACACTTCGGCAGCACTTCGTTGCTCAGGCCGGAATAATTCTTACAGATTTCGCTCGAACACACATATATATAGTGTTCAGATTTCGCTTGAAGATGTAGAATGTCAGTTCAAGCGAAATTAACTGAGTTGATTTCGCTTGAAACTGCACATGTCTCATTCAAGCGAAATCACAACCTTTCAAGCGAAATAACATATTATCTTGAACTACGTGCCCTGATTTAACATTCTACGTACAAGACTCGATACAAGACGAAGTCGACAGACGCATGCACCAACAGACTCCCCCTCGAATGTTGACGAGTCTTAAAGTGTCGAGTCTTCGCATCTTTAATCTTTATCAGCCTTTGGGCTTCTCCTTTGAAGTATCTTGACACTGTAAAGCATCCTCAAATCTCTTCTCTTCTCTTTTCATCAGATCTCTTGATTTCTTAAATTCATTAGTATCAGCAATTTGCGTGAAATCCAGAATTGGAACTTGGCTCTACAATCTACAGACTCCCCCTTTCAGTATGCTGAGATCGCAGCATGGCTTGTTAAAATCACAAAATCCTCAGGTATCGGAACCTGGCTCTCTATCACTTAGATATCCTGCATATTCTCTACCCAAAAGTAAATTTTCTGATGATCACTTGTAAAAGCAATCTCACCATCTAATGAACACTTATGGATAAGATATACAGACAATGATTTTACAATGTTAGACTCTGATGAATCACTCGCAAGAATAACGTTTTTATTTTAAAAAAAAAAACTTTTCTCATTTCATTTCAAAACATCTCAAACAATTTTCACCCAAACCATTTGTTCATCATGTTCAGCACTTGGAATTTTGAAATTCAGTTTTCCAACACCAGTTGTCAAAAATCTTTTAGAATTTTTAAAAAATTTAAGCTAAAACACACTGAAAATCTTTTTGAAATTTTGAATAAAATGAAATGAAATGCAGTAAAGAAATATTTACAAACAATATTTTTGTGAGTTTGTGTAAGAGGATCATATCAGTTTCTGACAATTCACAAGTACCGTTGAGCTTAGTTACACATTAAGAATTAAACAATTCACTTAGATTGCCAATATACTGATCGACTTAAATTTTCACACAAATTTCAACTGATTCAGGATACGAATTAGGTGTTTTAAGAACTTAAACTCATTCATGTGACCCACCTCTTGAATATACTCCCGTACCCAGATCCCAATATTCAGTCTTACAGGTGAGTATACCACATATGATATTTGTAAGGGGTTAAATTGCGAAACCGTGAGAGCTCAGGTCAGAACTTCCGTTCAGTAGAGAGATGACGGCTCGACTTTTGGTGTGTCCCCTTTAGAGGATCTTTTTTTACAACAGCATTGATTAGCAATTTTATTGTCTTATAATTTTATGCTGAGGGCGGCACTATATTTCAAGCAAGCAGTAAAGTATTCTCCGGGGACTAGGCCATTGCTTCCGCAAAATCAGAAGTCCCGGGATAATACCCCAGATATCACTGAGCATAAAGACCTAGTATCTCAGAAAGCGGGACCTTTCAAACAAGATTTCAGGGGTTACCTATATATCCAAGTAGTGTTCCCCACGAAATAAGCAAGTTTGAATTTAAGTTTATATCCCGAAAAAGATTACTAAATGTGTAAAAACCTATCGGCATATCATCAGCGAGACTGTTTAACGCTTATTTAATCATTACATTTCTTTAGCATACTGTAACTGTCTACTGATGTACTATCATTTCCTCTTCTTAGACACCAAAACTCATTTTTGAATTTTATCATGTTTTTTATTTTTTCAAATTTTCAAATGTTTTTGGATTTTCTGAAAATTTTTACTCCCCCTAAAATGCAAACACATTTAAAGAAATTTGAAAGCAAACTGTACAAACAATTTGACAACCGATATCGAATCGCTTCAATTCGCCATTCACTTGGAATAAACAATCAGAACTCCCCCTTACAACAAACTATTTTCCCATTGATTTCAAAACACTTAAGTTTGTTTTAATCAAATGGTTTTTCCGGAAAATAAGTTTTGTTGATTTTACCATTGTAGGTATTAAAACTTGTAGATTAGGGGTTCATCATCTTGTTCTATCAACCACTTGTAGGAAAACGCAAGTACAACTTAATGTCCTTGATTTACCACTTGTAGATAAAAAAAATTTCAACCACATGGCTTACCAACCAATACCACATGTAGATTGGATTCTCAGGATGCCGATACCTACTCCTCTCTTACCAACCTGGGAGTTCCGGCAAGTCATACTTGTGACCAATTTTCAATTTTTCAAAAACATAAGAATGATGTCGATTCCTGCTCCGCGATTACCAACTTGGGAGCTCCGGCAAGTCCAGAATTTCACTGTTCATAATAGGTACCATCCGAGTCACAAACCAGGGATGATACTTTACCTTGATTCTTTGTTTTCTTCTCGTAAAATTCCTTGACTCCCTTGACTTTCCTGTCAACCATTTTTCCAAAAATATGATGTACTTTTGAATTAAACGCTTTTTCAACATCAAATTCTTTCTTTTCTGAGCAAAATTGATTTGAAATTTCAATTTTACCAATTTTCTTTTTAAAATTTTCAGCTCGAAGTGATGGAAAATTCACATCATCCACAGTCGGTACTAAGTTTTCACCTTTTGGTTCAACCTGTGGCTCCTCTGATTTTGTGGAATCAGATTCATCGCCAGAAAATAGCTCCTCTGATTTTGACGAATCAGAATCATTGCTAGAAATATCATCAGACTTCTTAACAACCCATTTTTGGTTATCAAGATTTCCCCTTTTCTTGTAAAATCTGTTTGAACATTCACCAATCTCAAAAATCGAATTTTTGAAAAGTTTAGTTCTCTCAATTGGTGGTTCAAACTCAACTTCTTTATCTTTCAGTTTACGAGAAACTCCCTGTTTTTGTCACACCCCCAAAATCCACCATGCGGGGTATCACCGCTTGGAGGCGTGACGTGACCAGGATCGAGCCACCAATCATATTGAACAACTCATTTAAGTAAATAAAACCAAACATAATACGATTGGTGACCAAATCTAGTTAACCTTGTTTAGTTTAAACAGCGGAAGCATAAACGTGAGTTCAAAAGCATAAGTCCATAGTCCATAAGTTAAAGTTTCAAAACGCAAGTTTAGTAAGTTTAGGGATTTAAATATTAAGCACGGAACATAACAGTCCGTACACCACAACGACTCCTTCCCCGTGCAAGCTCCAAGCATTTAGCGACCTGTAAGGCATGTAACAACGAGTCAACAACAAAGTTGAGTGAGTTCACGTTTGGTTGTTTTGTTTTAAGTTGTTTCTGAAAAACGTGGTTTGACTTTCGTTGGCTTATTTGCCGTGGGGGTTACCCCGTAGTTGAAAGTATGTTTAACCATTTACTTTTTCTTTACCCAATCCATAACCATGATCAGTGGGGGTTTTCCCCGTTTGAACTACTAGACGGTATGATATCGACTGCTACGCAAATAAGTTGTGCCCTGTATCAGTGTCTATCATCACTGACAATCTGCCATAGTCCATTAGTACACGCCCGTCCGACTGGCACGGTGTGAGGTTTGTTAAACCTAATAGCGCTATTAACTAATGACCCGCTCGCCATTGGCCTCGGCGATTAAGTCGATATAAATTGAGGGACTTCATGATAGAGTTTTGTCTAGCTAGTTTTAAGGTTGTTGTCCTACCCAAGGAGGACGAACGTACGTATTCTGCACCGGGAGAATTCGTAGGATTAATAATGGCATCCAATCTATGGAGGATGGCCGTACATATCCTACCCATGGAGGATATGTAGATTTAGTTTTAAATTCTTTAACCCATTCCCAAACCACCGGGAATCCCATGCCTTAGAAAGTGTGTGAACTCACCTCGGTTTGCTCGGTTAGATTCTCAATATAGCTAACAGTCAAGGTCGGTCAATCACGTCCTAGTATGATTTACCAGTTAGTCATTTAGTGGCTTTCAAATAGAACACAAAGTTCCTACACGTATCTATCACACAACATGCATCACTTTAACGGTTTACGCCCATCCAAGTTTCCCATCCATTCCCCACTCAAGATCAAACATACGATAATGCACATAACATGTATAACACGTTAGATCATTCACAGATAGCATACTCGGCATTTAGACACGCGAGTCACAACTTATGTTAACTCAGCATTAATACTCAAAACCGGCAGTTTTCGGGCATTTAAATAAAATAGTTAGATTATTCCAAAAATTCCCAAATTTTTATAGAATGTCATAAACATTCCATATTTTATTATGTAAAAATATCGGGGTCCGGTTCATTACCAATATTTTATAAAAATTCATATTCGGGACTGAACTCAGATTTATGTATTTCTGACCACAGTCCACGAAACAATTTATTAAAAATTCATCGTAAGTCCGATTTGCGAAATTCCAGTGGGGTAATTACAAATACTTCAGTTGTCATCTACAGTAAAATTTTCATGGTCCGATTGATCACAAAACTCAGGTTATGACTGAAAGTATGACACCCATTTATTGCTGTCAAAATTCAGCTTAAGTTGCTGTTGCAAATTAACACTTTAAAAATAGTAAACGAAGTCCAAAAATTACGATTCCGGTGCCATTAGAACCGTATTTCATAATAACATATTTTAGATTCAAAATATCGGTTTTTCGTTGAATTTATGCCCTGTTTACAGCCAACTGAAGTTGGCTGTAAAACCGGGACAGATTCTGTCTTTCAGTGTTTAACCTTCTAAATCATGTTCGATCGATTCCGTTAACAAGTTTATTAATCACAACAACATTAAACATCAATATCAATCAGCAAAACATCAGATAATCAACCAATAATCATAACAACACAAGATCTACACGATTTACACACATAACTTCTCTTTATCCACACCTTAACACATTATGTTCAAGACTTGTTCATGAGCTTTAAAGTTTCTTAACTTTTTATCATTCTAACATCTATTAACCACTAAAATAACATAAAGAATGAACGGATCTAAGTTCTTACCACTAGCTCAAGGCTAGGGAAGTTCGAGTGAAGAAATGTGGTGGTTAATAGCGAATGGAGGAGGTCCTTCCACTTCCGAGAGCACCGAGCTTCGTTGTTGGACCTCTTACACCTTTGTATGTATGAGGAATGATTGAAAAAGAGCTTGATGATGGTGGTAGTATGGTGGAAGGTGGCTGCCGAACAAGGGAAAGGAGAGGGAGAGAAGAGAGAGCTTGGTGGAATGGTGGTATTTATAAGATCTTCCATATAGCATATTCCTAGCATATTCCAAGCATATTCCTAGCATATTCCTAGCATATTCCTAGCATATTCCTAGCATATTCCTTAGCATATTCCTTAGCATATTCCTTAGCATATTAACAAATACGTGTAAGCATAACACAGATATCAGAAAGCAGTTAAGTAATTCCACACAGTCGTCAGACACTTTAATTATCATTAATAATTTGTACGGAATACATGGGATTTTGAGGGTTGTCACATTCTCCCCCTGTTAAGAGAATTTCGTCCCGAAATTTAGCGCGTGGTTACTGAGGAAGCTAGTTAAGTTGCGTTGTTTTCCAGATTTTCCTGCGGTGTCACATCATCCCCCCGTTGATTTGGAATTTCGTCCCGAAATTCTGCAGTAGCTTCAGCCTCAGTAGTGGTTGCGTTTTTCTTAAACAGTTGGGGATATTTGAGTTTCATTTGGTCTTCTCGTTCCCATGTATACTCTGGGCCACGACGAGCATTCCAACGAACTCGGACCAGAGGTATCCTGGTATGCTTGAGGATCTTAACATCTCGATCCGTAATCTCTACTGGTTCCTTGACGAATCGCAGCTGGTCGTCGATAGTGAGTTCCTTAAGAGGAACTATGAGGGTTTCATCTGACAGACACTTCTTCAGATTTGACACGTGGAAAACATTGTGAACTCCGCTGAGTTCTTCAGGTAGATTCAACCTGTAGGCGGCTTTGCCAATTTTCTCAATGACTTCAAATGGTCCAACATAACGCGGATTGAGTTTGCCTCGTTTGCCAAAGCGGACTACACCTTTCCAAGGTGAGACTTTGAGTAGCACTCGATCCCCAACCTGGAGCTCGAGTGGTTTTCTTCCCTTATCAGCATAGCTTTTCTGACGGTCACGAGCTGCCGCCATTCGCTGTCGTATCCGACCAATTCTCTCGGTGGTATCTACCACAAGTTCTGGGCCAGTGATTTGGCTGTCACCAACTTCTGCCTAACAGAGAGGTGATCGGCATTTGCATCCGTACAATGCCTCAAACGGAGTGGCTTGTATGCTGGTGTGGTAGCTGTTGTTGTATGAAAACTCCACTAGCGGGAGGTGCTTTTCCCAGCCATTACCAAAATCAATTACACATGCCCTAAGCATGTCTTCAAGGGTTTGGATGGTGCGTCCAGATTGCCCATCCGTCTGTGGGTGATAAGCGGTGCTCATATCTAAACGTGAGCCAAAAGACTTGTGCACTGCTTGCCACAGTTCTGAAGTAAAACGCGCGTCACGATCAGAAATGATGGAGGTTGGCACTCCGTGCCTTGATACCACTTCCTTTAGGTAAATGTCTGCAAGAGTAGAGAACTTATCCGTTTCTTTGATTGCTAGAAAATGTGCAGACTTGGTCAGTCGATCTACGATCACCCAAATGGTATCGTTTCCGCGTTGAGATCTGGGCAGGCCAGTAAAAAAAAATCCATGGAAATTTGCTCCCATTTCCATTTCGGGATCTCCGGTTGTTGAAGTAGGCCTGATGGTTTCTGATATTCAGTCTTGACTCTCGCACAAGTCAAGCACTTATTGACGTAGGTTGCTATGTGGGCTTTCATGCCAGGCCACCAATACGTAGTCTTGAGGTCGTGGTACATTTTATCCGAGCCAGGATGTACCGAATAACGAGACTTATGTGCTTCATCCATCACAAGCTCACGTAAGTTGCCATAAAATGGAACCCAGATGCGTCCGTTTACATAGTAAGCGCCGTCTTCCTTTTGTTCTAGTCGCTGCCTCGATCCTCGTAGGGATTCAGCCCTGATGTTCTCTGCTTTCAATGCTTCAACCTGAGCATCGCGAATCTGAGCGGGAAGGCTAGAGTGAATGGTAAGCTGTAACGCACGTACACGCTTAGGTATAGTATCCTTTCGACTGAGGGCGTCGGCCACAACATTGGCTTTGCCCGGATGATACTTGATTGCGCATTCATAATCGTTCAAGAGCTCAACCCATCGGCGTTGATGCATGTTTAACTCCTTTTGCTTGAAGATATGCTCGAGACTCCTGTGATCGGTGTAAATGGTGAACTTAGTACCGTACAGGTAATGTCTCCATATCTTAAGCGCGAAAACAACTGCTCCCAATTCCAAGTCGTGCGTAGTGTAGTTTCTTTCATGAACCTTGAGTTGGCGTGATGCGTAGGCAATGACCTTGTCACGTTGCATCAACACGCAACCAAGTCCTTGGATGGAAGCGTCGCAGTAGACTACAAAATCGTCTGTGCCCTCAGGCAATGAGAGGATAGGCGCGCTACAAAGTCTATCTTTTAGGTGTTGAAATGTGGACTCCTGTGTATCACCCCAACGATAGATGACACCCTTCTGAGTCAGTGAAGTGAGAGGTTGCGCAATCTTGGAGAAATCTTTTATAAGCCTTCTGTAATATCCTGCCAAACCCAAGAAATGGCGGATTTCTGTTGGTGTACGGGGTGCAGGCCAATTCTTGATCGATTCAATCTTAGATGGATCCACGTGAATCCCATCCTTGTTTACCACATGGCCTAGAAAGTGGACTTCGCGAAGCTAGAAGTCACATTTCGAAAACTTGGCATACAACTGCTCTTTTCGAAGAAGTTCCAACATAAGTCGTAGATGCTGCTCGTGTTCCTCCTGACTCTTAGAATAGATCAGGATATCGTCGATGAACACAATAACGAACTTATCTAGGTAAGGCTTGCACACTCGGTTCATGAGATCCATGAAGACCGCTGGTGCATTCGTCAGCCCGAATGGCATAACCAGAAACTCGTAATGGCCGTAGCGAGTTCTGAATGTTGTTTTAGAGACGTCCTCATCTCGGACTCTCAGCTGATGGTATCCCGATTTCAAATCAATCTTGGAGAAATAGCTCGACCCTTGCAACTGGTCGAACAAGTCGTCAATACGTGGAAGAGGATAACGATTCTTCACAGTCACCTTGTTAAGTTCGCGATAGTCTATACACATCCTAAAGGTACCGTCTTTCTTTTTCACGAACAAGACCGGAGCTCCCCAGGGCGAAGAGCTAGGACGTATAAAACCCTTTTCCAAGAGTTCTTGTAGTTGTGTGGACAGTTCTTCGAGTTCTGATGGAGCTAGACGATATGGTGCTCGAGCTACTGGCGCTGCTCCAGGAGCTAGCTCGATTTAAAATTCAACTTGGCGGTGAGGCGAAAGACCAGGTAATTCCTCAGGAAATACCTCAGGAAGGTCGCGCACTATAGGAATGTCTTCAATTCTCTTCTCTTCTGTGGATGTGTCAGTAACGAGTGCTAAAATGGCAGTGTGGCCCTTTCGCAGACACTTCTGGGCCTTAAGGAAAGAGATGATGCCTTCGACAGCACCACTCTTGTCACCACGAATCACGAGGGGTTCTTTATCAGAATGAGAAACGCAGGCGATTTTCTCCTTGCAAACAATCTCCGCTTGGTGATGAGATAGCCAATCCATCCCAATAACGACGTCGAAACTACCCAGTGTGATAGGAATAAGATCGATGGAGAAAGTCTGACCAGCTAAGACGAGGTTACAACCTTTTACTACGCGTGTGGCTTCAAGACTTTTACCGTTTGCTAACTCTACGATGTGCTTGGTGTTCAAAAGTGTTGGGTACGCTTAAGCATCTGACTAACTTTTAAGGACACGTAACTAGTATCGGCACTCGAATAAAATAAAACAGTAACAAGGAAACCATCCAGAAGGAAACTTACCCATCACAACGTTGGGATCGTTCCTTGCATCATCCTGCTCAATCACAAACGCACGTTCCCTGGCTCCATTACCATTATTGTTGCCCCCATTATTGTTTTCGTCTCCTTGGTTGTTGTTGTTGTTGTTCCGTTTCCGGTTCAACTGGGGACAGTTTCTCTTGAAGTGACCTTCAGCACCACACTGATAGCATTCCTTGTTACACTGCTGTTGCTGTTGGTTCTGTGGGGCTTGTGGCTGCCGTTGCCGATTCTGATTCGCAGGACGTGAGCTCCTGCAATCTCTGGCTTTATGTCCAAGCTTGTTACATTTCTGACAACGATCCTTGTTGCACGGCCAGCTGTGGTGCAAACTACATCGTTTGCACTTAGGGTGATTTCCCCTGTATCCACCCTGACCTTGTTTTCCAGAAAACTGCTGACTGGGGCTCAGGTGTTCATTTGCCTTTTGTCGCTGGGGCTGGGACTGAACTGGAGTGGAACCCCTGCCTGAATTTCCATCCCACTTGCGCTTGTCATTGCTGGGAGCACATGTAGCAGTAGTGCTAACTCGCTTGGGCAGCTTGCCCTCTCCCACCGCCTGATCGGTGAGTTGGTGCGCCAAACGAATGACTTGCTGGATTGTGGGAATGTTGGCCTCAATTACAGACCCTTGGATCTCCGGGACTAAGCCTCTGAGGTATAGCTTGATCCGTCTAGATATGGGTCGTGACAAGTTAGGACATAAGTCAGCCAAGTCGTTGGACCTCTTTGTGTACGCCTCAATTTCTGATCCTTCCATCTTCAAGCCATAATACTCTGTTTCAAGTTCCAGGATTTCGTCCAGGTGGCAGAATTCTTCCTTAATCAAATCCTTGAAGTCGCTCCAAAGGGTGGCATTCGCGGCTGCCAATCCGAGCATCTGAACTTGTGCGCTCCGCCAAGAATACGCTTTCCCTTGCAACATGCCAGTAGCATACTCTACTCGTTTGCTGGCAGGGCTTTCACTCACTTCGAATGTATATTCGATTCTTCGGATCCAGTGCAGAAGGTCGATTGCTCCTCCAGTGCCGTCGAAAGTGGGAGGTTTGCATTTCAGGAACGCCCTGAAGGTGCCCATGCGTGTTTGAGAGTGCATGGGTTGACTCCCTGATTGGGTTGCTAAGGCTTCAGCAATCCGTTCGTCAATCAAGGTCGTCAGCTGACCCTGGGTCATGTCGAGACGTCCACTCATGATCTTCACATCGAAGGGACACACGTAAGAAAGGTGTCACAAGTGCGTAAGTGTGGAGTGACAGAAAAGAGTAAGCACACAAGGTTCAAATAGCAGTTATCACATTAACTAATGCATACTGAGAACTATCTAACCGACCATATAACATAAATCATACCACTTATGGTGTCGAGTCTTGCACGTGGAGCGAAGTGTCGTTGTGGATCGTTGAGCACTGTACTGGTTATAGTCTGGTTTTTATCAAAAACTTTTCCCTTTTTAAAAACCAAGTTCACTATAACCAATGGCTCTGATACCAATCTGTCACACCCCCAAAATCCACCATGCGGGGTATCACCGCTTGGAGGCGTGACGTGACCAGGATCGAGCCACCAATCATATTGAACAACTCATTTAAGTAAATAAAACCAAACATAATACGATTGGTGACCAAATCTAGTTAACCTTGTTTAGTTTAAACAGCGGAAGCATAAACGTGAGTTCAAAAGCATAAGTCCATAGTCCATAAGTTAAAGTTTCAAAACGCAAGTTTAGTAAGTTTAGGGATTTAAATATTAAGCAAGGAACATAACAGTCCGTACACCACAACGACTCCTTCCCCGTGCAAGCTCCAAGCATTTAGCGACCTGTAAGGCATGTAACAACGAGTCAACAACAAAGTTGAGTGAGTTCACGTTTGGTTGATTTGTTTTAAGTTGTTTCTGAAAAACGTGGTTTGACTTTCGTTGGCTTATTTGCCGTGGGGGTTACCCCGTAGCTGAAAGTATGTTTAACCATTTACTTTTTCTTTACCCAATCCATAACCATGATCAGTGGGGGTTTTCCCCGTTTGAACTACTAGACGGTATGATATCGACTGCTACGCAAATAAGTTGTGCCTTGTATCAGTGTCTATCATCACTGACAATCTGCCATAGTCCATTAGTACACGCCCGTTCGACTGGAACGGTGTGAGGTTTGTTAAACCTAATAGCGCTATTAACTAATGACCCGCTCGCCATTGGCCTCGGCGATTAAGTCGATATAAATTGAGGGACTTCATGATAGAGTTTTGTCTAGCTAGTTTTAAGGTTGTTGTCCTACCCAAGGAGGACGAACGTACGTATTCTGCACCGGGAGAATTCGTAGGATTAATAATGGCATCCAATCTATGGAGGATGGCCGTACATATCCTACCCATGGAGGATATGTAGATTTAGTTTTAAATTCTTTAACCCATTCCCAAACCACCGGGAATCCCATGCCTTAGAAAGTGTGTGAACTCACCTCGGTTTGCTCGGTTAGATTCTCAATATAGCTAACAGTCAAGGTCGGTCAATCACGTCCTAGTATGATTTACCAGTTAGTCATTTAGTGGCTTTCAAATAGAACACAAAGTTCCTACACGTATCTATCACACAACATGCATCACTTTAACGGTTTACGCCCATCCAAGTTTCCCATCCATTCCCCACTCAAGATCAAACATACGATAATGCACATAACATGTATAACACGTTAGATCATTCACAGATAGCATACTCGGCATTTAGACACGCGAGTCACAACTTATGTTAACTCAGCATTAATACTCAAAACCGGCAGTTTTCGGGCATTTAAATAAAATAGTTAGATTATTCCAAAAATTCCCAAATTTTTATAGAATGTCATAAACATTCCATATTTTATTATGTAAAAATATCGGGGTCCGGTTCATTACCAATATTTTATAAAAATTCATATTCGGGACTGAACTCAGATTTATGTATTTCTGACCACAGTCCACGAAACAATTTATTAAAAATTCATCGTAAGTCCGATTTGTGAAATTCCAGTGGGGTAATTACAAATACTTCAGTTGTCATCTACAGTAAAATTTTCATGGTCCGATTGATCACAAAACTCAGGTTATGACTGAAAGTATGACACCCATTTATTGCTGTCAAAATTCAGCTTAAGTTGCTGTTGCAAATTAACACTTTAAAAATAGTAAACGAAGTCCAAAAATTACGATTCCGGTGCCATTAGAACCGTATTTCATAATAACATATTTTAGATTCAAAATATCGGTTTTTCGTTGAATTTATGCCCTGTTTACAGCCAACTGAAGTTGGCTGTAAAACCGGGACAGATTCTGTCTTTCAGTGTTTAACCTTCTAAATCATGTTCGATCGATTCCGTTAACAAGTTTATTAATCACAACAACATTAAACATCAATATCAATCAGCAAAACATCAGATAATCAACCAATAATCATAACAACACAAGATCTACACGATTTACACACATAACTTCTCTTTATCCACACCTTAACACATTATGTTCAAGACTTGTTCATGAGCTTTAAAGTTTCTTAACTTTTTATCATTCTAACATCTATTAACCACTAAAATAACATAAAGAATGAACGGATCTAAGTTCTTACCACTAGCTCAAGGCTAGGGAAGTTCGAGTGAAGAAATGTGGTGGTTAATAGCGAATGGAGGAGGTCCTTCCACTTCCGAGAGCACCGAGCTTCGTTGTTGGACCTCTTACACCTTTGTATGTATGAGGAATGATTGAAAAAGAGCTTGATGATGGTGGTAGTATGGTGGAAGGTGGCTGCCGAACAAGGGAAAGGAGAGGGAGAGAAGAGAGAGCTTGGTGGAATGGTGGTATTTATAAGATCTTCCATATAGCATATTCCTAGCATATTCCAAGCATATTCCTAGCATATTCCTAGCATATTCCTAGCATATTCCTAGCATATTCCTTAGCATATTCCTTAGCATATTCCTTAGCATATTAACAAATACGTGTAAGCATAACACAGATATCAGAAAGCAGTTAAGTAATTCCACACAGTCGTCAGACACTTTAATTATCATTAATAATTTGTACGGAATACATGGGATTTTGAGGGTTGTCACATTCTCCCCCTGTTAAGAGAATTTCGTCCCGAAATTTAGCGCGTGGTTACTGAGGAAGCTAGTTAAGTTGCGTTGTTTTCCAGATTTTCCTGCGGTGTCACATCATCCCCCCGTTGATTTGGAATTTCGTCCCGAAATTCTGCAGTAGCTTCAGCCTCAGTAGTGGTTGCGTTTTTCTTAAACAGTTGGGGATATTTGAGTTTCATTTGGTCTTCTCGTTCCCATGTATACTCTGGGCCACGACGATCATTCCAACGAACTCGGACCAGAGGTATCCTGGTATGCTTGAGGATCTTAACATCTCGATCCGTAATCTCTACTGGTTCCTTGACGAATCGCAGCTGGTCGTCGATAGTGAGTTCCTTAAGAGGAACTATGAGGGTTTCATCTGACAGACACTTCTTCAGATTTGACACGTGGAAAACATTGTGAACTCCGCTGAGTTCTTCAGGTAGATTCAACCTGTAGGCGGTTTTGCCAATTTTCTCAATGACTTCAAATGGTCCAACATAACGCGGATTGAGTTTGCCTCGTTTGCCAAAGCGGACTACACCTTTCCAAGGTGAGACTTTGAGTAGCACTCGATCCCCAACCTGGAGCTCGAGTGGTTTTCTTCCCTTATCAGCATAGCTTTTCTGACGGTCACGAGCTGCCGCCATTCGCTGTCGTATCCGAGCAATTCTCTCGGTGGTATCTACCACAAGTTCTGGGCCAGTGATTTGGCTGTCACCAACTTCTGCCTAACAGAGAGGTGATCGGCATTTGCATCCGTACAATGCCTCAAACGGAGCGGCTTGTATGCTGGTGTGGTAGCTGTTGTTGTATGAAAACTCCACTAGCGGGAGGTGCTTTTCCCAGCCATTACCAAAATCAATTACACATGCCCTAAGCATGTCTTCAAGGGTTTGGATGGTGCGTCCAGATTGCCCATCCGTCTGTGGGTGATAAGCGGTGCTCATATCTAAACGTGAGCCAAAAGACTTGTGCACTGCTTGCCACAGTTCTGAAGTAAAACGCGCGTCACGATCAGAAATGATGGAGGTTGGCACTCCGTGCCTTGATACCACTTCCTTTAGGTAAATGTCTGCAAGAGTAGAGAACTTATCCGTTTCTTTGATTGCTAGAAAATGTGCAGACTTGGTCAGTCGATCTACGATCACCCAAATGGTATCGTTTCCGCGTTGAGATCTGGGCAGGCCAGTAAAAAAAAAATCCATGGAAATTTGCTCCCATTTCCATTTCGGGATCTCCGATTGTTGAAGTAGGCCTGATGGTTTCTGATATTCAGTCTTGACTCACGCACAAGTCAAGCACTTACTGACGTAGGTTGCTATGTGGGCTTTCATGCCAGGCCACCAATACGTAGTCTTGAGGTCGTGGTACATTTTATCCGAACCAGGATGTACCGAATAACGAGACTTATGTGCTTCATCCATCACAAGCTCACGTAAGTTGCCATAAAATGGAACCCAGATGCGTCCGTTTACATAGTAAGCGCCGTCTTCCTTTTGTTCTAGTCGCTGCCTCGATCCTCGTAGGGATTCAGCCCTGATGTTCTCTGCTTTCAATGCTTCAACCTGAGCATCGCGAATCTGAGCGGGAAGGCTAGAGTGAATGGTAAGCTGTAACGCACGTACACGCTTAGGTATAGTATCCTTTTGACTGAGGGCGTCGGCCACAACATTGGCTTTGCCCGGATGATACTTGATTGCGCATTCATAATCGTTCAAGAGCTCAACCCATCGGCGTTGATGCATGTTTAACTCCTTTTGCTTGAAGATATGCTCGAGACTCCTGTGATCGGTGTAAATGGTGAACTTAGTACCGTACAGGTAATGTCTCCATATCTTAAGCGCGAAAACAATTGCTCCCAATTCCAAGTCGTGCGTAGTGTAGTTTCTTTCATGAACCTTGAGTTGGCGTGATGCGTAGGCAATGACCTTGTCACGTTGCATCAACACGCAACCAAGTCCTTGGATGGAAGCGTCGCAGTAGACTACAAAATCATCTGTGCCCTCAGGCAATGAGAGGATAGGCGCGCTACAAAGTCTATCTTTTAGGTGTTGAAATGTGGACTCCTGTGTATCACCCCAACGATAGATGACACCCTTCTGAGTCAGTGAAGTGAGAGGTTGCGCAATCTTGGAGAAATCTTTTATAAGCCTTCTGTAATATCCTGCCAAACCCAAGAAATGGCGGATTTCTGTTGGTGTACGGGGTGCAGGCCAATTCTTGATCGATTCAACCTTAGATGGATCCACGTGAATCCCATCCTTGTTTACCACATGGCCTAGAAAGTGGACTTCGCGAAGCTAGAAGTCACATTTCGAAAACTTGGCATACAACTGCTCTTTTCGAAGAAGTTCCAACATAAGTCGTAGATGCTGCTCGTGTTCCTCCTGACTCTTAGAATAGATCAGGATATCGTCGATGAACACAATAACGAACTTATCCAGGTAAGGCTTGCACACTCGGTTCATGAGATCCATGAAGACCGCTGGTGCATTCGTCAGCCCGAATGGCATAACCAGAAACTCGTAATGGCCGTAGCGAGTTCTGAATGCTGTTTTAGAGACGTCCTCATCTCGGACTCTCAGCTGATGGTATCCCGATTTCAAATCAATCTTGGAGAAATAGCTCGACCCTTGCAACTGGTCGAACAAGTCGTCAATACGTGGAAGAGGATAACGATTCTTCACAGTCACCTTGTTAAGTTCGCGATAGTCTATACACATCCTAAAGGTACCGTCTTTCTTTTTCACGAACAAGACTGGAGCTCCCCAGGGCGAAGAGCTAGGACGTATAAAACCCTTTTCCAAGAGTTCTTGTAGTTGTGTGGACAGTTCTTCGAGTTCTGATGGAGCTAGACGATATGGTGCTCGAGCTACTGGCGCTGCTCCAGGAGCTAGCTCGATTTAAAATTCAACTTGGCGGTGAGGCGAAAGACCAGGTAATTCCTCAGGAAATACCTCAGGAAGGTCGCGCACTATAGGAATGTCTTCAATTCTCTTCTCTTCTGTGGATGTGTCAGTAACGAGTGCTAAAATGGCAGTGTGGCCCTTTCGCAGACACTTCTGGGCCTTAAGGAAAGAGATGATGCCTTCGACAGCACCACTCTTGTCACCACGAATCACGAGGGGTTCTTTATCAGAATGAGAAACGCAGGCGATTTTCTCCTTGCAAACAATCTCCGCTTGGTGATGAGATAGCCAATCCATCCCAATAACGACGTCGAAACTACCCAGTGTGATAGGAATAAGATCGATGGAGAAAGTCTGACCAGCTAAGACGAGGTTACAACCTTTTACTACGCGTGTGGCTTCAAGACTTTTACCGTTTGCTAACTCTACGATGTGCTTGGTGTTCAAAAGTGTTGGGTACGCTTAAGCATCTGACTAACTTTTAAGGACACGTAACTAGTATCGGCACTCGAATAAAATAAAACAGTAACAAGGAAACCATCCAGAAGGAAACTTACCCATCACAACGTTGGGATCGTTCCTTGCATCATCCTGCTCAATCACAAACGCACGTTCCCTGGCTCCATTACCATTATTGTTGCCCCCATTATTGTTTTCGTCTCCTTGGTTGTTGTTGTTGTTGTTCCGTTTCCGGTTCAACTGGGGACAGTTTCTCTTGAAGTGACCTTCAGCACCACACTGATAGCATTCCTTGTTACACTGCTGTTGCTGTTGGTTCTGTGGGGCTTGTGGCTGCCGTTGCCGATTCTGATTCGCAGGACGTGAGCTCCTGCAATCTCTGGCTTTATGTCCAAGCTTGTTACATTTCTGACAACGATCCTTGTTGCACGGCCAGCTGTGGTGCAAACTACATCGTTTGCACTTAGGGTGATTTCCCCTGTATCTACCCTGACCTTGTTTTCCAGAAAACTGCTGACTGGGGCTCAGGTGTTCATTTGCCTTTCGTCGCTGGGGCTGGGACTGAACTGGAGTGGAACCCCTGCCTGAATTTCCATCCCACTTGCGCTTGTCATTGCTGGGAGCACATGTAGCAGTAGTGCTAACTCGCTTGGGCAGCTTGCCCTCTCCCACCGCCTGATCGGTGAGTTGGTGCGCCAAACGAATGACTTGCTGGATTGTGGGAAGGTTGGCCTCAATTACAGACCCTTGGATCTCCGGGACTAAGCCTCTGAGGTATAGCTTGATCCGTCTAGATATGGGTCGTGACAAGTTAGGACATAAGTCAGCCAAGTCGTTGGACCTCTTTGTGTACGCCTCAATTTCTGATCCTTCCATCTTCAAGCCATAATACTCTGTTTCAAGTTCCAGGATTTCGTCCAGGTGGCAGAATTCTTCCTTAATCAAATCCTTGAAGTCGCTCCAAAGGGTGGCATTCGCGGCTGCCAATCCGAGCATCTGAACTTGTGCGCTCCGCCAAGAATACGCTTTCCCTTGCAACATGCCAGTAGCATACTCTACTCGTTTGCTGGCAGGGCTTTCACTCACTTCGAATGTATATTCGATTCTTCGGATCCAGTGCAGAAGGTCGATTGCTCCTCCAGTGCCGTCGAAAGTGGGAGGTTTGCATTTCAGGAACGCCCTGAAGGTGCCCATGCGTGTTTGAGAGTGCATGGGTTGACTCCCTGATTGGGTTGCTAAGGCTTCAGCAATCCGTTCGTCAATCAAGGTCGTCAGCTGACCCTGGGTCATGTCGAGACGTCCACTCATGATCTTCACATCGAAGGGACACACGTAAGAAAGGTGTCACAAGTGCGTAAGTGTGGAGTGACAGAAAAGAGTAAGCACACAAGGTTCAAATAGCAGTTATCACATTAACTAATGCATACTGAGAACTATCTAACCGACCATATAACATAAATCATACCACTTATGGTGTCGAGTCTTGCACGTGGAGCGAAGTGTCGTTGTGGATCGTTGAGCACTGTACTGGTTATAGTCTGGTTTTTATCAAAAACTTTTCCCTTTTTAAAAACCAAGTTCACTATAACCAATGGCTCTGATACCAATCTGTCACACCCCCAAAATCCACCATGCGGGGTATCACCGCTTGGAGGCGTGACGTGACCAGGATCGAGCCACCAATCATATTGAACAACTCATTTAAGTAAATAAAACCAAACATAATACGATTGGTGACCAAATCTAGTTAACCTTGTTTAGTTTAAACAGCGGAAGCATAAACGTGAGTTCAAAAGCATAAGTCCATAGTCCATAAGTTAAAGTTTCAAAACGCAAGTTTAGTAAGTTTAGGGATTTAAATATTAAGCACGGAACATAACAGTCCGTACACCACAACGACTCCTTCCCCGTGCAAGCTCCAAGCATTTAGCGACCTGTAAGGCATGTAACAACGAGTCAACAACAAAGTTGAGTGAGTTCACGTTTGGTTGTTTTGTTTTAAGTTGTTTCTGAAAAACGTGGTTTGACTTTCGTTGGCTTATTTGCCGTGGGGGTTACCCCGTAGTTGAAAGTATGTTTAACCATTTACTTTTTCTTTACCCAATCCATAACCATGATCAGTGGGGGTTTTCCCCGTTTGAACTACTAGACGGTATGATATCGACTGCTACGCAAATAAGTTGTGCCTTGTATCAGTGTCTATCATCACTGACAATCTGCCATAGTCCATTAGTACACGCCCGTCCGACTGGCACGGTGTGAGGTTTGTTAAACCTAATAGCGCTATTAACTAATGACCCGCTCGCCATTGGCCTCGGCGATTAAGTCGATATAAATTGAGGGACTTCATGATAGAGTTTTGTCTAGCTAGTTTTAAGGTTGTTGTCCTACCCAAGGAGGACGAACGTACGTATTCTGCACCGGGAGAATTCGTAGGATTAATAATGGCATCCAATCTATGGAGGATGGCCGTACATATCCTACCCATGGAGGATATGTAGATTTAGTTTTAAATTCTTTAACCCATTCCCAAACCACCGGGAATCCCATGCCTTAGAAAGTGTGTGAACTCACCTCGGTTTGCTCGGTTAGAATCTCAATATAGCTAACAGTCAAGGTCGGTCAATCACGTCCTAGTATGATTTACCAGTTAGTCATTTAGTGGCTTTCAAATAGAACACAAAGTTCCTACACGTATCTATCACACAACATGCATCACTTTAACGGTTTACGCCCATCCAAGTTTCCCATCCATTCCCCACTCAAGATCAAACATACGATAATGCACATAACATGTATAACACGTTAGATCATTCACAGATAGCATACTCGGCATTTAGACACGCGAGTCACAACTTATGTTAACTCAGCATTAATACTCAAAACCGGCAGTTTTCGGGCATTTAAATAAAATAGTTAGATTATTCCAAAAATTCCCAAATTTTTATAGAATGTCATAAACATTCCATATTTTATTATGTAAAAATATCGGGGTCCGGTTCATTACCAATATTTTATAAAAATTCATATTCGGGACTGAACTCAGATTTATGTATTTCTGACCACAGTCCACGAAACAATTTATTAAAAATTCATCGTAAGTCCGATTTGCGAAATTCTAGTGGGGTAATTACAAATACTTCAGTTTTCATCTACAGTAAAATTTTCATGGTCCGATTGATCTCAAAACTCAGGTTATGACTGAAAGTATGACACCCATTTATTGCTGTCAAAATTCAGCTTAAGTTGCTGTTGCAAATTAACACTTTAAAAATAGTAAACGAAGTCCAAAAATTACGATTCCGGTGCCATTAGAACCGTATTTCATAATAACATATTTTAGATTCAAAATATCGGTTTTTCGTTGAATTTATGCCCTGTTTACAGCCAACTGAAGTTGGCTGTAAAACCGGGACAGATTCTGTCTTTCAGTGTTTAACCTTCTAAATCATGTTCGATCGATTCCGTTAACAAGTTTATTAATCACAACAACATTAAACATCAATATCAATCAGCAAAACATCAGATAATCAACCAATAATCATAACAACACAAGATCTACACGATTTACACACATAACTTCTCTTTATCCACACCTTAACACATTATGTTCAAGACTTGTTCATGAGCTTTAAAGTTTCTTAACTTTTTATCATTCTAACATCTATTAACCACTAAAATAACATAAAGAATGAACGGATCTAAGTTCTTACCACAGCTCAAGGCTAGGGAAGTTCGAGTGAAGAAATGTGGT
This sequence comes from Helianthus tuberosus, assembly GCA_030545235.1. Lineage (NCBI taxonomy): Eukaryota > Viridiplantae > Streptophyta > Magnoliopsida > Asterales > Asteraceae > Helianthus > Helianthus tuberosus. Next base: position 93,042,258 of record CM060416.1, read on the forward strand.
GGTTAATAGCGAATGGAGGAGGTCCTTCCACTTCCGAGAGCACCGAGCCTCGTTGTTGGACCTCTTACACCTTTGTATGTATGAGGAATGATTGAAAAAGAGCTTGATGATGGTGGTAGTATGGTGGAAGGTGGCTGCCGAACAAGGGAAAGGAGAGGGAGAGAAGAGAGAGCTTGGTGGAATGGTGGTATTTATAAGATCTTCCATATAGCATATTCCTAGCATATTCCAAGCATATTCCTAGCATATTCCTAGCATATTCCTAGCATATTCCTAGCATATTCCTTAGCATATTCCTTAGCATATTCCTTAGCATATTAACAAATACGTGTAAGCATAACACAGATATCAGAAAGCAGTTAAGTAATTCCACACAGTCGTCAGACACTTTAATTATCATTAATAATTTGTACGGAATACATGGGATTTTGAGGGTTGTCACAGTTTTGATTGTATCACCTTGGAACAATTCTTTGCAATATGTCCAACATTGTTGCATTTGAAACAGGTTCTCGTTTCTTTCATCTGATCAACAAACTTCATCTCTTCTTGCTTCTTTGCAAGGAATTCTTTGTTCGACTGATTTCTGAACATATTTTCTTTCTCTTCTTCAGTAGATGTACCTGAAACAAATATCATTTTTGATTTAAAATCTCGAACATATTTTTCATTTTTCTGTTTTTTCTGATGGAATAAAACCTAATCCTTTCTTTTTGAAATTACCGTTATGGTTTGGTTTCTTGTGAAAACCAGAACCAGAACTGTAACCCTTTTTCTTGTTTTCTCTTTGTTGAACTCTTGAGGTGTATTTTTTAGGTTTATCAATAAGATTTACATCTTTTATTTCAGAAATATTAATTTCTGTTAGTTTGAAAACCTTTTTTATCATATCAGGTTTAACACCTCTTATTGGAAATTCCTCATCAGAATATAATTTGTCAGAATCATTCAAAGTATATGCAACTTTAAATGTTTCGTCATTCAAATTAGATTTTGATAACAGGAATTCTTTATTATAAACCCTTTTGCCCTGTTTGTCGGTTTAACTCGGAATGCTCGACTCAGACTTTGACTTTGTCATAGACTCCGACTTTGACTCATCAGTTTCATCGTTATCTAACACATGATCCACTACTTTCTTCATCAATTGAGATTGTTGATCAGTGTCAGACGATGTAAATGTAACATCAATGTTTTCTGGCAAATTAACTGAAGACTCCGACTCCCACTGTAAATTTGTTGCCTTTTCGACTCTTTCTGAATTTGGATTTCTCGGAGAATATCCATTTTCAAGCGGGGGCGGACACTTGTTGTAACTGAAACCTTGTTTCTTACCAGATGTCTTTTCTTTGGTATCCTTCTTCTTTTCTTTCTTCTTTTCAGAAGTCTTTTCTTCAGAAACTTTTTGTTCTTCAGTTACTTCATCATCTTCAAATGCCTTCATGCCCTCAACCGTTGGATAAATCCTGTCAATGACATAAGAAGTACATGAGTAACTTTTCAACAAACGATTAACTCTTTCAGTTTCAATTCTTTGTGTTTCAAGTTTCTGTTCTAGCACAACACACTTCTCGATGTAGTTGTTCACAACTTTCTGCTTTATCATGAAAGCTCCCTGAAGTGTCTTCATTGTTGTTGCTTGTTCTTCACTTGATTGATTATATTGATTCATGGCTTTGTTCAAAACATCGTAAGATTCCTTCAACTGATTTATATTGTTAATCAGTTCATTGTTTTTCTTCTTGATAATCTCACAATTCTCACAAATCACCGGAATCTTTTTAGCATTTACTTCTTCATCAACCTTGAACTTTGGAATATCCACCTTTTTTCTTATCACTGGAACAGCTTCATCATCACTGCTGACTGGTGTTTTGACCTTTTTCTTTTTCTTTTTAGCTTTATCGTCATCACTATCACTCTCTTCCATCATTTTAAAATGAGCTGCCAATCTTCTTGCATGATACTCTCTATCATCATCACTATCTTCTTCAACTCGAGCGACAAAAGCTTTGTGATTTGAAGTTTTGTTTGGATCATAATCATCCCAACTAAAACCTTCCCAGTTAAAACCTTCCGGCAACTTTTCATCATCTTGGTTTATCAGGCATGCTTTACTATCAGCTGAGATATATTTGTCCCAATTGAAACCCTTTGTTGGCTCTTTGTCATCCTGATTCACCATGCATGCTCTCTTTGAAGATTCCTCGATTATTTTCCTACCATGTGCCACTTGTGGTTCTTGTTGTTGTTGTGCACCTTGATGATAAATGGCCTTCCGGTAGTAATCATTGTTATTGTTTGAGCTCCACTTGCTTCGCGGTTTTTACACTCCCTCTTGAAGTGTCCTTTTTCCCTGCAACGAAAACAAGTGACTTTAGATTTATCAAAACCCAAAGTAGAAACATTAGCTTCACGTAAATCATCTCTTCCTGTGATCTGCTTAAATTTCTCAGCTCGTCTCAATACAGTTGCCAAACACCATTTAATATCCATTAATTCCATTTCCTCAGCGTCAATTTGATCATAATCCTCTTTTGTCAACATAGGATTCCCGATCTGACCTGCCACAAAACTACCATAGGATTCCAACACGGTTCCCAACAAAGACATGTGACTCTTAGCAATTTCTGCTGAATAATCCTTATCATTCTCTAGATTCAAAACAATGTTGCATTGTAGCTTCTTTCCAATCTTGGTTGTTGAAATGTTTGGATCAAATGATGGATATGATGAAAAATTTGTGTTGCTGTTTGATCCTTTGGAAGAACTTCCAGATGAACTCTTAACATTGAAAGCTGTCTCAATCTTTGGTGACATGTTGGTGGTTTTATCACTGACCCCACCTTTGTAATACAGTCCAATATCTTGTTCACCGTCAAAATCTTTCATTCTTAAAACCTTTCTCTGTTCCATCTCCTGAGCCTCAATCTTTTCAATAAACTTGCTCAATGTCAGACTGCTAAATCCTTTCTTGTTTCTCAACATCATAAGATATGTGCCCCAAGTCTCATATGGCAATGCATCGGCTAGCTTTTCAATCAACTCTTCATTATCTTTGTTGATGCTCAATCTTTTCATGTTGGCTAACAAATTGCAATATCGTTCAATAATTTCCTTTGTGCTTTCATTTTTCAACCCACGAAAAAAATTAAATTCTTTTTTCAAAAGTGATTTCTTGTTTTTAATCATTTCTTGGCTTCCATGAAACTTCGATCTTAATGCTTTCCAGATTGAATATGAAGTTCCATTGTGTTGCAATAGAACCAAGATATCTTCCTTCACAGCTTGTTGTAGTAGACTTAACATCATTTTTTCATCTTTGTATTTCTTTCTATCTTCTGCACTTAGATCTTTTATTGCAATAATCTCTTCCTCATCATTCGTCGGTCTAATATATTTCGTTTCAACACATTCCCAAGCATCCAAATAGTTAGCTTGTACCCAGTTTTCAAAACGTCCTTCCCAATCTTTATACTCCTCGATGTTCATTAGCTTAGGCGGTTTTTGCATCGTCCCTGTTTTACTTTCCAACATCGTGTTCTGTGCCAGAGTAATCGGGGTAACCGGGGTAGCGAATGCGTTGAAAAATTCCTCTTCCATGTTTCGGATTTTCAAATATCACAAAAACTGATTGTTCAAGCGAAATAACTGTTCAAGCGAAAACACCCTGTTGAAGCGGAATCACTCAAGTGAAATAACCCAACTGAAGCAGAATAGCAAGTTTCAAGCGAAATGAGTAGAATTTCCAAGCGAAATACCAGTTCAAGCGGAATCAACCAGTATTTTCAAGCGAAATCAGATCCAAAGTGTGATTTCAAGCGAAATCAACATATCAGTTCAAGCAAAATACTACTGATGTCATATTCTCAAGCTGTTTTTCAAGCGGAATAGTGAAATTTACCAGTTTTAGATCGATTTTAGGCCTGAAACTTTCAAGGCTTTGTTAAACCACTAATGCGCACAACATATGTGAAAATCAAAACATTTTGACCGTGAAAAGATGTAAATTTTGAAAAAGAAGGTGTAGAAATCAGAAATTTCAGATGAATTTGTAAGAACTCTTCCTCCTAAGCTCTGATACCACTTGTAGGATCGTTTTCAGACCCGAACGAGTCGATCAGAAGAGTTTTGCTCAGTACGAAAGGCAGAAACAGACGTACTGAGGTCAATTCAGCAAGAATATCACTTTAAACTGTCGTATTATTGATTTGAAAGCAATTTACAGCGAGACGACACTTCGGCAGCACTTCGTTGCTCAGACCGGAATAATTCTTACAGATTTCACTCGAACACACATATATATAGTGTTCAGATTTCGCTTGAGGATGTAGAATGTCGGTTCAAGCGAAATTAACTGAGTTGATTTCGCTTGAAACTGCACATGTCTCATTCAAGCGAAATCACAACCTTTCAAGCGAAATAACATATTATCTTGAACTACGTGCCATGATTTAACATTCTACGTACAAGACTCGATACAAGACGAAGGCGACAGACGCATGCACCAACAGGTAAAAATACCCTTACACAAGTATTGTACATAAATATGAGAATACAATGTGAAATACTCAACAAACGGTATGTTTGTTTATGAAAACTACAAACACACGTATATGGAAACTATATATCAAAACGAGTTAAAAATATATTACTTTTAACGAAACCCTTATGATATATGAACAATGCATGAAAATAATATAAGTTAAAATATAGTATTTTAACTAATATATTAAACTTGGAATTATATATAATTATGAAAATTATATATATACATCATACACCAAAAGTGCAACTCAAAGTAAGCACAATTCCAAAACAAGCCCTAATAAATAATTAAGACTAAGAGTCGTCACAAGACCGAGGTGTCTAGCAAAACCTAGCACGTTTGTAGGTAGCGACACGGCCCGAGGAAATCGACTTTGAGTGCGCACTGTACGGAGGCAAACTTGTGAGTTCATGTCCCCCCCCCCCCTTTCTCTTAATTGTTTTCGGATTTCTAACTCTTGGGGGTGAAATACATGTCTCGATGGTTTGGTTTAGCTAGAGAATGAACTGTTAGATCATGTGGAGGAATAGTATTTCTCTTAAGTTCCATTAATCTTGTTTAAGACCGAGGGGAAAAGGTGGTAGATCTATCGGGTGTAGCGAGCCCCACTCTTCGGTCCTTGTATAGCATTTGTAATGCTTTTGTTGTTCGAGCCGAATAGACCAGAGGAAATCCTCTAGGTTTGAGTGCTTCCTATGTCACCACACATATTAATGTCCTTGCAAAACATTAATGATCTGTTCATAGACGCTTTACATACCTGTTGTTAAAAGATCTCTCAAATGTTTACAAGTTTATTTGGAACTCACTCAAAGCGCATGAACTCGCTCAAATTTGGTTGATTGTTTTCAAACTTACATGTATTTCAGGGAATTAGATGGATTTTTGGTGCTGGCGTTGTTTTCAAGCTTTGAATTTCAAGTCTCGATGCCATCCACTTTTGGAGGGGTTGATTCGTATATCTCATCCTTGATAAGATATAGGATACAAATCCTGGTGAAACTAATCTTTTGTTAAACAAGTCCTTCTATGGAACTTTAAATCTTATGTTGGTTTGTAACATAAATTTAATACTTGTGTTGGTTGATACTTGAACAACTTATGTTTTGTAATGTTTTAAACTTATGAATGGATTAACGTCGTTTATTTTAATCATGTAGTTGCTTATTACTATCGTATGCAATGAAAACTGATCGAGTCACACCACACGCTTTTGCAAAAAGACAGGGTGTTACAGGTTGGTATCAGAGCTTTGATTGTAGTGAACTAGGATTCCTTCTCGAGTCTAGTCTACAATCAATAGGATTCTCTCACGAAAACATTTTTTATTATTTAAAAAAAAATGTTTTTCATTTCATTTATAAAAACGCCAAGATCCCCCTGACCAAAAAAAAAAACTTTTCAAAGGAGAAACAAAGCAAGGACATTAGTTGGGGCATAGTCTATATGGGATAGACTTGCCAAACTAGAAGTGACCCACATAAGAACAATGTGATTACATGTGATATGATGCCTTTACTTACCTGTGTATACTAAGTAACGTTATTATTCATTGATATATATATATACATATATGTGTACGGATTATTTTGCCAGGGTACCATGGTGTCATTTGCTAGTAGCGGTGTTTACGACGACTACGACCACATGGACATATCATTTGACGCGAGCCCGTTGTAGAGATTGTTTCTTCCGATGATGAGGATCTCGACGACTTCCAGCCGTTTGCGCTACCCGACCCTATACTCGATGGCGAGCCCATAGAGGATGATGTCCTAGCTGTGGGGCCACAGCTGAACCAGTTCGTTATTATTGGTCACCCAGATGGATCTCACATTGTTGACTATATTCCCTTGGATGTTGTTCCCCTAGCTGCAGTCCCAGGAGTTATTGTTGTCTCCGATGACGAGGATAACGTCCCCGTCATTCACGTCGGCCACTTGGATGACGAGATTGGAGATGGATGGGTTCTCGATATAGCTATTTTAGAGGTATCGTCGCCTGTCGTTTCTATCATAGACATTTTCTCTTCAGATGTTAGCGATGACGCGTCTTCCTCAGCCATCCACCGTGCTGGGTTACGAGCGGATGGTACTGATAACAGCTATGATGCTATACCCATTACTACCCAGTCACCTGATCATACACCTGCTCCTATTTCAACACCTGTTGAAACTCCCGCAATTATTCCATTTCATACATAGACTCCCCACACTACCCCTGTCACTCCTACTTCTGGACACCCACTTACACCACTTGCGGTTGATTCCCACCGGGCTGACCTACCTACCATATTCTTTCATGAGATCCCAGCACCCCGCCCTGAGGAGGGCACGTCCCGACAGCCCACTTGTTCTGATACTCGAGCACCCGTTGATCACTTGTCTATACCTTACCTCTCACCTCATATGTCTGAGTCCGATCCATATCACCCGTGTCACCACCCTGTTTTCACGTTTGATGATGTTACACTCTCTTTCCAGCTTCAGTTCCAGGTTCTTTCTCGTTGCGTCAGTGAGTTAGAGCGGTTCAGGGTTCTATACCCCCACCACCACCAGCCTATCCTCCACCATCTATTCCACCACCACCAATATATCCACCACCACCGTCTCCACCACGTCCCCATCCACTTGCTAGCCTTGAGGCTCGTGTGCTCACCTTGGAGCAGCGAGCTAATCTCTCAGACACGCGTATGAGTCACATTCTGGATGAGATGGATCATATCCATAGTTTGGTTATTCCTGCCCCACCTCCATCTCCTCCAGCACCCTAGACGTCTTTTGTTTGCAGGTACTTTTGGTGTGGGAGTTGCAGACCCACTTTTGTTTATATATGAAGACCAAGCTTGAGCTAGAGACACTTGAAGACCATGAAGACCAATGTAGGAGAAAAGACTTACTACTTTTGTATTATGAAAATTTTACGACCGAGGCGATGTAACCTTGAGTCCCTTTTGTTTTTCTTCTACAAAAAACAATGTATCAAGTTGTCAGACATATATAAAAGCTCAGTAGTTGTTTTTTTCTTTGTTATGCATTGTTGCTTATATGTGTGCATGTGTTACTTATGTGATTGCATGTTTGGATGATGTGATGATCATTTGTGTTTTATAAATATATATAACATAAGTGTCTACCACGGTGTTGCTTATATAGACATTTATTGGGTGAATATTTGTCTAACCTACCCGATACTTCTTGATAGAAGAAAATGCCGCCCAGATGGAACACAAACTAAAACCCATTACCAAGGACCGAAGCAGAACTTAATGAGCGTATCTCTCTGGCAATAGCGCAGCACAAAGCCAACCACTCAGAGCACAACCGTATGGCACTTCAGGAAACAATCCCCCAACTGGTAATGTGTCATAGATAGCGCCGTGATTACACATTGAAATACTCTTGGGTATTTCTATTCATGCTTTGTCAATACTCACTCGTGGATTGTTGTTGCAAAGGTTTCAGGTTGCACTTACAAGCAGTTCTTAGACTGCAAACCCTTGAATTTTGATGGCACAAGAGGTGTCGTGGCATTCGTGCGATGGGTTGAGAGGACCGATTCAGTTTTAAGGATGAGCAAATGCCTGCCTGAGCAGATAGTTACTTAAATATCTGGACTGTTCTTGGACGGTGCACTTTCTTGCTGGAACCTCCAGCTTCAGACCAAGGGTGAAGCTGTTGCATATGCAATCAGCTGGGACGAGCTTAAAGAACTTATGAGGAAGAAGTACTGCTCAAGGGCGGAACTTCAGAAACTTGAAACTGAGATCTGGAGTTTAAAGATGGACGGACCGAAGGTTGCTGAGTACATCCAGCGTTTTCATGATTTATCAAGGGTTGTTCCCTACTTAGTGGAGCCTGAGTTCAAGAGGATAGAGAGATTTATTTGGAGACTTGCTCCAGAAATCCTGAGTATGGTTACTACTTCAAAGCCTCCTACCATCGTTGAGGATATTGATTTGAGTGTGGCACTTACTGAAGAGGCACTCTGTTTGGGGAAATTCTCGAAGTCTGGGACAAACAAGAAAGAGACTCACGTGGAGTCTTCAAATGACAACAAGAGAAAGTTTTTGAACTTTAAAAAGAGCTCTCGGGCAAACAATGATTCCAACAAGCGAAGGGATGCTAATCCGCCAGTAGAGGTCCGGACTTGCGCAACAAACAATGAAACTAGTGGAAAAGGGTATGCGGGATTCCTGCCCAAGTGTGATAAATGTCGATATCACCATACGGGTCTGTGAAGGACCAGTAAATGTGAAAACTATGGTAAGACTGGGCTTACCAAAGATACATGTTGGTTTGGTGCGGGACGCAGTAATAGGAATCAAGGAGGAAATGGTAACCAAGGTGGTAACGGGAATCATAATGGTAATAGGAACCAAGGTGGGAATGGAAATCAAGGAGGAAATGGGAACCGAGGCGGAAATATTAATCAAGCTGGCAATGGGAATCGATGAGGAAACAATAATAATAATCAAGGCGGGAATGGTAATGGTTGAGGCCAGGACTGTTATGGCTGCGAAGACATAGGACATTTTAAGAAGGATTGCTCTAAAGAAAATTAAGCATGTGGAAGAGTTTTCACGATTGGAGCATGTAAAGCATGCCAGGACCCGAATGTTGTTATGGGTATGTTCCCGATTAACCAACACTATGCATCTGTTCTATTTGATATTGGCGCCGACTTTAGTTTCATATATATAGAATTTAAGAATACATTTTGTCACACCCCGACCACGTAAAACAACAAATCGTGGCGGAAACGTCGGGGAGTGTTGTAACAGAATTATTGTTTCACAACCATGGATACAAAAAGTTCCGTTTTATTAATTGATTAAGTAATTTACATTGTCTTAAAACCAAAACAAACAAGTTACATATCGACTATCATTGTTATTATGTCACTAAGGCCTCGTCCAGATCCTATGTGACACATGCATACTAGCAATCAACATCAAGCAACAACACCTGAAACATATGTAAAAACAAAGTCAGCAAAGAAATGCTGGCGAGCACATAGGTTTTATAATAGAGTGTCGGATTCCTGGCTAGTTTACATGTTGCAATACCTTATTAAAAACCATGTTTTGAAAAGTGTATAATATTGCAACATAATTAACCAACTCAAATCAAGCGGGTTATAATTTATAAAATCTCATAGCCATGATTCTTAACCCAAAAACATTTGTTTTAGTAAACCAAATTGTAAAACATCTCGTAATAACTCGTTAATAAAACTCGTATGGTTTATATCTTCTCGAAAACATCGTTATGTGACATTGTGATAACCTCGTTTACCCAAGTGAACTAAATAACGCCACGGTATGTAATATGAGGAAAACACTTGTATATAAGAAGTACGAGCGGCGTATCTACCATGTTTTCATCACATTACATGTCACACCCCCAAAAATCCACATGCGGAGTACCACCGCTTGGAGGCGTGACTGACCAGGATCCAGCCACCAATTATACTGAGCATTGGTCAATAGTAAAGATGTTCACCAACCACAATAGTTAGTAAACATTATAGTTCGAAGTTTTAAAGGTTTAAGTTCAAATAACATTTTAAGTAAACAGCGGAAGCATAAACCAAACAGTTTCAAAACAAAGTTCATAGTTCAAGATTATTTAGAACCCAACACATGGGCTAGACGACCACTACACATTCCCAAGCTGCAAGCTCTTGAGTCACTGGGTACCTGCAAAGCATGCAGTAGGGTATCAACAAAAATGTTGGCGAGTCCACGAGTTGTCCAGTTTTAATTACCAAAAACTTGTTTCACCAGTTAATTTATCCGTTTATATATGCGATGGGGAGCTACCCCATAGGTAAGCGACTAAACTGTTTTTCCAATACCGAATACTTACTTAACCGTACGTTTCCGTAGTGCCCCGTTTGTCAATGTTCTATCGTCATTGACGGTTTGCCAGAGTTCATTAGTTCACTCCCGTTCCCAGTAACAAGGGTCGGTGTGAGGCTGGTTACACCTAAATAGCGCTATTAACTAATAACCCGTTCGCCAGGCCCTGGCGACTAATCGATATTAAATGGTAGGGACTTAAGTGATAGAGTTTCGTTTAGTGCTGCTTGTTGCATTACCGTATAAACAATAATTAACTAAGAGTTCCCAGTAACAAGGGAAGTAAGTAAGTTTGTTCCCAGTCACAAGGGAAGAAAAGTAAGTTTGTATCCCTTACGCGAGGATAGCGTTGTTTAAGTTTCTGTTTCCCAAAACCACCGGGAACGCATGCTTTAATAGTTGTGAACTCACCTTGGGTTGCTCGGTAGTTTAGTTCACTTGGTTATGTATGCTGGTCACCAAGTCCTAATATGGTTACCAGTATAGGTCAGGCTCGGATACAAGTAATCACGTATATCCTACACGTATCTAACACATAGTATGCATACAGTTTTGAGTTATTGGGCCTGCTCTAATAATGGCACAGTCAAACAGTAATAATTAACACGTAGTCCAGTCTAACCGAAATCATGCATGAACGGTCCATACACTTTGGCCCAATAATGGAGCTAATCAGCCCAGTCGAGACAAGGTGGTCTCGACTCGAGAACGTGCGGTCTCGAGTCGCAACTGTGAGATCTCGAGTAATGCCGGCATGAGTCGCAACCTCGGAGGTCTCGAGTCCAGTCTCGAGTCGAGATCATGAAGTCTCGAGTCGAGACCTTGCCGGTCCCGAGTCCTTGAAGTCTGCCTTGATTGAGTTGTTTGGTCAAGGTCTCGAGTCGCAATTGCTGCGGTCTCGAGTTGTCACGTGTTGGTCTCGAGTCGTAACCGGGGGTCTCGACTCGCAACCCCTGATACGTGCACAAGAAGTTCTTCTAGAACCTCTGATGTACTAACCAATAGAATTGTGATTTCATGAAACTGTGTACTAACCAATAGGATTTCATAAACATGTTTTCTTGTCTAAATTCTAATTAAATCAGATCAAACATCACATATTCAAATGTTTATCTCACATTCAACATTGTTCATCATATTCAACATTTGTTCATCATATGTTCATATCACAATTAACACATATTCATAATGTTCTTCATGAGATCATTCAAGCATGAAATGTTGTGATCAAAGATCAAGTAAATCTTGCATCATCTCATCAAACACACATTTGTCCTAAAATATCTAACATGAATCGGATAGCAAAAATCATCCTAAGCTATTAATCATTTACCCTTCCAAAACACCTTAGCAAGACATTATCATACAATGGCTCACACACATTACTCATCATATTACAAACTCACTAATCATACAAGAATCATGCAAAAAGACCTCTAAACTAATCATGCATCTTATTCATTAAGCACACATAATTTTCTAACACACATTAAAACACTAACCGGTTCCAAAGCGTGGAGGTGTGTAGGGGTTCACCGAGATCCGAGAGCTCCTTCCTTAGCCGACGGTTGTTCCGAGAAGAAAGGAGGAGAGTGTTGGTGGAGCTTTAGGGTTTTAGTGATTGAAGGAATGTAGGAGAGTGTGTGGGTGAGTGTGGGAGAATGATGGAAATGTCAAAATGAGAGAAGGTTGGCTTGGGCATGGGTTTTATACCCGTTCTAAGGTCGGTACACCCTAATGGGTTCCGAATGGGCTCAAGTGCACACGGCCCAACCGTTTAATGTTCACTCGAGACCGAGTGGTCTCGAGTCGGGTTCATGGTCTCGGCTTACTATACATTTATATATATATAACTATGTATATCATACTTACACATTGTCAACACATAACTTAGCACGAGGATCACATAGCATATCAAGATCAACACCATATTTTTCATTTAATAATATATACACGCAAGTTCAATACAAGGTGGTTGCTCGAAAAAACCCAGAGTGTCACATTATCCCCAAGTTCTAAGAACCTTCGTCCCGAAAGTTAAGGCAGCCACTGACAAGCTAGTATGAGTGAGAGCGTTTCAACGGGGTTTGACATCATCCCCCCGTTAGTTTGGAATTTCGTCCCGAAATTCGGTTGTAGCTTCAGTGTTGGGGGTTTCATTAGGGAACAACTGGGGATACTTGCGCTTCATCTGGTCTTCCCGCTCCCAGGTAAACTCTGGGCCACGGCGCGAGTTCCAACGAACTCGTACGAGAGGTATCTGGCTACGTTTGAGGGTTTTGATTTCTCGATCCGTGATCTCAATCGGTTCCTCAGTAAAGTGTAGCTGTTCGTCAATAGTAAGTTCCTTGAAAGGAATGATGAGTGTTTCATCAGACAGACACTTCTTCAGATTAGACACATGGAAGACGTTGTGCACAGCACTCAGTTCTTCAGGCAGATTCAATCAGTAAGCGACCTTACCGATCTTTTCGGTAATTTCGAATGGTCCGACATATCGTGGATTAAGCTTACCCCGTTTTCCAAAACGAACCACACCCTTCCAGGGTGAGACTTTAAGTAGAGCCCGGTCACCAACCTGGAACTCTAGCGGTTTCCTATCCTTATCAGCGTAGCTCTTCTGACGGTCACGAGCTGCCGCCATGCGTTGCCTAATCTGGGCAATCTTTTCCGTAGTGTCTACCACAAGTTCTGGACCTGTGATCTGGCTGTCACTAACCTCCGCCAAGCAGAGAGGCGATCGGCATTTACGACCGTACAATGCCTCAAAGGGTGCTGCCTGAATGCTGGTGTGGTAGCTGTTGTTGTAGGAGAATTCTACTAACGGTAGGTGCCTTTCCCAACCCTTGCCAAAATCGATCACACATGCCCTAAGCATGTCTTCAAGGGTTTGGATGGTGCGTTCAGACTGCCCATCCGTTTGGGGATGATAAGCGGTGCTCATGTCTAAACGTGAGCCAAAGGATTTGTGCATAGCTTGCCACAACTCAGAAGTAAAACGCGCGTCCCGATCGGAAATAATAGAGGTCGGCACCCCGTGCTTCGAAACCACTTCCTTTAAGTATACCTCTGCCAAGGTAGAGAACTTGTCTGTTTCTTTAATAGCCAAAAAGTGGGCAGATTTAGTTAATCGATCCACTATCACCCAAATGGTGTCATTTCCGCGTTGAGACCTAGGCAAGCTAGTAACAAAATCCATGGAAATTTGCTCCCATTTCCACTACGGGATTTCTGGCTGTTGGAGTAGGCCCGATGGTTTCTGATACTCAGCCTTGACTCTTGCACAAGTCAAACATTTTCTGACATAGGTTGCTATGTGGGCTTTCATGCTAGGCCACCAGTATGTAGTCTTTAAGTCGTGGTACATCTTATCCGAACCAGGATGTACTGAGTAACGGGACTTGTGGGCTTCATCCATTACAAGCTCGCGCAAATTCCCATAAAGTGGGACCCATATACGCCCGTTTACGTAGTAAGCACCATCTTCTTTTTGTTCTAGCCGTTTTCTTGATCCCCGCAGGGACTCAGCCCTGACGTTCTCGGCTTTCAACGCCTCGACCTGAGCGTTTCGGATTTGTTTAGGGAGGTTCGAGTGGATGGTGAGTTGTAAGGCACGAACACGCTTAGGTTTGGTTTCCTTCCGGCTGAGGGCATCTGCCACCACATTAGCCTTGCCTGGATGGTATTTAATCGCACACTCGTAGTCATTTAGGAGTTCAACCCATCGGCGTTGCCGCATATTCAACTCCTTTTGTTCCATTATGTGTTGGAGACTCTTGTGATCAGTGTAAATCGTGCACTTGGTACCGTACAAGTAATGTCTCCAAATCTTGAGCGCGAAGACCACAGCTCCGAATTCTAAGTCATGTGTCGTGTAGTTTCGTTCGTGGATCTTGAGTTGTCGCGAAGCGTAAGCAATAACCTTCTCGCGTTGCATCAACACGCAACCAAGCCCTTGAATAGAAGCGTCGCTGTAAACAACAAATTCGTCGGTACCTTCAGGTAAGGAAAGAATAGGAGCACTACAGAGGTTCTTCTTTAGTTCCTGAAAGGCAGATTCCTGAGCCTCACTCCATTTGTAAGCAACACCCTTCTGAGTGAGGGTCGTAAGTGGTTGAGCGATCTTAGAAAATCCCTTGATAAATCTTCGATAGTATCCTGCCAATCCCAAGAATTGGCGAACTTCGGTCGGAGTCTTAGGTATAGGCCAATTCTTAATGGATTCGATCTTAGCGGGGTCGACATGAATCCCATCCTGATTTACGATGTGCCCAAGGAAATGGACTTCTCTAAGCCAGAAATCACATTTCGAGAATTTGGCGTACAGTTGCTCATTGCGAAGGAGTTCGAGAATAAGACGCAGGTGTTGTTCATGCTCCCCCTTGACTTTTCAAGTAGATAAGAATGTCGTCAATAAACACAATCACGAACTTGTCGAGGTAGGGTTTGCACACTCAGTTCATTAGATCCATGAAGATCGCAGGTGCGTTGGTCATTCCGAAAGGCATAACAAGGAATTCGTAGTGACCATAGCGGGTTCTGAAAGCAGTCTTAGAGATGTCCTCGTCGCGGACTCTCAGTTGGTGATAACCCGATCGCAGATCGATCTTGGAATAATAGCTCGACCCTTGCAGTTGGTCGAACAGATCGTCGATACGGGGAAGTGGATAACGATTCTTGATGGTAACCTTGTTCAGTTCATGATAATCAATTCACATTCGGAATGTGCAATCCTTCTTTTTGACAAAGAGCACTGGGGCTCCCCAGGGTGATGAGCTAGTGTGACACCCCAGGAAAACCAAGAAAACCATACAACTTAACTAGCTTCCTCAGTGAGTGCTTACCAAATTTCGGGACGAAATTTCTTTCAACTTGGGGATGATGTGACAACTCGAAATTTAGAACCTTTCATTGTATCTCGATGTAACATGCTTGATCGTTATGTGACTAGTTAACTTGTTGGTTTAATGAATGATATAAGAGAATTTATGTGATTATGTGTTGTGCTTGTATGTATGCGTGTGATTATGTGAACCGAGACATAAGGACCCGACTCGAGACCATGCGGTCTCGAGTAAACAGTGCAACAGTTGGGCCGGTTGGGCCATGCACCCCCTTAGTCTACCCAAAAGCCCACTAGGGTGCACCAATTTAGAACAAGTATATAACCTTGGTGGATAGCCAACCTTGCCATTCTTTGGGCAATCTACACACACTCTCCTACACACACACTCCTACATTCTCTCACTAAAACCCTAGAAGCACAAACCTTCTTCCCTCATTCTCGGATTCAAACCGGCAACACTAGGACTCTCGGATCGAGCTTGGGATCATCATACGGAAGTTCACTCACCGACTCTTCATACCCTCACACTTAGAGAACCTAACCGGTTAGTGATTCATACTATGTATTGTATTTCGGTTGATGATGATGTGTGATATTTCGGTTGATGATGATGTATGATGAAGTTGTTTGATAATATGTTTGCTTATTAAGTTTTATACATGATGAATATATATATCCTCCTTGAATAACCGGTGTTAAGATTGTTGTTATATGATGATTAAATATCGGCTTAGTATAGATAATATGCGATGGATCATGAATGATTGCAATCGGCTCTATATGGTTGAATCCGAATGGCTTGATTATGTTTAGGAGGTTTATTACTCATGGAATCGGATGTTGCATATGTGGGTTAGATGATGTGCATGATTAGAATATATGATAGGATAAGATGGTTTGATTTATCATATTTCAAAATATGGAAAACCCTAACATGATGAACAAGTTTGAATGTTATTATGAATATTTGAATATGATATGAACATGTTATGAACATTTGAAAATGCTTGTTTGATCCATTTTATTTAAGTTCTAGACAAGAAAACATGTTTGTATGGATAGTACACACTGTTGCATGAAATCGGATTTCCATTGGCTAGTACAAATGCCGGTTATTAGCAGGTGTGCCAGTCGAGACCCTTGGTCTCGACTCGAGATCACCACATGACAACTCAAGACCGTAGATTGCGACACAGGTTACGAATCAAGAACTCTCTAGTCTTGACTCGAGACCACACAATGCCAGCACAAGCAGCATAACTCGAGACCACGGTTGCGAGTCCGGTTGCGACTCAAGACCACCTAGTCTCGACTAGTTCATGCATGACTCGAGAACTCGTAGGCTTTAACCCGAGATCGCACAGTCTCGACTCGAGATCTCTAGTCTCGACTCGAGACCACGTACACACTCCTTTTGATTTGGACTTGCACACTGCTACGGGCTTAGGTATTTGGGCCGAACTTATGGGCTTCATGTGTTGCTGTTGAATGCGTATGTTGTGCACACTGGTTTGGACATGCATGCCATTACGAGCCCAACTGTTTGGGCCGCACACTTAGACTTTGGTCGTTACGTGAATGTTACTGTGGAAATTGTTACGAACTGTTGATGAACTGCCATGCTAGACATGTATGCCATGATCGTTACTTGTGTACAATACGTGTAGAACATACGTGCATTACTTGGATATGAACCTGACTTGAATGGTATCTATGTTAGGACGTAGTTGACCACTTACAACTTGATTGACCTTTCTGTGCATCTGCCGAGCAAACCAAGGTGAGTTCACACCCTCTACAAAGCATGGGATTCCCAGGGGTTGGGAATGGGGTTAAGGAACATGGATTCCTCGTCCTTTCTTGGGTAGGACAGTATTGGTTCAGGAATATAATTCCTCATCCTCATGGACAGATAACTCGTACTAGACCAAAACTCTATCACGAAGTCCCTCCTTTTTATATCGACATAATCGCCGGGCCAATGGCGAGCGGGTCATTAGTTAGATAGCGCTATTTAGGTCTGACAAGCCTCACACCGTGCCGCAGAGGACGGGCGTGAACTAATGGATCTGGGCACGTCAATGATGATAGACATTGACAGTTCAGGGCACATAAACATGACTACAGTCAGCAGTCGATATGGTAACAAGTCTAGTGTATACATGGGGTAGCCCCCACGGCTGAAATGCCAGATAACTAACATGGGGTAGCCCCCATGGCCGAAACGCCAGATAACTAACAAGGGGTAGCCCCCACGGCTGGATTGCCAGAGTAACCGGGAATAAACAAGTTACGTTTTCATCTATGGGGTAACCCCCACGGCAGGATGCCAGATAAAAGGAAACTGTTTTCGAAACAACTTAAAACGAACACCCACTGTGAACTCACTCAACTTGTTGTTGACTCGTTACTACATGCTTTGCAGGTCAATAGGTACTTAGCTGGATCTTGCATGGAAGAGAGTCGTTGTGGGACATGGACAGCTGTGTGCCATGTTAAACTTTGAAACAATTAAACTTATGTTTTGGTTTTAACGTTATGCTTCCGCTTGCAACTTAAACTATGTTTTGTTTGGACACCAATTGTATTGGTTGGATTTTATAACTACTTATATGCTTGTTCAATATGATTGGTGGCTGGATCCTGGTCAGTCACGCCTCCAAGCGGTGGTATTCCGCGGGTGGATTTTGGGGGTGTGACAGATTGGTATCAGAGCCATTGGTTATAGTGAACTCGGTTTTAATAAAGGAAAAACGTTTTTGTTAAAACCAGACTATAACCTGTACAGTGCTCAACGGTCCACAACGACGCTTCACTCCACATGCAAGGCTCAACATTCTAGGTGATATGATCTGTGCATATATTGCCTACTTGTTAGTTACGTAGTACATTGCTCATGGTATGCTTGGTTAGTATAACTGTCGTTGCTTGAACACGTGTGTGCTTACTCCCTTCTGCCATCGCACTTTCGCGAACCCCTCTCACGCGTGTTTCCCTCTTATATGAAGATCATGTATGGACGCGTTAACATGACTCAAGCCCAGTTGACGGCTCTGATTAACGAACGAGTTGCTGCGGCACTTGCGGCTGCACACGCAGGAGGTATATCCTGCAGTCCAAACTCATTCTAGGATCTTTAGATCCGACTCTCGTGAACCAACCTTTGTGTTAAACTCTGTCTTTCTTTCACCCACAATTGGTCAACATGCTCAGCCACCTGTGTGCACTTTTAAAACTTTTATGGACTGCCGACCCACTACTTTTAGCGGCACTGAAGGAGCTGTAGGTCTCCTCCACTGGTTTGAGAAGCTCGAGTCAGTTTTCGAAATGTGTGAATGCCCTGAGGCACGCAGGGTGAAGTATGCTACCGGTACTCTCGAGGGTTTAGCCCTCACGTGGTGGAACGCGCAGGTCCAAATGCTGGGGTTGGTTGCTGCCAACGCCACCCCATGGGAAACTTTTAAGGAGATGATCAAGGAAGAATAATGCAGTCGGGATGACATTCATAAGCTGGAAGTCGAGTTCTTCAACCTCAAGATGACGGGGTCAGAAATTGAGGCGTATACCAATAGGTCGAACGAGCTTGCATTATTGTGTCCAACTATGGTGGACCCTCCAATTAAACGAATTGAACTCTTCCTCAAGGGCTTGGTGCCAGAGATCCAAAGCCATGTGACTTCAGAAAACCTCGCCACCATCCAGCAAGTTGTTCAGTTGGCTCACCGTCTCACTGATCAGGCGGTGGAACAGAACAAGTTACCAAAGCGTATAAGTGCTACAACTACTTCAGGTGCTCTTAATGACAACAAGAGAAAATGGGATGGAGCTTCAAGCAAGGGTTCAACTTCTGTGCAATCTCAGTCTCAGCAGAGAAAGACTGATGACTACAAGAGCCCCAGTCAGCAATCATCTGGTGGACAAAGTCATGGTGGGTACAAAGGGAATCACCCCAAATGCAATCGCTGCAGCCTACACCACAGCGGGCCATGCACCAGGGGTAACTGTCATCGGTGCAACAAGCCAGGTCACGCTGCAAAGGATTGCAGGAGCTTATATCCCGCCAATCAGAATCGCCAACAAGCTCAACAGAACCAACGCCAGCAGTAGCAGCAAGGTGATAACAAAGGGTGCTTTCAGTGTGGAGCTGAAGGCCACTTCAAGAGAGATTGTCCACAACTGAACAGGAACCAGAACAACAACAACAACAACAACAATAACAACAATCAGGGGAATGGTAACAATGGGAACAACAACAACAATGGAGCCAGGGGGCGGGCGTTCGTGATTGGCCAAGGTGAAGCAAGGAATGACCCCAATGTTGTGGCGGGTAAGTTCCTTCTCGATGACTTTTATGTTACAGTTTTATTTGATTCGGGTGCCGATACTAGCTACATGTCACTAGAAGTTAGTCGAATGCTTAAGCGTATTCCAACACCCTTGAACAACAAGCACACTGTAGAGCTAGCAAATGGTAAGAGTTTAGAGGCCACACACGTAGTCAAGGGTTGTAAACTTATTCTTGCAAGCCAGATCTTCTCTATCGACCTTATTCCTATTCTCTTGGGTAGGTTCGACGTTGTCATTGGAATGGATTGGTTATCCCAACACCGAGCAGAGATTCTTTGCAACGAGAAGATTGTTCGCATTCCTGATTCAGGCGGTGAACCTCTCATGATTCGTGGCGATAAGAGGAATGCTGTTGAGAACATCATCTCTCTCCTTAAGGCCCAGAAGTGCTTGCGAAAGGGCCACACTGCCATTTTGGCACTCATTACTGACACCTCAGAGAAAGAGAAGAAGATAGAAGATTTTCCAATCGTACGCGACTATCCTGAGGTATTCCCTGAGGAATTACCTGGCCTTCCGCCTCATCGCCAGGTCGAGTTTCAAATTGAACTAGCTCCTGGAGCTGCGCCTATAGCTCGTGCACCTTATCGTTTAGCTCCATCAGAGTTGGAAGAACTCTCTACACAACTACAAGAACTCTTGGATAAGGGTTTTATTCGTCCTAGCTCATCGCCCTGGGGAGCCCCGGTGCTATTTGTGAAGAAGAAAGATGGTACCTTCAGAATGTGCATCGACTACCGGGAACTCAACAAGGTGACGGTGAAGAATCGTTATCCTCTACCACGTATTGACGACTTGTTCGACCAACTGCAAGGGTTGAGCTACTATTCAAATATTGATTTGAGATCGGGTTATCACCAGCTGAGAGTCCGAGAAGAGGACGTCTCCAAAACAGCCTTTAGAACCCGATATGGCCACTATGAGTTTTTGGTCATGCCATTTGGGCTGACAAACGTACCTGCGATTTTCATGGACTTGATGAATCGAGTGTGTAAGCCTTACCTGGATAAATTCGTTATAGTCTTCATCGACAACATCCTGATCTATTCTAAGAGTCAGGAGGAACACGAGCAGCATCTACGACTTATTTTGGAACTCCTTCGAACGGAACAACTTTACGCGAAGTTCTCAAAATGCGACTTTTGGCTTCGTGAGGTCCATTTCCTAGGCCATGTGGTAAACAAGGATGGGATTCATGTTGATCCATCCAAGGTGGACTCGATTAAGAACTGGCCTGCACCTCGTACACCAACGGAAATTCGCCAATTCTTGGGTTTGGCAGGTTACTACAGGAGGTTCATTAAGGATTTTTCCAAGATTGCACAACCTCTCACCTCACTAACACAGAAAGGCGTTGTTTATCGATGGGGAAATGCACAAGAATTAGCATTTCAGCATCTAAAGGATAGACTTTGCAGCGCGCCCATCCTTTCATTGCCAGAGGGTACAGACGACTTTGTGGTCTACTGCGACGCATCAATTCAAGGTCTTGGTTGTGTATTGATGCAACGAGATAAAGTTATAGCCTACGCCTCACGCCAACTTAAGGTTCATGAAAGGAACTACACTACGCACGACTTAGAGCTGGGAGCTATTGTTTTTGCACTTAAGATATGGCGACATTACCTATACGGTACCAAGTGTGCTATCTACACCGACCACAGGAGCCTCGAGCACATCTTCAAACAGAAAGAACTGAATATGCGACAACGACGATGGGTCGAGCTACTGAATGACTACGAATGCTCGATCAGGTATCACCCGGGCAAGGCCAATGTTGTGGCCGACGCCCTCAGTCGAAAGGACACTGCGCCTAAGCGCGTGCGAGCTTTACAACTCACTATACATTCTAGTCTTCCTTCCCAAATACGAGACGCTCAGATAGAAGCATTGAAAACAGAAAACGTCAGGGCTGAAACCCTACACGACTCACGGCAACGTTTAGAACAGAAGGAAGACAGTGCTTACTACGTAACGGGACGCATTTGGGTCCCACTCTATGGCAACCTACGAGAGCTTGTGATGGATGAGGCACACAAGTCTCGCTACTCGGTACATCCTGGTTCGGATAAGATGTACCACGATATCAAAACTACGTATTGGTGGCCTAGCATCAAGGCCCACATAGCAACTTATGTCAGCAAGTGTTTGACTTATGCGAGAGTTAAGTCTGAATACCAGAAACCCTCAGGCCTACTCCAACAACCGGAGATACCACAATGGAAATGGGAGCAAATTTCCATGGATTTCGTTACTGGCCTGCCTAGATCCCAGCGCGGAAATGATACTATTTGGGTGATCGTGGATCGACTCACAAAGTCTGCACACTTCTTGGCTATCAAAGAAACGGATAAATTCTCCACTCTAGCAGAAGTATATCTCAAGGAAGTTGTTTCGAGGCACGGGGTGCCCACCTCTATTATCTCGGATCGAGATGCGCGTTTCACTTCAGAGCTGTGGCAAGCGATGCACAAATCTTTTGGCTCACGATTAGACATGAGCACGGCATATCACCCTCAGACGGACGGACAGTCCGAGCGCACTATTCAAACCTTAGAAGACATGCTTCGTGCATGTGTAATCGACTTTGGCAACTGCTAGGAAAAGCATCTGCCACTTGTGGAATTCTCGTACAATAACAGCTACCACACCAGCATTAAAGCTGCTCCATTTGAGGCATTGTACGGACGTAAATGCCGGTCACCTCTTTGTTGGGCAGAGGTGGGGGATAGTCAGATCACTGGTCCAGAACATGTGGTAGACATAACTGAACGAATTGCTCAAATACGACAACGCATGGCGGCAACTCGTGACCGTCAGAAAGTCTACGCCGATAAGGGCAGGAAACCACTTGAGCTCCAGGTGGGGGAGCGGGTACTACTCAAAGTTTCACCCTGGAAGGGTGTGGTTCGTTTTGGTAAACGAGGCAAACTTAACCCACGATACGTCGGACCTTTTGAAATCATCGAGAAAATAGGCGGGGTGGCCTACAGACTGAACTTACCAGCAGAACTCGGTGCAGTTCACAACGTTTTCCACGTGTCGAATCTGAAGAAGTGTCTGTCAGATGAGACCCACATAGTTCCTCTGAAGGAACTCACTATCGACGAGCAGTTACGATTCGTCGAGGAACCAGTTGAAATCACGGACCGGGATGTTAAGGTCCTCAAGAGCACTAGAATACCTCTCGTTCGAGTTCGTTGGAACTCACGTCGCGGCCCAGAGTTCACCTGGGAACGCGAAGATCGAATGAAACAAAAGTATCCCCAACTGTTCGCAAACAGTACAACCACTACTGAGGCTGAAGCTACGGAATTTCGGGACGAAATTCCAGATCAACGGGGGGAGGATGTGACGCCCCAGGAAAACCGAGAAAACCATACAACTTAACTAGCTTCCTCAGTGAGTGCTTACCAAATTTCGGGATGAAATTTCTTTCAACTTGGGGATGATGAGATAACTCGAAATTTAGAACCTTTCATTGTATCTCGATGTAACATGCTTGAACGTTATGTGACTAGTTAACTTGTTGGCTTAATGAATGATATAAGAGAATTTATGTGATTATGTGTTGTGCTTGTATGTATGCGTGTGATTATGTGAACCGAGACACAAGGACCCGACTCGAGACCATGCGGTCTCGAGTGAACAGTGCAACAGTTGGGCCGGTTGGGCCATGCACCCCCTTAGTCTACCCGAAAGCCCACTAGGGTGCACCAATTTAGAACAAGTATATAACCTTGGTGGATAGCCAACCTTGCCATTCTTTGGGCAATCTACACACACTCTCATACACACACACTCCTACATTCTCTCACTAAAACCCTAGAAGCACAAACCTTCTTCCCTCATTCTCGGATTCAAACCGGCAACACTAGGACTCTCGGATCGAGCTTGGGATCATCATTCGGAAGTTCACTCACCGACTCTTCATACCCTCACACTTAGAGAACCTAACCGGTTAGTGATTCATACTATGTATTGTATTTCGGTTGATGATGATGTGTGATATTTCGGTTGATGATGATGTATGATGAAGTTGTTTGATAATATGTTTGCTTATTAAGTTTTATACATGATGAATATATATATCCTCCTTGAATAACCGGTGTTAAGATTGTTGTTATATGATGATGAAATATCGGCTTAGTATAGATAATATGCGATGGATCATGAATGATTGCAATCGGCTCTATATGGTTGAATCTGAATGGCTTGATTATGTTTAGGAGGTTTATTTCTCATGGAATCGGATGTTGCATATGTGGGTTAGATGATGTGCATGATTAGAATATATGATAGGATAAGATGGTTTGATTTATCATATTTCAAAATATGGAAAACCCTAACATGATGAACAAGTTTGAATGTTATTATGAATATTTGAATATGATATGAACATGTTATGAACATTTGAAAATGCTTGTTTGATCCATTTTATTTAAGTTCTAGACAAGAAAACATGTTTGTATGGATAGTACACACTGTTGCATGAAATCGGATTTCCATTGCTAGTACAAATGCCGGTTATTAGCAGGTGTGCCAGTCGAGACCCTTGGTCTCGACTCGAGATCACCACATGACAACTCGAGACCGCAGATTGCGACACAGGTTACGAATCGAGAACTCTCTAGTCTCGACTCGAGACCACACAATGCCAGCACAAGCAGCATAACTCGAGACCACGGTTGCGAGTCCGGTTGCGACTCGAGACCACCTAGTCTCGACTAGTTCATGCATGACTCGAGAACTCGTAGGCTTTAACCCGAGATCGCACAGTCTCGACTCGAGATCTCTAGTCTCGACTCGAGACCACGTACACACTCCTTCTGATTTGGACTTGCACACTGCTACGGGCTTAGGTATTTGGGCCGAACTTATGGGCTTCATGTGTTGCTGTTGAATGCGTATGTTGTGCACATTGGTTTGGACTTGCATGCCATTACGAGCCCAACTGTTTGGGCCGCACACTTAGACTTTGGTCGTTACGTGAATGTTACTGTGGAACTTGTTACGAACTGTTGATGAACTGCCATGCTAGACATGTATGCCATGATCGTTACTTGTGTACAATACGTGTAGAACATACGTGCATTACTTGCATATGAACCTGACTTGAATGGTATCTATGTTAGGACGTAGTTGACCACTTACAACTTGATTGACCTTTCTGTGTATCTGCCGAGCAAACCAAGGTGAGTTCACACCCTCTACAAAGCATGGGATTCCCAGGGGTTGGGAATGGGGTTAAGGAACATGGATTCCTTGTCCTTTCTTGGGTAGGACAGTATTGGTTCAGGAATATAATTCCTCGTCCTCATGGACAGATAACTCGTACTAGACCAAAACTCTATCACGAAGTCCCTCCTTTTATATCGACATAATCGCCGGGCCAATGGCGAGCGGGTCATTAGTTAGATAGCTCTATTTAGGTCTGACAAGCCTCACACCGTGCCGCAGAGGACGGGCGTGAACTAATGGATCTGGGCACGTCAATGATGATAGACATTGACAGTTCAGGGCACATAAACATGACTACAGTCAGCAGTCGATATGGTAACGAGTCTAGTGTATACATGGGGTAGCCCCCACGGCCGAAATGCCAGATAACTAACATGGGGTAGCCCCCACAGTCAAAACGCCAGATAACTAACAAGGGGTAGCCCCCCACGGCTGGATTGCCTGAGTAACCGGGAATAAACAAGTCACATTTTCATCTATGGGGTAACCCCCACGGCAGGATGCCAGATAAAAGGAAACTGTTTTCGAAACAACTTAAAACGAACACCCACTGTGAACTCACTCAACTTGTTGTTGACTCGTTACTACATGCTTTGCAGGTCAATAGGTACTTAGCTGGAGCTTGCATGGAAGAGAGTCGTTGTGGGACATGGACAGCTGTGTGCCATGTTAAACTTTGAAACAATTAAACTTATGTTTTGGTTTTAACGTTATGCTTCCGCTTGCAACTTAAACTATGTTTTGTTTGGACACCAATTGTATTGGTTGGATTTTATAACTACTTATATGCTTGTTCAATATGATTGGTGGCTGGATCCTGGTCAGTCACGCCTCCAAGCGGTGGTATTCCGCGGGTGGATTTTGGGGGTGTGACAGCTAGGACGGATAAAACCTTTGTCCAAGAGTTCTTGTAGTTGAGTAGAAAGTTCCTTGAGTTCTGCGGGAGCTAGACGATAAGGTGCACGAGCTATAGGCGCTGCTCTGGGAGCAAGCTCGATTCGAAATTCGACCTGACGGTGAGGAGGGAGTCCAGGTAGTTCTTCAGGAAATACTTCAGGATAGTCGCGTACAACAGGAAAATCTTCAATCCTGCTTTCCTTTTTCTGCGTGTCGGCAACAAGTGCTAAGATAGCGGTGTGCCCCTTTCGTAAACACTTCTGGGCTTTTAAGAATGAAATGATGCCTGTGACTTCTCCGCTTTTGTCGCCTTGAACTATAAGAGGCTTGCCAGGAGGACGGGGAATACGAATAGCTTTCTCTTGGCAGAGGATTTCAGCTCGATGTTTGGATAACCAATCCATACCAATGACGACGTCGAAGCTTCCGAGAATGATGGGGAAGAGATCGATACAGAAGGTCTGACCAGACAATTCTAGTTTGCAGTTACGAATAACGTGTGAGGCCTCGAGGTTTCGACCATTAGCTATTTCAACGATGTGCTTAGAGCTTAGCGGCGTAAGAGTGGACTTAAGCTTCTTACTAATACGTAGGGATACATAACTAGCATCTGCTCCGGAATCAAATAATATGGAAACATAACGATCATTAAGTAGGAACTTACCCGCCACCACGTTGGGGTCGTTCCTTGCTTCAGCAGCCCCAATCACGAATGCCCTTGCATTGTTTCCAGCTCCCTGGTTGTTGTTGTTGTTCCCAGCACCTTGATTATTGTTGTTGCGATTCTGGTTCAACTGAGGGCAATCCTTTCGCATGTGCCCTATTGCCCCACATTTGTAGCATTCACGGTTGTTTCCTTGCTGTGGTTGATGCTGATTCTGCCTAGCTGGGAACTGGCTCCTGCAGTCTTTGGCTTCATGCCCCATCTTGTTGCATCGCTGACACTGACCTTTGCCACATGGCCCATTGTGGTGTCGGTTACATTTGTTACACTTGGGGTGGTTTCCTCGATAGCCACCCTGTTGCTGAGGGCCTTTGTTGTTTTCAGTCTTCCTTTGCTGAACAGAGGCCTGAGTGGGGTTAGCATCCTTACCCTGATTTCCATCCCACTTTCGTTTGTTATCGCTAGAAGTTCCAGCAGTAGCAATGATCCTCTTGGGCAACTTGCCCTCCTCCACAGCCTGATTGGTGAGTTTATGAGCAAGACGGACCACGGGCTGTATGGTATTGAGGTTGGCTGAGGTTACATGGCTCCGGATTTCTGGGACCAGACCCTTGATGTACAATTCGATCCTTCGATACATAGGTCGGGACATGTTTGGGCAAAGTGCAACATAGTCGTTGGACTGCTTGGTGTAGGTCTCAATCTCTGATCCAACCATCTTGAGCTCATAGTACTCGTTCTCGAGTTTGTGGATGTCATCCCTGTGACAGTACTCCTCTTTGATCATGTCCTTGAAATCTTCCCACGCAGTAGCATTAGCAGTTTCCAGACCAAGCATCTGAATCTGTGCTTTCCACCATGAAAGCGTGTTTCCTTCAAGCGTACCAGTCGCGAACTTAACCCAGTTAGCAGGGGGACACTCGCAGACAGCAAAGACAGCTTCAGCCTTTTCAATCCAGTGCAGAAGGCCTATGGCACCCTCAGTGCCGTTGAAAGGGAGAGGCTTGCCATCCATGAAGGTTTTGAAAGTACAAACACGTGGCTGCGCAGGCGCAGGCTGACCTGTCGTGAGAAGTGAAGCGAATGGGCTTAGAGGTGAAAAGACGATGTGGGGGTAGGATCCAAACATCCTAAAGTAACGAGTTTACCTCCAGGGTGAGCTGCGAAAGCTGCAGCCACCGTGTTGAGCAAGTTGGTGAACTGAGCCTAAGTCATGTTAACGTTTCCTCTTCCGCGTCCACTCATTGTCTTCATAACCAGAAAACGCAGTATGAGTGTGATGTCGTAACGTAGTTTGAATGAGATAGAAGGGGGATGTGTATCTATCTAATTAGGCACACTAGTATGCATAGCAGAGCAGTCAACATAAGATAAACAAGCAAGTAAACACAAGTCCGAGCTATGAGGTCTAATCTGTTGAGTCTTGCCCTTGGAGTGTAGTGTCGTCACGAGTCACGGGTTATAGTCTGGTTTTTCTCAAAAAGACGTTCTTTTTAAAACCAAGTTCACTATAACCAATGGCTCTGATACCAATCTGTCACACCCCCAAAAATCGTACCACCGCTTGGAGGCGTGACTGACCAGGATCCAGCCACCAATTATACTGAGCATTGGTCAATAGTAAAGATGTTCACCAACCACAATAGTTAGTAAACATTATAGTTCGAAGTTTTAAAGGTTTAAGTTCAAATAACATTTTAAGTAAACAGCGGAAGCATAAACCAAACAGTTTCAAAACAAAGTTCAAGATTATTTAGAACCCAACACATGGGCTAGACGACCACTACACATTCCCAAGCTACAAGCTCCTGAGTCACTGGGTACCTGCAAAGCATGCAGTAGGGTATCAACAAAAATGTTGGCGAGTCCACGAGTTGTCCAGTTTTAATTACCATTGTTTCACCAGTTAATTTATCCGTTTATACATGCGATGGGGAGCTACCCCATAGGTAAGCGACTAAACTGTTTTTCCAATACCGAATACTTACTTAACCGTACGTTTCCGTAGTGCCCCGTTTGTCAATGTTCTATCATCATTGACGGTTTGCCAGAGTTCATTAGTTCACTCCCGTTCCCAGTAACAAGGGTCGGTGTGAGGCTGGTTACACCTAAATAGCGCTATTAACTAATAACCCGTTCGCCAGGCCCCGACGACTAATCGGTATTAAATGGTAGGGACTTAAGTGATAGAGTTTCGTTTAGTGCTGCTTGTTGCATTACCGTATAAACAATAATTAACTAAGAGTACCCAGTAACAAGGGAAGTAAGTAAGTTTGTTCCCAGTAACAAGGGAAGAAAAGTAAGTTTGTATCCCTTACGCGGGGATAGCGTTGTTTAAGTTTCCGTTTCCCAAAACCACCAGGAACGCATGCTTTAATAGTTGTGAACTCACCTTGGGTTGCTCGGTAGTTTAGTTCACTTGGTTATGTATGCTGGTCACCAAGTCCTAATATGGTTACCAGTATAGGTCAGGCTCGGATACAAGTAATCACGTATTTCCTACACGTATCTAACACATAGTATGCATACAGTTTCGAGTTATTGGGCCTGCTCTAATAATGGCACAGTCAAACAGTAATAATTAACACGTAGTCCAGTCTAACCGAAATCATGCATGAACGGTCCATACACTTTGGCCCAATAACGGAGCCAATCAGCCCAGTCGAGACAAGGTGGTCTCGACTCGAGAACGTGCGGTCTCGAGTCGCAACCGTGAGATCTCGAGTAATGCCGGCATGAGTCGCAACCTCGGAGGTCTCGAGTCCAGTCTCGAGTCGAGATCATGAAGTCTCGAGTCGAGACCTTGCCGGTCCCGAGTCCTTGAAGTCTGCCTTGATTGAGTTGTTTGGTCAAGGTCTCGAGTCGCAATTGCTGCGGTCTCGAGTTGTCACGTGTTGGTCTCGAGTCGCAACCGGGGGTCTCGACTCGCAACCCCTGATACGTGCACAAGAAGTTCTTCTAGAACCTCTGATGTACTAACCAATAGAATTGTGATTTCATGAAACTGTGTACTAACCAATAGGATTTCATAAACATGTTTTCTTGTCTAAATTCTAATTAAATCAGATCAAACATCACATATTCAAATGTTTATCTCACATTCAACATTGTTCATCATATTCAACATTTGTTCATCATATGTTCATATCACAATTAACACATATTCATAATGTTCTTCATGAGATCATTCAAGCATGAAATGTTGTGATCAAAGATCAAGTAAATCTTGCATCATCTCATCAAACACACATTTGTCCTAAAATATCTAACATGAATCAGATAGCAAAAATCATCCTAAGCTATTAATCATTTACCCTTCCAAAACACCTTAGCAAGACATTATCATACAATGGCTCACACACATTACTCATCATATTACAAACTCACTAATCATACAAGAATCATGCAAAAAGACCTCTAAACTAATCATGCATCTTATTCATTAAGCACACATAATTTTCTAACACACATTAAAACACTAACCGGTTCCAAAGCGTGGAGGTGTGTAGGGGTTCACCGAGATCCGAGAGCTCCTTCCTTAGCCGACGGTTGTTCCGAGAAGAAAGGAGGAGAGTGTTGGTGGAGCTTTAGGGTTTTAGTGATTGAAGGAATGTAGGAGAGTGTGTGGGTGAGTGTGGGAGAATGATGGAAATGTCAAAATGAGAGAAGGTTGGCTTGGGCATGGGTTTTATACCCGTTCTAAGGTCGGTACACCCTAATAGGTTCCGAATGGGCTCAAGTGCACACGGCCCAACCGTTTAATGTTCACTCGAGACCGAGTGGTCTCGAGTCGGGTTCATGGTCTCGGCTTACTATACATTTATATATATATAACTATGTATATCATACTTACACATTGTCAACACATAACTTAGCACGAGGATCACATAGCATATCAAGATCAACACCATATTTTTCATTTAATAATATATACACGCAAGTTCAATACAAGGTGGTTGCTCGGAAAAACCCAGAGTGTCACATTACACCCATCCCGTTATCTAAACACTAACCAAAAACCAATCGTTTATCCAACTCGTTAACTTGTTTAAATCGTTTCGAAATCGTTTAACTCGTTTAAATCATTCTCGTTTTAATTGTGAAAACTACTTTTGGTCGTCTCGCTAATAGCATTCAAACCTTCGTGACTCGACTATCTCGCTTCTCGCATTAACAAACCACCAAAGGGTAAGTTAACTATCATCAGATTCATTTGTTACCCACCTAACCCACACATAACCATGGGTGCAGTTCGATAACGAGATTTCTCAGATCCTATGGTACCATAACCTAATACTGGTCGGCTTGATCAATGCTAATGAATGTCATTCGTTATGTAACTACAACCAACAAGTTTGTTCACATTATCGAAATCGTTATTAATTTAATATAAACCATTTTAATCATTTTTGAAACCATCGTTTAAAACTTCGAAAACATTTAGCACATATGAATCACCCCAAGATAATTGAAAACAGTAAAATAGTGGAACTATGACTCACATCGAAGTGCAAAGTATCCTCAATTAAAAGAACTTCAACAAACTCAAGTAAACTAGAGAAATCAAGCAGCACCTAGTAATAGAATCACTAGTCAAATAATCGACACCTAAATTGGAAGATCGGATAGAATGAGGTTTCATAAACCAAATGAGTGTTGGAACTCATGTGATATGGTTTAACAAAGCCTACATCCTAAATCGGAACCTAATCTAAGTGCTTTCGACCCATTGCGACCCATTAAGGTAGCTTATGCTACTTTAACGCGTCGTTCGCGCAAAAGCGCGTTCGAGACGTCTAACTAGTCTTATGACAAGTATTATATGCCTAAACATGTTGCATAATCAATTAAGTTGCAAAAGTTTATGTTACATATGTTTAAAATTCAATTATGCATGAAAAGGGCATTTTGGTCATTTACCTAAGGCATATCAACTACCTATCATACAACTAATTAAACCTAAGTGACCATAAGGTATAACCTCGGAAGGTTATTCCCTATGCAACTATGGTCACTAAACATGCTTGGTCGGATCCTAATGATCGACCAAACGGGTCGAGTTCGAAAGTCTAAGCGGTTGTTTAGACCGCTTGACTTACGACTCTACATAAGCACTAAACTAAAAGTGACGAGCTAAACATGTTAAAACATGTTTAGTTAAGTTAGAAAACAGGTTTTGATACCCAAGAATAGTTTGGTTACAAAATACGCTTAAATACGCATTTTGGCCGAAACTACGACTCGTCACTACGCCTAGTCAACGTGGTAATCAGTAGGTATAATCACTAGGGACTATAACCATCGTGATTACGCTCACGTTGCGAAGTTCAAACGAACTTCGTGTTGACCAAAGGCTGGTCAATCCAGAAAGTCAAACACTGTTTGAATTTCGTGCGAAAAAAGCAATAAAAGAACGAAAGAAGCTTACAAAGGGTCTAAGCTAGGAAGTTTGATCCAAGTTAGCTCAGGTATGAAGTGCTTAGACCTCAACTTAGAGCAAAATGAATCAGGTGTGAGCTGAAGTGAATGAAATGGTGGGGTTTATATAGGAAAACCAAAACCGTTAGGATCGTTCCTCGTAAAACGTGCTTCGATCTTGGCCTTACACTTGGGGACATGGTTTTGAAATACAAGGGGCTCACAAAACCAGCCCACAGAGTGCAAAATCAGTGGTTAAAAACCATTAGAATAGGTGGTATTGGCCAGATTCAATGTTTCTGCAATTTTGATGTGTTGGGCAATGTATACGGACCGCAAGGGGCCTCACGTACGGTCCGTAAGGGCCTTGCAGACCAGCAACTTTCAAAAATGATAGATTTAGTCCCTGAAGCCCCAAACTTGATTTTCGATGCATTTTTGACATGTTTAAGCCCCGTTAACCCCATTTCAAAGCTCTAGAATGAAGTTAAGTATAGGGAACTTAAAATATGCTCAAAAACATCTCAGATGTTGGCTCGTTTGGTCGTACGGTTGCATTGTTTGGTTAATTACGACGGAAGTCGTAACGAACGCAAAAACGATCCAAATTAAGCGACGAATTGAATTTTATCATGCTAATCACTAAAATAAAATATTTTAATGATTACATAAATTTTTGGGTGTCCGGATATATTCAGACGTAAGATATGCGCGAAATTGCAAACTTATGCACTTTTTGACGCTTTTAGTCCCTATTGATCAATAAAGTTTATTTTTTTTGCGCACCAAACACCTCAAAGCCTATTTCTAAGCTATGTAATGGATACTTAGGGAAAGTTTAACTTATGATCAAGTTCCGGAATGTTTGTTACTATACAAATCGATAAAGTTTCGCAGTTTGACACAAATAGTCCCTACGATCGAACAAACTTGTTTTCGACACACCAAACCTTCCAAAACTTATTTCTAAGTTATGTGAAGGTTATTTAAGGTATTTTAAGCCTATGTCACTATTCTGGAGTGTTTTTCGCGTTAAACTGACTATGTCTACGCACCAGTTTGCCTATAACCTTCCAGAAAGCGATTTAAAGCTTGAAATCGGAATCGAATTAAATCGTAAAATCATCAAACACAAATACACACGTAATAACACCAAAACACATATAATAACACCAAAGCACATTTTTTTATTAATAGTTAACATTGTTTTACATTATACATCGATTACAGAACACAATTGTCACAGTCTCCCCTACTTTAGGAAATTTCGTCCCGAAATTTTAACTAGAGGAAACTTGTAAAAAAAATTGCGGATATTTCGCCTTCATATGGTCCTCACGTTCCCAAGTAAACTCTGGGCCACGTTTGGAATCCCAGCGAACTTTGACCAATCAAATCTGTTTGTTCTTCAACTGTTTGACTGCACGGTCCATTATCTCCACGGGTTTCTCGACAAAGTGCAATGTTTCGTCAACTTGAATCTCATCGAGAGGAATGTGAAGATCAGCATCAGCTAAACACTTTTGCAAATTGGACACGTGAAAAGTCAGATGAATATTTCGAAGCTCTGGAGGTAGCTCTAGTCGATAGGCAACCTTTCCAATTCTTTCAACAATCTTAAATGGTCCAACATATCGAGGTGCAAGTTTTCCTTTCTTTCCAAATCTCACCACTCCCTTCTAAGGTGACACCTTGAGTAGGACACGGTCTCCGACTTGAAATTCTAAGGGCTTGCGTCGCATATCCGCATAACTCTTTTGACGGCTTCTAGCTGTCACAAGATTATCGCAAATTTTCTTGATTTTGTCTGTTGTTTCTAGAATGAGCTCAGGTCCAGTAAGCTGAGCTTCACTGATCTCATTCCAACAGACAGGTGAACGACATTTTTGACTGTATAAAGCTTTGAATGGTGCCATATTAATGCTAGAATGATAACTGTTGTTGTAAGAGAACTCGATCAATGGAAGATGAGAATCCCAATTACCACCAAAGTCTATCACGCATTCTCTAAGCATATCCTCCAAAGTTTGAATCATCCTCTCAGATTGTCCATCTGTTTGAGGATGATAAGCAGTGCTTAGATTTAGTTGGGTTCCCATAGCAGATTGCATGGTCTTTCAGAAATGAGATGAAAATCGAGCATCACGATCAGAAATGATATCCAAAGGAACACCATGTCGAGATACTATCTCATCAACATAAATCTTTGCAAGTTTATCATCAGATAGATCCTCATGAATCGGAATAAAATGAGCTTACTTCGTTAAACGATCAATAACAACCCAAATAGCATCATGACCTTTAGATGTACGCGGTAATTTAGTGATGAGATCCATCGCAATGTTCTCACTTCCATACCGGTATCTCTGGTTGTACAAGCAAGCCAGATGGTCGTTGATGTTCAGCCTTGACTTTGAGACAAGTTAGGCATTTCGAAACATACAAGGAAACATCCTTCTTCATACTAGGTCACCAATAATGAGTACAAAGGTCCTTGTACATTTTATCAGCACCAGGATAGATAGAATATCGAGACTTATGAGATTCGTCCATTACCAAGGTGCAAAGATCATCTTGTTTTGGAATCCACAAACGATCCTTAAAATAGAGTAACCCATCGTCCTTCGTTTCGTGTTTAAGCTCGAGTTGAAGCGGTAGCTCATATTTCAATAAGCCTTTGATCACACAAGATCATTGAGCTTGAAGGACACGAGATTGAAGATCAGATAGAGTTCGAACAGAATGAAGCTTGACTCACTCCTTTCGACTAAGTGCATCGGCTACGACATTCGCCTTACCAGGATGGTAGCGAATTTCGCAGTCATAATCGTTTAAGTGCTCAACCCAGCGTCCCTGCCTCATATTCAACTCCTTCTGATTAAGAATATGCTGGAGACTTTTGTGGTCTGTGAAAACCACACACTTCGTGCCATAAAGATAGTGTCTCTAGATTTTGAGAGCGAACACCACAGCTCCCAACTCAAGATCATGATTTGTGTAGTTCTTCTCGTGAACTTTCAGTTGTCTTGACGCATAAGCTATGACTTTACCTCTTTACATAAGAACGCAACCAAGTCCTAGATTTAACGCGTCACAATAGACAACGAAATCATCGTTCCCCTCGGGCAGAGATAAAACAGGAGCATCACATAGCTTTCGCTTTAGCGTTTGGAACGCTTCTTCTTGCTTGGGTCCCCACTCAAAAGGCTTATTCTTCTGAGTTAAATTAGTGAGTGGAACCGCAATCTTGGAGAAGTTTGAAATAAACCGACGATAATAACCAGCGAGACCAAGAAAAGAACGAATTTCTATAGGTGCCGTTGGTGTATTCCAATCCTTAATTGCAGCAATTTTGGATGGATCCACATGAATACCCTGCTCGTTGACTATATGACCCAAAAACTGAACTTCTTTAAGCCAAAATTCACACTTGGAGAATTTAGCAAAAAGTTGTTCCTTCTTCAGGAGTTCCAAAGTCAAACGAATGTGTTGCTCGTGATCGGCTCGAGACTTCGAATAAACAAGAATATCATCGATGAACACAATGATGAACTTGTCTAAATAAGGTTTACAGACCCTATTCATTAAGTCCATGAAGATGGCTGGAGCATTCGTCAAACCAAAAGGCATGACTGTGAACTCATAGTGCCCATATCTCATGCGGAATGCAGTTTTGGGAATATCTTCTTCGAATACACGAAGCTGATGATACCCAGAACGCAGATCGATCTTGGAAAAACAGGTAGCACCTTGCAGCTGATCAAAGAGATCATCGATTCGAGGTAGGGGATATCGATTCTTGATAGTAAGCTTATTCAGCTCACGATAATCGATACACATTCGAAAAGACCCATCTTTCTTTTTCACAAACAAGACAGGAGCACCCCACGGTGAATAACTCGGTCGGATGAATCCTTTATCAGATAACTCTTGAAGTTGTTTCGATAACTCTTGCATCTCCG
Organism: Helianthus tuberosus; assembly: GCA_030545235.1. Lineage (NCBI taxonomy): Eukaryota > Viridiplantae > Streptophyta > Magnoliopsida > Asterales > Asteraceae > Helianthus > Helianthus tuberosus. The sequence goes on from CM060416.1 coordinate 93,078,045, forward strand.
ATGGTGCAAGACGATAAGGTGCTTTTGCAATCGGGTTGGCATTGGGTACAAGGTCAATATGAAACTCGACTTGACGAACTAGAGGCAAACCAGGCAGTTCATCAGGAAATACCTCTGGATAATCTCGAACAATCGGCACATCTTGAATACACTTGCTCTTGCCTTTCTCCTCGGTGACATGTGCCAGAAAGCAACATATCCTTTTTGTAAGTAACTTTGGGCCTTCGTACACGTCATTAGTTTCAAACCACCAGACGGTTTCTCGCCATGAACTTCTAGAACTTCACCAGACGATAAAGGAATACGAACAATCTTGTTGAAACAAACCACCTCAGCATGGAACTTAGTCAACCAATCCATCCCCACGATAATATCGAAACTCCCATGTTGCATCGGCACGAGGTCAATAGGAAAAAGATGGTTATCAAGGTTCAACTGACAATCACGAATAACAGAATCGAGTACGAGAGGTTTACCAGTAGCAACTTCGACAGATAAGGGTTTCCTCAGTTTTGTTCTAGGTATCGCAAGTAAAGGCTCAAAAGATAACGAAACAAAACTTCTATCGGCACCAGAATCAAAAAGAACAGATGCAAGTCGATGGTTAACAAGAAACGTACCATTAACCACCTCGTTGTTAGCCCTCGCTTCATTTGCATTCAAGTTGTACGCTCGTCCACGAGCGGGATTCACATTGGCATTCGCGTTGACGTTTGGATTTGCAAGTCTCGGACAGTTGTTGCGGAAATGACCCATTTCACCCCAATTGAAACACGAACCTGGTGGAAATCTTGCAGCATTCCCCTGAACCTGTGCTGGAACCTGAGCGACCTGATTCTGACCCAGACGACAAATGTTGGCCAGATGCCCAAGTTTACCACACGTAGTGCATTGCTTGCAAGCTTGTTGTGCAACATGATGACCGTTGCAGCGAGCACAGTGAGGTGCGGTACCAGCATACACCTTCTTCGCAGGAGGTTGAGTCAGTGGGTTCTGAGCAGTAACTGCAAAATTCTGGGAATCCTTGCGCTTCCTCGACTTCTTCGACGACTCACCTTTCTTACCCTTACCCTTATCCTTTGAGGAATCAGCTGACTTCTTCTTGTCGCCCTTACGGGTCAGTTTTCCTTTTCTGACATGAGACTCGGTCAGAGTAGCAGACAACTCGATCGCTTAACGAACAGTAGTGGGATTACTGTCAGTCACAATGTCTTGCATGGAATCGGGTAGACCATCAATATACCTCTCAATTGCCTTTTCCAGCGGGGTAACCATAGTAGGACACAACAAACTGAGCTCCTCATAACGATCTGTATACGCACGGTGTTCTCCCCCATCTTGTTTCAAATCATCGAATTCTCGTTCCAAAGCTCGAATCTCGTGACGGGGACAAAACTCTTTCATCATGAGAGCTCGAAGCTCTTCCCATGTTTGTGCCAATGCCACTTCGGCATCCCTATCCCACATCACTCCGTTCCACCATGTAAGAGCACCCTTCTCGAACACACTTGATGCAAACTCAACCTTACGCTCATTCGGACATTGCACGTGTTTGAATGTGCTCTCGATACTCTCGAACCATTGCAGGAGCGCAGTTGCTCCTTGAGACCCAGAGAACTTCAATGGCTTAGAAGAATTGAAATTCTTGAAATTACATTGTGCATTATTGTTGTTATTTTTATTGTTATATAATTCATGGATCTGGGTCACTACGCCTGGAAGCACAACAGACATTTGTTGAGTGACAAGAGCTGCGACTTCTACAGCAGTAAAAGGTTGTGCATCACGTCGAGGAGGCATTGTCTAAAAGGAATTATGAGAAACGAGTGAGGTCGACAATTAGGAAAAACAAAAGAGGTATCGACAAAACACAAGGAAGGCGATCATTTGTTTGTTACCTCGAACAAACAAATGACACGCAGAGACTAATCAAAGTAAATGAGTCAAAATAATGTATCGCGAAGACATGCTCGCCTATAAGTGAACACTCACCCCAAGATTTCCCAGGTAAGAGTGACTGGTCTGATTATTTGGATTTGTACGAACACTCTAGCCTTAGATAGAAAACTACAGAAAACTCAGGGTACAGGCATTCACTCTTCCAGTTTGCACGTGTTCACATTATTTAGACCCAAACCTTGACGAGATTTTGAAAACTCAGAAGGCACTAAGCCAAATATGAGTCAAACTGGAAGGGTTCAAAACCTAGTAATCAATCATCCTAGAACGGATGATTAATTTTCGAAGCAGATTCGAAATTTGTGTTCTCGTTGTGGTTATCACCTAAGGGCAGGTGACGGTTTTGTTTTAAAATCTAAACGCAAGAAAAACTTGCGTTGGGGTCCTAGAAAGTTATAGTATAGGTCAAAGCATTACTAATATCCTAATTCCCTATAACCATTGGCTCTGATACCAACTCTTCTGTCACACCCTGACCACGTAAAACAACAAATCGTGGCGGAAACGTCGGGGAGTGTTGTAACATAATTATTGTTTCACAACCATGGATACAAAAAGTTTTGTTTTATTTATTCGTTAAGTAATTTACATTGTCTTAAAACCAAAACAAACAAGTTACATATCGACTATCATTGTTATTATGACACTAAGGCCTCGTCCAGATCCTATATGACACATGCATCCTAGCAATCAACATCAAGCAACAATATGTAAAAACAAAGTCAGCAAAGAAATGCTGGCAAGCACATAGGTTTTATAATAGAGTGTCGGATTCATGGCTAGTTTACATGTTGCAATACCTTATTAAAAACCATGTTTTGAAAAGTGTATAATATTGCAACATAATTAACCAACTCAAATCAAGCGGGTTATAATTTATAAAATCTCATAGCCATGATTCTTAACCCAAAAACATTTGTTTTAGTAAACCAAATTGTAAAATATCTCGTAATAACTCGTTAATAAAACTCGTATGGTTTATATCTTCTCGAAAACATCGTTATGTGACATTGTGATAACCTCGTTTACCCAAGTGAACTAAATAACGCCACGGTGTATAATATGAGGAAAACACTTATATATAAGAAGTACCAGCGGCATATCTACCATGTTTTCATCACATTACACACGTCCCGTTATCTAAACACTAACCAAAAACCAATCGTTTATCCAACTCGTTTAACTTGTTTAAATCGTTTCAAAATCGTTTAACTCGTTTAAATCATCCTCGTTTTAATTGTGAAAACTACTTTTGGTCGTCTCGCTAATAACATTCAAACCTTCGTGACTCGACTATCTCGCTTCTCGCATTAACAAACCACCAAAGGGTAAGTTAACTATCATCAGATTCAGTCGTTACCCACCTAACCCACACATTACCGTGGGTGCAGTTCGATAAGGGGATTTATCAGATCATATGGTACCATAACCTAATACAGGTCGGCTTGATCAATGCTAATGAATGTCATTCGTTATGTAACTACAACCAAGAAGTTTGTTCACATTATCGAAATCGTTATTATTTTAATATAAACCATTTTAATCTTTTTGAAACCATCGTTTAAAACTTCGAAAACATTTAGCACATATGAATCACCCCAAAACAATTGAAAACTGTAAAATAGGGGAACTATGTACTCACATCGAAGTGCAAAGTATCCTCAATTAAAAGAACTTCAACAAACTCAAGTAAACCAGTGAAATCAAGCAGCACCTAGTAATCGAATCACTAGTCAAATAATCGACACCTAAATCGGAAGATCGAATAGAATGAGGTTTCGTAAACAAAATGAGGGTTGGAACTCATGTGATATGGTTTAACAAAGCCTACATCCTAAATCGGAACCTAATCTAAGTGCTTTCGACCCATTGCGACCCATTAAGGTAGCTTATGCTACTTTAACGCGTCGTTCGCGCAAACGCGCCTTCGAGACGTCTAACTAGTCTTATGACAAGTATTATATGCCTAAACATGTTGCATAATCAATTAAGTGGCAAAAGTTTATGTTACATATGTTTAAAATTCAATTATGCATGAAAAGGGCATTTTGGTCATTTGCCTAAGGCATATCAACTACCTATCATACAACTAATTAAACCTAAGTGACCATAAGGTATAACCTCGGAAGGTTATTCCCTATGCAACTATGGTCACTAAACATGCTTGGTCGGATCCTAATGATCGACCAAATGGGTCGAGTTCGAAAGTCTAAGCGGTTGTTTAGACCGCTTGACTTACGACTCTACATAAGCACTAAACTAAAAGTGACGAGCTAAACATGTTAAAACATGTTTAGTTAAGTTGGAAAACAGGTTTTGATATCAAAACAAACGGTTTTGATACCCAAGAATAGTTTGGTTACAAAATACGCTTAAATACGCATTTTGGCCAAAACTACAACTCGTCATTACGCCTAGTCAACGTGGTAATCAGTAGGTATAGTCACTAGGGACTATAACCATTGTGATTACTCTCACGTTGCGAAGTTCAAACGAACTTCGTGTTGACCAAAGGCTGGTCAATGCAAAAAGTCAAACACTATTTGAATTTCGTGCTCGAAAAGCAATAAAAGAACGAAAGAAGCTTACAAAGGGTCCAAGCTAGGAAGTTTGATCCAAGTTTGCTCTGGTATGAAGTGCTTAGACCTCAACTTAGAGCAAAATGAATCAGGTGTGAGCTGAAGTGAATGAAATGGTGGGGTTTATATTGGAAAACCACAACCGTTAGGATCGTTTTCGATCTTGGCCTTACACTTGGAGACATGGTTTTGAAATACAAAGGGCTCACAAAACCAGCCCATAGAGTGCAAAATCAGTGGTTAAAAACCATTAGAATAGGTGATATTGGCCAGATTCAATGTTTCTGCAATTCTGATGTGCTGGGCAATGTATACGGACCGCAAGGGGTCTCACATACGGTTCGTAAGGGCCTTGCAGACCAGCAACTTTCAAAAATGACAGATTTAGTCCCTGAAGCCCCAAACTTGGTTTTCGATGCATTTTTGACACGTTTAAGCCCCGTTAACCCCATTTCAAAGCTTTAAAATGAAGTTAAAGTATAGGGAACTTAAAATATGCTCAAAAACATCTCAGATGTTGGCTCGTTTGGTTGTACGGTTGCATTGTTCGGTTAATTACGATGGAAGTCGTAACGAACGCAAAAACGATCCAAATTAAGAGACGAATGGAATTTTATCATGCCAATCACTGAAATAAATTATTTTAATGATTACATAAATTTTTGGGTGTCCGAAAATGCAAACTTATGCACTTTTTGACGCTTTTAGTCCCTATTGATCAATAAAGTTTATTTTTTTTGCGCACCAAACACCTCAAAGCCTATTTCTAAGCCATGTAAAGGATATTTAGGGCAAGTTTAACTTATGATCAAGTTCTGGAATGTTCGTTACTATACAAATCGGTACAGTTTCGCAGTTTAACACAAATAGTCCCTACGATCGAACAAACTTGTTTTCGACACACCAAACCATCCAAAACTTATTTCTAAGTTATGTGAAAGTTATTTAAGGTATGTTAAGCCTATGTCACTACTCCGGAGTGTTTTTCGTGTTAAACTGACTATGTTTACGCACCAGTTTGCGTATAACCTTCCAGAAAGCGATTTAAAGCTTGAAATCAGAATCGAATTAAATCATAAAATCATCAAACACAAATACACACGTAATAACACCAAAACACATATAATAACACCAAAGCACATTGTTTTATTAATAATTAACATTGTTTTACATTATACGTCGATTACAGAACACAATTTTCACACATTTGGCCTAGTTTCAAGTAAGCTAGACGTCCCATATTCTATAGAACTGGCAAATGGAAAATTAGTCGAAGCGAATGAGGTTATTAAAGGTTGAACACTCGAACTTGGAGAACGAGAATTTTCTGTTGATCTTTTACCCGTTGAATTAGGAAGTTTCGACGTTGTTGTTGGGATGGATTGGTTGTCTGACAACCGGGCGGACGTGGTTTGCCACGAGAAAACCATCTGCATCGCACTGTTGAATGGAGAAACGCTTGTGATTCATGGGGAGAAGCGCCAGATGCCCCTACGAATTATTAATTGCATGAAGGCGCAGAAGTGCTTCCGAAAAGGCTGCATAGCCTTCCTCGCCCACGTCATCAACAAGGAGACCAAGGAGCCAAAACTAGAAGACATCCCCGTTGTGAGGGAATTTTGTGGAAGTCTTTCCCGAAGACTTGCCTGGACTACCTCCATAGCGACAAGTGGAGTTTCGGATAGATTTAGTGCCAGGAGCGGCACCAGTGACGATGGCACCACATCGGCTAGCTCCGTCAGAAATGCAGGAGCTATCAACTCAGCTGCAAGAGTTGTTAGACAAGGGATTTATCAGGCCGAGTTTCTCACCTTGGGGAGCTCCAGTGTTGTTTGTTAAAAAAAAAAGATGGCAGTTTTCGCATGTGCATTGACTACAGGGAGTTGAATAAGCTGACCATCAAAAACCGATATCCCTTACCAAGAATCGATGACTTGTTCGACCAGCTACAAGGTTCCAGCTATTGCTCCAAGATTAATTTGAGGTCGGGATATCATCAGTTGAGAATACAAGAAGAAAGTATCCCTAAAACGGCCTTTAGAACTTGATACGGACATTATGAGTTTCTCGTTATGTCGTTCGGCTTAACCAATGCATCGACGGTCTTCATGGACCTCATGAACCGCGTGTGTAAGCCGTATTTAGACAAGTTTGTGATTGTGTTTATTGATGATATCCTAATATACTCGCGAACCAAGGAGGAGCACGAGCAACATTTACGAGCTATCTTAGAACTCCTGAAGAAGGAGCAACTTTACGCGAAACTTTCGAAGTGCGAATTTTGGATTCGCGAGGAGCAATTCCTAGGTCATGTGGTAAATGAGAATGGAATTCACGTCGACCCTGCTAAGATTGAGGCGATTAAGAATTGGGAAGCACCTAAAACCCCAACCGAGATACGACAATTTCGGGGGTTAGCAGGCTATTATAGAGGATTTATAGAGAACTTATCAAAAATTGCTCAACCGCTAACGTCCCTAACCCAGAAGGATAAGAGATTTGATTGGGGTGAAGAACAAGAGACGGCTTTTCAACTATTGAAAGATAAACTTTGTGACACACCTATTTTGTCCTTACCCGACGGTACCTATGGCTTTGTGGTTTATTGTGATGCGTCTCGACAAGGTCTTGGTTGCATGTTGATGCTACGGGACAAGGTCATCGCGTACGCGTCTCGTCAGTTAAAGGTGCATGAGAAGAACTATACCACGCATGACCTTGAGTTTGGTGCGGTGATATTCGCATTGAAAATCTGGTGTCACTATTTGTATGGTACTCGTTGCACATTCTTTACAGACCATAAGAGTTTGCAGCACATATTCGATCAGAAAGACTTAAACATGAGTCAACGAAGATGGGTCGAGTTATTGAATGATTATGATTGTGGGATAAAGTATCACCCGGACCAGGCGAACGTTTTAGCAGATGCCTTGAGCCACAAAGAGCGTGCAAAACCTCTAAGGGTGCGAGCTTTAGAGATGACCATACAAAACAATCTCACTTCTCAGATTCGCGAGGCTCAACAAGAAGCGCTTAAACCGAATAACCTACGAGCCGAATCCTTACGTGGTATGGAGGTGAAATTGGTGCCAAAGGAAGACGGAACATTGTACTTCATGGAGCAAGTTTGGGTTCCATTCTTCGGCAATCTACGCGCATTTATTTTGGATGAAGCTCATAAGTCAAGGTACTCTATACATCCGGGATCAGTCAAAACGTACCAAGACTTGAAGGACTTTTATTGGTGGCCTAAGATGAAAGCCAATATTGCTGCTTACGTGGGTAACTGTCTTACATGTGCCAAAGTTAAGGCAGAATACCAGAAGCCTTCAGGGTTGTTGCAACAGCCTGATATTCCCGTATTGAAATGAGAACAAATCTCGATGGATTTCATTACTAAGTTACCGAGAACTCAAAGAGGCCATGATATGATTTGGGTAATTGTTGGCCGACTTACAAAGTCCGCGCATTTTCTATCGATCAGTAAGAAAGACAGCACTAAGAAACTGGTGGAAATATACCTCAAGGAGATTGTGGCACGTCATGGAGTGCCTGTTTCTATCATATCAGACCGAGATGGTCGATTGTGTCAAGGATATGGCAAACGTTTCAGAGGCCTTTGGATCTCAATTGAATCTTAGCACGACCTTTCACCCTCAGACAGACGGTCAGAGTGAAAGAATGATACAAACTTTGGAAAACATGTTACGTACTTATGTGATGGACTTGGGTGGAAGTTGGGATACTCACTTTCCTTTAGTGGAGTTTTCCTACAATAATAGTTATCAAACTAGAATCCAGGCCACCCCGTTTGAAGCTTTGTATGGGCGAAAGTGCCGGTCCCCGTTGTGTTGGGCAGAGACCGGAGATAAACAACTCATTGGTCCAGAATTGATTCAGGAAACCACAGATAAGATTGCTCAGATACGTGACCGTATCAAGACTGCTCGAGATAGGCAGAAGAGCTATGCCGACAAACGACGTAAACCATTAGAATTTGAGGTTGGAGACATGGTATTTGTCACACCCCAACCACGTAAAACAACAAAACATGGTGGAAACGTCAGGGAGTGTTGTAACAGAATCATTGTTTCACAACCATGGGATAAATAATTTTGTTTTATTGAATAATGAACTCATTGTTTTAGTACAACTAGATAAGTACAACTATTATCTTTCAAGTTTTAAAGTCGCTAAGGCATGAGTCCATCCTAAGTGTAGCATCAGTCATCACAAAGCAGCACCTGAAACATGTGTAAAAATAGGTACGTCAGCATAAAAATGCCTGTGAGATACATAGGTTTTAATTGTAATTAGGATTCATGACTTATGAGTTTAAAGAAAATGTTTTAATAAGAGTAATCATGATCCTTAAAAAAAAGGTTTTCTTTTACAAGTCATTTATAAGAAATCAGATGGTATAAAATAATAACACATAGGGAATTTAATAAGTAAGTGAAACGAGTTTGTATAAAGTATATTGTTTGAAAAACAATATTTTGATAAAAAGGTTTATAGTATATATAAGAATATACTTTGGTTTTAAGAAAGTAAAAATTTTCAGTAGTATATCAAAAGTATACTTTGGATTTATAAATAACATATTAAACTATGTTTTGGTTTCATAAATAACATATCAAAATATGCTTTGGGTTTTATAAATAACATATCAAAATATGTTTTAGTTTGTTAACAAAATATATATGTTGGTTCTGTACAATACCACACATGAGAGTATATCAAACTATACTTTTGGGAGTATATCAAAATATACAATAAAAGTGTGATTTAAGAATTCATTAAGACCTAGTGCATCAGAATACACCTTTGAGACTATAAGGATACCACAAAGGCAATCCATATTTGGATGGAGAAACAAATTGGTTTCAGACATTCCATGACAACAGGAATGGGGTGTCTAGTCCTATAGCGGTCCGGTGAACAAAATAAGTACTATTCCAAACATTTATTTCATAATCTTAGAAAATCAGTGTTTAAACCATAAAAAAATCATTCAGTTTGTCAAAAGATAAGTACTACTACGTATAATCAATTATACTTTGAAATCATGAACATAACAAATAGGTACACATGCTTCACCCCAAACATTGAAAACAGTAAAAGAGGGGACTATGTACTCACCTTCGGGTGCGTTTTTATAAGTTAACACAATCCCACAATTTGTTTATTTGTCCTAAATTAGATAAGAATGATTTAATATTCAAAACTCACAAAAAATATATGAGTTTCTCCGATACTTGGAATTTTCACATAACCTTGAGATTTCTCGAAAAGTTATTATTTTTGATTATTTTGGTGTATTTGTATATATGTACTCGAGCGTAATACACATAACCTTGTTGACACTAACACATTATTATACACATATTGTAAAACACATAGCACATTGTAACACATAACATAACCCATGAACAACTCATTCTAGTGTATGTCGAAAAACACTTATTTTAGCGATTCGGTGACATTTTTGGGCGTCGGAAGTCACGTATGACTAACCAAACACCAAGTAAACTTAATATTAGTTAAAATACTTATTTTTATATCAAAAATATCAGTTTGGTTACGGATCTAAAACAGTTTTACAAAAGTCCTCCGAAAAGGCGATTTTCGACCGTTTTACCGCATAGTTTTGCATCAAACATTACCCGAACCATCCCAAATCGAAATGACTTGAAATTTTAACACAACCCATGTTATTTACTGAATAAAATAATGGTTATACTCATGATAGTGCAGGTCTTGAACAAAGCACTTAAATCATGCAAATTTCACTTAATTTACCACTTTTTAAGCTATATGTACAACATGCAAAGCCATCAAACCTATGTCAAAGTTTTGTGCCATTAAAATACATCAAATAAGGTAATTTTTAGTGCTTATAATCTGTTCAAATTCAGTTTTGTCATACAACCATTTTTATCACTTTTTGAGCTCTAAATCAACATATATTCACATGTACAAGTGCCTAAAGCATACTTATCATAACATCATCATTTTATATGGGTTTAGATGCATCAAATATAAGATATATTCAGATCTATTTGCTGATTCAATTTATATTTAACATATCCTACATAAATCACCCAAATACTTGCATTTTTACCACCATTAAACAACATGTAACAACATAAACAAGTACTTAGCAAGATATCAAACTCAAACTCAAAAAAATAAACTCATATACATACATATATGTATGGTTATATACATATATATTCATCACCATTTTTGTTAGTTTCAAGACCCATTTCATTTTAGATTTCAAGTTTAGTGAAAATCCCAAGATCCAAGAGAAACTTCAAATCATCAAGAACAACCAAGAATCAAAGTATGATTTAATAATAAATGTTATACCTTCAAGATTCAAGTAGGTTGTTGGATGAGGTTTTGATGATAGGAAGCTTGTAATCACTTGACAACACCTTGGAATCACCTTTAGATCTTCATACTAACATGAAAGTTACTAGAAATGGGACATGAAGGTGATGAACAAGGCTTGAAGGTTTGAAGAAGATGAAGTTAAAGAGAGAGAGAGATGGGAATGGTTCAAGGGGGAGAGAGAAGGAAGAGTTTGAGTGAAGTGTGAAGTAATCTTTGAGAGATATGGTAGGATTTATAAGAGATATGGAGGTGTAGCATGTGTGACACTTGTTCAACCTAAAATCAAATGAGATATTTGAGAAATCTTGCAAAATTTGGTGGGGGCCACGTTATTAATACCGAAAATTTGAAGGGGGAGGGGGTCCAAGTGTAAGTTTTTATATAAACAAGCTATATGTAGGCTAAATCGGGTGCTTAACCGGATACCGGGTATTTTATCTAGCGTTTAAACCCCGGTTTATGGCGTTCTAAATTATTTTTAATATTCTATAAAAATAATCTTGCCAAAATATTACTGAAATAAATTTCAGTTGCCGAGATTTGGCTGTGTTGTCTGCGTTTTGCAATAGAAGCACTGTGTTGCGCAGAAACACACGGTACGCGCTTAAACTTGAAAAATAACGTTTTTAGACGTTTTAATTTATTTTTCAACACGGACCTGATTAAAAATAAGATTTTAATCATAACAGAATATTTTTTGGGATTTAAATATAATCCGGGCGGTCTCCAACGTTCGTTTCGCAGTTTTGTCGTAAATAGTTCTTTAGTTCGAATAAACATGTTTTTGCCATACCGAATCCTTCGAAACTTATTTCTAAGTTATGTAAAGGATATTTATGGTATGTTTGTCTCACGTCACAGTTCTGGAGTGTACGTCGCGTTAAACTGATCGCGTTTATGCACCGGTTTTGCGTATAACCTTCCAGAAAGTGATTTAAAGCCCGAAATCGAACAAGAATTGATATGTGCAAACGATACACATTTTTATACAAATCCCAAGTATGAAATACAATATTTCATTGGTTTGGTATTCGTTTGATGGTTGAAGTGACACAGGTGTCACAGTATTGTTGAAAGTCTAGCCTTGGAATAGTGTAGTAAGATTTGGAAAGCGTTGAAAGTTGAACCCGCGTTACATTGGACCTTTCAAAATTCTGGAGAAGATCAGAACCGTTGCATACAAGTTAAAACTTCTAGAAGAACTCAGCAGTGTACACGACACGTTTCACGTGTCTAATATCAAGAAAAGTCCTACTCAAGAAACAGTCGTCATTCCAGCAGATGAGATTCACGTCAACGACAAACTCCAATTTACCAAAGAACCTGTTGAGGTTACGGATTGGAAGGACCACAAGACACGGAGAAGTCGTATAAAGCTAGTCAAAGTTCGTTGGAATTCACGTCACGGTCTAGACTTTACATGGGAACGTGAAGATCAAATCAAGTCTAAGTACCCCTCATTTGTTTCAAAAATCCCCTGCAACCGATAACGCAGCTTGAATTTTGGGACGAAATTCTTTTAACGGGGGGAGAATGTGACAATTGACAATTTTTGAGTAATTTCCGTACATGTGAACAATGTTTAACATTATGTGGTTGTGTATTTTGAACGTCTGATGTGCATGATTTCATGGCATACATTTAAAGAACTCACAAAAACATTTCATGATGCATGATACTTATTTTTATTGGTCGCGACTTGAAACAGATTAGACAGTGCACAGAACTAACTAGTACACTTATCAGATAAACTAGTAGTGCTGACAGGAGTTCAGTACTCAGACAAACAACATATATAGGACATAGATTGAGTCCCAAAACCAGGGTTATACTAAACCTCATGTGAGAAAGTAAGGTTTTATGTTAATGCTTCCCGAGAGACAAACAAACACTAAAAACTGCCCGAAACTAACTAAAACTAGCCAAAATAGTAAAATTTAGCAAAATTCAGCATTTTATAGCTTACGTAATAATCAGAAATAACGTCAGAATGTTCAGAGTAACTTAAAAAGTGTTGGAAACATTTTCATGACATAATAGCAGAATGTGCTATACAAGCTACCAATGTTAATCATTTAAGCAATCCGATAACTAAACGAACACCCGAGCACACTAAAAACATCATATGAACTAGTTAGCAATATTTTCATGACATGAAACTAGTTTATGGTCTCAAACACCTTCTTATACATCAAGAACCCTAAACATATAACTTCCTTAATAAAATGATACTTAACTTCATCATCTTAATTCTTAACCATTTTTAAACAATTAACACCCCCCCCCCCCCAATGGTAACCGTCCCCTAAGGGACCCACCCCACTAATCATGTTGACTAAAAACATTGTTAGTCAAAGATCCTAGATTTTGAACCTAAGGTTAATGGAGTGGAGGGAAGTTAATAACCAAGGGGTTTAACTTCTTATCTACAACTCATCACCATCATCTTCATTATCACAAAAAAATCACCATCACTCTCTTCTCCTCTCCCCCACTCTCGGCCGTAAGTACCCCCCCCCCCCCATCATCATATTCCACTAAATTCAAGCTCATACAAGGTTAACACAAGGTGTCTCAAGGTGAACTAAGAAGGTATCAAGCACAAGGAACTCAAGGACCACTCTTTGGAGCTATTAACCACCATCTTTGTGTCATTCTCTTCATCTTCACCATCTTGTTTCTACCCTAGCCTTGTGCTAGTAGTAAGTTTCTTGTGAACCTATTTTTCATCTTGCTTTAGTAGGTGTAACATATGTAGAACTAAAAATCTAAAGGATCTTACAAAACAAAGAAGATGAACACATGAACCAAACCAAAAATCATAAGAAAACAGGTTGTTTATGTTATGTGATGAAGTTGTTTGATGATTGTTTATGTGTATGATGATGAACACAACATAAAGACTTGTTAGATGATGATTAAACACATGATCTAACAAGTATGTGAAAGGATCTTGAAAGATCAATGTTGAACATGTGTTATGTGAAGGATGAACTTGAAAAATAATCATGTTTAAATGTAGGATTTGATTCCTACCAAGTATGATTCTTGAAAAATCAAAGACTTGAAAGAGTAAAGTTTCAAAGAATAAAGTTTACTACATGATAAGCATGATTTTGATTCTTGAAAGTAATTAAACTTGTTACACATGTGAAAATGAAATTGTTGAAGTATTTAGAACATGAAAAGTGGAAGAAAATGAATTTTTATAAAAACGGATCACAAGTTGTAAAGTGTGAATTTTTACAAGTTAGTTTATACTAAAGAAAAAACCATGTTTTTGAAGTTCAAAGAACATGTTTAACACATAGTTAAAAGACTACAAATTTTTACAAACTTTCAAGTTCATAATTTCATGAAAAATGCATTTTTATGCATATGTTAGGATTGTAAATTGTGGTAGATGAATTGTTGATGATTTTGAAAAGAAAATGATATGCTTTGAAAGCGTGGAAACCTCCATTTTACAAAGGAAACTATGGCGAAACTTTTATAAAATTTAAACACTTGCAAAATATATTTTTAACAAGTTCTTACAAGTAATTTTGATTAATGGTTTTAAATATAGAAATTTTCATAATTTTTGGTATAAAAATACAAATAATGGAGGTTGGTTTTTAAAAATAAAAATGACTAAATATATATTTAGGAAAATATATATTTAGAGACCACATAAACTATGTGATATGTGTATATTATTTGTATTAGTTATATTAAAATTTAGGGACTTGAAATAATATACCATACGAATACCAAAAATTGTAATTAAAGAAATTACAAGAATTACAAGAATATGAATATATATTATGGACACAAATATTGGACTTTTGGACAAATGGACATATCAGACAAATTATATAAATATTCCAGAATTTAATTTGTATTATAACAAAGCTTGGTAAACGGTATTTTCTAAACCGAACAAATGACAAAGTATGTATTTTTACAAGAAGTATTATGAAAATATACCATATTTTGTCAAACAAGGAAATATATTATTATTTTGAAATGCATGAAAATATTTATTTTTCATAAATAACTTAAAAATATATTATTTTGGGTGGAAACTAAAATTATATATTTTTCTAGTCTTACTCTTAAAAATAAATTATTTTTAAGATATATGTGAACATCTATCTTTACCAAGTCTAAGAAATAGGTATTTTCTATGAACATATCTTAAATATATATCTTAAGATTTCAAGAACTATGGTTATAATTGTGTAAGAATAATATTCTTGAAAAACAAAACATATATTAAGTATGAAATACTTTATAGATACAAAAATATATGTATTCCTATACGTACAAATACTTGCCAACATATACTACCAACACTTGGTAAAAATACCCTTATACAAGTATTGTACATAAATATGAGAATACAATGTGAAATACTCATCAAACGGTATTTTTGGTTATGAAAACTACAAACACACGTATATGGATACTATATATCAAAACGAGTTAAAAATATATTACTTTTAACCAAATCCTTATGATATATGAACAATGCATGAAAATAATATAAGTTAAAATATAGTATTTTAACTAATATATTAAGCTTAGAATTATATATAATTATGAAAATTATATATATACATCATACACCAAAAGTGCAACTAAAAGCAAACACAATTCCAAAACAAGCCCTAGTAAATAATTAAGACTGAGAGTCGTCACAAGACCGAGGTGTCTAACAAAACCTAGCACGTTTGTAGGTAGCGACACGACCCGAGGAAATCGACTTTGAGCGCACACTGTACGGACGCAAACTTGTGAGTTCATGTCCCCCCTTTTCTCTTCATTGTTTTCGGATTTATAACTCTCGAGGGTGAAATACATGTCTCGATGGTATGGTTTAGCTAGGGAATGAACTGTTAGATCATGTGGACGAATAGTATCTCTGTTAAGTGCCATTAATCTTGTTTAAGACTGAGGGGCAAAGGTGGTAGATCTATCGGGTGTAGCGAGCCCCACTCTTGGGTCCTTGTGTGGCCTATGTAATGCTTTTGTTTTTCGAGCCGGATAGACCGGAGGAAATCCTCTAGGTTTGAGTGCTTCCTATGTCGCCACACATATTAATGTCCTTGCAAAACATTAATGATTTGTTCATAGACGCTTTACATACCTGTTGTTAAAAGATCTCTCAAATGTTTACAAGTTTATTTGGAACTCACTCAAAGCGCATGAACTCGCTTAACTTTTGTTAATTGTTTTCAAACGTACATGTATTTCAGGGAATTAGATGGATCTTTGGTGCTGGCGTTGTTTTCAAGCTTTGAATTTCAAGTCTCGATGCCATCCACTTTTGGAGTGTTTGATTCGTATATCTCATCCTTGATTAGATATAGGATGCAAAGCCTCGTGAAACTAATCTTTTGTTAAACAAGTCCTTCTATGGAACTTTAAATCTTATGTAGGTTTGTAACTTAAATTTAATACTTATGTTTGTTGATACTTGAACAACTTATGTTTTGTAATGTTTTAAACTTATGAATGGATGAACGTCGTTTATTTTAATCATGTAGTTGTTTATTACTATCGTATGCAATGAAAACTGATCGAGTCACACAACACGCTTCCTCAAAAAGACAGGGTGTGACATCTACTCATCTTCTTCTCATTTTATTTGAACTTTAAACTCAGATCTATAGAGATTCCACGGTTAAAATTGTCTAAGTTTTTTATATAACGTGTGAAAAACAGTTTTAATCAATCCTACAAATTTTCAGATCAAAATTCGCACAAAATCATACTGAAATCAGTGAAAAACCATGAAAAACGTGAACTTGTTCTTCGTAGCGTAGCTCATACGAAGCCATACACCTAGCCTCGTATGAACCCACAAACCCAGTTCAAAATTGTGCTTGTGTAAAATCTGACTTCATACGAACCCAGCTTCGTACGAACTCACATCTATCTGATCAGTTTACTTTCCAGCTTCGTACGAAGGCATCATTCAGCTTCGTACGAACGCATTGTCTTGTTTGATTTTCAGATTTGATCAAGTGTTTTCTTATTTTGCAGGTTGTTTAAAGATCAGAATCATGGCTGAAGAATTTTACAACACATTCTATAATGCATTCACTTCTGAGACATCAGAAGCAACAAGTTTTACGGAAATCACCAAAGGCCACCTAAACTAATGAATATCGAAGATTATCATTGGTGGAGCACAATATTTGAAAATTGGGTGAAAGCTTATGCCTATGAAAGTTGGGTTATGATGATTTACGGATATAAAAAACCTGTAACTGATCAAATTGTATTACTTCCAGTTCCAGAATATTCAATAATCGAGAGAGAAAAACATTCTGATGAACTAAAAATGGTAACATTATTACAACAATCGGTTAGAGAAGATATTTTGTTTTTTCTACAACATGGTGAAACATCCAAGTCAATGTGGGAAGCTCTAAAGCTGAAAGCTAAAGGTGGCAAAGACTTCAAGAAAAACAAAATCTCTTTGCTGAATAAAGAGTTTGATCTCTTCGGTTGTATGAAAGGAGAGACTGTTTGACAAATGATCGAAAGATTTTGTCATCTGAAGATTGAGTTAGAAAGGTTTGGAATTCACAAAGACAAAGAAAATATTGTTGACAAACTTGTCGAGGCGTTACCTAATGAGGAAGATTGGAAAACTTTTATGATTGTGTTGAAAAATGATGTCAAATATGATGAAATAACGTTGGATGGTCTGATTGAAAAACTAGAGGGACATGATCTGATGTTACAGAAACAAAACAAAATGTCCAGTTATAGTTATCAGCAGAATGTTGATCTGTACTACCGAAGAAGTTTGCTATAGAACAACGAATCTCCAAAGATCATAACAACATTCAGTGCAGAAAATTCTGGTGATTCATCGAAAAATAAGTCTTCAAGCTATGATCCAGGATATCATTCATCTTCTGCATCATCCAAATCCAATCAAAATCAAGACTGGAAAGATTCTCCGCATTTGAAAACTGATTTCGCTAGACAACACATGAGTTTCTTAGCTTCTATTCTGGGATCTTATGAAGGTTTAATTGCAGGAAAGATCGGTAATCCAAACATGACCAAAGAATATTATGATCAAGTTGATCCTAAAGAGATGGAGCTCATGGATATTCGTTGGTGCATGGCAAGCGTCATCAGGAGGGCTCAACGGTTCATGGAGATTATAGGGAGAAAGTGATTGGAAGGCCATGACACAAAGATAGGTTTTGATAAAACTAAAGTTACTTGCTTTAAATGCAAACAAAAGGGGCACTTCAAGAGGGAATGCACAAACAACAAAGCTGATGATCGTGTGAATCCTTTTCATGATGATTATTCCAAGAAAGCTATCTATCATCACAACAACGAGCAACCGACAAGAAAAAAAAATGAAGAAGGTTCATCTAAAGAGAAGAAACAAGCTATGTTAACGCTTCATGATGATATTCAAGATGATAACAAGTGGAAAATTCAAAGATGAGAGAAGAACAAAAATGGGTGTTGGTTGCTGAGATTAAAAGAAGCCGAGAGGAAGAAGAGGCACGAGGTTATTTGGATAATGTATACGATGCTTACAAAGAAGCAAGGTGGGCGAGAAGATGGGATGTAGAGAAAGAATGTTATGTTGATCCTAAAGGAAATCCGACAGTTGATCCCGATGAGGTAGATTTTGAAGGATTAGTTGCTGCAATTCCAACTGTTGATGTTTGGTGTCGAGGGCTCAGAGAGATTCCACACTACCGAGAAAACGTAGAAGAAGAAATAAACATGGTTGTAAAACAAGGTCTCGGAGGCCGAGTACTCCCCGAGTACTCGCCGAGGCACGAGTACTCTTCCTCTAGGCTAATTACTCCCCGAGTACTCTCCTCCTAGGCCGAGTACTTCCCGAGTACACCCGACTCTGACTAGGAAGCACCTAGCGAATTTTGCGACCATGGAAATAAACAAAGTGATCTATGCGAGCTTGGAAAAGAAGAAGAAGACAGTGGAGGAGATTGTGGTTGAGAGTCAAAAAATGGTGAAGGAGGTGAAGAAAGAAAAAATGGTTGATGGAGATGTTGTTGAAGAACAGCAGGTGAAGAAAGTCAATGCGAAGGCAGAGGAAAAAGTTGCAGAGAAACAGCAAGGGATGAAAGATTAGAAAAAGACGATAAAAGAAGCCAAGGTGCCAAACACTGAGGTAAAAACTCAATCTGAATATTCTGAAATATTAGATAAATCTAATCATAAAACTGATAAACAGTGCAAGAAATGCATGGAAATGTGCAAATCTTATACTGAAAAGGATGAAAATCTAAGATCCAGAGATATTTACTTGACTAAAATAGAAAATATTTTTAAAGAAAAATGTAATGAAATGTTAGAAAATGAAAAATTTTTGAAACAAGAAAATGAAAAATTTTTGAAACAAGAAAATGAAAAGCTTACACAAAAATGTGATAGTCTTTTTTTTTTTTGGGTAAAGGGTTACCCCGGTGATTCATATATTCACAACCAAATAAAAACAAGTAGTGTAGAGGGCTTACGCTAGTTCAATCATGAGACATGCCCCATGAAAGTTCAAGCAAATAAAAAATACAAAAATAAACAACCAGCCAAGGAAAACCACCTAGACAAATATCTAGACAAACTAAAGAAGACAAACTAAAAATGTGATAGTCTTGAAAATGAAAACAAAATTTTAAAACAAAAGTGTTTAGCTGAGTGCAACGAATGTATTCCAAAAGATAAAACTATTCAAGAGTTACAAAAAGGATATGATGGAATGAAATTGTCATATCACACAGTAAAAGAAGCTTATGAAATTTTGAAAAGTAAAGTTACAAGTCTGGATAATAGATTGTCAGCATGTCAAGAAACAACTAGATTTCTTGAAGCTAGATATGAAGGAAAACAAAAGGTTTTAAATAACTATATTGATGAAGTTGCTAAACTTAAACAAGAACTGGCTGAAAAAGAAAAATTAGTTAATAAACTTCAAAGTTATCATGCTTCTTCATATATTCTTGAACGTATTTTCAACATCACACCAGATGGTAAAGAGTCTGAAACGAACAAAAAGGGATTTGAGTCAGAATACCATCAGGTTCCACCACTGTTGGAGGATAATTATACATTCTATGATGGCGAAAAAGTGGAAAAAGCAATTAATATGGTTGACCAATTACCTGACAACATCGATGTGACTTACACCAAATCTGATGATCTTGATGATTCAGAGGTGGTAGGTAAGGTTGTTGAAAGCGTTTTGTCAGAGGAGTCTACCAAAACAGATAAGTCTGAATCACAAGATGAAAATGAGAAAAGTTTTCATGAAAATTATTTGAAAAAATTCAAAATCTAAGAAAATTGTGAATAATGATTCAAAAGGATTGGTTTATACCATGGTTGGATTGGACAAATTATTTTTGGATGATGAATTCTCAATTCAAAATGTGATTTCAGATAAAATTGACAAAGTATTCAAACAGGTAGAAATTGAAAAGTCTGAAATTTCAAAATTTGCTGGAAAAGGCAAGAAGAAAAACATGAATGCTGGGTTGGGTTATAAGAATAAAAATAATCAGAAATGGTTTGAAAAGGAAAATTTTCAGAAAAAGACGAACTTTGTTCACGGAATAAGTTCTGAGGAAGGGAAAGAACTCCAATTTAGACGATAGTCTAATGAAGAGTTCTATGCTCAAAAGAAACAACAACAACAGGTGAAAGATGTTTCAAAGAGAACATGCTTTAAGTGTGATCAAATTGGACATCTCAGTAGAAAATGTCCAAATCTTAAACCTGTTGGTGTTGAGAAAAAGAAGTCTTATATTGTGAATCATAAGCCAACCAAATTTGAAATCAAACAAACTTGGAAGCCGAAAATGTCAAAGACTAAATCACAACAATCTTGGAAACCAGCGACACCTAAAGTTGAACCTAACCAGATTTGGAAACAAATGGTTGATTTTTCAAAATCAAAACAAACTTGGAAGGGAAAAATATCCAAGTTTAAACCAAAACAAATCTGGAAACCTAAAGTTGATTTGTCGAAATGTAACATTCAAACAGATTCTAGGTTTTATCGAAGAAGTGTTTCAAAAGGACAAGTTTGGGTGGAAAAGAAACAAACGACTTATGTGAGTGATAATCGAAATGAAGATGTTTTGGAGAAGAATGAACGAAATTATCCAGTTTTACCTAGAAAGATTCATGTTCAACTACCTGAGTCAAAACAGGCTTGGGTGGCTTTGTTCAAATGATTGAGTGGAATGAATGTGTAGGTGCTCCTGAAGATAGAAGAATGTCAATTCGAGGAGAGGATCAGCCTAGCACAAGAGGAGGCTGTTGGTCCCTACAACTGAAAACAGGGAGTTTGTTTGTTTCTTTACATAAATAAACCATATTTTAAAAATCCTAAAAATTGAAAAATTTAAAATCCAAAAATATGTTTTTATTCTGTCAAAAATTGAAAAATGAAAAAAATATGTGTTTGTATTTTTAAATTTTGCTAAAAATCAAAATTTTTCAAAATATGTTAATTGAATTTGCCGAAACCCTCACGGCTGAACAAACATGATTATTTCACAATTGAAAATGGTTTTAACATTGTTAAAAATCAATGTGTTGTAAATCAAGGGGGTATTTTCTGCAAAACAGAGCATGTGATGCAGAAAATGGATGGAGAGAATGCTATCTGCAACGGGTTGTCAAATTTTCGTTAAATGTTTTAGATTTTAGGGGGAGTAAAAATTTTCAGAAAATACAAAAACATTTGAAAATTTGAAAAAACCAAAAACAAGAGAAAATGAAAACGAGTTTTGTGTAAAAAGAGGAAATGATAGTACATCAGTATATAATCACAGTACGCTAAAGAAATGGAAAGTAAAATGTGATAAACGGTCTCATTGATGATGTGCCAGTAGGTTTTTACACATTTAGTAGATTAAATTCGAGATATAAACCTAAATATCAATACTTTCTTATCTCGTGGGGAACATCTCTCGGATATATGGGTAACCCCCGAAATCTTGTTTGAGAGATTGCCTGATTCTGAGATACTAGGTTTTTATATTGTTTGACATATGGGGTATTATACCTGGTCTTCTGATATTGCGGAAGCAATGACCTAGACCTTGTATAATACTTTATGCGCTTAAAGCTTACCCTCTGTATAAAAATTGAAAAATATCGAAAGATATGAATCAAGTGCAGTTGTAAAGAAGATCCCTAAGTGGGACACACCTTAAAGACGAGCCTTCATCTCTTTGACTAAACGGCAGTTCATACCTGAGCTCTCAAGGTCTCGCACTAACCTAGAGTACAGATATCGTTATGGTATATTCACCTCTAAGACTGAATCTAGGGAATCTTGATACGGGAGTATATTCTGAGGTGGGACACGCGAATAAGTTAAGTTCTTAAAACACTAAATCTCGTATCTTGAATCAGTTGAACTTTGTGTGAAAATTTAAGTGGACCAGTATACTGACAATCTATGTGAATTGTTTAGAACTTAAAGTGCTTAAAGCTTAACAGTACTTGTGATTTATCATAAACTGATATGATCCTCTGACACGGACTCAAACAAAAAAATTGTTTGTAAATATTTCTTTACTGCTTTACGGTAAAGAAAAAATACAAAAAGATTTTTGGAATACAAAAAGATTTTTGGAGTGTTTTAGCATAAACTTTGAAAAATACAAAAAGATTTTGTTTCTACTTTATTTTCGACAACCGATATCTGAAAGCTGAGTTTCAAAATCTAAGTATGCTGAATGTGTTTCTGAAATAATAAACAAGTTCATTAATTTGAAACTTGAGGTTTAATTTGAAAATTAAAAAAAAACAGTCTGGGAAATCTCCAAGGTCATTAAGTTGGACTTGGATGATAATTGTGAGATTTTTGGATTCGTAAATTGTTAAATTCATAGAGTTATTTGATAGGGGGAGTGAGCCAGGTTATAATTTCTGGGAAATTTTAAAATTGCCAAATACTTGTGTGTTTAAGAGTCAGAAAATTATTCTTGGAGGATTTTACAAAATTTAAATCTGTTATATGTGAGCCAGGTTCTAGATCTGAGAATATTTGGAGCCAAATCACCGATTCTGGAAAAACAAAATGTTTTCACTGTTAAATATAGAATCCAGATTTCTGTGAACAAATGATGTCATGTGCAGTCACATATTTGAAATGCCCCAGGTTATCATTGTTATATGTTTAGAGCTAGATTTTCAATTATGAACTTTGATTGTCAAAATCTTACAAAATTGGTTAAGATTTTTGCAGATGAGAGAGCCAGACTACGATCCTGGTAGCTAAGGCTAAGGGGGAATCTGAAGACGAGCTCGAAGCAAGGGGAGTTTGCATTCAAAGAGCCAGATAACGATTCTAGAAGAGCTTGTAGAACCAGGTGTCGATCCTTAAGCATGGAAGCTTAAAGAAAGGGGGAGCCTGAAGAAAGAAATCAAACGATAGGAGGAGCTAACACAGAAGATTAAGCAGATCCAAGGGGATTCTGTTAGAGATTGGGGAGTCTGTGGTGCTAACGATGTCAACATTACTAAAAGGCTCAGAGAGAGACAAAAAGCTACGAGATTGACTGCAGCAATATCCAAGGGGGAGTTTGTGAGTGCATATGTCTATCGCTCGCTTCAATCACGTACCGTAGCTTAAACGAATGATACAAGACTGGAGCTGAACAAAAGAGAGCAAGATGTGAAGCTTAGGTAGCTTCGTATGAAGCCACCAGCTTCATATGAAGGCACAAATGCAGGCTTCGTACGAAGCCATGTATCTATAAATAGAGGTCTTGTGTTCTTCATTTGTAACTTTGGGAGCAACTTTGAGGCGAAGCTCTACTCGTTTATTTTCGCGTTATTGTACAGTCAAATTCAACAATAGAAAACATTGATAATTACATCGGAGTGTCTGATCCACACACGTATTTGGATTCCGCACATTATACGTGTTCGTACGCATTCAACGGGGAAGGAATCGATCATGATCCTGAATTCACATGCACTGTTCTATTTATAGTACAAATCAAACATCTAAAGCATCTAAGCAGACGTCACCTAGACAGCAACATCTAACAGCCTAACAAACTCCCAACATCTGCTATTAGCCTTAGCAGTGTTACATTGATAACCTCTGTTGAGCAGCATCTGTTGAATATCATATGTTGGTCTTTAACATCCGTTGAGCCATAGCAGACATTTGCTTCTTCAGACTTTCTTCAGAGTTTGTCTTCATCAGCAGATGGTCACTTCAAGTAGCTGTTCTCTTTTGGCAGACTTTGGCTTTAGCAGACCTTTGGAGTAGCAGATGTTGAGTCTTTGTCATTGGGAGGAGCAGATTCTTCAAAAAACTGTTATTCATGATCAGGTATTCTAGACTATTTTGGCTTTGCAATCATCTGTTCTTTTGTCGGGTCCACTGGAACCAACACAAATAATACTATTGGCCTTACATCTAGCTTTAGATCTTTAGCAGCCCTTTGAACATCTGTTCAGCCTTAAACCAACCAAAGGGATTTAAACCTCTGTTGACTTACCAAACATCTATTCAGGCTTAGACAGATGTTTGGAATTCTATATCAGTGACTTGTCTCTAACAAGGCGTTGCCCTTGATGGGACTTTTCTTCTTCTTCAACAGTGCTTTCATGTTTGCAATCCTCAGATTCTATATCTATACTATATAATAATACTTAAGGGACTTTTCTTCTTCTTCAACAGTACTTTCATGTTTGCAATCCTCAGATTCTATATCTATACTATATAATAATACTTAAGGGACTTTTCTTCTTCTTCAACAGTGCTTTCATGTTTGCAATCCTCAGATTCTATATCTATACTATATAATAATATTTATGCTTGCTGAAATAAGTAAAGTAAAATGTGATAAGAAAGATTAATACGATTGAAATATATGACATTAAAAGAGTAACAACTACACCAAGTACTGAACTAAGAAACTTTCAAATCTAACAATAACAGTCAGAAATTTAAAAATCTAATAGCAAGAATTAAGAAATTTTAGCTTCAACTCCATCGAGTGCTGAACCTCTCGATGTATATCCTTGAGCATCGCCATGAACTCCACGTCTCTATCACCGCACTCTATATTACTGACAACACAAAGGTCACGAACGGAAGTCGAAGGCATCGCCATCAGGTTTCTGGAAACCTGGTCTCTCGTGAACAGACCAAGGTGCAGTCTATCAAAACACCTCTTCAGCTCTAGAAGAGTAGCCCTATCCGCATATACTTGCTCCTCAACTTGCTTGATAAAACGCTGCTTTAAATCATCAGACTCTGTAGAAGTGTATGACGCCATTTTATGTTATATATTACTCAACTAATGTGAAAGAAAGGTATGTTGGTAGTAAAACGTGATGGAAAACAGGTGAATTGGCAATGATATTATATAGTGAAATATCTAACAGCCCAAAGGTCAGATTTAAATTCCCTATACATTTAATAATCTAGGAGGGAAAAACGTGTACATTTAATATAAACATGTACATTTATATTTAAAAACAGCGGCATTTTAATGCAAAACCTTTCAAAAATAAGTTTTCATGGCAACGCTAATAACACTAAATATCAAGAAACCCAAAGGACAAAATTTAAACCTTAAAAAAACAAATTATCATAATTACGATTAACCTCTTCATTAACCATTTTAAACACTATAAACGGCTGATGATTAGTTTGATTGAAAACATCAGCAATTGTCTTTTAAAAAACTGTTTGTCAAAAAACAAACCAAAACCAGCAACACCAACAATAATCTAGATGGCAAACAGATGCTTCTACCACTGGTCAGACACCAGCACTGTTAAAACGCAATTCTCTAGATGGTCCCTCGAAGAAAAGAGAGAAGATGAAGAACTAAATAGAAAAGTCGGCGGCATGTACGATAACAATTACAAGAAAACCTAGAGCAGCATCGGATTGCTTGATGAAATCCTCCACTCTCCTCCATCAGATTTCAAGAACAACGCAGAAGAATTTATCACACAACTGCTGAAACAGGATCAGAAAATCTGCAACATGCTACCCGATCTGCAAAACAAAAGAAAGAATGAAATCACGTGGAAGAAGGCGAGAGTCGTCGAAATCCTAGGAAGTGTTAATTGTAGTATTTAATATTTTATGCATATTTCTGTCTTTAATCTTTCTTTTTATTTAATTTAATAAAATCAATAACCATATTAACATATTCTTAAATTTGAGTGTTAATAAAAATTATCAACACTTATTTCTTCATAATCAACTTAAATAAGTATAACTACAGTAAAAAAAATTAGCTACAAACCTAACAAGCAACTCTCCCATCAAAGAAGCTAGCACATGGTCAACCGTAGATGATGGTTTTTGTGATTATATTTGACAGTCAGGGCTATTAGAGTTACAGAGTTCCACGAATTGGAAGCTTCTTTGGAACGATAATGTTGGAACGATGATTTGTATTCGGATTGGCTGGCGATTTCGGGGCTTCGTTGGAACGATGATGTGTAATTGGAAGTTTCGTTGAAACGATAATGTTGAAACGATGATGTATAAACGGAATCAATAAAACATATCTCTTTATAGAGATTTCGAAGAATCGAGCAACGAAAATGTTCGAACACTGATGTGTAATCGGAGATTAACTGGCTGAATCATGGGAGCTCTAGATTTGAGAGAGAGAGAGAGAGAGATGGATTGAAAGTATGGTTTGAATTTTGAATGTAGAGCCTAAATCATGTATGTTATATATGTAAAGCCAAAATTTTGAATTTTGAATTTTGAATGTGGCCAGAGGTTTTGAATTTTGAATAGTGGGCAGAGGTTTGAATTTCGTATTGATAAAATGTATTTTAAAAGATTTTATATTAACATTTATGATGCAATAATGACATCAGATAGGCATTGTTGGACAGCCTATCTGATTGCCAACTCAACATTGTGATGTTAGCGGTATTTGCCCTTTTATAGAAAGTATAGATATATTATGAATAAGCTATAAAGAATAAATATATGGTAAATGATACCATCAACAAAAGAAACTAATTTTGTATATAATAAATAATGTTTATTTTCTTGGTTTGAATATAAAATCGGTAAGTTATTTAAATCTAACTATGGAAGAGAATTTGTGAATAAGAAGAAGAATAGGTTGTGCATGATTTTGTCGCTCAAAACACATGAATGAGTGATATTACATTGCCAAATAACCATAATAGACATAAGTTCATAAACAAGTGACATAAGTTGGTTTTGTTTTAGTATACTTAATAGACGAATTCTTCAAACATAGGTTTTTGTTGAATACATGAGCCCCAATTTTCAAACGAAATTTGCGTTATCATGAGCTTCTTAAATATTTTGGCTCATAAATTTGCTAGAAAAAGAATGGTTTAAACTTATTTTGAAAGTGCTTTAAAAAAATAAATATTTGTAAATGATAGTAATGTTCAAGAAAATATATATTTTGAACGCAAACTAAATCATTAGATATGCATCCTGAGATGTCGTCAATTGAGCAAATGATCCTCTCCTCCATAACGGTCAGAGTTGGATGCATACCCGAGCCATCAAGCCTCTAGTTTCGGGGAAAAACCGCCCACCCGAAGGCCCAATGCGGTAAAACCCGGTTTGGCTCGGTTTCTAACTGGCGACCTCCAGAGAGGCCTGTGTCTAAACTTCATTGTCATCATCAATGTCCTTCAAAGTGATGTTAGTGGAAGTTGAACTTGAGACCTTAACGAGAGAAATCAAGTGACTAACCACTAGACCAACTTATTAAGACTCGAGAAAATATTTTTTAAGTCACTGTTTTATCTTGATCTTGAGCTTTGAAGGCTGGCACCACTTGAACTGTAAAATCTTTGTGTGAATACATATATAGGAATTATCTGGGTCTTTTTTTTTTTATCCGATTCATCAACTCGTATCATCTGGCACTACAACGGTTGTAATCTCCAAACACCTTATGATTGTTTTTCAAATTGTTAAGTTCTTACAAATTACAAATGAATCATTGGTGGATTTTAATAAAGTTGTTTTTTTAAACTAACCCTAACTCCATTTGTAGTGGCATGGGGATTGGGCGTTTTTCCCCTAATCCATGCCCAAAAACGCACCAGCACCACCCTCCTGGGAGTGGTTTTTGCTTTTTTCGTTTTGGCGTGTTTTAAAAAACGTCGGGTACAAATGAAATTGGCCAATCAAAATGGAGAGATGTGGTTTTAATGAAATATTATTTAAGAGTAACTTACGATTTTGGCCCATGTGGTTGTATCACTTTTACCCTTTTAGCCCAAAAAAGAATTTTTTAACATCTTAGCCTCCAATGTCTTTTTTTCTAACCCTTTTGGCCCCTAACAATCTCATCCTATTACTTTTAGGGGCCAAAAGGGTTAGAAAAAAAGACGTTGAGGGCTCAGATGTTAAAAAATTCATTTTGGGGCTAAAAGGGAAAAAATGATATAACCACAGGGGCCAAAATCGTAATTTACTCATTATTTAATGTAATTTACAAAAAAAATAATATTTGGTTAATCATAGAATAAGACATTATACCACTACACCCATTTTAACTTCAAGCCCCATAATGCCACTTTGCTGACTAGGCGGCCACGTGTCGCTTCATGCCCAAGGGTGGGCATTTGTTTCACTCACCACTACACGTGATCTAAATTTTCTCCTTTTTATAATAAAGTTAAAAAAAATCTTTTTAAACTAACCCTAACCTTCCCCTTTTTAAAATTATAGTTTAACTATTTCAGCCTAAAAATAAATCTTTTAACATATCAGACCCCGAGGTTGCATTTTATATTGGTTTTGGCCCCTGACACTAGCTTTGTTTTTTTTTTTTTTTTTGTTATTTATTTATTTTATTTTTTTGCAGTTAAGTGTAAGGGCAATTAAGTCATTGCCTTAGAGGTTGTTCTTGGTAATTACAAAATTCTTTTAATATTTAAGAGATTATTAATTTAATTACTCAAGTTTTTTTATTATTTCATCATTTTCCTGATATTATAATTTAACAAAATACGTTTTAAATATACAAATAAATATGTACTTCCATTAATCGTTTTTTTTATAAAAGTCGTTTTAAAAAATAATTTATTTTTTTACATTTTATTTAAACCATCTATCATTTTTAAACCATTTGTTTTTTTTAAATCGTTCTTTTCAAAGTCGTTTGTCCTTTAAAGTTTTTTAAACACTTCATTTTATAACATTCTTTTTAAAATCATATATTTTTTAAAAAAATTTTAAACAACTCACTTTTTTAAGTCATTCATATTTTAAATTTTACAAAACAGGGTGTATAAAAAACAAAAGAAATGTAAGATTTGAAAAAAAGAAACATTCCAATAAAAAGTTTGTAAAAGATCGTTCATTTTTCAAACTTTTTAGAATGGTTTATTTTTCTTTTACAAAATCTTCCATGTCTTTAGACCGTTTGTTTATTCAAATTTCGTTATTTTTTTAACCTTTTGTTTATTAAATTCGTGCATTTTTTATACCTTACACATGTTAACTTATTTTTTAAAGGTTTTTTTTTATAAAAGTTATTTTTTAATCTTTGATTTTTGAAATCGTTCATTTAAAATCAATCGTTTTTAAATTACTTCAGTTTTCTAGATCATTCATATTCTGAAGTTCTTTTTCTCTAATGGCTCTAAGTAAACTGAATACAAAGTTTCAATAATGAACGATTTCAAAAACAGTTCTAAAAGAAACGGTTTAAAAAGAAACGCTTTTAAAAATTAACGACTTAAAAAGGTGAGTTGTTTAAAAATGTTTAAAAAATAAATGATTTAAAAAAAACGGTATGAAATGAATCGTTTAAAAAAACTTTAAAAGACAAACAACTTTAAAAAGAACGATTCTAATGAACAAGCGGTTTAAAAATGAATAATTTTAAGAACGATAGATAGTTTAAAAAAGGTTAAAAAACAAATGATATTAAAAACGATGTTTACAAAAAAATAAAATTACATATTTATTTGTATATATAAAACATATTTTGTTAAATAATAATCGTGAAAATAACGAAATAATAAAAAAAAAACTTGAGTAATTGATTTAATAATCTCTAAAATATTAAAAGAACTTTGTAATTAGCAAAAACAACCCCTAAGGTATATAATTACCTAATTACCCTTACACTTAACTGCAAAAAGAGTAACAAAGTTAATGTTAGGAGTGAAAACCGTTATAAAATGCAATCTCGGGGTCTGATATGTTAAAATATCTTTTTGGGCTGAAAGGGTTTAAGTAGCTAAACCACAGGGGCCAGAACAGTAATTTACTCTTTATTCTTTTTCACCAATCATTACATCTTGCTTATCTACGTTTTCAACCTAGCTGCAAAGCGCGGGTAATTTTCTTTCGTTGTATGTGTTTTGTTGCCCTTGTCTAGCTTCTTGTTAACGGGGTGTTTTCTAATGAAAGTTGTCGTTCAAAAAAAAAAAAAAAAAACTATTTGATGTTTTATAATTTTAATTAACCAATATTAATTAGCAATTAATCTACTTAATTATGGTTAATAAAACCGACCATTTTATTTATGACGACGGTTACAACTTGCTAGCGCACAAAAAACGTAAAGTTGAAACCTTCGACTGAGTCTTGAACTCTTAGCTCATGAACTAAACCATTTGAGTGTTTCAGAACTAAACTTCTCAATTGAAACCTCTAAGCAACTATGGATTTCAGTTTGGCTTCTGAATTATAACCTCTAAAATAGTGGCGAAGCTTTAGATTTTCGACTGAGGGTTCGAAAATGTATATACCAAATTTTTTTTATAAAACCGGTGGGTCAAAAACGTCTATACCCAAAAATTTATATATGAAAACTACATACTCTCCACTACAGAGCGAAAAGTTCGGGGGGTCGGCTGCCCCCTCCCGCCCCCACAAAGCTACGCCCTTGCTCTAAAACTTAGCTTCTAAACTCAGACTTGTTGGGGATTTTCAAAAAAACCGAACGATCAGAGAGGCGTGTAATCACTCTCAGATCAAATTATTTCGGTGGTTCCCCCGAATAATTTAATCGGATACAACTCTGATTTTCGAGAAATTAAACAAGGGTATGTCTGTATGGAATTTGTCTGAACCAGAGAAAATATGATCAAAACTGTCTACGAAGTTTGGGGTTGGAGATGATTAACTGCCTAATGGCAATTATCTCAATTTTAAATAAAACTGCCATTATTTTGATGTTTCGAAAATATGACATTTTCTTGAAAATAAAATTTTCCGATGCAATTTTGATGTCTCGACCCAGTCAGGGGCTCTGCCCTTTGGACCACGCCAGGGGCTGCCGCCCTTGGACCCTGCTCCCAGGGGCATTGCCCCCTTGGAACCCCCGTAGAGTACGGGCTCCACCGTACACTTCGAATTATAATAACTCGAACAAGCGTGCACTCCCGCACCTCCTAACTTGCTTGATGTGTATTATTATTCGCTTTGATCACCAAGTCAATCCCGATTACACTAAAATATTTAACAAGACTTTTAAGTGTTTTTGGACTCGGACCGGCTTTTGTACTGAAACCTTTGAATAGGATGTCTTCTGAACTCAAACTTAATTTCCAAATAACATTTTTAGCAGTTTCATATCAAACAAACTACTTTAACTATCAATATCTTATTTATTTTTAGGGAAAATAGCCAAAATGGCCAAGTTTTGGTCAACATTTCCAAACTAGCCAAGTCAAACGTCTTGTGGAGACGTCACAAACAAGTTCAAACGTCTTGGCGGCTGACCAACCAAAACCTGCCACGTGTCCGACAGAAAAGTCAGGCGTCTTGACGTCTTGGCTGAGACGTTTCAGACGGCTTGAGACGTTTCGTTATGGCTGCCCATTGACGGCTTGAGACGTTTCCGCCCGGCTTGAGCCGTTTCCGCCCAGCTTGAGCCATTTCTCTCTCTTTAGCCGGCTACATCAGCTCGAGCCGCATTTGTTATTTTAAGACGTTTGTAGTACGATTTCAAGACCTTTTTTAGGAATTTAAGACGTTTTCCATTTATTTATAGCGATCCCTTATTTATAAATACTATACATTATGAAAAATCGTATTTGAAGTTTAAATCTAAGATTCAAAAAGTTTGTTTTTTAGTAATTATCTCACAACATGAGGGTCAAGTTTGTTGTCATTAACGAAAACATTGAGTATGTTACTGATGGCGATTCAAGGAGACGTGGTTTAGAAATTGAAACAGATCATTCATATAATAGTTTTTTAAACTATGTTTCTAAGATGTGTGATACTCCAAACATTACACGGTTGTCATACCGGATGTCTACGTTTACTGATCCGATCGATATAAGTAATGATCGAGATGTTACATTTTTTTGATTTGGCGATGCAGAATCCTTTTGAATTATATAAATTATATGTTATTCAAGAGTCTGGTGTTGGTTCCTCTGGTTTTTCTTCTTTAAACAACTTCAAAACTCCAGATCTAAATATTTCAGTAAAAGAAAGTGTTGATGTTTTAAACGATGATTGTCCTATTTTAGAAAATAATTTTGAAAAATCATCCACGTCTAAAAACGAATCAGCTTCTTCATCTATAGTGTTTGAGGCCGGTCATATATTCAATAACAAAGAAGAGATGAAACTTGAATTGGGAAAGAAATGTTTGTTAGAGCATTTCGAGTTTAAAGTTGATAGATCATCTAAGACACGGTATGAAGTGTCATGCATGGGTGATGGTTGTGAATGGCGATTTAAGGCATATGCTATTCCTGGTGGTAATTTATTTTTTGTTAAACATATGAGTGATAGACACACCTGTTCAAAGACGCAAACACACCCACATTTCCGTCAAGCTAACCCAAAGGTTTTGGGTCACTTTTTAAAGGAACAACTAAAAGACAGTGGTAGGATATATCGAGCGAAAGAGATTGTCAAAGATTTTAGACAAAGGTTCGAGGTTGAGATAACAAACCTTCAAGCTTGGCATGGTAAAAGCCATGCACTTGGACTTCTACAAGGAACAACCCGAGAATCTTTTGCCGAACTACCAATATACTGTTACAATTTGAAGCTTGCAAATCCTGGAAGCGTTACTCACATCTTGGTTGATGAGCAGAGTCGTTTTGAAATTGTTTTTGTTGCGTTAGGTGTTGCCGTAAGTTACACCTTTTCGTTTGTACTTGTTCTTATTTCTTTAGAATAACATGGGTTTGATCTTATTTTGTTATCATTAATTTTTCAGATTCGTAGCTTTATGTTTAATCTAAGACCGGTCGTTATCATTGATGCGGCACACCTAAAAGGTGAATTTAAAGGGACGTTGTTTTTAGCAGTGGCCATGGATGGAAATAATCAGATTTTACCAGTTGCTTATGGCATAGGAAAATCAGAGGATGGTGAATCTTGGACATGGTTTCTCTCAAAGCTTAGAGATTGTGTTGGTGAAATAGCAGATATGGCGATCATTTCGGATATGGCGAATTCTATACATGTAGGTGTTAGAAACGTGTTTCCACGTGTTTGCCACGGGTTGTGTTGTCGTCATTTAATGATGAATTTACGTTTTCCGTCATCTAAAAAAAAGAATACGAGGCACTATGGTGGAAGACATGTAAATCTTATCGGGTTTCTGACTTTAACGAGTCATTCAATGCTTTGTGTGTTGTCGTTCCTAGAATACACCGGGTTTTAACAGATATTGGGTTTGGTAGATGGGCAAGAGCTCATTGTCCCGGCAATCGATACCACTATATGACATCTAATAGTGCAGA
Source organism: Helianthus tuberosus (assembly GCA_030545235.1). Classification (NCBI taxonomy): domain Eukaryota; kingdom Viridiplantae; phylum Streptophyta; class Magnoliopsida; order Asterales; family Asteraceae; genus Helianthus; species Helianthus tuberosus. Next base: position 93,111,710 of record CM060416.1, read on the forward strand.
GTCTATTAACTCTTTGTCTAGATTCTCGCGTAAGATGCCGATAACGCAACTTATCGAATTCTTCCGCGAGTCCGTACAAAAATGGTTTTATGACCGTCGACTGCAGGAGAGCCACTCACTGACTCAGTGGGCACAGAAGAAAATTTTAAAGAAAATTGAAGGGTCTAGAACCTGGACTGTTGCAGGTATCGGGGCAAACAATTTTCTTGTTGAAGACGGTGGGAAAGGGGTTTAGTTGATTTTTTGAATCGTTCGTGCAGCTGCCGTGTCTGGCAAGTTTCTGGTCTACCTTGTGGGCATGTGATTGCTGTTTCAAGATTTTTGGGTGAACCTGACTGCAGTCATTATGCATTCTCGTGTTATTCAAACGAAGTATACAAAAAACGTATGAAGAATCGATTAATCCTCTGCCTCATAGGTCTGAATGGGTGATACCACAAGGCATTGGCAGTGTATTACCGCCGCATATTACAAAACCTCAATCTGGCCGTCCAAAAGAAAACACCCGAATCTTGTCTTGTGGGGAAGAGTCCGTTCAGGTATATTGTTCGCGGTGTCGAACATACGGCCATGGTCGTGACGTTTGTTTAGATCCAGTGCCATCACAGATTCGTTCACGTAAATCATCAGGCAAAGGAAAAGGGAAAGAGACAGAAACCCAGAGTCCAACGGATGACATTTGTCCATCTTATAATTTAGCAGAATTTTAATAATAGCTTAGTTTTTTTATCTTTTAATTAGGAAAATCATGTAACAAATTCTCGTAACCGCAATAGTAATTAGTACTTTTAATTTATGTAAGAATTAAATTTTACAATGCGTACGTCCAGCCTTCAAAAATTGGTAGGTGTGTAGCGCCCGACGTAGAGTTCATCAGCCATGTAGCGTCTATATCTGACACAAGCATCCTGCATGTTTACTTCGTTCCATGTCAATGAACGGTTGTAAACCAGATTTTCCAATAGCATACATATGATAACACCTGAGTTTCGGCCAATATGAGCTCCGTGGTCAGGCCACACAACATCCCCGCAATACTCTAAGGCTTCTACACTCTCTATTCCCGAGTAGGGCTGTAAACGAACCGAACGAACACGAACAAGGCCTTGTTCGTGTTCGTTCATTAAGGAAATAAATGTGTTCACGAACGGTTTATGAACACTTACCGAACGGGATTTTATGTTCGTGTTCGTTCATTAAGGAAATGAGGGTGTTCGCGAACGGTTCACGAACATAAACGAACACAAATAAATTTGGCGAACGCAGCGAAGGATAAAGATAGATTGCCCAGAGAGTAGCACTCGAACTTGAATTCCTTATTGTGGAACGGAGGTCGATCGTATTCGCCGATGTAAATAATGAGAAATAAAAGGGAAATGATGCATAAACAAGGTGAAAGTGAGTTTCCTAGTTTCATTGTTAGGGTAATAAAATAAATAAAAGTTTAGTAATATAAAAAGTACAAATAAAATATAAGAAAGTACAAAGATCTTCAATTAAAACACAAATACATGAACATAAACGAACGCAAATCAACGAATGTTCACGAACACGTTCACGAATACCTTACCGAACGTTCACGAACACAATCGAATGAACGAGACCTCTGTTCATGTTCGTTCATTTAACTAATCGAACGAAATTTCTTGTTCATGTTTGTTCGTTTATTAAACGAATGAACATAAACGAACTTCCCGCCGAACGGTTCACGAATTGTTCGATGAACGTTCGGTTCGTTTACAGCTCTATCCCCGAGTGTTGCCAGTACGATATACGGCCCAGAAACCATACGAATGGAGATTCAAATTCTAAAAGAATTTGATGTATTTTCCTCTGTATGCAAAATCCTTCTCCGCAATTACTTAGGTTACAGTTATCGGGAAAATAAGCATATATTTTAAGCGAACGCATATTTATTTTTAGAAGTAACCAGTGGTTTTCGTTTTGCGGTACGGGCATGTAAATCTGCAAAAAAAAAAAAATGAAACGTAAATAAGCCCCGGAAAAGGTATTATTTTTATGGAAATATTTTTCAAGTTACAAATTATTTAAAAATCAATATTTTTTTATATAACATAAAATATAAAAATTGCTAATTTCTTTAAACAGAAAGTTTATTTTTAAATTTATTAAAATAAAGGTCTGCAAATTTATAAAAAGCGTACATTCCGAATAAGCATATTTCACAACGTACCGTATCAACGTCCCAAAAGGGAGGACATTTTTCCTTTGAACCGTCTCCATATCCGTAGGCCTCTCTATTTTGTTCTCTTATCATGTTAAAAAAAGTAGGGGGACTACTGTCCATCGATAATCCTTTGACGACATCGCCCTTAACCGTCTGTGAAGCTCCCATTGATACATTAGCTTGTTACACCATGCATTGATATGCTGAGGAAAATATGGTTAAACTTTGACTAAAAAAAACACTATCATTAACAGAAAAGGTATTTCGAAGGTACCGTTTCCTGAATAAATCCGTTTCCAGAAAATCCAAGTAATCTGCCCCACCATTCTTTTCCGAGAGGTGTTTTACCCATGTAGGTTGAGTAGCAAGTTGGAGTATCGCCGTCATAGTAAAACTCTAGAATATTTGGAGACCAATGTTCAAACCGATCATTTTGTTTTATCCAGATGGTGCGTTGCACGGAATGAGGAATATTTGTGTAAGACATCCGGTGTGGCATTGTTGACATAGTGAGGGCACACATATATATACACACACATGTTCACAATAAATATATAAATATATAAATATAATATAATATTTAATTAGAAATTAAGTTTTGCCTACTTAGGTGGTGTTTGTTTTTTCAGACCCAAAAGGTCTGCAGTCTGCGGACCACATCTGCAGGCATCTGCAGGAGAAGAGGTGGACCAAAGATCTGCAGTCTGCAAGGAGAAGAGGGTTTGTTTTTTTCACTTCTAAAAAAAACACTTCATAAATAAAAAATGGTGAAACAAAAGATTCAGCTTTGAAAATCAAATCAAATATCCTTCTCATTCCCCTTGTTCGCACATTTGCCGGCTATCCAAAATCCAAACCCACAATTCTTCTTCAAATCCTTGGTACAAGTCCCAACGATGCCGGAGCACACAACGATGCCGGGTTCTGTTAACGACGCCATGGTGGTGGCGGGTAGATTTTCCGTCAACGATGCCGGAGCACACAACGGCGATTGTTGTTAGGTGTTTCTGGTGGTAGTGCTTCCGGTAAGACGACGGTTTGTGACATGATTATTCAACAGTGTCACACCCCCAAAAATCCACCTGCGGAGTATCACCGCTTGGGAGCGTGACTGACCAGGATCAAGCCACCAATCATATAGAACAATGTATAAAGTAAAAGTAATTGCAATTTAATCAAACCAATCCATATGAGAGGTGTTCCAAATCATAAATATGTTATCACTGTTTAGCGGAAGCGTATGAATAAAACCCAACAAAATAAAGTATGAAATGTCATAAAGTGTAAACAAGTATTCAAGATCCTTGCCCACAACGACTACGCCTCCCGTGCAAGCTCCATAAGTACCTAAGGTCCTGCAAGGCATGTAACAGAGGATCAACAACTAGTTGAGCGAGTTCACAGAAAGTAAATGCGTAATAGTAAGTTCGTATGTAACATGTGGCTCTACTGGGCCGATAGTACGTTCTATTGGTGGGGGCTTCCCATGTTATATATCCCCTAGACTATTCGTAATCATAAGTATCCTTCCCAATCCGAGGATAGTAGTAAGTATAGGTTTACGCAGGTTTTATGTAAGTGCCCTTCCCAACCGAGGACAGTACGTAGCGAGTACGTAGGTTTAGCGCTGGCGTCCTTCCCAATCCGAGGACGGTAGTACGTAGGTTTAGCACTGGCGTCCTTCCCAATCCGAGGACGGTAGTACGTAGGTTTTACGTAGGTTTAGTGCTGGTGTCCTTCCCAATCCGAGGACAGTACGTAGCGAGTACGTAGGTTTAGCGCTGGCGTCCTTCCCAATCCGAGGACGGTAGTACGTAGGTTTAGCACTGGCGTCCTTCCCAATCCGAGGACGGTAGTACGTAGGTTTTACGTAGGTTTAGTGCTGGTGTCCTTCCCAATCCGAGGACAGTACGTAGGCTTTGCGTAGAATTTGGCACAGGCATCCTTCCCAATCCGAGGACCGTGGTAAATAGTCTAGTGTTAATGCAAGTACAGGTAATCATTCAATCCCATTCCCAACCCAACTGGGGAATCCCATGCCTTGGTAAGAGTGTGAACTCACCTTGGTTTGCTCGGTATGCTAAATATGTGCTCAAAGTAAATCAATCACGTCCTAGAGTATGCACGTATACATAATCAGTTTGTAGTCACAAGGTACACGTATAAGCATGTAGTACGTATTCGCAACACACAAGTCATGTATATCACTTAACAGCAGTCAGATATTCCAGTTAACACTTAACAGGATTAACTCAGGTTACAGCACAGCTCGGCGAACACATATATGGCGAAACACCTAAGTTGGCGAAACACAATAGTTGGCGAAACACAATAGTTGGCGAAACACAATAGTGACGAAACACATACTTTGGCGAAACACGTCTGTTTCGTCGAGGTCTCCTTCGGCGAAACAAAACTTCTAATTCGTCGAAGACTCTTGGCGAAACACATTCTGTTTCGCCGAGAGTTCTGTTTCGTCGAAGGTCTGTTTCGCAGACATCAGTTACATCAGAAACGAATAACACATAACCCTAATCATCCTAGCAGCCGTCATCAATAGCAGGAATCATATGAAGGTCATTGTGCATGTAAAAATCATCATAACTCAATCATCCAAGAATTATCGTCTAGCATAAACCCTAGTTTATGTGTTTTACATATCAACATACAACATCATATCATCAAACCCTATCAAGATGCCAACTTGCATTCAGAATCAAATTATATTAACAACATTCAGAACCGAGCATTCAATCATATTCAGTTTCGCATAGAATTGTATACATCCCCCTACAACATACATATAAAAATCTATATCATCATCATACTTATAATCACAGCAGTACACGCATCAGTTATTCAAACAAACATGAAGCAAGATGATACAGAATCAAGAAACCGATTAACGAACACATACTAACCGATTAGAGATGAACAAACACGGATTCAAGAGCTAGGAATGATGGTAAACGATGGTTGTTGCCGTCGCACAAAAGGGAAAGTGTTCTAGGGTTTCCTGGTTGCCTAACTTGTGAAACTAAACCCGTCTCACGTAAATATTCACGAAATAACGTTCTGGGCCGTACTGGGCTTTTGGCGAAACTGGGCCGGCGAAACAGTCTGTTTCGTCGAGATGAGTTTGGCGAAACAGCCTTGTTTCGTCGAGTGTGTTCATGGCGAATCACAACTCTGTTTCGTCGAGTTGTTTCATATGTTCAGTAGTTTATGTTATTTCAAATACACTAAGTCTCATGCTATAATATCAACACATAACCAAGCAAACATAATACTTTTATTATCACACAAAGTGTATCGTTACAAATCAGACGAGTCAAACAACTAGACAGTCAAAGTCAACATGCAATAAATGCGAATAAAGAATGTCGGAAACTCGAGTTGTCACATTATCCCCAACTTGAAAGAAATTTCGTCCCGAAATTTAGCATGCGGTTACTGAGGAAGCTAGGTAAGTTGTATCGTTTACTGGTTTTCCTGGGGTGTCACATCATCCCCCCGTTGGTTTGGAATTTCGTCCCGAAATTCTGTAGTAGTAGCTTCAGCCTCAGTAGTAGTTGCATTGGTTCCGAATAACTGGGGATATTTGAGTTCCATTTGATCTTCTCATTCCCAGGTATACTCTGGGCCACGACGGGAGTTCCAACGAACTCGTACAAGAGGGATTCTCGTGTTCTTGAGGACCTTAACATCCCGGTCCGTGATTTCAACAGGTTCCTCGACGAAGTGCAACCGTTCGTCGATAGTGAGTTCCTTCAAGGGAACTATGTGGGTCTCATCTGACAGACACTTTTTCAGATTCGACACATGAAAAACGTTGTGAACTGCACTGAGTTCAGGTGGTAAATTCAGTTTGTAGGCCACTTTGCCTATTTTCTCTGTGACTTTGAAAGGTCCGACATAACGCGGATTGAGCTTCCCTCGTTTGCCAAAACGAACCACACCCTTCCAGGGTGAAACTTTAAGTAGCGCTCGATCCCCAACCTGGAATTCGAGTAGTTTCCTGTCTTTATCAGCGTATACTTTCTGACGGTCGCGAGCTGCCGCCATGCGTTGTCGTATTTGTGCAATCTTTTCAGTAGTATCAACTACCATTTCTGGACCTGTGATTTGACTTTCTCCCACCTCTGCCCAACAGAGAGGTGACCGGCATTTACGCCCGTACAATGCCTCGAATGGAGCAGCTTTAATGCTGGTGTGGTAGCTGTTATTGTATGAAAATTCCACTAGTGGCAGATGTTTCTCCCAACCATTGCCAAAATCAATTACGCACGCCCGAAGCATATCTTCTAGAGTTTGAATAGTGCGCTCAGACTGCCCATCGGTCTGAGGATGATACGCCGTGCTCATGTCTAAACGAGAGCCAAACGATTTATGCATTGCCTGCCACAGTTCTGAAGTAAAACGTGCGTCACGATCAGAGATGATGGAGGTGGGCACCCCGTGCCTTGAGACCACTTCTTTTAAGTAGATGTCTGCTAAGGTAGAGAACTTGTCTGTTTCTTTGATAGCTAAGAAGTGAGCAGACTTTATGAGTCGATCCACGATCACCCAAATAGTATCATTTCCGCGCTGAGATCTAGGTAAGCCAGTAACAAAATCCATGGAAATTTGTTCCCATTTCCACTGTGGTATCTCTGGTTGTTGGAGTGGTCCTGACGGTTTCTGATATTCTGCCATGACTCTCGCACAAGTCAAGCATTTACTAACGTATGTGGCTATGTGGGCCTTCATGCTAGGCCACCAGTATGTAGTCTTAATATCGTGGTACATTTTATCCGAACCAGGGTGTACCGAGTAGCGAGACTTGTGAGCTTCATCCATTACCAGCTCGCGTAAGTTGCCGTACAGTGGGACCCAAATGCGTCCTGTGACGTAGTAAGCACCATCTTCCTTCTGTTCTAAACGTTGTCTTGAGCCGCGCAGGGCCTCAGCCCTGACATTTTCTGATTTCAATGCTTCTACCTGAGCATTTCGTATCTGAGAAGGAAGACTAGACTGTATAGTGAGTTGTAAAGCTCGCACGCGCTTAGGTGCGGTGTCCTTTCGACTGAGGGCGTTAGCCACAACATTGGCTTTGCCTGGGTGGTACCTGATTGAGCATTCGTAGTCGTTTAGCAGTTCGACCCATCGTCGTTGTCGCATATTCAGTTCCTTCTGTTTGAATATATGTTCGAGGCTTCTGTGGTCAGTGTAGATAGCACATTTGGTACCGTACAAGTAGTGTCGCCATATCTTGAGTGCAAAGACAACCGCTCCCAGCTCTAGGTCGTGTGTCGTATAATTCCGTTCGTGAATCTTAAGTTGGCGAGAAGCATAAGCAATAACTTTATCCCTCTGCATCAATACACATCCAAGACCTTGGATAGATGCGTCGCAGTAGACTACGAAATCATCCGTGCCTTCAGGCAATGAGAGGATAGGTGCGCTACAGAGTCTATCCTTTAAGTGTTGGAACGCTGTTTCCTGTGCATTACCCCAACGGTAAACAACACCTTTCTGTGTCAGTAGTGTAAGCGGCTGAGCAATCTTTGAGAAGTCTTTGATGAACCTTCTGTAATAACCCGCCAAACCCAAGAATTGGCGTATTTCTGTTGGTGTACGAGGCGCAGGCCAGTTCTTGATCGAATCCACCTTGGATGGATCTACATGAATCCCATCCTTGTTTACCACGTGGCCTAAGAAGTGGACTTCACGAAGCCAGAAGTCACATTTAGAAAACTTAGCGTATAGCTGTTCCGTTCGTAGAAGTTCCAGTATAAGTCGTAAATGATGCTCGTGCTCCTCCTGACTCTTCGAATAAATCAGGATGTCGTCGATGAAAACAATGACGAATTTGTCGAGGTAGGGTTTGCACACCCTGTTCATAAGATCCATAAATACGGCAGGCGCGTTCGTTAGCCCGAATGGCATGACCATAAACTCGTAGTGGCCGTAGCGAGTTCTAAATGCTGTTTTAGAGACGTCCTCATCCCGGACTCTCAGCTGGTGATATCCTGACCTTAAGTCTATTTTGGAGTAGTAGCTCGACCCTTGCAGCTGGTCGAATAAATCATCTATGCGCGGAAGAGGATAACGATTCTTGATCGTCACCTTGTTGAGTTCACGGTAGTCTATACACATCCTGAACGTACCGTCTTTCTTCTTCACGAATAACACTGGAGCTCCCCAAGGCGAAGAGCTAGGACGTATAAAACCCTTTTCCAAGAGTTCTTGTAGCTGCTTTGACAGTTCTTCTAATTCAGTTGGAGCTAGACGATAAGGTGCTCGAGCTATGGGTGCTGTTCCTGGAGCGAGCTCGATCTGAAATTCGACCTGGCGATGAGGCGGTAACCCAGGTAATTCCTCAGGGAACACTTGAGGAAAGTCACGTACTACAGGAATATCTTCAATCTTTTTCTCTTTCTTCGAGGTATCTGTAACGAGTGCCAATAAAGCAGTGTGCCCCTTGCGTAAACACTTCTGAGCCTTCAAAAAGGAGATGATGCCACTCACGACACCACTCTTGTCGCCTTGAACTTCGAGAGGTTCCCTACCAGAACGAGGAATGCGAATGATCTTTTCCTTGCATAGGATCTCTGCTTGTTGTTGCTGATTCTTAAAGATCTTGTGTCTGTTGTTATTGGTTCTGGTTTGCAGAACGTGAGTTTCTACCATCTTTGGCTCTATGACCAAGCTTGTCGCATTAATGACCATGATTTCGGTTGCACGGCCCGCTGTGGTGCAAGTTACATCGTTTGCACTTAGGGTGGTTTCCCTTGTATTCACCCTGCCCTTGATTACTAATGGTTGCTGTCCAGGACTTTGGTTGTCATTGATCTTTCGCTGCTGTGCTTGGGACGGAATCGTAGTCGAACCCTTGCTAGAGGTTCCATCCCACTTTCATCCGTTGTTACTGAGGGTAGCAGAAGTAGTTGAAGTAGCAGCGCTGATACGTTGAGGCAGTTCTGTTCCACTGCCTGGTCTATGAGACGATGAGCATGATGAGTAACATCTTGAATAGTAGCAAGTTTAGCCGTCTTCACATGGTTTTGAATTCCTGGTACTAAGCCTTTGAGGTACAGCTCAAAGCTCTTTATGGGAGGATCCACCATAGTTGGACACAAAATTGTCAGTTTGTTGGATCGTTATCGTGCACGCTTCTATCTCTGACCCCGTCATCTTCATGTTAAAGGACTCCACTTCCAACTTGTGGATGGCATCATAACTATTGTATTCACGTTTGATAGGTTCCTTAAAATCATTCCATGGGGTGGCATTAGCAGCCGCCAGCTCCAACATCGTAACTTGCGCGTTCCACCAAGTTTGCGCAGTGCCTTCGAGAATATCAGGGGCATATTTCACCTTACGAGCCTCAGGTCATTCGCACATTCGTAGACCGATTCGAGTTCCTCGAACTAATGGAGGAGTCCAACAGCTCCTTCAGTGTTGCTGAAAGTAGTAGGACGACAGTCCATAAAAGTCTTGTATGTTCATACAGGTGGCTGAGCGTGTTGACTTGTCGTGTGCGTAAGAGTAATCAAAATTGAGCACAAGTGTTGAGTTACAAGAGTAGGATCTAAAAATCCTAGAGTAAGTGGTGATGGCAGGTTACACCTCCTGTCTGGGTAGTTGCGAGTGCTGCAGTAACTTGTTCAGTGATCGAAGCCGCCAACTGGGCTTGTGTTAGGTTAACGCGTACACCCATGATCTTGACATCAAGGAGAACATGTGGGTGAGAGGTTCGCGAATAGTGCGAAGAGAGTGAGCACACAAGTATTATCAAGCAATAACATATAGTAGGTTCTGTAATCTGAGCATACCACGAGCAAAGTTCTATGTAGTTCTAGCAAGTAGGTAATGTAACATGAATAGTAATACCTATGATGTTGAGCCTTGCACGTGGAGCGAAGCGTCGTTGTGGATCGTTGAGAGCACTGTTCTGGTTATAGTCTGGTTTTAACAAAATCGTTTTCCCTTTATTAAAACCAAGTTCTCTATAACCAATGGCTCTGATACCAATCTGTCACACCCCCAAAAATCCACCTGCGGAGTATCACCGCTTGGGAGCGTGACTGACCAGGATCAAGCCACCAATCATATAGAACAATGTATAAAGTAAAAGTAATTGCAATTTAATCAAACCAATCCATATGAGAGGTGTTCCAAATCATAAATATGTTATCACTGTTTAGCGGAAGCGTATGAATAAAACCCAACAAAATAAAGTATGAAATGTCATAAAGTGTAAACAAGTATTCAAGATCCTTGCCCACAACGACTACGCCTCCCGTGCAAGCTCCATAAGTACATAAGGTCCTGCAAGGCATGTAACAGAGGATCAACAACTAGTTGAGCGAGTTCACAGAAAGTAAATGCGTAATAGTAAGTTCGTATGTAATATGTGGCTCTACTGGGCCGATAGTACGTTCTATTGGTGGGGGCTTCCCATGTTATATATCCCCTAGACTATTCGTAATCATAAGTATCCTTCCCAATCCGAGGATAGTAGTAAGTATAGGTTTACGCAGGTTTTATGTAAGTGCCCTTCCCAACCGAGGACAGTACGTAGCGAGTACGTAGGTTTAGCGCTGGCGTCCTTCCCAATCCGAGGACGGTAGTACGTAGGTTTAGCACTGGCGTCCTTCCCAATCCGAGGACGGTAGTACGTAGGTTTTACGTAGGTTTAGTGCTGGTGTCCTTCCCAATCCGAGGACAGTACGTAGCGAGTACGTAGGTTTAGCGCTGGCGTCCTTCCCAATCCGAGGACGGTAGTACGTAGGTTTAGCACTGGCGTCCTTCCCAATCCGAGGACGGTAGTACGTAGGTTTTACGTAGGTTTAGTGCTGGTGTCCTTCCCAATCCGAGGACAGTACGTAGGCTTTGCGTAGAATTTGGCACAGGCATCCTTCCCAATCCGAGGACCGTGGTAAATAGTCTAGTGTTAATGCAAGTACAGGTAATCATTCAATCCCATTCCCAACCCAACTGGGGAATCCCATGCCTTGGTAAGAGTGTGAACTCACCTTGGTTTGCTCGGTATGCTAAATATGTGCTCAAAGTAAATCAATCACGTCCTAGAGTATGCACGTATACATAATCAGTTTGTAGTCACAAGGTACACGTATAAGCATGTAGTACGTATTCGCAACACACAAGTCATGTATATCACTTAACAGCAGTCAGATATTCCAGTTAACACTTAACAGGATTAACTCAGGTTACAGCACAGCTCGGCGAACACATATATGGCGAAACACCTAAGTTGGCGAAACACAATAGTTGGCGAAACACAATAGTTGGCGAAACACAATAGTGACGAAACACATACTTTGGCGAAACACGTCTGTTTCGTCGAGGTCTCCTTCGGCGAAACAAAACTTCTAATTCGTCGAAGACTCTTGGCGAAACACATTCTGTTTCGCCGAGAGTTCTGTTTCGTCGAAGGTCTGTTTCGCAGACATCAGTTACATCAGAAACGAATAACACATAACCCTAATCATCCTAGCAGCCGTCATCAATAGCAGGAATCATATGAAGGTCATTGTGCATGTAAAAATCATCATAACTCAATCATCCAAGAATTATCGTCTAGCATAAACCCTAGTTTATGTGTTTTACATATCAACATACAACATCATATCATCAAACCCTATCAAGATGCCAACTTGCATTCAGAATCAAATTATATTAACAACATTCAGAACCGAGCATTCAATCATATTCAGTTTCGCATAGAATTGTATACATCCCCCTACAACATACATATAAAAATCTATATCATCATCATACTTATAATCACAGCAGTACACGCATCAGTTATTCAAACAAACATGAAGCAAGATGATACAGAATCAAGAAACCGATTAACGAACACATACTAACCGATTAGAGATGAACAAACACGGATTCAAGAGCTAGGAATGATGGTAAACGATGGTTGTTGCCGTCGCACAAAAGGGAAAGTGTTCTAGGGTTTCCTGGTTGCCTAACTTGTGAAACTAAACCCGTCTCACGTAAATATTCACGAAATAACGTTCTGGGCCGTACTGGGCTTTTGGCGAAACTGGGCCGGCGAAACAGTCTGTTTCGTCGAGATGAGTTTGGCGAAACAGCCTTGTTTCGTCGAGTGTGTTCATGGCGAATCACAACTCTGTTTCGTCGAGTTGTTTCATATGTTCAGTAGTTTATGTTATTTCAAATACACTAAGTCTCATGCTATAATATCAACACATAACCAAGCAAACATAATACTTTTATTATCACACAAAGTGTATCGTTACAAATCAGACGAGTCAAACAACTAGACAGTCAAAGTCAACATGCAATAAATGCGAATAAAGAATGTCGGAAACTCGAGTTGTTACAAACAGCTTCATAATCATCGTGTTGTTCTTGTTAATCAGGTGCGTTTGTGTTTTTATTAGGTTTTGAAGTGTAATTGATTTGTTTGATTGTGAGATGTGGTAGTTCTATACATTCATTACTATAATATTTGGTGTATGAATGTAATTGATGATCTGTTTAATGCTTAGGGAGGGTAGAGAGTGGTCTGTGTTTGTGAGAAGAGCTGAGAAGAGGTGGGCTTATGTCTGCGTGGGGAAGAGGCGGGGAAGAGGTAAAAGGTGAGAAGTGCTTCTGGAAAACAAACAAGCTGCAGGACCCAAAGGTCTGCGCGTGTCTGCACGACGCAGACATAAGTGGCCAGAAGTGCTTCTTGCCAAAAAACAAACAGCACCTTAATATGTCATCGAAACATATATACAAATAAGTATATATATGAATTTTGTTTTATAAAATATAAATAAATACAAATCATTAAATACATTCAATATCGTCCTCTTCTATCTCGTCGACTAATTGTATAGGAATAAGCGAGTTGTAGAAAAGTATCGAAAGATGGCGCCTCATCCTTGTAGCCGTTATGCATGTGTCTTCACCATCATTTCGTGGTTTTTTGATAATCAACCGGTCTAGAAATATACAAACCCAAACCCCACAGTCCCCTAATGGTCCTGACTGATGTGGCACGTCATCTGCATATACTATGTTAAACGGATACTTTAACGTGAAAGGTTTGTTGTTATAGTAACCATGCATACGAAGCCAATGGTAAAAAACAAAATTTATAAAACAAACCGATTCCGTTCTTCCTTGGCCCAATTCTTGCATGCCCATCAAGCTACAAAAAAAACGAGCATTGATAATTTTAAAGTCATACCTTTTGAGAGACCGTTAAGTAAAACTATTAAATAATCAGCTACAAAAAACCAGCGTTTATAAATTTTTACCTGTCGTAAATAGTGAGGGTCTGGTTAACCAGGTTGAAAACTCCTAAAAACCAGTGAATTGATGGTATAAATAACGGTACATACACCTCATCAACGCTACATATCGGAGGAAAAGGCTCAACAACCCCGTTGAAGTAACCTTCGAACTTCTGATCCAAACTTTGACAATGCATCTGGAAATATGGGGGTAAAATGGACCAACGGTCGGATGGATTTCTTGAATGATACATGTGTAGCATCCATCCAAAAAGGTGCTGTAATATGGTTGGACAATTTTAGGGAAAGTTTATAGGAAAATTTAGTATATTTAGTATTAACAAAATTAAATTTATACTGCTTACCTCATCGCTTAACCAGCCAGTCCCGTCAGTGCCTAGCAATGCCGCCCATAAATCAGGACTAACATAGCCGCCTGCTGTGAGGGTTAGTTGTCTATTGCCGCTAGTTGGTGCCCAATTTTGTATCTTTTTTAATAAATTATCTTCATCATTTGCTAACTTTTTTTGCTTCCGCTTGATGTTTCTGTAAACTACAAACGGTGATAGCATAGCCTTGGCGGGCTTCACAAGCCTTTCGGACCGCCTCAGTTTCATCATCTCCGGATCCTCATTCTACAATAACAATAATTTAAGAGGTAAATTAACAAAACGTACATGGATAACTAAAATAAACATATACGTAGCCCAAACTTACGGCTTCTTCGGTAACATTTTCGGGATTTGGAGACACATGATACACATCCTTATCGAAGTTAAAATAGGAATCAGCTGCCGCCTACAAATTCTAAAAAAAAATGTTAGAAACATTTTTTTATAAATAAATTTACTTTTTAGATTTTTATAACCAAATAAACGGGATTTTTGGATGAATACATTATCATCTTCTTTTTGCGATTGTTCCATCGGTGTTCGTATGTGGCTTGGAGTATTAACCGGGGCCATACGAAAAGTTTGCAACAACTGCGACGTGATCATGTTAGTCAACGCCTGGTTGTTTGAGAACATCATTGACTGAAATTTAGAGACAAGCTGCTCTTCAGAATAAAATCTGGATGAAAACTGACCGGGCGCAGCATCCCGTTGCAAGTCAACAGTGTTTAACGGAATATCATGCGTCTGAACCGGTACTTCAGGTGCAAATCCGTGCGTTTGAGGCACCTGAACCGGTACTTCATCTTCGCCGAACAAGTTGGCAATGTAGTCCTTGACTGGCTGGCCGCAGTTTTGACTCGTCCCGATTGGATGTTGCACTTGAGGGGGTAATTCAGTCGCCATAGCAGGATGATAAATTTGACGTTCACGTTCCAAATAATCCGAGTTTGAAACGTACCACTGTGTCTCCGCCTCAAAGAACGTTGGTAGTAGGAAGTTTAGCGGTTTATATTCACGTTTCTATCAGATTGAAACCAAACATTTTACAAAAAAAAAATGTTAAAAACTATTATAGGTTGAAAAAAAAACTTAAAAAATTTGTTACACATAATGCATATAAAATGGTTCAAAAACGGTTGAAACTGTTAACAGTTTTTATTTTATAATTTTATTATTTTATACTTTTAACAGTTTTTATAATTTTAAACTTTTAACAGTTTTGACTCGTCCCGATTGGATGTTACACATAGGAAATGTTTTTTTATAATTTTATAATTTTATACTTTTAACAGTTTTTATTTTATAATTTTATTATTTTATCGGTTTTTCTAATTTTTTTAAATCAAATTACTAAAAAATCTAATTTTTATAAAATCTAATTTTTATAAAATATAATTTTTGTCAGCAATTTCAGACACAATATAGCAATTTACCTTTATTGCATTCGCTAAGATGCCATCAACACTACCCTTCATCAGCTTTTGTCCTTCTTGTCATCCTAAAAATCTCGGAATGGTATGACCATTGAAATACCCCCTCCTTTGTTTGAATTCCGGAAATACCTCTAGAATCCACATCTGTAAATGCATTAACATATTTAATAGGTATTAGTCTACAAATTAAAACGAACATTACACTTAAAATATAAAATATATATACGATTTCCCACGTACCTTAAAGGGCCAAACAAATCCGTCTAACGAAAAACCCTTTGTGTCTTCCTTTTGACGAACGTGCATATCATACACGTTCGTATACGTGCTCTCCCAAAAATAGTTACCCCCATGGATATTGGTTAAAGTCATTTAGATTATCCACCAGGTGTAACAGTTTATTATCGATTGCATTTGAATCCTGCAACCGTAAAAACCCTTGGCCCAAAAGCATCAGTAGACATCCTTGTGCAATCTTCGTTGCTATATTGCATCGGACCTTCAAACATATCTCTTATTCGTTTGAAAGCAACACTTTCACGGCCTGGGAAATGTCAGTTTTTAAATGAGTCAGGGTGGTCAATTGGTGTCTAGTCAGTGAACCCAAACCTTAACCCCGTTATAAGACAAAATTGTTTCGGGGTAAACATTAAAATTTCTTGGCCTAGGCGATATGTAATCCCTAATCTGGGTGTAGGTGTATGCTCTTGTAATTGTGCAACACCGAGTAAGAGTAGGCTATCACACATAACTCACTTAATATCCAAAAAAGGCCCAAAACATGTCCGCCTAATCTGGGACTCAATAGGTGCCGTCATTCTTTCATTCAAAATCTTTACTATATTCCACTTTTGCCGAACCTTGATCTTTTTGGCCATGTAAAGTAACAAATGAAACAAAAAAACAATTGAAAATATACTAAAATAATACTAAAACAGTATAATAAAGGAAACAAAAGAGATAAAGTATAAAGTATCACCGCTACACGTGGGACAATATTTTCTCCAACGTCTTGCATGATGTGATTAGGTTGCATGTGCTCTGGACGACCCATGGGTGGGTAACCGTAGTAATTTGGATCCATTCTGAGTCAACGGGCAACGTGGTAGTTCGGCGGCAGAAACGAAACGGTGGTCTGCTCTTCAACGCGGGTCGGGTCTTTGGTCGGATCTTCAATGGTCGCCGGGTCTTTCTTCGGATCTTCAATGGTCGTCGGGTCTTTCTTCAAGATGGTCCTAAAAGAGAATGGTGGTCCCGAAGACGTTTGACGGTCAAAATGAAACACATGAACCCACACTCCCAATGTTAAAACCCTTCCCCGACACGTGTCACACGATGGCTAGACGGGGAAATGAACTGGAACACGTGTCGTTCATCAAACGGTTTGCATGTCTGAAACGTCTCAAGTAGCAGTTCAGACGTCTCAACATTAAGTGGGAAACGTCTCAAGTATGTGGGAAACGTCTTAATAAAGGAAACGTCTCGAAATGTGGGAAACGTCTTAAATGTCAGAATGAAACGTCTTAGACGTCTTAACATGCCACGTGTGAAATCCTGAGACCTCTTAAATGTCGTGAAACGTCTTAAATCTCCTGAAACGTCTTAAATGTGTACTGAAACGTCTCTGCATGCATGCCACGTGTCCTGAAACGTATTAAATGTGCACTGAAACGTCTTAAATGTCATGAAACGTCTTGACCAAAATTCTCCTTTTTATCAAAATATTATTTTTTAATAAAGTAGAATGGGACCCAAGTAGAATTCTTCCCTTTAAGTATAGTATTTGAGTACATTTCTGGAGGTCGCAAAAATGTCTGAATCAAATAAAAATGATGTATACTGCTCGCAACCAGCAAACAAATCATCATCTTGGATTCTCAAAAAATGGAGAAGTTCCAAGGGTGAAAGTTCTTCTGAAGTTCCACAACGAAATGATTCAGAGGAAAGCCACTTTGTACATAATCGATAAAGTTTTCACCTCCACCGGGCTGGTACATGGGCAATTCCAGATGACGAAAGTGAGAACTGGTCAAAAGACGTGGAAACATTCTACAGAAATGGGGATGCGTCGTTCTGTTATTCAGCAGTTTTCACAAGATCAATAGAGTTGGACAAAAAATTTTGGGGGACTCTATTAGGTTTTCGTTGTGGCGGCATCCTAACGTCAACAGTTAATTATTCTTCCTAATTTTTTTATTAAATCTTTAATTTTTTTGTCGTTATTAATTAATTTTAACTTATACAGCATATTGAAGGATGGGTGGGAAGGCTAATGGCTTGAAGGAATAGAAACATAAATATTCAAAGGGATCCGTTGTTAAACTTGCGGTGGACAATTCTTCCACCACAATTTTATGAAACATTGTTAGATTCTATTCCTAAAAACGTTGTTAAATATGCCAATGGAAAATTACACCAATTTCCTTCTTTCTTCGAAGTGGATTACGTTTTCTTTCCGTTACCGTTAGAAAATAACGAATGGCTCCTAGCTCGACTAGAGTTATCGTCACAGGAGTTGGTGTATTACCCGTGCGAAGATGTTTGTGTCGGCAATAAATACATAAACGTTATTCACCCCCGTTTAACGAAGGTAAAAGTTTACTTAGGAGCATTACTAGTGCATTTGCAATATTGGAAAAAAAACGGGAAAACCAGATAAATGTATCTCTGCCGAGCTCAATGACAACTACGTGGTATCTAACACATCAATCGCAGGGAATGAAGCTGTCTACCTGTGTATGCTTATGGAGCATCTGCTTACGGATAAACCAATAAATATAACTGGAGACATTTGTAAATTTTTTTTGTCGTACAGACAATTCATTGCAAAAAAACTGTATTTTTTGCAGTGTTTACCCCGTCCAAATGCGGTCTAGTTTATGCAATAAAATACCTTTTTTTTAATTTATAATGAATAGTGATCAATAAACCCACTATAAATAGGCATATGCATTCTTGCCATTTAACAACATCCAATCACAATTTAACCTCAAACTTGAAATTTGTTAACAAAATCAGGGATTCTTAGACCGACGAAGAAGACATTGCTATTGCCGTCTCCTACACCGCCGCTAGTGATGAAGGCACTTACTCAATTTCCGATCCCGCGTTCTGGGGTCAGGTTATGAACTATTTCTGCATTCACGTGCAGCAAACGACTCGCAGCGCCAATGACGTCAACACTCGGTGTGCTTTCCTACGCTTCAAATGTAGCCGTTTCTTAGGAAGGTACAAGAACGTTAAAAAAAATCGGCACAACAACCTGGCTGAAGAAGAGGTCATTGAAGAAGCCCTGCTAGACTACGCAATAATTTATGACGAGGACTTTGAACACATTTCTGTGTTTGAAACTTTGAAAATTTATATTTAGCTAGCGTTTTTAGGATGTTATATAAATTTATCTTGTATCGTTTTTTAGGATGTAATAACTTTCGTAAATTAAAGTTATTGTTTAAAAGCCAATACTTTAGAAACTTATAAATATGAAAAATAAAAAAAATGGGACACCCAGGTATCGAACCCACGCCAAACCCGGTTCACACAAACCTCGGGGACCATTTATGTAAAATATGTTAGTACAGGGACCAAAAATGTAATTTTGAAATCAGATCTTAAAAAGGGGGTCTTCTTGTTAGAACCGGCCCTTAGTGAGATTCGAACCCGCGCCACTCGTGTATAACCCAAACGTCTTAACCAGTTTATCCTCCGTCCGGAGCTGATATAACTTGAAGTTATATTATATTTATATACTAGTTATATTAAACTATATTATTTAAAACAAACATCTAAATTCAAAAAACTTAAAAATATCAAAAAGGGGGTCTTCTTGTTAGAACCGGCCCTTAGTGAGATTCGAACCCTCCCCACTCGTGTATAACCCAAACATCTAAACCAGTTTATCTTCCATCCGGAGCTGTTATAACATGAAGTTATATTGTATTTATATACTAGTTATATTAAACTATATTATTTAAAAAAACATCTAAATTCAAAAAACTTATAAATATCAAAAAGGGGGTCTTCTTGTTAGAACCGGCCCTTACTGAGATTCGAACCCTCGCCACTCGTGAATAACCCAAACGTCTTAACCAGTTTATCCTCCGTCCGGAGCTGTTATAACATGAAGTTATATTGTATTTATATACTAGTTATATTAAACTATATTATTTAAAACAAACATCTAAATTCAAAAAACTTAGAAATATCAAAAAGGGGGTCTTCTTGTTAGAACCGGCCCTTAGTGAGATTCGAACACTCGCCACTCGTGTATAACCCAAACGTCTTAACCAGTTTATACTCCGTCCGGAGCTGTTATAACATGAAGTTATGTTGTATTTATATACTAGTTATATTAAACTATATTATTTAAAAAAACATCTAAATTCAAAAAACTTATAAATATAAAAAAGGGGGTCATCTTGTTAGAACCGGCCCTTAGTAAGATTCGAACCCTCGCCACTCGTGAATAACCCAAACGTCTTAACCAGTTTATCCTCCGTCCGGAGCTGTTATAACATGAAGTTATATTGTATTTATATACTAGTTATATTAAACTATATTATTTAAAACAAACATCTAAATTCAAAAAACTTAGAAATATCAAAAAGGGGGTTTTCTTGTTAGAACCGGCCCTTAGTGAGATTCGAACCCTCGCCACTCGTGTATAACCCAAACGTCTTAACCAGTTTATCCTCCGTCCGGAGCTGTTATAACATGAAGTTATTTTGTATTTATATACTAGTTATATTAAACTATATTATTTAAAAAAACATCTAAATTTAAAAAACTTAAGAATATCAAAAAGGGGGTCTTCTTGTTAGAACCGGCCCTTAGTGAGATTCTAACCCTCGCCACTCGTGAATAACCCAAACGTCTTAATCAGTTTATCCTCCGTCCGGAGCTGTTATAACATGAAGTTATATTGTATTTATATACTAGTTATATTAAACTATATTATTTAAAACAAACATCTAAATTCAAAAAACTTAGAAATATCAAAAAGGGGGTCTTCTTGTTAGAACCGGCCCTTAGTGAGATTCGAACCCTCGCCACTCGTGTATAACCCAAACGTCTTAACCAGTTTATCCTCCGTCCGGAGCTGTTATAACATGAAGTTATATTGTATTTATAATCTAGTTATATTAAACTATATTATTTAAAAAAACATCTAAATTCAAAAAACTTAGAAATATCAAAAAGGGGGTCTTCTTGTTAGAACCGGCCCTTAGTGAGATTCGAACCCTCGCCACTCGTGAATAACCCAAACGTCTTAACCAGTTTATCCTCTGTCCGGAGTTGTTATAACATGAAGTTATATTGTATTTATATACTAGTTATATTAAACTATATTATTTAAAACAAACATCTAAATTCAAAAAACTTGAAAATATCAAAAGGGGGTCTTCTTGTTAAAACCGACCCTTAGTGAGATTCGATCCCGCGCCTATCGTGTATAACCCAAACTTATAAATATCAAAAACTATATTTTTTAAAATAAACATCTAAATTCAAAAACTTATAAATATCAAAAACTTAATATAATAATGTTTTATAATTTCTTTAAGTTTATAAAACGTCGCTGTTAATAGTTAATATAAGTTTATAAAACGTCGTTGTTAATATAAGTTTCCAACTTTACCAGTTTGGTCCCTACTCAGTTAAGAAATCTTAACTGAGTTATTGTTTTAAAAAGAAATTCTTATATAAACACTAACCCGGTTAGTGTCTATAGTTAATGTAAGTTTATAAAATATCAATTTCAGTCCCTGGAGTATAAGTTCAAGAAATTGACCAAATGAACCATGGACTTTATAAAACAAAATATATATTTATTTATTTTCTTTTATAAATAAGTTTCAAAAATGGCAAAAAGAACCCCAAACTTCCAGTTTGCAATAATTGCACTTTTAGCCCTTGTATTTATATACTTTCAAAAATGACAATTTAGCCCCTAAATTATTACTTTCAAATAATGACGGTTTTAACAAAATAAATATTTATAATTTATAATTTTAGTAGTTAAGGTTCAAGTTTTAAATAGTTAAGTTTATTTATATAGTTTTAAATAGTTACGTTTATTTCTACAGTTTTAATAAACATTGGGTGTAAGCCCAAACCCGTTAAAGAAAATATAAAACATTATATTAAAAAAAAAGAAAATACATACTAAACATTAAATAAAAAAACAACATTACATTAAAAAAAACAAAAAACAAAGATCTAAATCCAAACCCTAATCGTTTCCCACTGCGCGACATGTTCGAAATCATGTCCTTCATCATGGCGGAAGTTGATGAGGGCAACCGCCTTGATGTCCTCCTCGCTAAGGCCCTGGGATGAATCCTCCACAGACTTGTAGTAACCCTCGAACTTCTTGTAACACCTGTGCCTCCACGGCCATCAAACAAATACCAAAATAATGAAATATTATATTTCATACTTGGGATTTGTAAAAATATGTGTATCATTTGCACATATCAGATTTTGTTCAATTCCAAACTCTAAATCGCTTTCTGGAAGGTTATACGCGCACGGATGCGTAAATATAACCAGTTTAATGCAACAAACGCTCCGGAATAGTGACATAGGCTTAACATACCTTAAATAACCTTTACATAACTTAGAAATAAGTTTTAAAGGCTTTGGTATGGCAAAAACAAGTTAAATCGCTTACAGGGACTAAAGTTGACAAACTGCGAAAGTATGCCAATTTGAACTGTAACAGACATTCCGGAACATGACCATAAGTTAAACATACCATAAATATCCTTTACATAGCTTAGAAATAGGCTTTGAGGGGTTCGGTGTGCTAAAATAAACTTTTGGGTCATTCAGGGACTAAAAGTGTCAAAAAGTGCACAAGTTTGCATTTTCGCGCATAACTTACGTTCTGAATACATCCGGACATCCAAAAATTTATGTAAGCACTAAAATATTTTATTTTAGTGTTCGCCATAAGAAAAATCCATTCGTCGCGTCATTTGGTTTGTTTTTCGCATTCGGGACCAGATTCGATGTATTAGCCGTTGTTTAATTCACAACCACACATTCTAAACTTGCTTAGTCAGCGGATAAGGATGGAATTTTGGTACCATAACTTTGCAACACATGTATGGATGGAATTTAAACACCATAACTTTGCAACACATGTATGGATGGAATTTAAACACCTAAACACCATAACTTTTCAACACATGTACGGATGGGATTAAGGCACGTTTTCCATGAAACGATCTTAACGGTTCGGGTATTCCTATAAATACCCCATACCCCCCATTGCTAAAATCACTAGAATTCTGATTTGAGAACCTCTAAGTTGAAACCATTGTTTCATACCTGAGATTCTTGAATCGGGATTAGCATTCGGGGACCCTTCGTAAGTATTCTTTCGTTCTTTTCCTTATTTTATTGCTTTTCCGAAGTTCTTTTGAACTTCGCAACGTGAGTGTAATCACGTTGGTCATAGTCCCTTGGGACTATGCCTACTGATTACCACGTTGTCTAGGGTCGTAGGGTAGGCGATCTAATAAATCGCCTATACCTTCGAACCCGACCCAGTTTGGTCGATCATTAGGATCCGACCAAATACATTAGGTGACCCTAGTATAGGGCATAACCTTCCGAGGTTATACCCTATGGTCACATCGTTTAAGTAGTTGTATGATAGGTAGTTTATATGCCTTAGGTAAATTACCAGAATACCCTTTTCATGTATAATTGGTAATTATGCATATGTAACCTAAACTTTTGTCACATAACTGATTATGTAACATGTTTAGGCATATAACACTTGTCATAGGACTAGTTAGACGGTCCGAACGCGTTTCACGCGCACGACGCGTTAAAGTAGCATAAGTTACCTTAATGGGTCGCGATGGGTCGAAAGCACTTAGGTTAGTTTCATTGTAGTATGTAGGCCTTGTTAAACCATATCATATGAGTTCCAACACTCATTTGGTTTACCAAGCCTCATCCTATCCGATCTCCCGATTTAAGTCCGGTTTATTTATATAGTTTAGATTTGCCGACTGATTCCGTGCTCCCTCTAGCTTTGTTTGGTTGTTGTTCAAGACCTCCAAGCATTCTCAGGCGAGTACATTATTCCCCTCTTTTACTGTTTTCCAAATGTTTTGGGGTGATTCATATGTACTAAATGTTTTATCAATAGTTTCAAGAACAATTACAATGTGGTTTCAAGAACAATAACAATTATTTCAAGAACGCTAACAATGATTTCAAGAACGAATACAATGATTTCAAAAACTAATTACAAATTTCATAAAGTGAACAAACTTGTAGGTTGTAGTTACATAACCGATGACATTCATTAGCAGTGATCAAGCCGACCAGTATTAGGTTATGGTACCATAGGATCTGACAAATCCCGTTATTTACTGCACCCATTGTTATGTGTGGGGGTTGTGGGTAGCGACTGAATCTGTAATTATTAACTTATCCTTTGGTAAGGGTTTGTTAAGAACAAGAGCGAGAGCGAGATGGAGCGAGGAACGCGTCAAGAAGGTTTGAATGTTATTAGAGAATCGACCATAAAGTAGTTTCACAATTAAAACAAGAACGACTAGAACGATATTACAAAATGGGTTAACGATTGGGTAAACATTTGTACATGATTGACATTTGATCATGTATTTTCCACAAAACATAACTTTGATTTAAACCAAGTTTTACTTCAATACTTTGTTTTTGTGCATATGGTTTAGTTGAGACATTTCACTTACCATACATGGATATTTGACATAGACATTTGACATGGATATTTGACATATACATTTGACAATTGATTTAAACATAGACATTTTACATTGTTTGGTTTGGTTTGGTTAAGTGATTAAGTAACGATGCGTGTGTAATATGATACAAACATGGTGGATACGCCGCTGGTACTTCCTATATATAAGTGTTTGTATGGTATTACATATCATAGCGTTATTTGAATCATTTCAGTTTGAGACATAGAACATTTTATACAAATAACATACTTTTCACAAGACATTTATTTACAAACAACTTATCTTATACAAACTCATTTTACATGGTTATTCATTTAATCATGCATTATTCTCTTATTTATACTTATCATCCGAACTTATTATTTTTCAAATGATTTACAAAGACAAAGCAAATTACAAGGTTCATGACTAAACATTTTCTTAAACAGAAGTCATGAATCTTATTTTCACAAAACCTATGTACTCGCCAGCATTTCTTTGCTGACCTCGTTTTCACATATGTTTCAGGTATTGTTGGATGATATCGATTGATAAGATGCATGCTCACATAGGACTGGACAAGGCCTTAGTGACTCAATAACAATGATAGACTATGTTTAAATAGTGTATTTAGATTTCAAGACGATGTAATTATTCAATGTTTAATAAAACGAAACACTCTTTGGTATCCATGGTTATGAAACATTAATTCTGTTGCAACACGCCCCGATGTTTCCGCCGCGATTTGTTGTTTTACGCGGTCGGGGTGTGACAGAAAAGATGGTATCAGAGCCAATGGTTATAGGGAATTAGGTTATTAGTAATGCTTTGACCTAGTCTATAACCTTCTTAGGACCCTAACGCGAGTTTACTTGCGTTTAGTCATAAAACAATACCGTCACCTATCCTTAGGCGACGACCACAACAAGAACATAAATTTCAAAACCGCTTTGAAAACTAATCATCTGTTCTAGGATGATTGATTACTAGGTTTTGAACTCTCTATTATATGGTTTTGAACCTCTTTGAGTTTTCAAAACTTCGTCAAGGTTTTGGGTTTTAAATAATGTGAACACGTGCAAACTGGAAGGGTGAATGCCTGTATTCTGGGTTTTCTGTCTAGGCAAGCACTTCGTATACATCTCATCAGACGCGAGACCAGTTGTGCTTACCTGGGAATTCTTGGGATGAGTGTTCACTTATAGGCGAGCATGTCTTCGTGATACATTATTTTTGACCCATTTACTTTGATCAGTCACCGTCTCATTTGTTTGCCTTAGGTAACAAACAAATGATCGCAATTTTCATGCGTTATCTTTCTGTTTTGATTGTCCAATAATCTTTCACCTGTTTCTCCCTATGCCTTTCTTTTTCTTCAAGAATGTCTCTTCATCACGATGACGCCCAGATATCTGAGCAAGCAGCCAAAATTCGCTCAGCGAATAGGCGAAGTAGTCCTGAAGACTGTTGAATTAGCTACTGCCATGTATCATCTCCAGGATGAAGTCACTCAAGAGTCACCAAGACAAGCAGGACCTAGTCAGGCGACAACACCATCAGCCAATAAACCAATCGAGGAATCAAAGACCATGGATGAACGATCCCCTAAGAAGTCAAAGAAGCGAAAGGCTTCTCAGAACTTCGCCATGGTCGCTCACAATGGTAAAGCAGTCCCCAACCAACCAGCTTAACCCCCTGCTAGGTGTGTATTGCTTTTCCTATGATACCTACATCAAGGAACTATGTACCTTACAAACTACTCTTGTGATTTCTCTCTTTCAAATGATTGCTCATGATTCCCTCGAAAATTTTAAGTACTCGTTTCACTCTAAGAAACAAAGTACAGAAAATTAAGTGACATTATGAGTAATCGTGCTTTTCGCACATCTGTGCCTTTAAATCCTTGGTTAGATAACTAAGGGTATTTTCAAATCTCATACCCATTACATTTTGATTTTTCAACATACACAGTACCAGTATTTCAAAACAATCTTCATGATCTCAAAACATTTCATATAGTTTGAAAACAATTTTTCTAGATGCATTGTCTATGTTATTTCAAAAACATTGGCCATGTTATCAAAACCAACCTTTCTAATTTCAAAATATTTCATATAGTCTGAAGACAATATTAACACAATACATTTTCTGATCAAGTGCATGATTTCGAAAAGCATCATTCATGTCTTTCAAAAACCTTATACATAATTTCAAAATTCATCTCGCATGATTTTAAAACATTTTTGTAAATATATCTACCTAATACACCTACTTTATGATTTCAAAAAGTATTATATATAAGGTTTCAAAAACGTTAAACACATTTTTCTTAAAAGAACCCCATGCATAGTTTTCAAAAATATTTTCCTCATACATTGACTTAACCTTCAAAATTCTGCTTCATATGTCGCCTTGACATATCAAGCATCTCAACTTCATAAGCATTTTACATCATGTTTTGACCTAAGCACATCCAGTGCAAGGTTTCAAAACATCTTCAACTTCTAAAATTCATATGGGATCTTTTTATCTTTACAATTAGATCCTTGTGGATGATTATCGTTCAAATCAGAGTCCTTAATTGGATTCCTTATGTACCTTAATTCGAACACTTCGGTTCCTAGTAATCGAAATCGAATTTTCTTTTTGAATCTTTCTATCTTTATAGTTGGATTCTTGATAACGTTTAAAGTACCAAATGAAATCCACGGAATGGATTCCAAGTGTGCTTTAAATGCATGTACGCAATTTACAAGACAAATTAACGAACAATTTTGTGGTTATGTGATATGTGTTTATGTGTTCTCCTCTATGATTTTTGTGTGATCCGATTTTCAAATCCTCATAGAATCTTTCATGTTTTCATATGAGAGATTCATAGTAGGATATTCAAAAGGTACTACCTTAAATCCTTATGGGCTTCTACCTGGTAGTTAAGACCCTTGGGTTATATAGTACCACTCCATGATTCATAAGAGACCCTCTTAGTAGTCTAGTCAAAAAGATTGATTCACAAATTGGTTAGAGAACGACATCTAGTGATGTAGCTGGACAGACTCCTTGATAGTCTATTTAGATCATTTATTGATTTAATTAAAAGGACTCTATGGCGGTCTAGTCACACTCATCACAGGATTGTTCATTTGGTTTTCCCCTGCACATTATAAAATGGACTGAGTGAACTATGCAAGGAATTGTCTGATTATGGACGCGTACATAATTATGAAATTTAGTGCACAGAAACCCAGTAAGATTTATTATGTGTATGAGCCGATAGTGACAACAATAACGAAATGAGAACGATGTAATGGAGGTACGGTGGACGCACCAATGACGCTTCATATACTTGTATATAAGTATCCCTCTTACATTGCAATCATGATGTTATTAAAGGTTACTAGAAGTTCAGAACCCTAACCAATGTTGTTTGATCTTTTCAACTTCATATTTCCAAGCTCTCACAAGTTTCCTCTAAATAAATTTCGGGACGAAATTTCCTAAAGTAGGGGAGACTGTAACACCTGTGCCTCCACGGCCATCAAACAAATACCAAAATAATGAAATATTATATTTCATACTTGGGATTTGTAAAAATATGTGTATCATTTGCACATATCAGATTTTGTTCAATTCCAAACTCTAAATCGCTTTCTGGAAGGTTATACGCGCACCGATGCGTAAATATAACCAGTTTAATGCAACAAACGCTCCAGAATAGTGACATAGGCTTAACATACCTTAAATAACCTTTACATAACTTAGAAATAAGTTTTAAAGGCTTTGGTATGGCAAAAACAAGTTAAATCGCTTACAGGGACTAAAGTTGACAAACTGCGAAAGTATGCCAATTTGAACTGTAACAGACATTCCGGAACATGACCATAAGTTAAACATACCATAAATATCCTTTACATAGCTTAGAAATAGGCTTTGAGGGGTTCGGTGTGCTAAAATAAACTTTTGGGTCATTCAGGGACTAAAAGTGTCAAAAAGTGCACAAGTTTGCATTTTCGCGCATAACTTACGTTCTGAATACATCCGGACATCCAAAAATTTATGTAAGCACTAAAATATTTTATTTTAGTGTTCGCCATAAGAAAAATCCATTCGTCGCGTCATTTGGTTCGTTTTTCGCATTCGGGACCAGATTCGATGTATTAGCCGTTGTTTAATTCACAACCACACATTCTAAACTTGCTTAGTCAGCGGATAAGGATGGAATTTTGGTACCATAACTTTGCAACACATCTATGGATGGAATTTAAACACCATAACTTTGCAACACATGTATGGATGGAATTTAAACACCTAAACACCATAACTTTTCAACACATGTACGGATGGGATTAAGGCACGTTTTCCATGAAACGATCTTAACGGTTCGGGTATTCCTATAAATACCCCATACCCCCCATTGCTAAAATCACTAGAATTCTGATTTGAGAACCTCTAAGTTGAAACCATTGTTTCATACCTGAGATTCTTGAATCGGGATTAGCATTCGGGGACCCTTCGTAAGTATTCTTTCGTTCTTTTCCTTATTTTATTGCTTTTCCGAAGTTCTTTTGAACTTCGCAACGTGAGTGTAATCACGTTGGTCATAGTCCCTTGGGACTATGCCTACTGATTACCACGTTGTCTAGGGTCGTAGGGTAGGCGATCTAATAAA
This sequence comes from Helianthus tuberosus, assembly GCA_030545235.1. NCBI lineage: Eukaryota > Viridiplantae > Streptophyta > Magnoliopsida > Asterales > Asteraceae > Helianthus > Helianthus tuberosus. The sequence continues at coordinate 93,140,385 of CM060416.1, forward strand.
TCGCCTATACCTTCGAACCCGACCCAGTTTGGTCGATCATTAGGATCCGACCAAATACATTAGGTGACCCTAGTATAGGGCATAACCTTCCGAGGTTATACTCTATGGTCACATCGTTTAAGTAGTTGTATGATAGGTAGTTTATATGCCTTAGGTAAATTACCAGAATACCCTTTTCATGTATAATTGGTAATTAAGCATATGTAACCTAAACTTTTGTCACATAACTGATTATGTAATATGTTTAGGCATATAACACTTGTCATAGGACTAGTTAGACGGTCCGAACGCGTTTCACGCGCACGACGCGTTAAAGTAGCATAAGTTACCTTAATGGGCCGCGATGGGTCGAAAGCACTTAGGTTAGTTTCATTGTAGTATGTAGGCCTTGTTAAACCATATCATATGAGTTCCAACACTCATTTGGTTTACCAAGCCTCATCCTATCCGATCTCCCGATTTAAGTCCGGTTTATTTATATAGTTTAGATTTGCCGACTGATTCCGTGCTCCCTCTAGCTTTGTTTGGTTGTTGTTCAAGACCTCCAAGCATTCTCAGGCGAGTACATTATTCCCCTCTTTTACTGTTTTCCAAATGTTTTGGGGTGATTCATATGTACTAAATGTTTTATCAATAGTTTCAAGAACAATTACAATGTGGTTTCAAGAACAATAACAATTATTTCAAGAACGCTAACAATGATTTCAAGAACGAATACAATGATTTCAAAAACTAATTACAAATTTCATAAAGTGAACAAACTTGTAGGTTGTAGTTACATAACCGATGACATTCATTAGCAGTGATCAAGCCGACCAGTATTAGGTTATGGTACCATAGGATCTGACAAATCCCGTTATTTACTGCACCCATTGTTATGTGTGGGGGTTGTGGGTAGCGACTGAATCTGTAATTATTAACTTATCCTTTGGTAAGGGTTTGTTAAGAACGAGAGCGAGAGCGAGATGGAGCGAGGAACGCGTCAAGAAGGTTTGAATGTTATTAGAGAATCGACCATAAAGTAGTTTCACAATTAAAACAAGAACGACTAGAACGATATTACAAAATGGGTTAACGATTGGGTAAACATTTGTACATGATTGACATTTGATCATGTATTTTCCACAAAACATAACTTTGATTTAAACCAAGTTTTACTTCAATACTTTGTTTTTGTGCATATGGTTTAGTTGAGACATTTCACTTGCCATACATGGATATTTGACATAGACATTTGACATGGATATTTGACATAGACATTTGACATGGATATTTGACATATACATTTGACAATTGATTTAAACATAGACATTTTACATTGTTTGGTTTGGTTTGGTTAAGTGATTAAGTAACGATGCGTGTGTAATATGATACAAACATGGTGGATACGCCGCTGGTACTTCCTATATATAAGTGTTTGTATGGTATTACATATCATAGCGTTATTTGAATCATTTCAGTTTGAGACATAGAACATTTTATACAAATAACATACTTTTCACAAGACATTTATTTACAAACAACTTATCTTATACAAACTCATTTTACATGGTTATTCATTTAATCATGCATTATTCTCTTATTTATACTTATCATCCGAACTTATTATTTTTCAAATGATTTACAAAGACAAAGCAAATTACAAGGTTCATGACTAAACATTTTCTTAAACAGAAGTCATGAATCTTATTTTCACAAAACCTATGTACTCGCCAGCATTTCTTTGCTGACCTCGTTTTCACATATGTTTCAGGTATTGTTGGATGATATCGATTGATAAGATGCATGCTCACATAGGACTGGACAAGGCCTTAGTGACTCAATAACAATGATAGACTATGTTTAAATAGTGTATTTAGATTTCAGGACGATGTAATTATTCAATGTTTAATAAAACGAAACACTCTTTGGTATCCATGGTTATGAAACATTAATTCTGTTGCAACACGCCCCGATGTTTCCGCCGCGATTTGTTGTTTTACGCGGTCGGGGTGTGACACTTCTTACACTCCAAGCGTATAACCCGAAACCTTGAAGATAAGGCGTCAACGGTGCGGCCGTGGTCCGGACCACGGAGTTGTGCAAAATATTGTTGCACCCGGACCCATAGACCCCCTGCCCTCGACGAGGAGGATTGGTATACACCTCCTCCCAAGCCTCCACCAATGGAATGTCCTCAATTTCGGTCCACGAGGAAGAAGCCATGCCTGCTTGTGTGTTTTTGGGTGTAGAAGAAAGTTGAACAAAGAAAGTAGAAGAAGAAGAACGGCGTGTGTGTTTCTGTGTGTTTAGGATTAGGGGTATATATAGTGGGGTTGGGTAAATGAATATTTATTTAATATAAGTTTAAAAATTCTAACGTCTTAACATAAGATTCAAACGTCTTAACATTTAATTGCCTGTTGAAACGTCTTAACATTTAATAGGCTGTTGAAACGTCTTTAAACATTGAATTATACTGAATTGAACAAGAATTCAAACGTAAATTAGTAAAATTTATAACTTTATTATCATTGAATACAAAGTACATAAAAAAAATAACACAAAAACATACAAATATAATCATTTGAACTAGAATACACCAAACCGCTACTTCCATAAATTTAAAATGGGGTAGGAGATCTGGATTTTGATTCCGGAATTTGCATCGAAACACCTAGGAATAAATATGGGTCGTGAACTGGTAAGTTCCATCAACCCACATTTATTTTGGCCTAGGTGATATGTAACGGGTTGTTCACATTTGGTTATGCGGTTCTGCGGCTTCGGTGATGTTAGAGGACCTGGCAAACACATTGGTGAGAGCCCATTGTGTTAGCCCAACTCTCATCAACCACCCTAAACGGGCAGAACCGTCATGACCCGAACAACCCGTTTAACCCTTCACGTGTCCGTTGTAGATGAGTTCTTGAACCCGATCGACCCGCAGAGCACGTGGAAGGGGAAATCCGATCTCATCCCATTAAAAGGGAGAAGATCTGTGTCCGTTGTAGATGACTTCTTAGACCTGTTGTAGATGATTTCTTTGAACCGTTTGTTGAATAGGGGGTCTGCCCATTTTTTGAAGCTGTGAACACCAATGGGGTGGAAGATATGGTGAGGAAGAAAACTTTGTGTATAACAGGGTCGAAAATTGTGAACGACTTAAAAAGAGGTTTCAAACGTCTCAAACGTCTTAAAAATAACTTTGAAAACCGGCAAACGTCTTAACAAGAGCTTTGGAAAACGGGAAACGTCTCAAACGTCTTAAAAAGAGGTTTCAAACGTCTCAAACGTCTTAAAAAGAACTTTGGAGACCGTGAAACGTCTCAAACGTCTCAAATGTCTAAGGGGGTGTTTGTTTTTGCTTATTACATCTGCAAAAAGCTTATGTCTGCCCGCCTGCAGACATAAGGCCTTAAAGACCGTTTGTTTTTTTTTCAAACAGATCTTAAATTAGCTTCAAACATCTTAAAAAAGAAGCCTTGAAACAAAGCTTCAAACATCTGCACATGTCTTCTTCTTCCCTTCTCACCTGCCACCGCCACCACTCCTCCCCTCCCACATCACCCACTGCCACCACTCCTCCCCTCCCACTCACACACCCAACCCCCTTTCTCCTAGCACCCCCTTACACCCACATCCATCAGAACCGTAGAGAGAGAGAGAGAACGATGAGAGGGAGAGGAAGGCGGGATAGAGAGAGAGAGAGAGTCAGAGAGAGAGGAAACGACGGCCCTGTTCACGGCGACCTCCCTGTTCATGGCGACGGCCCTGTTCACGGCGACGACGGGGAGAAGGTCCGGTGAGTGAGAGAGAGAGATCGGTGAGAGAGAGAGAGATCGGTGAGAGAGAAAGAGACCGGAGAGAGGGAGGCGGTGGTGTGATGGCGGAGGTGGTGCGGTGGTGGTGGTGCTATGGGTGGTGGTGGTGACGGATTGTAGAGAGAGAGTAGAGAGAGAGAGAAGGCAGAGAGAGAGATAGATCTTGTGTGTGAAGAGCTTTTTGTAGGAAAAAAAACAAACCCTCTTCTCCTTGCAGACTGCAGACATTTGGTCCACATCTTCTCCTGCAGATGTGGCCCACAGACAACAGACCTTTTACGTCTGAAAAAACAAACAGAACCTAAATGAAACGTCTTAAAATTTTTTAAAAGACGTGATTATATTAAAGAAAGGGACCTTAAAGAAAATATAAAGTAAAACATGATTACATTAAAAAAAAAAATATAAAAAGAAAAAAAAAACATTACATTAAAAAAAAAAAACATCTAGATTCAAAAACTTAAAAATATGAAAAAAGGGGGTCTTCTTTAAAGAACCGGCCCTTAGTGAGATTCGAACCCGCGCCACTCGTGTATAACCCAAACATCGTAACCAGTTTATCCTCCGTCCGAAGCTGTTATAACTTGAAGTTATATTATATTTATATACTCGTTATATTAAACTATATTATACAAAACATCTAAATTCAAAAACTTAAAAATATAAAAAATGGGGTCTTCTTTAAAGAACCGGCCCTTAGTAAGATTCGAACCCGCGCCACTCGTGTATAACCCAAACGTCTTAACCAGTTTATCCTCCGTCCGGAGCTGTTATAACATGAAGTTATATTGTATTTATATACTAGTTATATTAAACTATATTATTTAAAACAAACATCTAAATTCAAAAATATCAAAAAGGGGGTCTTCTTGTTAGAACCGGCCCTTAGTGAGATTCGAACCCGCGCCACTCGTGTATAACCCAAACGTCTTAACCAGTTTATCCTCCGTCTCGGAGCTGATATAACTTGAACTTATATTGTATTTATATACTCCTTATACCTTATATTAAACTATATTAATTAAAACATCTAAATTCAAAAACTTTGTGAAACGACTTAAAAAGAACTTTGGAGACCGTGAAACGTCTCAATGGTTAATGAAACGTCTTAATTTTTTTTTAAAATACGTGATAATTTCAGACGTCTCAAGCCGTGTTGAGGCGTCTCAAAGCCGGCTTCAAACGTCTCAAGCCATGCAAAAGTAGCAGCTTATCGGCTCCACTTTTAAAACGTCTCAAGCAGTCGTCTGAAACGTCTCAGCCAAGACGTTAAGACGTCTCAGCTGTGTCGGACAAGTGGCAGGTTTTGGTTGGTCAGCCGCCAAGACGTTTGAACTTGTTTGTGACGTCTCCACAAGACGTTTGACTTGGCTAGTTTGGAAATGTTGACCAAAACTTGGCCATTTTGGCTATTTTCCCTTATTTTTAACTTAATTTTTAACACTCTTTAGTTCGTTGCAGCTATCTTCAAGAAGTTATAAGAGCACTAATTATTAACCACATTAAATATAATTATTTATGTTCAAAATGATTCACAAGGGAAAACTGAGTGCTATATTTCAGTTGGGTCCGGTAAAGGATTGTTGTGTTGTGATTCGAAATTTGTTTGTTTTGGGTCCGGTAAAGGATTGTTGTATTGTGATTCGAAATTTGTTTGTTTTAGGTGTGTGGTTTGTGCTGGATCAGAATTGTTTGGTCCTTGTTGCTTTGTCCCTATGTTTTGTTGATTTGGTCTACATTGTGAGTGTTGGTCCTGTTATTTGAGGATTTAAATTATTTAATACCAGTGGGATTCTAGTACGTTTCATTGTGGGCCTCTGGTCATTATTGGTCTGGTTCATTATAGTACCAGTATGATACCGGCACTCGGTATAGCAATTGTTGCCAATCGACACGTTTTTTACATCGACTGAAAACCAATAAAAACGAATACCCGTAGTCCGTACCGGTACCGGTGTTGTTTGGTCGGTATTGTTCCGTTACGATACCAACATCGTATAGACATCCGATGTAGCTTACGATACCAAAAAAATACTTTATTGTGAATATTACTTTGTGTTCAATGAATTTTATATCGCCACGTCAAGAATTCTATAAAAACGAATACGGTATTGTTACCGATGTTGTTTGGTTAGTATATGTTCGGTTTGTGATGATAAAATAATCAACTATATATGATCCGTTCGAATACCGATGTTCGGTCGATATATGTTTGGTTTGTGATGACAAATAAAATCAACTATATATGACTTGTTCGAATGCCGATGTTGTTCGATCGGTATATGTTCGGATTGTGATGATATATAAAATCAACTATATATAACCCGTTTGAATGCCGATGTTGTTTGGTCGGTATATGTTTGGTTTGTGATGATAAAAAATCAATTATATATGATTCGTTTGAATAGAACTTTTATCGAATCATACATAATAATAGACACGTGATGACGTTAATAATAAAAAACTATACCGATGTTATACGGTACTGATAGCGATGTTGTTCACATAGTATCAGTAATATTAAAAATAGAAAATCATTAAAAATTAAAATTAAAGAAATATATTTAAGGTTAAAAGTAAATATAGTAATATTTTATTGTAATATTGAAATTATAAAAATATGAAAAAAAACAACTATATATATTATTTTAAAAATCAAATTGCTATTCAGAAAAAAAAACTATTATATATTATTATAAAATTCAAATTATTATTCATTATATATATTAAATTTGTAATATTAATATTAATTAATGATCCTTAAAATATTTAATATGAAATGAAAAATGAGAAGTGTATCTCTTTCATTTCTTAACAACGTATATATACACAATGATGTAGTCAAAGTACAACTTAAATATAACAACCTAAGAGAAGTTTCAGGAGGGTATATATATATCTGTATTTATAACACTCCCCCTCAGATATATATTACTATTTATTATACATTGTTAACAACATACTTCAGGATGATGTTAAATAAGTACTTCAGGACCTATGTAAATAAACTGATACTACTGGATCAGTTGTACTGCTTCATTAAAAACTTTACTAAGAAAACCCATTGGGACAAAACTTAGTTAAGGAAAAAAGAGTACAGTGTGTATAATTCTCCCCCTGAATTCAACAAATATCTTTCAATATACGGAGACCGATCTTGTGTGATAGCTGCTCGAAACTGCTTCTTGGTAAAGATTTTGTGAATAGGTCAGCTAAATTTTCACTTGACTTGATCTGGCAAACATCAATTTCCCCTTCTTTCTACAAGTCATATGTTGAGAAGAATTTTGGTGAGATGTGCTTTGTTCGATCACCCTTGATGTAACCTTCTTTGATCTGAGCTATGCAAGCAGCATTGTCTTCATAAATAATCGTCGGCTCCTTCTTGATCTGTTCTAATCCACATGCTTCTTGTATGTGAGTAATCATTGACCTCAACCACACGCATTCTCGACCAGCTTCATATAGTGCAATTAGTTCGGCATGATTTGATGATGTTGCTGTAAGTGTTTGCTTAGTTGACTTCCAAGAAATTGTTGTGCCACCATATGTGAATACAAAACCTGTTTGAGATTTTGCTTTATGTGGATCTGATAGATATCCAGCATCAGCATACCCAACAAGCTGGGACTTTTGATCTTTCTGGTAGAAAAGACCTAAGTCTTGTGTCCCGCAAATATATCGGAATATGTGTTTTATTCCATTACAGTGTCTACGTGTTGGGTTTTAACTGTATCTCGCTAGTACATGTACCGAGAATGCAATATCAGGTCTCGTGTTATTTGCAAGATACATAAGAGCACCGATCGCACTAAAGTACGGTACTTCTGGACCAAGTACTTCTTCGCTTTCTTCTTGAGGGCGGTAAGGATCCTTTTGAGGATCTAACTGTCGGACAACCATGGGTATGCTAAAAGGATGAGCTTTTTCCATATTAAAACGTACTAACATCTTCTGGATGTAGTTTGACTGATGGACGAATGTACCATTTCGCAAATGCTCAAACTGCAGGCTGAGACATAATTTTGTTGTGCCAAGGTCTTTCATCTCAAATTCTCTCTTTAATATATTAGCAGTTTTTTTCTATCTCTTCAGGAGCTCCGATGATGTTTATATCATAAACGTAGACTGCTACTATAGTGAATTTTGAGAGTGATCTTTTTATAAAAACACATGGACTGATTACATCAGACTTGTATCCTTCTTTTTTGAGATATTCACTGAGCCGATTGTACCACATGCGGCCAGATTGTTTAAGACCATATAAAGATCTTTTTAGCTTTATAGCACACATGTCTCGAGGTATTGATTTTAATGCTTCGGGCATTTTTAATCCTTTTGGGATTTTCATGTAGATGTCATTTTCTAGTGTCCCGTACAAGTATGCGGTGACGACATCCATAAGTCTCATTTGAAGTCCTTCTGAGATTGCAAGGCCAATTAGAAATCTAAGGGTTATCGCATCCACTACAGGGGAATACGTTTCCTCATAATCAACTCCTGGGATTTGGGAAAACCCTTGTGCTACAAGATGTGCCTTGTATCGTACAATCTCATTCTTTTCAATTCTTTTTATAGCAAACACCCATTTATAACCTACTGGTTTGACGTCTATGGGTGTTCGGACTACAGGTCTGAAAACATTTCGCTTTTCAAGCAAACCTAACTCGGCCTTTATGGCCCCTTGCCATTTTGGCCAATCAACTCTGTGCATGCACTCTTCTAGAGTTTTAGGTACATAATCATTTTCATTGATTACATCCGTTGCTATAGCATATGCAAAAATATCATTAACACGTGTTTCATTTCGGTTCCATATTGTACTATTTTGTACATAATTGATAGAGATCTCATTTTCGTTTGGTATCAGGGTGTCTTCTGGATTTTCATTTTCCTCTGGAATTATATTTGTCTCTTCTGGGACATTTACCTCTTCTAGGGTTTCATTTACTAAATTTTCACCAACTGATTTATTCTGCTCTTTTCGCTTACGTGGGTTCTTATCTTTGGAACCTATTGCTCTCCCATGTTTTCTTTGTATGGTAATCGCTTCTGGGATTGCTTCAATTCGAGCAGGTGCATTTGATGCTGGTATGTAACACCTCGAAAAATTTACGTCCAATAATGTATTGACACGTGTCATGGACTTTGAATATGTGAAAACATACTTTAGAGGGACTAAAGTGACAAACAATGGAACTATGTGAATATAAGGGTCCAAAGTGTCAACAATTGATAAATAGGCTCTAAAATAACCCTACATGATGTTTATAACCTTAAACGGATAAATCATGGATCATACGAAGCGAGAAATGAAAGAAAGTGAGGAATTACAAACTACAGGGGCTAAATGTGTCGACATGTTGGAAGTATACCTCTGAGTGATCTTTTGGCAGACCCGAAGCTTTGTAATGATAAAATATACTCACTAGAATATGTGACAAAAATTTCATCAAGTTTCGATATCATATGAGAAAGATATGATCAAAACCGTGCACGAAGGGTTAAATACGTTAACGATGATTTCGTGACTTTTTCGGGTAAGCACAAAGTTGTTCGAGGACTTTACCATGTTTATAAAAGTCCCAAGGCCCTTAAAAATCAGACTTTTGGGTCTAATGTGCAAGAAAAATAAGTAAAAACACGTTACAAAAGGACAAGGACTGAATTGCAAAATCAATGAAACTTGGAGACCTGGTCGCCACACCCTCGCGCCACGCGAGGGGGGTCTCGCGCCACGCGAGACATCTGCCAGCGCAGAATACATGCGCAGCTGCCAGTTATGTCTGTTTTGCGAGTTGTTAACAGATGTTGTCGACTCCAGAGCCTCACCAATCGACTTTCATGGATTTAGGGACACTTGTATACTTCTTACAACAATCCTAGACCTCTGTGGCAGCCATATGTGATCAAAATCTGCATAAAAGGATCTTAAAGTTGCAAACTATGAACACTTGCAACTTCAAAATTCACAAGATCAATTCCTGGAGCTCTCTGGACGACAAGGAATCTTCCTAGTGATCTCTAAGCTCATAACCTTTGCAGATTCGTTCTAGCTTAGTTTTTCAACCGAAAGTCAAACCATCGTAATTTAAACTTGACTTTGAGATTAAACGAGATTGGCTCTGTCATTTCTCAAATTGAAAGTACCTACAAGTTGGTATTTATGTGGGTAACAAACCCCTAAAAGGGTATTCTCAGATTCCCACTCTAAGTATGTTAATTGTCGAGTCAAAGCTTTTCTTAAAAAGTCAACAGAATGTGTTTTTGCAAATTTAAGCATGATTAACAATGTAGGCTACATGCAACCTGTTTGATCATCAAAATAACTTTGTAATTAATGTAAGAACATGTTTCAACATGACCAACTCGACAATTTTCAGTTTAAACCCGAATCGGAACCGAAAGTCGCATAAATTGACTTTTTCTTTGACTTTCAGTTCTGATCCGTTCATGCATGTTGAGATCTGCATTAGAGCATATTTTGGACCCATTTTCATATAAGTTTAACTCTCTGAGATTTTACAACTTGGTTCAATGCTTAACCGATTCATATGCATGTTTCCGATTTATGCTTAAAGTTGACTATTTTGCCCTTTTTACTATAAAACGTGATTTTTGAAAAAGTTAAAGAGTAGAAACATTTGTTACTGATTTATAAACTTGCACCTAAAATTTGATATCAGTTTGAGGTCCAGATTGAGAGTTATGCTCAATATCGTAATTTGAAAGCCTTATGTTACTTAAACGGCGTAATTAGCATATAACCTATTTAAACCCACTTTTTGATATCAAACTTTTTACCCACTGATGTTATATAATATTTTGGGATTTTTAAAGATTTTTATTTAATTTTTGGCTGATCATATCATAGGTCTCTAAGTTTAATTCGGTAAATACCGATTTTGCCCTTTTAAGCCTTAAAATGAGTTTTACAAATCCTTTTGACTCCAAACCTTTTTCTATTGATTTTATTTGTTAAATAAAATATTTTGAGCATTCTGGAAATATAAAAATATCAGCTTTCTTTTAAAAACCCGGAAACGGCTCTAAATCGCCTTTTTAAGCGTTTTATCGCATAGTATGCACTATAACCATATTAAACATATAAGGTTGATACCTACTGATGTTTTTAGTATATTTTTATAGAATGACAGTAAGTACAAGTTTATAAACTCAGGTTTCCAATTTTGACATTTTTAGCCCTTGTGAAATTACCAAAATACCCCTAAGGTGCATAGTTTGGTTTTATATGATAAGTTTCACATATAGATCATACCCTACTGTTATAACATGTTAAATTAAATATATTTACTGTATGAATCAGACCCGTAACTCAGATTTACAAATAAACTCTTTTATAATCTTTTAAATGACCAAAATGCCCTTATGAGGTCTAATTTGTGTTTAAATCCGTTTTGGGCATAATAGAAAATAACTTACTGATATTATGACATATTTAGAGCATATTATCTCAGGGAACTTGCATATGACTCTTACAGTTACCCGTAACGCTCTTTTCGCGTTCGGTTCGGTTTATGTAACTAGTTTGTATAAATTGACCGAGACGGGTCAAACATTATCATTTTTGTCTCAAAATCCAGAATGTATTTAGTATACCCATATTATACAAGTATTCAAACTTGTCGGGTCTAAATCACAATCTATCCGGTCTTCGCTTAATCGTGCGTTTGAACCGTATCGTCCTTTAAAACTAGCCGGTCTAAGCTTAAGCTTAAATAAAGACCCGTTAGAAATCTAATAGGTTATTAAAAACCTTTGTTCCAGAATAGAAGAACCAGTAAAAGCTATCTGTACTTGCTTGATGGTATACGGCTGAGATTGAATTTATATTTAGCTCAGGTAAATACTTTTAACTTATTTTCCCTATACGGGCTTGGGGTACGGTATATAAAATACCGCTTGGTCCGGCATTGAATTCTTTAATCGAATAGAGGTTAAATTTATTGAGATGCCTTGTTTTGAATGTGTTTTATTGCTTAAAGCCTTTGGGGGGTTAATGACCATGTCCCGGATATCCTTGGCATCATCTTACGAGATGGCCACGACCTGAGCACGGGGTGTAGGCGTACACCTGTTAGTGTATAACTCTAATGTGGAGGGTCTATTGATCTTTAACCCGGCACGAACCGGGCTACTGACGCATAAGTAACATGTAAATCCTTTACAAGATTATATTACATAATTATCCCAAGTTATAAAATGTTTTGTGCCATGTGCATTCAAATCAATTTTCAACCATTTTCAAAATGAGTCAGTTAAATTGTATTTACCAGTGTAAACTGACGTATTTTCCCAAAAGGTTAGTGCAGGTACTACACGTAATAGGCTGGCTGTCTTCTAGAGCGTCCACAATAAGTCTCGCAAGCTTGGACGACAATAAACTGTTGAACAATATCTTATTTTTATTTTGATCCGCCTGTGGATCCGTTTCGACTATCAGTAATATTTAATATTACACTTTATTAAAGTTGAAATGAATCTATCTTTGCTTCCGCTGTGCATTTATATATTGTGTTGTTTGTCTATGATGATACCAACTACGTCACGATACTCCCCACCGGGCCCACCGGTGACACGTGGAAAATAGGGGTGTGACAGGTTGGTATCAGAGCCAACATTGAGTGAATTAAACACTAGCTTTTTGTGTTTAATCTCAATGACACGATAGCACATCCTCTGACCTTCTGAGTCTTGACTTAACATAGGAATACTCTCGTCCCTATTCGGAAGATTATTACCTTCAATTATATTTTAATATGTCGCCAAGCAAGAAGCTGTAATGGAAATTCTCCCCATTTGAAGCCTAGGAAAGGCCAACCTTCGTGTTGCGACTAGGATTAACGTACGACCAAGGAGAGGACATTCAGAACTAAAATGAAGAAGAGACTCCTTTTACTGAAGATCGTTTCCTTAAAAGTCTTTATGACGATATTTATCTTTTGGTCCCTTTTGAGGACAACATCATTTCTTTTAAGTCCCTTTTAGGGCAATTCTATACCTCTTTTAAAACCATTGGGATGTTTTATCTAAATTTCAATTATATCATTATATATGAATATAATATATATAATAAATTAGAATAATATTTCTGTTATAAGATCTACCATTATAATAAAATGGCAAAATCTAAAAAGGACAAGACCTAGCCTCGTGTCATTATTGAGACCCGGCCAAGACGGCAGATCCTCAATTTAGGTTCAGATCCTTATTAACATCTCGATTTAAAATTTGTTCTGCGTTAATTATTAAAAAAAAGGAATCTTAAGGTTAAACCTAGCCTATATGACGAGGCCAAGATGGTAGGACCTATTCAAGAGATTCAAATCCTTGTTAACATCCGTAATATGTTAACACTCCTGGCAAACGTGGTTCGATAAAATCACGTAAGTCATCCCTAGAATGGGTTATTCCAATCATTCCTTATTAAAATAATCATCCCTTAAGGATGAAGTGCCACGGGCTATAATACACTGTCCGATTGCGACATCGACAGTTGTGATCTTTTGAGATTCCCCGTCCTAAGGGGGTGAGCTATGCTCAAAGCCCTCTAGACGATAATCTGGTCGTCATGTCATTATTATGACCGCTAAACGACAATCGATTTAAATTAAAGTACTAATCCGGTCGTTATGTCATTATTATGACCGCTGAATGACAGTTGATTTGAATTAAAGTGCTAATCCTGCCGTCATGTCATTATTATGACCATTGAACGACAGTTGATTAAATTAATGGCACTGATCATGTCGTCATGTCATTACTGTGACCGCTGAACGTATCATCAGTGCAATGACTATATGTCCTAACATCCTACGAGATGTTAATTAATAGGCCCACGGGCCAGAAATTTTAATACAGACAGTGGTAGCCTACAACTCCCTGTCAAGAAAAGGTAATGAACTTTGATTCAAGCCTTAATACCTCGATTTTGTAACATCCTGGTTTATAAATTAAATATGTCCATGTAACTAGGCTGTTGAGCTATTATTAAATTATAACTAGGGATATACTACCTACGGGCTATACTCATTGTCATATAAGACAAAAGACAGTCGTAGCCTACAACTCCCTGTCAAAAAAAAAAAAAAAGGGCAAAAACACGTTCAAGCCTAAATACCTTAATTCTACAAAATCAAGGTTGATAATATAAAGTTGTCCCTGTGACTTGGTCTTTTGTGCCATAATTATATTTTTATTAAATTTAGGATAATTATAATGAAAAGCATGAATAAAATAGATATCATTGTTTTTCCTGCCAGTATAATATTAAAAGAGAATCTTAAAAGGTTTGACCTAGCTTAAATATCATTAAAGACCTAGCTAAAATGGTAAAACCTGTTTAAAAGATATTCAAATCCTTATTAAACACTTGAAAACGTATTAACACTCCCGACAACAGTGATGCGATAAAATCACGCTTGTCATCTTTATATTAGGAACTTCCAAACCCTTATTTAGCCTAAATGATCAATAGGAATCATGGCTAATAAACGTCGAACGTGATGTACACATCTAAACATCCATCTGGGATGTATACCTACGGGCAAATACGTATACATGAAAAAGATAGTTTTATTTCATCACCTCTTGTCAAGGCAATGAATTATAAAATTTTCCGATCCAAAGGAATCATTGATTATGTTTTAAAATTTCCCTAGTGACAAGGCATCTGTGCATCGAAAAGTCCGTTGGAACAAGCCGTTGTGCTATATAAGATGTCAGTATGACATTGACAGTCGTGACTTATGTCCCCTGTCTAGTAAATTTGAAGGATTATATTCCGCTTAAACGCCAAAGATGGTTTATTTAAAAACTTAGGCAAAACATAATCAAATAAATTAAATGCTATCTGTTGGCCCATATGGTTTATTCGCACCATGGCTACTTATTTATCAAGTTCGACAATTCGCTTTATGATTAAACCAATTTATTACTACTTGGTTTGTAGCCTTCAAAGCTTCACCATGGCTGACTCCTCTAAAGCTTACAATCGTCTAGTTGATCAGAATGATGATGCGAGACCGAACTTAACAAGCACCGAGTTACAGGCTATGATAGATACAACAGTAAACAACGCTGTGGACCGTGCGTTGAAGGATCATAAGCGAAAGTGCGATGATACCCCGAATAAGGGTCATAAGAAGGGTAAGACCGGTTCAAACTATAACCAGTCCAAGCCAAAGGAGGCAAAACCCAAATGTAAAACCTGCAAGAAGAAGCACTTCGGAAAATGTTTCTATGAACAGATCAGGGGATGTGTCATCTGCAAGGAGATGGATCACAAGACCCATGGGTGCAAGGACTTGAAGGACGCCACATGTTATGATTGTGGCGAGAAGGGGCACATAAATAACCGCTGCCCAAAGGAGGCAACTAAAAGGAAATGCACTCTGGAGTCACGAGCTAGGCCTTGTGGGATTTGTAACGAGAAAGGGCACAAGACCTTGGAGTGCCAAGACATAAAGGACGCAACCTGCTATGGTTGCAATGAAATAGGGCATATCAAGACAAATTGCCCAAATAAAACCAAGAAACCTGGGGAGGCTAAGGAGACAAAAGCTGGGAGCTCTCAGATGGACGCTCAAGAGATTATTCAGAATGACGATGTCACAACAGGTACCTTCTTTATCAATAACGCTCATGCTAGAGTATTATTGATTCAGGTTCAGATAAGTCTTTCGTAGACAATAGATTGTGTAAATAATTAAATCTGCCTGTTAAAACTCTAAGCGTTAAGTATAAAGTAAAATTGGTCAATAGTACCTCAGAGACTACTTCAGCAATATTAGATGGATGTTTTATATCCATTAGGAATTTTTTTTTCCGATGTCCTAGTTCAGTTAAAATATAAGGACTCAATATAGCATTAAAAACCGATTGGTTGTCTTGAAAAATCAAGCCTATATTGTGGGTAATAAGAAGCAATTAATTATCAAGACTCCTTACGAGACAACCCTCATAATTACATGTATCCGTGCGATTAATAAATATTAAACAAAAAAAAATGGTGGAATTGGCCGTCCCCGGAATCGAACCTGGGTCTAGGCCGCACCCTTTCGCGCGCCTAGCCAACCGAGCTAGGTGCCTAGTTTGTGAAATCTCCATTTTGATTAAATATAAGCACATGTACAATCAAATAACACTCCTTAGGAATGTTCATATGGTTTAATAATACCATGATCGATGTATGATAAGTCGTCAGGATGATGACTAGCTGTGAAATGCACTCAATTAATTGATAAATTGGTATTTAATACCAAGAGATGTGAGTATGGGAAACTCAGAAGAAACAAACAATAGTCGCGATGCTAGAAATGCGACAAATATTAATGGTGCATCAAGCGTGGACCTCAATATTAATGGAATTAATCTCCAAAACTGAAGTTAACCCAGTTGATAGAAAGGTTATAAGAAAAGTCACGAGAAGATTCCAGAAGCTAAATGGTGGTTGCTCAAAAACACATGTCGCTACTTATGATAAGAGTTTTATTCATACTTCATATGCGAAGAATAACCCAAATAAAATCATATGTGGCAAGGAGCCCATTCTTTTTAGGATGTACTTAAAAAGTACTTCGTCTTTTGGAAGTCAAGAGACTTCAATGGTTAAAAGGGGCCATTGATTGCAAGGAATTGTTGAGAGTAGTAGAAACCAATAGGTATATCAGTGGTTATGCTGGAAAGCACACGGTAAGGGGTGCGTCACAATCATTCGGTGGTAATACCCTTGATTAGTGAGGACACTAATGGAGTCCACAAGAAAGATCCCCTTATACAGTATGGGATGGTCCAAATTTTAGGGACCTTATTAGAAAAACCTGGTATCCGCTTTGCGAAATGGAAAAGATGGAATAAGAGTTTTTCCGACTCCTCCCATAAGAGCTATACACTATCGGCAGTAGGTTGCAAACCTTGGTTCTTTGGTTGAAATAGTGCTCTTATTCAGTTAACCTAGAATTTAAGCATAATGCACTATATATATATATTATGATTTAGCATCGGCAATAAGGGGGCACATTAAGATTTCAAAGCCTGCTTATTATGAATCCATTATGGATCCACCTCAACTACTCATGTTTTATAGATTAAGAAATAATCAGTCGAGGCTGAGATTGCCCTACAAATTGTCAAAAAGGTTTTATAACTAAGCTTAAAAGGTTTAAGAATGGAGGCGTTTAGCCCTCCTGATGTATGATTAGAGGCAGCTCACATTAATAATGACACCAGATAAATCCATTATGGTGATTTTATGGCTAGAAGTTACGTTTGGTTGCAGGTACTGCTAGGTCTCTCATAAAACCATAAGCTTAGCAAACTTTTAATCTTTCCCGTAAGAACCCCAGATAGTAAGTGCAAGGTAAAACTTACAGGCAAAATCATAAGAACCATTTCTTCTGTTCCTGTTAGAAATCTCTAATCATGGAATTCTAGAAGTACTCTCTCTCTAGAAGAAGTGTGTCAGCATGTATATTTGATATCTCTTTGATCTCTATCGATTGCGAATACCAGATGGTAAGATAAAAGCGCCACATGAGGATTGGAGTATCTTAATATGTTCCATAGATTGCTTCCATGCCTGATCAGTATGGAGGTTTAATGCATGGAACCGCAAGGATATTCCAATAGTCATATGGTACTAAAGTCAACTAATGGTATTCAAGGAAGATATCTAGAATGGAATTGCCAAAGTAAATGTTCCCGATTAAGGAATTCATAGACTTGTGACATAAATGTGTCACTTATCTGGCACAGAATATGACAATTGAACTGGAGCCTGAGATTTGGAAAATCTCTATAACCTCATTGTATCTTGATTACCCTGTTTACCTCCTGATAGGCAGGTAGAATTAAGATTTATATCCCATTAGGGCTGTATCATTATGAAATCTCCAAGACGGCTAGTGCCAGTATTGGAAGAATCAAAACCCTAATTAAATAAGTTTTGAAATAAAGAATTCATATAGCCTAACCCTATATTCTAAGAATTCGGTATTGTTAATTAAGAAAGACGGTTCATTTTGCTTATGCATTGATTACCGCAACCCAAATTAGGCAACAATTAAGAATTTCCATTAGCTGCCCTGGATCGTCGATTTGTTCGACTAACTATGAGGATTAACTATCCCTTAAGATTAGTTTTAAGTAATGGTTGGAATAACCATTTCACATTGAGGTAAGCTTTTCTATAATAGTTGATATATAAGTATCAAGGCTGCTCCTTTGGAGACCTTGCTTAGATGGAATGTTGGATATCTATTGATGAGTAGAAGATCGGTACGTCCAATCAGCAGGATCTGAAAGTTGCCTTGGAAACAACGAATAGGATCATACAAATCCGTGATCATCTGTAAATTGTCAGTTTTGGCAGAAAATCAAAGATTAATGAGAATAGCAACCCTCTTAAGTCCTTGATTAAGGAATAAGGTTCAACAAAGAAATCACCCTGGAAGGGTGTGCCAATTTGTTAATTATCAGACTAGTTAAGCTCTGAATATATAAAATCATTTGAAGAATCGAATGTATCAAAGATCAAATAGCTTATGAGCTAAAACCTATTTAAGGAGCTTGACGGAGTACGCAATGTATTACACACTAAGGATTTAGGGATGTGTTTCGCCAATAAGTCAAGAAGCATTATCACATATTGTTATGCAGACTTATGATATGATGAGCAACCTATATCGATTAAGGATCGACAGGTTAAAAAGCTCCAAAAGGATACATGTACCAAATATAAAGGTCACTTTGGGAGCTTGGAGAGATTCCAGATATGTTATAGAAGTTGAGTCCATTATGCGACAAAAAGTACTTCCAGCATCTTAGCAAATCTCGAGGTCGAGATTTCTTTTAAGGGGGTGAGGATGTAACACCTCAAAAAATTTACATCCAATAATGTATTGACACGTGTCATGGACTTTGAATATGTGAAAACATACTTTAGAGGGACTAAAGTGACAAACAATGGAACTATGTGAATATAAGGGTCTAAAGTGTCAACAATTGATAAATAGGCTCTAAAATAACCCTACATGATGTTTATAACCTTAAACGGATAAATCATGGATCATACGAAGCGAGAAATGAAAGAAAGTGAGGAATTACAAACTACAGGGGCTAAATGTGTCGACATGTTGGAAGTATACCTCTGAGTGATCTTTTGGCAGACCCGAAGCTTTGTAATGATAAAATATACTCACTAGAATATGTGACAAAAATTTCATCAAGTTTCGATATCATATGAGAAAGATATGATCAAAACCGTGCACGAAGGGTTAAATACGTTAACGATGATTTCGTGACTTTTTCGGGTAAGCACAAAGTTGTTCGAGGACTTTACCATGTTTGTAAAAGTCCCAAGGCCCTTAAAAATCAGACTTTTGGGTCTAATGTGCAAGAAAAATAAGTAAAAACACGTTACAAAAGGACAAGGACTGAATTGCAAAATCAATGAAACTTGGAGACCTGGTCGCCACACCCTCGCGCCACGCGAGGGGGGTCTCGCGCCACGCGAGACATCTGCCAGCGCAGAATACATGCGCAACTTCCAGTTATGTCTGTTTTGCGAGTTGTTAACAGCTGTTGTCGACTCCAGAGCCTCACCAATCGACTTTCATGCATTTAGGGACACTTGTATACTTCTTACAACAATCCTAGACCTCTGTGGCAGCCTCATATGTGATCAAAATCTGCATAAAAGGATCTTAAAGTTGCAAACTATGAACACTTGCAACTTCAAAATTCACAAGATCAATTCCTGGAGCTCTCTGGACGACAAGGCATCTTCCTAGTGATCTCTAAGCTTATTTAGGACCATTGTAAGTGTTCATAACCTTTGCAAATTCGTTCTAGCTTAGTTTTTCAACCGAAAGTCACACCATCGTAATTTAAACTTGACTTTGAGATTAAACGAGATTGGCTCTGTCATTTCTCAAATTGAAAGTACCTACAAGTTGGTATTTATGTGGGTAACAAACCCCTAAAAGGGTATTCTCAGATTCCCACTCTAAGTATGTTAATTGTCGAGTCAAAGCTTTTCTTAAAAAGTCAACAGAATGTGTTTTTGCAAATTTAAGCATGATTAACAATGTAGGCTACATGCAACCTGTTTGATCATCAAAATAACTTTGTAATTAATGTAAGAACATGTTTCAACATGATCAACTCGACAATTTTCAGTTTAAACCCGAATCGGAACCGAAAGTCGCATAAATTGACTTTTTCTTTGACTTTCAGTTCTGATCCGTTCATGCATGTTGAGATCTGCATTAGAGCATATTTTGGACCCATTTTCATATAAGTTTAACTCTCTGAGATTTTACAACTTGGTTCAATGCTTAACCGATTCATATGCATGTTTCCAATTTATGCTTAAAGTTGACTATTTTGCCCTTTTTACTATAAAACGTGATTTTTGAAAAAGTGAAAGAGTAGAAACATTTGTTACTGATTTATAAACTTGCACCTAAAATTTGATATCAGTTTGAGGTCCAGATTGAGAGTTATGCTCAATATCGTAATTTGAAAGCCTTATGTTACTTAAACGGCGTAATTAGCATATAACCTATTTAAACCCACTTTTTGATATCAAACTTTTTACCCACTGATGTTATATAATATTTTTGGATTTTTAAAGATTTTTATTTAATTTTTGGCTGATCATATCATAGGTCTCTAAGTTTAATTCGGTAAATACCGATTTTGCCCTTTTAAGCCTTAAAATGAGTTTTACAAATCCTTTTGACTCCAAACCTTTTTCTACTGATTTAATTTGTTAAATAAAATATTTTGAGCATTCTGAAAATATAAAAATATCAGCTTTCTTTTAAAAACCCGGAAACGGCTCTAAATCGCCTTTTTAAGCGTTTTATCGCATAGTATGCACTATAACCATATTAAACATATAAGGTTGATACCTACTGATGTTTTTAGTATATTTTTATAGAATGACAGTAAGTACAAGTTTATAAACTCAGGTTTCCAATTTTGACATTTTTAGCCCTTGTGAAATTACCAAAATACCCCTAAGGTGCATAGTTTGGTTTTATATGATAAGTTTCACATATAGATCATACCCTACTATTATAACATGTTAAATTAAATATATTTACTGTATGAATCAGACCTGTAACTCAGATTTACAAATAAACTCTTTTATAATCTTTTAAATGACCAAAATGCCCTTATGAGGCCTAATTTGTGTTTAAATCCGTTTTGGGCATAATAGAAAATAACTTACTGATATTATGACATATTTAGAGCATATTATCTCAGGGAACTTGCATATGACTCTTACGGTTACCCGTAACGCTCTTTTCGCGTTCGGTTCGGTTCGGTTTATGTAACTAGTTTGCATAAATTGACCGAGACAGGTCAAACATTATCATTTTTGTCTCAAAATCCAGAATGTATTTAGTATACCCATATTATACAAGTATTCAAACTTGTCGGGTCTAAATCACAATCTATCCGGTCTTCGCTTAATCGTGCGTTTGAACCGTATCGTCCTTTAAAACTAGCCGGTCTAAGCTTAAGCTTAAATAAAGACCCGTTAGAAATCTAAGAGGTTATTAAAAACCTTTGTTCCAGAATAGAAGAACCAGTAAAAGCTATATGTACTTGCTTGATGGTATATGGCTGAGATTGAATTTATATTTAGCTCAAGTAAATACTTTTAACTTATTTTCCCTATACGGGCTTGGGGTACGGTATATAAAATACCGCTTGGTCCGGCATTGAATTCTTTAATCGAATAGAGGTTAAATTTATTGAGATGCCTTGTTTTGAATGTGTTTTATTGCTTAAAGCCTTTGGGGGGTTAATGATCATGTCCCGGATATCCTTGGCATCATCTTACGAGATGGCCACGACCTGAGCACGGGGTGTAGGCGTACACCTGTTAGTGTATAACTCTAATGTGGAGGGTCTATTGATCTTTAACCCGGCACGAACCGGGCTACTGACGCATAAGTAACATGTAAATCCTTTACAAGATTATATTACATAATTATCCCAAGTTATAAAATGTTTTGTGCCATGTGCATTCAAATCAATTTTCAACCATTTTCAAAATGAGTCAGTTAAATTGTATTTACCAGTGTAAACTGACGTATTTTCCCAAAAGGTTAAGTGCAGGTACTACACGTAATAGGCTGGCTGTCTTCTAGAGCGTCCACAATAAGTCTCGCAAGCTTGGACGACAATAAACTGTTGAACAATATCTTATTTTTATTTTGATCCGCCTGTGGATCCGTTTCGACTATCAGTAATATTTAATATTACACTTTATTAAAGTTGAAATGAATCTATCTTTGCTTCCGCTGTGCATTTATATATTGTGTTGTTTATCTATGATGATACCAACTACGTCACGATACTCCCCACCGGGCCCACCGGTGACACGTGGAAAATAGGGGTGTGACATGGTATATGTGACTTTGTCACCCTATTTGTGTCTGTGAATGCATCTGGTAATTCATTTGCTATTCTTTGTAAATGTATAATCTTTTGGACTTCATATTCACAATGACCACTTCGGGGGTCGAGATTTGATAGCGTCGATGCATTCCACATTATTTCTTGTGTTACCAGTCCTTATCTCCCCCTAAGACTGGGAACATTGTTTCATCAAAATGACAGTCAGCATACCGTGCTGTAAACATGTCTCCCGTTAATGGTTCTAAATATTTAATAATAGACGGGGAGTTAAAACCAATGTAAATGCCCAGTCTTCTCTGTGGTCCCATAATGGTACGTTGTGGTGGCGATATTGGTACATATACCGCACAACCAAATATTTTGAGGTGGGACAGATTTGGTTCTCTTCCGGAGACCAGTTGTAATGGGGAGTATTCATGATCGGCAGTTGGTCTTAATCGAATTAGTGCAGCAGCGTGTAAAATAGCATGTCCCCATGCAGAAGATGGCAATTTGCATCTCATCAGGAGAGGTCTAGCGATTATTTGTAATCGTTTAATTAATGATTCAGCTAAACCATTTTGGTGTATGAACATGAGCTACTGGATGTTCAACCTTTATCCCAATCGACATACAATAATCGTTAAAAGCTTGGGATGTGAATTCTCCTGCATTATCCACTCGTATGGTTTTAATTGGATTTTCAAGGAAATGAGCTCTCAACTGTATGATTTAGGCTAATAGTCGGGCAAACGCTACATTTCGGGTAGCTAAAAGACTCATGTGTGACCATCGCGATGAGGCGTCAATTAAAACTAAGAAATAGCGGAATGGACCACAAGGAGGATGTGTTGGCCCACAGATATCCCCTTGGATTCTTTCCAAAAATGAGGGGTTTTCTTGTGTCAACTTAGTTGGTGAGGGTCGAGTAATGAGTTTACCTAGAGAGCATGCCGCACATGATAAATCTTGTGATAACAAGACTTTTAAGTTCTTAAGAGGGTGCCCATTTTCACTTTTAATTATTCGCCTCATCATTATGTTACCAGGGTGACCTAGTCGGTCATGCCATATTGTGAATGTATCTTTATCTAGTACCGTATGGTTACTCACCACCATGTATGATTCAATAGGAGTAATATTAGTACAATATAATCCAGAGGATAAAGCTTTTAGCTTTTCTACAATGGTATCTTTGCCATTTTCATTTGTAGTAATTTGTAAGTATTCATTATTATTTTCGGATGTTGTTTTGAGGTGGTAACCATTTTGTCGAATACTTTTAAAACTAAGCAAATTTTGTCTTGATTTACTAGAGTATAATGCATCATTTATAATTAGTTTAGTACCCGATGGTAATATGATGCTTGCTCTTCCAGAGCCTTCTATAAGATCACATACACCAGAAATAGTACCAACAAGTGTCTCTGCAGGAGACAACTCAGAGAAAAATTTCTTATGTTTGTGAATAGTGTTGGTAGTACCACTATCTACGAGACATTCATCACCAATGATAGCTTTATTGGAGCTTGTAAACACATTTCCTCTGGAAATAATAAAACAAATTAATATAACGAACTAATTGCTTAAGTATGATAAAAAAACATCATACAAATATGAATCAAACATCACAAGATTTTAAATGAAACCATAATAATAGTTCAAACATAAAATACCATAAGAGTTTAAACAAGATCCAAACAAAGAAAAAAAAAACCATAGTATTAAAAAAACATCACATAAAGTTCAACCATAGGATGTCACTAATTCTCAGTGAAGTCAGATGCGTCCAGATGAGTGTCTGATAGTGTTGTAGGAGATGACAGATTAGGTGCATTCTCAATCAGATTTGTCTCAACATTTTTCCCTGTTTCTTTCATCATCTGTTGATAAGCTTCAACGAGATGTTTGGGGGTGCGACATGTGCGGGACCAATGATTTGACATTCCACATTTATAACATATATTGTTTTGGCTCCCGCTAGTTCTCCCTCTAGGAGGACGTCCCATGTTCTGTCGACTCGATTCGCCACTACTAGATTTAGAATTTTGAGATTCTCATCGCCATGTATTGCTCCGTCCACGACCACGGCCACGACCGCGACCGCCACCTCTCCCACGTCCGCTTTGATAATTTGCATCATTGGCTTCTGGCAATGGGCTTGCACCGACGAGTCGCGCTTGATGATTTTGTAGTAGGAGCTTGTTGTTTTGCTCCGCGACCAACAAACATGATATTAATTCAGAATATTTTGTGAATTTACGTTCCCTGTACTGCTGCGACAGGAGCATGTTTGATGCATGGAATGTTGAGAAAGTTTTCTCAAGCATATCTTCGTCGGTTATTTTTTCACCACATAATTTAAGCTCAGAGGTGATGCGGAAAAGGGCAGAGTTGTACTCGCTAACACTTTTATAATCTTGTAGCCTCAAATGAAGCCATTCATAGCGAGCTTTAGGGAGCAAGACCAGCTTCTGGTGGTCAAATCTTTCTTTGATATTTTTCCACAACTCGAGAGGGTCCTCAACAGTAAGATACTCCCTCTTTAAGTCTTCGTGAAGATGGTGACGAAGGAATATCATGGCCTTAGCCTTATCTTGAGAGGAAGTTTGATTCTCATCATTAATTGTCGCCCCTAGGTTATTTGCTGCCAGATGAATTTTCGCATCAAGAGTCCATGGGAGGTAGTTATTCCCGAGATGTCAAGTGCGACGAATTCGAGTTTTGATAAGTTCGACATTGTATCTACAAATGAAATTTACATGTGAATTTTTTTATGAAATAACATAAATAACAGAAAAATAGTACCAAGTGTCAACTTATTTATTTGATTAAAATTAATAATATTAAATAATCAGATTTCATTTCTTAATAACGTATATATACACAATGATGTAGTCAAAGTACAACTCAAATATAACAACCTAAGAGAAGTTTCAGGAGGGTATATATATATCTGTATTTATAACATAATAATGCTTATCTTGAAAATTTTAACTACAAAACCCATGCTCCTAACGTATTTCCAAGTTAAGGACACACATTTTCACTTCTCACATTTAAAAAATTCTCATATTAACGTCATATTAGAGCATTCACATCTATCCCACCATATTTTCACCTTAAATTACGCTAAAAAATACTATATTTTCTCTCTTCTTTTCAATTAAATAATATTTTTTATATCTTTATCATTACCTTTTCTCTCTCCTCCACTCACAACCACTTTCAAAATATATTAAAAAATTATAGGGGTGAACAGTGTCCCTTAAAATATACAGATAACAGTAACATTTTCTCTCTCCTCCACTCACAACCACTTTTTATAATCTTTAAATTTAAAAAACACCACACACAGAATTTGATGCCATGGATGTGAATGCTCTTATATATTATCAACTAGGTTATTACCCGAGATTGCTTCTCGGGCTCAAGAAAATTATTTAGGTTAATTATTATTATTAACTAATACACACTTAAGATCATACAAAAAACATGACACATTAATGTCTTCGTTATAAGAAGAGTTATAAACTTTTCATAAAGTTATTTATCTAAGCAAATGTATTTACGCATATACCTAAAATTAAACAAAACTTAAAAAAAAGAACATATAATCTTTCTTGAGGAAATTAATAAAATTTCTTCAAGAATAGTTGGATCTGTTTCAAATTGATTCATGAGTTAACAAAAAAAGCCTCAAACCTGACATGTCGACTTCCAGGTCATCCCATTCTTGTGTTGAACTACTTCCTTCTACTATTCTGATAAAACCCGATTAATTCATAATAACACATATGTAATTCAACCAGAATAACATAAATGTTGCATATAATCAAAGAGGCACGTTTACGAAACAATGAAAACACAAAGAATCGACTATGTTAAGAAATCAAATGAAATTGATACTATAACACACTAACACATTAACCCTAGAAATATATAAACAAAATGAAAATCATACAGACTTACATATTAATCGGTCCGGTTCATTCCCAATCAAGCAAGCAAAGATTTTTCTTCAAAGCAAAAGCGAGGTCTTTAACCCTACATAAAAAAACTGTGAAAAATGATTATGAAGTATGAAGAATATATGGATCCTTAAATAACCCTGAGAGCAAGAAACGTTACCAAATCCAATTCTTCATGATTCAAAGCATCAATTTAGAAATAAAGTTGGCTCGCCTGGTCTTCATTCTATGCCTCTGTCTCTCTTCTCCACTAAATAGAATTCTCACCACTCACTTGAATATATGAGTAGAGTAACCCATGAATTTCTCAGCATCTACAACCCTATTAACATCATGCTACTCAAAATCAATATCAAACTACCATCAACAGTAATCATTAAAAAAAACATTTGAAAGCATGGTAACTTGTGTAATTGATCCAATAAACAAACAATTTCAACCTATTCGACCCAAACCTTTGTTTAGCTAACTTTTTTTTACTTGACCCGTTTAATATAAAATAAACCCAAATCAACCTAACCTACCTATTTACAAGTAACTCAGTCGAAATTAACGCATCTATGAATAATAATCATTAAATTTAAAAAAAAACTAATAGGTTGTCATGCAAGAATGAATGGTTTGGACAAGTTATGGAAATATAAATTTAAAAGGCGAAAAGAAAGCAAGACGGCTGATAAAAGATACAAACCTGCAGTTTTGGGGAATTAGTTGGCATGCTGCACTTGTATTCGTATTTAAACGGTCCATAAACTTTCTTCACTCGCACAATACTCTATGTTCCCTATAAATATGCACAACTTCTGGTAAGATCAATGATATTGTCACACCCCGACCGCGTAAAACAACAAACCGCGGCGGAAACGTTGGGGAGTGATGCGACAGAATTATTGTTTCAACAACCATGGTAATTAAAGTTTTGTATTATTAGAATTAAAGTTTACATAGTCTTGGAATTTAAATAAAACATAACATAATAATTTTCATTTAAGTCACTAAGGCCCAAGTCCGCCTAAGTGTAGCACAAGCATCATCATGCATTAGCACCTGAAACACATGCGAAAATAGGTACATCAGCATAAAAATGCCTGTGAGATACATAGGTTTTGTTTATGCAAAATTCATGACTTGTAGTTTAAAGAAGGGTTTAACAAAAAGTAGTCACGAACCTTGCAAAATGTTTTCTTTTATGAAATCATGTGAAAATCGATATGAAAATCAAATGATATGAAAGAAATATGCATGGTTGGATGAATATCCAAGTAAAAGTGAATTTGTATAAAATGTTTACTTTGTATAAAAATGTTGTGTCCTTGTGAAAAATGTTTCATGTCTTTGTCAAGTGGCTTAGATAACGCAACAATGTATAATACAATAAAATCACTTATATATAGGAAGTACCAGCGGCGTATCCACCATGCTTTTATCATATAACACATAGCCCCGTTACATAAGTCACTTATCAATAACCAACCAAAATGTCTTGTTTAATGTTAAAATGTTTATGTATAAACCATGTACAATGTCATGTGTGAAATGTATCAAGTATAAACAAATGTAATGCATAGCAAGTAGAAAGTATCTACTTAACTACGTGAAAATGTTAATGTGATAAACTCAACCCCGTAGGAAAATGTACAAAACAATGCTTTTCAATAAATCAAAGTTTAAATCAAATGTTATGTTTTGCAGAAAACAATGCTTTATGATTACAAACATTTATGCAGTATTGTTTATTCGCATACATTCAAGCCTTGCGACTGTGGCGACAAACCTTTAAACAAATTAAAGGTTCATCTAAGTTATGTATATCGGATTCTGTCATTCCCAACTTCCAAACAAACCTAGGAAGTCGGAAACGGGAGTTGTCAATTCCTATGGTACCATTACATACTACCGAGTGGCGTAGCTAATGTTAATGAATGTATTATTGTTCCGATTAAACACACCAAATGTCATGACCAATGTAAGCATGTGAAAACCATGTACTAAGTATGCTAAGTAAACATACATAGTAGAAATGTTCATGAAATCAATGTGCTAGCTTGCTAAGTAAACATACATAGCAAAAATGTTTATGAAATCAATGTGCTAGCATGCTAAGTAAACATACATAGCAAAACACAATTGAAAGCATGTACTATATGTGTACTAGGTGAAACTAGCATGTTTATGTCAAAAAAGCAATGAAAGCATGAAAGTAACAAGTATGCACATGTGTATCACCCCAAAGTATTTAAAAGCGGTAAAAGGGGGAAACTATGTACTCACTTGGGATTGCTTATTAGTCTTGAGAATAAGACCAAATTAAGCTCCAAGTATCACGGAATCAACAAGGCACCTAGTATAGGTAACTATGTTAATAAACGGATCCTAAATCGGGAGATAGGATAGAATGAGGTTCTATAAATCAAATGAGTATTTGAACTCATATGGCATGATTTAATAGACCTTACATTCTGATTGGAAAGTCTACCTAAGTGCTTTTGACCCGTTTCGACCCGTTACGGTAGTTTAAGCCACTATAACGCGTCGTTTGCGTAAAACTATGTTCGGATGGTTAACTATGTGATATGTCAAGTCTTATATGCCCAATTATCCCTAAACATGTTACTAAATCAGATTACATGTCAAAAATATGTTCACATATGCAAAAATACGGATTTATGCTTCAAAAGGGCGTTTTGGTCATTTCCTATGGGCATACAAGCTACTTAACAAATAACTAACCAATCCTATGTGATCATAAGGTATAACCTTAGAGGTTATTCCCTATGCAACTATGATCACTAATCAAGCTTAGTCGGATCCTAATGATTGACCAAACGGGTCGGGTTTGAAAGTCTAAGCGGTTGTCTAGACCGCTTAACTTACGACCCTAAACAAGCACTAAACTAATAGTGATGAGTTAAACATGCCAAAACATGTTTAACCTATTTAGAAAACTGATTTGGTATCAAAACAAAGTGTTTTGATACCTAGGAGTAGTTCCGTTGCAAAATGCGTGATAAAACGCATTTTGACCGAAACTCTACACTAATATAAAGAACAAGCATGAAAGAATACTCACAAGAGTCCAATGCTTGAAGAAAGAAGACAAGAAAACCAAAGAGGAAGTTCCCAACACTTGTGGAAGCTCCAAATCAGATTAGAGAAGAGATTGAGAGGAAATGAGCAATTGAAACAAGTGAATGGCTTTGTTATTTATAGGAATCAAGAGCCATCAAGATCATTTTGTGTGGTGATCAAGCAATGATCCCAGTCCTACACATGTTAGGATATGATTGAGGGACTTGGAGAACACTTAAACTTGGCCTCCACACAAGAAATTTGCAGAAAAAGTCCCTGAAGTTGCAACAGAATGCAGAAAAATAGTTTCTGTCGCTGGGCCTTTTCACGCAGCCCGCGTAAGCAGAGGACTGGGCTTACGCGGCCCGTGTAGTCCATTTTGGCAGAATTGCATAAATGGTCCCTGCACTTGATTTAAGCTCATTTTAGGCCCTTTTGACCCCCGTTAAGCCATTTTCAAGGCTCTAGAAGGTCATTAAAGTTTAGAGGACTCAAAATGTGCTCGGAAAACTTTTGGATGTCGGTTCGTTTGGTCGTACGGTCGCGTTATTCGTCAACTTACGATGAAACTCAAACGGACGCGAAAACGATCCAAATTAAGCGACGAATGGTATTTTTGCATGCCGATTACTAAAATAAAAATATTTTAGTGTGTACCAAAATTTTGGGTGTCCAGATGTGGTCAGAACGTAAGATATGTGCGAAAATGCAAACTTACACCGTTTTTGACACTTTTAGTCCCTGTAAGATCAGGTAAGCATGTTTTCGCACACCGAACCTATCAAAGCTTATTTCTAAGCTATGTTTAGGTTATATATGGTATGTTTAGCTTATGATCAAGTTTCGGACTGTACGTTGCCTTACGAAACGGCAGACTTTTGTAGTTTGACGCAAATAGTCCCTGTGGGCGAATAAACTTGTTTTTGCCATACCAAAGCCTTCAAAACTTATTTATAAGTTATGTAAAGGTTATTTAAGGTATGTTAAGCTTATGTTGCTGTTCCGGAGTGTTTGTCGCGTTAAACTGATTACATTTACGCATCAGTTTGCGTATAACTTCCCAAAAAGCAATATAGAGTTTAAAATCGATCAAAAATCAAAATGTACAAAATATTAAACATAAATAAAAAACATTGGGATCAAAATACATTGTTTTATTAATAATGGATTGTTCAGAGTTCATACGATGATTATACAAGCATAGATGTCACAGTCTCCCCTACTTCAGTAAATTTCATCCCGAAATTTATTAGAGGAAACTTGTGAGAATAGATGTGGATACTTCGCTTTCATATGATCTTCATGTTCCCAAGTAAATTCTGGGCCACGTTTAGATTCCCAGCGAACTTTGATAACTGGGATGCGCTTGTGTTTGAGCTTTTTGACTTCACGGTCCATGATTTCCACAGGTTTCTCAACGAAGTGCATCGTGTTATCAACACGAATTTCATCAAGTGGTATGTGGAGGTTCTCATCAGCTAAACACTTTTTGAGATTGGACACGTGAAAAGTTGGATGAACATTTCCAAGTTCAGGAGGTAGCTCAAGTCTGTAGGCTACTTTTCTGATTCTTTCAACGATCTTGAATGGTCCAACATAGCGTGGTGCAAGTTTTCCTTTCTTTCCAAATCAGATTACTCCTTTCCAAGGAGATACCTTGAGTAGGACGTGATCACCAACTTGAAATTCTAAGGGCTTGCGTCGTCGATCCGCGTAACTCTTTTGACGGCTTCTAGCTGTCTGAAGGTTATCGCGAATCTTCTTGACCTTATCTGTAGTCTCTAGAATGAGTTCAGGTCCAGTAAGCTGGGCTTCACCTATCTCATTCCAGCAGACCGGTGAACGACATTTTTGACCGTATAAAGCTTTGAAAGGAGCCATGTTGATGCTAGAGTGATAATTATTGTTGTAGGAGAATTCGATCAACGGCAGATGCGAATCCCAACTACCACCAAAATCAATCACACATGCTCTAAGCATATCCTCCAGTGTCTGGATTGTTCTCTCAGATTGACCATCCGTTTGAGGATGATATGCTGTTCTCAAATTGAGTTGGGTTCCCATGGCAGATTGCATGGTTCTCCAAAAGCGAGACGAGAATCGAGCATCTTTATCAGATATAATGTTCAAAGGAACACCATGTCGGGATACAATCTCATCTACATATATCTAGGCAAGTTTGTCAGCAAATAGATTCTCACGGATTGGCAAGAAATGTGCTGACTTTGTTAGACGATCAACGATTACCCAAATGGCATCATGACCTCTTTTAGTGCGCGACAACTTGGTAATGAGATCCATAGCAATGTTTTCCCATTTCCAAACCGGAATCACAGGTTGCTCCAATAATCCAGAGGGATGTTGATGTTCTGCCTTAACCTTAAGACAAGTAAGGCATTTGGAAACATATAAGGCAATGTCCTTCTTCATACCCGGCCACCAATACTGGGTTTGAAGATCCTTATACATTTTGTCTGCACCAAGATGAATAGAATAACGAGACTTATGAGCTTCTTCCATTAGCAAGGTGCGGAGATCGTCTATACTTGGGACCCACAAACGGCCCATGAAATAGAATATCCCAAAGTCTCTCAGTTCAAGCTCAGGTTTAATATGACATGGTAACTCTTTACCCATCAAATCTTGTGTAACACAAGTATGTTGAGCCTGAGAAATGCGGGTTTGAATGTCAGATCGAACCTGAACACAGTGAAGCTTGACACGTTCTTTAGGACTCAATGCGTCAGTCACAACATTCGCCTTACCAGGATGGTAGCGAATTTCGCAATCATAGTCGTTTAGAAGTTCAACCCAACGTCGTTGCCTCATGTTAAGTTCTTTCTGATTGAAGATATGCTGGAGACTCTTCTGGTCAGTAAACACTACACACTTTGTACCGTAAAGGTAGTGTCTCCAGATTTTGAGAGCAAAAACTACTGCACCTAACTCAAGATCATGAGTGGTGTAGTTCTTCTCGTGTATCTTCAGCTGTCTTGATGCATAAGTTATGACCTTGTTTCTTTGCATAAGTACGCAGCCAAGGCCTAAGTTAGATATATCATAATACACGACAAAGTCGTCGTTACCCTCGGGCAAAGATAGAATAGGTGCATCATAGAGTTTCTGTTTCAAGGTTTGGAAAGCTTCTTCCTGTTTGGGTCCCCACTCAAAAGGTTTGCTCTTCTGAGTTAAAGCAGTGAGAGGAACCGCAATCTTGGAGAAGTTTTCAATGAATCGACGGTAATAACCAGCTAGACCAAGAAATGAACGAACCTCGGTAGGAGTAGTAGGTGTATCCTAATCCTTAATCACGCTGATTTTGGCGGGATCTACATGAATACTTTGTTCGTTGACAATGTGCCCCAAAAATTGAACTTCCTTAAGCCAGAATTCGCACTTGGAGAATTTGGCGAAAAGCTGTTCTTTATTTAGAAGCTCCATTGTAAGACGAAGATGTTGCTCATGATCAGCTCGAGTCTTAGAATAGATCAAAATGTCATCAATGAATACGATGATGAACTTGTCCAAATAAGGCTTGCAGACCCTATTCATCAAGTCCATGAAGATAGCAGGAGCATTTGTTAAACCGAAAGGCATAACAGTAAACTCATAATGACCATATCTTGTACGGAAAGCTGTCTTGGGAATATCTTCTTCAAGAACTCGAAGTTGATGATACCCAGAACGCAGATCTATTTTTGAAAAGCAAGTAGCACCCTGTAGCTGATCAAAGAGATCATCAATGCGAGGTAGGGGATATCGATTCTTGATGGTAAGCTTGTTAAGCTCACGGTAATCGATACACATTCGGAAGGATCCATCTTTCTTTTTCACGAATAGGACAGGAACGCCCCATGGTGAAAAGCTCGGATGAATGAATCCTTTGTCAGAAAGCTCCTAAAGCTACTTAGATAACTCTTGCATCTCAGACGGTGCAAGACGATAAGGTGATTTAGCAATAGGATTTGCGCCAGGCACAAGATCAATGTGAAACTCAACTTGGCGCACAGGGGGTAAACCAGGTAATTCTTCAGGAAATACCTCAGGATAATCCCGAACAACAGGGATATCTTGGATAGTCTTACCCTTGCCTTTCTCCTCTACAACATGTGCCAAGAAGGCGACATATTTCTTTCGTATGTATTTTTGGGCTTGGGTACAAGACATGAGTTTAAGGCTACTAACAGGTTTCTCCCTATGAACTTCTAAGGTTTCACCGGTCGAAAGAGGTATACGGACAATCTTCTCAAAACAAACCACCTCAGCATGGTACTTGGCTAACCAATCCATTCCTACTATAACATCAAAGCTCCCGAGTTGCATTAGTGTGAGGTCGATAGGAAAAAGATGGTTATTAAGGTTCAACTGGCAATTTCGAAGAACGGAATCGAGTACAACAGGTTCACCACTAGCTACTTCTACTGTCAAGGGCTTTCCTAGTTTTATTCTAGTCATCAAAAGCAAAGGCTCAAAAGCTAAGGACACAAAACTCTTATCGGCACCCGAATCAAATAGAACAGAAGCAGGATGGTTGTTAACAAGGAACGTACCGTTCACTACTTTGTTATCCGTACGTGCCTCATTTGCATTAAGATTGAAAACTCTACCATGAGCTGGTGCCTGATTTGCGTTTGCCAACCTCGAGCAGTTGTTCCTATAGTGGGTCAAATCCCCATATTTGAAACATGAACCCGGAGGATAATGAGGTCGTGCAGGATTCTGGGCAGGGTTTTGTGCATGGTTTTGTACTGCTTGGTTTTGGTTAGGAGCGAAACGTCAAGTGTTTGCAAGATGACCAGATTTGCCACAGTTTGTGCAGATACGGCATTGCACCTGGGGTTGATGGTGGCTATTACAGCGGTTGCATAGGGGTGCGTTACTAGCATACTGGCTCTTCGCAGCAGGTTGTGCAGCCTAATTAGGAGTAGCCTGATTTGTCTGAGTAGTAAGGGCGAAGTTCTTGGAAGCCTTACGCTTCCTCGATTTCTTTGAATACTCAACACTCTTCTTACCCTTTTGCTCCTTGGTATTATAACACTGTTTCTGCTTCTTGTCACCTTTTCTGTGGAGTTTACCCTTTTTGACTTGTGATTCAGTAAGGGTAGCAGCTAGCTTAATGGCCTGTCAGACGGTAGTGGGGTTGCTGCCAGTGACAATATCCTGAACAGGATCTGGCAAACCGTCTATGTACTTCTCAATAGCCTTATCCAAAGGCGTGACCATTGTAGGACATAGCAAGCTTAACTCCTCATATCTGTCAGTGTAAGCCCGGTGTTCACCACTGTGTTGCTTCAGGTCATGGAACTCATTTTCAAGTGTCCTCTGCTCGTGACGAGGGCAGAACTCTCTCATCATAAGAGCTCTAAGTTCCTCCCATGTTTGACCTAAAGCAACATCAGCACCTCGATCTCTCATTACCCCATTCCACCATGTGAGAGCCCTCTTTTGGAATACACTAGAAGCAAACTCGACCTTACGGTTGTTCGGACACTGAACATGGCGAAAAGTGCTCTCAAGACACTCAAACCACTGGAGAAGCCCTATTGCTCCTTCAGAACCACTAAACTTGAGTGGTTTAGCCGAGTTAAAACTTTTGAAATTGCACGGAGCAGGTGCATTATTGTTATTGTTGGCTTGGTTTATTTGAGTGATGAGATTAGGTAGCATAGCAGCCATCTGCAGTGCTATTATAGCTGCCAGTTCGGCATCAGGTTGTTGAACATTACGTCAAGGAGGCATTCTAAATGAGGAAACATGAGAGAAAACGAGTGAGATAACGTGATGAAAAAATGAGATAGCAATAAAATCAAAAAAATAAAGGATGGTGGTCATTTGTTTATTACCTCGTAACAAACAGTCGACACACAGTGACAAATCAAAGTAAATGAGTCATAATAATGTATCACCGAAGACATGCTCGCCTATAAGTGAACACTCACCCCAAGAGTTCCCAGGTAAGAGTGACTGGTTCGATACTGCGGATTTGTACGAACACTCTAGCCTTAGACAGAAAACTCAGGGTACAGGCATTCACTCTTCCAGTTTGCACGTGTTCACATTATTTAGACCTAAACTTTGATGAGATTTTGAAAATTTGGAAGGCACATGGCCAAAAGAAATCATCTAAGGATAGATGATTGATTTCAAAATCATTTTGGAAATTTGTGTTCATGTTTTGGTAATCATCTAAGGATAGGTGACGTGTATTGTTTTAAGATCTAAACACAAGAAAACTTGTGTTAGGGTCCTAGAAAGTTACAGTCTAGGTCAAAGCATTACTAATAACCTAATTCCCTATAACTAAAGGGTCCTAGAAAGTTATAGTCTTCTGTCACACCCCGACCGCGTAAAACAACAAACCGCGGCGGAAACGTTGGGGAGTGATGCGACAGAATTATTGTTTCAACAACCATGGTAATTAAAGTTTTGTATTATTAGAATTAAAGATTACATAGTCTTGGAATTTAAATAAAACATAACATAATAATTGTCTTTTAAGTCACTAAGGCCCAAGTCGGCCTAAGTGTAGCACAAGCATCATCATGCATTAGCACCTGAAACACATGCGAAAATATGTATGTCAGCATAAAAATGCCTGTGAGATACATAGGTTTTGTTTATGCAAAATTCATGACTTGTAGTTTAAAGAAGGGTTTAACAAAAAGTAGTCATGAACCTTGCAAAATGTTTCCTTTTATGAAATCATGTGAAAATCGATATGAAAATCAAATGATATGAAAGAAATATGCAAGGTTGAATGAATATCCAAGTAAAAGTGAATTTGTATAAAAATGTTGTGTCCTTGTGAAAAATGTTTCATGTCTTTGTCAAGTGGCTTAGATAACGCAACAATGTATAACACAATAAAAGCACTTATATATATGAAGTACCAGCGGCGTATCCACCATGCTTTTATCATGTCACACCCCCAAAATCCACCATGCGGAGTATCACCGCTTGGAGGCGTGACATGACCAGGATCGAGCCACCAATCATATTGAACAACACAATTAAGTAAATGAAACCAACTACAATACGATTGGTGACCTAAAGAAGGTAACCGATTTTAAGATAACAGCGGAAGCATAAAACGTAGGTTCAAAACATAAGTTCACAGTTCATAAGTTTAAAGTCTCAAACATAAGTTCCATAGGTTTATAAAGTTCAATTATTAGGTATTGGGTGTAACAACCCATATTCCACAACAACCTTCTACCCATGCAAGCTCCAAAAGTATCTAGCGACCTGTAAGGCATGTAACAACGAGTCAACAACAAAGTTGAGTGAGTTCACGTTTGGTTGTTTAGCTTTTAAGTTGTTTATGAAAAACGTGGTTTGACTTTTGTTGGCTTAATTGCCGTGGGGGCTACCCCGTAGTTGAAAGTATGTTTAACCAGTTCCTTTTTCATTACCCAAACCATAACCATAATCAGTGGGGGCTTTCCTCGTGTGAACTACTAGACGGTATGATATCGACTACTACGAACAATAGTTGTGCCCTACATCAGTGTCTATCATCACTGACAGTTTGCCATAGTCCATTAGTACACGCCCGTCCGAACGGCACGGTGTGAGGTTTGTTAAACCTAATAGCGCTATTAACTAATGACCCGCTCGCCATTGGCCTCGGCGATTAAGTCGATATGAAGAGGGACTTATTGATAGAGTTTTGTCTAGCTAGTTTTAAGGTTGTTGTCTTGCACCAGGAGGACGAACGTACGTATTCTGCACCAGGAGAATTCGTAGGATTAATAATGGCATCCACTCTAGGGAGGATGGCCGTACATATCCTACCCAAGAAGGATCTGTAGATTTAGTTTTAATTCTTTAACCCATTCCCAAACCACCGGGAATCCCATGCCTTAGAGAGTGTGTGAACTCACCTCGGTTTGCTCGGTTAGATTCTCAAATATAGCTAACGGTCAAGGTCGGTCAATCACGTCCTAATATGATTACTAGTTAGTCATTTAGTGACTTTCAAATAGAGCACAAAGTTCCTACACGTATCTATCACATAACATGCATCACTTTAACGGTTAATGCTCATCCAAGTTTCCCATCCATTCCCCACTCATAATCAAACATACGATAATACACATAACACATATAACATGTTAGATCATTCACAGATAGCATACTCGACATTTAGACACGCAAGTCACAACTTATGTCATTTCAGCATTAATATTCAAAACCGGCTGTTTTCGGACATTTTAATAAAATAGTTAAATTATTCCAAAAATTCCCAAATTTTTACAAAATGTCTTAAACGTTCCAAATTTTATTGTGTAAAGACATCGGGGTCCAGTTCATTACCAATATTTTATAAATATTCATTTTCCGGACTGATCTCAGATTTATCTATTTCTGACCACAGTCCACGGAACAATTTATTAAACATTCATCGTAAGTCCGATTTATGAAATTCTAGTGGGGTAATTACAAATACTTCAGTTGTCATCTTCAGTACAATTTTCATGATCAAACTCTACACAGAACTCACAATATGACAGAAAACAAAACGCGTATTTTCAGCAGAAAAATGCAGCTCTAGCTGCTGTTACGAAATGACGCTTTAAAAATAGTAAACGAAGTCCAAAAATTACGATTCCGGTACCATTAGAACCGTATTTCATAATAACACGTTTTAGACTCAAAATATCAGTTTTCCGTAGAGTTTATGACCTGTTTACAGCCAATTGAAGTTGGCTGTAAAACCGGGACAGATTTTGTTTTCACTCTTTAACTTACTAATCCTGTGTTCGATTGATTCCGTTAATCATGTTTATTGACCACAACAACATCAAACATTAACATTAATCAGAAAAACATCAGATAATCAACCAATAATCATAACCACACAAGATCTACATGGTTTACACACATAACTTTTCTTTATCCATCTTATTCATCTTATGTTCAAGAGTTTATGTTAGGTTCTTAAGTGTT
Source organism: Helianthus tuberosus (assembly GCA_030545235.1). Lineage (NCBI taxonomy): Eukaryota > Viridiplantae > Streptophyta > Magnoliopsida > Asterales > Asteraceae > Helianthus > Helianthus tuberosus. The sequence goes on from CM060416.1 coordinate 93,178,615, forward strand.
TATAATTTTTTTCCGACGAATCTCTTATTAACCACATTAGACAAGATCAATAGGGTGTTTAGAGTCACTTACTACTAGCTCGTGGCTAGGGAAGAAACTAGACGAAAAACGAGTGGTTAAAGGCAAACTAGAGAGGTCCTTCGAGTTCCGAATGCTCCACACCTTCTAAACCACCTTGAATCACCTTGTGAGAGGCTTGGATTTGGTGAGGGAAAATCGAAAGGTGGTGGGGTGTGAGGGGATGTTCTCGGCAGTAGCTAGGGAGGGGGGAAAGGAAGTTTGGTGGTGATGAATAATTAAGGGTTTACTTATAGCACTAATATGGTCTTTAACCATTAGATTAAATGTCCACAAAAGTACAAACAACATCTTTTCCTAATTTCCCATGAGATTACATGGGGAATGTAAAGAATTCAAATAAAATATCTAGAGGATAAGCTTGAACCGAATTCAGCATGTGGGGGGGGGGGGTTAGTGCAAGATTTTTTGTAAATAGATAAGTAATTTAGGGGTGCTAAGTGTAAGTAGTGTTAGTGTAAGTACTAGGATCTTTGCATGGGGAAATGATGGATTTTGTTGGTGGCACATGGGAAAAATCGAAAATTGAGAAAAGGGGCCATGCTTGTGCCGCCAAAATCACATGGGGGGTTTCATAGTTGAATTTCAATCACTAGTTAAGTGACTTAGTTTGTTTAATTAGGAGATTTAAATTAGTTACTAGCGTGTAGTGTTTTGTAACGGGTGTTAGGGTGTTCGGGGACCCTAACTGGCTCAGAAAAGGATAAACAATGTCAATGTCGAAATTTTTATGTTCCGGGTAAAGTCCGGTTGTTCGGTTTGATACTGTTCCGTTAAAGTGCTTAATTAATCCGTAAAAATGTCTTTTATGCATATTTTTGTAACACTTTTAGTTTCTAACACTTAAGAAATTATAACGGACTATTTAGTGACTTCTCTGCATACTACTAGTATGTTAACAAGCACATGTAAGCATAACACAGATATCAGAAAGCAGTTAAGTAATTCCACACAGTCGTCAAACACTTTATTTTCATTAATAAACTGTACGGTTACATGTAAATTTGAGGGTTGTCACATTCTCCCCCTGTTAAGAGAATTTCGTCCCGAAATTTAGCGCGTGGTTACTGAGGAAGCTAGTTAAGTTGCGTTGTTTTCCTGATTTTCCTGGGGTGTCACATCATCCCCCTGTTGATTTAGAATTTCGTCCCGAAATTCTGTAGTAGCTTCAGCCTCAGTAGTGGTTGCGTTTTTCTTAAACAGTTGGGGATACTTGAATTTCATTTGGTCTTGTCGTTCCCAGGTATACTCTGGGCCACGATGAGCATTCCAACGAATTCGGACCAGAGGTATCCTGGTATGCTTGAGGATCTTAACGTCTCGATCCGTAATCTCTACTGGTTCCTCGACGAATCACAGCTGGTCGTCGATTGTGAGTTCCTTAAGAGGAACTATGAGGGTCTCATCTGACAGACACTTCTTCAGATTCGAAACATGGAAAACGTTGTGAACTCCGCTGAGTTCTTCAGGTAGGTTCAACATGTAGGCGAGTTTGCCAATTTTCTCGGTGACTTCGAATGGTCCGACATAACGCGGATTGAGTTTTCCTCGTTTGCCAAAGCGGACTACACCTTTCCAAGGTGAGACTTTGAGTAGCACTCGATCCCCAACCTGGAGCTCGAGTGGTTTTCTTCCCTTATCAGCATAGCTTTTCTGACGGTCACGAGCTGCCGCCATTCGCTGTCGTATCTGAGCAATTCTCTCGGTGGTATCTACCACAAGTTTTGGGCCAGTGATTTGGCTATCACCAACTTCTGCCCAACAGAGAGGTGATCGGCATTTGCGTCTGTACAATGCCTCGAATGGAGCGGCCTGAATGCTGGTGTGGTAGCTGTTGTTATACGAAAACTCCACTAGCGGGAGGTGCTTTTCCCAGCCATTACCAAAATCGATTACACATGCCCTAAGCATGTCTTCAAGGGTTTGGATGGTGCGTTCAGATTGCCCATCCGTCTGTGGGTGATAAGCGGTGCTCATATCTAAACGTGAGCCAAAAGACTTGTACATTGCTTGCCACAGTTCCGAGGTAAAACGCGCGTCACGATCAGATATAATAGAGGTTGGCACTCCGTGCCTTGATACCACTTCCTTTAGGTAAATGTCTGCAAGAGTAGAAAACTTATCCGTTTCTTTGATAGCCAGAAAATGTGCAGACTTGGTCAGTCGATCTACGATCACCCGCGTTGAGATCTGGGCAGGCCGGTAACGAAATCCATGGAAATTTGCTCCCATTTCCATTTCGGGATCTCCGGTTGTTGAAGTAGGCCTGATGGTTTCTGATATTCAGTCTTGACTCTCGCACAAGTCAAGCACTTACTGACGTAGGTTGCTATGTGGGCTTTCATGCCAGGCCACCAATATGTAGTCTTGAGGTCGTGGTATATCTTGTCCGAACCAGGGTGTACCGAATAACGAGACTTATGTGCTTCATCCATCACAAGCTCACGTAAGTTGCCATAAAGTGGGACCTAGATGCGTCCGTTTACATAGTAGGCACCATCTTCCTTTTGTTCTAGCCGCTGCCTCGATCCTCGTAGGGATTCAGCCCTGATATTCTCTGCTTTCAATGCTTCAACCTGAGCATCGCGAATCTGAGCGGGAAGGTTAGATTGGATGGTAAGCTGTAAAGCACGTACACGCTTAGGTATAGTATCCTTTCGACTGAGGGCGTCGGCCACAACATTGGCCTTGCCCGGATGATACTTGATAGCGCATTCATAATCGTTCAAAAGCTCAACCCATCGGCGTTGACGCATGTTTAACTCCTTTTGCCTGAAGATATGCTCGAGACTCCTGTGATCGGTGTAAATGGTGCACTTGGTACCGTACAGGTAATGTCTCCATATCTTAAGCGCGAAAACAACTGCTCCCAGCTCCAGATCGTGAGTAGTGTAATTTCTTTCGTGAACCTTGAGTTGGCGTGATGCGTAGGCAATGACCTAGTCACGTTGCATCAACACGCAACCAAGTCCTTGGATGGAAGCATCGCAGTAAACCACAAAATCATCTGTGCCCTCAGGCAATGAGATGATAGGCGCGCTACAAAGTCTATCCTTCAAGTGCTGAAATGCGGACTCCTGTGCATCACCCCAACGATAGGTGACACCCTTCTGAGTCAGTGAAGTGAGAGGTTGCGCAATCTTGGAGAAATCTTTGATAAACCTTCTGTAATATCCTGCCAAACCCAAAAATTGGCGGATCTCTGTTGGTGTGCGGGGTGCAGGCCAATTCTTGATCGATTCAACCTTAGATGGATCCGCATGAATTCCATCCTTGTTTACCACATGGCCTAGAAAGTGGACTTCGCGAAGCCAGAAGTCACATTTCAAAAACTTGGCATACAACTGCTCTTTTCGAAGAAGTTCCAGCATAAGTCGTAGATGCTGCTCGTGCTCCTCCTGACTCTTAGAATAGATCAGGATATCGTCGATGAACACAATAACGAACTTATCCAGGTAAGGCTTGCACACTCGGTTCATGAGATCCATGAAGACCGCTGGTGCATTCGTCAGCCCGAATGGCATAACCAGAAACTCGTAATGGCCGTAACGAGTTCTGAATGCTGTTTTGGAGACGTCCTCATCTCGGACCCTCAGCTGATGGTATCCCGTTCTCAAGTCAATCTTGGAGTAATAGCTTGACCCTTGCAACTGGTCGAACAAGTCGTCAATACGTGGGAGAGGATAACGATTCTTCACAGACACCTTGTTAAGCTCGCGATAGTCAATACACATTCTGAAAGTACCATCTTTCTTGTTTACGAACAAGACTGGAGCTCCCCAGGGCGAAGAGCTAGGACGTATAAAACCCTTTCCCAAGAGTTCTTGTAATTGCGTGGACAGTTCTTCAAGTTCTGATGGAGCTAGACGATAAGGTGCTCGAGCTACGGGCGCTGCTCCAGGAGCTAGCTCGATTTGAAACTCAACTTGGCGATGAGGCGGAAGACCAGGTAATTCCTCAGGAAATACCTCGGGAAAATCGCGCACAATAGGGATGTCTTCAATTCTCTTCTCTTCCATTTATGTGTCAGTAACGAGTGCTAAAATGGCAGTGTGGCCCTTTCGCAAACACTTCTGGGCCTTAAGGAAAGAGACGATGCCTTCGACAGCACCACTCTTATCGCCACGAATCATGAGAGGTTCTTCACCGGAACGAGGAATGCGGACGATTTTCTCCTTGCAAACAATCTCCGCTTGATGATGGGATAGCCAATCCATCCTAATAACGACGTCGAAACTACCCAGTGTGATAGGAATAAGATCGATAGAGAAGGTCTGACCAGCTAAGACGAGGTTACAACCTTTAACTATGTGTGTGGCTTCAAGACTTTTACCATTTGCTAGCTCTACCTCGTGTTTGGTGTTCAAAAGTGTTGGAGTGCGCTTAAGCATTTGGCTAACTTTTAAGGACACATAACTAGTATCGGCACCCGAATCGAATAAAACAGTAACAAAGAAGTCATCCAGAAGAAACTTACCCATCACAACGTTGGGATCGTTCCTTGCTTCTCCCTGACCAATCACGAACACACGACCCCTTGCCCCATTGCCATTGTTGTTTCCCCCATTGCCGCCTCCATTGTTGCCTCCATTGTTATTCCCATTGTGGTTCCCATTTCCTTGGTTATTGTTCTGGTTTTGGTTCAGCTGGGGGCAGTTCCTCTTAAAGTGGCCTTCAGCGCCACACTGAAAGCATCCTTTATTTCCCTGCTGATGCTGCTGCTGGTGGTTATGTGGGGCTTGTTGTTGTTGTTGGCGATTCTGATTTGCTGGTCAGGCGCTCCTGCAATCCTTTGCTTCATGACCAAACTTGTTACACCTCAGGCAACGACCTTTGTTGCACTGCCCGCTGTGATGTTTGTTGCACTTGGGGTGGTTCCCTCGGTATCCACCCTGTCCTTGGTTACCAGAAGATTGCTGACCAGGACTCTGGTAGTCATCAGTCTTTCGCTGCTGAGACTGAACTGAAGTAGAACCCTTTCCGGAGTTCCCATCCCATTTTCGCTTGTTATCGGTAGGTGCATCAGAAGTAGCTGTGGCACTGATACGTTTGGGTAGCCTATTTTGCTCCACCGCCTGGTCGGTGAGACGATGAGCCAACTTGATAATTTGCTGAAAGGTACCCAGGTTGGCTGAAGTTACGTGACTTTGAATCTCTGGTACAAGGCCCTTGAGGTACAGCTCAATACGTTTGATGGGAGGGTCCACCATAGTTGGACACAGGATGGCCAGCTCGTTTGACCTCTTAGTATACGCCTCAATCTTAGACCCCGTCATCTTCAGATTGTAAAATTCCACTTCTAGCTTGTGGATGTCATCCCGACTACAGTACTCCTCCTTGATCAGCTCTTTGAAACCATTCCAGGGTGTGGCATTAGCAACTGCCAGTCCTAGTAGTTGAACCTGTGCCTTCCACCAGGTTAACGCAGCTCCTTCAAGTGTTCCGGTAGCATATTTCACCCTACGGTCTTCGGGGCATTCGCACATCTCGAAAACTGACTCGAGCTTTTCAAACCAGTGAAGAAGGCCCACTGCTCCTTCGGTGCCACTGAAAGTGGTAGGTCGGTAGTCCATAAACGTCTTGAACGTGCACACAGGAGGTTGAGCATGTTGACCTCCTGCAGGATTAGCTGCGAGTGCCTCAGCGACTCGTTCATTGATCAAAGCCGTCAACTGGGCTTGAGTGAGGTTGATACGTCCTCCGCGTCCGCTCATGATCTTCATAATGAAGCAACGTAAGTGAGAAAAGTGTCGCGAAAGTGTCTTGCACCAGGAGGACGAACGTACGTATTCTGCACCAGGAGAATTCGTAGGATTAATAATGGCATCCACTCTAGGGAGGATGGCCGTACATATCCTACCCAAGAAGGATCTGTAGATTTAGTTTTAATTCTTTAACCCATTCCCAAACCACCGGGAATCCCATGCCTTAGAGAGTGTGTGAACTCACCTCGGTTTGCTCGGTTAGATTCTCAAATATAGCTAACGGTCAAGGTCGGTCAATCACGTCCTAATATGATTACTAGTTAGTCATTTAGTGACTTTCAAATAGAGCACAAAGTTCCTACACGTATCTATCACATAACATGCATCACTTTAACGGTTAATGCTCATCCAAGTTTCCCATCCATTCCCCACTCATAATCAAACATACGATAATACACATAACACATATAACATGTTAGATCATTCACAGATAGCATACTCGACATTTAGACACGCAAGTCACAACTTATGTCATTTCAGCATTAATATTCAAAACCGGCTGTTTTCGGACATTTTAATAAAATAGTTAAATTATTCCAAAAATTCCCAAATTTTTACAAAATGTCTTAAACGTTCCAAATTTTATTGTGTAAAGACATCGGGGTCCAGTTCATTACCAATATTTTATAAATATTCATTTTCCGGACTGATCTCAGATTTATCTATTTCTGACCACAGTCCACGGAACAATTTATTAAACATTCATCGTAAGTCCGATTTATGAAATTCTAGTGGGGTAATTACAAATACTTCAGTTGTCATCTTCAGTACAATTTTCATGATCAAACTCTACACAGAACTCACAATATGACAGAAAACAAAACGCGTATTTTCAGCAGAAAAATGCAGCTCTAGCTGCTGTTACGAAATGACGCTTTAAAAATAGTAAACGAAGTCCAAAAATTACGATTCCGGTACCATTAGAACCGTATTTCATAATAACACGTTTTAGACTCAAAATATCAGTTTTCCGTAGAGTTTATGACCTGTTTACAGCCAATTGAAGTTGGCTGTAAAACCGGGACAGATTTTGTTTTCACTCTTTAACTTACTAATCCTGTGTTCGATTGATTCCGTTAATCATGTTTATTGACCACAACAACATCAAACATTAACATTAATCAGAAAAACATCAGATAATCAACCAATAATCATAACCACACAAGATCTACATGGTTTACACACATAACTTTTCTTTATCCATCTTATTCATCTTATGTTCAAGAGTTTATGTTAGGTTCTTAAGTGTTTATAATTTTTTTCCGACGAATCTCTTATTAACCACATTAGACAAGATCAATAGGGTGTTTAGAGTCACTTACTACTAGCTCGTGGCTAGGGAAGAAACTAGACGAAAAACGAGTGGTTAAAGGCAAACTAGAGAGGTCCTTCGAGTTCCGAATGCTCCACACCTTCTAAACCACCTTGAATCACCTTGTGAGAGGCTTGGATTTGGTGAGGGAAAATCGAAAGGTGGTGGGGTGTGAGGGGATGTTCTCGGCAGTAGCTAGGGAGGGGGGAAAGGAAGTTTGGTGGTGATGAATAATTAAGGGTTTACTTATAGCACTAATATGGTCTTTAACCATTAGATTAAATGTCCACAAAAGTACAAACAACATCTTTTCCTAATTTCCCATGAGATTACATGGGGAATGTAAAGAATTCAAATAAAATATCTAGAGGATAAGCTTGAACCGAATTCAGCATGTGGGGGGGGGGGGGGTTAGTGCAAGATTTTTTGTAAATAGATAAGTAATTTAGGGGTGCTAAGTGTAAGTAGTGTTAGTGTAAGTACTAGGATCTTTGCATGGGGAAATGATGGATTTTGTTGGTGGCACATGGGAAAAATCGAAAATTGAGAAAAGGGGCCATGCTTGTGCCGCCAAAATCACATGGGGGGTTTCATAGTTGAATTTCAATCACTAGTTAAGTGACTTAGTTTGTTTAATTAGGAGATTTAAATTAGTTACTAGCGTGTAGTGTTTTGTAACGGGTGTTAGGGTGTTCGGGGACCCTAACTGGCTCAGAAAAGGATAAACAATGTCAATGTCGAAATTTTTATGTTCCGGGTAAAGTCCGGTTGTTCGGTTTGATACTGTTCCGTTAAAGTGCTTAATTAATCCGTAAAAATGTCTTTTATGCATATTTTTGTAACACTTTTAGTTTCTAACACTTAAGAAATTATAACGGACTATTTAGTGACTTCTCTGCATACTACTAGTATGTTAACAAGCACATGTAAGCATAACACAGATATCAGAAAGCAGTTAAGTAATTCCACACAGTCGTCAAACACTTTATTTTCATTAATAAACTGTACGGTTACATGTAAATTTGAGGGTTGTCACATTCTCCCCCTGTTAAGAGAATTTCGTCCCGAAATTTAGCGCGTGGTTACTGAGGAAGCTAGTTAAGTTGCGTTGTTTTCCTGATTTTCCTGGGGTGTCACATCATCCCCCTGTTGATTTAGAATTTCGTCCCGAAATTCTGTAGTAGCTTCAGCCTCAGTAGTGGTTGCGTTTTTCTTAAACAGTTGGGGATACTTGAATTTCATTTGGTCTTGTCGTTCCCAGGTATACTCTGGGCCACGATGAGCATTCCAACGAATTCGGACCAGAGGTATCCTGGTATGCTTGAGGATCTTAACGTCTCGATCCGTAATCTCTACTGGTTCCTCGACGAATCACAGCTGGTCGTCGATTGTGAGTTCCTTAAGAGGAACTATGAGGGTCTCATCTGACAGACACTTCTTCAGATTCGAAACATGGAAAACGTTGTGAACTCCGCTGAGTTCTTCAGGTAGGTTCAACATGTAGGCGAGTTTGCCAATTTTCTCGGTGACTTCGAATGGTCCGACATAACGCGGATTGAGTTTTCCTCGTTTGCCAAAGCGGACTACACCTTTCCAAGGTGAGACTTTGAGTAGCACTCGATCCCCAACCTGGAGCTCGAGTGGTTTTCTTCCCTTATCAGCATAGCTTTTCTGACGGTCACGAGCTGCCGCCATTCGCTGTCGTATCTGAGCAATTCTCTCGGTGGTATCTACCACAAGTTTTGGGCCAGTGATTTGGCTATCACCAACTTCTGCCCAACAGAGAGGTGATCGGCATTTGCGTCTGTACAATGCCTCGAATGGAGCGGCCTGAATGCTGGTGTGGTAGCTGTTGTTATACGAAAACTCCACTAGCGGGAGGTGCTTTTCCCAGCCATTACCAAAATCGATTACACATGCCCTAAGCATGTCTTCAAGGGTTTGGATGGTGCGTTCAGATTGCCCATCCGTCTGTGGGTGATAAGCGGTGCTCATATCTAAACGTGAGCCAAAAGACTTGTACATTGCTTGCCACAGTTCCGAGGTAAAACGCGCGTCACGATCAGATATAATAGAGGTTGGCACTCCGTGCCTTGATACCACTTCCTTTAGGTAAATGTCTGCAAGAGTAGAAAACTTATCCGTTTCTTTGATAGCCAGAAAATGTGCAGACTTGGTCAGTCGATCTACGATCACCCGCGTTGAGATCTGGGCAGGCCGGTAACGAAATCCATGGAAATTTGCTCCCATTTCCATTTCGGGATCTCCGGTTGTTGAAGTAGGCCTGATGGTTTCTGATATTCAGTCTTGACTCTCGCACAAGTCAAGCACTTACTGACGTAGGTTGCTATGTGGGCTTTCATGCCAGGCCACCAATATGTAGTCTTGAGGTCGTGGTATATCTTGTCCGAACCAGGGTGTACCGAATAACGAGACTTATGTGCTTCATCCATCACAAGCTCACGTAAGTTGCCATAAAGTGGGACCTAGATGCGTCCGTTTACATAGTAGGCACCATCTTCCTTTTGTTCTAGCCGCTGCCTCGATCCTCGTAGGGATTCAGCCCTGATATTCTCTGCTTTCAATGCTTCAACCTGAGCATCGCGAATCTGAGCGGGAAGGTTAGATTGGATGGTAAGCTGTAAAGCACGTACACGCTTAGGTATAGTATCCTTTCGACTGAGGGCGTCGGCCACAACATTGGCCTTGCCCGGATGATACTTGATAGCGCATTCATAATCGTTCAAAAGCTCAACCCATCGGCGTTGACGCATGTTTAACTCCTTTTGCCTGAAGATATGCTCGAGACTCCTGTGATCGGTGTAAATGGTGCACTTGGTACCGTACAGGTAATGTCTCCATATCTTAAGCGCGAAAACAACTGCTCCCAGCTCCAGATCGTGAGTAGTGTAATTTCTTTCGTGAACCTTGAGTTGGCGTGATGCGTAGGCAATGACCTAGTCACGTTGCATCAACACGCAACCAAGTCCTTGGATGGAAGCATCGCAGTAAACCACAAAATCATCTGTGCCCTCAGGCAATGAGATGATAGGCGCGCTACAAAGTCTATCCTTCAAGTGCTGAAATGCGGACTCCTGTGCATCACCCCAACGATAGGTGACACCCTTCTGAGTCAGTGAAGTGAGAGGTTGCGCAATCTTGGAGAAATCTTTGATAAACCTTCTGTAATATCCTGCCAAACCCAAAAATTGGCGGATCTCTGTTGGTGTGCGGGGTGCAGGCCAATTCTTGATCGATTCAACCTTAGATGGATCCGCATGAATTCCATCCTTGTTTACCACATGGCCTAGAAAGTGGACTTCGCGAAGCCAGAAGTCACATTTCAAAAACTTGGCATACAACTGCTCTTTTCGAAGAAGTTCCAGCATAAGTCGTAGATGCTGCTCGTGCTCCTCCTGACTCTTAGAATAGATCAGGATATCGTCGATGAACACAATAACGAACTTATCCAGGTAAGGCTTGCACACTCGGTTCATGAGATCCATGAAGACCGCTGGTGCATTCGTCAGCCCGAATGGCATAACCAGAAACTCGTAATGGCCGTAACGAGTTCTGAATGCTGTTTTGGAGACGTCCTCATCTCGGACCCTCAGCTGATGGTATCCCGTTCTCAAGTCAATCTTGGAGTAATAGCTTGACCCTTGCAACTGGTCGAACAAGTCGTCAATACGTGGGAGAGGATAACGATTCTTCACAGACACCTTGTTAAGCTCGCGATAGTCAATACACATTCTGAAAGTACCATCTTTCTTGTTTACGAACAAGACTGGAGCTCCCCAGGGCGAAGAGCTAGGACGTATAAAACCCTTTCCCAAGAGTTCTTGTAATTGCGTGGACAGTTCTTCAAGTTCTGATGGAGCTAGACGATAAGGTGCTCGAGCTACGGGCGCTGCTCCAGGAGCTAGCTCGATTTGAAACTCAACTTGGCGATGAGGCGGAAGACCAGGTAATTCCTCAGGAAATACCTCGGGAAAATCGCGCACAATAGGGATGTCTTCAATTCTCTTCTCTTCCATTTATGTGTCAGTAACGAGTGCTAAAATGGCAGTGTGGCCCTTTCGCAAACACTTCTGGGCCTTAAGGAAAGAGACGATGCCTTCGACAGCACCACTCTTATCGCCACGAATCATGAGAGGTTCTTCACCGGAACGAGGAATGCGGACGATTTTCTCCTTGCAAACAATCTCCGCTTGATGATGGGATAGCCAATCCATCCTAATAACGACGTCGAAACTACCCAGTGTGATAGGAATAAGATCGATAGAGAAGGTCTGACCAGCTAAGACGAGGTTACAACCTTTAACTATGTGTGTGGCTTCAAGACTTTTACCATTTGCTAGCTCTACCTCGTGTTTGGTGTTCAAAAGTGTTGGAGTGCGCTTAAGCATTTGGCTAACTTTTAAGGACACATAACTAGTATCGGCACCCGAATCGAATAAAACAGTAACAAAGAAGTCATCCAGAAGAAACTTACCCATCACAACGTTGGGATCGTTCCTTGCTTCTCCCTGACCAATCACGAACACACGACCCCTTGCCCCATTGCCATTGTTGTTTCCCCCATTGCCGCCTCCATTGTTGCCTCCATTGTTATTCCCATTGTGGTTCCCATTTCCTTGGTTATTGTTCTGGTTTTGGTTCAGCTGGGGGCAGTTCCTCTTAAAGTGGCCTTCAGCGCCACACTGAAAGCATCCTTTATTTCCCTGCTGATGCTGCTGCTGGTGGTTATGTGGGGCTTGTTGTTGTTGTTGGCGATTCTGATTTGCTGGTCAGGCGCTCCTGCAATCCTTTGCTTCATGACCAAACTTGTTACACCTCAGGCAACGACCTTTGTTGCACTGCCCGCTGTGATGTTTGTTGCACTTGGGGTGGTTCCCTCGGTATCCACCCTGTCCTTGGTTACCAGAAGATTGCTGACCAGGACTCTGGTAGTCATCAGTCTTTCGCTGCTGAGACTGAACTGAAGTAGAACCCTTTCCGGAGTTCCCATCCCATTTTCGCTTGTTATCGGTAGGTGCATCAGAAGTAGCTGTGGCACTGATACGTTTGGGTAGCCTATTTTGCTCCACCGCCTGGTCGGTGAGACGATGAGCCAACTTGATAATTTGCTGAAAGGTACCCAGGTTGGCTGAAGTTACGTGACTTTGAATCTCTGGTACAAGGCCCTTGAGGTACAGCTCAATACGTTTGATGGGAGGGTCCACCATAGTTGGACACAGGATGGCCAGCTCGTTTGACCTCTTAGTATACGCCTCAATCTTAGACCCCGTCATCTTCAGATTGTAAAATTCCACTTCTAGCTTGTGGATGTCATCCCGACTACAGTACTCCTCCTTGATCAGCTCTTTGAAACCATTCCAGGGTGTGGCATTAGCAACTGCCAGTCCTAGTAGTTGAACCTGTGCCTTCCACCAGGTTAACGCAGCTCCTTCAAGTGTTCCGGTAGCATATTTCACCCTACGGTCTTCGGGGCATTCGCACATCTCGAAAACTGACTCGAGCTTTTCAAACCAGTGAAGAAGGCCCACTGCTCCTTCGGTGCCACTGAAAGTGGTAGGTCGGTAGTCCATAAACGTCTTGAACGTGCACACAGGAGGTTGAGCATGTTGACCTCCTGCAGGATTAGCTGCGAGTGCCTCAGCGACTCGTTCATTGATCAAAGCCGTCAACTGGGCTTGAGTGAGGTTGATACGTCCTCCGCGTCCGCTCATGATCTTCATAATGAAGCAACGTAAGTGAGAAAAGTGTCGCGAAAGTACGTAAGTGTAGGACGACGTTAGAGAGTAAGCACACAAGGTTCAATTAGCAATTATCACATTATCTAATGCACAGTGAGAACTATCTAACCGACAATATAACATAAATCATACCACTTATGGTGTCGAGTGTTGCACGTGGAGCGAAGCGTCGTTGTGGATCGTTGAGCACTGTACAGGTTATAGTCTGGTTTTATCAAAAATCTTTTCCCTTTTAAAACCAAGTTCACTATAACCAATGGCTCTGATACCAATCTGTCACACCCCCAAAATCCACCATGCGGAGTATCACCGCTTGGAGGCGTGACATGACCAGGATCGAGCCACCAATCATATTGAACAACACAATTAAGTAAATGAAACCAACTACAATACGATTGGTGACCTAAAGAAGGTAACCAATTTTAAGATAACAACGGAAGCATAAAACGTAGGTTCAAAACATAAGTTCACAGTTCATAAGTTTAAAGTCTCAAACATAAGTTCCATAGGTTTATAAAGTTCAATTATTAGGTATGGGGTGTAACAACCCATATTCCACAACAACCTTCTCCCCATGCAAGCTCCAAAAGCATCTAGCGACCTGTAAGGCATGTAACAACGAGTCAACAACAAAGTTGAGTGAGTTCACGTTTGGTTGTTTAGCTTTTAAGTTGTTTATGAAAAACGTGGTTTGACTTTCGTTGGCTTAATTTCCGTGGGGGTTACCCCGTAGTTGAAAGTATGTTTAACCAGTTCCTTTTTCATTACCCAAACCATAACCATAATCAGTGGGGGCTTTCCCCGTGTGAACTACTAGACGGTATGATATCGACTACTACGAACAATAGTTGTGCCCTACATCAGTGTCTATCATCACTGACAGTTTTCCATAGTCCATTAGTACACGCCCGTCCGAACGGCACGGTGTGAGGTTTGTTAAACCTAATAGCGCTATTAACTAATGACCCGCTCGCCATTGGCCTCGGCGATTAAGTCGATATGAAGAGGGACTTATTGATAGAGTTTTGTCTAGCTAGTTTTAAGGTTGTTGTCCTGCACCAGGAGGATGAACGTACATATCCTCCCCAAGGAGGATATGTAGATTTAGTTTTAATTCTTTAACCCATTCCCAAACCACCGGGAATCCCATGCCTTAGAGAGTGTGTGAACTCACCTCGGTTTGCTCGGTTAGATTCTCAAATATAGCTAACGGTCAAGGTCGGTCAATCACGTCCTAATATGATTACCAGTTAGTCATTTAGTGACTTTCAAATAGAGCACAAAGTTCCTACAGGTATCTATCACATAACATGCATCACTTTAACGGTTTATGCCCATCCAAGTTTCCCATCCATTCCCCACTCATAATCAAACATACGATAATGCACATAACACATATAACATGTTAGATCATTCACAGATAGCATACTCGACATTTAGACATGCAAGTCACAACTTATGTCATTTCAGCATTAATATTCATAACCGGCTGTTTTCGGACATTTTAATAAAATAGTTAAATTACTCCAAAAATTCCCAAATTTTTACAGAATGTCTTAAACGTTCCAAATTTTATTGTGTAAAGACATCGGGGTCTAGTTCATTACCAATATTTTATAAAAATTCATTTTCCAGACTGATCTCAGATTTATCTATTTCTGACCACAGTCCACGGAACAATTTATTAAAAATTCATCGTAAGTCCGATTTACGAAATTCCAGTGGGGTAATTACAAATACTTTAGTTTTCATCTTCGGTACCATTTTCATGATCTAACTCTACACAGAACTCACATTATGACAGAAAACAAAACGCGTATTTTCAGCAGGAAAATGCAGCTCTAGCTGCTGTTACGAAATGACCCTTTAAATATAGTAAACGAAGTCTAAAAATTACGATTCCGGTGCCATTAGAACCGTATTTCATAATAACACGTTTTAGACTCAAAATATCAGTTTTCCGTAGAGTTTATGACCTGTTTACAGCCAACTGAAGTTGGCTGTAAAACCGGGACAGATTCTGTTTTCACTCTTTAACTTACTAATCTTGTGTTCGATTGATTCCGTTAATCATTTTTAGTGACCACAACAACATCAAACATTAATATTAATCAGCAAAACATCAGATAATCAACCAATAATCATAACCACACAAGATCTACATGGTTTACACACATAACTTTTCTTTATCCATCTTATTCATCTTATGTTCAAGAGTTTATGTTAGGTTCTTAAGTGTTTATAATTTTTATCCGACGAATCTCTTATTAACCACATTAGACAAGATCAATAGGGTGTTTAGAGTCACTTACTACTAGCTCGTGGCTAGGGAAGAAACTAGACGAAAAACGAGTGGTTAAAGGCAAACTAGAGAGGTCCTTCGAGTTCCGAGTGCTCCACACCTTCTAAACCACCTCGAATCACCTTGTGAGAGGCTTGGATTTGGTGAGGGAAAATCGAAAGGTGGTGGGGTGTGAGGGGATGTTCTCGGCAGTAGCTAGTGAGGGGGGAAAGGAAGTTTGGTGGTGATGAATAATTAAGGGTTTACTTATAGCACTAATATGGTCTTTAACCATTAGATTAAATGTCCACAAAAGTACAAACAACATCTTTTCCTAATTTCCCATGAGATTACATGGGGAATGTAAAGAATTCAAATAAAATATCTAGAGGATAAGCTTGAACCGAATTCAGCATGTGGGGGGGGGGGGGGGTTTAGTGCAAGATTTTTGGTAAATAGATAAGTAATTTAGGGGTGCTAAGTGAAGTAGTGTTAGTGTAAGTACTAGGATCTTTGCATGGGGAAATGATGGATTTTGTTGGTGGCACATGGGAAAAATCGAAAATTGAGAAAAGGGGCCATGCTTGTGCCGCCAAAATCACATGGGGGGTTTCATAGTTGAATTTCAATCACTAGTTAAGTGACTTAGTTTGTTTAATTAGGAGATTAAAATTAGTTACTAGCGTGTAGTGTTTTGTAACGGGTGTTAGGGTGTTCGGGGACCCTAACTGGCTCAGAAAAGGATAAACAATGTCAATGTCGAAATTTTTATGTTTCGGGTAAAGTCCGGTTGTTCGGTTTGATACTGTTCCGTTAAAGTGCTTAATTAATCCGTAAAAATGTCTTTTATGCTTATTTTTGTAACACTTTTAGTTTCTAACACTTAAGAAATTATAACGGACTATTTAGTGACTTCTCTGCATACTACTAGTATGTTAACAAGCATATGTAAGCATAACACAGATATCAGAAAGCAGTTAAGTAATTCCACACAGTCGTCAAACACTTTATTTTCATTAATAAACTGTACGGTTACATGTAAATTTGAGGGTTGTCACATATCATATAACACATAGCCCCGTTACATAAGTCACTTATCAATAACCAACCAAAATGTCTTGTTTAATGTTAAAATGTTTATGTATAAACCATGTACAATGTCATGTGTGAAATGTATCATGTATAAACAAATGTAATGCATAGCAAGTAGAAAGTATCTACTTAACTACGTGAAAATGTTAACGTGATAATCAATGTTATGTACAATGAATAACTAGTAGTTACTCAACCCCGTAGGAAAATGTACAAAACAATGCTTTTGAATAAATCCAAGTTTAAATCAAATGTTATGTTTTGCAGAAAACAATGCTTTATGATTACAAACATTTATGTAGTATTGTTTATTCGCATACATTCAAGCCTTGCGACTGTGGCGACAAACCTTTAAACAAATTAAAGGTTCATCTAAGTTATGTATATCGGATTCTGTCATTCCCAACTTCCAAACAAACCTAGGAAGTCGGAAACGAGAGTTGTCAATTCCTATGGTACCATTACATACTACCGAGAGGCGTAGCTAATGTTAATGAATGTATTATTGTTCCGATTAAACACACCAAATGTCATAACCAATGTAAGCATGTGAAAACCATGTACTAAGTATGCTAAGTAAACATACATAGTAGAAATGTTCATGAAATCAATGTGCTAGCATGCTAAGTAAACATACATAGCAAAAATGTTTATGAAATCAATGTGCTAGCATGCTAAGTAAACATACATAGCAATACATAATTGAAAGCATGTACTATATGTGTACTAGGTGAAACTAACATGTTTATGTCATAAAAGCAATGAAAGCATGAAAGTAACAAGTATGCACATGTGTATCACCCCAAAGTATTTGAAAGCGGTAAAAGAGGGAAACTATGTACTCACTTGGGATTGCTTATTAGTCTTGAGAATAAGACCAAATTAAGCTCCAAGTATCACGGAATCAACAAGGCACCAAGTATAGGTAACTATGTTAATAAACGGATCCTAAATCGGGAGATAGGATAGAATGAGGTTCTATAAATCAAATGAGTATTTGAACTCATATGGCATGATTTAATAGACCTTACATTCTGATTGGAAAGTCTACCTAAGTGCTTTTGACCCGTTTCGACCCGTTACGGTAGTTTAAGCCACTATAACGCATCGTTTGTGTAAAACTATGTTCGGATGGTTAACTATGTGATATGTCAAGTCTTATATGCCCAATTATCCCTAAACATGTTACTAAATCAGATTACATGTCAAAAATATGTTCACATATGCAAAAAATACGGATTTATGCTTCCGAAGGGCGTTTTGGTCATTTCCTATAGATATACAAGCTACTTAACAAATAACTAACCAATCCTATGTGATCATAAGGTATAACCTTAGAGTTTATTCCCTATGCAACTATGATCACTAATCAAGCTTAGTCGGATCCTAATGATCGATCAAACGGGCCGGGTTCGAAAGTTTAAGCGGTTGTCTAGACCGCTTAACTTACGACCCTAAACAAGCACCAAACTAATAGTGACGAGTTAAACATGCCAAAACATGTTTAACCTATTTAGAAAACTGATTTGGTATCAAAACAAAGTGTTTTGATACCTAGGAGTAGTTCCGTTGCAAAATGCGTGCTAAAACGCATTTTGACCGAAACTTTGACTCGTCACTACACCTAGTTAACGTGGTAATAAGTAGGTATAATCGCTAAGGATTATAACCATCGTGATTACAATCACATTGCAAAGTTCAATTGAACTTTGACTTGACCAATAGATGGTCAAAACCGAAAGTCAAACTGTTGGCCAAACTGTTTGACTTTCTGCACTAACATAAAGAACAAGCATGAAAGAATACTCACAAGAGTCCAATGCTTGAAGAAAGAAGACAATAAAACCAAAGAGGAAGTTCCTAACACTTGTGGAAGCTCCAAATCAGATTAGAGAAGAGATTGAGAGGAAATGAGCAATTGAAACAAGTGAATGGATTTGCTATTTATAGGAATCAAGAGCCATCAAGATCATTTTTTTGTGGTGATCAAGCAATGATCCCAGCCCTACACATGTTAGGATATGATTGAGGGACTTGGAGAACACTTAAACTTGGCCTCCACACAAGAAATTTGCAGAAAAAGTCCCTGAAGTTGCAACAGAATGCAGAAAAACAGTTTCTGTCGCTGGGCCTTTTCACACGGCCCGCGTAAGCAGAGGACTGGGCTTACGCGGCCCGTGTAGTCCATTCTGGCAGAATTGCATAAATGGTCCCTGCACTTGATTTAAGCTCATTTTAGGCCCTTTTGACCCCCGTTAAGCCATTTTCAAGGCTCTACAAGGTCATTAAAGTTTAGAGGACTCAAAATGTGCTCGGAAAACTTTTGGATGTCGGTTCGTTTGGTCGTACGGTTGCGTTATTCGTCAACTTACGATGAAACTCAAACGGACGCGAAAACGATCCAAATTAAGCGACGAATGGTATTTTTGCATGCCGATTACTAAAATAAAAATATTTTAGTGTGTACAAAAATTTTGGGTGTCCAGATGTGGTCAGAACGTAAGATATGCGCGAAAATGCAAACTTACACCATTTTTGACACTTTTAGTCCCTGAAGATCAAGTAAGCATGTTTTCGCACACCGAACCTATCAAAGCTTATTTCTAAGCTATGTTTAGGTTATATATGGTATGTTTAGCTTATGATATAGTTCCGTACTGTACTGTACGTTGCCTTACGAAACGGCAGACTTTTGCAGTTTGATGCAAATAGTCCCTATGGGCGAATAAACTTGTTTTTGCCATACCAAAGCCTTCGAAACTTATTTCTAAGTTATGTAAAGGTTATTTAAGGTATGTTAAGCTTATGTTGCTGTTTTGGAGTGTTTGCCGTGTTAAACTGATTACGTTTACGCATCAGTTTGCGTATAACTTCCCAAAAAGCAATATAGAGTTTAAAATCGATAAAAAATCAAAACGTACAAAATATTAAACATAAATAACAAACATTGGGATCAAAATACATTGTTTTTTTAATATTGGATTGTTCAGAGTTCATACAATGATTATACAAGCACATATGTCACAGATATGCACAATTTTAGAGATGTCAATTTGACCTATTTGCTTATGCATGAGCTGATTAGTTTTTTAAATATATATTATATATGGGTTACATGGGTCATATAGAGAAAAAGTTAAAAGGGTAAATCATAATAATGCATGACTTAATTATCTATAGAACATTTTAAAATATGGAACATGAAGCTTACCCTTTCTATTGGAAGCATCAATGAATCCATGTTTTTTTTAATATGTCCATAGGTAAATGGGTTAGTTCCAAGACCTATGCAAAAAAAACTAATTTAAAAGACGATGGCCAACTACTGCATCTTATATAAAAGGGAACAAATCACAATTCAGAAATGATAATGTAATATTCAACATCATGCACTTACATTTGTAAGTTTGCCTCATTAACCCAAGAGGGAAGTGTTCCAGATAGTTCATTGTATGACACATCACTGCATTAAGAAAACTGTAAAAAAATCACAAATATATATATATTTTTATATTGTTAGTCTATAATGTTTATTGCAAACATGGAAACCCCAAATGCAGCCGTGCATCACTTACATATTTCTGAGATTTGCGCTCCGTACTTCGGGAAGGGTGCCATTTAAGTTATTGTTTCCAAGAAACCTGAGAATGATGACTTCTAGATTCAGATTTTGGATGTTTTATAAATGTCAACATCCATCCCTAATTATGTAATTCCACATAGATACTTATGCCCTAATTGTATGCAATGTATTTTTTAGCATAGAAAGAGAATATGTGTATTACAGAAAAGAGAGTCGACTCAAGTTGAACAACTCTCTTGGAATTTTCCATTCAGATCGTTGAAACTCAAATCCCTGGGAAGTATACAATGAGATCAGTAAGTAAAACTGGCAATAGATAACATCACATCTTAGAGCTTTCCTTAAATAGTTAAGTTTATATATTTATAAACATAAATCTCAATTACTCACAGACGTTCCAGATTTTGATACTCTCCAATGTCGGCTGGAATAGGGCCAGTAATTCTGTTATTCCTCAAAACTCTGCAAGAAGTGTGTCATTATATGTTTTTTCCAAAAATAATAACATGATAGACTTAAGAAAAAGTAAAAATCTTCTCACACATCATTAAGGGACTTCAAATCCCTTATAAGGCCAGTACTTCCGCATCCACAGATGAAGAATCAATGGCAGAGCTTTGCTTTTTAAGCACCGCTGTAGTGAATCCAGCAGCCCATACCTTCAAAAATAAAATAAAAAATCATACATTATTAATCAAATTAGATCGACTTCTACTGCTCATTTTCATATGACAATCGTAGGTTTGTTTTAGTTTATCAGATTTGTGTACTTTTTTTGTTTCTATTGAATGCATAAATTTGTGAAGATCGCTTTCATGGACTTCGTGGGTGCACTAATTTCATAACTAAATAGATTTTCATGTGTAGACAAAACCAAGTGATACTGGCTTTACTGTAACCTTTTGAATACGTTGGTGGCCTGCGCATAGTTGCATACATTACCCCTTCTTTTATAATTCAATTTTATAGCATGCATAAACAGATCAAAATGTGCAAAGAAAGAAAAAGATCAAGTAAATCAGATCGCAGAGATAGAAGACATGAAACGGGAGAGATACGGAGTATGGGGAAGACAAAGTATAAAAGAGCACATTCATAGAAGATAGGAAAAGTCGAGTCACAGGTAGCTGATGAAGCATCGAGTCTAAAAGATCAACTTTAGTGGGATTTTTTACTATTATACTATTTTGAAACCTACTGTCAAAAAGCTTCCTAAAAGAGCAACAGAGTCGCCTTACCATGCACTAAAGCGCAATTTATGAGAATTTTCCAGTTGCCACTCATCAAGTCATCGTCCCTTTAAACACCAACAATGCATATGATATGATGGCAGTGTGATCCTTCTCCAGAATGAGCACTCTTATTAGCCTATAGTTTATAATGTCAACCCCATTAATTCTTACCGTTTTCACATCGTGAGTTTACTTACCCATCACTTAGATGACATCATTTATAACCAGAAGGATTCTTCCTTGCAATGCCATTTTAATGTTCTCGTATTTTCTGTACTCCTTATCTGCCTATGTTAATGTTACAATGTCCAATATTGTGCCATCTCATTTGGCTAATTTCTTCTCTAGACACCAATTTACTTCTAAAAGCTTCTGGTGTATCCTATCCCTCCGGCCAATGAAACTCAATATATTCAAATAAATGCTCATATTCTTGGCATTTCTCTACGCACTCAAGCTACTTTCGTTAGTGTGTCGTTATTCTGTTTAAGTTGACATGGAATGGTAAGAATAAAAATACCAACACATCACACACTCGTCATGTAACAACCCTCAAAATTTCAGGTACTATACAAATTAATTAATCTTAATTACGTCCTTAATGACTGTGCTTGATTACAACTGATAATTTAAACTGCTCTATGATTCTATATCATATATACATGCATCACATTTTATACAGTCACTCCATTCATTACACACCGACATTAGTGACGTACTTGATGCACTCAGCACAGTTAACACACTGAACGGTTGATTCAGAAATAATGCTGACAATACCAGCACATAGGCAGACAATGTTTTTATGGCCAGTATGAGCCAGGGATAGAGTACTACACTAGTTTGGAGTGTAGGGAAGTGAGGACCATAAGACTGCGTCATTAGGTGATAGATATAGTGCTGGGAAGTGCCTAAAACATGCGTTAAATACAGAATTCCGCATTCTTTTATAAAATTCAGCATTTTATTATACACAAATATAGCAGAGTGGTCCTGTATACTTTCCTAAGTGCCAGGAATGATTTCGTTACAAAAAGATGCATAAAAGACGCTATACGGTACAATTTAACACTTTAACGGAACGATACGTAAGCGAACAACCGGACATTACCCGGGACACCAAAATTTTGTCAGAAACATTATTTTATTATTCTTAATTAATCATGGTCACAATAAATCCCCACACACTATAGAAACATGTCACACACCCACTATTCTAGAAAATACCCTTAACCTCTTATTTACTTACCTACTAATTACCAAAATTTTACATAATACCCCCCCCCCCTAACCGAATTTCAGCCCTCATCATTTCATTATATTTTGTTTTGATTTTGTGATTGTCCTCCTAAATTGTGGTTGGCCAAAAGATTTCTAATCATGACATTAGGGTATAGGGGGCTCATGAGTTCCAAGAAATACCCATCATTTTATCAAGATTCACACTCCACCTCTCTCTCTCTCTCCCCCATTTCGGTTCTTCATAACCGAAACCACCACCATCACCTTCCATTACCTCCATCTCCTTCACTACAAGTTCCCTTTCCAAGCTTGAAGATCATCCATAGAAGTTGCAAGATTGAAGAGCTCTCAAGAAGGCCCTGTTCAAGTCTTTATCACCATCATTTCTTCATCATCCTTTCACTAAGATTTCTACCCTAGCCTTGTGCTAGTAGTAAGTCCCTTCACACCCTTGTTTCATCTTGTTATTTGTTATGATCCATAGTAGGATGATGTTGATAAATCACAAGAAGCTAAAACACTAAAATTATGAACTTGAAACCGTACATAAAATCATACATAAAAAGGTTTGCATGATGATGTTATCGGGTTGGTTTGAGTTTGGTGAATGCATGCATGGTGTTTGATGATTAAGTTGTTGATAAATCATGGTTAGGACACTTGTTAATATGTTTTTAGAATCATTAAACCTGAAATAAACATGCTGATTGAAATTTCCAGCCAACTTCAACAGGCTATAACTGGGTCATTTTTAATCGAAAAACTGAATTTCTAAAGTCTAAATTGTGTAATTTTGAACAACCGAACAAATGGAACTGGAATCGTAATTTTTCGAGATCGTTTACTATTTTTAAAGAATTGTTTTTAGACAGCAGCTCAAGCTGAAATATTTCTGCTGAAAAAGTGTGTTGTATTCAGAGTCAAAACTTGAAACCTGAGCAGAATCAGCTCATGGGATTTTTAATGTAGATGGTCACTGTTGTTTCCGTGACCCTCCAACTGGAATTTCATCGGTCGGACTTACGATTGATTTTTAGTGAATTTTTCCGTAAAACTGCAATTAGAAGTCACAAATCTGATTGCAGTCGGGTAAAAGAATTTTTATATAAAATTGGTAATGAACTGGTCCCCGAAAATTTTACACAATAAATTTTGGATTATATATGACATTCTGTAATAGTTTGAGAATTTTTGGAAAAGGTTAACTATTTTATTCAAATACTCGAAAACAGTCCAGTTTTGGTTAATAAAGCTGAAAAGACGTAAGTAGTGTATTGCATGTATGATTGTCGGGTTGGCTATGTGGGATCACTCTACGGGATTTATATAAAAGAAAATAATATGCTTTTAAGCATGGACCCCTCTATTTACAGAGGAGGCTATGGCGAAATTTTCCGAAAATTATAACACTTAGTAAATATTTGCTTTCTAAGACTAAAATTTACTAGAACATTGAACGAACAAATATTTATCACGCGAATCAATATAAGTAACACAACTCTAAACATTAAACTCTAAGCCAAGGCACGGCCCATTCGTCTAATAGACATTAGTACGTGTAGGTTGTCGTGTAGCAGACAGAGTTTGAGATTCGGTACAAGACGCACTACTGTGAGTTCATGTCCCCCTTTTCTCTTAACTATTTTCAGTTTTACATTTCGGGGATGAAATACATGTTACAGACATATACAAACATTTACAGACTTATACAGACATTTACTGACATTTATTATGGTATGGTTAGCTTAAGGAGGGTTTTTACTACGCGATCATGTGAGTGGTGGGTACAACGCTTAAGGCCATTAATCCTCATAGTAGGACCACGGGACATGAGTGATAGATCTATTTGGGTGTAGCGAGCCCACACCCATGAGGCCGGGGCGGCCCATAGTGGTGACTATGTCTTCGTACCAGAGACAAATTTGCTAGGTTTGAGTCTTCCTGCATCATTTCACACATACTATTGGTTTTGCAACCCAATGGTGATCAGGTTTTTCCTTAATTGCTGCATACCAGGGACTTTTACTTATACAGACATTTTAAAGGCTTTTATATACTCACTTACACATGAACTCGCTCAACTTTTTGTTGACTTTTTCAAATTACATGTATTTCAGGGAATGAATAGGATCTGGCAAGTGGTGCATGTTAGCTGCGTACTAGATAAGGATGTCATCCAGGGTCATAGGGTTTTGGAAGTGCAACTCATTCCTGGACGGGTTGCATGTCTTAAATCCTTGTTTTGTTGGTAGTTCTTCGTTGAGTCTTATGAACTCATTTTAAACAAGTCATGGTTTGTAACGTATTCAGTGGTTGATGTTTTTAAAGACAATATGTTATGCTTTTTCTAAACTATTTTAATGGATGAACATCCCGTATTTTATCATATAGCATTGTTGTGATTGTTGCTATGGTATTAAGAAGTCACACCAATTAAACCCACGCTTTCGCAAAAGCCAGGGTGTGACAACTTGGTATCAGAGCCTCGATCATAGCGAACTAGGATTCATTCTCGAGTCTAGACTATGATCACTAGGGCTCTCACGAAAATGTTTTCAAACCTTTTACATTGCATGCACTAAACGTCCAGATCCAGGGCACAAACATCTTTACAAACAAAAAGGCACAAATACACTTTTCAAAAATTATATTTCGGTCTTAGAGACTGAGGGAGTTCAATCTTAGAGATTGGGAAAGAATTAGTCTTAGAGACTGGGAGGTTGGTCTTAGAGACCAGGGTAGTCTGAGAGGCTAAGGTGTTCAGTCTTAGAAATGGGGAGGGATAGTCTGGGAAGACTAGGATGCATACATGATTACATTGCTTTTGTTTACATGCTTACCTGATTTATGTGTATATGTTGTGGCTGTGTTACAGACACCATGGCATCTTCTGGTAGTGGAGTGTCCAACACCAGCGACCCGATGGCCATTACCTCAGACGACGAGTTCGCCACGGACCCGGAAGTTTACACTTCAGACTACACGAGCACCGATGAAGACGATTTTCAGCCTTTCGCCCTACCGGACTTCGGAGACGACATGCCCTTAGCTGATGGCCCGCCAGGAGAGGATCTACCCCTTGTTCCGATCCCTGCCCCTCTCCCTTTTGCTGCAGTTCCCTTTGAGGAACAACCTCTCGACGCGTTATCCGATGGTGACATCGATCTATTCATCGAGGGTCCCCCGGAGGGAGACCAGGATGGTGGGGCCCCGATGGAGGACGATGCTCCGCATGCTGATATCCCAGTTGTTGACCCCGTTGTGCCCATGGTTGAGCTTCCTGACATGGAGGTTCATTCCGATTCGTCAGCCTCAGTTTCCGCTGAGTTAGTAGCTTCCTCTTACCCACCCTTGGGATTCGGTAACTTCCCTCATATTAACTACGATGAGGAGACAGATACGGAGGATGAGTTGGATCCCGAGGAGCAGCCTGCTGAGGCTCCTGTTCTCTCGGATAATCAGGATCCTGTTGTGCCTGCTGATCGTCAGCCTGCTCCCGTCATACCCAAGCCCGTTCTTGCCCTTGACCCCATTCCTGAGGATGCACCAGTCGTTGCACCACCTGTCACTGATGCACCTGTCATTGCACCACCAGCTGCTGAGATCCCAGATGTAGCGCCCATGCCTGACCCCATTTTTGATGACCTGGCACCGTTTGCTACCCATATCGACCTGAGATACGCTGACACCCAGAATGGGTGGATCGAGGAGGACGACTACCCTCCGTATGTGGTCCCAGTTACTCCCCCTACCGCACCTGTTACTGCACCACTCGATATCCCATCTACCCACCCACATACATCTGGTACCCCACTTTTTCCCCCTCACACCACAGACGCTCAGCACACAGGCCCTCCTGTTTCGTTCCTACAGTTTGTTCCGCCCTCACGTCCGGGGGAGGGTTCTTCAGCACATCCCGTTGGTCATGTACCGACATTTGTTCCAGTCTTACCCCAGTTTTCTTCTGTTGCATCCACTGTCGCACCAGTTGCCGTGCCATCTTTTGCTCCATCTGGTGAGCCTTTTCTCTGGACCACACCACCTATTATGCCACCCACAGATCCATATCACCCCTATCATGTCGGGCCTTCTACCGAGGATGTTTTTGTTTCATTTATGATGCAACAGGAGGCGCTGATCCGGCGCGTGCTAGAGCTGGAGAGAGCACATCGCGCTATGGAGGAGGATTGGCTGCATATGCGCCGTTTACTCTTCTCTCATTTTCCTCCACCTCCTCCACCGCCATCAGCTTAGCTACCCTTAGTCTTTTGCCGGTAGTGGGTACTTTTGAAGAGAAGACATCAATTGGGCCAGACTATGTGGTATTTTGAAGACCACATTTTGACAGGATGACTTTGGCTATGTGATTTTTGCTTGTTGTATTTGTCTAAACCGTTCAGACAAGGGCATTTTGACCCTTAGTCTTTTTGGATGTATGTACATTTGGAAAACTTGTAAACAGTGTATGATGGTCTTGATTTTATAAAAGCCCAATTGCAGTATTCTCATTACATGCTTTGTTAAAGTTGTTTGTTTATGTTCTATAACATGAGATGTTATGTGATTGATTTATTTATAACATGAGATGTTATGTGTGGATATTATTGAAAACATACATACCTTTTACCTATTATGACCTGACCAACGTAAATCACCTTTTAGAGGATGCCTCCACGACGTGAAACAGGCATGCCGACTACCCAGACAGAACTACAAGGGATCATCACGGCTGCTATTGCGCAATATGCTGCTTCTCAAGGAGAATCAAGCGGAAACATTTCGAACAACAACAACAACCCTCTGAATGGTAATGATCAGTCATAGGAGAGACATTACACTATATTTGGATGATTCATGTGCGACTGCTAATAATTCTATAAATGACATTGCTTGTACAGGGTGTACTTTCAAGCAATTCTTAGATTGCAAGCCACAAAACTTTGATGGCACTGGAGGTGCCGTGGCTTTTACCCATTGGACTAAGAATACTGAAGCAATAATAAGAATGAGCAAATGTGCGCCGGGATAACAAGTTACATACATCTCTGGGCTTTTTACTGACGGTGCCCTCTCATGGTGGAATCTCCAAGTTCAAACCCTAGGAGAGGCTGCAGCATACGCCCTGACTTGGGCTGAACTGAAAGAGCTGATGCGCAGGAGGTATTGCTCCAGAGCTGAGATCCAAAAATTGGAAACATAGTTTTGGCATTTAAAGATGGACGGTCCCAAAATCGCGGAATACGTTTAGAGATTCCACGACTTGTCACATGTGGTACCTTATATGGTTACACCGGAATTCAAACGGATTGAGCGCTTTATCTGGGGATTGGCACCCCAAATCCTGAGTATGGTTACCACATCCAAACCGGCAACAATTACGGAAGCGATCGACGTTAGTGTGGCACTTACGGAGGAGGCCGTAAGGTTGGGCAAGTTCTCAATCTCTGAACCCAAGAAGAAAGAGACTTATGCGGAGTCGGCTGGTGATAACAAACGAAAGTTTTCCAACTTCAAGCAGGGTACAAGCCATGTGAGAAAGAGGGGCGAGTCGAGCACACCGGCCAGAGCCAAAACCGGTGATGAAAACAGAGGAAAGGGTTACATGGGCACTCTGCCCAAGTGTGGTATTTGCCAGTTCCATCACTTCGGTCCATGCCGACTTAGAAAATGTGAATCTTGCGGGAAGACGGGCCATTCAAAGGAAACATGTTGGGTTGGATCAGGCCAGGGCGGCCAAAGGGGCTTCAATAACAACAACCGTGGTAATGGAAACTGGCCACAAGGGAATAATGGGGGAAATGGTAATCGTGGGAATGTCGCCAATCAAGCTGGAAATCGAGGAACCAACGAAAATCGAGGAGGGAATGGAAATGGAAATGGCCGAGGGCCAGGATGCTTCAACTGTGGTGACGCTGGGCACTTCAAAAGAGAATGCCCAAAGCTAAATCAGGCGCAAGGCTGAATCTTCAACATTGGCGCAAGGGAAGCGCGCCAGGATCCAAACGTCGTCACCGGTACGTTCCCTATAAACCAACGATTTGCATCTGTTCTTTTTTATACTGGTGCCGATTATAGTTTCGTATCGTTAGAGTTTAAGAATATACTTAGGTTGGCCGCTAGTAAGTTAGACGTTCCATACTCGATCGAATTAGCGAACGGGAAACTAATTGAAACGGGAGAAGTCATCAGGGGATGTATGATAGAACTAGGAGGACACGAATTTACGCTAGATCTACTACCAGTCGAGTTGGGAAGCTTCGACGTGGTAGTGGGAATGGATTGGTTATCGAGCAACAAGGCCGAGATCGTTTGTCACGAGAAGACCATCTGCATCCCAATGACGGATGAAGAGACGATCGTAGTACACGGAGAGAAGCGTGATACGCCACTGAGAATTATTAGCTGCCTAAAAGCTAGAAAGTGTTTACGGAAGGGGTGTGTTGCCTTTTTGGCACACATCGTGGATAAAGAAGCTGCTGAGCCCAGGATTGAAGACATTCCGATCGTAAGAGAATATCCTGAAGTCTTTCCAGAAGACTTGCCAGGGTTGCCGCCACAACGACAAGTCGAGTTCCACATTGACTTGGTTCCAGGCGCCGCGCCTGTAGCCAAAGCACCCTATAGACTTGCACCGTCGGAGATGCAGGAGTTGTCAACACAACTCCAGGAGCTATTGGATAAAGGATTCATCAGACCAAGTTTCTCACCTTGGGGAGCTCCGGTTCTGTTCGTTAAAAAGAAGGATGGTAGCTTTCGTATGTGTATAGACTACCGCGAGCTCAACAAGTTGACTATCAAGAACCGTTATCCTTTGCCGAGGATTGATGACTTATTTGATCAGCTACAAGGTTCAAGCTTCTATTCAAAGATCGATCTTCGCTCAGGGTACCATCAACTAAGGATACAAGAGGAAAGTATCCCGAAGACGGCCTTTAGGACTCGTTATGGACATTATGAGTTCTTGGTTATGCCGTTTGGATTGACAAACGCACCGGCAGTTTTCATGGACCTGATGAACCGAGTCTGCAAGCCGTTCTTGGATAAGTTTGTGATCGTGTTTATCGATGACATTCTAATCTACTCGAAGATGAAGGACGAGCACGGACAGCACTCAAGAGCTATTCTAGAGCTACTTAAGAAGGAGAAGTTATACGCTAAGTTCTCAAAGTGTGAGTTTTGGCTACGCGAAGTCCAGTTTCTTGGACACGTGGTAAATGGAAATGGAATTCATGTTGATCCCACAAAGATCGAGGCAATCAAAGATTGGGAGACTCCAAAGACGCCAGCTGAGATTCGACAGTTCTTAGGTTTGGCTGGCTATTATCGCAGGTTTATTGAGGATTTCTCAAAAATAGCTCAACCCCTGACCGCACTCACACAGAAAGACAAGAAGTTTGATTGGGGTGACAAGCAAGAAGAAGCGTTTCAGTTGTTGAAGAACAAGCTTTGTGACGCACCGATTCTATCTCTACCCGAAGGCACAGAGGACTTCGTGGTATATTGTGACGCCTCGCGTCAAGGTTTGGGTTGCGTGTTGATGCAACGCCAGAAAGTTATAGCCTATGCCTCACGCCAACTGAAGATACACGAGAAAAATTACACCACCCATGATTTGGAACTGGGCGCGGTGGTGTTTGCATTAAAGATCTTGCGACATTATTTATACGGCACACGATGTACGATCTTCACTGATCATAAGAGCCTGCAGCACATATTCAATCAAAAGGAGCTTAACATGAGGCAAAGACACTGGGTTGAACTGTTGAACGACTACGATTGTGAAATCAAGTATCATCCAGGGAAGGCGAATGTAGTCTCCGATGCCCTAAGTCGAAAGGAAAGGATCAAGCCCATAAGGGTTAGGGCTTTGGAATGATCGTCCAGACGGACCTCTCTTTGCGTATTCGTGCCGCGCAGAGAGAAGCTCTCAAAGAAAGGAATATCGAGGATGAATACCTCCGTGGGATGGAGAAGCAGTTGATACCAAACGAGGAAGGAACTTTGTGCTTCATGAAACGGATTTGGGTTCCCCTGTTCGGTGGATTGAGAAAGGTCATTTTTTATGAAGCTCACAAGTCACGGTACTCAATTCATCCAGGAGCGGATAAAATGTACCAAGATCTTAAGGATTTCTATTGGTGGCCAAGGATGAAAGGCGATGTTGCGGTATATGTTAGCAAGTGCTTAACGTGCGCCAAGGTAAAGGCCGAATACCAAAAACCTTCAGGTCTCCTGCAGCAACCTGAAATACCCAAATGGAAATGGGAACAAATTTCTATGGACTTCATAACGAAACTGCCGAAGACACCCAAGGGCCATGACACGATCTGGGTAATAGTAGACCGTCTAACAAAGTCTGCACACTTCTTGCCGATCAAAGAGAAAGACAACACGAGTAAACTTGCAGAGATTTACATGCGAGAGATCGTGGCACGTCATGGAGTGCCTCTCTCAATTATCTCAGATAGAGATGGGAGATTTGTATCAAGGGTTTGGCAATCCTTCCAAGAAGCTTTTGGATCGCAGTTAAATCTGAGCACTGCATTTCATCCGCAAACTGATGGCCAAAGTGAAAGAACTATTCAAACACTGGAGGACATGCTGAGAGCATGTGTAATGGATCTAGGTGGTAGCTGGGATAATCATTTACCATTGGTCGAATTTTCGTACAACAACAGCTACCACACAAGTATTGGAGCCGCGCCCTTTGAAGCTCTTTACGGACCCAAGTGTCGATCACCACTATGCTGGGCTGATGCAGGTGATAGGCAGCTCGCTGGTCCCGAAATCGTCCAAGAGACGACAGACAAGATTGCGCAAATTCGAAAACGCATCGAGGCGGCTCGCGACAGACAAAAAGCCTATGCAAATCCAAACAGGAAGTCCGTGGAATATCAAGTTGGGGATATGGTTTTGTTAAAGGTTTCGCCCTGGAAGGGTGTGGCACGCTTTGGGAAGCGTGGGAAGTTGAATCCGCGTTACATTGGCCCTTTTAAAATCCTACAAAGGATTGGGCTTGTAGCATACAAGTTGGACCTGCCTGCTGAACTCAATGGTGTTCATGATACATTCCATGTATCGAACCTGAAAAAGAGTCCAACTCAACACACCGTTGTCATACCTGCTGACGAAGTTCACATCGACGACACACTCCACTTTGTTGAAGAACCTCTTGAGGTCACTGATTGGAAGATTAACAAGACACGCAGGAGCAGTGTCAAGCTCGTCAAGGTCCGATGGAACGCTAGACATGGGCCAGAATTCACGTGGGAACGTGAGGATCGTATGAAGGCCAAGTACCCACATTTATTTCCTAAGACCCCTGCAACTAGGCGTAGGACCTAAAATTTCGGGACGAAATTTTCTTAACGGGGGGAGAATGTGACAACCCTCAAAATTTCAGGTACTATACAAATTAATTAATCTTAATTACGTCCTTAATGACTGTGCTTGATTACAACTGATAATTTAAACTGCTCTATGATTCTATATCATATATACATGCATCACATTTTATACAGTCACTCCATTCATTACACACAGACATTAGTGACGTACTTGATGCACTCAGCACAGTTAACACACTGAACGGTTGATTCAGAAATAATGCTGACAATACCAGCACATAGGCAGACAATGTTTTTATGGCCAGTATGAGCCAGGGATAGAGTACTACACTAGTTTGGAGTGTAGGGAAGTGAGGACCATAAGATTGCGTCATTAGGTGATAGATATAGTGCCGGGAAGTGCCTAAAACATGCGTTAAATACAGAATTCCGCATTCTTTTATAAAATTCAGCATTTTATTATACACAAATATAGCAGAGTGGTCCTGTATACTTTCCTAAGTGCCAGGAATGATTTCGTTACAAAAAGATGCATAAAAGACGCTATACGGTACAATTTAACACTTTAACGGAACGATACGTAACCGAACAACCGGACATTACCCGGGACACCAAAATTTTGTCAGAAACATTATTTTATTATTCTTAATTTATCATGGTCACAATAAATCCCCACACACTATAGAAACATGTCACACACCCACTATTCTAGAAAATACCTTTAACCTCTTATTTACTTACCTACTAATTACCAAAATTTTACATAATACCCCCCCCCCCCCTAACCGGATTTCAACCCTCATTATTTCATTATATTTTGTTTTGATTTTGTGATTATCCTCCTAAATTGTGGTTGGCCAAAAGATTTCTAATCATGACATTAGGGTATAGGGGGCTCATGAGTTCCAAGAAATACCCATCATTTTATCAAGATTCACACTCCACCTCTCTCTCTCCCCCATTTCGGTTCTTTATAACCGAAACCACCACCATCACCTTCCATTACCTCCATCTCCTTCACTACAAGTTCCCTTTCCAAGCTTGAAGATCATCCATAGAAGTTGCAAGATTGAAGAGCTCTCAAGAAGGCCTTGTTCAAGTCTTTATCACCATCATTTCTTCATCATCCTTTCACTAAGATTTCTACCCTAGCCTTGTGCTAGTAGTAAGTCCCGTCACACCCTTGTTTCATCTTGTTATTTGTTATGATCCATAGTAGGATGATGTTGATAAATCACAAGAAGCTAAAACACTAAAATTATGAACTTGAAACCGTACATAAAATCATACATAAAAAGGTTTGCATGTTGATGTTATCGGGTTGGTTTGAGTTTGGTGAATGCATGCATGGTGTTTGATCATTAAGTTGTTGATAAATCATGGTTAGGACACTTGTTAATATGTTTTTAGAATCATTAAACCTGAAATAAACATGTTGATTGAAATTTCCAGCCAACTTCAACAGGCTATAACTGGGTCATTTTTAATCGAAAAACTGAATTTCTGGAGTCTAAACTGTGTAATTTTGAACAACCGAACAAATGGAACTGGAATCCTAATTTTTCGAGATCGTTTACTATTTTTAAAGAATTGTTTTTAGACAGCAGCTCAAGCTGAAATATTTCTGCTGAAAAAGTGTGTTGTATTCAGAGTCAAAACTTGAAACCTGAGCAGAATCAGCTCATGGGATTTTTACTGTAGATGGTCACTGTTGTTTCCGTGACCCTCCAACTGGAATTTCGTCGATCGGACGTATTATTGATTTTTAGTGAATATTTCCGTAAAACAGCAATTAGAAGTGACAAATCTGATTGCAGTCGGGAAAAAGAATTTTTATATAAAATTGGTAAAGAACTGGTCCCCGAAAATTTTACACAATAAATTTTGGATTATATATGACATTCTGTAAAAATTTGAGAATTTTTGGAAAATGTTAACTATTTTATTCAAATACTCGAAAACAGTCCAGTTTTGGTTAATAAAGCTGAAAAGACGTAAGTAGTGTATTGCATGTATGATTGTCGGGTTGGCTATGTGGGAACACTATACGGGATTTATATAAAAGAAAATAATATGCTTTTAAGCATGGACCCCTCTATTTACAGAGGAGGCTATGGCGAAATTTTCCAAAAATTATAACACTTAGTAAATATTTGTTTTCTAAGACTAAAATTTACTAGAACATTGAACGAACAAATATTTATCACGCGAATCAATATAAGTAACACAACTCTAAACATTAAACTCTAAGCCAAGGCACGGCCCGTTCGTCTAATAGACATTAGTACGTGTAGGTTGTCGTGTAGCAGACAGAGTTTGAGATTCGGTACAAGACGCACTACTGTGAGTTCATGTCCCCCTTTTCTCTTAACTATTTTCAGTTTTACATTTCGGGGGTGAAATACATGTTACAGACATTTACAGACATTTACAGACTTATACAGACATTTACAGACATTTATGATGGTATGGTTAGCTTAAGGAGGGTTTTTACTACGCGATCATGTGAGTGGTGGGTACAACGCTTAAGGCCATTAATCCTCATAGTAGGACCATGGGACATGAGTGATAGATCTATTTGGGTGTAGCGAGCCCACACCCATGAGGCCGGGGTGGCCCATAGTGGTGACTATGTCTTCATACCGGAGACAAATTTGCTAGGTTTGAGTCTTCCTGCATCATTTCACACATACTATTGGTTTTGCAACCCAATGGTGATCAGGTTTTTCCTTAATTGCTGCATACCAGGGACTTTTACTTGTACAGACATTTTAAAGGCTTTTATATACTCACTTACACATGAACTCGCTCAACTTTTTGTTGACTTTTTCAAATTACATGTATTTCAGGGAATGAATAGGATCTGGCAAGTGGTGCATGTTAGCTGCGTACTAGATAAGGATGTCATCCAGGGTCATAGGGTTTTGGAAGTGCAACTCATTCCTGGACGGGTTGCATGTCTTAAATCCTCGTTTTGTTGGTAGTTCTTCGTTGAGTCTTATGAACTCATTTTAAACAAGTCATGGTTTGTAACGTATTCAGTGGTTGATGTTTTTAAAGACAATATGTTATGCTTTTTCTAAACTATTTTAATGGATGAACATCCCGTATTTTATCATATAGCATTGTTGTGATTGTTGCTATGGTATTAAGAAGTCACACCAATTAAACCCACGCTTCCGCAAAAGCCAGGGTGTGACACGTCAGCTTCTCCGCTTGAATTGCATGACTATGGAAAACGAAACAAAATCCTCAACATACTCCAAAAGTTAATCCAATCCATCTGAACTCCAAATTGAGAATTTCAACATTTAAGTAGTATATATTGTACACATGTATTAAGGCCTGTTTCTCAAAGAAGTTGACTCTCACCATGCTTATTTCCAAACATAAATTTCTAACAAATAACTTATTGATATTCAGATCCAAATGTTCCACTGTGCAATATTTCATAATCCTAATCAGTGTTCAAACAAAAACATAATCACCATTCACCACATTCACATAAGTCAAATGTCACCCTTCCTTAATTTGTAACTACTATATCACTATTATTCTTAATTTCTTTATAGGTTTTTACATCATTTATGCATCCAATAGAAACAAAAAAGTACACAAATCTGATAAACTAAAACAAACTTACGATTGTCATATGAAAATGAGCAGTAGAAGCATATTACAGGAATCCAGAAAGCATATTACAAATATTTAAAAAATGAAGCACATACATACCAGAGACATAGGTCTTAAGCTTTTCTTCTTGATCCAAACTTAGCTGCTCTATTTCAGAAGCTTTCTGTACCTGTGTACAGTAATCAAACACGAAACCAAAATTAGTCAATCAACAAACACAATCATACGTACATCATAGATGACAAGTATAGAAAGGGGAAAAAGAAACCTTGAGTTTGGTGTACTTATCATACAGGTTGGAGGAGAGAGCCTCCATTTGAACTGGAAAAAAAATGAACAGAAATAGGTCAATTGATCGAGCATAAGGCAAGTAAAAGGTATAATCGAGTAAGAGACGAAGAATTGAGGTATCTGAACTGCAGCAACGGTAGAAATGAAATTGTTGACCGTAAAAACCCTAGATCCCACCTGTATTTGAAGATCAAATATAACGTATTGATGCAATTGATCTTCAAGAATGAAGGAAGCACGAAGTGGATTGAGATGAAGAGAAATTGTTGAAGATCAAATATGATATGAGGAAGCGCAGTAGTAGTAGAGATATATAGAAGAGGAGTACAGGAGAAGATTTAAGAAGATTTAGGGTTTTTTAATAGAGAGAATAAAGGGGATGGCACTGTTGGGCGGGAAAAGCAAATAAAATGATGCTCTAATCTAATGACACGTGGCCCAAATCACCTTTCATTTATTATATATAATAGATTAGAAACATTTAATTGCTTTGGATTTACATTGTTATACAAAATGCTTAAGTGTTGTTTTATGTTTATATGACTTGTACATGGTGGTTATTAGTTTGTACCTTTTGTTGGTTATTTGAAGTTATTAGTTGTTTAGCTTCATTTTGAAGCAAAACCTTTCTCTCACCACCACCGCACACCTTCCTCTCTACCACCACACCTTCTGCGTCACCGCCTACGATTGACGACAGTTGTCCGATCACTCTTACCTTTTATCTGCATCTACCTTATTTGTCCCCTTAGATAAACGTTTACCTTCTTATGTGTACAACCTTGAAATTTCTAAGGTTGTGAGGGTTTGTTTGAGTTGGTTTTTCCACCACTTTGGTTTTTTTATTGATGTGCGCAAAATGCAACATATAAATTACATCAAACAAGGCATAAAATCAACCCTTTTTTGTACTAATGTTGGAAAAAACATGTTTCTTTGTTTACTTTTAATTTACAGGATCAAAAGAGTTTAAACGGATAAAATGAACAAATTAATAGCAGAAACCAACACAAATAAAAAGAAGAAGGATTGATACGACCTATTGAACCCCCATCCACATCTAAAACAACAAAAATAACAAAAACAGAAGCCTAGGCATGGGGCCGTGCCCAGTCAAAATTCACTGCAGAAAAAGCCAACAACAAAAGACAAACCAACACGTGGCCGTGCCAACTCAACATGGGTCGTGGTCAACTCTAGGATTCGTAGAATCTGTGACAGTACAGCAAGTACATTCACCACGGGGTCGTGCTCTGTCACCACGGGGCGTGTTAGTACAAAGACGTGACATCTGCAGTTAATGAAGGAAGAGAAATAGAAGACCACGGGGCTGCTCCAGGAAGGCACGAGGCCGTGCCAGACCTCTGTTTTCAACTATAAATAGAGGTGCTTGGTTCAAGAGAAAGACATTTCTTGGCAAACCACTTCTCTCACACTTGCCATCAGTCCACCACCACCACTACAACACCAACACCCACCACCATTATCCATCTTTCATCCTTTAGAGTGTGTAGTAGTCTCGGGATCCAAGATCGATCGTAAAAGTTCTTGTCAATCAAAGGCCATGGTTGGCTAAATCTCTTACATCACTTGGTGAAGACAAATCTTTTATGTATTACTTTTAATTTCCAATCTTTAGCAACTTTTTAATTGGGTATGTATTAATGTCTTTAATAACTAGTTGGTTTTTAAATGATTTCACACCTACAAATCTTTTACAACACTTGGTGAAGACAAATCTTTTATGTATTACTTTTAATTTCCAATTTTTAGCAACTTTTTAATTGGGTATCTATTAATGTCTTTAATAACTAGTTGGGTTTTAAATGATTTCACAGTTCACACCCGCAAATGAATTTCACATATCACATGATTTCACAGCCACATCATCCTTGTTTTTGATTTGAAATAATATATATATGGGTCAAGTTATTCTACAAAGGCTCCTAATTGTAAGAAGTGTAAGAAAGATTTATAGAGTGACAAGTGTCCAATAACCTAAAATTAAACCCACTACATCCACACCCAAAACCTAAACACCCACCCACCCGCACCCCACCCCACCCCACCACAATTAGGAGCCTTTGTATTTGATCCTAATCCATATATATATATAGGGGAAGGTTCAAATGAAAACCACTAGTTATTGTGAAAACTCGAAAACCAATTAAAAAAAGCCAAAAAAACATACAATTTTTTTTTTTTTGAAAAAAGTTAAAAAAAAAAAAAAAAATTGTGTAGCGCACATGTGTATGTGTACTACACATGTGCACTACACAATTTTTTTTTTTTTTTGAAAAAAAGTTTTTTTATACATAAAAAACAGCGATTTTTACAAAAAAATTAAAAAAAAAAAATTTGTGTGTTTTTTAGGCTTTTTTTAGTTAGTTTTCGAGTTTTCACAATAAAAGTGGTTTTCATTTGAACCATCCCCTATATATATATATATAGGACAAAGATCCGTTAGGAACCGCCCTTTATTGCGAGAACCGCGAGAACCAGTGTGAACAGAAACAGTAATTCCTAAAAAAATCTAAAAAACACCCAATTTTTTTTTTTATATTTTTTTACTATTTTTTTTGGAAAAAATCGCCATATTTTGTTAATAAAAAAAATTAAAAAAAATTAAAAAAAAAATCGAGTAACAGTTATCCATGCACATGTGCATATGTATCATTTCTTTGTCAAATTCCGTAATTCATTACAAATACTAGTCAATTGCACTTTCATTTACACTACCACGTGTAATACACTATTTTTTACATTAACAATATTCGAAATGCACATGTGCATCTATATGTATCAACATGAAATAAGGTGTTTTGGTACACTACTTTCTCTTTCATCTATCATTCCATCCATAATACACAAGCATGCACATGTGCATTTTTGTCATTTCTTTGACAAATTCGGTAATTCATTACACATATTAGATAATTGCACTTTCAACACTACCATATGTAATACACTACTTTTTACATTACCAATATTAGAAATGCACATGTGCATTTATATGTATCAACATGAAATAAAGTGTTTTGGTACACTACTATGAATACACTTTCCCTTTCATCTATCATACCATCCATAATACACTATCATTACCTCATACCATCCATAATACAATATCATTAGCTCCTACCATCCATAATACAATACCATTAACAATATTTTCACTTTATTACATGGATGTAAACACCATTTATACCATTCAATCAACATATTACATCATAAATTGACAACTATAACCAAACCATCAACCACTAGATGTAACTAACCAAAAAACATATATATGGGCATACTTCTCCATTCAAAATCACAAACTTTTTGTACCAAAACACGTTATATCATGGTTATACCTAATGATGCACATGTGCATTTTGAATATTGGTAATGTAAAAAGTAATGTATTACAAATGGTATTATAAATTAAAGTGCAATTGTCTATTCTTGATAATGTATTACTGAATTTGTCGAAGTAAGGGTACATATGCACATGTGCATGGATAACTGTTACTCGAAAAAAAGGTTTTTTTATGGTAACGAAATATAGCGATTTTAAAAAAAAATAGTAAAAAAAAATTTGAGTGCTTTTTTTATTTTTTTTAGATTTTATTTTGTGTTCACATTGGTTCTCGCAATAAGGGTGGTTCTCGCATGAACCTTACCCTATATATATATATTGGTTTTAAGAATTTATTATTTTAAAAAGTATAGAGTTAATTCAAAGATAATAATTAAGACATTATATAACAAAAAACATGCATACTAATTTAAAATTCAATAGTAAGTATATAAAACTAGGCTTGAAATGTCGCAACATGTTCCATAAAGTCCACATGAAGTATACTAGTACATGCTAAAGCCGTATTTATTTTAAAACCTAATCGGTATTCAAGTACATGCTAAATTCGTACACGAGACTAAAATAGTGTATTTTGAAACCTACTCGTTTTACAATGAAATTTATATCGAATTGTTCATAAATAAAGATAAACCACATTATGTAATTAGTTTTTGTTAATTAACGAGCACACGTTATCATCATATAATCAATTGATGTGATTAAGTGATTGTTGTTATTTTTCTCTATGTATACTTACACAAATTGTATAAACGAAATTTTGTACTATCAATATATATGTTGAATAAACAACGAAAGATACATAAACACTTATAGTTACAGTATTGTACTAAATATTATATACAAGAGGTTTATGTAATCTAGTAACTGATTCATTATCTATCTATGAAGTTTTTTTATGTATTATATACAAGAGGATTATGTAATCTAGTAACTGATTCATTATCTGTCTATGAAGTTTTTTTTACGGCTTAAATTTCATCAAATTCGCCTTTGGTGAGGCTCGAACCCTTGACCTTAAGGGAAGCAACACCTTAACTCCCATGACTTTGCCAATTGGATCTGAAGGGGTATGGCCCCAAACCTCGCACCAGGCTAGACGTGAGTGACCATCACCCATCTCAAATACCCCCATCGATAAAGATCTATCTGCGTTCGTGCGGGCACGCGCGAACCCAGTTGGCTGCTCCAATCGGCCAAGTGATGAGAAAACTTACTTTATGTATGAAAACGGTTGTTTACGTCACAACAAGGGATGCGGTTACAACCGCGGTTACCGCACATAGCGATGCGGCTCGGCACCACATCCTATCGTCGATGCAAGTGGGACTGACACTTTGACTTAAGTGTCCAACCCACATGTATGCAAAGCTGGCACATAGTCTGACAGCCACAGCAGGACGTGGCATCACCCCAGGAAACGTCCAAGACTTCCGTGACCGGCGCTTTTGACACACCTGCAAAGGACTGCGTGTTGTCAGTCTAGCTACTCAATTACCCTCCTTCGCTCTTTGGCTATAAATACTCATCCCGGACCAGGTTTGAGGTAACGCTAATCTGCCCTCTCTCACTTACTACTCAAACACACACTTTGCTCTCAAGCAAATACTGATTCTCACACCGGAGAGTGGTAACAAGGAGCACCCCCACCCCATCCTCCTTGTTACGAGTCACGGTGTGTTTCCTTGTGCAGGAAACATGTTAGTGGACGGTCCAACCATCAACATCGGGAAGAAGGGATTAACCCTACTTGACGAGACCAGTGGATTAACCTTCCCGGTTAACCACTGTTTCATCAGGATCCAACCCATACCCAGCGTGTGAACTTATTTTACAAATACA
Organism: Helianthus tuberosus; assembly: GCA_030545235.1. Taxonomy (NCBI): domain Eukaryota; kingdom Viridiplantae; phylum Streptophyta; class Magnoliopsida; order Asterales; family Asteraceae; genus Helianthus; species Helianthus tuberosus. The sequence goes on from CM060416.1 coordinate 93,219,436, forward strand.
ACATACAAAATTCTGTATTTAAAACTGTTTTTATATTAAGAGGGTGTTTGGGGTTGAGTTTTGAAAATAGATTATGTGTTTTGAAAAATCAGAATCAGATAATTAACCGTAACAAAACGTGATGTTGAAAGATAGTGTTTGGATTTGATTATGTTGCTTGATATCACAATAATCAGATAATCAACTATTTGAGTGCTTGGCAAATATATATTTAAAAAAATAAACAAGTGATAATCCTTTTCTAAATGCAAATAATCAATTTTTAGAAAACTGCGTTTTGTTGCGGTAGGGGGGAGCTGCTTTTGGAAAACTGTGTTTTGTAACTCTCTAAACGCAAATAATCAATTTTTTATTTTTTTTACCCAAACACTCAAAACTGATTATTTACGATTTCAAAACTCAATAATCTAAAAATCTCCTTCGAAACTCAACCCCAAACACCCCCTAAATGATCCCATTAGCAATGCTTTTGAAAGTTACTAACCACTTGTATTAAGTTTGGAATTCAAAACCGAACCAATCAAGTAAACTTTGGTTTCAATGAAACAAGTTAATTTTTTTAGCAAAACTATGGTAGTGTTTGTTTTAATTGGTTTACTTGATGTAATTTTTATTGAGATCGTGTTATGATTAATATGTACAAGTAACCGAAACAAAAGCGTATATGTTATAAAAGTGGGAAATTTTCAGCAACGCGGTCAGAGCTTAAACTAGTTAGAGTATAAAGTATATCAGAGTGAATAGTTCAACCCACCATATTAATAATTTTCTTTCAATTTCACCATTTAAAATTTCTCTAAACCCAAAATCATTGACTAATATACTTCAGTTTATGTTTTACAGTTCATTCTTCCAAAGTGAAATAAACAGAAACACAATCAACTACTATGCTTATGGCCTTTCAACTTGGTGAGAGTTTTAATCAATCCTTTGGAAATCTTCCAAAACCAAAACAAGTTCATCAAAGCTAGTGTAGGCGGGATTGTGACTGTGCTGTAATATCCCATCGGGTAAACTTGCTTCACCTGAAACGACACACAAAAACAGTGGTCAGGCGGTGATGATAGAAGCAGTGATGGCCGACCATGGTGCACCATGGCGGCTGCATCCCTACTTTCGAATCAATGTGGTTTGAACAATTTACCTGATATAAATGTGCATACATGTGGGAGAAAAAGAAAATAAACAAGATGACCCTAGCAGCCTGCATGAACAACAAATAAAACCATACATAAATATGATAATGAAACATGAAATTAAAGAAAATGAACAGAAAAGTGTTGGCGGGTTTGAAAAGATGACCCTACCCGACCTGGCCCATTTAACCCACACATGGAATTACCCTTTTTTCACAAGAACCCATTGTGACTTTGGAAAATACTGATTGTATGTTTGAATTTTTTGTGAGTCAACTTTATATTATCAGTACAAATATTTTAAGATTCAATGGACATTACCAACCACCCGGCAAACAATGCAACACCATTCAACATGTAAAGTTTCGAGTTCTTCTTCCCGGAAACATCCAAATACCTACATATGCATATCTAATTATTGATTCTCGGGTTAAGCATGAAGATATCGCATTTGTTTTGTCAATACATACCATCTTAGATTCACAAAGGGTGTTGTGATCTCTGTGAAGAGAACAATAAGGATGTAAAACTGAACTTGGCCACTTAAAAGGGATTGACCAATGGCTAACAAAGAGAGTCCGTGGTGCAAAAACTGTGAAGACAAAAGAGATCAGAATCAACACGAAATCAATAAACTGAAAGAAAACATTATTAATGTCTTTATAAAAAACATTATTATTAGAATAGTAATAAAATTCTCTAAAATAAAGAGTTTTAGGATGTTGTAGACATTTGAATCACTTCGGCGGCTTTTGACCCGTTTAACCCATTTTATAGATTACACCTTTGGCCCATTATCAATAAAATTGACCCATTTTCATATAAAGTTGGTTGAGGTTGATACCTCTAATCCAAACCTACATGAACTACCTAACCTAATGTAACTTCTTTTGATTGATAATTTTCCAAAGAGGATTTAATTGTTATTTATAAGCCTGGAGAAAAATGGGCAGCCAGAGGCCTAAGTACACTTACATACTCAAAACCACCTAAAGTTGGATAAGTCCAAATAATCATCACCAAGTCTGTCAAGAAGTAACCAATTGATATCTGCCACAATACAAAAACAAATACATACATTAGCATATATTGCTTTCACCATTTCTTTTCTATACAGTACACAGAATTTGTTTTAAGCGAACCGTATTAATACCGAGACCTCAACTAGTCTTCTTTTTTCTTCTTTTGTCTTCTATTTTATTTTTTACTTTTTGTAATATTTAGCACGACCGGTTTTCTTGTATTTATTTCCTTCTCATATTTTGTTATGAACGGTACTATCCTACATACACTTCTATGACTCTATGTAATATGTATACCTTGTATACATGTTATATTTGATCCACAATTAACATACAAGTTTTACTTATGTGTCGTCTCTAAGTCCCTTCTAGTTCAGTTTCAAAGTTTTACTACATGTTCGACCTATTAACATAAAAATAAAGCGTGCATGAACTTGTTTTGTTTTGGATTTGATTTACCATCCCTACACATTCCTCATTGCATGGCCCATTGTACATGTGGTGAAAACATATATTTTAAGCGAGCTAAAGAAGTCATACCCCAAGTATAGCATCCGATAATACAGATGACCTGTTGATGATCCACTCTTCTCGGGCATGTTCATCAAAAAGATCTGAAATGACTAGAAGATAGATGGAACCAATGGCTACAACAATAGCATGGAAGGTTGAAAAGCCCCTGCAAATATAAATGAATACTATTTTAGCTAAGCTAAGCTAATGTAATGATAAAAAGTAAATTAAGATCAAGAAGTTAGGTGATAACCGGTTTTTCCATTCAAGTTTCTGCGCATTCTCGAGTTTGATAAAACCCTTGTAGATTAAGGGGCTAATAATGCCTGTCAATTCATAAACCTTCGAAACAAAAACAAAACTGTCTTACAATTCAAGTTGCAATGAGGAAAAGGAAATTGTTGGATATTTATGTCTGGTTCGATAAGTTAACGCTACCGACCGGGTCTTGACCCGTAAGAGTTACACTGTGGGCAACAAACTAAAATCCACTTAACTGGTTTAACTGGTAATTACGAACGAAATGCGAAACGTATCATAATTATGTTTATGATCATGAGCGGGTTTATATTATTAATAATATAATTGTTTTATTGTGACAACTAGCACAAAACCGGTAATTTTTGGACTATTTTAATAATCATTTATTTCCCGCATTTATGTGTTTACACGTCAACATTATATGCTTACCTGTTATGCATTTGAATTCATGCATGTTTCATACATTAATTGTCACATTATACAATACTTTGAGCGTTGCTTCAAAACGATTAGTAAACTCACCGGTTAGACGAGTTGTGACAGTACAACTTCAGAATGTAGTCAAACAATGGATTTAGGACTTAGATGTAGGCCCAACATAAAAAATAAATTAAAACCCAAGTGTGTGAATAAGGGTTAACATAAACACTTTTCGGAAGTTAAAATAAGCACTAAAAATTGTCTGAAACACACTTTAAATGCAGAATTCTGCAGAAATCAACAATTAAACATCAATATAACATGCAAAATTAAGGTTTAAGTGTCTAGAATAACTTGTAAAGTGTCGGGAATGAAAATTGTCACAGAAGGTACTTCATACCTTGTAAAATTCACAATTTAGCACTTTAACGAACCGAAAACCGAACGATTAACCGGACACCACCCAAAACACCAGAAATAGACTAGAAATATAGTTTTTACCTTTTTAAAGCTAGTTATGGTGATAACACACCTTAAAAATCATAAAAGCACTTAAACACATAAACCTTATACTTAACACCCCTAACTTACCTTCTAGTCCCTAAACTTCCAAAACTCTGCACTTTACCCCCCCTTACCATAACTGGCCCCAAGAGAGGCCCCACCACTTTCCCATTAAAATATTATATTGTGTGTTCTAGATATCCAACACATGAACCCTTGGATTAAACTTATGTTGGGGTTATAAGGACATGAACCATTAGGAGATAAACATAAACTTATCACTTTCAAAACTTCACCATCTTTCTCTCCTCTCTTCTTCTACCTCACGGCCACACCCACATCTCCCCACATCACCATTTTCACTCATAATCAAGGCAATCTAAGGTCATACAAAGGTGCTAGAAGGTGTATAAGGAAGGTGTGAAGCATTGGAAGGTGAAGGACCTTGCTAAGGAGCTTTTATCCACCATATCTTCTTCTTCATTCTTCTTCTTCTTCTTCTTCTTGTGTTCTTTGCCACTTCCCTAGCCACAAGAGTTAGTGGTAAGCTTCTTACACACATTTTTACTTCATGTTCATGCTATGTATAAGTTACATAATCTAAGAAACCAAACTTTCAAAGATGAAAACATGTAAATCTAACCTAATCAAGGTGAAAACAAGTTGTTATGAAGTTGTTTGATGCATGATATGAAGTTGTGAATGTTGATCTTGTGTTTCTAGTTAGATCCATCACGTGTAAGCTTGTTAGAAGCTTAGATCTAACAAGTTTATAAGCATGGATCTTGAAAGATCCATGATGAAACTTGATGATGAACTTGAAGATCTTCAAAATGGGTATAAAAGTGGTTTTAAAATATGTTTCTGATGATCTTAGAACCATAAAACTTGTGGATGATTAACTTGGTAAAATTTGTTAAATTTCAACAAGAATACTTATTTTTGAAAGATCTAAGTATGTAAAGTAAAGATCTAAAAGACTAAATGTTTTTAACAATATTCAAGTTCATCATAAGGTTGAACATGATGATTTTAGTGTATGTTACTTGTGAAATTGTTGAAACTTGAATTTTTGGTGATGAAACGAAAATAAACACATGTTTTGAAAACATGGGAAACCTCTATTTTTAGGGGAAACTATGTCAAAATTTTTGTAAAATTTTGACACTTAGAAAAATACAAGTTTTGGTGAAACTTTTTCCCCAAAAATTCACCCAAAAATATTTACTAAGGTTTCCTAATTTTTATACAAAATTACAAGGCAAGGAAATAAGGTTTTCTTCAAGGTTAAAATCAATATTAAGTATGTATATTTTTAGGGAAAATATATATATTTAGTGGTCACAAAACTTATGTGCTAAGTGTATATTATGTGTATTATATGTATTAATGTATAGTAGGAACTTGAAAATACACTAAATACTCCAAAAGAGTATAACTACAAAAATACACATACAAATACTTAAGAAATATTAAAAAATATAAGTATATAAAATTACCCATAAAAGGGTATATGGACAAATACAATATATATATATATATATATATTAATATAAATATATATCCTACAAATTATGGACTTGGACAAATATTTGGACTTATAGGATAATCTTACATATTTATGGACACACACATATATTTATATATATATATCATTACTACAAGTGATGAAAATTATAAAATTGGACAAATGACAAAAATAAATATATATGTATATTAAACAAAGTATGACAAAATATACATATAAATAACAAATGAACCTTAAAATATATTATTTTTAAGAAATATAATTCCGAAAAGTATTAAAAATTAAAGAATTGATTTTTGGTAATTAATACAAAATACACATGTATTTACACCTAAATACAAGTATACTTTCCTAAGTATACTTATACCAAAAATAATATTAGAAATATTATTTGTCAAAATTACTTATATCTATTTTGAAAAATAATATAAGTTTCATATATTTGGAAAACTTAAAAATATATTATTTTTAACACATATCATTTTCAAATTCTACTTATACAAATATATATTTTTGGGGATAAAAATATATATAACGAATACAACACTAAATATATTGTGGAATATATACATTAATAATACAAGAACATATACATGTAAGACACAATAAGACACATTAAATAAAATGGTAACTTGTACATAGAGATTTACAAGTTAGGTGATTAACATACGTAAAACATTTATAGGTTACGACACCCAAGTAGCGGACGTCGGTGAAGTTCGACGCACAAGACGCAAATCAGTGAGTTTATGTCCCCACTTTTAAACATTTTTATTGTTTTCTAAACTTTGGGGAAAATACATGTACAATGGTATGTTTAAAACAAAGGAATCATACGTAGATCATGTCACGAATAGGGTATACGTAAGCCCCATTAATCTAGTTTAGACCGAAAGAGCAAGGGTTAGATCTAGCAGGTCCAGGCAGCCTCACTCTCTTGGCACCCATGGAGTGCTTTGGGTCACAGTCGAATGGGTAATCGATGTTAAAAGTCGCCTAGGTTTGGTTGCTTCCTATGTCGTTACACATGTTAATGTCCTTGCAAAACATTAACGATCTGGATTTCCTTTCATTTAAAGAATACTTATTACAAATACATTTTTACAATTACATACCATGTTTTATACAATTACAACTCCTACATTTTACACAATCTGCATGAATTCACACCAACTTTTGTTGATGATTTTTAAACTTACATGTATTTCATGAAATTAGTGGAATTGCTCGCGGGCCCTTTTGTTCAAGATGTACTTTCATGTTTCAAGGTGTTTAGTGTCCATACTCCATTGCCACCTTTTGATGGATTTGTTTGCTATGTCCCACCTCCTTGCGGTGATATAGAAAGCAAAACCTTGATCTTTGATTTGAAATGATGTTTTAAACTTTCAAACAGTTATCTTTGTTGTGATGTAAACTTTAAACTAAAATTGTATTTTGGATGATCAAACTTTGAATGGCAAGTTGGAGTTTGTTTTATATCATGTAGCATGTTTACTTGTCGTATATAATGAGAATCTTTCATGATCACACCTCGTGCTTCCGCCTCTGAAAGGGGTGTGACAATCTTAACTAATAAACTTGTTGCGGGTATTAACTGAGAAACAGGTACATGGACCGGGTGAGACAGGTATACTCATCTCACACTTGTCGCAAATGTACCCATCCTACGCCACTTATCGCACATGCACCCTTGCATTGCCACTTGTCGCACATGCTTGAACTCCTAGCCACTTGTCGCGCATGCACTCTTGCATTGCCACTTGTCGCACATGCATGAACTTCTCGCCACTTGTCCAACTTGTGCATGCATGTCCACCACTTGGCAAGAATGCATACATCTCCATACTCTATATATGGATGCATAAGGTTGGATTAGAGGTTAGACAACTTGCATAAAAGAACTCTCATAACACCCTTCCGCCCCCGCCCCTGCCACCGCCGCCGGCCGCCGCCCCACTACCCGGCCTGTACTCGCGTTTCGTTAGTTCGTGTAACTAGCACGTGTTCTTTGAACCTCGGTGTCTCAACTGGTTAATTACTAACCGAAGGTATACCTAAACCCCCTATGGTTTGTGTTTTTATTTCGTGTTTGCATGTCGGTGACCTTTTTCCATTGCGGGTACACCTTGGTATAAAAGTGTTCATATTATTTATATTTTGTTACCTATGCTTTCGTTACTTAAATATATATATATATATATATATTTCCACTAGTTAAAGTTTATTTTAACTAACATGTATATATGTATACATATTTGTCAAAAGTGTTTTGACTAATCTTTGAAACAAATAAATATATACATATATGAACCGGGTTTCAAAACATTTTATACCCTGGATTCCCATTAGTGGTATCTGAGCCGATGCTCACCACATGCAAATCAAAACCGGTCTTTTTCACCGGAATAATAAGTCACAAACTTTAAAAGTCTAAAGTTTTTGATTTATTTTTATTTTGGGCAATATATATATATATATATATATATATATATATTGGTCATATTTTTAATTGTTAATATTTGGTTGACCAAAACTTGCCCAAACAAACCTTTGGTTATGTTGAATATGTAAACCGGGCCCGACCTTGTGGTTGTGTTTTTTGCTTGGTTTTGTTTATGGTTTTGGCCCATTTTCGGCTCAAAGTTGTAATAGACTAGTTTATAGTTTTGGCCCATTTTGTGGTTCAAAGTTGTAATGGATAGGGTTTTTGCCTTTATTATGTTTACTTGTTAAATATTGTTGATGTGAAGACTCGTACCAAACCTGAAGCAAAACCGAATGCCAAGAGGAGTCTTGGAGTTAGTGGAAGTCGCTCAAGACAACAAGATGCACTCAAGTCTATCCTTGTTATTGTTTTGTGTGTTGTGACTGTGACCCCTTTGATCTTGCTACTTAGCTCTAGCAAGATCATAACCATGCCCATATGATTTACATATTCATTTTTTCTATTATGGTTGCCTTTAATAAATGTTATTACACATCAACCTAATACCAAAACGCATTCTTAAAAGTTTTTTTTTTAAATGAAATCGAGAAAAGCAAGTTCTAGCAACTTGTAAATTTTAATAACCACTAGAGTTTTAAAACATGTTTTTCCCACATATTTAAAACTCATAAATTTAATAGTCTTCATTAATAACTTTAATTGGTTATTTCAAGTCGCGATAAACTTAGTTTTATAGGTTATCTAAAACTAATTGTCTCGAGAGGTGAAAGAGTCCTTTTGGTATAGTCACAAATTTAATATCTAAATTAAACCGACTATAACGACCCTATTTGGTAAAAATTAAAATCAATGGTCTATGACATCCTACTACTAGTAACACTTAGGGCATAATGCGAACCATCAGTGTTGGAGCCACAACATGACACTTGGTGTCTAGTTTATCCTTCCAAGGTGCAAGGGACCCCGTATACGAAAACGGGCCTCGAATACCTTTACTATTATTAAAATTAAATAAAAACGAATTTTAATGGTCTCTCGCGGGGCGCGTAAGCCACCCCCTTGACCTACGCGGGCCCCGAGCGAGTGACTGATGGCGCGACCCCAGGCCGCCACGTGGCGGGACACACGGACAACCTATACTCGTGACCGGACGAAGCTAAACCCTAGGCGACCTATGTCACAGGCCGCGAAGGCCCAACCTTCTTTCTACGCAGGCCGCGAGAGAAGGCGAAGAGTCGCCTATAAATGGAGGCCCTCAGTCTTAAGTTTCCAATCATTCAAAACTCTTTCTCTCTTAAAATTTCTGCATAGATAATCTAATTTCCGGGCATAATACCCCCTTATTAACGAAGTTCTGCTCCGTTATAAGTATCATAACCCTGGTTACGTATTAGATACGCTGCCCGATTGATCCAGGCTTCCGTAACGACTGTCGTGGTTCTGCCTGACGTAGTCGTTGGAATGCCGTCTCGGGGAGGGTATTACTAATGTAAATATTGGGTTATTATACTAACACGTGTGCATTTGTGTAATTTATAGATAATCTCCAAGAAACCCTTAAAGAAAACCTAAGACAGCAATGTGAGTAATCTCCTTTTTGTAAACTGTTTTTACAAAACCTTAAATATTTTATAATATGATTAAGCAGTGATTGAGTCTTTGTAATTCTACAATTACCGCTGGTATGTTGGGGTTTTGTATACAAAATGTGGAACACGTTACCATTGGACAAAGAGTTAGCCAATGTGTAATATGACCCACTAGTCAGGATTGACAGTACTGAATGTGTAATTGGGTAGATGTAAACATTGTAATCGCTCTCAATACTGTCTTAATTGATAAAACTCTTCTTGATTAAACTGGGATTCACTCACCAGTATTTCCCACTGATAAAATGTTTTTAAACGCGTTTCAGGTAACAAAATGTGAAAGCCGACTAGAAGCCAGCTGGACAGCACTGAAGGCTTGGAAAAGTCGCTATAAAAGTTACCTAAATAAAGAAGATGTTTTATTTCAATAAAATGGGATTTATTCCTATAAACCAGTTTGTAATGAAAACTTGGGTTTTATCCCAATATATTTATTTATATAAAATGTGGTGTTTTACTCTGATAAAATATTTCCTAACTACGGTCCTGATGTAATTTCCGCTGCAAAATTGATAAACACCGATACCACCAAAACTGATACTTGCGGCCGCCCGTTCCCAGGACAGATAGGGGGCAGGGCTTGCGACAGAAGGTGGGTTATTCGTGTTTAAGGACCAGTCTGAAGAGCCATTCCCTCCTAAAAAGAGAGGATGGTTCGGAGCGCATGAACGTAGGAAACGAATGAAAAAGTTGCAACAACAGAGAGCCCTAGCTGCCGCTAAAAGAGAGACAGATGCCCACGCCCAGGATATGATTAATAGGGGTTTAGCAAACTTTCATATCCTAGCAACCACAGCTGCCGACCCTAACCTGGAAGAACTGATAGCACCCCAACCATTACCACTATTTTCCAATCAGCCAATGGAAATAGAAAACAACCCAGAAAATCAAGTCGAAATGCATGATTTTAACCCAGAAGAGATACCTAGGGTAGCAATACCTAATCCGTTAGACCCAGACTATGACCCGTGGCTAGATGAGCTTAGGGATTACCAGCAACGCTACCCAATCCCAGAAGATGAACCCATGCCAAATCTGGCAGCCTACCCAGGTTTGGACCCTCTAGATCCCTACTACGATAACGACCAATACATTAGGGAAATTTTAGAGAATCCATACCCGTACCAGGAACCCATGCCCAAATACCCAAACCCAGTCCCCACACATGCACCGCCAATGAGTGCAGAAAATGTGCAAGAGCTCCGAACTTTCAGAGAAGAGATTTTAGAAAGTAGCGAGAGAATGAGGCAGGTCGGAGAGCGACTCGTCTGGAAGTACGACGAGCGCAATATGGAGTTCTGGATAAACCCATATCCGTGAAGGTGATGGTGGAAGTAATAATAGTAATAATAATAATAATAATAATAATAATAATAATAATATATACTATGCGTGTATGTTTGAAAAAAAAATCTAAATAATAACTACGGATGCCTACTAGTAGTATAATTTCAATTTCAGTCGTATTGTAATTTTAAATTTCCGTATCGGTTTGTATTAGATGCATATTATATATAAGAAAGAAAGTCGCAATGCTCGATGTTTTTGATCAACATGCGTATTGTGTGATTGGTTGTATTAAATATTATCTTGTGATATTAATACGTGGTAAATGTTTAAAATTCAGATGGACAACGAAGTGAACCAGGAAAACCAGAATGATAATAACCAGAACGATAATAACCCGAATAATGACAATCCGAACAACAATAACAATGGAAACCAAGTAGATAACAGTGTCATCCAACACACAGAGTGGCACAAGGGATAATAGACGCAATGCCATTTATTATCCAAACAGTTAGGGAAGCGGATAATAAAAGTAAACATAGCAGTAAGCGACCAACTGAACCTGAACACAGCGTAAACAATGGACCCGTACTTCAAGTGCCCATTCCCAAAAGGAGAAGAACCATGTCTTATGGTTGTTCTTACAAGGAATTCTGGTCCTGCAAACCAATAGAATTCTCAGGAAATGAAGGACCCATTGCAGCTCTACGCTGGATAGAAAAGACTGAGGCTGTCTTAAAAATAAGCAAATGTGCGGAAGAGGATAAGATAATATTTGCTTCCAATCTATTTAAGAACTCAACATTAGAATGGTTGAACACGATCCTCGAGTCTAAGGGAAGTGACAGGGTTTACAATATGGAATGGGAGGAATTTAAGAACATGGTGGAAAGGAAATTCTGCCCTCCCAATGAAAAAGAACAGATAGCAAATAAGTTCCTAAACCTTAGAATGACTAGAGTAGATAGTAAAGGGTATACTACGTTATTCTTTGAATATGCTAGAATAGTGCCAACCCTTGCATCACCAGAACCAGTATTAATCTCCCGTTACATCTGGGGATTAATCGGGGAAATTAGGCATGTAGTCAAGGCAGCTAGACCTCAAACTATAGAAGAAGCTGTAGAACTAGCAAATACATTGACAGATGAGTTAGTGCGTACACGAGAAGAGGATCAAAGGAGGAACCTAGCTCAAAGGCTTACCCAAGAATTTCGTTCTGGAAATTCCAATCGTGGGAAAAATGTAGGTTCTACCTCTGCACCGTATTGCAAGTATTGCAAAAGGAAGCATTCTGGAAGATGCTCCATATATTGCAACTTTTGTAAAATATCTGGACACAAGGAAGAAGACTGCAGGAAGAAACTTAACAACAGGATATGCTACAACTGTGGAGAACAAGGCCACATCAAGCCAAACTGTCCGAAACTAGCTCCAGCTACAAATAACAAGACTACTAAAAATGCTAGAGCATTTGTTCTGACTGCAGATGAAGCCAAGATGATTCCGGATGTGATAGCCGGTATGTTTTTAGTTAATGATGTTTTTGCTTAAGTATTATTTGACTCTGGTACGAACCAAAGTTTTATTAATACTTCATTTTGCAAACTTCTCAATCAACCATTAACTAAACTCTCACAAGAATGTCTAGTAGAGACAGCAAATGGAGAAACCCTTAAGATTTCTGAAATCTTGCAGGAAGCAAGAATAGAATTTTTAAACCAAAAGTTTATCGCAAATCTTTACCCAATGAATCTGGCAGGATTTGATGTTGTATTAGGAATGGATTGGTTAATAGCCAATAAAGCCAGTATTTTATGTGATCAAAAGTCAATCCAAGTAAATTCACCAAGGGTGAAAAGATCACAATTAAATGAGGTAAGCCCTCTAGATCCACAAAATTCATCTCTGTGATGAAAACAGCAAGTTATATAAGAAAATGATCTATAGTGTATTTGATTTCTATAATCACTAACACTAAGGGAAAGGAACTAAAAGATATTCCAGTAGTATCTCAGTTTTCAGATGTGTTTCCGGAAGAATTGCCAGGACTACCACCAGACAGGGAAGTTGAATTCAGGATCCATCTGCTACCAAGGACAGCACCGATTGCCAAAGCACCTTACTGTTTGGCACCCGCCGAAATGCAGGAATTGAAGAAACAGTTAGACGAATTGTTAGAAAAAGGATTCATACAGCCGAGTTCATCGCCATGGGGAGCGCCGATTTTATTCGTTAAGAAGAAAGACGGATCGATGCATATGTGCATTGACTACCGTGAATTGAACAAGGTCACGATTAAGAATCGGTATCCATTACCAAGAATCAATGATTTGTTCGATCAATTACAAGGAGCTCGATTTTTCTCTAAAATCGATTTAAGGTCAGGATATCATCAATTAAAGGTACAGGAAGATGGCATTCCTAAAACCGCATTTCGAACAAGGTACGGCCATTATGAATTTACTGTCATGCCATTTGGTTTAACCAATGCCCCAGCCGCATTTATGGACATGATGAACCGAATATGTAAGCCATATTTGGATAAATTCATAATTGTCTTTATAGATGATATTCTCATTTACTCTAAGAGTAAGGAGGAACATGCAAAGCATTTGCACGCACTTCTAAGTTTATTAAAGAAAGAAAAGCTTTATGCTAAGTTTTCCAAGTGCGAGTTTTGGTTAGGACAGGTACAATTTCTTGGACATCTAGTCAATCATGAAGGAATTCATGTAGATCCCACCAAGATCGAGGCAATTACCAAATGGAAAACCCATGAGTCACCCACCGAGGTTAGAAGTTTCTTAGGATTGGCTGGTTATTATAGAAGATTTATTCGAGATTTTTCTAGAATAGCCATTCCTTTGACTAAGCTAACCTGTAAATCTGTTAAGTTTGAATGGGGACCAAAACAAGAAGAAGCATTTAGAATTCTTAAGCAAAGACTAACCCATGCACCCATACTAGCGTTACCAGAAGGAACTGAAGACTTTGTAGTCTATTATCACGCTTCTAAGTTAGGTTATGGATGTGTGTTGATGCAACGTCAAAAGGTTATAGCTTATGCATCTAGACAACTTAAGAATCATGAAGAAAATTATTCAACCCATGATCTAGAGTTAGGAGCCATAATTTTTGCCCTTAAGATTTGGAGACATTACCTTTACGGTAGTAAGTTTACCATTTTCACAGATCATAAGAGTTTAAGATATGTCTTCGGGCAAAAGGAACTGAATATGAGACAAAGACGCTGGATGGAGGTACTTAGTGATTATGATTGTAATATCCAGTATCATGCAGGAAAGGCTAATGTGGTAGCTGATGCTTTAAGTCGAAAGTATCATGAAAAGCCAAAAAGAGTGTGTTCTCTTAAATTAAATCTACAAGTAGATTTAAATGAGCAAATTAGAAAAGCACAAGAATCAGTAATCAAGGATAATACTGAAAGGTTAAAAGGAATGATTAAGGAATTAGAACAAGGAACTGATGGAATTTGGTGATTCCATAAGAAAAGAATGTGGATACCTAAATTAGGAAACCTATGTCACCACATATTAGAAAAAGCCCATAAGTCTAAGTATACGATGCATCCCGGAAGTGATAAGATGTATCAGGATTTAAGAAAGAATTTTTGGTGGATAGGAATGAAAAAGGATATAGCTGCTTATGTTTCTAAGTGTTTAACCTGTTCACAAGTCAATGCTGAACACCAGAAACCCTCAGGTTTGTTGCAGCCATTAGAGATGCCAGTGTGGAAATGGGAATTGATAACAATGGATTTTGTTACCAAATTACCCAAAACAAGAAAAGGTAATGATACAATCTGGGTGATTGTAGATAGGCTAACTAAGTCAGCTTATTTCCTACCAATGAAGGAAACCTTCAGTATGGAACAGTTAGCTAAGTTATATGTAAATGAAATAGTTTCATTACATGGAATTCCTTTATCAATTGTTTCTGATAGGGATAGCCGTTTTACCTCTCATTTCTGGACGAGTTTCCAAAAAGCGATGGGAACCAAGTTAAATCTAAGCACAGCTTATCATCCTCAAACGGACGGACAAAGTGAAAGGACAATTCAGACAATGGAGGACATGCTTAGAGCTTGTGTAATTGATTTCGGAGGTAATTGGGACGATCACTTACCATTAATAGAATTTTCTTATAATAACAGTTATCACACAAGTATCAATGCTGCACCATTCGAAGCACTTTATGGATGAAAGTGTCGAACCCCAGTCTGTTGGGCAGAAATTGGGGAAAAGCAACTATCCGAACCTGAGATAGTGCAAGAAACAACCGACAAAATCATTCAAGTTAAGGAACGACTGAAAGCAGCACGTGATCGACAAAAGAGTTATGCTGATAACAGACGAAAACCTTTGGAGTTTCAGGTAGGTGACAAAGTATTATTAAAAGTCTCTCCTTGGAGAGGAGTAGTCAGATTCATCAAAAGGGGAAAGCTAAGCCCCAGGTATGTTGGACCTTTTGAGATTATTAGAAGAATAGGACCTGTAGCCTATCAGCTACAACTGCCAGAGGAAATGGCAGGAATACATGATGTATTTCATTTATCTAATCTCAAGAAAATCTTAGCTGATGAATCACTGATGGTACCTCTTAAGGATATAGAGGTAAATGAACAACTTAAATTTGTAGAAAAGCCACTACAGATTGAAGACAGAAAGGTTAAGAACCTCAAGCATAAGAGATTAGTTCTGGTCAAAGTGAAATGGAACTCCAAAAGAGGACCAGAATATACATGGGAGCTTGAATCAGAAATGCAAAGGAAATACCCGCACTTATTCCAGTAGATCTCGAGGACGAGCTCTAAAACAAGGTGGGGAGGATATAACAACCCTCCTAAATATTTTCGACACCCTAATATATTTTAAAAAATGTCCCTATATGTCCTAAAGTACACCCCGTATACGAAAACGGGCCCCGAATACCTTTACTATTATTAAAATTAAATAAAAACGAATTTTAATGGTCTTTCGCGGGGTGCGTAAGCCACCCACTTGACCTACGCGGGCCGCGAGCGAGTGACTGGTGGCACGACCCCAGGCCGCCACGTGGCGGGACACACGGACAACCTATACTCGTGACCGGATGAAGCTAAACCCTAGGCGACCTATGTCGCGGGCCGCGAGAAAAGGCGAAGAGTCGCCTATAAATGGAGGCCCTCAACCTTCAGTTTCCAATCGTTCAAAACTCTTTCTCTCTCAAAATTTCTGCATAGATAATATAATTTCCGGGCATAATACCCCCTTATTAACGAAGTTCTGCTCTGTTGTAAGTATCATAACCCCGGTTACATATTAGATACGCTGCCCGATTGATCTAGGGTTCCCTAACGACTGTCGTGGTTCTGCCCGACGTAGTCGTTGGAATGCCGTCTCGGGGAGGGTATTACTAATGTAAATATTGGGTTATTATACTAACACGTGTGCATTTGTGTAATTTATAGATAATCTCCAAGAAACCCTTAAAGAAAACCTAAGACAGCAATGTGAGTAATCTCTTTTTTGTAAACTGTTTTTACAAAACCTTAAATATTTTACAATATGATTAAGCAGTGATTGAGTCTTTGTAATTCTACAATTACTACCGGTATGTTGGAGTTTTGTATACAAAATGTGGAACACGTTACCATTGGACAAAGAGTTAGCCAATGTGTAATATGACCCACCAGTCAGGATTGACAGTACTGGATGAGTAATTGGGTAGATGTAAACATTGTAATTGCTCTCAATACTGTCTTATTTGATAAAACTCTTCTTGACTAAACTGGGATTCACTCAACAGTATTTCCCACTGACAAAATGTTTTTAAACGCGTTTCGGGTAACAAAATGTGAAAGCCAACTAGAAGCCAGCTGGACAGCACTGAAGGCTTGGAAAAGTGGCTATAAAAGTTACCTAAATAAAGAAGATGTTTTATTTCAATAAAATGGGATTTATTCCTATAAATCAGTTTGTAATGAAAACTTGGGTTTTATCCCAATATATTTATTGATATAAAATGTGGTGTTTTACTCTGATAAAATATTTCCTAACTACGGTCCTGATGTAATTTCCGCTGCCAAATTGATAAACATCGATACCACCAAAACTGATACTCGCGGCCGCCCGTTCCCTGGACAGACAGGGGGCGGGGGTTGCGACATTCTTCGACACATCCGACCTTTCCATATGTGACCGTTTTAGGAAGACTATTACTTTTCTTCTCGTGTTACGTGCTACAACTGTCTCGAGAACAAAAGTGGCATAGTTGAGGCCAAACGTATCAATGCAAGGGCAAAAAGTTGTCATCGCAGCCTCATAAACCCCGGGAGTTGTGCTTTTCTCACAATTGACAATCGTTGTTAGTCCGCTTGAAACTCTTGCTAATGTTGCGTGCTACAGCTGCCTTTAGAAAGAGCTTCTTACCAGATTCTCGTTCCTTATCATCTCACCTCACTATATAAGGAAAATACATTAAAAATACTGATTAAATAATTTTGCTTAACATATGTCATCTGAAAACAACTCCTCTTTTGCTCTCAAGTCCATACTTGAGAAAGATAAACTGAATAACACCAATTTTCTTGAATGGCACCGCAACTTGTGAATCATTCTCAAAATGGAAAAAAAGCTTTATGTTTTGGAAACGTTGATCCCAACTGCACCAAAAAAAAATACTATGGTTACGAAGAAGGCTTTCGATAAACATAGAGAAGATGCCCTGGAAGTTGCTTGCCTCATGCAAGCCACCATGTCTCCAGATCTTCAGAAGAATATGGAGGACATGAATGCCTTTGACATGATTGAGCAACCCAAAGGCATGTTTCAGAAACAAGCCCGTAAGGAACGCTATAACACCATGAAACAACTCATAAGCTATAGAATGCAAGAGAGTTCCTCAGTTAGTGCTCATGTCCTCAAGCTGAAAGGCTACATCGACCAATTAAACAAACTGGGTTATCCTCTCCAAGATGAGATGTCTGTTGACTTCATTCTCAACTCTCTTTCCAGTCACTATGATCAATTTGTTATGAACTTTAACATGAATGACTGGGTAAAGACAGTGCCAGAGCTACATAGGATGCTTAAAACAACAAAGATGAACATTTCCAACAAAATAAACCAAGTGCTAATGGTTCGATCTGGTGGTGTTAAGAAGCCCAAAACAAAGAAGAAGAATTCTAACAGCAAAGGCAAACTTTCGTTGCTGCCAAACCTGCCACCAACACGAGTAAACAAGTTGTGAGAGCCCCTCCTCCAGAAGAGCGACAATGCTTTGAGTGTAACAAGATTGGGCATTGGAAATGTCTTGCAACACATGGGTATTTGATACCGGATGTGGTTATCACATCGTTAATGTCTTGCAGGAGCCTAAGAAGTGGAGGAAACTGAAACCAAGGGGCATGGAGCTCATTGTGGCGATGGGAAGAGAGTCCCAGTTCTAGCAACTGGCACATTTAATCTTACATGTCCTTCTGGTCTTGTTGTTTTGAACAATTGCCTTTTTGCACCTGGTTTGACTAGGAACATCATTTCAGTTTCGTTGCTTTTTGAACAAGGATTTAGATATGTTTTCAATGATGTTGCTATTTATGCTTTTCTAAATGGTATTTACTATTTTGAGGCTAAACCTCGAAATGGTATTTATGAAATTGATGTTCAACCTAGCAGTAACATATATCACCTTTCTAAACATCAGAAAAATGGTACTAGTGATTCATTCCTATGGCATTGTAGACTTGGCCACATAAGCAAGGCACGCGTAAAATGCTCCAATCTAAGGGGATTCTTGAATCCACCGGAGCGGACTGTTTTGATGATTGCGAGTCATGCTTAGCTGGCAAACTGACCAAGGATCCCTTCACCCAAACGAGCTAGTGATCTATTAGGACTCATACACTCAGATGTATGTGGTCCTTTTAGAACCATGACTAGGAATCACGAGAGATACTTTGTTACGTTCATCGACGACTATAGTCGATATGCTTATGTCTATCTCATGAAGCATAAGCATGAAACCTTTGAAAAGTTCAAAGAGTTTCAGAATGAAGTTGAAAACCAACTTAATAGAAAGATTAAAATGTTTCGCTCAGATCGAGGCACTGAATACCTCAACTTAGAATTTCTCGATCATCTAAAGGAACGTAGAATAGTTTCACAACCCACTTCACTAGGCACACCCCAACTTAATGGCGTGTGTGAAAGGAGTAATCGAACCCTACTGAATATGATTCGATCGATGATATGTAGAAAAAATTTGCTTCACTCCTTTTGGGGTTTTGCTCTTATGACTGCTCCTTGACTCGTAAATCTAGCGCCGACCAAAAATGTAAACAAGACTCCATAGGAGATATGGCATGGGCGTAAGCCAAGTTTGGGTTACCTAAGAGTGTGGGGGTGTGATGCTTACATCACAAGTGATTCTGATGACAAGCTCGACCCTCGAGGAGAAAAGGTTGTTTTCATCGGATACTATAACCAAAGCGATTATTACTTCTATCATCCTGAGGCAAATACGATTTCCATCAAAAGGAAGGCTAATAGATTCCTTGAAGATGAACTTCATAGTCGAGGAACTGGAAGTAACTTAGTGGATCTTGAAGAAGTTCAAGGACCACAAACATCCGTTGAGGAGGTCAGAACATCTGAACCATAACAAATTGTTGATACTGAATCAGGCTTGAACACAAGCCTTCGCAGGAGCATCAGGACTCGTAAAGAACCCGATAGATACATTTGGCATATTGAGGGTTCTGAAGTCCTGACAGTAGCCGAGTCTGAGCCTACTAGTTACAAATCTGCTATTTCTAATCCAGATTCTGGGAAATGGCTAGAGGCCATGGAAACCGAGATGCAATCCACGCGTGTAACACCCCAAAATGCGTAATTGATTATTATGCCTTTAAATGTATTTGTATGTAATAAAATAACTTTAGTTGACTAACTAAGTTAAGTAAGAATGACTCTTGTTGTTAGACCCCAAAAATGTTAGTTTTTGCATATGAGTTAATTAAATTGGAAAGTTGATGTAGTTAATAAGTATGTTAAGGTAATTGACTTAGTATGTGAAAAAGTTTAAATGAAAACAAACACCTAAAATAGAGGAGCTGAACATGTCAAGTTGTAAAGTAAAAATATAAATTTAATTAAAGCAAATACATACACACTAGGTGTGTGAGTGTCTGGATCGAACTACAGGGGAGAAACAAGGGGAAACCCTTGTTTTCAAAGAACCCAAGAAATTGAAGGGGAATCTCATTGCAAATCAAGTGCATGAAGTCAAATTCTGTACAATCTAAGCTTTCTAAACAAACAGTAAGTTGATTCCCTGATTGATGATTTTTTTTACGAAGTGGGTCTTGATTAAACTTAAAGAATCATGAAATTTGAAATGATTGTATGTTAGTTTAATCAATTAGAACGAGTATATGCTTGAAATTTCTCAAATTAGTGACTTATGTTAGAAAACCCACTTGAATGCATAGAAGATGATGAATGATTAAGATTGTAGGTAAATTAATTGATGTAATGTTAAGATGTAGGAAGTGTATTTTGATTTTAGATAGTTAAGAGATGAAAGATTAGTTGAAATTGTTAACCTTGACAAACCATGATATGAATTAGTAGGTTTATGCTTGAACACTTGTACATAACGCATTGTTGGTGGTACACACGCCAAGTGTTCGACAAAATGCTTCAATGAGAAATTTTGTATTTTTGACTTAAAATATGTATATGATGGTCATGTTTTAAGTATGTAAATAACGTTCGAATTGAACTAAGATGCTTTATCCCAAAAACACCACTGAGAAGTAAATAGGAAATGTAAAAGTCTTAATGTAAATGTTTATATGCATAGGGATAAAGGAAGAAAGTTTAAGCCACACGAAGCAAGAAGGAAATCATGATCGAGGTACGTCACTTGTACAATTTGAATTGTAGTAAAGGTGTCCTTATGTCTTAAATTGTAGAATTGGTTGCTTATTTTTATCAAGGTGAATTTGTTATGTGTTTATGTTATCGAATTAACCCGAATGGGTCAATTCATTAGAAGAGTATGTTAGATATAGGTTTGTGATGATGACTTGTTGTAAACAGTTCAAATAATTGATATGTTAATTTTGAGAAAGAGTTACTAGCACCCGTCTCGAACGGGTCGAATAATTAGAATGAATCGTGACAAGGGTGTTATGTTGCAAATCCGTTGTAATCGGGTTAAGATAGGAAGAGCCTAATGAGGAAGAATGAATAAGTAATAGACTCATTCCGAATGAGTCATGTGAGAAAGAATGGTGTAACCGATTTGGTTGCGAAATCAAGAAAGTCGGATTCAAGAAAGAGTTAGTAAAGTATTGTACAAAACTTAAGATGGCGAATTATTAGTTCATCATGTTCATTGAAATTAGTTTAATTATGAATGATATGCTAATGTTGTTTTTGTTGTGTTGGTTTTGGGTAAAACTCAAGTTTAGGTGGTTATGCTTCGCTTGGATCGAACACACTTTGAACGTCGTTCATGCGCTTCCGCAAATTTTGCATAACATGTAAAAGGGTCAAAACACTTTTGTTAAATGGCTTATGTTTAGTAGTTGAATCTTAAACTTTAACATGTTTTGTTATTTTGTAAATTCTAGAATGTAGTATAACTTTATTATAATTACGGTTATGTTATGTTTTATTGAAACGTGTCATAGTATTAGTTTGAATGTTGATTTTATAAAAACAGGGAACCGTTCATAGTATGAACGGGTCATGCCCAAATTTCATTAAAACTAGTATGTCGTCACCTTACTTTTGAAGTAGAAAAAGTGGGCGTTACAAGTTGGTATCAGAGCCGAGGTTTGAGAGATTCAAGTATTAGAGTTAAAATGCTTGAACTCAAACCGAAAGCTCGTATGAAGGTGTGTTCGTTCCGAAGCGCTATACAAGTAAGTAATTTATAAATTTTTGATTTATGTTTTTAGTTGGAAATGGGAAGGGGTTATAGTTAACTCACTAGAATAACCTGGGTTGGAACATTACGGAATGTTACGGGAGGTTTCGGGACTTCACGGAACCTTTTCGTGTTGAACCGGGGCTCGGGAACGAAGTTTTTGGGTAAAAATGAGTAAAACAACAATTGCAAGTTAGATCTGGGATTCAGCGCCCAGTGCGCCGAAAACAGCGCCTAGTGCGCCAAAATGAACTTTCCAACTGTGGTGCGCTGAAATCAGCGCCTAGTGGCGCCAAATGTTACAAAACTTCCCGTTTTTTACTTTTTGACCTTCCAACTTGTGTGTATCCTTCCAATACTCCGTAATATCTCCCGAAAACCTTCCGTCAAGCCCCAAAACGCCAATGAAATTCAAGAATACAAGCTGATTAACATGAATGCCATTAGTAAAAGCATGAATGAGAAGGAAGTTAAGTACATGAATCAATGTATGATTGAATTAACACGTCTAGGATGTTTGTAATGAAGAATGATCTACGAGAATGAATAACTAAAAAAAACTAATAAAGTATAGAATGATAAAGAGAATGAATGGAATGCTATCTAATACAAGTATGTAATAGTAGATGGCAAACGAAGGAGATGCAAATACCACGGATTTAAATGGGTATCGTTACGGGAAGGGTTGTACGGATTAAACTTATAAGAATGGAACATAATAATGAAAGGTAAAACCCGTAAGCAAACACGGATCGAACATATAAGAGTCATAAGTAAGAATGAAAAGACTTGAATCCATAGGTATCTGCGAACAAAACACGTAAGAACAAATGGTCGAATCCATAAACAAGTGGAAATGGGTAGAAGTGAGGGAGAGAATGTGCGTGTTCATCCTACTAAGGTAAGTATAAATCTTGTAAGTAAGTGATGCAGGTAGCCTTGTCGAGACAAGTAGGTCACTTGACTAACATGATGTGTGTGTGTGTGTATATATATATATATGATGCATTTACGAACAAGCGAGGGATAGGTTGAGTTTAAAAAAAATGTATTGATGGTTCGACCTTGATGGAGTCAAACGGGTTATATGGATAACTGTAAGACCAATGACAACATGATGGAAAGGGAGATGAAGCTAAATGTCACATAAACAAAAGTTTGTAAGAAACATATTAAAAGTCAACTCATGTGAGTTGGGGTGGATGACGGGCTACGACCCGGAGAATGGCATAAGTATGGATGAGGAAGAAAAGTTGTCCGTAAACTGCTAACACGGTGAAATAATGTTTTATTAGAATGTGTGAATTGAAAGTAAGTACAACACATGATCCAATATAAGTATACAATAAGTAATAAGTGGCAGATTAACCTTGAAAAGTCAAACTGCAGAATTTAGCATATAATTGATAAACTGCAAGAGTAGTACGTAAGAAACGAAGTGTGTAATGTAGTATATCAAATAAGTGAGAAATTTGTGAAAGAAATATAGGTGAGTTAACACCGAATACAATGAATACCTGAATGAAAATGATAGTATGTTAAAGAATGGTTATGTATTGACCTGTCATAAACGGGTTGTTAGGAAACTTTACTTGTAAGTATTGAAGAAAATCACAATCAACTGGATCTATGAAGAGATCACAGTCCTGAAGATCACGAACTAGAAAAAGAAGATCAGATGGGACAACTGGAATGCATAGCATCTACTTCAAAGAATCACAAGTTGATCAAGAGCAGAATTGGATTATCAGAAAAGGTCACTTCTGATGGATCTGATGATATTTCTGATGAAATATCATCAGTTTCTGACGATTCTGATCATCAGGATTTTTCTGATGATTTGTTCATCAGAATTTCTGATGAAGTAGTTTATCAGAATTCTGATGAAATACCCCACTTGTATGAAATTGGCTCTGTCCTGCCGCACTTACTGAAGCAAGTTGACATTAATTGATATCATGATGAAAAAGGCAACTTGAACGTTGGATTCAATGAATATGTCAATTGGGCACTTTTCGCAGGAATTATTGCATGAATAAACTATTGTTTATTCATGCACCCAGCCTTCTATAAATAGAAGGCTCAACCAGGAGAAGCAAAGTGAGTTTGAAGCTTAGCATTCACACATACATCAAAACTCCATTGCCCTCTCACCCACAGAATTCAGGATTCGTTTGTACTAGATAATAATCTTACAATCACCTTGTAAACCCTTTTGTTTTCAAAGTGATATAAACTTGATAATTTTGTAGGTCTTGTTTCTTGAAAGTCTGATTTCCATTTCCGCACATCTTTTTCACATCTACTGAAATCATTTGCCATATTACGTGCAAAGAAGTTGTTTTAAGGCCGTACTGGGTCCAACAATTGGTATCAGAGCAGATTGAATAAACTATTTTCAAACGATCAATCGCTCATCTTCTTTTCTCTAAATATGGCCAGCTTTCAATCCTGGAATAATGCTTTTAACATTGGTTCTATGTCCAAACCTCCGACTCTGGTCAGAGAGGAATACCCCCAATGGAAAATCAGGATGGTCAATTTCCTTAACGGTCATGACCGAGCTCTGTTTCAATCCATTGAAAGGGGTCCACATACACCAATGACTGATATACCTGCTATTCCAGCAACTGACCAATCACCAGCTATCCCTGCCTCCCACGCTCCCTAAAGTGAAATAAACTGGAGTGCGGAAGACAAGGACCTGGTGGCTGGGGATGAAAGGGCAAAGTCACTTTTAATAATGGACATCCCCAATGACATATTTTCACAAGTCGATGCATGTGCATCAGCTAAGGAAATATGGGATCAGTTGGAAAACCTTTGTGAAGGAGGAGAAAGGATGAGAAGAAACAAGAGAACAAACAATGTCTCATCTTATGAAAGGTTTAAAAGTTTCCCAAATGAAAGGTTAAATGATACATATCAAAGATTTACAAAACTTTTAAACGAGCTAAAGAAATTTGGTATAACAAAATCAAATGATGAAAGAAACATAAAATTTCTTGATGCACTTCCTAGAGAATGGAGAAGTCTAACCATGACTTTATCATCAACCTTAGAACTAGGAAACATGAGTCTTCATGACTTATGCAGCATCTTGATCCCCAGAGAAGAAGAAATATTTGAAGAAATCATTCAAAGAGGGGGATCTTTAGCTCTTATCTCCAACTCACAAAGATCAACAACAACCAATGATCCACAACCTTCAAACAACCAAAATCTTGAAACTTCTGATGCATCATCAGACTTTTCAGCTTTTGCTGAAGCAATAGCACTGCTCACCAAAACATTTGAGCAGAGGTTGAGGGGAGGTAGCCAGAGATACCAGAGGAGTGACAAAGGAAGGATGGATGGAAGATCTAAAGAAGAGGTTAGATCTAAGGATAAAGGGAAGGCTGAAGTTGTGTGTTACAAGTGCAAGCAGAGAGGTCATTATGCATCAGAATGCAAGACCAAAAAGCTGAAGGATGTTGCCTATTATGAGAAGAAGCTTGAAGAAGCAGCAACAAGTAAACTTAATTGCTGGAACAGATACATGGTTATCTGATGATTCTTCTGATGATGAAGAAGAAGAACTGGCAAATTTCTGCCTGATGGCACTTTCTGAAGGACTACCAGAAACTTCAGAACAAAAGGTAAATTTAGACAATCTTGATCTTGAACACAAGCTAAATAATCTCATGTCAGATTTTCTAAATCTGCAAGAAAAACATCAATCAGATATTAGAAAATCTGATGAGTTGCAAAGGACTTTGAATAAAATCATTCTTGAAAACCAACTTCTTATAGAGGATAGTTTAGATCAAAGAGCTAAAATTGAGTTTCATGAAAATGAAAGAAAAGATCTTTACAACAAAATCAATGACAAAGAAATCAACGTAAGAGGTTTTCAACAGGCTAAAGAGTTCATAAATTTTATTGAGTCTACACCAAAGAACAAAGGAGAGGGTTTAGGCTATACAAGTTCAACAAGATCAAATAGAAATAAACCCACTATCTTTGAAAAAGCAACTCATCAGAATTCTGATAAATTTACATCAGAATCTGAATCTGAATCTGAATCTTGCAAAACAACCTGTTCTGAATACTCTTTTGAAAAACCAAACTTCAAAACAAACAATAGTGAATGCAGTCAAAAATCTGTAAAAACTGCAGAAGCAGTTCACTCATCTTGTCAAAATTATCCACTCATTCCATCACAAGAAGAAATATAAGAAAATTCTGATAACTCTTGTTTGTGTGTTGACATACTGAAGCTTGTTCAACACCATCTTCAAAAGAAAAATGTAAAATATGTTAATGGCTCAGCATATAACAGAGTTTCTGATGTAAAAACAAGAAGAAGAAAAAATAAAGTGATTAATATTCCATCAGAAACAGTACCCAAGCATGCCTGGGTACCAAAAACCCTCTAATCATTTCATTTCAGGACCATCATGTGCAGCAGATCTGGTACTGCGACTCAGGAAGCTCCAAGCACATGACTGGGGACAGGTGCTTACTCAGCAACTTTGTTTCAAGGCTGGGTAGAATGGTAAATTTTGGAAATGGAGTGAAAGGAAGGATCATGGGATATGGATGCATAAGGTATGGATGTCTGACCATAGAGAAAGTAGCCTATGTTGAAGGCTTAAAGTATAACTTGCTAAGCTGTGGGCAATTCTGTGACAAAGGTTTTCAGGTAACCTTTTTACCAGAAAAATGCTTGTTAATAGGTATAGATGATAATAAAATCTATTTAAGTGGGAAAAGAATAAGAAAATCAATTTACTATTTTGACTTCAAAGAAGAAAGTGAACATCCAAAACTATGTTTATTTTCAAAACTCAACAAAGGTAGTAGTTGGTTATGGCACAAAAGGCTTGCCCACTTAAATTTCAAAAACCTAAGCAAACTAGCAAGCAAAGGTCTGGTAAAAGGATTACCTTTGATATCCTCAAAGAAGGATAAAATTTGTGAAGCATGTGATATGGGAAAATCCAAGAGAAGCTCACATAAATCAATTTCTGAGTCTTTAATTTCACAAAATTTGGAACTTTTACACATGGATTTGTGTGGACCCATAAGTACATAAAGTTTTTCTGGAAAGAAATACATACTAGTAATAGTAGATGACTTTTCCAGGTACACATGGGTAGAATTTTTGAGAAAGAAAAGTGAAACTCCTGATCTGATCATTAATTTTATTAAGAAAATTGAAAATCTGTTAAAACTAACAGTAAGAAGGATCAGATCAGACAATGGAACAGAATTTAAAAATGCAAAAATTTCTCATGATTTTTCTGCTCCAAGAACACCCCAACAGAATGGGGTGGTTGAAAGAAGGAATAGGACCTTGGTAGAAGCTGCCAGAACCATGCTTGCTTATGCTAAATTGCCCACTCACTTTTGGGCAGAAGCTATAGCAAATGCATGTTTTACACAAAACAGATCCATAATCAACAAAAGGCACAACAAAACACCTTACAACATTATAAATGGAAGAATACAAAGTATAAAATTTTTGCATACATTTGGTTGTATATGTTTTGTTTTTAATGATTTTGAAAGCCTTGAAAAAATTGACAGAAAAGCAGAAAAATGTATTTTTCTTGGTTACTCTTTGTCATCAAAAGCATATAGAATTTTTATTCTCAATACAAGGACAATCAGAGAAAGTCTGTATGTTTCATTTGATGACTCACCAGAAACAGAGGTTTCGGATGAATACTTGAAAGAAATAAATTTTTCTGACAAACAAGAAAAGTATGAACATCTCTTTGAAATGTTAAATGAAGATTACCTAGAACATGATAATTCTTTCAAAAACAAATCAAAAGATCCATCATGTACTAACTCTGCAGAACAAAGGTGTAGTACATTAGAACCTCAGAATTCTGATATCTTACACACAATTGAAGCACCTGTTCAGGGGGAAACTTCAAATCCATCAGAACCAACAAATTTTCATAACAAGTTAAGATGGATCAAAGGACATGTTCATTCTGACATCATAGGCAATCCTGCAGATGGTGTCAGAACAAGATCTGCCACTGCACATGAGTGTGCATTTTCTGGGTTCTTAAGCAAGATAGAACCCAAATCTGTCAAAGAAGCTCTAAGTGACCCAGACTGGATTCAGGCAATGCAAGAAGAGCTTGATCAGTTTGAAAGGAGAAAGGTATGGGATCTGGTACCCAAGCCAAAAGACAAATCTGTCATTGGTTCAAAATGGGTATTCAGGAATAAATCTGATGAGAATGGCATAATCACAAGGAACAAAGCAAGGTTAGTGGTTAAGGGTTACTGTCAACAAGAAGGTATTGATTATGACGAAACTTTAGCACCAGTAGCTAGATTAGAAGCTGTAAGAATTTTTCTTGCTTATGTTGCATCCAAGGATTTAAAAGGTTATCAAATGGATGTAAAATCAGCTTTTCTGAATGGTAAAATTGAGGAAGAAGTTTATGTGCATCAACCAGAAGGCTTTGTTGATCCAAAATTTCAAAATCAGGTTTATAGATTAAACAAAGCCTTGTATGGGTTGAAGCAAGCTCCTAGAGCCTGGTATGAAACTTTATCAAACTTTTTACTCGAATCTAGGTTTACCAAAGGAACTATTGACACCACTCTTTTTCCTCAAAACACATAAAGGACATACTTTGCTAGTCCAGATATATGTTGATGACATTATATTTGGATCAACAAATGAAAAATTTTGTGAAAAATTTCAAAAATTGATGACCAGCCACTTTGAAATGAGTATGATGGGTGAGTTAACCTTTTTCTTAGGGTTACAAGTAAAACAAAGAATTGATGGAATATTTTTGAGTCAATCAAAATATGTGAAAACAATTCTACAAAAATACTCACTTGAAAACTGCTCTGTTTCAAAAACTCCCATGGCAACAGGGAACAAGTTAGATTCTGATAAGGATGGTATAAGTGTTGATATTAAAACCTATAGAGGGATGATAGGATCACTGCTTTATTTAACTGCAAGCAAACTAGATATCATGTTTGCAACATGCTTTCTGGCCAGATATCAATGTGATCCCAAAGAATCCCATCTAAAAGCTGTAAAAAGGGTTTTTAAATATCTCAAAGGCACATCAGAAATTGGTCTCTGGCATCCTAAGGATACAAACCTTGAATTAATTGCATACACAGATGCAGATTATGCAGGGTGCAAAATTGACAGGAAAAGCACATCTGGTGCCTGTCAACTCTTGGGAGAAAAATTGGTATGTTGGGCAAGCAAGAAACAAAGCTGTGTTGCCACATCAACAGCAGAATCAGAATATGTAGCAGCAGCAAGTTGCTGTTCACAAGTGCTGTGGATGCAAACTCAACTGAAAGATTATGGAGTAACTTTGACAAGAATTCCAATTCTATGTGACTCAAAGAGTGCTATTGCAATAACAGAAAATCCAGTTCATCACTCAAGAACCAAACACATAGATGTCAGATACCACTTTATAAAAGATCATGTGGAGAAAGGTAACATTGAAATGTATTTTGTTCCAACTGAAAATCAAATTGCTGATATATTTATAAAGCCTCTTAATGAAAAGAGACACAATTTTTTTATCAGCAAACTAGGCATGGTTAATCTAAATGATGGAGATTTTTTAGAAAACACAAAGACACAAATTGAAAACCAACTTGTTGAACATCAAAATTCTGATATTCATAGAACAAATCAACTAGCTTCTGATGAAACAATCCATCAATCTGATGGAACACCAGAAAATCTGATGAATGATCAATAAATGATAATTTATCAGATAATCTGAGGAAATATCAGAATATCTGGTGAAAGCACCAGAAGTTCTGATATAAAATCAGAAACTATGTTGAAACATCAGAATAATTTGTAATAATTTTTTTTCATCCTCATGCACATTCCAAATATTGTAATTACTTATTTTCGTGTATATTTTGTTTTTGTATTTTTTTTATTAATTAAAAAAAACAATAAGGGGGAAAAGTAACATGCATACTGATGAAGTTCCATACAGCTGTGATAATCAACCGACTCAAATTTTTTTCAGTTTATTGAATTTCATTTTTTCTTCTGCAAATGCATGCAACGCCATTTTTTCATAAGGAACTTAAGTGACACGTAGGCACTAGAATAATTAGGAGCTATGAAAGTAGCCACCTAGTCATTAAATGCTTACTCACACATGGGGCTTAGTAGACTGTCACATTCACTGTTTCATTCACTGTTACATTCACTGCAACAGATATCGTCTTAATTGAAGAGAAAAAGGTTGGCTGTTAATATCACTTTCATCTATAAATATTAACAACCTGAAAAGAACTTTCTTCACAAAAATCATCTCCTCAAAAGCCCTTCGACATAATTTTTCTTATCTAAAAATGGGTCGCCCAAAATTGATGAAAGCCACTCAATTCCCTCTTCCGTTTCACAGACTTCATAATCTTAGATTAAGATCCAACTTGGAAGGACCTGCATGGGAGGACTGCAGGTTTGTGTACAATATGATCATGCAAAGTCCTTTGGGTTTTGCTGTATCATCACATGTCACCATTTATCCAGAACTTCTCCAAGAGTTCTGGTGGAACTCTCAAATCATTTTTAGTGGTACTTCCGTGTGGATTGAAAGTGAGGTCATGGGGGTAAAGATCACCCTAAAAGTGGAAACAATAAGAAATATCATCAAACTGGGTGAAGATCATGAAATCAAATTTCTGGAGAAAGTAAATGTGCAACAGACCTTGACTGAAATGGGCTATCATACACTCAACTCGTCAAGGGCTGTTAGCAAATCTGGTTTTATACCACCTTTCCAGTTTTTGGTAACACAGCTAAGTGTCTGCTTCTCCAAGAAGATTGGACACTTTAACGAGCTGTCTCATAAGATGATGGAAGTGGTTCATGCTATAATACAGGAGAAACCTTACAATTATGCCAAGTTCCTCATAAGAGATCTAGAAGCAAACATCCATGACCGTCAACCCTTTCTGATCTACCCACAATTCATAACCAAGGTGATCACAAGTCAGCTGGACTTCGGAGGAGTGAGAAGCTGCTATCCAAGGGCCGAGCTGGTACTTCAAGAAAACATTAGTGAAGCCACCCTGACGCCATCAACGAATCACAACGGTCGAATAACCAGTCTTTGGTTATATGTGAAGTGCATGTACAACGTATTAGAGGAGGAGGAGTAGTAGTTTTTTTTTTGTTTTATGTTTTATTTGTTTTAGGTTTGTTTTAATTTATTTTCCTTTTCATTTCTTAATGGTAATAGATCTAGGGGGAACTAACACAACATGTCTGATAAAAACAAAGAAAATCTGGTGGATCACAAATGAGAACTGACAGGAGTTAGTAAAACTCAGAAAATCTGATGATCAATCAGAAAATCTGGTATTTATTCAGAAAAACTCATTAAACAAATTTGATTATTCACCAGAAAACTGTGAAAATTCTGACAATAAATCAGAAAATCAATTTTTGTTTTGGAAAGCCAGGAAGTTTAACATAGCATCAGAAAAACAATTCTTTTAACCAGATTTAAAGAAACATATGAAAATCTAAAATTTTAAGAATAAGTTTCTTTCTAAATTTTTTTTTCTGAGGACTGGAACAAGCTATATGAAAAAAAAATACCTCCTGTATATCAGAACAAAGGTGTGGAGTTCAGAACTGCAAGACTACAATGTAAGAAAAATCTCAGAACTCTACTTATTCCCTCTCATCTAAAAAAAAATCAAAAAAAAAAAAATTCTGATGATTTATCCACTGAAAATAAATCAGATGAATTCTGATGATATATGTAGAAAATACAACTCTTAAAAGTTTTGTTCAAAATTTTCTGATATATGTATATATATATATCATGAGAAATACCTGGGGTGACACACAAAAGGTTTCTATTGGACCTTTTAGAAACAAAAGGGGTCCCACAAGAAGAAAAAGGTGCAAGTTGGAAATTAGTATTTATCCGAAAAAACATTGGAATCTCTAAAATTCTTTAAAGGATTTACATTAAATTAGAGATAAACCAAAGGTTTTTCAGAAACAGTTGTTTCCTTAAAAGGATCAAAACATCATTAAGGTGTCATTAAACACCTTGATCACAAACAACCGACGATAAAAACTCAAGAATCTCTGTCCGTGTACACTATAAATACCTCATTCAAGACAGGGACTTCCATCATCAACCTTCAAATTCAAAACCCTAAAACCCTTTTCCGAAAACAAAACCCAAATTCTCAATGGCTGCTATCAACATCAACATACCACCAATTGAACACTCGGTTCCTTTCATCACTAAAGCTGAATTTCTTCCATTAAAGAGCAACAATGAAGCAATGAATGATAACATCGAAGAGATGATATGAAGTGTCAAATTCTCATTGAATTTCTAACCAGATGCCCGTTAGCTCAAGCTCTTACAAAGACCAGAGAGGTACCACAAGAACTCATACAACAAGTTGTAAAAACTCTCAAAATCTCAAGTCAAACTGAGCTAACAGCACATGTATGGGGAAATATCTTTATTAAAATTTCACCAGAAAAGATAAGGGAATGTTTGGAACTACCCTTACATCAGAGCTTTAAAAAGGCACCAGAAAGAGAAGATATTTTCTCACAACTTGATGCTGTAATGGGTTACAAAACAAAGATTTCAAGAATCAATGAATTCAAGAGAAACAAGCTACCTGCCTTCTGGCAAGTTTTAATGGAAATTCTGAACAAGTGTCTATCGTCAAAGATTGGAGGTACAGATCAGATAAATATGAAAATTCTAACAATCATGTTCAGTCTCATTAATGGATTGAACATTGATTTTGGAGTAGAAATATTTATTCTGATCAGAAGATCAATTCTGACTAAAGTTGGAAGAATAGATTCACATCTACCCTTTCCAAGATTTCTATCTATCATAATTTCTGATGCTTTTTTGAAAAGAAACATGGAAATTCCAGCATCAGAAATATGTGGAAGACAGAAATTATGAGACCTTGGACTGCTGTAGGGTCTTGGAAGTTAGATAATGATGTACTTGTTCTGTCAGAAAAAATGATGAATCTGATACCAGAAGAATCACCATACAGAGCAGAATACCTGAAAAATGTTGAACAAAAAGTCAGAGAACAAAGGAGTTTTTGAACATGTGTCCCCTATGGAGCATGATGCACAGGAGTCAAGCACACCAAGAATGGAACAGCAGGATGAATCTAATCCTCATTCAGCTGATGAAGATGTAAATATGAGTCATGTGGCTGAAGCACATCATGCTGAAGACTCACACATAAGAGAAACAGGTGCACAACAGTCTAAAATAAACATATTTTATGATTCTGAGAATGATTCTGATGAATCAATTCAAGGAAAACATGAAATCTTACTTAGAGATACTATTTCTTCAAAACAAGATGTGAGTAAAACCAAAGACCCATTTTCTGAATCAGATTCTGAGGAAGAAAATGTGGTGGCAACAGGTGGAGATCAGCCTGCTGATCAAGGAAACCTGGATGAGAAAACTAAGAGTTTATCAACAACTCATGGAGAACCTGAAAAGGTTCAATGATATGAGGAAATCCAGAACTTGAATGTGTTTCAATTTTCTGGTAAGGATATAGGGAATTTGGAATCTTCAAATCCTCTTAACCTCAGAACAGCAGAGAATGTGTTTTTTGCTGGTGTTAGAAGGGAAACATCAGTTGTTTCTCCTATCTCCCAAGGACATCAATCTATGTCCCCTAAACAACTTCACAAAGAACTTGAAGACACAACTACTACTGTGAAAACAGCAACAAAAGAAAAACTTGACCTGATACTTGAAGAAATCAGAAATCAAAAGTCAGATATCAAGATTTTGTCAGAAACTGTCAAAGCTGTGCAGAAGCAAACAGAAGACAATGTTGCAGCCTCAACAAACTGCAAAGGTCATCAGAAAACAAAGAGAGCTCATCAGAATTAGAGAAGACTCTTAAGGAACTGCGTGATATCAAAAAAAAAGATGGCTGAAGTTGCAACTGCAGGAGAAAACTCAAGTTCAGGAAAGATTCTTGAAGAAATACAGTTCCTCAGAGCCAACAACAGCAGCATGGCTGAGGCTTTTGAGAAACTGTTGATGGAATTGACTGCACAAAGAAATCAAGAAAACCAAGAGTTTCAGAAAATGAAGAAACTAGAAGAAACAAATACTCAAGCTCTTACTAATGTTCATCTGTTAGTAAAGAGATTGGAGTATAATGTTGCCAGACTTGCAAAGGTTGATCTTCATGAACTGAAAACCCCAATTCCACAAGAAAGACAATCAAGGAGATCAAAAACTCTACAACAACAACCAGAAACCATTCAACAAGGTCAAACCAAACAAACAGAAACTTCAACAGCTCAAAAACAGAAGCAACCCATGGGTCCACCTCCAGATAAACACAAACTACTCATGGGTCCTCCACCAAATGTCCCAAAGCCAGACACATCAAGGGTACAACAGAAAGACCATGTTCCAGTACAACCATCTTCTACAACCATCACAGGAGAAACAGAGTTAAGCATAATGATGGATACAAAAGAAAAGAGAAGAATGGAACATGAAGTGACTTCCTCAAAAAGGCCAAGAAAAGAAATGATAGAAGATTCAGAAGGGAACATCAAAGAAATGGATGTGCTGAAAGGTGATTTACACACTATTATGTACCCTGAAGAACATCTAAAGAATTACTATTGGAAAGGTCCAGAAGACAACCCAAAGAGACCACTCTCTCCAATGAGCAAAGCTATTGTTGAAAACAGAAACAATGGAGGTTGGGTAATTTTACACAAGCACATGACCAATCCAATAGTATCAATTGAAAGAATTGATACTTTGACCACTGGAGGAGGCATCTTAGGCAATGAAGCACAAAATAAGTATACCTTGATCAGAAAAGATAACAGTGAATAAAGGTTACTGATGCAAATCTGGCTGATGATATTCACCCATTGGGAATAGTCAAAATGAAGAATATCATTGATAAAATGAAAGGTAATTCAGTTATAATCAGAAGAGCCCTTGAAAGTCTCAAAAGTGCAGGAGCAAAGTTATACAAAAGGGCTGCACTGGCAGACTTTGATCTATGTATCAATTTTGAGTATAGCAACAAAGTGCTAATACCTCCTCCGAACACTTCAATTCCAGCTGAAATCACTTCTAAACTAGTAAGAACCGGAGCAATCTTTGATCAACCAGAAATGTGTGTAGTCTTCAAAGATGCTAATGAAGAGAAAGCTCTGTTCAGAATCAGTGAAATATGCAGGTATTCAAATCAAACACTAAAATATATAAGGAACTGCATGAATGAAAAACAAGAGCAGCTCAAAAAGAAGGGGAAGAACAATGAAAAGCTGAGAAAAACAATTGAAGAGTGCGTTGAAAATTGGATGGAAGCAAGAGGATGGTATAAAGATATGTATAAAGAAACTCAAAAGGCAATTGACCACAAGAAAAGACTGAAACCTGGAGACAAATACAGAGGTGGAGTGAAGATCAATTAATGATTTAATGAGATTAAAATTCCTGTTTTTGAACAATATTTTATTAATGTCTGATTTATGGTTGGTTTGACTATGTTCTATGTATAGGTTTGTGATGATGACTTGTTGTAAACAGGTCAAATAATTGATATGTGAATTTTGAGAAAGAGTTACTAGCACCCGTCTCTAACGGGTCGAATAATTAGAATGAATCATGACAAGGGTGTTATGTTGCAAATCCGTTGTAAACGGGGTAAGATAGGAAGAGCCTAATGAGGAAGAATGAATAAGTAATACGCTCATTCCGAATGAGTCATATGAGAAAGAATGGTGTAACCGATTTGGTTGCGAAATCAAGAAAGTCGGATTCTAGAATGAGTTAGTAAAGTATTGTACAAAACTTAAGATGGATAATTATTAGTTCATCATGTTCATTGAAATTAGTTGAATTATGAATGATATGCTAATGTTGTTTTTGTTGTGTTGGTTTTAACTAAAACTCAAGTTTAGGTGGTTATGCTTCGCTTGGATCGAACACACTTTGAACGTCGTTCATGCGCTTCCGCAAATTTTGTATAACATGTAAAAGGGTCAAAACATTTTTGTTAAATGGCTTATGTTTAGTAGTTGAATCTTAAACTTAAACATGTTTTGTTATTTTGTAAATTCTAGAATGTAGTATAACTTTATTATAATTACGGTTATGTTATGTTTTATTGAAACGTGTCATAGTATTAGTTTAAATGTTGATTTTATAAAAACAGGGAACCGTTCATAGTACGAAAGGGTCATGCCCAAATTTCATTAAAAATAGTATGTCGTCACCTTACTTTTGAAGTAGAAAAAGTGGGCGTTACAACGCGTGACAATCAAGTCTGGGACTTGGTTGAGCTAGCCCCCGAATCTCGGGCAGTAGGGAGAAAATGGGTTTTCAAAAGAAAAACCGACATGCATGGAAATATACAAACCAATAAAGCACGGCTAGTAGCGAAATGTTTCACTCAAACTCAAGGTGTTGACTATGATGAAACCTTCTCGCCCGTTGCTATGATCAAATCGATCAGGATATTACTTGCCATAGCTGCGTACTATGATTACGAAATTTGGCAAATGGATGTTAAAACCGCCTTTCTTAATGGACATCTTTCTAAAGATGTTTATATGGTTCAATCTGACGGTTTTATTGATCCAAAATATCCTAATAGGGTATGTAAGCTAAACAAGTCCATTTATGGACTCAAGCAAGCACCTTAGAGCTGGAATCTTCGTTTTGACCAGAAAGTCAAAGAGTTTGGTTTTGTCAAGAACGAAGATGAAACTTGTGTTTTAACAGAAAGGCTAGTGGGAGTGCTATATCATTTCTCATCTTATATGTAGATGAGATATTGATCTTTCGAAATAACATCCCCATGCTTAAGGAAGTTAAACATTGGTTGGGATCTTGTTTTGCAATGAAGGATCTTGGAGAAGCCGCTTACATTCTGGGAATCAAGATCTATAGGAATAGATCTAAGCGACTTCTTGGGCTAACTCAGAGCACATACATAGATCAAGTAATAAGACACTTTAAGATGGAAAACTCCAAGAAAGGAGGTGTTCAAATGACTAAAGGAACCGTCTTGGATAAATCACAAGCTCCCTCTGAGGACCGTGAGATAAAGCAAATGGAAGCAGTTCCGTATGCTTCCGCGATTGGTTCTATCATGTATGCTATGGTATGTACTCAACCGGACGTCTCGTATGCTTTGAGCATGACTAGCTGTTACCAGCAGAGCCCTGGGGTTCCCACTGGACTCCAGTTAAGAACATCCTTAAGTACTTGAGAAGGGCAAAATATATGTTCTTGATATTTGGAGGAGTCAATAAGGAGCTCATTGTAAAATGTTACACTGATGCTAAGTTTCAAACTGACCAAAACACCTCTCGCTCACAAACAGGTTTCGTGTTCACTCTCAACGGAGGAGCTGTCTCATGGAAAAGCTCCAAGAAGAGTGTTGTGGCTGATTCCACAACGAAATCTGAGTACATTGCTGCATCGGATGCCGCAAAGGAAGTTTCTTGGATGAAGAAGTTCAGAACCGATCTCGATGTGGTTCCAAGTTTCATGAAACCCATCCAAATATTTTGTGATAACACAGGTGCTATTGCTCAAGCCAAGGAGCCTAGATCTCATCACAAAGCCAAGCACATTTTGAGAAAGTTTCACTACATACGTGAGATTATGGAATGTGGAGACATCGTTATGAGCAAAATTAACAGAGATCAAAACCTAGCTGACCCGTTTACTAAGCCAATGACTCAAGAAAAACATGACCATAACATGGACGGTATTGGGCTTAGATTAGCTAGTGATGTGTTTTGATTTAGTATTTGTATTTGGATGTACGAACATCAAACAGTTGTACTCTTGCATTCATTTTGATTTACTAGTTAAATGCAATTCTTGAATCCTACAACTGTGTTTGAATTTGATACGTTTAATCCATGAATTATGTATTCTAAATTGTCCGAAGTCGATCAGACTCGTGGGAATGATTCTGAATTAAGACTTTTCTGAATTTGGACTCAAGTGGTTGACTTCCAAATTCACAGGCCTCATTGTGAATGACGTTGGATGTAACTCGCGTCAAACCATCTTTATGGATTCAGTCATAAGATTTTTTAACAAAGGTATACTCATATGGTATCCTCTGACCTGAGATACATATTAGAACTTCCGTTTACAAAGAACCATCCTTTGATTACTGCCAACCGATGTCGCGTAACTACCAGTCATAAAGGCTTTAGTTGGGAATGGATCTTAAGTTCAGTGGGAGTTGTATGTAATCAATAGGGAATTTTGTACTCTTACATTAAAATGTAATAGCTAGGCATCAAGGCGCCCTCGTTGATTCATACCGGAGAAGTGTAAGGCTTTACCCAAACTGACTGTGTGTTTGATTGGACCACTATGAATCTGGATCGAGAACAAGAATAATTTAAACACACATGAAAAAGAATTGATCCCTGTCTCATAGTTTCAAATTGATGTCTTTTACAGAAAGGATAGATGACAACGATTGCCATAAGTCTATTGTCTTCAAGTAGCAAGCCGTTGCTAAAGGGAAGATACCTTGGTTAGTGACTTTAAAGTGTCATGACCTGTTGGGGGCAGCTATGTGTAGCTAGAGCACCGCTGGCTGTCTGCATTGAGATCTTATCGGAGACCGTCCAAGTGGGAGTTGTTGAATATTTATGTCCGGTCCGATAAGTCAACGCTACCGACCGGGTCTTGACCCATAAGAGTTACACCGTGGGCAACGAACTAAAATCCACTTAACTGGTTTAACTGGTAATTATGAATGATATGCGAAACGGATCATAATTATATTTATGATCATGAGCGGGTTTATATTATTAATAATCGTTATTAATAATATAATTGTTTATCTTAACTAATAAACTTGTTGCGGGTATTAACTGAGAAACGGGTACATGGACCGGGTGAGATGAGTATACTCATCTCGCCACTTGTCGCACATGCACCCATCCTACGCCACTTGTCGCGCGTGCACCCTTGCATTGCCACTTGTCGCACATGCTTGAACTCCTAGCCACTTGTCGCGCATGCACTCTTGGATTGCCACTTGTCGGACACGCATGAACTTATCGCCACTTGTCCAACTTGTGCATGCATATCCACCACTTGGCAAGCATGCATGCATCTCCATACTCTATATATATGGATGCATAAGGTTGGATTAGGGGTTAGACAACTCACATAAAAAAAAACTCTCATAACACCCTTCCGTTTCCGCCGCCACTGCCGCTGGCCACCGGCCGCCGCCGCTGCCCGGCCTATACTCGCGTTTCGTTAGTTCGTGTAACTAGACGTGTTCGTTGAACGTCGGTGTCTCAACCGGTTAATTACTAACCGAAGGTATACGTAAACCCCCTATAGTTTGTGTTTTTATTTTGTGTTTGCATGTCGGTGACCTTGTTCCATTGCGGATACTCCTTGGTATAAAAGTGTTCATATTATTTATATATTGTTACCTATGCTTCCGTTGCTTATATATATATATATATATATAGGGGATGGTTCAAATGAAAACCACTTTTATTGTGAAAACTCGAAAACTAACTAAAAAAAGCCTAAAAAACACACCAATTTTTTTTTCAATTTTTTTATAAAAAATCGCAGGTTTTTGTATATAAAAAAACTTTTTTTTTGTATTACACATGTGTAATACTACACATGACTGTGCACTACAAAAAAGATTTTTTTTTTGAAATTTTTTTATATACTAAAAGCAGCGAAAATTATTATGCAAAAAAAAATAATTTGGTATGTTTTTTTGGCATTTTTAATTAGTTTTCGAGTTTTCACAATAACTAGTGGTTTTCATTTGAACCTTCCCCTATATATATATATATAGGACAATGCTAGACAGAAAACCCTATTTAGGTAGAAAACTCTGGAAACCCAAATCTCCCCCCATTTTTACCCAACCTCCTGACGTTTTTTTTTTTTGAAAAAAATAACACATGTAATATACATGTTTTAGAGTGTTTTGGGCCAAAAAAAAAACAAAAAAGCGCCGAAGGGATTTTTTTTTTAAAAAAATAAACAAATTTCAGTGCCTAACATGTGTTAGGCACAAAAGACATAAATTGCTGAATTTTTTTTTTTTTTAATTATCCCTTCGGCGCTTTTTTGATTTTTTTGGCCCAAAACTCTTAAAAACATGTATATTACATGTGTTATTTTTTTCAAAAAAAAAATGTCGGAAGGTTGGGTTTTCTAGGGTTTTTTATATAGATAGGGTTTTCTATATAGCCCTACCCTACATATATATATATATATGTATGTTAGTTAAAATAAACTTTAACTAGTGGAAATATATATATATATATATATATATATATATATATATATATATATATACATATATATATATATACATATATACATATATGTATATATGTATATGTATATATATATATTTATATGTATACATATTTGTCAAAAGTGTTTTGACTAATTTTTGTAACAAATAAATATATACTTATATGAACCGGATTTCAAAAAAAAAAAATTATACCCCGGATTCCCATCAGAAGTACTAGTTAAAATGTTACTGTTGTAGTTAGTTACAAGAAGAGAACACCATTGGAAGGAAAATTCAGATTACAGGTCCATTCTAATAATGTAACTGTAAAACCATAAACGATATATTTTATAAGGTCCAGTTAATTTATAATGACCTGTTTGCAACCCGCCAACCCATCTACAATCCGTTTGACTAGTTTGGATATATGAATTACATGGTCGTGTTGGGATACTCTATTTTAAATGTATCCCGGTTAGAATTGATGTCTTTGACACAAAAATAAATAAATAGGTCGAGCCAATCTGACGTACTTGCCACTCCAGTAAATCCTATTTTAAGAAAATCCAGAGTGGATGTAACTAGTATCCCTGTCGTTAAGGAATGATAACCAAATGTAAAAACAATGCAGCAAGCTAGAATTCAGGAATTAGTCAAGAAGTGACATATGCCATAAGTTGAATTAGTAAGTCAATGTTATTATCTACGTTAACGAGTCAGGCTTACTAATTGCATAAGTGGCGGAACCATAACTTCTTTTTTAGGGTCATCATAACGCTTTCTTCTCTGCGGGTCTAAATCATTTTTTTTTTCTCAGATTTCATGTATCCTAAAATCAAAAAAATCCAGGGGATCACGTGCCCATGCTCTGCAATAACAAGTTAGACTTCAC
This sequence comes from Helianthus tuberosus, assembly GCA_030545235.1. Classification (NCBI taxonomy): domain Eukaryota; kingdom Viridiplantae; phylum Streptophyta; class Magnoliopsida; order Asterales; family Asteraceae; genus Helianthus; species Helianthus tuberosus. Next base: position 93,260,395 of record CM060416.1, read on the forward strand.
AAAAGTGGTCGAAAAACTCACAATTGTAAGGAAGTGTTCGGGATTGTTCATTTAAGCAGCTTATGCAAAGCTAAACTTGTAATTTTGAATCCACATAGAACATATAAAACCTTGGGTAAATCCCACATTGGTTGCGGATGTGGATAAGAGAGGTGTTTGGTATATAAGGAATATCCAACCATCAACGCGTTTCATTTCAGAGACGCTGGTTGTGGATGAGAAGATAACACCGCTTGAGAACATAAAAATCAGAACCCTCCTAATCATGGTTAAAAATGGACAATATTGGACAGAGATAACCATTTATCATACACCCCGGCCGTTCACAACCTAAAGTACTAATAGACAAAACGCATACAAAAAGAGATCGAAGTGAATACTTACAATTTTACACATGAAAATGCCTCCCAAAACTGAAAACAACCACAAGCTTGGGTTGCTTGAACTTGCATGATTAGCAATGGTGCTAAATCCAGAAGGGGCCATAATCTTAAAGCTGCAACAAAAACTCACCACATAAACCATAAAAATAAACCACAATTTAAGATAATAAACCCATAATAAACTTACTGGGGTTATGTGAATTGTAATAAAGATCTCCAAGAGAGAATAACAAACAGAGTTGTTTGTGAGGGAAAGTATATGGGCAACAAAACCTGCAACCTGGTGGTGACAGCGAAGAAGAGCGGGTGATAACTTTGTTATGTTACTCAAAACTTTTTTATATGAAAGAAGTACTCTTTTCACCATGTGTTCTAATTTTTAAACTTTTTAAACTGGAAAAAAAAAAAAAAAAAAAAAAAGGTGGGGACTAAATGTGAAAAAACGTGAAACCACATGGACAATCCGGGCAATTAACTCAAAAAAAAAAACATTAAACTATGGGGTAAACGCGAAGATAAAAACTTTATTAAAATACTGACCTAGTTTTTTTTTTTTTTTTTTTTAATTTAAACTGGAAAAAGAACATAATCATTGTATAGTAACCAAAATTCATATATGTTTTATTTTATTTTTTTCACTTTACTTTTTTTAAATAACATTTTATAGAAAAATTCAGAACATTAGAACATATATTGATAGTTAAGTATCGTGTAAATTTTGTTATATCTTGTGAAGTATAGGGATAATATTTTTTAATTAATCCGATTTTCAGAAGACAGAGCTCATCTTTGTTTACTTTAATAAATAAATAATTTTAGTGTATTAAAATAATAAATAATGTTAGTGCATTAAAAGAGAGATGGGAACGTTTGAAGACTTTTGTAGGGGTCTCTATCTTACAAATTCATGTCTCATATCCAAATAAATAAATTAATTTTTGCAAAAAAAATTTAATTACGCTTGTCACGACTACTCTAAATTTAACTCCCTCTCCTCCATACTTAAATAAAATTCTAATATATGTTGAACTTTTACATATATTATATCTTTTTTGAGATGATTATACAAGTTTTTAACTTATAAAATCCTTACAACTACCAGTTTATTTGTGTTTATTGTAACAAAAGTAGAACCACATTAATTGTACCACACTTGAGCATGAATTTAAAGCAATAATTGTTTACCTACCTTTTTTAATATCAAATTTTTATACCAATCTATTTTTTTTTTTTTTTTTTTTTTACGAAAATTGACCCCTTAACCTCAGAGAGAGTAATAATTATTTAACTACTATTTATTTTCTTCAGAAAATAGAGAGAATTACGTATTAGAAAAAGATACGAGTATTTAAATAAATTAAACTATAATCGTGTTTGATATACTAAAATATTAAGACGGGTTCGTAAGGCGTGCGGGCAGTGGATGCGAGTAGAACTACTCGATGAGGGTAGTGTGAGCTAGTTGTTGGTTTTGTGGATTTTGAAATCATAGGGTAATTTTGGGTGAAAGATTCCCCCCCCCCCCCCCCCCCCCGATATACTAAAATATTAAGACGGGTTCGTAAGGCGTGCGGGCAGTGGATGCGAGTAGAACTACTCGATGAGGGTAGTGTGAGCTAGTTGTTGGTTTTGTGGATTTTGAAATCATAGGGTAATTTTGGGTGAAAGATTCCCCCCCCCCCCCCCCCCCCTTAGGGGTACTTTTGAGTTCAAATGAGTTGGTAATTGTTAATTAGGTAATGTTAAGGGTACTTAGGTTATGTGGTGTTGTTTAACTTAAAAAAATGTACAATGCGTTACTACATCACTACAACATAGACAATAAATTTTAACTGGTCCGTCATTTAACTATCATATTATGGTTTAACTAATAACAAATTAATGATTTAAAAAAAATGTGATTTGTTTGTTTAAAGAATAAACAAATTTCAAGTTTAGCAGAATGAAAGATATATAACAATCATAATATGTTAAACACTACATAATATTTTTCATGACATTATATAGCCTAGGAAATCTTGTGAGTGAGATAAGGCTTAGAGTGAAAGGGGTGCACCCCTCATGAGATGGGGGAAATTTTCACCCACCCAATCATGAGGTGTCATGTCAATTCCTCCCTCTTTCACCACTCTTGCAAAAAAAAAAAAACATAAGGGGTGGTCACCACTAGAGATGGGCATAATACCCGGTTCCAAACCCGACCCGGTAGAACCGACCAGGAACCGGTTCTAGTTCCTACCCGCTGTATAGAAGAACCGGTTCCGGGTTCAAAATACTCATAGGTTCTTACCCGGTTCCACATTTTATAAAAAAAAATAGGGTCGTACCCGGTTCCTCCATAAAAATAAAAAAACCGGTGCATTAAAATAAAACCGATTACATTAAAACCAAACTTTACAACCAAACATTACATTAAAACATAACATTAACATAAAACCAAACATCATAACTAAACATAACATTAACATAAAACACACTCAAACCGACATCACACAAACACATCAAGCCTTCGAAGAACCGGTTCCGAATGATTCACCGCCTTCACTTTTCATCACCGTAGCCTTTGTAACTGGACAATGATAGTCGGTGTGTTTTTTAAGCGTCTAGTTTGTCGTAGCCTTCATGAACTTGCCGCATCCTTTGCACCGTGCCATCTCATGACTATCAGTCATTAAGCACATCTCTGGTCAAAGTGCTTCCAAACTTAGGGGTTTCTTTTAGTTTCCAAAACTGTGACCACTTCATCGTTGCATGCCATAACCAATTTGAGGTGTAACTTGAAAGTTGAAACTGATTTGAGTGGGAGTAAGTTTTGTTTGATGGTGATATACATATAAATACTTGGAACCGATTTTAATGGCAATAAATTGATTTCTAACGGCATTATAGCCGTTGGAATCGATTCTGGCAGGTTTTGCAGCTTTTTCTGAAAGTTACTCGGAGGAACCGGTTACAATCTACCCGGATTCGGTTACTAACGGTTCCGGTAATTTTGGTTTGAAACCGGGTAGGAACTGGACCCGGTTCCTACAAGAATCGGTTCCATTCAAACTCAGTCAAGAACCGGGTACTGTTGGGAACCGGTTCCTGGTATAAAAAACCCGATTTTCCCATCTCTAGTCACCACTCATGCCATAGGGTAAACTAGTTTTTTTCTTTTTTTTTAAACTACTTAATTAATAAAAGTACAACAAATTAAAAAAACATTGAATTAAATAAAAAAAAATACATTAATTAAAAATACTTAAAATAAACTAGATTAAATTAACTAATTACTACTATCGGATGAATCACTGCTATCGGGTGGGAAAAATAATGGTATTTCTTCCACCATTTTTAAATAAAATAGGGGTAGAGATTTAGTTTTGAAGAAATGAGAAAATGGGTTGGTGTGAATTTGTTTAAATGGGTTGGGTTTATATAGTTTAAGTATATAAAAAAAACCTTTTTTTTAATATTAACGACTGTCAGACATTCCACCCACCAACGTTAACATTTCAACGCGGGGAAGAGTCACCGATTTTTATTTTTTCCGCGCGGTGCTTGGGATTGTGGCGGTGTTCCCCACGCGTGAAGAGGTTCACCGCCCTTCACCCCGCAACCACCCCGTTCACCCTTAGGAACCATTAGATCCTGGGTTGGATTCCCACAAAAGAAGTTTTTCGCATATTTATTGGATTTTCTCGTGAATTGATGTATAAGTATTATTGTGTTATGGACCGAAACCATTGCAAGGTATGTGACTTGTCCCACATCGGTTGTATGGGCAATCAATGTGGGGTTTATATACCAATGGGCTCTCTCACCCACCAGACTAGTCTTTTGGGTTGAGTTCTCTCGTTTGGTATGTAACATTGGTATCAGAGCGAAACTCGGAGTGGTGGCCCACGGAGTGGTGGCCTGGAGAGAGCCAGCCGTGACCAACGGGAACGCTGGCCCTTAAGGAGGGTCGATTGTTATGGACCGAAACCATTGCAAGGTATGAGACTTGTTCCACATCGGTTGTATGGGCAATCAATGTGGGGTTTATATACCAAATGGACTCTCTCACCCACCAGACTAGCCTTTTGGGTTGAGTTCTCTCGTTTGGTATGTAACTTATTCCCTAATTTGCCATTAAAAAAGAACACTATCACAATACTTGTAGAGTTCAATATATATTTTAATGCAACTAATCCAACTAACAAGCATGGATCTAAAATACACATCGGACCCATGTGATAGAAATCAATATTCGATTCAAACGACATGAATGGTCAAAATGAAAATTTATTGGTAAACCGATCTCATGCATACATATGGTTAGAGCAGTTATGGCTATGGGTGAAATAATGATACGACGTGAATAAAAATAAGTATATTTAATTTATAATTGTATTTTAAATCAATTTCAAGGTTTTTTTAATTTAACAATGCATGAAGAAACAAAATAATACGAAGTATGTGAGAAATCATATAAAGCAACACAAGGAAACTAATTTTAACCCTCTAGTTTTGAATAATGGGTCGTAAACGTTTTTTACTAACATTAACTAACGAGCTGCAAAGGTAGAAACTTGACCTCTAGAGCATGTAGTGTACTTTGCACCCCTAAACAAACGAAATCATTTTGCATGAACTTTAAATGATGTTGAAAGTTAACACACGGCAATGGCTTTGTTAACAAGTGAGTTGTGTTTTCCTTAGTGTCTAGCTTCTTCACTGCCATAACATGTGATTCAGTTACATCTTGGGTGAAGTTAAGCTTCGCATTTATATGCTTTGATTATTCATGATACACAAGGCACTATAGTTGTCACACAATAACATTAAGCCCAACCAGGTTCCTTGATCATTTAGAGTTTACGAATGTCGTTAGCTCTTCCCGACTACACATTAAGGTTTGCATATAATAATAAGAAAAGCAATGGCACAATCTTCCTCTTTCGGTCTACCTTAGAATCTCTAAACACAAACAAGTTTGTTGAGTTCTTTTCAGGCACACACGATTCACGTGGAACATGGATGTATATAGGCCCTCCAACATGAACGATACACATGTGGTGGTCGCCTCTTTCGACACATCAAAAACTTATCATCCAAGAATATAATAATGGCATCATGAGCCTTCTCCATAGTTCTAGTTCTTTCATGTTGCGATAAAGTCACCTTGTTGCATGCATCTTCACTCTCCACAACTCCTAGTCATTTTTCTCATCAAACTTCTTAAGATCAAACTTTGATGACACTGTCTCTAATTTTAACTTTTTATTTCTTCTTAACGAGAACACTAAACTATTGAAAATTGTAGATATAACAAGCAGGCCATAAATCACACTGAATGAGAGTAACACTTCCTTCTATAGTTCTATTAGTTAGATTATTGTTTAATCTTATTATTTAATAGCGGAGAAAAGTAGAAAAGTAAGGGCGAGAAGGTTCAAAGAGTGATACTGTCCAAAAAGATTTTCATTTATTAGTATAAGAAGATTGTTCACTAAATGATTATATTTATTATTATTACCCTTACTACTCTTGATTGTGTCACATTTGTCTATTTGTAGTTTAAGGTTAGTAATTGTATTTTTGTAAAAAAAAATTTGTAAAGAGAAAATTTGCCAAAATCCTCCCAGTGGTTTGGACTGTATGGCATAAAATAAGTCACTAAGATGAAAAAGGCAAATAGCCCAAATCTCAAGGACTATTTTGGCAATTTATTGTTTTTAAATGTAAAACTTTGGTGCTAGTAATACTATGCTATATGCTAATCAAGAGTAACCCTTTTCATCTATGAATTTTACCCACATTGATAAATACGGTACAAAGTAGTATTAACATCCTATGGTGAATAGTAATAGTTTGTAATCTCATATAAAAATTCAAAGATAAATCCTACGGATGCAACTCGTGAGGAGAGGACAACCAAGGGACACGAACCTTCTGCTTCACCTCTACCGTTGTTTCATCGTCGGCCGCTGCCAATCACGATTCTTCATCCCTCACTGTAAGTCTCCATCTGTTTTGATGTCTTTCATCTAATTTTAGTTGACAGTGTCAAACGGAGAGAGAAAAATAAGGAGGTGAATAGGCGGTGAGAGAGAATGAACGGAGAAGGAACCTCCGGCAACGGCCACCGGAACGGAGAGAGAAACATAACGACGGAGGGAGAGCACTACAACAGAGAGGATCTATGTGGCGAGCCAGCGACAACTTTCTTCATCTCTAACATCGCAACAGAAACACAGAGACAGAACTATGGGTTGAAGGTAAGACCTGTGGCATCATAGTTGTTGCTTACATTGCTAGGAAGATGGGCACTCGAGGTGGGAGATTTGGATCCGTGAGGTTTGTGAGGGTGAAAGATGTCGAGAAGATGGTAAAAGCCCTGAATAGACTGACCTTTTATGGGATACGGGTCTTCGCAAAAGTCGCCAGATTTGAGAAAATTATCAAGAAGAAAGGGAAGCAGACTTGGGCGGAGAAGACCAAAGCTGGAGGGAAGAAGGTATCTTAAGACATCAATGGCCGTGGGAATTACATGAGAAACCAAAGCCAGCTAGATCCAGTAAGAGAGGGGAATCGCCATCCTCTCAAGGTGAATGCAACCGAGACAATGAACCCAAAAAGAAGTGGTTCGGTTTTTTGGAATAAAGATCAACCCAACGTGCCGTATAGCGGAATCCTGATGGGCGTTAAAGAAAAGGGAGTGGAAGGCGATGTGATTGCTCTTCCGGAGGTCGACAGTGGCGCTACGGATACTTGGTCGGGTAGGGCGGTCTTCTTGGAAGCTTTGTCAGTAGAGTCGCTATGTAAAGCAAAGCATTCCCTAACAGAGATGTATGATCATTCGATGGAGGTAAGGTACTTGGGGGGACTAAAGATTTTAGTAACGTTTGGCTCTCAGATGGTGGCCGAAGAGTTTGTGAAAGAGTATAAAAAGAGTTGGAGCCAGAGTTTTACCAGTGCCAAGATATAGAAAGGAGAGGTAGCAGAGTATGAACGACTAGCCTGGGTCAGGGTCTGCGGAGTTCCTTTTCGGTTGTGGAATAACGAGATTTTCAAGAGCATCGCTGGCAGTGTGGGGATTGTCGTGGAAGGGCCACTTGCGCGCATTGATGACGGTAATATGTCGCACTCCCCAGTTGGTATTCTCCTGAAGACGGGGCTCAAGATTAACATGGAGATCAAAGTTAAATATAAGAAATCGGTATTCCCAGTTTGAATAACGAAAATTGCTGGGAATTGGGCATCAAAGTTTGTTGATGATGATTCTGTTTTGTGAACCGACCTTCGGCATCCGCGTTGAAAGGTAGTGAGGAAAGTTCGGGCGACGATGAGTTACGATCAGAAGGTTCGGATGAGCAGGATTGTTTGGCCGAGAAAAAATGGCGATAAATCGGTAGGAGAAACCCCCCCGACTGCATCACCAGTGCCTGAATCTCCGGTGAGCGTCAATAATGAAGAAAAGGTCATGAGGGAAAACAAAAAGGTCGGAGGTATCAATAACCAAGTCGATGTAAAGGTCGATGATAGGTCGAATGATTTCACGCCGTTCGGAGGCAATTGGAAATTAGTTTTTGCTGATTGTTTGGCTAACGAAAAGCGTGTGGGTCTACAATTTTCTAAGGATGTCGACATCCTTATTGGGTAAGTAAATTCGGTGGGTCCCAAGAATATCATGTTTCTTCAATCTAAACAAAAAGTCATTGAGGAGAACCATGTTGTTTGTGACAACTCGTAATTTAGAACCCTTCATTGTATTTTGATGTAACACGCTTGAACGTTATGTGACTATTTGACATGTTGGTTTAATGAATGTTATAAGTGTATGTTATGATATTGTGATATGTGAATGTATGTGAGTGTATATGATTTGAACCACACAACTCTAATCCGATTACACAAGCCCATTCGGGCCACACCTTGGGTTCGGCCCACTCCCTCCACACGCATAACCTCATGAGGAGGTCAACACTTCTCATTTGTTGCAAATCTCACACCACACAAAACCCTACTCTCTCTCTTTCTCTCTCTCGAACCCGACGGCAACAACATCCCCTTCTCTTGAAGTTTTATCGTTCGGATCAATCCTCATTCCATTCTTTAACCGGTTAGTGTTATGTTATTGTTTGATTTCGGTTTGGTTGATGTTGTTATATGATCGAATATATGTTATTCGGATTTGATAGTATGAACAAACTGTCTTACAACTATAGGGTTTGATATATGCTTGATGTTGATTTAGATGGGTAGGAACCGAATAGAATTAATGTTCATGAAATCGGCACATGTGTAGTATTCATGGATCAAAATATGGGTTGATGATGTTATGATATTCGGCTGTGATGTATCAGGATCGAATGATTGTTGAGTTGTCATGATTAGAATGCATGCTAGTGATCAAGAAAATGAACTATGTTAATATGTTTAGGTGATATGCTTACTATTTATGCTTGATAAATGATTAGGGTTCTTATGAATTAGATGATAATTGCTCGGTTTGATTGAGATATGCATGATTTAAAACTGTTAATGTTGTTAATTGATAGATTTCATAAATGGAAACCATATAACTGATTGCCATAATTTTCGGATATTAAAACAAATAGCACAAGACCAGATTGTATAAGATCTGATCGCACAAGTGCCGGACGCACAAGTGCAGTCGCACAAGATCAGAATCGCACAAGATCTAATCCGATCGAACAAGCTCTGGTCGCACAAGACAGTCGCACAAGAATAGTGCAACTGTTAATACACTAAGTACAATCAGGATATGCATGATCGCACAAGACCTTGTGGATCGCACAAGGCAGTGCCGATCGCACAAGGCTTGGGCCACAGACAACAGTTGGACTTCACTTATGCTGTTGGGCCGATTAGCCCAAAACACAATCGCACAAGCCATCCGGATCGCATAAGTCCATCCGGATCGCACAAGACTCATGTTTACTTGTTTGGGCTGTTTGCTTTGTTGGATTGGTTATGTTATTGGGCCGGGTATCTTTGGGCTTCAATGGGTGAATCGCACAAGACTGTTAAACTTGTGCGAGCCCAATCCTTTGAATCACATAAGTTGAATATGTTATGTACTTGAATGTTTATGTGTTGCCATGATCAATACGTGTTCGTAACCTGTTAGCTTATGTGTATCATACGTGCATTACTTAAACCTAGACCTGACTTGTATGGTAACCATGTTAGGACGTGGTTGACCACATATAACTCAAGTAACCTTTCTGTGTATCTGCCGAGCAAACCAAGGTGAGTTCACACTCCTAAGGCATGGGATTCCCGGTGGGTTGGGAATGGGATTGAATAACGACTCGTACTATTTAACTACTTTTACTGTCCTCAGATTGAAGGGCACGTACGTAAAACCTACGTACACTTATACTTACTACTGTCCTCGGATTGAAGGGCAGGTACGTAAAACCTACGTACACGAACATAAGACCATCAACTCTATCAATTGAAGTCCCTCATTTATCGACTTAATCGCCGAGGCCTATGGCGAGCGGGTCATTAGTTAATAGCGCTATTAGGTTTAACAAACCTCACACCGTGCCAGTCGGACGGGCGTGTACTAATGGACTATGGGCAAAGGGTTAATGCTGATAGACAATGACTTAGGGCACCTCTTACATTTTCGTAGTAGTCGATACGCGTGGTCTAATAACACATGGGAAGCCCCCACTAATCTTCGCAAACATGCCAGGGTGACCGCGATACGAATTAATACGATACATGGTTTACAAAACGAACATACGATTTACGAAACGAATGCTATCACTAAACAACCAACTGTGAACTCGCTCAACTTTGTTGTTGATTCGTTGCTACATGCCTTGCAGGTCGTTAGGTACTCATGGAGCATGCACAGGGAGGAACGGTCGTTGTGGGACATGGCAGTGTGTGCCATGCTATAAACATTACTTTATTTCGTACTTAATACTTACAATGGGTTTTACAATTATGCTTCCGCTAAACACTTAACTATGCTTTGGTTTTGAACAACTTTCATATTGTTTGGTTGAATTATGTTTACTTACATGCTTGTTCAATATGATTGGTGGCTTGATCCTGGTCAGTCACGCCTCCAAGCGGTGATACTCCACGTGTGGATTTTGGGGGTGTGACAGATTGGTATCAGAGCCATTGGTTATAGAGAACTTGGTTTTAATAAGGGAAAACGTTTTTATTAAAACCAGACTATAACCTGTACAGTGCTCTACGATCCACAACGACGCGTCACTCCACGTGCAAGGCTCGACATTCTAGGTGATATGATTTATGTTTATATTGCCTACTTGCTAGTTACATAGAACTTTGCTTATGGTATGCTTAGATGAACGTAGCAACGATAGTTTGAAAAACACATGTGTGCTTACTCTCTTCTGTCATCGCACTTTCACGAACCTCTCACTCATGTTTCCTTTGATATGAAGATCATGAGTGGACGCGTTAACATGACTCAAGCCCAGTTGACGGCTCTGATTAACCAACAAGTTGCTGCGGCACTTGCAGCCGCTCAGGCAGGAGGTATACCCTGCCACCTCAACTCACTCTAGGATCTTTAGGTCCTACTCTCGTAAACCAACACTTGTGCTTAACCTTGTCCCTTCTTACACCCACGACAGGTCAACATGCTCAGCCACCTGCGTGCACATTCAAAACTTTCATGGACTGTCGTCCTGGTACTTTCAGTGGCACTGAAGGGGAAGTTGGACTCCTCCACTGGTTCGAGAAGCTCGAGTCAGTCTTCGAAATATGTGAATGCCCTGAGGCTCGCAGGGTGAAGTACGCTACCGGTACTCTCGAGGGTATAGCGCTCACGTGGTGGAACGCTCAGGTCCAAATGCTGGGGTTGGTTGCTGCTAACGCCACCCCATGGAACAATTTTAAGGAAATGATTAAGGAAGAGTACTGCAATCGTGATGACATTCACAAACTGGAAGTAGAGTTCTTCAACTTAAAGGTGACGGGGTCAGAAATTGAAGCGTACACTAAAAGATCGAATGAGCTAGCTATCTTATGTCCTACCATGGTGGATCCTCCCATCAAACGCATCGAACTATATCTTAAGGGCTTAGTGCCAGAGATTCAAAGTCATGTGACTTCAGCTAACCTCGCCACCATCCAACAAGTTGTACAGTTGGCTCATTGTCTCACTGATCAGGCGGTGGAGCAGAATAGGTTACCAAAGCGTATAAGTGCTACAGCTACTTCAGATGCTCCTAGTGACAACAAACGGAAATGGGATGGAGCTTCAAGCAAGGGTTCGACTTCTGTTCAATCTCAGTCTCAGCAGAGATGGACTGACGACTACAAGAGCCCTAGTCAGCAATCATCTGGTAGTCAAAGTCATGGTAGGTACAAGAGAAATCACCCCAAATGCAATCGCTGTAACCTACACCACAGCGGGCCATGCACCAGGAGTAACTGTCATCGGTGCAACAAGCCAGGCCACGTCGCAAAGGATTGTAGAAGTTTATACCCCGCAAACCAGAATCGTCAACAACAACAAGCCCCACAGAATCAATGCCAGCAGCAGCAGCATGGTATCAACAAAGGGTGCTTTTAGTGTGGAGCTGAAGGCCACTTCAAGAGAGATTGTCCCCAACTGAATCGAAACCAGAACAACAACAACAATAACAACCACCAGGGGAATGTAAACAACGGGGGTAACAACGGCAATGGTGCAAGGGGTCGTGTGTTCGTTATTGGCCAGGGAGAAGCGAGGAATGATCCCAATGTTGTGACGGGTAAGTTTCTACTGGACGACTTTTATGTTACTGTCTTATTTGATTCTGGTGCCGATACTAGCTACGTGTCCTTAAAAGTTAGTCAAATGCTTAAGCATACCCCAACACTATTGAACACCAAGCACACTGTAGAGTTAGCTAATGGTAAAAGTTTAGAGGTCACCCACATAGTCAAGGGTTGTAATCTTGTTCTTGCTGGTCACACTTTCTCTATCGACCTCCTTCCTATCACTCTGAGTTGTTTCGACGTTGTCATTGGGATGGACTGGTTATCCCAACATCAAGCAGAGATTCTTTGTAACGAGAAGATTGTCCGTATTCCTCGTTCAGGTGGTGAACCTCTCATGATTCGTGGCGATAAGAGTGGTGCTGTTGTGAGCATAATCTCTTTCCTTAAGGCCCAGAAGTGTTTAAGAAAGGGCCACACTGCTATTTTGGCTCTCGTTGCTGACACCTCGAAGAAAGAGAAGAAGATAGAAGATTTTCCGATCGTACGTGAATTTCCTGAGGTATTCCCTGAGGAATTACCTGGCCTTCCGCCTCATCGTCAAGTCAAATTTCAAATCGAGCTAGCTCCTGGAGCAGCGCCTATAGCTCGAGCACCTTATCGTTTAGCCCATCAGAATTAGAAGAGATGTCTACGCAACTACAAGAGCTCTTGGACAAGGGTTTCATTCGTCCTAGCTCTTCGCCCTGGGGAGCTCCGGTGCTATTTGTGAAGAAGAAAGACGGCACCTTCAGAATGTGCATCGACTACCGCGAGCTCAACAAAGTGACCGTGAAGAATCGCTATCCTCTTCCACGCATTGACGACTTGTTCGACCAGCTGCAAGGGTCGAGCTACTATTCAAAGATTGACCTGAGATCAGGATATCACCAGCTGAGAGTCCGAGAAGAGGACGTCTCCAAAACAGCCTTTAGAACTCGTTATGGACACTACGAGTTTTTGGTCATGCCTTTTGGGCTGACAAACGCACCTGCGGTCTTCATGGACTTGATGAATCGAGTGTGCAAGCCTTACCTAGATAAGTTCGTCATAGTTTTCATCGACGACATCCTGATCTATTCTAAGAGTCAGGAGGAACACGAGCAGCATCTATGACTTCTTTTGGAACTCCTTCGAACAGAACAGCTTTACGCAAAGTTCTCGAAATGCGACTTCTGGCTTCGTGAAGTCCATTTCCTAGGCCACGTAGTGAACAAGGATGGGATTCATGTTGATCCATCCAAGGTAGACTCGATCAAGAACTGGCCTGCACCTAGAACACCAACAGAAATTCGCCAATTCTTGGGTTTGGCGGGCTATTACAGAAGGTTTATCAAAGACTTCTCCAAGATTGCGCAACCTCTCACCTCATTAACGCAGAAGGGCGTTACTTATCGATGGGGTAATGCACAAGAATCAGCATTTCAGCACCTAAAGGATAGACTTTGCAGCGCACCTATTCTTTCATTGCCAGAGGGCACAGACGACTTTGTAGTTTACTGCGACGCATCAATTCAGGGTCTTGGTTGTGTATTGATGCAACGGGATAAAGTTATTACGTATGCCTCACGCCAACTTAAAGTTCATGAAAAGAACTACACTACACACGATTTAGAGCTGGGAGCTGTTGTTTTTGCACTTAAAATATGGAGACATTACCTGTACGGTACCAAGTGCGCCATTTACACCGATCACAGGAGTCTTGAGCATATCTTCAAACAGAAGGAACTGAATATGCGACAACGACGATGGGTCGAGCTACTGAATGATTACGAATGCTCAATCAGATACCATCCGGGTAAAGCCAATGTTGTGGCCGATGCCCTCAGTCGAAAGGATACTATACCTAGACGCGTACGAGCTTTACAACTCACTATCCAATCTAGTCTTCCTGCACAGATACGAGATGCTCAGGTAGAAGCATTGAAACCAGAAAACGTCAGGGCTGAAGCCCTACGTGGCTCAAGGCAACGGTTAGAACAAAAGGAAGACGGTGCTTACTATGTAACGGGAGGCATTTGGGTCCCACTCTATGGTAACCTACGAGAGCTTATGATGGATGAAGCACACAAGTCTCGCTACTCAGTACATCCTGGTTCAGATAAGATGTACCACGACTTGAAAACTACATACTGGTGGCCTAGCATGAAAGCTCACATAGCAACCTATGTTAGTAAATGTTTGACTTGTGCGAGAGTCAAAGTCGAATACCAGAAACCTTCAGGCCTACTCCAACAACCAGAGATACCACAATGGAAATGGGAGCAAATTTCCATGGATTTTGTTACTGGCCTGCCTAAATCTCAACGTGGTAACGATACTATTTGGGTGATCGTGGATCGACTCACAAAGTCTGCACACTTCTTGGCTATCAAAGAAACATACAAGTTCTCTACTTTAGCAGACGTTTACCTGAAAGAAGTGGTTTCGAGGCACGGGGTGCCAACCTCTATTATTTCCGATCGTGATGCACGTTTCACTTCAGAACTTTGGCAAGCGATGTACAAATCCTTCGGCTCACGATTAGACATGAGCACAGCTTATCACCCTCAGACGGATGGGCAGTCTGAGCGCCCTATTCAAACTTTAGAAGACATGCTTCGGGCATGTGTAATTGACTTTGGCAACGGCTGGGAAAAGCATCTGCCACTTGTGGAATTTTCGTACAATAACAGCTACCACACCAGCATTAAAGCTGCTCCGTTTGAGGCATTGTACGGGCGTAAATGCCGATCACCTCTGTGTTGGGCAGAGGTGGGGGATAGTTAGATCATTGGCCCAGAACTTGTGGTAGACACAACAGAAAGGATTTCTCAAATACGACAACGAATGGCGGCAGCTCGTGACCGTCAGAAAAGCTACGCCGATAAGGGCAGGAAACCACTCGAGTTCCAGGTTGGGGATCGAGTGCTACTCAAAGTTTCACCCTGGAAGGGTGTGGTTCATTTTGGCAAACGAGGCAAACTTAACCCACGATACGTTGGACCATTCGACATCATAGAGAAAATAGGCAAGGTGGCCTACAAACTGAACCTACCAACAGAACTCAGTGGAGTTCACAACGTTTTCCACGTGTCAAATCTGAAGAAGTGTCTGTCAGATGAGACCCTCATAGTTCCTTTAAAGGAGCTCACTATCGACGAGCAGTTACGATTCGTCAAGGAACCAGTTGAAATCACGGACCGGGACGTTAAGGTCCTCAAGCGCACTAGAATTCCTCTTGTACGAGTTCGTTGGAACTCACGTCGCGGCCCAGAGTTCACCTGGGAACGCGAAGATCAAATGAAACAAAAGTATCCCCAACTGTTCGCAAACAGTACAACCACTACTGAGGCTGAAGCTACCACGGAATTTCAGGACGAAATTCCAGATCAACGGGGGGAGGATGTGACACCCCAGGAAAACCATGCAACTTAACTAGCTTTCTCAGTGAGTACGTACCAAATTTCTGGACGAAATTTCTTTCAACTTGGGGATAATGTGACAACTCGTAATTTAGAACCCTTCATTGTATTTTGATGTAACACGCTTGAACGTTATGTGACTATTTGACATGTTGGTTTAATGAATGTTATAAGTGTATGTTATGATATTGTGATATGTGAATGTATGTGAGTGTATTTGATTCAAACCACATAACTCTAATCCGATTACACAAGCCCATTCGGGCCATACCTTGGGTTCGGCCCACTCCCTTCACACGCATAACCTCATGAGGAGGTCAACACTTCTCATTTGTTGCAAATCTCACACCACACAAAACGCTACTCTCTCTCTTTCTCTCTCTCGAACCTGACGACAACAACATCCCCATCTCTTGAAGTTTTATCGTTCGGATCAATCCTCGTTCCATTCTTTAACCGGTTAGTGTTATGTTATTGTTTGATTTCGGTTTGGTTGATGTTGTTATATGATCGAATATATGTTATTCGGATTTGATAGTATGAACAAACTGTCTTACCACTATAGGGTTTCATATATGCTTGATGTTGATTTAGATGGGTAGGAACCGAATAGAATTAATGTTCATGAAATCGGCACATGTGTAGTATTAATGGATCAAAATAAGGGTTGATGATGTTATGATATTTGGCTGTGATGTATCAGGATCGAATGATTGTTGAGTTGTCATGATTAGAATGCATGCTAGTGATCAAGAAAATGAACTATGTTAATATGTTTAGGTGATATGCTTACTGTTTATGCTTGATAAAAGATTAGGGTTCTTATGAATTAGATGATAATTGCTCGGTTTGATCGAGATATGCACGATTTAAAACTGTTAATTGATAGATTTCATAAATGGAAACCATATAACTGATTGCCATAATTTTCGGATATTAAAACAAATAGCACAAGACCAGATTGTATAAGATCTGATCGCACAAGTGCCGGACGCACAAGTGCAGTCGCATAAGATCAGAATCGCACAAGATCTAATCCGATCGAACAAGCTCTGGTCGCACAAGACAGTCGCACAAGAATAGTGCAACTGTTAATACACTAAGTACAGTCAGGATATGCATGATCGCACAAGGCAGTGCCGATCGCACAAGGCTTGGGCCACACACAACAGTTGGACTTCACTTATGCTGTTGGGCCGATTAGCCCAAAACACAATCGCACAAGCCATCCAGATCGCACAAGTCCATCCGGATCGCACAAGACTCATGTTTACTTGTTTGGGCCGTTTGCTTTGTTGGATTGGTTATGTTATTGGGCCGGGTATCTTTGGGCTTCAATGGGTGAATCGCACAAGACTGTTAAACTTGTGCGAGCCCAATCCTTTGAATCATATAAGTTGAATATGTTATGTACTTGAATGTTTATGTGTTGCCATGATCAATACGTGTTCGTAACCTGTTAGCTTATGTGTATCATACGTGCATTACTTAAACCTAGACCTGACTTGTATGGTAACCATGTTAGGACGTGGTTGACCACATATAGCTCAAGTAACCTTTCTGTGTATCTGTCGAGCAAACCAAGGTGAGTTCACACTCCTAAGGCATGGGATTCCCGGTGGGTTGGGAATGGGATTGAATAACGACTCGTACTATTTAACTACTTTTACTGTCCTCGGATTGAAGGGCACGTACGTAAAACCTACGTACACTTATACTTACTACTGTCCTCGGATTGAAGGGCACGCACGTAAACCTACGTACACGAACATAAGACCATCAACTCTATCAATTGAAGTCCCTCATTTATCGACTTAATCGCCGAGGCCTATGGCGAGCGGGTCATTAGTTAATAGCGCTATTAGGTTTAACAAACCTCACACCGTGCCAGTCAGACGGGCGTGTACTAATGGACTATGGGCAAAGGGTTAATGCTGATAGACATTGACTTAGGGCACCTCTTACATTTTCGTAGCAGTCGATACGCGTGGTCTAATAACACATGGGAAGCCCCCACTAATCTTCGCAAACATGTCAGGGTGACCGTGATACGAATTAATACGATACATGGTTTACAAAACGAACATACGATTTACGAAACGAATGCTATCACTAAACAACCAACTGTGAACTCGCTCAACTTTGTTGTTGATTCGTTGCTACATGCCTTGCAGGTCGTTAGGTACTCATGGAGCGTGCACAGGGAGGAACGGTCGTTGTGGGACATGGTAGTGTGTGCGATGCTATAAACATTACTTTATTTCGTACTTAATACTTGCAATGGGTTTTACAATTATGCTTCCGCTAAACACTTAACTATGCTTTGGTTTTGAACACCTTTCATATTGTTTGGTTGAATTATGTTTACTTACATGCTTGTTCAATATGATTGGTGGCTTGATCTTGGTCAGTCACGCTTCCAAGCGGTGATACTCCGCGTGTGGATTTTGGGGGTGTGACATTGTTGGACCAGAGATTGCTCAAATGGATAAGGAAGGAGTGAATATGGCCCTTCAGATCAAAATTTAAACAGTATGGGTAACGAGTCTGAAAATCCATATGACGGTCCTTTTAATGTGAATGAGTTAATTTTGGGCCAAGGTGTAGTAATTCGAAAGGCGAAAAGGAAGAAAGTTAGGTCGTGTTTCACGTTTCGTAAATTAGACAGTATCTCTAATAAAAGATTGAGATCGAACAATGGCGGGTATGAGAAAGAGATGTCTCCTGATGAAAATTTTCTGGACCCGTTGGATTGCACTTTCGATTTGAACGTACCAGCAGTGGATGATGTTTCAGCAGAAGTGATAGCCACAATGGAAGTTGGGAAAAAGGTTGGCATGTGGGTTTCGAAGTTCCATTCGGAATTGAGGAGCATCGTGCATGAAGAGTTGGAGATACATGGTTCATCATGAATTGTCTTTTCATTAACATAAGAGGAATTGGTGGAGAGTTTAAACCTATATGGATAAGTAGACTCATCAGAGAACACAATGTATCTTTTCTTTGTATGCAGGAAACCCAAGTGTCTAATCTTGACTTTATAACTATTGGTAAATATTGGGGTAATGTTGAAATGGAATCGAAATATGTGGACGCAAGGGGAAGGTCAGGGGGTTTGGAATCGTTTTGGGATCCTGGGGTTTTCACTAAACAAAGTGTTGTCCAACACGACTCGTTTATAATAATATATGGGAGACTAGCTGGATCAGATATTATCATAAACGTTGGCAATGTTTATGCGTCCAGAGATGACACGAGGAGAAGGGAATTATGGGGGGATCTTAAAAGGGTAAAACAACAAATAGAAGTCATGTGTATAATGGGTGGGGATTATAACGAGGTAAGGGAGGAAGGCGATAGAATGATTTCTAGGTTTGATTGTCAAGGAGCACTCTTGTTTAACAATTTCATCATAGAGACGGGGTTATTAGAATATCAAATAGGTGGGTATAAATTCACCTATATGCCGGAAGACGGATCGAGTTTGAGCAAAATTGATAGGGTGTTAGTATGTGAAAATGTAATGAACAAATGGCCATTTGCAAGATTTGAAGCACTGGTGAGGCACTTATCGGATGTCACACCCCGACCGATGGCGGAAACATCGGGGCATGGCACTGAGCGAAACAGATTGTCCATGAGTATCCATAACAACTATTCATTACCAAATAATTTAAACGTCATGTCCCATACCACAACATATCCAAATAAAAACAGTTATTACAAATAATTGTCTCATAAACAAATACTGCTCCGACGACTCAGATTTAAGCGTGACATAACTAGACCCCTAGCTTGATTCATCAAAGCTCAGCAATCCCTAGCATCTTAAGCACATGTCACATACGTTAAAATAAAGGTCAATACACATAGTGTAAAGGTGAGTATACAAGTTTGATAATATAATAGAGTTCGAAATCGTTTACGCATAACCAGCATGTACAACGTATAATGTGAAGCATGTAAGTTATCGACAAAGATCCTATCAATACCAATGACTGCGAGTTGACTGCGAGTAGCGAGTGCGCATCACATGTTCACCATTGCGAACATGTAAAGTATTGTCCTTAACAACCCCTGAGTGAACAGGTGCTGAGTCCAAACTATAGTACTATCGTTGCTAAGGCAGGTAGACAGCAACCAATGCGTAAACATAACAAACAGGCATTCATCGAGTCACGTATAACATGCGTTAACGGTCAGCGTATAAATAGTTTTTGCGTTGTGTGATCGATGTGATTTAGAATAAGAAACGTATGTAACACCCAAAAGTGCATAAAGCAAAAAGGGATCAAGTATACTCACAGATTGTGTTTAACAAGTAAACAGTCTCTTGGATTGAAGGGAGCGCTGAGAGATTAGCCTGAAGAGTTAACGATAGCATAAACGATGAGCGGCGCGTAAAATGATGCAAAAGGACCAAGTATCAGATGGCAATCCGATTGGATAGCCAGTCGATCGGATGTCAATCCGTTCGGATGGTCATCCGATCGGATGACCATTCGATTGGATTGACGCCTCGTTTGGTAAGGATGTTTTTGTGTATGATGTTTTGTCCTTTGAAGTTTTTGTTGTAGCATTTTGAAAGTAGAGAAGTATCTCTGCCCTTCAGGTCGGTCGATCAGACGGCGGTTCGATTGGACGGTGATCCGATTGGCGAGGCTTCTCAGTTGCGAACAAGTTCACAGCGGGACGGTCACTCAATCGGATGACTATCCGATTGGGTGGCAATCCGTATGCATTGAACATGTTGAAAATTGATCAAGTACCAAGTCCCAAACATCACATGATCAGATGGTCGTTCGATCGGATGGCAATCCGATTGGACGGCAATCCGATCGGACGGCAATCCGATCGGACGGCAATCCGTTCGACGTCCAGACCTTGAAATTTTGAATAAAAAGTTCAAGTGTGGAACCAAGTGCAACCCGATCGGATGGCCGGTCGATCGGATGGCAATCCGATCGGATGGCAATCTGGTCGGACGGCAATCTGGTCGGACGGCAATCCGTCCCAACGACCTGATCGTCTTGATTCATGATTTTGTTTAAGTTTTTGCAGTTTTGAACAAGACGTTATGATATCTTGCTTAAACAACAGAAACCCCATCTCGACCCAAGTGATCCGATCGAACAGGAACCACCCTAGTCTGACCGGTTTACGGTTCAAGACGGTTGTTCATGTTTAAACCCGAAATCAGCTATCTCTCGGATAAAATTCAGATCTTGAATTGACCCATCATTAAGAAAGAGTAGAAGATCAGAACGAGCTCCGATTCTATCGGTTTTGAGTGCATTGAGTGTAAAAGAGTTGAAAGAAAGTTGGAAAACCTTCTTTCAATCCTTTTAACCATGAATAAGTGTAGATCTATGCGAAAACATTGTTTAATCTTGTGGAAATCCTTCAGATCTAAGTTGTTCTTGGTGGAATGAAGCCAAACATTGAAGTTCATAAGAACTTCATGATGACATCACCCTAGAACACCTCAAATCCGGTGATTTCATGGTTAAAAGTTAAGATTCAAAGGTGAAAATGAAGAAGAAGTGTGTGTAGATCATAGAAGTACAAGATTTAGGTTGGAAACTTACAAGAATTGAGAAAAATCGAGAGAAATGAGGGCTTGAGTGCGGCTGGTTCGAGTGAGGAGCTATCACATCACAAATGATGTGACAGGTGGGTATTTATAGGGTCTCCCAAAAAGGAAAGTGGTAAAGTGTTGGGTCGATCGGGTGGCAGCCCAATCGGGTGGCAGCTCGATCGGGTGGCAACTCGATCGGATGACAATCCGAACGGATGGCCACTCGATCCTGGTGTCCGGCGCGACGAGTTTTGTTGTTTCGATTCGCGTGTTGAGCGTTGCGATGCGATTCGAGTGAGCAATGCGATAGTATTACCCATTAGTTACACAAATAACATAACTACTATATCTAACATACAATCACTATAATTAACTTGCGTTTAGCGTTTGCGATTCGATTGCGATGTGATAGATTGCGATTAACACCTCAACATAAACATAACTAGCACACACACGTAACACATTATCCAGAACACATAATTCGAGTTGCGATAGCGATTAGCGATAAGTCGATTAACGATAAATATGCGATTAAATAGCGATTAAATAGCGATTAAACTTCGATTATTAATAGATACTCCACATAATACAACTAAAGCAAATAAATAATAGATTCGATTACAAGTCAAAGAAGTCAAAACAATAGTTGAGCAAGGAGTGACAGATCGTAATTAGCAATCTTTTCTTCCTTTGACTTCAATCTTGACTTTGACTTTGACTTTCGAAACACGGGGTGTTACACCCTCCCCTACTTAAGGGAATTTCGTCCCGAAATTAGGCTTCAGCCTTAATAAACAACTGCGGGTACTTCGCCTTCACGTCGCTTTCGAGTTCCCAGGTGAACTCGGCGCCTCGCTTGCCTTCCCAGCGAACCTTCATAATGGGAATGCGCGAGCGTCTGAGCACCTTGGTTTCTCGTCCCACGATCTCGACAGGCTTTTCCACGAAGTGTAGTGTTTCGTCCACTTGTAGATCCTCGAGAGGGACATGTAATTTCTGGTCGGCCAAGCACTTTCTGAGGTTCGAAATGTGAAAAGTCGGGTGGACGTTACTCAGTTCCTCTGGTAGTTCGAGTCTGTAGGCCACCTTTCCAATCCTTTCCAGAATCTTAAAGGGTCCAACATATCGAGGCGTGAGCTTTCCTTTCTTGCCGAATCTTATCACCCCCTTCCAAGGCGCAACCTTTAGGAGTACGTGATCGCCAATGTCAAATTCAAGGGGCTTGCGGCGTCTATCAGTGTAACTTTTCTGTCGGCTCCAAGCTTTCAGTAGATTGTCTTAAATTTGGAGGATTTTTTCAGTCGTTTCTTGCAACAGCTCGGGACCGGTAATTTGCGTGTCCCCGATCTCGTGCCACACAATAGGCGATCGACATTTTCTTTCATATAAAGCCTCAAATGGTGCCATTTGTATGCTAGAATGATAACTGTTATTGTACGAGAATTCGACCAAAGGTAAGTACGCGTCCCAATTACCACCGAAATCAATGACACACGAACGGAGCATGTCCTCAAGGGTACGCATCGTTCTTTCAGTCTGACCGTCGGTTTGGGGATGGAAAGCGGTACTTAGATTAAGAGTAGTACCGAGAGCAGATTGAAACGTTTCCCAAAAACGCGAGGTAAACCGACCATCGCGGTCAGAGGTGATGTCACGAGGCGTCCCATGTCGACTAATGATCTCGTTGGTGTAGATTTGGGCCAATCTTTCTACCTTAAAGTGTGACAACCCACACTTTCAAGGTCAATGTCTTTTAGTCGTGTGATCCTATTTCCTCATTATTTCTCTTTTATGTCCTTTACGACAATAGAATTTTTATACACTCGTGACTTTAATTAACGTGCTGAATGAAAATCGTGATTGAGTATGTTTGCGTGTTTAGTGGGCCACTTTAGGTACCTTAGGGTTATGATGGGCCGCAATCCTTGAACTACATTAACCCGGTTACAAATGCTATTGGGCCGCCATCACTTGTAAGCAAACTCGGCCCAACCTCCTTAAACTATTTCTCCGAGCTTACTACTTCTCTGCCCAATCCACCATTGTAATGAAACTCGGCTCAGCCCCTCCTTTTCTCTATGTATACATAAATTATGTGTTTCAACACATAACCCATTGCAAACCCTAACCCCCCTCATCCTTCTCGTATTGCTCGACGGCAGAAGCATGTCCGTAGCTATCCTCCTCGTTGTCTAGGCACTCTTGCACATTCAACCTTCGGTTAGTTTATCATCTTCGTTTAATTGTTATTGATCTTTGAAAAATCAGTATATTGAACGTGATGTAAGTGTTGTTATGGTCTCGTGTTTCATGTGACTGATCTTGGACGTGATTAGTTTCCTTGGTAGGAATAACCTGGTGATAGTGATCTTGTATATATGGTTGAATTAATCTTGGTGTTTACGTGATCATGATCAACTCGATGATATTCTAGGCTTGTTTGTAAGTAGACTTGGTGATATGTAATATTAGGGTTCTTGCGAATCAAAGTAATGCAACTGTTTGATCTATTTTGGAATGATGTAAATGTGTTAACTGATTGACTGTGTGATGCCGACGAAACATGGAGTTTCGTCACACACATCTACATGACGAAACAAGGTGTTTCGCCACACACACCTTCACGACGAAACATGGTGTTTCGCCACACCCATCTCCACGACGAAACAACCTGATGTTTCGTCTCTATAATGATTGAGATGTAAACTCGTTAAGTAGACCTATGTGAGCATGATGTTTGTATGGAAATTGTTAGGTGTTTTAGGATAGAAAACAATGTTTTTAAAAGGGATCAACGCATGAATGCAAGTTACTTAATGATTATTAGGTGTGGGATTAACGGATTGATGAACTGATTGTTTGAGGGTGGGGTTTTGTTGTACAGGTGGTCTCGAATCAGGTTTGTTGTTGTTGTTGATTTTGTAACAAAATAGAATAATAGTTATGGTGAATAAAGATTAAGAAACAAAAGGTTATTTGATTTTACACCTTCTTGATGGTTAAAACGTCATTATGTGGGCCTGGATATGTTAATGGGTTAAGGGACAGGTTGTTGGATCGGGTAGTGTTGTTTGGGTCGAACAGGAAGTATGGGCCGCACATTTATTAGAATTGTGTAATAGGCTGTTAACTAATTATTTGAGCAATGGGCCGCATATTTATAACAAACTTGTGTGAGGCCCAAATACTTGCTAGATGATTACATGAAGATAATCGGCTGAAATACGTTGCATGATTTCTTGTCACAATTGACATGTTCACTTGGATGCGAACCGAACCATTTGACATGTGATAGGGTATGATATAAGACCTTGTAATGTGAAAATACATATGGCCCGAATACTCGTTACAACTTGTGTGATAATATGTGCCATACTTGCTTACCACTTGTGGATTATATATATATATATAAAGGATATGTGATTTCTGTGTAAATGAAACTGACTGTCATTGGAACCATATTAGGGTTTGGGGTATCCAACGATAAGCAAGTAATTAATCTTACCGAGCAAACCAAGGTGAGTTCACTTCTCTCAAAACAAGCATGCGTCCGGTGGGGACAATCAAACTGATAAAACTTGTAAACGAATTTTCGTAAACCCATATCCTAGTAGGGGATATGAGGCGGTTTTCAAATACCCACATCCTTGTAGGGGATGTGAGGCGGATTTCACAACGTTATCCTTGCAGGGGATATGCAACAGTTTTCAGTAAACGTTATGGTTGGATAATATACTCACTCTCTATCACTTAAGTCCCATCATACTACCGGGTTGTTTCTTGCAGGGCAACGAGGTTATTAGTTGATAGCGCTTTTAGGTTTGGCACCCTCATGACATA
Source organism: Helianthus tuberosus (assembly GCA_030545235.1). Lineage (NCBI taxonomy): Eukaryota > Viridiplantae > Streptophyta > Magnoliopsida > Asterales > Asteraceae > Helianthus > Helianthus tuberosus. Next base: position 93,285,330 of record CM060416.1, read on the forward strand.
CCTGGATAGGACGGGCGTGAACTAATAACTTTAAATCATGACCAATGTTTGATAAAGCATTGGAGAAGGGCAAAAAGGGTCGTCTGCGGTATCGAGTTATTATCAACATAACACAGCATAACATAACATGAATCAGTAATCGGTAACGAACGGTTTAACAAATCAGTGAACTCACCAGCGTTGTCTGATACACGTTTTTCTGCATGCTTGCAGGCCTTTAGGTACATGTTGTTGGAACTTGCTGTCTGGGATGCTAGAGTGGTCATGGGTCAAGTTACAATAAATCACAAGACAAGTCTGATGGTTTTTATACACCTGCTTTATGAAACTTATAACAAAATGTAATATGCTTCCGCTGGATAATAGATCTTGTATTGTAATACTTATGTTTATAAATGAAAGTTTTATTTGAAATATCTTTATAAGTTCAATGTGATTGGTGGCTACATCCTGGTACGTCACACACCTCGCTGGGGTTTCCGCATGTGGTATTTTGGGGGTGTGACAGTTTGGTATCAGAGCCACTGGTTATAGTGAACTTGGTTTTAAAACGTTTTTGTAAAACCAGACTATAACCGATCAGTTTTGAAAACATGAATACGACCATGACACTCAGCTCCAGATTGCAAGGTTCGTCTTTCTCACTTGATGCATACATTACATGACTAGTACACATTTGTTTATGACGTAACATACGAACACACACTCGTCACTATAGCGTAATGACATGAATTGTTTGCTTGCATTATGATGTGTTGATAGTATGACATAGACCTTGGATTCCTGTGATCCTATCATTTTGATAACCTCCATTTGATACCCGAGTTTGAAGAACCATTTGACATGAGTTAGGAGGAACTGAGATGAACATGCAAATCACAATGTTATTATGGGTGCACACATAATAATAATGTGGGGTGCATGTGAGTCCCAGTGAGCCTTAACAAGTGAAAAAGGGGTTCTGTCATGTTAATTAATCAATGAGAAATGTAACAAACCTATAGGAGTCCTAACAGTGATTGCCTCCTACTTGAATGTGATCTTTTCACTCCTCTCTGAATCCTTTCGAATCTCGATGCTATCGAGTATTACCTGAGCACCTATCTGGACGCCTAGCGAACTGTGTAGAATGTTAGGTGCTTATACGAACCTCCCTGAGTTGGATGTTGCAGCGCCAATGATTGGTCTATACCTCTCACACTCCTCTTTGTTTGCTGGAACTCAATGTACGGACGCCTTAGATCCCGAAGTGCGATCACTTCTGCAACACTCTAGCAACATACTGTGTATTACTTAATTGACATGCTAGATCGATGGACAAGAGGATGAGCGTAGTACTTTACCGACTTTAGTATTTGGTCGACCCTTATTTCCAACATCGAACATCAGCAATTTGACGCCAATCGGATCTTTAACCCTAGTCAGTGCCTTATGGGAGTCAAATCTTACGAGTTAATCGGGACATAAATGATGACCATGGACTATGGTATGAAATGTGAAGCTGCCAGCACAATGAGTAACGCCTAGGACGGGAGACGGAAATGTGACAAGATGGACCCTGTTGGTGAAAGATTGTAGGGCTCCGTTTTAAGCAACAACATTAGAGGCAACAGTCACGGCAACGTCAAGGTACCAGTAATGGTAGCCAACTGTATGGAAATGAAAGTGCCTAAGACATGGAGTGGCCGTCGTTAAATCAAGACGACAACAATCAAGGGAACAGCGACAGTACTGGGAATTCTTGTAACAAGAACAACGACACGGGAAATGAAGCTCATGGAAGGGCATTTAGGACTGGCATAGGCGACGCCAGGAATATAGCAACATGGTGGCCTACACATTCATGGTAGTTAATTGCTTCGTCTTTGTTCTGTTTAACCCTGATGCTTCTTGAAACCGAACTTGTTGTGGAATTGGCTGATGGCAAGTCAATTGAAGCCTCGTATGTTCGTCGGGATGCAAGCTCGACCTTGTGGGACAATTGTTCGACATCGACCTTCCTTCTGCTATCCTTGATGGTTTCGATGCAGTAGTTGTGTAGGGTGGTTATCTGGGCATCGCGTAGATATACCCTGTGGGAAGAAAATTTTGCGTCGCTTTATACTTTGAAGTGTCAGAGTGGCTTAAAGGTTAGCATCATGTCAGCAATGAAAGCCCAGAAGTGTCTAAGGAGGGATTACCCCGCTATGATTACAACCGTTATTGATGTTAAGGCTAAGGAAAAGAGGATCGAGGATCCACTAATAGTTCATGATTATTCTCGGTGTGCTACCCGAGGAACTTTCAGGCTTACTTCCACAATTGCAGGGAAGAATCTCAGTTTGATCTCGCGCCAGAGGCAGCCTTGATTACTCGTACTCCTTACCATTTTGCACAAGGAGGGCTGCAAGAACTGTCTAATCAACTGCAGGAACTGTGGGACAGGAGTTTTATCGGACCTAGTTTTTTGCTTTGGGGAGCCCCAGTTTTAACCGTGAAGATAAGCCTTTTGCGTATGTGTATTGATTATCGAGGACTCAACCAGGTGACAGTCAAGAACCGTTTGCCTCGGCTATGTATTGACAACCTGTCAACCAGTTGCGAGGGACAAGCTTCCATTAACGGATTGACTAACGAACGAACTATCATCAGATGAGAGTCCAAGGGAAGATCGCTCTTAGAATGGCATATCGAATGCCATGCGATCATTATGACTTTGTACACCATGATCATTGAGTTGATCAACACACCAGCAGCTTTATGGACCACATGAATCAACCATGTTTATTGATGACACTTAGAATCACTACCAGGAGAAAGGAGCACCCTGAACGACACTTTTTATCTTAGAGCTCCTAGGGGAGTAGTAACCCCACGCGAAGTCTACCTAAGTGTGACTTCAGGGTTTGAGGATTATGCTTTCTTGGTCACATAGTCAACGCAGTGGGGATACATGCAGATCTCGCTAAGGATCCATTTTATTAGATATTGATCGGCACCAGAGAGTCTATCGAGGATACAGTAATTTTTGGTTCAGCTGGATACTATCGTAGATTCATCGCAGGATTTTTGAGGATTTCACAACTTTCACCTCTTTAGCACAGTGGGGTGCTGTGTGTTTTCGGGAGACAAGATAGGAGAACGTCTCTTCAGCTTTTGGAACCCAACATTACAATGCACCAAACATCGTCTTTACCAGAGTGTACGGGTGATCTATTGATATATACCATAATGGTTCGAATCAGAGTCCCAGTTACACGCCGATGCAACCCGAGAAGGTGATGGATTACGTGGTGGAGTAACAAGAAGGATTGCACGACTCACAAACTGGGGTGGAAACCATGGTCTTGGATTTTAGTTGGAGGCAGTACTTGGACGGTACCAGATGCACTATTTAGACCGATCACAAGGGCCTCCCGTGTACCGTTGTTTCGAAGAGCTAAAACGTGTAATGACATTGCTGGATGGAACCTTCGAATGATTTCGACTGTGAAACCTAGACGTGTACGAGCCTTGCAGCACACCATCGACTCTAACCTACCTGATCGAACTCGCTCTGTTCAAACTGGAGAACAGAAGGAAGAGAATTTTCAAGTTAAACCCATGCGGGGCATGGAGAAGCAACCTTTGGCAGGACGGACGATATTCGCTACCTCAAGGAACGAGTGTGGACCTCATTATATGGCAACTTTAGGGAACTTGTGTTGAGCAAAGCACACTGGCTTCGATATTCTAGTCGTCTGGATTTCGATAAGAGATATGAGGATCTATAAACCTTGTATTGGTGGTCGGGCAAGAAGGCCCACCTGGCAATGTATGTGAATGATGTTTGACTTGTGGGAAAGTCAAGGTGGAGTATCAGCAACCAGAAGCATCGAAATAGAAACAGTAACACCTGGGTGATCATTGATTGTCTTACGTAACCAGCGCACATTATTGCAATCAAGGACATTGACTAGTCGTCACAGTTTTGAATATTCCTCTGGGAGAGGTGGCTTTTAGGCACGAGGTGCCAACTCATGTTACCTCCTATTTGGAACTATACCTGATTTATGGTGGACAAAACACAACACCCTCAACTCACGTCTAGACATGAGCATTGCTTATCACGTAGGACAAACGGTTTGAGTAAACGCACCATCCTGACACTTGAAGACATGCAGCGAGCATGTGTGTGATTGACTTAGTAAAATTGGAAGGACACCTACCTTCGGTTGAGCTTTACCGCAACAGTTACCATTCTAGGGTTCAGACAACTCTGGTTGAAGCATTGCATGGACAGTAACACTAATTTCCTTGTTGGATTAAGGTGGGTGACAACCTGACCATAGGTCCAGGACTTGTACTCGAAACCCTTGGGAAGATTGCTTGGATCGGAAATCATTGGCGGCAACGCGTAACCGTCAGGAAAGTTGATAAGCTTAGGAAACACTGGGAGTTCGCGGTAGGCGATCATATCATGTTGAAAGTCTAACAATGGGAGGGTGTAGTATGCTGGGAAGCGTGGCAAGCTTAATTTATGTTACTTTGAGTCATTCAGAATTCTGGAAAGAATTGGTCACGTGGCCTACAAACTCGAGTTGCCTGACGAATTGGGTAACGTACACAATGCCATTTATGTCTCGAATCTAATGCAATATTTGATTGATGAAACGCTTGTGATACCCTTATTGGGGTCTGAGGTTAATGACAAGTTACAGTTGTTGATGAATCTACTGGAATCATGGACCAGGACGTCAAGGTTTGTTAACATAGTCGAATTTCAAATCCTGAGTGTTCGTTGGAACTCAAGACGTGGACCGGAATTCATGTGGGAGCACGAAGATCAGATGAAGCTCTAATATCCTCAACTTTTCCCCAATGGTCAATCCAATTCTGGTGAAACTAGTGAATTTCGGGACGAAATTCCGCTTCAAGTTGGGGATGATGTGGCACCTGGGGAAAATCAGCAGCAAGCTTGATTCATCATTTCACTTCTCTGTGCTTACTTGTCAAATTTCGGGACGAATTTCTTTCAAATTGGGGATGATGTGACAACCCACACTTTCAAGGTCAGTGTCTTTTAGCAGCATGATCCTATTTCCTCATTATTTCTCTTTTACGTCCTTTACGACAATAGAATTTTTATACACTCGTGACTTTAGTTAACGTCCTGAATAAAAAACGTGATTGAGTATGTTTGCGTGTTTAGTGGGCCACTTTAGGTACCTTAGGGTTATGATGGGCCGCAATCCTTGAACTACATTAACCCGGTTACAAATGCTATTGGGCCGCCATCACTTGTAAGCGAACTCGGCCCAACCTCCCTAAATTATTTCTCCGGGCTTACTACTTCTCGGCCCAATCTACCATTGTAATGAAACTCGGCCCAACCCCTCCTTTTCTCTATGTATACGTAAATTATGTGTTTCAACACATAACCCATTACAAACCCTAACCCCCTCATCCTTCTCGTATTGCTCGACGGCAGAAGCATGTCCGTAGCTATCCTCCTCATTGTCTAGGCACTCTTGCACATTCAACCTTCTGTTAGTGTATCATCTTCGTTTAATTGTTATTGATCTTTGATAAATCAGTATATTTATCGTGATGTAAGTGTTGTTATGGTCTTGTGTTTCATGTGACTGATCTTGGACGTGATTAGTTTCTTTCGTAGGCATAACCTGGTGATTGTGATCTTGTATATATGGTTGAATTAATCTTGGTGTTTACGTGATCATGATCCACTCGATGATATTCTAGGCTTGTTTGTAAGTAGACTTGGTGATATGTAATATTAGGGTTCTTTCGAATCAAAGTAATGTAACTATTTGATCTATTTTGGAATGATGTAAATGTGTTAACTGATTGACTGTGTGATGCTGACGAAACATGGAGTTTCGTCACACACACATCTACACGACGAAACAAGGTGTTTCGCCACACACACCTTCACGACGAACATGGTGTTTCACCACACCCATCTCCATGATGAAACAACCTGATGTTTCATCTCTGTAATGATTGAGATGTAAACTCGTTAAGTAGACCTGTGTGAGCATGATGTTTGTATGGAAATTGTTAGGTGTTTTAGGATAGAAAACAATGTTGTTTAAAAGGGATCAACGCATGAATGCAGGTTACTTGTTAGTACATTACGTCTGTAGCTTCCGTCAGCATGTAGTCATATTTTGTATTCTGTGTTTATGTATATTGTCTGTATGTATGTAGTTAGCATGACAACTCAGGAATAGGTTTTGTATGTAAAAGTGTTGTGTTCAACCCGTCCGGATGGTAATACGCACGTATGGCAATACGCACGGATGACTTATCCGCACGGATAAGTCATACGCGCGGATGGCCATATGCACGGGTAAGCCATACGCACGGGTAGCCCACCCGCACGTACAACACTTCTTAGTATCCTGAGTTTGTCTATAAATAGAAGGTCCGGTGCAACTTTGTCAGAACTTTTGACACGCACGGATAGTCTGTAACTTCTACCGGATCTTGTGACTTTCAGATCACTTAATAGAACGAACAGACAAGCAGTTAAACGTTGAATTCTGTGTTGCACACATCTGTGATTCGTCGTAATGGATTCCGCACATTAAGACGAAATCGATTCATCTTGTTCCTACGATCAGATCCTGTATCAACGGGACCAACAAGTGGTATCAGAGCATCCAGGGAGCTGAATCGAGATCAACGACACTGAATTCACCGGAATTCAAGCTTTATTCGCCGATCAAAGTCAAATTTCACCGGAGATTTGACTTCTGTTGCCGATTTGATTCAAATTTCACCGGAAATTTGACAGATTTCTTCTATATCTACTCAGATTTTACATTTGTTCTTCATTTGTCACCATAAAATCAGAAAAATTTAAAATTGAGCAAGAATTTACGGTTAAAATTTGTTAAAATCGATATCAATCGACTCGCAATCATTCAAAGTATAATCCTACTTAGTTTCATAATCAGATTCAACCTAAAACTAGATCAAATTCATCGAAAATCATGTTTAGCTGTTCGTATTTGATGACGTCATTCACCCGTGTAGACAGCTGTCTGAACGGTTTGGATTAGTTAGTTACTGCAAGTTGTTTGCTGACATCATCATTGTTACACGCACGGATTACAACCCATGCGGATAACCAGAAAAGTCAAAAGGTCAAAGTTACCCGTACGCACAACCATCCGAGCGGATCACCGTCCGTGCGGATAAGCTTTGTCACCATCTGTATTCCTGTTCGAACGGATAACCATCCGGTTCAAGTATTTGAAATTTTTAAAATTTGTAAAAATTGTCTAAGTGTTTGAAAATTGTTTCAGGTACTTAAAAATGGAAGAATTCATGAATCCCTTCAGTGAGATGTATGCTTTCGCGGGTAATTCCGGAGACAATACTTCCAACCATTCAAATGATAATTCGAACCCGAGAGAAAACTTAGCTGAAGAAAGAAAGAAATGGTATAAAGTCATGCCAAAAGAGAGAAAGAAACTTCGGGCACTTCAATTCTTTAAGCACGACAAAGAACTCTCTTGGGGTGACATTCTCTCATGGGGATATTTGGAAGACTTAAAAGTTTATGCAATCAGAAGAGAACAGGGAGTACAGTATTTTGAGTTCTTGTCTGATATCAAAACTTTGCCTTGGTGGGATATAGATGAGTTAGTAAAAACAAAGAACATCAAAGAATTCTACCATGGGTTAGATGTGAAGCAGCACGATCAAAGATTATGGAATTATATGAAGCTGCAAGCTGAGAAAAGATATCCTGATTGGAAACCGCACTTTCCTCAACAGATTGTCAGAATCCTAGAAAGTGGTGAAAAGGATATTACTCTGGATATCAAACCTCCAAGTTGTTTGAAGAATATGCCTTTAAGGGCAATGGAGCAAGATTTCCACGATGAGTTTGAAGGTTGGTTGTATAATCAAACTACAGCTGAAGCAATAATCTCTTTAAATAACAAGTCCACAGGAGAAGCTAGAAGGATCTGTGTGTTAGATCCAATGTGGCTTGTTAATTGCTCAAAGAAAGATATCGATTGTCTCTTCTACAACAAGATAGTTTACGAGAGACCTGATAGAGAGCAAGCTTTGCAATATCAAAAAGTTGTGGATGTTTGTTACGCAAAAGACATCAACTCTGGAAGATACTGGAAGACAAAATGGAGAGATCTAGAGATTGATAAGTTCTTGAAAGTATACAAGCGTGAACAACGTTCTAAAAAGATTGCTGAAAGAGCTGCTGAGTTGGGAAAACGTAAATTGGGGATTGTTCCTCCAACAGATCAAACACCAATTGAGTCTGAAGAAAACAAAATTCCAAGATGGGAATGGAAGCGTGATGGAGATCCTGTCTACAGACATTGGTGGTTGACTGAGGGAAGACAAAAGAGAAAAAGAATGTTGGAAGAAAAAGCACAGAAAAGAAGAGAGAAAGCGCGAGAACGAAGACGCAACAGAAGGAATTAAAGACTATGCTGGAAGGAACTACAGCTACATCCGAGGGGGAGTCTGTTAGTACATTACGTCTGTAGCTTCCGTCAGCATGTAGTCATATTTTGTATTCTGTGTTTATGTATATTGTCTGTATGTATGTAGTTAGCATGACAACTCAGGAATAGGTTTTGTATGTAAAAGTGTTGTGTTCAACCCGTCCGGATGGTAATAATCACGTATGGCAATACGCACGGATGACTTATCCGCACGGATAAGTCATACGCGTGGATGGCCATATGCACGGGTAAGCCATACGCACGGGTAGCCCACCCGCACGTACAACACTTCTTAGTATCCTGAGTTTGTCTATAAATAGAAGGTCCGGTGTAACTTTGTCAGAACTTTTGACACGCACGGATAGTCTGTAACTTCTACCGGATCTTGTGACTTTCAGATCACTTAATAGAACGAACAGACAAGCAGTTAAACGTTGAATTCTGTGTTGCACACATCTGTGATTCGTCGTAATGGATTCCGCACATTAGGACGAAATCGATTCATCTTGTTCCTACGATCAGATCCTGTATCAACGGGACCAACATTACTTAATGATTATTAGGTGTGGGATTAACGGATTGATGAACTGATTATTTGAGGGTGGGGTTTTGTTGTACAGGTGGTCTCGAATCAGGTTTGTTGTTGTTGTTGTTGATTTTGTAACAAAATATAATAATAGTTATGGTGAATAAAGATTAAGAAACAAAAGGTTATTTGATTTTACACCTTCTTGATGGTTAAAACATCATTATGTGGGCCTGGATATGTTAATGGGTTAAGGGACAGGTTGTTGGATCGGGTAGTATTGTTTGGGTTGAACAGGAAGTATGGGCCGCACATTTATTAGAATTGTGTAAAAGACTGTTAACTAATTATTTGAGCAATGGGCCTCATATTTATAACAAACTTGTGTGAGGCCCAAGTACTTGCTAGATGATTACATGAAGATAATCAGCTGAAATACGTTGCATGATTTCTTGTCACAATTAACATGTTCACTTGCATACGAACTGAACTATTTGACATGTGATAGGGTATGATATAAGAACTTGTAATGTGAAAATACATATGGCCCGAATACTCGTTACAACTTGTGTGACAATATGTGCCATACTTGCTTACCACTTGTGGATTATATATATATATAAAGGATATGTGATTTCTGTGTAAACGAAACTGACTGTCATTGGGACCATATTAGGGTTTGGGGTATTTAACGATAAGCAAGTAATTAATCTTCCCGAGCAAACCAAGGTGAGTTCACTTCTCTCAAAACAAGCATGCGTCCGGTGGGGACAATCAAACTGATAAAACTTGTAAACGGATTTTCGTAAACCCATATCCTTGTAGGGGATGTGAGGCGGATTTCACAACGCTATCCTTGCAGGGGATATGCAACGGTTTTCAGTAAACGTTATGGTTGGATAATACACTCACTCTCTGTCACTTAAGTCCCATCATACTGCCGGGTTGTTGCTTGTAGGGCAACGGGGTTATTAGTTGATAGCTCTATTAGGTTTGGCACCCTCACGACGTACCTGGATAGGACGGGCGTGAACTAATAACTTTAAACCATGACCAATGTTTGATAGAGCATTGGAGAAGGGTTTAACATAACACAGCATAACATAACATGAATCAGTAATTAGTAACGAACGGTTTAACAAATCAGTGAACTCACCAGCGTTGTCTAATACACGTTTTTCTGCATGCTTGCAGGCCTTTAGGTACATGTTATTGGAACTTGCTGCCTGGGATGCTGGAGTGGTCATGGGTCAAGTTGCAATGAATCACAAGACAAGTGTGATGGTTTTTATACACCTGCTTTATGAAACTTATAACAAAATGTAATGTGCTTCCGCTGGATAATAGATCTTGTATTGTAATACTTACGTTTATAAATGAAAGTTTTATTTGAAATATCTTTATAAGTTCAATGGGATTGGTGGCTAGATCCTGGTACGTCACACGCCTCGTGGGGGTTTCCGTAGGTGGTGTTTTGGGGGTGTGACATAAAGTATTCTCGTATCGGGAAGTGGGTTGACTTGGTCAGACGGTCAACCACAACTCAAATGCTATCATGACCAGATTGAGTGCACGGGAGTTTCGTTATGAAGTCCATGGCTATACTCTCCCATTTCCACATCGGGATCTCGGGTTGAACGAGTAAACCAGAGGGTCTCTGATGCTCAGCCTTGACCTTGGAACAGGTCAGGCATTTCGAAACATAGATAGTGATTTCCTTCTTCATGCCCGGCCACCAGTACTTGTAACGCATGTCCTGGTACATCTTGTCGGCACCAGGATGAATAGAATATCGAGATTTGTGGGCTTCCTCCATCAGAAGTTGTCGCAAGTTCGTACTCTTGGGAATCCAAATTCGGTCCAAATAATGAAAGATACCATTCAATTTAATCTCGAGTTGGGCGCCATCGTTTAGAATTCTTTCCTTCTTTAGAGTTCGCTCGGTAAAACAAGCATGTTGCGCGTCACGGATAAGAGCTTCGAGATTAAACTGGGCTTGGGAATTACGAACGCTAAGTAAGTAGCTTCGTCGACTGAGAGCTTCGGCAATGACATTTGCTTTGCCTGGATGGTAACGGATCTCCCAGTCATAATCATTGAGTAGTTCTACCCACCGGCGTTGACGCATGTTCAGTTCCTTCGGGTCAAAGATATGTTGTAGGCTCCTATGATCGGTGAAGATCGTACACTTAGTACCGTAAATGTAGTATCGCCAAATCTTTAACGCAAAAAAAACCGCGCCAAGCTCGAGGTCGTGTGTGGTGTAGTTCTTCTCGTGGATCTTGAGCTGCCGAGAAGCGTATGCGATACCCTTATCTCGTTGCATGAGAACACAACCAAGGCAAAGGTTTGAGTCTTCGAAGTAAACTACGAAGTTGTCATTTCTGTCGGGCAATGAGAGCACGGGAGCATTGCAAAGCATAGCTTTGAGATTTTAAAAGGCTTCTTCCTGTTTAGTTCCCTAAACAAAAGGTTTATCCTTATGCGTAAGAGAGGTAAGCGATACAACGATCATAGAAAAACCTTCGATAAAATGGCGTAATAGCCTGCCAGTCTGAGAAAAGAACGGACTTCAGATGGATTCTTGGGTGTAACCCAACTCTTAACAGCTTCGATCTTCGCAGGGTCAACGTGGATACCTTGACTATTGACAATGTGACCCAAGAATTGGACCTCCTCCAGCCAGAATTCACACTTGGAGAATTTGGCGTAGAGACGGTTTCCCTGGAGTAACTCAAGAACCAAACGTAGATGCTGCAAGTGTTCGACTTTTGATTTGGAATAGATCAGGATATCGTCGATGAATACGATTACGAAACGGTCGAGGAAGGGTTTGCACACTCAATTCATTAGATCCACGAAGACCGCAGGAGCGTTAATCAAACCAAAAGGCATGACAACGAACTCGAAATGACCATAGCGGGTTCGAAAAGCGGGTTTGGGAATATCCTCCTCTTGAATACGTAACTGGTGGTAGCCTTAACGTAGATCGATCTTGGAAAAGCATGTAGCACCTTGTAACTGATCAAATAAATCATCGATTTGAGGCAAGGGATAGTGATTCTTGATTGTCAACTTATTCAATTCCCTATAGTCGATGCACATCCGGAACGAACCATCCTTCTTTTTGACGAAAAGGACAGGCGCGCCCTATGGAGAGGTGCTAGGGCGAATAAAGCCTTTATCAAGAAGTTCCTGGAGCTGACTCGAGAGTTCGCACATTTAAGAAGGAGCGAGACGATACAATGCTTTAGCAACAGGGTTTGCTCCAGGAATGACGATACGAAAGTCAATATCACGAGCGGGCAGTAAACCGGGTAGATCATCAGGGAAAATGTTGGGAAATTCACAAACAACGGGAACGTCTTTCACCTCTGGATTTCCTTTCTTTTCCTTCTCTGCTACTACGATATGTGCCAAGAAAGCTTGGTATTCCTTGCAGAGATACTTGCTAGCCTGGACACACGACATGAGTTGGAGTTTCTTTGACGCGACTTATCCATAAACACATAATTGATCACCATTAGCGAGCGAGAATCGAATCATCTTATCGAAGCAAACAACTTCAGCATGGTTTTCATGAAGAAAGTCCATGCCTACTATGACGTCAAAACTACCGAGCTGCATCGGAATAAGGTCGATAGGGAAGATGTGATTGTTGAGTTCGAGAGTACAATCACGAAGAACAGAATTGACGGTGACGGTTCTTCCGGTGGCAACTTCAACATCGAACGTCGAGGGGAGATGTGCGCACTTACGATTGAGGAGCTTTTCGAATTCAAACGATACAAAACAGTTATCTGCTACAGTATCAAATAAACACGTAGCATATATACCATTCACAAGGAACGTACCAATGACCACATTGTTGTCCGCTTGAGCCTGGCGAGCGTTAATGTTGAATGCACGTCCGCGGGCTACTGGTTGTTGCTGCTGTTGCTGGGGCTGCTACTGTTGTGGCTCTTGCTTGACTACTCGGTTCAGGCACATGTTGGAGAAGTGGTTGGGATCACCACACGCATAGCAAGCTTTAGCATTGACTGCGGGTGCATGAGCCGCTTGATGGCCTTGAGGAGCAGTAAGTAGAGCTTGTTGAGCAGGAGCTTAACCTTGTGTTGGAGCAGCGTTTTGACGTGGACCTGTACGGCAGTTGGCGGTGAAGTGGCCGTACATGTTGCAATGCGCATAGTATCTGCAAGCGATTCCCACAGGGTGGTGATAGGTGCAAGTAGGGCAAGCCGGGTGAGGTCCAGTATACGCATGCGTTGCCGGCGGTGCGTTGGTAACCAGGGCCACTACTTGGCGATGTTGATGTTGCTCAGGAGCTGGAACTGATTGGAGCGGGGTGACATTGGTTATAGCGCAGTTCTTGTTGCTGGAACTGCTGTTGTTCTTTCTCTTGCATCTCGAGAGCTTGGATGATTAAGGAGCGGCGGTGGTTTCAGCGGTTGAAGCAGTAGTAGCTTGAAGCAGATTCTTAGGAGCTTTATCCCAGACACCAGACTTGACTCGCTTGTCGTTGATCTCAGGAGCGAGCAAGTGGGTTTCTTCAATCGTTGTCGTCTTTGCAGCTTGAACGAAATCAGCCACGCAATCCGGAAGAGCACGGATATACTTCTTAATGGCGATTTTGGGCGTTTTAACTTGGTCCGGGCAGATTATACTCAACTGCTTGAAGCGCGCAGTCAAACCAGCGTTATCACCATCTTTCTGCTTAATGTGCCAGAATTCATCCTCCAACTTTTGGCGCTCATGGGGAAGGCAGAACTCTTGCATCATCACGTCCTTCAACTCATCCCATGTTAGCCCGTAAGCTGCATTATTTCTGCGTTTGTTTCTCTCAGCCGTCCACTAGTCTAAAGTGCGGGATTGGAAGACGCCAGTTGCATTCAGAGTGCGGAGATTTTCAGGACAGCCACTCTGGTACAGGGTGACTTCGATAGAATCAAACCAATGGAACATGGCCGTAGGACCATCTTCGCCGGTAAAATCTTTCGGGCCGCAGGCTTTGAACTGCTTGAAGCTAAAGGCAGCTTTTGGCGAATCAGTTCGGGACTCTTCAGAAGATTTGCCTGCATTCTCGTTTATTTCACTCACAATCTGAGGGATGACTTTGACGATTTGACTTGCAATGAGAGAGGCGAGTCTCTTGTCGGCGTGCTTACGCCTAGCAGCTCGTGAGTGTAGGGATCCAGATGACGACATTGTCTGCAGCAGACAACGCCATTGGATTCAAAACACTATTCGATCATTCCTAGTATAGTCTAGCGATTCACCATAAAGCTCCGGAACACGTAGTCACATAAACACATAATCACATAAGCTCATAAATACATAGGCACATAATCACGTAAGGCACAGAAGCACATAAGGCAGTCAGAACACAGATGTGACAACTGTGTTCTGTAATCGATGTATAATGTAAAACAATGTTGGTTATTAATAAAACAATGTGCTTTGGTGTTATTATATGTGTTTTGGTGTTATTATGTGTGTATTTTTGTTTGATGATTTTTCAATTTGACTCGATTCCGATTTCAAGCTTTAAATCGCTTTCTGGAAGGTTATACGCAAACTGGTGCGTAAACGCAGTCAGTTTAATGCAACGAACACTCCAGAATAGTGACATACGCCTAACATACCTTAAATAACCTCCACATAACTTAGAAATAAGTTTTGGATGGTTTGGTGTGTTGAAATCAAGTTTGTTCGATCGCAGGGACTATTTGTGTCAAACTGTGAAACTATATAGATTTGTATAGTAACGAACATTCCAGAACTTGATCATAAGTTAAACATACCCTAAATATCCTTTACATAAATTATAAATACGCTTTGAGGGGTTCGGTATGCTAAAACAAACTTTATTGGTCATTCAGGGACTAAAAGCGTCAAAAAGTGCATAAGTTTGCATTTCCACGCATATCTTACGTTCTGAATATATCCGGACATCCAAAAATTTATGTAATCATGAAAATATTTTATTTTAGTGATTGTCTTGATAAAATTCCATTCGTCGCTTAATTTGGATCGTTTTTGCGTTCGTTATGAATTCTGTCGTAATTAACCGAACAACGCAACCGTACGACCAAACAAGCCGGCATCCGAGATATTTTTTAGCATGTTTTAAGTTCCCTATACTTTAACTTCATTTTAGAGCCATGAAATGAGGTTAACGGGGATTAAATGTGTCAAAAATGAGCCGAAATGCAAGTTTCTGATGTGCAGGGAACTGTTTTGACAATCTACCAAACATCCTTACACGGGCCGCGTAAGGATTGATGTATATTTACGTGGGCCGTGAGGCCATTTCAGACGTAAAGTTCTGTTTCAGCAATCTGGGCTGAATTCAGGGGTTTTAATGCAACTTTTGCAATACCTTGAGCTGGTTTGCGGCCACCATTGTATTCTAATACCATGTACCCACATGTATGGCCAAGATTACACCCTCAAAACACTTGGAATCATCCTATTGATCCTAACTTCCTATAAATAGCAAGCTTCCTCATTTGGGTTTTTCACACCTTGATTCAATCTCTGCTCTAAGTTGAGTTTTTAACACCTCATACCTGAGTAATTTTGAATCAAAACACCTTCTTGGACCCTTTGTAAGTCCTCTTCTTGTTTGTTCTTGTATTCCAAGCATGAAAGTCAAACGAAGTTTGACTTTCAGCTTTGGCCAGTCAATGGTCAACACAAAGTTCATTTAAACTTTGCAACGTGAGCGTAATCACGATGGTTATAGTCTCTTGTGACTATACCTACTAATTACCACGTTGACTAGTGATTCGATGACTAGGTGCTACTTGATGTCTCTGGTTACTTGAGTTTGTTGAAGTTCTATTGATTGAGGATACTTTGCACTTCATGTGAGTACATAGTTCCCCTATTTGCTGTTTTCAATTGTTTTGGGGTGATTCATATGTATCAAAACGATTTTCGATATTATAACGATGATTTCAAAAACAATTAAGATGGTTTATACTAAACTAATAACGATTTCGATAATGTGAACAAACTTGTTGGACGTAGTTACATAAAAAATGACATTCATTAGCATTGATCAAGCCGACAAGTATTAGGTTATGGTACCATAGGATCTGACAAATCCCGTTATCATACTGCACCCATGGTTACGTGTGGGTTAGGTGGGTAATGACTGAATCTGATTATTAACTTACCTTTTGGTGGTTTGTTAATACGAGAAGTGAGATAGTCGAGTCACGAAGGTTTGAATGTTATTAGCGAGACGACCAAAAATAGTTTTCTCAATTTAAACGAGGAAAACGATTTGGAAACGATTTAAAAGAGTTAAACGATTCGAAAATGATTTAAACGAGTTAAACGAATTGGATAAACGATTGGTTTTTTTTGGTTAAGTGTTTAGATAACGGGACGGGTGTAATATGGTGAAAACATGGTAGATACGCCGCTGGTACTTCTTATATATAAGTGTTTTCAACATATTACATACCGTGGCATTATTTAGTTCACTTGGGTAAACGATTTTGAAACGATGTCACTTAACGATGTTTTCGAAAGGATATAAAGCATACGAGATTTGATAAACGAGTTAATACGAAATGTTTTACAATTTGGTTTACTAAAACAAATGTTTTTGAGTTAAGAATCATGGCTACGAGGTTTTATAAATTATAACCCACTTGATTTGAGTTGGTTAATTAAGTTGCAATGTTATACTCTTTTCAAAACAAGGTTTTTTTAATAAGGTATTGCAATATGTAAACTAGCCATGATTCCGATACTCTCATAAAACCTATGTGCTCGCCATCATTTCTTTGCTGACTTGGTTTTTACATATGTTTCAGGTGGTGTTGCTTGATGTTGATTGCTAGGATGCATGAGTCACATAGGATCTGGACGAGGCCTTAGTGACATAATAACAATGATAGTCGATATATAACTTGTTTGTTTCGTGTTAAAACAATGTAAATTACTAATGAATAAATAAAACGAAACTTTTTGTAATCCATGGTTGTGAAACAATAATTCTGTTACAACACTCCCCGACGTTTCCGCCATGATTTGTTGTTTTACGTGGTCGGGGTGTGACAGAAGAGTTGGTATCAGAGCCAATGGTTATAGGGAATTAGGTTATTAGTAATGCTTTTACCTAGACTATAACTTTTAGGACCCTAACGCAACTTGATTTGCGTTTAGATTTTTAAAACAAAACCGTCACCTACCCTTAGGTGATAACCACAACGAGAACACAAAATTCGAATCTGCTTCGAAAATTAATCATCCATTCTAGGATGATTGATTACCTGGTTTTGAACCCTCTGTTGTAAGGTTTTGAACCCTTCCAGTTTGACTCGTATTTGGCTTAGTGCCTTCTGAGTTTTCAAAATCTCGTCAAAGTTTGGGTCTAAATAATGTGAACACGTGCAAACTGGAAGAGCGAATGCCTGTACCCTGAGTTTTCTGTCTAAGGCTAGAGTGTTTGTACAAATCCACATAATCGGACCAGTCACTCTTACCTGGGAACTCTTGGGGTGAGTGTTCACTTATAGGCGAGCATGTCTTCGCGATACATTATTTTGATTCATTTACTTTTGTCACACCCCCAAAATCCACCCGCGGAGTACCACCGCTTGGAGGCGTGACATGACCAGGATCAAGCCACCAATCATATCAAACATAGTATTTAAGTGTAAAAGTAGGAAAAGGTAATTCATCTTGACATGACTGATGTTCATAACCAAACATTGTTTAAGTAGCGGAAGCATAATAATGAAAACCCAAAATAAGTTATAAGTTCAAATATCGTCTACGATCCGTATCCCACAACGACCTGCTCCTTCCTGTGCAAGCTCCATATGTACCTAAGGTCCTGCAAGGCATGTAACAGAGAATCAACAACTAGTTGAGCGAGTTCACAGTAAATAAGTTCGTAATTGTAAGTTTGTTTCGTAACATGTGGCGCTACTAGGCCGATCGTATGTTCTATTAGTGGGGGCTTCCCATGTTGCATATACACTAGACTATTTGTAACCATAAGTGTTCTTCACAACCGAGAACAGTAGTACGTACATAGTTTACGTAGGCTTTACGTAAGTGTCCTTCACAACCGAGGACAGTATTGAGTATAAGTTCACGTAGGTTTTACGTGAGTATCCTTCACAACCGAGGATAGTATTGAGTATAAGTTCACGTAGGTTTTACGTGAGTATCCTTCACAACCGAGGATAGTATTGAGTATAAGTTCACGTAGGTTTTACGTGAGTATCCTTCACAACCGAGGATAGTATTGAGTATAAGTTCACGTAGGTTTTACGTGAGTATCCTTCACAACCGAGGATAGTATTGAGTATAAGTTCACGTAGGTTTTACGTGAGTATCCTTCACAACCGAGGATAGCGAGTAGCATAAGTATACGTAGGTTTTACGTATGTGTCCTTCACAACCGAGGACAATGGTATGGTAGTCTAGTATCAGTGTATGTACGAATCTATTCAACCTTATTCCTTCCATCCCATTCCCCAAACCCTAGGAATCCCATGCCTTAGTAAGGGTGTGAACTCACCTTGGTTTGCTCGGTATGCTAAGTGTATGCTCACAAGTAATCAATCGCGTCCTAAAGTAGGCACGTATGTGAAATCAGTTTGTGTTCAATTTGTTCACGTATAAACATGTAGCACGTAATCACAATCATATACAAGATGGTTACACTTAACAGCAGTTAAATATTCCAGTTAATGCTTAACAGAATTAACCCAAGTTCCTGCACAGATCAGCTATTCGGCGAAACACACATGTTGGCGAAACACAGATATTGACGAAACACATAAGTTGGCGAAACACACATTTGGCGAAACAAGTTCTGTTTCGTCGTGGTCTTAGTTGGCGAATCAGAATTCTAATTCGTCGGTTGTCCTTGGCGAAACACATTCTGTTTCGCCGAGAGTTCTGTTTCGTCGAACAGTTCAGTTACGAAATCACAGAAACCCTAATCATTCTAACAGCCGTCATCAATATCATCAATCATCAACAACACAGAAAACATTCTAATCCTCATACAGAAATCATCGGTTATCATACATCACATAACATTGTATATCATAATCATGTGCTAACCCTAAATCCTCTATGCTGGCCTTTCCCATTCAGCAACAATCATCAACAGCAATTGAATCATAAATCTCATAACACAAGAATCGAAATCCATATTATATGTTCAAGCAATATCAATTCATCAAGTAACACGAGTGTAAACGTTATATAACATCAAGCCTTATCGTTTTCAAGCAAAACAGTTAGCAATGGATATAAATCAAACAGCACGCATAGCTTAAACACTAACCACGAAGAATGAGATAATAACTTGATCGATTCGAGGCTTCGGGAATGCTAGATCGCCGTCAACAGAGAAGGAGAGACTCTAGGGTTTCGGTTGTGATGATAGCAGGTGTAAAACTGATGATGTTTCACGTTTTAAGACTCAAAATAACGGGTTGGGCCCGAACTGGGCTTCGGTGGATCTGGGCTCGGCGAAACAGCCTGTTTCGTCGAGAGGGTTGTTGGCGAAACTGACCTGTTTCGTCGAGATCGATCTTGGCGAATCTCACTTGTGTTTCGTCGGGTTCTTTTATAGTTTAACAGTTTAAGTTTTACAAACAGTACACATGTTAAACAATCACACATAACCATGCAATCACAACTATAAAGTCAAATTCAACGTGCATCAAATGCGAATAAAGAATGTCGGAAATTCGAGTTATCACATTATCCCCAACTTGAAAGAAATTTCGTCCCGAAATTTAGCATGCGGTTACTGAGGAAGCTAAGTAAGTTGTAACGTTTACTGGTTTTCCTGGGGTGTCACATCATTCCCCCGTTGAGTTGGAATTTCGTTCCGAAATTCCGTAGTAGCTTCAGCCTCAGTAGTAGTTGCATTGTTTTCGAACAACTGGAGATATTTGAGTTCCATTTGATCTTCGCGCTCCCAGGTGAACTCTGGGCCGCGACGGGAGTTCCAACGAACTCGAACAAGAGGTATTCTGGTGTTCTTGAGGACCTTAACATCCCGGTCCGTGATTTCAACTGGTTCCTCGACGAAATGCAATCGCTCGTCGATAGTGAGTTCCTTCAAGGGAACTATGTGGGTCTCATCTGACAGACACTTTTTCAGATTCGACACATGAAAAACGTTGTGAACTGCACTGAGTTCAGGTGGTAAATTCAATATGTAGGCCACTTTGCCTATTTTCTCAATAACTTCTAAAGGTCCGACGTATCGTGGATTAAGTTTGCCGCGTTTGTCAAAACGAACAACACCCTTCCAGGGTGAAACTTTGAGTAGCGCTCGATCCCCAACTTGGGATTCGAGTAGTTTTCTGTCTTTATCTGCGTATGCTTTCTGACGGTCGCGAGCTGCCGCCATGCGTTGTCGTATTTGTGCAATCTTTTCAGTAGTATCAACTACCATTTCTGGACCTGTGATTTGACTTTCCCCCACCTCTGCCCAACAGAGAGGTGACCGGCACTTACGCCCGTACAATGCCTCGAATGATGCAGCTTTAATGCTGGTGTGGTAGTTGTTGTTATACGAAAATTCCACGAGTGGCAGATGTTTCTCCCAACCATTGCCAAAGTCAATTACGCACGCCCGAAGCACGTCTTCTAGAGTTTGAATAGTGCGCTCAGACTGCCCATCTGTCTGAGGGTGATAAGCTGTGCTCATGTCTAAACGAGAGCCAAAAGATTTATGCATTGCTTGCCACAGTTCTGAAGTAAAACGTGCGTCACGATCTAGGTAGGCCAGTAACAAAATCCATGGAAATTTGCTCCCATTTCCATTGTGGTATTTCAGGTTGTTGGAGTGGACCTGAAGGTTTCTGATATTCCGCCTTGACTCTCGCACAAGTCAAGCATCTGCTAACGTATGTTGCTATGTGGGCCTTCATGCTAGGCCACCAGTATGTAGTTCTGAGGTCGTGGTACATCTTATCCGAACCAGGATGTACTGAGTAGCGAGACTTATGAGCTTCATCCATTACAATCTTGCGTAAATTGCCATAGAGTGGGACCCAGATGCGTCCTGTTACATAGTAGGCTCCGTCTGCCATTTGTTCTAACCGTTGCCTTGAGCCGCGTAGGGCTTCAGCCCTGACGTTTTCTGGTTTCAATGCTTCTACCTCTGACCCCGTCATCTTCATGTTAAAGGACTCCACTTCCAACTTGTGGATGGCATCATAACTACTGTATTCACGTTTGATCAGTTCCTTAAAATCATTCCATGGGGTGGCATTAGCAGCCGCCAGCCCCCAGTATCGTAACTTGCGCGCTCCACCAAGTTTGCGCAGTGCCTTCGAGAATATCAGTGGCATATTTCACCTTACGAGCCTTAGGTCATTCGCACATTTGAAGGCCGATTCGAGTTCCTCGAACTAATGGAGGAGTACAACAGCTCCTTCGGTGTCGCTGAAAGTAGTAGGACGACAGTCCATAAAAGTCTTGTATGTGCATACAGGTGGCTGAGCGTGTTGACTTGTCGTGTGCGTAAGAGTAATCAAAATTAAGCACAAGTGTTGAGTTACGAGAGTAGGATCTAAGGATCCTAGAGTAAGTGGTGATGGCAGGTTGCACCTCCTGCCTGGGCAGCTGCGAGTGCTGCAGTAACTTGTTCAGTGATCGAAGCCGCCAACCGGGCTTGAGTTAGGTTAACGCGTCCACTCATGATCTTGACATCAAGGAGAACATGTGGGTGAGAGGTTCGCGAATAGTGCGAAGAGAGTGAGCACACAAGTATTCTCAAGCAATAACGTATAGTAAGTTCTGTAATCTAGGCATACCGCGAGCAAAGTTCTATGTAATTCTAGCAAGTAGGTAAGGTAACATGAATAGTAGTACCTATGATGTTGAGCCTTGCACGTGGAGCGAAGCGTCGTTGTGGATCGTTGAGCACTGTTCTGGTTATAGTCTGGCTTTAATAAAAACGTTTTCCCCTTATTAAAACCGAGTTCTCTATAACCAATGGCTCTGATACCAATCTGTCACACCCCCAAAATCCACCCGCGGAGTACCACCGCTTGGAGGCGTGACATGACCAGGATCAAGCCACCAATCATATCAAACATAGTATTTAAGTGTAAAAGTAGGAAAAGGTAATTCATCTTGACATGACTGATGTTCATAACCAAACATTGTTTAAGTAGCGGAAGCATAATAATGAAAACCCAAAATAAGTTATAAGTTCAAATATCGTCTACGATCCGTATCCCACAACGACCTGCTCCTTCCTGTGCAAGCTCCATATGTACCTAAGGTCCTGCAAGGCATGTAACAGAGAATCAACAACTAGTTGAGCGAGTTCACAGTAAATAAGTTCGTAATTGTAAGTTTGTTTCGTAACATGTGGCGCTACTAGGCCGATCGTATGTTCTATTAGTGGGGGCTTCCCATGTTGCATATACACTAGACTATTTGTAACCATAAGTGTTCTTCACAACCGAGAACAGTAGTACGTACATAGTTTACGTAGGCTTTACGTAAGTGTCCTTCACAACCGAGGACAGTATTGAGTATAAGTTCACGTAGGTTTTACGTGAGTATCCTTCACAACCGAGGATAGTATTGAGTATAAGTTCACGTAGGTTTTACGTGAGTATCCTTCACAACCGAGGATAGTATTGAGTATAAGTTCACGTAGGTTTTACGTGAGTATCCTTCACAACCGAGGATAGTATTGAGTATAAGTTCACGTAGGTTTTACGTGAGTATCCTTCACAACCGAGGATAGTATTGAGTATAAGTTCACGTAGGTTTTACGTGAGTATCCTTCACAACCGAGGATAGCGAGTAGCATAAGTATACGTAGGTTTTACGTATGTGTCCTTCACAACCGAGGACAATGGTATGGTAGTCTAGTATCAGTGTATGTACGAATCTATTCAACCTTATTCCTTCCATCCCATTCCCCAAACCCTGGGAATCCCATGCCTTAGTAAGGGTGTGAACTCACCTTGGTTTGCTCGGTATGCTAAGTGTATGCTCACAAGTAATCAATCGCGTCCTAAAGTAGGCACGTATGTGAAATCAGTTTGTGTTCAATTTGTTCACGTATAAACATGTAGCACGTAATCACAATCATATACAAGATGGTTACACTTAACAGCAGTTAAATATTCCAGTTAATGCTTAACAGAATTAACCCAAGTTCCTGCACAGATCAGCTATTCGGCGAAACACACATGTTGGCGAAACACAGATATTGACGAAACACATAAGTTGGCGAAACACACATTTGGCGAAACAAGTTCTGTTTCGTCGTGGTCTTAGTTGGCGAATCAGAATTCTAATTCGTCGGTTGTCCTTGGCGAAACACATTCTGTTTCGCCGAGAGTTCTGTTTCGTCGAACAGTTCAGTTACGAAATCACAGAAACCCTAATCATTCTAACAGCCGTCATCAATATCATCAATCATCAACAACACAGAAAACATTCTAATCCTCATACAGAAATCATCTGTTATCATACATCACATAACATTGTATATCATAATCATGTGCTAACCCTAAATCCTCTATGCTGGCCTTTCCCATTCAGCAACAATCATCAATAGCAATTGAATCATAAATCTCATAACACAAGAATCGAAATCCATATTATATGTTCAAGCAATATCAATTCATCAAGTAACACGAGTGTAAACGTTATATAACATCAAGCCTTATCGTTTTCAAGCAAAACAGTTAGCAATGGATATAAATCAAACAGCACGCATAGCTTAAACACTAACCACGAAGAATGAGATAATAACTTGATCGATTCGAGGCTTCGGGAATGCTAGATCGCCGTCAACAGAGAAGGAGAGACTCTAGGGTTTCGGTTGTGATGATAGCAGGTGTAAAACTGATGATGTTTCACGTTTTAAGACTCAAAATAACGGGTTGGGCCCGAACTGGGCTTCGGTGGATCTGGGCTCGGCGAAACAGCCTGTTTCGTCGAGAGGGTTGTTGGCGAAACTGACCTGTTTCGTCGAGATCGATCTTGGCGAATCTCACTTGTGTTTCGTCGGGTTCTTTTATAGTTTAACAGTTTAAGTTTTACAAACAGTACACATGTTAAACAATCACACATAACCATGCAATCACAACTATAAAGTCAAAGTCAACGTGCATCAAATGCGAATAAAGAATGTCGGAAATTCGAGTTGTCACAACTTTGAT
Source organism: Helianthus tuberosus (assembly GCA_030545235.1). Taxonomy (NCBI): domain Eukaryota; kingdom Viridiplantae; phylum Streptophyta; class Magnoliopsida; order Asterales; family Asteraceae; genus Helianthus; species Helianthus tuberosus. The sequence continues at coordinate 93,309,512 of CM060416.1, forward strand.
TAGTCACTGCATGTCGTTTGTTTGTACGAGGTAACGAACAAATGATCGCCTTCCTTATGTTTTGTCGATATTTTCAATACCTCTTTTGTTTTTTCTAATTATCAACCTCACTCGTTTCTCATATTTCCTTGTTAGACCATGCCTCCTCGACGTGATGCACAATCTTTTACTGCTGAAGAAGTCGCAGCCCTTGTCTCTCAGCAAATGGCTGCTGTGCTTCCAGGCGTTGTGACCCAAATCCACGAGTTATACAACAACAATAATAATAATAATAATAATAACAATGCACAGTGTAATTTCAAGAATTTCAATTCCTCTAAGCCGTTGAAGTTTTCCGGGTCGCAGGGAGCAACTGCGCTCCTTCAATGGTTCGAAAGTATCGAGAGCACATTCAGACATGTGCAATGTCTGAATGGGCGTAAGGTTGAATTTGCATCAAGTGTGTTTGAGAAGCGTGCTCTCACGTGGTGGAACGGAGTGATGCGTGATAGGGGTGCCGAAGTGCCATTGGCACAGACATGAGAAGAGCTTCGAGCTCTCATGATGAAAGAGTTTTGTCCCCGTCATGAAATTCGAGCTTTGGAACGAGAGTTTGACGATCTAAAGCAAGATGGGGGAGAACACCGTGCATATACGGATCATTTTGAGGAACTCAGTCTTTTATGTCCTACTATGGTTACCCCGTTGGAGAAAGCGATAGAGAGGTATATCGATGGTTTACCCGATTCCATACAGGATATTGCGACTGGCATTAATCCAACTACTGTTCATCACGCGATCGAGTTATCTGCTACCCTGACTGAGTCGCAAGTCAGGAAGGGTAAACTTACCCGCAAGGGTGATAAGAAGAAGTCGACCGATTCTGTCAAGGAAATGGGTAAGGGTAAGAAAGGTGAGTCGTCGAAGAAGTCAAAAAAGCGAAAGGGTGCTCAGAATTTTGCAGTTACTGCTCAGAACCCTTAGAACCCACCGGCTCAACCACTTGCGAAGAAAGTGTATGCAGGTACCGAACCTCATTGTGCTCGCTGCAACGGTCATCATGTTGCACAAAAAGCTTGTAAGCAATGCACAACGTGTGGTAAACTTGGGCATCTGGCCAACGTCTGTCGTGTGGGTCAGAATCAAGCTGCTCAGGTTCAAGCTCCAGTCCAGGGGAATGCTGCTAGATTCCCACCTGGTTCATGTTTCAATTGTGGAGAGTTTGGCCACTTCCGTAACAACTGCCCGAGGTTGGTGAATGCAAATGCGAATCCGAACGTGAATGTTAACGCGAATGTGAATCCCGCTCGTGGACGAGCGTACAACTTGAATGCCAACGAAGCGAGGGCTGACAACGAGTTGGTCAATGGTACGTTTCTTGTTAACAATCGACCTGCATCTATTCTTTTTTATTCTGGTGCCGATAGAAGTTTTATTTCGTTATCTTTTGAACCTTTGCTTGCGATACCTAGAACTAAACTGAGGAAACCCTTATCTGTCGAAGTTGCTACTGGTAAACCTCTTGTTCTCTATTCTGTTATTCGTGATTGTCAGTTGAACCTTGATAACCATCTTTTTCCCATTGACCTCACACCGATGCAACTTGGGAGTTTCGATATTATCGTAGGGATGGATTGGTTAACCAAACATCATGCTGAGGTGGTTTATTTCGATAAGATTGTTCGTATTCCTCTTCCGCCTGGCGATGTTCTGGAAGTTCGTGGTGAGAAACCATCTAGTGGATTGAAGCTTATGTCGTGTACGAAATCCCAAAGTTATTTGCAAAAAGGATATGTTACTTTCCTGGCACATGTCATCGAGGAGAAAGGCAAAAGCAAGAGTATTCAGGATATTCCGATTGTTCGGGATTATCCAGAGGTGTTTCCTGATGAACTGCCTGGTTTGCCTCCAGTTCATCAAGTTGAGTTTCATATTGACCTTGTACCCAATGCCAACCCGATTGCGAAAGCACCTTATCGTCTTGCACCATCTGAGATGCAAGAATTATCGAAACAGCTTCAAGAGTTATCTGATAAAGGATTCATCCGTCCGATCTTTTCGCCTTGGGGAGCTCCTGTCCTCTTTGTGAAAAAGAAAGATGGATCTTTTCGAATGTGTATCGATTATCGTGAGCTTAATAAGCTTACCATCAAGAATCGATATCCCCTACCTCGAATTGATGATCTCTTCGACCAGCTGCAAGGTGCTTCATGCTTTTCCAAGATCGATCTGCATTCTGGGTATCATCAACTTCGTGTTCTCGAAGAAGATATTCCCAAAACTGCCTTCCGCACAAGATATGGGCATTACGAGTTCACTGTCATGCCTTTTGGTTTGACGAATGCCCCAGCTATCTTTATGGACTTAATGAATAGGGTCTGTAAACCTTATTTAGATAAGTTCATCATTGTGTTCATCGATGATATTCTCATTTATTCAAAGTCTCAAGCTGAGCACGAGCAACACCTTCGCTTAACATTGGAACTCCTTAAGAAGGAACAACTTTTTGCTAAATTCTCCAAGTGTGAATTTTGGCTTAAAGAAGTTCAGTTCTTGGGTCATATAGTCAACGAGCAGGGTATTCATGTGGACCCATCCAAGATTGTTGCTATTAAAGATTGGAATACACCGACGACACCTACAGAGATTCGATCTTTTCTTGGTCTTGCTGGTTATTATCGTCGATTCATTTCTAATTTCTCGAAGATTGCGGTTCCACTCACTGCTTTGACTCAGAAGAATAAGCCTTTTGAGTGGGGACCCAAGCAAGAAGAAGCGTTCCAAACACTGAAACAGAAGCTCTGTGATGCTCCTATTTTATCTCTACCTGAGGGAAACGATGATTTTGTTGTCTATTGTGACTCATCGAATCTAGGACTTGGTTACGTTCTTATACAACGAGGTAAAGTCATAGCTTATGCGTCTAGACAGTTGAAAGTTCACGAGAAGAACTATACAACTCATGATCTTGAGTTAGGAGCTGTGGTTTTCGCGCTTAAAATCTGGAGACACTACCTCTATGGAACGAAGTGTGTGGTTTTCACAGACCAAAAAAGTCTCCAACATATTCTTAATCAGAAGGAGCTGAACATGAGGCAACGGCGTTGGGTTGAACTCTTGAACGATTATGATTGCGAGATTCGCTACCATCCTGGTAAGGCGAATGTCGTAGCCGATGCGCTTAGTCGAAAGGAACGAGTCAAGCTTCATTCTGTTTGAACTCTATCTGATATTCAATCTCGCGTCCTTCAAGCTCAACGATCTTTTGTGATCAAAGGCTTATTGAAAAATGAGCTACCGCTTCAACTTGAGCTTAAACTCGAAAGGAAAGACGATGGTTTGCTATATTTCAAGGATCGTTTGTGGATTCCGAAACAAGACGATCTTCGCACCTTGGTAATGGACGAATCTCATAAGTCTCGATATTCTATCCATCCTGGTGCTGATAAAATGTACAAGGATCTTCGTACTCAGTACTGGTGGCCTGGTATGAAAAAGGATGTTGCCTTGTATGTATCGAAATGCCTAACTTGTCTCAAAGTTAAGGCTGAACATCAACGACCTTCTGGTTTGCTTGTACAACCAGAGATACCGGTTTGGAAGTGGGAGAACATTGCGATGGATCTCATCACTAAGTTACCGCGTATGTCTAAAGGTCACGATGCTATTTGGGTTGTTATTGATCGATTAACGAAATCAGCTCATTTTATTCCGATTCGCGAGGATCTATCTGCTGATAAAGTTGCAAAGATTTATGTTGATGAGATTGTATCACGACATGGTGTTCCTTTGGATATCATTTCTGATCGTGATGCTTGGTTTTCATCTCATTTCTGGAAAACCATGCAATCTGCTTTGGGAACCCAGCAAAATCTAAGCACTGCTTATCATCCCCAAACAGATGGATAATCTGAGAGGACGATTCAAACTTTAGAGGATATGCTTAGAGCATGCGTGATAGACTTTGGTGGTAATTGGGACTCTCATCTTCCACTGATCGAGTTCTCTTACAACAACAGTTATCATGCTAGTATTAATATGGCGCCATTCGAAGCTCTCTACAGTCGAAAATGTCGTTCGCCTGTCTGTTGGAATGAGATCGGCGAAGCTCTGCTTACTGGACCTGAGCTCATTCTGGAAACAACAGACAAAATCAAGAAAATCCGCAATAATCTTGTGACAGCTTGAAGCCGTCAAAAGAGTTATGCGGATGTGCGACGTAAGCCCTTAGAATTTCAAGTCGGAGATCGTGTCCTACTCAAGGTTTCACCTTGGAAGGGAGTCGTGAGATTTGGAAAGAAAGGAAAACTTGCACATCGATATGTGGGACCATTTAAGATTGTGGAAAGAATTGGGAAGGCTGCCTATCGACTAGAGCTACCTCCAGAGCTTGGAAATATTCATCCGACTTTTCACGTGTCCAATTTGCAAAAGTGTTTAGCTGATGAAGATCTTCACATCCCTCTCGATGAAATCCAAATCGATGAAACGATGCACTTTCTTGAGAAACCTGTGGAGATAACGGACTGTGCATTCAAACAGTTGAAGAACAAACGGATTAAATTGGTCAAGGTTTGTTGGGAGTTCAAACATGGCCCAGAGTTTACTTGGGAATGTGAGGACCAGATGAAGAAGAAGAAGTATCTTCATTTGTTTTCACAAGCTTCCTCTAGTTAAAATTTCGGGACGAAATTTCCTGAAGTAGGGGAGACTGTGACAACTGTGTTCTGTAATCGATGTATAATGTAAAACAATGTTGGTTATTAATAAAACAACGTGCTTTGGTGTTATTATATGTGTTTTGGTGTTATTATGTGTGTATTTGTGTTTGATGATTTTACAATTTGACTCGATTCTGATTTCAAGCTTTAAATCGCTTTCTGGAAGGTTATACGCAAACTGGTGCGTAAACGCAGTCAGTTTAATGCAACTAACACTCCGGAATAGTGACATAAGCTTAACATACCTTAAATAACCTCCACATAACCTATAAATAAGTTTTGGATGGTTTGGTGTGTTGAAATCAAGTTTGTTCAATCGCAGGGACTATTTGTGTCAAACTGTGAAACTATATCGATTTGTATAGTAACGAACATTCCGGAACTTGATCATAAGTTAAACATACCCTAAATATCCTTTACATAGCTTATAAATAGGCTTTCAGGGGTTCGGTTTCGGTATGCTAAAACAAACTTTATTGGTCGGTCATTCAGGGACTAAACGCGTCAAAAAAGTGCATAAGTTTGCATTTCCGCGCATATCTTACATTCTGAATATATCCGGACATCCAAAAATTTATGTAATCATTAAAATATTTTATTTTAGTGATTGTCTTGATAAAATTCCATTCGTCGCTTAATTTGGATCGTTTTTGCGTTCGTTACGACTTCCGTCGTAATTAACCGAACAACGCAACAGTACGACCAAACGAGCTGACATCCGAGATATTTTTTAGCATGTTTTAAGTTCCCTATACTTTAACTTCATTTTAGAGCCTTGAAATGAGGTTAACGGGGCTTAAACGTGTCAATAATGAGCCGAAATGAAGTTTCTGATGTGCAGGGACCTGTTTTGACAATCTGCCAAACATCCTTACACGGGCAGCGTAAGGATTGATGTATATTTACACGGGTCGCGAGGCCATGTCAGATAGAAAGTTCTGTTTCAGCAATCTGGGCTGAATTCAGGGGTTTTAATGCAACTTTTGCAATACCTTGAGCTGGTTTTCGGCCCCCATTGTATTCTAATACCATGTACCCACATGTATGGCCAAGATTACACCCTCAAAACACTTGGAATCATCCTATTGATCCTAACTCCCTATAAATAACAAGCTTCCTCATTTGGGTTTTTCACACCTTGATTCAATCTCTGCTCTAATTTGAGGTTTTAACACCTTATACCTGAGTAATTTTGAATCAAAACACCTTCTTGGACCCTTTATAAGTCATCTTCTTGCTTGTTCTTGTATTTCAAGCATGAAAGTCAAACGAAGTTTGACTTTCAGCTTTGATCAGTCAATGGTCAACACAAAGTTCATTTGAACTTTGCAACGTGAGCTTAATCACGATGGTTATAGTCTCTTGTGACTAAACCTACTGATTACCACGTTGACTAGGCGTAGTGACGAGTCGTAGTTTCAGCCAAAATGCGTATTTATGCGTATTTTATAACCAAACTACTCTTGGGTATCAAAACCGTTTGTTTTTATATCAAAACATGTTTTCTAACTTAACTAAACGTGTTTTAGCATGTTTAGCTCGTCACTTTTAGTTTAGTGCTTGTGTAGAGTCGTAAGTCAAGCGGACTAAACACCCGCTTAGACTTTCGAACTCGACCCGTTTGGTTGATCATTAGGATCCGACCAAACATGATTAGTGACCATATTTGCATAGGGAATAACCTTCCGAGGTTATACCTTATGGTCACTTAGGTTTAATTAGTTGTATGATAGGTAGTTTATATGCCTTAGGTAAATGACCAAAATGCCCTTTTCATGCATAATTGATAATTAAGCATATGTAACATAAACTTTTGTCACATAACTGATTATGCAACATATTTAAACATGTATAGGCATATAATACTTGTCATAGGACTAGTTAGACGTCGCAAACACGCTTTGCGCGAACGACGTGTTAACGTAGCGTAAGCTACCTTAATGGGTCGCAATGGGTCGAAAGCACTTAGGTTAGGTTCCGATCTAGAATGTAGACTTTGTTAAACCATATCACATGAGTTCCAACACTCATTTGGTTTACAAGACCTCATTCTGTCCGATCTTCCGATTTAGGCATCTATTGTTTGACTAGTGATTCGATTACTAGGCGCTGCTTGATGTCTCTGGTTACTTGAGTTTGTTGAAGTTCTATTGATTGAGGATACTTTGCACTTCATGTGAGTACATAGTTCCCCTATTTTACTGTTTTCAATTGTTTTGGGGTGATTCATATGTATCAAAACGATTTTCGATATTATAACGATGATTTCAAAAACGATTAAGATGGTTTATACTAAACTAATAACGATTTCAACAATGTGAACAAACTTGTTGGACGTAGTTACATAACGAATGACATTCATTAGCATTGATCAAGCCGACCAGTATTAGGTTATGGTACCATAGGATCTGACAAATCCCGTTATCATACTGCACCCATGGTTATGTGTGGGTTAGGTGGGTAATGACTGAATCTGATTATTAACTTACCTTTTGGTGGTTTGTTAATACGAGAAGCGAGATAGTCGAGTCACGAAGGTTTGAATGTTATTAGCGAGACGACCAAAAATAGTTTTCACAATTAAAACAAGGATGATTTAAACGACTTAAACGAGTTAAACGATTTTTGAAACGATTTAAAAGAGTTAAACGATTCGAAAATGATTTAAACGAGTTAAACGAATTGGATAAACGATTGGTTTTTTTTTGGTTAAGTGTTTAGATAACGGGACGGGTGTAATATGGTGAAAACATGGTAGATACGCCGCTGGTACTTCTTATATATAAGTGTTTTCAACATATTACATATCGTGGCGTTATTTAGTTCACTTGGGTAAACGATTTTGAAACGATGTCACTTAACGATGTTTTCGAAATGATATAAAGCATACGAGATTTATTAAACGAGTTAATACGAAATGTTTTACAATTTGGTTTACTAAAACAAATGTTTTTGAGTTAAGAATCATGGCTACGAGGTTTTATAAATTATAACCCACTTGATTTGAGTTGGTTAATTAAGTTGCAATGTTATACTCTTTTCAAAACAAGGTTTTTTTTTATAAGGTATTGCAATATGTAAACTAGCCATGATTCCAATACTCTCATAAAACCTATGTGCTCGCCATCATTTCTTTGCTGACTTTGTTTTTACATATGTTTCAGGTGATGTTGCTTGATGTTGATTGCTAGGATGCATGAGTCACATAGGATCTGGACGAGGCCTTAGTGACATAATAACAATGATAGTCGATATATAACTTGTTTGTTTCATGTTAAAACAATGTAAATTACTAATGAATAAATAAAACGAAACTTTTTGTAATCCATGGTTGTGAAACAATAATTCTGTTACAACATTCCCCGACGTTTCCGCCACGATTTGTTGTTTTACGTGGTCGGGGTGTGACAACAGAAACCTTACCATATGTTGCACGTATTCCCTATCCTTCATAGCACGTATTGACCTTCCTATGATGGATGTGTTCCTTTATTAACCAAAGTTGCAAAAGCGATCGAGGGTTGCGAGTTCGTATCATCAAGTTGGAGTGCGAGTTGTGTGTGTCGATCGAAAGCGAGAAGCGAAAAGCGTGTAAATTACCAAAATCGAACAAGTAAACACATAAAATCGCACAAAATTCATATAAAACCGATAAATCGCAGAGTTGGCAGTAGCAAATCCAGAATCGAAACACATAAAATTCGAGGATAGATCATCTGGGTGCGAGACATTGACTACCCAAAGTGATTCGACTATTCACAAGGAGTCTAAGTGCACACTTTGGCCTTCGGAACTGTGCTCTCGCTTCGATTCGAGCGATCAGCACACATCCTTCCAGTTACAGTGTGACCCAAGTCGTTGGAGTCCGTCGAGACCTTGGTGAGAGTTTTGTAAAAATTTATAATGAGTAGGGCGTGTCGTTAAGGTGCGGGTCTCACCCCTAACTTAACAACTCGGCCAAGACAATCTTTTTAGTAGATGCAGGGTGAGACTCCCGTTGAGGTATGGATTTCACTCCTGTCTCAAAGCAGATTCTCTTGTTTATAGTAAAATATAAATTTAAACGAGTAATCTGGTCGAGAGTTTACGGTTTGCACACCTAATCTTAACCAGATCATTTGTTTGTGTGTGTAATCAGCCTTAGGAAAGGCAAATCTTGCGCGGAACTGTAGTATGCGATGTTCGCGCAAGTGTGTAGTGTACAACGAGTTCGAGCGAGAAATAGCGAGTAAGCTCATGCAAAACCCCTACTGGGCATGCACAAGTTGGTGTGTTGGTACTTAGACTATAGACTAGGTCGTTCTAAGACATCGACCCGGACTAGGTCGAGTCTTGCCTAATTCCCAATAGTTATGGCTCTGATACCAATCTGTCACACCCCGACCGATGGCGGAAACATTAGGGCATGGCACTGAGCGAAACAGATTGTCCATGAGTATCCATAACAACTATTCATTACCAGATAATTTAAACGTCATGTCCCATACCACAACATATCCAAATAAAAAAAGTTATTACAAATAATTGTCTCATAAACAAATACTGCTCCGACGACTCAGATTTAAGCGTGACATAACTTGACCCCTAGCTTGATTCATCAAAGCTCAGCAATCCCTAGCATCTTAAGCACCTATCACATACGTTAAAATAAAGGTCAATACACATAGTATAAAGGTGAGCATACAAGTTTGATAATATAATAGAGTTCGAAATCGTTTACGCATAACCAGCATGTACAGCGTATAATGTGAAGCATGTAAGTTATCGACAAAGATCCTATCAATACCAATGACTGAGAGTTGACTGCGAGTAGCGAGTGTGCATCACATGTTCACCACTACAAACACATGAAGTATTGTCCTTAACAACCCCTGAGTGAACAGGTGCTGAGTCCAAACTATAGTACTATCGTTGCTAAGGCAGGTAGATAGCAATCAATGTGTAAACATAACATACAGGCATTCATCGAGTCACGTATAACATGCATTAACGGTCAGTGTATAAATAGTGTTTGCGTTGTGTGATCGATGTGATTTAGAATAAGTAACGTATGTAACACCCAAAAGTGCATAAACCAAAAAGGGATCGAGTATACTCACAGATTGTGTTTAACAAGTAAACACTCTCTTGGATTGAAGGGAGTACTGAGAGATTAGCCTGAGTAGTTAACGATAGCATAAACGATGAGCGGCGCGTAAAACGATGCAAAAGTACCAAGTATCGGATGGGAACCCGATCGGATGGCAATCCGATTGGATGGCCAGTCGATCGGATGTCAATCCGTTCGGATGGTCATCCGATCGGATGGCCATTCGATTGGATTGACGCCTCGTTTGGTAAGGATATGTTTGTGTATGATGGCTTGTCCTTTGAAGTTTTCGTTGTAGGATTTTGAAAATAGAGAAGTATCTCTGCCCTTCAAGTCGGTCGATCGGACGACGGTTCGATTGGACGGTGACCCGATTGGCGAGGCTTCTTAGTTGAGAACAAGTTCACAGCGGGACGGTCACTCGATCAGATAACTATCCGATCGGGTGGCAATCCGTATGCATTGAACATGTTGAAAATTGATCAAGTACCAAGTCCCAAACATCACATGATTGGATGGTCGTTCGATCGGATGGCAATCCGATCGGACGGCAATCCGTTCGACGTCCAGACCTTGAAATTTTGAATAAAAAGTTCAAGTGTGGAACTAAAGCAACCTGATCGGATGGCCGGTCGATCGGATGGCAATCCGGTCGGACAGCAATCCGGTCGGACGGCAATCCGTCCCAACGACCCGATCGTCTTGACTCTTGTTTTTGTTTAAGTTTTGCAGTTTTGAACGAGTCGTTATGATATCTTGCTTAAACAACAGAAACCCCATCTCAACCCAAGTGATCCGATCAAACAGGAACCACCCTAGTCTGACCGGTTCATGGTTCGAGACGGTTGTTCATGTTCAAACCCGAAATCAGCTATCTCTCGGATAGAATTCAGATCTTGAGCTGACCCATCACTAAGAAAGAGTAGAAGATCAGAACGAGCTCTGATTCTATCGGTTTTGAGTGCATTGAGTGTAAAAGAGTTGAAAGAAAGTTGGAAAACCTTCTTTCAATCCTTTTAACCATCAATAAGTGTAGATCTATGCGAAAACATTGTTTAATCTTGTGGAAATCCTTCAGCTCTAAGTTGTTCTTGGTGGAATGAAGCCAAACATTGAAGTTCATAAGAACTTCATGATGACATCACCCTAGAACACCTCAAATCCAGTGATTTCGTGGTTAAAAGCTAAGATTCAAAGGTGAAAATGATGAAGAAGTGTGTGTAGATCATAGAAGTACAAGATTTAGTTAAGAATTGAGAGAAATCGAGAGAAATGAGGGCTTGAGTGTGGCTGGTTTGAGTCAGGAGCTGTCACATCACAAAAGATGTGACAGGTGGGTATTTATAGGGTTTCCCAAAAAGGAAAGTGGTGAAGTGTCGGGTCGATCAGGTGGTAGCTCGATCGAGTGGCAACTCGATCGGATGACAATCCGATCAGATGGCAATCCGATCGGATGGCCACTCGATCGGTTGGCCACTCGATCCTGGTGTCCGATGCGACGAGTTTTGTTGTTTCGATTCGCGTGTTGAGTGTTGCGATGCGATTCGAGTGAGCGATGCGATAGTATTACCCATTAGTTACACAAAAAACATAACTACTATATCTAACATACAATCACTATAATTAACTTGCGTTTAGCGTTTGCGATTCGATTGCGATGCGATAGATTGCGATTAACACCTCAACATATTAATAACATGCACAAGTAACACATAAATAGCACACACACGTAAAACAATATCCAGAACACATAATTCGAATTGCGATATGCGATAGCGATTAGCGATAAGTCGATTAACGATAAATATGCGATTAAATAGCGATTAAACTTCGATTATTAATAGATACTCCACATAATACAACTAAAGCAAATAAATAATAGATTCGATTACAAGTCAAAGAAGTCAAAACAGTAGTTGAGCAAGGAGTGACAAATCGCAATTAGCAATCTTTTCTTCCTTTAACTTTAATCTTGACTTTGACTTTGACTTTCGAAACACGATGTGTTACATCGGACCATAGCCCCCTACTACTATCATGCTCTACGGTTGACTTTGGGCCCATATTGTTTAGATTCTACAATAGTTGGCTAGAAGTAGAAGATTTTGTGGGTGTAGTTCAGGAAGCGATATCAAAATGCATAGCAGGGGAAAACAAAATGAAGGAGGTGGCTCATCTTTTGAAAGCACTAAAAATTAAGGTAAAGGATTGGAGGAAATCTTCAAAAAAACATTCGAGGAAAAAGAGTTCATTGAAGCAAAGGATGAAGTGGAGAAAATAGAAAAGGTGGCAAAAGAAAAAAGACTAACAAGGGAGGAAAAATAAAAGAGAATTCAAGGTAAGTGGAGGGTCAAGACGTATGAGAAGAGAAGACTTGCGTAACTTAAACAAAGGGCCAAATTTAGATGGGCAAAACTGGGGGATGTTAACATTAAGTTTTTTCATAGTTTGATCAACTATAGGAAAGCAAGAAATAGGATTAACATGCTAAGGGTAGAAGGGAAGGTGGTGATTGGCCCGAATGTTATTAAAAAAAGAAATAAAGAGGTGGTTTGCTGAACGGTTCACCGAACCTGTGAATAAAAGACCAAGTATTGATGGAAGGGGATTTAGAAGGCTTTCTGAGGAACAAGCGTCGGGGCTAATCGGAAAATTTACAAAAGAAGAAGTAAAAGGGCAGTATGGGCATGCAGGAATGATAAGGCGCCAGGACCAGACGGGTTCACTTTTAAATTTATTAAGAAATTCTGGAAAGATATGGAACAGATCTTTATAGATTTACTTAATGAATTTCATGAGCGGGCGTATATTGATAGGGGATGCAATGCTTCGTTTATACCTCTAATCCCTAAGGTGAGAGATCCCAAGTCAGTGAACGAATATAGACCAATCTCACTCATAGGAGTAATCTACATGGTTATTGCTATGACACTTGCCTTCAGAATCAAGCTTGTTCTCCCGTCCTTGATTGCGCCAGTACAAACAGCTTTTGTGGAAGGGAGGTCAATCCTATACGGGCCTCTAATAATCAACGAAGTCATTTCATGGGCCAAGAAAAGTAAACAAAACACTTTCATCTTTAAAGTAATTTCGAAAAGGCTTATGACTCTATAAATTGGAAGTTCTTACTGTCAAACCTTAAAGCGATGAACTTTCCAATGATTAGGAGGAAATGGATTGGAGCAAGCTTAAAATTAAGTTGGGCGTCAGTTTTAGTAAATGGGTCCCCTACATCAGAGTTTCAACTGCAAAGAGGGCTCCGACAAGGTGACCCACTTTCTCCCTTCTTATTTATTCTTGCCATGGAGGCCTTGGATATTTTTATGCACAGGGCGGGCGTAAGGGGAGTTTTCAAAGGGGTAAAATTACCAAATAATGGGCCGTGTTTGTCATATCTCTGCTATGCGGATGATGTGGTATTCATGGGGGAATGGTCAGAGGAAAATATAAAAAATTTGAACCGTCTTTTGAGATGCTTTTTTTATGTTCGGGGTTTAAAAGTAAATTTAAATAAATCATGCATATTTGGGATTGGGGTTGGGGAGCGTGATGTAGACAATATGGCAATTATGTTAAAATATAAAGTGGGCTCTTTTCTTTTCGGGTTTCTAGGGTTACCGGTTGGGGCTAATATGAAGAGAGTAAAATATTGGAAACCTATAATTGATAAGTTTAATGGTAAATTATCTTCTTGGAAGGCAAAGTATCTATCTTTTGCAGGAAGGATAATTTTGGCAAAGGCAGTCATGGGGGCCTTACCTAACTATTTCTTTTCGATGTATCTCACACCGAAGAAAGTGATCAAAGCTCTCGACACCATTAGAATAGATTTTGTCTGGGGTAGAAAAGATGGCAGAAATAAAATTAGATGGATCTCATGGATTAAAATGGTAAAACCTAGGAAGTGTGGTGGAATCGGTATAGGGGACCTTCGGAGGGCAAACTTAGCTTTATTGGCAAAGTGGTGGTGGAAATACAAAGAAAACTCCAACACGTTATGGGCAAGAGTCGTCAAATCCATCCACAAAAGCAAAAGATCAATCAAGAGTTTCCCATTAAAAAAAATAATCTGGCACATGGAAAGATATTATATCAATAGAGAAGGAGCTGACAGAAGCAGGGGTAAATATGAAAGATAACTTCAAGGCAGTAGTTGGTACAGGAACAGAGATCAGATTTTGGACAGACATCTGGGTGGGGGAAGAACATTAAAAGAACAATACCCTGAGCTGTATAGAATTGCAAAAACTAAATACATAAAAATTGCAGATTGTGTTAATAGGTTGGAGACGGAAGACCAATGGTGCCTTAGCTGGACCCTTGATAACGATATTGAGTGGGCTGAATGGATAAATTTGTCAAGAGTCTTATATAGTTTCAAGTTTAGTGCAGGTGCAGATCGTTGGACTTGGAAAGCATATAAGGATGGTTTTTTGGTTACGGGATTGAGAGACCTACTAGAGAAGAGCGCATCAACAGAGAGTAACGAAGAATGGAAGCATTGGATCAGATGAACATCTCCGAAGATCAATTATTTTTGTTGGAGGGCATGCATGGGAAGAATTCCAGTGAAGGCCGAATTACTAAAGAGATGTGTCAGACTACATGATGTGTGCAAAATGCAACATATAAATTACATCAATTGTGGCATAAAACTAACCCTTTTTTAGTACTAATGTTGGAAAAAGTGTGCTTTTGTCTTCCTTTTGTATTTTCAGGATTAAATGAGCTCAAATTAACAAAAGAAGCAAAAAGACAGCTAAATCTAACATAAATACAAGAAAATGAACAAACGTGACATGCCCGACCCCACGACAGCATCTTCCCAAGCAAAACAAGAAAACAGAACGCTGAACACGCCCCGTGCTCAGTGAACACGGGGGCGTGCCCAAGTGCCAGCAGAAAAAGACAAAGTTGTAGAAGCTTCTATCGCCCACCACGAGGTCGTGCTCAGTGGACACGGGGTCGTGGTCAACTCTAAGATTCGCAGAATCTGGGAAATCTCGATAGTACATATTTGCTTCTGCACATGGGGGCATGCCCAGTGGACACGGGGGCGTGGTCAACTAATGCAGACAAACTGCAATTAATGAAGAAAGAGATGAAGGATGCACACGGGGCCATGCCCGAGCTTCTGTTCAGCCTATAAATAGGAGTACTTGGCTCAAGTGCAAACCATCCCATGGCACACCACCTCTCTCACACTTCACCCACCACCCACCACCACCATATCTCCATCATCCACCACCATCATCCATTGTCCATCATAGAGTGTGTGAGTCGTCTCGGGATCCAAGATTGATCGTAAGAGTTCTTGACAATCAAGGCCATGTTTGCCTAAGTCTCTTACATCACTTGGTGAAGAAAAAGTGTCTAGTGTAATACTTTTTATTTTTAATCTTTTCGCACTTTTTACTTGGTTATGTATTAATGACATTAATAACTAGTTTCTTATGTTGAAGGTGATTTTTCCTTATCGTTTGTCCGTGGTGTCTTGGCATTATTTTACTGTCTATATAAAATAAAATATTTTCACCATTCATATCTCCACGGTCTATATGGAGGTATGTTGGCTACCTGGTCGGGGGTTAAGGGAACGGTTTGGTAAGAGTCTTGCCTTGTTCAGTGTATAGATCTTGCAAGGACCTGGGTCAAATTTAGTAGGACCTCCTTCAATACTTAACGGTATTGGATGGCGGGGGTCCAAACTCTTTGATCCCCTCATATGTAAGCTACTATTAATACTTTAACCCGGCTACTTAGGACTGTATCCCTGCTGACTCAGACTACTTAGCCGAGGGTAACGTCACCTTCAAAAGAGGGGCCTACCATAATATGCATTAATAACTTAATTAATTATCTTTCAATAATCCGACCCTTTAGGATTGTATCCTTGCTGACTCAAACTACTGGGTTGAGGGTAACGTCACCTTCAAAAGAGGGGCCTACTACAATAACTAAGATAATCTCTTAAAAAGTGCAAAAGTGCGGAAATAATCAAAGGTTACACTATACACGAGTCAGAGCCAAGTGATTCATCTTGTCTATCTGTTTTTTTATTTTATTTTCAGCATTTTAGTTAGTTTTTATTTTACTAGTTTAAAAACCTTTTTCTAACTTTTTGATTTGATTAGACGTTGAGGATAAACCGGTACTAAAAGCTCTTGTGTCCTTGGACGACCTCGGTATCTTACCAACACTATACTACGCTCACGATGGGTGCACTTGCCCATATGTGTGTTTAGTGTTAGTAAATATCGTGTTTTATAAATTTAAAACTTGGCTAAAAAGTGTAAAAGGGCTTAAAATATACTTAAACTTATATACACACTTCACACGCATCAAGCTTTTGGCGCCGTTGCCGGGGACACAAGGATTTTAAGAAAGTTAGGAATCAACGGCCTAATCGTTTTTTCTATTTTTTTTATTTTTCTTAATTTTTCAGCTTCTGCAGAACTCAGCACGGGTCGTGCCCGCTGAACATGCCCCGTGCCCAATCATTGGAACTGGCAATCCTGTTTTAAGTCAGACAGTAAGCTGAACACGGGGCCATGCCCATTCAACACGCCCCGTGCCCAAGATTCAGTTACTGAAAACAGAACCGTAAGATCCCAACGGTTGGTAATTTCTGACACAAACATGAGTGATACTGATATTTTTTTACTTTCGGCACTCTTATGGTACGTGGTGTCAAATATGTGGTGGTTCCCATAAGGAATTAGAATGTTATTTTCTAAATTACAAGCCCCACTATATAGACCCATCGTTTTCCTGTATCCTTAATAAGGGCGAAAGTAAAAATAATCCCTATCTCTCCCTTGAATGCTCTCAACTGGATTTTCTAGGAGAAATGCTTCTTGATGAACTATTTCAATTAGAAGATCTAATTCTTAATTGGTTAAAAGAACTTAGGATAGATTTCAATAATTTATCTCAAGACGATAACCAAGAAGAAGTGTTGGGGTCGCATTCAAACAACTTCGTTGTTCCCGACGATACCTCTAAATCTAGCGAGGACTTGAGCGATAGTCATCCCTGAGTCGATTGTGCCGTGAAGGACTCCCCATCGACTTCGTTTGATGCATACATAGACCTGAGCGATTCGGCATACACCTTCTTTAAAGAGAACCCAGGAAAGGGTTGGACTTGTCCACCTACATATAGCATAGGAATCACCCTCACCGACAACCTCTTGCGTTCTCGTCTTAATCTAGAACAATTAAGGTATCTTAGGCACTTTGGGGTTGTTCCATCTAGTAAGGAACTGCCCGATCCGGATAAGTTCCTTGGAAGTAGACAAACTTCATAAAACAGCCTTTCGACACGGGGCCGTGCCCAGGTCAACACGCCCCCGTGTCCACCAAAAGATTCCCTTTTGACTTTTTGTCAGAATACGGACAAAACGTGTCAGGATCTTGCCTGCACATGGGGCCGTGTCCAGTCGACACGGGGCCGTGTCCAGTATGCTGTCGTTTTCTATAAATGCAGCCAAGAATCCTGCACATTTGGACCATCCAGGGACAGAGATTTGAAAGGATCTTCTCACCTACCATCCTAGGTATGTTCTAAAAGAAGGTTTTAACAAACATCTTGTCCTTTCCTCTTTTATCCATTACCTTCTTCTTCATCTTTCTTGCAACAACACCTCCATTGAAGCTTGATTCCAAGCTTTATTATGATGTTTGTTAAGTTTTTTGTTCAAGGAATCTTGTTAAAAATAAGTTACACAACATTGTTTTAAGTTATTTCTGCTCAAAAATGCTTCATAAGTTGGAAAAATAATTTGAAACTCCAAGATTCCTTGTTCTAAAAAACTGCAGAAAGGTGAACACGGGGCCGTGCTCATTGAGCACGGGGCCGTGTCCGTCGTACTGTTTCATTAAAATGAACTATTTTTGGTTTGTTTTCGTAGAATGTCTAGTCAAAACAGTGGAACCTCTTCTGCGCACTCCAGAAACAGTCGAAGGGAAAGAAGGTCATCAATTGAAGCAACTCTCGTACGATATGTAATGGCGTTACGTGAAGCTCTTGACGAGATGACTTCGGTAGAGGAGGTCCTAATAGACTGTATAAATTATCTTACGGTAGGGCTGGAAAACAGTTTTCAAGAAATTAACCTCTTGCACCAGAGGTTAAACATTCTTGTAACACCTCCCATGGAACCAATCCTCCCTCAAGAGGATTAGAACCTAGCACTTGGAATCCACAATCCTACTGGGTGGGATGACATTCCAGCGGAGCCTCCTCTTGAAGATCTACAAGAAGTCCCGGTGGAGGTTGCACCTCCTCAAACTAATGCCAATGAGCCCGCCTTTCTTCTCCCAATGGAGATAGAGGAGTGGCTCGCCGACGTGTGAGGAACCCATGCCCGAAAAAAAAGAAGTTTTCATGCCGCATCTAACCAAGAGAATTATCTTTTTGGAAATTTTGCTAGTAAAATAAAGTTTAGGCTATAACTTCTCGATTTGGATTTCTTGTGTTTCTTTGACCCACTTATCTAGAATTTTAACTTTTAGGACTATTATGTAATTCTCTCTATGACTTAATGAATGATGGTTTTAGTTGATGGTGTTGAAATAAATAAAACACAATCGGGATGGCAAAGGAAACAAGAGAAACTTGAACCAGCACCCCATGCAGGAAAACAGGGCCATCCGACAAAATTTTCATCGTTACAGCAAGTTCAGCACGGGCCGTGTCTACCCAACACGGCCCCGTGCTGCACAGTCTGCAGAAAATGCCCAGTTCAGGTAAACTGGACACGGGTCGTGTTCACCCAACATGCCCCCGTGTCCAGGCTTCTGTTTCTCTTTTTCAATTTTGTTACTGGCGACTGAACACGAGGCTGTGCCCGGACACCACGGGGCCGTGTCCAGACGCCCAGTAACACAAATTTTTGCTTTTTCACACCCTTTTACACATTCAATCAACCTAAAAACTTATTTTTGGGACACATTGAGGACAATGTGTAATTTAAGTGTGGGGGGGGATGCTAAAACCTTGAATCTTGCAAGTCCTAACTACAAGCCTTACACAAAACTCTATTGGAACCGATAATCACCCCAAATGTTTTCAAAAATTTACATTTCTTTTACTTGTCTAGGTTTAACTTGGGAATTTCAAGTTCTAAAAAGGTTATATTTTTATAAATTTGCAACCGATAGCGTCGTGATAAAAAGAACCAACATAAGAAAATTATGAAACGACATCACAAGCTTAGTAAAAATTTGATTATATATACTTGATCACATAAAAACCCATTCCCACAAAAGTGAGTTTTGAGCCTTTATTGAGCATACAAATATATATCTTTAAACTAAATGCTCATTTTTCGTTTCTTGTGTGAATAGCCGCTTGGTTCTTACGACTCTAGAACTTGCCACGACGATACATTCCCGGTCCTTACCAACTTAAACCCGAGTAAGTAAATGATGGAGGCATTAGCACTAACCCTTTTTATTTCTACTCCATTATTTTTCTTTTTTTTTTTACCACCTACCCAAAATCCCCCTAGTTAGCCCCTTTGAGCCTAAACCTTTTCATTTCATAACCTAAACCAAACACCCTTTCACCCACCAAAACCCTTTTTTATTTTTAACCTTTTGTTTTAGTAACAAGCTCGGTTTTTCGTATGACTTTTCAAAAAAAAATGTTGATGATGAAGCAAAAGAGAAATAAACAAACAAGTTTATCAAAAATAACTTTGTTTGAATAAAAGCTTCAGCAAAATAAAAGCTGCAAAAATAAAAAGTCTTACGAAAACCGACGCTTGTTACGCTTTTCGCCCTTTCACTAACCACTAACCCAACCACCTACCTTTAACCCAAGCCTAACCCTTCACCCCAAAAGTCCTCTTGATATTTACAAAGGTATATAGTTAAAAAGGAGGAGGATTGATTGCTTGGCAAGCCTATGGTAGGAGTAAGTTCCATGCCGCTCTCGAGTGATTCACTAAAATACATTTTCGGCCGAGTGTTGAGTGATCCCCGTGAGGTATGTGAACTTGTATATAAATGTAATTTTAAAGAGGCATGTTATGCCCTAATAAGTAATTTATCTTATGAAAAGTTTTAAATAAATCATGACGAATAGGATTGTAATTAAATAAAAAAATAAAACTAAATAAAGAATCTTGGAAATCCCGACACTCTATGACAAGCCCAAAAACCTTCTCTTCTACCCATTCCATTTGGGAGTGTAAAGCCACATTATAAAGAGTTTTGCTTGAGGACAAGCAAAGATTCAAGTGTGGGGGTATTTGATGTGTGCAAAATGCAACATCTAAATTACATCAATTGTGGCATAAAACTAACCCTTTTTAGTACTAATGTTGGAAAAAGTGTGCTTTTGTCTTCCTTTTGTATTTTCAGGATTAAATGAGCTCAAATTAACAAAAGAAGCAAAACGACAGCTAAATCTAACATAAATACAAGAAAGGAACAAACGTGACATGCCCGACCCCACGATAACATCTTCCCAAGCAAAACAAGAAAACAGAAGGCTGAACACGCCTCGTGCTTAGTGAACACGGGGACGTGCCCAAGTGCCAGCAGAAAAGACAAAGCTGTAGAAGCTTCTATCGCCCACCACGGGGTCGTGCTCAGCGGACACGGGGCCTTGGTCAACTCTAAGATTCGCAGAATCTGGGAAATCTCGATAGTACAGATTTGCTTCTGCACGCGGGGGCGTGCCCAGTGGACACGGGGGCGTGGTCAACTAATGCAGACAAACTGCAATTAATGAAGAAAGAGATGAAGGATGGACACGGGGTCGTGCCCAATGGACACGGGGCCATGACCGAGCTTCTGTTCAGTCTATAAATAGGAGTGCTTGGCTCAAGTGCAAACCATCCCTTGGCACACCACATCTCTCACACTTCACCCACCACCCACCACCACCATAACACCATCATCCACCACCATCATCCATTGTCCATCATAGAGTGTGTGAGTCATCTCGGGATCCAAGATTGATCGTAAGAGTTCTTGATAATCAAGGTCATGTTTGCCTAAGTCTCTTACATCACTTGGTGAAGACAAAGTGTCTAGTGTAATACTTTTTATTTTTAATCTTTTCGCACTTTTTACTTGGTTATGTATTAATGACTTTAATAACTAGTTTCTTATGTTGAAGGTGATTTTTCCTTATCCTTTGTCCATGGTGTCTTGGCATTATTTTACTGTCTATATAAAATAAAAGATTTTCACCATTCATATCTCCACGGTCTATATGGAGGTATGTTGGCTACCTGGTCGGGGGTTAAGGGAACGGTTTGGTAAGAGTCTTGTCTTGTTCAGTGTATAGATCCTGCAAGGACCGGGGTCAAATTTAGTAGGACCTCCTTCAATACTTAACGGTATTGGATGGCGGGGGTCCAAACTCTTTGATCCCCTCATATGTAAGCTACTATTAATACTTTAACCCGGCTACTTAGGACTGTATCCCTGCTGACTCAGACTACTTAGCCGAGGGTAACGTCACCTTCAAAAGAGGGGCCTACCATAATATGCATTAATAACTTAATTAATTATCTTTCAATAATCCGACCCTTTAGGATTGCATCCTTGCTGACTCAAACTACTGGGTTGAGGGTAACGTCACCTTCAAAAGAGGGGCCTACTACAATAACTAAGATAATCTCTTAAAAAGTGCAAAAGTGCGGAAATAATCAAAGGTTACACTATACACGAGTCAGAGCCAAGTGATTCATCTTGTCTATCTGTTTTTATTTTTCTTTTATTTTCAGCATTTTAGTTAGTTTTTATTTTTCTAGTTTAAAAACCTTTTTCTAACTTTTTGATTTGATTAGACGTTGAGGATAAACCGGTACTAAAAGCTCTTGTGTCCTTGGACGACCTCGGTATCTTACCAACACTATACTACGCTCACGATGGGTGCACTTGCCCATATGTGTGTTTAGTGTTAGTAAATATCGTGTTTTATAAATTTAAAACTTGGCTAAAAAGTGTAAAAGGGCTTAAAATATACTTAAACTTATATACACACTTCACACGCATCACTAAAACACCAGTTGTGCCCGAGATGTGAAGCTTTTGAAGAAACAGTTGACCACCTACTCATTACATGCACGATGGCGAAATTTGTATGGTGGAACATACTAGCCTGGATGAAACTTCCTATAAACTTACCACTTAACTCAACCGTGGAAGCTTTGGAGTGTATTGACAAACAATCAGGATCACCCGTTTAGAAGAAAATAATCAAAGTTGTGTTCCAAACAACTATGTGGCACATTTGGAGGGCAAGAAACGACAAAGAATTTAAGGGCATCCAAAATGCGGGTGGAAAGTAGTAGAAGAAATAAAGGCTGACACATTTTTATGGTTAAAAGCTAGATCAAAGTTTAGTAATATTGTGTGGGAGAGATGGGTGGATTTTAATATTAGAGATATTGTAATGTAAGCATATATAAGGGGAGGGGGAGCTATGTTTCTATTTTTGTTATGTATTTTTTCTTGGGTTTTACAGCATATGCTAGCCCTGTTCTATTATCATAAAATTCAACCGTTCAAAAAAAATATATCTATCTATAATACCTTATTAAGAGAACTGGGTTTTCCCCTTTTCGTAATTTTGTCGTAGGTACAAATCTTGAAGCACCACGTACAAATGAAGCAAGCCCTTTTAGAGGGTGGAAACTTGGACATTGTCCAAAGTTTTAAGACACTTTGAGGGCAATTTAGACATTTGATCCTTTGAATCCATGCCCATTTATGTCTCATAATTAAATTAAGAATGACACTAGTTATTCAATTAATTGAAACCCTTTCAACACTCATAATTTCAATTAAATATGAAGAAAGATAATAACTTCCATTAAATAACCACTCCACCACTACCTAATTTGCAAAATAATTCATCAAATAACCGATGGAATTTATGGCACTTATTATATCAAAAAAATGCATTAAGACCGTGGGGTATGGTGGGGCTTGGGTTGGGGGCATGACTTGACACGTGGAGTTCGAGCCCCCCACCGTCGAGTGGCGTGTCCGAGGGGTATGGCGGGGCGTGGGTGTACCACGTGGGTTGGCAGGTTATTAAAAAAATATTGAAAATTTAAGGCCAACAAAGCGAATAGGAGGCCGCCACATCGGATCGCTAGCCCGCCCCATGCCCGGCTTCAAACCCAAGCCCCAAGGGCCACGCTCCAACCCAAGCCCCATACCCCACAGTCTAAGTGTTTCATTTGGGTATAAAAGAAAGGAAAACAGATAGGCTAACTTGTCAAATTCCATTGTCGTTTTCCTCGTTCACACCTATTGCTAAGTTGTTATCTATACTTCAATTGTTATCATCTCCAAACTAATTGGTAGATTTGGAATAAAGTTCTCGATTATCAATCAATTTAAATTCTTTGCAATCAAGGTCACGAAGGATTATCCTCCATCGGCCATTAGATTTTGGTTCCCTGTGTTCCTCTCGAACCCGTAGCCCATGGTTTCACGATGCATTCTGCCACGCCGCACCACTTCACCACTGTTGCTCTAGCTCTGTCACCGCGCAACTCCACCGTGACCACCACCGCACCATTCAATTCAGTTCCATTTGCGACCCAATTTGCTTATTTGAATCCCACTTCTGTAACCTTGTTCATAAAATTTATTAACTCGTTTGAATGACCGACATAGCCCGCAAGCGTTCATGTATTATCTTTGCTGTCGTCTCATCTTCAATCTATTTCTTCTCATAATGAAAGTAATTTTATTCTACCTGTTGTCGATAATATGTTTGATTCTGTATAAAATGTAGTTGTACAGAATTTGAAGGAGATGCTGATGATGAGGAGATAAAGTTGGCTTATAGACGGTTAGCAAAGTCTTATTACTGTGATACATGTGTCTGTAATCATTGTAAACAGTTTAGTTATCAATAAAACATTGTTATTTGATCCCAATATTTGTTTGTTTATGTTTGACATTTTTCATGTTTTGGTTTTTGTTCAATTTCAAACTCTATATCGCTTTCTGGAAAGTTTTACGCAAACTGGTGTGTAAACGTAATCAGTTTAACGCGACAAACACCCCGGAACATCATCATATGCTTAACATACTTTAAATAACCTTTACATAACTTAGAAATAATTTTTGAAGGCTTTGGTATGGCAAAATCAAGTTTATTCGCTTACAAGGACTAAATTCGACAAACTGCGAAAGTATGCCGATTCGTACTGTAACGGACATTCCGGAACCTGATCATAAGTTAAACATACCATAAATATCCTTTACATAGCTTAGAAATAGGATTTGAGGGGTTCGGTGTGCTAAAATAAACTTTTTGGTCATTCAAGGACCAAAAGCGTCAAAAAGTGCATAAGTTTGCATTTTCGCACATATCTTACATTCTGAATACATCCAGACATCCAAAAATTTTGTAATCATTAAAAGATTTTATTTTAGTGATTGGCATAATAAAACTTCATTCGTTTCGCAATTTGGATCGTTTTCGCGTCCGTTACGACTTCCGTCGTAATTAACCGAACAACGCAACCGTACGGCCAAACGAACTGACATCCGACATATTTTTGAGCATATTTTAAGTTCCCTATGTTTTATCATCCTTATGGAGCTTGAAAATGGGTTTGACGGGTGTTAAAAGTGCCAAAACACATCAATACGCACACAGGGACCAAAACTGACTTTTTGCGAAAGTTGCTGGTTTGCAGGGTCCATGCGGACCGTATGGACTTATGGATACGGTCCGTATCGCAGGATTTATTTTCCAGCTGTTCCAGCTGTTTTGGTCACTTTCAAATGGTTTTTATGATCCTATGGGCTCTTTTGGAGGTGCCCATTGTATTCAAATCAGTGGGTATGATGTGTACGGTGGAGATCAAAGCTTGGTTTTCGATGAACGATCTTAACGGCTCTCCGAAAACTATAAATACCCCACCCCCTTTGCACTTGAAACCCACATTTGATCATATTTTTTCCTAAGTTGAAGGATAAAACCTTCATACCTGGGAATTATTAGATCAAAACTTCCATTCTTGGACCCGTTGTAAGTATTCTTTCGTTCTTTTACGCGTTTTAAGCGTGAAAGTCAAACTTTGTTTGACTTTCTGCATTGACCAGTTTATGGTCAACACGAAGTTCGTTTGAACTTCATAACGTGAGCGTAATCACGATGGTTTTAGTCTCTTGTGACTATACCTACTGATTACCATGTTATCTAGGCTTAGTGACGAGTCGTAGTTTCTGCCAAAATGCGTATTCTTACGTATTTTGTAACCAAACTACTTTTAGGTATCAAGACCCTTTGTTTTGATACCAAACCTATTTTCAAAATTCGTTAAACATGTTTTAACATGATTAGCTCGTCACTTTAGGTTTAGTGCTTATGTAGTGTCGTAAGGTAAGCGGTCTAAACAACTGCTTATACTTTCGAACCCGACCCGTTTGGTCGATCATTAGGATCCGACCAAACACATTAGGTGACCATAGTTGTATAGGGAATAACCTTCCGAGGTTATACCTTATGGTCACTTCGTTTAGTTAGTTGTATGATAGGTAGTTTATATGACTTAGGAAAATGACCAAAATGCCCTTTTTACGCCAAAATTCATTTTAAGCATATGTAACATAATTTTTGACATCTAAACTGATTTGGCAACAATATTAGACATGTTAAGGCATATTTTACTTATCATAGGACTAGTTAGGCGGTCCGAACGAGTTTTACGCGAACGACGCGTTAAAGTAGCGTAAGCTACCTAAACGGGTCGTAATGGGTCGTAAGCACTTAGGATAGGTTTCGTTTTAGAATGTAGGCTTTGTTAAACCATATCACATGAGTTCCAATACTCATTTGGTTTACGAAACCACATTTTACCCGATCCTCCGATTTAGGTCTGTTTATTAACATAGTTACCTATATTAGGTGCCGTTTGATTCTGTGATCTTTCTAGCATTGCTTGGTGGTTATCTAAAGACTATTGTGCAATCTCAAGTGAGTACATAGACCCCTCTTTTACTATTTTTCAAACGTTTTGGGGTGAAACACATGTGCCTACTTGTTACTTTCATGCTTTCCATGTTTTCATATCATATGCTTGTTATGTTCATTAGTACACTTATAGTACATGATTTCATTGTGTTTTTGCTATGTATGTCCATTTGTTGCATACTTAGTACATCATTTTACATTGCATTTTATGCTATGTATGTCCATTTAGTGCATACTTAGTACATCGTTTTACATTACATTTCACGCTATGTATGTCCATTTAGTGCATACTTAGTGCATTGTTTTACATTACATTTCACGCTATGTATGTCCATTTAGTGCATACCTAGTGCATTGTTTTACATTGCCTTTTCATGCTATGTATGTTCATTGTTGCATACTTAGTACATTTGTTTTTCAACACAAGCTATGTATGTCCATTTGTTGCATACTTAGTACATTTACATTACATCACATGCTTACATTTTAGTATGACATTTGGTTTGTTTAAATGAGACAAAAATACATTCATTAACATTGATCACGCTGTTCGTTAGTAGGTAGTGGTACCATAGGAATTGACAACTCCCATTCCTGAAATCCTAGGTATGTTTGGATGGAAGGAATGACCGAATTCGATACACATAACTTAGATAAACCTTTAATTTGTTTAAGGGTTTATCGCCACAGTCTCAAGGCTTGAATGTATGCATTTTTACAATACCGCATAGATGTTTGTATCAGTATAGAATGCATTTCCACAAAACATAACTTTGATTTAAACTTTGTTTTACTTCAATACCTTGTTTTTGTGCATTTTACCTATGGTTTAGTTGATACATTTCACTTACCATACATCACATTTGATTACACATTACATGATTTACATTTGACATAAGCATTTAACATTGGTTTACACATTACGTGATTTACATTGACATAAACATTCTGACATGGTTTACACAATAACATTTGACAATTGGTTTAAACATGAACAATTTACATTGGTGGTTTGTTTGGGTAAGTGATTTGAGTAACGAGGCATGTGTAATATGATACAAGCATGGTGGATACGCTGCTGGTACTTCCTATATATATGTGCTTGTATGATACTGCATATCTTAGCGTTATTTAAATTATTTCAATTTATACATATAACATTTTACACAAATAACATATTTTTCACAAAACATTATTTTACAAAACAGTTTATACAACTCATTTTACTTGGTTATTTAATTAACCATACACCTTTCTTTTATATAATCTGATTTCTTATCACATTTTTGTAAGATTTATAAAAGAAAACACTTAACAAGATTCATGACTAATTTTTTTATTTAAACATTTCTTTAAACTCAAGTCATGAATCCTATTTTCACAAAACCTATGTATCTCACAGGCTTTTTTTTATGCTGACGTACCTATTTTCACATGTGTTTCAGGAGCTGTTGCATAGGATGATCGAGATACACTTAGGCGGACCTGTGCCTTAGCGACTTTAAAATGAAGCTAGAACTAGTTTAATAATGTTATGTGCTCTTGTTTCCCTTTGTTTTAGTCAAGTTAAGACAATGTAATCCTTTTGTTTATAAATAAAACATGACTTTAAATACTATGGTTGTGAAACAATAATTCAGTTACAACACTCCCTGATTTGATGTTTTAGGTGGTCGGGGTGTGACAATTACCCTGATGGTTTTATAACAACCCTTCCTAAAATAATTAGAATATCCCTATACGCCCTAAAATACACCCCGTATACGAAAACCGGTCCCAAAATACCTTTATATAATTGAAAATAAAATAAAAACAATAAAATGAGTCTGTCGCGGGGTGCGACAGGCTACACCTGATCCTTCGCGGGGTGCGACCTAGTGCCACCAGGCGAAACCCTAGAGCGTCATGTGTCCCGCCACTCGTCAAGCCTAGCTGGTGATTGGTCAAGGCTACGGCCTAGGTAGCCTAGCTCGCGGGGCGCGACGGCCCCTTGTGTTTCTTTCGCGGGCCGCGAGGAAGTGGCCGAACAGCCCTATAAATAGATGGGATCGGCCTCAGTTCACAAATCGTTCAACATTTGAAATTCTCTCTAAAATTCTAAATAATTGAAGTAGTATCGGGCATAATACCCCCCTAATTAGCCTCTGCCTCGTTGTAAGTATTTTAACCCCCGGTTACGTATTAGATACACTACCCGATTGATCTAGTGCTCCGTAACGGATGTTGAGGCTCTGCCCGACGTAGTCGTGGAGTTCTGTCTCGGGGAGGGTATAACTAATGTAAAATTGGGTTATTATACTAACGCATGTGCATTATTTTAAATTTTATAGATTATAACCAGAAAGCCACAGGAAATTACCTAAGATAGCAATGTGAGTAATCCTCTTTTTTGCAAACTGTTTTACAAAGCCTCAATGCTTTAAATTATATTTCACAGTGATTGAGTATTTGTAATTCTACAATTATCGTCGGTATGTTGTGGTTTTGTATACAAAATTTGTTACTACACTGTGAGTAGTAACATGACCACAAGTCGGGTTGAAAGTACCGTAGGTGGTAATTAAAGTAGAAATATAAACAAATGTACTTGCGAGATCGCCCTCAATACTGTAAACTGATAAAACTTGTTTTGATTAAATTGGGATTCACTCACCAGTAATTCCCACTGACAAAATGTTTTTAAACGCGTTTCAGGTAACAAAATGTGAAAGCCAAATAGAAGCCAGCTGGACAGCACTGAAGGCTTGGAAAAGTGGCTATAAAAAGTTACCTAAATAAAGAAGATGTTTTATTTCGATAATTTAGGGTTTACCCCTAAAAACATGTTTGTAATGGAAACTTGGGTTTTATCCCAATATATTTATTATTATAAAATGTGGTGTTTTACTCTGATAAAATATTTACTAACTACGGTCCTGATGAAATTTCCACTGCCAAATAATGATAAACACCGATACCACCATCTCTGAGTAGGCCGCGGCCGCCCGCCTTCCGAGGCAGGGGTCGGGGGTTGCGATAGAAGGTGGTATTAGAGCTACAACCACCGATTTCAGCCACAGAAGTGTTCTGCTGACACAAAATTTTATCTGTTATGTTAGAAATTGTCTACGGAATTATGTGCGTATATTATTGTTTTGTGTTATTTAACAATTTGTTAGTTTACAGTATGAGTGATCAAGGACCTTCGGACGCTTACCGTCAACTGTCTAGTTCACCTAAGGACGAAGGAACTTCTTCCCAGCCTACCCCCTCGGGGTACTCAGCTGACACAGAAGAAGAAATATTTGTATTTAAGGCACAGTCCGAAGAATCATTCCCTCCCAAAAAGAGAGGATGGTTCAGTCGGGGAGCGCACGAGCATAGGAAAAGAATGAGGAAGTTGCAGCAAAAGCGAGCCTTAGCAGCGGCAAATAGAGAAATGAATGCTCAAACCCAGGATATACTCAATAGGAGATTAGCTAATTTTCACATATTAGCTACCACAGCTGTAGACCCAAATTTAGAACAACTTATTGCACCTCAGCCGTTACCATTGTTTCCCACACAACCCATGGAAATTGTACCAAACTCAGTAGACCAGCTTCCAGTACCTGCTTTTGACCCAGCTGAAATCCCTAGAATCCCAGCACCCCCTCCTCCAGAGTATGACCCATGGTTTGACGACCACAGGGATTATCAAGAACTTTACCCAATAGAGGAACCCATGCAAAACCCAGTAGCACCCTATCCTAACCTGGACCCTCTACATCCATATTGGGATAATGACCAATATATCAGGGAAATCCTAGAGAACCCATACTATAACACCCCGTCTTTCAAAAGTCAAAGTCAAGATTGAAGTCAAAGGAAGAAAAGATTGCTAGTTGCGATCTGTCACTCCTTGCTCAACTACTGTTTTGACTTCTTTGACTTGTAATCGAATTCTTTATTTTTATTTGCTTTAGTTGTATTATGTGGTGTATCTATTAATAATCGAGGTTTAATCGCTAATTAATCGCATGTTTAATCACTAATCGACTTATCGCTATCGCACTCGCAGCTCGAATTATGCGTTCTAGATATTGTTTTACGTGTGTGTGCCATTATGTGTTACTTGTGCATATTATGTTTATGTTGAGGTGTTTAATCGCAATCGCAATCTAATCGCAAACGCTAAACGCAAGTTTCTTATAGTGATTGTATGTTAGATATACTAGTTAAGTTATTTGTGTAACTAATGGGTAATATTATCGCATCGTTCGCTCGAATCGCATCGCAACGAATCGAAATGACAAAACTCAACGCACCGGACACCTGGATCGAGTGGCCAACCGATCGAGTGGCCATCCGATTAGGCTGCCTTCCATATGTTACATCATAAACAAACGTGTACTAGTCATGTAATGTATGCAACAAGTGAGAAAGACGAACCTTGCAATCTGGAGCTGAATGTCATGGTCGTATTCACGTATTCAGAATTGTTTGGTTATAGTCTGGTTTTACAAAAACGTTTTAAAACCAAGTTCACTATAGCCAGTGGCTCTGATACCAAACTGTCACACCCCCAAAATACCACCTAGGGAATGTCCCTGTTAGACGTGTGACGTACCAACAACGAGCCACTAATTACATTGAACCCATTCAAGTTTATAAATAAAATCCCCATTTATTAATAGAAAATGTCATCAACAAGTTTAAATGAAAACCATCATGTTCAGCGGAAGCAAATAGTAAACCAAGGTTAAACTGTTCAAAACCAATGTATAATAGCAATAATCAATCATATGAGTCCCTCCAGTCGACCCATGACCACTCCAGCTACTCCAGACAGCAAGTTCCCAAATCCAAGATATCTAACGACCTGCGAGCATGCAACAAGTGTATCAAACAACGCTGGTGAGTTCATAGTTTTACGAAAACATTGGTTACCAAGTGTTTAGTTAATCCATTGAATTTAATGTTGATAATATCCCGAATACAAGAGGGCTCCTGATTTACATTGCCCTTTCTCCAATGCTCCTATCAAATCATTGGTCATGACTAGGTCATTAGTTCACACCCGTCCTCTCAGGTACGGGGTGAGGGTGCCAAACCTAAGTAGCGCTACCAACTAATACCTTGTTACCTCTCAGGTAACCAAACAACACGGAGGGAATTTAATGGTGATAGGACGAGTATATTTTCCAACATTCCAGATTTTACCCACAAGACATATTCCTCTCAGGAATACCCATGATTTACCCAAAAACCTATCCCTCTCAGGGATACCCAATGACTGTCCCAACCACCAGGACGCATGCTCAAGAGAGATGAACTCACCTTGGTTTTGCTCGGTAAGACTAGCTATGTGTTCAAGTTGCTCAAATCAATCCTAACATGGTTACCATTAACAATCAGTCACGTGGCACGAAATCTTACATTATATACACACGTTACACAAATAGCACCGTATAACAACATACAAGTTATTTGATTATGCACTTAGCATACACCATGATTTCATGTACTAAATGTCTCGAATCCCCCATATCGCTTATTCACCGAGTTCTACTTTAAATACAAATTAACCACACCCAACGTATATCATGTAAATAAACACTTGCGCTAGGCCAAAGCCCCATCGTCGCCTACTACTCGGACTGAGCCCAAAAGCGGCCCAAAAGTGTGTAAAGCCCAACATCAGTGGGCTTGTTCATTCGTGTTTATGTTGCACGACCAGAAGTATTGTATGTAATTCATTTATGTGAAATATGGTTACTAGAGTCCACTTTATGGTTTAATATGTGTAGTGTTTCCAGGCTAATTAAGCAACCCACTGTAGCCCAATTTACACCATTTATCAATCCCAAACAGTGAGGTTCATGAGTCTAATTAACATCCCCTAATCACTTACATCACATACAACCCGAAGAACATAATCATGCAACACAAACTCATGAACTCATTTGTGATATCAGTTCTTATTTACGCATATTTAACCAATTTAAATACAAATTCACTAGCATGAACCTATTATTACTACCCACATTAATAAAACTCATGACCACCATAACATGTATACTAACACATTAATTTTTACCGTAATTCATTTGAAGCCACTCTATCATGCATTAACATTCCTAAACAATAATGATTAACCAACTAGCAATCCTACTGCCACACAATTCAAGTACCAGTCATATTACTACCCATTGTTCATCATCAAATCATGCTCCTCATAATTATGCGGCCCACTAGCAGCCTCTAATCTCGTGATTATGGGCCGAATTCATATATTTAACACATTGAACCAGGTTATTATACATCATCACTAATCATTAGTTCCATCGGTTTACTAGTATTCATATACGAATACAATCAAGATCCTGAGTCGTGTTTTAGTTTCATGTATATAGCATAACAACCCTAGCATGTATCACACATCCAAGATTAACAAAAATACTCAACACTAAACCGGAATCAGTAACTAACCGGAGAGTAGCGAGAGTGCGAGAAAGCTTCGAGAGGATGGGGGAATTTCGCTGCCGACTCGTACGTTTGGGAAGAAGTTAGGGTTTGTTAAACTTCCAAATCACAGTTTACGTGCCCCCCCCCTTATCTCTCTTGTATACGAAACCCATGATGGGTTTGGGCTTAATCAACAAGTGTGGGCCGATGGGTTCAGAGAATAAGATGAAGGTTTAAAGTGTGTGATCTAATACATGCATCGCGGCCCGAAATAAGTGCGGCCCGAAAGAAGTGTGTCGCGGCCCAAGTGTATAACTAGATTCTAATTCGGCCCAAGTGAGAAACTAGACGAGGCTCACTACATTATTTACTCTACTACGTACGTAAGAATACGCCAATGCGACATAAGTAAATAAGCACATATAACACGTTTAGCACATATAATACGTTTAACGACTTCGTGTATAGTTAACAAGCACACATAAATATTTAGTGATGTACACGTGTAATCCAACGCCAAAGATTGTGGAGTTTAAGTAATGCTAACCTTAGAGATTCGGGTTATCACAGTTAAGCTTATGTTGATGTTCCAGAGTGTTTGTCGCATTAAATTGATTACTTTTACGCATCAGTTTGCGTATAACTTTCCAGAAAGCGATTTAGAGCTCGAAATCGAACGAGAATTGACATGTGCAAAAGTCACATGTATTTTTACAAATCCCAAGATTGAAACACAAGATTTCATTGGATTCGTATTTGTATGATGGTCGTAGAGGCACAGATGTCACGGTCTCCCCTACTTTAGGAAATTTCGTCCCGAAATTTAATTTAGAGGAAACTTGTATGCTCGAAATTGAAGTCCAAGAGTATAACATAAAACAACATTGGTCAAGGTTCTGAACTTCTAGTAAATTAAATTACACATGACAAAACTTACTGTGGTTTCTGTGCACTGTAGTCCATAATTATGTATGCATCCATAATTACATAACTCCTTGCACAGTCCGCACGGTTCATTTTATAATGTGTAGGGGAAAATAAATCGAATAATCCTATGATGACTTAACTAGACTACCATAGAGTCTCTTTAACTAGATCAAAGAATGATCTCTTTAAACAGACCACCAAAAAGTCTCTTCAACTAGGTCACCAAAGGATCTTTTAAACTAGATCAACGAATGACCTCTTGAACTAGACCACCAGAGGGTCTCTTTAACTATATTGACGAATGATATCTTTAACTAGATTGACGATTCAATCTCTTTAACGAGACCACCCAAGGGGTCTCTTTAACTATATCAACACAGAATATCTTTAACTAGATTGACGAATCAATCTCTTTAACTAGACCACCCAAGGGGTCTCTTTAACTATATCAACACATGATATCTTTAACTAGATTGACGAAACAATCTCTTTAACTAGACCACCCAAGGGGTCTCTTTAACTATATCAACGAATGATATCTTTAACTAGATTGACGAATCAATCTCTTTAACTAGACCACCCAAGGGGTCTCTTTAACTATATCAACGAACGATATCTTTAACTTTGGAGTAGTACTTTACAATCCAAGGGTCTTAACTATTACATAGAAGCTCATTAAGGATTTTAAGATAGTACCTTTGGATATCCTTCTAAGAATCCATCATATAAAGATATGAAAGATTCTATGAGGATTTGGATAGCGAGTAATTGGATTCACACATAAACACATAATCACTTAATTGTCAACTTGATCATAAATTTGTTATCAATTTGTTATAAATTTGTTTGTAAACTTGTTATTGATTTGAATATGTGTATTTAAAGTATGCCAGGAATCCAATCCCTGGACTTTGATTTGGCGCTTCGAATTTCCACAAGGATTTAACTATGAAGATAGGAAGATCTTATAGGAATTTTGGAACTCGTGTAGCGAGAGATGTTTCGAAACCTTGTACTAGATGTGCTTAAGTCGATACATGAGGTAAAGTGTTCATGAAAACTATGCATGGGGTTCTTTGGAAATGTGTTTAATGTTTTTGAAACCTTACGTAATGCTTTTGAAATCATGTGGTAGGTGTATTAGGTAAATATGTTTATAAAATGTTTTAAAACATGTGAAATAGTTTTGAAATCATGTATATGGTTTTTGAAAACACGGATAATGCTTTTTTGAAATTATACATTTGGTATATTGAGTAAATATAGTATCTTAAAATGTTTTTAAACTGTCACACCCCGACCACGTAGAACATACAAAACGTGGCGGAAACATCGGGGAGTGTTGTAACAGAATTAATGTTTCACAACCATGGATATTAAAGTTTCGTTTTATTGATTAAAAGTGTTACAATGTCTTAACAAACAAGGAATTTCAACATAATTAACTAGTCTTGCATCTTTTATTGTCACTAAAGCCCAAGTCTGCCTATGTGTATCTTGGTCATCTTATGCAACAGCTCCTGAAAAACACATGTGAAAATAGGTACGTCAGCATAAAAATGCCTGTGAGATACATAGGTTTTGTGAAAATAAGATTCATGACTTATGTTTGAGAAAATGTTTAGTCATGAACCTTGATATTTGCTTTGTCTTTAAATCATTTGAAAAACGATAAGATCAGATGATAAGTATAAATAAATGTAAGGTTAAATGGATAACCAAGTAAAATGTGTTTGTATAAGATAAGTTGTTTATAAATCAATGTCTTGTGAAAAGTATGTTATTTGTATGAAATGTTCTATGTCTCAAACTGAAATGATTCAAATAACGTGACGACATGTAATACCATACAAACACTTATATATAGGAAGTACCAGCGGCGTATCCACCATGCTTGTATCATATTACACACGCATCGTTACTTAATCACTTAATCAAACCAAACCAAACAATGTAAAATGTTCATGTCAAGATGTAAATCATGTCAAAATGTCTATGTCAAA
This sequence comes from Helianthus tuberosus, assembly GCA_030545235.1. Classification (NCBI taxonomy): domain Eukaryota; kingdom Viridiplantae; phylum Streptophyta; class Magnoliopsida; order Asterales; family Asteraceae; genus Helianthus; species Helianthus tuberosus. The sequence goes on from CM060416.1 coordinate 93,344,623, forward strand.
TATCCAAGTCAAATGTCTATGTCAAATATCCATGTCAAATGTCTATGTTTAAACCAATAGTCAAAAGTCCTTGTATAAACCATGTCAAATGTTGATAGTCCAAAAGTAGTCAAGTAATGTATAACCAAAATGATATGTATGGTAAGTAAAATTTAGACTACTTAAACCATAAGTAAAAATGAACAAAACAAAGTATTGAAGTAAAACTTGGTTTAAATCAAAGTTATGTTTTGTAGAATAATGCATGCTTTACTGATACAAACACTTATGCAGTATGTTAAACGCAAACATTCAAGCCTTGAGACAGTCGGATAACCCTTTCAGTCAAGGTTATCAAAAGAATTGTATTCGGATTCAGTCATTCCTTACATCCAAACAAACCCGGGATGTCAGGAATGGGATTTGTCAAGTCCTATGGTACCACTACCTACTACCGAGCGGCGTAGCAAATGTTAATGAATGTTATATAGACCCGTTAAACAAACCAAATGTCATACCAAAATGTAAGCATGAGATGAAGATAATGTACCTAGTATGCTAGAGTAAACATACAAGGTAGAGTTGTAAAACAATGTGTCCATATGTTACTGGAACATATGCAACAGAGATGCAATGTAAAATGATGTACTAAGTATGCTAAGTTAACATACAAAGCAGAAAAGTCATGTAAATCAATGTGCTTAGCATGTTATCAGTCAACATACATAGCAGAAAAGTCATGTAAATCAATGTGCTTAGCATGTTATCAGTCAACATACATAGCAGAAAAGTCATGTAAATCAATGTGCTTAGCATGTTATCAGTCAACATACATAGCAGAAAAGTCATGTAAATCAATGTGCTTAGCATGTTATCAGTCAACATACATAGCAGAAAAGTAATGAAATCATGTACTATAATGTACTAACAAACATAGTCGGTATATGATGTGAAAACAGGAAAGCAGGAAAGTAACAAGTAGGCACATGTGTTCCACCCCAAAACAGTTTGGAAAACAGTAAAAGAGGGGTCTATGTACTCACATAAACACCTTGAAAACATTTAAAAGAGGGGGTTCTATGTACTCACTTGAGATTGCCCAGTAGTCCTTGAGTAACAACCAAACAATGCTAGAGATCGCGGATATCAAACGGCACCTAATATAGGTAACTACATTAATAAACCGGACCTAGATCGGAAGATTGGGTAGCATTAGGGTTTGTAAACCAAACGAGTGTAGAGACTCGTGTCATTTGGTTTAACAAAGCCTACATACTAAATGAAACTTAACCTAAAAGCTTACGACCCATTACGACCCGTTTAGGTAGCTTATGCTACTTTAACGCGTCGTTCGCGTGAAACGCTTTCGGACCGCCTAACTAGTCCTATGACAAGTGTTATATGCCTAAACATGTTACATTATCAGTTATGTGACAAAAGTTTAGGTTACATATGCTTAATTACCAATTATACATGAAAAGGGTATTCTGGTAATTTACCTAAGGCATATAAACTACCTATCATACAACTACTTAAACGAAGCGACCATAGGGTATAACCTCGGAAGGTTATTCCCTATATACTATGGTCACCTAATGTATTTGGTCGGATCCTAATGATCGACCAAATGGGTCGAGTTCGAAGGTATAGGCGATTTATTAGATCGCCTACCCTACGACCCTAGACAACGTGGTAATCAGTGGGCATAGTCCCAAGGGACTATGACCAACGTGATTACACTCACGTTGCGAAGTTCAAACGAACTTCGCATTGACCATTACTGGTCAACGCTGAAAGTCAAACAAAGTTTGACTTTCTGACTCGAAAAGCAATAAAATAAGGAAAAGAACGAAAGAATACTTACGAAGGGTCCCCGAATGCTAATCCCAATCCAAGAACTCAGGTATGAAACAATGGTTTCAACTTAGAGCTCTCAAATCAGAATTCTTGTGCAAAATGAGGTTGTGTGGGTTGGGTATTTATAGGAATACCCGAACCGTTAGGATCGTTCCATGGAAAACGTGCCATGATCCAACCCGTACACTTGTCGGAACCTTATGGAAGCTTAAAATGGTTCTTATCATCATGACTAGGCAATTGGGAACATGTGGTGGAGGATCAAACAGCTGCAGCCTGCTGTTTAAAAACTCTGAATCTGGTCAGCAGACCCCTAGCGCACCGCTACACTATAAGTGTAGCGCACCGCTAGGCCCAAGTTTGGCAGATTTACACTTTTGGTCCCTGTTGTGTATTCAGCCCATTTTCGACACGTTTAAGGCCCGTTAACCCCATTTCAAAGCTCTAAAATGAAGTTAAAGTATAGGGAACTTAAAACATGCTCAAAAATATCTCGGATGTCGGTTCGTTTAGCCGTACGAACGCGATGTTCGCTTAATTACGACGGAATGCGCATAAGCGCGAAAAACGATCCAAATGACGCGACGAATGGATTTTTCTTATGGCGAACACTAAAATAAAATATTTTAGTGCTTACATAAATTTTTGGATGTCCGGATGTATTCAGAACGTAAGTTATGCGCGAAAATGCAAACTTGTGCACTTTTTGACACTTTTAGTCCCTGAATGACCCAAAAGTTTATTTTAGCACACCGAACCCCTCAAAGCCTATTTCTAAGCTATATAAAGGATATTTATGGTATGTTTAACTTATGGTCATGTTCCGGAATGTCTGTTACAGTTCAAATTGGCATACTTTCGCAGTTTGTCAACTTTAGTCCCTGTAAGCGATTAAACTTTGATTTCACCACACCAAACCTTCCAAAACTTATATCTAAGTTATGTAAAGGTTATTTAAGGTATGTTAAGCCTATTTCACTATTCCGGAGTGTTTGTTGCATTAAACTGGTTATATTTACGCATCGGTGCGCGTATAACCTTCCAGAAAGTGATTTAGAGTTTGAATTTGAACAAGAATTGATATGTGCAAATGATACACATATTTTTACAAATCCCAAGTATGAAATATAATATTTCATTGGTTTGGTATTTGTTTGATGGCCGTGGAGGCACAGGTGTTACATAAACCATATGAAATGTTTTTGAATCGTGAAGGATGTTTTGAAAACATATACTAGGTATGTTGTTATGAAAACCAGAATGTAATGATATGTACATAGACATATCATATAAGACTATTGGAGGATTTATGAAAAGTACCCTTAGATGTCCAGCAAGGATTTAAAGTGGTACTTTGAGTATTCGTCCAGAGTTGTAACTTGTACCTTGTACTTTGTTTCTTAGAAGAAAACAAGTACTTAAGATTTTTGAGGAGATCGCGAGCGATCACATGAATGAGAGAATTACAAGAGTAGTTTATCTTGCAAGGAACATAGTTCCTTGGTGTCGGTATCGCAAGGGTATGTCATATACATATGTAACCACATTTGTTTTTGTACATCGAAATGCGAACAAAGATTTATTTATAAACCAACATAATTGTTTCATAGTCTTGGATAACAAGGAAATAAAACATAAAGTTCAGTTGTTTCAAAGCGGCATCATCTTCCAGCTGGCCAAATGCTCATCCACGGGCTGGATTTGCATTATTAAGCTTTGGGCAATTATTCCTGAAGTGGCCCATCTCGCCACAGTTGTAGCAAGAACCAGGTGGAAAACGAGCTTGAGCAGGGTTGGCTTGAGGTTGGTTTGGACCACCTTGGTTTGGGTTAGTTCGACAAGCATTTGCCAGGTGACTGAGTTGCCCACATGATGCACACTGACGACACTGTAGGTGAGCTAGGTGTGCATTACATTTGTTGCATATCGGTGCAGTACCAGCATAAGGTTTCCTTGCAGGAGGTTGAGCTAGTTGGTTGTGAGTGTTTTGGTTGGGTTGAGCAGCAACCGCATAGTTTTGTGAAGCCTTACGCTTCTTAGAAGATTCGGTTATGTTTCCCTTGTTTTCCTCTTGAGTAGTAGTAGCTTCCTGTTTCTTATCGCCTTTTTGGAAAAGTTTACCCTTTCTGATCTGAGATTCAGTTAGGGTAGCGGATAGTTCAATGGCCCGTCTAACTGTGGTAGGATTACTACCAGTAACAATGTCCTGAACTGGGTCAGGAAGGCCATCGATGTATTTCTCAATTGCCTTATCCAAAGGCGTAACCATAGTTGGACATAATAAACTTAACTCCTCATAACGATCAGTGTAGGCTCGATGTTCACCGCTGTCTTGTTTAATATCATCAAATTCCCTTTCCAACGCCCTGAGTTCATGACGAGGGCAAAACTCCTTCATCATTAGAGCTCGAAGCTCTTCCCAGGTTTGTGTTATTTCCACATCGGCACCCCTATCCCTCATTTCATGGTTCCACCATGTAAGTGCTCTTTTCTAGAATACACTTGATGCAAACTCAACCTTTCGCTCGTTTGGGCATTGTACATGACAAAACGTGCTTTCGAGACTCTCAAACCATTGTAGGAGCCTAGTGGCCCCTTCAGACCCAGTAAATGTGAGTGGCTTAGCTGAGTTGAACTGTTTATAGTTGCACGAAGCGGGTGCATTGTTGTTATTGTTGTTGTTTGCTTGGTTTATCTGGGCTATCAGGTTTGGGAGTACAGCAGCGATCTGCTGAGTGATTAAGGCTGCCATAGCGGCATCCTGAGTTTGGTCACGTCGAGGATGCATTCTAAAAGAGCAAAGAAACATGAAAAGAAACGTGTGAGATGATAATGGATAGTAAAAATTGAATGCTTAAAAGAATATCGATAAGGCATAAGGATTGTGATCATTTGTTCGTTACTTATAACAAACAAACGACACGGTGACTAATCAAAGTAAACGGGTCATAATAATGTATCGCGAAGACATGTTTTAGCCTATAAGTGGACACTCACCCCAAGAGTTCCCAGGTAAGAGTGACTGGTCCGATACTGTGGATTTGTACGAACACTCTAGCCTTAGGCAGAAAGCTTGAGGTACAGGCACCCACCCTTCCAGATTGCACGTGTTCACATTATAAGACCCAAGCTTTGACGAGATTTTGAAAGCTTTGAAGGTTCTAAACCTTATAACAGATCATCCAAGAACAGATGATTGGTTTTCAAAATGGATTTGTATTTTGTGTTCTTGTTGTGGTTGTCACCTAAAGATAGGTGACGGTATTGTTTTAGAATCTAAACGCAAGTAAACTCGCGTTAGGGTCCTAGGAAGGTTATAGACTAGATCAAAGCATTACTAATAACCTAATTCCCTATAACCATGAGCTCTGATACCAACTTTTCTGTCACACCCCGACCGCGTAAAACAACACATCGCGGCGGAAACGTCGGGGAGTGTCGTAACAGAATCATTGTTTGACAACACATGGAATTTAAAGTTTGGTTTCATTAATTAAAATTTTACATTGTCTAGTAATTTACATAAACATAACATGAATCAAACTGTCTTTCATAGTTTTAAGTCAATAAGGCCCAGGTCCGCCTAAGTGTGTCACGAACATCATCAAGCAATAGCTCCTGAAACACATGTGAAAATAGGTACGTCAACATAAAAATGCCTGTGAGATACATAGGTTTCGTTGTTGTAGGGTTCATGACTTGTAAGTAAAAGAAGTGTTTAACAAAAAGGTAGTCATGAATCTTGTAAAATGTTTTCTTTTATAAAATCTTATGAAATTCGATATGAAAATCAGATGATATAAAATAATAATGCATGGTTAAATAAATAACCAAGTAAAAACGAGTTTGTATAAAATATGTTAATTGTAAAACAGTGTCTTGTAAACAATGTGTCGTGTCTTTGTATAAAATGAATCATGTCTTTGTTTCTGTCAAAGTGGTTTTAGATAACGCTGCGATATGTAATATCATAAAAGCATTTATATATAGGAAGTACCAGCAGCGTATCCACCAAGATTTTATCATATTACACACACCTCGTTATTCAAATCACTTACCAAATAAACCACCAATAATGTCTTGTCAAACCAATGTCAGATAACAACTAATGTCTTGTATGGTGAATAAAGGTATTTACTCAACCCCATAGGTAAAATGTCGATGTATAACTAAATGTCATGTATGGTGAATAAAAAGTATTTACTCAACCCCATAGGTGTAATGTCATGTATGGTGAATAAAAGAATTTACTCAATCCCATAGGCGTAATGTTATGCATAATCAAATATCATGTGAAAATGTACGTTAAGTAAACAAACCAAGTTGAAATGTAATGTATATCAATGTGTTAGAATGCTAAGTAATCATACATAGCAAAGCATAAGTGAAATCGTGTACACTAGATGAACATAGCAAGTATATGTCATGAAAAGCATGAAAATAACAAGTTGGCACATGTGTATCACCCCAAAATATTTGAAAATGGTAAAAGAAGGGACTATTTACTCACTTTATATTGCCTAAGAGTCTTGAAATAACAACCAAGTAATGCTCGAAGGATCACGGAATCAATCGGCACCTAATATAGGTAACTACGTTAATAAATCGGGCCTAAATCGGAAGATTGGATAAAATGAGGTCTCGTAAACCAAATGAGTGTTGGAACTCATATGATATGGTTTAAAAAATCCTACATTCTAAGTCGGAACCTATCCTACATTCTAAGTCGGAACCTATCCTAAGTGCTTACGACCCGTTACGACTCGTTAAGGTAGTTTACGCTACTTTAACGGGTCATTCGCGCAAAAGCGCGTTCGGACCGCCTAACTAGTCCTATGACAAGTATTATATGCCTTAACATGTCTAATAATATTACATAATCAGTTTAGATGTCAAAATTTAAGTTACATATGCTTAAAATGAAATTATGCGTAAAAAGGGCATTTTGGTCATTTTCCTAAGGCATATAAACTACCTATCATACAACTAACTAAACGAAGTGACCATAAGGTATAACCTCGAAAGGTTATTCCCTATACAAATATGGTCACAAAATGTGTTTGGTTGGATCCTAATGATCGACCAAACGGGTCGGGTTCGTTTGGCCGTACGATCGCGTTATTCGGTTAATTACGACGAAACTCGAACGGACGCGAAAAATGATCCAAATTATGCGACGAGTGGTATTTTTGCATTCCAATCACTAAAATAAAATCTTTTAATGATTAAAAAAATTTTGGATGTCCAGATAAGTTCAGAACGTAAGATATGCGCGTAAATGCAAACTTATGCACTTTTTGACGCTTTTAGTCCCTATTGATCAAATAAGTTTATTTTCTCACACCGAACCCCTCAAATATTATTTCTAAGCTATGTAAAGGATATTTATGGTATGTTTAACTTATGATCATGTTCCGGAATGTTCGTTACTATCCGAATCGGCGGACTTTCGCAGTTTGTCGCAAATAGTCCCTGTAGTCGAATAAACTTGTTTTTGCCATACCAAACCCTTCAAAACTTATTTCTAAGTTATGTAAAGGTTATTTAAGGTATGTTAATCTTATGTTGATGTTCTGGAGTGTTTGTCGCATTAAACTGATTACGTTTACGCATCAGTTTGCGTATAACTTTCCAGAAAGCGATTTAGAGCTCGAAATCGAACGAGAATTGATATGTGCAAAAGTCACATGTATTTGTACAAATCCCAAGATTGAAACACAAGATTTCATTGGATTTGTATTTGTATGATGGTCGTAGAGGCACAGATGTCACAGCAGTTTTCTGTCAAGCTATGGTTATTTGTGGTTTGATTTTATTTATTTAGTGCGTGTGTCGTCACATAGAACTAACCATAATCTAAAAATGAAGCAGATGAAATTTGATAAGCACATGGTGGATACGCTGCTGGTACTTCCTATATATAAGTGTTCTTATCAAACTATCAAAAGGCTCGTTAGACTGGTCATGAGAAGTTCGGTGTAAGTTTTGTAGAGTCATCAATTATGATTTGAATAACGAAGTGGATAAAAGTTCGGTAGAGACATGGTGGATACACCACTAGTACTTCCTATATATAAGTGCCTCTACCAAATTTTCAAAAGCAGTCTTAGACTAATCATGAGAAATATTTGGTCAATATGTTTTGGTTGTGTGTTGATGATTCATTTCTATGGCATTGTGAGTTCAATCTTATCATTGTGACATTTTCTATGGGAAATTTTTTCTTTCAAAATCCCAAGTCATGACACGAAATGGAGTTTAGGCATCAAGAGTACATCCTACGACTCAGTTTGCCAATCCTATAGTGTTACAAGTCAACTTCAGGACAATTTTTCTTAAGCTACTATCAAATTCCAATACGCTATTCGTAGGCTTCATGACGTAATTGTCATCTCGCCTATGACAGGCTATCTCATACGTAATCATTTACCCTCCTCGTCTTTGTATCTCTAGCACTAAAAGTGATTCCTTGCCTGGGTGTTTAACCCATACTAGGAACGTTACCGCCTCAATCAGATCTAATTGTGATCATTGTTGTATCGTAGTTTGAATGTACTCTCAGCATCTTCAAGATTTGTGTTTAACTGTTCGTACCAGACATCCCTAAGAAATAATCTGACCTTAGGATTGGAGCTCTTAGTACTATTCTCGAATTTAACCGATATCACTTTCCTACACGAACGGTTTCTCCTAATTTCATGACGAAATTCCCAAAAGTAGGGGAGATTGTAACATCCGTTAAAAACGGGTTTCCGAAACCCGACCCAGATTAAAAAACCGGTCCAGTGAATATAAATAAAAATGGTAATTTTATTATTTTCAAATATTTTATTAACGTCACATACGTGGTTGATTAAAACCGTTCTAAAAACATTAGTTTTATAAGCGTTTCAGTTAATTTGGTTAGAATCATATAAGGGATACCAGAGTTAGTTTGGTTGGTTAACTCGAGTTATAAGTTAAGGGGATGGTTTTGTAAATAATTGAAACTTTTAAATAAAATAAATATAATTAGCAAAATTAGCTTTGTTAGATTTTGTAAAGGAAGAAGTAATGGAGTTTGTAAGTGTTAGTTAGTAGGGTTAGAACTATGAGGAACCATTTGTGTAGTAACCTGAATCCAATTTAAAGTTGAAAAAAAAACATAACAAAACCGGATTTTTTATTATATTTCGGTTAATGATTCATTTGTTGCTCACCCTTAGACACTGTTAATCAGGTAACATATCAATTTTTTTATTAAAAAACTCTAGCACTACTATTCTCAACTTAAAGCAAATAAAATACTCGTTTCAATGGTGTTAATTGTTCTGAAAAAATATTAACGTACAAAAAAGTTATGACCGTTTAAAAAATCGTAGGGGTTGTTAGTTTTTTACAAGGAGATAAAATATAACTACTAACTAATTATCTATAATTTGGTTAAAGATGGGGGACAAAAGTATAACTAACATAAGAGGATTAAAATGTAATTAATATTTGAAAGAGTAATCTACCCTTATTTTAGGTTGTATCTGATGCATTAAAGCAAAAAAAAATTACTTTTGGGTATATCTTAAAATATCCTTGTCTTATGCATTACAGATTATAGATATCAGAGATTTAGAGGGTAGTTTAGGAAGAGTCAAAAATATTGAAGATTTCAAGGACAAAATGAGCATATTTCATCCCTATCATTAGCTGCAAAACATAACCATAATTCCACACGTGTGGTTTGAGTGATTGCATAGCAAAACGCAGGTGAGGTTAGACCATACGGAGTGGCGTGGTTTTTCGGCTTGGTTGCCTCTCCACTCCGGGCATACCACCCCGGGATCGGCATGGAGTTGGTGGCGGGGGTTTTCCACTGGCGTGGAAGGCTTTGGGGTGCCGACGTTGCATCTCGTGGTTGGGTGTGGATTATAGGCATTGCCCCCAACGGCTATTTAATCTAAACCCTTTCTTCCAAATTTTACCTTCAAAATCTCTCACTTTCATCTCATTTATCACAAAACTCTCTCAAAAGACTCTTCAAAATGGCAATGAATCCATGGAACGAAGAAGATGACATTGCATTGTGTGAATCTTGGATCGCAACAATTACCGACAACGCGGCTCCCTTAACCACGCATTCGTTTTGGGAGAGTTTTCTAACAATTTTGTATGCATAGGGGTGAGGTCACCCGAACCATGGACGCACTTTATTCACTTTTCCAGATTATTTGTATGGCTAGTTTGAGATTTGAGATTGTTGTCAACGCTGTGGAAAACGACGATGGTGAGTTCAACGAAGACGGCGTCATCCAAGTCACCCTCGTTGAGTACAGGCACACGTACGGTTGTGACTTCAAACACGTCGGGACATGGCAAATATTAAGATTCTTTGGTTAAGTATTATGTTTTTACTTTTTAGGTTATGGAATGTTTTTATTTTTTAAATTATGTAATGTTTTTTTTAATTTGTATTAATGGTATTTTTTATTAAATTTAATAGATATTAATTATATAATTTTTAAATATAAAACAATAATAAAAAGTATGTGTCACGTGTCAAATATCGCCACCTTTCACGCTCCTTCACACTCCCTTTTTTGCACCATTCCACTTTTCTAACGCGTGCCGACATGGTATCCACATTTCGCATAACGCCCCCTTTTCACCCCCCCCCCCCCCCCCCACCCACCCACTTCGTATAGCCTTAACACTGGTTTTCCAAACATTTTGTTCACATTACATCTCTATCTTTGGGATAGTTTCTTTAAGATTGGTATGACATGTTATGTGAATGAACCAAAAACCGAACCAAACAAACCCATATATGCACTTACTATATCAAATCTTGAAAAGAATAAAATCTTCCATCAACCCTAAACCCATATTCACAATCTCAATCTAAGAAGAAAAAGAAAACCAAAAACAAAGTGACTCGTCATCAACCAATGTTTAGGGATCTGGCCATTGAGAAATTATAGCGTTGGCAAGCCGACTGGTCCATCTCAGGCATATCATTTAAGCTTCTGCAATCACAAAATCAACTTTAAGATATATCTGCATGGACCCTAAGAAGTAGGACCGTAAATTAGCTGAGCCGCTCGCTTAAAAGCTCCAATCGATCATAAGCTCGTTTATTAAATGAACCCAAGCCCAAGCTTCACTTATCGAGTGAGCCTATGATTTATACAAGTTTTGTACGTTTACCTAATGTTTATTAATATATATATATATATATATATAGAGAGAGAGAGAGAGAGAGAGAGAGAAAGTGTATTGTACAATATCTCTTAACGTACGCTACGTACGAGATGTGAAATCGCATGTTATAAAATAGCATGGATGAAATCGCATGTGATAATTTTGATGAAATCGCATATTGGTTTTTTGTAACAATTTCGCATGTGGTAATTTTGATGGAATCGCATGTTAAAAAACCAACATGCGAAATTGTTACAAAAAACCAACATGCGATTTCAATGTAGGATGAAGATCTGACGGTTGCGATGAGCGCGTACATATTGTACGATAAGGGATATTGTACGTTAACCTAACCCTATATATATATATATAGGGGAGGGTTTAAATGAGAACGCTAAATATCGCGAGAACCGTGAGAACGAATGAAAAAACCATGAGAACTTGGTCAAAAACAATTCAAATTCAAAATTTATTTTTACACTTATCATTATTGTTCGAATACAATGTTAGAAATTAAATTTACACGTTTAAATTTACGTGAATTCGTAAATAAAGAAAATTTACACACGTGTAAGTTTGTCATTTACACATGTGTAAATTTGTTATATTTACACATGCGTAAAAAATCTAGTAAGAGTGATTTTAAGAGGAGAAATGAATTATTTGATGTTGTAAATTCTTTTTTGATGTTGTATTTTAATTACAATGATGTTTGTAAAATACAACAAAACCGATCAAAACAATCAAAACCGAATTGTTTTAATATAAACATCATTGTAATTAAAATACAACATCAAAAAAGAATTTACAACATCAAATAATTCATTTCTCCTCTTAAAATCACTCTTACTAGATTTTTTACGCATGTGTAAATATAACAAATTTACACATGTGTAAATGACAAACTTACACGTGTGTAAATTTTCTTTATTTATGAATTAACGTAAAATTAAACGTGTAAATTTAATTTCTAACATTGTATTCGAACAATAATGATAAGTGTAAAAAGAAATTTTGAATTTGAATTGTTTTTTACCAAGTTCTCGTGGTTTTTTCATTCGTTCTCACGGTTCTCGCGATATTTAGCGTTCTCATTTAAACCCTCCCCTATACATATATATAAGATTATGATAAAAATAACTATAAGTAAATATGTTATAATAAAAAAGAGTAAATTACGTTTTTGGCCCCTGTGGTTATATCAGTTTTACTATATTGGCCCAAAATAAGAATTTTTAACAGATCTGCCCCCATGGTCCCTATATCTAACCATTTTGGCCCCTGAGACTAACTCCATCCCAAATTCTGGTTAACTATTAGGCACATGACAGGCACATGATGGCTAAAAATGTAATTTCCCCTCCCCCTATTATGACTTTATAAATAAAACCCAGATCTTGAACAAATCATCATCATCTGCATCTCTTTCTTGAACAAATCTTCTCCACTACTCATCCTTCAATTTTTGCACTGCAAATCCAGATGAAGAACCCTAAATTACGCAACTTACTACCATTGATACACACCTCCCTTTTCTCTTCTTCACCCTTTGTCTATAATTACAATCACCGTCGATCCTTCAGGTTTCTTTCTCATTCACTCACCCTTCAAAACCCCAATCCCCCTTTACCTTTTCAGGTTCTAATCTTTCCTCTGCAAATCGTCCCGAACATCGAAAACCCATCAAAACCCATCAAGGAATTACCCCCAAATATCAAGATCGGAAACTACTGCGATCTTTACCAAACGAAATCGAAACCAAAAAACTGAAATTACCAAAAAAACGAAATCAAAATTGGTTAAATTTGGTTGGATCCTGTTAAAATTTTGACGATCTTCTGTTAGATTATCTTCAAGAACACTCATGGCAGCCACAGGTGGCGGCGCACGGTGGTGCACAGCGGTGGCAGTCCAAGGTGGATTTGGATGTGGGTTTTGGTTAAGGGATGATGATGATGGTTGAAGGTGGTCATTGAAGATCTGGGTTTGAAGATGATGTGTTTTGTTGAAGATCTGGGTTGCAGATGATGATGTTTTGTTGAAGATCTTAGATGCAGAAGGTGAGTTGTAAGATGGGTACTTTTTGTTTGATGTGGGGATGATGATGATGGTTGAAGATGATGATGTTCGTTAAAGATCTGGGTTAGATTTAATTGAAGATCTGGGGATGATGATGATGATTGAAGATGATTCGAATCAAACATTAACAGATTTGGGTGATTCAGATTCGAATCAAACATTAACAGATTTGGGTGATTCAGAATCAAAAGGTAATAATGTTAAGAATATGTGGTTTTAGGTTTATATAAATGAATATGTACCTGTGCTGTATGAGCAATTGGGAGATTTAGGATTTGTATTGATGATTGATCCACTGGTGTGCTGGTAATTGTAAATCGGTTAATTAGGTTAATGTTGATGTGAATTTGAACATTATGTGAATAAGATTTGTGAGTTGATTGAGATTTATATTGCACAAACTGCAAATGGATTAAAATTGGTGCTGGTTTAACCGATTCGGTGTTAGTTCTGCATTTGAGAAGGTATTAGGTTTAACTGAACTGTTGATTTAATTATTAGTTTTATTTTATTTTTTATAAAGTTAGTAAAAGTAAAGGGAGAGGGGAAATTACAAATATGCCCATCAATGTGACAAATAATTAACCAGGTTAAGGGTTGAGTTAGACTCAGGGGCCAAAATGGTTAGATATAGGGACCATGGGGGCAGATCTGTTAAAAATTCTTATTTTGGGCCAATATAGTAAAACTGATATAACCACAGGGGCCAAAAACGTAATTTACTCTAAAAAATATAAATAAAATAAATATAGATAGATACAAATATAAATTTATAAATAAATGGAAGGGTCTGCTGTGGACTCAAGGGTGTCAAATACCATAGTTTATAAAAAATGAAAGTAAATATAAGCATATAAAGAGCTCCTGACTTACACATTCATGAGTGCATCAATGTTATTTATCATTTGACAAATAGGCTTATTGTTTATGTTCCCCTGCAACACATGAAACTTTCAACAGTAAGGTTAAAGAGAGTTTATGTAGACAATTTATTCTGGTAGAGGGTCGGTTGGGTCGACCTGAAATACTTCTTGTAGATAAAAAGTGTGTCAAATATTTTCAAAAGCTATTATTTTAAAAATAATTACTTTTAATATTAATTAATTAATGTTTTAATAAAATGATTTAGGAGGCTATATGCATTAAAATAGGCTTTCGAGTTGTAACCTGCTTGACCCATTTGGCCGGTTTCCTTTTAAACAAATGTTTTATCTTTTACCATTTGACCCACCAATAACTCGTGTCGCGATTAGCACCTGTACTTAAGAAATAGTTTTATTTACCTTGGAAGCAGAAATTTGACTCATGGCTTGTTCATTCTGCTCAAGAAGCTGCCCCACAGGACCATTAATAACTGCAGCAACCACAACTTCTTTAACATAAAAAAGATCTACTTATACTAGCGGTTTATCAAATAATTAACGAATTGTACACCAACCTTTGTAAGATAATTCATCATCAGGATCTTCATCGCTGTCTACGGAGGTTGATAACTGGGCATGATGAAGACCATTGGAATGATTTGTACTATGAGAAGATGACTTCACTTGTTGATATGCAGCTTTTCCCTGAATGTAAAAAAAATAGTGAATAATTTGTAGTGGTGGAATAATGGGCGGCTTGGGAAACGGGTTATTCATGTCGGGTCGACCGACGTATAACTTTTGCCTTTTCTTTTCTTGAATTTTATGAATAACTGATGTTTTGAATATGATTTATGACATATGAGACCTGTTACCTTGATCGTTTAAACTTTTAGATAAACAGTTTTATGCACGTTGGGTGAGTTCTGAGCCATTTGATCCTCCAACCCGTTTTTATGTGGAAGTATTTAACCCGTAAGATGTAAAAATCAGACATGGACCCGTTTTAACAGTTTAGAAAATGCCACTAACGCAGGAGAAGAAATCTTGCCTCTTTTTCGTTAACATCATTATACAACAAAACGAAACAATCCTATGTATCAAATGACGTTAACAAGAAACATAAAGTTAGTGGTGTAAAGCGGTAATGCACCTTTTTGTATTTATGCCCGCTTGATGAATCGCTATTATCTTTCATTCGTTTGCCATTTTCCTTTTTGAAGACAAGCAATGCAAGATACATATGAGAGCAAGATCTTTTTAAAAAAAAAAGTCTCGCAATAAAAAGAACACATTTTTAAGAGCTTTAGACATGTTTTAGGCACCTAGGCGAGCACCTTGTGTGCCTTTGACTACTAGGGGTGTTTGTATGTGCGTTTTGGCAGTGATTATTGAAGTTCGAAACTTATAATTAAAAAATTAAAGCTAGAGAATAGAAACAGGTAAGTAAATTAACATATATGTCTCAACAATCAGTTTAAACGAGCATCCAAACACCCTCATAGTCCTATACTCCTATGCATTGGCATTTCATAAAAAATTATCTTGCCCATTAACCTTTTTGAAGAATAATACTTTATATTTTATGCTTGGAACAACACTATTAAAACAGAACTTAGAGGGGCAAAAAAGATTATATTTTACACTAAGTATTTGTTATTAAATTAGTACTTGAATATTAGTTGAAACTTATATATCTAGAGAAAAAGCGTGTTGAATTTTATCGAAAACAATTAATTAAAATAAAACTGAATTTTTGAATAAAATGATTTAGGAGATTATGTTCATTAAAATAGGCTTTGATTTTCAACCTGCTTGATCCATTTGACTTGTTTCCTTTAAAAAAAAAAATTTATGTTCCCATGAGAGATTAACATATCTCGAATCAACCCATTTATAAGTAAACATACGTGTCAAAACTGCCACCTCTACTTAAAAGTTATCAAGAAAAACTTAATAAATGTGGTTTCATTTACCTTGAAAGCAGAACCGTGTGCAGAAATTTGATTTGTGGCATGACCATTTCGCTCAAGAAGCTGTGATGCAGCACCAACATTAGCTGCAGCAACCGCAAACTTCTTTAATATAAAAAGGTCATTTGCAAGGCCGTAACAGATATAGAAAACAGCATGAAAACAGTCATTACCTTCATAAGATATTTCATCATCAATACCTTCATCGCCGTCCATCGAGGTTGATAACTGAGCATAATGCTGATCATTGGTAGCATCAGAAGATGGCTTCACTTGTTCATATGCAGCTTTTACCTGAAAGCGAAAAACAAAATAATCGTGAATGACTAGTGGCAAAATGAGCGAATGGGTAACGGGTTATTTGAGTTGGGTCAACCAGCAAATAACTTGTCATTTCTTTTCTTGAATTTCATAAATCGTTAATGTTTTGAATATGATTCTGCCACCATAATAGTCTAGTTTTTCATAAATAGTTTAGCAGCATAACCGAATTTGACCCGATTATCCATAAATGTGTCTAAATCGTCGCCTCTAATAATTAGAATTCCAACAATTTAGAAAATGCCAATTGTGTCAATAAACCTTTCTTTTATTCTTTAATAATCATTATACAACAAACAAAACACCCATTTTTAAATTGTAATTTGCAGGGAAGAACTGAAACATGAGGAAATATTCTTGCATAATCAAATGCCGTCAACGCGAAAGATAAAATAAATGGTATAAAGTGGTAAAGCATACATTTATTTCTTTATGAGTCCTTGATGAATTACTATCATCTTTCCTTTGCTTGCCATTTCTCTTCACCTAGAAAAGCAATACAAGATATAAATCAGTGTTGAAGAGTGTTAATTAATGCTTGAATATAAACACCAAGATTAGTTGAGATACTCAAATATCCGGTGGCATGTTCCATACAAAAGCCAATTTTAAGTAAATAAATGTGAGAATCGCATAAACGTAATGTTGACCACATATAGTGGGAGAGAGAGAGAGAGAGAGAGAGAGAGAGAAGAGAGGCAGTTACGTGGTTCAATAACACACATTAGTTCTATCATGAACATCTAGTTATAGAGGTAACATACAACAAATTTTATCAATAAAATAAAGGGAAACTAAAAGGCCAAATGTAACTAGAACGATAGTTAAGTTCAGTAGTCAACATGATTGTTTTTCTGTTTGGAACTTTCGATCATGCAATGTAATAAATAACAAGAAATCGGGGATAGAGATCATACAGTCATCCATCTATGACGTAGCGCCACATCGTTTAACGTTTTCTTTTCTTGCAACTTCAGCACAATTATTGCATAACGCTTTACCAAATTAGGTGAGGCATTTCTGCATAAAACATAAGAATGTTGGTGTTAAGTGAACAGTTCAGAAACACAAGGTGACAATTTGGACCCATTTACTTGAAAATGGGTTGATTTCGATTATTTTCTCGTGTAAAGTTTTTTTGTAAAAAACAAAAACGGGTCAAAAGCCATCCAAAAAGTTATATTCATCAGGCACTAAACCTATAAATATTCAAAACCAAAACTTATTACTATTGTAATACAGCATATTCACTCTTACTAGATTTAAAACGCCCTCTTTGATGATCAAGAACAAAAAAAAAAAAAAAAAAAACATATCCACAATTTATATACACAAAAACACAAATTTCCAGAATAACCTACATATTAGATTTACAAATAAACACTAGTTCAACAAATTACATCTATATCTTATCTATCTATACTATATAATTAATAAAAATCCTAAAGAGACACATGTCACAATTCTACGCCACCTATATATATACTACACAATAAATTATTATTCTAACAATATATTTTATTCGGGTTACAAAATGTCCTTAACCTAGGAAGTGTAGGAAACCAGGTCAAACGAACTCCGATTGAGCTCATTCCACAGCGGCATTGGAACCGGCTTGTCGAAACCTAACCAGAAACCCTAAACCCTATGCTAAACCCTAAAATCTAAACTTTTTTTTGAACGGCAAATTTCTTTTAAATCCTGTGGTCTATGGGACTTGAACCCAAAACCTCCCCTCCCAAGGTGTTTAAAGGTTTTGCCTTTACCAATAGCTAAAATCTAAAGCTAAACCTTAAAAGTTAAACTCTAAACCCAAAAAGCAAAACCCTATGTATATTTGAATAGGATTCGACAACGCCGCTCGAATATGGTCAACTGGAGTTCGTATGACCCGATTTCCTACCCTTCCTAAGTTAAGATTGTTTTGTATTTGATGATTGATCCTTCCCCGGTTTTATTCAACTTGTGTGATAGACATATTTATTCAACAAATGCAATGCACGAGTATTTTTACCTGTAAAAAAAAGCATAACCCACAGATTGTTGTATTTACACAATAAAAGAAAACATAGTCCAACAGATTAAATATAACACCGACAAATTACATATAACTATCATTCATGAATTCAACATTCAAGGAATAGAAATTGTATATAAGTTTGAGCAACAAGTATTAAAAATTTTAACATACGTGGAGAGGAGTTGGTTCATCATGGACTGTTCATGGGGAGTCCAGTACACATTAGGTCCAGAAGGACCCGCCGCAGAAACCTCCGACCGACCGCCGTTGTCCGTGGTGGTGCCGACGCCGTTTGTTGTTAAATTCGTGTTGTTAGCCATCAAAATTCATACTTATCTATTGCCTTTGCTTAGGTGTAAATATATAGGAACTAGGAAGGAAGGATACATTTATGAAAATTTTATTGGTACAACGGCCCATTAATTTACGCATTTTGACTGGTCCAATAGGAAGGAAGGAAGTATAACTTTAGGGAAATTCTATGGTACACCAGCGCATCTATTTATACATTTTGACTGGTATTGTATATGTCTGTATGATCCGTATTAGGTAAGGTTTTAGACATGACAGACTGACAGGGTTAGCGTTTTCTGGCGGCTGGGCTTATACGGATCGTATAGGCCTATACGATCCGTATTGTAGGTCTTATTTCTTTTGAGATGGAATTTTGGTGTTTTGGGTATGGTTGTTGGTGTTTATTGTTTTGTTATTTTTGTTTTTATGGGTTTTATAATTTTTATTATATCTTTATCGTTATGTACGGTATTATAGCGTATCGTGACGTATCGTATCACATTTTTAACTTTGTTATATCTTATCGTGAGGTATCGTATTATATCGTATCGTCCTTGTATGGTATCGTGGCGTATCGTAGTTGTATTTTGTATTATTTTTTACGTTGGCGTATTCATGACGTGTCATATAACATTATACATTACATACGTAACCAACCAACCAATCTAAATATTTAAAATAAACAATCACAGATATAAATAAAGTGAAACTACCAGCCTGCCACCAAACCGCAACAAACCGCGAGATGTTTCAGCGTCAGCCTGAACTTGCTCACCGATTCTATACAGTCGTTAGAAGACTCTACTCAACCAGCTCCACAATTAGCAATCAATCGCCAGATTGATTTACATGAAGCAGGAGCAAAGGCCTCGGCCGAGTATTTTCTCCAAACTGATTTCAAGAACACCCTTTCGACCATTAGTCCAGCATTCCACCCACTTGCAACTTGCACATGGAAGCAACACTGGACTGGGGGAACTTAAAGGGGTATGGTCCCAAATCTCGCACCAGGCTTAGCCGTGAGTGACCATCCCCCGGCTCATTACCCCTATCGATAAGGATTCACCTGCGTTCGTGCGGGCACGCGCGAACCCGTTTTGCTTTCCCACTCAGGAAAGGATGAGAAGACTTTCCTTGTGTATGAAAACGGGTGTTTTCGTCACAACAAGGGATGCGGTAATCACTGCGGTTACCGCACATAGCAATGCGGTCCAAAATCGCATCCTATTGTCGATACAAGTGGAACTGACACTTTGACTTCGATGACCAAACCAGTAAGTGGTCTGTCCTGGCACTGAAAACGGTCAGCTGCCCAGCCCACATGCATGAAAAGTTGGCAGACGGACTGCAGCTGCAGCAGGACGTGGCATCACATCCGGATGCGTCCAACGCTTCCGTGACCTACGCTCCTGACACACCTACAAAAAGGCTACGCGTTGTTAGTCTAGCTTCTTGGCTCTCCTCCTTCGCTCTTCGGCTATAAATACCCATCCCGAACCAGGTTTGAGGTAACGCTAATATGCTCTCTCACACATACCACTTAAACACACACTTTGTTCTCAAGCAAATACTTATTCTCACGCCGGAGAGTGGTAACAAGGAGCACCCCCCACCCCATCCTCCTTGTTATGAGTCACGGTGTGTTTCCTTGTGCAGGAGACAGGTTAGAGGACGATCCGGCCATTGATCGAGGAAAGAAGGGATTAACCCTACTCGACGAGACTAGTGAATTAACCCTTCGGTTAACCATTGTTTCATCACATGGTTAGTTATCATAATGTTAGTTTTGACACGTTATATTATTTATTTGTCACACTCATACTCATCATTAAACATGTTATCGATGATGTCACACCCTGACTTTTGCGGAAGCATATTATGTGTGACTTGCTTAATATCATTGCATTCAATTATAACAAACAACTATATGATAGAAACCATGATGTTCATCCATTAATAAGTTTCAAAATATTACAAACCACATTGTTTAATCCCAAACAAAGACTTCAAGTTTAGATTACAAACCAACCAAATGTTCGGAGTTCCATAAAGGACTTTGACAAAAGACATAAATAAAACCAAGGCTTTAACTTGTATGTCTTAACTAAGATAAAACATCCAAGTCAAACCCTACAAAAGTGTGGATGACACCATTTATTGAAGACACATCTTGAAAACTTTCAACCTTCGCCAGATCCATCGATTCCCTGAAATACATATAGTTTGAAAACATCAACAAAAGTTGAGCGAGTTCATGTGTTTGTATGTGTGCACGAATATTCTTGTAAACATATGTATGTATGTATTTGTAAACCGGTATGAAAGCGTCTGTGAACAGATCAATTAATGATTTGCAATGTCATTAATATGTGTGCAACGGCGTAGGAAGGCTCAAACCTAGCAGATTTTGTACCAGGCTTCCGGCTGGAAGACATAGTCACCACCTTCGGCCACTTCCGGCCCAGGGGTGGGGCTCGCAACACCCAAATAGATCTATCACTCATGTCCCTCGGTCCTTATACGAGGATTAATGGTCTTAAGTGTGCGCCTACCCATTCACATGATCTAACAGTTCATTCCTTAGCTAACCATACCATATGTAAACGTTTGTAAACATTTGTAACACGTATTTCACCCCCGAAGTTATAAACCAAAAACAGTTAAAAGAAAAGGGGGACATGAACTCACAATCTTGCGTTCTTCAACCAAGTAACTCAAAGCTTCTCCTCGGGTCGTACGACTACCTACACACGCTCTATGGTTTATTAGACGGCTAGGTCGTGCCACGACTTTTAGTCTTAATTGTTTTGGCTTAGCATTCTTTGAGTTACGTCTTTTGGTGAATATTATATTATTCCAAGGTATATAATTATTTGTTAAAATAATAATATTTTAACTTAAATTATATTTGTCAATTATTGGAATATATGTTAAAATAATATATTTTAACTTGGTATATTATGTATTTATACATGTATATTCTCCCAAGGATGGGTATAATTATACTTGTGTATTTTTGGTCTTGTGTATTTTGTCAAGTATTGGTGGCGTATTCCGGTGTGTATTTGTACGTACGGGGATACGTATTTTTATTGTATTTATTAAGTATTCTTATACTTAATTTTTGTATTTAATTTTCCAGAATATTATTTTTAATCAAATAATAATCACCAATTTATATCCTCAAAATGCATGTATTTTAAGAAAACTTTTATAGAAAATTATCTATAAATCTTTCTTGGCAAAAATAATTATATTTTCATATAAACCTCAAAAATAATATATTTTCAAGATTAACTAAGAAAATATTTATAAATCTATTTTTATCCCAAAATAATATATTCTTAATTTGTTTAAGAAAAGATATATATTTTCTTCAAAAATAATGTATCTTCTAGTTGTTCAAGAAAATATATTTATTTTTCTCCATTCAAAATAGTATATTTTCTACTTGGTAAAAATATGATACATTTTTGTAATACTTGTAAAAATCATATTTTCCCTTTCTTTGGTTTCCAAAATACCGTTTAACTCATTTGTCAAAATATAAATCTATTTCCGGAATATATATAAGTGTAGTCCATACGTCCGTTTGTCCGATTGTCCAATATTTGGGTATAAATTATATATTTGTTTTCTTGGAATTTTGGTATTATTTTGTATTATAATTTTTGGTATTTTGGTAAGTTATATTATTTTCAAGTCATAAAATAATATAACTAATACACATAATATACAAGTAACACACAAATTGTGACATCTAAATATATTTTCCTAAATATATACTTAGTCACTTTTATTTATCAAAAACCAACCTCCAATATTTGTAATTTTTGTAACAAAAATTATGGCAAATTTTATTTGAAAAACCATGGTTAAAATTTACTTATAAACACTTGTTTAAAAATATTTTTCTAAGTGTTTAAATTCTAGAAAAAATTTGCCATAGTTTCCCCTTAAAAAAGGAGGTTTCCATGCCTTAAAAAGCACATCATTTTCTTTTAAAATCATCATCAATCATCAACAAATCATTCAAGACTTACCATGAGCCAAAATCATGCAATTTACACTACATCATGAACTTGAAATTTTGTAAAAGTTTGTAGTAACTTAATATGTTGTTAAGTAGGTTTAGTTACCCTTAAAAATATGGTTATTTGTTTATAAATATCATTCTTGAAAAATAGTCTTTCACAACTTGTAAGATGATTTTCTAAAAATGATTTTTCTTGTATTCTTCTTGTTAACAACATGCTTCTAGTCTTGATTTAACACTAAAAACATGATTAGTTTCTTTAAAAATCATGATTATGTAAATCTTGTAAGCAACCTTGGTTTCTTGAGAAAAATAGTTTTGAAATCATCCGTGTACAAGACTTAATGCATGTATCTATCATCATCATACTCAAAAACATCTTCATTTTCAAGTTCATGTGAAACATAAAGGATGAGCATCTTGATTTTCACAAGATTCATCCTCTCACTTGCTAGATCATGTGTTTAATCACAATCTAGCAAGCTTCTTATGATGGTCAACATCATAATCACAAGGAATCAACAATCAAGATTCACACATACACTAAAACAACATAGATTCTTATGATTTTAAGCTTTATGTGAAGGATTATCTTCTTGTTCTTTCATGATCTTTGTGTTTAAGCACTTACATAATCTTTTAACCAACAAAAGAGAAGTAAAGACAAGTTACAAGAGGCTTACTACTAGCACAAGGCTAGGGAAGAAATCAAAGATGAAGAAGATGATGAACAAGGTGGTTAAAAGCTCTAGAGAATGGTCCTTCAAGCTCCAATGCCTCCTAGCTTCTTAATCTTGCTTCTAACACCTTAGGATCACCTTGGATTGCATGAACAAGAAGTGAAAATGGTGGTGGTGGTGTGGGTGGTGGTTCTCGGCCGTAGACAAGGAAGAGAGGGAGAGAAGAGTGAGTTTGTTGATGTTGTGAAATGTGAGAAGTGAAGTTACTTGTGGATTCTAAATAATCATTCTCCAACATATGCATATCCTTAGGTTAATATGTTTCAATAACCAACAACAAATCCAATAAACAATTGAATAAAAATCATGGGTGGGTCCACCCATGGTAACCGTCACCAAGGGGGGGGGGGGGTATAAAGTTGGATTTCAATTGTTAGTTGAATGATTTAGTTAGATTCTAAGTAATATGTTTACTGTTTATATGTGTTATGTAATTATAAGATGCATTAGGGTGTTCGGTGACCATAACTAGCTCGGAAATGATAAAACAATGCTTCTAGTGAAAATTTGGTGTTTCGGGTAGTGTCCGGTTGTTCGATTGGTTACCGGTTCGTTAAGGTGCTAAGTTACGCAGTTTAGTGTGCTTTATGTTCCCTTTTATGACAGTTTTGATTCCCGACACCTAGGGAGGTATTCTGGACCATTAAACCATAATTTCGTATTATATTTTAGTGTTAGAATGCTGATTTTTGCTGAAAAATGCAGAAATCTGCAGTTTGTGTGAGTTTTGGGCACTTTTCGGCACTTAAATTATCACTGGGAAGGCAGTTTTATGATCCTTACTTTCCTACACACTATACTAGTGTAACTCTTGGTTTCGGGCTCATTCTGTGTCTTAACATCATGTATGTCTGAGTATTGGACTTCCGTCAGTACTTCTAGTTGTCTGATAACTGTGCTAACTTTGTTTCGTGCACTAATTGGATCATAATGTGTTGCATGAAATAATGAGAAACAATCATGCAACATGCAATGCACTTGTATGTATATGACAATACTCAGAAATCATTCATGCCATTAATTCAAATCAAGCACAGTTATTAAAGCACAAATTACTGTTTAACATGTACGGAATTACATGGAATATGACAGTTGTCACATTTTCCCCCCATTAAGAAAATTTCATCCCAAAATTTTAAGCTGCATTATCGGTTGCAGGGGAGCTAGGGAACAAGTGTGGATACTTTGATTTCATTCGATCTTCACGCTCCCAAGTAAACTCTGGGTCGTGACGTGAGTTCGAACGAACCTTGACCAGCTTAACGCGACTCCTCCGAGTCTTGTTGACTTTCCAGTCTGTAACCTCAATGGGTTCCTTAGTGAATTGGAGAGTGTCGTCGATATGCACTTCATCCGTAGGGATGATAACTATTTCCTGAGTTGGGCTTTTCTTCAGGTTTGACACATGAAATGTATCGTGAACACTGTTTAGTTCTTCTGGTAATTCAAGCTTGTGTGCTACGGTACCAACCCTTTCCAAAATCTTGAACGGCCCAATGTAACGTGGATTTAACTTGCCACGTTTCCCAAATCGTGCTACACCTTTCCAAGGTGAGACTTTTAACAAAACCATGTCTCCTACCTCGAATTCTAGGGGTTTCCGTCTTTGATCTGCGTAGCTCTTTTGTTGATCACGAGCCGCCTTGATGCGCTCTCGGATCTGCATGATCTTATCAGTTGTTTCTTGAACCAGTTCGGGACCAACCATCTGTCTATCTCCAGCATCTGCCCAACACAACAGTGAGCGGCACTTACGGCCATAAATAGCTTTGAACGGTGCGGCTTGAATACTTGTATGGTAGCTGTTATTATAGGAAAACTCAACTAGCGGTAGATGAGTATCCCAACTGCCACCTAAATCCATCACGCATGCACGAAGCAGGTCTTCCAGTGTTTGAATAGTTCGTTCGCTCTGACCGTCTGTCTGCTGGTGAAAGGTCGTACTCAGATTCAACTGAGATCCAAAAGCCTCCTGAAAGGATTGCCAAATCCTTGATACAAACCGTCCATCTCTATCAGATATTATCGAGATAGGCACTACATGACGTGCTACTATCTCCTTGAGGTAAAGCTCAGCTAGCTTTCCAGTGCTATCTTTCTCTCGAATAGGTAGGAAGTGTGCAGACTTTGTTAAGCGGTCCACTATTACCCATATCATATCGTGTCCTCTAGGTGTCCTGGGTAATTTCGTTATGAAATCCATAGAAATTTGCTCCCACTTCCACATGGGTATTTCCGGTTGTTGCAGACCTGAAGGTTTCTGATATTTGGCCTTAACCTTAGCACAGGTTAGGCATTTCCCAACATAGATAGCAATGTCGCTCTTGAGTTTTGGCCACCAATAAAAATCTTTCAGATCTTGGTACATCTTGTCCGATCCTAGGTGGATCTAGTACCTCGACTTATGAGCTTCATCAAAAATAACTTCTTTAATACAGCCATAAAGTGGAACCCAAATGCGTCCTATGAAGTATAAGGTTCCTTCCTCATTTGGCACTAACTTCTTCTCCATTCCTCGGAGATATTCAGCCTTAAGGTTTTCTTTCTTAAGAGCTTCTTGCTGTGCGTCACGTATACGTGAAGTGAGATCCGTCTGAATAGTCATTTCTAAAGCTCGAACCCTTATGGGCTTAACCCTTTCCTTTCGACTTAAGGCATCTGCTACCACATTTGCCTTTCCAGTGTGACAACTGGAAAAATAATGGTAATTCCGTACAACTTAAACACTCGATTTAACGTTTAATTTCTCTCATTACGATTTAATTACTGCATGATTAGGTCGTATAAGATCTAGCAATCATAGGACATGGTTAAAACGCTAAACAATATTAACTCAATCGCCTTGTCACGAGAAAACCGCAAACTATGTCCTAATATGTTGGCAAAATGCTGAAAACACTATTCACCGGATCACAATATTTATGCCAGCTAGTTCTAAAAACTGTCCGAACAAGCAACGAATGGCATGAAAGAATATTATAGTTGGAATATAAATAAAAACCCCTAACTAGGGGCACCAAATGATGAAACATATAAACTTTCAAAAAAATGTATATTTTTAAGTTGTCCGTTCTGCGCCAAACTGTAACAAAATAACATGTCCGCAACACTAAAATTTAGCATTTGAATGTCCGTAGGACTTGTTAATAATATATTACACCCTAAATAAGCTTGGGGATATCAATGGGACGTCCAAAATACAAGCTCCCAATGCTACGCCGCAACTTTCACACATTGCCCAAGTCCGAGCCGATAGGTGAATAAATTATATTCCTACCATCCAATTTCCTAAACTAAAAGGCTAGCGAACTAGTTAGCCATATTTCGGCGTCGCCAATGCCTTGAATAAACGCTATAGCGTTGATGGTAAATTAAAACCATAGCTCCCGGTATTATATAGCGTCTTTTATATTTCACCCGAGATCGAACCGACGAGCGAACTAGTGGTGTTTTTACCGTCCAAAACCTATACCCACTAAACTAGTGGACTAGTTAGACTTTATTTACTACCTTAAACTAACATATTAATGATGCTAGAACACACTTAATGACCAAAATGTCATAACATATGTATATGAATCACATGTCTAAATGTTAAAAAAAAAGGTAAACTTATCCACCCCCTAGCTATTTACGGTCAACAAGTGGCCCCACCCACTTGTTTTCTTGTTGAAAAATTGAGGATTCAAGGCATGGTAGGAAGATATGGAGAATGGCATGGACATGCAATCATATAACCTAACCTTACTATCATTTCTTATCATTTACCAACTTATCAAAACCCAAACATCACCCTCCTCCTCTTCTTTATTCTCGGCAGCCAACACCCCTATAAACCCATCCTTTTCACCCATTAAACAAGCCATTTTAATCCCTAAAATCTCCTTTCAAGACCACTCAAGGAAGGTGCAAGCTTGGAGAGTTTTTGGACTATCTTTGGAGCTAAACCTCTTCTTAAACATTATCTTAAGACACTTGCAAAATTGTAAGACCTTATTCCACTCATTTCAAGTTCATTATACATTATAGTTTAGTATTATATATGTTGATCATCTTGAACAAAAAAAAAATCAAAGATTAAAACCCTAAACACAACTTAAAAGTATACTAAAAATGTTATATTATGTGTTGATGAAGTTGTTTAGTGCTAGTTAGTTTAGATACTCTTGATGTTATTGTTAACCTAGGGTGATTAGTATGATGAACTTGTATGATAAAGATTAAAAATAATGATTTAAACATTGTAATGTTTAAATCTAAACAAGATCATCAACCTCATGATCCATGAACTTTACTACGATCTAAAAATGTGTTACAACATATATGTGGCTTTTATAGAGATTAAATCATGAATTATATTATGATGATCTTAAAAAGTAGCATAAACAAGTTTATTTAAATGAGTGAACTAGTTAAAGATCATGAGAAATATTGTTAGTTTTAATGATTTTGTTAAAATATATAAAAAGTGATGTGATTTTTAGAGGTTTTTGTTAAGAATATATTTATAAGGTTCATGGAAAATGAAGGTGTTTATTGGTGTTATATACATGCAAAGTTGGTAATGAAACTTGGTTTGGATTGGTCATGATTAAAGGTGCTTAACATGCTTAAAAACGCATTTTTAAAAACGTGGAAAAACGCCATAGTTTAGGGGAAACTATGGCGAAATTTTCTAAAATATTAATCGCGATTAAAATGGGATTAACGAGGTGATTAACATGGTTAATCATGATTAGTAAACTTAATTGTGATTAACGACCCTAATAATGATTATAGAAACCCTAATGACAATGGTTAAGCATTTACCATACAAGAGTATACTTAAATACTTGAAAGTATTTTTAATAAGTAAAGGGGGGTGAAAAGTTAAATGTATAACAATAAATATAATTTTTGTGAAAATTATATATATATAGGGGAACGCTAAAATGAAAACCACCTCCAGTTGTAAGAAGCGCGAGAACCACTTTCTAGCCATTAGATCAAGAAGATGGATGGATGAGATTAAAAGTATTTAAAAATAATATTAAGTATTTTTTGTCTTATTATGTCTTTAATATTTTAATCCAAAAGGGTATTTTAGTAAAATTACTCTATTTTGTCTTTATTGTTTTTTATTACTTTATTGTATTATTATATTAGATTTTTATTTTTTAAACATAGTTTTTTTATTAAGCATTTTCAAATTCAGATTTATTTACAGATTTTTAAGTTTAACATTTTACGGTTTTACACCCGGCCTTTTCACGCCCCGTTTTTTGACGCGCCGTTTTTACACCCGGCTTTTTCACGCGTCGTTTTTTCAACGCGCCATTTTTACGTTAATGTTATTTACGTTTTACGCGCCGGTTTTTTACGTTTTTACGTTTGACGCGCCGGTTTTTTACGTTAACGTTTTTTAACGCGCCGTTTTTTAGACTTTTTTTACAAAGGCGTTTTTTACACATTTTTTTACGTCGTCGTTTTAACGCGCCGTTTTTTTCACGTTTTTTAACGCACCGTTTTTTACACTTTTTACGTTTTACGTTAAACTTTTTAAACTTTTTACGTTAAACTTTACGTAAAACTTTTTACGTTTTACGTTTTACATAAAACGTTTTATGTTAAAAAGTTTACGGTTTACGTTAAAAAGTTTACGGTTTACGTTAAAAAGTTTACAGTTTAATTTTTTTTTACAAAATCTTTTTTACGCAAAAACGAACGCACCTAGAAATCGCAAACTCGGTGAAGTGTCTCAGATATATTGTTATCATCCTCGACTAGGGGGAAAAATAAAAAACCAAAAACATCAAAACAAAGTGTATCTCGAAAAACAAAACGGGGTTTGGCTCAGATTATCCGATAATCAAAAGGCTGCAAAAGTGGGGTTGCAGGTTTAAAAAACCTACCTTCCGCCGTCCTTGCCGCGCCATCGTCATCAAAATCTACGTTTTTTTTTTGCATAATCGCTGCCCAATCGACCATATCAAAACATATTAAACCCACATATCAAAAATTTCCACAAAACAGATCAAACCCACATATCAGATCAAACCCACATATCAAAAATCAAAGTTCATCAAAAAATCACTAGAAATAGCAAAATCGCCACAAAGTTCATCAAACCCACATATCAAAAATCAAAGTTCATCAAAAAAGCACCAGATTCAAACCACAAGATTCAAACACAACAAAAACCAAGATTCAAACCCAACAACATATTCAAACAAATTCAAACCCAACAAAAACACTTACCAACAAACCATCAAGAAAGTCAAAACCACAAGATTCAAACCCAGATTCAACGAAATCAACAGAATCAAAAAGCACCAGATTCACCCACCCCCTTCACCCCATCATTTGCCGCCACCACCGCCGTACACCACCACCACCGCCGTCGACACATCAACCGGGGACACCAAAGGGGGGTGTCTGGCCGGTTAACCGGCGCCGTCGGCTTTCCGACTCTCTCTATGCTCGGTCTCTCTCTCCTCCTCTCTTTCTGGTTCCCGCTGTCAGGAACGTCATCAAAGGGGGGTGTCTGGCCGGTTAACCGGCGCCGTACATATGAAGAGGGGAGGTGAGGGGGTGGCTGCTGCTGGTGGTTGTCGACAGAACGGAGAAGAAAGGAGGTGTGGGTGTCTCTTGTGTGTACCGAAAACAACAATCTTCGTTGGAGATCAGATGAAAAATTGGTGATTTCTTCATGTGAAGAAAGAGAAATGTGAGAGAGTTTCTTCATGTGAAGAAAGAGAATGAGGAAAACTTATAAAGATAGACATTTAAAAGAGTTAGAGGACAGAGATGAAATGACACATAGAGTAAATGACCAAACTACCCTTTAGGGTGGCAAAATCTGATTGTGGTTCTCATGGTTCTTACAACTGTGGATGGTTTTCATTTTAGCGGCTCCCTATATATATATATATATATACCTTTTAAAAACCATAGATTGGCATATATTATTTGTATATTATTTGTATGTAGTAGTGGTAGGAATAATACATACCAAATAAAAAAATACACTACACTTGGAAAATACACCAAACTTATACACATGAGACTCCATATATATTGTGGTTAAAACAAATAAACGGACAACGAAACGCGGACGAACGGACACCGAACAAATCGAATTTTAACCATAATATTGACAAGACTATATATATTTGAATCGGCGCAAAATATATATAATAAACGCTCCACCAAATGAAATGCGTCGCCACCGACATCGAACACCTCTACGTATCGGCACGAAACGTGCACTCATTGCGGACGACACATGGACACTTTCGACACGAGGATATAAATTTTCAACTCTACGACGGAACTCTAAAAATAATGCATATTTTTAGACAAGAAAAGTATACCTACATATTTTAACACTTATAAAAAATCCGGAAAGTATAAAGTATATATTACTAAGTATACATATATATGTGAGGACACATGTATAATAATACGTATAAAATCCCTTGGTAAAGTATAAAAATATTTAGGC
The DNA here is from genome assembly GCA_030545235.1 of Helianthus tuberosus. Lineage (NCBI taxonomy): Eukaryota > Viridiplantae > Streptophyta > Magnoliopsida > Asterales > Asteraceae > Helianthus > Helianthus tuberosus. The sequence goes on from CM060416.1 coordinate 93,375,439, forward strand.
ATATAATGGGCTAATGAAGGCCTATTTATACAAAAAATGGGGCTAAAGCCCACTTACATAACATAAAGATTGGGCTAGGCCCAATATCTTAAATACATGGGCAATGGCCCATTTTGATAAACACTTATAAAGGCCCAAATATCATAAAAGGTGGGCTAGGCCCAATGTAAAATACATATATATTTTTATAAATATATATTTTAATAATACATTAAAATACGGTATACCATACGTATAAATACGGTATACCACACGTATAAATACGGTATACCACACATATTAAATACGGTATACCACACGTATAAATACGGTATACGCATACGTATAAAAGACTCACGTACATGATGATATACTCACATACACTTGTTGAAGTGTACTATCGTAAGAATGTCATACACATACGACAACGTTAAAAATAAATATTTTCAACACTTTTATCAATTAAAGATATACACTTATATTTGTGTAACAAATATAAAGTCTTGAATCAAAGTATACCAGAAACAAATGCCAACATATTATTAAATTACACAAGTGTTCCAAAAACAAATGAAAATAACAAACGTTCAAGATGAAAAACGAGTACAAGGTCTAGGAAAGACCGACGTGTCTAATGAGTTAGAACCCTTGTAGGTTGACTCGCGTTTACGGAACACGTTGCTAGAATATCTCTCTCTCTCAGGAACGCAAAGCTGTGAGTTCATGTCCCCCTTTTCTCTTAACTGTTTTCGGATTTATAACTCTCGGGGGTGGAATACATGTCTCAATGGTATGGTTTAGCTAGGGAATGAACTGTTAGATCATGTGAGCGAATAGTAATCTCTCTTAAGCGCCGTTAATCTTGTATAAGACCGGGGTAAAAGTGTTAGATCTATCGGGTGTAGCGAGCCCCACTCTTGGGTCATTGTGTGGCCCATGTAGTGCTTTTGTTGTTTTGACCGGGTGGACCGGAGGAAATTCGCTAGGGTTGAGTGCTTCCTATGTCGCCACACATATTAATGTCCTTGCAAAACATTAATGATCTGTTCATAGACGCTATACATACCCGTTTATTATAAAAGATCTCTCACATGTTTAAAGGTTTAATTGGAGCTCACTCAAAACACATGAACTCACTCAACTTTTGTTGATGTTTTCAAACTTACATGTATTTCAGGAAACTAATAGGATCTTGGTGCTGGTGTTTACTATGAAGCTTTTGGATTACAATATTCGATGTCATCCCTTTTGGAGGGTTTGGTCCATATATCTCATCTTCAATGAGATATAGGATGTAAAACCTCATGTTTTAATCTTATGTCAACTAGTCCTTTTGTAAAACTTAAAACTTATGTCGGTTTGTATTAGGGATGAGCTCGGTACCGACCGGTACCGGAACCGAAAGTACCGGTACCAAAAATCCTCAAAAGTGGGTACCGGTACCGGTACCAAATATACTCGGTACGGTACGGTTCGGTATTTGAGTGTAAAAACCGGTACCGTACCGGACCGGTACCGAAAATGTCAAAAGTCGGTACCGAATCGGTACCGAAAAGGTACCCGGTTCGGTAAATTCGGTACCGGTACCGGGTCCATTTTGCTCATCCCTACAAAGTTTGTATCCTAAACAACTTATGATGTATAATATTTTAAATTATGTCAATGGATAAACATCGTTTGTTTTAATCATGTAGTTGTTTACTTAAATCGTATGCAATGAAAACTAATCAAGTTCACACCGCGCGCTTCCTCTAATGAACGGGTGTGACAGATTGGTATCAGAGCTTCGATTGTAGTGAACTAGGATTCCTTCTCGAGTCTAGTCTACAATCACTAGGATCCTCTCACGAAAACATTTTTATAACAACAAAAATGTTTTTCATTGCATAAACAAAGACACCAAGATCCACTAACAAAACTCTTTTCTAGAAAATAATGTGAGGACATTATTTGGGGCTTAGTCTATATGGGATAGACTTGCCAAACTAGATTGATTCGCGCAGACCAATGTGATTATATTTGATATGCTATGTTTAATTATATATATATATATATATATAATAAGTAATGATATTATTTATTGATATATATATATATATATATGCATGTTGTACGGAATATTTTACCGAAAATGAAATACCTTCGGCTTCAAATTCTATTGTTGTTCTTGACTCGCGCGGTGAGAATATCGACCTCGCATCTATTGCGGAGCTTATGGCGGATGTAGTTACTAAGTGAGACCTTAAGCTTGATGCCGTAGAAGATGGTTGTTCTTCCCTTGAATGTGGAAGATGCCTGACTTCGGTAGTGACGACGACCAGGCGGAGGAGGCAACCCTGGACAACAACTCTATTTATGGGGCGAGTTCCCTGTGGCTTTTACGAATCATGATTGACGACACTCTTGTCCAGACCGGGAAGATGAAGTACTCAACTTGAAGGTGCCCCTCCAGCTACTATTGCTACAAATTCTCTTTATTTCTACTACGTCTAACGTTGTGCCATTTTGCGAGTAATGACAACGGATGTTAGCACGTGGACCATCATGAAGGTCCCTTCTATGTTGAAGGTATGAAAACAGTAGTGTCCCCCCCCCCCCCTCGAACTGATCATCTGCTCTGAACAAGAGAAAATTAGGGTGACCATGCAAGGCAATTTATTATTTCGGGGGCCCACCTAATAACAACTTGTAGTGCATGGAAATCCTGATGGGCTCTGCGGGTCAAGCTAATGATCACTATCTATTCGAAAATCTTAAGTTCTATCTGGTAGAACACTAGTCGGGGTGGTACTATAACACCCTTTGACACCGGAAGATCACACGTATTTGTTCACATCTAACATTCGATTTATATCACGAGTCGGTTAAGACTAGTCAACTAAACAAACAAAATTTGTTAGCCACCGCCACCACCAGCGTACCCTCCACCACCACACCATACTGCACCTGCCGACCCTGTCATTTCTGTTCGAGTGCTCGACTTAGTGCTCTAACAGTAAGTCAGTGCCCTCTCTCGCAGTGTCTACGAGCAGGAGGATGAGTGTGCCCATCTTCACAGCTTGATCTATCCTTCACTACACCGCACCCCTCTTACTTCTTAGGTGATTATTGCAGATACTTTTGTTTGGGAGTTGCAGACTCACTTTCAGTGTATATATGAAGACCTAGTATGAGCTGAAGACACTTGAAGATTTTAAAGACGAATGTGGAAGAAATAAACTTTACTATTTTTGTGTATTATGAACTTGTACGACCGGGGCGATGTAGCTTCGAGTCCTTTTGTTTTCTTCTGCGAAACAATGTATCAAGTTGTCTAATTCATGAAAGCGAAGTAGTTTAATTTCTTACTACACATTGTTGTTGATATGTATGCCTGTGTTGCTTTTGTGATTGCATGTTTGGATGACGTGATGATTACCTATACATTATATATATACCTTCGTAGACAACATTTATTATTAAATATGTGTCTAACCTCCTTCGATGTCTTTTATTAGAAGAAAATGCCACCAAGGCGAAGGACCAACACGAACCCACTGCCAAGGACGGAAACGGAACTGAATGAGCGCATCTCATAGGCGATTGCGCAATACAAAGCCAACCGCTCCGAGCATAGCGGTGGTACTGGAGGTTCATTAGGAAACAATCCCCCTACTGGTAATGTTAAGTCATCTATGACACATTACAACACTCACGTATGTTCTATTCGTGCTTTGACAATGCTCATTCATGGTTTGTTATTGCAAATGTTTCAGGTTGCACGTACAAGCAGTTCCTGGACTGCAAACCTCTGAACTTAGATGGCACAGGAGGTTCCGTAGCGTTTGTACGTTGGACCGAGAAGACAGACTCAGTCCTGAGAATGAGCAAATGTCTTCCTGAACAAATGGTCACCTACATTTTTGGGTTATTCTTGGATGGAGCGCTTTCAGGGTGGAACCTACAGGTTCAGACTAAAGGGAAACAACAGCGTATGCTATGAGCTGGGAAGAGCTCAAGGAGCTGATGAGGAAGAAGTATTGTTCGAGGGCTGAGATTCAAAAACGTGAGACTGAGTTTTGGAATTTAAAGATGATCGGGTCTGATATCGCTGGGTACACACAACGTTTCCATGATTTGTCAAGGGTTGTTCCATATTTGGTGGAACCGGAGTTTAAAAGGATTTAGAGGTATATTTGGGGACTAGCCCCGGAAATTCTGAGTCTGGTTACTTCTTCTAAGCCCCCTTCAATCAGTGTGGCGATTGACTTGGCTGTTGCACTCACCGAGGAGGCACTTCGTTTGGGGAAATTCTCAAAGTCTGGTGCTAACAAAAAGGAGACTCATGTTGAGTCTACAAGTGATAATAAGCGGAAGTTTTCGAACTTCAAGAAAGGCACTCGGGCGAACAACAACAATTCCAACAAACGGAGGGAAGTCAATCCGCCAGCCGAGGCTAGGACTGGCGCAACGAACAATGAAACTGGTGGGAAAGGTTATGCGGGCTTTTTGCCTAAATGTGATAGGTGTAGATATCACCATGCGGGTCCGTGCAAAACAATTAGGTGCGAAAATTGTGGTAGGATCGGGCACAGCAAGGAGACATGTTGGTCTGGTACGGGGCGTGGGAATAGAAACCAGGGTGGTAATGGAAACCAGGGCGGTAATAAACACCAGGGTGGAAATGGGAACCAGGGTGGAACTGGAAATCAGTGTGGCAATGGAAATCAAGGTGGCAACAATAATAATAATCGAGGTGGAAATGGAAATGGTAGGGGCCAAGGTTGTTATGGATGTGGAGACAAGGGGCACTATCAGAAGGACTGCCCGAAGGAAAATCAAGCTCGTGGGAGAGTTTTTACGATAGGAGCACGCGAGGCACGCCAGGACCCGAACGTAGTTATGGGTACGTTCCATATAAACCAACACTTTGCATCCGTTCTGTTTGATACTGGCCCCGACTTTAGTTTTATATCTATAGAATTTAAGAACGTACTTGGTCTAGAGTCGAGTAAACTAGAAGTCCTGTATTCTATAGAATTGGCGAACGGAAAGTTAGTCGAAGCGGATGAGGTTATCAAGGGTTGTACACTCGAGCTTGGGGAGCGAAAATTTTCTATCAACCTCTTACCCGTTGATCTGGGCAGCTTTGACGCGGTTGTTGGAATGGATTGGTTGTCCGACAACCGGGCAGAAGTGGTTTGCCACGAGAAGACCATCCGCATCCCACTGTCGAATGAAGAAACACTTATAATTCATGGGGAGAAACGCGAGACACCCCTACGGATCATAAATTGCATGAAGGCACAAAAGTGTCTTCGAAAAGGCTGTATATCCTTCCTCGCCCACGTAGTCGACAAGGAAACCAAAGGGCCGAAGCTAGAAGACATCCCTGTCGTGAAAGAATTTCCAGAAGTCTTTCCAGAAGACTTTCCTGGACTACCCCCACAACGTTAAGTGGAGTTTCGAATTGATTTGGTGCCAGGAGCGACACCAGTGGCGAAATCACCATATCAGTTAGCTCCGTTAGAAATGCAGGAGTTATCTACTCAGCTGCAAGAGCTGCTAGATAAAGGATTTATTAGACCGAGTTTCTCACCTTGGGGAGCTCCAGTATTATTTGTTAAAAAGAAAGACGGCAGATTTCGCATGTGCATTGACTATAGGGAGTTAAACAAGCTGACCATCAAGAACCGATATCCCTTAACGAGAATCGACGACTTGTTCGATCAACTACAAGGTTCCAGCTACTACTCCAAGATCGATCTGAGGTCGGGATACCATCAGTTGAGAATACAAGAGGAAACTATCCCCAAAACGGCTTTTAGGACTCGTTACGGACATTACGAGTTTCTTGTTATGCCGTTTGGCTTAACCAATGCACCGGCGGTATTCATGGACCTCATGAACCATGTGTGTAAGTCATATTTGGACAAGTTTGTGATTGTGTTTATTGATGATATCCTAATATACTCGCGAACCAAGGAGGAACACGAGCAACATTTGCGAGCTATTTTGGAACTCTTGAGAAAGGAACAACTGTATGCAAAGTTTTCGAAGTGTGAATTTTGGATTCGCGAGGTACAATTCCTAGATCATGTGGTAAATGAGAAGGAAATTAATGTCGACCTGGAAAAGATTGAGGCGATTAAGAATTGGGAAGCGCCTAGGACCCCTACTGAGATACGACAATTTCTAGGATTAGCGGGCTATTATAGACGATTCATAGAGAACTTTTCAAAAGTGGCTCAACCGCTAACGTCCCTAACACAAAAGGACAAGAAATTTGATTGGGGCAAGAAACAAGAGGCGGCTTTTCAACTATTGAAAGATAAACTTTGTGACACACCTATTTTATCCTTACATGACGGTACTGATGGTTTCGTGGTCTATTGTGATGTGTCACGACAAGGTCTTGGTTGTGTATTGATGCAACGGGACAAAGTCATCGCATACGCGTCTCGTCAATTGAAGGTGTATGAGAAAAACTATACCACGCACGATCTTGAGCTAGGTGCGGTGGTGTTCGCGTTAAAGATCTGGCATCACTACTTATATGGTACTTGTTGCACAATCTTTACAGATCACAAGAGTTTACAGCACATATTCGATCAGAAGGATTTAAATATGCGGCAACGACGATGGGTCGAGTTATTGAATGATTATGATTGTGAGATATGTTGGTGCATAATTCGTATGTCTGCCACTGTGCGAATAGCTAGATAGAGCGTGTGTTGAATATTGTATAGAATAGGAGAAAGTTGGACAGGTTTTGATATTGTAAAGGTGCATCCGGTGATCCAGATCGGATGGCAATCCGATCGGATGACACCATATTGTGAGATGTCTATAAATAGGGATCTTGGGGTTCCATTTGGACAAGCTTTTGGTTCCCAGAGGGGAAATGCTGTCCAACTGGTCTCTCGGTGCTGTAAACGTTGAATAATCAATAGAGACCAGATTATAAGTGACTGATCGGTGCCGTATCTATCTTCTACTCGTTTCTTTTCGCTTTTGTCGATTAATAAACGCACCGAACACGTCGTTTCGGGACCAAAGCTCCGTCCAAATGGAACCCCAAGATTCTTAAAACCAATCCATGTGATCCTTTGGGTTTAGTGTCTGCATTTGCATAATAGGTTTACATGTGATATTTGTTAAAACTTGTGTTGAAACAGATTTGATAAATATTTGTCGTATAGTGCCATGAATCGAGTGGTGGGTCGAGCGGATTGCCACCCGACTCAAAAACAGGTGATTGTCAAAAAGTCGGATACCCACTCGACCAGACAGCACATAACCCATCCGGTCGTACAGCTTTCCCATCCATCGGGCAGCAAAGGCCCATCCGAGCGAAGTCTATTATGCCCATCCGATCCAAGTGTTTGATTTTTTTTTGTAACTGATCATTGTTATTTGATTGTTTCTTGTGCTGTGATTTACGAGTTGCGAATATCAAGGAGATAAAATCATGGCTGAAATAAAAATCAGAACCCGGGAAGAAATTCTGAAAGAGAAAACCTACAGAGAAAGATGCATTGTGGGATACAGAATCGAAGATATGGAAAGAGAGTATGGAGAAGCGATAAGCAACAAAAGATGGGATAAGAAGAGAGAGTGTTATGTGAACAAGGAAGGTGAACTGGTTGTTCATCCAAGTGAAATAGTTTTTGATGAAGTTCTTGCAGTAATTCCTCTATCCGGCGAGTACTACTCAAATGCTGAAAAAGATAAAAACTACAAGAAAAGGCTGGATAAAATCATCAGAGATGCTATGACATCAAGTCTGAGGAAGAGGGATGAAGCAAGAATGAAGAAAAATGTGGAGTGTATTGTGGATGAGTTGAAGAAAGTGGCTGAAGAAGTGAAGGAGGAGAAGGTTGAAGAAAAAGTTGTTGTCAATGAAGAAATTGTGAAAGAAGCTGTTATTGAAAAACAACAGGTTGTTGAAGAAGAAATGAAGAAGAAAGAAGAAGAAGTAGTGAAAAATGAGAGTTTGGAGGTTGCTGGTGATGAAGTTGATGTTGAAGAAAAACAGAAGAAAAATGCTGATCAAACAGAAACTGCAGCAAACACCGAGGTGCCAATCACTGAGGTAAATTATGATTCTGAAACTCTAAATAAAACAGTTGAACAGTGCAAGAAATGCATGGAAACATGCAGTGCTTGTACTGAAAAGGAAGAAAAGTTCAGAACAAGAGATCTAGAATTTACTAAAATCGAAAATGTTTTCAAAAATAAATGCAAAGAAATGTTAGAAAATGAAAAAGTTTTGAAAGATAATGATGAAAAGCTTACACAAAAATGCAAGAATTTAGAAAAAAAAAATGAGATTTTGAAAGAAAAGGTTTCGAAAATGATAGAAGAGTATTTACAAAAGGAAAATGCATGTCAAGAAATGAAAAAGGAATATGATTCAATAAAATTGGCCTATCACATTACAAAAGAGTCATATGAAGATGTGAAAAGCCAAATGAAACTTGTTCAACCCAGATTGAGATACTGTTCTGAAACAACTGATACGCTTAAGCGACAGTATTCAATAAAGCAACAAGTTGTCAATTCTTACATTGAGGATGTTGCTAAGCTAAAGCGTCAAATAGCTGATTTAGAACAGGATAACAACAAGTTAAAAAGCTATCATGCGTCATCATATGTGCTTGAAAGAATTTTCAACATAAAACCTGGTGATGATGATTCTGAGAAAAACAAAAAGGGTATTGGCTCAGAGTTTCATCAAGTCCCTCCACCGGAAAAGTTTGTATTCTATCATGATGAAAAAGTCGAAAAAGCTTTCAACATGGTCGATCGATTGCCAGAAAACATTGACATAACCTATTCCAAATCTGATTATTCAAGTGATTCAGAGGTGGTAGGTAAGGTCGTTGAAAGTGTGTTGAAAGAAGAAACGGTTGATACAGGTAAATCTGAATCACAGGATGAAAATGAAGGAAGTTTTCATGAAGAATATCTGAAAAACTCAAAATCTGAGAAAAATTTGAATGATGATTCAAAAGGATTGGTTTATACCATGATTGGATCGGACAAATTATTCTTAGATATTGTATTCCCGATTCAGAATGTGATTTCAGAAATGATTGACAAAGTTTTCAAAATGGTTGAGATTGAAAAGTCTGAGATTCCAAAGTTTGCTGGAAAAGGTCACAAAACTTTTTATAACAAACCTGGTTTCAAGAAGAAAAACATGAAGGCTGGGTTGGGTTATAAGAAGAAACAAAGTTGGAATAAAAATGAAAAGTCAAATTATCAAGCAAAATGAATTTTGTTCACGGAACAAGTTCCGAAGAAGAGAAAGAACTCCAATTTAGGCGTCAGTCTAATGAAGAGTTCTATGCTCAGAAAAAGCAACAACAACAGGTCAAAGATGTGTCCAAGCGAACATGTTTCAAATGCGATCAAACAGGACATCTTGCACGCAAGTGTCCAAATCTGAAACCTGTTGATGTTGAGACGAAAAAGAAGTTCGATGATGTTCAGAAACAAAAATCTGAGGATGTGAAATAATGGTCAACCAGATTTGATTCAAAACAAACTTGGAGGTACAACACAAACAAGTTTGCTTCGAATCAAACTTGGAAATCAAACCTGAATAGGTTTAATTCTAGACAGACCTGGAATTCTCACACACCCAGATTTAGAACAACACAAAGTTGGAGAAGAAATGTCGATGCAACAAAACCACAACATTTTTGGAAACCAAATGTTGTTCAGAATCAAAATGTTCAAAAAGATTCACATTTTTACAAAAGAGGGACTCCAAAAGGTCAAACATGGTCTGTTAAGAAACAAATGACTTCGGCAAATGATGAAAAAGTTGAAGTGAAAATTGACAAAGTCTTTGTACAAAATGACAAAGATTTTCCGAAGTTGAATGAAGTATATTGTGTTGAAATGCCTAAGGTCAAACAGACCTGGGCTAAATTGTTCAAATAATTCAATTGTTGAATGTGCAGGTGCTTCCTAAGGAATCTGAATATCAACAAGAAGAATGTCAGAGCAGCCTGGCACGAGAAGAGAAGGCTGCTAGTCCCTGCGTCTAAAATCAGGGAGTTTGTGTTTTTGTACATAAATAAACCATATTTCAAAACTCCTAAAAATTGAAAAATTTAAAAATAAAAAATATGTTTGTTTTTAAATTTTGTCAAAAAAAAAAAAACCAAAAATGTGTTACTTGAATATGCTGAAACCCTCACGGCGGAACAAACATGATTAATTTCACAAGATTGAAAAAACTGTTTTCAAACTGTAAAATATCAATGTGTTGTAAATCATGGGGGTACGTTATATTTTCTGCAAAACAGAGCATGAGGTGCAGAAAATGGATGGAGAGACAAAGCTATCAATATCAGGTTGTCAAATTTTCTTTAAATGTTTTAAATTTTAGGGGGAGTAAGAAAATTTCAGAAAATCCAAAAACATTTGATAATTTGAAAAAGCCAAAAACGTGATAAAATTCAAAAATGAGTTTTTGTGTAAAAAGAGGAAATGATAATACATCAGTAGACAATCACAGTACGCTAAAGAATTGGAAAGTTAAAATGTGATAAACGGTCTCGCTGATGATATGCCAGTAGGTTTTTACACGCTTAGTAGATTGTTTTCGAGATATAAACCTAAATATCAAATACTTACTTATCTCGTGGGGAACATCTCTCGGATATATAGGTAACCCGTGAAATCTTGTTTGAAGGGCTTTCTATTTCTGACATACTAGGTCTTTGTACCTGATGATATCTGGGGTATTATACCGGGACTTCTGATTTTGCAGGAGCAATAGCCTAGTCCTCGTATAATATTATGCACTGCTTTAATCATAAAGCCCACCATCAGCATAAAAAATGATGAAACATTGAAAATGCTAATCATGTGCTGTTGAAGAAAAGATCCCCAAAAGGGACACACCTAAAGTCAAGCCATCATCTCTTTGTCTGAACGGAAGTTCTAACCTGAGCTCTCATGGCCTCACATTTACCCGTTTACATATATCATTAGTGTACATTCACCTGTAAGACTGAATATAGGAGTCTGGATACGGGAGTATATTCTGAGGTGGGACACGCGAATAAGTTTAAGTCCTTAAAACACTAAATCTGTATCTCGAATCAGTTGAACTTTGTGTGAAAATTTAAGTGGATCAGTATACTGACAATCTAAGTGAATCGTTTAGAACTTAAAGTGTTTAAAGCTCAACGGTACTAGTGATTTGTCATAAACTGATATGATCCTCTGACGTGAACTCAAACAAAAATATTGTCTGTAAATATGTTTGTAAATATTTCTTTACTACATTTAATTTCAGAAAAATACAAAAAGATTTTGATTTCTGCTTTAGTTTCGACAACCGATGTCTGAATGCTGAGTTTCAAAATCTAAGTATGCTCATCGTGTTTCTGAAAATAAAACAAGTTCATTAATTTGAAACTTGAAATTTTTTAAATCAAAATTCAAAAACAGTTTGTGATATCTCCAAGGTCATTAAGTTGGACTTGGATGATTAACTATGAGGGATTTGGATGCTTATATTGTTAAAATCTATTGAATAGAGCCAGTTTTCGATCCTGTTCGCTGAAACTGCCAAATCTTTGAAGATTGTTGATAGGGGGAGAAAATCAAGTATTTCTGGATATATCCATATTATTATATCTTTGAGCCAGGATCTTGATTTAGAAATTTTAAAAGAGCCAGGTTACGACTCCTGGGCAAACTGAAAATACTTTCACTGTAAAAATATTTTAGCTTGTGCTGAGAGAGCCAGGGTTTTTCAAACCTGGATGTTCAAAAAGTTTTTACTTATAAACGTTTGAGGATTGCAGTTGATGTACCAGACTACGATCCCGACAGCCGAGTCTAAGGGGGAGTCTAAAGACGAGCTCAATGCAAGGGGGAGCGTGCATTCAAGGAGCCAGGTAACTATCCTGAAGGAGCTTGTATACAGAAAGCCAAGTGTCGATCCCAAAAGCACGGAAGCTTGACGAAAGGGGGAGCCTGAAGGTAGAGTTTACAGAAAGGAGGAGCAGCTGAAGCTGAAGAAAGATCCATAGGGATTCTGTTCAAGAAAGAGAGAGAGAGAGAGAAAGACAAGTCGCTACGAGTTTGACTACGGATTGACTGCGGCAATATCCAAGGGGAAGTCTGTTGGTGCATTTATGTCTATCGCCTTTGTCAATTCACATCGTAGCAGAAACAGTTTAATTCTAGCCTTATATTGTAATATCTAGATAAGAAAGGCAAGGTGGCAATATTGTAATTAATGAGTTTTCTCATTAAAGCCTTGGCCTATAAATAGATGAGTTAGGGTTAGAGATTAGGACTTTTGAGACTTTTGCCATTTTGGAGACTTGAGAGCTCTAGTGTTAGAGAGAGAAGCTAGAGAGAGAAAGTGCTCCACGTGATTCAGGTGCTGTACGTTATCACATCAATCAATAGAATCACCGATTATATTAAAAAAAGGCATTTTTTGATCGCAACAACGAGGCGAGTCTCCAGAAAAAATTTGGTGATTGTCAAATTTTTCAAGTTTTTATCGACCAAGATGGGTTGTTCGGGGACACCATCGGGAACTTCAGTGTACAAATTTGATGATGCGATCACAGTTTGTAGAAATTAGTGGGGTAGTCATGATACTGGTGCGGAAAGTTTATCTTTCAGGGTATATGACTATTTATGGGCCAAAACGTAGAATCCGCAAAGGCGAAAAACTGACAATTGTGGCGAATATTATGATATTCTGGGTTGGTCAAGTTTTTCGGAGAAGGAATTGAAAACTGAATTCAGTTTGAGGGGGAATTCAGTGATAGATGCATCAGAATTTGCAAAAATGAGGGGGAATCAAAATTTCAATGTCGTATGTTGAAATTCTGGCATTTTTAAAATTCGTGACACTGCAACTATATTCGGGTAGTTTCGACTTCAGATTGTCAGGGGGAATGTGAATCTGATCGTGAATGTAAGCTTCCGAGATCAAGATGATCCAAGGTGTTGATATCTGATCTAGCATCGGAGATCTGAGAGTGATCGTGGATGATAGCTTCTAAGATCTAGATTATCAGAGGAAATGAATCTGATTGTGGGCGACGGCTTCGGAGATCGGATTACAGTACCAGATAATTTGTTTTCTGATGAAGATTTGCTGATTGTGGAGAATACCGTTTATGTCACGGCCCCAGTCCCGGTTTGACCCGGTCAGGAGCCGCGGGACAGGAACCCGTGGTATCTAATTGATGCGACAGCGGAAGATTTTACATGATCTTTTTAAAACTCAAAATGCCCAATTATTTTATTTCATCATTCGGGATAAACCCTGTTATTTTACAATAGAGGAATTTCACAAGTAAATTCCCTGATTTATTAAAACATGTTTATTCATTTTAACTGAGCCACCTCTTCAAGCTGCTTAGTGCTCTGTAACACGTTTTCCTTGATTTACAGCAGGTCGCCTGCAACATGTTTTAAAAATATTTTATCAACGGGGAAATGCTGGCGAGTTATTCAAATTTGATAAAACGACACATGGTTATAAATTACAGCATAAGAGCGATTACAATGGCTTCTATCTTATTTTTATCTGGCGCCGTGTCACCTGGTGACGATGGTCATACCACTATTGGGTCTTTCCCCAAGTAGTGACGTTTATCACTGTTAGGATTTATTAGCTTAACTCGTGAGAAATTAGTAATGTGCACAATACCCCACTAGCCAGTGATTAAGATAACCACGACTTACTCCCTGTAATTATAACATTTGAAAATGGAGTATTGTAAAATACTTTTGATAAAAGAGAATAACTCACATTGCAGATTTATACGGGCAGAGTCTAGCCTACTGATTAGCCTTGTAACCTAATTAAAATATCAATGCACACAAACTAGGCCAGTAACTAATACAGCATTTACGATAACTCACGAGATGAAACCTTCACAACGAATGATAAAGTGCAATACTTAAACATCCATCGAATTCACGACGAATGACAAAGTATAACCCAAGTTTGAGCAGCACTTAAACATCCATTGGATTGATTTCTATCGATCGGACATTAAATCGTAGCAGCGATCGAGTTATTACCCTGTATTGTGGCAACGTTTCATGCTGTGTGTGTGTTTTGTAGTAATCAGACCCTAACTCAGTGTGTATAACGAATTTTTTCGTCGAACAAGTGCCAGAATTCAAGTCCCAAACCCCTCTATTTATATATAATTACTTTCGACAACACTTCGCAATTTTCGAAAACGACGATTCAGAAAGTAATTTACAACAATAAATATAGTATTTATATTTATTTTAAACTTGGATATTTCGACAACTCTTTGATAAAAATAAATATAGTCGGTATATTTATTTCAGATAGCAAACCATATGACTCCTTTTATAAAATAAATATAACTATTATATTTATTTTAAACGACTTCAACGCGAAAACTCCATTAAATAAATATAAGTTTTTATATTTATTTCAAGCGCCGAAACGGCATATACGTATATTTTTGGCAAATATACACAAGACGTGATATATATAATACAAGTTATTATATATTACTTTCATACGAAACGCGATATATATAATACGAGTTTGTTATATGATATTTTCATAGAAATATTCTTTTATACACGTATGACTACTCGAGACGGATAACACACCTACAACGATATATTTATATATTTTTATATAAATATTTATTCATTTTAAGTCTCTCGGAAACTAAGTCTTTTGCAAGACTTATTAAACTGCTACTGACATTAAACGAGACTTAAGACATATAACTTAATCTTTTCCATTAAGTTAACAACTTACCGTTGAATCGTTCGATTAACGATTCGGTAGAGCTCGGTGACACGTAGACTAGTTACCGCTTTTATTTAGAAACTTATTAGATATTCCGTGTTAGGAATATTGTAGAATGCACGCTAGCGAGTCTCGTCTTGGAAACGACATCACGAAGTCGTATTTAGCTAGCTTTGCACAGGAATATTCAGGTGAGTTCATAACCCCACTTTTTACGACTTTACATTTTTATAAATGTTTTCGGGGTGGAAAGACATGCACGTTTTGCAAAAACATACAAAGTTTAGAACAAACGCAAAACTCGTATTTCTAAATCATATTACGAAGGGATTTCGAGGAACTCAAATGATTTACGAAAGGTTTATACTAAACATGCCGGTTTTTACAAAACAAATGCGTATTATCGAAATGTGAATGATTTTCATGACTAAGGATGGATCGTCTGGTGATAATATTGAGGAAGGCTCAGTCTTAGAGACTGAGGGAGGATCAGTCTTAGAGACTGGGGTAAAATACATGTACAATGATTACAGACATTTTTATACATGGTATGGTTAGCGTAAGGAGGGTTACTACTTAGATCATGTGAGTGGGTAGGCGCAACTTGAGGCCATTAATCCTCATTGTAGGACCGAGGGACAGGAGCGGTAGATCTATTTGGGTGTAGCGAGCCCAGCCCCAGGCCCAAACAGAACGGACCTCGGGGTGACTTTGTGCCCGACGCATAAATCTGCTAGGTTTGAGTCTTCCTACTTGCACTTCACATATATCAATGGCCTTGCAAACCATTGGTGATCTCTTTATTTCCTTATTGCTACATACCAGGGATTTTATACTTACGGAAAATACTTGTTCATACAAATTAAATACCATGTTTTATACAAAAATTCAAAGCATAGGATTATGTGGGTATGGAGTCAAAGTCAGGGTGGGCACTGACGGTTATACGAACATTACAAATACAAGACTTTACAAATACATGGTTTTTATGAACATACTGTGTTACAAACACAACGTTTCCATATAACTTGGCAAGAAAATGATTTTAAATTCGTTTTCTCAATACTATTTCAAAAACCGGTTATTCCAAAGATTTATTTCAAATCTTTCACAATACCAAAGATTTATTCCAAACCTTTCACAACTCAAAAGATTTATCTCAAATCTTTTACGAACAAACTATGAACTCGCTCAAATTTATGTTGATTTTTCGCATGTTTCTTTCTCAGGTTGCTTTTCAAAGTCAAGGCACGGTTGGAATAGGAGGACCATCGAGAATTCGAGTACTTAGCAGGCGTTCAGTTTCTAGAAGTCTTAGCTTAATTGCTTCCGCTGTGCAATGAAGATACCAGTCCAGTCACGCCAGCTCTGATAATTTCGGGGTGTGACAAAGATAGCACTAAGAAATTGGCTGAAATATATCTCATGGAGATTGTGGCACGGCATGGAGTGCCTTTTTCTATTATAACGGACCGAGATGGTTGGTTCGTGTCAAGAATATGGCAATCATTCCAAAAGGCCTTTGGATCACAATTGAATCTTAGTACGGCTTTTCACCCTCAAACGGACGGCCAAAGTGAACGAACGATACAAACTTTAGAGGACATGTTGCGTGCTTGTGTGATGGACTTAGGTGGAAGCTGGGATACTCACTTGCTTTTAGTAGAGTTCTCCTACAATAATAGCTATCACACTAGCATCCAGGCCACCCCGTTTGAAGCATTATATGGACGAAAGTGTCGGTCCCCGCTATGTTGGGCGGAGACCGTGGATAAACAACTCATTGGTCCGAAATTGGTCCAGGAAACTACTGATAAGATCATTCAAATACGAGACCGCATCAAGGCGGCTCACGATAGACAAAAGAGCTACGCTGATAAGCAACACAAACCATTAGCTTTCGAGGTCGGAGACATGGTATTGCTGAAAGTCTCGCCTTGGAAGGGCGTCGTAAGATTTGGTAAACGCGGAAAGTTAAACCCACGTTACATTGGGCCTTTCGAAATTCTGGAAAAGATTGGAACTGTTGCGTACAAGTTAAAACTACCAGAAAAACTGAGCAGTGTACACGACACGTTTCACGTGTCAAATCTCAAGGAAGTCCTACACAAGTGACGGTTGTCATTCCAGCAGACGAGATTCATGTCAATGATAAAATCCAATTTACTGAAGAACCTGTTGAGGTTACAGACTGGAAGGTCCACAAGACGCAGAGGAGTCATAGGAAGCTAGTTAAAGTTCGTTGGAACTCGCGTCACGGTCCCGAGTATACGTGGGGACGTGAAGATCAAATGAAATCCAAGTACCCTCACCTGTTTCAAGACTCCCCTGCAACCGGTAACACGACTTGAATTTCGGGACGAAATTCTTTTAACGAGGGGAGAATGTGACAACTGGCAAAAATAATGGTAATTTCGTACAACTTAAACACTCGATTTAATGTTTAATTTCTCTCATTACGATTTAATTACTGCATGATTAGGTCGTATAAGATCTAGAAATCATAGGACATGGTTAAAAGGCTAAACAATATTAACTCAATCGCCTTGTCGCGAGAAAACCGCAAACTATGTCCTAATATGTTGGCAAAATGCTAAAAACACTATTCACCGGATCACACTATTCATGCCAGCTAGTTCTAAAAACTGTCCGAACAAGCAACGAATGGCATGAAAGAATATTATAGTTGGAATATAAATAAAAACCCCTAACTAGGGGCACCAAATGATAAAACATATAAACTTTAAAAAAAAATGTATATTTTTAAGTTGTTCGTTCTGCGCCAAACTGTAACAAAATAACATGTCTGCAACACTAAAATTTAGCATTTGAATGTCCATAGGACTTGTTAATAATATATTACACCCTAAATAAGCTTGGGGATATCAGTGGGACGTCCAAAATACAAGCTCCCAATGCTACGCTGCAACTTTCACACATTGCCCAAGTCCGAGCCGATAGGTGAATAAATTATATTCCTACCATCCAATTTCCTAAACTAAAAGGCTAGCGAACTAGTTAGCCATATTTCGGCGTCGCCAATGCCTTGAATAAACGCTATAGCGTTGATGGTAAATTAAAACCATAGCTCCCGGTATTATATAGCGTCTTTTATATTTCACCCGAGATCGAACCGACGAGCGAACTAGTGGTGTTTTTACCATCCAAAACCTATACCCACTAAACTAGTGGACTAGTTAGACTTTATTTACTACCTTAAACTAACATATTAATGATGCTAGAACACACTTAATGACCAAAATGTCATAACATATGTATATGAATCACATGTCTAAATGTTAAAAAAAAAAAGATAAACTTAACCACCCCCTAGCCATTTACGGTCAACAAGTGGCCCCACCCACTTGTTTTCTTGTTGAAAAATTGAGGATTCAAGGCATTGTAGGAAGATATGGAGAATGGCATGGACATGCAATCATATAACCTAACCTTACTACCATTTCTTATCATTTACCAACTTATCAAAACACCAAACATCACCCTTTTCCTCTTCTCTATTCTCGGCAGCCAACACCCCCATAAACCCATCCTTTTCACCCATTAAACAAGCCATTTTAATCCCTAAAATCTCCTTTCAAGACCACTCAAGGAAGGTGCAAGCTTGGAGAATTTTTAGGACTATCTTTGGAGCTAAACCTCTTCTTAAACATCATCTTAAGACACTTGCAAAATTGTAAGACCTTATTCCACTCATTTCAAGTTCATTATACATTATAGTTTAGTATTATATATGTTGATCATCTTGAACAAAAAAAATCAAAGATTAAAACCCTAAACACAACTTAAAAGTATACTAAAAATGTTATATTATGTGTTGATGAAGTTGTTTAGTGCTAGTTAGTTTAGATACTCTTGATGTTATTGTTAAAGCAGGGTGATTAATATGATGATCTTGTATGATAAAGATTAAAAATGATGATTTAAACATTGTAATGTTTAAATCTAAACAAGATCATCAACCTCATGATCCATGAACTTAACTGCGATCTAAAAATGAGTTACAACATATATGTGGCTTTTATAGAGATTAAATCATGAATTATATTACGATGATCTTAAAAAGTAGCCTAAACAAGTTTATTTAAATGAGTGAACTAGTTAAAGATCATGAGAAATATTGTTAGTTTTAATGATTTTGTTAAAATATATAAAACGTGATGTGATTTTTAGAGGTTTTTGTTAAGAATATATTTATAAGGTTCATGGAAAATGAAGGTGTTTATTGGTGTTATATACATGCAAAGTTGGTAATGAAACTTGGTTTGGATTGGTCATGATTAAGGGTGCTTAACATGCTTAAAAACACGTTTTTAAAAACGCGGGAAAACGCCATAGTTTAGGGGAAACTATGGCGAAATTTTCTGAATATTAATCGCGATTAAAATGGGATTAACGAGGTGATTAACATGGTTAATCGTGATTAGTAAACTTAATTGTGATTATTGACCCTAATAATGATTATAGAAACCCTAATGACAATGGTTAAGCATTTACCATACAAGAGTTTACTTAAATACTTGAAAGTATTTTTAGTAAGTAAAGGGGGTGAAAAGTTAAATGTATAAAAATAAATATAATTTTTGTGGAAATTATATATATATATATATATATATACATATATATATATATATAGGGTCAGGATTTAGAGAAAATGTTGAAAATTGTGAGAACGGTGAGAATGCTTATCGATCGTCCGATCAAAACAATCTATGGACTAGATTGGCGCGGTGGCGTTTTCGTAAATAACACGAATTCTATTAAGTCGACGCACTTCATTAAGGGTAAAAAGGTCTTTACACTTCTATACCAAAAACACCAACTAATGAATAAAACGCCATTACTGGCCAAAACGCATCCCTATATAAACAAAACATTCTCATACATAAGAACACAGCTCCCCCAACCTGAAAACGCCATATTTCTACTATATAACATTCATCTTACAACGCCAAAAAATCCAAAACATCAAACACACCTACTCAAAAACGCCATATTTTACTATATACCAACAATCATCTTAGAAAACGCCAAATCTCTCAAATATCAAAAATTTCCAAAAGATGGACTTTTCAGATACACTATTTCCTCAGAAAAACGCAAAAAATGACAAAAATCGTTTTTGTATATTCAATATTGTTTTAAGCCAAGTTTCGAAAAATGCATTCTTTCCTGAGGTACTCCGACTCAAATAACATTTTGCTGAATGAGATGGACAAAACTTCAAGAAAAAGATATTGGGGTCAGACTTATGTCAGTTTTTGTGTTTTGTTATTGATGAATATTATAATGGCAAGAATTAGACGAATGACATTGATGAGTGGTTTGAAGATACATATTCAAACAAAAAACTCATGTCATATTGCCTTTCCAAACGGCCAAAAAAACACAAGCATGACAAAGCCAAACCGCCAGTGAACATGTTTCAAAGAAGAAAGAGACTGACGACAGTGAAGATTTGAAAGATAAATTGTTTCTATTTTTATTTTTTTAATTTTCTTTTTCTGTTGTTTGTTATGTATTTTTCAACTTAGAATAAAAAAATAACATTATATTAATAAAACGCCAAAAGTCTTAGTTATTGTGAAACGCCATAATGAAGTAAAACGCCAAAAACTCCCAACCTATATTAAAAGTAATTTAGAGAAGAATTATTAAAACCTAAAAATGGAAACAAACGCCAAAAACTACTTAAAGCCATTAAAAACGCCAAACTTGGAAGATGGAATGACTAAGACCATAAAAACTCATAAAAACCTGAACAAAACCAGTAAAAAATACACACAGTAACTGAAAAGACCGCTACTTTATTAATATCATTTATTATAAATAAAAATCCCGCCTAAACTACGCGCCAAAAACATCTTATAAAAGAGACGTATCTGCAACTGATCACACCACAAAAAAAATAAACGCCATCTTTCCAACAAACCATTCGCTTTAAACGCCAAAAAAGATACTTAAAAAAAGCCACAGATGCGGAACGTCATTTCTTCTTTATTGAGTATTGTTCTACATGAAGTCTCACTGAATGGATTCTACTCTGAGGTGGGTATATCTATAAGCTTTTGCTGAATGAGATGGACAAATTTTCA
This sequence comes from Helianthus tuberosus, assembly GCA_030545235.1. Lineage (NCBI taxonomy): Eukaryota > Viridiplantae > Streptophyta > Magnoliopsida > Asterales > Asteraceae > Helianthus > Helianthus tuberosus. The sequence continues at coordinate 93,396,313 of CM060416.1, forward strand.
TGAAAAAACGAAGAAAAAAGACTTTTACCCCTTAATGAAGACGGGCATTATGTAGGAAAAAAGGATCTACATAAGGTATTCAAAACAGGTTCAAAACACCAAAAATGTTAAAGCAGATGAGGCTGATGACAGTGAAGATTTGGAAGAGAAATTAGATTATAATTTTTTTTCAGTTTCTATTGTTTGTTATCTAATTCTCTGATTTTATTATCTAATTCTCTACTAAAAAATTTAATATAAAACGCCAAAAACAACAAAACGACTGATAGTGTGAAAACTGAGAGAACGGATGCTAGCAAAGCACAATGTTACTATAAAACGCCAAACAAGGTATTAATGAAAAATCAACACTAATTCACCGATGAAGAACGAAACAGTAATTGCTAAACAGAAAAATGAAGAGACGGTAACATTATTACCAAACATTAATTAAATTAAAGGCCAATACATGGAAAACTGAATTTATTTATCTTTTCAAAACGCCATAATTGTCTGTCAAATTATAGACATGTATCCTACTTGATATAATAAACATCAAGAAAATTACTGAAGTTTTTTACATCATAGACAGGCATCCTCATTAAAAAAAAAACAATAAAAACGCCAAAACATAATTAAAACGCCAAAATATTAACTATGATCCTGATCTACAAACAATAAAACGCAGCGTATTTATTAAACGCCAAAAAAATGGAAACGGGATGTGACACGCGTTTAAAAAAAGAAATATGAAAGGACAAAAAAGCCCCTCCGCCCTTCTCTATGCTGCGTGACACGTGTTAGGCCAGGAAGCGTTCTCACCGTTCTCACACTTTTGAGCGTTTTCTCCTGATCCCGTTTCTATATATATATATATATATATATATATATATATATATATATATATATATATATATATATATATATATATATATATATTTCTTTTAAAAACCATAGATTGGCATATAATGTGTGTATATTATTTGTATGTAGTAGTGGTAGGAACAATACATACCAAATATAAAAATAAACTACACTTGGAAAATACACCAAACTTATACACATGAGACTCCATGTATATTTTGGTTAAAACAAATAAACGGACAACGAAACGCGGACGAACGGACACCGAACAAATCGAATTTTAACCATAATATTAACAAGACTATATATATTTGAACTGACGCAAAATATATATAATAAACGCTCCACCAAATGAAACGCGTCGCCACCGACATTTGTGTAACAAATATAAAGTCTCGAATCAAAGTATACCAGAAACAAATGCCAATATATTATTAAACTACACAATTGTTCCAAAAACGAAATGAAAATAACAAACGTTCAAGATGAACAACGAGTACAAGGTTTAGGAAAGACCGACGTGTCTAATGAGTTAGAACCCTTGTAGGTTGACTCGCGTTTACGGAACACGTTGCTAGAATATCTTTCTCTTTCAGGAACGCAAAGCTGTGAGTTCATGTCCCCCTTTTCTCTTAACTGTTTTCGGATTTATAACTCTCGGGGGTGGAATACATGTCTCAATGGTATGGTTTAGCTAGGGAATGAACTGTTAGATCATGTGAGTGAATAGTAATCTCTATTAAGCGCCATTAATCTTGTATAAGACCGAGGGAAAAAGTGGTAGATCTATCGGGTGTAGCGAGCCCCACTCTTGGGTCCTTGTGTGGCCCATGTAGTGCTTTTGTTGTTCTGACTGGGTGGACAGGAGGAAATTCGCTAGGGTTGAGTGCTTCCTATGTCGCCACACATAGTAATGTCCTTGCAAAACATTAATGATCTGTTCATAGACGCTATACATACCTGTTTGTTATAAAAAATCTCTCACATGTTTAAAGGTTTAATTAGAGCTCACTCAAAACACATGAACTCACTCAACTTTTGTTGATGTTTTCAAACTTACATGTATTTCAGGAAACTAATGGGATCTTGGTGCTGGTGTTTACTATGAAGCTTTTGGATTACAAGATTCGATGTCATCCCTTTTGGAGGGTTTGGTCCATATATCTCATCTTCAATGAGATATAGGATGCAAAGCCTCATGTTTTAATCTTATGTCAAACTAGTCCTTTTGTAAAAATTAAAACTTATGTCGGTTTGTATCCTAAACAACTTATGATGTATAATATTTTAAATTATGTCAATGGATGAACATCGTTTGTTTTAATCATGTAGTTGTTTACTTAAATCGTATGCAATGAAAACTAATCAAGTTCACACCGCGCGCTTCCGCTAATGAACGGGTGTGACATCCAGGATGATACTTGATCTCGCAGTCATAATCATTCAGCAACTCAACCCATCGTCGCTGTCGTATATTAAGCTCTTTTTGATCAAATATGTGCTGCAGACTCTTGTGATCCGTGAAGATAGTACATCGAGTACCATACAGATAATGTCGCCAGATCTTCAAGGCAAATACCACTGCGCCTAGTTCCAGATCGTGAGTGGTATAATTCTTCTCATGGACTTTCAGTTGGCGCGAAGCATAAGCGATGACCTTTTGGCGTTGCATGAGCATGCAACCCAATCCCTGTCGCGAAGCGTCGCAATATACCACGAAGTCTTCCGTGCCTTCGGGTAGGGATAGTATCGGTGCATCACATAACTTGTTCTTGAGCAGTTGAAAGGCTTCTTCTTGTTTGTATCCCCAGTCATACTTCTTGTCCTTCTGAGTAAGGGATGTCAGCGGTTGAGCTATCTTGTAGAAATTCTCGATGAACCTGCGGTAATAGCATCCCAAAAACTGTCGGATCTCAGTCGGTGTCTTGGGAGTTTCCCAGTTCTTTATCACTTCAATATTTGTGGGATCCACATGAATACCATTTTTCGTTTACCACATAACCGAGGAACTGTACCTTGCGAATCCAAAATTTGCACTTTGAGAACTTAGCGTTGAGTTTTTCCTTCTTTAGTAGTTCCAGAATGGCTCTGAGATGTTGCTCTTCCTTTGTCCGCGAGTAGATCAAAATATCGTCGATAAATATGATCATAAATTTATCGAGATATGGCTAGCATACACGATTCATCAAATCCATAAACACTGCTGGCACGTTAGTCAATCCGAACGGCATTACAAGGAACTCGTAGTGTCCATAACGAGTTCTGAACGCGGTCTTCGGTATGCTCTCCTCTTGAATACGCAACTGATGATAACCCGATCGAAGATCAATCTTGGAGTAGTAGATCGATCCTTGTAATTGGTCAAATAAATCATCAATCCTTGGTAATGGATACCGATTCTTGATAGTTAACTTATTCAGTTCCCGATAGTCGATGCACATTCGAAAGCTACCATCCTTCTTCTTAACAAACAAAATTGGAGCTCCCCAAGGCGAGAAGCTCGGCCTTATGAATCCCTTGTCCAATAATTCCTGAAGCTGCGTGGATAATTCTTGCATCTCAGACGGTGCAAGTCGATAAGGTGGCTTGGCTATAGGCACGGCGCCTGGAACCAAGTCAATGCGGAATTCGACTTGTCTTTGCGGAGGTAATCCTGGCAAGTCTTAGGGGAAGACATCAGGATATTCCCTTACCACAGGGATATCTTCAAGCTTCGGCTCTTCGACTTCCTTATCCACTACATGAGCTAAGAAGGCAACGCATCCTTTACGTAGACACTTCTGCGCTTTCATACAATTGATGATCCACAAGGGCGAATCATGCTTTTCTCCATGAATCACGATCGTCTCCTCATTCGTCACCGGAATGCGAATGATCTTCTCATGGAAAACTATCTCAGCACGGTTGCAAGATAACCAATCCATCCCGACCACAACATCAAAGCTTCCTAAATCAACTTGTAGAAGATCGATAGAGAACTCACGCTCTCCAAGCTCCAAAATACACCCTCTAATCACCTCATCCGCCTCTACTAACTTTCCAATAGCTAGTTCTATCGAATACAGAACGTCTAGCTTACTTGCCACTAAACCAAGTATATTCTTAAAGTCTAGGGATACGAAGCTAAAATCGGCACAAGTATCAAACAGCACAGATGCATAACGTTGATTAATAGGGAACGTACCAGTAACGATGTTTGGATCCTGGCGTGCTTCCCTGGCTCCAATGGTGAACACCCTTCCACGAGCTTGATATTTTTTGGGGCAGTCCCGCTTAAAGTTCCCCAAATCACCGCAACCATAACATCCTTGGCCGCGTCCGTTCCCATTACCACCCTGGTTATTGTTGTTATTTCCTCCACGGTTTCCATTACCCGCTTGATTTCCATTTCCGTTTCTGTTTCCATTACCTCCTTGATTGTTATTTCCTCCCTAGTTTCTGTTTCCATAACCATTCCCACCACGGTTGCCATTACCGTTACCACCCTGATTTCCATTCCCACGTCCTGCTCCATACCAACACATCTCCTTAGAATGACCATTTTTCCCACAAGTTTCACATTTTCCATATCTACACCAACCAGCATGATGAAGTTGGCAGATGTCACACTTTGGTAAGGTACCCATGTACCCTTTTCCTTTATTTTCAGCATTTGCAGCGCCAGTCTGTACCTTAGCTGGCTGATTAGTGTCTCTTCGCTTGTTGGCATTGTTGTTGTTCGCTCGGGTGCCCTTCTTGAAATTAGTGAACTTTCTTTTGTTATCACCCGATGACTCCAAATGAGTCTCCTTCTTCTTTGTTTCAGAAATCGAAAACTTTCCCAACCGAACTGCTTCCTCAGTAAGCGCCACACTTAAGTCAATAGCCTCAGAAAAAGTTGGAGGCTTGGAAGCTGCCACCATACTCAGAATCTAAGGTGCCAATCCCACCGTTCAATCCTTTTAAACTCTGGCTCCACCAGATAAGGAACAACTCTCGACAAATTGTGAAAGCGCTGGATGTACTCAGCTACCTTTGGTCCATCCATTTTCAAGTTCCAGAATTCTGTTTCCAACTTCTGAATCTCCGCTCGAGAACAGTACTTTTTGTGCATCAACTTCTTCAGTTCATCCCATGTCAATGCGTACGCAATAGCTTCACCCAAAGTCTGAACTTGGAGGTTCCACCATGAAAACGCTCCATCTAGAAACAACCTAGAAATATACGTGACTCTTTGTTCTGGAGCACATTTACTCATTCTCAATACAGAGTCAGTTTTCTCAACCCAACATACGAAAGCGACAGCACCCCCAGTGCCATCGAAATTAAGGGGCTTGCAGTCCAAGAATTGTTTGTAGGTACAACCTGTAACACAAGCAGCACCATTCACAATAAGTATTAGCAAAGCACAAATGGAAATATCCAAACGAGTTGTAATGTGTCTTAGGTGACTTAACATTACCGATTGGGGGGTTATTCCCAGAGGTACCACCGCTATATTCGGAGCGGAGTGCCTCGTGCTGAGCGATGGCTTGTAAGATGCGCTCTTGTAGCTCCGCCTCTGTCCTTGGCAGAGGGTTGTTCGTATCGGTATTCCTTCAAGGTGGCATCCTTCTTCTAGTAAGGAGATTCGGATGGGTTAGGCCTTATTTGTTAAATAAATAAATAATTGTCTAGAAGTCGTATGTATATATATATATAACATAAACAATCAACCGCACAATAACATAATCATCGCATGAACATGTAAACCAACAATGTATTTAATGAGAACACGACTATTGAGCTTTCATTAATCACCAACCACAAGTTGCATTGTTTTCAAAGTGTATCATACCAAAAGAGACATAGGGTCACACTACCCTTGTCAAATAAGTTTGTCAATATACAAAAGTAATAATCAAAAAGTGGTCTTCCTGTCTTCACAATCTCGGCTCAATTGTAGCGTTCTCACCAAAAGTAGAGCATCTGCATAAAACCAAAAACCTACGATACTGGTAGCGGAGGAGGAGGGGAAAAGAGCAAACTGCGAACATGGGCGAGCTCCTCCTCGAGCTCATGAACTCGGTGAATCAAAAAGCTAATCTGCTGCTCAACAGTGAGAAAGCGGGCATAAAAACCCGGAATGGATGCGGGAGCAGCAGGTGGAGGTACAAAAGAAGCTGATGATGAGGGTGGGGGAGCAGAAGTAGGATGGAACGGGAATGGTGACCCCCTGGCACCCTCATCGAACTCCAGCTCGAGAACTCGGCATCACAAAATCTCGAACTGTAACTGTACAGACAAAAGTAACTCATCACGAGCATGGTTGCAAAAGTCGCTAGGTGCTCCCTAGTCGGTCGACTGGAGAGTTGAGAGTACTCGGCCTAGGCGGAGAGTACTCGGGGAGTACTCGGACATGTTAAATTATAAAGAAGTTAGTTTTCGTTACCAAGAACATGTAAATCCTAACCTATAGCAAGGCATAATTGCACATATTCATTTCACAAAGTCAAATTTAATAACTCATTCGACAATTCATGAATCCAATACAAATGCAAGACAATTGATATAAGTTTTAAATAGTTAAATACAACTAGTCACAAATTAAATCATAAACAAAATATTGAAACCCTAGAATTCTTACAAAGTCTACACCGGGGTGAAACCTTAGGAGATTAGCCGCGTATACTCATGACGTCTCGCAAAAACACCAACCACAAAATCTTGTGCTTCCTCAATCTCCGTGCAGCCACAACCTCGAACCGTGACGTTTGTTTTTTTTTTTCACCCCCTCCTTCGTATCCCTTTATCTTTGGTGATATAGCATAATTAAATAATTCTGGCTCATTTAGACAATGAATTCTAAATTCACGCTTTCTTACTACCTGCATACGTTCCACAAACAATTTGTCAAATGAATTAATTTGCTCATGACTATATTAATTACACTATTAATTCAATAATTCGTTACTCATAGACTTTTTGAAACCACAATTAATCATATGGTTACAGAATTGCATGTTTGGTTTTGAGTGTTATAAATGCTAGCACATTAAACGCTAGTTCATGTATTAAATTGAGAGGAGAGTTTATTGTGAGGGGCGTGTAGCATGTGTATAATCCTAAGCATGTTAGTTTTAAATAGACAAGTCTTAAGTTTTAAAGATTGCACCAATTGCTTGTCGGGTTGTCAATCTTGATTGTGTTAGTCTATGGAACGGGTATGACTTGGGACTTAATCTGTTGCATCGGTTTAGGGGTTCAGAAGTATTGTTACTATGGTGAGTAATTCCGTAACGGTTTGCTTAAGGACAATCAAAGGTAAGCGTGGGGATGTGATGGAGAGTGTGAAACATGGACGTTTAAGTGTTTATCTTATGTGGTTTAGCTTGTTTTATATGATTATATGATTGGAATTGGATTATTGCGAGTGGTTGCATGTTTGCAGGTTAAACGCGTGAAATGGGTGAAGTTACGAGGTTTAAAGATAAAGCAGAACATGTAATATTGATGAATGCAACCATTGGAAGTGTTCGTATGTGTTTCGGGTCTATTTTTTGGGTTTGATACGTAAAGAGTGAAAGAATACCAAAGTATAAGGGCGATTTGGTCATTATTTGGAAGTAAATATAGTGAAAATATGAAAGGAATGAAGAATATTGAAGTTGAGGGGCCAATGTGTTATTCAGTGAAAGTTGTTTTTGTGAGTGGAAAACAAGATGGGGAATACGTTGGGGCTTACGGATATTCACATGAGGTTTACGGTCCATAGCTCAACTTTCAAGGTGCAAAGTGTAACTTACAATGTGAACACATTTAGGGTCTGTTTGGTACGGGGTAATGGAATGAACGAAGGAATGGAATGGACGAGGTAATGGAATGGACGAGGGAATGCAATGGATCATTACCATTCCATGTCTTGTTTGGTTACCATGTGTGAATGGAATGAGTTATTATTGTGTATTGTTCGGTAGGCAAGAAAAACGGAGTAATAAAATCAGCGGTGAGTGGTGGTGGTGGTGGTGGTCGGTGGTAGTGATTGTGGGTGGTTATAGGTGGCGGTGGTGGGTGTCGGCGGCGGGGCGATGGGTGGTGGTGGTGGCAAGGTGGTCGTTGGTGGTGGGTGGCAGCAGAGGTGGCGGTTGGTGGCGGCGGTTGGTGGTGGCGTCGACGATGGTGGTGGGCGGCGGCGGCGAGTGTCGTTAGCAGTTGGTCGCAGCTGTGGGTGATAACGGTGGCGAGTGGGTGGCGGCGGCGGTGATGTCGGGGTGAGGTGGTGGTGGGTGGCGGCGATGGTGTCGGTGGTGGTGGTGGGTTGTGGCGAAGGTGGTGGGTTGTGGTGTTGTTGATGAATGGTGCAAGAGGGGATGGAATGGAAAAAAAAACATAGGGGGTGGAAGGAATGATTTTGAGGGAATGGAATGCATTTTGGAAAGGGTGATTCAATTCCATTGACCAACCAAACACCCTTTCCTTCATTCCCTCGTAATCATCCATTTCATTCCACCTCTCATTCCTGCATACCAAACACTATCTTAATGCTCATGAATTGTGACATAATTGGTAGAGTATTCGTGACTCTTGATGGCAAAATTACTTGGACCATTAAAAAGGAATCAACAATATTAATAGAAATCATCATCACTATATACATCTTGGACGAATGGATTGGAGAAAAGAAATGTTGGGCCTGGACTCACGAAAAGTTTGGCAGCTAACTTTTATTACTTTTTGGCTCATATAGCCTAATATTATCATCGATATGAGAGTGCCAATCAAGATCGAAAATTAGCAGCAACCTCATCACTTTTGGGCATTGACACTTTTTGTGCTTCATTAACTTACCACTCAACACCATCAATAGACAGGATTTTTGCCAGCCATCATTGAGGACTTTTTTTTGGGGGGGGGGGGGTCTCAAAAAGCACACGACATCATCATTCATCACTATCTCAAGCTTTTGATTGGACGAGTATCACGAGCGGCTAAATCTCTCGTGGACACTTTGGGTGAATGATTCTTGTGAGACACTTTTAATTCTAGTTTCTGTTTTGTATTGAGATTTGGATTTGTAGTCGGGTGACAGCCGACTATTTGCGTGATTATATAATTTGTGTGACAGACAAATCCTGAGTGACAGTGAGAGTTATATTTAAGTTTTGAATCCAATTACGCTTTTGTTGATTGAATAATTCCTATGTATGCTTGTTTTAATATTTATATGATCAATTAATATTAAGATTTTGAACTGCATAGGTAATTGGTAGATGTGACAGGTTTACTATTCAATCAATAGCATCCAATAAACTCAGAACTAGGTTATTAGTAATTACAGAATCTGAATCCCGGAGTGATCACCTTTTCTCATCATTGTTTATTACAACTCAATCTTTTTCTTAATTGCAACTTGTTTCATGTGTTTTTAATTCCATATCAGTTTTATAATCATCAGTTAGTTTAGTAAAATTTATAAAAAAAAAGTGTAACACTAACCACATGCTCCTCGTGGATTCGACACCCGACTTACCCTGTCTATAGGTAAAGTTAGGTTATATTTTTTGAGTGGCCCACAACAGCCTCTTCAAAATGGCGACGTGGCTTAGGTGCCAAGAGCTATCAACGTCATAGACAACAGACCACACTGCACTTCGTTACCAAGAACATGTAAATCCTAACCTATAGCAAGGCATAATTGCACATATTCATTTCACAAAGTCAAATTCAATAACTCATTCGACAATTCATGAATCCAATACAAATGCAAGACAATTGATATAAGTTTCAAATAGTTAAATACAACTAGTCACAAATTAAATCATAAACAAAATATTGAAACCCTAGAATTCTTACAAAGTCTACACCGGGGTGAAACCTTAGGAGATTAGCCGCGTATACTCATGACGTCTCGCAAAAACACCAACCACAAAATCTTGTGCTCCCTCAATCTCCGTGCAGCGACAACCTCGAACTGTGCAGTTTTTTTTTCACCCCCTCCTTCGTATCCCTTTATCTTTGGTGATATAGCATAATTAAATAATGATGGCTCATTTAGACAATGAATTCTAACTTCATGCTTTCTTACTACCTCCATACGTTCCACAAACAATTTATCAAATGAATTAATTTGCTCATGACTATATTAATTACACTAGTAATTCAATAATTCGTTACTCATAGGCTTTTTGAAACCACAATTAATCATTCTCCAAATTTTTGTTATTTGTTATAACTCTTTGATTTAAGATCATTTTCTACATAATCTATCAAATACAAAAACTAATTAAAATAATATATTATACAACAATATCAATACATTTTTATTATTATTAAAATAAACAAGAGTGTACCGATCAGAGTGTAGCCTCCATAATGAGAGGGATGATAAGGGTCAGAAATAGGCGTCGAGTAGGGTGGGAACCATCTCAGTGTGCAACAACGTAGGAAGGCTCAAACCTAGCAGATTTTATACCGGGCTTCCGGCTGGAAGATATTGTCACCACCTTCGGCCACTTCCAGCCCAGGGGTGGAGCTCGCAACACCCAAATAGATCTATCACTCATATCACTCGGTCCTTATACGAGGATTAATGGTCTTAAGTGTGCGCCTACCCATTCACATGATCTAACAGTTCATTCCTTAGCTAACCATACAATTTGTAAACGTTTGTAAACATTTGTAACACGTATTTCACTCCCGAAGTTATAAACCAAAAACAGTTAAAATAAAAGGGGGACATGAACTCACAATCTTGCGTTCTTCAACCAAGTAACTCAAAGCTTCTCCTCGGGTCGTACGACTACCTACACACGTGCTATGGTTTATTAGACGGCTAGGTCGTGCCACGACTTTTAGTCTTAATTGTTTTGGCTTAGCATTCTTTGAGTTACGTCTTTTGGTGAATATTATATTATTCCAAGGATATAATTATTTGTTAAAATAATAATTCTTTAACTTAAATTATATTTGTCAATTATTGGAATATCTGTTAAATAATATATTTTAACTTGGTATATTATGTATTTATACATGTATATTCTCCCAAGGATGGGTATAATTATACTTGTGTATTTTTGATCTTGTGAATTTTGCCAAGTATTGGTGGCGTATTCCGGTGTGTATTTGTACGTACGAGGATACGTATTTTTATTGTATTTATTAAGTATTCTTATACTTAATTTTTGTATTTAATTTTCTAGAATATTATTTTTAATCAAATAATAATCACCAATTTATATCCGCAAAATATATGTATTTTAAGAAAACTTTTATAGAAAATTATCTATAAATCTTTCTTGGCAAAAATAATTATATTTTCATATAAACCACAAAAATAATATATTTTCAAGATTAACTTAGGAAATAATTATAAATCCATTTTTCTCCCAAAATAATACATTCTTAATTTGTTTAAGAAAAGATATATATTTTCTTCAAAAATAATGTATCTTCTAATTGTTCAAGAAAATGTATTTATTTTTCTCCATTCAAAATAATATATTTTCTACTTGGTAAAAATATGATACATTTTTGTAATACTTGTAAAAATCATATTTTTCGTTTCTATGGTTTCCAAAATACCGTTTAACTCATTTGTCAAAATATAAATCTATTTCCGGAATATATATAAGTGTAGTCCATACGTCCGTTTGTCCGATTGTCCAATATTTGGGTATAAATTATATATTTGTTTTCTTGGAATTTTGGTATTATTTTGTATTATAATTTTTGGTATTTTGGTAAGTTATATTATTTTCAAGTCCTAAAATAATATAACTAATACACATAATATACAAGTAACACACAAATTGTGACATCTAAATATATTTTCCTAAATATATACTTAGTCACTTTTATTTATTAAAAATCCAACCTCAAATATTTGTAATTTTTGTAACAAAAATTATTGCAAATTTTATATGAAAAACCATGGTTAAAATTTACTTATAAACACTTGTTTAAAAATATTTTTCTAAGTGTTTAAATTCTAGAAAATTTTTGCCATAGTTTCCCCTTAAAAATGGAGGTTTCCATGCCTTAAAAAGCATATCATTTTCTTTTAAAATAATCATCAATCATCAACAAATCATTCAAGACTTACCATGAGCCAAAATCATGCAATTTACACTACATCATGAACTTGAAATTTTGTAAAAGTTTGTAGTAACTTAATATGTTGTTAAGTAGGTTTAGTTACCTTTAAAAATATGGTTATTTGTTTATAAATATCATTCTTGAAAAATTTAGTCTTTCACAACTTGTAAGATGATTTTCTAAAAATGATTTTTCTTGTATTCTTCTTGTTAACAACATGCTTCTAGTCTTGATTTAACACTAAAAACATGATTAGTTTCTTTAAAAATCATGATTATGTAAATCTTATAAGTAACTTTGGTTTCTTGAGAAAATTAGTTTTGAAATCATCTGTGTACAAGACTTAATACATGTATCTATCATCATTATACTCAAAAACATCTTCATTTTCAAGTTCATGTGAAACATAAAGGATGAGCATCTTGATTTTCACAAGATTCATCCTCTCACTTGCTAGATCATGTGTTTAATCACAATCTAGCAAGCTTCTTATGATAATCAACATCATAATCACAAGGAATCAACAATCAAGATTCACACATACACTAAAACAACATAGATTCTTATGATTTTAAGCTTTATGTGAAGGATTATCTTCTTGTTCTTTCATGATCTTTATGTTTAACCACTTACATAATCTTTTAACCAACAAAAGAGAAGTAAAGACAAGTTACAAGAGGCTTACTACTAGCACAAGGCTAGGGAAGAAATCAAAGATGAAGAAGATGATGAACAAGGTGGTTAAAAGCTCTAGAGAATGGTCCTTCAAGCTCCAATGCCTCCTAGCTTCTTAATCTTGCTTCTAACACCTTAGGATCACCTTGGATTGCATGAGCAAGAAGTGAAAATGGTGGTGGTGTGGGTGGTGGTTCTCGGCCGTAGACAAGGAAGAGAGGGATAGAAGATGATAAAACAATGCTTCTAACACCTTAGGGTGTTCGGTGACCATAACTAGATCGAAAATGATAAAACAATGCTTTAGTGAAAATTTGGTGTTTCGGGTAGTCTCCGGTTGTTCAGTTGGTTACCGGTTCGTTAAGGTGCTAAGTTACGCAGTTTAGTGTGCTTTATGTTCCCTTTTGTGACAGTTTTGATTCCCGACACCTAGGGAGGTATTCTAGACCATTAAACCATAATTCTGCATTATATTTTAGTGTTAGAATGCTGATTTTTGCTGAAAAATGCAGAATTCTGCAGTTTGTGTGAGTTTTGGGCACTTTTCGGCACTTAAATTATCACTAGGAAGGCAGTTTTATGATCCTTACTTTCCTACACACTATACTAGTGTAACTCTTGGTTTCGGGCTCATTCTGTGTCTTAACATCATGTCTGTCTGAGTACTGGACTCCCGTCAGTACTTCTAGTTGTCTGATAACTGTGCTAACTTTGTTTCGTGCACTAATTGGATCATAATGTGTTGCATGCAATAATGAGAAACAATCATGCAACATGTAATGCACTTGTATGTATATGAAAATAATCAGAAATCATTCATGCCATTAATTCAAATCAAGCAGAGTTATTAAAGCACAAATTACTGTTTAACATGTACGGAATTACATGGAAAATTGACAGTTGTCACAGATAACCCGCTTAAAATCCAACACCTTGCTTATAAATCGTCAACTTGTATGACTCATTTAAAAATATGGGTCAAACGTGTCGATTTCGGGTTTACCCGAATTTATATGGATTGAGTTAGGGTTGAAATCTTTGACCCAAATGATAATATGGGTCGGGTTCGGGTTGAACATTTCAACCCACAAACCCGTCAACCGTAACCCGTCAACCCGTCAACCCATCAACCCGACATGATTGACACCCCTACGGGTTTTGTGAGACCAGGAGGTGATCCATCATAGTAGTCTTTAGATCCTAGGAAATCCAAGTTAAAACCATAGTAGATAGATAACCTATTTACATCTTCGGGTGTATTGTGATTAGTGAGAACAGAAGGAGATCTAATCTTAGGTACCTTAGCATATTATTAGGTGAGACTGGGAGGTGAAGCGAAGCCATAAAACCGTTTTGTTTTAAACACCGAATTTGGGATTGTTGGTAGCATTAATGAGACTGGGATGAGATCTAGTGTGTCTTAGCAAACCCTTGTTAGTCGTATCTTTAGAAATTGATTACCAATTGATTATTCAATTTCGAGAGTGTGCAAGTTTACTACTAGGATCCTATGCCTAGATAGTTGCCTTTCCTACCTCTGATTTTCAACCCAGTTTATTCTTCCTTAGCACTCGTTTATTTTTTCTTAGTTAAATTAGTACCCAATAATTATTAGTTAAATAAAACCCCTCAAAACGTAGATTTAGGGGGTGTTTGGCCTAACTTTTATTTTTTGGCTTATGCTTATATTTTAAAGTAACTTATAGCTTATTTTCTATCATTTGATAAGATATTATTAAGTGTTTGGATTAGTTTATAGCTTATTTTGCCCTTATACAAAAAAAGCTTCTTCAAATAATCTAAAAAAACATCTTCAAATAAACTTTTTCAAATCTATATATATATATAAATGAGATGGATTTGGGCTACTTGGCACTTGTATTTGGCCATCTTGGCTGATGTGGCAATTTACTTTAGGAGGGAAATCACATATGTATTCTACAATCACGATTTTAACAAACAAAATTCTCAAAACACAAACCACAATCAATTTGGACGCGGGATCCGGCTTTAGTCGGGTCGGATTTTAAGGCTTCTCGATCTATGGATTTGGATGTACTATAAATTCATTTTTTTATTCGGCTTTACACACCGTCTTTCAGAACACAAACACAATTAGGGTTTCTTCTTCAATCCCTCTGCCTCCTACATCAATGTGTGAACCCGATTGGAGAACATGCTCCTTCTCCATGATACAACATCGCAAACACTAATTCTTCAAGTTGAGCCACTTTGTGTCTAAAGATTAAGGTACGTATCTCTAACCCTAATTTCATCCGATTCATTAACAAGTATTCGAAATCTAATATTTCTGTTTATGGTTGTTTTGTAAACCCTAACCTCCATTGTTAACCCCAAAATTGATGTTTCTTTGTAGAAGATTGAAGATCGTTCTTTGTTTTTCAATGAATTATGAAGAATGACGGTCTGTGGTTCTGACTGGATTTTTGTTGACGACTTTGATGTTCAATGTTTGTGTAGATTTATCTACTTCGCGAATTAACAGGTATTGTTCATATTTGTTCATTTTCGTCTTTTTTCTAACCGTATAATGAACGACTTTGATTCACAAAGAATTGGAAACCTTAATTTGAATTATTGGACTTCGTGGGTGTTTGGGGTTCCTTATTTTGAAGGTAAAAGGACTTTTGAAGGGCAAAAGGACTTTTGAAAAGTGTTTGGCTTTCCTTTTGAAGGGCAAAAGTCCTTATGATTTGCCAAAAGTCAGGATAAGTGACTTATTTTGGGCAAAAGTCCTTTTGCAATAGTTGAAAATAAGTTAAGCCAAACATGCCCGTCCATCTGTTGTCATGAAGATAGCGAGGGTTCACAGGAAATTGGAGTTTTCTATGGGGATTCCCCCTTTTATCTTGAACTCATTGAAGATGTAAGTTTGTTTTCAATCAAATTGCATGTGTTGTTATGTATATTTATTTTGATTCAGGGAATTTCAATTATTATGTGTAATCTTTTATGTGACAGTCTCTATATAGACTGAGTAAATTTACCTTAGACCATTGGTATGTATCAGTGACAGTCTCTGATGGCAATGAAGTTGCTGATGTGTAGGAAGGCCTTTAATCAATGATGGTGATGCACGATTGACTGTGACGACACTGAACCCTAAATCACTTGCGATGATGAGATTGGTTTGATGATGTTAATTTCTTCTTTTGTTTTGATCTTCTATGTTGTTTTCCCTTTCAGATGAATCTCATGAATCTCCTGCCTTTGGAAACTGATGTCGCGCATTAGGTAAGCAATCCTTTATTACTAATTCTTTTTTTTTTAAAGTTTATTCTATGTCATTTCATTAGTTGAAATTTTTGTTTATCGTTGATTTGTTGGCCTATTAGGTTTTTGGTCATCTTATCTTAGGTTCCCAGTCAAGGTTAGTATACATATTTTGTTTGTATATTTGACTATTTGAGTTTTGATTTTTGTTTTGGTTTCGATTAGGGTTTTGCTTATTATATCATTATTGTGATTCCAACAATCTATGTTTTACATTTTTCAAATGTTGTCATGTCCTTTCAAATGTGTGGTGCAGTCTTTCATATTTTATTAACATGTGTTAGATCCCGATTATTGTTTATTTTTAACACGAGGATCATATAATACTATGTGAGTATTTTTCATAAAAACATAATGTGGCTGAATGAGAGAATTCTTATGTTGAAAAAAATGATAGAAAATAATGATAGAAAATACAGGATTGAAACGAGAATTAACTTATGATTTAATGTTGTTTTGACGTTGGTTAAATACTTCTTTTTATTATTATGAATTGAAGTGGATTTTAGTTAACTAATAGTGTTTTTTGTATCATTTTTATAAAAAAATTTGATTACAAAATAATGAATAAATTTGTAAATTATAAAAGATTCTTTTTAAATCAATTAATTTGGGTTTTACTAAATGATGGTTACTTATACGCATATGAACTACATTTTTAGTACACATATTTTTGCTCATGTTTCATTCGCTCATGTAGACGAAAGGGCTATATGATGATTGTTGAAGAAAGTGGTAATAATACATGTGGTAATAATAAAATCCTGAATGTGGTGCGGTTGATACACAGATCACTGAGTTCCTGCATATAAGCATATTATGAATAAAGGAAAGTTTTTACATCTTCCAGACTTCCAGTTATTGATAAAGGTAAATTTTACATCATAATTAAGCTTTTTTTCCTTAATTTATTTTTTATGTGGTTATGTTAATTCTTCATGAGACTTACTCTGTTCAATTCATGTGTAAAAGTGGCTTATTTTTTGTTTAGATGGAATTGGATGTGCTCCAGATAACTGACACTGCTATAGGCCTCAGCAAGTATGATGCAAATTTTTTGGGATTCTACTATGGCAGCACCACATGCAAATGATGATAGTGATACCAGAAGGTAACTATTAATAGCCCATGCATGTTATTAGGTCACTATTATTTGATTTATTGTTGGTCAAACTAAATATAAATGGTGATATTCTGTGGCCTTTGATCTTTTATATGGTTTTCCTTAAGTTTTCTCACATACGTGTAGACCTCTCCCGCAATTGAATAGGGTTGTGTATACTTTCAGTTTGTCTCTAATACTTTTACATTAACCATAAGCCGTAATCAAATTTTTAGTGTTGTTTCATTAAGGTATTTACTTACATTTGCTATTTATAGGTCCATTGTTTGTGAAGTTGAAGGTGTTGAATGGCGAACGGTCAACGGATTCGACTGGCGCAGAGTTTTGAGTTTAATTATGGCAATTTTTTTTTTCCGATTTTGAGGTAGTTTTTGAAAGTTTAATTGAGGGTTTGTAAGGAGGTTTAAAGAAAAGACGTTACAGTTTAATTGAGTGCTTTGATAAAATTATTTGTTCTATTTATAATGATGGTTATCATTATCGTTATCCAATGATTAATTTGTTATGTCTATGGTTTTCTTTATAAAGAAAAATAACAGGAAGTTGGGAGCACATAAAGCATGGATAACAACCAATTGAAATGTGGAATAAATCATATACTAGAAGCAAAGGAGAGATCAATGAAGATGATCTTCGTTACATCGCTAAGAACATCAACGTTGAGGGTATGCCATCTCCTCATTCATAATTCTTTACATTTTGATTTTATTTTTACTAATTAGCACAAGGGCTGTTAAACATGCGTGTTGGTGTTTGATACGAACCCAAATTCGTGTTAAAGCCGAACGCGACAAACTTATTTGCAGCGGGTTGACACGAACATGACAACATTGACAAGTTTGTTTGATGTGGGTTGAGTTGAACGCTACCTGTTTATACCTGTTTAATCCAAATAAATATTTAAGCTTTTTTTTACATATTAATACTTCAAAATTCTAAAATTTCAAATTATTTTTATTTTCAAAATAATTATGTATAAACTATGCAGATTTATTTTTTGAGTTTTAAATTAAATATTGATATAAAAAAATACCCATATTCAGAGGTCCGTAAACAAAATCATCAAAGTTTGTTAGTGAATTGTGGATGTATATTGTCATTAGTAACTGACCCTAATTTGTGTTTTTTGAAAAAAAAAAAAATCCTTAAGTTGGGTATTAGTTGGATTGGTGAAATTGGATTTAGAGTAAACTTCCGTTTTGCTCCCTGTGGTTTGGTCACTTTAACGGTTTTGCCCCAAACCTTTCAAAATAGCCATTTTCCTCCAATAGTTTGCTATGGTTTTCCAGTTTGCTCCTCGCCTCTAACTCCATCCAAGTTGTCTGTTTTTCCATTTTGCTCCCCGCAGAGAGCAAAATGGAAAAACCATAAACCATAGCAAACTATTGGAGGAAAATGACTATTTTTAAAGGTTGGGGCAAAACCGTTAAAGTGACCAAATCACAGGGAGCAAAACAGAAGTTTACTCTTGGATTTAATTTTGAAGTATTTAATTTCTCTGTGTTGTTCTGTTTTAGGGGATTATTCCAATATTGAATTGGGAAACAGAGACTTTTAGTAAACCGGTGTTGGCAGTTTTGGTATTTGGTTAAGTGGCATTGTTTCCTCCAATGTTTATACCGTCTACTCCGTCGATGTGGGTGGCCGGAATGAGCTTCGGGTATGGTTTCGGGTTCCTTCTGATCATCGGTGGAGTGACGATCGGTGCTTCACTTCCTTATTTTATTGGGTCTCTCTTTTACCACAAGATTCAAGTGAGTATTATTCTCTTACTATTTGATTGTGGTGTTTTCGAAACTCTGGCAACCAGATAATCAGTTGATTTAAAATGTGAGTGTAAGAAGCGTATAATACATTAAT
Source organism: Helianthus tuberosus (assembly GCA_030545235.1). Lineage (NCBI taxonomy): Eukaryota > Viridiplantae > Streptophyta > Magnoliopsida > Asterales > Asteraceae > Helianthus > Helianthus tuberosus. The sequence continues at coordinate 93,415,160 of CM060416.1, forward strand.
GCACACATCACATGATGCGGTGATGATATCATGTTGATGTGACGTGGTTTGATGAGGCGCCTTATGTAGTTAACCAGTATTTGAACAATAAAGGCGCATCGGTATTTTACTGTTTTAAAGTTAACAAGTTAAAATATTATCTTTAAATATTTTTTTTAAGTATTTGTTAATAACAAACGCCTCGCATATTGCTTTGAGCATCGGATTTTTGGATCCAAACGCATTAGAAGGGCCACACAGTTTTAAAAACCAAAAATTGAGTCTGTCATATTCTGATTATCTAATAGATTTAGTATTTACATGTAAAAATGATCCCTAAACTGATTCGTTACATGTGTATTTCGGAGCAACCAATTCAACTATTTAATCCTGATTCGTTAAGTAGAGAAGTCGTGTCGTGTATAATACATACATGTATCTCAGACTGGAGAACCGAAAATGCAGCTTTCCAAGTACATCGTAACCACTCTGGCTTCATGTTCTTTGTTTTGTAGAATTTAAATGTGTTTAGATCGATGGGAATGCCATGGAGGCTGAGGGGTTTGTAAATCTTGTGATTAGGAAAGTGCATACATGTTGTTCGATGAAATGCCTGACGAAGATTTTCAAGTTATCTGTTAGTCTCTTGCATATATGAGAGTTTCCGTGCATATAATGTTTCCGAGCATAATAAATTATAGAGTGAAAATTGGGAACCTGAAAGTTCATGAGTTTCAGTAGCTATAAATTGATAGTGGTGCTCTTATTTTATTTATTTGCAGCCTCATTGCCATGGCAAATCCTATAGGAAAGTGATCGAAGGTATTGCTAACTGTATATGTTCTTAGTTTTAACCGATTTTACTCAACATGATCTTTGGAGTATCTTTACTATTTGCACACCGTATATAATGCCTTTCACTTTTAGTTAAATAATGTTCCAGGTTGCGCCTAAGACCTTAGAAACAAGCTTATAGTCAGCATCTGCCGTTCTTGCGCAAGTAAGTGATTAGTTGAGTGACCAAATATGTTCGGTTGGTATCACTTGAATGCAAAAATAGCCCATTGGGGTTATTTTTATCAACCAATTGATACTTTTTAGTTCCTTCAATTGGGTTTTTAGGATTGTAGATGAAAGAGCATTTGTTTTTTCATTCAGATTTGAATAACTTAGAGATATATTAAAGGTGCCAAATGCTTCTGGGTTAGCTAATTTATCATTACTTTGGTATGTTGGATTATCGCACCTCGACTCATCCATTTTGACCCATTTTTATGGATCTGAATTTGGTAGTAGACCAAGTTGGATGGGTTCGGTGCCTAAATGGGATGGGTTAGGTTTAAAATTTACATGAAGTGTCCACCAACTGAATTTTCGTTGGTAGAAACGATCTAATCTGATGAAAAATCATCCTTCGAAAATTCAAATGAAATAAGTTATTTTGAGTATGCTTTTTAAAGTTCAGATTGTTTGTATAAAAAATAATAAGCAAATAATCAGTTTCTAAAGCACTCCGAAGTAATTATCGATATGAGTGTTTTAGATGTAGTGCATTGGTTGCAAAGTTCAGGTAGCATAAGCGCTCGAAGAAATGTGGAGTTTGGTAGGACATATGTGGTGAGGCTAAAAGGTAAGCACCAAGCAACTGTGGTTTAGTTGCCTGGTCTTGGTGATAATGGCTCCAGGTAGATTACACGATTACCGATTTTTTAGTGTTGATATACTTTTTATTCGTTTATTCTTTATCTTGCTTTTCTAACACCTATCCTTATAGCATTATAACTAGAGGTGGCAGCTTTGAGTTTTGTCCCATTTACTTTTGAATGGGTCGACCTAGGTTTTGTTTTAACTCAAACGGGTCAAGCCAAAAAAATTAGTTAAAAAGTGAAGTGGTCACATGCATTGATTTTTAATCCATATGATCTTTTAATCACTCTGGTTCAAGTCTTTGGAAAGTTACCATGTGTATTAAACTTTGTTTCGATGTTCAATTCGAGTTAAAAACCCGACAACTTAAGTGATAAATCTGTAAATGTATGGACATTGTTTCAAATCCTTTTGCCATCAGATGAAATTTTATAGTTTGAATGCAGGAGCCTATTAGTTGGGTATTTGCGATTCTTTATGATATGGGTCAACAGTCAACATTTGAAGAAAGAAAGATAGTTAATAGTGAAACTCAGAGTCAAAAAACAGGTTTGAATGTTTTAATTCATTTATGTTGTTCTCAATAAGAGTTTGCATTCCTTTGTTTAAGCACGTGTGGTTACATACATGCTAATTAATTTACTTAAAAAATGAACTATAATATTCACCGAAAACAGATTGACCACGTGCTAGCACATTGATGGTGGCAAGCAGCTGACTCGCAATAGGAAGTTTCTACCTGTCGCTTCGTGTAACGTTGTAAGCTCTCTTAGTTTAAGTTTATACCATCACTACTATCTTTTGATATCATTGCATTTTAAGTTCATTAGAATTTATATTGTTCTATGTATAATTAGAAGTTATAACATGTATGTCTCTCCTGGAAAATTAGCTATAGAAATAAATCTGGATCAAAATTTGACAAAAAAAATGCTCAAAATACCCTTGATGTAGGATTGTTCATTATAAGATAGTAGATTTGGGTGTATGTATATCTAGCAAACTAAGTGGGGTAAAACGGGTTAGATTGGGTTCCGGGTTTGGGTCAAACTTATACGAAACTTCATTTCCAATCGATTTGAATATTATCTTCATCGATTTTGAACTATATGCTTTCCGATATGGAAACTTGATTTCTGATCGATTTTGAAGTATATGCTTTCCGATGTTTTCTTATCATTTTCTGAGTGTTATGTCAAAAGTCTAAACCTTCAGCATTTTGCTTATCATGAAATGTTTTTACATGTAGCCGAATGAGCGAGGCTGTATGAAGGGCAGCCGTCAACTCCAGCGACTATAGGGTTCCATGAAGGGCTTTGATGGTGTGGTGGTCTTAAATTAGAGCAACCATGATCTACAGATAACTGGTTTTTTATATGTAATATACTGAGTTTAAAAGATTTGCGATTTATAGATAACTGGTGAAACCGTTGGTAAAGAGAAAGTAGTGGCATAATGCACGATAGAAAAGCTGAGATGGCTCGCCAAGCTGACACCTTTATTGCTCTTTTGGGTATAGTTTTTTTACTGTTTCATAAAGATTCCAAGTCTTGAAAATAATCTTAAAAATTAATTATATTCCGTTGGTGAACTTTCTCAGGTGGTTATGACACTCTTGAAGAACTGTTGGATGTCATCACATGGGCTAAGCTAAAAAAAATCCATCATAAACCCGTAAGAAAATTAACACCTACAAGTTGTACATTATGCATAGAACGTAGTACTCCAATGATATTAGATTGTTAGTTGATAATTCAAGTAATAAACACCAAAAGAATTAAAAAGCGCATCTTTTTGGTCAAATGTTGGGAAGTATAACTATGGAAGAATCATGTGCATGTGGGTCGATGGTTTAGAAGATTTCATGCATCATCATCCCTTTTTTTGTGGGGACAGCTAAATAACGATGTCTTTTTGTGGGGATAGTCAAATAATGAGCATAAGATGATTCACGTACACTTTGGATTTTTTAGGTAAATCTTATTCAACTTTCTAGGTGTTATAGTTTTGAGTATTAGATTAAATGATCTGATTAGGGTTTTGGATATTGATTTAGTCTTTAAATTGAAGAAGAGTGTATTATTGTTTATGGTCTGTTATTTTCGATGATTTGAATAAGTAATGTTGCTTGGAATTGAGGTCTTGTAGTTTCTATTGTACTTTATCGTTTTGGATTTGGTAGCGATTGCAGAATAACAGGTAATTTTTTATATTCAGTCGAGCACTCTAAGTGTTTGATCAAATGCCTCAATGATACACTCAAGCTTATGATCCAATAATTAAGGTGAAGTCCTTCCACTAAGTACATCATTAATTCGTTCATCTTATTAGGTTATATGTTTTATTTCATGTTGTTAGGATTGATATACATGGTGTCAACAGAAAAGGCATCAAAATTGGGATGTAATTAGCTAAAAAATGACCAGTATTTGTCTTTGTTTTTGTTGTATACATGTACATATTACTGATATGCGTTGTAAGTACTCAGAAAAGGATAAACTTCAATATTCGTTAGTAAATTCATAGAGGTGCTGGTCAATGAGGAAAAACTTTAAGGTAAGATTGGCAATTTGCAATCTGTTAGCTAGATATGTTAGTTTCTAGATAAGTTGGGTTTTTACTGTTTCATAAAGATTCCAAGTCTTGAAAATAATCTTAAAAATTAATTATATTCCGTTGGTGAACTTTCTCCATTACATATGAATTTGGTTAGTTTATACTATATAAATATTTAATTATTTCATTTTTATTGGGATTTTAAGTTATTATAGTTTTTTATCAATTTATGATAATATTAGTCTTTATTTCATAAGAGATATTAAGACTTTTAAGCTTACACAGTTAGCTACAGTAAAAACGACACACAAAAGGAAGTTACCTTTTAAAGGCATGGCTAAACTGTTGTGGTTGATTCATTCTTGGTTTGTGATGTCTCCTTTCCCATTTGATGTGATATTCGAGATGGCTATGTGAAAGGTCGATTCGCCCTCACATAGAAACCAGTTTGTATAAATGCAACTACAATGGGATGATTAGTTAGGATAAACAATCTGAGCCATTAACCTGCTGATAAACTAATTTGTTTGAACTTGACAAAGACAAATAGTGTGGATTTGGTGGTACTGATGTTGGGGCATTCCTTATCAGTCATCAGAACCCTAATTGCTTTGCCCTTCATTTTACCAAGGCAGATTTACGATAAGTTTTCGGAGTGTAAAATTCAGCGATTTTTCATCTTGGCTTTGGTGTTGGAAACCGATCGGCTTCATACAGGTGTGATTTCATAATTTTGTGATATTTGTTTGAATTAGTTTCATGAATGACGATTGATGATTATATAGATTACGTTTTTCTGTTTGAATTATGGTATGTGCAGTTCTTTTGTTTATTAATTTTATCTGTCAAAGTGAGATCTAATTCGTTTCAGTTTGGCGTATTAGGTGTTGATCCTCAGAGAAGAGTTGAGCTAATTGAGGTAAGTCCCATTCTTCATTATATCATATATTGGGGACCCACAATGTGGAACGCGTGTATGGGCTTGACCTTAGACAACTTCAAACTCAAAATGTTGTATGTTAAACCTTAAAAGTTGAAGTGATGATCTTATTACTTTTGCAAGTGAGTATATAAGAAAATGGTAAGTAGAAACGTTGTATTCTAAATCTAGACTTATTTAGGGCATCAATTTGAAGTTATCTACAAAGTTTAAACAATCCATATCTACATTTTTTGCAGGCATGAATTTAATTTGTAGCGTATCCTGATAGAAACCTTATGAATGGGTTGAAAAGACTGGTTCGGAGTGGGATTTTAACTCCGGTCGAAGACATTAGGAGACTTTTTGACATCCAAAGTCAAAGTGTGTGAAGAACTGGTATCTAGGTGAATTAATACTAGGGTTGTTTCGATTAGCCTTCCCAAAATTATCATTCTAACTATGTCACTACTGCAAATCTGGTTGTTAACTTTGACTATCTAACGACCCATTCTTTATTTTGTGAACTGCAGGGTCAGTTTTGGGGTTTTCACTTAAGTTGGGATCTACTGGACCATGGTCAATTGATTGACTTCTAGAGATAAGTTTGGAGCACACACATTCACACACACTCATAATGGTTGGTTTAAATGAGAACAACAAAACTTTAAAATTTTGTGTTAATTTATGTGATTAAGTTGAAACATATATGAATATTGTTGTAGTGTTGGTTGAGTGGGACATCTTTCTCAGGGAGCCAGTATGTAAACTAATCGATTAGCTTAGAGTAATTGTGGAGTGCTTTCTTGATTTCTGAACACAAAGTGAAGTTTTGAAATTCTTTGATGATGCATATATACATTGTCGTTTTGATTTGTGTGGCTTGACCTTTTAAGTCAAAATCATGTTTTTAAAAAAATGCTCATAATCTTGTGTGACAAATGGCATCTTGTGATGCCTCCTCACATTGCTTTGAGCGGGAAAACAAGTTTGGCGAAATTACTTTTATATGGGCTGAGGCGCGGTGCCCATACCCTTTTTTTACCCGGTTATATAAACTATGTAATAACCCTAATTCCCTATTCTTCCCCTTCAGGCCGTTTATGGATGCTCATACGTTCTTTTACAAAAACCCTCTTTCTTTTCTGCTTCAACCTCTGCAATAACCTAAACCCTCATTCACGCTTCCTGGGTATCGCTATGAAGTTCAATCGATTCATGAAAATGAGAGATATGAAAAGTTTTATAGTAGGTACTAAATTCCCAACGCATGCGCGACATGAAAAGTTTGTAATACACATCCGGTCTTATTAATTGTATTCTTTTAATGATTTAGCTTGCGACTTGTATAATTCAAATTGATATAGAAAGAATCGGTATGGATTATTTATACGTATAACTTTTGAAAACATGTCTTTTTATTTTGTTTAACGACATAATTTGATTAGTATAAATTAATTTTTCCTACCCGGGAGTATTCCCGGGTTATAACCTAGTTAGTTTATATAAGCGAATAAGCATAAGCTTAAAAAACTAAATCAAACACCAAATTAAGCTTATTTTGTAAAAAAAAAAAAAAAAAAGCTAAAAAAGCTATAAGCTTTGTTAAAAAAAGTTGGGCCAAATTCGGTAAAAGGTTTTCCTCTTATTCGATATCCGGTCGTATCGGGTATTCTACGTTACAATCGGTACACTTGTGGTGAATGTGTTGTGAGTCCGATTTTGCCATCACCATCAATGGTTTGGGTAGGGCGGTTGCGGAGGCCTCTTCTCCAGGCGGTGGGACGAGAATCAACAAGAGCTCTGTCTGCAAGCCGTAAATCTAGAGTGAGGAAAACCGAGAATGACAAGTCTGAGTGGTGGGTAGTCGACGGAGAAATGCATGAAATCGGAGACAACGTCCCCCCTAGAGAGAGATTCGTTATCCCTAGAGATAATATTCCTAACAAACGCCGTAAGCAGCTCCGTGAACAGTTTATGCGCCGCACTCGCCTTGTTCTCAAGGATTCTCTTGTTAGTGTCTCTCTCTACTATCCAATTGATCTGCTAGCTAGCTAGGGTTTGTTTGTGAATTAGGAGATATGATTGTTTGTTTGTTTGGTAGGAGCATGAACAACCCTGGTGCAAAAAATACATGGAGCTTTATCAGGAGCTTAGGGAAAATTGGGAGAGGCTATACTGGGATGAGGGTTACTCCAAAAAACATGCTCAAGAGCGTGCATCTTATGATTCCGCCGAAGATGACAATCAAGACTTTTCACCCTATAGGTTCAGTTCAACTGCACATTATTATTCAATTACTTTTTCTTATTTCAAGCTAACCCTAGCCTCGACTTACATCTTCATAAATGGGCCGGTTGACCCTGTATAATAATATATTCTGATTAGTTAAACCGATCTTCAACTAAATCTGTTGTTAACTGACCACTACCTGATTTCTAGGCAAGTTAAACCTGATTATTTCTCTGTCTTCACTATTGACATTTTAAATTCATGGATTCTGTTTTGCAGCACAAGGCAACCTCATGCTGAGGAAACAAAGGTATTGTTTTGCTATGCTATGCTAACCTGTATGTAAATTTACTAAAACCTGCTAGACTTTTGAAAGCAGAATCATACTTTTGGGAGAAATAGGCAGCAGCAGCAGCAGGGAGATTCAATGGAAAAAGTAGGCATCATCAGAGATAAGTTTGAATTTGATCGCCAGAGAAGAATGAGAGATAAAGGTCAGTTGTTAATCTACACATTTACAAGTTATACATTTGTACTATGCTAATTGATCATCTCACATTGCGCCTATCAGATTTAGATTTATGCTTCTAACCCTATATATGGTTTTACAAGATCTTGTTATCACACTTCTTGTATTATCAGCCATTTGTATACATGTACTTCATTTTGTTGGGATTAACATGCAAGCCTTCTTCAAAGATCTCGATGCGTATGGGACTGGTTTTGGTAATCCTAGTCCCATAATAGATTGTAAAACCGTATCCCATACCAGTTGGGTACCCGTTACTCATTGTCATTACCCATCAAATCGGAATATCGTATGCCTGTTTTCTGCGCCTCAGGCTACACAAGGCGCGCAAAATACAGGAAGCGCATCTGAGGCACACTTTTTTGGCATTTATCAGATTTTTGTGCAGCAAACTGTTATACAATAGGTTTTTTTGGCTTGTACATGTAGGTAAAATCATATATACAGATTAGTTTTGGATAAGGGATGTTAAAAATCTATGGGGCATATACATTTTTTTTCATATAATCACCTTGTGCCTCGGGTACAAAAAGCCCGCCGCTTTTGCGCCTCAGTTTTATACCTTGTCGCTTTTGTACGCTTCTCGCTTTTTAAAACCAAGGATTTTTTACAATTTTGTAAAATAATTTATCCGTTAGGCTTTCCATTACTCGAAAGCTGAAACCCACTTGGCCACTCGTAAGCTCACCCAAAAAAACCGACTTGAAATATCAAATACTCGGCTACACTTATTAAAATTCTATTATCTTAATAATTTTTCGTTTATAATAATATCAAAATACCATTTGTTTAATAAAAGTTAGTATTATAGAATTATATTGTATGTTCGGCGTTGATGCAGGTAAGTGGATATGGGATCGGTTTTGGGCAATAGGACGGGCATCACCTAATAGCATACCCGTCCCAACTCTCAAATCGACCATTTTTTTACAATTAACTAAATACCCGGTCCCATACATGAATAACCAAACATTTTTGGTTTCGGGTTTTCCCATGGTTTTTCTCCCATCCCTAGCATTCTATAATATTTCCCTATGTGTTTAAGTTTCCTATGTAGGGGGTGGGAATGTATGATCTGAAAGTGGTTGTGATTCTAAATAATTATGGTTAGATAAGCAGCTGCAGTAAAATGGGCTGTAGCAGATAGTGTTTGGATACTCTTATAGGTTGTAATCATCAGATAATCAAATAATTAAGTGTGACAAATTTTGATTGTTTACGGAATTAACAGAAAATGAACGAGTTTTTACTTTTTGTGTGAAATATGAGTAAAGTTTTCCGTAGTTAAGTTGCAAATAATTAAATCCAATAACAAAATTATTTACTATAGCCATACTCAACAATTGATGTTTTATTGCTTGCACAGCCTTTGCACCTATGCGGTTCACAGCACCTGATCCTGATTCTTCTTCAAGGAATCAATCATTTGATACAAAGAGATATCTTTCATCCAGTGACAGCGACTAAGTCAAAGGTAGTCAACGACATATTTTTCTGTTAAAACCTTCATTTGGGGCGTACGGACTGCGGTTAAATAGCTCCTTTTTTATATATATTTGTTTTCTACAGATCCATGGAATGCTAGATGGGTATCAGAAAACGTTATGACCTTCTGACCGAACACATCTGGAAATCTTGTGGCTTGGGATATTGTCATCGGGTCAAGAAACTTAACGGTCTTTACCCCTTAAAATGTTTTGTCTGGTAGATTATAACCCATATCTTTTTGCTTATGAAATCGTAAAACCCTCCAGAATTTTTGTAGAAATGGTTTGATTTTGCCTAGCTGTGTTTTAGGGCCTAGATTTTGCTACACTTAAGGTGGACTTTGCGGATGATTATCTTGATGTACTTATGTCCATGGTTGTAAAACAAGGTCTCCAAGACCGAGTACTCCCCGAGTAAGCGCTACAAGGTAGTCTGCCGAGGCGACTTTCTTCAACTCCACCTAATTACTCGAAGTCGATCAAGCATGATCAACCTTGGTTAGAATCGGATCTAGTAGGTAAACTTAGGCACTTAAAAATAATAAAGAGTAAATTACAAGTTTTGTCCTTTATTTATATATCATTTTTGAGGCGGTGTCATTTGCGTAAAAGTTTACTAATTATGTACTTTATGTTTTAAACTCTTGCACGCTATGTTCTTTGAGCCTAACCCAGTAAATCTTTTTGGTTAAGTATGGTTATGTGCCTTGCACATGGTGGTGGGTGGTTGATGGTGGTAGAATGGTGACGGGATTGGTGGTGGAGATTGAAGGGGAGGTCACAAGCTAAAAGAAACCTACAATAAAACTTTCGAGATTCCATTTGCTTTGCCGTTGGGCTTTGAGTTTCGTCTTTCCCGGTGTTTGTTATCCAGGTAACTAAGGTCGAACCCCAAATTATCTCACAAGAACTCTACAGGCACTGTTTCACTATTATCTGATTTGAAAAAAAAACTTTATATGTGTGTGTTATTCATTAATTATTTTAAAATTCAGCATGTTCACATTAGAATATAGTTAGTGCCGCTTTAAGGAAATTTGAGTTATTTTAATTATTATCAACTTCTTAGAGGGAGCCAAAACAAATTTCTTGTGATCAGAAGTTACCTTCCTCTCTGCAAGATATCAGTGGTTGGTGGTGGATTAGATTGAAGGTGGGTGGTTGTGGTGTTAGGCGTGACAGTGCAGGTGGGTGGGCGGGTGGCTGAGGTGGTGGTGGGATCTTGGGAGATTAAAAAAAACAATTATAATGATTTTTAACAAAGTTTTGTTTTATTTTTAAAATAATAATAAATAAATGGGTAAAAAGACTAAAATACCCTTGGGTGCTAGATTTAACCAAAAATTTAACTGGGTTTGGGCCAAAGGACGTAATGTGTAGGATTTTCAAACATTAAGTACAAAACTCGTTAACTTTAACGCCAAAGGACGTCGCCTGAAATTTGGTATATAGATAAAGGACAACTTGTAATTTAGTAAAAACAAAACATAATTTATGTCTATCATATTAAAAAATGAATATAATTTTCACGTATTTTGTTATAAATATTAGCAAATATATGTTATTTGACATATATTTAATTTCCAAAAACTATTTTTTTTATAATTTAACATGTCCGAGTACTCCCCAAGTATTCTCTGCCTAGGCTGAGTACTCTTAACTCCCCGTTGACCAACTAGGGGGCGTCTAGCGACTTTTAAAACCATGCTTATGTCTATATGTTTTATGATGTAATGGTTGTCTATTTTTCTATCTTACTATGTTACTCTTTTGCTCCTTTTGTTATTTGGTAGCTTTCTGTCTCTATAGTGTTAGGCTGTTTCTGTTTTGGTCAAAAATTACCGAAGCAATTAAGTGATCAAATTAGTTAAGTGAGTTAGTGTGCTAAGAATGTGTATCAAAAACGTGCTGGTTAAGTTGTTTGTAAAAACAGTTTTCAGGATACGGCTCAGGATATCGAGCTGTATCTACAATCAAACAATGAGCAAAAATGTAAAGGGTGACACAGGATGTACGAGGAAAGCCCTTGATCAATCTAGATCGGCGGCACAAAACCTCGGGAGCTGACAATCGCAGCCGCCTTGTTCTTATTGCTTCAAATATCAGGATACAGTGCAGGATATGATACGGATCAACTAAGTGTTACAATGCGATTCGAGTAGTGTAAGTGTTTTGTGAATGGTTGCAGCTAGAGAGAAAGAGTGTTCGAGAGATTGTGTGTGCATTCCTATGATCCGGCACTCCTATTTATAGTTATAAGAAATAACAAACTATGCTAAAAATCCGGGATATTCCCCTATTATTCCGGGATACTGAGAATATTCCTTTCTGAACGTTGGGGGGCTGTTTCCACTCGTTCTCCACGTGCATATTAACCATAAATCCGGGATTTAAGCTCCTATAACCGTTACAACATTAATAGCATTGACCAACTCCCATAAAATACACCTTTCTTCAATGCTGACCGTTACAAGAGCTATTCTTCCGCCATCAACGTCCTTATCCTAACCCATTTGAGTGGGTCTTCAGGATAACTTGGTCCTCATGAACGTTAGTTCCTTGTAACCAACGTTTACAAGCAAATTGTTAGTAATAGTCAGAATACTGCCTCAGGATTTTACCAATATCCTGGTCCTGTATCCTGATCGTAATCAGCTATCATAAAATCAAGATATAGTATTAGGATATGGGCTTAGAATTTTACCCATAACAATTGTCCCCAAAAATATAATTGTTGGATATCCTGATTCTAACGGATATATTTTTTAGTCATTCCAACACGTCTGGTAAGGATATCTGTTTCGAACATTCCTTGAGGAGCTTGACAGCTACCCCAAGCCTGTCCTAATGAAAAAAAGGAGTCATCTGTTGCCACCAGCTCTAAGCCCTCTGCTGCTGCTGCCGAATGTTTCTCTTATGATGACCTTGGCTTCATGGAATCCATCGAGCCCATGACCTCCTTCCCTAATAAGGTAAATGTTTTGGTCAAAAATCGGACTAGGATAATGCTACCAAATCTTCTTTTGTGAGGAATGATGCTTGAATCAATGAACAAATGTATGAACAACTTGTAAATGAAATGAACAAGTGACACAAGGATTTATACGAGGAAAAAGCCCTTGATCAAAAGATGATCTCCGGCATAAAAAACCTCGGGTGATGGAAACTACCGATCACCAACTATAATTAAACAAATGATCGTTACAACTCGGGATGATAACAAGCTTGTTACAAGGATCACTAGTGTGCAAAATGTATGAAATCGCTAATAAGTTGTAGAGAGCTTGTGAGAGTGTGTGTGTTTGCTAATTTTGCTAATCGTTCTCATTCAAGCTTGTTATCCCCTTTTAAAAATAGAAATAATATAAATAACAAACTATCCGCCAAATGTGCAAGCTACCCACGACTTCTAAAACGGTCATTAAGCTATGCACGTGCATAATATTGAGAGCATATTCCCCAGGAATATCGGTAAGACCAAGTCCCACTCGTGCCTTCCTGCAAAACAAGCTTAAATGTAATGGAAACAACCGTTAGTGTTAGGATAACAATGAGGATCCTGGATCCTTATATCTGCAACGTATTCTGAGGATCCTTAATTCAAACAGAATTGATGATCCGTGATCCTGGCTGCACTTGTGGATCCGTGATCCTTAGTTTTAGAAAATCTATCCCTAACAATTGCCCCCAAAATATGAGGAATAAAATATAACTTAATGAGTCATATTTTTAATCTTATCTGCTACGAACTAAATAACGTAAATATAACCGTTAGAGCAGGACTAGCCGTTACACATCTTGCGTCAGCGAAGTGACAACCTGCAGAATCATCATTATATATAGGTTAGAGATAAGGATCAATTTGCATTTAAATTCGAGTGATACTTCCCTTTAAATCCCCATTCAAAGACCGATCAGGTATCTCTCTTTCTCCTTCTCTCTTCATCTGCTTATTCTGATTTTTGTTTTTCTGAACACCCATGACGAAGATGGTTCTTAGATCCTCACCGGCCAAGGATCCAAAGAAGGATAGTCCCCTGAAAAGCCAAGGAATTATCCAAAATCCTTTAAAGGAACTCTGCCGCTTCAGCGACCCGGAGATTGACCGGATTCGCCATTGTTTCCCGGCGGACACTGTCTTTAAGCCTTTTGATCCTACTGCCAAAAGTGATGCTGTCTCCGATACTTGGGTTGCTTTTCCGGCCACCCCATTCTTAATAGGATTCTCCTATCCTTTCCCTGCATTTACCCAATCTTTCTTTGCACTCACCGGTATGTGCTATATCCAGGCCATGTCGATGATGTGGAGGGTCCTATATACCTTAGAGAACATCATTGAGCTGGAAGGCATAGAGATGGGAATGTCGGAACTGGCTGAATTGTATAATCTTGTGAGCCATGGTTCACACCGTTTTTTGTTCAAACATAAACCTGGTGATGCTCACCCAATCCTTAAGACCACAAAAAACGATACCCACTGGAAAAGCCGATTCTTCTTTGTTAGGAGGGACTCTATCCCAGACGGGAATGATCTCCCCAAAAAGTGGACCACCCATGGTAGGTTATAGGATCCTTATAGAAGGATCATAGGATGACTATGTTTCTGTTGAGGATAACTGATCTTTTTTTGTCTTTTTGTGCAGCTATTTCAGTTTCTCATCTCATTCAGTCACCTGCAACAAAAGAAAGGATCGCTGCCTTTTGGAGCCTTGATCCAGCTGTTAGAACGTTCCAGCCCAAAACAAAGGATTCACAAGAAGCATCCTCTGGTTCAGTCATCATGTCAAGTAAGTATTCTTATTCATGCATAAATAAATATTTAAATAGATATAGAATAAGGATACTTATCTGCTATTTGTCCTTTGTAGGTGCCGGAAAGTCTTCAAAGTCAGCCTCCCGCTTCAGCGTCAGTGATCTTGACGCATTTGCCTCCTCAAGGTCCGGCAAGAAACGACCTGCTGCTAGTCCCAGCGTCCCAATCCCTAAGGCTGTCAGCACCAAAGGCAATGGTGCAAAGAAGAGGAAAACCGCTGACACTCTTGAAGGTCTACCTCTCCTCCAACATCAGTTTGAGGAATACGTCTCTGAGGTAAGGATCCTTGATCCTTAAATCTGTTCTACCCATATTGAGGATAATGGATCCTGATGCGTGTCACTCTTTTACAGAAATTTGCTGAAATCCACATGCTCATGGATTCCTATGCTGAAGAGGCTGAGCAAAAGGAGCTGGACTTCCAAAAGCTGTACCTGGCTAAGGATCAGACCATCTCTTCCCTCGAAAAGGAGCTCAATTTGGTGAAAAAGCAGCTGGTCATGGCCCACATCACTGCTGATCAGGAGAAGGCTGAAGTGATGGAGGGTGCTAAGCTTTCCGCCACCATTGCTATGCTCAAGATCAAACTACAGATGGCCAAGGAAGCTGAGGATCCTAGCTTTGACAGGACCACCTGGGACCAGGAAGGTTGGAAGGCTAAGCTGACTGAGCTTGACGATGAAGAGGAGGCTGGAGAGGTCCTGATGATTGAAGCCAGTGGCAGCGGGGTGAAGGATCAGGCTGAGGATGCAGAGGCTGGGGGTGATGGTGATGCAGCGAAGGTGTGAGCTGCAAAAATGGGCGATGAAGGATTTATCTAGACGTGGCCGGAGCCCATTTTTTATGGTTTGGTAGTTTCTTGATTGTTGATGTTTTTGAACAATGGTGGGTCTGTAATAACTCTGAACAATAGTTCTTAGGTTTAAGGATCACCGATCCTTCAGACAATAGGTAGGATAACAAATGGTGGAGGGATCCTCTGTTTGGGGGATGAAGCCATTATGATCCTGCCGTCTCTTTATTCCTGCACTTATTAGAACTTATTATCATGGACACCCTTTACCTACCCCAGCGGACGGGCCACGGATTGCTGTTAGATGCTTGGGGTAGGTAATTTTGACAACCTTTAGAGGGTTAACCTTTTGCTAAATAAATAAAAGTTTAATCTTTTGGCTTATCATGTGTTGTTATTTTTGTGAATACCTTATCTTTCAATTGTTATGATACACTTTGTTTGAATTCATAAGTTAAGAACAAAAGTTTAATAGATTATGTCAAAAAGTTTAGGATATGATCAGGGATCAAATATCCTATAAACAAAAAATTCAAAAAAGTGATATAACTTAAGGATCATGTATCCTGTTGTCAAAGAATAAGGGCCACTTAGATAAACAAAGAATAAAATTAAGGTGATTAAGGATCATACCTGAGAATCTAAGTTAGGATCCTAAATCTTCAATATAAAATCAGGATAACCAAAAGGGAAACCTTAATAAAAGGTTAGGATTAAGGATCCTTAGTTGTTTAACTTCAAAAACCTGAAATGGAACATAACTTGGGACTAAGCCAATATAAGAGAAGAGTTAGCAACTGGGGACAAGCCCAATAAACTGGGGACAAGCCCAAAAAACCAGGGACAAGCCCAAAAAACCGGGGACAAGCCCAAAGGATCTTGTGTAAACTGGAGTATGGCCCTCACTGGCGACTATCCAAACTTAGTGACATGAAAATGCCAAAACCTTAGCTAACATGAAAACGTTAGAAACCTTAGGAACAGATGTATGGTACGTCTACCATTATACGTATGATCCTGAATACAGCCAGTACAATGAAATTGTCAGCCCCTAAAGCGAGTACTGGTCCCATTGCCTTGAACTGCACCAGGATCATCGTGCGCTACTGGCGAAACTGGGGACAGGCCCAAAAAACTGGGGACTAGCCCAAATAACCGGGGTCAAGCCCAAATAATTGGAGATTTCTGTGGATATTCAATCCTTTGTTAAGGATATATCAACCTTCTGCAAAACTCAGAACTAAGTGAAAGAAGGATAAAAGATCCAGGATCCTTCTCCTTGTGAATAGGTTAATTAACGAAGTGGATAAATTGAGGTTAGCTCATTACCAGAGTGAGGATCATTTATCCTCTAAGGATCCTTCATGAACATCGGACATGAAAATGGCTAAGGATCCTGGATCCTTATTACATGAAGTATCTCTTCAGGTGGATAGCATTCCAAGTTCTTGGTAGCAAATCACCTTCCATTGTTAGCAATCGATATGCCCCCTTTCCTGCCTCAGCTTCAATAAGATAGGGGCCTTCCCATTTTGGTGCTAACTTGCCATCAGCAGGATTTGTGGTGTTTTGGAATGCTTTCCTCAACACCATATCACCAACCTGAAACTTTCTGATCCTGACATTTTTGTTATAAGCCCCAGCCATCCTTTGTTGATAACTAGCCATTCTTATCCTTGCCAAATCCCTGAGTTCTTCTATGGTATCCAAATCTTGAACCAAGTTTTCAGCATTTCCTTCAGGATCATGGATGCTTGTTCTTGCAGTAGGAACCACTATCTCTGTAGGGATCACAGATTCTGCTCCAAATACTAAAGAAAATGGAGTTTGGCCTGTAGCATTCTTGGGGGTTGTCCTATCAGCCCATAGTACATAAGGTAGTTTTTCTGCCCACTTTCCTTTCTTGGATCCAAGCTTCTTCTTCAAATTGTTGATGATGATCTTGTTGGATGATTCTGCTTGACCATTAGCTTGTGGGTGGACTGGTGTTGATGTTATCATCTTTATCCCCCAGCTGTCACAAAAGTTAGTAGTTCTACTCCCAATAAATTGGGATCTATTATCACAAACAATTTCAGAAGGGATACCAAATCTAGTAATAATATTTCTTTTGATAAAGGATATCACTTCTTTTTCCCTGACTTGAGCAAAGGCTTCAGCTTCTATCCACTTGGAGAAGTAATCAGTCATGGCAAGCATGAATACTTTTCCTCCTGGTGCTTTGGGCAATTTACCAACTATATCCATTCCCCATCTCATGAATGGCCAAGAAGAGGATATAGGATGCAGGAGCTCTGCTGGCTGATGAAGGATATTGCTATGTCTCTGACAAGCATCACACTTCTTGGCATAATCCACATCATCCTTTTTCATAGTAGGCCAATAGTATCCTATCCTAAGGTTCCTTGAGAACAATGCCCTGCCCCCAGTGTGGTTTCCACAATCTCCTTCATGGAAATCCTTTAGGACTTCTTGGATTTCAGGATCCTCTATGCACCTTAGATATGGACCTGCAAGAGATCGTTTATATAACATGTTATTTAATATTGTAAATTGAGATACCTTGATTTTGAAAGCCCTAGGGTTTTCTCCTGTAGGAATCTCTCCATGTTGTATATATCTCATGATTGGAAGGATCCATGATCCTGAATGAGACTGTGCACTATCACTAGGAACCACTGCAGAATCCTCTTCTATCTCCATCGCTATGTGATCCTCAATAGCAGGAGCCAAAATATGGATGATAGGGATCTTGATATCCTCTGGAATTTTCAATGATGATCCAAGATTGGCCAATGCATCAGCTTCTGCATTCTCTTCCCTAGGTACCCGTGTCAAACTAAAAGAAACAAAAGAGAGTGCCAATTCCTTGACTATCTCTAGGTGTTTGATTAATCGTTCACCTTTAACAGCATAAGATCCATTAAAGTGATTAGTAATTAACAATGAATCTACATGTACCTCAAGATACCTGATCCTCATATGCTTGGCAATTTGCAAACCAGCTATCAAGGCCTCATATTCAGCCTCATTATTAGTAGTTTGAAACTCACAAGCTATTGAGTGGGGTATTATGTCCCCCTGTGGCGATTTTAGTAGTATTCCATGTCCTGTTCCTTTGACATTAAAGGCTCCATCAGTGAAGAGTACCCAAGGATCCTCAGTCTCTTAAAGCTGCTGAACTTCTAACTCAGCTTCTCTTTGTAAGTCACTACTAAAATCTGCCACAAAGTCAGCTAAGGCTTGGGATTTAATGGCAGTCATTGGTTCATATCTTATATCATAAGCACTAAGCTTCACTGCCCATTTAGCCATCCTTCCTGACATTTCAGGTTTCCTGAGAACATTCTTAATTGGAAAATTAGTCTTAACAATAATGGCATAAGTTTCAAAATAATGTCTTAGTTTAGTAGATGATAATCAAAGCAAGGATAAGTTTTTCTAAATGTGAATACCTGGATTTAGCGTCAAGTAAACTCTTACTTACATAATAGACAGGATGTTGTGTACCTTCGTGATCCTTAACAAGGACTGCACTTACTACTTTAGAGGATACCGCTAGATATAAGGATAATATATCCCCCTTTTCTGGTTTCATCAAGGCAGGAGCTGAGGATAGGTAATCCTTAAGGGCTTTGAGAGCTTTTTCATGCTTTTCAGTCCACTCAAATTTCTTGTTCTTTCTCAAAATGTCATAGAATTCCTTGCACTTTTCTAATGACTTTGATATGAACCTATTCAAGGCTGCGATCCTTCCTGTCAGCCTTTGCACATCCTTGGCATTGGCAGGAGATTTGATATTCACAATTGCCTTAATTTTCTCTGGACTTGCTTCTATGCCTCTTTTTGTTACCATGTAACCTAGGAATTTTCCTGCTTTAACACCAAAGTGACACTTTGAAGGATTCAACTTCATATTGAATTTGTCAAGGATATCGAATGCTTCCTCCAGGTCTCTAAGGTGATCCTCAGCTCTCTTGGACTTAACCACCATGTCATCTATATAGACTTCCATAGTGTGTCCTATTTGTTCCTTAAACATCATATTGACTAGCCCTTGATAAGTAGCACCTGCATTCCTTAGTCCAAATGGCAGAGCAATATAACAATAGATATCAGTTGGGGTCATAAAGGCTGTGTCTTCTTGATCAGATGGTTCCATCTGAATTTGTTGGAATCCAGATGAAGCATCCATAAAAGTCAACAACTCATGACCCGCGATAGCATCCACCATGGAGTCAATGTGGGGTAATGGGAAAGGATCCTTGGGACATGCCTTGTTTAAATCAGTGAAATCGACACCTACCCTCCACTTTCCGTTTTTCTTTTGAACAACAACCAAATTGGCTAACCATCTTGGATACTTAACCTCTCTAATCATACCTGCTCGGAGCAGCTTGTCTACCTCCTCCTGAATAATGGCATTCCTCTCAGGTGCAAACTTTCTTCTCTTTTGGTGTATGGGTTTGAATGACCTGTCAATACCAAGCTTATGAGTAATTATATCTTTAGAGATACCTGTCATGTCTTCATGCTTCCATGCAAAGGTAGTTTTTCTCCTCTTAAGGAAGGATACCAAATCCTGTTTAATGTTGCTGAGGATCCCTGATCCTATGTACACTTTGGATTCAGGATCATGAGGATCCATAAGGATATCTTTTACGTCTTGTTCTCTTGCCTCCAAGACGTTTCTTGAAGGATACTTTAGTTGCCATTGCTCCCTTGGTCTTGAGGCTGGCTTCATTGATGAGGTATAGCAATTCTTTGCTTCTTGTTGGTCACTCTCAATCTTTATCACTCCCCATGGACTTGGAAGCTTTACACACTGATGATATGTAGATGCAACTGCCTTCATGTCATGTATCCATGGCCTGCCAAGGATAACATTGCAACAGGATAAGCAATCTATAACACAAATTTTTTGAAAAGAATTAAGTCCCTCTATGTAGATGGGAAGCTTAATGTCCCCCAATGTAATCTTAGTTTCTCCACTGAACCCCACAAGAACTGAGGATCTTGGGATGATCTCTGATTCAGGAATATTCATCTTCTTGAGGACATCAAGCTGAATGATGTTCACCGAGCTTCCTCCATCTATTAAGATCCTGCGAACAAAATGATTAGATATGAACAAAGTAATAACAAGACCATCATGATGAGGATCCTGAACATCCACTCGATCATCCTCATCAAATGTTATAACTTTTTCCTGTGTAACAGTAGAAGTTCGGATGGGTCTGTCCCCATTATCTATCTTGGTCTCCTTGGCATGCCTTTTGGCTGCTGAAAAGGAAGTGCCACATATGTCTGATCCACCAGATATGAAGTTTATAATTTGTGCATCTGTCGAAGGAGCTGGAGCTCTTTCTGGAACCTTTTTAGGATCCTGGATCTTTGACTTTTTTCTTCCCAAAAGTTCCTTCAAGTGCCCTTTGCTTAACATGTTACCGATCTCTTTTCTTAGTGCAATACATTCTTCAGTGAGATGTCCGAAATCCTCATGATATGCACACCATTTG
Organism: Helianthus tuberosus; assembly: GCA_030545235.1. Taxonomy (NCBI): domain Eukaryota; kingdom Viridiplantae; phylum Streptophyta; class Magnoliopsida; order Asterales; family Asteraceae; genus Helianthus; species Helianthus tuberosus. The sequence continues at coordinate 93,435,634 of CM060416.1, forward strand.
GACTTGTCCTTTGTTGCAGCTGGCTTATCACTTTTTCTGGGCCATCTTGCTTTTTCACCTAAATTCTGCATTGCAAGAATCAGTTCATTGTTATCGACAGAAAAACAATATTCAGAAATGGGAGGATAATCCTCATCATTCTCTTCCTGTTCTACTGCATGCACATTCTGGTTGTCAGACTTGTTGTAAGATTTGGACTTGTTGTTCCTGAAGTAGGATCCTTGTTTCTCCTGCTTCAAGGATCCTGCCAATCTTTCCTGGATCCTTTTATCATCCTCTAATCAGATGAATCTAAGGGCCCTGGTTCTCACTCCATCAAGATTCCTGCATGGGGTCATGACAAGATCATCATAGAATAATGAATCCCTAAGTAAACCCATTTTGAAGGCTTCTACAGCCGTAGAAATATCCAAATTAGGAATATCAAAGGATTCTTTACTAAACTTAGTGATATAATCTCTAAGTGATTCATTTTGACCTTGTGTTACCCTATATAGATCACTAGTTAAACGTTCAAATTTTCTACTACATGAGAATTGGCTATTAAACAGATTAACTAGATTAGCAGATGAAGTAATAGAGTAAGGGGGAAGACTTAGCAGCCATTTAAGAGCTGATCCGGTTAGTGTGGATCCAAAACCCTTGCATAGACATGCTTCTTTTAACCTCTTCGGGATGGGATTGATCTCCATCCTTTCTCTGTATTGAGCTACATGTTCTTCTGGATCCGTCGAACCATCATATAGCTTCATGATTGGTATTTGAAACCTTTTCGGTATCTCAGCATCACAAATAGGTGGTGCAAAACGAGATATCCTGTGGCTTCCATCTGCAAGGTGGTGGAGGCAAAGGTGGAATACCCTGTGAAGAAGTGACTGTCGGCATAGAGCTTGAAGTGTTCTTTGCTGAAGAAGCCATGTGGTTGAGGGTGATGAACCAAAATGAACACAATGAATAATTTTTTTTTCCAGAATGAAGCACCAATTGCCCCACGGTGGGCGCCAAACTGTTTTGGTAAAAAATCACACTAGGATAATGCAACCAAATCTTCTTTTGTGAGGAATGATGCTTGAATCAATGAACAAATGTATGAACAACTTGTAAATGAAATGAACAAGTGACACAAGGATTTATACGAGAAAAAAAGCCATTGATCAAAAGATGATCTCCGGCATAAAAAACCTCGGGTGATGGAAACTACCGATCACCAACTATAATTAAACAAATGATCGTTACAACTCGGGATGATAACAAGCTTGTTACAAGGATCACTAGTGTGCAAAATGTATGAAATCGCTAATAAGTTGCAGAGAGCTTGCGAGAGTGTGTGTGTTTGCTAATTTTGCTAATCGTTCTCATTCAAGCTTGTTATCCCCTTTTAAAAATAGAAATAATCTAAATAACAAACTATCCGCCAAATGTGCAAGCTACCCACGACTTCTAAAACGGTCATTAAGCTATGCACGTGTAGAATATTGAGAGCATATTCCCCAGGAATATCGGTATGACCAAGTCCCACTCGTGCCTTCCTGCAAAACAAGCTTAAATGTAATGGAAACAACCGTTAGTGTTAGGATAACAATGAGGATCCTGGATCCTTATATCTGCAACGTATTCTGAGGATCCTTAATTCAAACCGAATTGAGGATCCGTGATCCTGGCTGCACTTGTGGATCCGTGATCCTTAGTTTTAGGAAATCTATCCCTAACAGTAAATATTCAGATCCTGTATCCCGTACACATATACTGAACCTGTATCCCGGTTAGTTTCTCTTTAATGATACCTGTATTTTTCTTTGTAGGGTCTGAATCATCTGGTTGTCCTGTACTCAGAACAATTTTTAATTTCCTGCATGTTTTGGTCAAAAATCAAGCAAGGATAATGCAACCAAATCTTTTGTTGTGAGGTGTAATGCTTGAATCTATGAACAATTGTATGAACAACTTGCAAATCAAATAAAGAGGTGACACAAGGATTTATACGAGGAAAAAGCCCTTGATCACGAGTTGGTCTCCGGCACAAAAAACCTCGGGTGATGGAAACTACCGATCACCAACTAAGATTAATCAAAAGGTTGTTACAAATCGGGATGATAACAAGCTTGTTACAAGGATCACTAGTGTGCAATGTGCAAGAAATGTACGAAATCACCAAGTAAATTGTCGAGAGCTGTTCGAGTGTTGTTACGAGAGTGTGTGTTTGCTAAATTAGCCAAGTGTTCTAACTCAAGCTTGTTATCCCCATTTTAAATTAGAAATAACTAAACTAACTAACTATCCGCAAATTGTGAAAGCTCCCCACGATCTCCATAACGTTCACAAGAGCCAAGCACGTGCGGAATATTGAGGGAATATGCTCCACGAATATCGGCAAGACCAAGTCCATGCATATACTCCTGCAAAACGAGCTCACATACAAGGTAGACAATCATTAGTGTAAGGATAACAATAAGGATCCTGAATCCTGGTCCTACAACATATTCCGAGGATCCTGAATTCAAACAGAATTAAGGATCCATGATCCTGGCAGTATTTGAGGATCCTTGATCCTTAGGATTGGAAAATCCTCCCCTAACAACTGCCCCCAAAATATATGGAGTAAAGTGTAAATTAGCGAGTTACATTTTTTTATCTTATCTGCAACTGACTAACAGATATATAGCCGTTAGGATCGAACTAGCTATTACCGATCATACGTCATTGAAGCGACATCCCTGCAGAATCATCATTATAAATTCAAGTTAGAGATAAGGGTTAGGAAGCATTTAAATTCGTGCGTTACACCCTTTAAATCCTCATTCGAAGATTAAGCAGGTACTTCTCTCTCCTTTATCTCTCCTCTTTCTTACTCTGTTCTTCTTCAAAACCCTTGAATCACGATGAAGTTACGATCATCCCCTGCCAAGGATCACCAGAAAGATAGTCCTTTGAAAAGCCAAGGGATCATCAAAGATTCTCCGAAGGAACGTTGCTGCTTTACTGATCCTGATATCGACAGGATTCACCATTGCTTTCCAGCAGACTCTGTTTTCAAACCTTTTGACCCTACCGCCTTGAGTGACTTTGTTTCTGAAACTTGGGTTGCTTTCCCGGTCACCCTATTTCTGATAGGATACTCCTATCCTTTCCCTGCTTTTACCCAGTCTTTCTTCTCCCTTGCCGGCCGGCATATCCTATATCCAGGCTATGCCAATGATGTGGAGGGTTTTATTTACCTTTGAGAGGATCATTGAGCAGGAAGATATAGAGTTGGGAATGTCAGAACTTGCTGAATTGTACAACCTTGTGAGCCATGGTTCACACCGCTTTTTATTCAAACACAAACCCGGTGAAGAACACCCAATCCTCAAGACCACCAAAAACGACACTAAGTGGAAGAAACGTTTTTTCTTCGTCAGGAGGGATTCTATCCCAGACGGGAAGGATCTCCCCAGAAAATGGGCCACTCATGGTAGGATAGAGGATCCTTATAGAAGGATCATAGGATAACCCTGTTTCTGTTGAGGATCACTAACATCTTTTTGTTTCTTTTGTGCAGCTATCTCTGTTTCTCATATCATTTCATCACCTGTAACCAAAGAGAGGATCACCGCTTTCTGGAATCTTGATCCTTCAACAAGATCATTCCAAGCAAACACCAAGGATTCTCAAGAAGTATCCTCAGGCTCAGTCACAATGTCAAGTAAGTATCCATGTTTGTAAGTTATTAAATGTTTAAATGAAAGTAAAACAAGAATACTCATATGTTATTTTGGATTGACAGGCGCTGGAAAATCTTCAAGGTCTGCCACTCGCTTCAGTGTCAGTGATCTTAGCATTGTGGCTCCCCGTTCCGGAAAAAAGAAAACTGCTGCTAGCCCAAGTGCCATAGTCCCCAAGCCTGTCACCTCCAAGGGGGGAAAGAAGAGGAAGGCCTCTGAAGCTGACAATCTTGAAGGCTTGCCTCTTATCCGCCACCAGTTCCAAGAATACTTTGCTGATGTAAGGATCACTGATTCTGCTTGATTATCCTGCCCACTTGAGGATCCTGAACTTTACCTTGTCTTTTTGCAGAAATTCGCCGAGGTCGAGATGCTGTTTGATGCATATGTTGAAGAGGCCGAGCAGAAGCATCGGGACTTCCAAAAGATCTTCTTGGCTAAGGATGAGACCATCTCTCGCCTTGAGAAGGATCTAAACTTGGCAAAGCAGCAGGTGGTCATGGCCCAGATAAATGCTGATCATGAGAAGCATGAGCTGCTGGAGGATGCTAAAGTTTCTGCTGCCATCACCATGTACAAAATCAAGCTGCAAATGGCCCAGGAGGCTGAGGATCCTGACTTCGACAGGACCACTTGGGACAAGGAGGGCTGGAAGGCGAAGCTGGTTGAGCTAGATGATGAGGAGGAGGCTACCGAGGTCTTGGCGATTGAGGCAAGTGGTGATGATGCTGGTGGTGATGCAGCCAAGGTGTGAGCTGCAGAAATGGGCGATGATGGATATTTCTAGACGCGGCCAGAGCCCATTTTTTAGGATTTGGTAGTGGTTTTTGGTTGTGATGTTTTGAACAATGATGGTTTGTAATAACTAAACAATAGCTACTAGGGTTGAGGATCATGGATCCTTTGAACAATAGGTAGGATAATAGGTGGTGGAGGGATCCACTGTTTGGGGGATGAAACCACTTGTTATCCTGCCATCTTTTATTTCCTGCACTTTTAAGACCTGTTAACAATGGACACCCTTTGCCAACCCAAGTGGAAGGGCCACGTATTGCTGGTAGAAACTTGGGTTAGCAATTTTAACAACCTTTAAGGGTTTAACTTTTGGTGAATAAATAAAACTCTAATGTTTTGGCTATTTCTCGTGTTGTTATTTTGCATATATATTTTATCCTTCAATAGTTGTGAAATACTTTGTGTGAATTCATAAGTTGAGAATAAAAGTTTAATAGATTAAGTTAAATAAATTTAGGATATTATCAAGGATCAAATATCCTATAATCGATAACTTCAAAAAAGTAAAGTAACTTAAGGATCATGTAAGCTGTTGTCAAAGAATAAGGGTCACTCAGACAAATAAAGGATAAATTCAAAGTAATTAAGGATCATACCTGAGAATCCAAGTTAGGATCCTAAACCTTTAACATTTACAATCAGGATAACCAAAAGACAAACCTCGATAAAAGGCAAGGATCAAGGATCCTTAGCTGGTTAACTTCAGAAACTTGAAATGGAGCATAACTTGGGACTAAGCCAACATGAGAAAAGAGTTAGCAACTGGGGACAAGCCCAACAATTCTGGGGACAAGCCAAAAAAACTGGGGACAAGCCCAAAAAACTGGGGACAAGCCCAAAGGATCTTGTGTGAACTGGAGTATGGCCCTCACTGGCGACTATCCAAACTTAGTGACATGAAAATGCCAAAACCTTAGCTAACGTGAAAACGTTAGAAACCTTAGGAATGGATGTATGGTACGTCTACCATTATACGTAGGATCCCGGATACAGCCAGTACAATGAAATTGTCAGCCCCTAAAGCGAGTACTGGTCCCATTGCCATGAACTGTACCAGGATCATCGTGCGCTGCTGGCGATACTGGGGACAGGCCCAAGAACTGGGGACTAGCCCAAATAACTGGGGTTAAGCCCAAATAACTGGGGTCAAGCCCAAATAACTGGAGACTTCTACGGATACTCAATCCTTCGTTAAGGATACATGAACCTTCTGCAAAACTCAGAATCAAGTGAAAGGAGGATAAAGGATCCAGGATCCTTTTCCTTGTATATAGGATAATTAAAGAATGAAATAGTTTGAGATTAGATCATTACCAAAATGAGGATCATCCATCCTCTAAGGATCCTTCAAGGATGTGGATCATGAATATTGCTAAGGATCACAAATCCTTATCACATGAAGTATTTCTTCAGGTGGACAGCATTCCAAGCTCTTGGTAGCAAATCACCTTCCATTGTTAGCAATCGATATGCCCCCTTTCCAGCCTCAGCTTCAATCAGGTAGGGGCCTTCCCACTTTGGTGCCAACTTTCCATCAGCAGGATTTGTGGTATTCTGAAATGCTTTCCTTAATACCATATCACCAACTTGGAACTTCCTGATCCTGACATTCTTATTGTAGGCTCCAGCCATCCTTTGTTGATAACTAGCCATCCTTATCCTTGCCAAATCCCTGAGTTCTTCTATAGTATCCAAGTCTTGAACCAAGTTTTCAGCATTTCCTTCAGGATCACGAATGCTTGCTCTTGCAGTAGGAACCACCATTTCTGTAGGGATCACTGATTCTACTCCAAATACCAAAGAAAATGGAGTTTGGCCAGTAGCATTCTTGGGAGTTGTCCTATCAGCCCATAGTACATAAGGTAGTTCTTCTGTCCATTTTCCTTTCTTGGATCCAAGCTTCTTCTTCAAGTTGTTAATGATGATCTTGTTGGATGATTCTGCTTGACCATTAGCTTGTGGGTGGACTGTTGTTGATGTTATCATCTTAATCCCCCAGCTGTCACAAAAGTTAGTAGTTCTACTCCCAATAAATTGGGATCCATTATCACAAACAATTTCAGAAGGAATACTAAATCTAGTAATAATGTTTCTTTTGATAAAGGATATCACTTCTTTTTCTCTGACTTGAGCAAAGGCTTCAGCCTCTATCCACTTGGAGAAGTAATCAGTCTTAGCAAGCATGAATACTTTTCCACCAGGTGCCTTGGGAAGTTTACCAACTATATCCATTCCCCATCTCATAAATGGCCTAGAAGAGGATATAGGATGCAAAAGCTCTGCTGGTTGATGAAGGATGTTACTATGTCTCTGACAAGGATCACACTTCTTGGCATAATCCATAGCATCCTTCTTTATAGTAGGCCAATAGTATCCTGTCCTCATGATCCTTGAGAATAATGCCCTGCCCCCAGTGTGGTTTCCACAATCTCCTTCATGAAAATCCTTTAGGACATCTTGGATTTCAGGATCCTCAATGCATCTTAGATATGGTTTTGCAAGAGATCGTTTATATAACATGTTATTCAATATTGTAAAGTGAGATACCTTAATTTTGAAATCCCTGGGGTTTTGTCCTGTAGGAATCTCTCCATGTTGGATATATCTCATGATTGGATGGATCCATGATCCTGAATGAGATTGTGTATCATCACTAGGGGTGATTGCAGAATCCTCTCCTATCTCCATTGCTACATGATCCTCAATAGCGGGGGTTAGGATGTGGATAATAGGGATCCTGACATCCTCTGGAATCTTCAAGGATGATCCTAGATTGGCCAATGCATCAGCTTCTGCATTCTCTTCTCTGGGTACCTGTGTCAAACTAAAGGAAACAAAAGAGAGTGCCAATTCTTTGACTATCTAAATATTTGATTAGCTTTTCACCTTTAACAGCATAGGATCCATTAAAGTGATTAGTAATTAACAATGAATCTACATGTACCTCATGATACCTGATCCTCATATGCTTGGCAATTTGCAAACCAGCTATCAAGGCTTCATATTCAGCTTCATTGTTAGTAGTTTGAAATTCACAAGCTATGGAGTGGGGTATTATGTCCCCCTGTGGCGATTTTAGTAGTATTCCAAGTCCTGTTCCTTTGACATTAGAGGCTCCATCAGTGAAGAGTATCCAAGGATCCTTAGTTTCTTCAAGCTGTTGGACTTCTAACTCAGCTTCCCTTTGCAAGTCACTACTGAAATCAGCCACAAAGTCAGCTAAGGCTTGGGATTTAATGGCAGTTCTAGGCTCATATCTTATATCATAAGCACTGAGCTTCACTGCCCATTTAGCCATCCTTCCTGACATTTCGGGTTTCCTGAGAACATTCTTAATTGGAAAATTAGTCTTAACAATAATGACATGAGTTTCAAAATAATGTCTTAATTTAGTAGATGCCATAATTAATGCAAGGATAAGTTTTTCTAAATGTGAATACCTGGATTCAGCATCAAGCAAACTCTTACTTACATAATAGACAGGATGTTGTGTACCTTCGTGATCCTTAACAAGGACCGCACTTACTGCTTTAGAGGATACCGCCAGATATAAGGATAATATATCCCCTTTTTCTGATTTCATCAAGGCAGGAGCTGAGGATAGGTAATCCTTAAGGGCTTTAAGATCACTTTCATGCTTTTCAGTCCATTCAAATTTCTTGTTCTTTCTCAAAATGTCGTAGAATTCCTTGCACTTTTCTGATGATTTTGATATGAACCTATTCAATGTCGCGATCCTCCCTGTTAACCTTTGCACATCCTTGGCATTGGCAGGAGATTTGATATTCACAATTTCATTAATTTTCTCTGGACTTGCTTCAATGCCTCTTTTTGTCACCATATAGCCTAGGAATTTACCTGCTTTAACACCAAAGTGACACTTGGAAGGATTTAGTTTCATATTAAATTTATCAAGGATATCGAATGCTTCCTCCAAGTCTCTAAGGTGATCCTCAGCTTTCTTGGACTTAACCACCATGTCATCTATATAGACTTCCATAGTATGTCCAATTTGTTCCTTGAACATCATATTGACTAGCCTTTGATAAGTAGCACCTGCATTCCTTAGTCCAAATGGCATAACAATATAACAATATATACCAATTGGGGTCATAAAGGTTGTATCCTCTTGATCAGATGGTTCCATCTGAATTTGTTGAAATCCAGATGAAGAATCCATAAAAGTCAACAACTCATGACCCGCGGTAGCATCCACCATGGAGTCAATGTGGGGTAATGGGAAAGGATCCTTGGGACATGCCTTGTTTAAATCAGTGAAATCGAAACATACCCTCCACTTTCCATTTTTCTTTTGAACAACAACCACATTGGCTAACCACATTGGATACTTAACCTCTCTTATCATACCTGCCCGGAGTAGTTTATCTACTTCTTCCTGGATAATGCCATTCCTTTCAGGTGCAAACTTTCTCCTTTTTTGATGAATTGGCTTGAATGACCTGTCAATGCCAAGTTTATGAGTAATTATATCTTTAGATATACCTGTCATATCCTCATGCTTCCATGCAAAGGTAGTTTTCCTTCTTTTAAGGAAGGATACTAGATCCTGCTCAATGTTGCTGAGGATCCCTGATCCTATGAAGACTATGGATTCAGGATCATGAGGATCCATAAGGATTTCTTTCACATCCTGTTCCCTTGCCTCCAAGATATCTCTTGGAGGATGCTTTAATTGCTATTGTTCCCATGGTCTTGAGGCTGGCTTCATTGATGACGTGTAACAATTCTTAGCTTCTCGTTGATCACTCTCAATTTTCACCACTCCCCATGGACTAGGAAGCTTCGCGCATTGATGATAGGTAGATGGGACTACCTTCATGTCATGTATCCATGGCCTGCCAAGGATAACATTACAACAGGATAAGCAATCTATAACATAGAATTTTTGATAAGAATGAAATCCTTCAATATAGATGGGAAGTTTGATGTCCCCCAATGTATTCTTGGTTTCTCCACTGAATCCCACAAGAACTGAGGATCTTGGTACAATATCTGATTCAGGGATGTTCATCTTCTTGAGGACGTCAAGCTGAATGATGTTTACTGAGCTTCCTCCATCTATCAGGATCCTGCGAACAAAGTGGTTAGATATAAACAAAGTGATAACAAGACCATCATGATGAGGATCCTGCACATCAACACGATCATCCTCATCAAAAGTTATAACTTTCTCCTGTGTAATAGTAGAGGTCCGGATGGGTCTATCTCCGTTATCCATCTTGGTCTCCTTGGCATGTCTTTTGGCTGCTGAAAAGGAAGTACTCCAAATGTCTGATCCTCCGGATATGAAGTTTATAACTTGTGCATCTGCTGGGGGAGCAGGAGCTCTTTCTAGGATCCTCTCAGGATCCTGGGTCCTTGACTTCTTTCGTCCCAAAAGCTCCTTCAAGTGCCCCTTGCTTAACAAGTAACCAATTTCTTTTCTAAGTGTAATACACTCTTCAGTGAGATGTCCGAAATCCTCATGATATGCACACCATTTGGACTTGTCTTTTGTTGCAGCTGGTTTATCACTTTTCCTTGGCCATCTTGCTTTCTCACCTAGATTCTGCATTGCAAGAATTAGTTCATTGTTATCAACAGAAAAACAGTACTCAGAAATTGGAGGATAATCCTCATCATCCTCTTCTTGTTCTACTGCATGCACATTCTGGTTATCAGACTTGTTATAGGACTTGAACTTGTAATTCTTGAAGTAGGATCCTTGCTTTTCCTGTTTCGAGGATCCTGACAATCTCTCCTGGATCCTTTTATCATCCTCTAATCGGATGAATCTAAGTGCCCTGGTTCTCGCTTCATCAAGGTTCCTGCATGGGGTCATAACGAGATCATCATAGAACAATGAATCCCTAAGCAAACCCATTTTAAAGGCTTCTACAGCCGTAGCTATATCCAGATTAGGGATATCTAAGGATTCTTTACTAAACTTAGTGATGTAATCTCTAAGTGATTCATTTTGACCTTGTGTTACCCTATATAGATCACTAGTTAAACGTTCAAATTTTCTGCTACATGAGAATTGGCTATTAAACAGATTAACTAGATTACAAATGAAGTAATAGAGTAAGGGGGAAGACTTAGCAGCCATTTAAGAGGAGATCCTGTGAGTGTGGATCCGAAACCCTTGCATAGACATGCTTCTTTTAACCTCTCCGGAATTGGATTGATCTCCATCCTTTCTCTGTATTGAGCTACATGTTCCTCTGGATCCGTCGAACCATCATATAGCTTAATAGTTGGTATCTGGAACCTTTTGGGTATCTCAACATCACAGATAGGTGGTGCAAAACGAGATATCCTATGGCTGCCATCTGCGATATCAGGAATGGGCTTAACCACTCCTGGAACACTGGATATCATATCCTTTAGCTTCTGTAATTCTCTAGCCATAGCCTGATTGATACATGTATCCTGCATAGAGCCATGGTTAGTGTTATAAGAATTATTGAAAGTGTTACCTCCCAGAGGATTCAAGATTGAAATTCCAGATGTGAAGCAATATTGACGGGATTCTGGTATGATTGAAGGACCAGAAGAGGCAATGGTCTGCATTGGAATGAAGTCTCCTTGATGAACATCTGTGCTTGGGGGTTGTACACTTCTTAAGAATCCTTGATCCTAAAAGTTGTTGGATCCTTGAACCTGGAAGGAGGATCCTTGAACCTGAGAGGATCCTTGAACCCGAGAGGATCCTTGAACCTGTGAGGATCCTTGGACCTGTGAGGATCCTTGGATCTGAGAGGATCCTTGAACTGTGTTGGTCCCCAAATATCCTCCTGAGCTGACGAAGGATCCCTGATGCTGGAAAGAGGATCCCGAAGGCTGAAAACAGGATCCTGAAGGCTGAAGGTGAGACCCAAAAGCCTGACTCATAGTTGTTGTTCCATAACGCCTTCCCAATGGTTCAGTTTGATATTGGATGTCCGTAGCTGCGGTTTGTAAGGCGGTTATGGTTGGAGTGTCAAAATCCAATGACCTTGGTATCAGAGGAGAGTGATCCTCCCCCGATCTCTTCTGTTTCTTGATGTCACCAATTTCCCGGAGGATCCTTTCGTTGGTTTTGTCCTGCTCTTGTATGTGATCCCTCATCTGCAAAATCAGAGTAAAAAGATCATTAGTAGTAGGATTAGAAGAAACAGAAGAAATTGGTGGTTTTGGAAAAATGGGGCTTTGTCTCTTTGCAGCATTTTCAGCATTCTTCTGGGATCCAGAAGGTGGTGGAGGCAAAGGAGGAACACCCTTTGAAGAACTCATTACCGTTGCACTTGAAGTGCTCTTTGCTGAAGAAGCCATCTGCTTGGTTGTAATGAACCGAAATGATCACAAAAACAATAATTTTTAGGAATGAAGCACCAATTGCCCCACGGTGGGCGCCAAACTGTTTTGGTATAAAATCAAGCAAGGATAATGCAACCAAATCTTTTGTTGTGAGGTGTGATGCTTGAATCTATGAACAATCGTATGAACAACTTGCAAATCAAATAAAGAGGTGACACAAGGATTTATACGAGGAAAAAGCCCTTGATCAAGAGTTGATCTCCGGCACAAAAAACCTTGGGTGATGGAAACTACCGATCACCAACTAAGATTAATCAAAAGGTTGTTACAACTCGGGATGATAACAAGCTTGTTACAAGGATCACTAGTGTGCAATGTGCAAGAAATGTACGAAATCACCAAGTAAACTGTCGAGAGCTGTTCGAGTGTTGTTACGAGAGTGTGTGTTTGCTAAATTAGCCAAGTGTTCTAACTCAAGCTTGTTATCCCCATTTTAAATTAGAAATAACTAAACTAACTAACTATCCGCAAATTGTGCAAGCTCCCCAAGATCTCCATAACATTCACAAGAGCCAAGCACGTGCGGAATATTGAGGGAATATGCTCCACGAATATCGGCAAGACCAAGTCCATGCATATACTCCTGCAAAACAAACTCACATACAAGGTAGACAATCGTTAGTGTAAGGATAACAATAAGGATCCTGAATCCTGGTCCTACAACATATTCTGAGGATCCTGAATTCAAACAGAATTAAGGATCCGTGATCCTGGCAGTACTTGAGGATCCTTGATCCTTAGGATTGGAAAATCCTCCCCTAACATAAGCACAATCGTAGTTTGTCATATCTTTGGAACTTGTCAAAAAGTTTAGTTTCACTAGGGATAAACCCTTAATATACTGGGGATAAACCTTTAATATCTTGGGGATAAACCCTTAGCATCCTGGGGATAAACCCTTAGCATTATGGGGAAAATCCCAAATTTTCGTACGCTACAGGCGGGAGTGTATAAACTCCAAGACTTAGAAAGGTGAAAACCTTTAAACCTTAGAGAGTATGAAAATACCCTTTCGCGAGAGAGGGTGATCAATCCTCATATACCTTTAGGATCCAGGATATAACCAACAATAACAAAATTTTCAGCCACTTTTACATGGACTGGTCCCGCTATCTTGAACTATCCCTGGATAACTTGCGCTCCAGGCGGGGTGTTTAAACCCAATTCGAGAGAAAGGTGAATACCTTTAAACCGGTGAAGGGATCAAGATCCCTTAAATGTGAGAGATGGGGTCAATCCTCTAATCTTTCGAAGTATCCCGAGTGTGTATCCTGGAGCTACATCCCGAAGCATATACTGCAAAACAACTGTAAACTAAGGTGGGTGTTAGCCTAGCTAACACCCCTCCGATGCTTAAGTCAATAATGGGTTCAAAAGAATAAACAATATCAAAACATATTAAAAGAGATAGAATCCATACCATCCTGAGTTAGAATTTAAATTCCAAACTCACTTGAAATAGAGCTTTAGATGTATTGCATTCCAGGATCTTGGTAGCATATCCCCCTCCATATTCTTGAGTCGATATGCTCCTTTTCCTGATTCTGATTCAATCTCATAGGGTCCTTCCCACTTTGGAGCCAACTTTCCATCAGCATGATTAGTAGTATTCTGAAAAGCCTTTCTCAATACCCAATCTCCAACCTGGAACCCTCTAGTCCTTATATGCTTGTTATATTCTTTGGATATCCTCTGTTGATATGCTGCCATTCTTAGCTTTGCTGCATCTCTTGTTTCATCAATAGTATCCAATTCCTGGCAAAGGGCTTCAGGATTCTGCTCAGGATCCCGAAGATTGGATCTTGCCGTAGGTATCACCATTTCTGTCGGGTTCACCACTTCTGCTCCAAATACCAAGGAAAACGGGGTTTGGCCAGTTGCACTTTTCACCGTTGTTCTATCAGCCCATAAAACAAAGGGTAATTTTTCTGCCCATCTTCCCTTCTTAGCTCCAAGCCTTTTCTTCAAATTGTTGACAATTATCTTGTTTGAGGATTCTGCTTGTCCATTCGTTTGAGGATGTACCGGTGTGGATGTGATCATTTTGATTCCCCAACTCTTGCAAAAGTCAGTAGTCCTCTTACTTATAAACTGAGATCCATTGTCACAAATTATCTCAGCTGGTACTCCAAACCTGGTCAGGATATTCCTTTTTTATGAAGGATACTACTTCTTGATCTCTAACTTGAACAAACGCTTCAGCTTCAACCCACTTAGAGAAATAATCAGTCATTGCCAGCATTAAGACCTTTCCTCCTGGAGCCTTTGGCAATTTTCCTACTATATCCATTCCCCACTTCATGAACGGCCAAGGGGAAGCGATAGGATAAAGTGGCTCAGCAGGTTGATGTAATATATTATTGTGTCTTTGACACGCATCACATCTTCGAGCATACTCTGCAGCATCTTTTCTCATCGTCGGCCAATAGTATCCTGTTCTCAACACCTTCGAGAAAAGAGATCTGCCCCCAGTATGGTTGCCACAGTCTCCTTCGTGTATATCCTGAAGTACCTCCTTGGTTTCAGGATCTTCCAAGCACCTTAGGTACGGACCTGCAAGGGATTTCTTACACAAAACATTATTTATAATAGTAAAATGAGATACCTTCATCCTAAAAGCCTTAGGATTTGCATTCTTTGGGATATCTCCTTCTTGAAGATACTTCACAATTGGAGTCATCCAGGATTCAGGATCCTTCTCAGGATATCCATCACCTGGATCCTGGATACATGCTACTTCTTTATCCTGAGATTTGAAATGTTCCATTGCAGGATACAAGATGTGCACTATTGGTATATGAATTCCCTCCGGTATCCTGACAGTAGATCCTAAGTTTGCTAGAGCGTCAGCTTCAGCATTCTTTTCTCTTGGTACCTGTTCAAGTGTAAAAATTTCGAAATATCCTGCTAATTTTTTTAACAATTTCAAGATATTCTGCTAACTTTTCACCTTTTACTGCATAAGATCCATTGAAATGGTTAGTAATCAACAGGGAATCAACATATACTTGTAAACATCTAATATTCATAGTTTTAGCCAATTCTAATCCTGCTATCAGAGCTTCATACTCAGCTTCATTATTGGTAGCAGAAAATTCACATTTAATAGCCTGGGGTAATATGTCCCCTTGTGGCGATTTTAGTAGTATCCCTAATCCTACACCTCTTATGTTGGATGCACCATTAGTATGTAATATCCAAAATTCTGAACTTTCACCTAGTTGTTGTACTTCTAGGTCGGCCTTATCTTGAATATCACTACTAAAATCAGCCACAAAGTCTGCTAAAGCCTGAGACTTTATGGCATTTCTAGGTTCATACACTAGATCATATGCACTTAAATTTACTGACCACTTAGCCATCCTACCTGGCATCTCTGGTTTCCTAAGCACATTTTTACAGGATAGTTGGTTTTAACATGAATCCTATGTGTTTCAAAATAATGTCTAAGTTTTGTCGACGCCATAACTAGGGCTAATATCAATTTCTCTAAATGAGAATATCTAGTTTCAGCATCTAATAAACTTTTACTAACATAATAAACAAGATACTGCTGACCTTTATGATCCTTTACAAGGACGGCACTTACTGCATTCCCTGATACTTCAAGATACAGGGATAATGGTTCACCATCCTTAGGCTTCATCAATAGAGGTGCGGTTGAAAGATACTGCTTCAAATCCTGCAAGGCTGCCTCATGCTTCTCTCCCCATTCGAATTTCTTATTCTTCTTCAGGATATCATAAAATTCCTTGCAATTTTCCGAGGATCTTGAGATGAATCTGTTTAATGCTGCTACTCGCCCTGTTAATCGTTGAACATCTTTCATATTTGAAGGTGACTTGATATCCAGGATAGCTTTAATCTGCTCCGGGCTTGCCTCTATCCCCCTTTTCGTCACCATGTATCCTAGAAACTTTCCTGCTCCCACTCCAAAATGGCATTTAGCAGGATTTAATTTCATGTTGTACTGGTCCAGAATATCAAATGCTCCCTTAATATCCTGGAGGTGATCCTCAGCCTTCTTGGATTTTACTACCATATCATCGATGTACACCTCCATGGTGTCCCCCAGTTTGTCTTTAAACATCATGTTTACCAATCTCTGGTATGTTGCACCTGCATTTTTCAAACCAAAAGGCATAGCAGTATAACAATAAATACCTGTTGGTGTCATGAAAGCAGTATCCTCCTGATCCGATGGTTCCATTTGGATCTGTTGGAATCCTGAGGAGGCATCCATGAAGGGTAGCATGTCGTGACCAGCAGTAGCATCCACCATCGAGTCTATATGAGGCAGAGGGAATGGGTCTTTAGGACATGCCTTGTTCAAGTCTGTGTAATCTACTCAAACTCTCCACTTCCCATTCTTCTTTTGAACCACGACCACATTTGCTAGCCACTTGGGAAATTTGACTTCCCTGATCATCTTGGACTTCAGCAGTCTTTCAACCTCTTCTTGAATAATTATGTTTCGTTCTGGAGCAAACTTCCTTCTCTTTTGCTGGACAGGCTTGAAAGACCTGTCAATTCCAAGCTTGTGAGTTATAATATCCTTAGAAATACCTGTCATATCCTCATGCTTCCATGTGAATGTCGACATCCTGCATTTCAAAAAGTTAGTTAACTGATTTTCAATATCCTGAGGGATATTGGCTCCTACAAGCACCGAGATATCTGGATTATTCTGGTCCAGGATAATTTTCTTAACATCCTGCTCCGAAGCCTCCACGATATCCTGGGCTCGCATCTTTAATTGCTATCCTGCTTTGGATTTTCTTGAGGCCTTCATTGAAGAGGAGTATGTTGGACTCTGTATGCCCAAGACACATATTAAATTGATGTGGCTAGTATGTTATGATCCAAGTCGAGTCATACCCAATAACAAGCTAGACAAACACTTATATTATTTATTTGTGATATGATCAAACAAATAAATATTAACACTTACAATTTTAGAAACTGGTTTTCTAAATAATTACACTTGATAAGCTAATAAATTATATAGATAATTTATTTTGAGAGAATATTTTATTTTGTTATTTAATGGGTTAAATAACATTTTAAAAGATTGTATAAAGTCTTGCATTTATGTAGTGTTATATTTATAAAAGTTATAAATATAAACTAATACTTAAATTTTATAAAAAGAATTGAATTTTTTTTTATAAAAATAAAGCTAGGGCCGCCCCCCTCTCATGGGAACTCACAAAAGCCTTTTGATCCAATGAATTCTCATGCATTTGCATGTGTTAGAGATGATTTCATTGGGTGCCCTAACCAAGACAACTTTGGTCCATTGAACTCTCATGCAATTGCATGAATTTTGATTGGAACTAGATTATGGCAATTCTCTCTCATGATTTATAAATATTAAGATGCAAAATCAAAGTAGAAGACTTGAGATTTTGATCAAAAATTTCGGCCACATAGTGTTGTGTTCAAAGAATTTTTCAAGTATCTTTCAAGTGTTGAAATCCTAGCTAATCTCATAGTGTTTGTTGGAAGCTTGGGGTATACAAGCTTGAGGCCTTCTACTCTTGAAGGCAACCATTCTTGAAGCATCATCCGTTTCATTCTCATTACTCCAAGAAGGTAGTTTTCTAAACACCCTATGGTTGTGTTTGATAGTATGCATCTTCATATATGGATCCGGGTTTTGGGATTTTACTTATAAATGAAATTTATATCATAAAAGTAACATGTTTTAAATATTATTTCCGCTGCGTTTTTATTTCATAAGGATGAAATTGCTTTGATAAACATGTTAAAATCCCATCAATGGCATCTAGAGCCGCTTATATGAGTGCATACTTCAATAGATTAAAATTTCGGGTTTCGGGTTTGAAGAAAACCCTATGGCCGAAAATTTTAACATGGTTAACCCTTTTGTTTTTCAAAATTATTTTCTTACATGCATAAGAGAATCTTGAAAAATTATTTCATATGGATGAATTTGTTTGTTTGGACAAAACTTACCTTTTCGGTTTTTTGGACATAGCCGAAAATGGTTATTAAAAGGGAACCATTTTATGCTTCTTGAAATTAATATACATGTATATATTTGGATATATATTTCGGTGCATATGACCTAGCCATGACCTTGTGTTGAATGATTGTGTTGTGATTTATTATTTCAATGGGTTGTAATAATTATTATTTTGTTCTTCCATTAGAAGATATGTAATTTATTTATTTTCATTTGGCATGTAAAATAAATAGATTAGGTGCATGTTATTTTACTAGAAAAAAATGTATTAGGATATATTTTGTAAAAGAAGATGCACACAAAAATGCGGTTTTGGTTTGGACCATTATATTCGGTCCAAAGAACTTCATCGTTCTCAACGGGATTTTAACCCGATAACCAAAACTCATTTTTGGAGTCCAAAGGAGTTTGAAGCTGAAAATAAAAGACTTTTGGAATCTCAAAGAAGGTGGAGAAATCACAACACAAGATGGAGACTTGAAGCATTTGGATGCGGGATCAAGTGGGAGTTAATCAACACATTACTTGTGTCATTTTTCACCCTTTAGGAAGGACCTTTTGGCACACTTGTTTCGGCTAACAAGTGTTGTCAAAATAGTTGGCTATGGTTATGCACCTATTGTTGTGAATGATATGCTTGTTTGGTTGTTTATTTTGTTGTTTAGATGATATGTAGATATGCATGACTTAACAAACTAATAATCAACAACAAGCGTAAAATTGGTTCTTGACAAAATCATTAAAATGTTTAATAATGGTTTTATAATAAAATGGGTTTTATTAAAAAGAACCTTGAAAATTTGTTTTCACCAAAGTACCATTAATTTGAATGCATGCAAATGAATGGTACATAATATTTTCTAAACTAGAATTTTGAAATATTAAAAACCCTTTTATAAAACAAGTCAAACACCATCCTTTTATACAACACTCGAAACACTTGGGAACTCTTATTGTGGGATAAAGGTCACCTAACCACATTTGAGGGAACTTGTATCTTCGAGGTGGGTTTACCATGTTTGTGGGATAAAGGTCACCTAACCACTTATGTGTATAAACTCACACGTGTGTGTAAGTTGGACGACTTGATTTGGAAACCATGAACTTAGGGTCACCAAAGCATGGGGAACAAAGGTGTTGATGGGATTAAACATGCCAACTAAACATAAAGATATTTAACCGATCCCATATGGCTAGAAATTGCAAAGAGTTGCAATTGTCAAACGTTGACTACCTTGATAATTTAAATAGAGGGATAAAGGTCACCTAACCAATATTTAAATGTAACGTTGGATTCTAGATTTTAATTATTAATTGTCTTTAAGACACAAAAGGGTATTAATGATTAAAATATAATAATGTCGAAAATACTAAAATTGAACTTGTTAAATTTTGTAGATGGCCGCTAACAATGCAAACCCGACTAACCAAATCGTCCGAAACCTATCACTAAGAACCATCCTTGAAAAGGATCGTCTCAACCATAACAACAAACAACTTCATGGATTGGTTTCGAAACTTGAGAATCGTTCTCAAGCAAGAGAAAATATCCTATGTGTTGGACGATCCTATTCCCGATGAACCTAACGTGGAAGATGTGGAAGCCTACAACGATTGGGTTAAGTATACCGAGGACTCCATGCAAGCCTCATGCCTCATGTTGGGAACTATGATTCCTGAAATTCAAAAGGATTTTGAACATCACGGGGCATACGACATGATTACCCAGTTAAAGGAAATGTTCCTACAACAAGCAAGGGTAGAACGCTTCGAAACTGTTCGGGCGCTTCATGCATGTCGGATGGAGGAAACCCAATCGGTATCATCTTATGTCCTTAAGATGAAAAGCCACATTGATCGCCTCGAAAGGCTAAATTGTCCCGTCTCTAAAGAGTTGGCTACGGATTTGATCCTCAACTCTTTAACAAAGAAATTTGAGAGCTTTGTAATGAATTACAACATGAATGGATGGGACAAGAGCATTGGTGAGCTTCATGCAATGCTCAAAACGGCCGAAGCAGGAATGGGCAAAAAGGCTTTACCCGTCCTAGCGATCACTGAAGGAGGCAACAAGAAGAGGCCCCACCCCGACTCTAAAGCAAACTATGCTAAAAGAAAGGGACACGTTAAGGGAAAGGGAAAAGGAAAAGCAAAAGCAGAACCCGCCAAACCGAAAGAGAAGAAGCAAAAGGTTGCTACAAATGACCCATGTTTTGAATGTGGTGAGATAGGACATTGGAAAAGAAATTGTCCAACCTATCTCAAGGAGTTGAAAAACAAGAGGGATGCAGGGCAAACCTCAGGTACTATCTTTATGATACATATTGAGCTTAATGTTATTTCTTCAAGCACATGGGTACTAGATACCGAATGTGGAACTCATATTTGCAATGTAACACCTGTGTCATTTCAACCATCAAACAAATGCCAAACCAATGAAATATTGTATTTCATACTTTGGACTTGTATAAATATGTGTATCTTTTGCACATATCAACTCTTGTTCGATTTCAAGCTCTAAATCGCTTTCTGGAAGGTTATACACGCACTGATGCGTAAATATAACCAGTTTAATGCAACGAACACTCCGGAATAGTGAAATAGGCTTAACATACCTTATATAACCTTTACATAACTTAGATATAAGTTTTGGAAGGTTTGGTGTGGTGAAATCAAAGTTTAATCGCTTACAGGGACTAAAGTTGACAAACTGCGAAAGTATGTCAATTTGAACTGTAACAGACATTCCGGAACATGACCATAAGTTAAACATACCATAAATATCCTTTACATAGCTTAGAAATAGGCTTTGAGGTGTTCGGTATGCTAAAATAAACTTTTGTGTCATTCAGGGACTAAAAGCGTCAAAAAGTGCACAAGTTTGCATTTTTACGCATAACTTACGTTCTGAATACATCCGGACTTCCAAAAATTTATGTAAGCACTAAAATAATTTATTTTAGTGTTCGCCATAAGAAAAATCCATTCGTCGCGTCATTTGGATCGTTTTTCGCGCTTGTGCGCATTCCGTCGTAATTAAGCGAACATCGCGTTCGTACGACCAAACGAACCATCATCCGGCATATTTTTGAGCATGTTTTGAGTTCCCTATACTTTAACTTCATTTTAGAGCCTTGAAATGAGGTTAACAGGGTTCAAACGCATCAAAAAAGGCCTTAAAACACAACAGGGACCATTCCTGCCAATTTTGAAACTTTTCTGAAGCTGGTGCATGCTAGCGTAGCGCGAGCCCTATAGGCTTTACCAGTCGCGCTACGCGACTGCCTATGCTGGACAGAAAACATGCAGAAATATCAGTTTTGCACTTTCGGGACCAGATTCGATGTATTAGCCGTTGTTTAATTCACAACCACACATTCTAACATGCTTAGTCAGCGGATAAGGATGGAATTTAGGCACCATATGTGACAACCCGCACTAAACCAGGTATCCGTACAACTTAATTAATGATTAATTACTACTTGATTACTGTGCTTGCTTGAACTAGCTGATAAACTGCTACCTGCATACTGATACATGCACTTACTTGCATCATACTTTATTTGCTGTCACTACATTAATTACATACTGAACCCTAGTGACAAACATGAAGCACAAAAAGCACAGTAGCACTAAACGGATACACGGCAAACATGCTGATATGACCAGCATCAGGCAGACACTGCCTCTAAGGCCTGTTAAGAGCCTCAAATATTTTGGCTACACTGGTAGTGAGTGTAGGGATATAAGGGTTGTGTTACCGCGTCTCTAGGGATAAGATACACTGATTCGGATGTGCTAAAAACGTACTTTAAGTACCAAACACAGCACTTTAATAATTAATCCAGCTTCTAGCTGACTAGTAAAGTGCCAGAAAATGAGAAAATAACACTAGACACTTTCTAAAGTGTCGGGAAAACAAGTTGTGTCACTAAAAATGTAATAACGACACTTTAAAGCCTTTTGTAATGCTTTAACGGATTACTATCCAACCGGACACCCGGACTTTACCCGGAACATGAAAATATTACTATTTTCACTAAATATATTTTTCTGAGCTAGTTAGGGTCCCTGATTACCCTAACACCCGTCATAACATGCAACTTACAACTAACGAGGTTAAATGTTTAACTTACCTATTTAACCTAAACTAATCACCTAACTATCTAGTCAAGATCGAACTAACCCCACCCCCCATACCCTAACCGGCCCTAAACCATGGGGGACACCATGGTACAAATCTTGATTATTTTATTTAGGTGTGTATAGTATCATGGTGACATATGAACCAATGGATAATGCACCTTAATCTTGCCTATAAATACATACTAACACATGGGTTAATCACTTCACATTTCCACCAACAAAATTATTCTCTCTTCTCTTCTCTACCTCTCGGCCGAACCCCCTCCACTACACCACCATATTTTCGGTTTTTGATCTCTACATTCCATCATCATACAAACATCACAAGTCGCAGATTAGGAGCTCTTGTGCACTCGGAACACGAAGGACCTCAACCGTTAGCTTTTATCCACGCGTTTTTCATCACGATTCTTCCCTAGCCCCGAGCTAGAGGTATATTGTTTAAAACTCATATTTAAGCATGTCTAAAGTGGTTAAAAGAACTTTCGTCGGTTAAATATCGTAAACATGCGTTTTGAAACTTTAAAGTCTAGTAAAAACTATAAAAGTGGTGGTTAATAGCATATAACTTGTGTAAAAGTTGTAGTATTTGAGATTTGTGTTTATCTAGACCCGATCTATGATGTGGTAGCTCGGATCTCCGTTTAACCCGACTTTGTAAGATCATGTATCTTCACATAAGCTCGTTTTTGACTAAATACAAGGGTTAAAGGTGAAACTCTACCACACAAGATACATGAACTTGTGTAAAAATATTTTACTTGTGTAAAAGTGATTTAACCGGTAAAATGGTGTTTAAAACTAGCGGATCTACGTATCTGCAAGTGGTATTTTTGAAGAACCACACAATAAAGAAATCATGTACTTTAAAAAGTGAATCTTACACTAGTAAACATGATTTTATGAACCACAAGTGCGTAGACACTTGTGAAATGAAAAGATCCGACAAATAACTATTTTTGGGAAAAATGACTAGAAGTTGTAAAGACGGATTTCGCTAGTCACAAGGTTTTTACAAGATTAAAGCTACTTTATATAAAGATCGACATATATAAAGGGGATTTACACTATAGATTCGGAAAAACTACAAGTTCATGCGATTATGCAAATTTACATACTTGTCGACTAGTTTGATGTGTCGGAAATTGTTTGATTGAATAAAGAAAATTGTTGAATTGATTTGTTAAAAGAAAATGATACGCTTAAAAGCGTGGCCACCTCCAGTTACAGAGGAAACTCTGGCGAAATTTTCTAAAAATCTAACACTTAGAATTATTTACACAACAAGTGTTAGAACTATTTTTGGACATATTTTCGAAACATAAATTTCGCCAGCACTATATTTTACTACATATCCGGAGGTGGGATTTTCACAAGGATTAACGTGATAAATATATTTGTCACAACACTGTTTATGATTATTTTGTGAAATACATAAATATTATTTTAGAGTAAAAATAATATTTACAAGCGTTACTGATTCCAAAACTTTACGAACGCTTCCACAAACATATAAGTTACACCGGTAATTACATTACCACAAGATTGATAAAACGTAACTTACGCACATGTATTGTATCCCCCATCCTTGGGAAGGAGAATAACTACCAAGTGTATACGGAACATAAACACGAAATAGTTGTCTAACTATTTCCCAAAGACATAAACTATAAAGCTAAGGCACGGCCGTCCGTCTAATAGAATTAGCACTTGTAGGTCGTTGCACAGCTTACTGTATTGGAGACACTTGGTAGAGACGCGCATTCACTGTGAGTTCATGTCCCCCTTTTCTCTAACTGTTTTCAGTTTACTTAACCGCGGGGGTGAAATACATGTTACTTTGTTTACAAGTACTTTATACACGGTATGAATTACGTAAGGAGGTTTAGATCATGTGAATGGGTAGTTAGAACACCGAGGGACTCGAGCGGTAGATCTATCTGGGTGTGGCGAGCCCAGCTCCCGGTCCAACAGAACAGGCCTCTCGGAGGACTAACAGAACGGACCTGGAGTGACTTGGTACCCAACGCAAAAATCGGCTAGGGTTGTGTCTTTCCTACTTGCATTTCACAACATGCTAATGGCCTTGCAAACCATTGGTGATCACAAGTCCTCTTACACTGCTACATACCAGGAAACTTTTATACTTACAAGTGTTTTACTTACTCACTTGCACATGAACTCGCTCAACATTATTGTTGATTTTTCAACTCACATGTATTTCAGGAAATTAAACGGATCTGGCACGGTATGGAACGTTTTCCGCTGCACTTGTCATGAAGTCATCAGGGTTTAGGGGATGTGTCTCTTTCCTGGACAAGACACAATCCTTAAACCACGTTTATGTTATGTTAAAAGTTGTAATGTTGTTGAACAAGGTTATGGTTGTATGTTAAAACAATGGTAATGTGGTTGATTTTCAAAACTTAATGGATGACTTGCATAGTTTTTAAATTCATATAGCTTGTTATGATTAAGCTATGGTATTAAGAAGTCACACCAAAATTAACCACGCTTCCGCAAAGCCAGGGTGTGACAGCTTGGTATCAGAGCTCTGATCATAGCGAACTAGGATTCTTTCTTGAGTCTAGACTATGATCACTAGGGCTCTCACGAAAACATTTTACTGCATACCACTTAAGTCCAGATCCACAACTTTTTACAAACAAATGTTGAGCACATTTTATTTATTATTCTAGGCTCAGTCTGGGAGGCTGAGGTAGGAGGCTAGTGGGACTAGAAGTGTTGACTAGTGGGACTAGAAGTGTTGACTAGTGGGACTAGAAGTGTTGGCTAGTGGGACTAGAAGTGTTGACTAGTGGGACTAGAAGTGTTGACTAGTGGGACTAGAAGTGTTGACTAGTGGGACTAGAAGGGTTGGCTAGTAGGACTAGAAGTGTTGGCTAGTGGGACTAGAAGTGTTGACTAGTGGGACTAGAAGTGTTGGCTAGTGGGACTAGAAGTGTTGGCTAGTGGGACTAGAAGTGTTGGCTAGTGGGACTAGAAGGATAATTTGAATGTTACGTGATGACTACATGTTTATATGACTATATGATTGATTATTATACGTATATGTGTTTGTGTTACAAACGTCATGCTTTCATCAAGTACTAGAAAGACGGACACTACAAATCCCATGACCATAGTATCAGACGACATAGTTTCATCGAAGCACGAGGTGTACATTTCTGATACTACCGGCACAGACAACGACGACTCTCAGCCCTCTGTGCGCTGCCTGAAGTCGTAGCAGAGCCTACTAATGGCTACCTTGTTGGGAATTTGCCCCCTGCCGCTTATCTCGTTGTTGATATGCCCCCGACGTTGTCTCTGAAGACGATGTCGAACTACTAAGAGGAGGACCCACTTGAGGGCGAGGCCCTATTGCTGCTGGTATTAGACTACTGCATGCGGACGCTCCGTAGGGGAAACTCATGTCCATTCCCTTATCCCAGACTCATTTGAGTTTCTAACATCCGCATCTTCGCACATACAGGGAATGCAGCACTACTTACACGACGCCAACCCTGATAGGGCATCATTAGCTGCACCGGATCCCGCACACAATTTTGAGTATGATCGCGATATTGAGGACAATCCTGTTTTTCCGCCTGGTGTGATCCGGACCATGACATTGAGTTCATGCACTTAGACCGGCCCTTGGGGGATCCTGCAGCCCTGTCGACCCCCGTGTTTGCTGATCCAGCTGATTTCGAGATGGAGTTTTTGATTCGGAGCTAGCCGTGGCCCCTGAGCCAGGCGATGCTCCTGACCCCGCATTGGAACATGACCCTGTTCCTGCCAATGCACCTACTGTTGCTCCTTGATTGATCATCTGCTTGGACGAGAGAAAATTTGGGGTAACTGTGCAAGACAATTTATTATTACGGGGGCCCACGTAATAACAATTTGTAGTGCGCAGGAATCCTGGTGGACTCTGCGGGTCAAGCTAATGATAGCCAATACAGCAGGAAATAACTTAAACACGAATGACTAAGGCGATGTAGCCTCGAGTTCATTCTATTACGAGCAACAAGCCAAATAGGCAAGCCTATGTGAAGGCTCAGAAATTTACTTCCCCACTCATACAGTGAGTATATTTGCGTGTGAAATTGGGTGATTACATGATGACATATGTTGCTATATATACACCCCATAGACAATTGAAATATTGTCCAACCCGCTTCACACTATTTCTACGAAAAGGGAATGTCACCCAGACGTGACACAAGCACCAGTACGTCGCCAAGGACAGAAGACGAGCTGCAAGAACGCATCTCACAGATAAATGCACGACATGAAGTCCTCCACTCTAAGTACAACGATGGCATTACTGGAGATAACCCTCCAACTGGCTGCACCTATAAACAGTTCCTGAACTGCAAGCCTTTGAACCTTGTCGGAACCGGAGGCACCGTTGCATTTGTTCGTTGGTCCGAAAAGACCGACTCCACTCTAAGAATGAGTAACTATTCGCCCCAACAGAGTGTTACCTACATCTCAGGGATATTTCTAGATGGCACACTCTCTTAATGGAACCTCCAGGTTCAGACCCTTGGCACAGACACTGCTTATGCACTGAGCTGGGACGAGCTCAAGGAAAACGATTGAGAAGAAATGTTGTTTTAGGACAGAAATTCAGAAACTTGACGTGGAGTCCTGAAATTTGAGAAAGGACGAACCAGAGACTCCTGAACATGACCAGCGATCGCACGACTTGTCTAGGGTCGTCCCCTACTAAGTCATTGATGTAGTATGATATAGTAGTGTAATTGTGAGCTTTACATTGTGGTCTCAAATTGTGGCAATACAATCGCAGTATTCTCATCACATGCGATGTTCAATCAATTGTTTATGTCCTATAACATAAGAGGTTATGTGATTGACTTGTGGATAACATGAAATGTTATGTGTTGGTATTGTTGAATGCATACGTACAATTCACTAACCTATGTGAAACGTCTTTTAGAAGATGCCGCCAAGACGCGAAACGCGCATGCCCACTAACGAGGCAGAACTACAACAAATCATTGCCGCTGCCATAGCACAGTATGCAGCATCTCAGCCCGGAACGAGCGGAAGTATTAACCAGGGCAACAATAATCCACCACATGGGTGCACATACAAGCAGTTCTTAGACTGCAAGCCCACCAACTTCGATGGCACCGGAGGCGCTGTCGCTTTTACTCGTTGGGCCGAGAAGACTGATTCCACCATCCGCATGAGCAAATGTGCGCTCGACCAGCAGGTCACTTACATCTCAGGGCTGTTTCTAGACGGAGCCCTATCTTGGTGGAACTTACAAGTCCAGACGTTGGGCGAAGCTGCCGCCTACGCACTGACCTGGGCAGAGCTGAAAGAGCTTATGCGCAAGAAGTACTGTTCCCGCGCAGAAATTCAGCGATTGGAGACTGAGTTCTGGCACCTAAAAATGGACGGTCCGAAGGTAGCAGAGTACGTTCAGAGGTTTCATGACCTATCTCAAGTGGTTCCTTATATGGTCACGCCAGAATACAAGCGAATCGAGCGCTTTATTTGGGGTTTGGCTCCCCAAATAATAAGCATGGTAACCTCCTCCAAACCAGCGACTATCACGGAAGCCATTGATTTGAGCGTGGCTCTCACCGAGGAGGCAATTCGTTTAAACAAGTTTGATGAAGTCAAGGCGAAGAAGACAGAGACTCACGTTGAGTCCTCAGGAGATAACAAAAGGAAGTTTTCAAACTTCAAACAAGGCGTCAGTATGGCAGTAAAGAAAGGAAAGTCAGCTGGCAGTACCAAGAAAGGAAAAGGGTACCAGGGCACCCAGCCCAAATGCAACAACTGCCAACGCCACCATACTGGCCATTGTAACGTAAGAGTTTGTGAATCTTGTGGAAAACCGGGCCACTCAAAGGAATCATGTTGGGCTAGGGCGGGCCGGGGAGGCCAGGGAGGATATATGAATAGAAACGATAATCGTGGTGGTTTGGGAAATCGCCCACAAGGGAATAATCAAGGCTACAATGCAAATCAAGCCGGAACTGCCAATCAAAACAACCCGCCAGTTGGGGATGGTGCGGGGAGTGGAAAAAGATTAGGATGTTTTCATTGCGGTGACGTTGGGCACTTCAAGAGGGACTGCCCGGGATTGAACCAAGCCCGGGGAAGAGTGTTCCAAATCGGTGCACGGGAAGCACGCCAGGATCCCAACGTTGTTACGGGTACGTTCCCTATCAATCAACGCTATGCATCCGTTTTATTTGATACTGGTGCCGATTATAGCTTCGTATCGTTAGAATTTAAGAATATACTTGGGCTAGCCGCTAATAAGTTAGACATTCCCTACTCAATCGAATTAGCTAATGGAAAGTTAGTTGGAGCCGACGAAGTAATCAGAGGTTGTGTGATAGAATTGGGAGAACGCGAGTTTACTCTGGATCTACTACCAGTACAATTGGGAAGTTTCGACGTGGTAGTAGGAATGGATTGGTTATCGGGCAATAAAGCTGAGATAGTTTGCCACGAAAAGGTTGTTCGTATTCCAACCGAGGATGGTGAGACCATTGTTGTTCATGGAGAGAAGCGTGAGACGCCGTTGCGGATTAGCAGCTGTTTGAAAGCAAGGAAGTGTTTGCAGAAGGGATGTGTTGCTTTTCTGGCGCACATCGTGGACAAGAAGGCTGCCGAGCCAAGGATCGAAGACATCCCTGTCGTAAGGGAGTATCCCGAAGTCTTCCCAGAAGACTTACCTGGACTGCCACCTCAGAGGCAAGTGGAGTTTCACATTGACTTAGTTCCAGGCGCCGCGCCTGTGGCTAAGGCACCGTACAGACTTGCTCCGTCTGAGATGCAGGAATTATCGACACAACTTCAAGAGTTGTTAGACAAGGGTTTTATCCGACCAAGCTTCTCGCCTTGGGGAGCTCCAGTCCTGTTTGTCAAGAAGAAGGACGGAAGTTTCCGCATGTGTATTGACTACAGAGAATTGAACAAACTGACGATCAAGAACAGGTATCCTCTGCCAAGAATCGATGATCTGTTCGACCAACTTCAAGGTTCAAGCTGTTACTCTAAGATCGATCTTCGATCTGGATACCATCAACTAAGGATACATGAGGAAAGTATCCCGAAAACAGCCTTCCGAACTCGTTATGGACACTACGAGTTCCTCGTCATGCCATTTGGGTTGACAAACGCGCCTGCGGTATTCATGGATCTAATGAATAGGGTTTGCAAGCCATACTTAGACAAGTTCGTGATTGTATTCATCGACGACATCCTGATTTACTCAAAGACGAAGGCTGAACACGAACAACACCTTAGAACCATATTGGAGCTGCTAAAGAAGGAACAGCTGTACGCCAAATTCTCCAAGTGCGAGTTTTGGCTACGCGAAGTCCAGTTTCTTGGACATGTGGTTAATGGGGATGGAATTCATGTTGATCCCACAAAGATCGAGGCAATCAAGAATTGGGAAACGCCTACAACGCCAACCGAGATTCGACAATTCTTGGGTTTGGCTGGCTACTATCGAAGGTTCATCGAGGATTTCTCGAAAATCGCTCAACCTTTGACGCTCCTCACGCAGAAAGACAAGACGTTTGATTGGGGAATCAAACAGGACGAAACGTTTCAGATATTAAAGGATAAGCTTTGTAACGCGCCAATCTTAGCTCTACCAGAAGGTACTGATGACTTTGTGGTATACTGCGACGCATCGCGTCAGGGATTGGGTTGTGTGTTGATGCAACGCCAAAAGGTCATTGCTTACGCATCACGCCAACTGAAAGTGCACGAAAAGAACTATACCACCCACGATTTAGAGCTTGGCGCAGTGGTTTTCGCTTTAAAGATCTGGAGACACTACCTGTACGGTACGAAGTGCACAATCTTCACAGACCACAAAAGCCTACAACATATATTTAACCAGAAGGAGTTAAATATGAGGCAAAGACGATGGGTTGAATTGTTGAACGATTACGACTGCGAGATAAAGTATCACCCAGGGAAGGCGAATGTAGTTGCCGATGCCCTAAGTCGTAAAGAAAGAATCAAGCCCATAAGGGTTAGAGCTTTGGAAATGATTATACGAACCGACCTTTCCTTGCGCATTCGTGCTGCACAAAAGGAAGCTCTCAAGGAGGGAAACCTTGAGGAAGAATATCTCCGTGGAATGGAGAAGCTTTTGGTACCAAACGAGGAAGGGACGTTATGTTTTGAGAAAAGGATTTGGGTTCCTCTGTTTGGTGGATTAAGGGAAGTTATTTTCAACGAAGCGCACAAGTCACGGTACTCTATCCACCCTGGATCGGATAAGATGTATCAAGATCTCAAAGATTACTATTGGTGGCCTAGGATGAAAGGCGACGTTGCTGTTTACGTGAGCAAATGTTTAACGTGCGCTAAGGTCAAGGCGGAATACCAGAAGCCTTCGGGACTTCTGCAACAACCTGAGATTCCCAAGTGGAAATGGGAACAAATCTCAATGGATTTTGTTACAAAACTGCCAAGAACGCCAAGAGGCCATGATATGATTTGGGTGGTTGTTGACCGCCTAACAAAGTCCGCACACTTTCTGCCAATCAAGGAGAAAGACAGTACTAGTAAACTTGCGGAAATTTACTTGAGAGAGATCGTAGCACGTCATGGAGTACCTCTCTCGATCATCTCTGATAGAGACGGAAGGTTTGTGTCAAGGATATGGCAATCCTTCCAAGAATCTTTTGGCTCACAATTGAATCTGAGCACTGCGTTCCATCCGCAAACTGACGGCCAGAGCGAGCGAACGATACAAACTTTGGAAGACATGCTGAGAGCATGTGTTATGGATTTAGGCGGTAGCTGGGATAAACACTTACCTTTGGTCGAATTTTCATACAACAACAGCTACCACACCAGTATTGGTGTCGCGCCATTTGAGGCCCTATACGGACGCAAGTGCCGATCACCACTATGTTGGTCTGACGCGGGTGATAGGCAGCTTGCTGGTCCCGAGATCGTCCAAGAGACGACAGACAAGATCGCGCAAATTCTTAAACGCATCGAAGCCGCTCGCCACAGACAAAAGGCCTATGCGGATCCAAACCGAAAACATGTGGATTTTCAAGTTGGAGAAATGGTTTTACTGAAGGTATCACCCTGGAAAGGGGTGGCGCGCTTTGGAAAGCGTGGAAAGTTAAATCCACGCTACATTGGCCCCTTTAGAATTCTGGAAAGAATTGGGACGGTAGCATACAAGTTGGACCTACCCGCTGAACTAAATGGCGTTCACGATACATTTCATGTATCCAATCTAAAGAAAAGTCCAACTCAAGTTGACGTTGCCATTCCCATCGACGAGATTCATATTGACGACACGCTCCACTTCGTTGAAGAACCTGTTGAGGTCACAGATTGGAAAGTTAACAAGACCCGCCGGAGCAGTGTCAAACTCGTCAAAGTACGTTGGAATGCCAGACATGGTCCTGAATACACCTGGGAGCGTGAGGACCGGATGAAAGAGAAATACCCCCACTTATTTCCCAAGAACCCTGCTTCTACAAGCAAAACTTAAATTTCGGGACGAAATTTATTTAACGGGGGGAGAATGTGACAACCCGCACTAAACCAGGTATCCGTACAACTTAATTAATGATTAATTACTACTTGATTACTGTGCTTGCTTGAACTAGCTGATAAACTGCTACCTGCATACTGATACATGCACTTACTTGCATCATACTTTATTTGCTGTCACTACATTAATTACATACTGAACCCTAGTGACAAACATGATGCACAAAAAGCACAGTAGCACTAAACGGATACACGGCAAACATGCTGATATGACCAGCATCAGGCAGACACTGCCTCTAAGGCCTGTTAAGAGCCTCAAATATTTTGGCTACACTGGTAGTGAGTGTAGGGATATAAGGGTTGTGTTACCGCGTCTCTAGGGATAAGATACACTGATTCGGATGTGCCAAAAACGTACTTTAAGTACCAAACACAGCACTTTAATAATTAATCCAGCTTCTAGCTGACTAGTAAAGTGCCAGAAAATGAGAAAATAACACTAGACACTTTCTAAAGTGCCGGGAAAACAAGTTGTGTCACTAAAAATGTAATAACGACACTTTAAAGCCTTTTGTAATGCTTTAACGGATTACTATCCAACCGGACACCCGGACTTTACCCGGAACATGAAAATATTACTATTTTCACTAAATATATTTTCCTGAGCTAGTTAGGGTCCCTGATTACCCTAACACCCGTCATAACATGCAACTTACAACTAACGAGGTTAAATGTTTAACTTACCTATTTAACCTAAACTAATCACCTAACTATCTAGTCAAGATCGAACTAACCCCACCCCCCATACCCTAACCGGCCCTAAACCATGGGGGACACCATGGTACAAATCTTGATTATTTTATTTAGGTGTGTATAGTATCATGGTGACATATGAACCAATGGATAATGCACCTTAATCTTGCCTATAAATACATACTAACACATGGGTTAATCACTTCACATTTCCACCAACAAAATTATTCTCTCTTCTCTTCTCTACCTCTCGGCCGAACCCCCTCCACTACACCACCATATTTTCGGTTTTTGATCTCTACATTCCATCATCATACAAACATCACAAGTCACGGATTAGGAGCTCTTGTGCACTCGGAACACGAAGGACCTCAACCGTTAGCTTTTATCCACGCGTTTTTCATCACGATTCTTCCCTAGCCCCGAGCTAGAGGTATATTGTTTAAAACTCATATTTAAGCATGTCTAAAGTGGTTAAAAGAACTTTCGTCGGTTAAATATCGTAAACATGCGTTTTGAAACTTTAAAGTCTAGTAAAAACTATAAAAGTGGTGGTTAATAGCATATAACTTGTGTAAAAGTTGTAGTATTTGAGATTTGTGTTTATCTAGACCCGATCTATGATGTGGTAGCTCGGATCTCCGTTTAACCTGACTTTGTAAGATCATGTATCTTCACATAAGCTCGTTTTTGACTAAATACAAGGGTTAAAGGTGAAACTCTACCACACAAGATACATGAACTTGTGTAAAAATATTTTACTTGTGTAAAAGTGATTTAACCGGTAAAATGGTGTTTAAAACTAGCGGATCTACGTATCTGCAAGTGGTATTTTTGAAGAACCACACAATAAAGAAATCATGTACTTTAAAAAGTGAATCTTACACTAGTAAACATGATTTTATGAACCACAAGTGCGTAGACACTTGTGAAATGAAAAGATCCGACAAATAACTATTTTTGGGAAAAATGACTAGAAGTTGTAAAGACGGATTTCGCTAGTCACAAGGTTTTTACAAGATTAAAGCTACTTTATATAAAGATCGACATATATAAAGGGGATTTACACTATAGATTCGGAAAAACTACAAGTTCATGCGATTATGCAAATTTACATACTTGTCGACTAGTTTGATGTGTCGGAAATTGTTTGATTGAATAAAGAAAATTGTTGAATTGATTTGTTAAAAGAAAATGATACGCTTAAAAGCGTGGCCACCTCCAGTTACAGAGGAAACTCTGGCGAAATTTTCTAAAAATCTAACACTTAGAATTATTTACACAACAAGTGTTAGAACTATTTTTGGACATATTTTCGAAACATAAATTTCGCCAGCACTATATTTTACTACATATCCGGAGGTGGGATTTTCACAAGGATTAACGTGATAAATATATTTGTCACAACACTGTTTATGATTATTTTGTGAAATACATAAATATTATTTTAGAGTAAAAATAATATTTACAAGCGTTACTGATTCCAAAACTTTACGAACGCTTCCACAAACATATAAGTTACACCGGTAATTACATTACCACAAGATTGATAAAACGTAACTTACGCACATGTATTGTATCCCCCATCCTTGGGAAGGAGAATAACTACCAAGTGTATACGGAACATAAACACGAAATAGTTGTCTAACTATTTCCCAAAGACATAAACTATAAAGCTAAGGCACGGCCGTCCGTCTAATAGAATTAGCACTTGTAGGTCGTTGCACAGCTTACTGTATTGGAGACACTTGGTAGAGACGCGCATTCACTGTGAGTTCATGTCCCCCTTTTCTCTAACTGTTTACAGTTTACTTAACCGCGGGGGTGAAATACATGTTACTTTGTTTACAAGTACTTTATACACGGTATGAATTACGTAAGGAGGTTTAGATCATGTGAATGGGTAGTTAGAACACCGAGGGACTCGAGCGGTAGATCTATCTGGGTGTGGCGAGCCCAGCTCCCGGTCCAACAGAACAGGCCTCTCGGAGGACTAACAGAACGGACCTGGAGTGACTTGGTACCCAACGCAAAAATCGGCTAGGGTTGTGTCTTTCCTACTTGCATTTCACAACATGCTAATGGCCTTGCAAACCATTGGTGATCACAAGTCCTCTTACACTGCTACATACCAGGAAACTTTTATACTTACAAGTGTTTTACTTACTCACTTGCACATGAACTCGCTCAACATTATTGTTGATTTTTCAACTCACATGTATTTCAGGAAATTAAACGGATCTGGCACGGTATGGAACGTTTTCCGCTGCACTTGTCATGAAGTCATCAGGGTTTAGGGGATGTGTCTCTTTCCTGGACAAGACACAATCCTTAAACCACGTTTATGTTATGTTAAAAGTTGTAATGTTGTTGAACAAGGTTATGGTTGTATGTTAAAACAATGGTAATGTGGTTGATTTTCAAAACTTAATGGATGACTTGCATGGTTTTTAAATTCATATAGCTTGTTATGATTAAGCTATGGTATTAAGAAGTCACACCAAAATTAACCACGCTTCCGCAAAGCCAGGGTGTGACACCATAACTTTGCAACACATGTATGGATGGAATTTAAGCACCTAAACACCATAACTTTGCAACACATGTATGGATGGAATTTAAGCACCTAAACACCATAACTTTGCAACACATGTACGGATACGATTAAGGCACGATATTCGACAAGCGATCCTAACGGTTCGGGTATTCCTATAAATACCCATCCACCCCAACCTCATTTCTTACAAGAATTCTGATTTGAGAGCTCTAAGTTGAAACCATTGTTTCATACCTGAGTTCTTGGATCGGGATTAGCATTCGGGGACCCTTCGTAAGTATTCTTTCGTTCTTTTCCTTATTTTACTGCTTTTCGAGTCAGAAAGTCAAACTTTGTTTGACTTTCAGCGTTGACCAGTAATGGTCAATGCGAAGTTCGTTTGAACTTCGCAACGTGAGTGTAATCACGTTGGTTATAGTCCCTTGGGACTATGCCTACTGATTACCACGTTGTCTAGGGTCGTAGGGTAAGCGATCTGATAAATCGCTTATACCTCGAACCCGACCCAGTTTGGTCGATCATTAGGATCCGACCAAACACATTAGGTGACCATAGTAGGTAGGGAATAACCTTCCGAGGTTATACCCTATGGTCACATCGTTTAAGTAGTTGTATGATAGGTAGTTTATATGCCTTAGGTAAATTACCAGAATACCCTTTTCATGTATAATTGGTAATTAAGCATATGTAACCTAAACCTTTGTCACATAACTGATTATGTAATATGTTTAGGCATATAACACTTGTCATAGGGCTAGTTAGGCGGTCCAAACGCGTTTCACGCGAACGACGCGTTAAAGTAGCATAAGCTACCTAAACGGGTCGTAATGGGTCGTAGACACTTAGGTTAAGTTTCATTTAGTATGTAGGCTTTGATTAACCATATCACATGAGTTCCTACACTCATTTGGTTTACAAACCCTCATGCTACCCAGTCTTCCGATTTAGGTCCGGTTTATTAATGTAGTTACCTATATTAGGTGCCGTTTGATATTCTGCGATCTCTAGCATTGCTTGGTGGTTATCCTAGGACTTCTGAGCAATCTCAAGTGAGTACATAGACCCCTCTTTTACTGTTTTCCAAACTGTTTTGGGGTGGAACACATGTGCCTACTTGTTACTTTCATGCTTTCCTGTTTTAACATCATATACTGCTATGTTCGTTAGTACATTATAGTACATGATTTTATGACATTTCATGCTAGGTGTGCCCAATTGTGTGCATTATTTAGTACATCGTTTTACATGACATTTTGACATAGACATTCGACATAGACATTTCGGCATAGACATTTTAACATGATTGACATTTGATCATGCATTTCCCACAAAACATAACTTTGATTTAAACCAAGTTTTACTTCAATACTTTGTTTTGTGCATATGGTTTAGTTGAGACATTTCACTTGCCATACATGACATTTTGACATAGACATTTGACATGGATATTTGACATAGACATTTGACATGGATATTTGACATAGACATTTTGATATGATTTACATCTTGACATGAACACTTTGACATATTACCCAATACATTTGACAATTGATTTAAACATAGACTTCTTACATTGGTTAGTTTGGTTTGATTAAGTGATTAAGTAACGATGCGTGTGTAATATGATACAAGCATGGTGGATACGCCGCTGGTACTTCCTATATATAAGTGTTTGTATGGTATTACATATCGTAGCGTTATTTGAATCATTTCAGTTTGAGACATATAACATTTTATACAAATAACATACTTTTCACAAGACATTGTTTTACAAACAACTTATCTTATACAAATCCATTTTACTATGGTTATTCATTTAACCATACATTATTCACTTATTTATACATATCATCTGAACTCATTGTTTTTCAAATGATTTACAAAACAAAGAAAATAACAAGGTTCATGACTAAACATTTTCTCAAACATAAGTCATGGAACCTATTTTCACAAAACCTATGTATCTCATAGGCATTTTTATGCTGACGTACCTATTTTCACATGTGTTTTTCAGGAGCTGTTGCATAAGATGATCAAGATACACATAGGCAGACTTGGGCTTTAGTGACAATAAAAGATGCAAGACTAGTTAATTATGTTGTATTTCTTTGTTTGTTAAGACATTGTAACACCTTTAATCAATAAAACGAAACTTCAATTGCCATGGATTTGAAACAATTAATTCTGTTACAACACTCCCCGATGTTTCCGCCACGTTTTGTATGTTCTACGTGGTCGGGGTGTGACATGCAATTCGTTGCAGGGGTTCAAAAGAAATAGACATTACAAGAAGGGAGACGCTAGTCTTTTCATGGGCAACAGAGCAAAGGTTGATGTCGAAGCTCAAGGAGACTACGTTTTAGAGCTTCCAAGTGGTTTGGAAGTGATTTTGAAGAATGTTTTATATGCTCCTAGTTTGACTAGGAACATAATTTCTGTTTCCCTTTTAAAACAATCTGGTTTCAATTTCGAATTTGTTAACTATGACATTTATGTTTCTAAGAATGATGTGTTTTATTTTAAAGCTATGTCTTTAAATGGTATTTATGAATTAGATCATGATAACGCATCATATGATAGCTCAATGTACCAAGTAACCAACAAGAAACTCAAAATGGATTTGAGTGATTCCTACCTTTGGCATTGTCGCCTTGGACATATAAGCAAGAATCGCATGCATACACTTCAAAGAAATGGTCTTTTGAATACAAGTGAAGATAATTCATTTGATGTATGCGAATCTTGTTTGCAAGGCAAAATGACCAAGACACCCTTTAGTGGAACTTTTGAAAGGGCAAAAGACTTACTAGGTATCATACATTCGGATGTATGTGGTCCTTTTAAGCCGATGACTAGGAATGGTGAAAGATACTTCATTACCTTTATCGACGACTATAGTCGTTATGGTTATGTGTATTTACTAAGACACAAAGATGAAGCATTTGAAATGTTCAAAGACTTCAAAAATGAAGTTGAAAATCAACTCAAGAAAACAATCAAAGTCCTTCGCACCGATAGAGGAGGTGAATACCTTAGTGGTGATTTTCAAGATCAACTTAGGAGTTGTGGGATTATCTCACAACTTACTCCACCAGGAACACCACAACACAATGGTGTGTCCGAAAGGAGAAATCAAACTCTATTAGATATGGTTCGATCAATGATGGCTAGAAGCACATTACCTCTATCATTTTGGGGTTACGCTTTGCTCTCCGCAGTTCGCATACTAAATATGGCCCCAACCAAGAAAGTGGAAAAGACACCTTTTGAAATATGGCATGGAAACCCTCCATCATTATCATTCTTAAGGGTTTGGGGTTGTGAAGCTTATGTTAAGCAATACACCCCAAATAAATTGGAAGTCCGATCCACTAAGTGTATCTTTGTAGGATATCCTAAAGATGATATAGGATATTATTTCTACGACCCAACCGAGCAAAAGGTATTTGTTGCTCGAAAGGGTAAGTTCTTGGAAACTAAGTTCCTTATGGAAAGAACTAGTGATAGAACAATGGAACTTGAGGAGGATCAAGAACCACAAGATGATACACGTTTGGTTGATACTAGCACTCAACAAGAGGTTGTTGAAAATGATCAAGAGGTTGATCAAAACACACAAAATGTTCGCAGATCTGGTAGAATTAGTAATCCACCTGAAAGATATGGATTTTTCATGGATGGATGCTACGTGGTAGATTCAGATGAACCAACCACATACCATGATGCAATGTCAAAATCCGATTGTGACAAATGGCTTGAAGCCATGAACATAGAGATGCAATCCATGTATGACAACCAAGTTTGGGAATTGGTTGTGCCACCACTCAACTCTAAAGTAGTTGGAAGTAAGTGGGTTTTCAAGAAGAAAACAGATATGCATGGTAACTTGGACACTTACAAAGCAAGACTTGTAGCAAAAGGTTTCACTCAAACTCAAGGGATTGATTATGATGAGACCTTCTCGCCTGTGGCAATGCTAAAGTCAATCAGGATATTATTTGCCATAGCTGCATATTATGACTATGAGATCTGGCAATTGGATGTCAAAACGGCTTTTCTTAATGGATATCTTGATGAAGATGTCTATATGATTCAGCCTGAAGGTTTTGTCGATCCAAAACATCCTGACAAAGTATGCAAGTTAAAGAAATCAATCTATGGATTGAAACAAGCATCTAGAAGTTGGAATCATCGTTTTGATGAAGAAATTAAGAATTTTGGATTCATCAAGAATGGTGATGAAGCTTGTGTGTACAACAAAGCTAGTGGGAGCGTCATCACTTTCTTAGTACTGTATGTCGATGACATTCTACTATTTGGGATTGACATTCCAACCATGGAAGGTGTAAAAGCTTGGCTTGGAAGTTGTTTTTCCATTAAGGATCTTGGTGAAGTTGCATACATTCTGGGAATAAAGGTCTATAGGGATAGATCAAGGCGCTTGATAGGTTTAAACCAAAGTGCATACATTGACAAAGTCTTGAATAGGTTCCAAATGGAGAACTCTAAGAGAGGTTTTGTACCTATTCAAAAGGGGACAATATTGAATACATCTCAATGTCCAAGCTCAAAGGATGAGCAAGAGAAAATGAAAAGAATCCCATATGCGTCAGCTATAGGATCCATCATGTATGCAATGATATGCACCAGACCGGACGTTTCATGCGCCTTGAGCATGACGAGTAGATACCAGCAGAATCCAGGTAACAGTCATTGGATGGCTGTTAAAAGTATATTGAAATATCTTAGGAGGACTAAGGATATGTTCTTAATATATGGATCTGGTGAGGAGGAACTCGTTGTAAAGGGTTACACGGACGCGAGTTTCCAAACCGATCGAAGTGATTCTCGATCGCAATTGGGGTATGTCTTCATTTTAAATGGTGGAGCAGTCTCTTGGAAGAGCTCAAAACAAGACGTGGTAGCATTGTCCACTACAGAATCAGAATACATCGCCGCTTCATTGGCAGCCCAGGAAGCTGCATGGCTGAAGAAATTTATAGCCGACCTAGGGGTGGTCCCTACCATTCAAGACCCCCTAGAGATCTTTTGTGATAACGAGGGTGCGATTGCTCAAATCAAGGAACCTCGTGCGCACCAAAAGACTAGACATATCGAGCGGAGATTCAACTACATAAGGGATGAAGTTGAAAAGGGAAAGATATGTATCCGCCAAGTTCACACAGATCAAAACATTGCGGATCCACTCACGAAGCTCCTTGACAGGGGAAAACATGAGGGTCATACATGTTCCTTAGGACTTCGATATTCTAGTGATTGGATTTGATCTATTTTGTATTTGGATATTGAAACAATTGTTATTTTAACTCTTTTATGGTATTTCGAGTTATGTTTCATATTAGCATGTTTAATCCGTGAATAAGTTAATTATTCTAAATGTCCGTAGTCGATCATACTTGTGGGAACAAATATGAATGTAAGACTATTATGAACTTAGATTGGTGGATATTCATTAGAATGAATATAGAGCAAAGTGTTGCTGCCAAAGTTCATAGATATTTGTGGGATACAAATATTGGACTGACTCGCTCTCAAATATTACTGCATGGAATCATTTGTGATTGATCATAAGTAAATTTTGAGTTAAGGCGAATATCATAGTATCCTCTGACCTGAGATACATATTGGGTCTTGATATTCACCAAATATTATGCCTTGAGTTATTTCTTCGCTGTCAGTAATATGACAGTACATAAGGCTGAGCTCAGGTGTGATACAAGGTGATTGTGAGAGACGTATGTAGTCAAGAAGGGATTTGTTCCTCTTATTCGTTGAGAGTAAGATGTCTAAGGCCTGATAAAGTTAAATCAACAGAGAGTGATCACTCTATGTCTCTGGATTTAACATGACATCTGTAACGAAAGGATAAATGATAGATTCACCTAAATCATGTTCAAGTAAGGGACTTGAAAGGGATGATGTTATTGAATGGCAAATATAGTCATACGTATTGGGGGTAGTAAACCGTAGTTAGGCGTCATTTACTGCTTTCATCAATCTTCTATGTATCTTGTGCAAGTGGGAGATTGTTGGACTCTGTATGCCCAAGACACATATTAAATTGATGTGGCTAGTACGTTATGATCCAAGTCGAGTCATACCCAATAACAAGCTAGACAAACACTTATATTATTTATTTGTGATATGATCAAACAAATAAATATTAACACTTACAATTTTAGAAACTGGTTTTCTAAATAATTACACTTGATAAGCTAATAAATTATATGGATAATTTATTTTGAGAGAATATTTTATTTTGTTATTTAATGGGTTAAATAACATTTTAAAAGATTGTATAAAGTCTTGCATTTATGTAGTGTTATATTTATAAAAGTTATAAATATAAACTAATACTTAAATTTTATAAAAAGAATTGAATTTTTTTTTATAAAAATAAAGCTAGGGCCGCCCCCCTCTCATGGGAACTCACAAAAGCCTTTTGATCCAATGAATTCTCATGCATTTGCATGTGTTAGAGATGATTTCATTGGGTGCCCTAACCAAGACAACTTTGGTCCATTGAACTCTCATGCAATTGCATGAATTTGGATTGGAACTAGATTATGGCAATTCTCTCTCATGATTTATAAATATTAAGATGCAAAATCAAAGTAGAAGACTTGAGATTTTGATCAAAAATTTCGGCCACATAGTGTTGTGTTCAAAGAATTTTTCAAGTATCTTTCAAGTGTTGAAATCCTAGCTAATCTCATAGTGTTTGTTGGAAGCTTGGGGTATACAAGCTTGAGGCCTTCTACTCTTGAAGGCAACCATTCTTGAAGCATCATCCGTTTCATTCTCATTACTCCAAGAAGGTAGTTTTCTAAACACCCTATGGTTGTGTTTGATAGTATGCATCTTCATATATGGATCCGGGTTTTGGGATTTTACTTATAAATGAAATTTATATCATAAAAGTAACATGTTTTAAATATTATTTCCGCTGCGTTTTTATTTCATAAGGATGAAATTGCTTTGATAAACATGTTAAAATCCCATCAGAGTAGCATTCCTTCGCCTCTTGTTGGTCACTTTCAACTTTGACTACCCCCCAAGGAGTTGGGATCTTGACACATTGATGACAGGTGGAAGGTACAACTTTCATATCGTGAATCCATGGCCTACCCAATATAATATTATAGCAGGATAATGAATCCATGACACAAAACAGTTGCATCGAGTTTACTCCTTCGACATATACCTTCGACATATATGGGCAGTTTTATCTCCCCAACAGTATTCTTTGCTTCTCCACTAAACCCTACAAGCACAGTGGACTTTGAGGTAATCTCCATCTCGTGGATGTTCATTCTCTTTAGGGTTTCCAATTGGATGATGTTGATCGAGCTGCCATTGTCCACCAATATCCTGCGTACAAAATGGTTAGCAATATATAAAGTAATTACCAAACCATCATGGTGAGGATCCTGGATGTTATTCCGGTCGTCACTGTCGAATGTTATCATTTTCTCATTTGTAAGTGTTGTCATCCTTGTTGGTTTATCTCCCCTTTCTGCCTTAGCCTCCTTTGCATGTCTTTTCGTTGCGGAATATGAAGTTCCACAAATGTCGGATCCTCCTGAAATAAAGTTAATTATCTTGGCATCTGCAGGAGGTGATGCTGCTCGTTCAGGATCCTTCTCCGTATCCTGACCCTTGTTCTTTTTTCTTCCCAGGAGATCCTTCAGGTATCCTTTGCTCAACAGATAGCTTATTTCTTTCCTCAGGGCAATGCAATCTTCCGTAACGTGTCCAAAATCCTCATGGAAGGCACACCATTTGGATTTATCCTTCCAATCGGATTTTTGTTGGTTCTTTCTAGGCCACCTTGCTTTGTCTCCTAAATCCTGCATAACATACATTAGTTCAGGTATGTTAATAGAAAAACAATATTCTGATAATTCAGGATACTCCTCAGGATCCTCGTCTTCAACAACATTCACTTTCTTGCTGTCATTTCTGCCATATGGCTTAGAACGATAAAGCTTGTACGAGGATTCTGACTTCCTGCTAGTTGATTCATATGTTGAGGATGCTTTCATCCTCTCTTGCATTTTCCTATCATCTTCAAGCCTGATATATCTCAAAGCCCTGTTTCGAGCTTCGTCCAAGTTCCTACAAGGATTCATCACAAGATCCTGATAAAACTGGGAATCCTTTTGTAGTCCCATCTTGAATGCTTGTACTGCTGTAGCAACATCAAGGTGTGGGATATCCAAGGATTCCCTGCCGAATTTGTTTACATAATCCCTTAGGGATTCTTGAGGACCCTGTGTTATCCTGTAAAGAACACTTGTTAGTTTTTCAAAGCTTCTACTGCAAGAAAATTGACTGTTAAACAAATTAACTAAATGAGCAAACGATGTAATTGAATGAGGTGGAACATTTAGAAGACATTTCAAGGCTGATCCTGGTAGGGTAGAACCGAAACCCTAGCACAAGCATGCTTCTTTAAGATCTGTCGGGATAGGGTTAATCTCCATCCTTTCCCTATACTGGGCAATATGCTCCTCAGGATTCGTCGTCCCATCATACAGCTTCATGTTGGGAGTCTGGAATCTCTTCAGGATTTCTGCATCACAAATGGGGTGAGCAAAGCGGGATATGTTGTGACTATCCCGGGATACTTCCGGTATAGGCTGCACTATCCCAGGCAACTTGATATCATATCCTTCAACTTTTGAAGCTCTCTAGTTATCGCTGATGTCACACCTGTATCCTGCTATGATCCAATATTATTAGTAACAGGGATATTGGTGTTAACAGACAAGTTACCAGTTTGGCGATTCTGGCCATATCCTAGAGCATATCCTGGAGCATATCCTAGATCCCTCACAGTCGACATCCTAGCCGTTAGGGGTATCTCCGGAATATTACTCCGAGAACGGCTCGGTATGATATTTCCCTGATTATCCTCAGTATATACTGCTGAACGCGTCCTGGGCTGCAAAGGAGTGATAATATCCTCAGCAGGCCTACTTGGACCAGATTTCAAGAGTTGTATCTCCCTCATCAACATTTGGTTGGTCTCCTGCTGTTGCCTCATCTGT
Organism: Helianthus tuberosus; assembly: GCA_030545235.1. Taxonomy (NCBI): domain Eukaryota; kingdom Viridiplantae; phylum Streptophyta; class Magnoliopsida; order Asterales; family Asteraceae; genus Helianthus; species Helianthus tuberosus. The sequence goes on from CM060416.1 coordinate 93,479,545, forward strand.
TCCTGTACACTACCAAACAAAGTTAGAATTTCTTCATTAGAGGCCAAAACAGGAGCAGATCCCTTAATGTTGCGAGCGGGGATAACATCCTGCGGCAGTGAAGAGACTTGCGTTCTCGGAGGAGGTGGTGGAAGCACCGAACCAATTGTTGCAGACGTTGTAGAAGACACGGTGGAAGAGCTCATGTTTGATCTCGAGGCCATTGAAAATAGTGTAGCAAAAAGTTTTGAAAATAGAAAACCAAGTAATGATTTTGCGAAAGCTTTTAGTAGAAATAGCACCACTTGCCCCACGGTGGGCGCCAAATTGTTTTGGTCAAAAATTACTGAAGCAATTAAGTGATCAAATTAGTTAAGTGAGGTAAGTGTGCTAAGAATGTGTATCAAAAACGTGCTGGTTAAGTTGTTTGTAAAAACAATTTTCAGGATACGGCTCAGGATATCGAGCTGTATCTACAATCAAACAATGAGCAAAAATGTAAAGGGTGACACAGGATGTACGAGGAAAGCCCTTGATCAATCTAGATCGCCGGCACAAAACCTCGGGAGCTGACAATCGCAGCTGCCTTGTTCTTCTTATTGCTTCAAATATCAGGATACAGTGCAGGATATGATACAGATCAACTAAGTGTTACAATGCGATTCGAGTACAAGTGTAAGTGTTTTGTGAATGGTTGTAGCTAGAGAGAAAAAGTGTTCGAGAGATTGTGTGTGCATTCCTATGATCCGGCACTCCTATTTATAGTTACAAGAAATAACAAACTATGCTAAAAATCCGGGATATTCCTCTATTATTCCGGGATACTGAGAATATTCCTTTCTGAACATTGGGGGCCTGTTTCCATTCGTTCTCCACGTGCATATTAACCATAAATCCAGGATTTAAGCTCCTATAACCGTTACAACATTAATGGCATTGACCAAATCCCATAAAATACGCCTTTCTTCAATGCTGACCGTTACAAGAGCTATTCTTCCACCATCAACGTCCTTATCCTAACCCATTTGAGCGGGTCTTCAGGATAACTTGGTCCTCATGAACGTTAGTTCCTTGTAACAACGTTTACAAGCAAATTGTTAGTAATAGTCAGGATACTGCCTAAGGATGTTACCAATATCCTGGTCCTGTATCCTGATCGTAATCAGCTATCATAAAATCAAGATATAGTGTCAGGATATGGGCTCAGAATTTCACCCATAACAGTTTCTTTGTAAGACATGTTACTATTTCGCTTCTTTTGTTATTTGGTAGCTTTCTTTGTAAGACATGTTTTTGAGTATGGTTGTTTGATTTTTTATGCCAAAAAATGGTTGCTCAAAATTATGGTTTGTGGTTTGTTTTGGAATTATACTGGTCTCATTTAGGTAAGTGTGGTAGCTTGTAAATGAATTTATGGTGGTTATTTGATTTTTGAAAATGATTTGTCTGTACCATCCGTCAAAAACAGATCCTAAAACCTGACTTGTTGTAACCGAATAGTAATAAATAAAGAGTTGAAATATTATTATCTGTTATTATTTAATATTCTGTTATTTCCGAGAAAAATAATTACTCACACTTAATCGACATCCACTTGTTTTTAAAGCAACACTTTTCATTTAAGCGGCATCTCTATTTCAGACGACGCTATGCCCTGAAGTCCTTTATCTTTCCAAACTTCAATCTAAATAACACTGATGTGGTTAGAATTATACACATTTTTACGTATCCAATTCCCTATGTTTTGAGTGGTTTGTTTATGATTTTCCCGAGTTTTCGATACTGATTTGGTTAAATTATGAATTGGTGAAAAACTGGTTAATTCTGCGGTGAAAACAAAGAAAAACGGATGAACTAGAGAGAGCACGGAAAAGCATGTCGGAAAGTGATGTTCAAGTAATGAAATCTGTTGTTCAGGAAGGCTTACGGACTGTAAGCAATATACCCATACAGTCCATAAGAGTGGAGATTAAAATTTTTATTGAAGCCTTACGGACCGTAAGCCTTCGGGCCATACGGTCCGCAAGAGGGACGCATAACATGATTTTGGTTAGCCTTACGGACCGTAAGCCGTAGGGCCATACGGTCCGTATCCATGTCGGTTTTGCGAAAAAAATAGATTTTAAAACCTTACGACCTTAGGGTTTGCATATCTCGCATACCAGACGGCAAAGGGCAAGTTGAGGATGATCTTGGAGCATCTTGAAGCTAATCAAAGGTCTTGGAAGCATTCGGTTCGTGTTTGGAGCGTATTGGGTTCGTTAAACATAAGTTCTTCGTATTTAATTTGGTTTGAACCATGATTTCTATTGTTTTCAGACTTGATTTAGTTGTGTTTTTGAATATTATGAGTAGCTAAACTTCTAAACTACTTAGGTTGAGATGAACTAGATGTCTGTGATGTTATTTTGACTCGGTTTTGACTATTTTATGGGATTTACATTGTTTTTCCTTGAGATTTATCTTGATATTGCATGTTAAAGTTGTTTGATTAATTCTTGGTTGTTGAAATCAGTAGTTTAGGCATATAGAAATATTCCCTAGACTAAGATTTCAGTTTGAATAGGTAATCTTAGGGTTTTCGGTTTGAATCTTGACTCTAGAAATAAATCAAGTTAATCAAGCATTAAAATCAACTAATTAAAACTTGCATCCTTGCCTAGTGATTCGAGAGGATAATTAGGTTTGCTAGGTTATTAGCTAGTCGTTGGTGGGTAGATTGGGTGATCGATAGCTCGGACCCGTTTACTTCTTCGCGTCTAGGGTTTCCTAGGATTTCAAGTTTCACGGATTTATCTGCTTCATGATTTTAGTGTGACAACTGGCCCAAAACCGATAATTTCTGTACTATTTTAATTAATATTTATTACCTGCATTTATGTGAGTACACGTCAACGTTATTTGCTAATTTGATATACAATAGAATTCATGCATGTTTCATATATTCACTGTCACATCATACAATACTTTAAGCGTTGCGTCTAATTAATTAGTAAGCTCATCGTTTAGACAAGCTGCGTCAGCATGTCTGTAGAAAAAAAACCAGACAATAGATTTAGGACTTAGAAGTAGGTCCAACATCAAAAATACATTGGAAACTAAGTAGGTGAACAAAGGTTAATATAAACACTTTCCGAAAGCTAAAACCGACACTAAAAAGTACCCCGAAACGCACTTTAAATGCAGAATTCTGCAGAATTCAGCAAAAATAAGCAAATAAACATGAAAATACTATGCATAAATAAGGTTTAAATGTCCAGAATAACTTGTAAAGTGTCGGGAATGAAAACTGTTATAAAAAGTACCTCATAACTTACAAAACTGCGCAATTTAGCACTTTAACGAACCGATAACTGGACAAATAACCAGACACTACCCAAAACACCAAAAATAGACTAGAAGCATTGTTTTAGTGATATAAAGCTAGTTATGATGCTAGAACACATTAAAAATCATAAAAACACCTAAACACACTTAACCTTCCATTTAACACCTAAACTTACATCTTCTACCCACAACTTCCAAAATCTTACACTTTACCCCCCCTTTATGTTGACCGGCCCCAACATGGGCCCACACTCTTTTCCGTTATAATATTTCCCTTGATGGCTAGATATTGGACATAAAAACTATTGGACATTAGATGGTTAGGGAATTATAAGACCTAACCTTAAGACCATTACTTCTCATTTTTCACTTTCAAAATTTTTTTTTGGGTAAAGGTTTCACCCTGGTAAATTTTATATCACAACAAAACCAAATAAAAACAAGTAGGGGACAGAATTGTCCACCAGTTCATATACCCGACATGCCAGGTATATGTACAACCAAACAGACAATAAACAACCAGAACCAAACAAATACTACGATTACAAACTAGCAACTAAACATGGCTAATCTGCATCGCTCACTATACAACCACCACACATCAACATCTTTCTCCTTCTCTTCTCCCTTACCTACGACCACCATACAACCACCACACGTCATCCATTTTCTTCATAAATCAAGCCATTCCAAGGTGATCACAAGGTGTAAGAAGGCTAACTAAGGAGGCTACAAGTGAAGGAAGTTCAAAGACCACTTGGAGGAGCTTTTATCCACTTGATTTCTTCATTCTTCATCTTCATCATGTTCTTGCCACTTCCCTAGCCACTAGAGCTAGTAGTAAGCTTCAAAAACTCTATTTTACTTCATGTTGGTGTTATGTACAAGTTACACCTTCAAGGAAACTAAACTTTAAAGTATGAAAACATGAAGATCTAACATAATCTAAAGAAAAACAACTGTTTTTAGTGATATTTGATGTATGTGATGAAGTTGTTGTTGTTGAATCTTGTGTGCATGTGTAGATCTACCATGTTAAAGCTTGTTAGAAGCTTAGATCTAACAAGTTTAAGCATGGACCTTGAAAGATCCATGGTTAAACTTGAAGATGAACTTGAAAAGCCTTTATGTAAACTTGAAAAATGATTTTTAAGCATGTTCTTGTGTTCTTGAAGAAACTAAGTCTATGTAAGACTAACTTACGAGACTAAACATCATAAAAGTTTGTAAAAAAATTCATCAAGAAACTTATTTTTGAAAGATTCAAGTATGTTAAGCATGGATCTTGAAAGATCCATGATGAGACTTGATGATGAACATAAAGATGGTTTTAGAATATGTTTTTCATGGATTTAAAACCCTAAAGCTTGTGAATGGTTTACTTAATAAAATAAATTTTCACATAAAGTTTGGAGAAATTAAACAAGAACACTTATTTTTGAAAGATCTTTGTATGTAAAGTGTAGATCTAAAAGACTACACATTTTTAACAAAAATCAAGTCCATCATAAGGTTTTTCATGGTGAATTTAGTTATGCAAAAAATATGTGATGGACTTGATTTTTGTTAAAAATGTGTAGTCTTTTAGATCTACACTTTACATACAAAGATCTTTCAAAAATAAGTGTTCTTGTTTAATTTCTCCAAACTTTATGTGAAACTTTATTTTATTAAGTAAACCATTCACAAGTTTTAAGGTTTTGAATCCAAAATTTTAGAAATAGGCTAGAAATAGGCTTTGACGGGTTCGTTATGCAAAAAATATCCTTCACATAGCTTAGAAATAGGCTTTGACGGGATTCGTTATGCAAAAAATATGCTTATTTGATCAAACAGCGACTAAAAGCGTAAAAAAGTGCATAAGTTTGCATTTACGCGCATATCTTAAGTTCTGAACACATCCGGACATCCAAATTTTTTTTGTAATAATTAAAATATTTTATTTTAGTGTTTGGAATGCCAAAATTTCATTCGTCGTGTAATTTGGATCGTTTTTCGCATCCGTTCGTGTTTCGTCGTAATTAACCAAACAACGAGATCGTACGACCAAACGAACCGACATCCATGATTTTTTCAAGCATATTTCATGTCCCCTATACTTTGACATCATTATTGAGCTTTGAAAATGGGTTAACGGGGCTTAAACATGTCAAAAACTAGCTTTTATGCATGTAGGGGCCTGTTCTGCCAACAATTGAAAGTTTCTGTCTGCTGTCCTTGGCGGGGCGCGAAGCCTGAAGGGTTTGCCTTCGTGGCCCGCGATAGCTAGTGCTGGGCAGAAACATGTTTTTAGCAATCAGCAGCAATTTTCTGGGTTTTGGACATAGTTTTCTCACACTATGGACTGGTATTTGAGCTCCCATAGTATTATATGTCACACCCCGACCACGTAAAACAACAAATCGTGGCAGAAACGTCGGGGAGTGTTGTAACAGAATTATTGCTTCACAACCATGGAATACAAAAAGTTTCGTTTTATTTATTCATTAAGTAATTTACATTGTTTTAACACGAAACAAACAAGTTACATATCGACTATCACTGTTATTATGTCACTAAGGCCTCGTCCAGATCCTATGTGACTCATGCATCCTAGCAATCAACATCAAGCAACAACACCTGAAACATATGTAAAAACAAAGTCAGCAAAGAAATGCAGGCGAGCACATAGGTTTTATAAGAGTGTCGGATTCATGGCTAGTTTACATGTTGCAATACCTTATTAAAAACCTTATTTTCAAAAGAGTATAATATTGCAACATAATTAACCAACTCAAATCAAGCGGGTTATAATTTATAAAACCCCGTAGCCATGATTCCTAACCCAAAAACATTTGTTTTAGTAAACCAAATTGTAAAACATTTCGAATTAACTCGTTTAATAAATCTCGTATGGTTTATATCCTTTCGAAAACATCGTTATGTGACATCGTTTCAAAATCGCTTACCCAAGTGAACTAAATAATGCCATGGTATGTAATATGTTGAAAACACTTATATATAAGAAGTACAAGCGGCGTATCTACCATGTTTTCATTACATTATACCCGTCCCGTTATCTAAACACTAAACAAAAACCAATCGTTTATCCAACTCGTTTAACTTGTTTAAGTCGTTTCGAAATCGTTTAACTCGTTTAACCCATTTAAATCATTCTCGTTTTAATTGTGAAAACTATTTATGGTCGTCTCGCTAATAACATTCAACCCTTCGTGACTCAACTATCTTGCTTCTCGCATTAATAAACCACCAAAGGGTAAGTTAACAATCACAGATTCAGTCGTTACCCACATAACCCACACATAACCATGGGTGCAGTCTGATAACGGGATTTGTCAGATCCTATGGTACCATAACCTAATACTGGTCGGTTCGGCCGAAATTAATGAATGTCATTCGTTATGTAACTACAACCAACATGTTTGTTCACATTATCGAAATCGTTATTAGTTTAGTATAAACCATCTTAATCATTTTTGAAACCATTGTTAAAATATCAAAATCGTTTTGATACATATGAATCACCCCAAAACAATTGAAAACAGTAAAATAGGGGAACTATGTACTCACATGAAGTGCAAAGTATCCTCACCAAAAGAACTTCAACAAACTCAAGTAAACCAGAGAAATCAAGCAGCACCTAGTAATCGAATCACTAGTCAAACAATCGATACCTAAATCGGAAGATCAGACAGAATGAGGTCTTGTAAACCAATTGAGTGTTGGAACTCATGTGATATGGTTTAACAAAGCCTACATTGTCACACCCCCAAAATACACCATGCGGAGTACCACCGCTTGGAGGCGTGACGTGACCAGGATCAAGCCACCAATCATATTGAACAAGCATGTAAGTAGTTTGTAAAATCCAACACAATACAATTGGTGTCTAAACAAAACATAGTTTAAGTTACAAGCGGAAGCATAAAGTTTAAAACCAAATCATAAGTTTAAACGTTTCAAATGTTTAGCATGGTACATCGTTGTCCATGTCCCACAACGACTCTTCCCACTCCGATGCAAGCTCCATAGATACCTAACGACCTGCAAGGCATGTAACAACGAGTCAACAACAAAGTTGAGTGAATTCACAGTTGGTTGTTTAGTTATAGTGTTCATGAATCATTTGTTTATTTCGTAAACCAAGTATCTTATTTATCTGTATCGCGGTTTCCCAAACATGTTTGCGATGATTAGTGGCCGGATCGCGGTTTCCAAAACATGTGTGCGATGATTAGTGGCCGTATCGCGGTTTCCCAAACATGTGTGCGAAGATTAGTGGGGGCTTCCCATGTGTCGACTAGTTGTGTTTGTACGTGCCCTTCTTGATCCAAGGACCGTAGCGAGTGTGAGTGTACGTAGGTTTTACGTACGTGCCCTTCAATCCGAGGACGGTGAAACGTAGTTTAATAGTAATGATAGTACGAGTAGTTATTCAATCCCATTCCCAACCCACCGGGAATCCCATGCCTTAAGAGTGTGAACTCACCTCGGTTGCTCGGTTTGACTCTCAAAAGTAGCTAACAGTCAAGGTCGGTCAATCACGTCCTAATATAATTACCAGTTAGTCATTTAGTGATTTTCAAATAGAACACAAAGTTCCTACACGTATCTATCACACAACATGCATCACTTTAACGGTTTATGTCCATCTAAGTTTCCCATCCATTCCCCACTCAAAATCAAACATACGATAATGCACATAACATATATAACATGTTAGATCATTCACGGATAGCATACTCGACATTTAGACACGCGAGTCACAACTTATGTCATTTCAGCATTTATATTCAAAACCGGCTGTTTTCGGACATTTTAATAAAATAGTTAAATTATTCCAAAAATTCCCAAATTTTTACAGGATGTCTTAAACGTTCCATATTTTATTGTGTAAAAATATCGTGGTCCGGTTCATTACCAATATTTTATAAAAATTCATATTCCGGACTGAACTCAGATTTATGTATTTCTGACCACAGTCCACGGAACAATTTATTAAAAATTTATCGAGTGTCCGATTTACGAAATTCCAGTGGGGTAATTACAAATGCATCGGTTGTCATCTACTGTACAAATTTCATGGTCCGATTCATCACAAAACTCAGGTTATGACTGAAAGTATAACACCCATTTATTGCTGTCAAAATTCAGCTTAAGTTGTTGTTACAAATCGACACTTTAAAAATAGTAAACGAAGTCCAAAAATTACGATTCTAGTGCCATTAGAACCGTATTTCATAATAACATATTTTAGATTCAAAATATCGGTTTTTCGTTGAGTTTATGTCCTGTTTACAGCCTGATGAAGTCGGCTGGAAATGTGATTCAACATGTTCTTTATAGTTTAAATGTTACTATATTGTATCAACACATGTCCGAACAACGGATTTTATCAAGAGTTCGAGGATCAATCGTCATATATTTATTAACCAACCCTAAACCAACAACATACCTATGACAACATCAACTAATAGCATTTCATATACAAGTAAACTTCATGTAACCTTTATGTTTATATTTTTAGTGCTCTTGCATTTTAGTTGTAAACATAAGCATCATACTACAATGTTAGCCATAAAATAAGATGAACAAAGGTTAAACAAGAGCTTACTACTAGCTTAAAGCTAGGGGTGATTCTCTAGTGCAAAAGATGAAGAAGAAAAGATGGTGAAGAAGGCAAGAACAAAGCTCCTTTGAATGTTCTTCAACTTGCAACCTCCATAGATGAACTTCAAGCTTTGAATGGCACTTGAATCTTGGAAGAAGATGATGATGTTTAGTGGTGGTGATGGTTTCGGTTGTGGGATGAGCCGAAAGAGAGAGAAGAGAGAGAAGAGAGTAGTGAGATGGAGTGTGAGGATGAGTGAAATGATGTAGGAAGATATGAATGATTTCTTGGCCATTCCTATAATCATCTTCAAATATTATGTTCACTTTAAGAAGCAAACAATCAACTAAAATATCAATCAAAAATCTTGGAGATATGGGGGGGGGGGGGGTGGGTCCCTTGACCGATTTCATACATGGGGGGGGGGGGGGTCTTGTTTGCAAAATTTCAACTAAATGGTAAATAGGTAGTTAGATTGCAAGTAATATGATCATAGGTGTTAGTATAAGGTTTTTAGTGGGTGTTATGATATACGGGGACCATGACTAGCTCAAAATAATTAAATAATGTGTTTGACAAATATTTGGTGTCCCGGGTAATGTCCGGTTGTTCGGTCAGATACTGTTCCGTTAAATTGTTTAACTGTTCCGTAAGGCGTCTTACTTATATATTTTTGTAACGCAATTTATTCCTAACACATAGGAAAACATACCGGACTATTTAGTAATTTTTCTGTATACTACTAGTATGCTAACACGCACATGTAAGTATAACACAGTAATCCGAGAGCAGTTAAATAATTTAGCACAACCATCAAGCACTTTAATTAATCATTTAATTAATCGTACGGATACATGAAATTTTGAGAGTTGTCACATTCTTCCCCTGTTAAGAAAATTTCGTCCCGAAATTTAGTGCGTAGTTACTGAGGAAGCTAGTTAAGTTGCGTTGTTTTCCTGATTTTCCTGGGGTGTCACATCATCCCCCCCGTTGATTTGGAATTTCGTCCCAAAATTCTGCAGTAGCTTCAGCCTCAGCAGTGGTTGCGTTTTTCTTAAACAGCTGGGGGTACTTGAGTTTCATTTAGTCTTCTCGTTCCCAGGTATACTCTGGGCCACGACGAGCATTCCAACGAACTCGGACCAGTGGTATCCTGGTATGCTTGAGGATCTTAACATCTCGATCCGTAATCTCTACTGGTTCCTCGACGAATCGCAGCTGGTCGTCGATTGTGAGTTCCTTGAGAGGAACTATGAGGGTCTCATCTGACAGACACTTTTTCAGATTTGACACATGGAATACGTTGTGAACTGCACTGAGTTCTGTTGGTAGATCCAGTTTGTAGGCCACTTTGCCTATTTTCTCAATGATTTCGAACGGTCCGACATATCGCGGATTGAGTTTGCCCCTTTTACCAAAACGGACTACACCTTTTCAAGGTGAGACTCTGAGTAGCACCCGGTCCCCAACCTGGAACTCGAGTGGCTTTCTTCCCTTATCAGCATAGCTTTTCTGACGGTCATGAGCTGCCGCCATTCGCTGTCGTATTTGAGCAATTCTCTCGGTGGTATCTACCACAAGTTCTGGGCCAGTGATTTGGCTGTCACCAACTTCTGCCCAACAGAGAGGTGATCGGCATTTGCGTCTGTACAATGCCTCGAATGGAGCAGCCTGGATGCTGGTGTGGTAGCTGTTGTTATACGAAAACTCCACTAGCGGGAGGTGCTTTTCCCCGCCATTACCAAAATCGATTACACATGCCCTAATCATGTCTTCAAGGGTTTGGATGGTGTGTTCAGACTGCCCATCCGTCTGTGGGTGATAAGCGGTGCTCATATCTAAACGTGAGCCAAAAGACTTGTACATTGCTTGCCACAGTTCAGAAGTAAAATGCGCGTCACGATCAGAAATGATGGAGGTTGGCACTCCGTGCCTTGATACCACTTCCTTTAGGTAAATGTCTGCAAGAGTAGAAAACTTATCCGTTTCTTTGATAGCCAGAAAATGTGCAGACTTGGTCAGTCGATCTACGATCACCTAAATGATGTCGTTTCCGCGTTGAGATCTAGGCAGGCCGGTAACAAAATCCATGGAAATTTGCCCCCATTTCCATTTAGGGATCTCTGGTTGTTGAAGTAGGCCTGATGGTTTCTGATATTCAGTCTTGACTCTCGCACAAGTCAAGCAATTACTGACGTAGGTTGCTATGTGGGCTTTCATGCCAGGCCACCAATACGTAGTCTTGAGGTCGTGGTACATTTTATCCGAACCAGGATGTACCGAATAACGAGACTTATGTGCTTCATCCATCACAAGCTCGCATAGGTCTCCATCCAGTGGAACCCAGATGCGTCCGTTAACATAGTAGGCACCATCTTCCTTTTGTTCCAGGCGCTGCCTCGATCCTCGTAAGGATTCAGCTCTGAAGTTCTCTGCTTTCAATGCTTCAACCTGAGCATCGTGAATCTGAGCAGGAAGACTAGATTGGATGGTAAGCTGTAACGCACGTACACGCTTAGGTATAGTATCCTTTCGACTGAGGGCGTCAGCCACAACATTGGCCTTGCATGGATGGTACTCGATCGCGCATTCGTAATCATTTAAGAGCTCGACCCATCGGCGTTGTCGCATGTTTAACTCCTTTTGCTTGAAGATATGCTCGAGACTCCTGTGATCGGTGTAAATGGTGCACTTGGTACCGTATAGGTAATGTCTCCATATCTTAAGCGCGAAAACAACTGCTCCCAGTTCCAAGTCGTGCGTAGTGTAGTTCCTTTCGTGAACCTTAAGTTGGCGCGATGCGTAGGCAATGACCTTGTCACGTTGCATCAATACGCAACCCAGTCCTTGTATGGATGCGTCGCAATAAACCACAAAATCATCTGTGCCTTCAGGCAATGAGAGAATAGGCGCGCTACTAAGTCTATCTTCCAAGTGCTGAAATGCAGACTCCTGTGCATCACCCCAATGATAGGTGACACCCTTCTGAGTCAGTGAAGTGAGAGGTTGCGCAATCCTTGAGTATCCTGCCAAACCCAAGAATTGGCGGATTTCTGTTGGTGTACGGGGTGCAGGCCAGTTCCTGATCGAATCAACCTTGGATGGATCCACACGAATTCCATCCTTGTTTACCACATGGCCTAGAAAGTGGACTTCGCGAAGCCAGATGTCACATTTCGAAAACTTGGCATACAACTGCTCTTTTCGAAGAAGTTCCAGCATAAGTCGTAGATGCTGCTCGTGTTCCCCCTAACTCTTAGAATAGATCGGGATATCGTCGATGAACACAATAACGAGCTTATCCAGGTAAGGTTTGCATACTCGGCTCATGAGATCCATGAAAACCGCTGGTGCATTCGTCAACCCGAAAGGCATGACCAGAAACTCGTAATGGCCGTAGCGAGTTCTGAATGCTGTTTTGGAGACGTCTTCCTCTCGGACTCTCAGCTGATGGTATCCCGATCTCAAATCAATCTTGGAGTAATAGCTCGACCCTTGCAACTGGTCGAATAAGTCATCAATGCGCGGGAGAGGATAACGATTCTTTACGGTCACCTTATTGAGTTCTCGGTAGTCGATGCACATTCTGAAGGTACCGTCTTCCTTCCTTACGAATAACACTGAAGCTCCCCAGGGCGAAGAGCTAGGATGAATAAAACCTTTTTCCAAAGTTCTTGTAATTGCTTGGACAGTTCTTCTAGTTCGGTTAGGGCTAAGCGATGAGGTGCTTGAGCTATGGGCGCTGCTCCAGGAGCTAGCTCGATTTGGAATTCGACTCGTCGATGAGGCGGAAGACCAGGTAATTCCTCAGGAAATACCTCAGGAAAATCGCGCACTATAGGAATGTCTTAAATTTTCTTCTCTTCTGTTGATGTGTCAGTAACGAGCGCTAGAATGGCAGTGTGGCCCTTATGCAAACACTTCTGGGCCTTTAAGGAAAGAGATAATGCCTACAACAGCACCACTCTTATCGCCCTGAATCACCAGAGGTTCTTTACCAGAACGAGGAATGCGGACGATTTTCTCCTTGCAAACAATCTCCGCTTGATGATGAGATAGCCAATCCATCCCAATAACGACGTCGATACTACCAAGTGTGATAGGGATGAGATCGATAGAGAAAGTCTGACCAGCTAAGACGAGGTTACAATCCTTAACTATGTGTGTGGCCTCGAGACTTTTACCGTTTGCTAGCTCTACCGTGTGTTTGGCGGTCAAAAGTGTTGGGGTGCGCTTAAGCATTTGACTAACTTTTAAGGACACATAACTAGTATCGGCACCCGAATCGAATAAAACAGTAACAAAGAAATCATCTAGAAGAAACTTACCCATCACAACATTGGGATCGTTCCTTGCGTCAGCCTGACCAATCATGAAGGTGCGACCTTTGCCGTTATTATTAACCCCGTTTTTGCCTCCATTGTTGTTCTCATTTCCTTGGTTGTTGTTCTGATTCTGATTCAGCTGAGGACAGTGCCTCTTGAAGTGACCCTCAGCACCGCACTGGAAGCATCCCTTATTACCTTGCTGGTGTTGCTGTTGATTTTGGGGAGTTTGTGGCCGCTGTTGTCGGTTCTGCTTCGCAGGACGTAAGCTTCGGCAATCTTTGGCTTCATGTCCCAACTTGCTACATCTCTGACAACGACCCTTGTTGCACGGCCTGCTGTGGTGCAAACTACATCGATTGCACTTTGGGTGATTTCCCTTGTATCTACCCTGACCTTTATTTCCAAAAGACTGCTGACTGGGGTTCCTGTGTTCATCTGTCTTTCGCTGCTGGGACTGAGACTGAACTGGAGTAGAACCCTCGCTCGAATTTCCACCCCACTTGCGCTTGTTGTTACTAGGAGCATCAGTAGTAGTAGCGTTAATACGCTTGGGCAGCTTGCCCTCTTCCACCGCCTGATCGGTGAGCTGGTGTGCCAAACGAATGACTTGCTGGATTGTGGGAAGGTTGGCCGCACTTACAGACCCTTGGATTTCTGGGACTAAGCCTCTGAGGTATAGCTTGATTCGCCTAGATATGGGTTGTGACATGTTAGGACATAAGGCAGCCAAGTCGTTGGACCTCTTTGTGTATGCTTCAATCTCTGATCCTTCCATCTTCATACCATAATACTCTATCTCAAGTTTCAGTATGTCGTCCAGGTGGCAGAACTCTTCCTTAATCCATTCCTTGAAGTCGCTCCAGAGGGTGGCATTCGCGTCTGCCAACCCGAGCATCTGAACCTGTGCGTTCCACCAAGAATACGCTTTCCCTTGCAACATGCCAGTAGTGTACTCCACTCGTTTGTTGGTAGGGCTTTCACTCTCTTCGAATGTAAATTCGATTCTTCGGATCCAGTGTAGAAGGCCGATTGTCCCTTCAGTGCCGTCGAAAGTGGGAGGTTTGCATTCTAGGATCGCCTTGAAGGTGCCCATGCGTGTTTGAACGTGCATGGGTTGACTCCCTGTTTGGGTTGCTAAGGCTTCAGCAATCCGTTCGTTAATCAAGGTCGTCAGCTGACCCTGGGTCATGTCGAGACGTCCACTCATGATCTTCATATAGAAGGAACACACGTAAGAAGGTGTCGCAAGGTGCGTAAGTGTGGGATGACAGAAGAGAGTAAGCACACAAGGTTCAAATAGCAGTTATTACACTAGCTAATGCATACTATGATCAAATGTGCTACTAGCAGGTAGGTAATACAAACATAAACCATATTACCTATAATGTCGAGTCTTGCACGTGGAGCGAAGCGTCGTTGTGGATCGTTGAGCACTGTACAGGTTATAGTATGGTTTTAACAAAAACTTTTTCCCCGTATTAAAACCAAGTTCACTATAACCAATGGCTCTGATACCAATCTGTCACACCCCCAAAATCCACCATGCGGAGTACCACCGCTTGGAGGCGTGACGTGACCAGGATCAAGCCACCAATCATATTGAACAAGCATGTAAGTAGTTTGTAAAATCCAACACAATACAATTGGTGTCTAAACAAAACATAGTTTAAGTTACAAGCGGAAGCATAAAGTTTAAAACCAAATCATAAGTTTAAACGTTTCAAATGTTTAGCATGGTACATCGTTGTCCATGTCCCACAACGACTCTTCCCACTCCGATGCAAGCTCCATAGATACCTAACGACCTGCAAGGCATGTAACAACGAGTCAACAACAAAGTTGAGTGAATTCACAGTTGGTTGTTTAGTTATAGTGTTCATGAATCATTTGTTTATTTCGTAAACCAAGTATCTTATTTATCTGTATCGCGGTTTCCCAAACATGTTTGCGATGATTAGTGGCCGGATCGCGGTTTCCAAAACATGTGTGCGATGATTAGTGGCCGTATCGCGGTTTCCCAAACATGTGTGCGAAGATTAGTGGGGGCTTCCCATGTGTCGACTAGTTGTGTTTGTACGTGCCCTTCTTGATCCAAGGACCGTAGCGAGTGTGAGTGTACGTAGGTTTTACGTACGTGCCCTTCAATCCGAGGACGGTGAAACGTAGTTTAATAGTAATGATAGTACGAGTAGTTATTCAATCCCATTCCCAACCCACCGGGAATCCCATGCCTTAAGAGTGTGAACTCACCTCGGTTGCTCGGTTTGACTCTCAAAAGTAGCTAACAGTCAAGGTCGGTCAATCACGTCCTAATATAATTACCAGTTAGTCATTTAGTGATTTTCAAATAGAACACAAAGTTCCTACACGTATCTATCACACAACATGCATCACTTTAACGGTTTATGTCCATCTAAGTTTCCCATCCATTCCCCACTCAAAATCAAACATACGATAATGCACATAACATATATAACATGTTAGATCATTCACGGATAGCATACTCGACATTTAGACACGCGAGTCACAACTTATGTCATTTCAGCATTTATATTCAAAACCGGCTGTTTTCGGACATTTTAATAAAATAGTTAAATTATTCCAAAAATTCCCAAATTTTTACAGGATGTCTTAAACGTTCCATATTTTATTGTGTAAAAATATCGTGGTCCGGTTCATTACCAATATTTTATAAAAAATCATATTCCGGACTGAACTCAGATTTATGTATTTCTGACCACAGTCCACGGAACAATTTATTAAAAATTTATCGAGTGTCCGATTTACGAAATTCCAGTGGGGTAATTACAAATGCATCGGTTGTCATCTACTGTACAAATTTCATGGTCCGATTCATCACAAAACTCAGGTTATGACTGAAAGTATAACACCCATTTATTGCTGTCAAAATTCAGCTTAAGTTGTTGTTAGAAATCGACACTTTAAAAATAGTAAACGAAGTCCAAAAATTACGATTCTGGTGCCATTAGAACCGTATTTCATAATAACAAATTTTAGATTCAAAATATCAGTTTTTCGTTGAGTTTATGTCCTGTTTACAGCCTGATGAAGTCGGCTGGAAATGTGATTCAACATGTTCTTTATAGTTTAAATGTTACTATATTGTATCAACACATGTCCGAACAACGGATTTTATCAAGAGTTAGACGATCAATCGTCATATATTTATTAACCAACCCTAAACCAACAACATACCCATGACAACATCAACTAATAGCATTTCATATACAAGTAAACTTCATGTAACCTTTATGTTTATATTTTTAGTGCTCTTGCATTTTAGTTGTAAACATAAGCATCATACTACAATGTTAGCCATAAAATAAGATGAACAAAGGTTAAACAAGAGCTTACTACTAGCTTAAAGCTAGGGGTGATTCTCTAGTGCAAAAGATGAAGAAGAAAAGATGGTGAAGAAGGCAAGAACAAAGCTCCTTTGAATGTTCTTCAACTTGCAACCTCCATAGATGAACTTCAAGCTTTGAATGGCACTTGAATCTTGGAAGAAGATGATGATGTTTAGTGGTGGTGATGGTTTCGGTTGTGGGATGAGCCGAAAGAGAGAGAAGAGAGTAGTGAGATGGAGTGTGAGGATGAGTGAAATGATGTTGGAAGATATGAATGATTTCTTGGCCATTCCTATAATCATCTTCAAATATTATGTTCACTTTAAGAAGCAAACAATCAACTAAAATATCAATCAAAAATCTTGGAGATATGGGGGGGGGGGGGGGGGTGGGTCCCTTGACCGATTTCATACATGGGGGGGGGGTCTTGTTTGCAAAATTTCAACTAAATGGTAAATAGGTAGTTAGATTGCAAGTAATATGATCATAGGTGTTAGTATAAGGTTTTTAGTGGGTGTTATGATATACGGGGACCATGACTAGCTCAAAATAATTAAATAATGTGTTTGACAAATATTTGGTGTCCCGGGTAATGTCCGGTTGTTCGGTCAGATACTGTTCCGTTAAATTGTTTAACTGTTCCGTAAGGCGTCTTACTTATATATTTTTGTAACGCAATTTATTCCTAACACATAGGAAAACATACCGGACTATTTAGTAATTTTTCTGTATACTACTAGTATGCTAACACGCACATGTAAGTATAACACAGTAATCCGAGAGCAGTTAAATAATTTAGCACAACCATCAAGCACTTTAATTAATCATTTAATTAATCGTACGGATACATGAAATTTTGAGAGTTGTCACATACATCCTAAATCAGAACCTAACCTAAGTGCTTTCGACCCATTACGACCCATTATGGTAGCTTACGCCACTTTAACGCGTCGTTCGCGCAAAAGGGCGTTCGAGACGTCTAACTAGTCCTATGACAAGTATTATATGCCTAAGCATGTTGCATAATCAATTAAATGACAAAAGTTTATGTTACATATGCTTAAAATTCAATTATGCATGAAAAGGGCATTTTGGTCATTTACCTAAGGCATATAAACAACCTATCATACAACTAATTAAACCTAAGTGACCATAAGGTATAACCACGGAAGGTTATTCCCTATGCAACTATAGTCACTAAACATGTTTGGTCGGATCCTAAAGATTGACCAAATGGGTAGAGTTCGAAAGTCTAAGCGGGTGTTTAGTCCGCTTGACTTACGACTCTACATAAGCACTATACTAAAAGTGACGAGCTAAACATGCTAAAACATGTTTAGTTAAGTTAGAAAACAGGTTTTGGTATCAAAACAAACGGTTTTGATACCCAAGAGTAGTTTGGTTACAAAATACGCACAAATACGCATTTTGGCTGAAACTACGACTCGTCACTACGCCTAGTCAACGTGGTAATCAGTAGGTATAGTCACAAGGGACTATAACCATCGTGATTACGCTCACGTTGCGAAGTTCCAATGAACTTCGTGTTGACCATTGACTGGTCAAAGCTGAAAGTCAAACTCTATTTGACTTTCGTGCTTGAAATGCAAGAACAAGCAAGAAGAGGACTTACAAAGGGTCCAAGAAGGTGTTTTGATTCAAAGTTACTCAGGTATGAGGTGTTAAAACCTCAACTTAGAGCAGAAGTTGAATCAAGGTGTGAAAAACCCAAATAAGGAAGCTTGCTATTTATAGGAAGGTAAGATCAATAGGATCATTCCATGTGTTTTGAGGGTGTAATCTTGGCCATACATGTGGGTACATGGTATTAGAATACAATGGGGGTCGAAAACCAGCTCCAGGTATTGCAAATCTTGCATTAAAACCCCTGAATTTGGACCAGATTGCTGAATATGATGTTTCTGTCTGAACTGGCCTCGCGGCCCGCGTAAAAATACTATCAAACCTTACGCGACCCGTGTAAGGATGTTTCACAGAATGTCAAAACAGGTCCCTGCACTTCAGAAACTTGGATTTGATGCATTTTTGACACGTTTAAGCCCCGTTAACCACATTTCAAGGCTCTAAAATGAAGTTAAAGTATAGGGAACTTGAAATATGCTCAAAAACATCTCAGATGTCGGCTCGTTTAGTCGTACGGTTGCGTTGTTCGGTTAATTACGACGGAAGTCGTAACGAACGCAAAAACGATCCAAATTACCCGACGAATGGAATTTTATCAAGCCAATCACTAAAATAAAATATTTTAATGATTACATAAATTTTTGGATGTCTGGATATATTCATAACGTAAGATATGCGCGAAAATGCAAACTTGTGCACATTTTGACGCTTTTAGTCCCTATTGATCAAATAAGTTTATTTTAGCATACCGAACCCCTCAAAGCCTATTTCTAAGCTATGTAAAGGATATTTAGGGTATGTTTAACTTATGATCAAGTTCCAGAATGTTTGTTACTATACAAATCGGTATAGTTTCACAGTTTGACACAATTAGTCCCTGCGATCGAACAAACTTGATTTCAAAACACCAAACCATCCAAAACTTATTTCTAAGTTATGTGGAGGTTATTTAAGCTATGTTAAGCCTATGTCACTATTCCGGAGTCTTTTTCGCATTAAACTGACTGCGTTTACGCACCAGTTTGCGTATAACCTTCCAGAAAGCGATTTAAAGCTTGAAATCGAACTCGAATCATATTGTAAAATCATCAAACACAAATATACACATAATAACACCAAAACACATATAATAACATCAAAGCACATTGTTTTATTAATAATCAACATTGGTTTACATTGTACATCGATTATATAACACAGTTGTCACATTATAATCAGTGGGTAACACTTGTATGGCTAGGATCAAAGCTCAATTTACGAGGAATGATCTTAACGGTTCTCGAAAATCTATATAAACCCATGAATTTTCATTTCCCAACTTGCTCATTTCTGCTTTCC
The DNA here is from genome assembly GCA_030545235.1 of Helianthus tuberosus. NCBI lineage: Eukaryota > Viridiplantae > Streptophyta > Magnoliopsida > Asterales > Asteraceae > Helianthus > Helianthus tuberosus. The sequence goes on from CM060416.1 coordinate 93,499,140, forward strand.
TTCTTTATCTGCTCTATTGGGACTATCCCTTCTGGTTGAAGGTCCCATTCTCAGGGGCGGATCTATAGCAGATAAGGGGGTTCCCAGGAACCCGTTCGGTTCGCAATTTATAGTGTAAAATCATATATAAAATACTGAAGGAACCCCTTAATATTTTGTTGGGGAACCCATAAACAAATGTGTGTATTGGTCTATTGGTTAACCGCGTGGCTGCTAAGGTTAAGGTTCCGAGTTCGATTCCAGTAAGTGTTGTTTATTTTTCTTTTTTTTAGGAGAAGTGGAGAACCAAATGTGTGAAAGGGATTTTTTGTAGAAGTGGAGAACCAAATGTGTGAAAGGGGGGTTCTTGCATGTCTAAGGGTTCTTGTCTGGTGAGAATTAAGAGGAAAAGAGTGGCATCTATGTAAATAGTCCTCCAACAAAAATCTCATTATTTAAACATTACTAGAACATTATGAAATTTGGGGTAAATATGTGACGATAAGATACCCATTTTCACTTAGGTTATATACATTTATACTACTTTAACCATTAACTTTTGCTAACGATAAAAAAACAAACATTTCTCCGATATAGAGTTTGAGATTATGTATCAACTAACAAGTCACTTTAATTTCAACAATAGGCTCTTAGGTTAGAGAACATAAAATTGAACTTCGAGAACCTGAAGTTTCGATCACTCTTTAAACCGAAGATGTTTTAAGTTCAACATAAAACGGAATTACGTATTAGGATGGGTGATGAACATGAGCGATTCTTGCATTTGCTACGTTGAAAGGGAGTTCTTACAACAAGTTACGACCAAGAATGTAATGCAACGTGTTCAAAAGATGAAACATCGTAGGGAACAACTGTAGGTATATTTTTAAAACCTCTTATTTATATTATGTGTTTTTAAATTTATCATGACGATATTTTTTCATTATTGTATCGTATTGTGATGAACCAACCTTACCCGACCCGAATCGTCGAACCGGCCCGAATTTTTTTATGTTCGGATATATGAACTTGGAACATTTAAAAAAGTGAACCTGTTGGAAAAAATTCCTAGATCCGCCACTGCCCATTCTTCAAGTTTTCTTGTTCTATCTTCAAGCTTTGGACCTCTTGTAAGCTTCTTTCATGCTTTTTATGTATTTAAAGCATGAAAGTCAAACAGTGTTTAACTTTCTGCTTTGACCAGTCTTTGGTCAACACAAAGTTCGTTTGAACTTTGCAACGTGAGCGTAATCACGATGGTTATAGTCCCTTGTAACTATACCTACTGATTACCACGTTGATTAGACGTAGTGACGAGTCATAGTTTCGGTCAAAATACGTATTAATGAGTATTTTGCAACGAAGCTATTCTTGGGTATCAAAACACTTTGTTTTGATATCAAACTTATTTTCTAACTTAGTTAAACATGTTTCAACATGTTTAACTCGTCACTTTTAGTTTATTGCTTATATAGGGTCGTAAGATAAGCGGTCTAAACCACCGCTTAGACTTTCGAACCCGACCCAATTTGGTCGATAATTAGGATCCGACCAAACATATTTTGTGACCATAGTTGTATAGGGAATAACCTTCCGAGGTTATACCTTATGGTCACTTAGTTTACTTAGTTGTATGATAGGTAGTTTATAAGCCTTAGGAAAATGACCAAAATGCCCTTTTTGCGCATAATTCCATTTTAAGCATATGTAACTTAAATTTTGCCACATAAACTGATTATTAAAAATGTTAGGGCATATAACACTTGTCATAGGACTAGTTAGGCTACTCGTTTGCGATTTTGCGCAAATGACGCGTTAAAGTAGCATAAGCTACCTAAACGGGTCGTAAGCACTTAGGTTAGGTCCCGTTTTAGAATATAGGCTTTGTTAAACCATATCACATGAGTTCCAATACTCATTTGGTTTACGAAACCTCATTCTATCCGATCTTCCGATATAGGTCCGATTTATTAACGTAGTTACCTATATTAGGTGCCGATTGATTCCGTGATCCTTCTAGCGTTACTTGGTTGTTATTAAAAGACTATTGAGCAATATCAAGTGAGTACATAGTCCCCTCTTTTACCGCTTTCAAATATTTTGGGCTGATACACATGTGCCTATTTGTTACTTTTGTGCTTTTCGTGCTTTCATGACATATACTTGCTATGTTTATTAGTATGCATATAGTACATGATTTCATTTATGCTTTGCTATGTATGTTGACTGAGCATGCTAGCACATTGATTTCATAAACACTTTTGTTGCATATGTTTACTCAGCATATGGACACATTGATTTAAATTACATTTCTGCTTCGTATGTTTACTTAGCATACTTAGTACATTATTTTCACATGGCATGCTTACATTTGGTATGACATTTGGTTTGTTTAACGAAACTAAAATACGTTCATTAACACTGATCATGCCGCTCGGTAATATGTAGTGGTACCATAGGGAATTGACAACCCCTATTCCTGGAATCCTGGGTCTGTTTGGACGTAAGGAATGACAGAATCCGAAAACATTTTAATAAACCTTTGATGTGTTTAAAGGTTTATCCTACAGTCTCAAGGCTTGAATGTATACGATAAACAATTATCGCATAAATGTTTGTATCAGTAAAGCATTGATTTTGCAAAACATAACTTTTGACTTAAACTATGATTTAATCAAATACATTGTTTTGTACATTTTACTATGGGATTGAGTAATACTTTTATTCACCATACATTTGTTTACACAGTAACATTATACACATGGTTCGAGTTGAAACTTTTCGCTTGCCATACGTATTATTTGATTATACAAGACTTGAGTTACATTTGACATTAGACATTGTTTACACATAAACATTTAGACATTGGTTAAAACAAGACATTTTGGTGGTTATTTGGTAAGTGATTTAAATAACGAGACATGTGTAATATGATAAAAGCATGGTGGATACGCCGCTGGTACTTCCTATATATAAGTGCTTTTATGATATTACATATCGTAGCGTTATCTAAATCATTTCAGTTTATTCAAAGACATAATACATTTTATACAAATGACATAATTTTTACAAGACATTGTTTTACAGATAACATAATTTATACAAATTCATTTATACTTGGTTAATTATTTAACCATGCAATATTCTTTTATATCATCTAATTTTCTTATCGATTTTCGTATAATTTATAAAAGAAAATATTTTACAAGATTCATGACTAACTTTTGCTAAACATTTTCTTTTAACTTACAAAGTCATGAATCATGCATAAACAAAATCTATGTATCTCACATGCATTTTTATGCTGACGTACCTATTTTCACATGTGTTTTCAGGAGCTGATGCATAGGGTTGATTATGATACACTTAGGCGGACTCGGGCCTTAGTGACAATAAAAGATGCAAGACTAGTTAAATTTATGTTATGCTTTTCTTGTTTTAAGACAATGTAATTCATGTTCATAAATAAAATCAAACTTTAATTTACCATGGTTGTGTAATAATAATTCTGTCGCTCCACTCCCCGATGTTTCCGCCGCGGATTGTTGTTTTACGCGGTCGGGGTGTGACAGAAGAGTTGGTATCAGAGCCAATGGTTATAGGGAATTAGGTTATTAGTAATACTTTGTGACAACCCTCATAATTACATGTATCCGTATGATTAATTAATATTAAATTGTGCTTAATGATTGTGCAGAAAATAACTAAATGGTCCTGAATGTTTTCCTAAGTGTTGGGAATTAATTTTGTCACAAAAAGTTACATAAAAGACACTATACGGAATAACTTAGCACTTTAACGAACCGGTATCTAATCGAACAACCGGACATTAACCGGGACACCAAAATATTGCAAGAAACATTGTTTAATTATTTCTTGGCTAGTTATGATCCCTATACACCATAACACCCACTAGAACATCTAGTAACTAACACTAGCAACCATATACTTGGATTTTAATTATTAACTAACTAGTTACCATTCAAGTTACACATAACCCCCCTTGATGATTTACGGCCCACCCTTTTAGTGCTTTGTACCCGGCCCCAAACAAAATAGATAAGTGGGTTAGGTAGCCCCTTTTCTTGATTTAATATATATACATATGTATTGGGTTCGGTGACAAAATAGATAAGTGGGTTAGGTAGCCCTTTTCCTGATTTAATATATATACATATGTATGCACATTTATTCACACAAGAAATAGAAACCCGTCGGCAGATCTCTTTCATCTCGAAGTCCCTACCAACTTCATCTTGATTTCCGCGCGGTTAGTATAATCCTACTAGTTGGTCGAAATTGATAAATGATTTTTTTTTCACTTGTTTAATTGTTATTTTATTTCATATGTTAATGATTATGGTGGTATGGACATAGAGTTATGTGAATGGAAAATTGTGCTAGTGGAATCTGACATGAATTATTATATTGTTGCACATGGTTGCCAATAGTTCAAAGAATGATTTAGGTTCTGAGTGCATGAATTTGTTTGTGATGATTGACCATGTTTGAATGATAATTATTACTGGTTATTGTTATCCAAATATGTGATGGTTAGCATAGTAGGAACTTTATGGATTGTGAGATCAGATTGTTGAACAAACTGATATTATGTGTAACATATTGTTAAAATGATATTGTTAGAAGGTGTGGTGAGGCCGTTTACTATTTTTAAAGGTCCATTTTATACAGCAGCAAAAGCTGCGTTCGTCAGTAGTCAATATGGTAACGGTCTAGTGGTTCACATGGGGAAACCCCCACTGATACTGGTTATGGTTTGGGAAAAGAAGGAATTGGTTAATCGTATATTTAACTATGGGGTAACCCCCACGGCAAGTAAGCCAACTAAAGAAAAACTATGTTTTTGAAACAACTTAAAACGAACACCAAACCGTGAACTCGCTCAACTTTATTGTTGATTTGTTGTTACATGCCTTGCAGGCCTTTAGGTGCATATCATTGGAACTTGCTGTCTGGGAGGCTGGAGTGGTCATGGGTCGAGATACATGGAATCGTAATACAAGACTAATGATTTTTACATGAGGTTTATAAACACTTAACTAATGAATTATGCTTCCGCTGTATGTTGTGAATTATTTGTAACGTGTAACACTTAATGTTAAATTAATGAAAGTTTTATTTAAATATACCTATGAGTTCAATGTGATTGGTGGCTAGATCCTGGTACGTCACACGCCTCGCGGGGGTTTCCGCTTGTGGTATTTTGGGGGTGTGACAGATTGGTATCAGAGCCATTGGTTATAGTGAACTTGGTTTAAAAAAAAGGGAAAATGTTTTTATAAAACCAGACTATATCCGAACAGTTCTGAAAACATGAATATGACCATGACACTCAGCTCCAGATTTGCAAGGTTCGTCCCTCTTACTTGTTATATACATTACGTAACTAGTACACACTTGTTTATGACGAAACATACGAACACACACTCGTCACTATAGCATGATGGCATGAATTGCTTGCTTACTTTATGATGCGTTGATAGTATGCCATAGTCCTGGAATTTTGTGATCTTTTTACCTTGACGACCTCTGTTTGACATCTGAGTTTGAGGAACCATTTGACATGAGTTAGGAGGAACTAAGATGAACATGCAAATCACAATATTATTGTGGGTGCACACATAATAATAATGTGAGATGCATGCGAGTTCCAGTGAGCCTTAACAAGTGGAAAAGGGGTTCCGTTCTGTTATTTGATCGATGTGAAACAACAAACCTATAGGGGTCATAGCAGTGATTGTCCCCTACTCGAACGTGAACTTTTTATTCATCTCTAGATCCCTTCGAATCTTGATGCTATCGAGCATTACCTGAACACCCATCTGAACACCTAGTGAACCGTGTAGAATGTGAGGTGCTTATACGAACGTCCCTGAGTTGAATGTCGCAACGTCGAATGATTGAGCGTTACCATTTTCACTTCTCTTCGTTTGCAGGAACTCACGTATTGACGTCTTAGATCCCGAAGTGTGATCACTTCTGCAACACTCCCGCAACATACTGTGTATTACTCGAAGAACCTGCAACGTCGATGGACATGAGGATGAGCGTAGTACTTTACCAACCTCAGTACTTTGATGACCCTGGCTACCGGCAATTAGCACCCGCGAATTGGCTTCAACCGAATCCTTAATCCTTGTCAACAACTCATGGGAGTCAACTCTTACGAAACAATCAGGACACCAGCAATGACAATCGACTATAACGGGGAATGTGTAACTGCCAGCACAGTGAGTAGCACTTTAGGACGTGGCTCAGAATGAGAAAGGATGGACCTTGATGATAAAGAATCGTATAAAAAAATATAATAATTGTTCAAATTTAAAATAATTGTCACTAGAAGACATATGCATCAAGTTTCTAATAATTTTTTGGTGTAGCTTCATAATTGAGCATTATTTAATTTTCCCTGTGTAAGGCAAAGATAAATGCTTTTGCTTTTACTATATTGAAGACAACTGCCTTCGACCAACTTTAATAATTGAAGAAAAACCCACACTGAACTATTTCAAAACGTATCATGGAAGCCTTAACCAAACGTATGGTGTAAACTTAAATTTTCTTATCTATATATGAAACTCACTACTTGAGCTAATCTACACATAAGCTACAACTTCTGATATAATCCAACTCATACCCAAAATAACCCGTACCCAAACTTTTCTTAGTTCAACAAAACCCAATATTCAAATGGCAAATTTCCCAATAGCATATGCTGAATCTTCAAATGCAGCAGAAATTCATCCAATCCTTCGATTTACTGATTTACCCACTCGTGAGAGGTATCGAAAACTCAAGGATCTTGAAGTTTTTACCATTAGCGGTATTGATTGGCATCAAATGGAAATGTTTGATTCCAATGGTTTACTGGTAGGATTACTACCACATAATAAGCCATGACGCCGTTTCTTCGACATCCTAGAACCGTCATACGATGAACTGGTATATGAGTTCTTGTCCACTTTCTATTTCAAATATAATAAAAGTCTTACCGATGAATCCATTCAGTTTCAACTTTGTGGACAACCTCATAATATGTCATTAATTGAATTCGCAGTTCATCTGGGCATATATACAAATGAAGAAGTTAAACAACCCATTTTTACGGAGGCATCAACCTCTTATTCCTCTGTGGAAATGAGAGAATATTGGCGATGCCATTCATCAAAAGAGTGGTGTGGCAACAATAATTCTATGAACTTCACAGACCCTCATTATCAAAATATGCACCGTGTTTTAGCCAACACTATCACGGGGCGCAAGATTAACCAACAAAAGGTTAGTTCAACCAAACTTTTCCATCTGCATAGTATTTTTGAGCAAGTTCCTTGTAATATTGCCCACGAGCTTGCTACATATTTTTTAGTCAACAAACAAATCCCCTGAGAAGTCTCATGGGAGGGTCTTACATTACAAAAATAGCAAAATCATTAGGTATCTTAAGTGATCAGATTATCCAAGGATTATATCCACCAAAGGCACCTGGGATTGTAAATTTTAACACCATTAGGCTAACCCCTGTTCATAATTATACACCAACTCAACCATTCCAGTCGGAGGGAGCTCCGGTTATTTTAGAAAGTACCTCCACTCAAAATTTACAACAATCATTGTTGCAGCTTCCTCAATCGTCTTTTTATCGATTTGATCTGCAACCACAGCTGCCACACATACGAGAACATATTACAACTAACCTATCCCAACCATTAACACCGAACGTCTTACAAAGCTTCTCACCATTAGTTTTCGAGGAGGATTCAACGATGTAAGAAACTTTGTTTGATGACATGATGATCCAAGAACAGTTAGCATCAGAATCATTTTTGCAATCACCATTACAGCCACAGTTTTTCCAGTCACTATTAAACAAAGTAGAACAACAACTGCCACCAACTGATATAGCAGGCCCAAGTACGGTGCCTCAAATGAATCTACCTCCAGATTCAATGGGAGTCGAAGTGACTAGGTTAAACAATCAGGTTCGAAATTTGTCTCAACAAATAAAACGGCTGACAAAAAGAAATAAATGGTTGGAAGACATGCTAAGACAATTAGCTGCTCGGATGCATCTGACTCTACCACCTTCACCACCTTATGATTCTGAGTCTGAATTTAATTTATGATTAATTTCAAATGTAAGATTGTTCACATCATAATAGACTATCAAATTATTAGGATTAGATTGTTTAATACATACATTCTATTTTGTGTTTTTCCCTACAAGTAATACATATATGATCATAAATAAGAAGTTTATGAATCATAATCAGTTGGCATGACCAGTTAGACCACACCGAGTAAAATGATAATGTGAAATGTATTGAAGAACTAACAGATCCTTCCAGAAAATTATAAAATGTAATTTTTGTTCTCAAGAAAAGTTAATCATTGAAAGTAGGGTGTGAATCCCTAAGTATTCTGGAATAAGCAAAGGATATATATATCCAACATGATACCATTGAGTGTTTTAAAAATCGATGCATCGTCTAAATGGTTATCAAATCCACAACCTGAAGTTTGTGTGATTAAGGCTTAGCTAATGTGATAGCAAGCATATTATTCCAGATTGATATAATGATTTTGATAATAAATCAATTTCACATAATGATCATTGCAATACACGTATAATTACATGTAGTTTATACATGATTTATTGAGACAATCACTGGATGTGTTTGCTAAGTGTATGATCATGAGAGCAAAAGTTCATGTATCAATTCATATAATGCCAATATATTGTAAAATTTTCTCCCCATTATAATTAGGTTTTGGTCAGAAACCAAATATGTCAATTCTAAGATTTTGATTGTGCGATATATATTGAAACTCATTGATGCGTGTGAAGTGTGTATATAAGTTTAAGTATATTTTAAGCCCTTTTACACTTTCTTTAGCCAAGTTTTAAATTTATAAAACACGATATTTACTAACACTAAACACACATATGGGCAAGTGCACCCATCGTGAGCGTAGTATAGTGTTGGTAAGATACCGAGGTCGTCCAAGGACACAAGAGCTTTTAATACCGGTTTATCCTCAACGTCTAATCAAATCAAAAATTTAGAAAATGTTTTAAACTAAGAAAAATAAAAACTAACTAAAATGTTGAAAAAAAAAACAGATAGACAAGATGAATCACTTGGCTCCGACTCGTGTATAGTGTAACCTTTGATTATTTCCGCACTTTTGCACTATTTAAGAGATTATCTTAGTTATTGTAGTAGGCCCCTCTTTTGGAGGTGACGTTACCCTCAACCCAGTAGTTTGAGTCAGCAAGGATACAATCCTAAAGGGTCGGATTAATGAAAGATAATTAATTAAGTTATTAATGCAAATTATGGTAGGCCCCTCTTTTGAAGGTGACGTTACCCTCGACTAAGTAGTCTGAGTCAGCAAGGATACAGTCCTAAGTAGCCGGGTTATAGTATTAATAGTAGTTTAACTTATGAGGGGATCAAAGAGTTTGGACCCCCGCCATCCAATACCGTTAAGTATTAAAGGAGGTCCTACTAAATTTGACCCAGGTCCCTTGCAGGATCTCTAAACGCTGAACAACGGCAAGACTCTTACCAAACCGTTCCTTTAACCCCCGACCAGGTAGCCAACATAACTCCATATAGACCGTGGAGATATGAATGGTGAAAATCTTTTATTTTATATAGACAGTAAAATAATGCCAAGACACCACGGACAAACGATAAGGAAGAATCACCTTCAACATAAGAAACTAGTTATTAAAGTCATTAATACATAACCAATTAAAAAGTGCGAAAAGATTAAAAATAAAACGTATTACACTAGACACTTTGTCTTCACCAAGTGATGTAAGAGACTTAGGCAAACATGGCCTTGATTGTCAAGAACTCTTACGATCAATCTTGGATCCTGAGATGACTCACACAGTCTATGATGGACAATGGATGATGGTGGTGGATGATGGTGTTAGGGTGGTGGTGGGTGGTGGGTGGTGGGTGAAGTGTGAGAGAGGTGGTGTGCCAAGGGATGGTTTGAGCTTGAGCCAAGCACTCCTATTTATAGGCTGAACAGAGCTCGGGCACAGCCCCGTGTCCAGTGGGCACGACCCCGTGTCCACATCCTTCTCTTTCTTCATTAATTGCTCTTGTCTTTATTAGTTGACCACGCCCCCGTGTCCGCTGAGCACGACCCCGTGTGCAGAAGCATATCTGTACTATGAAGATTTTCCTGGATTATGCGAATCTTATAGTTGACCACGGCCCCGTGCCCGCTGAGCACGGCCCCGTGGTGGGCAATAGAAGCTTCTACCACTTTGTCTTTTCTGCTGACACTTGGGCACGCCCCCGTGCTGGCTGAGCACGGGGCGTGTTCAGTCTTCTGTCTTCTTGTTTTGCTTGGGAAGATGCTGTCGTGGGGTCGGGCATGTCACGTTTGTTCCTTTTCTTGTATTTATGTTAGATTTTGATGTCTTTTTGCTTCTTTTGTTAATTTGAGCTCATTTAATTCTGAAAATACAAAAGAAAGACAAAAGCACACTTTTTTCCAACATTAGTACTAAAAAAGGGTTAGTTTTATGCCACAATTGATGTAATTTATATGTTGTATTTTGCACACATCAAATACCCCACACTTGAATCTTTGCTTGTCCTCAAGCAAAACTCTTTATAATGTGGCTTTACACTCCCAAATGGGATGGGTAGAAGAGAAGATTTTTGGGCTTGTCATAGAGTGTCGGGATTTCCAAGATTCTTTATTTAGTTTTATTTTTATTTATTTACAATCCTATTCGTCATGATTTATCTAAAACTTTTCATAAGATAAATTACTTATTAGGGCATAACATGCCTCTTTAAAATTCTTTTTATATACAAGTTCACATACCTCACGGGGGATCACTCAACACTCGGCCGAAAATGTATTTTAGTGGATCACTCGAGAGCGGCATGGAACTTACTCCTACCATAAGCTTGCCAAGCAATCAATCCTCCTCCTTTTTAACTTTATACCTTTGTAAATATCAAGAGGACTTTTAGGTGAAGGGTTAGGCTTGGGTTAAAGGTAGGTGGTTGGGTTAGTGGTTAGTGGAAAAGGGCGAAAAAGCGTAAAAAGCATCGGTTCTCGTAAGACTATCTATTTTTCAATTTTTTATTTTTGATGAAGCCATAATTCCAAACAAAGTTATTTTTGATGAACTTGCTTGTTTATTTGTATTTTTGCTTCATCATCAACACATTTTTTTTTGAAAAGTCATACGAAGAACCGAGCTAGTTACTAAAACAAGGGGTTAAAAATGAAAAAGGTTTTGGTGGGTGAAAGGGTGTTTGGTTTGGGTTATGAAATGAAAAGGTTTAGGCTCAAAGGAGCTAACTAGGGGGATTTTGGGTAGGTGGTAAAAAAAAAAGAAAAATAATGGTGTAGAAATAAAAAGGGTTAGTCCTAATGCCTCCATCATTTACTTACTCGGGTTTAAGTTGGTAAGGACCGGGAATGTATCGTCATGGCAAGTTCTAGAGTCGTAAGAACCAAGCGGCTATTCACACAAGAAACGAAAAATGAGCATTTAATTTAAAGATATATATTTGTATGCTCAATAAAGGCTCAAAACTCACTTTTGTGGGAATGGGTTTTTATGTGATCAAGTATATATAATCAAATTTTGGCTAAGTTTGCCATGCCTTTTCATAATTTTCTTATGTTGGTTCTTTTTATCACGACGCTATCGGTTGTAAATTTGTAAAAATATAACCTTTTTAGAACTTTGAAATTCCCAAGTTAAACCTAGACAAGTAAAAAAAATGAAATTTTTTGAAAAAAATTTGGGGTGATTAGCGGTTCCAATAGAGTTTTGTGTAAGGCTTGTATTTAGGACTTGCAAGATTCAAGGTTTTAGCATCCCCCCCACACTTAAATTACACATTGTCCTCAATGTGTCCCAAAATAAGTTTTTAGGTTGATTGAATGTGTAAAAAGGGTGAAAAAGCAAAAATTTTGTGTTACTGGGCGCTGAACACGACCCCGTGGTGTCCGGGCACGGCCCCGTGTTCAAGTGCCAGTAACAAAATTAAATCAAGAGAAACAGAAGCCTGGACACGGGGGCGTGTTGGGTGAGCACGGCCCGTGTCCAGTTACCTGAACGGGGTCTTTTCTGTAGACTGTGCAGCACGGGGCCGTGTTGGGCGGACACGGCTCGTGCCGAGCTTACTGTTAATGAAGAAAATCATCGGATGGCTCTGCTTTCCTGCATGGGGTGCTGGTTCAAGCTTCCCTTATTTCCTTTGCCATCTCCAGTGCGTTTTATTCCTGAAAATTAAAACTAACTAGAAAACATAAAGATTAATCTAAACTAAACTAAGGATAGTTCCGCGGAATGCCTCCGTGGTGCGCCACGTTTATAAGGGTCCTTGGCTAGACCCAAAGCCTGGTCATATGTACCCAAGTGGGATGTTTTGCATCCCATGCTACACCGTCGGAGAGAGTCATCCAAGCTTGAGTCTATGACCTTCATGTAGTTAACCGGGTCTTCGTCCTCTACTCTCTTTCCACATTCAAACTTCACTTCCTTGTCCCCAAACTTCAATGTTAGTGTTCCGTCATTCATATCCACCACTGCTTAGGCGGTGGCTAGAAATGGCCTCCCGAGGATGAGAGGGACATCGGTGTCTTCCTCCATGTCTAGGATGACAAAATCGGTTGGGAAAACGAAATTGTCAACTTTGACCAATAGATTTTCAGCGACACCTTGTGGAAATTTGACGGATCTGTCGGCGAGTTGTATGCTCATCTTTGTAGGGCTTGTTGTTCCTAGGCCGAGTCGTTTGAACATCGATTTGGGCATGAGGTTAATGCTAGCCCCAATATCGGCTAATGCATTACGAACGGGGGATTCCCCAATCGAGCAAGGAATCGTGAAGCTTTCGGGATCAATTTTCTTTTGTGGGAGTTTGTTGAGTACTAAGGCGGAGAATTCTTCGCCTAAGTTAACTAATTGCAATGATTCAATTTTCCTTTTATGAGTGAGGAAGTCCCTCATAAATTTTGCATATTTAGGCATTTGGGTAAGGACCTCAATAAAAGGAATATTAACATGCAATTGTTTTAGTAAATTTTTGAACTTTGCAAATTGCTCATCGGTCTTTTGACGATTTAACCTACCGGGGTACGAAATCGGAGGAGTCTTGGTTGGCTCTTGATTCGGTAAAGAAGCCTTTTCTGGTTGGGGTGCGGGTGGAGTCGTGGTTTGGCTGGACTGGCTTCTTTCATCTGGCAGTAATGGAGCCTCCTCGGGACCCACAGTTCGATTTCTTAATGTGATGAGATGTACTTGTGCTTTTGGGTTGGTTTCGGTATTGCTAGGTAACGCGCCTTGTGGTCTCTCGGAGAAATTTTGAGCTACTTGATTTAATTGTTTTTCAATGTTTTGAATGCTAGCTTGTTGATTTCTAAAATTCGATTCCAATTGCTGAAATCGATCCGAGTTTTTCTTTTCGGTGTCGGAGATGGGCGAGATACAGTATCTTCGAGACTTTCTCATCCACCTTGTTGTTGAGAAAAGTTTTGTGGTTGTTGAAAGTTAGTTCGTTGGTTTTGTTGGTTACTACTATTGCCGGGATCTCTCCAACCAAGGTTTGGGTGGTTACGCCATCCTTGGTTGTAGGTACCCGTTGGAGGACCCGTCAGCCTAGGTCTGTTATCAATGTAGTTTACCGTTTCCATTTGTTCATCTAATTCTTTCATACAACTCCAATTTTCATGTGGCCCACCACACCCTTCACAAGCCATAACCGAAACCGTTTTTGTCATTTCTAATTTTTTGATTTTTGAAGAAAGGGCTTCGATTTGGGCTTGTAAAGAAGTGCTTTCATCAACCTTATGGGCGCCCGGGGCAATAGATTTATTGCCTCGGGGAGTGTGCCATTAATAATTGGTTTGAGCAATTTCCTCAATTTGATTATATATTTCATTTGGGCGACGATTGCCTAAAAGTCCCCCGGAGCTAGAATCAAGTGTTTGTCTTGTGTGTGGCAACAACCCATTATAGAAAGTGGATACTTGTTGCCATACCGCAAGACCGTGATGAGGACACTTTCTTAGTAGCTCCTTGAACCTTTCCCAAGTTTCATATAAGGATTCCCCATCCTCTTGTGAATATGTATTAATTTTAGTCATTAATTTAGCCGTTTTAGCAGGAGGGAAATACTTATATAGAAACTTTTGGGCTAGTTCATCCCAGGTGTTTACCGAGCCAACTGGGAGGGTGTTAAGCCAAGCCTTAGCTCGGTCTTTTAGTGAAAATGGAAACATCCGAAGGCGAATGGCATCGTTTGATGCTCCATTGATCCGAAAGGTATCACATATTTCTAAGAAATTAGTAATATGTAGATGGGGATCCTCGTCCGCAAGCCCATGGAAGGTTGTGGAGTATTGAAGCATTTGTATCAAATGCGGCCGAAGTTCGAAGTTATTGGCCTCGTCATTTGGTGCATTGATAGCGGCGCCGAGATTACCTACAGTGGGTCGTAGGTAATCCATGAGGGTACGTTGATCCGCCATTGGAAGTGGGTCCCCTGAAACTTTCTCTTGGTTTTTAGCTTTAAGTCTTTTTCTGAGAAAGCGTTCGGGTTCTTCTAGAGGTTCTTTTATGTCTCTACTAGAACTGGAGCTCATGCACTATGTAGGAAGTTCAAATGTGGCGCCTAGGTTCCAAGTCCTGCAACAAAAAACAGAGAAGAACGTTGGTCAGAAGGTTCACCACGGCCCCGTGTTCAGCGAACACGGCCCGTGGTCGGGGGTACAGTGATTGTTTTCCGGATCCCTGTTACTGGGAGATGGGCACGGCCCCGTGTTGCACCGACACGACCCGTGTTCAGCTCTCTGTAACTCGGAAAATAAAAACTACCAGTAACAAGGCTGGACACGGCCCGTGTCCGACCAGGCACGGCCCATGCTCAGCTCTGCAGAAGCTGAAAAACTAAGAAAAATCCAAAAAAAATGAAAAATAAGAAAAACGATTAGGCCGCTGATTCCTAACTTTCTTAAAATTCTTGTGTCCCCGGCAACGGCGCCAAAAACTTGATGCGTGTGAAGTGTGTATATAAGTTTAAGTATATTTTAAGCCATTTTACACTTTCTTTAGCCAAGTTTTAAATTTATAAAACACGATATTTACTAACACTAAACACACATATGGGCAAGTGCACCCATCGTGAGCGTAGTATAGTGTTGGTAAGATACAGAGGTCGTCCAAGGACACAAGAGCTTTTAATACCGGTTTATCCTCAGCGTCTAATCAAATCTAAAATTTAGAAAAAACGTTTTAAACTAAGAAAAATAAAAACTAACTAAAATGCTGAAAAAAAAAAAACAGATAGACAAGATGAATCACTTGGCTCCGACTCGTGTATAGTGTAACCTTTGATTATTTCCGCACTTTTGCACTATTTAAGAGATTATCTTAGTTATTATAGTAGGCCCCTCTTTTGGAGGTGACGTTACCCTCAACCCAGTAGTTTGAGTCAGCAAGGATACAATCCTAAAGGGTCGGATTATTGAAAGATAATTAATTAAGTTATTAATGCAAATTATGGTAGGCCCGTCTTTTGAAGGTGACGTTACCCTCAACTAAGTAGTCCGAGTCAGTAAGGACACAGTCCTAAGTAGCCGGGTTATAGAATTTATAGTAGTTTAACTTATGAGGGGATCAAAGAGTTTGGACCCCCGCCATCCAATACCGTTAAGTATTGAAGGAGGTCCTACTAAATTTGACCCAGGTCCCTTGCAGGATCTCTAAACGCTGAACAACGACAAGACTCTTACCAAACCGTTCCCTTAACCCCCGACCAGGTAGCCAACATACCTCCATATAGACCGTGGAGATATGAATGGTGAAAATCTTTTATTTTATATAGACAGTAAAATAATGCCAAGACACCACTGACAAACGATAAGGAAGAATCACCTACAACATAAGAAACTAGTTATTAAAGTCATTAATACATAACCAATTAAAAAGTGCGAAAAGATTAAAAATAAAAAGTATTACACTAGACACTTTGTCTTCACCAAGTGATGTAAGAGACTTAGGCAAACATGGCCTTGATTGTCAAGAACTCTTACGATCAATCTTGGATCCCGAGACGACTCACACACTCTATGATGGACAATGGATGATGGTGGTGGATGATGGTGTTATGGTGGTAGTGGGTGGTGGGTGAAGTGTGAGAGAGGTGGTATGCCAAGGGATGGTTTGAGCTTGAGCCAAGCACTCCTATTTATAGGCTGAACAGAAGCTCAGGCACGGCCCCGTGTCCAGTGGGCACGGCCCCGTGTCCACATCCTTCTCTTTCTTCATTAATTGCTCTTGTCTTTATTAGTTGACCACGCCCCCGTGTCCGCTGAGCACGACCCCGTGTGCAGAAGCATATCTGTACTATGAAGTTTTGCCTGGATTCTGCGAATCTTATAGTTGACCACGGCCCCGTGCCCGCTGAGCACGGCCCCGTGGTGGGCAATAGAAGCTTCTACCACTTTGTCTTTTCTGCTGACACTTGGGCACGCCCCCGTGCTGGCTGAGCACGGGGCGTGTTCAGTCTTCTTGTTTTGCTTGGGAAGATGCTGTCGTGGGGTCGGGCATGTCACGTTTGTTCCTTTTCTTGTATTTATGTTAGATTTTGCTGTCTTTTTGCTTCTTTTGTTAATTTGAGCTCATTTAATCCTGAAAATACAAAAGGAAGACAAAGGCACACTTTTTCCAACATTAGTACTAAAAAAGGGTTAGTTTTATGCCACAATTGATGTAATTTATATGTTGCATTTTGCACACATCACTCATCCACCACACTGCACAAAGATGGGACTTATATAAGGTTTGAGAAAATGTTGGGTATAAATAATTGTCTATGATTAAATACTTAAAGCCATTAGTGCGAAATTCGTTTATGGCTCATTGGTTTTCACTTTAGTGAATGAATGTTCCCAACATTAGGGGGAGATTTCGTATAACAACAGTTACCACACCAGTATCCAGGCCGCTCTGTTTGAGACATTGTACGGATGTAAATGCCGATCACCTCTTTGTTGGGCAGAAGCTGGTGACAGTCAAATCACAGGCCCAGAACTTGTGGTAGACACAACCGAGAGGATTGCTCAGATACGACAACTCGTGGCCGTTAGAAAAGCTATGCTGATAAGCGAAGGAAACCACTCGAGTTCCAGGTTGAGGATCGAGTGCTACTCAAAGTCTCACCTTAGAAAAGTGTAGTTCATTTTGGCAAATGAGGCAAACTCAATCCACGTTATGTCGGACCATTCGAAATCATTGAGAAAATTGGCAAAGTCGCTTACAAGTTGAATCTACCTGAAGAACTCAGCGGAGTTCACAATGTATTCCACGTGTAAAATCTGAAAAAGTGTCTGTCAGATGAGACCCTCATAGTTCCCTTAAAAGAGCTCACAATCGACGACCAGTCGCGATTCGTCGAGGAACTAGTTGAAATCACAGACTGAGACGTTAAGATTCTCAAGCGTACCAGAATACCTCTTGTTCGAGTTCGTTGGAACTCCCGTCGTGGCCCAGAGTATACCTGGGAACGAGAAGACCAAATGAAACTCAAGTATCCCCAGTGGTTTAGGAAAAGCGCAACTGTCACACCCCTTTCTTAGGCGGAAGCACGAGGTGTGATCATGAAAGGTTTTCATTGCTTACGATTGGTAAACATACTACATGCTCAAAAATAACTTCCAACACCATTTCCAATACATAACGGAAGACATAGTTTTAAGTGTTTACATCACAAAACAACATATTGTCTGAAAGTTTACAACTTATTTAAGACAAACATAAACGACATCCACAAGCATGAGTAAGGCCGCATGCACATCCACTAGTTACCTGAAATACATGTGAGTTTTGGAAAAACGTCAACATAATGTTGGTGTGAATTCATGCAGTTTTTGTATTTCACGTTTGTATACTTTGTATGAAAACATAGTTTGTATCTTGCATAAATCAAGTATCCTTGTATAAATCCAGTATTCATGTATAAATCAAGTATTCTTGTGTACCCCACGTACTCATGTATAAATCAAGTATTCTTGTGTAAATCAAATATTCATGTATAAATCAAGTATTCTTGTGGTATGAATCTTGTATAAATAAGGTGTTCTTGTATGTATTAGGGTTGTTAATGGGTTTCAAGGCCATTAACAGGTGACACGACATAGGAAGTCACCAAACCATAGGCATTTATCAAGTTTTTCTGAGACACAAAAGCACTACTTGGTACTCGTTCTCACCAAGAGTGTGGCTGCCCGAAAACCCGTTAGATCTAACCTTTTGTTCTGCGGTCTAGGTATATTGTTGATTAATGGTGCTTATGGTACCCTATTCGTGACACGATTTCTCGTATCATTCCTCAAAATGCATCGTACTTGGTACTAGTTTTCACCAAGAGCGCTTCTTGTATTCTTGTATTCTCAAAACGCATCATACTTGGTACTCGTTCTCACCAAGAGTGCTTCTTGTTTTTGTATCATACCATTTATAAACATTGTAACATTTGTACCATGTATTTCACCCCCGAAGTTATAAAACTGAAAACAGTTAAAAGAAAAGGGGGAGCATGAACTCACAACTTTGCGTTCATTGCGTCGTAAACTTCACCGGATTTGATTAATTAACGTCGTGACCTATACGTGTTTCCTTAACGTTAGTCACTGGACTTGTATCACACAAGCACAAGTCACTATCTTTTGTATATGTTTTCTTGAGTTAAAAATAATTTATATTTTTAACCATGTGTCTTACTTATAGTATTTTCTCAAAAATAAATATAAGTTTCTTGTATTTTGCATCCGAATTATGTATCTTGTATGTTGTATGTGTATTTTTTTTTGTGTTCTTACTCTTATGAGTATTTAGTGTATCTTCAAGTCCTAACACACTATTCAAGTATAATACATACTACATACACTTAGCACAAAATTTGGTGATCAATAAATATATATATATTTTTTTTCAAAATTATACATACTTAATATCAATTTTAGTCTTGAAGAAATCATCATTTCTTAACACAAAAATTAGGGAAACCTTGGTAAATGTTTTTAGATACATTTTTAGGGGATAAGTTTCCCAAAACTTATATTTTTCTAAGTGTCAAAATTTTATAGAAATTTTGACAGAGTTTCCCCTAAAAATCGGGGTTTCCCATGTTTTCAAAACATGTGTTTATTTTCTTTTAAAATCATCATCAATCAATTTCAACAACAATCATCAACAACATATACTAATTTCTCTATTTCATGAACCTGAAAATTTATAAAAATGTGTAGTAACTTACTTGTGTATTTAGTAACTCTTGTTACCCTTTAAAGTGTGATTGCTTCTTTAAAAACTCCATTTTTAAAGAATATGATTCTTTACAACTTATGTTCTTGTTTTCCAAAAATACTTCTTCATGTATTTTTTTTCTTGTTACACATGTGTTTCTTTGCTTTATTAAAAATGATGTTTGTTTTTGTAATAACCAAGGTTTAGTGAAACTTGTATTTTTAACTTGGTTTCTTGGTAAGTCGTACTTGAAATATTTAGATTTTCAAGACTTTAAACTTACTTGTTCATCATTTTGCAAGAAACATCATATTTATTCAAGTTTATGACTTTTTGTGAGGATGATTCATAACCTTTAACATGTTCATCCCCTCATCTTGCTAGATTATGTTTTTAATCATGATCTAGCAAGATTATTTGATGATCTAGCAAGATTATTTGATGATCTACATCATTTCTACTAACAATCAATAATCATCAAGTATAACAACTCATATTCAACAAGATTTCTTCATATTTAAAGCTTATGTTCAAGTTCTTTTCTTGTGATACTTAGTGTTCTTCAAGATTTTCAACATAACAAGTCTTTTAACCACTAAAAATAGGAGCAAATATGAGTGTTCAAGGTGCTTACCACTAGCTTGAAGCTAGGGAAGAACTGTGATGAAAATCGAGTGGGTAAAAGCAAACGGTAGAGGTCCTTGACGATCCGCAAGCTCCAAGCTCCGTTAGTGACCTTCTTACACCTCAAGATAACCTTGGAATGTATGAACTTGGAACGAAAATGGTGGTGGTGTGGGGTTGTGGTTGAGCCGAGAATGGAGGGGGGAGTAGGAGGTTGAAGGTGAAGTGAATGAATGGTAGGTTATATAAGATCATTCCATATCTTGTAATGGCATATTACTAGCATATTCTCTTACACAAGATCTAGTAAAATCTAATAAAATCTAAAGAAAATATTTGAGATTTGATGAAATCTCATGGAGATTTTGGTGGGGTCCCATGACCGGCCACACTTAAGGGGGGGGGGGGGTAAATGAAACTTCCAACTTCTAATTTCATTTATAAGTTAAGTTCCAAGTATATAGTGTAGGGATTTAGTGTGTTATTATGTTATAAGGGGTGTTATTGTGTTCGGGGACCATAACTAGTTCAGAAACATTAAAACAATGCTTCTAGTAATATTTTTATGTTCCGGGTAATGTCCGGTTGTTCGGTTAAATACCGGTTTGTTAAAGTGCTAAATTGCACCGTTTAGTGTCCCTTAAGTATCCTTTTGTAGAGCTTTTAATTCCCGTCACTCAGGGAAGTGTTCTGGATAGTAAAACATAAAGTCAGCATAATATTTACGTGTTAAAAGCTGATTTGTAGCTGAATTTAATAAAATTCTGCACTTAAAGTGCGTCTCGGGTGCTTTTTAGTGCGTATTTTAGTTTCTGGAAAGTCTATATATTAACCCTTGTATGTACTCTTGGGTTTTAATGTATTCTTGTCATTGGACCTACACCTAGGCTCCAATTTTATTGTCTGACTGCTTTCTGCAGAGTTGTTGGCATATTGTGTCTTACCGGTGAGTTTACTAGTATTTCTGACGCAACGCTCTCGTTAATGCATAAAGCAATATTTTGTAGTATAAAACGTGCATGAATTCACTTGTTTAGTAAGTAATCAAACGATGTTGACATTTAAGCCCATAATTGCAGTCATTAAATAATAATTAAAGTGTACGGAAATTACTGGTCTGGTGCCAGTTGTCACAGTCTCCCCCCGTTAAAAGAATTTCGTCCCGAAATTCAGGCTGAGCTGACTCTTGCAGGAGTCTTCTTGAACAGGTGGGGGTACTTTTCTTTGAACTGGTCTTCACGTTTCCACGTGTACTCGGGTCCGTGCTTAGAGTTCCAACGTACTTTGACAAGTTTCACACTGCTCCTCCTGGTCTTGTTGACTTTCCAGTCGGTAACCTCAACGGGTTGTTTTGTAAATCGGAGGGCGTCATCAATATGCACTTCATCCGCAGGGATGATCACGTATTCTTGTGTTGGATTCTTCTTGAGGTTGGATACATGGAACGTATCATGTACCCCATTAAGTTCTTCCAGTAATTCCAACTTGTATGCCACGGTACCAATCCTTTCCAAGATTTTGAATGGTCCGATGTATCGTGGATTCAGCTTTCCATGTTTTCCAAATCTTACTACGCCCTTCCAAGGTGAGACTTTTAACAACACTTTGTCTCCCACCTTGAATTCTAATGGTTTTCATCTTCGATCAGCGTAGCTCTTTTGTCGATCTCGAGCTGCCTTAATGCGCTCTCGGATCTGCATAATCTTGTCGGTTATCTCTTGTACAAGTTCAGGACCAACCATTCGTTTGTCTCCAGCGTCTGCCCAACATAAGGGCGATCGGCACTTGCGGCCATACAGAGCTTTGAACGGTGCGGCTTTTATACTCGTATGATAACTGTTATTGTAGGAAAGCTCAACTAAAGGTAGATGAGTATCCCAGCTGCCGCCTAGATCCATGACACATGCGCGAAGCATATCTTCTAACGTTTGTATAGACTGTTCGCTCTGGCCGTCTGTTTGTGGATGGAATGCCGTGCTTAGATCTAGCTGAGATCCAAAGGCTTCCTGAAAGGATTGCCAGATTCTTGAGACAAAGCGTCCATCTCTGTCTGAAATAATTGAGATTGGCACTCCATGACGTGCCACAATTTCTTTTAAGTATATCTCAGCAAGCTTTCCAGTGCTGTCTTTTTCTCGGATTGGTAGGAAATACGCAGATTTTGTCAATCGATCAACTATCACCCATATCATATCGTGACCTCTCAGGGTCCTGGGTAATTTCGTTATAAAGTCCATCGAGATTTGCTCCCACATCCACATGGGTATCTTTGGTTGTTGTAGTAGGCCGGACGGCTTCTGATATTCAGCCTTAACCTTAGCACAGGTTAGGCATTTTCCAACATAAACAACAACATCGCTCTTGAGTCTCTGCCACCAATAGTATTCTTTTAAGTCATGATACATTTTGTCTGATCGTGGATGGATCGAGTATTTTGACTTGTGCGCTTCATCAAGGATGACTTCTCGTATGCCACCATAGAGTGGAACCCAAATACGCTTCTTAAAGTATATGGCTCCCTCTTCATTTGGCACCATGTATTTCAACATACCCCGGAGGTATTCAGCTTTACGGTTTTCTCCCTTAAGAGCTTCTTGTTGTGCATCACAAATACGTGCAGTGAGGTTCGTTCGGATAGTCATTTCTAACGCCCGAACCCTTAGGGTCTTAACCCTTTCTTTTCGACTTAGCGCGTCTGCTACAACGTTTGCTTTTCCAGGATGGTACTTAATCTCACAGTCATAATCGTTTAACAGCTCGACCCATCGTCGCTGACGCATGTTTAATTCTTTCTGATCGAATATGTGTTGTAAACTTTTGTGATCTGTGAAGATTGTACATCGCGTACCATATAAATAATGTCGCCAGATCTTCAAGGCGAATACCACCGCACCGAGTTCCAAGTCGTGAGTGGTATAGTTTCTTTCATGAACCTTCAACTGTCTTGAAGCATAAGCGATGACTTTCTGGCGTTGCATAAGCACGCAACCCAAACCTTGTCGTGAAGCGTCGCAGTATACCACGAAGTCTTCAGTGCCTTAGGGTAATGATAGTATTGGTACATCGCATAGCTTGTTTTTAAGTAGCTGGAATGCTTCTTCCTGCTTATTACCCCAGTCATACTTCTTGTCTTTCTGTGTGAGGGTTGTAAGTGGTTGGGCTATTTTTGAAAAATTCTCGATGAATCGTCGGTAATAGCCTGCTAAGCCCAAAAATTGTCGAACTTCAGTTGGGGTTTTGGGGGCTCCCCAATTATTTATTGCTTCAATTTTGGTTGGGTCTACATGAATGCCCTTCTCATTCACAACGTGACCAAGAAATTGTACTTCGCGAATCCAGAATTCGCATTTCGAGAACTTTGCATAAAGTTTCTCTTTCTTCAGTAGTTCCAAAATGGTTCTGAGGTGTTGCTCATGTTCTTCTTTCGTTCGCGAGTAAATCAGGATATCATCAATAAATACAATCATGAATTTATCGAGATATGGTTTGCATACGCGGTTCATCAGATCCATAAAGACCGCTGGTGCATTCGTCAGCCCAAATGGCATCACAAGAAACTCGTAGTGCCCATAACGTGTTCTAAATGCAGTCTTTGGTACGCTTTCCTCTTGAATTCTTAACTGGTGGTATCCAGATCGAAGATCGATCTTGGAATAGTAGCTTGATCCTTGTAATTGATCAAATAAGTCATCAATCCTCGGTAGTGGATACCGATTCTTGATTGTGAGCTTGTTCAATTCTCTGTAATCGATACACATCCGCAGAGTTCCATCCTTCTTCTTCACGAACAATACAGGAGCTCCCCAGGGTGAGAAGCTTGGCCTTATGAATCCTTTATCCAACAACTCCTGGAGTTGTGTAGATAATTCTTGCATTTCGGATGGTGCGAGCCGATAGGGCGCCTTGGCTACAGGAGCGGCTCTTGGAACCAAGTCTAACGGAATTCGACTTGTCGTTGCGGAGGTAATCCTGGAAGATCTTCGGGAAAAAACATTAGGGAATTCCTTCACCACAGGAATATCTTCGAGTCTTGGCTCCACAGCCTTCTTATCTACAACGTGTGCTAGGAAGGCAACACATCCTTTCCTTAAGCACTTCTGTGCCTTCATACAACTGATGATTCGTAGAGGCACGTCTCGTTTTTCTCCATGCACGATGAGAGTTTCACCATTCGCTAAAGGGATGCGAATGATTTTCTCATGACAAATAACTTCAGCTTTGTTCTTGGACAACCAGTCCATTCCGACCACTACATCGAAGCTACCCAATTGAATAGGTAAGAGGTCAATACTAAAATTTCGTTCACCAAGTTTTAATGAGCAGCCTCTAACAACTTTGCCCGATTCAACAAGTTTACCATTGGCTAGTTCTATGGAGTAAGGAATATCCAATCTACTAGACTCTATCCCAAGCATACATTTAAATTCCACATACATGAAACTATAATCGGCACCAGTGTCAAATAATATGGATGCAAAGTGATTGTTAACGAGAAACGTACCGGTGACCACGTTAGGGTCCTCGCGTGCGTCCCTTGCTCCAATCACAAATGCTCAAGCCTGAGCATTGTTTCCTCCTGGGAAATCTTTCATGAAATGATCCTTGCTTCCACAACTGAAGCATCCTTGGTTCCGCCCAGCTCCATTCCCAGTTCGGTTACCATTGCTATTCCCATTTCCACCATTTCTATTACCATCCCCATTGCGGTTTCCATTCCCGTTCTTTCCTTTACCCCAACAGTCTTCAGTGCGGTGACCCAATCTACCACATTTGTCGCACCTTGGAATGCGACAAGCTCCTTTATGATGATACTTATATTTTTGGCATTTAGGCAGGGTGCCTTGGTATCCTCTGGCTGCAATATCATTTGCCGCTGCAAAGGTTCTTGCCTCCTTAGACGGGTTAGTGTCACGCTTCTTGTTGTATGAACCTTTGTTGTTGCTGCGGGTTGCTTGATTCAGATTCGAATGCTTTCTCTTCTTGTCACCGGATGACTCAACATGCGTCTCGGTTTTTTCTGTTGGGTTCAGCGATAACTTCTTCATACGAACACAATCTACAGTAAGTTACCATGCCACGGAATTCTGAGGCCAATCCCCAAATGTAGCGTTCAACGCGCTTAAATTCCGGAGTCACCATATAGGGAATCACCCTAGACAAATCATGGAACCTTCGAGTATACCCGGTGATGTCAGCACCTTCCATAGTCAAGTGTCAGAACTCAGTCTCCAACCTTTGGAGTTCAGCATGAGAGCAATACTTCTCTCTCATACGTTCTTTTAGCTCATCCCACGTCATGCCATACGCGACATCATCACCCAGAGTTTGGACTTGCAAGTTCCACCACGTCAAAGCTTCATCGACAAACAACCCAGTAGCAAAAGTGACTTGCTGATCCACGGTACACTTGCTCATGCGGATAGTGGCTTCAGTCTTTTCCGTCCAACGTACAAAGGCCACTGCACCTCCAGTGCCATCATAGTTCAGCTGTTTGCAGTCGAGAAATTGCTTGAACGTACAGCCCTGAGCTGTGTTTCCTCCAGATGAATCTCCATTCGCATTACGTCTAGCATTGCTTGGCCTGCCACTGTCTTGAGTTCGATTCGCCTCGTATTGGGCGATAGCAGCGGAGATCCTTTCTTCCAGTAGAGCGTTCAGCTCTTCAGTAGTTCTTGGCAGTGGGGGAGGAGGAGGTTGATCACGAGCGTTCACAACTTTCCTGGGTGTCATGTTCTGACAGAACATAACACAACAGGGTTAGACATTTGTTCGATATTGTCATACTAGACAGTAGTAGTACATATCTTCACAGGCATATACCACATAAGTGACATTAAAGAATCATTACTCCAGCAGAGTACTTAGTAGGCTGGAAGGGGTATTCACGTTTGACCTTTATCTTTCACTGGGGGAATCTATACGTGACAAGATTTGCTGTGGTTTCTGTGCACTGAGTTCCATAATTATGTATGCATCCATAATTACGTAACCCCTTGCACAGTCTGCACAGTTCGTTTCATCCTCATATCTCTTCCTTCAGGTAGGCCATTGTTTTCAGGTAAAGTCATGTATACTAGTGGTATTCTACTTCTAGTATATGTATATGCTAATTATCACACATAATTGCAAGTAATTTCTCAGTTAGGGACAAGTGCTACTCCTATGCAACCTAAGACTTGTAGTGTCTTTTCTTGACTCATGTAAACAGTTTCAGGTAGTGGATGTCGCAGGACGTTTTATGCAATGAAAACTTTTTGAAAAATTGTTTTCGTGAAAGGATCCTAGAGATTGTAGTCTAGACTCGAGAAGGAATCCTGGTTCACTACAATCGCAACTCTGATACCAATCTGTCACACCCCTTTCTTAGGCGGAAGCACGAGGTGTGATCTAGAAAGGTTTTCATTGCATACGATTGGTAAACATACTACATGCTCAAAAATAACTTCAAACACCATTTCCATTACATAACAGAAGACATAGTTTTAAGTGTTTACTTCACGAAACAACATATTGTCTGAAAGTTTACAACTTATTTAAGACAAACATAAACGACATCCACAAGCATGAGTAAGGTACTCGTTCTCACCAAGAGTGTAGCTGCCCGAAACCCGTTAGATCTAACCTTTTGTTCTGCGGTCTAGGTATATTGTTGATTAATGGTGCTTATGGTACCCTATTCGTGACACGATTTCTCGTATCATTCCTCAAAATGCATCATACTTGGTACTAGTTTTCCCCAAGAGTGCTTCTTGTATTCTTGTATTCTCAAAACGCATCATACTTGGTACTCGTTCCCACCAAGAGTGCTTCTTGTTTTTGTATCATACCGTTTATAAACATTGTAACATTTGTAACATGTATTTCACCCCCGAAGTTATAAAACTGAAAACAGTTAAAAGAAAAGGGGGAGCATGAACTCACAACTTTGCGTTCCTTGCGTCGTAAACTTCACCGGATTTGCTTAATTAACGTCGTGACCTATACGTGTTTCCTCAACGTTAGTCACTAGACTTGTATCGCACAAGTACAAGTCACTATCTTTTGTATATGTTTTCTTGTGTTAAAAATAATTTATATTTTTAACCATGTGTCTTACTAATATTATTTTCTCAAAAATAAATATAAGTTTCTTGTATTTTGCATCCGAATTATGTATCTTGTATGTTGTATGTGTATTTTTTTTTTTGTGTTCTTACTCTTATGAGTATTTAGTGTATCTTCAAGTCCTAATACACTATTCAAGTATAATACATACTACATACACTTAGCACAAAATTTGGTGATCAATAAATATATATATATATTTTCAAAAATATACATACTTAATATCAATTTTAGTCTTGAAGAAATCATCATTTCTTAACACAAAAATTAGGGAAACCTTGGTAAATGTTTTTAGATACATTTTTAGGGGATAAGTTTCCCAAAACTTATATTTTTCTAAGTGTCAAAATTTTATAGAAATTTTGACAGAGTTTCCCCTAAAAATGGGGGTTTCCCATGTTTTCAAAACATGTGTTTATTTTCTTTTAAAATCATCATCAATCAATTTCAACAACAATCATCAACAACATATACTAATTTCTCTATTTCATGAACCTGAAAATTTATAAAAATGTGTAGTAACTTAATAGTGTATTTAGTAAGTCTTGTTACCCTTTAAAGTGTGATTGCTTCTTTAAAAACTCCATTTTTAAAGAATATGATTCTTTACAACTTATGTTCTTGTTTTCCAAAAATACTTCTTCATGTATTTTTTTTCTTGTTACACATGTGTTTCTTTGCTTTATTAAAATTGATGTTTGTCTATGTAATAACCAAGGTTTAGTGAAACTTGTATTTTTAACTTGGTTTCTTGGTAAGTCGTACTTGAAATATTTAGATTTACAAGACTTTAAACTTACTTGTTCATCATTTTGCAAGAAACATCATATTTATTCAAGTTCGTGACTTTTTGTGAGGATGATTCATAACCTTTAACATGTTCATCCCCTCATCTTGCTAGATTATGTTTTTAATCTTGATCTAGCAAGATTATTTGATGATCTACATCATTTTTACCAACAATCAATAATCATCAAGTATAACAACTCATATTCAACAAGATTTCTTCATATTTAAAGCTTATGTTCAAGTTCTTTTCTTGTGATTCTTAGTGTTCTTCAAGATTTTCAACATAACAAGTCTTTTAACCACTAAAAATAAGAGAAAATATGAGTGTTCAAGGTGCTTACCACTAGTTTGAAGCTAGGGAAGAACTGTGATGAAAATCGAGTGGGTAAAAGCAAACGGTAGAGGTCCTTTAGTATCCGCAAGCTCCAAGCTCCGTTAGTGACCTTCTTACACCTCAAGATAACCTTGGAATGTATGAACTTGGAACGAAAATGGTGGTGGTGTGGGGTTGTGGTTGAGCCGAGAATGTAGGGGGGAGTAGGAGGTTGAAGGTGAAGTGAATGAATGGTAGGTTATATAAGATCCTTCCATATCTTGTAATGGTATATTACTAGCATATTCTCTTACACAAGATCTAGTAAAATCTAATAAAATCTAAAGAAAATATTTGAGATTTGATGAAATCTCATGGAGATTTTGGTGGGGTCCCATGACCGGCCACACTTAAAGGGGGGGGGGGGGTAAAATGAAACTTCCAACTTCTAATTTCATTTATAAGTTAAGTTCCAAGTATATAGTGTAGGGATTTAGTCTGTTATTATGTTATAAGGGAATACTGATATAGACACATGCAGCTTAGAAGATTTATGTGGTTCATGGGAACACGCAGTTGTAACATACATGTAGTATGTAATCAACATTTTGTAATTAATAAAATGTAGTGTCTTTATAAACAATGTGCTTGTACCAGAGGTGTCTGTTGCATCCCATGTTTTTCTTCCGCTGCAAATCAGGGTGTGACAGAAGATGGTATCAGAGCCATTGGTTATAGAGAATTAGGTGCCTTTAAGGAAACCTAGACTATAACTCCAGGCTCGGACCTTAGTGGACATCACTGGAAAATTAACCACTACTAAAAGTAGTTAATGAACACTGTAAAGTATCCTACTGGCAAGTACCCGGATGGCCTTGTGGGGCAAGTGAGTTATTATGGTCCGGAACGTAATAACTAGCTTGCTCATACGAGGCGGTGCTGGGAAAGTCGTGGTAATAAACACGCTTATATATGTGGAGTGATACATGTGTGTACCAAGGTGATAGTGTGTGGATGTTTGTGTGTGGATTGATACATGAATTGGGATTGGTGGATAATACGTTACTGCATGTGCCTTAGTGATAGGCAGAAAACTGGTATTACAGTCCATTCCACATTCCTACTGATCACATATTTAATATACACTAGAGTTGGATTCCTATCACTCACGCAGTTGTTACTTATACTTTATGATGTGAGAACTCAAGACTTTATTATGATATGATCTCACCAACTCTACTCTTATAGCTACTATAACGATGGTTATATACTAGAGTGATACTTCAAAAAGAACATAGATACCCAAAGAACGCGCAGGTCGTTCTGATAGACTGGGAGGACGTGTACGGATCCTTACTCCACTTCTCATTGCTTCACATTTGATTGTTATACAGTCGTAGAGTTTAAACATCTTACGAAACTTTTTCGTCCTTGAATCCACGATCCATTTGATTGTCCGCTGAATTCCTCTTCTGTTTATAATATTGGCTTTAGCCTTCACGTCGTGTGATACTAGAATGCTTCGTGGTATTCCTTAGCACATGTTTCGATATATGTTATATCTGAATATGATGATCTCTGGTTATGGAAATGGCACGGAGTGCGTGAATAAGTTACCCCTCCTGTTGTTATTCGGTTCCATTGGGTATAAATTTTGTGATGATACAGATTTCCTTGAAACACTTTGCGTTGTGGAATATCGTTTGTGTGACCGTCGGATACGTTGTGTCTTTTTGATTAATGATTGTTTCGGATTTCAGTTGGTTATTCGCAGAAAGTAATATTAGGCCCGAATATCTTGGGGAACAGAACAGTGATGATGTATATGGGTGTGGTGGATATGCTGCGGTACTTCTTATATATAAACACCCGGCTACATTATCAAGGTACCGTTACTCAGGGCAGACGGGCTTTATGTTGCGATCCGTTCAGGTAATATTTTGGGTAATGCAGTATTGAGACTTCTACCTGGTGGATGCGATAGATGATGCCACAGTTGTCGTAACCACGATATCTATACAGGTTTGCGGTGATTCTAAAGGAAAGGTAGTTTGGGTCGACATATAACGACCTTTGGGTTAATCCTGGGAAAGTTCTTTTTTTCGAATACATAGTACGACTTTCTAGGGGTACTACACCCTGGTAGTACTCTGTACGGAACAATTTGGGTATAACCAGTGATAGCTTACCCACATCGATTTACCCAATGATTGATTCATGATAGGTAGCAATGTTCCTGTCTCTGGTGAGACAATTTAGCATAATTTATTTCTTTTAGCGGGATTTGCTAAAACGTACAATCATATATTCAAAATTACTAAGTTACGATAAACAATTTATACTTATGCTGCCGACCGTCGTTTATGAAGCTATTCGGTTAAAGCATACATTTCCTTTACTAGTTATTGTTCGCTAATAAAACAATCTTTAATTCTTTGTACGGACACGTAATTAGCATCGGTATTGATAACCCAATGGGGTTTAGGGGTAACACATAAATGGAGAAACTTATCTGGTGTAATCAAAGTTTGGCAAGGAGTTGTGGGGAAGGCGGATCTGATTGTAATAAGACTCGTGGAGGCGAAAACATTTTGTCCATATTCCTCGTACCCGTTAATACTTCGTATTAACAGGACACTCATATGTATACGTTTATTTATAAATATACCACATCTTCCGCAGTCCAATCCAAGTATCAATTTGGTAAACCTCGGTTGGGAGTGACATAACCCTAGTGCGAGGTAAGAAAACCATAATCAGGAAGTAATCCGATTCATTACTTCAAATCATTTTAATTCTCCTTACTAACTGTGTTGGAAAGTGTTGAGGTCTGGTACCTCTAGTTGATAATTCAACACACCCTATCCTCTTAATTAATGTTCAGCCATGCTACGGTACGTTAGCTTCCTATGGAATTACGGCAGGTATTTCGATGATAGAACCAAGTGGCACGTAACCTTGAATCCTATCGCTTTAGTTTAAACTAATACAAGATAAATCCCCAGTAACTTGAAGTAATAATAAACGAGCGGTACGGAGGACCCGTAACGGAGCTACCTCTTAATGTATATTTAATAAACAAAATGACACCAAGCGAATTTGTTGTCAGACGATTATTTTATTCATATATATAGATATATCTAATTCGAAAGTCGGTATGTAAAAGACTCATATAAAATTTTAATATATCAAACGATCCCTTGTTTTCAGCCTCGCATAATTTCGGAAAAAAAATTATAGTAAAAGAGGAGGTCGCATTTGAGTAGTATTCGAGTACAGTAATCCGATGACTAACCTATGTGACAACTCTTATCTAACTCTGTAGACTCTAGACCACTGGTTCATTTGGTCCTTTTTCGGTAATATTTTTGTGACGACCATACTAATTATTTATCTCGATAATGGTCATAAGGGTAGTCAGCAGAGGATTACCATTCCTAAGCAGGGAGGCGAAACAACCATGGGAAGGAATGGCATCGTGGAACTCGGACAAAAGGGAATAACGCCCAAGCCCTATTTACACGGAGTCCTGGCCTGAATTCTTTATTTACTGTCCCCCTGAGATACTAAGTCTAGAAATCGCATAAGGGGATACATGTTTCTTTGATCCCTTTCGGTTAAGGCTTTTCGCGTCACGACACTTACGGCGACCGTGCGAGTGGTCCTGAGTAGGGAACAACTCAGATATTTAAACGTCTATAAAACATATTGACTCCTCAACTCTACGATAATAATAATATCTGGAGAACACCATATGTCTCCTCCTCTTCCTCAAAACATCTGAGGAGTCCAAATATTTATACGCGATGTTATTCATGATTCATAGGGAATGATTGAAATTCCCTTCGGACCATTGTAAAGGTGTTATTTGGGAACGATCTCCTACACGTGTAAGCGGATGCTGCATGAGATACACTAACTTTCATCCGTCGATTGGATACAAAGTGAACGATACCCTACTCTTGTGAGTAATCAAGAGTTATATGTTAAACGGTGTTGCTTGTCCTCGTCAGCATACGAGGAGTAAATTCTCTAGATCGGGGGAATATTGTTGAAACACCCCTCGTCTTCCTTCGACTAGTTGGTACTTTCAATTAAGTTTCATATAATCGATTTGATTGAGTATTCGTGAAATACGATGTTACCGAGAAACCTGATTCTTCATTACTTTCAAGTCACGAAAACTCTTGTGCTACCTAAAGAAAGAAGAACGGGAGA
This sequence comes from Helianthus tuberosus, assembly GCA_030545235.1. Lineage (NCBI taxonomy): Eukaryota > Viridiplantae > Streptophyta > Magnoliopsida > Asterales > Asteraceae > Helianthus > Helianthus tuberosus. The sequence continues at coordinate 93,531,491 of CM060416.1, forward strand.
AATTTTAAGGATGATACTATATATCTATACATGTGTATTCGTACCACCCAATTCTAAGAATTTGGAACTACCCCTCATGAAGTAACGCGGTCAAAACCAAACTCTCATTAAAAAGGAGTAGTTATGAGTGGTCCGAATAACGTAATTGGTATCTTTGTGTGCTGAACCCACCTGGGGAAAGCTACACCGTAAATCTAATAGTCCCGATCATTCCAGATGAAGGGACTAGTGAATCTTCCGAATACGTCCCTCGGATATCGTACTCATCCATAGGGAGGATTTCCTATGATAAGCACGTATTGTATACTTAAAAATAAGAATAAGATTTCAACGCTACAACTAATTCTCTTCAAACCTGCAGAGTTACTTAACATACGCTACGAATTGTAAATACCTCGATGTGCGATACCAAGTCAAACCAAACGACCCAAGTGGAAATTGGTGATTGGTTGGATGCACCAACAGGCTACAAAATGGCATTCATAACCTCTATTCGTATCCTAGCCGTCAGAGTGCTAGGCTTACCTCGATTGAGTACGGTTTTCATTCAGCTTTTCTTAAAGTTGATCCTCTTATTTCAAGAGGTGGCCGAGCGATTATGGATCTATGTTATTACATTTCCTAACAGCAGGTATTCCTTCCCTGCCCTATTAAGACACAGAACTGACTAATCCTAAGACAAAGAGTCGACAAACTCCATGACCCTAGCCTTGACCAACTCGGGGGCTGGGTCGTCTTTTCTTGTTTATGGTATTATGAATATGAGACTATCGGGAAGAATCAAATTCAGTGGTCAACTGTCCTTATCGGAACTAGGGTGACTATGTATTCGGGCTTTAGCCCATGGGTTCATAAAACCACACGATTTTCCCAATCTAAACCGAGATGGTTTTGTCACACCCTGACTTTTGTGGAAGCGTGGTTATTGGTGTGACTTCTTAATACCATAGTATTCAATCATAACAATGCTATATGATAACAACATGAGATGTTCATCCATTAATTAAGATTAGAAAATACCACAACATACTTGTTTGAAAAGTTGACACCAAACTTAAGTTACAAACCACAACATGTTCAAATGAGTTCATCAAGACTCGACAAAAAGATCGTAAATAAAACTGGGTTTAGAAACATGTATCCCATCCAGGAATAGGACACATCTTCTAAACTCTACTACCCTGGATGACATCTTTTATTTAAATGCAGCTTGAAAACACATGCATACCCTTGCCAGATCCACTAGTTCCCTGAAATACATGTAATTTGAAAAATCAACAAAAGTTGAGCGAGTTCATGTGTGAGTGTATGAATAAACCTTTAAAGTATGTCTGTATGAATGTATATCCTTGGTATGTAGCAATAAGGAAAAAGAGATCACCAATGGGTTGCAAAGCCAATGGTATGTGTGAAATGGTGCAGGAAAACTCAAACCTAGCATATTTGTACAAGGCCTCCGGATGGAAGACATAGTCACCACTATGGGCCACCCTGGTCCCCATGGGTGTGGGCTCGCTACACCCAAATAGATCTATCACTCATGTCCCTCGGTCCTACGACGAGGATTAATGGCCTTAAGTGTTGTACCCACCCTTCACATGATCTGGTAGTAACCCTCCTTAGCTAACCATACCATGTATAAAAGTTTGTAATAACCGTAACATGTATTTCACCCTTAACGTATAAAACTGAAAACAGTAAAAGAAAAGGGGGACATGAACTCAAAGTATTGCGTCCTCAGCTCGTAACTCAAACTCCGCCAGCAACCACGACTACCTACAGTGTACTAACGTCTATTAGACGGACAGGTCGTGCCTTTGCTTAGTATTAATGTTTTGGAGTTACGTTTCTGATGTTATTCCAAGTTGTATAATTATTTGTCAAAATAATTATATTTCAACTTAAATTATATTTAGTTTTGGAATAATTGTTTAAACCATATTTTGTAACAATACTTCTCAAGTATTTTATTTCGTATTTCCTTCCCAAGGATTGGGTATCTTATGCATGTATTTTTGTATTATTGTATTTGTAATTTCCAAAATAATATATTTCCAAGCCTCACTTTAGAAAATATATTTGTAAACTCATTTTGTCCTAAAAATAATGTATTGTCCAGAAAATATATATTTTTCCCAAAAATCATATATCTTCTAAATATACTAGGAAAATATATTTTTATTTTCAAAAATAATATATTTCTCCTTGTCCAAAAATATGATACAACTTTGTAATATGTACAAAAATCATATTTTCGTTTCTTGTACCCAAAATAATATTTACCAAAAATATATGTAACGGTATTGTTTTGGATAGTAAATTTCACGGTACTTTGTTAAGTTATATTATTTTATCCTAAAATAATATAACTATTTCACCGAGTAACCAAATAATCACACAAGTGTCTTAATATATATATATATATATATATATATATTCTAAATATATATTCACCCATTTTTATTTTATGAAAACCAACCTCCAATACATGTATTTTTGTAATAAAATTTATGGCAAAGTTTATTTTGATAACCAAAGTTAAAACACACTTGTTAGAAACTATTTCTTTAAGTGTTTATATTTTTAAACAAATTTCGCCATAGTTTCCTCTAAAAATGGAGGTGTCCATGCTATATAAGCATATCATTTTCTTTTCAAAATCAACACACAATAATCAACAATCCAACCTAAACAATATTATTCTTACCAAGTGCAAGAACAATACATATTACACAACAATATGAACTTGATCGTTTCACAAAAACTTGTAGTAACTTGGTAAAGTGTTTAGTGGGTTTAGTTACCCTTTAAAGTGCGTTTATTACTTTACAAATCTCATTCTTAACGAACCTAGGTGTTTACAACTTGTAAACATATTCTACAAAAATGATTATTCATAACATCTTCTTGTTTCCCTAGTATCTCTACACTTGTTTTATCACCAAAAATAGTGTTGTTTTATGTAAGAATCAAGTTCTACTAAAAATCATATTTTGAACTTGGTTTTTTTGGAAAATCATTCATGAATCTTAGATTCATAAGATTACTAGCTCACTTTATTTATTATTTTTCAAGAATCATCTTATCATTCAAGTTCATGCTCATGCATGAGGATGATCTTCTTGTGTTAGCACATAATCATCCTCTAACTTGCTAGATCATGTGTTTAATCACAATCTAGCAAGCTCCTTATGATGATCAACATCATAATCTCAAATAAACAACAAAAAGTATCATACATATACTTAAACAACATTATTTCATCCATATATCATCATATGTAAGCTTTATGTTCATGATTCATGTTTAAGTCTTTTAGGGTTCTTGTCATTTATAACATGACACATCTTTTTAACAAATCAAAATTAGAAGTATCAAAGGTTAAAGAGGATCTTACTACTAGCTCTAAGCTAGGGAAGAACACTTGAAGAAAAAGATGATGAAAATGGTGGATAAAAGCAAACAATGGAGGTTCTTCAAGTTCTACAAGCATCAAGCTTCATAAAACACCTTCTATCACCTTGGAATGATCTTGGAATGCTTGAATGGTGGATGAAAATGGTAGTGGTGGTGGCGGCACTACCTAGGCCGAGAGGAGAGGGAGAGAGTATGAGAGATGGAGTGTGAAGTTGTGAAGTGAAAGTTTGTAGAATGTAATGATCTCTTGCAATCATGTGCCATACTTATAATCTTCCTTCCAAATATTATGTTCACTAGATCAAGCAAGGATCTATTAAAATAAGAAATCAAATCTTGTGGGGTATGGTGATGGGTCCTTGTGACCGTAAATCATGAGGGGGGGGGGGTTAATTGTAAGTTTGAATGGTAACTTGGATAACTAGTTGAAGGTTAAGTGAAAAGTCTAGTGTTTTAAGTGTATGACACATTATATAGTGTGTTAGGGTGTTCGGGGATCATAACTAGTCCAAAAATAAATAAACAATGTTTCTTGTAAAATTTTGGTGTTCCGGGTAATGTCCAGTTGTTCGGTTAGATACCGGTTCGTTAAAGTGTCAAGCTATCCCGTTTAATGATCTTTATGTTACTTTTTGTGACACTTTTAATTCCCGAAACTTAGGAAAGCATTCAGGACCATTTAGTCAATTTTCTGCATGTGACAAGCTTGTTAAAAAGCTGAATTTTGCTGAAAAATGCAGAATTCTGCACTATAAGTGGGTTTTAGGCACTTTCCGGCACTTTATCTATCACCTAGTGACGCAGTTTTATGGTCCTTACTTCCCTACACACCATACTAGTGTAGTACCTTATCCCTGGCCCCTACTGGGTCTCAAAACACTGTCTGTCTATGTACCGAACCCCGTCAGCATATTCCTGCTTTATCCGTTAACTGTGCTAACTGTGCTTTGTGCATCATGTATGTCAATAAAGTTTTATGTGATAAAGATGTGACATTATGTAATATGTGATGCATATGTAAGTATGATGCAGTAATCAGAAAGCAGTTAAGTAATTCAGCACAGTCATTAAGCACTTAATTAATATTAATTAATTGTACGGATACCTGGATTTATGAGGGTTGTCACATTCTCCCCCTGTTACGAAAATTTCGTCCGGAAATTTTAGTACTGCTACTAGTTACAGGGGTCTTGGGGAACAAATGTGGGTATTTTTCTTTCATACAATCCTCACGCTCCCAAGTAAATTATGGGCCGTGTTGCACGTTCCAATGAACCTTGACGAGTTTGACACTACTCCGTCGCGTCTTGTTAACCTTCCAATCAGTAACCTCAACAGGTTCTTCAGTAAAGTGGAGTGTGTCGTCAATGTGGACTTCGTCGGCAAGTTTGACAACTGTTTCTTGAGTTGGACTCTTTTTCAGGTTAGATACATGAAATGTATCATGAACGCCATTCAGTTCTGTGGGTAGATCCAACTTGTAAGCTACAAGACCAGTCCTTTCCAGGATTTTGAATGGTCCAATGTATTGCGGGTTCAACTTCCCACGCTTCCCAAAGCGTGCTACACCCTTCCAAGGTGAAACCTTTGATAAAACCATATCTCCTACCTCAAACTCCAGAGGTTTCCTTCTTCGGTCCGCGTAACTCTTTTGTCGATCACGAGCCACCTTTATGCGCTCTCGGATCTGTGTAATCTTATCAGTCGTCTCTTGAACCAATTCAGGACCAACAAGCTGTCTATCACCCGCATCTGCCCAGCATAGCGGTGATCGACACTTGCGTCCATAGAGAGCTTCAAATGGTGCAGCTTGGATACTCGCATGGTAGCTGTTGTTGTATGAGAATTCTACCAAGGGTAAGTGAGTGTCCCAACTACCACCCAAGTCCATCACGCAAGCTCGTAACATATCTTCCAATGTTTGAATCGTTCGCTCGCTCTGGCCATCTGTCTGCGGATGGAATGTAGTACTCAGGTTCAACTGAGAACCAAAGGCTTCTTGGAAGGATTGCCAAATCCTTGATACAAACCTTCCGTCTCTATCAGAGATAATCGAGAGAGGCACTCTATGTCGTGCAACAATCTCTCTTAGGTACAGCTCAGCAAGCTTGCTAGTGTTGTCTTTCTCCTTGATGGGCAAAAAGTGTGCAAATTTGGTCAGACGGTCCACGATTACCCAAATCATATCGTGACCTCTAGGTGTCCTTGGTAACTTCATTATAAAGTCCATTGAAATCTGCTCCCATTTCCACATGGGTATTCCGGTTGTTGCATAAGACCTGAAGGCTTCTGATATTCGGCCTTTACCTTGGCGCAAGTCAAACATTTGCCAACATACGTTGCAACATCGCCTTTTAATCTCGGCCACCAATAGAAATCCTTTAAATCTTGGTACATTTTATCCGATCCTGGATGGATCGAGTACCGTGACTTGTGAGCTTCATAAAAAATAACGTCTCTCAGACCACCAAAGAGAGGAACCCAAGTTCATTTCATGAAGCACAACGTTCCTTATCATTTGGTACTAACTGCTTCTCCATCCCATGGAGATATTCATTCTCAAGATTCTCTTACTTAAGTGCTTCTCTCTGCGCGGCATGAATGCACAATGAGAGGTCTGTTTGAACAATCATTTCCAAAGCCCTAACCCTTATGGGCTTAATCCTTTCTTTTCGACTCAAGGCATCGGCGACTACATTCGCCTTCCCTGGGTGATACTTGATTTCACAATCATAATTATTTAACAACTCTACCCATCGTCTCTGTCTCATGTTAAGCTCTTTTTGATCGAAAATGTGCTGTAAACTCTTGTGATCAGTAAAGATTGTGCATCGCGAGCCATACAAGTAATGTAGCCAGATTTTTAATGCGAACACCACAGCGCCTAACTCCAAGTCGTGCGTGGTGTAATTTTTCTCATGAACCTTTAACTGGCATGAAGCATAGGCTATAACCTTCTATCGCTGCATCAGCACGCAGCCTAAACCTTGACGCGAGGAGTCGCAATATACCACGAAGTCGTCAGTGCCTTCGGGTAGGGATAAGATCGGTGCATCGCAAAGCTTGTTTTTCAACGAATGAAACGCTTCTTCTTGCTTGTATCCCCATTCGTACTTCTTGTCTTTCTGTGTGAGGGAGGTCAAAGGTTGAGCGATTTTCGAGAAATCCTCAATAAATCTACGATAATATCCTGCCAAACCTAGAAACTGGCAGATCTCGGTTGGCGTCTTTGGAGTCTCCCAATTCTTGATTGCTTCAATCTTTGTAGGATCCACATGGATTCCATTCCCATTAGCGACGTGACCAAGGAACTGAACCTCGCGTAACCAAAATTCGCACTTCGAGAACTTCGTGTACAACTTCTCTTTCTTAAGCAGCTCTAAGATAGTCCTTAGATGTTGCTCATGTTCGTCCTTGAGTAGATCAAAATATCATCAATAAACACGATCACAAACTTATCGAGATACGGCTTACAAACTCTGTTCATCAAATCCATGAATACTACTGGCGCGTTTGTCAGACCAAACGGCATAACCAGGAACTCGTAATGCCCATAACGAGTCCTAAAGGCAGTTTTCGGACTACTCTCCTCTTGAATTCTCAACTGGTGATAACCTGATCGAAGATCAATCTTGGAGTAACAACTCGAACCTTGTAGTTGATCGAACAGGTCATCAATCCTTGGCAAAGGATATCTATTCTTTATAGTCAACTTGTTAAGCTCCTGGTAGTCGATACACATGCGAAAACTACCGTCCTTCTTCTTGACGAACAAAACTGGAGCTCCCCAAGGTGAGAAGCTCGGCCAGATAAATCCTTTATCCAATAGCTCCTGAAGTTGTGTTGACAGTTCTTGCATCTCGGAGGGCGCAAGTGTAACACCCGTTAAGTTAATTTAAGGTTTAATGAATCTTTTACGAAAACAATCATGTAATTACAATTACATATACATCGGAAATACGGGTTTACTAAAACTTTTACAAATCATAAGTTATTCTACATCACGTGGTTGAATTCGTTGTTTAAAATTTACAACATAGCAAAGTGCGGAAGCGTGTATCTATAGTGTGTTCGGTTCTTCGTTGAGCTTGATCGTCTTCCGGCATCCCAAAGTGTACCTACATTTCATAAACATGAAATGCTTTAGTCTTACGGGGTTTAAATCATGTCCAAACGAGTACGGGAAACAATTGATGTTCAAAAGAAAAACAAGGACTTGAAAATAATCTCCACCGTAACTTACGGTGGCACCGTAAGTTACGGTGGCCCCTGAGTTCATACTCTTCTACTGTACAACAGTAGGTTACCACCGTAACCATATCAGCTCCACCGTAACTTACGGTGGCACCGTAAGTTACGGTGGGCCCTGTATGCAACTTTTCCATTTTGCCGTAATTTGACACGAAATCTTTCGTATCTTTCAAACCGCTTATCCGTTTGACTTACCGTTTCTTCCTGCATGTTTAAAATTTGATTCTCCATCATATAGTGTTAAAATCCGATATCCGGCTTGATAAAATTTAAGACTTTTAAGTCTTCGGCTTAATACTCTTTTACCAAAATTTGACCCATTTGTGATTTTATCAAACATACAAGTTCGTTCGACCCTTATTTCTCACAAACCTATTAAATTCAATAATGTCTAACATATTAGGTTCCGATTATAGAATTATATACCTTCTTTAATCCATTTCACCCATATGCTTATTTTGACCCGTTTGAGGTATTTACGCATTTTAGTCTAGAACTTGTGCTTTTCTTTTGACGCCACAAAAGTCCATGTCTAATTAACTACAAATATTCCACCATAACTATTTTGTGGCGGATTTAACATAATGAATCCCTTTTTCCCAAATTTACCCATTGGTTGATCATTTTACGCAAATGACCGTTTTTGAGCATTTAACCCACGAATATGAATCACTATACGACGAAGGACTTTCGCTAAATATTTGACCAAAAATTGTATGTTTAACCAAAAGCTTATTTAAACGTACCTGGCTCGGGTCAAGGTATTGACCCGTTTACATAACTTTTGCTTTAAAGCTTTCTAGTTTAAGCAACGCATACTTATGTTATTTCCTGTGATTACAAAACTCAACAAGCGATTGTCAAATGTAATTGTCAAATGGTGCTAACAACACCATTTGACCCATTTAGTCTAATTTGCCATTTATCCATATGAGATGGTACTTAGTTACCATTTCATCCCTTTAAACCTAACCCGGTTTTCCTTTAACTTGTTTTACTTGAAACCGTTTTTATTTGTTCGTCATTACATGACTAATTTACCTTTTTACTCCTTTTACCATGATTCATGATTTCTTACCATTTTCCCTTGTTCCGACTCTCATTGAATCGTGTCGGAACATTGTATACCAACACTTAGTAGCATTCATATGCAATACTTGAAATTAAGTAATTTTGCAAGCAATGTAAAGGGGCGTAAGCTCCACTTACCTCGCATCCGAATATGCTTTTCTTCTCGTGCTTGATTCGTTTGACCGCTTCTTTCCCAAGCCTCCACCTTGCTCGTTAGGCGACAAACTATCATCATTCACAAGGTGGTTAGATTAGTCATTTCAATTCACGACTATTCCACCTCACGTATTTTCTATGTCGAAACTACTATTTGACTTTATCATTGGTTAGTTTGACTTTTAAAAGTCAATTGACTTACCAACATATTCATATGCACATTTGATTCTTTGAACTCACTTAGGCATATTTCATCCGAACTCTTAACAAAAAATCAATTTTTACATACTAACTAGTAAGCCGCGATTTCATTTAGGCATTTCATATCAATGAAAATTGGCTGTTTTTTGTGACTTGTTTAACCTGTTTACAAGTCTTCAAATATTATGATTTTTTTATGTGGCGTACCTCTCGGAGGGTTAGCCCTTGAGTTAAAATTTCAAGATCTAACTCTTTACCAAAAGTTCGTGAAAATTCATTTACTAAGCTGCAATCAGATTCGTCACTTCTGACTGCAGCTTACGGAAAAATTCATTTAAAATTCCTCGTTTATCCGATTGACGAAATTCCAATTGGCGATTTTTCTAATCACTTAGCACTTTCTACAGTACAAATTTGAGATCATAACTCAATTCCTAAATTGAGTTATGACATTCGTAATGGGCTGCAAATTCTGCCAGAAAACGCAGCTTGAACCTTTGATACGGAAAAATTCATAAAACGCTCAATTTTCGTCGAAAAAATGCGATTCCAGTGGGGTTTTAAAGATATTTCCTGGAATTACATTTTAGACTCAAGAAACACATGATTTTATCAGGTTTTGTCCAGGTTACAGCCAATACAAATCGGCTGTAAATTCTGATCAAGAATCGTTTGAATTCAGCTTTCAGTTTAAGCTTGTTCTTGACATTATAACACTATTCTTTTGAAATCAAAACCCTAAAAACATCTCATACATGAATTTGGTATCAACAAAGACTTGAGCTAAGCATGATTTCAACATATACTTGTCTAGGGTTTACTCCTAGACACTACTATGTTCCTATTCTATCCATATAACAAACATGCAACCATAAATTTCAGATTCTTATGTGTTCATCCAGATTTGAGTTGGAACAAAAGTGGAAATTTTGACATACCTTATGATCCTTTCACTGAAGTGATCACTAATCCAAGCTTAGATTTCAATTTGGAGTCGATTTGGCTTCTCAATTGCTTGATTTTTGCTGGCTAGGGTTTGGGCATGGAACCCCCTGGCTCTCCTGCGATTCACGACCAGAACACACACTTAAAGTGTGTGTTTTGGTGTTAGATGTTTTATTTAATACAAACTTGCTTCAAGTTTGTCACCTTTGGTCCCTATACTTTAACAAGTTACATGTAGTGTGTTTTTAACAAATTGTCTTGTCACTATAAGACTTATGACTAACTAGGTCATTTATTCCCAGTTACTTTATCTTGTTTAAAAATCCGTTTTTCTTTTAAGTCCCGTTAACTCGGGCCCTTTTTATATACTTTTGTTTTCTCAAGTATTCTTTTCATTCTTTTAAATTAATATTAGGTTTATTTATTTGAGTCCTAATATTTACCGAGTTAATTTTTACCACTAACGGTATTTTACCCGTCTTTACTATTAACGTGGTTTGATTACCAAACCTGTTTTTGGGGTGTTACAGCAAGTCGATAAGGTGCCTTGGCCACAGGCGCAGCGCCTGGAACTAAGTCAATGTGAAACTCGACTTGTCTTTGCGGAGGCAATCCTAGCAAGTCTTCGGGAAAGACATCAGGATATTCCTTCACGACCGGAATGTCTACTAGCTTTGGCTCAGCAGCTTCTTTATCCACAATGTGTGCCAAGAAGGCGACACATCCTTTCTGCAAACACCTTCGAGCCTTCAAACAACTAATGATTCTTAGGGGCGTATCGCGCTTTTCTCCATGTACCACAATTATTTCTCCATTCGCCATCGGAATGCGAATTATCTTCTCATGACATACAATCTCTGCTCGGTTGCTTGACAACCAATCCATCCCTACTACCATGTCGAAGCTTCCCAACTCAACTGGCAACAGGTCAAGCATAAACTCGTGCTCACCCAGTTCTAGCACGCAACCCCTAATAAATTCATTTGCTTCTACTAGCTTCCCATTAGCTAGTTCTATTGAATATGGAATATCTAGCTTACTAGCTACCAACCCAAGCATTTTCTTAAATTCTAGCGATACAAAACTATAATCGGCACTAGTATCAAACAGTACAGATGCAAAGCGTTGGTTGATAGGGAACGTACCAGTGACCACATTTGGATCTTGGCGTGCTTCCCTCGCACCGATGTTGAAGACTCTTCCATGTGCTTGATTGAGCTTTGGGCACTCTCTCTTGAAATGCCCCACGTCTCCACAATTAAAACAACCTGGTCCTCGACCATTACCATTCCCATTACCACCTTGAACGTTGTTTTGGTTGCGGTTTCCACTCCCAGCTTGATTCGCAAAATTACCACGATTTCCGTTACCGCCATTCCCTCCTTGAGGGCGGTTTCCGTATCCATTCCCACCACGGTTGTTGTTGCCATAACCAAAACCCCTTTGACCATTGTTACCACACCCAGTACCAACCCAACATGTTTCCTTCGAGTGGCCAACCTTCCCACAAGACTCACACTTCTTGAATCTGCACTGGCCGGAATGATGGTACTGGCATGTATCACATTTGGGCAGAGCGCCCATGTAACCCTTTCCTTTGTTTTCAACCACAGGCTTGGCTTCAGCTGGTAAGTACGACTCTTTCTTCTTGTTGACACTGATGGTGCCCTTTTTGAAGTTTGAGAACTTCCTCTTGTTGTCACCGGATGACTCAACGTGAGTCTCCTTCTTCTTCTGGTCAGAGATCGAAAACTTGTTTAACCGGATAGCTTCTTCCGTCAGTGATACGCTCAGATCGATAGCCTCAGTAATTGTCGGCTGCTTTGACTTTGTTACCATACTCATAATCTGAGGCGCCAACCCCCAAATGAAACACTCAACGCGCTTGAATTCCGAAGTAACCATATATGGTACCACGTGAGATAGATCGTGAAATCTCTGCACATATTCGGCGATCTTCGGGCCGTCCATCTTGAGGTTCCAAAATTCAGTTTCTAACTTTTGGATTTCAGCCCTGGAGTAATATTTGTTTCGCATGAGCTCCTTCAGCTCGTTCCAAGTCAAAGCGTATGCTGCCGCCTCTCCCAGAGTTTGGACTTGGAGATTCCACCATGAAAGCGCTCCATCTATGAACAAACTGGAGATGTAGGTGACTTGCTATTCTGGTGCGCATTTACTCATCCTTATCACTGAATCGGTCTTCTCTGTCCATCAAACAAAAGCCACAGGACCCCGGGGTGCCGTCAAAATTCAGCGGTTTACAGTCTAAAAATTGCTTAAAGGTACAGCTTGTACAAGTAACGTCATTCACAGAAAGCATTAGCAACGCACATGGAATATCCAAATGTAACGTAATGTGTGTCAAGCGACTTAAACATTACCATGGGGTGGGTTGTTCCTCGAGGTACCCCCGCTAGTTTCAGCACGTGAGGCCTCGTGCTCTGTTATCGCTCGTGAAATTCGTTCTTGTAACTCGGAAGAAGATTGTATTGGTCAGGTCTTATGCATATAAGTATGTAGTATGCGTATATAATAACATTCATCAATCACACATAACATCCCATGTCATAACACAAACAAGTAATCCAACAACGTATATAATGAGAATGTTGAGATTGAGCTTTCATATATCAAGACCACAAGTACAGTTTTACAAGTTTCACAATTGTATCATACATCAAAATGGGACTACAGGGTCACATCACCCCTGTCCAAAACATCTACCAACTACAATAATCAAAAGTCAAAAGTCAAAGTGTGGTCTTCAAAAGGCTGTGCAATCTAGCTCAATAGCTGCACTCTCATCAAAATATGCCAAAAACCTCTAAGCTGATGGTGGTGGAGGAGGAGGTGGAGGAATGAAAAGCAAACGGCGCATACGCGCTAACTCCTCCTCTAGAGTGTGAACGAGATGCAACAAACAGCTAATCTGCTGCTCCATGGTAAGAAAACGGATATAGAAATCCGGATAAGGCAAGAGTGGAGCAGCAAACTATGATGGACCAGTACCAGGTGGAGGACGCAGGGTCCTCTTTAGCTCCGTGACTCGACGACTCAACATATCCTGCTGGAGCTGTAGTGACAAAAGTATATCATCCCTCGTGTATCCAATGTGGAAGGGATGGTATGTATCAGTAACAGGCATCGTGTAGGGCGGAAACCAAAGCGGTGGCTCGCCCGTGGGTGCAGAAACAAAAGGAGCACTGTGTGTAAACTGTGGCATGAAATGATCGACTGCTGACACAGGAGGTATATGACCGGGCTGCTGACTCGATGGTCCTTCCCCGGGACGGGGAGGAGGGATATCCTGAAGAAATGTGACTGGTAAATATGTGCGATGAACATCAGATATGTGTGGGTGAAATGGGGCAAAGTCAATGGGTGCATGTATAGGTGCAGGAGGGGGAGTAACTGGTCTAACAAAAGGAGGTAGGTCATCGTCATCCTCGATCCACCCATTGTGGGTGAATGCATATATGGGGACAATCTGGGCTGCAAAAGGAGAACGATCAACAAGTACAGGGATCGGGTCAGGTAGAGGTGGTGCAACAACTGGTACATCGGCAGGTGCAAGGTCATGTTCGGGCAAAGGATCGTGAGCAGGTATAGGCTCTGGTGCAATCAAAGGCTCGGGGTCAGCTGGAGCAAGCTCATGATCAGCGGGTATATCAAAGAGCTAATCGTCAGGAATGACAGGTGCATCAATGGGCTGCTCAGCAGGAATAAAATCAATCTCCTGCTCAGGATCGAAATCAGGATCAACAGGTGCCTCAAAAGGCTGATCATCAGGGACAAACTCAATCTCATGATCAGGGTCAAAGTCGTGAGGAAAGACAGGATCCATCTCATCATCAAAATCAAAATCATGATCATCGTCGTGTGGATCAACAGGTGCGGCGGACATAGCTGTGTCTGAATCAGAATCGGTGGGATATCGCTGTAATCCCAATGCGTGTAAGGTACTGGAAGACACTGACTCGAATGAATCAGGACCTGAATGGTTGGAAGGAGCCTCGACAACGGGAATCTCCTCATGTGGAACAGCAATGGCATCATCGACTGGGATTTCGACAAGTGGAGCGACAACGGCATCATCGACTGGAGCCTCGATAAGTGGAACGATAACGGCATCATCGACTGGAGCCCCACCATCCTGGGCACCCTCCGGGGGACCCTCAATAAAAAGATCGATGTCGTCGTCAGATATAGTGTCTAGAGGCAGATCCTCAAGAGGAACTGCAGCAAGAGGAAAAGGAGCAGGGATCTGAACAAGAGGTAGATCCTCGCCAGGAAGACCATCAGCTAGTGGTATGTCATCGCCAAAATCCGGCAAGGCGAAAGGATGAAAATCGTCAGTATCATCTGAAAGCATCTCTGGATCACTCTCCGAGTCGGAGATAGGACTCTCGGGTGTCGAGATGATCTCATCATCCGAAGTGATAGCCATGGGATCAATGGTGTCGGATGCTCCGCTCTCTGAAGAGGACATGGTGTCTGTAACAAAATAATCACAACATATGCACATATATTAACAATCATTGATTAAACATGTAAGTAATAACAAGGTAAGCATGTATGCAATCCTAGTCTTCCCAAGACTATCCCACCCAGCCTCTCAGACTGACTACTTAGTCTCTCAGACTAAACCTCCCAGTCTCCCAGACTGAACTACCCAGCCTCTCAGGCTAAACCTCCCAGTCTCTCAGACTGCCCCAACTAGTCTCTCAGACTACCCAGTCTCTCAGACTGAACTACCCAGTTAGTCTCTCAGACCAACTCCCCAGTCTCTCAGACTGAATTACCCAGCTAGTTTCTCAGACTAACTCCCCAGTCTCTCAGACTGCACTACCCAGCTAGTCTCTCAGACTAACTCCCAGTCTCTCAGACTGCACTACCCAGCTAGTCTCTCAAACTAACTCCCCAGTCTCTTAGACTGCACTCCCCAGCTAGTCTCTCAGACTAACTCCCCAGTCTCTCAGACTGAAATATAAATGAATTCTTTTAAATGTATTTTGTGTCTTTTATTTCTAAAAATGTTTGTTTCCTGGATCTGGACATTTTGTGTATGCAACGAAAACATTTCGTGAGAGCCCTAATGATCGTAGTCTAGACTCGAGAAAGAATCCTAGATCGCTACGATCGAAGCTCTGATACCAAGCTGTCACACCCTGACTTTTGCGGAAGCGTGGTTATTGTGTGACTTCTTAATACCATAGCATTCAATCATAACAATGCTATATGATAACAACATGAGATGTTCATCTATTAATTAAGATTAGAAAATATCACAACATACTTGTTTGAAAAGTTGACACCAAACTTAAGTTACAAACCACAACATGTTCAAATGAGTTCATCAAGACTCGACAAAAGATCGTAAATAAAACCAGGTTTAGAAACATGTATCCCGTCCAGAATAGGACACATCTTCTAAACTCTACTACCCCGGATGACATCTTTTATTTAAACGCAACTTGAAAACACATGCATACCCTTGCCAGATCCACTAGTTCCCTGAAATACATGTAATTTGAAAAATCAACAAAAGTTGAGCGAGTTCATGTGTGAGTGTATGAATAAACCTTTAAAGTATGTCTGTATGAATGTATGTCCCTAGTATGTAGCAATAAGGAAAAAGAGATCACCAATGGGTTGCAAAGCCAATGGTATGTGTGAAATGGTGCAGGAAAACTCAAACCTAGCATATTTTTACCGGGCCTCCGGCTGGAAGACATGGTCACCACTATGGGCCACCCTGGTCCCCATGGGTGTGGGCTCGCTACACCAAAATAGATCTATCACTCATGTCCCTCGGTCCTACGACGAGGATTAATGGCCTTAAGTGTTGTAACCACCCTTCACATGATCTAGTAGTAACCCTCCTTAGCTAACCATACCATGTATAAAAGTTTGTAATAACCGTAACATGTATTTCACCCCCAACGTATAAAACTGAAAACAGTAAAAGAAAAGGGGGACATGAACTCACAGTATTGCGTCCTCAGCTTGTAACTCAAACTCTGCCAGCAACCACGACTACCTACAGTGTACTAACGTCTATTAGACGGACGGGTCGTGCCTTTTCTTAGTATTAATGTTTTGGAGTTACGTTTCTAATGTTATTCCAAGTTGTATAATTATTTTTCTAAATAATTAATATTTCAACTTAAATTATATTTAGTTTTGGAATAATTGTTTAAACCATATTTTGTAACAATACTTCTCAAGTATTTTATTTCGTATTTCCTTCCCAAGGATGGGGTATCTTATGCATGTATTTTCGTATTATTGTATTTGTAATTTCCAAAATAATATATTTCCAAGTCTCACTTTAGAAAATGTATTTGTAAACTCATTTTGTCCCAAAAATAATGTATTGTCCAGAAAATATATATTTTTCCCAAAAATCATATATCTTCTAAATATACTAGGAAAATATATTTTTATTTTCAAAAATAATATATTTCTCCTTGTCCAAAAATATGATACAACTTTGTAATATGTACAAAAATCATATTTTCGTTTCTTGTACCCAAAATAATATTTACCAAAAATATATGTAACGGTATTGTTTTGGATAGTAAATTTCACGGTACTTTGTTAAGTTATATTATTTTATCCTAAAATAATATAACTATTTCACCGAGTAAACAAATAATCACACAAGTGTCTTAATATATATATATTCTACATATATATTCACCCATTTTTATTTTATGAAAACCAACCTCCAATACTTGTATTTTTGTAACAAAATTTATGGCAAAGTTTATTTTGATAGCCAAAGTTAAAACACACTTGTAAATATTTGTTAGAAAATATTTCTTTAAGTGTTTATATTTTTAGAAAAATTTTGCCATAGTTTCCTCTAAAAATGGATGTGTCCATGCTATATAAGCATATCATTTTCTTTTCAAAATCAACACACAATAATCAACAATCCAACCTAAACAATATTATTCTTACCAAGTGCAAGAACAATACATTTTACATAACAATATGAACTTGATCGTTTCACAAAAACTTGTAGTAACTTGGTAAAGTGTTTAGTGGGTTTAGTTATCCTTTAAAGTGCGTTTATTACTTTACAAATCTCATTCTTAACAAAACTAGGTGTTTACAACTTGTAAACATATTCTACAAAAATGTTTATTCATAACATCTTCTTGTTTCTCTAGTATCTCTACACTTGTTTATCACAAAAAATAGTGTAGTTTTAAGTAAGAATCAAGTTCTACTAAAAATCATATTTTGAACTTGGTTTTCTTAGAAAATCATTCATGAATCTTAGATTCATAAGATTACTAGCTCACTTTATTTATTATTTTTCAAGAATCATCTTATCATTCAAGTTCATGCTCATGCATGAGGATGATCTTCTTGTGTTAGCACATAATCATCCTCTAACTTGCTAGATTTTGTGTTTAATCACAATCTAGCAAGCTCCTTATGATGATCAACATCATAATCTCAAATAAACAACAACTAGTATCATACATATACTTAAACAACATTATTTCATCCATATATCATATGTAAGCTTTATGTTCATGATTCATGTTTAAGTCTTTTAGGGTTCTTGTGATTTATAACATGACACATCTTTTTAACAAATCAAAATTAGAAGTATCAAAGGTTAAAAAGGATCTTACTACTAGCTCTAAGCTAGGGAATAACACTTGAAGAAAAAGATGATGAAAATGGTGGATGAAAGCAAACAATGGAGGTTCTTCAAGTTCTACAAGCATCAAGCTTCATAAAACACCTTCTATCACCTTGGAATGATCTTGGAATGCTTGAATGGTGGATGAAAATGGTGGTGGTGGTGGCGGCACTACCTAGGCCGAGAGGAGAGGGAGAGAGTATGAGAGATGGAGTGTGAAGTTGTGAAGTGAAAGTTTGTAGAATGTAATGATCTCTTGCAATCATGTGCCATACTTATAATCTTCCTTCCAAATATTATGTTCACTAGATCAAGCAAGGATCTATTAGAATAAGAAATCAAAACTTGTGGGGTATGGTGGTGGGTCCTTGTGACCGTAAATCACGAGGGGGGGGGGGTTAATTGTAAGTTTGAATGGTAACTTGGATAACTAGTTGAAGGTTAAGTAAAAAGTCTAGTGTTTTAAGTGTATGACACATTATATAGTGTGTTAAGGTGTTCGGGGATCATAACTAGCCCAAAAATAATTAAACAATGTTTCTAGTAAAATTTTGGTGTTCCGGGTAATGTCAGGTTGTTCGGTTAGATACCGGTTCGTTAAAGTGTCAAGCTATTACGTTTAATGATCTTTATGTTACTTTTTGTGACACTTTTAATTCCCGACACTTAGGAAAGCATTCAGGACCATTTAGTCAATTTTCTGCATGTGACAAGCTTGTTAAAAAGCTGAATTTTGCTGAAAAATGCAGAATTCTGCACTATAAGTGGGTTTTAGGCACTTTCCGGCACTTTATCTATCACCTAGTGACGCAGTTTCATGGTCCTTACTTCCCTACACACCATACTAGTGTAGTACCTTGTCCCTGGCCCATACTGGGTCTCAAAACATTGTCTGTCTATGTACCGAACCCGGTTAGCATATTCCCGCTTTATCCGTTAACTGTGCTAACTGTGCTTTGTGCATCATGTATGTCAATAAAGTTTGTATGAGATAAAGATGTGACATTATGTAATATGTGATGCACATGTAAGTATGATGCAGTAATCAGAAAGCAGTTAAGTAATTCAGCACAGTCATTTAGCACTTAATTAATATTAATTAATTGTTCGGATACTTGGATTTATGAGGGTTGTCACAGGTTTTACGTGAACGAACTCGACGGAACCCTTATGTTTAATCGAGGATTTAGAAGGAGGAGGTGCCTTAGATAATCTTTTGAGAACATGATGGGAAATGATTACTTCTCCTTGCTTCCATTAACGATATCCTTGTCAAACGTTAGTCAAGCGTGGCTATGTTCCTACCCTGCGA
Organism: Helianthus tuberosus; assembly: GCA_030545235.1. Taxonomy (NCBI): domain Eukaryota; kingdom Viridiplantae; phylum Streptophyta; class Magnoliopsida; order Asterales; family Asteraceae; genus Helianthus; species Helianthus tuberosus. The sequence continues at coordinate 93,550,507 of CM060416.1, forward strand.
AGGGTACTCCGTGATGGGGAAACTTGATTCGATGACTCCTTAGTTAATCATCGTTTACAGAATTACCTGTACGTCTACAATCAATTCTGGTCCTATGTGTAGGAGCATCATGGGGATACTTGTGATCATTAGACACTCATCGCACCTCAATTATTTCTACGTGATTCAGTAGCTTTCTAGAGGCGGTGTTACTTGAATTAAAGCCGCATTGGGTACACACTCTATCATTCCCGGTAATATGGGAATTTCTATACGATTATCTCCTGGAGAATTACATCGATGTTATCAAAGTTACTAAGTTATTTATTTCTGGAGAAGACATAAATAGTGTACAACAGTTGGAGCCAAGCTCCCGAAACCTAACAAAAACTTGAATTATTATTATAAAAATTTCATATCCTTGCGACGTAATCCGACTACTGGTGAGTAGTGTGAACACATCACTGATGTAAGTGTGCAGATTCGTTGTTAGTTGTGTACATGCTCGTCTTATGGCAGCCTTAGGCTCTCAAAAGCCTTTCTCTTTCTATTCTCTACCATAGAGTAGAGACTCTCGTGATCGGTTAATATTAACCAAAGACTCTCACGTACACAATAACAAGGGAAGACTGTCGCTCACAACTCGGGGAAACCAGATTTATTCCCTTTACACAAACATGCGGAACATGGTGCTCACTATTACGACGTTCGTGACGAACCCTGGAAGGGTACCCATACTCCTCCTAAATCGTCAATGAAATCGATGGTGTTTGAATGGTGAAAAAGATGAATGTGAAGAAAAACATAATAATTGTAGTTATCTGCAAGATGAATACGAGACTCCTATTCTACTGTGAGTCCAACAACACTCTCACTTCCAGATTGGAAGTGATGACAAACGTTACTCTTAACAATAAGTAGGGATTGTGGATGGACACATTACACAGCTACTATGCAACACAACTATCATCTCCGTACGATGATGATACTAAACGAAAAGCGAAAACATACTTATCTGTCAGATGACTAGCACGAATATAAATACTAAACTTTCCAACGAATTACTAAACGGAATTTCGAGGACGAAATTCTTTTAACCGGGGGAGACTGTGACGCCCATGACGAAACCAGGTACACCCTAAACGATCCAAAACTGTAAAGCACACTTAATACTTTAATTGCGCGAAAACCCTAAAAACATGTGTGACTTGTGTGCTTGATTAAACGATATCTGTTATGTCTCGGAGGAATCCGAGAAAACGTTATGACTGACATGACACTAATAAGGGCCAACGGTGCGAAGTTGGTGTCCTTAGCCTTGAAACACGTGTTAAACAGGAGCTTTCTGTTTAACAACGAACTAAACCTTTGACATTGATTATTAGGTTATCGGTAGCATCATTTAAGATTCCAAGTTCCAGGAACATATTAGTTTTGTGCCATAGACTGTGACATAAGGTTTGAAGCCAATCAGAGATTGGGCACCCAAAACGAAGCAGCTTCCTAGTTAGGGAAACGCCTTCGTTCCGGGCATAACAAAAAGCAACCAAACATGCAAGGAACGGTCAATCAAGCTTAAAAACACTTAAACTACCCTAATACGAGGCTTTTATGATTAAAACGTAACTGGGTTCGGATTTTGAGACGGTTATGCATGATTTTTAAAACCGAGTATTTTGACACTAAGAACACGAAAAACGGAATCCGTTTCGCAAATCGAGAACACGTGTGGGACCCGAAAACGAACCTAAACGCAAAACTAAAGATATACATCATCTTTTAACACGTAAAATGAAGCACGACAAAGCGGGGGTAGGGTAGGGGTACCCCCCCCCTTATTATATAATTTCCTTTTTTAGTTTTTTTTTCATTATTTCTTTCATTTCTTCTTCACTTCCATCAAAATTCTGCTCATAAACACCAAGAACACAGCTGATCTTCAATCAATTTCAGCCAAATCAAAGGTATTTTGCAAATTTTATATGGTTTTAATGAAGATTTCTTGTATAAACATGAACTAGATAAAGAAAACTCCTTTTAATCCATGATTATGGATGATTTAAGTGTGGTTCTTGGCTGAATAAGAACACCTCAGGAATTCCCTGGTGTTATATGGTAGCCAAGACCACAAAACTTCAGGTTTTGATATCCTAATCAACCCCTAATCGACCAAAAATTGATTAACAAAGTTATTAACCGAAAAACTAGGAAATAAGGCTTGATTGACATGGGTTATGGCATGTTTGGATTGCTCTTGGTATATAGGTACTGATTATGGCTCACACCCACTTCTGGACTCAAGAAAAACACTCGGACTCGAAGGAATCGTTGGGTATATCACCCGAAACTCGAAACTAGCATAGGCAGAATATTGTTTAGACCATAACTTGGTCCGTGGGTATTGGATTGAGCTTAAATTTGGTGTGGTGGTGTAAGGTATTGACAGGAAGGTCTACGTCAAATTTTAGAAATTTTGGAATTTTTTACGAGTTTTGGTGAATTTTTTTAATATTTTAACAAAACAAATCCAGAAGAAAATACTAAAAGAAGTCAATAAATCACCAAAATTTACATGAACACTAAGGAACATATGGGAAGGTTCTGGGAAGTTTTGAAGTCTATTGGTGGGGTTTTGATTGGGATTAAAAATCCGCGTTTTTACGAGTTTTCGGTAGCCGGAAATGCACTGAAACGAAATCATAAAAATTCAAAATTTTTACAGGGAGTTTCTGGAAATGTAAGGGAGTTCCTGGAATATTTTGGGAATTTTTGGACATCGGATGATAAGCAAAGTGAATTATACGGTTAAATATTGTTTTACAAATGATTTATTTAAGAAGTTAAAATAGCGAAATAAATTCCCAAATTATTTTTTTCATAATCTATATATTTCAACTGATTTCTAAAAAAAATTCCCAGAATTTTATGAAATATGTGGATTAAATGGGATTTTTCAGATTTTAAAACGCTTCTTTTAACTAATTTCGGCAGTTTACCGGACAACGAACCTGCCGAAACTGGGAACGGACCAAAACCTATCTTGACTATAATTGGAACACCGGGAGTATGTTGGAGGTTCCAGGGTAAGCGGGACACTCTGGGTGTGTTCCACCACCGTTCGGGAGGATCCCTGACGGCGAGAATGGAAACTTAAAATTGGGCAACCTAGACTCCCCAAATACCCAAACTCCCTTAATGAAAAGTTAATCTTTCTTAAATCACAACACGTTGGCACTCTGGGTATTCCCGTACCATTATCCGAACGTGTCAAACAATCGACTTTGGCTGGCACGCGAACCGGTACCCAGGAGCCAAACGTGAAACTAATCATACCATAACATCCATCACCACACCAGGATACTATATGTACAATATGGACTGAAAATACCCACTTGGGCCCAAGTTATCGACGTTACCGACTTAGCCACTGATATTAGTAATTACTTGCATGATTGCTGTTAAAGTCGAACAAGCTTACATATACTCCTATTGCTACCTGTGATGCTACTATCCTGTGAGTTTCACTCCCCCACTTTTAATATGTTTTACTGTTTTCTGGGGTGATTTGCATGTTACAAACTGTGTTAATTACACCAACTTGCTATGATGTGAATGATCTAACACATGATATTAGCCCTGATACAAGTGATTAACGTAAGCCGTGGGTAGTGGATTGTAACACCCTTTTTATTATAATGAGATTACTTAATATAATACATGAGTTTATACAAAAATCCCAAATTTACAAAAATGTTTTCGATTCAAAATACCAAACATGATCATGTTAATTACTAAACGAAAGTTTAAAGTAACTTCTACTAGTCACTACCGACTAGTTTAAAAGCTTAGGACATAGTTAACAATTCATCTACATCAAAATCATTTTCTAAAACAAAGTTAAGTTAACGCGGAAGCTACAAAATGCGTGTTCGGTTCTTCGACATTGCTTGACCGCCATCCGAAATCCCACCATAGTCACCTAAGGTCAAAACCACTAAAAACATTAGTTTTGGCATTGACATAATACGTGTAAATATGTTCCAACATCAAATCAATAAAAGAAAAATAAAAATTTTGATGTTGATCCTCCCGCGTGTCGCGGCAGGAGACATCAAATTCGTCGCGACTCGCGACGGCTTCCGCGTGTCGCGGGGGTAATCATGTCTTCCTCCGCGTGGCGCGGGGGAACACGTTTTCCAGCAGGTGCAGGTTTAAAATCTGCATTTCTGCCCAGCTCCGAAAATTGTAAAAATTCTAACTTTAAAAGGTCATAACTTTTCACTCGCTAGTCCGTTTTAACCGATTCTTTTTCCTATGAGTCCGTAATAAAATTACGGATCCAACCATGTAAGTTTCACATTACGGAAAACGAGATACCGACAATCGGTTCACGATTTCCTTATTGCAATTATTCAACCCATTGTTGTAAGTGCATAGCACCATTTTTCAACTCTTAAAACTTTTCGGACATAATTACCCAAATTACCGGGCTCATAAATTTTGCACATTCGCGCCATTCCATGTCCTCGCGTACCCTTGGAACTAGTTACTTGTTTCATCAGAATTCAAGCATTCCGTTTCAAGTAACCCCGTTTTATTTATCTTCTATTATTTGACCCAAGTTCCCGGGTTCTTAGACTTAGATTTATATAACCAAATCATTAGTATGGTACAATCCATCATTTAACGAAGTATGAGACTTTCAAGTCTCTACTCTCGTGATTCTTTTTAAAAGCATCATTTTGACCCGTTTGGCTATTTAGTGAAAACCATCACTTCATTGACTAGCCAAACTAAGTTCCAAGTTTTACTTTGACCCGTTTGATGGTCGAGTGTGCTTCACCACTTTAACGACGCATCAAACGTATTCATTACACTACAACATCATTCTCACAACAAAATTAAGCATGTATACATAATTTAACGGGACTAAAGTGTCACACCCCGACCACGTAGAACATACAAAACATGGCGGAAACGTCGGGGAGTGTTGTAACAGAATTAATTGTTTCAAATCCATGGCAATTGAAGTTTCGTTTTATTAATCAAACATGAGAGTTTACATTGTTTTAAACAAGAAACAAAGAGTACATAACATAAATTAACTAGTTCTTGTCTCGTTTTAAGTCACTAAGGCACAGGTCCGCCTAAGTATGTCTTGATAAGTCCTATGCCTCATCTCCTGAAAACACATGTGAAAATAGGTACGTCAGCATAAAAATGCCTGTGAGATACATAGGTTTTGTGAAAACAGAATTCATGACTTATGTTTGAGAAAGATGTTTAGTCATGAACCTTGTAATTTGCTTTGTCTTGTAAATCATTTGAAAAACGATAAGATCAGATGATATGTATAAATAAGAGAATAATGTATGGTTCAAATGTATAACCAAGTAAAATGAGTTATATAAGATAAGTTGTTTGTAAACCAAAGTCTTGTGAAAAGTATGTTATTTGTATAAAATGTTAAATGTCTCAAATTGAAATGGTTCAAATAACGCTACGATATGTAATACCATACAGACACTTATATATAGGAAGTACCAACGGCGTATCCACCATGCTTGTATCATATTACACACGCATCGTTACTTAAATCACTTACTCAAACCAAACCACCAAGATGTAATGTTTAACAATTGTAGAAATTTTTATGTATAGTCAAATGTCTATTGTCAAATGTAAATCAGGTCAACAGATACAAATGGTTCACACGGTTCAACGGTTACAGATGATTCACATGGTTTAACAGTTACAAACGGTTCATATAATCAAATGGTTACGACGGTTCACATAGTCAAATAGTTACAACGGTTCAAAATGTAGTATAATGTGTTCATATGCTGGATGAGCATATGCAACAGAAATGCAATGTAAAACAATGTACTAAGTATGCACACAATGGACATACATAGCATGAAATGTAATGTAGAACGATGTACTAAGTACGCACACAATGGGCATACATAGCATGTAATGTAAAACGATGTACTAAGTACGCACACAATGGGCATACATAGCATGTAATGTAATGAAATCATGTACTATAATGTACTAACGAACATAGCAGGTATATGATGTGAAAACAGGAAAGCATGAAAGTAACAAGTAGGCACATGTGTTTCACCCCAAAACAGTTTGGAAAACAGTAAAAGAGGGGTCTATGTACTCACTTGAGATTGCTTAGTAGTCCTTGAGTAACAACCAAACAATGCTAGAGATCTCGAAATCAAACGGCACCTAATATAGGTAACTATGTTAATAAACCGGACCTAAATCGGAGGATTTAGATAGAATGAGGGTTCGTAAACCAAACGAGTATGGAGACTCGTGTAATATGGTTTAACAAAGCCTACATACTAAAAGAAACCTAACATAAGTGCTTACTACCCATTACGACCCGTTTAGGTAGTTTATGCTACTTTAACGCGTCGTTCGCGTGAAACGCGTTCGGAACGCCTAACTAGTCCTATGACAAGTAAAATATGCCTTAACACATCTAATATTGTTACCAAATCAGTTTAGATACCAAAAGTTATGTTACATATGCTTAAAATGAATTTTGGCGTAAAAAAGGGCATTTTGGTAATTTACCTAAGGCATATAAACTACCCATCATACAACTACTCAAACGATGTGACCGTAGGGTATAACCTCGGAAGGTTATTCCCTACCTACTATGGTCACCTAAAGTATTTGGTCGGATCCTAATGATCGACCAAATGGGTCGGGTTCGAAGGTATAAGCGATTTATCAGATCGCTTACCCTTACGACCCTAGACAACGTGGTAATCAGTAGACATAGTCCCAAGGGACTATAACCATCGTGATTACAATCACGTTGCGAAGTTCAAATGAACTTCGCATTAACCATAAACTGGTCAACGCAGAAAGTCAAACAAAGTTTGACTTTCGGACTCGAAAAGCAATAAAAGAACGAAGGAATACTTACGAAGGGTCCCCGAATGCTAATCTCGATCCAAGTAACTCAGGTATGAAACAATGGTTTCAACTTAGAGTTTCTCAAATCAAAATTCTTGTGGGTTTTGCAAATGAAGGCATGGGGTATTTATAGGATTTCCCGAACCGTTAGGATCGTTTCTTGGAAAAAGTGCTTCAATCTTGGCCATACACTTGCACCCATGGTATTGTAATACCATGTGCACATCAAACCAGCCCATAGTATTGCCCAAAACCATGTGCAAAGGTGGTATAGGCCAGATTCAATGTTTCTGCACAGAAAGTTTCAAAAATGGCAGATTTGGTCCCTGTAGTGTAATAAGGCCTTTTCCGACGCGTTTAAGGCCCGTTAACCCCATTTCAAAGCTCTAAAATGAAGTTAAAGTAAAGGGAACTTAAAATGTTCTCAAAAATATCTCGGATGTCGGTTCGTTTAGCCGTACGGTTGCGTTGTTCGGCTAATTACGACGGAATGCGCATAAGCGCGAAAAACGATCCAAATGACGTGACGAATGGATTTTTCTTATGCCAAACACTAAAATAAAATGTTTTAGTGCTTACATAAATTTTTGGATGTCCGGGTGTATTCAGAATGTAAGTTATGCGCGAAAGTGTAAACTTGTGCACTTTTTGACGCTTTTAGTCCCTGAATGACCCAAAAGTTTATTTTAGCACACCGAACCCCTCAAAGCCTATTTCTAAGCTATATAAAGGATATTTAAGGTGTGTTTAACTTATGGTCATGTTCCGGAATGTCTGTTACAGTTCAGATTGGCATACTTTCGCAGTTTGTCAACTTTAGTCCCTGTAAGCGATTTAACTTGTTTTTGCCATACCAAAGCCTTTAAAACTTATTTCTAAGTTATGTAAAGGTTATTTAAGGTATGTTAAGCCTATTTCACTATTCCGGAGTGTTTGTTGCATTAAACTGGTTATATTTACGCATCAGTGCGCGTATAACCTTCCAGAAAGTGATTTAGAGCTTGTAATCGAACAAGAATTGATATGTGTAAAAGATACACATATTTATACAGATCCCAAGTATGAAATACAATATTTCATTGGTTTGGTATTTGTTTGATGGTCGCAGTGACACAGGTGTCACATAAAGCCACGTACCTTTAAAGCACACCTTTTCCGCGAGTATCACCTCCGGCGTGTCCACTTGACGTTCCGGATTCCTTGCCTAAAGAGTTCAATTCATACCAAGATTAGAACTCTTTCATAAGCTTAAACGCATTAATTCACAACATATGCAAATCTGCGTTTTTAGCAATCTTTAACGTTTTAACCCTCATTTAGGCGTTTTATCAAACACCTTGCGGGTCAGATTTCTACATGATCTAAACCAAGTTCATAACTTGAAATTATCACTCAAATTAACTTCAATTAGACAATATACACATATTTTAACATCAACAATTTCAGAGATTAGCTCACAATTTCAGTTTACACTAGAACAAGAGTCTTAATCCTAGTGTTTATCGAGTTCTACTAACTTACTAATCACCCACTATAGTGATTTTGATCCTTACAACTAACATGCAAGATTTTGACAAGAAATCATCTAGGGTTTGTCCCTAGACTTCACATTACTTCTAATTTCATGTTTTACAACACATAATCAAGCTCAACCTTCGATTTCAATCATATGCAAGAATTTGAGTTGTATCAAAACAACCTAATTTGACATACCTTATCACCTCCTTGACGAGGAGATCACGATTCTATGTTCAGATTTCGATTACGACATGATTTGAGCCTTCAATTTGAGAGTTTAGTAGGATTTAGGGTTGTGAAAGTGTGGGTGTCGCCCCTGTGGTTTCTTGATCGACCAGAACTCCAAAATGGAGTGTTTGGTTTTTATTTTACTAATTATTAGTAATTTAAGTTTCAAGTTTGATAACCTAGGTCCCTCCACTCTTATTTAGTTTATATCTTTGGCTTTTTAACTCATTCCTGTGTTACTACAAGACTTCTAACTAACTGGGTTATTTATCCTAGTTAGTTTATTCTTGTTTTTTATACACTTTATAATTCTAGTATAAAGTTTTGAAATTTCGGGATGTTACAAGTCCACCCCCCTTAAAAAGGGTTTCGTCCCCGAAACCGTAATACGTACCAAATAGTTTAGGGTAGAGTCGTTGCATCTCTTCTTCGAATTCCCACGTGGTATCCGCACCCTTCTTGTGCTCTCATTTAACCTTCACTTGGTTAATTACTTTGTTCCTCAGAATCTTCTCTTTTCGATCTAAAATTGCAATTGGCCTCACTGCATAGTTGAGGCTGTTATCCACCTCGATATCATCATAGCGAATACGAGCAGTTTCGTCAGCTAAGCATTTTTGGATATGTGACACATGGAATGTGCTATTAATTCCACTCAACTCTTCGGGTAGTTCAAGGCGATATGCTACCTTACCAACCCGTTCAGTGATTTTGAATGGCCCAATGAACCTCGGACTCAACTTTCCTCTTTTTCTGAACCGTATAATTCCTTTCCATGGCGATACTTTTAGCATTACTTTATCGCCAACTTGAAATTCAATTGGTCTGTTCCGTTTATCTGCGTACGCTTTTTGTCGAGCATGGGCCGCCTTTAGGTTAGCTCGGACCAAGTCGATCTTCTCATTCATATTACGGATTATATCAGTAGGAGCTAGTCCTCGTGGACCCACTTCTCCCCAACATACCGGGGTTCGACACTTTCTTCCATATAACATTTCGTAAGGAGCCATATTAATGCTCGTGTGATAGCTGTTGTTATATGAGAACTCGGCCAAGGGTAGATAGATATCCCAACTACCCCCGAAGTCGATAATGCAAGCCCGCAACATATCTTCCAACGTTTGTATCGTTCTCTCACTTTGCCCATCCGTTTGTGGATGGTAAGCAGTGCTAATGTACAATTTAGTTCCCATTTATTCTTGGAATTCGTGCCAAAATTTCGAAGTAAACCGAGTATCTCTGTCTGATACAATGGATATCGGCACTCCATGACGTGCTATTATTTCATTAGTGTACACTTCCGACATCTTTTCGGATGTATAAGTCTCACGAATCGGAATGAAGTGAGCACTTTTTGTCAATCTATCCACAACTACCCATATGGCATCAAACCCGCGATTGGTTTTGGGCAATTTGGTTAACAAATCCATCGTGATTTGTTCTCATTTCCAAACTGGGATATCCAGCGGTTGCAACTTACCATACGGCTTTTGGTGCTCCGCTTTGACTTGTAAACAAGTCAAACACTTTTCCACATATTTCACAATATCTCTTTTCATTCCGGGCCACCAATAGTTTTGTTTTAAGTCATTATACATTTTGGTCGCCCCCGGATGAATTGAATAATGAGATTTATGGGCCTCGTCAAGTAGACGCACCTTGGCCCCACACGTATTTGGAACCCAAACTCTCCCAAATCGAGTTTTCAATCCTTGGTTATCATCCTCCAGGTCTTTTAGCTGCCCAACTATCCTTTCCTTCTTCACATTTTCTTCCTTGATTGCTTCAATTTGAGATTTTCGGATTTGTTCAAGCAAACCCGATGTCACAATTAGTTGCATCGATCGTACTCGAATAGGCGTATAATCTGTCTTTCGGCTCAACGCGTCTGCCACTACATTAGCCTTCCCGGGGTGGTAATGTATTTCACAATCAAAGTCTTTGACGGTTTCTAACCACCGCCTCTGCCTCATATTTAATTCCTTTTGATTGAAGAAATACTTTAAGCTTTTGTGGTCGGTAAAGATAGTGCACTTCACCCCATACAAGTAATGCCTCCATATCTTCAAGGCAAACACCACTACTGCCAACTCGAGGTCATGGGTAGGATATCTCTTTTCATGAGTCTTTAGCTGCCTCGAGGCATAGGCTATAACCTTGCCCCGCTGCATCAAAACGCAGCCAAGTCCCGAATGCGATGCATCCGAGTAAACTACCATATCCTCCGTTCCGTCCGGTAATGTCAATACCGGTGCATGGGTCAATTTTTCCTTAAGCGTTTGGAACGCCCTTTCTTAATCCTCGGCCCAAATAAACTTTTCATCCTTACGGGTTAGTTTGGTCAACGGCGTAGCAATTTTGGAGAAATCTTGTATGAATCTCCGATAATAACCCGCAAGCCCCAAGAAGCTTCTGATTTCCGAAGGATTCTTCGGTGGATTCCATCTCGACACAGCTTCTATCTTTGAAGGATCTACTAACACCCCGTTTGCACTAATGATGTGCCCAAGAAATTGCACCTCTCGTAACCAGAAGGCACATTTTGAGAATTTTGCATACAATTTCTCTTTCCTGAGCGTCTCCAACACTTCACGCAAATGACTTGCATGTTCTGCTTCATTCTTGGAGTATAGCAAGATGTCATCAATGAACACTATCACTGACTTGTCTAGCATGGGCTTGCAAACCCGGTTCATGAGATCCATGAAAGCCGCGGGTGCATTAGTTAACCCAAAGGACATCATGAGAAACTCGTAATGTCCATACCGTGTACGAAAAGCTGTTTTCGGTACATCCTCCTCTTTGACTTTCAACTGATGATACCCCGATCTGAGGTCGATTTTTGAGAACCAACTTGCACCTTGTAATTGGTCAAATAGGTCATCAATTCTTGGAAGTGGATATCGATTCTTTATCGTGAGTTTATTCAACTCCCGGTAATCAATGCACATACGCATGCTCCCGTCCTTCTTTCTCACGAATAATACCGGTGCGCCCCATGGAGACACACTTGGCCGAATAAATCCCTTGTCGAGCAATTCTTGGATTTGTGACATCAATTCTTGCAATTCTGATGGCGCTAACCGATACGGCGCCTTGGCCACAGGTTTCGCGCCCGGAATCAATTCAATTCCGAACTCTACCTCCCATTCCGGCAGTATTCCCGGTAAATCTTCCGGAAATACATCAGCGTATTCGCGTACCACTGGTACGTCTTCCATCTTCGGCGTCTCTTTATCGGGATCGTTTGCGTAAATCATAAATGCTTTGCATCCGTGCATCATAAGCTTATGAGCTTTTAATATTGAGCACATAACGGGACTGCCCCCTTTTTCGCCATAGATGGTGACTTGTTTCCTGCTTGGAGATGTCAATTTTATCTCCTTGCGGAAATATATCACTTCTGCATGATGTCGAGATAACCAATCCATCCCGACCACTACTTGGAATTCTCCCATTGACATAGGGATCAAATCTATTAAATATTCCTCATCATCAATGTTTATTTTGCAGTCTCGACATACACCACATACAAGGAAACTTTTGTTATCACCTATTTCTACCTCTAATGGCATAGGCAATTTCGTTAGTACAAAAGAAGGATGTCGAATAAATCCATGTGAAACAAAGGATTTATTCGCACCCGTATCAAATAACACATGTGCAGGAATCGAGTTTATAGCAAATATACCTGAAACCACATCGGGTTCCACCTTTGCTTCGGCTGCCGTTAACTGGAAGGATCTTGCTTTTGCTCTTGGTGTCTCGGTACGTGTATCCTTGTCATCTTTCTTCCCGATCAATTCCGGACACTCCGATTTCTTGTGACCCGACTGATAACATTTGTAACACACCGATACCTTCCCCGAGCACAATGCAGCCGTGTGCCCGGTTTTCCCACAAATAGGACACGGCTTGTCCTTAAACCGGCACTCACCCTTGTGCCCTTTCCCGCATATCTTGCAGCTTGATGACCCGCTTTTTCCTTCTTGTTTCTTTGAGGATTCGTTCGGACGTGCCTTTTTCGTTAGGCTTGGGTTGACTACCTGTGTCCTTCTTTCACCTCTTTCTATCTGTTTCTTCAACTCTATCTCCCGTTCCCGAGCAACGTTTATAATTTCGATGAGAGTCTCATACTTCGAAGGAGTCATAAACTCCCTATACTCGGCGCTCAGCATATTATAATAATAATATATTTTCTGCTCTTCATTCGTTATGAGATCATCACAAAACTTCATTTTATCCATGAACGTTCCCGTGATTTTATCAATAGATTCACCCTTGTGTCGAAGCTGCATAAATTCTTCCTTGATTTTGTTAATGATTGCCTTGGGACTATGATGTTTAAGAAACGGCGTCTTAAACTCGTCCCATGTCATAGCCTTAGCCGCTTCATTTCCAATCTCTTTCTTCTTGCTATCCCACCAATCTTTCGCCTGACCCCTTAACTGACCCGTGCCATAAGCCACGAAGTCACCCTCATCGCAATGGGTCCTTTCAAATACTCCCTCCATATCACTTAGCCACCGTTGGCATATTATCGGGTCAACCTCCCCATTGTAGATTGGCGGTTTACACGCCATGAACTCTTTATAAGAACAAGATTTTCGTCCTCCCGACTTCTCCTTTGCTAAATTGGTATTATCCTCTTATTTCTTGATCCTTTCTTCCACCACTGATAATACCGTGTTTTGGATCTTGTCGATAAAACCCGACAAACTGTTTTCGATTGCTTTTCCTACCTCCTCAGCAATCACTTCTCTCGTTTGCTTGGTGACTCTTGGCACCGCATCATCATTACCTTTATTCGCCATCTTTAACTGAAATGTTTACATCAAGCGTTAACATTTCATTTATAACATGTGATTCATTTACTTCGGTTTATTCAAGTTCGTGACTTGTTTTCACCGTTCTTATTTAATGCACTTTCCGGGTTTGAGTGTGTTAACACACTCTTCCCATGCATATCTATTCTTTATTCCCTCTTTATACTTAATAACTCTACTAAGAACAACTAACTCTTATCGGATGTTTGATCAAGCTTGAACCGAACACACTTGTTAACAACCTTGAGCTCTGATTACCAACTTGTAACACCCTTTTTATTATAATGAGATTACTTAATATAATACATGAGTTTATACAAAAATCCCAAATTTACAAAAATGTTTCCGATTCAAAATACCAAACATGATCATGTTAATTACTAAACGAAAGTTTAAAGTAACTTCTACTAGTCACTACCGACTAGTTTAAAAGCTTAGGACATAGTTAACAATTCATCTACATCAAAATCATTGTCTAAAACAAAGTTAAGTTAACGCGGAAGCTACAAAATGCGTGTTCGGTTCTTCGACATTGCTTGACCGCCATCCGGAATCCCACCATAGTCACCTAAGGTCAAAACCACTAAAAACATTAGTTTTGGCATTGACATAATACGTGTAAACATGTACCAACATCAAATCAATAAAAGAAAAATAAAAATTCTGATTTTTATCCTCCCGCGTGTCGCGGCAGGAGACATCAAATCTGTCGCGACTAGCGACGGCTTCCGCGTGTCACGGGGGTAATCATGTCTTCCTTCGCGTGGCGCGGGGGAACACGTTTTCCAGCAGGTGCAGGTTTAAAACCTGCATTTCTGCCCAGCTCCGAAAATTGTAAAAATTCTAACTTTAAAAGGTCATAACTTTTCACTCGCTAGTCCGTTTTAACCGATTCTTTTTCCTATGAGTCCGTAATAAAATTACGGATCCAACCATGTAAGTTTCACATTACGGAAACTGAGATACCGACAATCGGTTCACGATTTCCTTATTGCAATTATTCAACCCATTGTTGTAAGTGCATAGCACCATTTTTCAACTCTTAAAACTTTTCGGACATAATTACCCAAATTCCCGGGCTCATAAATTTTGCACATTCGCGCCATTCCATGTCCTCGCGTACCCTTGGAACTAGTTACTTGTTTCATCGGAATTCAAGCATTCCGTTTCAAGTAACCCCTTTTTATTCATCTTCTATTATTTGACCCAAGTTCCCGGGTTCTTAGACTTAGATTTATATAACCAAATCATTAGTATGGTACAATCCATCATTTAACGAAGTATGAGACTTTCAAGTCTCTACTCTTGTGATTCTTTTTAAAAGCATCATTTTGACCCGTTTGGCTATTTAGTGAAAACCATCACTTTATTGACTAGCCAAACTAAGTTCCAAGTTTTACTTTGACCCGTTTGATGGTCGAGTGTGCTTCACCACTTTAACGACGCATCAAACGTATTCATTACACTACAACATCATTCTCACAACAAAATTAAGCATGTATACATAATTTAACGGGACTAAAGCCACGTACCTTTAAAACACACCTTTTCCGCGAGTATCACCTTCGGCGTGTCCACTTGACGTTCCGGATTCCTTGCCTAAAGAGTTCAATTCATAACAAGATTAGAACTCTTTCATAAGCTTAAACGCATTAATTCACAACATATGCAAATCTGCGTTTTTAGCAATCTTTAACGTTTTAACCCTCATTTAGGCGTTTTATCAAACACCTTGCGGGTCAGATTTCTACATGTTCTAAACCAAGTTCATAACTTGAAATTATCACTCAAATTAACTTCAATTAGACAATATACACATATTTTAACATCAACAATTTCAGAGATTAGCTCACAATTTCAGTTTACACTAGAACAAGAGTCTTAATCCTAGTGTTTATCGAGTTCTACTAACTTACTAATCACCCACTATAGTGATTTTGATCCTTACAACTAACATGCAAGATTTTGACAAGAAATCATCTAGGGTTTGTCCCTAGACTTCACATTACTTCTAATTTCATGTTTTACAACACATAATCAAGCTCAACCTTCGATTTCAATCATATGCAAGAATTTGAGTTGTATCAAAACAACCTAATTTGACATACCTTATCACCTCCTTGACGAGGAGATCACGATTCTATGTTCAGATTTCGATTACGACATGATTTGAGCCTTCAATTTGAGAGTTTAGTAGGATTTAGGGTTGTGAAAGTGTGGGTGTCGCCCCTGTGGTTTCTTGATCGACCAGAACTCCAAAATGGAGTGTTTGGTTTTTATTTTACTAATTATTAGTAATTTAAGTTTCAATTTTGACAACCTAGGTCCCTCCACTCTTATTTAGTTTATATCTTTGGCTTTTTAACTCATTCCTGTGTTACTACAAGACTTCTAACTAACTGGGTTATTTATCCTAGTTAGTTTATTCTTGTTTATTATACACTTTATAATTCTAGTATAAAGTTTTGAAATTTCGGGATGTTACATGGATAGTACTATTGGTCTGACAAACCCAGTTGCCCGTCGGACAGGTGCGGCCGGCAGCCAGGCAACTGCACGCGTCCTAACTAGGTTATGTTGTTAGACATAACTACCCGAGGGCATTAAACTACCTGTGATACAGGTGGTGCGATTAAGTGTCTGTGTAACACAGTACGATTAAAACAGTCTAGGTTTCACTTATGACACTCGTGTAATTCCATCTATGAACCGTAATATGTGCAATTAAACATGTTGATACATTTTGAAACGAAACAACCAAACCAGTGGAACTCACCGGCTCGGTTAGCTGACCCTTTTTAAAACTAACATGCATTTCAGGTAACTTGAGACTGGTGTGATCCGTGTATTGGGTGCAAGACGTGTTTGTAGGCGAATACTAATATAGACGCATGCAGCTTAGAAGATTTATGTGGTTCATGGGAACACGCAGTTGTAACATACATGTAGTATGTAATCAACATTTTGTAATTAATAAAATGTAGTGTCTTTATAAACAATGTGCTTATACAAGAGGTGTCTGTTGCATCCCACGTTTTTCTTCCGCTTCAAATCGGAGTGTGACAGAAACACTTTGTTTTGATATCAAAAACATGTTTTCTAACTTAGTTAAACATGTTTTAACATGTTTAACTCGTCACTTTTAGTCTAGTGCTTGTATAGGGTAGTAAGATAACCGGTCTTAACAACCGCTTAGACTTTCGAACCCGACCTGTTTGGTCGATCGTTAGGATCCGACCAAGTATATATTGTGACCATAGTTGTATAGGGAATAACCTTCCGAGGTTATACCTTATGGTCATTAGTTTAATTAGTTGTTATGATAGGTAGTTTATATTCCTTAGGAAAATGACCAAAATGCCCTTTTCATGCATAATTGGATTTTAAGCATATGTAACTTAAACTTTTGTCACTTAACTGATTATGCAACATATTTAAACATGTTAGGGCATATAATACCTGTCATAGGACTAGTTAGGCGTCTCAAACACGCATTCGCGCGAACGACGCGTTAAAGTGGCGTAAGCTACCTTAATGGGTCGTAACGGGTCGTAAGCACTTAGGATAGATTCCGATTTAGAATGTAGGCTTTGTTAAACCATATCACATGAGTTCCAATACTCATTTGGTTTACAAGACCTCATTCTACCTGATCTTCCGATTTAGGTATCGATTTGTTAACTTAATGATCCAATACTAGGTGTCACTTGATTCCTTGATTGCCCGAGCTTGTTAGTTCACTTTAATCGAGGATCCATTGCAAAAGTGAGTACATAGTTCCCCTCTTTTACCGTTTTCGACTGTTTTGGGGTGATTCATATGTGCTAAACGATTTCGAGCTTTCTAAACAAATGCTATGGTTTATACTAAACACAACAATTTCAATTATATGAACTATTGAACCACTGGAACAATGTGAACTATTGAACCACTGGAACTATTGAACTATTGAACCACTGGAACTACGAGAACTATGTGAACTATTGGACCACTGGAACTACTGATCTATGCAAATTATTTGAACTATTTGAACCATTGGAACTATTTGATTTATGTGAACTACTTGAGCTATTTGAACCATTGGAACTATTTGATTTATGTGAACTACTTGAACTATTTGAACAATTGGATCTACTTGAACTATCAAACGATTGGGTTTTGGTAAGTGATTAGGTAACGGGGCGGGTGTAATGTGATAAAAGAATGGTGGATACGCCGCTGGTACTTCCTATATATAAGTGCTTTTAACACATTACATACCATTGGGTTATCTAGATCACTTGGTCGAATGTTTTCAAAATGAAGTTACACTACAAGGTTTTCTTAACGATATAAACCATACGAGTTTTATTACAAAAACGACTTACGATTTGGGTTACATAAACAAATGTTTTGGGTTAAGATTCATGGCTACGAGATTTTATAAACTATAACCAACTTGTTTTGAGTTGGTTAATCATATTGCAATACCAAACACCTTTCAAACAAGGTTTTCAACTATCAACTTTTGTAGTCTAACGAAGTATTGCAATATGTAAACAAGCCATGAATCCGATACTCTCACAAAACCTATGTACTCGCCGGCATTTTTATGCTGACGTATTTTCACATATGTTTCAGGTACCATAATCTGATGATGTCTGACGATGATTATGATGCTTACTCGCATAGGAATGGACGAGGCCTTAGTGAGTCATTAACAATGAAAGTCAATTTGTTCATGTTTTGTTTCTAATTTCAATACAATGTAATAAACTTAATTCAATAAAACGAAACTTTAATCCAAGTGTTGTGAAACAATGATTCTGTTACGACTCTCCCCGACGTTTCCGCTGTGGTTTGTTGTTTTAACGAGGTCGGGTGTGACAACGCATCACAGTATACAACAAATCCATCGATTCCCTCAGGCAGGAATATGATTGGTGCACTACACAATCCCTCCTTCAGCGTCTTAAATGCTTCCTCTTATTTCTCTGTCTAGTCAAACTTCTTATCCTTCTGGGTCAATAGCGTCAAATGCTGTGCTAATCAGGAGTAATTTTCTATAAATCTCCGGTAGTACCCAGCGAGTCCTAAGAATTGTCGCACTTCGGAAGGGGTCCTTAGTGCTTCCCATTTCTTGATTGCTTCAATCTTTGAAGATCCACATGTATTCCTTCTTCATTAATAACATGTCCGAGGAAATGGACTTCCCGAATCCAGAACTTACACTTCGAAAACTTGTCATACAATTTCTCCCTCTTCAACAACTCCAAAATCAATTTCAAGTGCTGCTGATGATCTTTCTTGGTTCGTGAATAAATAAGTATATCATCAATGAATACTATCAAAAATTTATCCAAGTATGGCTTACACACCTTGTTCATAAGATCCATGAACCCTACTGGTGCATTAGTTAAGCCAAAGGGCATATATTTGTGTGTGTAAAAAACTTGGCATGTGAAATTTGATGAATATTCTATGAATATATTAATATCCGTGTATAAGTATATATGTCGAATATGTCCATACTTATGCATATATGTTACGAAGCGCAACTCGTAGACATATATTGCGAATAAGTAGACATGATAAAGAGTCACCAACAAAATCGTTCGAATCGCGAAAACCTTAATATATATTTATATGGAATTACATATATAAATGCCAACATGATTTTATATAAAGACTTTTCTTAAAAATCTTCAAAATATGTGAAAATCCTATGTGACAGAGAAACTTGATTGTTTTTAGAACAATTAGTTAATATATTATTTCTATCTAAATTAGGATATGCAGAATTTGATCCAAAGGATTGTGATAATTTAAAAGCGCACCCAAAGGTGAGTGTCACAGAACCCCACTTTTTACTGTTTTGTTAATTGTTTTCGGGGTAAAGAACACGACTTTAAAAAGAATGAATATATGTTTTCATATACAACATGATTTCAAATAAATGTATTTTAGTGAGAATTCACTAAAATGTCATTTTACTATCTTATTTAATGTTTTCAGAGAAAAAACATGTTATTAAAAGCTAAGTATATGTTTTCATATAAAATATGCTTTTAGATTATATAAAAATGTATTTTCATCGAGAATACGATTTTTAGAGTATCATAACGTGTTATGAACTCAAGAAGATGTGCAACTTAAATTGTTTTCGAGAAAAATGAGTTTAAAGATATAATACACTGGTTTCGGGAAGGAAACAAGGGAAAATAAACGACATTAGGGGTATAACGATCATGAAATAAAATAATTTTTGGTTAGTACAAGTTTGACCCAGTCTCCGCGAGAATACCGCAACTTGTACAACCTACGATATTAAATTGTTATTTAGTAGGTTATATATAAACGTTGCAATTGAGGACATGCATTAGATGCATCATAGCCGTTTTAATCACTTAAATCATATACGCGTGGAATCGTTAATAGATCTATTGGGTTGACACCCCGTCGTGATTTGTCGCTCCGATCTACATAGCGATGAATTGGCATTCTTGAGTTGTCTAGTATTGATTAATCCCTCGATTTTTTATATAGCTCTTGACGTCTTGCAAAATTACGAAACCGAAATCATAATGAAAATTTAATATCATTTAATCAAAGTCATGAGTATCAGTTTTCATCGGAAACAGACTTGCGGGGCTATTTCGGATGAAACTTTCCATGGCTTTATGATATGAAATAGGGATACATTTCAAATTTTAAATCATATTACAATGACATTTTTACATGAAATAGGGATACATTTCAAATTTCAAATCATATTACAATGACATTTATAATGAAATAGGGATACATTCCAAATTTCAAATCATATTACACTGACATTGTTTCTTTTTAAAATAAATGTCTTATCTTAAACACATGAAAAAGTTTTTTAAATGTGCAAATGTTTACAGACCATTAAAGGGTCAAATAAGGAAGTTTTTCACTTAAATAAAACACTACAAGAATTATATGTGAACTCACCCTCACTTGTGTTGACACTTGATTTTTACGTGTTCTTCAGGCACATGAGTTCGGCTTCGAGGAATTTTGGCTTGTGCGTCATGTGGTTGTTGATGCTTGTTGTAATTAAATAAAGTTGTTGGACACTTTTAAAAACTGTCATGGGACCGTGTGTACTAAGACCTTTAAGGGTCACTTAAAATTGTTATGATTGTGAACTACGTTTTCAACTTTAAAAACCTAATGTTTTTAAATTAATAAATTAGCCAATGAAAACAATGCATCGACCACCAAGAGTTTATATGGGTACCAACCTCCGTCACCGCTACATTTGTATTTCCGCTGCGATGTTTTTGGGGTGTGACAGAAGTTGGTATCAGAGCCAATGGTTGTTAGCGAACTCGATGTTTTTGTAGAAAACACTAGACTTCAACCAAAGAGTTTTGAGAATTTAGGATTCCAAAATTTACAAGGCCAAAGATTCAAAATAAGAATGAATCTTATCCATGTAGTAGGAATAGTAAGAAACTATGTGTTTACGTGTTAATTTACTTATATGTGTTTTATGTGATAATACATATACATATACTCATTGTGAGCATGCACTTACCTAGTATAGTTACATTGTGTCACAGATGTCGCACTTGCACGAGACTATCGAGATTCATGACGCTGAGAGTGAGCCAGATTGCGAGACCTCTCCACCGTCAGAGCTGCACATTGTCACTCAACCAGTAGATACGACCAGCCTCACTTCGTCTTACTACACTGATACCACTGCTTTCACTAGTCAGATAGATACGCGTTACGCACACACGAGTAACGGGTGGATAGATGATGATGATTCTACAGTTCCTTCATCAGTCCATGAAGCGGGACAATCATTAGGCATGGCACCGGTATTTGACGAGATAGGCATAAGCATGCAATTGATTGGGGGATCATTCGTGGTAGCACCTGCTGTGGACGCCACTATCAACACGACTCTACCTCTAGAGCCGTTATCCGCTCCACATACCAATACCGTAGAGCGTACGATTGAGATTCATCCACCTACTGTGCTAGAGTCACACACACCTCAGTCAGGATCATTAGCGTCCATTGTACCACCGCCAGTTCTCACACGTCCTGGAAAGAGACTTCGCACCATAGAGAACACATCATCTACCTCTACGGATGAGACTGGAACTGCATCGAAGAAGCTGAAGGGAGTTTGGGTGGACAGATGTACCCAGTGTGATCGTCAGATTTCTACATTGCGAGGAGAGTTAGAGTCGACGAAGAGTGCGATGTAGGATTTAGGAGGACGGGTGGATGCTTGTAAGGATATTCAGGGATTGGACGACATCGTGAGAGACCACATACATGAAACCATTTGATAAAGCTAAATTCTAATACCTTTTGAAGTTAAATGATATGAGGTTTTTGTCATAGGGGGGAACATTAGGGAGGGTGAAGCCAAGACGGGGGATGTTGAGATGTAAACCGCATTGGTTTGTCATTTTCTTTCTTTAAAATGTTTTTAATTTTAGGGGGAGAAAATGTAGTGAAAAATACAAAAACCTTTAAAAATTTTGAAAAATTTGAAAATGTACAAAAACATAGAAAAAGACAAAAGAGTTTTGGTGTAAAAAAGAGGAAATGATAGTACATCAGTGGACTATCATAACACGCTAGAGAAATGCAAAGCTAAAAAGTTGTTAAACGGTCTCATTGGTGATGTGCCAGTAGATTTCACACATTTAGCAAATTGTTTTTGAGATATAAACATAACGAAACTTCTTAATAAGTGGGTTAACATCTCTCGGATATATGGTCTTAGTACACCGAAATTTTGTTTGAGAGGTTGCCTGATTCTGAGATACTAGTTTATTATAACTAGTTGATATCAAGGGTATTATACAAAAACTTCTGATTTTGCGTCAGCAATGGCCTAGAACTTGTAGAATACTTTTGCTTAAAACCCGAAAACTGCACAAAAAATTGAAAGTATCAAAAGATATTACAATTGCAGTCAAAAGATTCCTAAATGGAACACCACTTTATTAGTCGAGCCTTCGTCTCTTTGTCTATACGGTGGTACTAACCTGAGCTCTCAAGGCCTCACATTAACCTAGAGACAGATATCAGTTAGGTATATTCACCTGTAAGACTGAATCTAGGGAATCTTGATACGTGAGTATATTCTGAGGTGGGAAACACTGTTAAATAAGTTCTAAGACAGTTAATCTCATATCTTCAATCAATTGAAGTTTGTGTAGAAATTTAAGTGGACAAACATACCGACAATCTAGGTGAACTTGTTTAAAGCTTAAAGTTAAAACAGATCAACGATATTAGTGATGTGTCTCAAAAACTAATATGATCCCCTTACACAAACTCATAAAAATATGTCTGTAAATATGTTTATACATAGTTAGTTCATCTCAGATAAAACCAAAAAGATTTTAGGTGTGTTTTAGCATAAAGTTTGATAATACAAAAAGATTTTGTTTCATCTTTATTTTCGACAACCGATGTTGGAATATTGATCTTCAGAATCTGATGCTGAACGAAACCTGATACTACTTGGTGGGAGCTAATATCTGAAACGAAGTAAAGTTTTGAAATTTTCCAAAGTTCATTAAGTTGAAACTTGAAATTGTTGAAAAAACTTCAGTTTGTTCACAAAATGGTCAACCAAGGTCATTAACTTAGACTTGGTACACAAATCGGGTAACCAAGGTCATTAACTTAGACTTGGTTATCTGAGTGGGTTGATAAAACTATTAAAACAATGAAAAATAAAAAAAATGAAAAATTGAAGGTCCCTTCGCACGAGTGGAGCCCAATCGCTCCAAGGCCCAACTGTTCAAGGCCCACTCACACGAAGGACTTGGGCTATATACATCATTCAGTCATTCAAAGCTATTCAGTCACTCAAAACAACTATCGTACACTTCAAAGTTTTCTCTCAAAATTTTCTAAGTTTTTGCCACGTATTCCTATTAAATTGAGACCTAGTAGTGTTGGTTAGCACAACACTCACTATAGTGAAGGTATTTGACCGATGAATTGCTCGATTTAGACTGTTTTTGGACGAGTCGCACTTATGGAACTTTAAACTCATATTTAGAACAATTTAATGGACCAAATTTTAAATTGAAGGTATCATAGGTCTTATCGGTACTTGTATCATCTTTTGGTATCATCAATTTGAACAAAAAACATCAACAAATTTTCAAAGATTAAACTGAACTGTGCATCTTGTTTGGAACGACAGGATCCTTCGCACGAGTGGGTTTTTATGTTGACTGTTTGACCCATTCGCACGAAAAGACCCTTCGCATGAAGAGGATTTTTGTTAACTTGTTGACTTTTAAGTTTACTCGTTCTAAACTGTTCACTCATATGAAAGCCATTCATACAAAGGTGTGTTATTTTTTAAATTCATGAAATTTTTACTAAGTGTTTGAATTTTTATGATTTGCAGGAAAAAGCAACCAACTTCGATAAGAAGCATAACATATGATGTGTTCTTGATCCAACGCTACCAAAAATTAAACCGTTTAAAGAAATTTTGGAGTTTATGAATCAAATCAGGATTAAAAATGCGTTAACCAATTAGCATAAGGCTTACAGGTTGCACATCAAGAGATTTTGGAATGGTGCAAGATTCAAAGAAAGTACAAATTCAATTCATTCGTTTGCTCGCGTCGAGAATGAAGATATTGAAGTGGTGATTACTAAAGCTGATATTCATCGGGTGTTAGAGTTTGATGACAAAGAAGACGATCATACTTGTGATAACTGGTAGTTAACGCCTTCTAGTTACGTGATTAACAAACGTTTAAGGCGATAATAAACAGTGTTTAAGGCACGAATTAACTTAATTAGGCTTTTGGAACATCTATTCGACTTAACAGTATGTGAATAATGGTTTGCGAGAAATCTGCTGAGCATTATACGATAACAAACCGACACCGTATAAAATACTAACACCGCTGACAAATACAAAATCTCTATGTATAATTTAAACTTATGGATTTTGTTTTGTGAAATCATCATGCTTTCGAATGGCACAAAACGCAAACGTGAACGAAAAACGCGACTGCAGGAACGCACCGACAACGAAACGGAAACATCGGACATGCGTATTACCTATGAAACAGAAATATTACGATACATTTAGCTTTGTTTTCGAATTTTATTATTCGTAGTCGAAATCGGATCGAAAAACGGACAAGAAACGACGAACGAAACATTTTACGTGTTATGACGCAACCGGAAAAATACACATCAAAATACCGATTTTGACGTTATTTTTAGTGTTTTTGAATCTAAAATTTTATTTTACGACATTTTATGAAGCTCAGGACTAGAAACGGGCTTCGGAGATGTGATCGCGCCGCTCAAAACACTAGTAACGAGCTTTTGGGCCCTGGTGCCAAGCCCACTTGATGACCTAGTAAATAAGCAACTCTTATGTGTTCAACATTTTTGAAACCCTAAACATTCCGCATCATAACCAAACACGCACACCAAACCCCTTCATATTTCCCTCTCGATCATCATACACGGCGACTGGAGATTCTGGCGCCCCTCCTTCAACGCGTCACCCCTCTCTGCAGCCTCCTTCTACCCTATAACACCCACACCCGATCCTCTTCTCTTTCCCCTGATATCGTCGGCCACACACCCACAACCCCTCCTTGACATTAAATCCATCATACAACCCACCGTTTTCCACGAATAAACGGCCGGCCACCACCAACGGTGGTGGCATACGGCGGCAATAACGTGGAGGAAAGAGAGAGAAATCAGAGGAAGAAAGGGCGCCGCCGTTACTATTGTCACACCCTGACTTTTGCGGGAGCGTGGTTATTGGTGTGACTTCTTAATACCATAGCATTCAATCATAACAATGCTAAATGATAAGACCATAATATGTTCATCCATTAATTTAGTTTAGAAAATACCACAATACCATTGTCTGAAAACAATGACACCAAATTAAGTTACAAACCATGACATGTTTAACTGAGTTCATAAAGACTCCACAAAAGACTTGAAATAAAACCTGAGTTTAGAAACATGTATCCCGTCCAGGAATAGGATACACCCCTTAAACTCAACAACCATGGATAACATCTTTATTCACGACGCAGCTTGAAGACACATGCATACACCTGCCAGATCCACTAGTTCCCTGAAATACATGTAGTTTGAAAAATCAACAAAAGTTGAGCGAGTTCATGTGTTTGTATAAGTATGTGTAAACCTTTGTAAACAGTGTATGTATGTATGTTCCGGTATGATTGCAAATAAGGAAAAGATCACCAATGGTTTGCAAGGCCACTGATATGTGTGACGGTGTAGGAAGACTCAAACCTAGCAAAGTTGTACCGGGCTTCCGGCTAGAAGACATAGTCACCTCTATGGGCCACCCTGGCCTCATGGGTGTGGGCTCGCTAAACCCAAATAGATCTATCACTCATGTCCCTTGGTCCTACAACGAGGATTGATGGTCCCAAGTAGCCGCCTACCCAATCACATGATCTATGGTTCTTTCCTAGGCTAACCATACCAATAGTATTGTATGTAATCCTTTTGTAACATGTATTTCACCCCCGAAGTAATAAACAAAACAGTTTAGAGAAAAGGGGGACATGAACTCACTGTATTGCGTCCTCAGCTCGTAACTCAAACTCTGTCAGCAACCACGACTACCTACAGTGTACTAACGTCTATTAGACGAACGGGTCGTGCCTTTGCTTAGTATTAATGTTTTGGAGTTACGTTTCTGATGTTTCCCAATATTATTCCATGTTATAATCACTTGTTAAAATAATAATTATTTTAACTTTAAGCTATATTAAGTTTTGGAATAATTGATTAAACAGTATTTTGTATTAATACTTCTCAAGTATTTTATTTTCGTATTTCCTTCCCAATGATGGGGGTATTTCATACATGTATTTTCGTATTCTTGCCAAGTATTGGCGTCGTATTCCGGCGTGTTAATCCCAATGAATATATATTTTTAAGTCTCACTTAGAAATATATATTTAAACCTTATTTTTATTTCAAAACAATACATCCCAAGAAAATATATATTTTTCCTTTCCAAAAATTAATACATTTCTTCCTTGTCCAAAAATATGGTATAACTTGGTAAAAATCATACTTTCATTTCTTTCGTAGCCCAAAATAATATTCACCAAAAATATATTTATAACGGTATTATTTTGGAGTTGTAAATTCTTGGCATTTGTAAGTTATATTATTTTACCCTAAAATAATATAACTATTCCACAAAGTATACAAATATTCACACAAGTGTCTTAATATAAAATATATATTCTAAATATATATTTATCCATTTTTATTTACAAAAACCAACCTCCAATACTTGCATTTTTGTTACGAAAATTTATGGCAAAGTTTATATTGGAAAACCAAAGTGTAAAACATACTTGTAAATACTTGTTTAGAAAATATTTTCTAAGTGTTTGAATTTTTAGAAAATTTTGCCATAGTTTCCTTTGTAAATGGAGGTGTCCATGCTATTTAGCATATCATTTTCTTTTCAAAATCAACACACAATGATCAACATTCAACCCTAAACAATATTACACTTACCAAGTGTAAAAACCATTCAATTTACATACTAACATGAACTTGATCTTTCACAAAAATGCGTAGTAACTTGGTAATGTTTTTAGTGGACTTAGTTACCTTCCAAAATGTATTTACTTCTTGATAAACTTCACTCTTGAAGGTTTTAGAAGTTTGCAACTTGTAAACATATTTTACAAAAATGTTTATTTATTAAACCTTCTTGTTATACTAGTATCTCTACACTTGTTTTCCCACTAAATATAGTGTAGGTTTAAGTAAAAACTATGATCTTCCAAAATCATATTTTAAACTTGGTTTTCTGGGGAAATCATTCATAAATCTTGGATCTATGAGTTTACTAGCTCACTTTGTTTATTATTTTACAAGAAATCTCTTTATTCATCAAGTTCATGTTCATACAAGAAGATGATCATTCTTTAATCACCATCTAGCAAGATCCATGTGATGATTAACATCATCATCTCAAGAAATCAACAAGCAAATATCATACATATACTAAACAACATCATTTCACCAAGATATCATCATATGTAAGCTTATGTTTCATGGTTCTTGTTCATGTCTTTTGTTATTCTAGTGATTTTCATCATAACACATCTTTTAACCAATCAAAATGGAAGTAAACAAAGGGTTAAAAAGGATCTTACTACTAGCTTCAAGCTAGGGAAGAACAATGGTGAAAATGGAGTGGATAAAAGCTTATGATGGAAGTCCTTCAAGTTCTTCAAGCACCAAGCCTTCTAAGACACCTTGTTACTCCTTGGGATAACCTTGGATTGGATGGATGGATGGATGATCGAAAATGGTGATGGTGGTGGTGTTACCTTCGGCCGAGAGCAAGAGGGCAAGGGAGAGAGAGGTGAAGTGGTGTGTTGAGATGAAGATGAAGGATTATGGTCCAATATATAATCTCTAATTCCTTTTGTCCATTGGTCTTTATGTTTCAATAAGTACAAGCACAATATAATCAAGATCATTAGGAGACTTAGTGAAGATTGAAGAAATCTTGAGTGTGGGGGCCACTTGGGCCGTAAATCATATGGGGGAGGGGGTTAAGTGTAACTTGATGGTAAGTGTAGGTAATTAGTTGGAAGATAAGTATAAAGTCTAGTGTTTTTAAGTGTAGGATGCATTATGTAGTATGTTAAGGTGTTCGGGAACCATAACTAGCTCAAAAAAAGTAAAACAATGCTTCTAGCAATATTTTAGTGTTCCGGGTAATGTTCGGTTGTTCGGTTAGATACCGGTTCGTTAAAGTGTCAAGTTATTCCCTTTAGTGTTCTTTAAGTACCCTTTTGTGACACTTTTGATTCCCGACACTTAGGAAAGCATACAGGACCATTTTGCCATATTTTTGCATGTTACAAGCATGTTAAAATGCTGATTTTTGATGACTAATGCAGAATTCTGCACTTTGAGTGGGTTTTAGGCACTTTCCAGCACTTAAACTATCACCTAGTGACGCAGTTTTAAGGTCCTTACTTCCCTACACTCCATACTAGTGTAGTACCTTGTCTCTGGCTGATACTGGGCCTCAAAACACTGTCTGTCTATGTACTGGCACTGTCAGTATATTTCTGAGTTATCCGCTAACTGTGCTAACCGTGCCTTGTGCATCGTTTTTGTCACTAAGGTTTGTATGTAATAAATGGTGTGACAGTATGAAATGTGATGCACATGTATGTATGATAAAGAAATCATAAAGCAGTTTATATCATCAGTTGTAATTAAGCACAATCATTAAGCATTAATCAATATTAATTAATTGTACGGATACCTGTAATTATGAGGGTTGTCACATTCTCCCCCTGTTAAGAAAATTTCGTCCTGAAATTTTAGTTCTGCTACTAGATGTAGGGGTCTTGGGGAACAAATGTGGGTATTTTGCTTTCATGCGATCCTCACGCTCCAACGTGAATTCTGGGCCGTGACGTGCATTCAAACGAACCTTGATGAGTTTGACACTACTCCTGCGTGTCTTGTTAACCTTCCAATTAGTAACCTCAATAGGTTCTTCAGTAAAGTGGAGTGTGTCGTCAATATGAACTTCGTCGGCAGGAATGACAACTGTTTCTTGAGTTGGACTCTTTTTCAGGTTTGATACATGGAATGTATCATGAACGCCATTCAGTTCTGCGGGTAGATCCAACTTGTACGCTACAAGACCAATCCTCTCTAGGATTTTGAATGGTCCGATGTATCTTGGGTTCAACTTCCCACGCCTCCCAAAGCGTGCTACACCCTTCCAGGGTGAAACCTTCAACAAAACCATATCTCCCACCTCAAATTCCAGAGGTTTCCTTCTTCGGTCCGCATAACTCTTTTGACGATCACGAGCTGCCTTGATGCATTCTCGGATCTGTGTAATCTTGTATGTCGTCTCCTGAACAAATTCCGGACCAACGAGCTATCTATCACCCGCGTCTGCCCAGCATAGCGGTGATCGACACTTACGTCCATAGAGAGCTTCGAACGGTGTGGCTTGGATGCTTGCATGGTAACTATTGTTGTATGAAAATTCTACCATGGGTAAGTGAGTGTCCCAACTACCACCCAAATCCATTACGCAAGCTCGCAACATGTCTTCCAATGTTTGAATCGTTCGTTCGCTCTGTCCGTCTGCCTACGAATGAAAGGCAGTAGTCAGATTCAACTGAGAACCAAAGGCTTCTTGAAAGGATTGCCAAATCCTTGACACGAATCTTCCATCTCTATCAGAGATAATCGAGAGAGGCACTCCATGCCGTGCGACAATCTCTCTGAGGTATAGCTCAGCAAGCTTGCTCGTGTTGTCTTTTTCTCTGATCGGCAGAAAGAGTGCAGATTTCGTCAGACGGTCCACGATTACCCAAATCGTGTCATGACCTCTGGGTGTCTTTGGTAACTTTGTTATAAAATCCATAGAAATCTGCTCCCATTTCCACTGGGGTATTTCAGGTTGTTGCAGAAGACCTGAAGGCTTCTGATATTCGGCCTTCACCTTGGCACAAGTCAAACATTTGCCAACATACGTTGCAACATCGCCTTTCATTCTTGGTCACCAATAGAAATCCTTTAAATCTTGGTACATTTTGTCCGATCCTGGATGAATCGAATACCTTGACTTGTGAGTTTCATCAAAAATTACTTCTCTCAGACCACCAAAGAGGGGAACCCAAATTCTTCCCAAGAAACACAATTTTCCATCCTCCTTTGGTACCAATTGCTTCTCCATCCCACGGAGATATTCATTCTCAAGATTCTCCCTTTTAAGAGCTTCCCTCTGCGCAGCACGAATGTGCAACGAGAGGTCTGTCTGTACAATCATTTCCAAGGCTCGAACCCTTATGGGCTTGATCCTTTCTTTTCGACTCAGGGCATCAGCGACCACATTCGCCTTCCCTGGGTGATACTTGATTTCACAATCATAATCATTCAGCAATTCTACCCATTGTCTCTGTCTCATGTTAAGCTCTTTCTGATCAAATATATGCTATAAGCTCTTGTGATCAGTATAGATCGTGCATCTAGTGCCATATAAGTAATGTCGCCAGATCTTCAATGCAAACACCACCGCGCCTAATTCCAAATCATGTGTGGTGTAATTTTTCTCATGAATCTTCAACTGGCGTGAGGCGTAAGCTATAACTTTCTGTCACTGCATCAGCACGCAGCCTAAACCTTGACGCGAGGCGTCGTAATATACCACGAAGTCGTCAGTGCCTTCGGGTAGGGATAAGATCGGTGCATCGCAAAGCTTGTTTTTCAACAACTGAAATGCTTCTTCTTGCTTGTCTCCCCATTCATACTTCTTGTCTTTTTGTGTAAGGGAGGTCAAAGGTTGAGCGATTTTCGAGAAATCCTCAATAAATCTGCGATAATACCCGGCTAAACCTAAGAATTGTCGAATCTCGGTTGGCGTCTTCGGAGTCTCCCAGTTCTTGATCACCTCGATCTTTGTGGGATCCACATGAATTCCATCCCCGTTAACTACGTGACCAAGAAACTGAACTTCACGCAACCAGAACTCGCACTTCGAGAACTTAGCATATAATTTCTCCTTCTTAAGCAGTTCTAAGATAGCTCTTAGATGTTGTTCATGTTCTCCCTTCGTCTTCGAGTAGATCAAAATGTCGTCAATAAACACAATCACAAACTTATCGAGATACGGCTTACAGACTCTATTCATCAAATCCATAAACACGGCTGGCGTGGTTGTCAGACTAAACAGCATAACCAGGAACTCGTAATGTCCATAGCGAGTCCTAAAGGCAGTCTTTGGAATACTTTCCTCTTGAATCCTCAACTGGTGGTATCCTGATCGAAGATCAATCTTGGAGTAAAAACTTGAACCTTGTAATTGATCGAACATGTCATCAATCCTTGGCAAAGGATATATATTCTTGATAGTCAACTTGTTCAGCTCGCGGTAGTCGATACACATGCGGAAACTACCATATTTCTTCTTAACGAACAAAACTGGAGCTCCCTAAGGCGAGAAGCTTGGCCTGATAAATCCTTTATCCAATAGCTCCTGAAGTTGTGTTGACAGCTCTTGCATTTCGGAGGGCGCAAGTTGATAAGGTGCCTTAGCCACAGGCGCAACACCTGGGACTAAGTCAATGTGAAACTCGACTTGTCGCTGCGGCGGCAATCCTTGCAAGTCTTCGGGAAAGACTTCAGGATATTCCTTCACAACTGGAATATCTTCTAACTTCGGCTCAGCGGCTTCTTTATCCACGATGTGTGCCAGGAAGGCAACACATCCTTTCTGCAAACATTTCCGAGCTTTCAAACAGCTAATGATCCTTAGGGGCGTATCGCGCTTCTCTCCATGTACCACAATCATTTCTCCATTCACCATCGGAATGCGAATCACCTTCTCGTGACATACAATCTCTGCTCTGTTGCTTGACAACCAATCCATCCCTACTACCACGTCGAAGCTTCCCAACTCGACGGGCAGAAGATCAAGTGAAAACTCGTGCTCTCCCAGTTCTATCACGCATCCTATGATTACTTCATTCGTTTCTACTAGCTTTCCATTAGCTAGTTCTATTGAATACGGAATGCCTAGCTTACTAGCTACCAACCCAAGAATATTCTTAAATTCTAGCGATACAAAACTATAGTCGGCACCAGTGTCAAACAGTACAGATGCAAAGCATTGATTGATAGGGAATGTACCAGTAACTACATTTGGATCTTGGCGTGCTTCCCTCGCCCCGATATTGAAAACTCTTCCTTGTGCTTGATTGAGTTTTGTGCACTCTCACTTGAAATGCCCCATGTCTCCACAATTAAAACATCCTGGTCCTCGACCATTACCATTTCCATTACCCTGATTGTTGTTTTGGTTGTGATTCCCACTCCCAGCTTGATTACCACGGTTTCCATTGCCTCCATTATTTCCTTGCGGGCGGTTTCCATTCCCATTACCACCACGGTTGTTGTTACCAAAACCCCTTTGACCACCCCGGCCAGTACCAACCCAGCATGTTTCTTTCGTGTGACCAACTCTTCCACAGGATTCACATTTTCCAACCCGGCATCGTCCATTGTGATGCAACTGACACGCATCACATTTGGGCAAGGTGCCCATATACCCCTTTCCTTTGGCCTTGGCCGGTGTGCTTGTCTCATCCTTCTTGTTCAAACTGTTGGTACCTTTCTTAAAGTTGGAGAACTTCCTTTTGTTCTCTCCCGAGGACTCAACGTGAGTCTCCTTTTTCTTCGGGTCAGAATTTGAAAACTTGTTTAACCTGATAGCTTTTCAGTTAGTGACACGCTCAGATCGATAGCCTCAGTAATTGTGGCAGGCTTTGACGATGTCACCATACTCATAATCTGCGGTGCCAACCCCCAAATGAAACGCTCCACGCGTTTGAATTCCGGACTGACCATGTATGGTACCACGTGAGATAGATCGTGAAATCTCTGCACATATTCGGCGATCTTTGGGCCATCCATCTTGAGGTTCCAGAATTTAGTTTCCAGCTTTTGAATTTCGGCCCTGGAGCAATACTTTTTACGCATGAGTTCCTTTAATTCATTCCAAGTCAAAGCGTATGCTGCTGCCTCTCCCAGAGTTTGGACTTGGAGATTCCACCACGAAAGCTCTCCTTCTATGAACAATCTGGAGATGTAGGTAACTTGTTTTTCTGGTGCGCATTTGCTCATCCTTATCACTGAGTCGGTCTTCTCCGTCCATCGAACAAAAGCCACAGCACCCCCGGTGCCATCAAAATTCAGCGGTTTACAGTTTAAAAACTGCTTAAAGGTACAACCTGTACAAGTAATGTTATTCACAGGAAGCATTAGCAATGCACACGGAATATCCAAAGGTAACGTAATGTGTCCCAAGCGACTTAGACATTACCATGTGGTGGGTTGTTCCTCGAGGTACCCCCGCTAGTTTCAGCGCATGAGGCCTCGTAATCTGCTATTGCTAGGGAGATCCTTTCTTGTAATTCGGCCTCAGTAGTGGGCAAACGATTTTCCCTTCATGGAGGCATCTTCTAATAGAAGTTTATGTCGGTCAGGTTTTTATGCATATAAGTATGTAGTACGCGTATGTAATAACATTCATCAACACAAGTAACACATAACATCCCATGTCATAACACAAGCAAGTAATCCAACAATATTTGTAATGAGAATGATGCGATTGAGCATCATATATCAAGACCACAAGTACAGTTTATGTGACAACTCGAGTTTCCGACTTTCACTTTCGCATTAAGTGCACGTTGACTTTGACTGTGTAGTTGTTTGACTTGTTTAACTTGTAACTGTACACGTTGTATTTTTTTTTATGAACGCATTGTGGTTGCATGATTTTTGTGTTTGGCTGTTTAAAATAAAGCCTGTTGAAAACTTAAACTGTTAAAACATAAAAGGACTCGACGAAACAGACAGGACCCGACGAAACAGACTGTTTCGCCATAAGCATCTCGACGAAACAGAAGTCTGTTTCGCCAAGCCCAGTTACGCGAAGCCCAGTAAGGGCCCAGAACACTGTTTCGTGTATATTTAGGGGAAACGAGTTCAGTTTCACACGTTTTAACAAATTAGAAACCCTAAAACTCTCCCAAGTGTGACGGCAGCTGTGTGTTTCCCCAAGCCCTCTCTATAGCGATCAAACCATCATTCCGAACATCTCGGTTAGTGTGCATACAGAATCGATTTCTTGTTATATTGATTTAAAAGTTTGTTTGTTGAATGCTTTTAATTGCGGCCCATGTGTGCTTTGTCAGGATATGATAGTCAAAGATGCAATTGCTAATTGTTTGTTTATATGTTGTTGTTGTTTTGTAAAATAATGAACACTTCTTGGAATTTTCGGCTGGATGGATAAGATTTTGGAGGGTAACATGGGTGGTTTATTAAAATCGAGATTGGTGGGAACTTGTGAACCGCCAATTTATAATATTGATGTTGGTAGTGTTGATAATGGTTATTGGAGGTCCAATCGGTTGTGGTTATTGAAGGTCCAATGAGAATTGGCGGTGATAGATAGATGTTGGCCACTAAGGATTTGTGATATGATAATTTATTGCTGAAACTGTTATGTGTTCGACGAATCTAAGGCACCGGCGAAACAAGTTGTTATGACGAAACCGACATGGCGAAACACATTGTGTTTCGCCGAGACTAGTCATGACGAAACAAGAGTGTTTCGTCAAAGGGTATTACGGCGAAACAGGGGTGTTTCGCCGACTGGGTAAACTGATTATGTAATTTGTTTCTGTTAAGTCTTAACTGAGTTAACTAACTGCTGTTAGATGTTACGCCTAATTATGAATACGTGCAATGCGCTACTTGGTGATTTTTGATGTGATATCCACTATAATTATGTTTACGTGCAAACAACTTGAATGCAAACTGATTATGTATTCATGCATACCTTAGGACGTGATTGATTAACCGTGAGCACATACTTAGCATACCGAGCAAAACAAGGTGAGTTCACACCCTTACTAAGGCATGGGATTCCCAGGGTTTGGGGAATGGGATGGAAGGAATAAGGTTGAATAGATTCGTACATACACTGATACTAGACTACCATACCATTGTCCTCGGTTGTGAAGGACACATACGGAAAACCTACGTATACTTATGCTACTCGCTATCCTCGGTTGTGAAGGATACTCACGTAAAACCTACGTGAACTTATACTCAATACTGTCCTCGGTTGTGAAGGACACTTACGTAAAGCCTACGTAAACTATGTACGTACTACTGTTCTCGGTTGTGAAGAACACTTATGGTTACAAATAGTCTAGTGTATATGCAAACATGGGAAGCCCCCACTAATAGAACATACTATAGGCCCAGTAGAGCCACACGTTACGAAACGAACCTGCTTTTACGAACTTACTTACTGTGAACTCGCTCAACTAGTTGTTGACTCTCTGTTACATGCCTTGCAGGACCTTAGGTACTTTTGGAGCTTGCACGGGAGGCACGGTCGTTGTGGACATGGATCGTGAAATGTGTTGTTAAACTTTATGACATTTTGTACTTAAACTTATGTTGGGTTTACTTTAAATGCTTCCGCTACACACTTGTTTATATTTGGTTTTTGGGAAACACCTATCGTATTGTTGAATGACTTTTGATAATTATACTTATGTTCAATATGATTGGTGGCTTGATCCTGGTCATGTCACGCCTCCAAGCGGTGGTACTCCGTGTGTGGTTTTTGGGGGTGTGACAGATTGGTATCAGAGCCATTGGTTATAGAGAACTTGGTTTTAATAAGGGGAAAACGTTTTTATTAAAACCAGACTATAACCGAAATAGTGCTCAACGATCCACAACGACGCCTCGCATCACGTGCAAGACTCATCACTCTAGGTAATAAGGTACATGTCTTATTGTCTACTTGCTAGAATTGCATAGAATTTTGCTCCGGGTATGCTTAGGTTAACTTAACACTATTGCATGAGAACATTTGTGTGCTTACTCTCTTCTGTCCTCGCACTACTCGCGAACCTCTCTCACTTATGTTATATTTGTTATGAAGATCATGTCTGGACGCATTAACATGACGCAAGCCCAATTGACGGCTCTCATTAACGAGCAAATTGCTGCGGCACTTGCAGCCGCACAAGCAGGAGGTATACCCTGCCGTTGTAAACTCACACTAGGATCTTTAGATCCTACACTCCTAAACCAACTCTTGTGTTTAATCTTGTCCTGGATTCTTACACAACAGGTCAGCACGCTCAGCCACCTGTTTGCACCTTCAAAACTTTCATGGACTGTCGTCCTACTACTTTTAGTGGCACGGAAGGAGCGGTTGGACTCCTCCATTGGTTTGAAAAGCTCGAGTCTGTATTTGAAATGTGTGAATGCCCTGAGGCTCGCAGGGTGAAGTACGCCACTGGTACTCTAGAAGGCATTGCGCTGACTTGGTGGAATGCGCAGGTTCAGATATTAGGGTTGGCTGTTGCTAACGCCACACCCTGGAATGATTTCAAGAAATTGATCAAAGAGGAATACTGTAGCCGAGATGACATTCATAAGCTGGAGGTAGAGTTTTACCACTTGAAAATGACGGGGTCAGAAATTGAAGCGTACACCAGAAGATCGAATGAGTTAGCTATTTTGTGTCCTACTATGGTGGACCCTCCCATTAAGCGTATCGAACTGTATCTCAATGGTCTGGTGCCGGAGATTCAAAGTCACGTAACCTCAGCGAATCTTGGCACTATTCAACAGATCGTCAAGCTAGCTCATCGCCTCACCGATCAGGCGGTTGAACAGAACAGGCTGCCTAAACGTATCAACGCTACTACTACCGCTACCACTCCAGTTACTCCTGCTACTCCCAGTGACAACAAGCGGAAATGGGAAGGGGATTCCAGCAGGGGTTCAGCAACTGTACAGTCTCAAGCACAGCAGCAGCGCAAGATTAGTGATTATCAGAGCCCTAGTCAGCAATCTTCGGGCAGTCACAGGCAGGGTAGTTATCGAGGGAACCTCCCAAAGTGTAACAACTGTAACAGGCATCACAGTGGCCAGTGCAACAAGGGTCGTTGTCAGAGGTGCCTCAGGATGGGCCATGAGGCCAAGGATTGTAGGAGCCCACGGCCTGTAACTCAGAATCAACAGCAGCAGCAAACGCAACAGAACCAACAGCAGGGTAACAAGGGATGTTTTCATTGTGGTGCTGAAGGTCACTTCAAAAGACACTGCCCTCAGTTAAACCGAAACCAGAACAACAACAACAACCAGGGCAATGGGAACAACAACAACAATAATCAGGGCAGTGGGAACAACAATGGGGGAAACAACAACAACAATGGTGCAAAGGGTCGTATGTTTGTGATTGGTCAGAGTGACGCAAGGAACGATCCTAATGTGGTTACGGGTAAGTTTCTTCTTGACGACTTTTATGTTACCGTATTATTTGATTCGGGTGCGGATACCAGTTATATGTCTCTGAACGCTAACCAAATGCTTAAACGCGCACCAACACTTTTGAACACCAAACATGTCGTAGAGTTAGCTAACGGTAAAAGTTTAGAAGCCACACACATAGTTCAGGGTTGTAATCTTATCCTCGCTGGTCAGACTTTCTCTATCGATCTCATTCCTATAACTCTGAGTAGCTTTGATATCGTCATTGGTATGGATTGGTTATCCCAACAGCAAGCAGAGATCCTATGCAAGGAGAAGATCATTCGTATTCCCCGTACCGGCAAAGAACCTCTCGAAGTTCAAGGCGACAAGAGTGGTGTCGTGAGTGGCATCATCTCCTTCTTGAAGGCGCAGAAGTGTCTGCAAAAGGGCCACATAGCTATTTTAGCACTCGTTACTGATACATCGCAGAAAGAGAAAAAGATTGAGGATATTCCAGTAGTACGCGATTTTCCTCAAGTGTTTCCTGAAGAGTTACCAGGGTTACCGCCTCATCGTCAGGTCGAATTTCAGATCGAGCTAGCTCCAGGAGCAGTACCTATAGCTCGAGCGCCTTATCGCTTAGCTCCAACTGAACTGGAAGAACTATCTAGGCAACTGCAAGAACTCTTGGAAAAGGGTTTCATACGTCCTAGCTCTTCGCCCTGGGGAGCTCCGGTATTATTTGTAAAGAAGAAAGACGGTACTTTTCGTATGTGCATAGATTACCGCGAACTAAACAAGGTGACCGTAAAGAATCGTTATCCACTTCCACGCATCGACGACTTATTCGACCAGTTACAAGGGTCGAGCTATTACTCAAAGATTGATCTGAGGTCAGGTTACCATCAACTGAGAGTCCGGTATGAGGACGTCTCCAAAACAGCATTCAGAACTCGCTACGGTCACTACGAGTTTTTGGTCATGCCATTCGGGCTAACGAACGCGCCTGCGGTTTTCATGGATCTTATGAACAGGGTGTGCAAACCTTATCTTGATAAGTTTGTTATTGTTTTCATCGACGACATCCTGATTTATTCAAGGAATCGGGAGGAACACGAGCAGCACTTACGACTTATTCTGGAACTCCTTCGAACGGAACAGCTGTACGCTAAGTTTTCAAAATGCGACTTCTGGCTTCGTGAAGTCCACTTCTTAGGCCATGTGGTAAACAAGGATGGGATTCATGTCGATCCATCCAAGGTAGATTCGATCAAGAACTGGCCTGCACCTAGTACACCGACAGAAATACGCCAATTCTTGGGTTTGGCGGGTTATTACAGACGGTTTATCAAAGACTTTTCAAAGATTGCACAGCCGCTTACATTACTGACACAGAAAGGTATTGCTTACCGTTGGAGTGACAGACAGGAAACAGCGTTTCAGCACTTAAAGGATAGACTTTGTAGCGCACCTATCCTCTCATTGCCTGAAGGCACGGATGATTTTGTAGTCTACTGCGACGCATCTATCCAAGGTCTTGGATGTGTATTGATGCAACGGGATAAAGTTATTGCTTATGCTTCACGCCAACTTAAGATTCACGAACGGAATTACACTACACACGATTTAGAGCTGGGAGCTGTTGTTTTTGCGCTCAAGATATGGCGACATTATCTGTATGGCACCAAGTGCACCATCTACACCGATCACAGGAGTCTTGAGCATATCTTCAAGCAGAAAGAATTGAACATGCGACAACGTCGATGGGTCGAGTTACTGAACGATTACGAATGTGCTATAAAGTACCATCCGGGCAAAGCCAATGTGGTGGCCGATGCCCTCAGTCGAAAGGATACTATACCTGGGCGTGTACGAGCGTTGCAACTCACTATTCAGTCTAGCCTTCCTTCACAGATACGAGATGCTCAGGTAGAAGCATTGAAACCGGAAAACGTCAGGGCTGAAGCCCTACGTGGCTCAAGGCAAAGGTTAGAACAAAAGGCAGACGGAGCCTACTATGTAACGGGACGCATCTGGGTCCCATTCTATGGCAACTTACGCGAGCTTGTAATGGATGAAGCTCATAAGTCTCGCTACTCAGTACATCCTGGTTCGGATAAGATGTACCACGACCTCAGAACTACATATTGGTGGCCTAGCATGAAGGCCCACATAGCAACTTACGTTAGCAAGTGTTTGACTTGTGCGAGAGTCAAAGCGGAATATCAGAAACCATCAGGCCCACTACAGCAACCTGAGATACCACAATGGAAATGGGAACAAATTTCCATGGATTTTGTTACTGGCCTGCCTAGATCTCAGCGCGGAAATGATACTATTTGGGTGATCGTGGATCGACTCACAAAGTCTGCTCACTTCTTGGCTATCAAGGAAACAGATAAGTTCTCCACTCTAGCAGACGTATACCTTAAGGAAGTTGTCTCGAGGCACGGGGTGCCCACCTCTATTATCTCTGATCGTGATGCACGTTTTACTTCAGAACTGTGGCAAGCAATGCACAAATCTTTTGGCTCACGATTAGACATGAGCACAGCTTATCATCCTCAGACCGATGGGCAGTCTGAGCGCACTATTCAAACTCTAGAAGACATGCTTCGGGCGTGCGTAATTGATTTTGGCAAGGGCTGGGAAAAACATCTGCCACTTGTGGAATTTTCATACAACAACAGCTACCACACCAGCATAAAAGCTGCTCCATTTGAGGCATTGTACGGACGTAAATGCCGATCACCTCTTTGTTGGGCAGAGGTGGGTGACAGTCAGATCACAGGTCCAGAAATGGTAGTTGATACTACTGAAAAGATTGCTCAAATACGACAACGCATGGCGGCAGCTCGTGACCGTCAGAAAGAATACGCCGATAAAGACAGGAAACTACTCGAGTTCCAGGTTGGGGATCGAGCACTACTCAAAGTTTCACCCTGGAAGGGTGTTGTTCGTTTTGGCAAACGAGGCAAGCTCAATCCACGATACGTTGGACCATTTGAAGTCATAGAAAAGATAGGCAAAGTGGCCTACAGACTGAACTTACCAGCTGAACTCAGTGCAGTTCACAACGTCTTTCATGTGTCGAATCTGAAGAAGTGGCAGTCAGATGAGACCTTCATAGTTCCTTTGAAGGAGCTCACTATCGACGAACGGTTGCATTTCGTCGAAGAACCAGTTGAAATCACGGACCGGGATGTTAAGGTCCTCAAGAACACCAGAATACCTCTTGTTCGAGTTCGTTGGAACTCCCGTCGTGGCCCAGAGTATACCTGGGAACGAGAAGACCAAATGGAACTCAAATATCCCCAGTTGTTCGAAAACAATGCTACTACTACTGAGGCTGAAGCTACTACGGAATTTCGGGATGAAATTCCAACTCAACGGGGGAATGATGTGACACCCCAGGAAAACCAGTAAACGATACAACTTACTTAGCTTCCTCAGTAACCGCATGCTAAATTTCGGGACGAAATTTCTTTCAAGTTGGGGATAATGTGACAACTCGAGTTTCCGACTTTCACTTTCGCATTAAGTGCACGTTGACTTTGACTGTGTAGTTGTTTGACTTGTTTAACTTGTAACTGTACACGTTGTATTTTTTTTTTATGAACGCATTGTGGTTGCATGATTTTTGTGTTTGGCTGTTTAAAATAAAGCCTGTTGAAAACTTAAACTGTTAAAACATAAAAGGACTCGACGAAACAGACAGGACCCGACGAAACAGACTGTTTCGCCATAAGCATCTCGACGAAACAGAAGTCTGTTTCGCCAAGCCCAGTTACGCGAAGCCCAGTAAGGGCCCAGAACACTGTTTCGTGTATATTTAGGGGAAACGAGTTCAGTTTCACACGTTTTAACAAATTAGAAACCCTAAAACTCTCCCAAGTGTGACGGCAGCTGTGTGTTTCCCCAAGCCCTCTCTATAGCGATCAAACCATCATTCCGAACATCTCGGTTAGTGTGCATACAGAATCGATTTCTTGTTATATTGATTTAAAAGTTTGTTTGTTGAATGCTTTTAATTGCGGCCCATGTGTGCTTTGTCAGGATATGATAGTCAAAGATGCAATTGCTAATTGTTTGTTTATATGTTGTTGTTGTTTTGTAAAATAATGAACACTTCTTGGAATTTTCGGCTGGATGGATAAGATTTTGGAGGGTAACATGGGTGGTTTATTAAAATCGAGATTGGTGGGAACTTGTGAACCGCCAATTTATAATATTGATGTTGGTAGTGTTGATAATGGTTATTGGAGGTCCAATCGGTTGTGGTTATTGAAGGTCCAATGAGAATTGGCGGTGATAGATAGATGTTGGCCACTAAGGATTTGTGATATGATAATTTATTGCTGAAACTGTTATGTGTTCGACGAATCTAAGGCACCGGCGAAACAAGTTGTTATGACGAAACCGACATGGCGAAACACATTGTGTTTCGCCGAGACTAGTCATGACGAAACAAGAGTGTTTCGTCAAAGGGTATTACGGCGAAACAGGGGTGTTTCGCCGACTGGGTAAACTGATTATGTAATTTGTTTCTGTTAAGTCTTAACTGAGTTAACTAACTGCTGTTAGATGTTACGCCTAATTATGAATACGTGCAATGCGCTACTTGGTGATTTTTGATGTGATATCCACTATAATTATGTTTACGTGCAAACAACTTGAATGCAAACTGATTATGTATTCATGCATACCTTAGGACGTGATTGATTAACCGTGAGCACATACTTAGCATACCGAGCAAAACAAGGTGAGTTCACACCCTTACTAAGGCATGGGATTCCCAGGGTTTGGGGAATGGGATGGAAGGAATAAGGTTGAATAGATTCGTACATACACTGATACTAGACTACCATACCATTGTCCTCGGTTGTGAAGGACACATACGGAAAACCTACGTATACTTATGCTACTCGCTATCCTCGGTTGTGAAGGATACTCACGTAAAACCTACGTGAACTTATACTCAATACTGTCCTCGGTTGTGAAGGACACTTACGTAAAGCCTACGTAAACTATGTACGTACTACTGTTCTCGGTTGTGAAGAACACTTATGGTTACAAATAGTCTAGTGTATATGCAAACATGGGAAGCCCCCACTAATAGAACATACTATAGGCCCAGTAGAGCCACACGTTACGAAACGAACCTGCTTTTACGAACTTACTTACTGTGAACTCGCTCAACTAGTTGTTGACTCTCTGTTACATGCCTTGCAGGACCTTAGGTACTTTTGGAGCTTGCACGGGAGGCACGGTCGTTGTGGACATGGATCGTGAAATGTGTTGTTAAACTTTATGACATTTTGTACTTAAACTTATGTTGGGTTTACTTTAAATGCTTCCGCTACACACTTGTTTATATTTGGTTTTTGGGAAACACCTATCGTATTGTTGAATGACTTTTGATAATTATACTTATGTTCAATATGATTGGTGGCTTGATCCTGGTCATGTCACGCCTCCAAGCGGTGGTACTCCGTGTGTGGTTTTTGGGGGTGTGACAGATTGGTATCAGAGCCATTGGTTATAGAGAACTTGGTTTTAATAAGGGGAAAACGTTTTTATTAAAACCAGACTATAACCGAAATAGTGCTCAACGATCCACAACGACGCCTCGCATCACGTGCAAGACTCATCACTCTAGGTAATAAGGTACATGTCTTATTGTCTACTTGCTAGAATTGCATAGAATTTTGCTCCGGGTATGCTTAGGTTAACTTAACACTATTGCATGAGAACATTTGTGTGCTTACTCTCTTCTGTCCTCGCACTACTCGCGAACCTCTCTCACTTATGTTATATTTGTTATGAAGATCATGTCTGGACGCATTAACATGACGCAAGCCCAATTGACGGCTCTCATTAACGAGCAAATTGCTGCGGCACTTGCAGCCGCACAAGCAGGAGGTATACCCTGCCGTTGTAAACTCACACTAGGATCTTTAGATCCTACACTCCTAAACCAACTCTTGTGTTTAATCTTGTCCTGGATTCTTACACAACAGGTCAGCACGCTCAGCCACCTGTTTGCACCTTCAAAACTTTCATGGACTGTCGTCCTACTACTTTTAGTGGCACGGAAGGAGCGGTTGGACTCCTCCATTGGTTTGAAAAGCTCGAGTCTGTATTTGAAATGTGTGAATGCCCTGAGGCTCGCAGGGTGAAGTACGCCACTGGTACTCTAGAAGGCATTGCGCTGACTTGGTGGAATGCGCAGGTTCAGATATTAGGGTTGGCTGTTGCTAACGCCACACCCTGGAATGATTTCAAGAAATTGATCAAAGAGGAATACTGTAGCCGAGATGACATTCATAAGCTGGAGGTAGAGTTTTACCACTTGAAAATGACGGGGTCAGAAATTGAAGCGTACACCAGAAGATCGAATGAGTTAGCTATTTTGTGTCCTACTATGGTGGACCCTCCCATTAAGCGTATCGAACTGTATCTCAATGGTCTGGTGCCGGAGATTCAAAGTCACGTAACCTCAGCGAATCTTGGCACTATTCAACAGATCGTCAAGCTAGCTCATCGCCTCACCGATCAGGCGGTTGAACAGAACAGGCTGCCTAAACGTATCAACGCTACTACTACCGCTACCACTCCAGTTACTCCTGCTACTCCCAGTGACAACAAGCGGAAATGGGAAGGGGATTCCAGCAGGGGTTCAGCAACTGTACAGTCTCAAGCACAGCAGCAGCGCAAGATTAGTGATTATCAGAGCCCTAGTCAGCAATCTTCGGGCAGTCACAGGCAGGGTAGTTATCGAGGGAACCTCCCAAAGTGTAACAACTGTAAC
This sequence comes from Helianthus tuberosus, assembly GCA_030545235.1. NCBI lineage: Eukaryota > Viridiplantae > Streptophyta > Magnoliopsida > Asterales > Asteraceae > Helianthus > Helianthus tuberosus. The sequence continues at coordinate 93,594,697 of CM060416.1, forward strand.
AGGCATCACAGTGGCCAGTGCAACAAGGGTCGTTGTCAGAGGTGCCTCAGGATGGGCCATGAGGCCAAGGATTGTAGGAGCCCACGGCCTGTAACTCAGAATCAACAGCAGCAGCAAACGCAACAGAACCAACAGCAGGGTAACAAGGGATGTTTTCATTGTGGTGCTGAAGGTCACTTCAAAAGACACTGCCCTCAGTTAAACCGAAACCAGAACAACAACAACAACCAGGGCAATGGGAACAACAACAACAATAATCAGGGCAGTGGGAACAACAATGGGGGAAACAACAACAACAATGGTGCAAAGGGTCGTATGTTTGTGATTGGTCAGAGTGACGCAAGGAACGATCCTAATGTGGTTACGGGTAAGTTTCTTCTTGACGACTTTTATGTTACCGTATTATTTGATTCGGGTGCGGATACCAGTTATATGTCTCTGAACGCTAACCAAATGCTTAAACGCGCACCAACACTTTTGAACACCAAACATGTCGTAGAGTTAGCTAACGGTAAAAGTTTAGAAGCCACACACATAGTTCAGGGTTGTAATCTTATCCTCGCTGGTCAGACTTTCTCTATCGATCTCATTCCTATAACTCTGAGTAGCTTTGATATCGTCATTGGTATGGATTGGTTATCCCAACAGCAAGCAGAGATCCTATGCAAGGAGAAGATCATTCGTATTCCCCGTACCGGCAAAGAACCTCTCGAAGTTCAAGGCGACAAGAGTGGTGTCGTGAGTGGCATCATCTCCTTCTTGAAGGCGCAGAAGTGTCTGCAAAAGGGCCACATAGCTATTTTAGCACTCGTTACTGATACATCGCAGAAAGAGAAAAAGATTGAGGATATTCCAGTAGTACGCGATTTTCCTCAAGTGTTTCCTGAAGAGTTACCAGGGTTACCGCCTCATCGTCAGGTCGAATTTCAGATCGAGCTAGCTCCAGGAGCAGTACCTATAGCTCGAGCGCCTTATCGCTTAGCTCCAACTGAACTGGAAGAACTATCTAGGCAACTGCAAGAACTCTTGGAAAAGGGTTTCATACGTCCTAGCTCTTCGCCCTGGGGAGCTCCGGTATTATTTGTAAAGAAGAAAGACGGTACTTTTCGTATGTGCATAGATTACCGCGAACTAAACAAGGTGACCGTAAAGAATCGTTATCCACTTCCACGCATCGACGACTTATTCGACCAGTTACAAGGGTCGAGCTATTACTCAAAGATTGATCTGAGGTCAGGTTACCATCAACTGAGAGTCCGGTATGAGGACGTCTCCAAAACAGCATTCAGAACTCGCTACGGTCACTACGAGTTTTTGGTCATGCCATTCGGGCTAACGAACGCGCCTGCGGTTTTCATGGATCTTATGAACAGGGTGTGCAAACCTTATCTTGATAAGTTTGTTATTGTTTTCATCGACGACATCCTGATTTATTCAAGGAATCGGGAGGAACACGAGCAGCACTTACGACTTATTCTGGAACTCCTTCGAACGGAACAGCTGTACGCTAAGTTTTCAAAATGCGACTTCTGGCTTCGTGAAGTCCACTTCTTAGGCCATGTGGTAAACAAGGATGGGATTCATGTCGATCCATCCAAGGTAGATTCGATCAAGAACTGGCCTGCACCTAGTACACCGACAGAAATACGCCAATTCTTGGGTTTGGCGGGTTATTACAGACGGTTTATCAAAGACTTTTCAAAGATTGCACAGCCGCTTACATTACTGACACAGAAAGGTATTGCTTACCGTTGGAGTGACAGACAGGAAACAGCGTTTCAGCACTTAAAGGATAGACTTTGTAGCGCACCTATCCTCTCATTGCCTGAAGGCACGGATGATTTTGTAGTCTACTGCGACGCATCTATCCAAGGTCTTGGATGTGTATTGATGCAACGGGATAAAGTTATTGCTTATGCTTCACGCCAACTTAAGATTCACGAACGGAATTACACTACACACGATTTAGAGCTGGGAGCTGTTGTTTTTGCGCTCAAGATATGGCGACATTATCTGTATGGCACCAAGTGCACCATCTACACCGATCACAGGAGTCTTGAGCATATCTTCAAGCAGAAAGAATTGAACATGCGACAACGTCGATGGGTCGAGTTACTGAACGATTACGAATGTGCTATAAAGTACCATCCGGGCAAAGCCAATGTGGTGGCCGATGCCCTCAGTCGAAAGGATACTATACCTGGGCGTGTACGAGCGTTGCAACTCACTATTCAGTCTAGCCTTCCTTCACAGATACGAGATGCTCAGGTAGAAGCATTGAAACCGGAAAACGTCAGGGCTGAAGCCCTACGTGGCTCAAGGCAAAGGTTAGAACAAAAGGCAGACGGAGCCTACTATGTAACGGGACGCATCTGGGTCCCATTCTATGGCAACTTACGCGAGCTTGTAATGGATGAAGCTCATAAGTCTCGCTACTCAGTACATCCTGGTTCGGATAAGATGTACCACGACCTCAGAACTACATATTGGTGGCCTAGCATGAAGGCCCACATAGCAACTTACGTTAGCAAGTGTTTGACTTGTGCGAGAGTCAAAGCGGAATATCAGAAACCATCAGGCCCACTACAGCAACCTGAGATACCACAATGGAAATGGGAACAAATTTCCATGGATTTTGTTACTGGCCTGCCTAGATCTCAGCGCGGAAATGATACTATTTGGGTGATCGTGGATCGACTCACAAAGTCTGCTCACTTCTTGGCTATCAAGGAAACAGATAAGTTCTCCACTCTAGCAGACGTATACCTTAAGGAAGTTGTCTCGAGGCACGGGGTGCCCACCTCTATTATCTCTGATCGTGATGCACGTTTTACTTCAGAACTGTGGCAAGCAATGCACAAATCTTTTGGCTCACGATTAGACATGAGCACAGCTTATCATCCTCAGACCGATGGGCAGTCTGAGCGCACTATTCAAACTCTAGAAGACATGCTTCGGGCGTGCGTAATTGATTTTGGCAAGGGCTGGGAAAAACATCTGCCACTTGTGGAATTTTCATACAACAACAGCTACCACACCAGCATAAAAGCTGCTCCATTTGAGGCATTGTACGGACGTAAATGCCGATCACCTCTTTGTTGGGCAGAGGTGGGTGACAGTCAGATCACAGGTCCAGAAATGGTAGTTGATACTACTGAAAAGATTGCTCAAATACGACAACGCATGGCGGCAGCTCGTGACCGTCAGAAAGAATACGCCGATAAAGACAGGAAACTACTCGAGTTCCAGGTTGGGGATCGAGCACTACTCAAAGTTTCACCCTGGAAGGGTGTTGTTCGTTTTGGCAAACGAGGCAAGCTCAATCCACGATACGTTGGACCATTTGAAGTCATAGAAAAGATAGGCAAAGTGGCCTACAGACTGAACTTACCAGCTGAACTCAGTGCAGTTCACAACGTCTTTCATGTGTCGAATCTGAAGAAGTGGCAGTCAGATGAGACCTTCATAGTTCCTTTGAAGGAGCTCACTATCGACGAACGGTTGCATTTCGTCGAAGAACCAGTTGAAATCACGGACCGGGATGTTAAGGTCCTCAAGAACACCAGAATACCTCTTGTTCGAGTTCGTTGGAACTCCCGTCGTGGCCCAGAGTATACCTGGGAACGAGAAGACCAAATGGAACTCAAATATCCCCAGTTGTTCGAAAACAATGCTACTACTACTGAGGCTGAAGCTACTACGGAATTTCGGGATGAAATTCCAACTCAACGGGGGAATGATGTGACACCCCAGGAAAACCAGTAAACGATACAACTTACTTAGCTTCCTCAGTAACCGCATGCTAAATTTCGGGACGAAATTTCTTTCAAGTTGGGGATAATGTGACAACTCGAGTTTCCGACTTTCACTTTCGCATTAAGTGCACGTTGACTTTGACTGTGTAGTTGTTTGACTTGTTTAACTTGTAACTGTACACGTTGTATTTTTTTTTTATGAACGCATTGTGGTTGCATGATTTTTGTGTTTGGCTGTTTAAAATAAAGCCTGTTGAAAACTTAAACTGTTAAAACATAAAAGGACTCGACGAAACAGACAGGACCCGACGAAACAGACTGTTTCGCCATAAGCATCTCGACGAAACAGAAGTCTGTTTCGCCAAGCCCAGTTACGCGAAGCCCAGTAAGGGCCCAGAACACTGTTTCGTGTATATTTAGGGGAAACGAGTTCAGTTTCACACGTTTTAACAAATTAGAAACCCTAAAACTCTCCCAAGTGTGACGGCAGCTGTGTGTTTCCCCAAGCCCTCTCTATAGCGATCAAACCATCATTCCGAACATCTCGGTTAGTGTGCATACAGAATCGATTTCTTGTTATATTGATTTAAAAGTTTGTTTGTTGAATGCTTTTAATTGCGGCCCATGTGTGCTTTGTCAGGATATGATAGTCAAAGATGCAATTGCTAATTGTTTGTTTATATGTTGTTGTTGTTTTGTAAAATAATGAACACTTCTTGGAATTTTCGGCTGGATGGATAAGATTTTGGAGGGTAACATGGGTGGTTTATTAAAATCGAGATTGGTGGGAACTTGTGAACCGCCAATTTATAATATTGATGTTGGTAGTGTTGATAATGGTTATTGGAGGTCCAATCGGTTGTGGTTATTGAAGGTCCAATGAGAATTGGCGGTGATAGATAGATGTTGGCCACTAAGGATTTGTGATATGATAATTTATTGCTGAAACTGTTATGTGTTCGACGAATCTAAGGCACCGGCGAAACAAGTTGTTATGACGAAACCGACATGGCGAAACACATTGTGTTTCGCCGAGACTAGTCATGACGAAACAAGAGTGTTTCGTCAAAGGGTATTACGGCGAAACAGGGGTGTTTCGCCGACTGGGTAAACTGATTATGTAATTTGTTTCTGTTAAGTCTTAACTGAGTTAACTAACTGCTGTTAGATGTTACGCCTAATTATGAATACGTGCAATGCGCTACTTGGTGATTTTTGATGTGATATCCACTATAATTATGTTTACGTGCAAACAACTTGAATGCAAACTGATTATGTATTCATGCATACCTTAGGACGTGATTGATTAACCGTGAGCACATACTTAGCATACCGAGCAAAACAAGGTGAGTTCACACCCTTACTAAGGCATGGGATTCCCAGGGTTTGGGGAATGGGATGGAAGGAATAAGGTTGAATAGATTCGTACATACACTGATACTAGACTACCATACCATTGTCCTCGGTTGTGAAGGACACATACGGAAAACCTACGTATACTTATGCTACTCGCTATCCTCGGTTGTGAAGGATACTCACGTAAAACCTACGTGAACTTATACTCAATACTGTCCTCGGTTGTGAAGGACACTTACGTAAAGCCTACGTAAACTATGTACGTACTACTGTTCTCGGTTGTGAAGAACACTTATGGTTACAAATAGTCTAGTGTATATGCAAACATGGGAAGCCCCCACTAATAGAACATACTATAGGCCCAGTAGAGCCACACGTTACGAAACGAACCTGCTTTTACGAACTTACTTACTGTGAACTCGCTCAACTAGTTGTTGACTCTCTGTTACATGCCTTGCAGGACCTTAGGTACTTTTGGAGCTTGCACGGGAGGCACGGTCGTTGTGGACATGGATCGTGAAATGTGTTGTTAAACTTTATGACATTTTGTACTTAAACTTATGTTGGGTTTACTTTAAATGCTTCCGCTACACACTTGTTTATATTTGGTTTTTGGGAAACACCTATCGTATTGTTGAATGACTTTTGATAATTATACTTATGTTCAATATGATTGGTGGCTTGATCCTGGTCATGTCACGCCTCCAAGCGGTGGTACTCCGTGTGTGGTTTTTGGGGGTGTGACAGATTGGTATCAGAGCCATTGGTTATAGAGAACTTGGTTTTAATAAGGGGAAAACGTTTTTATTAAAACCAGACTATAACCGAAATAGTGCTCAACGATCCACAACGACGCCTCGCATCACGTGCAAGACTCATCACTCTAGGTAATAAGGTACATGTCTTATTGTCTACTTGCTAGAATTGCATAGAATTTTGCTCCGGGTATGCTTAGGTTAACTTAACACTATTGCATGAGAACATTTGTGTGCTTACTCTCTTCTGTCCTCGCACTACTCGCGAACCTCTCTCACTTATGTTATATTTGTTATGAAGATCATGTCTGGACGCATTAACATGACGCAAGCCCAATTGACGGCTCTCATTAACGAGCAAATTGCTGCGGCACTTGCAGCCGCACAAGCAGGAGGTATACCCTGCCGTTGTAAACTCACACTAGGATCTTTAGATCCTACACTCCTAAACCAACTCTTGTGTTTAATCTTGTCCTGGATTCTTACACAACAGGTCAGCACGCTCAGCCACCTGTTTGCACCTTCAAAACTTTCATGGACTGTCGTCCTACTACTTTTAGTGGCACGGAAGGAGCGGTTGGACTCCTCCATTGGTTTGAAAAGCTCGAGTCTGTATTTGAAATGTGTGAATGCCCTGAGGCTCGCAGGGTGAAGTACGCCACTGGTACTCTAGAAGGCATTGCGCTGACTTGGTGGAATGCGCAGGTTCAGATATTAGGGTTGGCTGTTGCTAACGCCACACCCTGGAATGATTTCAAGAAATTGATCAAAGAGGAATACTGTAGCCGAGATGACATTCATAAGCTGGAGGTAGAGTTTTACCACTTGAAAATGACGGGGTCAGAAATTGAAGCGTACACCAGAAGATCGAATGAGTTAGCTATTTTGTGTCCTACTATGGTGGACCCTCCCATTAAGCGTATCGAACTGTATCTCAATGGTCTGGTGCCGGAGATTCAAAGTCACGTAACCTCAGCGAATCTTGGCACTATTCAACAGATCGTCAAGCTAGCTCATCGCCTCACCGATCAGGCGGTTGAACAGAACAGGCTGCCTAAACGTATCAACGCTACTACTACCGCTACCACTCCAGTTACTCCTGCTACTCCCAGTGACAACAAGCGGAAATGGGAAGGGGATTCCAGCAGGGGTTCAGCAACTGTACAGTCTCAAGCACAGCAGCAGCGCAAGATTAGTGATTATCAGAGCCCTAGTCAGCAATCTTCGGGCAGTCACAGGCAGGGTAGTTATCGAGGGAACCTCCCAAAGTGTAACAACTGTAACAGGCATCACAGTGGCCAGTGCAACAAGGGTCGTTGTCAGAGGTGCCTCAGGATGGGCCATGAGGCCAAGGATTGTAGGAGCCCACGGCCTGTAACTCAGAATCAACAGCAGCAGCAAACGCAACAGAACCAACAGCAGGGTAACAAGGGATGTTTTCATTGTGGTGCTGAAGGTCACTTCAAAAGACACTGCCCTCAGTTAAACCGAAACCAGAACAACAACAACAACCAGGGCAATGGGAACAACAACAACAATAATCAGGGCAGTGGGAACAACAATGGGGGAAACAACAACAACAATGGTGCAAAGGGTCGTATGTTTGTGATTGGTCAGAGTGACGCAAGGAACGATCCTAATGTGGTTACGGGTAAGTTTCTTCTTGACGACTTTTATGTTACCGTATTATTTGATTCGGGTGCGGATACCAGTTATATGTCTCTGAACGCTAACCAAATGCTTAAACGCGCACCAACACTTTTGAACACCAAACATGTCGTAGAGTTAGCTAACGGTAAAAGTTTAGAAGCCACACACATAGTTCAGGGTTGTAATCTTATCCTCGCTGGTCAGACTTTCTCTATCGATCTCATTCCTATAACTCTGAGTAGCTTTGATATCGTCATTGGTATGGATTGGTTATCCCAACAGCAAGCAGAGATCCTATGCAAGGAGAAGATCATTCGTATTCCCCGTACCGGCAAAGAACCTCTCGAAGTTCAAGGCGACAAGAGTGGTGTCGTGAGTGGCATCATCTCCTTCTTGAAGGCGCAGAAGTGTCTGCAAAAGGGCCACATAGCTATTTTAGCACTCGTTACTGATACATCGCAGAAAGAGAAAAAGATTGAGGATATTCCAGTAGTACGCGATTTTCCTCAAGTGTTTCCTGAAGAGTTACCAGGGTTACCGCCTCATCGTCAGGTCGAATTTCAGATCGAGCTAGCTCCAGGAGCAGTACCTATAGCTCGAGCGCCTTATCGCTTAGCTCCAACTGAACTGGAAGAACTATCTAGGCAACTGCAAGAACTCTTGGAAAAGGGTTTCATACGTCCTAGCTCTTCGCCCTGGGGAGCTCCGGTATTATTTGTAAAGAAGAAAGACGGTACTTTTCGTATGTGCATAGATTACCGCGAACTAAACAAGGTGACCGTAAAGAATCGTTATCCACTTCCACGCATCGACGACTTATTCGACCAGTTACAAGGGTCGAGCTATTACTCAAAGATTGATCTGAGGTCAGGTTACCATCAACTGAGAGTCCGGTATGAGGACGTCTCCAAAACAGCATTCAGAACTCGCTACGGTCACTACGAGTTTTTGGTCATGCCATTCGGGCTAACGAACGCGCCTGCGGTTTTCATGGATCTTATGAACAGGGTGTGCAAACCTTATCTTGATAAGTTTGTTATTGTTTTCATCGACGACATCCTGATTTATTCAAGGAATCGGGAGGAACACGAGCAGCACTTACGACTTATTCTGGAACTCCTTCGAACGGAACAGCTGTACGCTAAGTTTTCAAAATGCGACTTCTGGCTTCGTGAAGTCCACTTCTTAGGCCATGTGGTAAACAAGGATGGGATTCATGTCGATCCATCCAAGGTAGATTCGATCAAGAACTGGCCTGCACCTAGTACACCGACAGAAATACGCCAATTCTTGGGTTTGGCGGGTTATTACAGACGGTTTATCAAAGACTTTTCAAAGATTGCACAACCGCTTACATTACTGACACAGAAAGGTATTGCTTACCGTTGGAGTGACAGACAGGAAACAGCGTTTCAGCACTTAAAGGATAGACTTTGTAGCGCACCTATCCTCTCATTGCCTGAAGGCACGGATGATTTTGTAGTCTACTGCGACGCATCTATCCAAGGTCTTGGATGTGTATTGATGCAACGGGATAAAGTTATTGCTTATGCTTCACGCCAACTTAAGATTCACGAACGGAATTACACTACACACGATTTAGAGCTGGGAGCTGTTGTTTTTGCGCTCAAGATATGGCGACATTATCTGTATGGCACCAAGTGCACCATCTACACCGATCACAGGAGTCTTGAGCATATCTTCAAGCAGAAAGAATTGAACATGCGACAACGTCGATGGGTCGAGTTACTGAACGATTACGAATGTGCTATAAAGTACCATCCGGGCAAAGCCAATGTGGTGGCCGATGCCCTCAGTCGAAAGGATACTATACCTGGGCGTGTACGAGCGTTGCAACTCACTATTCAGTCTAGCCTTCCTTCACAGATACGAGATGCTCAGGTAGAAGCATTGAAACCGGAAAACGTCAGGGCTGAAGCCCTACGTGGCTCAAGGCAAAGGTTAGAACAAAAGGCAGACGGAGCCTACTATGTAACGGGACGCATCTGGGTCCCATTCTATGGCAACTTACGCGAGCTTGTAATGGATGAAGCTCATAAGTCTCGCTACTCAGTACATCCTGGTTCGGATAAGATGTACCACGACCTCAGAACTACATATTGGTGGCCTAGCATGAAGGCCCACATAGCAACTTACGTTAGCAAGTGTTTGACTTGTGCGAGAGTCAAAGCGGAATATCAGAAACCATCAGGCCCACTACAGCAACCTGAGATACCACAATGGAAATGGGAACAAATTTCCATGGATTTTGTTACTGGCCTGCCTAGATCTCAGCGCGGAAATGATACTATTTGGGTGATCGTGGATCGACTCACAAAGTCTGCTCACTTCTTGGCTATCAAGGAAACAGATAAGTTCTCCACTCTAGCAGACGTATACCTTAAGGAAGTTGTCTCGAGGCACGGGGTGCCCACCTCTATTATCTCTGATCGTGATGCACGTTTTACTTCAGAACTGTGGCAAGCAATGCACAAATCTTTTGGCTCACGATTAGACATGAGCACAGCTTATCATCCTCAGACCGATGGGCAGTCTGAGCGCACTATTCAAACTCTAGAAGACATGCTTCGGGCGTGCGTAATTGATTTTGGCAAGGGCTGGGAAAAACATCTGCCACTTGTGGAATTTTCATACAACAACAGCTACCACACCAGCATAAAAGCTGCTCCATTTGAGGCATTGTACGGACGTAAATGCCGATCACCTCTTTGTTGGGCAGAGGTGGGTGACAGTCAGATCACAGGTCCAGAAATGGTAGTTGATACTACTGAAAAGATTGCTCAAATACGACAACGCATGGCGGCAGCTCGTGACCGTCAGAAAGAATACGCCGATAAAGACAGGAAACTACTCGAGTTCCAGGTTGGGGATCGAGCACTACTCAAAGTTTCACCCTGGAAGGGTGTTGTTCGTTTTGGCAAACGAGGCAAGCTCAATCCACGATACGTTGGACCATTTGAAGTCATAGAAAAGATAGGCAAAGTGGCCTACAGGACTGAACTT